>OW284512.1:23591405-28591405 GCA_935413205.1 Polydrusus cervinus | reverse complement strand
TTTATATTAACAAAGATAATACCCGTCACTAAAGGAAATATAATATTATTATTGTAAACGCTATTTTATTATATTTCTTATACGTTGTATTATAAAATTATCTCAGGGTATAAATAGTCCAATTATTAAAACATAATAAGTATATACACATCGAATTTTTTGAGAAACCACGTTTAGCAACAATAATAAAAAAATATATAACTTTATTGGATTCACTCGTAAAAACCTTACAAATTATAAAAATTTCAATATAATTTTGTAATTATTTTAAGCGTCATTAGTCACTTACAACTGGGAAATCCTCTATTTCAACACACTTTACACCACAGATACTTATAAAACAAGTTTTGCATGCACTAGCCTCACTTAGTTTAAAAAAAATAACAAGAAACACCAATCGCATAAAAACTAAATCTGGAGCGCTTATAAAAACTTCGAACGTAAAAAGTTTCCTAATGCGCTTACCTAGAATATTCATATCTCACCAGCGCCACACTAGATGTCAGACTGGTCTGTTTCTGGCCGTGTTTTGTTCCGCACTGCGTGTTACGTCACACCCCCACCCTTTCAGATATGCACGTGGAGGGCGGGAATTACGGCGACCGTTGCGGAGGATAAGGGTTATCACAGCGCGAACTGGGGCACTTACTATTTCCGAATGAAAGGATTTTTGCAACTTTTCTTTTTTTGTTTTCTTTGTTGCAATGATTAAAATTTAAATATTGCAATATAGTAATTAATTGTAGGTTGTGGGATAATTTCATTTAACCAAGGGTTACTTTACTGGGTAGTTACTCCCCCCCCCCCATGAATTAATGTCAAAATCTTCTTAATTTGCATAAAAATTAAATTTCAAAAATAATACTTTTTAGCATCAGCTCATATCTTTAAAGGATTCACAGTTCACAAGGGAATATTTTTTTAATTCACTGGATTAAATAAAAGAGATTAAAGTTTGCAGTTGTGACGTCAAAGCGTACTACAATAAATAGCGCGAAAGCGGGTTTTTCATACTGCCTGACGTCACAGTCAAACAGCGATATTTAAGACGTAATATCTTGCATGTGGTATCTTTTTATGTGATTTAACATTTTTAAGCAATAAAAAATATATGGGAAAGTTCCGTATAAAAATAACAATGGAATTTAAAAGGTTATATTGAGCTCATTAGCTTTGTTATAACTGATTGTAAAATTTTTTTAGTATTTTGTATATTAATTATCATAAAATACAGAATCACGTTTTTGCTGGGGTTGGCGAAAGAGCCAGTATACTTAGGCCTATATAAGGCCCATTGTATCTCCTATCGTCTGGGTAATGTTAGCCAGACGAGACCTACAGCTTAACCACGAGTAGGTATGCACTAGTTATCCTTTTTACCCCCCCCCCCCCCCCCCCCCCCGCCCCACCCACTGCATTTCGGACATACTTTTTTATTGTACGTATGCCCACTCCGGGAATTGAAACCGGGTTGCCACGGTCTAATGCCAGTAACTCACCTCTAAGCCACTACCGCGGTATCACGTTTTATTACCTGGTAATGTAAAATTGTATTAACTAAAGTGTATTCTTGGTTTTCTACTTGCCCAAGAATATTATTGTTATTATTATGTTTTCAGTGTTCTGTTTCTCAGCTTTTTGTTGGTAAGGCTGGTGTTATTTACAGTACAGAGAAGAAATTCATCTTAACCTGTACTGTTTAGAAACTTCCGTACTATATGGCAAGTTTGAAGGATGACGCTTTTCTAAATTAGTTGGTATAAATAACCTGAAAGGCCCAGTTTTTCCAAGTTGGGCTTGAAATTTTTCGTCATAGCTCCCTCCACCGATATTATGATCGGAATTATGTCGATTTTATCTAACTTCCATATATTTTTTATCTCTATAGCCAAATTCGAGTACTTGGTCTTCTTCTCCGATTCGCTTTTAGAGAGGTTGTGTGTTAGTGGGCAACTTATATCGATTATGAAAGCTTTCTTGGTGTTTTTTTCGATAAGAAGAATATCCGGTCGGTTGTGGTCTACTGTTCTATCCGTTATTATTGGCCTGTCCCAGTATAAGAGATATTCAGGGGATTCAAGGACTGGCTCGGGTGAGTATTGGTAGTATGGTGGGAGGTTTTCCCTTAGCCCTAGTTTATGGGCCAGTTCCTTGTGGATGATCTTTGCCACCTGATTATGTCTCCCCAGGTAAGCGTTGGGGGCCATAGCACCACACCCCGCCGTGATATGTTCTATCGTTTCTCCGGGGCAATTGCATTTTCTGCACACATCTTCCACATTTCTTTTCAAGATGACTTTTTCATAGTTTCGAGTTCGAATGACACGGTCTTGGATAGAGATTATAAAACCTTCTGTTTCAGCGTGAAGCTGCCTTTTCTGTAACCAATACAGTGACATTTCTCTATCTATGAGTGGATTTTGGAGTGCAGTAGGGTATTTGCCGTATAGGGCTTTTTCTTGCCAAGTTACAAGCTGTTGACTTGGCGGCGCACGGATGATGTTAGGTAATCCGTTTTGCTTTAAGTTAAGGGCTGTATATCCAGTGTCTGCTGCTACCACTTTTTTAAGAATTTCCCCATTCGATTCTTGGAAGTATTTTCTCATAGAGGTCTCTTGCGACTTGCACAAGTTATATATATTAATGAGACCTCTTCCTCCCTCCTTTCGTTTTAGGTAGATTCTTTCAAGTGCAGAGCGTGGGTGGTGGAATCTGAATTTTGTTAGCAGCCTGCGCGTAAGCCTATCTAGTTCGTGCAAATCCGTGTCTGAATACTTAAGGATTCCGAATGAGTAGGTAAGTATTGGTATTGCCCAGGTGTTGATGGCAGTAGTAAGGTTACCAGCATTCAGGTGAGTATTAAAAAGCTTTGTTAGTCTGCTTTTGTATTTGTTTTTAAACTCCCTTTTTAGGCTTGTGTGGTTTATTTGTTGGTTTTGGGAGATGCCTAAGTATTTATATGTTTTGTCCTCATCTAGTATATCATTATATTATTATTATTATTATTATTATTATTATTATTATTATTATTATTATTATTATTATTATTATTATTATTATTATTATTAATATTATTAATGTTATTATTATTATTATTATTTTTATTATTCTTATTAAACTATATTTTAAATGAAATTACCTAATCTTTTGAGAATAAAACCTATCACAATAAATTCATTTGTTTTGCAGAATATTACATTCGCTATTGAAACTATCATTTAAAATTCCTAAAATTGTGCCTTAGTTCCTCCAATGAAATAAAATTCTCTGCTGAAAATTACATATTATTAAATTATAAATAGTTGAACAAGCAATATTATCTTGCTTTAAATTTCAGTCAAATTATATATTTCTTTCAATTCAATATTTAATTGCTCGATACCAATTTAATTATTAACATATTATTGGTACGTAGAAGAAATCCTTTACCTCTGATTAAAGCTGCCGAATTTGTCATTTTTTAAAATGCAAATAAAATCTTATATCATAGAAGTTTCTTAGCCTTTTAAAGGCAAATCACGTAGAGGGGCGAAAATTCCACAAAGGTTTAGTTGGGTTACTAAAATATTGAAACAGTTTTCTTTGTAGGTTAAAGGTTATAAAGTTTATGCTATTTTTATCAAGGTATTTGCCTAAGAGGAAGTTGCGTGACATTATAAAATAAAATATATAGGTTAGTTTAACTTTACACATAAAATATATTATCTAGTGCTTTTCTGTTCTGGCCTTGTTATAAAATCAAAATTGTATGAAAATCCGTGTCTTTAATGTTTATTATATCCATAATAAAATAAAAAACTGAATACATTTTTTCTGTACAGTGAGAATTTAAATACAATTTAGAAAAAATAAAATTAAAGTTATAAAAATACTGTGCTGCTGCAACCGCTGTAGGAAGAAACTAGACAAAGCGTACATTCTGCCTGCAACAGTGTTATTGATAAGGTTCGGTTAAAATCAAGCCATAAAAAAATATCGGTTAGAGAAAAAAAATTAAGTTAATCCGAATTTTTTTAATTTAGTACGTAGCATATATGGTGAAACAATCTATTTACGACGACAAAACTCATTCTTTAGCGTTCCTCTCTATAGTCTAGCTAAAAAGCCAATTTTAAATACTTGTCAAAAACAATATAATATATTAAATTTAGGCTACAACTATAAAAATATATCCTCCCAAATACATAAAAAACATGGTTTCAAACCGAGTCTAACAGAACCCTCACAAGAGTCATCATGCAATTTATCTTAAATATAAAAAAATAGGTCTACAGAATAATGAAACTTGTAAATGTAGGGAAGTCGGTGATCTGTAGCACAGTATATTATAATGCCGTAGTCATAACAATGTATTTACCAATGAGTGATATGAATAATAAACTTAATGAGGTAGTTGAACACCCTTTTAGTCTGGACACTTTAATTTCTACATAAAATGTAAACGTATATATAACCCTCTATTAAAATTTATATCATGTATTAACCTTAAGTTGTAAAAAACATTGTTAGAAAAAAAAATTAAAAAAAAGAGAAAAAAAAGGTTAATTTCCAAATTATAAACGAAAGAAAATTTAAAAAAATATTTAAAAAAAAAGAAAAAAAAAAGAAAAGAAAAATTGAGTAATTTATGTGTCGTAGTACAAAAAGGTTTAAACACGTCTATCAAAGTTCACTCTCCAACCAATTGAAAATGTTTAGGTACTTATATGCTTTTAATGTTTAGTTTTCAGTAAAGGGTGTCTTTATTATTTTAGTGGTAAAAGAAAAAATTTGTTATAAGACGAAACACAAGAGATTTTATATTTGTACTGGCCTGTCTCCTGTGGATGTAAAAAACTTCATTACTTTAATTGGCAATATGAGATTGTCCAAGAGTCTAGTTTAAATGTTACAAAGATCTACTCAAATTTCTTTTATGTTTAAGGGCCAATTTTATAAACTCGATTTAAATTGCAAGGTTCCGTTTAAATAATAGATTGTACAAAATAGTCGTTTTATAATGTTGGATTAACAGCAAAATTCGATTTAATAGTGATCAACCTGATCAAAACTTATTCGCTTTGTTTGCGGTAAGAATTTTGAACCGAATCGGCTCCGAATGAATCCTTATCGCAAACACAACTAATATATAACATAAAATAACAAGTGGTGACCAGGTTGATCACTCTTAAATCTCATATTATAAAACTATCATTACTGACTATCTATGAATTTATATTATTGTTGTTTTTATTATATTTGCATCAGTCTTGGGATTTTTAAGGTAGGTTTATTTTTAATTTATTAAATCAGAACAGGTAGTCACGAGTCACCATTTTTCAACAATAACAAATACAATTTAATTTTGTTTTGTCACTCTTTCTTTAGAACTTTACAAGTAGCTGCGTGATCAAGCCATAATACCAAAAAACAAAAGGTCAATTTTCTCGTTTATTATAGTGATGTGACACTTAAAAATATTTTTTCCTTGAATTTTATCATATCAGGAATTACGTGATTAAATAAAATGCATTTCCATATTTCATAACATCCTGTATTTTAATAATTTGACTCCATTTAACACATGTTTAAAATAGATATTATTACTTATATTAGAGAAAAAAGTGTCGGGTTTGCCTTTGTTCCATTTAGAATACAAATATTTAAAAACCAAATTGTATTTTTATGTCTTACGGCAGTGGCGGCTCGTCAGGTGAAGTGGGTGAAGGAGCTTTTCACCAAAAAAAAAATTAAAACCAGGGGGAAAGTGTTTTGACAATATTAAATTACCAATACAGCTACCATTTTAGCTATTAAAAAATAATTCTTTTCGAATTAATAATATTAATTTAATCTGAATGTATAATAGGGTCACGGTTAACTCCGATGGACAATAATTATAAACACTCGTATATTTTGGCGCACCCCAGCGATCGAGTCCGTTAGCTCAAAGCAAGACCCAACGCCCAACATGGCTTTGATATTCACCGTCGCTATGGTTAAGTGACGTCAGTTACGCAAACAGCATGTAACACTTTGCATTATGATGAAGGGCAATTTAAAAATAGATCAGTAATATGCATAATTGTTTTAGCATTGGTTTGCCTAACTTCAAGGTATTTATTTTGAGGCTTCCCGAAACTTACGGTTATAGATATCGTTTTTACGTGATTTACTGTGTTATTAAAAAGTTTTGTTTTTATTTTTCAGTTAATTCAGTGGTCTACGTACCTTCTTAGTTGTGTGTTTAAAAAATGAACCCAATGATTATACATGATTTTATATATACATAGTTTGTAATTTGTTGGAAACTCCATTCAGTCACTGGACGGGTGAGGATAAAAGAGACGTATTGTTACCCGGGCTTTTAGTCAATGTTTGTTTAAGTACCCGCACTATACTTAGCTCTTAACTTTAAATTTAGTTTAATAAATAACAGTTGAATAAGTGTTGCTGGTTACGAAACGTAAGTTTTAAATTTTCTCTTTGCTAACACACTACTCGAAAAATCAATATGTACAAATTTCACGTTATGCGGAAAGAAATACTTAAACCAACTGAAAATCTTTCGGGCTTGAAATTCTCAAACGCAAGAGTAGTTTGCGTTTAATAAGACTAATGACGTAAGGGAAAAGGCTTTTAGTGGTGGCTTTGCCATGATTCTTTACGTCGCTTTAACTTACTTCTGCAATATTCTTAATTGCAGTATATTATTCTCTTTTTAATGAGGCATAAACTAAAAGGTTTATACTTAGTGAATTATATTCTTTCTAAATTCATATAAGCTAAAAATTTCTGAAATGTTAAGGCACAAAATTCATATTCTTATTTTGTTGTTCTCAATGACAAAAATTATTTTATCGTTTCAATGCTATCACGTTCCTACAATCCTCAAAACTGTCAAGCATAACTCATAAAACACTAACTTAAGATAAATTTAAAGAAGAACTACCGATTGTGCATACGGCATTTTAAGTATTTTCAACTGTCGAAAAATATTACAATACTTTGGCACGTACCATCAGGAAAATAATATTACACTATCTTTCCGCAAAGCTAAAATAGCGACATTTTAAAACGTGTAGCAGTACATAATTTATATGTATATTATTTTTAAGATACTAAATATACCTAGAATAACTTTAAACATGTTTTAAAAAGTTAAATAAGCTTATTTCTTTAAAATTATGGCTTGTATAAAGGTACAACAAGAATTTAAAAATATTTTATGGCTTATACTTTTGTGTTAGAAAGGACCCCTTTTAAAGGCCATCCAAGGGTCATTCTGAGACTAAAAATTTATACACAGGATATTACAATTTCTAGGCTCACTCATTTCGTAAACGGTAAGAGATATAGTGAAGTTTGAAATAGGCAAAGTTGCGTAATTTAAAGACAACTAACCAGCTGTTGACAAATTCTCGTTTCTGTTTTTATTTTAATCAGCTTTGTTGAAAGCGCAAACAAAAATTAATTTGACCTTCTATTTTCCATAATAATAATATTTCTATATTAATAACGTTTCGTCTTTCGGGTATCATTACCAGGTATGTTTTTTTAAATACAGCTCTATATTTTTTAATACAGGCAGACCATTTGCCTAATAAAATAATTAAATCAGTTATTTCAAATCTAGGCCCTAGTCACAAAACAGGAGAACAAAAAACTGCTTTATAAAGCCATGTAAAGTCCGTACCTACAAGTTTATATAAATGAGGAAAAAACAATTTTACAATAGAGCAATTTTCTTGGAAAACCTCGACTTAGGAAGTCTTAGTGCTGTTCATTTCAACTTAAACTATAATATGAAATCAACTTGTTCGAGAAAAATTATATTTACAATCTAAGTACTTGAACACAAAACAAAGAGGAGTTTTTCAATTTTTTTTTAAACAGCAACCTATCCTTGTATTCAGCCATCTCATCTTATGGTTAATTATTTAATAAGATTCAAAAAAAAAATTTTAATAATAAAATTCCTCATTTAATTTTCTCTTAAGTGAGTATCACATCATATTTACTTTTTAAATTATGAAAACAACTTTCTTGTGTCACTCGGTATATTATGCCCCTTATATTTTTTTTCGCTTCTTTATGTTTTTTGTGTCTCCCATATTATCTATAATAACGATCTTTACATACCTAATTATCTTTCTAGATTACGTGACAGACTGACCACTAGACTTATGCGATTTGATTAAATATTCTCATTTCTGGAATTTTAGATCTAAGTAAAACTAAAAAACATTTTTTAACTAAGAACCTAAGGGTATATTCTGTTACATAAGGCGGTCGCTAATAATGCTACATGCTACACGTAACAGGCAAGGTAATACTCGCCACAGTAACTGGCCTTACTTATCCACAAGCTAATTTAATTAAAATTTGTTGCATAAAAGAGCAAAAGTTTAATGCGTTTCACACAAAAAAGGTTTATTATTTTCTGGGTAGCAAGAGAATAGCCTTTGACATTATTCTTATCATGCGACTGGAACATAACAAAGTTAATGATAATATTTTGATGTATTTTTACTGCCGCAGGAGTGCAAGCGTAAATATTTGGCAAGCAAAAATAATTAAAACAACTGTGCATTGCTTAGTTGACAAACTTTTAACTTGTGTGTCAAATATTAAAAATTGTTTAATTTCTATTATTCCACTGTTTGCATATCGATAGTTTTAATACGACGTAACCCACACAATTTATAAAATTTACTTTTTAATTATGAAGGTATTTATTGATATTATTCAAAAAGTAAATTTTGTGGGTTACGTCGTATGAGAACTAGGCTATCAATATTATAAAGTGTTTTATTTTTCGAGGGCCCGTCCGTGCGTCGATGCATGGCCAGATTTGACCCTTTGTGTTCACCCTGTTTGGTTGTTACACCCGCTCCGTGATCCCAATTCCTTGCACTAGTTTGTATAGGTCAATTGGGGAAAGGGTAAAAATGTCCTCTAGTTCCAGTTTTAATTGCCCGAGTATTTGTTGCCTCTTCCGATCTAGTGACTCGCAATGGCAAACTATGTACTGTACAGTTTCCCTGTCTTGTCCGCATAATATGCAGTCAAGATCTCCATTGTACAGTTGCATTCTGTGCAGATGCTTCTTGACAGCCATGTGTCCTGTCAGAATTCCTGTAATAGTTCTCAGCTAGCTCCTGTTTATTTATAGCAACGGTTTCGTAAGTCTTGGGTCTGGATCCGGAATATTAACTGCTTAATTTCTATTCTTCCACTGGTTGCATATTATAAAGTGTTTTGCACAAAAAATTACTTTCTCTATGATAATATCCGGGTTCACCAAGCATTTTTGGCGAGTGTCCCTTTTTTAAGCTCGGCAACCAACTTTATAATCTGTACATTTTCTCCATACTTCTTTTTGTTTAGTGTTTTATAAAATCACCTCAATTGGAAATAGACAAATATAAACAATAACCAATTTACTTTGAAGGCCAATAGGAATCTTTTATAAAAAAAAAGGTCGTAGCAGCACAGGTGGCGCAAGTAAGTTAAAGTTACATATATAGAAAGAAAATTATCAAATTAATCGCTAGTCTTATTTCACTGTACTTGGTACATTTACTGCTATTTACTATTTTACGTTCTTTGATTTGCTGCTATTTAGAGTATTTGTGATATAATTTATATAGTAAATATACAGGATGATTTCTAAGTAAATACTTGTTTATTAATTGTATAAAGAAGTCATTAAAATAAACACAATTTTCGAAAAACTCGACGCTAGAACAAAAATATAGAGAACCAAAATATACTCATTCTCTTAACTTTTTTTAATGCCAGCTATAGAAAAATATTTCATAGTAAACTGACATAAATATAGACTCTACCTTCTTGTTAAGTAGGATTACAGCATTGACGTTATTTCTTAGTTTTCGTTTAGTAAAAGGTCCAATTAATCCTATGTTGAATACGAGACACCAATCCTCTTAGTCAAGTAATTGGAGAAAAGAAGATTTATTTTTTGTTTTGGATAGAACTCGCTGTCGGCAAGAAGCTAAAAATATCTCAGTAAATCAGGGACGCATTGAAGAAACTCTGTTAAAAATGCTGGACGCGATAATCAAAAAATATTCATAGTTAATTTAAAATAGCCAAAATTATTACCTAAACCATTTTAATTTTTTTGTTTTCAGTACAAAAGTCAGTTTTTAAGAACTAACTGTCCGGGAAGTTGTTTTACCATAACAATAATACAGCATTAACCTGTAAGTTATATAGAAACTTAAAAAAAACTAAAGTCGGTTACAATGAAGTTTTTTAATACGAATAACATTAAACATCAAATACATTACTTTAAAATCAATCTTGTTTCCTTAATCAAATTTAATTAATTTTGCACAAAGCTAGTATTACCTTGTTTTTTTTTTAATTAAAAAAACTACTGGTCGAAACGAAACTGTACTGTATGTTTATAAAAGCGAAATTCTATGCTTCAACCTTTAATTTAAAACTCAATAAGTCACGATGGGCATGATAAAAAATTCTATTTGTGCGTCCATTTTAAATTTGGCTCCACAGAACTTCAGCTGAATATATAAAATGAAAAACCAACATTTGCCTTGAGCTAGTGGACTGCAACTGTAATATTAAAACCGTCAGGTTCAGCATTTAAAATAGTCGAAATAGAACATTTGTTTAATTTTTAAATAAAGTAAACCATTAGACAAAGAGTTTTCACAATGAATTTAAGGGTGATATTCATTTTTTTCGAGATTTTCATTTAATAATGTTTCAAATTTCAGTTGCTTTATCAGACAATTGACTCATGTGTTGACGGATATCTTCTTCTTCATCTTCTTCTTCTTCTTCTTCTTCTTCTTCTACTTGTTTGAGCAGACGATCTGTTAATTCCGGGCTTGCCGTTGCAATAATTCTTGTGATGTGGACTGCCAACCGTCTCTCCATCTCTTTGGTGGTCTACCGGGCGGTCGGTTTCCTGCTGGTGTTCCCTCGAGTGCTATGCGGGGTAATCTATCTTTTGCCATCCTCTTGACGTGGTTATACCATTCTCTTCTTCTCTGCCTTCCCCATCTTACTATGTCCTGTACTCCGCATTGCTCTCTTATTTCTATGTTTCTTACGTGATCTCTCCTGGTTTTGCCGGCTATCGTTCTCAGCACCCTCATCTCGGCTACGCGCAGCATGTTTTTGGTTTTGTGCGTGTCTTCTCTTGCTTCTATTGCGTACGTCATGATGGGTCTTACGCATGCCTTGTAGATTTTAATCTTGCTGTCCTTTCGCATGTAGCGGTTGGCCCATACAATCTCTCTTAGGCAGCCTGATGTTGCTGATGCTTTATTAACTTGGTCTCTTAGATCTTTTGTTGGGTCGTGGCCGCTGGACATATTCATGCCGAGGTACTTAAACCTGCTCTATGGGCTTATTTTCAATTACTAGCTTGCATCTGAGTGGTTCTTTAGCGATAGTCATGCTTTTTGTTTTTTCGATGGATATGGTCATATTAAGTTGTCGGCTCACTTGGTAGAATTTGAATAGCTGTCTTTGTAGGTCGTTCTCGTTTTCTGCGAAAATTGCTGCATCATCGGTATAGCATACCATGCTGATACGTTTGTTGTTCATTCTGTATCCCATATTTAAGGTCGTTACTTCTTCTATGATTTTGTCCATAAGAAGATTAAATAAGAGTGGGCTGAGGCTGTCTCCCTGTCTGATTCCTCCTGGTGTTGGAATGCTTTTCGTAATATGTTGCCCTGATTTAATTTGAGTAGTGTTGGCAGTGTTGAGATTGCAGATCACCTTTACTATATTGGCTGGTGTTTCTTTTTCTATTAGGATATTGATAACATCGCCCAGTTGGACTTTATCAAATGCTTTAGTTAGGTCGATGAAACAGATAAATGCCGGTGTGTTATATTCTATTGCCTTTTCCTTAATTTGTTTGGTGGTGAATATGGCGTCAGTTGTCGATTTTCTCTTTCTAAATCCCTGTTGTTCTTCTCTGTTGGCTATGTGTTTCTCCAGTTTATCCTTAATCAGGCCGGTGAGCAGTTTCATTGTTGTACACAATAAGGTTATTCCTCTGTAGTTATCAGGCGATGTTTTTTGTCCTTTCTTGAAGATGGGTATTGTTATGCTCTTATGCCACTCATTTGGTATTTCTCCTGTGCTCAGGATTTTATTAAACAGATCTGTAAGTTTTACTATGACGGATATCAATCAGAATATATATAGATTTAATTAATGATTGCTGTGATGTTTCAAGTTGCTAGAAAGATGTCATGTTATGTAAGCCTAGTCTTTTTTTTTATCTTTTAATATAGATAAGCCTGTTTAACTCTTAGACGGGTTAATATAACCTTAGACCTAAAACAAATCCAACAAAAAGGCTTGTGAGCGATTTTTGTCTCTACCAACTCAGAAAAAGTCTACCAAAATCGGAAAATGCGGAAGTGGGTTATTTTAAAGATGGCCGCCGATAATCTTCAAAATCGGAAAAACTACTTTCTTTGTTTTCAAAACAAATATTCCGTACAGATAAATTATTTTGTCTTCATTTTTAGTTTTGGAAATCTTGTGATACAAAATATTATAAAGATTAGAGCCGACGCTGTGGAAATCATGACAGAAATGCAAAGTTATTATAATAAATACTTGAAATGGGAAGCCAATTCTGTAACTGACTAGAATCAGATGAACTGTTAGCTCACAAATCTAAATATGATTAATACGGCATGGAGTTCAGACTGCGGCGCTAAAATAGTGTACCTGTATGAACATATCACCCAGAATATGAAATTAATACTAAAAGTTATTTTTAAGACCAGATTCTTGTTGGATTACAAATTATTAGTTTGACATCGAGGTCCAAAATGCAGGCCTTAATATTGATAGGTAAAAGTTTCTAATCCTATTCTGCACAGATTGGCATTTTTTAATACTTTTCTTCTCAAGGTGTTTATAATCAACACAGCAACCGTTACACCAAGGTAGTTATGATAACGACAAAGTAGTTATTTTATAACTAGTCATTACAGATATACAAATCATAATTATCAACTTCTATGTCAAAGCAAGATATAAAAAAGGCGAACATATTGATATGTTTAGTATAAAATAGATTTTTAAGAACTGAGAAAAATATTTGTAGAAACTTAACTGGATTATTCATCTAAAACTAACGGATGTCTCATCTAAAACCGACTTATTATGTATGTAATATGCGACACCATATAAACAAATTTTTAAAACATATTCATCCATAAGATTGGAGTAATAAAAGTTCAAACAACTACTAAATGAATGGCAGCATCTCAATTAAAAGCGTTAATTGATGATCAGAGCATTGGATAATTTCTAAATTATTAGTTAAATTTCCAGAAAGTTTTTTTTTTCACACGCTTTTTTCCTCTTTGTTTGCTGCCAGGGCTATACCCTAGGGGACCTACAGCTTAACGTAGGTTCCGAACCACGATCCTCGGTCATGCGACACCCCCAACAACCCTTAGTTTCTTGCCATTGCATGACTTACCGATTGGGAAGTGTGTATCTTCTTTCGCACCCCACGAGATGTCCGATCTCATCCGGCCTAGTTACCGGCGTGAATGTGGTGATTTGGGAGAGGATAAATTTTACACTCTTTTCTGCTTTCTTAAATCCACTTAATTTCAGACATACTTTTTTTATTGTACGTATGCCCACTCCGGGAATCGAACCCAGGTCACCACGATCGAATGCCAGTAACTCACCTCTGAGCCACCGCCGCGTTTGAAAGTTTTATTGTAAAATCTTCAATATATTATAAATATTTCTGATATTAATTTAGAAAATTTACCACATTATCATAATGTATCAAATTAGGAGAATATTAGAAACAGAGTATCATATCCTACAAAATTATGTGACTTTTTAAAGATTTGCATATCATGATGTACTATATTATAATGCTGGCATATCATAATGTATCAAATTATGAAAATATTAAAATCCGGCGGATTATAATGCTGGTATGTCTTAATGAACAAAATTAGGGAAATATTAAAGACGGAGTAGCATGAAATACTAAATTAAGAGACTTTTAAAATTTGGCTTGTCATAATATTCTAAATTATGTCTCTAATGTTGGGTATAAAGATTTTAAATAATAATTAACTAACCAGATAACATTGATTGTATTACAATTAAATCTGTCTTGCTAGTTAACTATTTTTAAAAAGTTTGTGCAACCACATACAAGTTTCTCTTACCAGACCCCAAATGATAAGTGAAAAAATATTAACCAATATTTGAAGGGCTCAACGCTAATGTGGACCAAGTCTACAATTACTAAGTTTAAGAAATCCGAAATCCAAAATCGCAATAGTTAGAAGATTAAAAAAAAAACAATATTTACAGAGTAGTTTCATTAAATACGAAAGTGTAATTCGATTAAACTCCAATTATTATAAAACTATGATGTTTATTCAAATTGCTGAATGTGCATAGAAAATTAATTTCATGTAGCATCATTTATCAGTTGGTTTTCCCATAATTAGTTTAACGTTTCGATAGTCGAGAGATAAAGCGTTTTACTATGGAACCAATGGTCGTAAGTTCGAGCCCGCCAACCTAGAAACTTTTTTTTTTACATTTTTTAGCATAAGGTTTGTAAGTTTGGTCGTAGAAAAAATATACTGTTCAACTCGAGTGGATTGTCCATATTGCGCTCGAAAGTTTGAGCACTCCGCCTACGGCGTCGTGCGCAATTTACTTCCTCGTGCGATATGGACATCATATCCACTCTTGTTGTACAAACTACTATTACGTACAGTTCACTCTAAGTAAATCCATTCTTACGCACCCCTGTGCGTAAAAAATAAAAACGCACAACAGTGCGTTATGATGCCTAATATAACAATCAAGTTAGCCTTGAACCACCCAAATAGTGACATTTATCTATCTTTCGTTTTGAATATTTGACAGTGACATTATAATTATTTAAGATTTGAAAATGATGAAAAAAAATGAAATCGATACTTTATAAATTATAAACCGATCTCTGATTTATTAGTAAAAGTCGTAAAAAAAGTGTAGTACGTATTGCGTGTTGTACAGAAATTACACAGTCATGTAATTACCACATTTACTTTTATAAATATTATAATCTCTATAAATATCTAATTAAATTAAGAAAAACTCAAAAATGGATAATAAACTTTCTTTAACTACATAAATTTAAAAATATTCCCAGTTGGAGATATTGTCTAATGAAGCCTATAATAATAATACAAACGTAACAAACAAAAAGTTTCTTTTAGAATTTGATAATTAATAAAAACAAATTACACAAAACTATATGACTCTTTGTAAATATTTGGAGAAATTACAACAAATTTTTATTTCTAAAAAATCTTTATCTGCAATTAGTGTGTTTCAAGTTAAAAGAAGGAATCTTTGAAAATAAATAATCATTAGGGGATTTCACTTTAAAAGGCATCAAGCTTTCTAACATTGACTTGGGTAAACAAGGAATTTTAGTAAATATTTTCCTTTAATTAATGCCAAAAGCTGAATAAGTATTTTCCTGAATAAAGTAAAAAATTATAATCAATTTTATTTAGTTATTTTCTGTATACCCACTTTTAAGTCTTTTAATAGGATTTAGTATTTACCAAACGGTCAATTTTTCTTTTCACGGTGTTATTTATGTTATTTAACAAGTATTGTTCATAATGAAAAAATAATACATAAAGTGAATTAATATTGTTACTTTGTAAGTATTGATTAAAGCAGTATTAGGGTCAATATTTATTCTTGGTTATTAATAATTGAATTAAACGGGCCAATAAATATACCGGTTAGTAAAAAAACCGGGACGCTTAAATATCTTCAAATACGTTAAAGCCGCGCTTACAAAATTCGGCATTTAAAGTTTTCGGGGCCTGTGGCATTAAAAAATAATATGGGCACTGTTGCCAGATTTTCCAGCTACACGTAGTCGTTTTGTTATCTTAAATAGAATGCCCCTTATATTTCTACTGCAATGAATTGTGCGTCTTAAGCCTAATATTATTATTTCTCAAGTTTTCGAAATTGTATCTTTACTAGTTGCTGAGATATGACAACAAAGCATATCCACAAAAATTAAATTATTTTAGAATAAGCACTAAACTTTTCGGAAACGCATGAAAACATGAAGCAGCGCCTACTTGTCGTTTCCGACAAGTTTAGTGCTCATTATAAAATAATAATTTAATGTTTTTGAAAATGCTGTGTTGTCATATTTCAGCAACTAGTACAGATAAAATTATTCATTGCAGTAAAAATATAGGGAGTATTCTATTTAAAATAACAAAACAACTACGTGCAGCACAAAACTGGAAAATCTGGCAACAGTGCCGATATCACTGTTCATTTCCGCATGCCCAAAAACTCACAAATACCTAATTCTGTAAATGTAGCTTTGACGACTTTACAGATCTTTAAGCGTTGTGATACTTTTAACTAACCCGGTATAACCAAACAGGCGATACGAATACTTTTGACACTGCACTGCAGTAGAAAAGAAACGTAAAGAAAACCTTCTTTTTTTTTTGACGGTGTGTAAATCGAGTTTTAAATTAGTCTTGAACAAACCATACAATTCCTTTTCAAAAATATAAAGATTTTTTCTATTATCTGTAGTAGCGGTCTCATTAATAAACTTAAATCAATAATTATTCTTAAGAAGGTTTCAGAAATATTAGAATTTTTCTTGCAAACCATTACTTAATCATTGTACTTGTAAAAGCCATAGCCATTACTTTTTATTTACGTACCGCTCTTAATTCATATCATGATTTATTCTTTACTGATTACGCTTCTGTGACCATAAAATTACTTCCGAATTGGGCTATAAAAAGCAGTTCACAGTGGAAGGAAATAAGGCGAACAGTAACATTTTGTAAGAAACAGGATAAGTACCAAAAACAGAGCCGTATAAAGAGGAGAAGTAGCGGATAATATTATGTTATATGTTCGATACGATGATGCTCGTCTTTCCATTTAAGTGATTTACATGTCGCTAGCAAGTTTTTATAGAAAAGGTGATGAATGATAAAGTTTATTCAATATATATACTGGACAGAATTATACTCTTATATTCAGTTAGTTATCGACAAAAGTATATTTGTGAGAAAAATAAACTTAAATATTCATATTATCTCCTTACAATTTGAGGTTTGACTTCTTAGGTCTCCTATAATAGAAATATACCTATTTTTTTTACAGTGTGCAAGTGACAAGTTGTGGTCTATTTTAAATAATACCCAGGTTTATGAATGTACTTGATATAACAAACCAAGAATAATCCTATATAATCGCTCATTTTTTTAAAATTTGCAAATATTCGCTTGTACGGTGTCAAAAGATTAATTGATTTTTTTGTGCCTATATACATTTTCACAATATCGGCGAAACAAACATAGAATGTTTTTAATGGGGCAGCTTTATGTCACTTAAAGATGTAGTTTTATTTGAAATCTCTTAATATACCTTCTTATTATTTATGTAACATTAGTGTTAATATTTATATGCACGCCACTGTTCACTCTAACAAGTCATCCAATGCTTTAGAAAGACAAATAACACCTTATTAAAAAATAATTATAATACGAATCATAAATCCAACAGACAGAAACAAACATAAACTCAAACACATATTTCCACGTTTGTATCGGAATTTACACAATCATTAAAAATATTTTATTATTTTTATTTAATATTTATTTGCATTGCCCAGGTTTTTCTTCCTCCCGTGCCAGCGCAGCGCCGGCACCGCATAAATGCAGGTTTTTGCACCAAGTCTGCTTAAAGAAGAAACTGGGTTTATAACCATTTGTATTAGGCAATCTAACGATGTGTCAATATGGCGGCTGGATGGCAAATACTGCTTTGTAATTGGTATACATGACCATAAAAATAATGTTACAGGTGGTTACTGTTGGTGGCAATGCTTTTTGCCATCCAAACGCCATATTGAATCACGTGGTTTGGATTCCCTAATAGCAAATGACGTTTGTCAACCTGTACCTACACAACCCCAACCACATAAAAAATCAATAATCCTCTTGATGTATTTTGGTTATGTTTTCATCTTTTAACAAAAATTACATATTTTTCCTTACTCAAAGACGTAAAATATTCACAAACATATTATTTCTTAAGAACTTAACCACAAACAATTCCATAACGGTATAGATAAGTTAAAGATGGCAACACCAAGCACTTAAAACAGCACGAGGAATGTATGTACTTGTAATGTTACCATTACCATATATAGGAAAAATACATAATTGAAATAGGTAATAGAGATTATGGCCTTCTGATATAAACGTTAACATAGATTCGACAGGATGGTACCACCATAAATATATTATGTAAAAAGATTATTTTTTTTTGTTTCCATCTATTCTAGAAAGCTGTTTTCGAGTTTTCCAATCGTTCTATACAATATTTATATAACCACAGACCTGTTTACAATATTCTTAAAGACGTTTCCTTTGTATTCTCTTAATTTGTTATTGAGATAATAAATACTAGCCAAAGGTTACGAAAAATGCTCCAAATAAAACGGAACCGGGGCGGATTCAGCGGGGGGGGAGGGGGGGGGGGGGGGAAGAAAAATGATGTCTCAAATCAAATAAAAAAATGAGCTTTTGATGCGAAGAAAAAGTACACGGCTAAAGTCTTAACTGTAATTGCTGGTTAAAATATTTCCTAAATTATAGGTACTATTTTCTATTCAGACGGCCCTGATAATAAGAAACGATTTGGTGAAATAACCCATATTTTGCGCCCCGTTTAAAACGCTTTAATTGCAAAATATTCACTGCTAGCTGACGTTTAAGTTTAATAAGAACATTATTAGTAAACGGTTCAGAGCAACTTTAGCGAAATACAGTTAATGTTGAGCATTATAAATTAGATAACGGTCCATCATTTCCAAATGCTCAGCATATATCTACCAAATCTAGTAGTAAGTTTTCAACTAAAGCAAAATGTTTAGATTAAAATCACGGTCTTAAATAACATCTTCCGCAACCCTTAAACAATCTTTGAATAAAGTTTACGAAATAATTCTGCAAACTTTGCTTAATATATCTTTACACCGCTGCGTCTTAGGGACCATGTGAGCATTAAAATTCGTAAAATCAGGTAAAACATCAAAATTAAATCTTAATGGGCAACATTTTCATTATACACGGCACTGATCTTAAAAATCGATATGGTAGAGGATCTAATGGGATATTTTAGTGCTTCGGTCGGCTCGCTTTCATTGCACAATATTCGTTACTTAAGTGCGAAGACTGTGAAACATTACCCATAGCAGACGTTTAACGTCCTGAACAAGATAATTGGTTAAAGATTGAGATTGTGCAATTCTAGCGGATAACGTTGATGCTATAATTGTTTTAGGGTTGTTAGTATTTGTTAATTGCTTAATTGTTGAGACAATTATTAGCTCGTGGCTTAATAAAAAATGATTAGCTATTAGTGCACTGTAAAATAAGCTCCTGTTGTGTACTAATACTACAGTAAATTTCTGTTTACTAAAATGCATATTTTCAATGAGCTAATTTGCCTATTTTATTGTATGCATCTACATTAACGTAAAATTAAAACTTTAATGTCACGCACTCAATAAAATAATATATAAATAAGTTTAAATAAAGTTCATAATTATTTGATCATACATCTTTTGACAACCACATAGTAAAAAAAATGAATAATGTTTTATCCATTTCCTATATTGAAAAAAAATGTAAAATTACTGGTACATATATATAAATAGTTCAGAGATATTGCGATAAAAATGGGTTATTCCTTAATGAAGGTAAAACTGAATTACATTATTTTTGTCTTAGAGATCTAAATAAAAGCCTGTTAGTAAAATTAAATAACCAAACCATTGAGCAGTCCCATGTTGTAAAGTTTCTGGGAGTTTTTATTGATTCTAAGCTATCGTGGAGTCAGCAAATAGACTTTGTTCTGAAGAAGCTCGCTGTGTATTGTTTTGTCATTTTACAGTTGCGTGATAAGATCGATATAAATTTTTTAAAGCTTTATTTTTTTTCATATGTCCACTCTTGCTTGAGTTACGGAATTTTGGTCTGGGGAGGTTGCTTTGGGGCTGACGAAATCTTTATTCAGCAAAAAAGAATAATTAGAACCATGACATTTAAAAGACGTACTTTTTCATGCCGGGAACTTTTTCCCCGGCTAGGTATTTTAACATTCCGTTCCCTGTTTATATTGAATTGTCTGACTGATGCTTAGGCAAACTTGGATGTATTTTCTCTGACCCGTGAATCAAATGAATATTATCATTTTAGACAGAATTTTAATATTGACATACCACGTCATAGTATGTCTGTTGTGGCTCACAGTCCTTTAGTCCTACCAATTAAGGTATTTAATAAACTGCCACAAGGAATTAAGCAACTACATCATCCAAAAAAGTTCAATAGGTTAGTTAAAGGTATTCTACTTGAAAACGCATTTTACTCTATATACTATCTATATGACTACTAATGAATACCTTAAATTTAAATTTTGATTATTTATTCAATAATGTCCAAACTGATGGGATTGTGTTGATTTTTTTATTGTATGTATTTGTCTACCTGTCCATTTTAACTATTGTTTTATTTATTATACCTATATATTATTAATGTATAGTGACAATATCCTATACTACCTATACAGTGGTAAAAGGAAATAAAAGATTTTTATTTTTATTTATTTATTTTACTGAGAGTTTGACAACCACGACTCTGGCTTTCATCGTCTCATCATCGTCAGTTGAACAGCACTATTCTTTACGGATTATTTAATATTCTTGGGGTGAGGTCTGCATTGTTTTATATTATAGGGTACCTAGTTAAAAAAACCCAGAATTTTAAATTTAAATATGGACCGGAATTATGGATTTTTGCGTTTTTTGAAAGAGAATAAATCAAGAGAGGCTGCAGATCTCATCTTTTCGACATTTGTTGAAAAAACAAAATAGCGGACACACATCACTCGGTTAAACTTTAAAACTCGCTGGAACTCTTTTGAACAGCACTGTATATCTTTATGTGCAAGATTATAAAATCTTAAACATTTCTGAACAGAATAAGAGGTCGTACATGCAAATATGTTTAAAAATAGCTGACGTATGAGAAAATAAAGACAGGTTGTAACATCGAAGAAATCGTCCATAATTCTCAAAGAGACCGGATATAGATTTAAAGGAAAAAAGGAAAGACAACAAAGTCTCGGTCTCAGCAAATATAATTGTGTGGTTACACGTGTTTCACCCTTTCGGGCATCATCAGACCTAAAACAAGAGACCTAACTAACAGATACACGAATAATTAAAAACCACTAATTACCCAGAATTTAAAACAGAGAAGAAACAGTTATAACATATTAAAATTTAAAAATGTAAATAACAAAAACAAAAAACTGCTCTCTGACATTTGATTTTTTGTTTTTGTTATTTACATTTTTAAATTTTAATATGTTATAACTGTTTCTTCTCTGTGTCTGTTTAAAGGTTGGAGACAATGACGTTGTTTCTTGAACGGCAGTAGAGTTTTGGACTTGCATTGTCTTTATTTGTTTAGAATCACTACGTTTCAACTGGTAAGTATCTCCAGTCGTCTTCAGGTGAATACGACTGGAGATACTTACCAGTTGAAACGTAGTGATTCTAAACAAATAAAGACAATGCAAGTCCAAAACTCTACTGCCGTTCAAGAAACGTCATTGTCTCCAACCTTTAAACAGACACTAGAAGCCCGGTATGGACCCGGTATAAGTGATAAGTTCCGTAACTACGAGAAAGCTAAGATAAAATTAACAAAGGAGGAAACGCACATCCAGTTTCTACTACGGGCAAGGGACCAAGATATTATTCCAGATGGCTTTAGGATCAAGTCACCGATCCCAGGACAACAAGCTAAGAAGATTCTAAAGAACGCCAGCAAAGCTGTTTCTTCTCTGTTTTAAATTCTGGGTAATTAGTGGTTTTTAATTATTCGTGTATCTGTTAGTTAGTTCTCTTGTTTTAGGTCTGATGATGCCCGAAAGGGTGAAACACGTGTAACCACACAATTATATTTGCTGAGACCGAGACTTTGTTGTCTTTCCTTTTTTCCTTTAAAGGTTGTAACATGTTGAATTCAATTTTTCGTTAGTTTAAAAATCAAGTAGGCAATGATAAACATCGCCTATTTTATTGTCGTTGCTATTTGCGTTTTATGACAGTTGCGACATTTCACTTATTTTGATTTATCGAACTGTTTCTTTCGCATCTTGCAAGGGACTGTGTTAAGGGAAATTTCTTGACGAAGTCGTAAATTATGATTATCTTGTAATTACTGTACAACAGGAAAATTTCGTGAAATTTCACAACTTTTAATCCGCTTAAAATTAAAGTTTTTATAAAAATTTTATCGTTATTAGAAATTACCCTTTTAAACAATTTGATAGATAAACGAGATAGCCATGACAAATATAAATTAAGCGATGTTTGTCATCGCAGAGTTCATTTTAAAAAGCAACGAAAGAAAAATCGAAATTAACATGTTAAAACATACATGACTTTGAACGCCAGTAGAGTTTTGGACTTGCATTGTCTTTATATGTTTCAACTGGTATATATCTCCAGTCGTCATCAGGTGAATACAAAAAGATACATGTCTTTATTTTGTTACACGTCAGCTATTTTCTAACATATTTGCATGTACGACGGTTTTATATTCTGTTCAGAAATCTTTAAGATTTCAGAATCTTGCACGTACAGATATACAGTGCGATTTAAAAAAGTTCCAGCAAGTTACAAAGTTTAACCAAGTTGAGGTGTGTCTCCCGTTTAGTTTTTCAGTAAAAGTCTAAACATGACATTGGCGGTCTCTCTTCATCCATTCTCTCTTGAACAAGATAAAAATCAATAAAATCGGTTCATAAATAAAGAAGTTATTATATATTAACAAAATTTCGTTTTTTTTTTCCCTATAATATTTACTGCCTGTTTTTTTTTTATGATCAAAGAGTTTGTTAGTGCTTTGTTTCTGTCGTAGTGCTTATTATTTTTAATTTTTACAAATTAATGGTAGGTATATGAATGGGGGATGAATCTGACGAAATGAAATTAAACTCTTCTTCTTTTCCGATTTATAAACCCATGCGAGTTTATAGCGCTGCCTAGCGAAACTCCTGAAATTATGACTCGTGTGACTCGTATGACACGTGACTTCTCTTACCATTTACTTATTTTTTAAAGTTGTTGAAGGTATTGCGTATATTTGGTAGTGTCCAACTTTGACACTGATGACGCCGCAGGCTCCATCCTACATGGTTTTTACACCTGAACTATTATTCATCAGATTCTGTAGCCTCACTGATGAGCCACAAGATGGCTAAAGACGTCTGGGAATGAATTTGATGAAATGAATGGAAACTCTTTTTTTGTATTATCCAAGTGCTAAATCCAGTATACTAAACTTTTAAATCGTTTAGTTTTCTTGGTAAAAATAAAATTTTCTCTGTTTGCTGTTAACCAATAGTGGTACTTCACAGATATACAGGGTGATTTCTAAATTGATATTTCTTTTTTAGCTGTGTATGGAAGGCATTAAAATAAACAACTCTTTCAAAAATTTTAAAAATAGGCGAGATAGGGAAGTAAAAAATCTAAGTAAGGACCTGGTCATTAAAACGTAGCCTGCTATACTTTATGTTGTTTTTCTTATCTCTTATTAGGTTATATATAAGAATAGCCCTGTCGGCTAAATATTGCCTAATTGTATTCGTATTTTGAATAAAAGACATTTATTATTATTATTATTATTATTATTATTATTATTAGTCATGCAATTTACGGGTGATGTCGAGCAATCCGATGCGTTGTGTTTTTCTGAAGCAAGTTAATTTTAAATTGGTGACACGTTAAAATAGTAAAATTTGAGAATAATAAACTAGTAGGTATGGTGCTAATTTAGGGTGAGTGTCGTCAAAGTGCGGATGCTGCCTCGAGATTATACGCAGAACGCTTTCCCTTGCGGGCTCATCCTACACCCAGAAGTTTTCTTAATGCAAAGGGCAAGTTAGGCAGAACGTATTTGATTTGTAGTGTAATAAATGAAAATAAGTACCTTATTCTTGAGTTAAAAAAAAGGTATTTGAAAATGTTGTTTATCTTAATGCCTTCTATACACAGCAAAAAAAGAAGTATCAACTTAGGAATCATCCTGTATTATGATCCTTCATCAAAACAAACTTCTCCAAAAGTTATAAGGGGAAACCCGATGTATGTAGAGGTTTGAACTCTTCCATGAATTAAAAAAGAATATTCCAAAAAGTACAATTGCTTTGTTATGTTTCGGAAAAAATTCATATACCATTAAATAAATGTGAATTTACACAACTCTAAAGAGTAGAATCATGTTTAGAGGTAGGAAATATTTTAATGATCCTCAGGGTTTGCCCAGGACTCATCATTATACTTTTAATTTAATTAATACTTTTTAACTGCAACTTTACCAAAAATATAAAGTATAAAAAAGTATAAAGCATGTTAAAATATAGTAAACCAAAAGTACGAATCCTATTTTATTTTTATATGCAAATACAATGTTGGGCTTGCCAGCATCTAATTAAATTCTATTTTCCTAAACGCATTTAAGCTAACCAAGAATGATTTTTCTAAGGGTGTGGAAAATATTTTACCCAATGTTGTTTGGTTGGTTAATGTTGATTGACATCTTTCCAAAATCCAATATTAAAGTTGTTGTAATGGTAAATTAGGTTAATCAACTGTTGAGATAATTACTGACTAGATTATTATAAGTAAAGCGCTTTATTTGCCTATAGCGTGTCATAAAAATATCAAATTATTTTAATAACTTAATATCCGTTGTATTTTGTGTTTGAAAAAGTCTAGTATTATAAATAAATTATATTTTGAGAACTTAAATGAGTTTGATAACTAATACTAGAAACATTATTTTCAGACACACTGTCAGGTTATAGTGAACTTATTAGCTATTTAAAGATATGCAAGGATATTTAAAAAATCTGAGACTTAGTTATTTAGAAAATCTTATTATAAATACCTAAAAATATATACAGGGTGTCCCATAACTTATGAGCCGTAGAGTAACTGGAGATACTAGACATCAAACTAAGCCGATCATGTCATATAAGTTTTTTCGGATTGTTACTCGTTCTAGAGATACAGGGTGTTGAAAGTAAAAGTTGATTCTCGAAAATAAGCCATAATTTTAAAACGGTTTAATGAATCGAATTAAAAGTTGGCAATATTATGTTTTTATGAGCAAGAAATAAGAATTTGTAGAAATTTTTAAGTTTCAAACTAGAGGGCGCTAGTTGCATACACTGGGCTTCATAAATCTATGATTTTTTCTTACCTGTGATATTAGGTGTTTTTCAATTATAGTTTCTTAAAGAAGGGCATTTTCTAAGTCAAAATGGTGTAATTGATTTATCCTATAATTCAACGATTTTCGAGATATTTCCCTTTAAACATCCCAAAGCATAAAAAACATAGTACATAATTAAATTAATATTTTAATTATCAAAAAAAACTTATATGACATAATCGGCTTAGTTTGATATCTAGTACCTGCAGTTACTCTACGACCCATAAGTTATGGGACACCCTGTATAACAACCACCATATAATAACGTTTAACAACTGTTATAATTTGAATTTAATTAGAAAAAGAAAATTGACTTTTCTAAATTTAATTTCGCTGCATTATATTTGCTTGCGAATATAGGAAATAAAACAACTTATTTTAACTGCTGAACAACGAATGTATCTTTATTTAGGCGACCCAAGAATTTATATCAGTGGTATAAAAAACATCACAAAATATTAAATGGAATTCCTACATGGTGTATATGCAAACTGCTATATAGGGTGAATATATCACAACAACAAAATTGTTAATGGAAACATTTAGAAAATTTTAAACCTACATCGAATAATATTTGTTGTACGCCGCGACGTGACGTCTCCCGTGCATTGCTTTTCTCTATGGAACAGTAATATTTTATGTAAGTTGTATTGATCAAAATATTATAATTTTTTAATGCAGAAAAAAGCGAAATTATCAATAATAAAGGTTTATTTCTCTTCAAAACAATGGGCCAGACGAGAGGCCTGCATGGGCCGGGCTTTCGCCTTAACCCGAGCCCGAGAGTCGGGCCGGGCCACTTAATTAATAAGGTTCGGGTTTTCGGACACAAACAATTTTTGCCTGGTCTGTCAGGTTTGCCGGATCTGTCAGGCTTTTTGGGCTAGCTGGGATTTTCTGATCAGCCGGGCTTTCACGTCAACCTTGCCATTTATGTTTTATACGTGACGTGATATGCAATAACCCAAGGAGGATTGACAATTTGCTGTGGATTTCTAGAATTATTGTGTTGCCAGACAGAAAAGTTTTCTCATCACATTTATATTGACCTGTTGGCAACCTGTCCCTGGGCGCAATACAAGTGCAAGTACTAAGTAAAGTAGTATCCTGCCGGACCTCCCGGACTTTCCGAGCCTCTCGGACCTCCCGGGCCTACTGAACCTCCCGGGTCTGCTGAGGTTTTCAGGCCAATCAGGCTTTTCGGTCTTGGTTGACGAGCCGCGCCGGGCCGAGCCGCGTTTCAAAATTACGACACGTGCAGGGCTCTAGGACAGACTTTAATAAAGAAAAGATGAGATAGAAATCGTGTTGTCAAGTTTGTGAGAAAAACAAAGTGGTCATACCACCATCCATTGCCGTAGCCAGAACCAAATATTTGGTAGGGCTATTCGATTCCTTACCAGGGCCCATATTCTCACGTTGACATATAATGATATTGGATTTTTAAGGAACGCTGTAGAATTTTTTACATTTTAGAACGACCAACCTCCGACATGCTTCATTCATATGCATGTATTATATTTATTATAAGCAGTTGCGTAGCCAGAAAATATGCTTAGGGGGGGGGGGGGGCTGAATGGGCGTAAGTAGTAAATTTTTTTTTGGAAAAAGGGACAGTTGGGACTACATGTATTTCATGATACTGTTCCTAGGAAAGAAGACGGAAAAGCGCCGCAGGCGAAACATTTTCGGGGCCACGCCCAAAGTTTGTTTAAAATTCACCTAACTACTAACAAATTTCATCAAAATTATTAAAATCTGTTTTTGTAAATGTTTTTTTTTTGATTTTCCTAGCTGGCTGTTTATTAAAAAAAAATCATTTTTTATATTTGTAAACAATATGAATATTAGTGTGAATCCAAAATTTTAACATAAGACGTATGTATGACTCTAACACGCGATTTTCGGGCTCGATTTTTCATAATTAAAAATAAGTAAATAGCAGTTTTTGGTGCAAATTCTTAGGTTTTGAAATACTCTTTCTTAAGTGCCGTTTTGTATATTGATAATAAAGCATTCTCGTTTCATTCCGCACTATTTTTTTATTATAAATCATCACACTTCTTTAATAAATATTTTAATTAAAATGTTTACTATAATTTTTTTCTTTAAAAATAAATACCTAATTTAAAATAGCTCTAAAAAAAAGAAAACGGAACAGACAGGGGCAGGACAGGACACAGGACTCTACCCGTATGACGAAATTATTTAAATAATTTTAATTTATTAAACTTATCAAATAACTTGCAGACATTTTTGATTTTTCTATTTCAAAATCTTTTTTAACAGGGCTCAATGTTTTTTTACCAGGGCTTCGCCCTGGCCAGCCCCCTTCTAGCTACGGCCCTGCCACCATCCAGTTAAGTAAAGCTCATAAAAAAAATAATGTTGAAATATATACCCAGTAGTATTTTAGGGGCAGTAAAACCAGCTTCTTTTTTATTTTTTTCAAAAAAAATATTAATGTTATTTGTGACACTTATTTGGACAATTTTTTCAATATAGGTTCTTACATGGTTCCTAAAAGGATCACTGCACAACCACTTCTATAGGACTATATGACTATAGAGCATAACTAACTTTGGTAACTTGGCCCTTAATAGACCGAGTGTCACAGTCCGAGACACATTTTTATTGAGTAGTGATCAACGCAACGTAGCTTTAAATTCATAGGTATTTGTTCCAAATTTATCGTATTTAAAGAAAATTACTCTTTATTATAAAGGATCTTACTTCTCTATTTATATTACTGACTTTTTTATTTTCACATTTCAGACTTGATAATTCAAACTTTTCTAATAAAAAATTAAACTTTTTTTGACGTTACACTAGTATATTTCGGTAGACTTAAGCCAAAAAAACAACAGCGGTGAATCGAGCCCCCTAATACTAGTTCTAAAATTCATATGAAGAAAACAATACAGAAATTTAAAAAAAACGAAAAGCAAGTTTTAAACTCTCGTAATATCGCAGTTGCACTGCAAATGGCAAACTAAGAGTTTTAAATTGCATAGTAATAAAATAACTACCCAATACCCTTTAGTATAAAAAGAAGGAAAATGCTATCACAAAAGTAATAAGGTCACTTTAACATTAAAAGATAATAATGGAAGTGTCGGCTCGACTGCTCTAGATATCTTGCTCGCTTTCGTAATAGCCACCCTTAAAATTCTACTTTTTCGAAATTCTAATAATGGCTCCGAACAGTGTTTTAAATCGGAAAAAGCTCTTACGTATAATGAAATGTTTTGAAATTTAAATGAAGACAAACACGGAAATTTTACAATGAATAATGAATGTAAGGATCTGAAATGGATTAGATTTAAACATTTTTCTTCCATTTCCTCTATTACACGGTTTGTATTTGGTATGTAAAATGTATACATGTTTTTCGATGCATGAGGGTATTTTTTTTACATTTGATTTATTTAAAATTTTGTAGGTGAAATATTGCGAATATTGCGGAATCGTCGTCATTGATATATACCGTGTATCCCTCTAAGATCGGCCAGTCGTTGTATCTGTCAGTATTGGTTATACATTTTCAGGGAAGTTAATTTTATAGCTAAAAAGCCAAAAAAAAAACACTGAAAATTGTTTTTAACGTTATGCGATTGCCGCTAGAGGGCGTAACTGACAAATACAAAATTCAAGTTATTTTAAAAATAGAGTCATTAAGGTTATGTTTTGATATCAGGAATGGGAAGCTTATTAATTTCTATGATAGTTTCGTCCTATGTTTTTTTTCGTATCTCCAATAATAAGGATGGGGGAAACTGATGGTAAATAAGTTTTTACTAAAAGTGCTGTATATTTTACTAATTTGTATTTTGTTTTACAGAGGGCGCTATGTACAGTGATGGGCTAAAATATGGAACAAATTCATTTAAAAATCAGGTATTTATTTTTAAAAAAACGCTCAGATACGTCGATTATAATTTTTCTTCCGGATTTTTTGCTTCAAAAAGAAATTATACAGGGTGTGTCAAAAAGTAGGTGTAGCGACAATTTTTTTTCAGTCGAATTTTGAATTCTACGTCAGGGTGTCCCGTAACTTATGGGCCGTAGAGTAACTGGAGATACTAGACATAAAATCAAGTTGATTATGTCATATAAGTTTTTTCGGATTGTCACTTTTGTTTTTTTTTAAATATTTTAATTATTTATTATGTTTTTTTATGCTTTGTGATGTTTAAAGGGAAATATCTCGAAACCCGTTAAAAATATTAAGATCAATCAAGCACACATTTTTGACTCAGAAAATGCCCTTTTTAAGGAACTATAATTGAAAAACAGCTAATATCACAGGTAAGAAAAAAAATCATAGATTTATGAAGCCCAGTGTATGCAACTAGCGCCCTCTAGTTTGAAACTTAAAAATTTCTACAAATTCTTATTTCTTGCTCATAAAAACATAATATTGCCAACTTTCAATTCGATTCATTAAACCGTTTTAAAATTATGGCTTATTCTAATCGAGAATAAACTTTTACTTTCAACACCTTGTATCTCTAGAACGAGTAACAATCCGAAAAAACGTATATGACATAATCGGCTTAATTTAATGTCTAGTATCGCAAGTTACTCTACGGCCCGTAAGTTACAGGACACCCTGTATATCGGGTGTTTTAGAATAAGATGCTGATCCTTAACGGTGTGAATCCTTAGGTGATTTTAAGAAGAAAAGTTCAAATTAACATATATCCTTAACCTATCAATTTTCGAACTACAGGGCGTTAAAGTTTTAAGAAAAAAATCGTTTTTCTATCATAACTTTAACAACTTTCTAGATATTTTTATGAATTTTTCACACATGCCCTCTAAGCATCAATAGCCATTTTTTGGTGTAGAAAAATTTTAAAAATTTTTAACCAGTGGCGCCCTAAAAGGGTTTGGACTAGACATTTTGGAAAAAGATTATGTACGCCACTGCTTTTTCTCAAGATTACTCTTCTTTAAATCACCTAAGGATTCACACCATTAAGGATCAGCATCTTATTCTGAAACACCCAATATAAGTTTAAGTTTTTCCTAGTTTTCTTTAAAAAAATTAATGGAATGATATACTTTTTGTATAATATATTTTATAAACATAAGAATATCTACATTTTGGCGAAAACCACGTTTCGATATTTTTATTCGTTTTTGAGTTATTTTAAAATAACCTTATTTTTGCACCAAGAAATTAATATTAGGGATTTGAAATTATTTTAACAAATATTAAAATTATAACAGTTAATTTTTAGCAAATAAATATTTTATTCCATTTCATGTCTGTTTTAAGCCAAATTGCTTTATAACCCGCCTTCTCTATTCCTATTCTTCCCGGAGCTTGCACCAAGTTTCTCAATCACGCCATAAAGACGTAAAGCCCACATTTGTCACTTATAATCTCTTCAAACAAGAAAACGACATTGAAGCTGGAAATCACGAAGGTATTATACGTTTTAAGATAATGCGGATTGACCTCAAGATCGTATATGTTTCTGCTTTTTTTTCCAATGAAATATTAAGGTTAGTTCAGGAACTAAAATGATAAAATAAAAAAATATATGATCTGGCTTTATGTAGTATTTAACAGTTAGTAGTAGTATTTGAGGGGATGCTTCGCGCCATGTAAGTAGACTAGTTCGACCCTTTTTGCCAACTCCATTTTACGTCTAGGTAATGTCTTTTAAACGGAACGTGGGTTTCGAACCACATTTTTCTGCAGATGTTATTCTCGGTACAGTTTTACGGGTTTGTTTGACACTTTTTTTCCACCATAGACCTCGACGGAGATACCTTATTACGTCTCCGTGGTACTACTTCAGAAGCGTCTCCCAACCATCCATAGTACCGAGTCCTCTAATTTAATGCTTCCCCCAATCCGGATGGATCGGTACCAAACATGCGTCCCTCTATAGGCCACTGTCCAAACTCAATAACTCACATGGTTAAGCAGCTTATTCTCGACAATATGCCGAAGAAAATACCCAAGTGATTTCGGAAGAGCTCGAGAGTCCCACAGCTGTATCGAATCGAGGTTCGTCTTACAACTTCAGTTTTGCCATTGAGAATGCCAGAGTGTGTGCCATAGAACACTATATAGTACAGTGGCCTGGCCCAACAGACTAAATAGGTCCGCCACCAAACCGAGAATCGAACCTGCAGGTAGGTACCTTCAGCTTGCAATGCGTAAACGCTATAGCTGCTTTAAAGAAAAAACGCTATAGCTGCGCTAGACTGTCACAATTTCACAGTTACCTTTGCAATGAAAAATTGAGATTTGGGAATTAGGTACATATTCTGTAGAAAAATGTGGTCACTTATACAAAGTAGAAAGGTTCACAAAGAATTTAGCCCTTGATTACGATCGTTCGTAACTAGGTACGTTTGGAAAATCGTTTGCTTCTGATCAATTTAAGTGTGTAGTTGTAACAGCAAAATATTACCGGATTCCTTGGAAATATTAAGATTCAAAGCATAGAGGAGTGATAGGTCGACACTGGGTACAAAGGTAAAAGCAACATTTTTATGCAAAGTTGAGGACCACTTGTGGTTGTTATCTAATAAAAATAAAGAAATTTCATCATTTTGTGCATTCGTGGAATTTTTCTTTAAGAATGGGATTTTTTTTTTTTTACGGTTCGCCGACTACGTAGGTCATCTTGAACCGGTCATCGACCACAAATGTGATCTACCGACTGGGGAGTGTGAAACGGCACCTTCATCCTACGAGATATCCGATCTCATCCGGCCTGCCGGGCGTGAATAGGATGGCTAGGTGTCGATTCATTTTACACTCTTCCCTGAGGCAAGAGCACGCCGTGTTCCCAAGCGGTCACCCGCCCAAGTACTAACCGCGCTCGACACAGCTTAACTTCGGTGATCTGCGGGAACCGGTGCTTAATATGTCGACAGACCCTTGCCTAAAATCTTATTTTCAAAACACTGTTTATCACAAGAATTAATATGAAATTTTATCGGTTTATTTAACTGGAATAGCCCATTGATCCATTCGCTTTAGTGTAAAGGAAACAGCAAATATTTATGTGGGATTAGAAAAAATACTTAGTTGCATACATTTTTTGTGCAATTAAACAACATTGTTATTCCACAGAAAATTGGCTATAACACATTTAGCTCCGAGGTACGGTATTCGCAATTTAAACTTGAAAGAATTGCACCCAAAGGATACATTTTCATAAGTTGCGTTTCGACTGGGATAAGGAATGGCTGATACAGTTTTAAACTTTACGATGGAACGTAAATTAGTTTAAAATGTTTTAAACTTCTTTTGTTCCTGAACTTTAAGTTCTAACCAGAGGCGTCCGTTTTCAAACCGGACACCCGCAGGATATAACACGAGCGGGTAGGACAAATTGAGTTAACGACGGGAGTGCACTAAAAGTTGAATGTTGTACAAAAAAGTAGTTATGAGAAGAAGAAAGAAGAAGAAAATTCTTAAGGTAGGTGTTTAAGAATATTTTAATAAATTAAAATTTTCTTTCTGATAATTTAAAGAAATTAAAACTGGCACACCTAGGAATGGTGAAACTGATTCTATGATTGAACAGGGCTAGTCATAAAACATACTGATTTTTTTAATATATAAATTGTATATTTTTTATGATTCAAATAGTCAATTACAAGACCAATTTAAAGATATGTTTAATGCTGATATCTATCAAAATGAAAACTAAATTATTAATTAGTACTTTGTGGACCATTAGAAAGGTGAGAAAAAACTTTTTAAATTAGAAAAAATTGAAATTTGAGTAGGTTTAAGGCTGTTATCAAATTTTCAATCGAAAACTAAAAATAAGGTTTTTTGGCCAAACTAAAAGAGAAAATTGACATTTTATTGTTGGTTTGTTGCCCGAAAAGTCTTAAGGCATACATGAAAAAACTTATGCCAATTACAAAACTTGGTGTTCCCAGAAAAAGGTTGTCAATATCGTACACAAAAAAGTACTTTTGGCATATTTCAAGGAAGAATCAATGGAAAAAAGTCTTCGAGTTTATGGAGTTATTACTCTATGTTAAGGGGTACACTATTACTTAAGAAAAACGTCGACATAAGTAAGTGTAATCAATTGATAGCTTCTTTAAAACGAAAATCTGATTCTTACACACCCAAAAAATCCAGGATTTTGACTAAAGAAAATATTGCAAAGTTTTTACAAGAGGCAGACAACGAAACATACTTGCTATTAAAAGTGTCAATGATAATAGGTATAAGTGGAGCATGTCAAATAGTTGAGTTAAAAAGCTTAAGGATAGAAGATGTACACGATGAGGGGGTTGTTTTTCAAATTTTCATACCTAGTACAAAAACCAACGTTTCTCGAGAATTTTACGTAACCCTGGCGATGTCGAAGGAATAAATATGGTGCAGCTTGTTCGGACCTATGTAGCAATGAGACCCCCCGATGCCGAAGTTTCTCGTTTTTTTCAAAGGAAGAATCAATGAAAAAAAAGTCTTCGAGTTTATGGAGTTATTACTTTATGTTAAGGAGTACACTATTACTTAAGAAAAACGTCGACATAAGTAAGTTCAATCAATTGATAGCTTTTTTAAAACGAAAATTTGATTCTTACACATCCAAAAAACTCAGGATTTTGACTAAAGAAAATATTGCAAAGTTTTTACAAAAGGCAGACAACGAAACATACTTGCTATTAAAAGTGTCAATGATAATAGAAATAAGTGGAGCATGTCGAAGAATTAAGTTAAAAAACTTAAGGATAGTGTTACTTTTAATTTTTAATCATTAAATTTTGTTCCATTTTGTTTTAAATAAACTTTTTAATTTTTGCGTCTATTTTTCATTATAGTACCCAGCCCTATAATGAAATTATTGTAGTACTCAGTCCTATAAAGTATGTAATTTTGACACTAAAAATAAAATTATAATAATGTCATTATGACACGTCGGAATATAAATATTAAAATAGATGGACTTTAGATTATTATACCATTAGAAATATCTGGCTTTAATAGGATGGCGCTCCAAGCTCATTTTGGTTTATCAGGATGGGCAGAAGAGGCCAAATTGAGTGCCCTGTTAGACCCCTAGACCTCACTCCTTCGCACTTTTTTTTTGTGGAGTGATTTAAGAAATAAGGTTTACAAAAATAGAAAGGTTATAGTAATAAAGATTTAATGTCATTTATTAGACATTACATACGTAAAATGCAAAGAAATACGTTTAACAACATCTTACGTCAATTAGGAGATAGACTTGGCTACTGCCGAGCTAACAATGGCAAACATTTTGAACATCTAATAAATTGACGTTTGTTTAATTTTTAAGTAGGTATGCCCTGTTTACATTGTTTCCTATCCAGTGGAGGCTCACGGTCTTAAAAAATGGTCAAGAGCTAGGTATAGTGCGGGTACATAAACAAACATTGACTCAAACCCCGTGAAACAAAACGTATCTCTTATCCTCATCTGTCCAGCGACGGAATGGTAACTAAATAGGTACGTACGCTACTGAATTAACTGAAAAATAAAAACAAAACTTTTTAATCACACAGTAAATCACGTAAAAACTATATCTATAACCTTAAGTTTCACGAAGCCTCAAAATAAATACCTTAAGGTTGGGCAAACCAATGCTAATACAATGGTGCATACGACTGATCTATTTTTAAATTGCCCTTCATCATATTGCAAATTGTTAGATGCTGTTTGCGTCACTGATGTCACGTAACCATAGCAACGGTGAATATCAAAGTCATGCTGGGTGTTGGTGTTGGGCCTTTACTTGCTTTGAGCTAACGGACACGGTCGGCTGGGGCGCGGCAAAATGCACGAGTGTTTATAATTATTGTCCATCGGAGTTAACATTGGCCCTATTATGCATAGCTACATTCGGATTAAATTATTATTAATTCGAACATAATTATTTTTTAAGGAATAAAATGGTAGCTGTATTGGTACATTAATATTTAATATTGTCGAAAAACTTTCCTCGTGGTTTTATTTTATTTTTTTGGTAAAGAGCCCCTTCACCTACTTTACCTGACGAGCCGCCACTGTTCTTATCCATTTATTTAAAATTTGAGTTCCTGTATCATTTTGATGAATAAATCCATCAAACTCTATATCATTGAATTTGTCTTTTACGGGACCATACAAATAATATAATAAATTTTCCAATTTTCACTAAATTATATTTAGTAGTTTTGAAATATTACAGACTTCGAACACCCTGTCATAAACAAATAATGCTTATTGCATATTAAAATCATTGTATAATGTGATTATACTATTTTATGGTATCTCAACCAGACGTTTGAGAATGCAGAATGCTTGTTGTCTATTGTTAACTTGCAGAGTTTATCTAGAAATTAATTTTTTTACCGAAAATAATCTAAGGCACCTGCTTTGCCTTGGCTGGGCTGGCACATCAAAGAAACAAATTCGACAGAGCGTAAGCTGACGTAGACTGCACAAGACGGTGAAGAAACTTGGTTAAATAAAGCCCCAAAACCGCTTTGAGTTCTGAATTGGGCCCTTTTGTGACGTTCGTAAGATAAAACAAACCAAGACAATGCCTAAGTTCTTAAAGGGGCGATACAATCTTCATTAAGGTAGGTTGTGCGGTCCTGAAATACTCGCCGTGATATAATTGTATTGTAATATGCTATCTTTGTTAAAAGTTAAATTTCTGGCGACATTTTAAATGAAATTCTCATTTATTTGTAGCAAAAAGGGTAACTATCATGGCATACAATGGTCAAAAATAATTCGTAAATTTTCAGTTTAGAACAGAAACATTGTGAATATACTGATTTTTTATGTCCTGGGGGCACGCAGCATACTTGGAAAAATTAACTTCTTTATACCATTTTAAAATTTATTAACCGATATGACCACTTTTTTTAAAAGAAAATACCTTGTGGTACAAAACTTCTGCCCGCTCTGAACGCAGGAGTCTATAGCACCTTTAATTCATATTTATCTGCAGTACTGTATAGTTTCACACTAGATAGAAAAACTAAAATTGTACATTGTGCTTTATGTTTATTTGTGTGTTTTAAATAAATGGTCAACCAATAAATAATTATTGTTGTTTTGGTTGAATTTGATTTTAAATTACCTGTGTTTATTAGTATAATATTATAACAGTTTCATTGCCTTCCTACTTTAATACAGTTATAAAATAATTTGTAAAATTAATCAACTTTTTAATTTTACAGTTGTAAGTTTAATTGTGTTCCCTAATAATGTATTTTCTTAGAGCTCTAAGGCATCAGGTCAAAAGTCACTTTGTAATATCATAATATTAATGCATTATAATGTAGTGAAAATAATAGTTATATTACAATGACCTAGCCATAATGGAGTAGAAGGGGGGGGGGGGAGGTCATTGAAAAAAAGTAGTGTTAAACTATACGTAGGAAAATTTTAAAAATTTGATGGGGGCAATCCGGCTAAAATATTTTCAATATGGTGGCACTTTCGGTTATGCCGGAATTAGGTATCAATTTGCTTATTTTAAAAAGAACACCCGCTATACAATTATACAGGGTGATTCCTAAGTTGATACTTTATTTTTAGCCGTGTATAGAAGGCATTAAAATAAACAACATTTTCTAATACGTTTTTTCAAAAAACTCAAAAATAAGGTACTTACATTTATTTGTTACACTATGGATCAAATACGGTCCTGCCTAACATGCCCGTTGAATAACATTAGGAAAACTTCTGGGTGTGGATAAGCCCGCAAGGGAAAGCGTATAATCTCGAAGCAGCAGCCGCACTTTGACGCTGTTACCGTATTACCGTAAATTAGCACCATATCTACTAGTTCATTATTTTCAAATTTTACCATTTTCACGTGTCACCAATTTAAAATTAAGTTGCTTCAGAAGAACACACCGCAGCAGGTTGCTAAATAAATAACTGACCACCGACCCGTAAATTGCATGACTAATAAAACAGAAACAACTTAAAGTATAGCAGGCTACGTTTTGATGGCCCGCACTTGGATTTTTACTTCTGTATCTCGCCTATCTTTAAGTTTTTTGAAAAAACGGATTTGAAAAAGTTGTTTATTTTAATGCCATCTATATACAGCTAAAAAAGAAGTATTAACTTAGGAATCACCCTGTATTTTTAGTTTTAAGCGTAAGATTTTAAGCAAATTTTGTATATCATGTCCTATACCTAAGTTGAAGCGTTTTTGACATATATTATTAAAGTTTTTATGTCAAAAATGACGTTTGCAAGCCTTAAATAATTATCAATTTTTCTAATTAGGCAATCCAACAATGTGTCAAAAATGGCGGCTGGATGGCAAATATTGCCTTGTAATTGGTACACGTGACCACAAAAATAATAATGCAGGTGCCATGGCATTTAACGGTCGAACTGCCATCTAACCGCCATATTGAATCACATGGACTAATAAGTAGGCCTTTATTATTTTATTTAGGTTGGATTCCTCATTGATATGGACTTCCTTTAATAGATTTTTTATAATATTTTAATAACCTTAAATACAGGGTGTTCAAATAATTGTGATTAAAAATGAAATTGAAAAAACTACAAAAAATTAACATTTTGAAACTTTATTATTATTTCGCAGTTAGCATTGAAAATAAGAGGCAGATTGTGTAACGTTGTCTACTCTGAAAATTTTTACATTTTGAGATATTGCCAATTTAATATTTTTATATGGCGATTTTACTGCGCATTTTTAGTTCAGTAACTCCTAGTTGGCTATGACGGCGTTGAAAAATAGTCAAATGCTATAGAGATCTATGAAGCTGCCACTTGCCATTTGACAATTTTATTATAAATAGTCATGCTGGGGTCTTAAATTGTACAAACAAGTCATAGCCAACTAGGAGTAACTTAACTTAAAATCCGCAGCAGAACCCGCATATAAAATTAATAAAACATTTCGAAAACTAAAGATTTTTGGAATAGACAACCTTAAACACATGCTAATCATTATTTTTAATGCTAATTTAGAAATAAATATAAAATTTGAGAGTTTCCATTTGAAAATATAGACTTCTTGCAGTTTTTTCCATTAAATATTTATTTTTATTCATTATATTATTGTTTGAAAACCCCCGGATTTATATGTTTATATATAGTTATCATGAAACTACAACTCTAACTAATTTAACCGATGCCGTATATCTTATATTAAGAAAGTTAGCAATAGTGCCAACTTCATTTTGAACATACGGTTTAGTCGAATCCACTCGCCGCCTCTCCCACCTTACGTTGGCGATTTGCCGAAAGCCGCGAGACCTTCGCGGAATATTTAACAAGATTTTAGCCTATTTTCAGTTACACAGCGGAAGGAAGGGTGGAATAGGGCCGTCCGGAAGTTCTTTGATTTTACCTGTTCGTATTAAAGACGCTGTCGCAGAGAATTCGGTACCTTGCCACAACCGAGAACATTACATGATTGCGGGTGGATTTGAGGTAACGAAGGGGGGTAAGAGAGTTGCAGGAAGTATTGCCAATCTTCCTGAATTATCGGTAAATCTACCAAATTTATTTATTAATTCCCGATGAATTAAACAATAAACATGATGAAATAAAATTATCGTATTTTTGGCGTCAAGGAGTAGCTGCTCCTGATAAATTGGTAAGAATAAAAAGTAGGAATGTTCTACTATTTAATTTTATTGCCTGACTCATCATGGATAAAAACCTGCCTACCTGCCTACTAGATTTAATTTTTTATTTTATACAATCGCTTGTATTATTAAAAGAACAAGAAAGTTCATAGCTTTCCTTATGCGCTCATACTAATTTTATTTTATCTGAAAACAATAATTCAAAGATAAATAGACAGATGCTTGCTGAATGCTAAACAGCAATCTTGAATATTTCGAACAAGAAAAATCAACAAAAGTTGCAGAATCGTTACATGAAAGCAAAAAGAAACTTTCTTTTCGGGTTTATTAGGGACAAACAGGAAATAAAATATGTAGCAATAAAAATGTTTTTCGTTTCTTTTCGACTGTATGATCAATAGGAAAAAAATGATATCAAAAAATTTATATTTAAAATGAATTTTTTATCGTTCATATTTTTTAAATTTTTAAAATAAAAGCAAAGTGCCTATTAATACTTAATTACCAAACAGAAATAATTCCAAATAATTTTAAGAATTTCGTTGCTAAGCAGATGTTGCTTGACAGTAAAAATATTTTAGAACTCAAATTGCTGAAACATTTTAATACCTTTCTAATGTAGAATTGTCAAAAAGCACGATTTAGATATACAGGGTGTTAAAAAGAAGTCTGAAATATAGCAATTCCGTAGCCGAAGAGGAACGTCTATTTCAAAGGAACTCTTCGAGAGAAAAAATCCTGATGCTAAAATTTAAAAATTCATACTTTAACCAATTCTCTCTTGTAAGATAAGAAAAAGTTTGAATTTTTACTATTTCTATGGATTTAGCTTAATCGCTGTCTATTAACTAAGGTAGATAGGTGAAAACCACTGTTCTATAAAATGCGCCGTTCCAATGTTACAGCCTGTCACAACAACGTCAGAAACTCAAAAACAATTGAATTTAGATATATGACATTTTATACCAAATACACGTGGAATTTTATAGGGAATTAAAAAATAATATAATATATTATAGGATGTTCCATTTAAAACAAAGTATGTTGTACATGCCCTGGCTATTTGTAACACCCTGCATAATTTATAATAATTTTAGATATAATGCTTCCTTATAACTTTGTTTCTGAACAATATAATATTGTTGTATGTACATTAAACTAGAATGATAAAAGAGTTTTGGACTTGTCTTTATTTGTTTTAAATCGCAACGTTTAAACTGGTAAAAGTATCTCCAGTCCTCTTCAGATGAATTTTTTTTTTTTTTTTTTATGATAAAACACCTGCACTGTAGGAAAAATCTTTTAAGGCGCTCTGGGAGCGGTGCGAGTGCGAAAAAAGCGATTAACGTTGGTCTTGAAACGTTGAAGATTGTATTCATTGGGAAACACGACCTCAGGAAGATCATTCCACAAAGATGACGTTCTCCAGATGAAAGAATTCTTGAACAATGAAGTTCGAGGAGTACTAAGCTGAACAACATATGGATGAGCGGCAGCGGTTCGCCGTGTATTTCTGTTTTGCATTGCTCTAGGTGGAATCAAGTGGGCAATGTCAGTCGAACACCTGCCATGGAAATATCTGTAAAAGAGAGCCAAATCACCAACCTGTCTTCGATGCTCCAGGCTATCGAGGGTCTTGGTCAACTCGGGGTCGCCGATCAGACGAACGGCTCTCCTTTGAATGGAATCCAGTAGCCGAAGGGTGTGCTTGGGTGCAGAGCTCCAGGCATGAGAGCAATATTCTAATTATGGTAATGACTGAATACCAAATAAGTACCGTAACTACAGCTCTATTTATACTAGCTAGATGCACTGGAGCAAAACTGAACTACGTAACAATGTTTTCAGATATTTCTTACATCTAATGAGGGCTTACTAAAACAATTTGGGATCTGGTGTATGGTAGAAGCTTCCTTAAAGTTTCCCTTCCTTCAGTGTGGTTCTTTTTGCAGGATTTGAGCTTCTATCCACTTGATATGATGGCGTTGTGTCCAGGCATAGTCAGCTGTACCTAATTTAAAAGGAGACACTGAAAAATCAGGTTAAGTTGACCATGCCTGGACGCACGGCCATCATATGAAGTAGATAGAAGCTCAAACCCTGCATAAAGACCCACACTAAAGGAAGAGGAAGTTTAAGAAAGCTGCTACTATACAATAGAACCCAGAGTTGTGTAAGTAAGCCTTTAAGACAATGCAAATCCAAAATTTAAGAAACATCATTGTCTGCAACCTTCAAACAGGTACAATAAACTAGATCAAAAACATTGCGTTCTCTTGAACAGCATCCTAGCCATGTTTAATAATGGATTTTTAAAACTTTTTAATAGATATTGAGAAGTGCGTGAAATTTTTTTTTTTTTAGAAAAAATTATGTTTAAATATTTTTAACAATACCATGAAATTTTAATAATTATTTTAATGGTTTTGATTGGCTTATATATTTTCTTAGATTTTTTTGCATAAATAACTTTCGCACGCATATATGTATATTGGTAAAAACAAAAATTCAATATCTTGTTATATCTTTTTGTAATTCGGGTCAAAAAGAACCACAATTTAACATGGTAAATTGTATCACGGTCGGATCCATTTAATACTGATGTTCTCACATAATGATTATTTTATTGAATTTTAAAATAGTTGTTAAAAATAAAACTTACTATAGAGTTTTGGATTATTTAGGAAAGTAATTTATTTTGTGAAAACCATTTTATTCAGGTCCAAACAACATAGTATAAATAGAGAATATCCACTTATCCCTAAAGGAAGTAATAAAATATTACGACAAATTTAATAACTTTAAGAATTATGGTGGCACTATTAAACGCTAAAAATTATTATGATGTTAGTACGATGATTTAAGATTAAAAGCAAACCAAGATTTGAATTTTCATTCATTTCGCATGGATGGGATTTATTACCTTTCACCGCCGTAACAATGAAAACAATTGCTGTAATTTTCATCGAAGGTATAATAAAGAAAGGTAGAACTAGAGAGAGAATAATTTATAGGCGGTCTTTTCCAGTACATTTTTGAAGTTAGATTAAATTTAAAACTGAGGAGAAACATCGATGTAGAATTTTAATTAAAGAAAACAATAAAATAACCTTTAAATAATAAATATAGGTTAAAAATAATAAATAAAATTATTGAAACAACAATGAAAACGGGTTGCAATGTTCCCTGGTGTCCCCGGATAGTCTATTATATACATAAATAAATATTAATTACAAATATTAATTAAAAATAAGAACGGATTGAAATTCTAATCCTAATTAAATATATTTTTTTCGATTCCCTTTATATAATATACAGGGTGGTGCATCGTTTTGAGAAATTTTTTTCAAATATTTGCTCCCCTGTTGACTGAGCGGGGTTGTACGAAGACTTTATTAGGGTCCCTATATGGTGAATGCACATGCGGAGTTTGAACAATTTCGGAAAACCCGATCCTAACTTATTTGATTAGTTGCTGTTGGTTTTTCATTGGAAATCAACAGGTGATGCTGCGGATACCAACATTGATTGGACTTGTCAACCTATGACTTGTCATTGTCAAATGTAATTTGAAAGTATTAGATCGTATTTAGTATTTTAGTCGATTAGTAGCAAGTGCGCGCAACTATCATAAATTTCAAAAAGCCAATGATTTTATCATAGCAAAGCAATACAGGTTGTTCCTTTATAATGTGCTAATATTTTAGGATGTGATTCCTAAAGTAATTTTATGAAGAAAAGTTCATATAAACATATTTTTTTTTTCCTACAGGGTGTTGAATTGTTTTTTTAATGCGTTTTTTGTAATATCTCCGAAAATACTTTAGATTATATTTTCAATTTTGGCATGTGTTAATAGGACATAAAACCACGTGATTTAGTTATAAAAGTTCTTTTTTGTCGGACCAGTGGCCTCCCTGCACACATGTCCTCTGATATTTTTTAGAAAAAAGTGGTACGCCACTGACATTTTTCCATGTGGATATTATTTCTGATTAGCCTGGTCAATTCTGCATAAAAATTGTCGTTTGAGTTTTTCTTCTCAGGCACACCGTTCTTAACAAAAAAAATTAAATTAGACGGCGGAAGCATGCCTATAAAATGAAGGTGGTCATTTCCAACAATTTTTATAAAACAAAATTTTGTATGTTAATAATAATAAATAAATAGTAGAGCTAATTTAATTATTTTAATTAAGAACGGTATGCTTGAGGAGAAAAACGCAAGAGACCATTTTTATGCAGAATTGACCAGGCTAATCAGAAATGATATCCACATGGAAAAATGTCAGTAGCGTACCACTTTCTTTCTAAAAAATATCAGAGGAAATGTTTGCAGGGACGCCACTGGTGGGACAAAAAAATAACTTTTATTACTTAAAGATGCAGTTTTATGTCCTATTAGCACATGCCAAAATTGAAAATATTATCTAAAGTACTTTCGGAGAGAGAACGCATTAAAAAAAAATAATTCAACGCTCTGTAGAAAAAATTTAAGTCGTTTAGGACATATATTTATATAAACTTTTGTTCATAAAATGACTTGAGGAATCACACCCTAAAATATTAGCACGTCATTAAGGAACGACCTGTATAAAAAAAATCCGAAAAAAAAATTTTTCGCTCAAACAATTTAAAACAGAAAGACACTATCAACTTCCGTCATTCGTTGCGATATTGCCCCGATGATTTAAGATTAGGCGAAATGGAGCATACCGAGATAAGAACTTTCATTCGTTTTTGTATAGGCAGGATTTATTACTTCCCCTTACCGCAACAGGGAAAAATATTGCTTTAATATTTTGAGGTAAATTAGAAAGTATAAAAAAGTTAATTTGTTGCAAAAATACCCTAAAGAAAAAATAAAGTTACAGAGGTGAGGGTGTTTATCGTAGCTATGGGATTAAGTAAGCAGATAAGGACCTCTCACATAGCTTCATGGAAATAGCTTTTGGCGAAATATTCTGAAATTTTAGTATTTTTTAGATCTTGATGTCCTGATTAAAAGTGTCCATGGCCGTAATCCAATCCTATGACTAGTTTCTGAGCTATGGGTCTTTTAAAGTTGATAATTATTGGTTACTTTGCGATTTTCTGCATTGCCTGGTGTGTTCACTTGTCTCTTAAAAATTATTAAATATTTCTTTTCTTTATTGGTGAAAAATTTAAGTTTCCTTTCACTCATTAAAAAAATAAAATACTTATAGGATGTTCAATAAATAATTTATAGGAGGATCAAAAAATAATAAATAATGTTTAAAATGCATGAAAGTCCAAAAAATAATAAACACTAACTTTTTGTATTTCGAAAACACATGGCTAGATTTTATTGGTATTTGAATATCTTATTGTACCCAGCACTGTAAAATGCTGTAGGATATTTTATACATTTATCTTGATAAAACTCTAAAAATTATTACATAATATACAGTGTGTCCACGGATAGAGTTTGGAAGAGGAAAAACTTTTTTATTTGTGGGTTTAGAAGAAAAAGTTATTCTTTATAAAAACGTCTGCTTGTTCTGAAACTACAATTTCGAATACCAAATTTACGATTCCTATACAGGGCACATCAAAAATAATATTTTTAATGATTTTGATTTAGATTTTTTTTTGAAATTATAAGAAAATATTTTCAAAACCGTGATTTATTACACCAATTGTACAAAAAAGTCTAATAAACATTTGGTTAATTTCATCATTTAAATGAAATTCAAAAAACTAAAAATGTTGTTTGTGACTTACCATGTTTTAAAACTTTTTTTTTGTAGTTTTAGAAGAAAAAGTCACTTGTTATTAAATGTCTGCTTATATTGAAACTACAAATTCGAATACCAAAAATACGATTACTATACAGGGTTAGCCAGAAACAACATTTTTTTTTTTGATTTCGTTTAAAATAAATTTACGTAAGAATAGACAACTATTGCTTTCCTACTTAGAATATAATTTTATATCTGGCCCAATGACGATTTTGTTGTAAGAAAACTATTTTTCTTTGTCTACTTTTGAAGTATTTTTATTAATGCATTCTTTAATTTATTCAAACATAAATTCTAAAAAATTAAAAATGTTTTTTCTGTCCAACCCTGTACAGTTATCGCAAATCTGATGTTCGAAATTGTAGTTTTAGAACAAGCAAAATTTATTTAATAAATCAAGGAATTGAAAAAAAACAAACAAAAAACTAAAAATGTTGTTTCTGACGAATCCTGTATAGTAATCGTAAATCTGATATTCGAAATTGTAGTTTTGACACAAGCAGACGTTTTTATAAAGAATACTTTTTTCTTCTAAAGCCACAAATGAAAAAGTTTTTCCTCTTCCGAACTCTATCCGTGGAGACACTGTAGATTTGATGTAAAATTTTAGCGTTTTTTGCATAAAATATAATTTCCGTGTGGAAATACTTAGTAAGTAGTAACATTATTAATTATTTACACGACGTACTGGTAAAATTATACAAAAAATACACTTTATTCTTAAAATCACAGCGAAAATAGACAAGGTTGTAATTTCACAACATTAATTGATGAATATTCACATAAAACTGGTAATTTGGCTTCTTAGCAGGTCAGCCCGCTTACGTGCCGATGCAATTATTTGTTGATAGGTTTTTGATCCATATTTGCGTGATATTTGTGCCGTATTTAGTAGTAGTTCTACTGTGTTTATATGATATTACGTGCAGTAAAATCTTTTTATTCTTTGATCGAATTTAAATGGACAGAAAAACTCTATTTAAATTTTTTTATGAATATTACAGAAGAACTATCGAGAAGCCGCCACCTCCGCGTAGTGAGTTAGAAGTCTATTCGATGATAGGTTTTTTATAGTTCTAGCGAACAAAATATTTGTTAAAATATATATTTATGTTTAATTTGTATTTAAATTCATCAAAGAATAAAATCCAACTAAATAATTCCATCAAAATATACCTTGGTTATACCTTAAAATAATCTTTTTAAAAGACGACAAAAATTAACATTTTTTACAATAACCTACTGTGATAATCACTATATATTTAAATATATAGAAAATATCACCTTGTCGAAAATTAAAATTAAAATTACATTTCAGCACATACAGATTTATTGTAATTTTACCATATTTTCACTTACATTGAAGTATAAAGGAATAAAGGAGGTATGGGTTGATGTAGAGTATATTGCGTAATAATAATTGAACACACACGAATTTTTGGCACTGTGTATATTTTTTACATCTTCACAAAAATGCCGTCCTAGAAAAAACCGCCCACTCACCCAGGCCCATATGACGGCCTATGACTATAAACATTCTGTTATATCAAAGGGAAAAACTGTAAAATCTATTGCTTCTCCTGCAATACAGGGTGATTCCTAAGTTGATACTTCTTTTTTAGCTGTGTATAGACGGTATTAAAATAAACAACTTTTTCAAATACCGTTTTTCAAAAAACCTAAAAATAGCCGAGTTACAGAAGTAAAAAATCTAAGTGCGGGCCTGGTAATCAAAACGTAGCCCTTTACTTTATACTGTTTTTCTCCGTTTTTTTGTCATGCATTTTACGGATCGGTCGTCAGTTATTTATTTTGAAAATTGGCTGCGCGATGTTGTTTTCTGAAGCAAATTAATTTGAATAAATAGGTGAAAATGGTAAAATTTGAAAACAATGAACTAATTATGGTGCTAATTTGTGTTGTGTCGTAAAAGTGCGGATATTTCTTCTCTGCATCCAGAATGTTATTCAATGGGCAAGTTAGGCAGAACCGTATTTGATCCATAGTGTAATAAATGAATGTAAGTACTTTATTTTTGGGTTTTTTGAAAAAAGGTATTTGAAAATGTTGTTTATTTTAATGCCTTCCATATGCAGCTAAAAAAGAAGTATTAACTTAAGAATCACCCTGTATATGCTACCTCTGTCGATTCAATGCTACTCTTTAAGAGTATTAATATTTCATATTATATACCTATTTTTGGTACCCCCAATATTTTTGATCAAAAGGTCAATATGGCTGCCGTTGCTAAGATAAATTAAGGCATCGTGTCACAGCATCAGTGACAGCATCGTATTTCAGGCCAATAAAGTTAAAGTAATTGAACTTGCAAATGTCAAAGGTTTCAAAGTAAGGGTTGCATCAGATTTCGTTTTATGTAAGTTTTAACAAATTGGCTGGTCAGCGCAACAAATTTAATTTGCAACTGCTTTGAAGTTCTTACCGGAATTTTCTGATATTGGTTAGAAATGCCATAAACGAAAGACTGTTTTAGTTGCTCAAATAGGTTCTGTCCAAAAGGGAGAAAATAAAGATTAAGATGAACATTTTTCTTTATCAATAAATCCCTATTGATATTTAGAATGCTGTGCAATGTGCATGCAGTAATCTTTTAATTAATTTTACGAATTTTCGTATATGTTTAAACATAAAATTTTTATAGCTCTTATTGAAACTCAATTTATATATACATATATACCAATTTTTATGAATTTTGCAGGGATTTTGAACGTTTAACTAAACAGAGTTTGTTTAAGATTGGGGGGGGGGGGGCAGTGGCGGCTCGCGGTCATAAAAAATGGTGTAGAGCTAGGTATAGTGTGGGTACTTAAGCAAACATTGAATAAAAACCCGTGTAACAAAACGTCTCTCTCTTATCCTCATTAAAATGTGTCCAACGACTGAATGGAGTAGAGTTTCCAACAAATTACAAACTATGTTATTAATTCGGTTCATTTTTAAAACACACTACTAAGTAGGTACCTACGTACACTACTGAATTAACTGAAATCACAGTAAATCAAGTAAAGACGATATCTATAACCGTAAGTCTCGCGAAGGCGCAAAATAAATACTAAAACAATGGTGCATACGACCGATCTATTTTTAAATTGCCCTTCTTCATAATTCAAATTATTACATGCTGTTTTGCATGACTGACGTCTCGTAACCATAGCGACGGCTAATATCAAAGCCATGTTGGGCTTTGGGTCTTCACTTGCTTTGAGCTAACGGACACACATACATCATGTTGAGTATAAGCCATGTAAGGTCAACAATCATTTCGTTACCCAGAGCTCTTAATACGTATATTATGGAGTGTGAATTATCGTCGGGTAACAAAGGCCGTAAAAAGTTGCATGCAGTGTTGTCAATCCTTCCGATGTATTCATAAATCTACTGAATTTATTTATCGATTCCAGATAAACTAAACAATAAAGGTGATGAAATAAAATTATTATATTTTCGGCAGGCGGCAGGTGAGCGTGCGATCTCAAGGAGGAGCCACCAATGATTTATACCGTGAAAGAATAATTCTCAGAGAATTTTATTGGCAATGAAAGAATTATTGTGATGGATTTCGATAATCAAAACGAACCTGCAGTGAATAAAACAAAATTATACAAAAAAAAGTGTATATAGGTACTATTATGAATTATAGTTGAAAATGACTTCAGCTTACCCCTTAACGAATTAATTTTAAAAAATAACAAAAATATGGTGCTTATATTACCTATCATAGATGCTCGAAGAAATGATGACAATTTGGAACTATTTTATCAAATTCTTTTATATGCCATTAAAAAAAATCTTTTTGTTACCCAACTTTTGTGAAAGTATCCGTAGACAACCCGTAATACTTAGAGACGAAGAGAAAAGATGAAGCAGAGAGAGACGAAGACTACGAAAGGTCAAGGAAGAGAACAACGGGTTCGCGCCGTGTATTTGGTTCCAGTGTCCATTATTAACCAAGGTTTAGACAGCTATCATTATTGCCCGAGCATCCAGTTTAAATCACGAGGAGTGAAGCGGCGAGGGACGTAATACGCGAAGGCCATAATAGTATAGCTGTCTAAACCATGGTTAATACAATTTTTAAGATACTTATTTCTACAATATTAATGATTAGAAAAAAATGTTTAGTTATATATTTAAAATAAATGTTCAATCAAGTTACCTGTGCTTTGGAATTGGCAAGATAATTTGTTTTTGTCTTGTCAGGTGACATTATTAATGTCAAATTAAGATTAGGTTAGGACATGATTATTGAGTAATTTATCAATATGTCAAGATATCGATATTTAAAAAAAAATTATTAGAGTTCGTTTCTTATTAATGTATTCTGATATTATTAATTTTAGGTTTTATTACGATCCGAGTACTGTTATTCTAATGAATATGGTACATTCATTTTTCTCATACCTTATATTTTTATTATTTTGCTGTATCGAAAATTTACAACATCGAACATCTCTAAGAATCTTATGTAAAATCAAGTTACCTGCTTTCAAATAGATTGTTTTTATTATTAACCATGATCAATAATAAGTTTTAAGGTGGAGAAAATAGATTTATAAGATTATTAGTTGGTCAATAATGGCCGTTTAATACGTCAATAGTGGACATTTTTTTTTATATAAGTACTTAATAAACATTTTACAATTTATAGGTAAATATTACACAAAGAAAATGTACTTTATTGAACATTTCAGGAAACTCTCATTAATAAATTATCTTTCGCCTAAAAATGGATTATTACCCCTTCAAGTTTGTTTTCAACATTAAACAAAAACCCAATGATAAATTATTCTTTTGTTTAATGGAGCACATATTTCATTCGAAGAGAAGAGTAAAAAACCGTCCACGCATAAAATTACTTAAGGCCGCACATTTATCACGCAAAGCGTTTCGAACAAGAAAATCATTTCCGACAACTCATAATAATATTCTTAACGCAAGACCATAATGGGCCATTCTTCAAGATATTGCCGCTCAGATGATTTACTAGGTGAAATGAAGCGAATTAAGATTACATTTTTCCTGTGATAATGGCATTTTATTGTCCTACACGACTGGTTTCATAAAATATGGCTAATTTGAAATGAGAAAAAAACTGTTTAAATAGGACATAAAATAGCCAATTTTTTAATAATTTTACTTCTAAAAAAGTGCATGCATTTTTTAAATTTTGCAAAAAAACATATACATAGAAAAATCCACAGTGATATTTCTTCCTTCTCAAGAGTCACTTCATGCCGTTTTTACAACTACCAGTTTCCGTAGGTCACCTATAGGTAGTGGGTCAGGATATCATGGAATTCTAGTTTTGGTTGACCCATAGAGAAACTAAACCAAGAGAAACCGTGCAATGGTAAAATATCACCGCTCATAATTTTGGAAGACGTCCAAATCTCTAAAGGATTACGCCAAACGTTATGGATGTCCTCTGGTTCCAATTTTGGTTGCCCGAGTATTTGTTACCTCTTCCGATCTAGTGACTCGTAATGGCAAACTATATGCTGTACAGTTTCCCTGACTTGTCCGCGTAATCTGTAGTCAAGGACTCCATTGTACAGGTGCATTCTGTGCAGATGGTTCTTGACAGCCATGTGTCCTGTAAAAATGCCTGCAATGGTCCTCAGCTGGTTCCTGTTCATTTGAAGCAGCTGTTTCGTAAGTCTTGGGTCTGGATCCCCAATAAAGCTTTTGCAGTGGTATAATCCCTGTATGTTGCTTCAGTAGATTTTGTGTTCACTCCTGATCCATCGCAGCTCGTACTGTGCACAGTAGTACATCGAGTGCCGGTTCTGGACCAATGATTATGTTTTCAGAGCCTTTTCTTGCAAGTTAATCGGCTTCTTCATTTCCTGTAATACCTTCGTGTCCTGGTTCCCACCTCAGTGTTTCTTTGATTACTTTTGCCAGGCCTATTATAGTACCCTTGACATTCCCATACCAGTCTTAAGGTTACCTTGTTGCATATTAGCGATCTAATGGCTGCTTAACTGTCAGAATATAATTATATGGATCCAATTATTCGGGTAAGCCCTGCTATTCTATGACTTTTCCAGAGGGAAAAACGCATTTTTATCCGGTCTTACTCCGTGTATCCCTGCTCCGGTACCCTCTTTGAATTTGCAGCCGTCTGTGTACCAGATTATTGCCCCAGGAGTAGTTTCTGACATAGTCAGTTCATGCCGCTTTTGCAACTACCAGTTTGTGTAGGTCACTTGGTAAGTGGGTTAGGATATCATCAAATTTTAGTTTTGGTTGGTCCTTAGAAAAACTAAACCAAGAGGAACCGTGCAATGTTAAAATCTTACCGCCCATAATTTTGGATGGCGCGACGTCCAAATCTGTAAAGTGTTACATAGTTGCATTTACGACGCGCCTTGAGGCACGCTGTGTATTATTCAGTGGCGTAACTAGCCCTCTGACCTGGGGGTGGCCTAGGGTGGGCCTGTTATTGTGACTTGCAGTGGCGGCTCGTGTAGATGCGGGTTGGCGGAGAACCCGCCGCAGGCGAAATTTTTTGCGGACCACGCCCAATTTTTAACAAATTTGGTCAATAATCAACAGTAATATCACAAGACCTCGTTTTTTATCGGTTAGATGTCACGAAAACTTTTTTTGGAAATTTTTTGAATTGAATTTGGACAAGTTTATTCTGATTAGACTTAATTTTTGAATAAACAAGGCCAAAGTTCAACGAGTATTGCCAAAAAAGTTTGAGTGAAAAATGGAAAATTTAACCAATAAAAAATGATGGTCGAGTGATATTTGGCAAGACTATTTTATACATCGTTGAATAAACATGCCCAAAGTTCAACGAGTAAAATTGCCAAATAAGTTTGAGGCTGACAACCAAAACACTTTTATTATGATTTTTTTATTGTATATTTGGTTGCCAGCCTTGCAGCAAAATATGTTAAAGCAAAAGCAATACATCAAAATTTTAGATTAGTTACTATAGAATCCGATCGGGTCGATCGGGATCGCCGCGCATGTTCAATGTTATGTAAAAATTGATGCTATATTTGCGAGGCGAGCTTACAAAGTCAGCCATTTTTTTCTGGGGGGAGGGGGGCTAGCGACGTCTGGGGGGGGGGGGCAGGCCCCCTGTAGGTACGCGCCTGGTATTATCTATGTTGTATGTCAAAGTGTACTTAGTTTATTAGTTCTAAATTAGAAGATTACACGAAAAATTTTACAGCGTGGTGTCATATATTTTACAAATCTATGGTAAGTTGGTTTATTATCATGCAATGCAAAAAAATTAAAGTATTTATTTAAAATAATAATCAAGCGCTGAAAAATAAAAATTAGGTTTCTTACATAACCTACACCGTTTAGTTTAACATAACAAAAAACCTGGAAACTGAGTTTTGCTGACATATTTTCTAACCAGCTGATTTATGGTATACGACGCATACATCACCCAATATAGGAACAATGAAATAAAGTGATAAAATAAAAAGACGTCGAATGTAATGAAAATTTATGTAACTACAACCTAACAGCAAATGTTGTCATTTATTATTGTTAGGGCGAAATTTTGCTCGTAAATTGATTAAACCTACTGTATTATTTAGGTAAGCTTATATCTCATAATTAAACATGTTTCGCAGGGAGATAACACTCTTACGAAGGTTTGTTTAGCTTTTATCAAAAAAACAATCTCCTGTTTAAGAAATTGCTTTATTAGCAAAATTTAACTCTACTGAAATAAATCCCTTGAATTTACATGTTAAAAATGTGTGACAAGTAATTATTTTGAACGACAATAGAGTTTAGGACTTGCATTGTCTTTATTTGTTTTGAATCACAACGTTTCTACTGGGAATTATCTTCAGTCGTCTTCTCCAGTATTCACCTGAAGAAGACTGGAGATACTTACCAATTGACACGTTGTGATTCCGGTAGTTTTTACTAACCTAATATAAGTATACAGGGTGATCCCTAAGTTGATACTTCTTTTTTAGCTGCGTATAGAAGGCATTAAAATAAACAACATTTTCAAAAAACTTTTTTCAAAAAACTTAAAAATAAAATACTTACATTCATTTATTACACTACGAATCAAATACGGTTCTATCTAACTTACCCGTTGAATAACATTAAGAAAACTTTTAGGTAATGGATGAGGCCGCAAGGGAAAGCGTTCTGCGTATAATCTCGAAGCACTTTGCCATACTCACAGCAAATTACCACCTTATCTAATAATTCATTGTTTTCAAATTTTACCATTTTCACGTATTAATAATTTAAAATTAACAGAAAAACACACCGCACCGGATTGTTCAACACTACCCGTATGACTAATACTAATAAGAGATAAGAAAAACAACAGAAACTATAGCGGGGTATGTTTTGATGCCAGGCCCGCACTTAGATTTTTTTCTTCTCTATCTCGCCTATTTTTGAGTTTTTTGAAAAAGTCGTTTATTTTAATGCCTTCTATACTCAGCTAAAAAAGAAGTATCAACTTAAGAATCACCCTGTATAATAACAGGTTATTTCGCCTAACAGCTTCCCCACTATTTCATGATAGGAACAATCATTTTACTTAAATACGATTTTGAAGGTTTTAAACGAACTTCGCCAATTTATCTCATAAAAAGGCTGTTCTTCGATTCCAAGAATTCGGCCCCTGACCGACATACCCTATTAGCAAACTCGAATCTAGGGTGCCAATATAGACGCATCAGACGGAGAATATTAAGTAGTAGCTTTTAACGCGTTAAACAGAGAACACGCTATTCCCTACCTCCCACCTTCAATTCTTTAGAACACGCGGTCGAAGCAGTCGACGTATCAAATGCTTCGATCGCGTGTTCTAAAGAATGGAAGGTGGGAGATAAAGAATAGCGTGTTCTCTGTTTAACGCGTTAAAAGTTACTACTTAATAATCTCCGTCTGATGCGTCTATATTGGCACCCTAGATTCGAGTTTGCCAATTATGTATACGATCTTCAAAAATAAACAGTTATTATTCTTCAATCTCAACAATTTTGGAATAAATACATCTGTATTTGTTGGCCATTTACTCCGGTAAATCTCTGTTGGTCAGGAAACAACAAAGAAGTGTCTTAAAAGCTTTTACATTGGGTCTGTTTAAATTATACTGCGTTCGTTAAGGGATTAAATAGGACTACTTAGTACAATTTATTTGCTCTTGGTAAAATCTGATAAATTGATGTTTCTAAAATACAAAGCAATGAAAACTGATTTTTTTTAGTGTGTTGGCTACTAACCGTCATGCAATTTTACAATCAGCAGATTTTACATGGCTTCATATTTTAGCCATAACCTTGCATAAAAAAGACATAAATAAAGCCAGATATATTAAAGTAAGTGGTCCAAGACACAAAATTACTCATTATAAACTACAAATGGAATAGCTTAATCAAAATTTAATAAAAATATGATCACTTTTTTATCTATTCCATAGTATATAATGAAAACAGTGTAGTAGGTATAGGTCGGATAACCTCACTTTTTTGTCAAAATAATCCTGGTTTTTTATATTAGCTTTACTTAACTTGACAGTATGACTACTGTAGAGTCCGCGCAACCAATTATCTCGTTTTCCGACAGACGGCAGCAGTATCTAATTTGTCATCGATCAGCTAATATCGGGACCCCATAATTTCCTTAGATTTTTAGCGAGCCATAATTAACCCACACGTTACGTTGTAAATTGTGTTATGGAAAGTAATCCTACCAGAATTCACGTGTCTTTGACTCCATCTTGCCAGAGTACTCAAAAAATCTACTATACTTGACTTTACTCTTAAATACTTAGCAATTTTATTTCTATTTTTTTTTTCGTTACGAAGTTGACCTTTAATTTTTCACCAAAATGGAAAGAATGTTTTTGAAGAAAAATAAACGTTTACGTTGACGTTTATTATTAAATATTTTATTTTTGTCCGCTTTAGAGCCTGCCTGGACGAAAATGTTACAGGAAAAGATGACAATCCGATCTCTGTCGTCGTTCTGATATTACGAGGTTTATCTTTTTTTAACAGAATATGGCTCACTAGATTTTAATATTTACATGACAAAGGAAAATCATATAATGTAACTTTATATTTTTGGGCCAATAATAGATATTAATAAATTTTATAAAAATGTACATTTTTTAGTAAAAATAAACAAAATAAAAATAAATTCGTATTCATAAATCAGAAATAGTATTAACTACTAAAAATATATTGTACTAATGTAAAAGTTATTTGAAAAAATATTTAAATCTAAACAAGGCAAGTTATTAAAATTATTAAGTTATATTAAAGTTATTAAAAGAGCTTGTTAAAGATTTTTTTTGTCATTTTCCTAATTAATTATCAAATGTGTAAAAGGTACTTACAGTAAATAGGTACTGTTTAAGGATGAATTTCTATTTTTACCTGAAACAAAAAAAAATTGTTTAATTTTTAACAAGTTTTAAGATGTTAAACCAAAGAAACGGTTTTAGGGTTTAACATGTTAAACCGGAACTTTTAACTTTTAGATAAAGAATAAAAATCTAAGTCAGGAAGGTGAAAACTATTTTTCTCTAAGATGAACCATTCTAATATTACAGCCTGTCAAAGCCTAAAAATGCCATATTTTAAAAGTCAATATCTCAAAAACAATTAAATATAGACATATGACAATTTTATACAAAATAAGCGTAGCATTTTGCGGGAAATTAGAAAATAATATTTAAGTTATTCCATTTTAGAAAAAATATATTTGGGATACCCTGTATAATTTAAAATTATTTTATTTTGTAGATCCAATGCCGCCGTCTAAATCTGGTTTTGAAGATTATTATTAAAATATAATTAATTACAATTGCACTTAATTTTGCACTCGAATATGACAGTCAATATTTCGCTATTCTGTCTGATTCTATGTCTGTTTTAAAAGCAATAAATAATATCCAGCTTTGGTCCTACAAAATTAATCCTATATTATGCCACATTCGAAAATTATTACGTCAAATCACTCTGCAAAAAAAGCATATAACATTTATTTGGGTAAAAGCACACACTGGAATACCAGATAATGAATATGTAGATACCCTAGCCAAGGATAGCATTCTCAATGGAACACCTATTAGCTCTAGTCTCACTCTTACCGATGCGCATGTCCTTCTAAAAATACAAATACTGGAAAAATGGAAATTAAGATGGAAAACCTATTTTAACACATCTTCAACAAGATATTCACTTCTTGTAAAAAGTATTCCCAATAAATACTGGCATAAAGATTTGATAGTTCCCAGACGATTTATAACAACCATTATCCGACTAAAATTGGGCCATGCTTGCTACCCAGCCCACCTAAATAAAATACGTATTGTTCCCTCTGACAAATGCGATTTGTGCGATATAAAATGTGATTTAGACCACTTATTCTTGGAGTGTAGAAAGTATGACAATGATGTTAATAGCCTATTTGAACAATTAATTCAAGAATGTAAAGTCGAGTGCCCATTTAATATCCTAAATCTCTTATCCCTCGAAAATGTAAAAATCTATAATGCACTGGTAAGCTACTTATATAAAACCAATTTAAAACTGTAAGTCAAACCTACCCTAGTCTTTCCCTATGTGTTTTTCCCTTTTTTTTTAGTGGTCTTCATTCCTTGTATGTCTTAAAAGAAAGTCGCCCTGACAGACCCCAGTGGCGTGAAGCGTGTATCCCTGTTTGATTGTTTATAAAAAAAAGTTTCTTTTACTTCTCTACTTCGTGACTGGCTGTATGGCTAATTAGCCAAATGCCATTTAAAAAAAAAAAAAAAATTAATTACAATTATACAGTGTGTCCGCGGATGGAGTCCCCAAGGGGGAAAAAATCTTTATTATTCATTTTACGATCAAAAGGCATTCTTTATAAAAAGTTCTGTTTGTTGAAAAAATGAATTCACGATAAAAAAATGTCAGATCAGATGTATACAGGGTATTAATAAATTAGGAAAATATGAAAATGCTTCAAGAGCGAAGTAGGTACTATTATTTATTATTTTTTACAAAAATTTTATAAAACAAACTAACGTAAAGTTTAAATACAAATTTTAAAATAAGAATTCGAATTTTTAAAATAAAATATTAATACTAACATCTATAGCGTGTTGATAAGACACATTTCCAATACCGTAACATTGTATTAAATAAATACGCTCTTCTTTGGTTAACATTTTCGAAAATGCCTTTACGGAAATAGAATATTGACAGATGTAAATAAAATTCTGACATAAACATGAACGTATCAAAATCTTGATTTGTTTGTAAAATGCAGCTAATTAAATAAAAACTATAATTATAATTATTAATATTTTATTTTAAAAATTCGAATTTTTATTTCAAAATTTGTATTTAGACTTTACGTTAGTTTGTTTTATAACATTTTTGTGAGTTTAATTTTCTTTAATAATATTCTGTAATAAACAAACTCAAAAGCTTTAGAAACATCACAAACTATTGCTGCAGCAAAACCTCCATCATTATACTTTATTTATTTATAAACAAAACATATATTCTACATCAAACATAGTATGTTTATTCTAGATTTAACACAAATAGCAATAACATCACAGTGTAATTTATAACACCTAGGTGTGGAACACCTGTATGTGCGTAGTTTACATTCAATATAAAATATTTCTATATAAGTTTATGTAATGTATTAAATAGTATGTACATTCAGAATGGTACATTTCTAATATGTAGTATCACTTTTTAATGCAAGAACCGAAGAAAGCCAGAAAAAGATAACTAAAACAATTGTAGAAAGCTAACAATATTATTAAAAAGATAGTTGTTTAGTTGCCTTTGGAATTGCCTTTTATTTGTCAGTTAAGGTTCTAATATTTTTTGGTATTAAGTTATATAGTTTTGTTACAAAGTGTTGCATCATTGTTCTTTGTTCTAGTTCTATAAATATTTATTAGTTTATTTGTATTTTCTCTGGTCTGATGATCATGTGACATCTGTAATTTTTTTAAATCATTACTAAATTGCAAAAATTGACATACCGTGATACAAAGTTCTAATGTTATAGAGTTCTCTGAAATCAACTTGATTTATAGGAAAAAGCTTAGGTTTACCGACGGTTCGTAGAGAAACAAACATTTAGGTCATTCTCAAAAGAGACAGTTTAATTAATTATTGAAGATTTATTACAATATAACGATTATAGATTTATAAGAAACTTTTGACGCGTTTTCTCTTTGAATTCTGAAGATGAACTGTCATTAGTGACATTAACAATATTACAAAACCTAGCAACAGTAAAAATCCAACAATACTCAAAACAAAACCATCAGGCCCGCTACGTTGCTGCTGTGACTAAATAATAATAATTATATAAACCAAATAAAAAACTAGCGGTTTCCTGACATTCTCGTTTCTTAAGAAAAATGTTTACAATGGAATTTTCAAGAATGCGAAAATGATTAAGATTACAGTTGTACATTCCTATCCAGACCAGAATACCATATTTTAGAAGATGTCAACAAGCGCCCTATGGAACATAATGATAAGCTTTCTGTTAAGAAATTGTCTTAAAATGTAAAACTTGTGTGAAATAAACATCTGACTTTTTTTATGCAAATATAAAACATGTTGGTCCCATTTAAGGTGCTTGTAAATGACAATGCCTAAATATTTACGATGAGTAACCTCCATAAGTGGCTTATCAATACCTGGAATCACAATGTGATTAAAGTTGGGTCTATTAACAGTATTTAATGAGAAGGCGATGTAATGCGACTTTTTGATTGAATTTGTCTAGAAAACTTATTATAGCATTTTAAGGAAATTTAATATTATTTTTTCTTTTAAAAACGACCAGCTTTCATCACTAAAAATGACAGCCGTGTCATCCGCATATGCCACCACATTTCCACCCACGCCAAGATTGCAAATTTAATCTATGTACAAATTAAATAGAATTGGTCCCATCACAGGACCTTGAGGTACACCATGGTCCACAATTTTGGAAGAACTAAGCACATCCCCAATTCTGACGTGCTTTATACAGTGACCGGCAAAAAGTTGGATCCATATGGGAAACTATTTTATTATTAGACAATCCAACGATGTGTCCAAATGGCGGCTGGCTGGCAAATACTGCTTTGTAATTGGTGCACGTGACCATAAAAATAATGTTGCTGGTGGCATTTAACGGGTGACTCAATGCTTTTTGCCATCCGACCGCCATACTAAATCACGTGGGTTGGATTCCCTAATTGAAATTGTAAAAAAACTTTTTATGGTGTTAACCTCTGCATGATTGGTAACCTAAAAAATTTGTTTGACATGTTTAGCCACGTGACTACTCGTTTGTCTGGAAAATTGAAAAGTATATATTTTTTTTTTGAATTTTTGTTTTAAATTTTGCACACCAGAATAAAATTAAAATCTAAACACTTTTTTCAAATAACTTTTTTCAATATCTTGTACTCTAATACCAGATTTTCACGACAAAATATATGCTTTTCAATTTTCTAGACAAACGAGTAGTCACGTGACTAAACGTCAAAACAAATTTTAAGGTTACCAATCATGCAGAGGTTATCAGCACAAAAAGTTTTTTTACAATTTCAATATTAAAAAAGTTTCCCATATGGGTCCAACTTTTTGCCGGTCACTGTATAAAGAAGTTCACGTAATGAAAAAATAATTTTATTTATATTGGTTTAAATTTAAAATAACATTTTTTTTAGATACCACATAGGATACTAATAAACAAATTTATCAAAAGTTTTCGTCATTAAAGAAAGCGTAAAAGGGAAAAATTTTAAATGAAAAAATCATTCACGCATAAAATTGGATTAAACCATACGGTGGTGCTGTCAAAAAACCTATTTGGATAACGTAAAAACTCGTTGAAGCGTAGAATTTAATTTAAAAAAATGTTTATTTGTAAAAAAATATTGACATCGTATATTGCAAACAATTGTATTTTTTTTCAGGATTATCTTTGTATTTTTGTTAATAACACTTCTTTAGGATTACTTATTTCATAACTCACAAAGTTAATAGCTGTGCTGCCTTTATTATCAGCAATTAAAAATCTACCACCACTTTTGGGAAATTTTAGCATTTATATCGTTTATTATTAATTATATTTAATAATTAATTAACCAGACAACTTTGACTGTGAAATAAATGACATTGGTACACATTATTTACCCACAATCATCAATCTGCCTGATTAGTATATTAAGAATTAAGCTAACTGGGCCCCTTTTATTGTGAGGAAATTATTACATCTATATATTTCGAAAATAAATGCGAAATCCCTAAACCCGTTCCATCACAAACACAGTTTAAGAATGCGCATTGTAAAAAATGACTGTAAGATTACAGTTTGATTCCATAAGATATTACTTATTTTTTCCCAATATATTCTGCTATCTATTTTATTATTAAAATATGGTTTATGCAAATTTCATATGTGAAAGAAGAATAATATACAATATTTACATTTACACAGTAAAATAAAATTACAAATTAACAACATTGTTTATATTCCGAAAGTACCGAATTAGCGCCGATTGGTACACTAATGTCGGGTTGCACAAAGAATTTTAATTATAATTAACTAACTAGCAAGTTTGACGGTGATATACATGACATTGACAGGCACTATTTACTTACAATCAAAGGTGTATGATTAGTAAATTAGAAATTAAGGTAACCGGGCCAGTATGATTGTGAAAACATTATTTCTGCCAATGTCACAGTCACAGAATTTATTATATCACTAGTGATTTACTGAGTTCCTTATATCACTAGTACGATAATACAACTTTTTACGCAACTGAAACAGGCTAAAATGGGTTACGTAATAAGCTCATATATACAGGGTGACAATTTGAAAACGAACAGCATTTAATATTGCCTCTACCAATGATAGTATGAAAATTTGGCGAAACACGTCAATTGATATATCGAGGGGGACATTTTTTAAGACATTTGTTGTCGTGTTAATTCAACCCCCTAACCCCCAGGGCACCTACCCCTAAAATTTTAAATGGTAACCCCTATTTATTTTGCCATTTTTGTGTTCCTTATAAAATTCTACATAAACTGTATCATTTTTTTTTTCAAAAAATGTAATTATTTTATTTTTTCTAGTGGCGATATTGAAGACGAAATGTAGAAATACATTCCAAATTCCTTTATTTATTTATATTTCGTCTTCGATATCGCTACTAGAAAAAATAAAATAATTACATTTTTTGAAAAAAAAAAAAATACAGTTTATGTAGAATTTTATAAGGAACACAAAAATGGCAAAATAAATAGGGGTTGCCTTTGAAAATTTTAGGGGTAGTGCCCTGGGGGATAGGGGGTTAAAAGTAACACGACAACAAACGTCTTAAAAAATGTCCCCCTCGATATATCAATTGACGTATTTCGCCAAATTTTCATACTATCATTGGTAGAGGCAATATTAAAGGCTGTTCGTTTTCAAATTGTCACCCTGTATATTCAAACATACACAGGTAAAATACAATACTATCAAATTTAAAGCCGTACTGTCAAGATGTTGGTAGTGTCATTTATACGTCACTGAATATATTGTTAAAAATACGGTATAAAAAAAAAAGGTAAAATAGAATGACGGGTCCAAGAACTGATGAAACAGATACAAAAAATATAAAAAAGAATTGTAATATTGTTGGTATTGGGCGGGAGGGCACCCCTTCCCATCCCACGTTAAAACGTATGTTTTATCAGGAATGGGCCTGACAGCGAACAGAAAAGTAAAAGAGACAAAAAAATTAATTAACCCTTACTTTATACAAAAACGGAACTCAGGTGCAGGATTTTGTATCTACATCCTATTAGCCTTTCAGAATCAATTTCGCTTCAAACCTAACCGGATTAATAATACCGATAGGGTCAGACACTAAGGAATGCGAAAAGGGGAAAACTTGGAAAATTGAAAAAATCGGCCAAGTGTTAAATTGAATTAAAATATACGTTTGTCAAAAAAGGTTTATTTGGATTGGACAAAAGCTCAGTAGAATTGAATATTTAACCTCAGTTATCTTGATCAATAAAAGCAATTAATAATAGAGACAAGGTTATTACGACAAAATAAAAATAGAAGTAGGATTCATAGGGTCCATCGGCACGGTTCTCACTGTTTACATTTACTTTTAATTTAGAACGCTAAAGAACAATGAAACAGTGTTAAAAACTGACAACCTACTTTTGAAGACGAAAACCCGGTTTGATCTATCTCAGATATGCCACATTGGAGATTGGCGTGCTATGAAACGAACATCCATCATGTATTTTTTTAGAGTTCAACGTTTTGTAAATTGTTCCTACTTATCCATCTTTCTATAAAGACTAAAATTCAAAGATATGTAATTTTTCTACATTTTACTTCTGAGCTACGTTAGCTGTCTGAAAAGTTTAAGAGCCTAACCTAGAAACGAGTATTTTTGGGTCAAATTAAATTTTATTATTTAATGTCCTTTTATGTTTATACACTTTTTCCAGCGATGATCTAACCTCTTTAACCCTTTCAAATCATAATGTACGCCATCTTGGTCTTTCTTCGCAATTCACTGTTTTAACTGGTTCATTATCTCAGGAGTATGAGTGGTAGTGACTCCATGTTTCATCAAAGACATAAATTGATATTCGCTTAAATCGCCTTAACAGGATCTTTATTCGATTTCTTTTTGATTTGAACTGAGCAAATGCAACATCCAATACGCGGATAGCTTAAGCACACCTAATTGCCAATCTGACAAATGTGTTGTTTAAATACACCCATAGTCTCGCTATTTCTGTAACCTCTATTCTATGATCGTCCAGTACCATTCCGTTAACTTTTTTGATGTTATACGTGACGTCACAGTTTTTGACCGACCCAAAAGCTCAATGACACGAGCCGGTACGACCACTTTTAAAATCAGTTGGCCAATGTTTCACGATAACAATTGACGGGGCAGAGTCTAATTCACCTTTAATTTTGGCAGGCTAATTGCGTTTCAAATACAAGAATTTAATAATTAACAATATAGTTTTGATGAGTAATGCCAACTTCATGTTTGGGCTCAAAATTATCAGATAACTCTCGTATTAATGGACGCAAAGGCAAACATTTCAAATATAGTTGCAGGCACAATAAATTAATCTAACATTAATTGATATTGCTGGTTAACTAAAGGCTCAGATGTCTAAATTCATTTAAAATTCAGCGGTAAGTTTTTTGAAAAAACGCTCGTACCCGTCGATTTTTATTTTTTAATGTGTTTTTTTTGTGGTAATTTCATGTATACAGGGTAGCTCAAAAATAAGTTACGACCATAAACTTCATATTTTCAAATGAAAACATATATTTTTTATTTCATTTTTGAATTTTGCATTGAATTCTAAGCATGTTTCATGTACCATATACTACCTATACATAAACTCAACAGTTATTGAAAAAATTAGGATTGAACATATCATTTAGGGAATCCAACGATCTCTTAAATCTTTTGGCAATATGTCATTTTGGGCTCCCTAATAAGTAAAAGTGTCACTGTCACCGTTTATTTCTATAGAAACTGTATGACAATTTTATTTCAAATAAGTATAATTATTGTCAAGCGTAGTTTCAAAGTTGCGGTTTTCACAATATTGGTGAAGTTAACGGAACGGGAAAAAATTGAAATTCTATGCATGGTTGGGTTTGGTGATAAAACACGTACTCAAATAGAAACAGCCCAATTATTTAATGAAATCCATCGTGATCGTCCTCCCATATGTCAAAAGATGGTGAGTAGAATAGAGGCTAAGTTTAGAGAATTCGATCATGTTAGAGATTTGTCTAAATCTGGTCGTCCTACTCGAGATGAAAATGAAAAACTTGACGTTTTGCTTTCTTTGGAAGAAAATCCATGTACTCCCCTGTCGCACATTGGGGCCGATTTACACATGCCGAAATCTGTTGTTCACCGAGTAGTTCAAAAGCACAAATATCACCCATACAAAGGGATTCCAGTGCATAAGTTATTTGAAGATGATTCGATAGGCGAAATGAGTTTTGCGAACGCATGCAAAATATGTACAATCTAGATTTAGTAAAAAATATTATTTTTTCAGATGAAGCTACGTTCTATTTGAATGGTAATGTGAACAGACAAAATTGTCGATATTGGGCAACAGAAAATCCGTATTGGATGATAGAGGTTCACAGCCAGTACCCTGAAAAAATAAATGTTTGGTGTGGCATCGTACGCGGAAGAGTAATTGGTCCATTTTTCTTTGAACAGTCTTTAACTGAACAAGTATATCTCGAATTTCTCCAACTTGAATTAATTCCAGCATTAGTGGCTTTATTCCCGAATCCATTGTATTCGGACTCCCCTGAAGAAGAACTGATATTCCAACAAGATGGTGCTCCTCCGCACTATGCTGCCAGTGTGCGCACATTTTTGGATGAAACCTTTCCCAATCGGTGGATAGGTCGCCAGACCTAACTCCGCTGGACTTTTTTTTGTGGGTTTACCTCAAATCAAAAGTATTTGTTAACAGGCCAAATAATATGCAGGAGTTGAAAGAGAGGATCCGAAGAGAAGTGCGTGTCATAACTCCGGAAATGGTTGGAAACGTGCAAAGAGAGTTTATTGATCGTCTTGGATATTGTCAAGCCGTAAATGGCGCACATTTTCAACATTTATGTTGATTTTGTTGTGTTTTTTTTTAATAAACAGTTCTTACTTATAGATATATTCAATCCTAATTTTTTCAATAACTGTTGAGTTTATGTATAGGACATGGTACATGAAACATGCTTAGAATTCAATGCAAAATTTAAAAATGAAATAAAAAATATATGTTTTCATTTGAAAAAATGAAGTTGATGGTCGTAACTTATTTTTGAGCTTGCCTGTATACATGAAATTACCTAAAAAAAAACACATTAAAAAATAAAAATCGACGGGTACGAGCGTTTTTTCAAAAAACCGCTGAATTTTATATGAATTTAGACATTACTTCTGGGACTCACTGTATACATATTTAATTTAGGCCGTAATTTTCTTTTAAAAAAATTAACATCCAGAAACGGCGCTGTTTTTGAACAATTAGGCCCATTACTTACAAAAAAAAATGGGCGTACACGAGAAATAAATTATTTTTAATCGCTTTCTTTAACCCGTCAGCAGGAATGGAATAATCTCTAAAATTAATGGCAAGTGGTTAAGTAGCACAAATTGTAAAGATCTGTCATCGATTTGTTATAGACCGTGTAAACGGCTACCGTTTATACGGATCTGGATAGAAACCATGTCGTGAATCAACGGTTTTTGACTAAATTTTGACTCTGGTTGTCGTATAATATACAGGAACACGACGAAAATATCCCGTTAGCTCATATTTGCAAAATAAATTCAAATTACAAAAGGATAGTAAGAAGCAACTGGGTAAATATAGTTAATACTTGAGAGAATTTAGTTAAGTTTCACATAATCTAAAAGAGACTTGGAACAAATTAAAAAGCATTATAATAACGAATAATGGTGCTGATCATAATTGACATAATAAATTAAGGTGAATAACGACTAAGGCTAGGTTAGGTTAGAAAGGCAGACCTTTGGTATTCCAAAGAGTCTCATGTAGTCCTATTTGGTTTATTGTGATACCACGCGTGTTCCATAGAACCCGTCTTAATCAGATCTCTGATGGTTAGGGCGACGTACATCGCAGAAGGATTTTAACAACTCATTCAAACCAGCCACTACTATTCAGAAACCTGCTCAGTCGTCCAAGTTGTAAGTTGCTTATTTCCTTCAGACTATTGAAAACCGGTTCACCTATGGCGGTGAACCTTCTTGCGAGGCCAGGGCATTCACACAGAAAATGTTGAATACTTTCTTCCTCATCTTCATCTCTGCAACTTCTGCAGTCATTAGTGGGTATTTGTATACGTTCGGCATGTCTACCGAAGAGACAATGTCCGGTGACAACCGCAGTAATATTTCTTACGTCTTTCCGACTGTGCTTCAATAGCTCTGCGGTTCTCTTTTTAACGACTCAATAACCGATCCTTCCAAAATCTGTGATAAGATTAATAAGATCTTTGTCAAAGTGGGCCCCTCGCTAATAAAAGCAGCAGAACGTGGATTTAGATATAAATAATGAATACTCATCAACCAGCAGCATTCATCTTGCTGAAGTATTAGAAATGGAAGTACTTGAGGTCATAAATTCTCTAGAAGTGGGTAGAGCAACTGGCAGTGATGACCTAGACATGAAGGTCATTAGACAATGTAGAGTGCAGAATGCCTTATTTCTCGGTACATTAATAAACCAGTCGATCGAAAAAGAAGTAAGGTCGCAGAACAGTGGCTCATATGATACCAGTGTTTCAGCATGATAATAGGGATATAAACAACTACCGACTAATTTCATTATTGTTAATATTTTTAAAAATTGTAGAAGCGAAAAAGGTAGGTTACTAATATATGTTATGCAACTAAATCGTTTAATTGGTATCGGGCAACTAAATAAATTCAAATTATTGTATAATTTAAGGTGTATTCAATTAAAAATACTTTTAAAAAATGTTATGTTATATTCAGAGGAGAATTTTATTTTATTGGAGAAATTAAAGCCAAATTGTGGATTTAAGTGCTTTAAGTAGTTTTTGATTTTCATAAATTATATGATATATTATTTTGAGAAGTAATAAACTCCCTCTATAAAATATTTAACTCCACATTTTATTATTTAAAACCTCAGTAAATTAGTTTCGGTGGAAGTCATATTTTATTAGCTAAAACGCTAAATCATATAGTCTACCACATGGTAATTTAACGGTCCAAAAAAGCAAGGAAACACAAAAAATTAGGTGTAAAATTTGAAGTCATAAAAAATAACATATTTTTCTGTGTCTTTTTTTTATCTGTATTTAGTAGTGAGTGAGCAATATCGCAAACGTTTTTTCTGTATTCTTTAGGTGGTTTTAGAACTGTATGCCAAAAAATACAACCTCCAATCAAATGACTTAATTTTTTGATTTGAAATAAAATAGTTTTAAATAATATTCCAAGAACGATTTAATAAATTAAAATTTTATGTTTATTAATAAACAGTCTCTACGAAGTCAATTGAGGCGAAGTATTATAGGCGGCATCTCTTTTATGAAACGAATCTACGACAATAGGACGCGGAAATTTGGACGCATCAACAAATGAACGCGGGGTCAATTGGACGCAAGTCTTTAGGACGTGGTCATAAGGACGCATATAATAAATATATATATTTATTTTAAAATTATAATTAAAAAAGATGCAATTAAATAGTGCTAACCTTATATACGAAAGAAAGCTTAAATCGCTTAAAGGTTGAGCAATTAATAGCCGGTTGTACGGTACCTTCTAAAAAAAATTTTTAAGGCACGGCAAAGAGAATAAAAGTAATCGTTTCAAACTATGCAAATCGACCAGTTTTGGAATACTTGCGTGGAATCGCGCACAATTTTCAGTTGAAAATATAATATAAATATGTAATAAATAAGGTTAGCTCTTTTTCATTGTATCATTTTTAATAAAGATTTTAAAATAAATAGATATATTTATTATATATCATCCATATGATCACGTCCTAAAGACTTGCGTACAATTGACCCCGCGTCCATTTGTTGATGCGTCCTTTTGTTTCGCGTCCAAATGTCTGCGTCCTTTAGTCGCGCGTTTAAATTTCCGCGTCTTTTTGACGCGATACCTGAAACATGACTCGACGCTTATTTCTCGGATATCTGTATAGGGAGCGATCAATTTTGTTATTTTTTAGTTAGTAAATTGATCGGACCCCGATATTGTGTCAACTGACTTCGTATAGACTTTACTAGAAAATTTAGAAGCCGTTTACTACCTGTCAGAATTTTTTGTTCGGTGTTAACTGTAAATATTTTTTCGAGAACTCAATATACAGATGTGCTATATGATTACAGAAGAAGTAACACAGTAAATCACTCAAAATTGTTTAACAAGCTAGAGGGAAAGGGGGTTAAATTAGTTCACCAGTTGTTTAGATAACAGGACTTAATATACGGAAGGCTTACACAGAAAAAAAAAACTATGATAATACAAATATTAGTATTGTTATTGACCGCCTTTAAATTGCTTCAACAAAATATAAGCTTACTCAATATACAGATGTGCTATATGATTACAGAAGAAGTGTTGTGCCGCTTGACACAGTAAATCACTCAAAATTGTTTAACAAGCTAGAGGAAAAGGGGGTTAAATTAGTTCACCAGTTGTTTAGATAACAGGACTTAATATACGGAAGGCTTACACAGAAAAAAAAACTATGATAATACAAATATTAGTATTGTTATTGACCGCCTTTAAATTGCTTCAACAAAATATAAGCTTACTCAATATACAGATGTGCTATATGATTACAGAAGAAGTGTTGTGCCGCTTGACACAGTAAATCACTCAAAATTGTTTAACAAGCTAGAGGAAAAGGGGGTTAAATTAGTTCACCAGTTGTTTAGATAACAGGACTTAATATGCGGAAGGCTTACACAGAAAAAAAAACTATGATAATACAAATATTAGTATTGTTATTGACCGCCTTTAAATTGCTTCAATAAAATATAAGCTTACTCAATATACAGATGTGCTATATGATTACAGAAGAAGTGTTGTGCCGCTTGACACAGTAAATCACTCAAAATTGTTTAACAAGCTAGAGGAAAAGGGGGTTAAATTAGTTCACCAGTTGTTTAGATAACAGGACTTAATATACGGAAGGCTTACACAGAAAAAAAACTATGATAATACAAATATTAGTATTGTTATTGACCGCCTTTAAATTGCTTCAATAAAATATAAGCTTACTCAATATACAGATGTGCTATATGATTACAGAAGAAGTGTTGTGCCGCTTGACACAGTAAATCACTCAAAATTGTTTAACAAGCTAGAGGAAAAGGGGGTTAAATTAGTTCACCAGTTGTTTAGATAACAGGACGTAATATACGGAAGGCTTACACAGAAAAAAAAACTATGATAATACAAATATTAGTATTGTTATTGACCGCCTTTAAATTGCTTCAATAAAATATAAGCTTAAAATAATAAATTATATTTAAATCAATACATTTAAAATATTTTGATCAATTAGGTATACGTTTAATATTGATCTGTTTAAGAAAATATTATGTCATGAATTAAGACTTGTGTTTTTACAATTACAGTATACATACAGGGTCGCTTTTATGTATGGAAACGGTCGATTATTTGCAAAAGTAAAATAGCTAGCGAAGAATGTTAAATACAAAACTTTTAGGGTTTTTAGAAATCTATTATACTGCATATAAACTAAGTATACAAGATCGGTCAAAAAGCTATTGAAGAACAAAGTTACTTTATTTTAAATGGAACCCCCTGTATATTATTCAATATTTCACGAGATATTTCAATTATTTAAAAGATTCTAAAAAAAAGTTTAAGCACACCACATACCCAATCTTAACTGTTTTCGAGATATCGAGTTTCGAATATCGTTTTCAAATAAATTATTACATTCATTAATTTTTTAGTCCATCAAGTTACCTTAGAAAATATTTATCTCCATGACAATGTTGTTTTGTCATCTTGACAACAGATATGCCAAAAATACTTACATTTACAATTTTTGCGTAAAAATGGCACGTTTAAGTGATACCGAGCGCATTGAAATTTTAATGATGATAGGGTACGGCGATAGAACACGGAGTTTTAACCAAGTGGTGAATATTTTTAATGAATTGAATCCAGATCGGGAACCTATAACTAAATCAACTGTTTCCAAAACATTGCAGCGTTTTCATGAAATTGGAGGTGTGAAAGATCGACCAAAAATTGAAAGACCGGTAAGCGTTACTAATGAAGAAAATTCTTTAAATCTCATGTTAGATGTGGTAGAAAATCCAATAAATTCGACGCAACAGCGGGCTTTAAATCATAATATGAGTCGATATTCCATTCAAAAAATTACCAGAAGAGAAAAATTTAAACCATATAAAATTCATTTGTTACAAGAATTGAGTGAAGACGATTTTAATCGCAGAATTTAGTTTTGCGAAATCATTATGGATAAATTGAATCAAAATGTAAACTTTGTCAACCACATTTTATTTTCTGATGAATCAACGTTTTGTTTAAACATGCACGTAAATTGTCACAACTGTAGATATTGGTCAGACCAAAATCCACATTGGATGGAACAAGTTCATACCCAACGACCTCAAAAAACCAATGTTTGGTGTGGCATTATTGGTGGAAACGTCATAGGACCCTATTTTATACATGGAAATTTGAACTCTGAACGATATTTATTACTGTTACAAGAGAATATTGTTCTGCAGCTCAGACGATTATTCCCAAATTATAATAATCCCAATTTACCGGCTGACCAAATATGGTTTCAACAAGATGGGCTTCACCACATTTGGGACGGATGGTGAGGGAATATCTAGAGGAAATTTTTCCTGGTAAATGTATTGGGCGCAGACGTGCAATTGAATGGCCTGCTAGGTCTCCTGATATGACCCCTCTCGACTTTCTCCTGTGGGACCATATCAAAAATTTAGTGTACAAAAATAGGCCACAAAATATCGAAGATTTGCAACAAAGAATTATGCATGAAATTTTCAGTATTGCTCCAAATATCCTTATAGATTCGCTACAAAATTTTGTTCACTGAATTCATTACTGCCAGGAAGTAAACGGTGGACACTTTGAGCACCTTATAAAATAGGAATTCAAATTGTTGTTTACTAAAACTTTGTCATTTTTATTATTGTTATTAGATTTATTTGAAAACGATATTCGAAACTCGATATCTCGAAAACGGTTAAGATTGGGATGTGGTGTGCTTAATCTTTTTTTTTTAGAATCTTGTAAATAATTGAAATATTGAATAATATACAGGGGGTTCTATTTAAAATAAAGTAACTTTGTTCTTCCATGGCTTTTTGACCGATCCTGTATACTTAGTTTATATGCAGTATAATAGATTTTTAAAAACCCTAAAAGTTTTATATTTAACATTCTTCGCTAGCTATCTTACTTTAGCAAATAATCGACCGTTTCCATACATAAAAGCGACTCTGTATATTAAAAACTGGTAAACTTTTAGATTACTTTTAAAACAAAAAAACAATTGTATCAAACGCACAACTAATTTATAAATTGTACTGTTATTTAAATAAATTACATATTGTTTTAAGCAAATGATTATATTATCCAGTCAGTAACTAGAAAATATTAAAATAAATTTAACTTCTTGTATTTATGGTACTTATGTTTATCTCAATCATAAAAAGTAAGGAACACTTCTTCACCTGCGTAGCGCGGATGAAGGACATCTTCCTCTTTTGGCTGGCGTAGCGTCGTCGCCTTGCCTCCTATAGTACATTCATATGCGTTGTTGCTTGGTTTATTTTGTAAAAATAACCGAGTTTCATATTAGTGTTATAGAAGATTTACTTGTCTGATGGGCCTCAATTATTCAAGCGGTGGAATTTATTCCCTCGGGGAAATAATTCGATGGCAATGTCCCCACAGAGTTAAACTGGACTTCCAGTGGTCTTATTAGAAACTTTTTCTACAAAATGTTTCAACAATACGAGATCGCCATTTTCATGAGAGAAATTGCATATCCCCATAGGAAAATGAACCAAGAATTAAGGTCCTGTTGGGGATTTTAAGAACTTAAACTATAAAAGTAATCTTACAATATAATAAATATTTATACGCATTGTAGCTTATTTTGCCACAATCGAAGCTTGTTATTGAAAGCCTATGGTGTTTAAATATAAATGCTTTTATGCCAAATATATCCTTTCAATAAAAGCCAATGGCATTTTCATATAAACCAATGAGATTATATTGTTAAATAAATGATAATCGTTATTATGAAATAACAATACGTTAAGCATTAAAACAAATAGAACAGTTATTCCGGAATCAGGAATAGCAAATATAGTCTACCATTGATTTAATGAGTTTCTCTTTGATACCACAATATGGTTTTCTCTATGTAGGAAAGTAAAATATGAGGTATCTACTACAAGGATTGATATTTGGGTCGACATTATTCTTGGTGTACACTAATTCAACACTAATCAAACACAAAATTAAATCTTAAAGGTGGTCTTCAGCTATATGCTGGCAGCATGTTCTTCTCTATTATGGTGAGGGAAAATACAAAAGGTGAACTATGTTTGTATGCAAGCGCAAACATAAAAAACTAAATTTAAACAAAAACTGGACAGATCTCCAGATCACATATTTATCAATAATCTAACATTAAAATATTCTCAAATCACAAAATACCTAGGCCTCTATATGGATGAGATTTTGTCCTGGGAGTACCAAATTGATGGTATCAGAAAAAAATAGCTGCTCCAGTTGGCATATTCAGACCTTTAAGTTATGCTGCACAAAAGATACCTGTAATACTCAATACAGTATTGACAATATTCTTATACTTGTCCTTTCTTTAAAAACCAGGCTACACAGGATGTCCCAAATTTTATGCTTACCCATTTCTTAATTGGTAATTATCAGAATTAGAAGAATGGTTAAAGAACGGTTAGTTTTGTAGAAACTAAGATTCGATTTAAGTAAATTTTTAAAATGTTTGAACAAAAATTGAATTTTTAAATATTAAAGAACCAATAAAACGATATACCAGGTTTTACCTGTTAAACAGTGAACCCTAAAGTTAACATCTTTTAATATAAAATAAAAAAATTGATAAAAAGGTGCAAGTTTTTGTCTCACTTCTGGACCTTAAAATTACAACACAAAATCGATCAAATCTGTGTATCTTATGACTGTATTAAAGTTTTTTTACCAAAGCACCAAGACAAGTTCTATTTTTAATTTTAGAATGCTTTTTTATTGATACAATAATACAAACCGACAGCAAGCGTGCGTCGAAATTGTATATTGTATACCTAGTAGGAAAAGCTAAACATTTACGGACGACCGTAAAGATTGTCGAGGCGCAAGCCGAGACTGGTAATACGGAGTCCGGGAATGTAGCTTTTTCTACGAGGTATACATACTGTTTTTCTGTAAATTGAACATTATTAAAAGGACATAACTTATTACAAACAACTTGGTAAAATTTTGAAATAAATATTATTAACTTTATTCACAAATAATGGATGCCATTAAATATTTGTGTTGTAACTATAGAAACACAGTAATATTGAATTGTCAAGCTTAACACATTTTAGTTTACAAGTTGCCGTACAGAATAGTTATTTGTTTTACTAGGCAGCAAAGTAGTAGATTGACTGCCGCGACCGACAGTTCATAGCCGAGCGTAGCGAGGCTAGGAATTCAGCTAAGGCAGTCAATCTACTTTGCTGCCGAGTTGAACATATAATTTTTTGTCCGATTGTTTATAATTGTGATATTATATTTGCAAATTATTACAATTCCTACAATCTTTTTATTTTTCCTGTAGTGATAAATTAAAACAAAATTTGATAGAAATCGCAATTGTTGGAACGGTTGGTTGCTATGGAAATGTATATGTCCATAATAATTATAGTTTGACAACCTTGGAAATTTCTGCCAGTTTCGTGGAAAAATATCGGTATCTTTATTTATATTATGGACAATGATAGCGACTTAGAAGTACTTACTCCTCCAGAAATAAGGGAGGTGGCAAAAAATATTGAGTTGAATTTGTTGCCGGAGAAGTCTCGGATGAAATATGAAGGAATTTATAAACGATTTGTCAAATGTTTTATTCCCAATGAGAATAATCATTTTGCTGCCTAGGCAGGAAAATTAATACTTTGCTGATTGATATGTGTCTGCAAAATTAATATTTGCTGTCAATCGGAGAAAAATAATATTTACTAACAGTTATTTTCCGTTGCCTAGCAACCATTAAGTGTAAGGAAATATTGACTTTTTCTTTCAAAAATATTATCAAAAATGTCAATATTTCCTATCGATTTTCGGAAAATTTATTTTTTCGATATTGTCCTGTGAATAATAATTATTGTAGAAAAACTTTTTCAACAATTTTTTGTTACCTAAACTCACTTCTTGTAAATCTCAAATTTTTTCAAATTTTGCCGCTATACCAGGACCCCTATTCTCCAAACATAGGAACATTCACTTCGAGATAAGGTAATGTGAAATTCTCCTAAGATAATAATCTCCCGTATTCTTGAACTTGTATGAATGATCACATTCTATTTAAAGTAAGGACAGGGTTGCTTCTCCTGGTAAAGAGCAGTATAAGCGGTCAAAACAGAAGGAAATATGCGCAGTGCTGCCAAAATAGGAAAGTTCTCCTAAAATCTCCTGAAATGGAGAATAGGGGTCTAGTAATCACGTGATGTGTCAAAATCGACTTTCACGTTATCGGACATGCAGAATCGATCCCCTGGAACTCTGCAATCAAATTTGTTTCTTATATGTTGTGAACTTTTTGCTTATCACTGTATAAATCCGTTTTTCGTTCGAATGCTTCAGAAATGTAGGCGTTTATTATCAGAAAGCGATAAAACTATATTTTTCGGTAAGTCTAGTCCTGGATTAGGGACAGACAGCTCGACGAATCCCCCGAGAAACCCAAATTGGGACACTCAAAAGGCAACGAAACTGGGAAGTAAACAAAGCGGTTTATTCTAATGTGAGGACCGCTTTCCTTTAGCAATTAGCACCGAATTTAGGATATTCGAAGGTTATCCCTTTGTCCCGAATTTGAACGCTCCATGCATATTAATAAACTGAAATGAATTAGAAGGCCCTGGTTTACATTTTATGATCTTTAGCCTATACAACTTTAAGCTGTTGGCTTAACAGCAGTTAAATAAGCAATCGATTTAGAGGTATCGAGGGAGGACGGCCGGAAACCAACTAGTTTTTGCTAAATAAGTTAATAAAAAACATCACGCCTTTTATCCCGTAGAAATCCTGTTGAAAAATACTCAATTTATTTTTAACCCGCTTAGCACAACTTCCTATTTGGAAGGACAAGACAATTTTGCTGCAGTGGACTAATAGACCCAAAAATCTACTTTTTCTTTGTATTATCAGGTATAAGGGGAAATGCAAATGAATGGATAAAGTTATATCTGTCAGATATAATGCAAAGATTAGTGTTTCAGGATGGAAGCAGGGAAATCAAATCTGAGTTAAAGAAAAACAATATTGGTCTAGAGATGGATCTGGCGAAATGAAAATGAAAATCTTCTTCTTTACTCATTGTTTTCGGTTAATAAACCAATGTGAGTTAGCGCTGCCTAGCGGGACTCCTGTAATTGTGACGAATGTCTTTACAGGCGATTTCCTTTTAACATTTACTTATTTCTATAAGTTTGTTAGAGGTGCTGGTATGCTCAAGAGTGTCTAACAACGACACAGATGGCGCTCCGTGCCACATCTTACTGGTGTGTCCCACCAAGTGCTGCCTTAAGTAGCTTCGAGATCCCTTTTCTTTTCGTCGGATCCTAGCTCTACTGATGAGTCATGATATGACGAAACGCGTCTAGAGATGAATCTGGCGAAATGAAAAGGAAAATCTTCGTCTTTACTCATTGTTTTCGGCTCATAAACCGATTTGAGTTAGCGCTGCCTAGCGGGACTCCTGTAATTGTGACGAATGTCTTTACAGGCGATTTCCTTTTAACATTTACTTATTTCTATAAGTTTGTTAGAGGTGCTGGTATGCTCAAGAGTGTCTAACAACGACACAGATGGCGCTCCGTGCCACATCTTACTGGTGTGTCCCACCAAGTGCTGCCTTAAGTAGCTTCGAGATCCCTTTTCTTTTCGTCGGATTCTAGCTCTACTGATGAGTCATGATATAACGATACGCGTCTAGAGATGAATCTGGCGAAATGAAAAGGAAAATCTTCTTCTTTAATATTGGTATAGCTCAAGGGAGTATACTGGGGCTCATACTATTCATTATTTTTTTAAATGATCTTAGTAGTGTCGAAGAGAATTTTTTAGTAACAAACTATGCAGATGATACGAATTTCCTTGTTTCAGGATCAAATACCCAGGATCCTATTACCAATGCAGAAAATGCCTTTGTCATGATCAGTAACTGGTTTTCACAAAATAAATTAATTTTAAATGATGAAAAAACTAAATTAATTCTTTTCAGGACTAAACAAAAACAAATTAGATAAAGCCGATACTGTCACTCTATGTAACAAAAAATGTACCCTACAATTTGGGAAACCCTATAAAAAAATTACTGCAGAATCTCTCATAAACCTATTTATCTTATTTTATTTATTTACCCTAAAAGAATCTTAAAAACATAAGATTATGTGGTATTTTCCGCTTATTACAACAATACGGGGTGATTCCTAAGTTGATACTTCTTTTTTAGCTGTGTATAGAAGGCATAAAAACAGACAACATTTTCAAGTACCTTTTTCCAAAAACTCAAAAATAAGGTACTTACATTCAGTTATTACACAATGGATCAAATACGGTCCTGCCTAACTGGCCCGTTGAATAACATAAAGAAAACTTCTGGGTGTAGGATGAGCCCGCAAAGGAAAGCGTTCTGCGTATAATCACGAAGCAGCAGCCGCACTTTGACGACACTCACCGTAAATTAGCACCAATTCTACTAGTTCATTGTTTTCAAATTTTACCATTTTCGCATGTCACAGATTTAAAATTAACTAGCTTCAGAAAAACGCACCGCAGCGGATTGCCAAATAAATAACTGACCACCGACCCGTAAATTGCATGACTCATAAGACAAAAACAACATAAAGTATTGCAGGCTACGTTTCGATAACCAGGCCCGCACTTAGATTTTTTACTTCTGTATCTCGCCTATTTTTAAGTTTTATGAAAAAAGGTATTTGAAAATGTTGTGCCTTCTATACACAGCTAAAAAAGAAGTATCAACTTAGGAATCACTATGTACATCATCAGATAAATTTGATAGGTATACTCGTTATTGAGTAACGGGTATAAACTCAATTTTGAGTGCAAAATACAGCCAACAACAAGGGTAAAGCCTTAACTGATTCCATCATAACAAAGGCAAAACTTTGTAAACAATTTTTTTTTGACTTTTAAATCTTCTCTAGTTTAGGTAATGCGAAACTTGTAAATTGGACCTCGAGAGTCTTCGACGCAAACTGAATTATGTATGAGTATTGTGAAAATCAAATTATTCGAAAAATATATTCTTTCCGTTTTTTATTTACCATTTGGCTCTTAAGAGCTGTTCTGCTAACGCGGTAGAATAAAATTTAAATATAATTTTATCTATTTACATAAAAATTTAATAACATGGAGTTTAGTTCAGATTTTTATAAGTTCTCTTGAAAAATTTATGGATTATAGGTAGGTCTGGGCGATTAGGAAATAAAAAAGAATCGATTTTTTTGACAAAATCGTTAATCGAAATAATCAAAAAACATAATCGAATTTTTAAAATGTTGGAATTAAATAGTCGATTATTTTCCCTCCCCTAGTTTTAAGTACTATTTAATTAAGGTTTCCAAACTTAAATAGCAAATATTTTAAAATTAATCAAAAAATCGTGTTATCGAAAAATCGAATATTTAAAAAATCGATGAATCAAAAATTCTATTATTTTATCTAACACTGTTAGATATTAAAATTGGTGCAAAAAATCAAGATTTTGTACACGTTCATGTTTATGTCAGAATTTTATTTACATCTGTCAGTGTCTTATCAACACTCTAAAGATGTTAATATTAATATTTAATTTTAAAAATTCGAATTTTTATTTTAAAATTTGTATTTAGACTTTCCGTTAGTTTATAAACAACTTTGTTTTATAAAGTTTTTGTAAAAAATTATAAATGATAGTACTTCTCTCTTTAAAGCATTTTCATATTTTCCTAATTTATTAACACCCTGTACATCTGATCTGACATTTTTTTTATCGTGAATTCATTTTCTCAACGAGCAGAACTTTTTATAAAGAATGACTTTTGGTCGTAAAATGAATAATAAAGATTTTTTCCTCTTTGGGGACCCCATCTGCGAACACACTGTATAGTTAACTTTATCTGTGGACATACTGTATAGGTGAAACGGGGTAGTTACTTAGCTTACTTGTCAACAGAAAATAATTACCACCATAATATCAAAAATTTTAACTCTTCTTTAAAGATACACCTTTTTTTTGTTTTGTGTTTAGATTTTAGAAATGCGTTTATACAGGGTGGCCCACTCTCAACGCAGCTATTTATTATTTTTCAAGAATAGAGTTATAAAGAGGCATTAGATCTACAATTTTAAATTATATTGGGTGTCCCAAATAGTTGTGGAATATCGAACATACTTTTTTTTTTAAACGGAACATTCTATATATTGTAATATTTCCTAATTTACTATGAAATTAAGTACACGTATACGCCTACGGCGTCGTGCTCAATTTACTTCCTTGTGCGATATGGACATCATATCCACTCTTGTTGTAAAACTACTATTGGAAATAAATTTATATATTTAAGAAAGCATGAAATAGTAGTTTATACAACAAGAGTGGATATGATGTCCACATCGCACGAAAAAGAAAATTAAGCACGACGCAAAAGGTGGAGTGCTCAATTTTCCGAGGGCAATATGGACAATCTACTCGAGTTGAACAGTATATTTTTTCTGCGACGAAAAATGTAAAAAAAAAATTTGTAGTTTGCCGGGATCGAACTCACGACCATGGGTTCCATAGTCCAACGCTCTAACGTCTGGACTATTGAAGCGTTTAATTAATTATCGGAAAACCAACTGATAAATGATGCTACATGAAATTAATTTTTTATGCACATTCAGCAGGTTGCATTATTGATAAATCTATTATAAATGCATCTAGATTTTATTATATTGAACAAATTAATAAAAAAATTGTACCATATGCATTTAAATTATATAATTTTGTGTCTTGAAAAAGCCAAAAAAAAGTAAAAATAATATACTCTTATTGGTCAGTACTTTTAAAAACAACAATGCCTTCTCTGTAATTAAATAGGCTCTCTGTAATTGACTACTGTGTTGGTTGGTTTCATTACCTATCTAGGATGGATATGAGATTTTCCCGCACAGTTAACTGGAATAGCCTACTTTACTCGCCACTTAAGTGTAAAGGAAACAGAAAATTTCCATGTGGGAGTAGAAAAAATAAATTTCCACCCACCTGAAACTACCTCATAACATAAGGTTGTATTTCTCATCAAACACAGTTAGATAATAAAATACAAATCAGATTGCATAGTGCCGCCAAGAAGTGAAAACTTTACTATTGGTAGGATGTCATCAACTGCAGATCAGTTTCGAACTCTTTACCCTTACCATACCAAAAGAAAATTTGTATACTAATGCCTATATATCAACCTTCTTGGGTTCTATATAGACGTTAGCGCCATCTCTTTGTAGTTCATTCCACAGAAGAAGAAAGGGTTTGAGAAAAGTCACGGCCATGTTATTTCGACGCATCACTTGCCATCTATGAGCCCCCTGCAGAGTAAATCGGTCGGTATGAAAAAAATATAGGAGGTAGCTTTACCGACTGAGCAGGTGACAATATCGGCAATACAGATAACGTATTTACCGATTGATAGTGGCGGGAGTATTTGAAAAGATTGATTAGTAATATAATAACTACTACTTACATCTTAAAAAATATATTTTTTGACATAATTGCTCAAAATAATAAATAACTAGGAAACATTTGCTTTATGTTAACATTACAATGTGTATGTGCCTGGCTATTTCTTATTTTTGAGCAATTATGTCAAAAAATATATTTTTTAAGATGCAATAGTTATTATATTACTAATACAACCTAGTATATTAATTCCATGAGTTATATTTTTGATGATCTCAATCTTATTATTTATATCAACGTCCTAAACAAAACAACAATGATATACCTACAAAACATTTATTAAAATTTAAAAAACTTAAAATACAAAGAATAAGACGATCCATTTCAAAAGTTTAAACTGCAATCATGAGTTGATATATATTTAACACCAAATAGTTCCCGTTGACTGCAGCAGCGATTCAACGCTCAAATAGATTCTCGATAGCAGCTGATAGAGCTATAGGGGTATACTGAAAAAAAAAAGAAAAACAAAAGCAGTAGGTATCTTTGATTCGTAAAAGTAAAATGCCTTGTTATAAAAAATCATGTAAGCTCTAGGTTAGGTTCATATTGTTGTAATTTTATTCTAGGAGTGGTATGCAGGGTCGTTGCAGGATACCTTAAAGGTTTCTTTAGCTTATACAAAAGCAAGGAGTAAGGAAGCTTTTAAGGTGTGCTCGAGTAACTTTTTATACCGTCCTAGAAATAACCCTATAATAGGTTAAAGTTATAATCATATGATCTAAAGTATTCTAAAGCAATATGTGGAGATTATTATTATTACTGTCAAAGCTGCAGGCAGAAGTCTGATGAAACTGCTTTTTGCAAAGTATGTATTTTATTAAAACTTTTTACGTGAAGTAAAAGAAGAATATACTAGAACTAAGCAAAGTAATTGTTTAAAGGTGACCCTGTATTACCCTGGAGTGTTCATTAAGCACGTTATATACAGACACATAAACTAGAACATTTGTTACATTTTGCTGCAACTAATGGCAAAACAAACTTTTTATAGTTTTGACCCCTGATCTTGAAGGAGTTGTAACAGGTATTTTGTGGAAAACTTATAAAAAAATGACTACTTAATAGGGTAGCGATGAAATAGGAATTTTTCCCTTTAATCTCAGCATCTTTTACTTTTTTGTAACAAACTTTACAATATTTTAAAGTTAGGGGTCAAAGCTTTAGAAATGGATAGTACAACAAAACAAACATTTACAACTAATTACCTAAATTAATAAACGAGGGAGAGAAAGGAGGACAAAGCCACGGGTTAAAGCAGTGTGCCGAAAGCCAACATTATTCTTTGAAATATTACAGAAAAATCATAGAATAGGTTACTGCCAAGATTTCTATGGCTTACACCAGTTTTTATAGGTTGTACCGAAGTTTCTGGTGTCCACTGATAAGTTATGAAAAATACTAATTAAAATATTATCAAATTATTGCATTATTTTGCATATGAACTGAGGTGTATGATTATAAATTATTGGAATATTGAGAACTATGATGTATACTGAAGTTACTATTCTTATAAGTATAATGTTATCCATAGTGGTGCCCCATCGAGCATCCTTCTGGTCAAAATTAATTAAGGAAGAAAATTAAAGACAAATTATTTCTGTTTCTTGTTCATCCTACTGGGGGGTGTTCTTTCTTGCATAATATCAAAGTCAGGGAGTAGTGTTAGTAGTTATTTTACATAAAAATTAATAAATATAAGGTATACTTACATTACCTGTCCAAGAAAATTCCAAATTACTAAAACTCAGCGTTTCAGCGCCGCGCGGCGTGGTCACTTTAAAATCCAATAAAACTTCACTGACCATTGTGCTCCAACAGAGAACTTTCAATTACAAAATAGAAATTTTAAAAATGGTTATCACAATAGACCAAAAACGATCACACTTCTTTCTGGATGGAATGGATTATCCCCAAAATTACGGCGAGAAAACTCACAAAAACTTTAGAACAATGCCAACTAAAATTATGGCGACCGACGCGACCATAGAATTCTGAGATGGCGGTGAGAAACAGGGTGACCAACATCAGTCACAATTCAAATTATTTTAAAATTTGCAACTGAAATCTTGAAGATTAACTACACTCTAATTTTTAATAACTTCAAAAAATTTAATTTTCCAAAAAGTTGTATAAATAACGAGTATTATTAATAAAACTAAACTTTTAGTGTAAAAACATAAATTCCTAGTTAATGTCCCTCTCACCCCACTGACTTCACCTGCCGGCTAATTCGTCGTTGTCATTGGCTTGTATATTAATGACACCCCCGTGGTTCATTCATCTAAGTATCGAAATATACTTAGACAGATTGCATGGAATTACCAAGAGATGGCGCTAACGACTATATACACCCAAAAAAGTTGATATTATAAGTATTAATATAAAAACTTTTGTTTGGTATGGACTTATGGTATGAACACCTACCCTGAATTGACGAGAAGCGGTAGTAAACTTTTCACTTCTTGAGGGTACAATGCAATCTGATTTGTATTTTAAATTTTAATATCTAACTAATTAACACTGTTAGATATTAAAATTTAAAATACAAATCAGATTGCATTGTACCCTCAAGAAGTGAAAAGTTTACTACCGCTTCTCGTCAATTCAGGGTAGGTGTTCATACCATAAGTCCATACCAAACAAAAGTTTTTATATTAATACTTATAATATCAACTTTTTTGGGTGTATATAGTCGTTAGCGCCATCTCTTGGTAATTTCATGCAATCTGTCTAAGTATATTTCGATACTTAGATGAATGAACTACAAAGAGATGGCGCTAACGTCTATATAGAACCCAAGAAGGTTGATATATAGGCATTAGTATACACATTTTCGTTTGGTATGGTAAGGGTAAAGAGTTCGAAACTGATCTGCAGTTGATGACATCCTACCAATAGTAAAGTTTTCACTTCTTGGCGGCACTATGCAATCTGATTTGTATTTTATTATCTAACTGTGTTTGATGAGAAATACAACCTTATGTTATGAGGTAGTTTCAGGTGGGTGGAAATTTATTTTTTCTACTCCCACATGGAAATTTTCTGTTTCCTTTACACTTAAGTGGCGAGTAAAGTAGGCTATTCCAGTTAACTGTGCGGGAAAATCTCATATCCATCCTAGATAGGTAATGAAACCAACCAATCACAGTAGTCAATTACAGAGAGCCTATTTAATTACAGAGAAGGCATTGTTGTTTTTAAAAGTACTGACCAATAAGAGTATATTATTTTTACTTTTTTTTGGCTTTTTCAAGACACAAAATTATATAATTTAAATGCATATGGTACAATTTTTTTATTAATTTGTTCAATATAATAAAATCTAGATGCATTTATAATAGATTTATCAATAATGCAACCTGCTGAATGTGCATAAAAAAATAATTTCATGTAGCATCATTTATCAGTTGGTTTTCCGATAATTAATTAAACGCTTCAATAGTCCAGACGTTAGAGCGTTGGACTATGGAACCCATGGTCGTGAGTTCGATCCCGGCAAACTACAAATTTTTTTTTTACATTTTTCGTCGCAGAAAAAATATACTGTTCAACTCGAGTAGATTGTCCATATTGCCCTCGGAAAATTGAGCACTCCACCTTTTGCGTCGTGCTTAATTTTCTTTTTCGTGCGATGTGGACATCATATCCACTCTTGTTGTATAAACTACTATTTCATGCTTTCTTAAATATATAAATTTATTTCCAATAGTAGTTTTACAACAAGAGTGGATATGATGTCCATATCGCACAAGGAAGTAAATTGAGCACGACGCCGTAGGCGTATACGTGTACTTAATTTCATAGTAAATTAGGAAATATTACAATATATAGAATGTTCCGTTTAAAAAAAAAAGTATGTTCGATATTCCACAACTATTTGGGACACCCAATATAATTTAAAATTGTAGATCTAATGCCTCTTTATAACTCTATTCTTGAAAAATAATAAATAGCTGCGTTGAGAGTGGGCCACCCTGTATAAACGCATTTCTAAAATCTAAACACAAAACAAAAAAAAGGTGTATCTTCAAAGAAGAGTTAAAATTTTTGATATTATGGTGGTAATTATTTTCTGTTGACAAGTAAGCTAAGTAACTACCCCGTTTCACCTATACAGTATGTCCACAGATAAAGTTAACTATACAGTGTGTTCGCAGATGGGGTCCCCAAAGAGGAAAAAATCTTTATTATTCATTTTACGACCAAAAGTCATTCTTTATAAAAAGTTCTGCTTGTTGAGAAAATGAATTCACACTAAAAAAAATGTCAGATCAGATGTACAGGGTGTTAATAAATTAGGAAAATATGAAAATGCTTTAAAGAGAGAAGTACTATTATTTATAATTTTTTACAAAAATTTTATAAAACAAAGTTGTTTATAAACTAACGGAAAGTCTAAATACAAATTTTGAAATAAAAATTCAAATTTTTAAAATTAAATATTAATATTAACATCTTTAGAGTGTTGATAAGACACTGACATATGTAAATAAAATTCTGACATAAACATGAACGTGTACAAAATCTTGATTTTTTTGTAAAATGCAACTACCTATTAAATGAAAACAATAATTATTAATATTTTATTTTAAAAATTCTTGGGGACCCCATCCGTGGACACACTGTATTTATAAAATTTGTTATTATTACTTTTCCAAACAAGGTATTCTTCATAATTTATTTTACTTGTTAAATATAATTCACAATAAAAAATACTTTGCTTTTGTTTTATATAAAGGATGCGCGATAAAAATGTGGATATGCAATCAGTTTTCAAACTTTTTTAAAGCATCAAAATGAAAAGCTAAATAAAGTTTTTTCATTAAATCAGATGTTTTTTTACCCCAATTAGGCTGAAGATAATATAGAAAACATTGTTTATTTTACTAATGTTTACACATATGATGCGTATAGTTTTTTATACTGAGTTTAGAGAGAAATTATTAAATACCACAAATATTTTCCAAAACAACCCCGACATCCACCGGGTTTTATGTTAAAACGGACTTTATTTACATAATAAGTACAAAGCGGAAACAAAGAACGGTCAAAATATTTGCACCACAATCATGTCAGACTTTGAAATCCCTTGACCATCTATTAAAATACGAAAATTGTTTACCACATGAGGTTTCGACAAAATTTGAATTATTCATGATTCCTGAAAAATCAAGTTATCCGGAAAACATATCATTTTTTATTTAACTTGTCGTTCTGGATCTTAGAGCTTACAGAAAAACGACTTAGGCTGTATAGAATTTATTTCAAGATATATTTGTTTGTTGGGAAATACTAAAGTAATTTTTTTCTACTCCTACATGAATATTATTGTCAGTTTTCTTTATAACCAAGAGACGGGATAAATGGGCCATACCAGTTAGCTTAACAGATATAATTTCATATTTATCCTTTTTCGATATCAAACTGATCTTGATCATTAAACAGTAGTACCAGTGGCGTAGCCAGAAAATATGCTCGTGTGGGCTCAGTGGGCGTAAGTAGGACATTTTTTTTTCTGGAGTGAGGAACAATCGGAACTACATGCATGTATTTCATGATATTGTGAAGAACGGCGAAAAGCACTGCAGGCGAAAAATTTTCGGGGCCACGTCCAAAGCTCGTTTAAAATTCACCTTACTACTATCAAATTTCGAATTAAATTATTACCTGGCCCCCCCTGCATAATTGTATTTTATTTTTGTAATTGTTTTTTTACTTTTTTTTTATGTAAAAAAAAAACATTTTTTATATTTGTGAAAAATATCAATATTGGTGTCAATCCAACATTTTAACATAAGACATATGTATGACTCTAACCATCAATTTTCGAGCTCGATATTTCATGATTTAAAATAAAGTAAATATCGCTTACCGCGCCAATATTGATGATTTTTCAGAAATCATGTATTTTAGGAGCGTAGATCTAAGAGCAGTTTTTGGTGCAAATGCTTAGGTTTGTAAATACTTCTTCTTACGTGCCGTTTTGTATAATATTCATAATAAAGCATTCTCGTTTCTTTCCGCACTATTTTGTTTATTATAAATTATCACATTTCTTCCATAAAAAATGTTTCAATTAAAATTTTTACTTTAATTTTTCTCTTTAAAAATAAATACCTACTTATTTTCTGTTTTTGTTTTAAAAATATTTTATTGGATTGGGCTATATTTTTGTTGATTTAAAATAGCTCTAAAAAAGGGAAAACGGAACAGACAAAGTATATAATAGAAAAATACTATAAAATATTATTCGTTTTACTCGTTTTCCTTTAAAAGTATATTATAAATCAATAACTAAAACGATATGCGTCAGAAACAACCTATCTCTATATAAAACAGGACTTTTAGAAGATACCTTTCTAATCTAAGCCAAGAATACATTATTTAAAGATTTAAATTAAGAGTCCAAGCGTGAGACGAAAAATCAGGTTGCAATTAGACTTTTAGACCCGAGCTTCGAGGGCTCGGGGGGGGGGGGGGGGGGCTGCACGGCTGCGCGCCACTGAGTAGTACAGTTTTGGACTTGCATTGTCTTTATTTGTTTTGAATCACTACGTTTCAACTGGTATGCCAGAGTTAAACGTATGACTCACCTAGTGGTGGTTCACTGGCATTCGACCGTGGCGTTTCGAGTTCGATCCTTGGAGTAGGTATACGCACAATAAAAAAAGTATGTCCAAACTTTAGTAGGTTTAAGAATGCAGGAAAGAGTATAAAATGTATTATCTCCCAACCCATCCCATTAACGCCGGTAACCAGGCCGGATTAGATTGGATATCTCGTGGGGTACGGAAGAAGGTACACACTCCCCCCAGTCGGTAGGTCATGCAATGACACAAGAAACCTAGAGTTAGCTCAAAGGGGGGGGGGGGGGGACTATCGCATGACTGAGGATCGTGGATCCGAACCCACGTTAAGCTGTAGCTCCCCTCGGAAATGGCCCTGGCAGAGAACGAAGAGGTACAAAGCCTAATTCGAAAAAACGGCAACAACGAAAAAGAAATAATAATCTGTGTTTGTTGTCAAGATGTCAAGTGTCCCTTTTTAACTTTGAAGCCTCATTTTGGTATTATTGAGATGCTTAACCAACCAATGGGACAAACGACGCACAAAAATAAACCCGGAAAATTTAAGCGGAACTCTAATTTACGCTCCATTTATATTCTCTGTATGAGTAACAAGAGTCTTTAATGGCACTTTCAAAGCAAAAAAAAAGTTTGAAAAGAGGTTCGCTCAGTCACAATTGGCTAACTTTCAAATTACTTTTATCCGATAAAAGTTTTACCAGGCCAAACAGATGCCGCAACATCCTGAAAAGGGATCGATCAATCTATTTTGGGGCGGTTTAGGCTTTCCACGCGATAAATTATCTCTCCCTTCTAGAAAGTAGGTAAATGGGAATTTGCAGTCCGTTGGTTAAACGAAGTAAAACACAGGCAGGTCAAAGGCTCGCCTTTCCCGACGTATTGGAATTTTCTACTCCAAGTAACAAACGAGCTAGATAGTGTAGAACACTGTAAGGAAGGCATTGATGGATTGGGTAAGAAAATGGGATTAGAAACTAGATCACATTGAAACACGCTAGCTTTAATTTACTTGATTTTAAATCGAATTTTAAGAATTTGACTTTAAAATGTTATAAGTTTCTATATATATTAGATACTGGGACTTATTAAAAATGCAAATAATCAGATATGTTTTTCTAAAAGCAAGCGCGGATCCAGGGAGAGGATCATGGAGGTTATACACCCCTACACCCTCCCCCCCCCCTCCAAACAGAGATACACAAGTTTTTTTTACTGTTTTGATTATATCTGCAGCTTTGTCATCAGTTAATAAGACAATGTATTGATTTTCAGATCAGTAATCGCATATATTACTAATAATATTATGTAGAATTTTATTGATTGAATTTAAAAACAATATAATATACAGTGTGTCCATGGATAGAGTTTGGAAGAGGAAACACTTTTTTATTAGTAGGTATAGAAGAAAAAGTAATTCTTTATAAAAACGTCTGCTTGTGTTAAAACTACAATTTCGAATATCAGATTTGCGATTACTATACAGGGTTCATCAAATCCAACATTTTTAATTTTTTAGACATTTCAGTTTTCGACTGCACACACATATTGCTTTATTATATTATGCTGGGAAAGGATTTTTTGTTTATTTACTGAATAATACCTTTTTTAAATATTACATCCAAGTAACTAAAAAATACCTATTAAAGATTTTAGTTGGCTCGCAAAAAAACATCTGAATTATTTGTTATAAAATTTTAATTTATAGGTATATACAATGAACTTAAAAAATACAGATAACAATATATTGTTCTTCTTCTTTAATATAATCGGCTAACATCTCACAGTTCTATTTTCCATGATACTTTCTTCCCATGTTTAAAATATCCTGGTGAAACCTCTCACCGTGCTCGTCACTTACAGCACCATAATTTTCCGAAAAGTAATCCAGGAAATGAATTTCGGCTTTTATGTTTTCCAAAAAATTTGTTGCAACAATTTGGTAGGCATTCCAAACGTCTTTTTACTTACCTGCAAGTATGAAATCGAATTGCGCATCTCCGAAAAGTTTCCTAATATGGGGAGCAACAAATATTTCCTTTTGCGTCACTACCTCTAGGGACCTTTCCTTTTAAATAACTAAAAGCCTTCTTTGTCCATGTTCTTTACAATATTTTTACATTTTTTCTATTCTTCCATTTTTCCTTCACAAAATTTTACTTTTTTTTTTCCTGGCACATCTCGGTGGCACATTTTCTTTTTGTAGTGATTCAATCGTGCTCGACTGTCCCATTTACAGAGGAAGTAGCAGTATTTGGTATGGCCTAGCTAAATCCCCACAAATTTGCAATTTATATTATATGGTCTCCAGAAAGAATTTAAAATTAATATACGTTCCTTTCATGTGGACTGCATGCCCAATTGGCACTGAAGTCAACTAAGGGCAGGTAGGTAATTATTATAGTTATATAACCAGAGCTAACTGAGACAAATTGGTAATTATCATAATAAAATAAGTAAGATATTGCTATTTTGGTCTCGAAAACATGTTTGCTGTTCCCAAGTCTTATTAACATTTGACTAGGCGATCTTGAGCTGCAATGTCATAAGGCGAACCTTCATGATCAGTCTAACTGATATCAATTAATAAATGAAAAAAGCCATTCGGTACTAGATTAATCACAATAATAATGTAATTATTTATAATGACAACCCTACATGATCATTAAGACTAAGAGTCTTGATAATAGAATGATACTAATATGTACTGATAGTTTAAATGAAAATTTCAAAAATTCATAGGATTAATATTATTTATGACTGTCAATATTACTGATCGTGTAGAGTATGTAATGGGGAGCGGATGTGTCTTTGGGACATTTATCAATGCCTGGCAGGAAAAAAAATAATAAACTTTATAAATTTCGTGAAACTCCTTAGCCTGGTTTTGCTTTTAGGCGGATAGGTAAAGCAGTAAAAGCGTTTTAAAAAATGTGTCTTGTTGAGAAACTTTAAACGAATGTAAATAGGGAAGCCCGCAGGGGGCCGTGGCTTTCCTGAGATTGCGTCAATTAATATATAATATTTTTTTTAATAATAAATATCAGTCACGTACAAAAAATTCAATTAGGTTTAGGATTAATATCTAAAACCTTGTTGTGTTAAATCAGTGGTTCCCAAACTGAAGGACGCGCCCCCCTGGGGGGGGGGGGGCGAAGCAGCATTAGGGGGGGCGAGAGCTCTGAAAAACTGCAAAATTAATACAAATTTTTAACTTGTACTTGTATAATGGAGGGGAGGGAGGCGAGACAATTTCTTGATTCCCAAAAGGGGGCGCCATAGAAAAAAGTTTGGGAACCATGTTGCTATGATACAATATACTTTTTGTTTTAAAAACAATTTTATTTTTTTTTTACTTTTTATAAGGTCTGATGAGCCGACTTTACAATGTAAGGTAAACTTGCAATCATTTAAATAAAAGAAGGAAAACAAAGTTATGTCTCAGTATTCACCTGAAGACGACTGGAGATACTTACCAGTAGAAACGTTGTGATGTAAAACAAATTAAGACAATGCAAGTCCTCCAAACTCTTCTATCATTAAAGTCATGTCTAAGTATAACGTGTATAGTACTAGTGAAACGAATTCAATAAAGAAATGGTTAAGAAACCGAATTAAACCAGACAGCATAGAAACATGGATCATGAGTTAAGTTATTTTTCTTCTCGTATGTTGGTTGTATTTGGTTAATCCTTCTTGAAAATAAGTTAACGTAGAAATTGGCAGACCGTTCTCTTTGGCTAAAGAAGGTAAACATAATTAAATCCTCAGCTCATCTTTTGCCTAAGGCAAGGATGATGGGTCATTATGGATAACTGGAAATGAAAGTAGCTACTATATCCCATACAGACTGGATAACTGTAATTTCTCGAATATAATTAGGGTAAGAAACTTTGACTGGCCCACGTGAATATTTTACTATACATTTTAAAAAGTAAGCGTGTTTCAAATAAAGGCTGAAAAAAGTATGTTCATAAAAATTATGGTACTGAAACTTGAATTTTTAAGTAAAATAACTTATTAACTTATGTTGGCATGAATGTGGGCAGTGGGCCATTTACCCTGTATTCTGGATTTATTACTCATGCAACTTTGATTGTGAATATATTATGTCTGCCATTGTCATTAATGTTACAAGCAAACTTGTCTGACCAGTAAATTATTAATTAAAAGCTTTATGCAACCAAATATTACAAATTAATAAAAGTACTAAAGCCAATAACGGCCTGAGGGGGTCAGGAGTAATTGCCACCCCCTCCTCTCAATACACAGAAACTGTTTTAATTTTTAATAATTTTTATAAGTTCTCAATAATGAAATTTTTAACGTGCACACTGTCGAAAAACTTTATCGCAAGAATTATTTGGATCGTCCTTGACTTAAGCGTTGAAAAAAGTACTTATGTAAGATAGAGATAAAGAAACCTCGCTTGGTAAGTTTAGTAAATATTTTAAACGAACGTATGCGAGGTCGCGAGATGGATGTGAGTGATCAATTACATGAAAACGAAACCCCACCTATAAATGATGTCATATCGTACCGGCGCTCATTTAGCTAAAAAAATTATTGTAGTTTATACAACAAGAGTGGATATGATGTCTATATCTCACAAGGAAGTTAACTGAGCACGACGCCGTAGGCGAAGTGCTCAAATTTCCGAGTGCGAATCCCCTCGAGTTGAACAGTATATGGTCGCAACACTGTGCAGTAACAATATGACATTTTGTCTTACGTTTACCTAATAGCCTATTTTTTCTAGTCACTTTAATGTAAAGGAAACAGCAAATTTCCATGTGGGAGTAGAAAAAATGATTTACCATAAGATATCTTCAGAATTTAAAATGATTTTTGATAGAAGTTTAAGCATCGAGAACAAAAACCAAAGAAACTATGCAATGTAAAAATGTATTTATTTTGTCTGCTTTATATATACCATTTTTATATTATATTATATTTTTTTTGGTATCAATTTATGTAACTTCTCATTCACCCCTAGTTTGTATATGTAAGTTGTCTAAAAAGGCAACTACACCGCGTCTATTAATTATGGAATAATTAAAAAGTACAGGATTTTTCAACAGCCCATATTTTCATCAAAATTCAATCAATTCGTTCCATTTTCTGTTTAATGGGTAGGCTCTCTCTTGGATCACTAAGAACAATGGGAGTGACTTTATTTTATGTCTTTTTTATATAAGGCGATGACTAAAATATCAAACTTGGTAAAATCTGCTAATTTCAAAATTGATGTTCCTAAAATACGAAGCTAAAAAATAATTTTATTAGCTTTATGTTAAGTGTTAAGTACTTACTCCACCCACTACAGCGTAGTGCTGTTTGTGTCAATTAAAATCCAAAAATCGTTATATTTCTAATTACGCTTCCTAAAAGTATAACTTGCAATATGAAGATTTTTGGATTTTTTTTTAATTAACACAAACGCTACCACGCAAGAATGGGAACAGTAAGTACCTAACACAAAGCTGTAATTAACCTTTCTTTATATTTTCCATCCTCGAAAACGATGGAGAAAGTGGGTTTCATAGCAACGTAGTTGGTAATATCAAAATTTTCGGAATTTTATTTTTTTGGAAATTGACACGTACGACACTATGCTGTAACGGGTAAGTAAGTGCCTTACATAAAGCTGTAACCAACATAATATAACTCAGTTTTCAGAGATTTGTATTTTAGAAACATCAATGTTAAAATCACTTGATTTTACACAGCTTAAGCCCCGGAAATGTATAAAAACGGCATAAAGTAAAGTCACACACATTATTGTACCTAGTGGTTCAAGAGATAGCCTACCCAATAAACTGATAATAAAACGTACTGATTGAATTTTGATAGAATTATGTCCTTTTGAAATTAAAGTAATTTTTAACTATTCAAATCAACAATAGTTTTTTCCAAAAATCGATCGGAAATATTGACATTATGAATTATTTATTATTGTACTGTAAGGAAATATTATTTCTGTACGGCTACTTGCAAACTAAAATATGTTAAGCTTGACAATTCAATATTACGGTCTTCCATAGTTACAACACAAATATTTAATGGCATCCTTTATTTGTGAACAAAGTAAATAATATTTATTTCAAAAATTGAACAAGTTGCTTGTAATCAGTTATGTCCTTTTAATAATTTTGGATTTACGGAAAAATAGTATGTATACCTCGTAGAAAAAGCCACATTCCCGGACCCCGTATTGTCAGTCTCGGCTTGCGCCTCAACATACAATCTTTACGGTCGTCCAGGAATGTTCAGCTTTTCCTACTAGGTGTGCAATGTACTATTATTACCAAGGGCATTATATATTAGAACATCTTTAAGTCACTTAGTTGAAATTGGATGCTAAGCTTCAACTTTGTAAATAGTATTTTTTTTTTAATTTAAAATGAGAATGAAGACATATTTATATTTATTTTATTTAAAACTTACACACCTAATCAGTGGAAATTATCATTTACAATATACCAAAAGTAATCAATTAAATAGTTATACCCAACGAGTTATACCATTCTGTATATTATTATTCCATTAGCAAACGTAAGTGGTTATAATAAATATACCAAGGAATATTATCTAACTCTGTGAGAAGTATCATCATAACATTTTTCAACCTAAAAACATCATTTGGCCAAAGAAAAGCCAAGAAGTGTGAAAAATATAACTCTCGGCGAAGCTGCTTTTATCTGATTCATATTTGCAATTCAACAGGGACCTTGTTGAATTATGTATTACTGTGTAGAAGATCTCTAATGGAAGGAACTTTTATTAAGATTAAATGTATTTATACGACTGTTTTTGTAATGAAACTTTAATGGGGCCAAATCTTTTAATACCTGCTATATAATCAATGGGTTGTAGCACGGCAATTCCTAAAAGATCGGACGCATCCTATTTTCTATACACGAACGGATTAAAGGATAGGTACTGGTAAAAAAAGTTATTTTTATACTTATTTACAGAATGTTACTTAAATTGATGCAACTACAAATAATATTGTTTGTCAGAAAAGGGTGTAAAAATAGAAGTCTGTAAATCTTAAGGAAGGACCCGAATTTTATAACAGCTATTTATGACACAAGTGTAAAAAATGCATTCTTAGGGCACGCGCATGAACATTTCACCATGTTCGTTCTGCAATTCATGCAAAGTGCCTTAAATTCACTTTTCACACTTATTATAATATTTTTTATTACGAATAATTAAATACAAAACGTATTTTTAATATTTACGTTTTAATTGGTATAATTAGTGACCACACTGACTAATATTGTCGGATATGGATTGGTATCCTTAAGAATGGATTACTCATCTAATATTTCTCTGTGAAGTTAAGACTCTTATTGGGTGATAAATAGGTGTAGTGGAAAGATAGTGCATAGAACAAGGACAAGAACATTTCTAGTTTCGTAGGAGAAGTCTCTAGACAAATGTTTATAAAAGTAACTGTTTGTATTTGGTTGAAGAAAGAATTCCATTTTGAATAGAACATTTAGGAAGATTTTCTCCTGAAGTTAATAATTCTTAACACAGCAAAAAGAAACTCCTTTTTTATTTTGGTTACATAACATTATAAAAACTCAAAGAAACACTTACAGTGGAGTTGTTAAACGTATTCAAGCGTAAGGGTAACCTCTGCCCGTTTGGTCACTCAAGGCCCTTTAAATGATGTAAAAATACAATCTCAGAACTAGAGCAGTTTCCATCCAGTGAGTGATAATGATTTTGATTATTGATAATGTTATTTAATTGTTAAATTGTTTATTTATCTTTTTGTCTGAGTAAAAGTGTGAAGCGGAAATTGTTTCTACTTGAAAGAGAGTCGTATGTGAGTTTTAGGGGCACAAATATTTTTTAAAAAAAAATCTCTAGATTTACTGATTTAATAACTTTATTTTTATTTCTTAAGACTGTATGTTATTCGCCATATTGAAATCGTTAATTGCTTTGCTTTGCTTCGCTTTTATAAAAATATTAAAAATCTTTGGTGTTTCAGTAAACAAATAGCGCACAACAAATTAAATAAACTAAAACGTAATTTCAAATTACTTTACTTTTAAAATATTCTTTATTGTCTTAATAGTATTTTACATTTCAGGTTTCCTTGCTAACTAATATTATTGTTATTACATAACATAATATCTAAAACTAAGTACTGCTGGTTAGTCGCACTAACCAGGACTCAGCAACGAGGCAACACCCCGCTGGGGTTTGTCTTAACCCTGGTAAGAGAAGGCCCTGTTATTAATCGCATTTTATTCGGCCAGTTCCAGCAATCTTTTACCGCCATGAAAGAATTCAATTTTGCTTATGCTTAAATTTATTTGGTATTTAATGGTTACTTTTGTGGTAAAAATTTTAAGCTTGTTTCACTGGAAAAACGGTTCGAAAAACCAGCTTCAAATCATCTAAGCTACACGTTCCAGTTGCGTACCATTTTGATACGCGACATTATTTAAGGGTACTTAGAAATATTTGGAAAATGGTCAATAAAACAGTTCAGAAATTCAAGTTTGTATTTGACCTACGTTGCGACCTCTATGAAATCTTCATCAGAGCAATACAGTTATGAACTTCTTTGTTATAAATACATTTCTAAGGTAGGTACATTGTTGTATAACTATAGAGGGCTGCTTTTTTTTAAATTTTGTTTTATTTAAAAGCAGTAGCCATTAGCAAACGATCTCTTGCGAATTCGCAGTTATAAAACAATACACCCAAAAAATGTATTTATGACAAAGAAGTTCATAACTGTATTGCCCTGCGGATGACGTCATAGAGGTCGAAATGTAGGCCAAACACAAACTTTGAATTTCTGAACTGTTTTACTGGCTATTTCCCAACTATTTCTATCCATAAATATTTAATATTTACGTTCTTAAATATATTTTCGTGCGTTATGGATCAAGTTTTAATCGAGACAATTTTATCTGAGCAGTATAACCCTGCATAACTATACTAGTTGGGGTTTGAAAATTTATGAGTAGTAAAAAATATATTTATTTTCAAAGTTATTTTAAAATTAAAAATAAAATGTAAAGTGTTTCGTATAAAATATTCTACTGAAGTAGCCGATACTTGATGGAAATTCATTATATAATATTAATGAATAACAAAACTGTTATAATTTCCACTATTTATTTTAAATTGCCATAAGAATTGTTCCGACACATAGTGTCTTCGCCAGATGATCTAATCTGTTTCGTATGGTTTAATAAATGCATTGTTGAAAGATTTAATAAAAACAACCTGCTCCTATTTTAATTATTATTAGTAGTGCTTTAAAGTGAAACTTTTCAAACTAAGATCAGTGTTATTAGTTTTAATTTTCAGTCATAGTAATAAAAATATTTAAAAAACACATTTTCTGTCTAAAAACGCCAAACCTTAAAAGTCAATTGCAATAAGTAAGAGCGCGAGCGCATTACACCGTAGAGTAAACGTGATGAAAGAAACTTTGTCGTCTCTAGGATATTTTGTACGCACACTTGATGTTTATCAATAAACAATACGTTGAACTTACTGTTATTGTTAAAATAAATAAGGAATTTTTATCAAATTTTTTTAATGCTTAAAAATTTATTGTGAAAAAATAACATATCCAAAATATTACGTCTTAAATATCGCTGCTTAATTTTTTATAAATAATTAAAGTTCGCCGTGAGACGTCACTTAGTATAAATGCCCGCTCTCGTGCTTTGTATTGTAGTACGCTTTGACGTCACAACCGCAAACTTGAATCGCTTCAATTTAATCCAGAGGATAAAAAAATATTTATTTGTGAACTGTGGGTCAGGTGATGATATTAGCTTACGCTTAAGAGTATTATTTTTCAAACCAAAATTAAAATCAATCCCTACACAAGTTGAGATAGCAACAAGGACCTAAATAAGAGTTCATTACCTTTTTCACAAAAATACCATGAAATCATTGTTATAACATGATAATTATAATTTAATTAGTTTTGATTACCCTCTACTTTATCCCGCCCCATCTTCCCCTGTCCCATATTGAGTAAAGTATTCCCACTTTTATAGTTAAATGTGCCGTGATTCTATTCCAGTAATATCCTTTCTGGAGCCTGACTAACTAACATGTTCCCCGGTGATTAATTAATTTTAATTTGATTAATTGCTTAGGCCGTGAAACGTTACACTACATGGCGGATATGATCCAAAACGGACCTGGAGGTGTTTTAGAATTATACGGGGGTAAGCTTTTAGATGGGGTTAATACTGCTTGGGGTGAAGTTAGCTATTATTTACCAGGAATTGTTTTTGGAATTTAAAAAAAAACCCAACACCTAATAAATTACCAGTCAAAAATAGTAATTTAGGGTTGAAAACCGTGAAAAACACCTGCAAAGGTTAGATAGGGTTTTGGATATCTTAAGTGAGGCGGGTCTCAAGTTAGCTCTGGACAAGTGTCAGTTTTTTGTCAAGGAAATATCTTATTTAGGCTTTGTTATTGCCGCAATTGCCAAGACAGCTGCACAGAAACTTGGTGTACTTTTCCGCACCAAACGGTTATACACACCTCATCAACTTTTGACACTCTACAAAGCCCAGATTCGACCATCATTAGAATATTGCTCTCATGTCTGGAGCTCTGCACCCAAGCACACCTTTCGGCTACTGGATTCCATTCAAAGGAGAGCCGTTCGTCTGATCGGCGACCCCGAGCTGACGAAGACCCTCGATAGCCTGGAGCATCGAAGACAGGTTGGTGATTTGGCTCTCTTTTACAGATATTTCCATGGCAGGTGTTCGACTGACATTGCCCACTTGATTCCACCTAGAGCAATGCAAAACAGAAATACACGGCGAACCACTGCCGCTCATCCATATGTTGTTCAGCTTAGCACTCCTCGAACTTCATTGTTCAAGAATTCTTTCATCTGGAGAACGTCATATTTGTGGAATGATCTTCCTGAGGTCGTGTTTCCCACTGAATACAATCTTCAACGTTTCAAGAACCAACGTTAATCGCTTAAAAAAAAAAAAAAAAAAAAAAAAGGATTACATACGTCAAATGAAAAAATATTGGCAGTTCAGAGGGCTCAAAAACCTAGCAATGTTACTCAACTTAAGTCGTTTGTTGGATTAATTAATTACTATGCACAGTTTGTCCCTGATTTGTCCACAATCTTAAGTCCACTTTATAATCTGTTAAAAAAAGATATCAAATGGTATTGGTCACCAGAATGTAATGTAGCTTTTAAAAAAATAAAAGAATTGCTTACGTCTGCGCCTATTTTGGTGCATTATAATCCCTCTATGCCTCTAATATTAAGTTGCGACGCAAGCGATTATGGTATTTCGGGAGTAATCACGCATATTTTCACAGATGGTAGAGAGCAACCTATTGCGTACGCATCACGAACTCTTTCTGAAAAATTTAGTCAAATTGAGAAAGAGGGATTGGGCATAATTTTCTCACTTTGCAAATTTAATCAGTATTTGTACGGACGAAAATTTACCTTATTAACAGATCACAAGGCTTTAACTTCAATTTTTCATCCTCAAAAGGGTATCCCTCAATTCGCGGCAAATAGACTACGTCGTTGGGCGGTTATCCTATCAAATTATCAATATGATATTAAGTTTGTCAGATCTGAGAAAAATTACGCCGACTGTTTATCACGGTTGCCCGTCAAGTCGTCCCAATTGGACTGGGAAAACGTCGATATAAACTATATTAATTATTTTGAAAATAATATTGATTTCCCTATAAATTTTGAAATAATAAGAAAGGAAACTCAAAAAGATAATCTTTTGCTAACATTAAAAAAATATTTACTTACCGGGTGGCCACAAAAAGTGCCCGAAAATATTAAACATTTTCACAGGGTTAAAAATGAACTCGGCATTGAGTCGGATTGCATATTATGGAATAATAGAATCATTATTCCCAAGGCTTTACAACCCAATATTTTAAGAAGTTTGCATGCGTCACATATGGGCGTGGTTAAAATAAAAAGCTTGGCGCGTTCATATGTCTGATGGCCAGGACTGGATCGAGTTTGAAATTTTTTTGTCTCAAAATAACATTAAACATACCACGTCACCTCCTTTTCACCCTTCGTCCAATGGTGCGGCAGAAAATGTCGTAAAAACGGTAAAAAAATGCTCCTCGAAATGCCTTGGGGGAAAGTAAAAACAGTTTAGAAGATGTAAATAAAGTTTTGTGTAATTTTCTTTTTGATTTCCGAAATACCACGCATTGTACTACCGGGGTAACTCCAGCGAGTCTAATGTTTGAGCGTAAATTGAGAACGCGGTTTGATAATCTATTATCAAGATTAGATGTAGGTATAAAATCTGATTTGAAAGGTCGAGTCCTAGCAGAACAACAAAAACAAAAATTGTATTATGGAGGAAAGAGGTTTCTGGAGTTGTGTGTAACGGTAAAAGATTATCGCAATATTCAGCACCCAACCTGGATTAAGGGTATAATTCAAAAAAAAAATTGGCACATCTACTTATTTAGTCAAAATTCCAAATGTAAATAATAGTATTTGGAAACGACATTTAAACCAAATAAAATAATTTTACGATATTCAACCAATATCAGAATCTAATGTAATGGGCGAATTGCCCGAAATTTCTGAAAATATAGAGATAGTAGATTTGACAATTTCCCCGATTAATAAAAATAGTGAAAATAATGAACTAAACAGTGAACCCAATAGTGAAACTGTGCTGCGCCCAAGACGAGTTATTAAACCAGTGGAGCGTCTAGTGTATACGTAAAAAAAACCTTATTTTTGAAGGGGAGAAGTGTTGTAGGGGAGAAGTGTGATATAGGTACCGATTATGAGACGCACCTGTGCGTAAAATAAATTGGTACGCATACGGTACCGGGAATGCCCCAGTATATTCTCGGTACTCGGATGCGTGTACAAGTTAGTGTTTATAAAATCATTATCGATTCGTAAATAAATAGTATAGAAACTTGAAGGTGGTTTTCCTTTCTGTACGGCTAAAGTTTCAATACTTTACAAGGGTATATAGGTAAGTAATAAGGGTGGGAATTTTAAATGGAATGCTGCATATAGCGGCTCTAGGAATAAGATATCCCTAGAATTCAAAAATATGTTCTCAAAGATTTCTTATGAGCCTCTCTTTTGTCATGTAAAAAAAATTGGGAGGGCACAGCCCTACCAACTTTTTTTTTTAATTAGTCAATACCACTTGTGGCATCTTTTTGAAGGCTTATTGAGAAAGCGATTTGTTAATATTTTTTTTACATCTCTTAAACCATGTGTCAGAAATTTATTAAAAACTAATTTAAGGAAAAATTACATTAAAAATAGCTTTAAAACTGTAATGCTTTTTTTTTAGCGTAACAATAATTGTTAAAAATGCGCCCCATGAACGTGTTGGCATAGATCCAACCGATGGTAGAACCCATCCCTTACTTTTTTTAAAACTTCTGATTAAACTTATCCTTGCCCGAATCCTTGCCTTCAACTTTTCCAGATTTCTAGGTCTAGTGACATAGACCGTTTTTTAAATCGCCCCATAAGCAAAAATCTAAGGGTATAGTATCCGGGGATCTGGGGGGCAGGGCCCGCTCTAGGGGGCGGCAACCTGGGCCCCTGCCCAGGGCGGCAAGTTGGAAGAGCGGCATGAAAAATCCAAAAAAACACCATAAATCCCCGTTTTGCCTACCTACGTTCCTAGGTATATATGAAGTTTGAACCAAGTTATGTGTTCGGTAATTCATAGAACTGCTGCGTTGCAGAATGCTGACCTAAGCACGGTTCCCACGAGAACCGAACAGTGCATTCTACTTGGCTTTCAACATTCAGATTTGACATAGACTTTATCAAGTAAACATATATGTTTTTTATTGTACTCTATTTTTCAATTTTACAATTGTAAAATAAAATAAAAAAGTAAATTTTTTAAAAACGCGTTTCCATAAACGCGAAACATAAAGTGGCGCAGTCTTTTGTGTAGGATTTGAAAGGGACTTTCATCGTGAAAAACCCGTCGGTTTCAACCGTTTATTCAAAAATCGAACCTTTTGCATCGTGCAAAATTTTGACTTTCAGTGTAGTGCGTAAAGGTGGTAGAGAAAGTGCAGCATCGTGTTGGACCATACCAGTTGGATTAAAATAATGAAAATTGCTTCATTTATGTAAGTTGCTTTCCATTTTTCCTGTCTATGTCATTCTCCTCGTCTCATTCTAGTTCCACAGAGGAAAATAGTAGTAACGAGTTAGATTTAAACGACTTCATCAGTACTGAAACTGATTTTAATTTAGATAGGTTATTTTCGAATCTTTCTTTAAACAAAGTAGAAGAGAACCCAAGTAATATTAAAACAAAAATGGCAACACCAAAATTTGACAGTAAACTTTTAGAAATTGTTCCCAAATTTGACGGGAACCCACTAGAATTATCTTCCTTTTTGGATACTGCCAATACTTTAATTAAAACTTACTGGGACGCAACACCTGAAAATAGGAACTCTGTTCAAAACGTCACACTTATTTACGGTATTTATGCAAAATTGATAGGCAAAGCTATGGAAGTTTATAGCATTTGTATTGCGAAAGACTGGGCGAGCGTAACAAGCGCCCTAATTTCTCACTTTGGTGATCAACGAGACGAAAACGGTTTATTGTTTGATTTAGACCAACTGAGACAAGGAAATAATGAACCTTCTTTACAATTTTATACTAGAATAATGTCGAATCTAAGTGCTCTGCATAACTACGTAGACACACATGAAAATAACGCAGATATTACTGGTGTAAAGAAAGAATTTTACAATAAACATGCCTTAAAAATATTTTTAGCGGGATTAAAAGATCCCTTAGGTTCGACTATTCGTGCTATGCGACCTAATTCTTTAGCAGTTGCCAGACAGTTCATTATATCAGAAAATAATATCCGTCATTTACAAAAACCACAAGTCGAATTTCAAAAAAATAAACCAGTACAAAAATTTAATAACAACCAACCTAATACTTTTTACAATAATAACAATCAACCGCATAATTTTTATAATAATAATAATTTTCAACCTAATTTCCCCCAACAATCTTATTCTAACCCTACTTTTCCACGCGGCCCCATTAATATTCAACCTAGGCCCATATTCAATCAAAGATTTCCAACGAATAGACAAGTCTTTGGGCCCCCTAAAAATCCAACAAATGTTTGGAAACATAACCCCCAAACTCAATATCAACCAAAACCAACCCCTATGAGCGGAATTTCACACGGGACTTTCCCAAAACCTAGAACCATGATGCAACAACAACCTCCCCGATACACTAGACCAAACCTTGTTTTCGAAGAACTCTATAACATGGAACAACCCTCTTTCTTTGACCCGAACACCCCCGGTCCTTCCTACCAAAATTATAGTTCCTATGAACCCGATTATTTCTATCCCAGTTATGACAACCAAAACTATGTAAACGTACCTAACCAACAATACAAAAACCGCGAAAATTTCGAGGAACAAAACAATAAATACGCCCCTGAACAAAACGACGAGTCCGAGCAAAATTTTCAGGAAATTACGCCTCACGAACCAATCATATAGAAATTCATTCAATTTATGACCGCAAAGACTTACCATATATAAAAATATTAAATCCACCTATAAAATTACTAATCGATACCGGTGCGACAAAATCATTTTTAAACCCAGAAATTGCCGAAAAATATTTTTCAGATTGTATTAAAAAGGAACCATTCACTATATCATCAATATTTCAAACTACTAGCAGGGATTTATGTGCCGAAATACCAGCATTTCAAGAATTTAACTCTGAAAACAATATAAAATTTTATTTATTTAAATTCCACCATTTTTTCGATGGCCTTATTGGTTATGAGACTTTAAAAACCCTAAATGTTCAGTTAGACTTACAAAACTCTGTTTTAAAAACACCCTCAGCTAAATTACCCTTAACTCATTACGAATCAAAAAACAAACTTCTATTTTTCGCACGCATTGAACCATACAGCATAGAAACCTTAAAAATACCCGTCACCGTAGCAGATGGTGACGTCACTATTATCGAAACAAGACTATTTAACTGCGTTATTCGCGAATGTTTGACAACATCGACAAACGGATATGCTCCGGTTGATATTCAAAATCGCACTGAGAATGTACAAGAAATTTATCTCTATTCTCCGATACCGGTCAAATCTTTCGCCGAAAATGAATACGAAATATTTCACGTTACCGTAGAACATAACAAAATTTCGGGAAAAATCGATGTATCCGAATTAATAAGAACGCAACACATGAACGCCGAAGAGAAATATCACATTGAAAAATTATGCATAGAATTTTCTGATATTTTTCATCGCGAAAATTCGCCCTTGACATTTACAAATCAAGTCAAACACCGCATAAAAACAACGGACGAAACGCCGGTATATACGAAATCGTATCGATATCCATTCATCCACAAGCCAGAAGTCGAAAAACAAATAAACGACATGTTAAATCAGGGAATTATAAGACCAAGTGACTCACCCTGGTCATCCCCAATTTGGATCGTGCCGAAAAAATCCGACGCATCCGGGAAAAAGAAATGGCGCATAGTTGTGGACTACCGAAAAATAAACGATAAAACTATCGATGATCGATACCCACTTCCAAATATAACGGACATTCTCGACAAACTTGGCCGTTGTCAATACTTCTCGACTTTAGATTTAGCCAGCGGCTTTCATCAGTTAGAAATGCATCACGACGACATCAAAAAGACCGCGTTTAATGTCGAGAACGGGCATTACGAGTATCTGCGCATGCCCTTTGGGCTCAAGAACGCCCCCGCAACATTTCAACGCGTCATGGATAACGTGCTTAAACAACTAATAAATAAAATATGTTTTGTCTACATGGACGACATAATTGTCTTCTCAACCTCTCTTCAAGAGCACATAGTTAACCTAAAAGCTGTTTTCCAAAAACTGCGTGAAAGCAATCTAAAAATTCAACTCGACAAGTCAGAGTTTTTGCGCAAAGAAGTCGCGTTTCTTGGCCATATTATAACACCTGAAGGTATAAAACCAAATCCGGACAAAATAAATGCAATCTCAAACTATCCCATTCCAAAAACAACAAAAGAAATTAAAGGTTTTTTAGGGCTTTTGGGATACTATAGAAAATTCATAAAAAACTTTGCAAATATTACGAAGCCATTTACCAATTGTTTAAAAAAGGGCTCCACAATTAATATTGAAGACCCAATATATATAAAAACATTTGAAGATTGCAAAGCACTTTTAATTAATGACCCGATTTTAGAATATCCGGACTTCTCTAAAGATTTTAATCTGACTACCGACGCAAGTAACGTCGCCGTCGGCGCCGTCTTATCACAAGGAATAATAGGAAAAGACAAACCTATCGCGTACGCGTCGCGCACTCTTAACAACGCGGAACAAAACTACTCGACTATAGAAAAAGAATTACTGGCCATTGTATGGGCAACTAAATATTTTAGGCCCTACTTGTTTGGCAGAAAATTTAAAATTATCACGGACCACAAGCCTCTTCAATGGTTGATGTCTCTAAAAGAACCAAATTCCCGTTTAGTTCGGTGGAGATTAAAGCTCGAAGAGTTCGACTACGAGATAATATATAAAAAAGGAAAGAAAAATACAAACGCGGACGCGCTTTCTAGGGTAGAAATATACCCCACCGAAACTAACCTCCCACCTGTTTTACAATACATGAACGAATTTAACGAAAACCCTGTCTTAGACACACAACCCTCTACGAGTAATGAAACTACTAATGCTGTGTTAAATCCACAACCCTCGACAAGCCGTGAAACCGATAATCAATCGATAATAGTACAAGCTGACCCGGACGAAAATACCGACAACGAGACAGTGCACACTAGTGCCGAAAATCCCATATTAACCATTAATATTACTGAAAAACCTATAAATTATTTTCTCTGCCAAATCATAATTAAAAAAGTTGACCAAAATCCACGCATTGAGATGAAAAGAATTTTTGGCAACCCGATCAATCGTACGCGGTGGCATCTCTACGTGACAAACGAAACGTTTCGCGAACAAACAATACAATTCTTAAAAGAATATGCCGAACCAAAAAGGCAATATGTGTTTTACTTCGAAAACGATGACGATCAAAATTTTTATAAAGAAATGTGTAAGTTTATCCCGGAAACTTTTAAAAATTCTACATATAGACTTCTTAAATCCAACACCCTCTTACATGACGTCACACGCGAAAACACGCAGCAGAGCCTCGTAAAAACGCAACACGAAGGTATTACGAACCATCGCGGCATCCACGAAACGATCGACGAATTAAGGACTAAATATTACTGGCCTAAGTTGAGCGATGACGTCAGAAAATTTATTAATAATTGTCATATCTGTCAACAAGTAAAATATGACCGCCATCCGCCATTAATTAGATTACAATTAACGCCTACTCCAAAAAAACCATTTGAAACGATTCACATAGACACATTTAAATTTGGCAACACCGTAACCCTCACAATCTGCGATAGTTTTTCTCGATTTGGCCAAGCCTACGTATTACCTAGTCTGTCGGCATTACACGTATACCAATCACTATTACAGTTTATTTCTTCATACAAGATACCCGAAAACATAATTTCTGATAATGGAATTGAATTTTCCCAAAATTTATTAAAAGATTTTGCAAAACTATACAAAATCAACTGGCATTATACACTACCATTAAACCCCAATAGTAATGCTATTGTAGAACGATTTCATTCTACAATACTAGAACACATGCGTACATTATCTATTACAAAACCCAACTTAAACCCTTTCGAAAAAATCACGTACGCAGTCCTAGGCTACAATAATTCTATTCATTCGGCAACTAAACGAAAACCGATTGACTTACTATTAGGACATTTGGAACTTAAAGACCCGATCGATATCGATAATCAAGCGGAACCAATTAGTCACCAAATAAACGAACACAAAGAAATTATGGTTGACCTATACAAAAAGATACACGAGAATACATCTAAACAAAAATCTAATATCATATCAAAATTAAATGAAAAACGCGATGACCCACCAGACGTCGAGCCAGGTACTATTGCGTATAGAAAACTGACAGACAGACAGTCAAAAACAAAACCGCCTTATCGACCCGAACATGTAGTAAGAAGTAACAATCTTACCGTTACAACCCCTCTTAATACTTACCACAAACAAGTATTTAAAAACCCCCGAAAATTTATAGACAAATCGTTGTTACAGGCTGATGACCTTTCTGGTTCAAACCTCGATGACACAGAAAATCCAGATACGACCCCTCCAGTCCAACCCGGGAATCCTACCCTTTAAACTGGGATCTGCTAAAATAAAAATCGCCTCTCATACTTTTCTACATTATATTCAACTTCAACCTCTCCAAAACCAAATCAAGTCCATAACAAATCAATACAATAACTTAGAAGGACTATTTAATAAGTCCGCTACCATTCATACAGATCCCCTGTATAGTGCATACAAACATTTAGAATACGAAGTAACAGTTGTTAACAGAAAACTACAATCATTATTTCCAGATAAAAGAAATAAACGGGGCCTTATAAACCCATTAGGCTCTCTAGTAAAATATATTTCTGGTAATTTAGATCAGGAAGATGCTAGAGAAATTAATGACAGTTTGTCAGAGCTGGAATCTAACCAAAATAAAATAGTAAAGAAGGTAAACAAACAAATGTCTCTAACATCAAATTTAATGCAAAACATTAACGAAACTATGACGAGCGTAACTCGTAATCAAAAATTAATCGAATCAAAAATTGAGGAAATACGGAAAGACCTAAACGACCTTGCTTTTAGTTACACCCATTATATAGAAATACGAGAAATATTAGATGAAATCAAATTAAACTTAGACTCGTTGCTAAACTTTCTTTCAGAAATAGAAAATGCTATAAGTTTCGCAAGTCTTAAGACACTACACCACAGCATCGTCTCTCCCACAGACCTCAAAGAAATCGTAAATAACCTATATAAAATTCATAGTCATTCGCAAATATTATTTAATGATAATAACTACCTAAAATATTATAGCATAGTAGAAACAAATGTTTTCTATATTAAAGACAAAATTATTTTTTCACTCGATTTTCCTCTGGTACATCCCGATACCTTCGATCACTATCATTTGTATTCCATTCCAAACCAAAACCAATCAATAATAATTCCACCATCCACATACCTTGTTATAAGCAACAATGACTACCAATACCAAGAAGACGAGTGCATCGACCTAAGACCAAATTTTCTCTGCATGAAGAACCACCTCTTACCACTACAGGACAACCTAGACTGTGTAACATCTTTACTTTCCAATGGACCCAAAATAGAGAAATGTCAACAAGTTCCTGTCCATGTCGGTGAAGAAATCATCGAAGAAATCAATGATGCTCACTACATTGGTATCTTTCCCAAAACCAAGAAGCTTCAAGCTGAATGCACCGAAAATGACGTCGCCCTACTACAAGGGACCTACCTTTTTGTTGTTCCGCCAAATTGCGCAATAAAAGACACAAAGTTTATTTACAAAAATGAAAAAGGTATTATTTCCGGCCACCCAGTCACACTACAAGATATCAAAGAGCTCCATATCCCCACCTTGGAAGTACATAAACTTAAACTAGAAAAGGTATCATTGGATAAACTCCACGAAGTTCAGCTCCAGCAGCTACAAGAGGAGCCACTGGAAGAACTCCATCTCCATTCAAGCTATTCCACTTGGTCTCTGGCCTGCGTCGTAACGCTAGTCTCATGTATCACTATATACTTCCTGATTACACGAAAAGAAAAAATCTACAAATTATTACGCAAGAAGAAGCCTACAGCAGCCAAAAGAAATCCAGTTGAAGCACCGTTTATAGCAACTCAGATGGTTCCACCCTCGAGTTCCTTTTAGGGATGGAGGAGTTATGTGTTCGGTAATTCATAGAACTGCTGCGTTGCAGAATGCTGACCTAAGCACGGTTCCCACGAGAACCGAACAGTGCATTTTACTTGGCTTTCAACATTCAGATTTGACATAGACTTTATCAAGTAAACATATATGTTTTTTATTGTACTCTATTTTTCAATTTTACAATTGTAAAATAAAATAAAAAAGTAAATTTTTTAAAAACGCGTTTCCATAAACGCGAAACATAAAGACCATTCCAATTCCCAGTTAACAAATTTAATTTCCTTTGTTTTGCCGTGCCGTCTTATTTTTAAAACAGTGACAATTTCGACGGATCCCTTTTCTTTTTAATGTTATAATAATATCAAGCAATTCCGCGACAAAGCAAGCCGAACAACGCCGGCACAGGCACCGGTACTTTTTTTGGTCATGGCGGCGTCGCAGCAAAGGACAAGCCGGCGAGCGGCGAGGAATAGACAGACAATTTGCTGTGGTAGGTATAAAACGAAGAAGGGATGAAAAAGACGGCAATTTCTTGTTTTGCCCAGGGCGGCGTTATTGCTAGAGCGGGCCCTGTGGGGGGTCATTCTATAAATCCTCGCCGTCCTATCCACCTATTTGGAAATGTCATATTTAAGAATTCTCTTACTTTTCTTGCAAAGTGGGGAGGGGCTCCATCCCGTTGGAAAAAAAATCCTTTGATCTAGATTTCCATAATTTTTGGAATATTATTTGGAATTCTGGTAATTAAAAATGTTTGTAGAAAATTTAAATACTGTTCTCCATTAAAATTGCCTTCAAAAAAGAATGGACCGATTATTCTGTCGCCTATTATTCCAGCCCAAATATTCACTTTCCCTTGGCATTGAGAGTGGCATTCAACAATCCAATAAGGATTTTCTTCGGAATAATATTTTCAATTTTGTCGATTAACCTAAAATGGAAATTTAATAATAATTGAGATTTTACCAAGCGATTGTATAACGGTTAATTAACTTTCAAACTTACTTGACCATTTAAAATAAATATTGCTTTATCAGAAAAAGTATCCAAGCTAAATCAATTTGTCAGTTGTCAAATCATGCCCTTCTATCTAAGTTGTCCTCCAATAACTCTTGTACTTACTGGCTGCATTTTGAAGGGTTTTATCCCAGTAGATTTTGTGATCTTTAACACCATTTTATGATCGATATTGTGGTCCTGAGATAATTGCCATGCTGGTGTAATTAAGTTTTCTTTATAGGTCAATAGGATATCCAATTTAGTTTCATACTTTTGGGGGTCTTCTTCGAAGAACATATCTTACATGACCCAATTATCGAAAATGGTTTTAAATTTTGCCCGCGACAGATTTGGCGGAACAGGATGACTTTCATGAAACAACGCAGCAACTTCTTTTTGACTTTGTTTTCGTTCTCCAAATCCGACCATCATCATTATACATCTGTTGACGTCAATAAGGTATATTCAGATTTCATAAAAATTATTCAAACAGCAGTGGATAAAGTGGCTCCAAAAAAGGCAGCGAAAACAACAAAACATCCATGGATATCTGGAATAGTGAAACAAGCACAAAATACTAGAAACAACGCATATAAAAAATTTATTCTCAGTAGAAGTGAGGATGATTGGAGAGATTACCAAAATAAGAGAAATAGAGTGACCTCGTTAATTCGCAGCGAAAAAATTAAATATTACGATCAAAACATAGACAGGTGCAAAGGCGATGGAAAGAGGATGTGGAAAACTCTAAAAAATTTAGTGGGAAATAATAATCAATCTACAGATTTTACACAGATTGACTTTGAAAAATACGATGGCACAGTTGAGGACAATTTTAATAACTTTTATTCCGATAGTTTGGATGATATTTCCGCTACCATAGAAAAGCGACAGTGGGCTTCTCATATTAACAGGAATAAAAATAACTTATTTACATTTAAAACGGTAAATCTTGGAGAGTTAAAAAAAGTTGTGTTCAAATTTAAAAACAAAAGCACCAGTGACGAACTTTTGAGCATTAAATTATTAAAGGACTTGTTTTGTGTAATAGGCTATCCTCTTTTATATTTAATAAATACATCGTTACGTACTGGAAAAATACCTAGTGACCTAAAAACAAGTGTTATCATTCCTATACCAAAAGTGTATAAACCAAAGGTTCTCGCTGAATTCAGGCCGATTAACCTACTGCCAGTTGTAGACAAAATCATCGAGACAATAGTTTGCCAACAATTAAGACATTATTTTGAGATTAACCAGTTATTATTTGTTGGACAATCCGGATTTAGAAGTCAACATTCCTGTGAATCGGCATTACAATATGTATGTGCAAAATGGAGAAAGTTCATAAATAATGATAAAGTCGTACTTTGTGTTTTTGTAGACTTACAACGGGCATTCGAAACTATTGATCGTGCGATTCTCATAAAAAAATTATCCTTATATGGTATAAATGGTAGTGTGTTGGACTGGATCAATGATTACTTAGCTAATAGGTACCAAAAAACAAAAGTGGATAACAAATTTTCACATGATAGGGAAAGTAGGTGGGGTGTACCCCAAGGAAGTGTTTTGGGTCCTCTCTTGTTTGTAATTTATGTGAATGATATTGCCAAAGTTTTAAAAAAGTCATTTGTTAATTTGTTTGCAGATGACACCCTTATATGTGTAGCAGGTACCAATTTTGAAGAAATAACTAATATTTTAAATACGGAACTTGAAATATTATATGATTATCTTTGTCAAAATAAATTGAAATTAAATGCCTTAAAAACAAAATGCATGGTAATAGGTTCAAAAGCGAATTGTAAAAAATATTTAGACTTAGAATTAACAGTTAAAATTAATAACAGTGTAATTAACTTTGTGTCAGAAATAAAATATCTAGGTATTTTTTTAGATCCTCAGCTAACGTTTTCAAATCACATAGACTATCTTTGTAAAAAACTAGGTAAGAAAATTGGATTTTTTTGTCGCGTCTCAAACTGTCTGTCTTAATGGGCCAAAACACTAGTTTATAATACAATTATTCAACCACACTTTAATTACTGTTCTTCATTATTAATATCATGTACTCAAGAAAATATATACAGGTTACAAGTACAACAAAATAAAGTAATGCGTTTAATTCTTAATTGTAATAAATATACCCCAATTAAAGCAATGCTGAGCACCTTAAATTGGTTGTCTGTTGAACAGGGCATTAAAAAGGCAAACATTATTTTAATATATAAAATTGAACATGGTCAACTTCCTGCCTATTTGAAGGATTTTCTTGAAAAAAGATCCAACTTTTTTGAATATAACATTCGATCAAGACATAACTACAATATTCAGTATGTAAAGTCAGCAAGTTTACAAAAATCGTTGTTCTACGAGGGTGTTTGTCTCTATAATGCCCTACCGGGTGCATTAAAGAGTGAAAATAGTCTGGTCACCTTTAGTAAAAATGTTTCGAAATATTTACAGAGTAAATAAGATTGTAACTAATAGTAGTATTATATAGTTGTATATACTTAGTTGTATTTACTAGCCAGGTGCTAAATAAAAAACCTTATTATTATTATATTATTATTATCAAAATTTCAATTTTTAGCGTTTCACTTAAATAGATTATCAAAATTTTTAAATTAAATCTTTAAAAATTTTAAATAACTTGTCAAATGTGGCTGTTCTACCAAGGAAATTAAAAAAAGGAAATGGCGTATGGATGGACCTGTTTCAAATGGGGCTCATTTTTAACAATTGTTACGCTCAAAAATCATTTATCTCATTTTCTTCAGTTCAAATAGTATGTTTTCTATTTATTTAATGGTCATAGTCACGCTTTCTGTTCTATCAAACCTGTCCATTAATTTTTCCAAAGCTGGTTTATTGGGTTGTCGTCTGTCTGGATATTCTCCATAATAAAGTTTTGTTGCTAACAATGTATTTTAGTCACTTACACCAAGAATGTAAATCATATAGCATTTCGGTACTTCAAAAAATAATTTTTTACATAAATGTAGCGCTTACATTATAAGAAGACCTCATCAAAAAAATATTACTATTATACGTATTTTAATTTGACATTATATTCAATTACATTTGTTTTGACTTTGCTAGTCATGGCTAACTATAAAAATAAAAACTATAGCTTTTTAACGAATATTTAAATAAAAACAAAATATTGGCAAAACTAGTAAATTTAGGTATAGATATGACTTAACAATAATAAAAGATACTTACAATATCTATACGACGAGCCTAATAAATTTAGGGTGTTTCTTTTGAAAAAACAGAGTTATTGTCATTTAAAATTTTGTATATTTGGAGGTCAACAGAAAACACCCTGTACAAAATTTTAGGTACTTAAAGATTTTAGACAATTTTTCTATCCCTAAACTTAAGAGCTTACAAGAAATTCTCGATTTTTAATATTCTTATTGAGAAATAAAGGTAATTTTTTACTATCATGTTTTTTCCAAAATTTTAAGAATTTTGCCTTTTGTTTGGCAACGTTGCAAGAAATTAAAAACTAAATATGGCATTATATGGATAATTATGTAAGGAAACAAAAAATGCTAAAATATATAGGGTGTTCCATTTAAAAAAATGTATCTTTTTATTGTCCCACTTTTACGGACCATCCTGTATGTTTAAAAATAATTTTAAAATATATATTTTTTTTTACCTCACAACTTTTATAAAAACTTTTTTTTAATATCTTTAATAGTAGAGCCGGTATATTACTTTGTCACACAAATGGGCCATGTATTGTAGATAATAAACGTGTACCAACTAAAACGAAACCTAAATGTTTTTTGACAAACCTTTTATGTCTGGTTTAAGCGTGTATACTCAGTATATTTAATCTTGTTTTATTTTTTAACACAATTCCTTCATTTTCTTCTATCGTTGATTAAACACTCCAAATTGATAATACTCATAGCGCCTTACTCCAGTAAAGAAGCAATTTGTTGCTTTTAAAGTGCCGTTATTAAAACAATCCTGCTTATCTCTAAACTCCTTATACTTTGGTTATGCAAATGAAAAACTATTTAATTTCGTTTTATCGCTCTATTAAGTGAACCGCATAATTTTACAGCGTGCTGTTACAGTGAAAAAATAGAGCAATTTGATTCTGTTATATGCAGCAATGCAGAAGATATTAGGGCAATAATTCTAAATAATACGAAAGTAAAAAGAACGAATTTACTTTATGATCATGAAAGGGTAAAAATCTAAATTTATTGAAAATGTTCATTAAACGAAAAAGCTCGCGAGAAAAGGCTCCGAAAACACATTCATTGGTCTATAACCGGCACTCGGAGTGCCAAGATGTACGGCACGAGATGCTATAAAGCGATGGATCAGGAATGGACACAAAATCCACTGGAGTGACAGACAGGGATTAGCCCATAGCAAAAGCTTCATTGGAAATCCAGACCCAAGACTTACGAAACAGCTGCTTCAAATGAATATGAACCGGCTGAGAACCATTACAGGAATTCTGACAGGACACAAGGCTGTCAAAAATCATCTGCACAGAATGCAACTGTACAATAGAGACCTTGACTGCAGATTTTGCGGACAAGACAGGGAAACTGAAAAGCACATAGTTTGCCATTGCGAGTTACTAGATCAGAAGAGGCAACAAATACTCGGGCAACCAAAACTGGAACCAGAGGGCATCTTTACCCTCTCCCCAGTTGACCTACACAAACTAGTGCAAGGAACTGGGATCACAGAGTGGGTGTAACAACCAAGCAGGGTGAGCACAATGGGCCAAACGTGCTCTAAGTGCATCCGGCGTACGGACGGGCCCTCGGAAGAAAAAAAAATGAGTAATTACAAATATAACCAAGTTATATAATATCCGATGTTTTGCCTCAAAAAGAAATTATACATTGTGTGTCACAAAGTAGATGTAGCAAAAATTTTTAGTATTTTAAATATAACTCTATTCTTTTTAGTCGAATTTTGAATTCTACGTCAAATGCTGCGCATAATTCTTGTAGCATACCATATCCTTATCTCTAACGGGTTTGGAGAAAAATTACATCATAAAACGAAATTTTTCTTTAGAAAAAGGTACATGTACTTAGTTAAAGGTAAACAGGTAAATTTACATGAATTGGCACTACGATAATATTTTGTAAGGGTTGTTAAGTAGATTTCCATATTGTCAAGAAGTTAATGGTTTACATTTTTAACACTTAATAAAATAATTTTCGTTTTATGATATAATTTTTCTCTAAAAAAAGATAAGGGTATGCTACATGAATTATACGCAGAATTTAACGTAAAATTAAAAATTCGCCTTAAAAAAATAGGGTTCTATTTAAGATACCAAAAATATTTGCTACTTCTACTTTTTGATATACCCTGTATAATTTTTTTTTGAGGCAAAAAATCCGGAAGAAAAAATTATAATCGACGTGTCCGAGCGTTTTTTCACAAAATTAATACCTGATTCTTAAATGAATTTAAAGACGAAGATTTTCCTTTTCATTTCGCCAGATCCATCCCTAGACGCGTTTCGTCATATCATGACTCATCAGTAGAGCTAGGATCCGACGAAAAGAAAAGGGATCTCGAAGCTACTTAAGGCAGCACTTGGTGGGACAGTAAGATGTGGCACTGAGCGCCATCTGTGTCGTTGTTAGACACTCTTGAGCAAACCAGCACCTCTAACAAACTTATAGAAATATTTATATTTTTTCACAAAATTAATACCTGATTTTTAAATGATTTTGTTCCATATTTAGCTCATCACTGTATAAGAAAATGGTAAAATAAGCCAGAAATGACTAAAACGCCGCCAACCTTGGCTTAACTCCAGTGCGTTCTGCATAATACAAACTGAAGCAAGTATTTAAGACAATATAATGGAACAAAATACATAACCAATTATAGGTACTTTTTTATATGAATTTTTATAATAATGTTATTTAAATTAACAGGAAATTAAATAGCACCTGGTAATTTCTCATAAAATGAAGTAATATAGGGTAAAATTACCTTTTTTAGGCAAAATTACTTGGTAATATATGAAACCTAAAAGTTACAATCTAGACCTAGTAAAAATTAGTTAGTGGTTAATGTATTAAGTCAGAAAATTAAACAAATTTATATGCGTTTTTTACAGTGTGGCTTCGTGTATGACAAACCACTGCTCCACTGGTAAGTATATTATAGTAGGTACACTTACTAATACTATTATATCCAACTTAACAGTATAGTGCTTAGGAAGCTACGACTTCTCAATTATCCGATCCACTTCGAGTAATTAATACGATTGGACCCGAAATCGACGACGCGTCCAGCCAATAATCCGATCGCGTTCATCAAAAGCACTTTTGTCAAGTTTACGGCCCTGGATCGTTTATTAAATTAAATCCGGTCCTAATCTGAGTGTCCGGGTCGACTCCGGTTATGTAAATTAAAACGATTAAACCGTCCCCCTGAAGCACGTCTTAATAACGCTTCTCTAGCACCCCGAAGCAGATTTTAACAACGTTTACACCATAATTGGATTTTACACTTGCCTTCATATTTGTAGGACTGTTGTAATTGTGTATCTTAGGAGGTCAAACACGTTCTAATTTTTAATTATAATCTTCCTATACCATGAAGTATTTCCAGAAATTTTTTCGAGGTCATGAATTATTTGAGAATTTTCTTATAAAATTTGCGACCGAGGAAAAATTTCCGGTAAGCGCGAGGGAGATTTGGTAAGAAAATTTCGCAACCAGTAAAATATTACACCAAAATTTAACATTCTTATTATGAATGAGGGCAAGGGCCTGTCGACATATTAAGCACCGGTTCCCGCAGATCACCGAAGTTAAGCGGTGTCGAGCGCGGTTAGTACTTGGGCGGGTGACCGCTTGGGAACACGGCGTGCTCTTGCCTCAGGGAAGAGTGTAAAATGAATCGACACCTAGCCATCCTATTCACGCCGGACAAACCGGATGAGATCGGATATCTCGTAGGATGAAGGTGCCGTTTCACACTCCCCAGTCGGTAGACCACATTTGTGGTCGATGACCGGTTCAAGATGGCCTCCGTAGTCGGCGAACCGTAAAAAAAAAAAAATATTATGAATGAAAAATACAGTGATGGGCTAAAATAAGAAACAAATTTATTTAAAAATCAGGTATTAATTTTTTGAAAAAACGCTCGGACAAGTCGATTGTAATTTTTTCTTTCGAATGTTTTGCCTCAATAAGAAATTATACAGGGTGTGTCAAAAAGTAGAAGTAGCAAACATTTTTGGTATTTTAAATAGAACCCTATTGTTTTCAGTCGAATTTTGAATTCTACGTCAAATTCTGCGCATAATTCAGATAGCATACCATATCCTCATCTCTAACGGTTTTAGAGAAGAATTACATCATAAAACCAAATTTTTCTTTAAAAACAGGTACCTACTTAAAGGTAAACAGGTAAATTTGACGTAGAATTCAAACTTCGACTGAAAAAAATAGGGTTCTATTTAAAATACCATAAATTTTTGCTACATCTACCATTTGACACACCCTGTATAATTTCTTTTTGAGGCGAAAAATCCGGTAGAAAAAATTGTAATCGACGTGTCCGAGCGTTTTTTTTTTAAATTAATATCTGATTTTTAAATGAATTTGTTCCATATTTTAACCCATCACTGTATTTAAAATAACATACTGATTAATAAAAAATAAGAATACAATAAAGTAATAAAGTTAGTTGTTCCCATAGCAACTAAGAAATATACCTTGAAAAATAATTGAATTCTGTCCGTTCGTATCATTATTTGGACATTTAAAGGGACAGAAATTTCCACTAGAAATATAACTAGTGTATAAAATATTTGAAAATTTTATCTGAAGACAATTTTTTAACAAAAGCATCAGTTAATTAGTTATTTGGAAAAAATCGCTTTCTACTCCTACACTTCAGCTGTGTATTTAAATACCTTCCAAAAAATAACAAAAGAAATTTAATAACTAACCACTTAAAAATAGATTAAATAATTGTTTACTAAATTAAATTCAATAATTAATAAATTTTTTTATTAATAAAAAAATAAATTTAAAAAAAAAATGGATTAACGCTCTTTTATTACCGTTTTTTTATGTTTCATAGGCGTAGTCAACGAGAAATTAACTGGGGGAGGATAAGTATGTGTTTGTTTTTGATACCCTTTCAATGTGGAGAAAACCCGAAATTAAACAATTTTGTATTAAAATGATTAAAATAGTTTTTTTTTTGTGTAATTTTTTCCTCTTCGTTCGTTGCCAGGGTCATTCCCGACGAGACCTACAGCTTAACTTGGGTTTCGAACCACGATACTTAGTCATGCGACATCCCCGAAGGGCTATCAACCCTTGGTTTCTTGCCATTTCACCTATTAGGGAGTGTGTAACTTCTTCCGCACCCCACGAGATATCTAATCTCTACCGGCATGAATAGGATCGGTTGGGAGATTTTACATTCTTCCCTGCATTCTTAAACCTACCAACTTTCGGACATTCTTTTTTGTATTATGCGTATGCCCACTCCGGGAATCGAACCCGGGTCGCCTCGGTCGAATGCCAGTACCTCACCTCTGAGACACTGCCGCGGTTTAAAATAGGTTTGATGTTAAAGCAAATTTAAAAAAAGATGAAATATACAGTGAACATTAGTTTTCTTTTCACTTTACTATACTTTCCATTATGTTATATTCCAATATTCTTGGGACTTGTTGTGGACTTAAGTATTCTTTAAACCCAGTAAATATTTCGGGTAAAGGAGGTTAAACCTCATTCAGCTCCCCACCCCAATAGCTACGGCTTTGTGTATTAGTATCAACTACCTATTATTTTTTATATTCTCATATTATACTTATTGTCATATTCCATGTAATGAATTATAACGGATTAAAAAAAATTTAAATGAAAAATTTAATTGTGTTTGACAGCTTACATTACCTTTAAATTAGTATGCAACCTGAAGCGTCTGCGGCTAACATATTTAGCGCTAATTTTCCCCATAATTAATTCAAAATTATTTTATTAATTATTATAACCTATATAAAACACTGTAATGCCCATTATTATGCCGACGATACTCAAATTTATCTTTCGTTTAAATTTTTATTTTTTAAATTAAATTAAGACTAGTAATGATAAGATTAATGCCGATTTAAATGCTGTTCTAAAAGCCTCGGAGGCTCACTGTCTCAGTATCAACCCCAGCAAGTCTCAGGTTCTTCTGTTTGGAAAACCTGAAACACGAAACCTTTATTCCGGTAATATTTCTGTCAAGATTAATGATGTAACACTAGAACTTGTTAATAAAGCAAAGAATTTGGGACTTGTGATTGACACAGAACTGAGATTCACCGAACATGTCAACATCTGCATCAAAAAAGCATTTGCTAACCTTAAATTAATTTACGGGCAAAAAAGTATATTAAACGAGAGTCTTAGAAAAAAACTTTGCGATTCTATTGTGCTGTCACATTTTAATTTTGCTGATTCAGTCTATGGGCCTTGTCTAACGGCTGCCGATTCATATCGAATTCAGCTTATCCAAAATTGTTGTGTACGTCTGATTGGAGGCATAAGGGGAAGAGAGAGAGGTGTGTCTGCTAAACTTCGTGAGATTGGATAGCTTAGAATGGATGAAAGGCGAATATTGCACTCACTTGTTTTATTTAATAAAATTCTACTTAACCAACGCCCACAATACTTATATAACAAAATTAAATTTCGGAATGAGGCGCGTAGTCTGGATATTCGATATAAATATACTATTACTACGCCCATACATTCTACAGCCCATTACGAACGTTCCTTCAGTTTTAGTCTTGCGAAATATTATAATAAGGTTCCTGACAGCATAAAATTTTTAACAGGTACAAGGTTTAAAGGGGCAATTAAGAAAATTATCGGCAACTTTTTATAGTTCTGTCCAAAGACCATAATACATACTGTGTATCTATATGCATATATCGAGCTGATTATTATTGTGTTTGACATGTATTTGTTTTATTCTGAAATATGTTTAATTATGTTTTTAATCCCTTGTAGAGGGTATAATCTGAAAATTTAATAAAATTTTGTTTATATACTTAGTGGTTAAGTGAGGAAGCTTGCTTCAACTTCGCCTTTTGTAAATTATTTACAATAAAGTCATTTATTATTATTATTATTATTATTATTATTATTATTATTATTATTATTATTATTAATTTGCGCAGACGTCATGTTTTATTCGAAACCTGTTCATTTTAAGAAATATTATATCTCTTTAAAAGCTTTGTTCATACCACCAATCACGGACTAGTCAACGCGCTTCCGAATGGTTTGCAAACTGGTTTTAACCATAATCGAGCGAAGCTTATTGGCGCTGAGCAGTTTAAGAGTGGGAACAGAGCTTAATTATAAACTTTTTATGACCAGCGATAATTTTCTTTCACGGAAAGAGGCCTACTGGCATTAGGCAAGAATGATGATAAATTAAAATAATATTTCCGTGATAACCCTCTCGACTAATCTTGGGAAATGCAGATAAGGCAAAATGTCACATTTACGAAATTGTTTATTATTCACTGATAAAGGGTTTGTGGTAGATATATTTCCAGAGTAAAATTGTTGTGACAATGTAGTAAAGAAAATAGGATGTAAATCTAAACCGAGGGTTGAATTCGCTGGAAGTTATTTTAAAGATCTACCATAGCTTTTGGGTATTTTTCACTTGAACTTTGCATTTATACCGTTTAGTTATTAAATTTACTTCAAAATACTTATACAATTGTTTATTTAGAAATACGTAAATAAAAATATTTTTTTCTGCGAGCGTGCCCAAATGATATTAGCAGTAAAACTATTTGAAAATGTTATAGGTTAAGAAGATTTATACATATTTTAGTAACTTAAGACTTTTTTCTGCAACATTAGAAGCCGTTGTAACCCACGAAATCTGTTATATTACAACATCTGGTGATATTGTTTAAAAGTAACTTTTGTTACATTTTTAAAAGTATAAAATATTCCTGGCTTATTTTGCGTATTTGCAAAAAACATTTCAGCCGAATACTTTATAGTTATGGTAAAGAGCGTCCTTAAATTAAAAAAAAAACTTGAATGTAAGTCTAGATTTCAAGTTAATATTATTTATAAGAAGCAAAATGTGTCAACATTTTTATTGAAGATGAAATTTCAAGATTCACAACAGAAGAAGCACCGGATTAAATTTACCTCTTGTCACCATTTTTAGATTGGTCGGTGCTTGTAGTTGAGAGACTAATGTCGTGTCTCACACAGAATTTTAATAATAATTACCAGCAAGTTCGACTATGACATACATGACATTGGCAGAAATAATTTTCTCACAATCATACTGGCTCGGTTATTTTAATTTTTAATTTAAAAATAATAAACCTTTGATTGTGAGTACATAATGCCTGTCAATGGCATTTATGTCACACTCAAACTTGCTGGTTAGTTAATTCTGGTTAAAAATCAAACTCAACATACAATATGTCTACGGATAGAGTTTGGAAGAGAAAAAACTTTTTTATTAGTACCTACCCAGGTATAGAAGAAAAAGTCATTCTTTATAAAAAGTCTGCTAGTGCGGAAACTATAATTTCGAATATTAGATTTACTATACAGGGTTAGTCAGAAAAAACATTTTTAGTTTTTTGGATATCGTTTAATATAAATTTACATAAAAACAAACAGCTATTGTTACCTTTTTACTTAGAATATCATTTTATATCTGGCTGAATAATGATTTTGTTGTAAGAAAACTAATTTTCTTTGTCGACTTTGAAGTATTTTTATTAATACATATCATTTTTCTTTAATTTATTCAATCATACCTATATAAATTATAAAAAATGAAAAATGTTTTTTCTGTCCAACCCTGTATAGTTATCGCAAATCTGACATTCGAAATTGTAGTTTCAGAACAAGCAAAATTGATGTAATAAATCAAGGAATTGAAAATTAAAATTGAAAAAAAAATCCAAAAAACTAAAATTGTTGTTTCTGACGAACCCTGTATCGTAATCGCAAATCTGATATTCACAAGAAGACGTTTTTTTTAAAGAATAATTTTTTCTTCTATGGCTACCAATAAGAAAGTTTTTCCTTTTCCAAACTCTATCCGTGGACACACTGTATAAGATCTAAGTATTTCGCTGATTAAATTGAATTGAATTTAAAATTCTTTAGGCCCGTATAATCCATCCTGGTAGGTAACCCTTTTAGCAAGATAATTTCCAAAGAAACCATTGTTGAGACAATTGTTTAATGTTACAAGGAGATCAATATTTCGGGCCCTGTTTTGAAAAACTTTTCGTCTGCGACGCAGTATGGTCGGTTTTTGAGTTCTTTTTGACGTCTTCGAGAAAATCAGTTAGAACGAAGATCGGATCGGAAAATGCATAGGTAGGTATAGGTATGGTAATATTAATTGTCAACAATTCCATGTTTCCTTTTATTCTAATCGAACGTTATTGTTTTTTTTTTAAATGAAGAAGGTTTCGAAACAATTGTACAACCAAGATATTCTGAATAATTTTTCTCATCCGATCCCAATCGCTTTTTAAAATATATACCTATAATGCATATAAATAACCGTTAGCAAAGCCAGGGCCAACTTCGATCTTAGCGGGAAAGACCGTCATCAAGCGTGGCCTTCGGATCGTCTTAACTCGGGCAACTCGGCCAACTCGAGCGACAGTCAGCTGTTTCGCCGTTTCAACGCCGCGATGTCTGCCGCCAGCTCGCAAAACTGATCAATACAACACACAAATAAAGTTATTTTCGAGATTGTAAGCGGAAAATAGCGTATATTTTGGTATTGTAAAAATGGTTTTCAATATGTTGTCGAGTACGTGACTCGTGAAATGTAAGGTAAGAACATTTTATACTTACGTATTTCATTCGACATAACCTCATTTCGATTACTGAGGCGGTTTAAGTCCAGATCGGTTGCTCGATTTATATCTTGACACGATGACGAATGCGCCGGATAAAAATGTATAAAAATTGATTTCAATTTTAATATTTTTTAAATTTCGATCAAGGGCAGTACCACGGGGGTTACGAGGTAATTATCCACCTTCCCCTATAGAGCTCGAAAAGTAGGTATGATTATACTCCAGGTCAATACGAATAAATTTATTTAATGCTAATTTCCTTTCACTTTTACCGAGAATTTTACTGTTTTTGATAAAGTAGTGGATATTATCCGCTGTATTCTCTTAATAGTTCCAAATTTAAAGCCGTCCTAAACTGACAGTTCTGGGTTTAAAATGACAAGTGTCAGGATAAATCAACTAAAAGTTTTGAATTGTAAATATTTTTTTGGTTTTTCTTCAAATTTATACATAAAAACGTATTTTAGTACGTACTGTGTTCTTTAATATAACTAAAACTATCTTTGCAATAATATCCCGGTCACATTATTTATCGGTAAGACGATTTAATCACAAAAAAAAAATAATTATTACAAAAGCGTCATATGGCATATAAAATAATTAGTGGGGGAATAATACACACAGTCTGCTCCACTAGTTTATTATAAGGATCTCAATAATTAGAAAATCCTAATGTCGTACATGTTTCGAAGGTAAAGACCTTCATCATCAGCGAATAAAATTAATTTAAGGTTTTACAAGAAGAGAGACCCTCAACATTGCAAGATGAACTGCTTGAAGAACAGAAAAGGCAAAAAATTTAAAAAAATTAAATTTTACATAATTTGATTATTTCAAAATTGTTTAATGAATTAAAAAAAAATTAAAAAAATTAAAATTAAAAGATACCCTTACGAAGGGTCTCTTTTAATTTTAATTTTTTAAATTTTTTCTTTTAAATTCTTTAAACAATTTTGCAATAATCAAATTACTTATGTAAAATTTAATTTTTTAAATCTTTTTTCCTTTTCTGTTCTTCAAGCAGTTCATCTTGCAATGTTGAGGGTCTCTCTTCTTGTAAAACCTTGAATTAATTTTATTCGCTGATGATGAAGGTCTTTACCTTCGAAACATGTACGACATTAGGATTTTCTAATTATTGAGATCCTTATAATAAACTAGTGGAGCAGACTGTGTGTATTATTCCGCCACTCATAATATCACTCCACTGAGAGATGGACTATTTCCACAAAATATAAAATAATTCCACGGCGAAAAGACATTCGTGAGACTATTGATCTAAATATTTCAATGGTCTAAATTTTAAACCCTATTAGTTAATACGGGTGTTCATTTAGGAAAAAACATTATCGGCTTCTCTGTTTTGCAAGAGGGTTGTCACGCTGCAACTCGATTTAAAAAAATACTTATGAGTATTTTTGAAACTGAATAATTAAGGCGTCTTGCGCGCAACGCCAGCGCTTTAACTTCAAAATATATTTTTATCCTGTGGCGCATCCATGGGAAAGGGGAGAGTTGCATGGGTTTCAGGGTTACAACCACTGACATTTTAGTTAATAGTTAGTAATAGTCATATAACAACTCAAGTCATATAACAACATATAAAATGTTCTATACCTTGTGTTTGCCATCGAACACCTTTTATTTTTCTGTATCAGGTGACCCCCCGAAAATAAATCCTGGGGCCGCCACTAGTTTTATAAGAAAACTGGTTATGAGCCATTGCAATTTATACAATCATTGTAATTTTATCAAACTTTACAATTTAATAACATTTTGTACAAAATACAAGGTAATTGACATATCAATCTCCAAAACACATTCTTGACCTTTATTCACATTATATTTGTTAATTGAACAAATGCTAACAAACACTCAGTACTCTATGTACAAGAGGCGCTAAAGTCCATATTTATAGTCGTTCATTGAGGCTTCCTTACTCGACGAACATCTCAAGCGTGTCAACTTGACATTGATTCATATCAACAGTTTCTTGAGGAATCCTTAGGGACTAATTTTTGTCTATAAATACGGTCATTATGTTAATATTTATAGTTCTTCCTTGACGAAGCCTCGACACTTATGGAAGTCTCACGTGCCAAAACCGATTCTATAGACAAAAAATATTCCTTAAGAAATCCTCAAAAAACTGTCAATATCAAGTTGACACACTTGAGATTTTCCTCGAGTAAGGAAATCTCAAGGAACGACTAAATATAAAAAATATGTATTGGCAAAATATCGTAATTATTTAAGATATTGGCTACTGTACCCCATTTGTAACAAAACAATTTAATTTCATTATAATTTGTTATAAAATAACCCCGAATTAAAATAACACGCTTTTCTTTGTTTTAGCACTTTGTAAACATGGGTACGTTAAATTCCTCTGAAAATCGGCCACTTAATGACTATTATGGACCGTTGTTAGCCCAACACGTTAGAACAATATTAGAATCAGGATTGCTGCTAGACGAGGATTACGAAGTGCTTATAAAAGCGTCTAATTTTAAAATTTTCCCTCCTAAAGCCACCAAACTTCCATTAAGACTAATTGCGAGCACTCTGACCACACTTGGGTCTGTTTTTGTTGCCAAAAGATACGATCTTTTCGTCGTTGTACTTCCGCCATCAGCTGTTACCTTTGGTTTGCTTTGTTTGGAAATAAAGTCGATAATACAACGCCGACGACATCAAGAAGTTCCTAATTGTCTAGTGCAACTTTTAATTAAAGTTCAAAAACTTAATGCTACCATTATACGCTACACCAAGCTGAGAGTGGAATTGAGTTCAACGAAAGAAAAGGAGATATTATTGTATAATGAAAATTTTAAAGTGTTTATAAAGTTCTTCTTACAGAAATACCGTGATTATTTTAAAATGTGTCTGCAAGAACTAGAATGTATAGTTCATTTAACGAATGAGCTGGAGACGGATTTTGAAGGTATTAAAGAAACTGATATAGAATCAATATTAATCTGTGATTACTTAAGCTTTAACGACTATCTTAGTATTACTTTAAAAGTTCACGACGTGTACATTTTTCTTACATCAAAGTTTTTAAATTATCTTGCACTAACTTTATGCAAGAACCTAAGTGACATTAATGCACCCGAGATAGAATTTTTACTAAATAAAAAACTTCCTTGCATTTATGCCACGCTAAACCAACTTTACGGTGAAGTTCAAAAGGAATTTAATAATCTGAGATATACTAGCACAAAAAAGATTGAAATCGACACGCAAAATAAAAGATCTCTTTCTAGGCACGTTTCAGGAAAGTTACAGCAGACACTGATAGGCGCCGTCAATAATTTATCCATTATAATGGAAAAGTCGCAGACAGTTTTACCCAAAGTCGAGAGCGCAGAAAACGAAAATGACGTTAGGAAACTCGAGAGTGCACTTAGTGATTTACGCGACCACGCTTTCGCCACTTATGAATCTTTAAATGTCCTTTGTAAATTGTATGGAATACTTTCAAACGCTAATAGATCGCAAGATGAAATTAAAAATGTTTCCATACCCTTAAAAAATATTAGTTCACAAGATAACGTTCAAACATTGAGCTACGACGATGCAATTGATCCTTTAGAAGAAAACTATGAACTTTTCATACCAAAAACCGATACGTCTAGTACAACAAAAGAACAAGAATCTTATGTGGATTCATCAGGAATTTATTTAAATTTAATGTTAAAAGAATTAAGGCAGTCCCTCAAACAACATGAAAGGTTTAAAGCTGCAAGAGATAAGAGAGGTGTTAAAGATGACGATGAAGAATGTAGCAGGAAAGAAGAAAACAAAAATAAAAAGGCTCAGGAAAGAATACCTCCCAAGTTTGATCTAAGCGCATTGACCAGCAACAATATATTAGAAAAGTCTGAATTAAAATCAAATTTACCTCCTGTACCTCCTCCTCGTCCTTCAAAAATTCCGCCGCCGCCACCACCTCCTTCGTTTAATCTAGCCAGCTTGGAAGGTAATGATATGGATTCAAGTAAACGCAGTTTGTTTGAAAATATCAGGACATTGTCTAGTCAGATTCAGGGTAGAGAGGATATTTTCGGGAGTAGTGATTGCTTAAGTGACTCTGATTAGATGTAAATTTTTAAAGTAAATAATAAAGAAATAATGCATTTTATTAAAAATTATTTTTTTATGGTAGGGTTTATGGAAAAACCGCTAAAATATGTGTCACATTGAATGGTAGAAGAATTTTGGACTTGTATTATCTTTATGTGTTTTAAATCACAACGTTTCAACTGGTAAGTATCTCAAATCCTCTTCAGGTGAAAACGACTAAAGACAATGCAAGCCCAAATTTATTCATTTAAGAAACATCATTGTCTCCAATCTTCAAACAAACACTACAACTTTGTTCCAACCCAGCTATAAAACCGTCTCTGAACGGTAATTTAAAGCCTATCAAATGGATTTTGAATTTAGTACTTGATTGTTGCAATGACGATGGAAATTACGGTTCAGTAACGATTCTCTTGCTGGGTTGGAACAAAGCTTGTTAAAAAAAAAATATTAAGTACAGCGGGAAAAATTGAGCTGCCATCGGCAGCGTCCATTACTAAGTAAAGTTTTGTCCAGAAGGAAAAGGTAATATTACCCAATGACCAAAGGTATCTAAAATCTTAGTTAATTGCATTAAGAAAATTGCTATTTTCGTTGCCATATTATTCCTTGTTGCCTCTACTCGAAATCTGAATAGGTTCAATTTTTTATTATGCAATCATAAGCATTAAGAAAGATTTACCAGTTATTTTTCTATATCTGTGGTGGATAATAAAAGTTTTTAGGTCGATTGGGGTTAGAACGCCGCCATCTCAAAAACTAACAAAGCCTGTAATACAAACTTTCATATTGTATATACATTTTATGCATTAAATCTTGTTGTAAATGTCTAGAAATGAGTCGAAAACTGGAGATTTTTGAAAACAGAAAAAGCATTTGTGCACAAGCGTGGTCAGAATAACTTAAGAATAGTTCATTAAAAATATATTTTGGTTCTATATCTTCAATTTTCGCACCAACTCGTGCACTCTTTGGGAAATATTTGTGTATGTATGTTTTGATTCAAATATAAAAAAAAATTATCTGACAAATTTGCATATTTCAAAGTCTATTCTCAACCTCACTTTTGTTAAATGTCAGAAAATGACTCTTAAAATTTACAACGTGTAAATTTGGGTTCTTTGTAATTGACCACTATGAATGGTTTATTTTATATACTAACTAGGATGGATATGAAATTATATCCGTTCAGTTTCCTGGAATAGGCTACTTATCCAATCACTTTAGGTGAAGAAAACAGCAAATATAAGATTTTAAGTTTGTTATTTAATGGCAATAAGAAAGTCCTTACCTAGTACGCCCTTAATAGATGTTCTTATTATGTTGATCCTTTTAACTTACCTGAAATAAAAAGAAATATCTATTAGTATGTTTTATATAAGTCAGAACTGCACAGGACTGTATTTTTTTCGTTTCCATGTATTTTAATTTAAACCAATATAGCCATCTTGTTTATTTTTGAGCGTAGAATCTAAAACTGCCATTAAAAAGCGCCTTGGCTTAACACAATGGAATTGTGACGTAAAGTTGTTTTTTTTTTTAATAGAACACCCTGTATATTTATCATACTTATGAAAGGTATTTCTTTCCTGATTCAAAAATACATACTTTGTCTGTATAAGCTCAAAGGTTTTTTTACTATGAGCGATCAATTTTGTAAAAAGCAGTGTTTTTTTTCTAGTTTAATACGGCTGGAATGCCTTTGAGATTAAAATTTTCAATATGGCCCCCATAACGCTATCCTATTACTATTTATACGGATTTGTTTTCCAAGGCACTCTAGACAAATCGAAACTTTATTTAGATGTTATTTTAATGCATCGCCATTACGAAGGTTTTACTCGTCCAAGGCATTCTAGACGTATTAAACTAGAATAATATAGCTGTTTAAAAATTTGATGGCTCATATTTTAAAATAATATAGACCAACTATATATTTTCGGTATAAAAAAAAACCTTCATGAAAATAAAAAATATACAGAGTCTTCTATTGAAAAAACAATAACTTTCAGCCACAGTTTATTTGTTTTAAGCCAAGTCGCTTTTTAAATAGAAATTTAAGATTCTACTGTCAAAAATAAACAGGAAAGATAGTCCTGATTGGATGACCCTGTACCTATCATTAAAAAAAATGGGACAAGGCTTACAAACGTACGACTTACGCATGTAAGGAGCGTATTAACTTGGTACAATCAAACTATTTTAGCAAGAAAAAATATTATCAAAAAAAATATAATATTTGATAACCAAACGATAAAATTTTAAAAACCTTTAAATTGTACTAATTTTCTAAAGCGTAGAAGTCCCCAAAACTGTTTTTCAAAATTACAGGTCCGTATTTAAAAAAATTGACTAGAGGTTGGTATCTAAAGAACGAAAAGTCGAATTTGAAAACGAATAACGCCATCTTATGGAACATAAAGAACGGCTATACGAAAATATTTTTTTTTTCGCAAGTGAAAAATAAAGGCGCAAAAAATTAAATACCAAAACTCAAAATTTCGGTTTTATTCGAATATCTCCGAAGGTATTCCGAATATTTGCAATTTTCTTTAACCAAATTATTAATCCACAAACTACGCAACTTTGCCTCAATTTAACCATCGTATCTCTTACCGGTTTCGAGAACCTCTTGCACGCACACGAATAATATAATATAACGTAAAAAATAACGTAAATATTGTGAAGTTTTTTACAGTGTAAATTTAAAAAGTTTTAACATTCCATTGATAAACATGGTCAACATTCGGGTAAGAGACCGCAGTGTTTCGAAATATTGGTCGGATGCTCTTAATATGAAAGTAAGTAGAAAGGATCGTCCTTCGTCCTTACCATAAATAATCCGTATAAAATTTGAACTGTGAGTTCGCTGGGACTTTTTTTTGCTATGCCCAAGCTTTTACGTCATGGCCTGGAGGTCCGTCGTGCGTAAAGATTTTTTTCATAGTAACACGAATAAAGCTGTGCAAGAACACCAAAGAGTAATTGATTACGACACTATAAGATCCTGATTGATTGATGATAACAGGTAAAATATGTATACATTATGAGTATTGTGCCTGTAGGTGACACTTATACGAATAATAGGTACGTTAAGAGCAAACAGTAGTCGATGAGTCATCTGGCGATGGCAATGAAATGTTTTTTTTTATATACAAAATATTATATAAATGAATATCACAAGAATTAAGTGGGGCGGCGTCAGTGCAGATTTTTAAGATAATATCGGGGCATCGTTTGTAATTTTAATGGAAAATAAGAAATTAACATGAACAGCCGTAATATTTATATTTTCATGGTCTGCATGGCGGATGATATAATTTGAACCTAAATTGAAACTTTAAAATGAGTTCTCAATATTTTTTTTTTTAAAAAAGAGAAGGTATTATCTGCCAAAGTTATTGTAAACCCCTTAGTAAAATGTTTTACTTAACTGTTCAATTAGACAAGCCAGGAAACGATTCCGCGCTGGTATGGAAGGTTAATATTGGGATTCATAGGTTCTAGAGTAGACCTGCTTATATAATACTACACTGCAGTGGCGTAGCAAGAAAATATTCTCGGGAGGTAGGGGGGGGCTCAGTGGGCGTAAGTAGAACATTTCTTTTCTGGAGAAAAGGACAGTTGAGACTACATGTATTATATGATATTGTACCTAGCGGGGAAGAAGGAAAAGCGCCGCAGGCGAAAAATTCGTTTGTAATTCACCTAACAACTATCAAATTTGGAAAATTAAATTATTAACCCTCCCTCTCTGCATGGTTGGATTAAATTTGTTTTTGTAATTATTTTTTTTTATATTCCTAGCTGGCTCTTTATGTATGACTCTCACCAGCGTTTTTCCGGCTCGGTTTTTTTTATTAACAATAAAGTAAATATCGCTCACCACGCCAAAATTGATGGTTTTTTCAGAAATCATGTATTTTAGGAGCGTAGATCTAAGAGCAGTTTTTGGTGCAAATGCTTAGGTTTTGAAATACTTATTCTTAAGTGCCGTTTTGTATATTCATAATAAAGCATTCTCTTTTCTTCTCGCACTATTTTTTTAATTATAAATAATCACTTCCATAAAAAATGTTTGAATTAAAATTTTTACTTTAATTTTTCTCTTTAAAAATAAATACCTAATTGTTTTTTGTTTTTGTTATAAAAATATTTTATTGCATTAGGTTATATTTTTGTTGATTTAAAATAGCTTTAAAAAAGGAAAAACCCAACAGACAAGTACTTATATAATAGAAAAATACTATAATATTTTACTCGTTTTCCTATAAAATTGCATCAAAAATCAATAATTAAAACGATAAGCATCCGAAACTTTAATTTCTACCAATATAAAACAGGACTTTTTGAAGGAAAAGTTTCCTACAAGACCCATTAAATTTAAGAATACATTATTAAGAGAGCGTGAGACGAAAAATCAGGTTGCAATTATACTTTTAGACCCGAGCTCCTAGGCCCCCCCTCCCCCCTTAAATACGCCACTGCTACACTGCGTTTATTAATTATGGAATAGTAAAAAAAAAATCCGTTCCATTTTCAGTTTGTTGGATAGGCTGTCTCTTGGATCACTATGTACAATGTGTGTGACTTCACTTTATTTCTTTTTTATTCCGGGTGATGACTAAAATATCGAGCTATGTAAAATCTCCTGTTTTTTGACAATTTATTTTTCTAAAATACGAAGCTATGAAAATTGAATTTTATTATTGTGTTGATTACAGCTTTATGTTAGGTACTTACTTTACCCATTACAGCGCAGTGCGTGTCAATATCTGTATCATCCGTGAATAGGTAGACATTTAAGAAAGCATGAAATAATAGTTTGTACGGACAAAGAAGTAAATCGAGCACGACATCGTAGGCAGAGTACTCTAACTTCCGAGCGCAATATGGACAATCCACTTGAGTTGTATAGTATATTTTTTCTACGACTCAAGTTTTGAACTTTATACCAAAAAATTAAAGAAACATTTAACATTTTAACTTGTCTCTTTAGTTAACCTGAATAAAAAACTATTTAAGAACAATTCATTTTATTGGCAAACCCACGAAACAAATTACACTGCAACATATTTGTCGATTTGGGTCATTTCTTGTATTTACACAAAATCACTTTGAATCTTCTATCTTTCGCTATGTGTAAAACTATTCAAAATAATCAAGAATTTACGTATGTACTAGCAACACTGTGACCGTGGAAAGAGAAGTGGCAACACTGGAGAAATGACAAACCGTTAGTGGACAATAACCTTAAAAAATATAATTACTTTTTTTTCTATAAATCCTATAATTTCGTCTATTTTATCTGGTTTGATGAACTCATATAAAATTTTTAAAGTCGATTCACACTATATAGAAAATATCGCGGTGATCAATTATTTACATGGCAAAAATCAACCAAGGTCAGTACAAAATGTTCAATTTGTAGGCACATAGTACATTTTATGCATAACATTTTATAGTAATTGTCTAGAAATGAGGGGTAAACTAGAGATTTTTGAAATAAGAAAGTGCATTTGCGCACAAATCTTTAGTTCGGTCAGATAATAACAATAGTTCATATCTTTAATTTTCACACTACTCCTTATGAAAAATTGGTATATGCATGGGCTCTGGAATAAATATTTGGTTTTAAATAAAAAACTAAACAATTTTATCTGACCAGGTTTTAATTTTTTTGAAATATATTCTTAACCTCACTTTTGTTAAGTATCATAAAACTTACAAGGTATAAATTTGGTTTCTTTGTAATTGACCACTGTGATTGGATATCCTAACTGGGATCGATAAGAAATGATATCCGTTTTTCCAATCACTTTAGTTTAAAGAAAACAGCTAATATCCATGTGGGAGTTGGGAGTAGAAAAACTACTAATAACAATGCATCAAACTGGGTTCTACAGTCGGATTTTATATGGAAACTTTTTTATTTGCTATCAAACACAAAAGAAGGAAATAAATAAAATATCTAATATGATATCAGATAATTTACTATAAGAAGGCCCAGGAGGAGAGGCTCTACACATAAAGATTACTGTTTATTATTGGACGAGATTTTATCGTCGAAAAAGTGATCCTTATCTCCTTTAATATTTTGTCAATTCTCCTGTTGACGACAACCCCAATTCTTTTTGAGAAGAATCATTCTTTTTATACAATAGCTTACTTGTTAGGGTCCAAACGTTCAAGCTAATGCCTGTTATTATTAAGGGTTAAGGGCCTACCATCGCTTTTGGGTATTTTTTACTTGCTCCTTGTATTTAAATGTGTATAGGAGTTTTAAGTACCAAAATGTTACTACATTGTAAACGAAAATATGTTGAAATTCCCATAAATATGGTTGGTTAATTTTGTCCATCAAATATCCCCGCGAATTTACATTCTAATTGTAATTTTACATTTGTTAAGTTCAGAAAAAGAGTTTTCTTTCATTTCGTCAGATCCATCCCTAGACGCGTTTCACCATATCATGGCTCATCAGTAGAGCTAGGATCCGACGAAAGAAAGGAGTAACTCAAAACTGATTTAAGCAGTATTTGGTGAAGCACACCAGCAAGATGTTGCCCAGAGGACATCTGTGTCATTGTTAGACACCCTTGAGAAAACCAGCACCTCTGACTAACTCATATAAATAATCTTTACAGGTGATTTCCTCTCTTTTTTACTTATTTCTATAAGTTTGTTAGAGTTACTGGTATGCTCAAGAGTGTCTAACAACGACACAGATGGCGCTCCGTGCCACATCTTACCGGTGTGTCCCACCAAGTGCTGCATGAGCAGCTTTGAGTTCTCCTTTCTTTCGTCGGATCCTAGCTCTACTGATGAGCCATGATATGGCGAAACGCGTCTAGAGATGGATCTGACGAAATGAAAGGAAATTCTTCTTCTGCCCTTATTTATATAAGTAAAAACTTTAAGTAAAACTATTAAGAGGAAATCACCTGTCCCGCCAGGCAGCGCTAACTCGCATCGGTTTATCAAACCGAAAACAAGCGCAAAGGAAGAGTTTCCTTTCATTTCGTCAGATCTATCCCTAGACGCGTTTCGCCCTATCATGGCTCATCATTGTTAAGTTTCTAATATATCATTTGTAAATTCTTCCTAAAAATCGCTGTAAAATAAGTGTAAAATATATATAAAGATTCAACAACTTTAGTAAAAATTATATACTTTTATATTTGGTTACAGTAAGACAATGTTGTTAGAAGTTATTATTGTAACTTTAAATATCTGCTGGAAATGTGAAGTTACTATTAATATTCGAGTATTAGTAAACTAAAATTTATTAATAAAACATTAATTATTGTTGTAACTTTATTTCTTATTTCATTTATAATGATTTTTATAATGGATTATTGTAAAGAACCATAATGTGTGTCATAATTTTAAAATTATTTTAAGCTATAACCGGCAGTGACGTCATCTTTTTTTGATTTAATTTTATAGTCGAATTTTAATTCTTTCATCGAATAAATATTAGAAATAAAATATATTTTTAAATATATATTTTAACAATTTTTGTTAAAACTATAAATTAACCGCCACCGTATTTTAATAGTTCCTCGGAAAATATAATATTTAAAAAAATACTTACTTAAACCCATGATTGCATCAAGATGTGCGCATGTTGACCAACTCGGAAGGAGAAAAATTACTGGTTCATCAATTAATGTTTTGAAATTACAAATTTTCGGTGTGATTTTAATTGTTTGTTTTAAAATAAAGTGTTAAGGCGATATTTAAATAGATATTTACGATATAAGTGGGATAATAACCTTATCAACGCACGCATGCCAAATCGCATAAGTAGTTATATGTCAAAAAAATTTAAACATACCTATATTTTTCTCTCAAATAATAAAATAGCAGTTGCAGCTATCAACATGCAGAGTTTCCTTAGATTTACCATATTAATTCCAAACAAAAAAGAGAAAATAATTCATATTGACTTATAATATGATTCGAGAAAATTTGTATTCAGTACCTATCGAAGAAGAAGCTTTAAAAGCTTTTTTTTTGTCCACAGAAGTAAGAAAAATACGAGAAATGGTGATTTAATGTTTTAGTTCGAATAATAAAGAGCTGTGAGGTAAGAAAAATTAATGCAGTAATAAATACCTATTTCACTTAAAATGAGAACGATAATAGGTTTTTCTTCTCCCTATATTGTAAACAACGCATTTTGACGCTGTTTTGAAGGACGTAAGTAACAATTACCAAAAAGGTATCGATTGCCCTTGACGACGGGTTGTAAGTCAACTTGGGTGGTAATACCATATAAAATGCCATATGCCATATAAAAACAATGATTTACAAAAATTGAGTAATCTTAAGTGATATGAATATTATTAGTACAATTATTTACAAAATTTGGATAAATATTTTCTAGTTTTTTCTCAATTTGGATGAAACTCCATAATTTCTCCAACTCTAACCAAGTTTTCTGTTACTCTTGAAGTACTGCAGGAGACTTTTGGCACAAATGTTGCAAATACAATCCGCATTTTTTGTAATAAGTTTTTCTTTGTCTAACGCAAAGTTTCGACTGTATTTCCATAAATGCCTATTGAACGTGATTGAACCACTGATGCCGATTGAACGCGGAATGTGCCGAAGTCAACGACGGATTTGTTTTAACTTCCGACAGCGCATAAGTATGTCTGATTTCGTTCTTAGTTTAAAATCATTTATGTAATCTTCTAATTCAATATAATCCCGTAAGGTCAACCATGAGCGGGGCCGATTTATCCATTAGGCAAGAAAGGCAGCTGCCTAGGGCGGCAGGTTGATGGAGGGCGCCAAAATTTTTAATGAAAATACTATCCGAAAATGTAAAAAATAAAAATAAAAATACGCCAAAGAAAAAAAAAATGTTTTAAAAAATGTACTTGGATTTTTATCAGTGAGAGGAGGGCGGCAAAAAAAATGTGCTTAGGGTACCAATTTTCCTTAACACGGCCCTGACCATGAGCTAAGCAAAACGGCCGAGTGGAGCGGTTCGGTGGTGGCTTCGATCTATATTGGGGAGTTTTCGAATGACATACTTTGGAGTATTTGCTCTTTTTGATAATGTTATAATTTTTATTTGTTTTGAAAAATAAATTAATTAGGTGAATCATTGACCAAATGACCTTATGGAGAAGCCGCGCCTGCATATTAATAATGAGAACTATTATAAAATGGTAATTTCTCTTTAAAAATAATAAGTACCTATATTTTATTGTATATTTAATCAATTCTTTCAGTTGACGTTTTTATATCGCTGTTTAACAACAAAAGATTTGTGCCGTCACGTCAGGTCGTGTCAAGAATGTTTTACAGGCAAATCTAGTATACAAACCCCAAAATTTAAAACAGACAAGAGTGACATGTTTACAATAAAGCAGGATTTATTTCTTTCACATATGTTTCCCGTCGCTTCCAGGACGTTATTTAATCGATTCCTGCGAACAGGATACAATGTCCCGCATTTATTTTTCCTCGACGGGTTTTGTTATTCGTATAATAAAATGCCACCGACTGACTCTTCCATTGTATTGGGGTGTTGAATGTCAGCATTTTTAGAGAAAATAATAAATATTTTGTATTTATATCTTACATAAAATTATTTTGTACGAAATGAAATAGTATATTACATAACAAGTAATGAAAGTGATACTTTTCAAACGAGGGGATATTTAGCATGATGCGTCAGCCGAGTGCGGAAATTCTCCGAGTTTTAGAATAATCACTTTCACACGAGTAATGTACACTATTTTTTTCAGGGCCACAAAGAATTATTAAAAAAGTTTTTGATTTGTGAAAAAAATATTTCAACACTAGTGTTGAAAAAAAATATCAACACTAGTATTGAAATTAGCATACTTAGGATTATGTTCCACTTAATATCTGGTTTCATAGTTTGTCAATAGGCTTTTCCTTTATTTGTAATTAAACTTTTTCATTTTTTCATATTTTATATATCATAGGAAAAAATAATCCTGGATTGACTTCTAGATTAACCAGAAATTCTTCAGCATTAAACATAAATTTAAAAAATTCACTCAACAAGGAAGATTTTAATTCAAAATAATTCTATAAACTATTTAATGTTTTTATAAAAAAAAGTCAATTACTCCTGATGAGATTTGAACCTGTGACCTTGCGATCTGTATACTAGAGCTCTATTCTCTACGCTATCGCTACCGATAAAGATTTGTTGTTTAATACATAACACTCTCTTCAGCGCGATTTGTTTTTTCTGGTAATAGATTTTCCAATAGATTATTACAATTATTTATTGCTGTTGTTTATTATATACACGGCTGATATATTGAATGGTATTAAAGATTGTTCCTACCAGGCTTACGCTGATGACACTCAAATAGTTTACAGCTTTTTCCCTATTGAACACCACATTGGTGAGTTTATAATAAACGAAGAACCCAATAAAATTTCTGAATGCTCGAAAAAACATAACTTAGTTCTAAATCCAAGCAAGTCAGTGGTTTTGTTTTTTGGTGACCGAAAAATGCCTGACATAGCCAAGACAGTACAACTACAGATTGATGGAATTTCTTCACCAGTAAAAAATGTTGCGAAATCTCTAGGCATTATGATTGATTCAAAGCTAAAGTTTAATGAACAAGTAAATAAAACCATCCAAAAAGCCTTTTATCGACTAAAAATATTATATTCAAACAGGCATATTTTGTCCAAAAGTCTTAGGAGGACTTTGTCTGAATCATTGGTGCTATCACATTTTAATTACTGTTCATTTGTTTATGACTCTTTCCTTACCCTTCTAGAGAAGAGAAGGATCCAGAAGGTGCAAAACTCATGTTGTCGCTATGTGTGTTCACTAAGAAAATATGATCACATATCGAACTCATTGCTTGAGCTTAAGTGGCTTAATATGGAAAACAGGAAACTTCATTTTGCAGTATTCGTCCTTAAAATTGTTCTTACTGGGTCTTCTTCTTTTCTGTATAACTTGCTCGTTCCTGGAAGCCAAATCCATCAACGAAGTACTCGTTACAGGTTCCTCTTTTATATTCCACCACATAGGACAGCCTTGTTACAGAGATGCTTTAGCTATCGGGCGCCATATATTTATAATAGTTTGGAAAGCGAATTAAAACTGTTAAACCCCGAGAATTTTAAAAGAAGACATAGGAATGTATTGCTAACTTCTCAAATAACCAACGCTGCTTAGTCCTCAAATATGTTGGCTTTTTAATACTATAAAATTAACTTGTATCATAATCATTATATAAGTAATTATGTGTTTTTATTTATATTTATTTATTTTTATATTCTAATTTTAGTAGTTAAGTACTTCTTATGTAGATAGTATTTTTGTTTTTTGCTCGTTTGTATTTACACAGCTATGCACGGTTCGATGCAAGAGTAGCTATTGCAGCTAAATCTCGCCTTGCTATGGCTGTGCCTTTACCATATATACTTTGAATATATTTGTTATAATTTGCAATTTATCAAGAATAAAAGTCGATTTATTATTATTATTATTATTATTATTATTATTATTATTATTATTATTATTATTATTATTATTATTATTATTATTATTATTATTATTATTTATAATTTTAGATGGCGTATTTTCACACTCTAATTCTGAACCACTCGAAAAATATATGATAAATAAGTTAAATACTTAAGAATTACTGTTTTCTAAAATTTGTTCTTTTTAATAAATAGGGGTGGTCTGTCAAATGGGCACCATATGTTTAAATTAAATAGTTTCCCTTGTATTTCAACACTAGTATTGAAATATTTTTTTTTTCAACGCGTGTGTGATAAAGGCGCTTTTTAGCCAAATTAACCGTGCTTTTTATCTCATTTGCATAGGTCGTAGGAAAAAAATTATTTTTTCTACTCTAACATGGATCTTTGCTCTTTCCTTTACTTTTACACTAAAGTGATTGGATAAGTGGGCTATTCCGGTTAACTGAACGGATATAATTTCATATCCAATCAATCACATTGATCAATTACAAAGAAACCGAAATTTTACGAGAGGCTTTCTGACATTTAACAAAAGTTAGGTTAAAAATATACTTAAAAAAGATTCAAATCTGTCAGATCAAATTTGTTGTGTTTGATTTTTTTATATTTGAATCAAAACATTTAGCCTATTGCCTATGCATATACCAATTTTTCCCATTTTAAATCTTTTCGCACGAAATATATTTTTACTAAACTATTCTTAGGTTTTTTCTGACCGCACTAAAGTTTTGTGCACAAATGCACTTTGTCTTTTTAAAATGATTCAGTTTGAAATGCACAGAAGATAAATGGTTTGTTTGGCTTGTTTCTACCCGCATAAGAATCATAACTCCAAAAGTATTAGAAAATAGCTGTAGAATTCGTTTTAAACAATTAAAAACGGCCTTTGTGCTTTAATATAAACTTTTAAAAAGACTTAACTCAACTTGTCAACAATGACATTGGAAAGTGGTATTTCAAAATGTCTACTATGGCGTCATTTTTATCGTAGCCTATGGAAATCTTATTTTTTCTACTCCCACATGGAAATTTGCTGTTTCCTATACACTTAAGTGGCGAGTAAAGTAGGCTATTTCAGTTAACTTTGCGGGAATATATCATATCCATCCTAGATAGGTAATGAAACTGACCAATCACAGTAGTCAATTACAGAGAAGCCATTGTTGTTTATAAAAGTACTGACCAATCACAGTATATTATTTTTACTGAAGCTCCACCTTCTTTTTCAAGATATTAAATTATATAATTTAAATGCATCTGATACAATTTGTTATTAATTTGTTCAATATAATAAAATCTAGATAGATAGATTTATCAATAATGCAACCTGCTGAATGTGCATAGAAAATTAATTTCATGTAGCATCATTTATTAGTTGGGTTTTCCGATAGTTAACTAAACGCTTTGATAGTCCAGATGTTAGAGCGTTGGACTATGGAACCAATGGTCGTGAGTTCGAGCCCGGCAACCTACAAATTTTTTTTTTACATTTTTTAGCATAAGGTCGTAGAAAAAATATACTGTTCAACTCGAGTGGATTGTCCATATTGCCCTCGGAAGTTTGAGCTCTCCGCCTACGGCGTCCTGCTCAATTTACTTACTCGTGCGATATGGACATCATATCCACTCTTGTTGTACAAACTACTATAAACTCTTTTCTTCAGTTTAATTATTCAAACATTTAAAGTGATTTTCTAGAAAAAAAAGGTTAGGGATTTTTCCCAAGCTATTGGCAACGAATAGGTTTCGGAAGGTCTAAATTCTTATTTATTAACTTTTTATATCCATATATTATTATATACTATTAAGATTTAGATCATGAAATATAAAATCTTCAGCGCTGATTAATAATTAAGATATTTAATTCCTTTAATAAAGCCTTTTTAATAAACACGGTTCGATAACCCAAAACAATACTTTGTTCCACCAAATTTAAGTCTTTAGGGACCGTTCGGCCCATGCACGGAAAGCAGAAAACAGTTTGAGTGGCCCCCTGAGTCCTTTTAAAAAAAGGGCTGCCATAAGTTTTAACCTTTTAACGCCACTTAGCCGCAACGGTGAACGTGATCGAATATATTTTACGATTTTTATTTGTTAATTTTCTTGAAAGTATGCTTACCTTTCTATAACTGCAATATAATAAATTTGTTTTCTGCTCCCACATAAAAATTTGCTGTTTTCTTTAAACTAAAGTAATTGGAAAAGTGGTTAACTGAACGGATATGATTTCATATTCATCCTAGTTAAGACATAAAACTGACCAATCACAGTGGTCAACTACAAAGAAACCAAATTTACACGTTGTAAATTTTACGAGTCGTTTTCTGACACTTGACAGAAGTGAGGTTAAGAATATACTTCAAAAATATGCAAATCTGTCAGATAAAATTGGTTTTAACCCAGAGCATCTGCATATATAGTTTTTTCCTAAAGAGTGCACGAAATGGTGCGAAAATTGAAGTAATAATACCAAAATTGATATCAAAATATATTTTTAACGAACTATTGTTTTTTTCTGACCGAACTAAAGATTAAATAAAGATAGAGAAAAATAACAGGTAAATCTTCGTTAAATAGTGGTACATGAGTACATAAAACCAGATAAAAAAGACGAAATTATAAGATTTCCAGAAAAAAAAAACATTTCATTTTATGGTTATGGTATTTCTACAGTATTGCTACTACTCTTTCCACGTTAACAGTGTTTCTAGTTTTTAAATTGGCAATTATTTTGAAAAACTTTACCATCGCGAACGTTAAAAGTTTACATTAATGCACAAAAGCCGTTTTAAAATGATTTAAACGAATTTTACATCAGCTTTCCTTTTGGCGTTGCAAGGAAGCAACCAATAATACATTTCAATAAAAACTAGCTGTGATTGAAAAAATAAATTGTTCTTTTTTATTAATAAATATATATCGCGAAGTTAAAGGTATAATATCAAAATTAATACCAAAATAATTAATGCACCAGGGCCATTAAAACGAATTCTACAGAAATTTTGTCGGACTTTCGGAATTATAATTCTTAGGCAAGCAGAAATAAACCCCGATCAAACCTTTTTTTTTCTGTGCATTTCATCAAAATAATTTAATCAAACCAGCTACGATTGAGAAAAATAAATTGTTTATTTTTATTAATTAATAGTATCGCTTTTTGTCTGTTATTCTGCAAAAGGCCGAATGTGAGAAAAATAGATATATTCAGTGAGTGATTTTGTGTAAATATAAGAAATTACCCAAATCGATAAATATGTTATCGTGGAATTTGGTCTATGGATTTGCCATCGAACTGAATTTTTCTTTAATTGTTTTTTATTATCTTTCTCACAAGTTCACGACCAACAAAGACTAGTTAATATAAAGCAAGGCTATATATTGGAAAATACCATAATATGTAAGAAAACGGTATTGGTTAAACCGGCCTAATTCAATACCTACTCAATTGATCAAGTTTAACAGAAATGCCGTAAATAACACCTAAAATCATATTTTTAACCCATTAAGTTTGCCTTAAGCCATAAGCCAGTTATACATTTTCCAAAATTAGGATAACTATAAATGGTGAGATTTAAACATTATTCTAAGTACAAATAACTAGTGAAAACTGCATGAATCTTATAAAAATTGGTTATGAATCTGTTTATTGATCCCCGTGTTATCACTTTTCTTGGAATATGTCAGAAAAACACCAATTTTCCTTATTTTCGGACTGGTGACACGTTCACACTGTATAGGGTTTTAAAAGGGTATTTTCCTCCAAGATTCTAAAAGCCTACGGGTCCTATGTCCCTTTGTCAAAAACTAGCTAAGCCGAAATAGCTCCCCTGTTTGGCATAGTTTATTGCAAATATTCCCAAACTAATCGGGATATTAAAGTTGGGCCTGGGTCCTTGTATGGAATATCAATAGGACAAGTTTGTTAACCTCTCTTGGAAAAAAAGTTTTGTGCTTCTTAGAAAAGAGGGATTGCCTTGTACAGAACCTACGTTTTGGTATATAAATATATATGTACCTACCTACACCACCATATTAAATATTTATTTGTGTCTGGTGTCATTTTAAAATTGAAATTTCTTTACGAATAAATAATAAATTTCTAATAAAAAAACCTTGAATTGTTATGCAACAAAAATGTTAAGAAAATATTTCTAAAATATTTTTTCAAATTCATACTATACACGATCATTCTGACTGACATGACGGTTCTAAATATTAATAATCCTTCGTCACTATTGCATTAGTCCTGTTTTTATTGGTGACTCTAAATGGTAAGTATTACTGACAGCTGACAGTATTTACTGATTTTAATCTAAAAATTATTAATTATTAATTATTAATGTATTAACTTGAAGAAGTAGTCCATACTTAAAGTGGAGTGGGAATATAGAAGGTAAAAATAAGAACACAAAGTCTTCCTCCACTGATATATTATAGAAATATTTAGTCAAATTCTCTACATGTTTCGAATGCAGAAGCATTCATCTTCAGGAGAAAAAATTAAAGAAGAAAGGGCCAGCAGATATCACCCTAACTGAGCAACACAAATATAGGTTCGGTGTAAAATGAATGAAGAAAACAATACACATTGCATTGTGAATAAGAAAAATATAAGGGTTGAGACTTAAGGTACTATGAAAACTTTAAAGGTGGAGTGAAAAATTTAGCATCTTTGTGTGGAAGAACTGTCGAGAAATCAGAATGAAGTAACAAGCTATAAGCTAGTCATTAGAGAACATATTATTTTAGAGAAGTAAATAAAATTATTTACTAATTTGACTAAATATTTCTATAATATATCAGTGGAGGAAGACTTTGTGTTCTTATTTTTACCTTCTATTAATGTATTAAATCGTACGCCAGCTCGGTGATACAGTGTAACTCTGCAGGCAGGGCGGTCTGGACTCGAAACTGGAGCTGATCTACGGACTAGATACTTGATAATTTGGGATCAGTTCAGAACTAATCAGCCATTCATTCCTACTTATTGGCAAACCGATGAAGGTGTATAGTGAACTATATTAAACAACTTCTATAGAATACATTGGGAATTACAGTTTCTGAAAGAAGGTGTAAGTCAAAAATAAACAGGTAATTTCGTACATCAGGCGCCTTGATGGTATACATCCACAAAAATTAACTTAATTAAGTAAAATTTTAAAAAAACTTAAACAATTTAAAGAAATGCTCGGGTCTTGCTCTTAAAACAGAAATTATATACATAGGTATAGATATACAGAGTGTTACAAATTCGACATACCAGCATTGGAATCTCGGAAACCATAGGAGTTAGAGAAACGGTTAAATGGGGGAAAAGTTGTGTATTTCGGTGCTAATTATAATGCCCCTTTAAAAGTTTTCAAATTACGAATCCTTCCGATTTTATTCGAAAAAAACCGAAATTTTGCAAAATCGTTTTTATTTTTTCCTGAGCTCATTTGACTAGCTATTTAAAAATAAATGACACTTTGTCGTTGCCACTTTTTCTCCTCTACAATATGACGTTACTAAACTAAAGATCCGCCGTTTCGTCTCCGAGCGGCCATCACCAACTTAACTTTTTTGAATACGGAGCTGCATTTTTTTTAACCGATTTTAAAACCCGCCTACCCTCAAAATGTAATCGCGATATTTTTTTTTTCATAATGATAAATTTTCCTTGCTTATTTTTTTAAATTAATATTTTTTACACTTCTTGTCAACTTCTGGCAACGAATCACAATATTAATTAAAAATTTAATTTTATTTAAAACATTCATACATAAGTAACATAATTTATTTTAAAAGAATTTTTTAATATATCTAAATTCACTAATTATAAATCCTTATTTTCTAAATGTTCAAAGAGATTGCCTTTTTGCTCAATAAAACGATCGATTTTTCTTTCAATTTTGGCGACAGCCCTTTTTAACAGATCTTCTGCTTATCCTACCAAATGCAACCTGTATGCGTTCTTCTATGGTATCTACGTCATTTTTATAAATAACATTTTTTTAAAATAAAGTTTGTAATTAATATTGTAATTTGTTGCCAGGACCGGACTGAAAAAAAGTGTAAAAAATAAATGAATTTAAAAAAATAAGCAAGGACAATTCATCATTATGCGAAAGTAATATCGCTATTACATTTTGAGGGTAGGAGGGTTTAAAAATCGGTTAAGAAAAATCCATGTCCGTATTTAAAAAAGTAAAGTTGGTGATGGCCGCTCGAAGACGAAACGGCGGATCTTTAGTTTGGTAACGTCATTTTGTAGAGGAGAAAAAGTGGCAATGACAAAGTGTTATTTATTTTTAAACAGCTAGGCAAATGAGCTCAGGAAAAAATAAAAACGATTTTGCAAAATTTCGGTTTTTATCGAATAAAATCGAAAGTATTCGTAATTTGAAAACTTTTAAAGCGGCATTTTAATCAGCACCGAATTGCACAACTTTGCCCTTATTTAACCGTTTCTCTAACTCCTATAGTTTCCGAGATTCCAATGCTGGTATGTCGAATTTGTAACACCCTGTAGATACTTTGTCGAAAATTACCATACAGCTTGAAGTCTTTTACGAAATTGGATGGAAAGTTTTTCCTATTTTACCGTATATAAGCCACTTTCTGGAATTGGCGCTTTCGGAAAATTGTCTAGACCTATATTGCAGCTATCTGTTACTAAAATTTGAAAGTCGATGTCCTTCGGTAGGACGTTTGTTGTTATAACATCGAAAAGATAGTTTGGGATAGCTATTAGGCAAATCCCAGGAAGTTTTCGAGGTTTAGGATGAAACCGATTATTCGTAATAATTTAAGGCAGGCTACTACAATAATAAAGGCAGGGGTATTTAAGATAAAAATAATGGGTCTAGTTTTAAAAGGTGGATGGATATTAACTAGTTAACAATAAATTTAGGGATTTATCATTACTTTGGAAAGATCTTGGTATATTTAACAGATCGGAATATCCCTGTTTATTTCAAGCAGAATATTTGTGGTAAAAAAGTGGCCAGTTAAACATTTTCTACAAATATCCACCGCTACATAGCCACTTATATTTAGAAAACCAAGAATTTCTTAAGTGAATAATATAGGACGTTTTAATATCTGAACTGATATTTTTCTCTAATTATACGCAATGTACCATGCCTATGTTCAATAATATCATTTTTACAAATGAAATCTATAAGGCAGTCCTCACAAGGGGAAATCTAAAGAAACTGTAGTACCTTGAATATCAGGAGACTGGGCGACAAGACTACTCAAGTTGCCTCTGTTCCTCACACAGCCGATACTATAGTCAAGCAGTCGCGAGCTGAAGGTTGTTTCTAATTTATCCCCGCACCTTCAATCTATATTTATATATACCACGGAATTTATTTCAATTTTATTCATGGATTTTGGCTTAAAAATGTGCTTCATATCTATTAGTTTGCTTCAATCAAGAGACTAGAGAAGCGAGGCGACTAGCATGTTGGGTCGCAGATACTCGGGTTGCGTCTGTCTCTCAGTCGCCGCAACTTAGGTAGGGCCGAGTGAGTAACGCCTAGTCTCCTCGTATCCACACTACCACAGTCTCTTTTAAGTTTCCAGTCTCTTACTATCCACGCTACTAGAGTTTCTTTTACATTTCCCCATGGACTGTCTCAGTGGTTCGTAATTTATATCCGCCCCTTCATTTTGTAATTATATACAGCACTAGATTTTTTCAGCTTGAAAATTTGCTCCATATTTATTATTTTGTGTCACTCAGAGAGAGACTGTAGTAGCAAGGTGACCTGCATGTCGGGTTGTGGATACTTGGGTTGCGTCGGTCTTCCAATCGCCAAAACTTAGGTAGCGTCAATTAAATCTACATGCTGGATGACCTAGTCGCCTAGTCTCCTAGTAACATACGCTACTACAGTTTCTTTAAAGTATCTTCGTGTAAGAAATGCCTTAGAAATATTTTATACCGGGTCCGCCAACGAAGCGGGGACGGAAATTTAAATCATTATCGAGGAACTTATCAAAATTACTAAAGCAGCATGAGGTATGGACTTAAAAGCTGCATATTTTAAAAATATTTTACATTATACAGGGTGGCTCAAAAAAGGGTGGCGGACTAAACTTGCATTTTTTTAAATGGAACACCCTATATATTATATTATTTTCTAATTCCCTATACAATTCCACGTATATTTTGTATAAAATGTCATATGTCTAAATTCAATTGTTTTTGAGTAATTGACGTTTAAAATATGACATTTTCAGACTTTGACAAGCTGTAACATTGGAACGGTTCATCTTAGCGAAAAATGGTTTTCACCTCCCCATCTTACTTTTTTATTCTCTATCTAAAGAAACGAACCTCCGATTTACCATGTTAAACCGTTAAAACCTGTTTTTTGGTTTAACATGGTAAATCGGAGGTTGGTTTCATTGGATAGAGAATGAAAAACTAAGATAGGGAGGTGAAAACCATTTTTCTCTAAGATGAACCGTTCCAATGTTACAGCCTGTCAAAGTAAAAAAATGCCATATTTTAAACGTCAATTACTCAAAAACAATTGAATTTAGACATATGACATTTTATACAAAATATACGTGGAATTGTATAGGGAATTAGAAAATAATATATATAGGGTGTTCCATTTAAAAAAATGCAAGTTTAGTCCGCCACACTTTTTTGAGCCACCCTGTATAATGTAAAATATTTTTAAAATATGCCGCTTTTAAGTCGATACCTTATACTGGTTTAGTATTTTTGATAAGCTCCTCGATAATGATTTAATCTTCCATCCCCGCCACGTTGGCGGACCCGGTATAGTCATGATAAAAAATTAAAACGCGAAAACCCGATTTAGTCGTGTCTGCCTACGGCAAGGGAAATCGTAACAATAGTAATTTTTTGCTGCCCAATCAAGGATCTGTAAGAGAACTGACACATGCCATATAAATCATCTTATCTGACGTCTTAAAACTGGTAAGGCGACTACGACGCCGGTGGTGTAAAACCTTTTGAGATTGCCATTTAATTTGTTTTTAGTTTATTAAGATATATTTTAACTCTGTTCATGATAAAATAAACATGAAATTTTATTTGGTAAAAAAACTTTAATTCTTAAAATTATTATTCATGAAAATTTATAACTAAACTGCGAAAAGTCGCCTTTGGGTATGCTTGAGCTTATACTTAATTATCTGTTTTCATAATAAAAATGTTTAATGAATGGATTGTTGAATTGCCGATTTTTTTTTATTAATAATATTTGTTGTATAAGTTATGCACTGTCCCCCTCCGCTGATAATAAAGAGTGAAGCGAGGGAAGACGACGTTAGTCAGTTGGAAGACATTATTAAATTAATTTATTTTATTGCCAATGTCTGGGCAATAAAATAAATTGTGTTTTTTTTTTCGTGTGTTTTATTAATATAATTGAATATTGTAATTAACTAAATAACTAAAATAATATATATTTTTTAATGGTCTACGTGAGGATCTCATTTATTAACTATATGTGTTATGTGGGTTAACTAATGTCGAGAGAGTCAATTTTGAACGACAAATTTCCAAAAAGCTAAAGGGATAAGAGATGATAAAACAGTGATGTTGTTTATAGGGTTATAGCAGTCAAAGGAACCAATATATTTTTTTTAAAATATAAAGAGGTGGCGGTATGACGGGCGGAAATAATATATTTGTGAAAAAGGTCTTTTTTGGGGTTATTAAAATTAATAATTCAATTTATCGCATGGAGCAAACTAGCTGTATTATAACTGACTGTTAATTTTTTTTAGCAATCTGTATAATAATTATCATAAAATAATGTAAATTTATATTAAATACAATTTACTTAAAAAGTAATACTCTGTATAATAATTTTTGATATTATTAAATTTTATTTGCTTTTAATAGATATTATTGTAAGAATTATAAAATATTCTTATAGTTATTATTATTCATTATCTTAAAAGGATATTTTCTAAAATAAATAATATTTTTTTTATTTGCTTTTACTATATATTATTGAAAGAATAATTATAAAATACTTTTATAGTTATTACATTAATAGTTATAATATACAGCAATACCAATAGAAAATTAATATATTTTATTGTAAAAGATAAGATATATTTCCTTTTAAGCGATGAATGTGGCTTCTGCATTAGAGTTCCTGCTAGATGGCGCTTATACATTTTTACTGCTAATTTATTACTATGAAATTCTTCAAAACGCGATGTCTGTGTTTCTGTAGATGCTTACGGTTATTGGCTTTCCGTAGAGTGTTAAGAAAGAAACGGTCGTCATTGTCAACCTGTCCCCCAGGGAACCCATTGTTTTGGCATCCCTGTGTACTGATGATGCACCGCTTGCCGCGAACTTTTCTTTTTATTTTATAAAGCGAGGCGCAAACCAGAGCGCTCGCGCCGTGGTTGCGGTTCGGTGACATTCGCCACCGCGACGCGTCCGCTCTAGTTTACAATAAAGTCAAGTAAATGTTACAATTAAATCTAGTAAATCTTACAATACAATCTGGTGAATTTTATAATAAAATCTGATGAATTTTACAATAAACTTTAGTAAATCTTACCATAAAATATAATAAAAGCAAATAAGAAAATAATAATTTTAATTAGAAAATATCGTAATATTTAATAACAATTAAAAATAATTATAATAATTTATATTACCAAAAGTAATACCCGTCACTAAATGAAATATAATAATTTTATTGTAAACGGTATTAATCTGAATCATGGTCCTATATACTAGTAAAAATTATAAAACATATTATTCTATTTCCTTTACGTTGTATTATAAATTTCCCTCCGTATGTAAACAAAATATGTGTGTAGGTCCATATATAGAATATTCAGATAATTTAATGAAAAAGGCGAAAAATAACAATGAAGTTTAAATCCAATTTATCAACGACTTTTCCAGTCAATTTTTCAAAGTATGTGTTAAGAAACATATTTTTTCTACTCCCACATGGAAATTTGCTGTTTCCTTTACACTTAAGTGGCGAGTAAAGTAGGCCTATTCCAGTTAACTGTGCGGGAAAATCTCATATCCATCCTAGATAGGTAATGAAACTGACCAATCACAATAGTCAATTACAGAGAAGCCATTGTTGTTTTTAAAAGTACTGACCAATCACAGTATATTAGTTTTAATGAGGCTACGCCTTCTTTTTCAAGACACTAAATTATATAATTTAAATGCATATGGTAAAATTTGTTATTAATTTGTTCAATATAATAATATCTAGACACATTTATAATAATCAATAATGCAACCTGCTGAATGTGCATAGAAAATTAATTTCATGTAGCATCATTTATCAGTTGGTTTTTCAATAATTAATTAAACGCTTCAGTAGTCCAGACGTTAGAGCGTTGGACTATGGAACCAATGGTCGTAAGTTCGAGCCCGGCAACCTACAAACTTTTTTTTTACATTTTTTAGCATAAGGTCGTAGAAAAAATATACTGTTCAACTCGAGTGGATTGTCCCTCGGAAGTTTGAGCATTCCGCCTACGGCGTCGTCCCAATTTACTTCCTCGTGCGATATGGACATCAGATCCACTCTTGTTGTACAAACTACTATTGTGCATGAAAAATAGTCTCTTATTTAGACAATTGGTATTAAGTTACTTGAACAGCAAGAAGAAATATGATATCCACATCGCACGGGAAAGTAAGTTAAGCAGGATGCCGCTGTAGGTGCATACTAAAAATAAAAAATAAAACATTTAAATTCGGTGCGTTTTATAACTTATAAGAAAGATGATGGTTGGTTGGCTGGTGGAAAGATGATAAAAACCTCTAGAATAATAGTCGTCGCTTTACCTCTGTTAATCACTGAAATATCAATTTTTATATGAAAATTTGTATACTCATTCAATATTTTCATTTACAATCCCTGAAACTAAAGCTCTCAGGGTCATATTAGATAATAAAGAAAAATACCATTTTGTAGAAATTTTCGTAAAATCACTTTCTCCTAAATAACGGAGGTATTATCGATAATATGCCTGTTCAATTTGTTTTCGACCTTCTAAAATAATATAAAGTAGTAATATTTATATATTACAACTAAAAATTTGCAAGCTTTACAAATATCTCCACTCTTGTTAAGAATTTTACTCATGATTCAACTTAAAGCTGCTAAAACTCGTTAACTTAAGGGTCTTTTACAATTTCCTGGTAAAGGGCAACTTTTTTCATTAGTTTTAAAAACCTGCAGCGTTACTGTTTGTCTAAAATTCCCATGCAATATCAGCACCTTTTCCCCATTTTACCACGGGCGATTTTCAGTCCTGGCGGCTTGCCAAAATTATCCAGACCGATATTGACCCGGCGGCACAGCGTTTTAGCATTCCCTTTGAGCCGCCAAAATCCAGAGGACTACACCCCCTTGCGAGCCTTGCGGCCGTTGTGTTTCTAACAACTGAACTGGCTGGGACAGCTCGGGTATTTGGCATAGTTTATCGTAAATGTTTCGTATTTTTAAAACTAATGGGACTATAAAGAAAAGGCTTTCCGCTTCCATGCTTTCCGTTCCCTTCCCATGTCATGATATGGAGAATTACAATTAGGTTATGCTGAAATATATTTCCTGGACGGGTTAGGTTGACCAAGTTTTGTGAAATTACTGTGCGTAGCCTGTGATGTGCTTCTATTGACTAGTTAGTTTTTTTGACTGTATTGAAATAGGAAAATGTGTTATATGCGTCGCGGGGTCGGCGTCGGTTATACGTTTTCATATGTATCAAATTTATGCCTTTAGTGTTTTTTTACCACTCTAGGGTCGCCACTGGCTGACCCTGAAACTAAGATGCGCCCACTCAATAGGTTCTTTCACTATTATTATATTTGATTGTTTTGACATTTAAATTGTTAATTCGGTGGTATAACTATTGCTACCATGATTTTTCTTTAGCTCATTGAAAACAATCACAATTTCCACAAATTTTAAAAACGCAAAACTGCCACGATTACTCGATGACGTCGATACGATAAAAATGTACCGTGAGCATCATTACCAACTTTCCACTTGTCATGTAGGTGTTTTTGTTTACATCCTTCTTACATCCGAATCATTGTGGAATTTTGATGTATCTTTGTTTAAAATAACTGTTAACTTAACGCATAGAGTAGAAAGATCGACAAATAGCTTAGGCTCGACTTACTTAGATACTTACTCCTCTGTGAATAATTTTGGTGTTGCAACATGTGAAACCTTTTATGCTAGTTAAATAATATACTTTGTTCCTAGAACTTTATTTACTGACTTTAAGACAAAAGATAGGTAACATCTTGGAAATAATAATGATGATTTTTTTATTTTAGTCTGTTTTGGACTATTATTTCTATTAGATTAGTTTTCAGACTCTGTCATTGTATTATGATATAAAAGTTTTAGAGAACATTGGCAACACTGTCAAGCTTCCGTTTTCATGACATATATTCGATGAAGTCCGTGTTTATGTTCCAATAGTTTTTTTATTTATTTATTTTTTCAGTGATGGCTTAAAAATTTGTTTTTTTTGTAATTCACTTCAAGAAGAGCCTCAATTCAACATGGGAAATATAAGCGTGGTCAGATCCACTGAATTTTCAACAATAATATACCGATAGATGAGGCGTCTTATCGGTAATACCGCTGTTTTTTACAAGAAATCGATTTTCTGACAAATTTTCACGAAATGTAATTTTTATTTATAATCTGATAAGATCCTGAGAGCTTTAGCTCGAGGGTTTTATCTTTGATTATAAGTAAAATTATATTGAGTGATAATTTTCTTAGAAAATCTAGTTTCGAGTGAAAAACAAAGGTATGAAGATAAGGCACCGCTTTTAGAGGTGTATTTTATTGGATAATTTACTGAACCCGAAATAAAAGCCGTTTGTGATAAAGGAACACATTATTATGATTTACTTTTAAGTTTATAAACGCGCCACAACTAAAAATTAATTAAAAATCCAAGACTCAATCAGACGCGTGGAACGTCAAAAATCAAATTCGCTTGTTGTCATCACGGTTGCCATGAAAATGCCAAGATTTATTCAAAGCACACTAGGTTTAATCTTGCATACATTTTGTCAATAAAAATGTCCTTAAAAATGTCAAAATTAAGTTAAGTTTATGCTCTATAATCACCTCAAATACTGTTGTGTGTCACTTTTATTTATAGGGGTTATAATATTTATTTATTAAACTTGATTTCTTGAAATAATATACTGTTTGTTTGACAAAAAGCTAGACAGTGGTCTTGCCGAGCTAGCGGCAGGTTTTATCGGGTAAGACAACGTTACCAAGGTGGTTGCTATAAAAATTTGCGTTCTGATTGGGGTCTATATGTATATGTGAGGTAAATTATCATCCTACAACGATTCATATTTCCTGAAAACAAACACGAATTCTGATAACGCCGATTTTTACTGGGGAATTTAGCATAGTTTTAAATAAATTCCTTGTATTTTTTAAACCAATTTCATTATGATAAAGTTTTGTGTTCCATAACGATATAAATTTGGGCTATGTGGGAATTTATATTTATTCCGTGGCTTGGTCAGCGAAAATTTATATTGGAAATTAAGTTTCACAGAATTTAATGTGGAATATAAATTTTTCAGAACATTTATGGTTATTTTAATAGCGTAGTTGAAAGGCCGTAAAAACAGTTTACTTGCTTGTAAGGTGGTGGTAATATACAGGGTGCTACAAATTGGTGTACTTACACGGGGATTTTGAAAACGGTAAGAGATACGAAGATCGTTAAATTGAGGTAAAGTTGCGTGTCATGGGGCTTAATAATTTAGTTAAAGAAAATGTATTCCGAATACCATTAGCGATATTCGAAAAAACCGAAATAGGTATTTATTTTTGGTTTTTAAATTTTGGTTCATTTTTGATTTCAGAGATAACAAAAACCACTCTTCCATTGCCGTTTTTAATGTTCTACAAGAGGCGTTATTAGTTTTTCTATCTTCAGATTTTTATTTCAAAGTTAAATATAACCAAGAATAAGGTCATTAATTTATAACAATGATTGTTTTTATCGTGTTTTCATTATTTTTCAAAAAATACCAAAAACAGAAAAGAAATCAGTCCGCGACTAGGTACGAAATAAAATAGAATAATAGAATGTAAATCAAGTCAACGAAATCACGGTTGTCTCTCTTTCTAAGTGTAAAAGGTTTGATAGATAAAATCGCGATAAAAATGGGGTTTGATTTAAAACAGTTGGATTTGATCGGTTCGTGTTGATTGAATTTTTACGATCTAAACTCGTACTTAAGCAGGGTAGCATTTTATTAGACATTTAAGCCAGTTAAATTTTTTTATTTTAAGATAACATTTCTTTTCCATTTATGAAAGTCGTAATGTTCTCGAATAGAGAACAACGACTTCCTTTGAAATAGTAATTTTTGTAATTATACCTAGGTATACCTAAATATTTTATTAACTTAAAGAAATATAGTTGTCCTCTATTCAAGAACATTATGACTATTATCTGTGGCAAAAAAATATGATCTTAAATTAAGAGATTTTTTTTTTATGTATTTTTATAAATAAAAGCGTATGAATGAGAAAATCTAAATTTTGTACTTTTTAATTTGACCATTTTTCATAACTCATGCTGTTATTTACTGCCGTGATAGCAAAATATCGTACAGCCACGCAACATTTAAAACATATTCCCAGTCAGCGAGTGTTTGTTCTTTTTATTTCTTTATCTATGTGGGAAATTTTCCTGAAAAATAATTTAATCTCTTAAATTTAGCATAGGTTAGAGTAGCAGACCTTTAATATTGTCCAAACAGTTTCACATAGTCCTATGAGGTCTATTGTGATACCACACGTGTTCCGCAAAAGCCACCTTTATCAGATCTCTGATGATTATCGCGACCTACATCGCAGAAGGATGTTGACAACTCATTCAAACCAGCCACTTCTATTCATAAACTTGGTTATTTATTTATTTGCACAAATAGGATGCCAACAGGCCTCTGGCCCAAATTTGGCACCCACGAATTACAATTGGTGTACAGATTTTGATTTCTTAATACTAAAATTATATTTTAATAATAATTATGAAAAACCGCGTGACTTATAAGCTTTCTCCCAAAAGTTAGTAGAGATAGATTAAACAAATCAATATCATGGTATGAAGCGTTATAGGCGAGTGTTTACCTAAATTAGTTCTATAAAAACAGTTTGCAAATAGGTGAGTATTACGAAAGTTACGTGAGGGGATATTAAAACCTATACCGGATAGCAAATTTGGTTATTGACGATTTTAAATAGAAAACGAACATCAGCTTAAATACACTTGCGCTCAAGAGGTATTAACTGGAAAGTCCGTCGGAGTTCTGGTAAATTAGCATGAAGATCGAAGACACCGGTACTTTTAAAGTTTAGAAATCTAAAAAATGTATTCTGAATAATTTCCAATCTGTTTTTATATACCGCATACTGAGGCGTCCAGACGACAGAGGCAAAGCTAAGTCTACTATAAACATATGCAAAATACAGAAACTTTAAAGACTGCAGAGAAGACACAAATTTGCATGATCTAATTATAAAGCCTAGCATGCGATTACATTTGTTAGCAACATAATCAATATGCTCGTTGAAGATCATTTTTTTATCATAAATAACACCAAGATCCTTTATTTTAACTACTTCTTTAAGTAATATCCCATAAAAATTGTAACCATAAGAGAAAATATTTACATTTCTTGAGAACAAAATAAATATACATTTATCTAAATTTAGAAAGAGTTTGTTTAAAGCACAATATTGAAAAAAGAATCTAGTTCACTCTGAAGCAGCAAGCAGTCCCCGATACTCCCTATGCTGAGAAAAATTTTCATATCGTCCGCGTAAAGTGAAATTTAACAAAATTTAAAGCCTTTTTTCACATCGTTTAAATATATAATGAAAAATAAAGACCCCAAATGGGAGCCTTGGGGCACACCAGAAGTCACGTTGTAGACAGGAGACTGGTGACCGTTCACTGCAATAAATTGTGATCTATTAAATATATAAGAGGTTATCCACTTAAGGAGGTCCCCACATACACCAATTTGACTCAGCTTAGCTACCAAAATATTGATTTTTTTAGTCGACCTAATTGTAAGCTGCTTACTTTCTACGGGCTATTGAATAATGATTTATCCAGGGCATCCTTCTTTTTGCAAGGTCAGGACATTCATACAGGAAAAGTTAAATGCTTTCTTCCTATTCCTCATCTCTGCAACTTCTGCAGACGTCATTACTTGGTATTTGCATACCTTCGGCATATCTAAGCAAATTTGGCATACATACATATTTGATAACTAAGGAGATTATATTTTTAATTTTGTTTAAAAGGCTTATAAATTATTTATCACATACTTATTTTAATCGTAAGCGATGACGAATGAATAGTGTGAGAGGTAAGTAACATATCATTCATGATGATGTTGTTTTAGCATTGAGAAAATTGATCATATGGAATGGTTAAACGAAGAAACATTATGAACTTTATTACTTAAATTACTCTTTTCACTTCATAATATGTTTCTTCGTTTAACACTTTTACAAGAACAACTTCCTGAAAGCTCAATTAAGATTTCAATCAACTTCCTTTTAATTTAATTTAATTTGATTCCTGCGCTAAGTTAAGAAATAAAAAAAAACATACTTTCTCAAAAACCAAGATTGGCACAGCCATAAAAAAACAATAGCTATAAATCCAATATACGATTAAAACTTTTGCCATATTTCACATCACAGCAAACTATTAGATCTTTTAAACACAAAACACAACTGTGCCAAAAGACTTTATAACATAAAGTTATTTGTTTAACCACAAAGTCCACCAATATTTAAATAGTGTAAAGCTTAATAAATGACAGAATAAAGCCATGATTAGACTGGAATCGCAAAATGCGAGGTTTCACGTCGCCTGGTCTTGTTCAAATAAGGTTAAGGCAAGGTAGCTTGCATCGACTTAATGTAAAGGCATTTTTACATTAGGTGAAGTTGCAAGTTGCATGTGAATGTAAATGATCGTTTTAAATGGGAAACATGGGAGGTCATTGGTAAAATTAAAAGCTGATTAAAATGTCATCAAAGCGTATGATTTTAGACAATTTTGCTTGATATTTCACTTAATTTAAAAAGGCCTTAATAACTAAACTTTCCTGAACGGCGAGGCGTCATGCAAAATCGGTGTGGTTTTACGGGTACTTACCTTTTAGACGGTGGCTTAAAAAAGTAAAGTATGGAGTGCTTCTCCAGAATACTCAAGGAGTCACCCATTTAAATATAATGCGTCATTTCCATAACACCCTGTGTAGTATAATTCAAAAATAAACATTTAATCTTAAAATGTACGACATGACAAAGACAGTTTATATTTTCCTAACAAAATTAATAATTCTAAGTAACAATTTAAAAAAAATCGCGAAGATCAAAATAGTACCTACTTTGTACAACAAGAATGGATATGATGTCCATATCGCACGAGGAAGTAAATTGAGCGCCGTAGGGGAAGTGCTCAAACTTCAGAGCGCAATATGGATAATTCACTCGAGTTATACAGTATACCTTTTTTACGACTCAATTACGAACTTCATACTAAAAATTTTGAAAAAATTATTAAAATTAGACATTATAACTTTTTTGTTGGCCGTGAACTTGTGAGAAAAAAAGTTAAAGAAAAAGTAATTTCTCCGGCAAAGCCATGGACCACAAATTACACAGTAATATATTTATCAATTTGGGTAATTTCTTACATTTACAAAAAATCACATTGAATATGGCTATCTTTCTCACATTCGGACTTTTCCAGAATAATAGACAAAACGCGATATATTTACTAATAAAAATTAACAATTTATTTTTCTTACCCATAACTAGTTTGATTAAATTATTCTGTTGAAATGCACAGAGGAAAAAGGGTTGGTTCGGTTTTTTCTGCTTGCGTAAGAATTATAACTCCGAAAATACAACAAAATAGCTGTACAATTCGTAAGTTAAAAATGGCGTTTGTGCAATTATTATTTTGATATTACACCTTCAATTAAAAAAAAAACAAATTTAATGTGACATATTTTCATATTTTTGAAGTATAATTCTTCACTTCTGTCAAGTGTCAGAAAACGACTCGTAAAATTTACGTGTAAATTTGGTTTCCTTGTAGTTGACCACTGTGATTGATCAGTTTTATATCCTAACTAGGATAGATATGAAATCATATCCGTTCAGTTAACCGGAATAGCCCACTTTTCCAATTACTTTGGTGTAAAGGAAACATCAAATTTACATGTGGAAGTAGAAAAATTCTAATTATATGCCTTTTAAATATAATTTTCTATTGCCACCCGATTTAAACAACATTAATAGTCAATAAAAATAAAATATGATTAGTTGATACAATTAAAGTTGCACGAATTAAAAAGTTCGAAACTGTAACGTGGGCTTAAGCACTGTTCTCAAAAGTCTCGAGTCGGCAATCTCCAAATCCTACGACTAAACTTTGCACCCGAAATTACCATGCCGCATTAAACTAGGTTATGAGGACGAGCCAGTAACAACTTTTTCCCATTCTATTGCCTCCGTTTTCCAGTTTTGGCGACTTGCCAACGTTATACAGACTGATATTGAACCGACACGGCATTTTATCATCCCTTTAAATCCGAAGGTCAACACCCTTTTCGAGGCTTCTGTGGTCTGTTCGGAATAGTTTATTGAAAATATGCGGCATTACTGAACCTTACAGAGCAATAAATTAAATGGTTATGTCCTGCATGGCGTTGTTCGGAATAACAATTAGATGTAGGAAGATAAAATGAAAGCTTCTACAATCTACATGGTATTTTACAAATTGTATTTTACATTTAATTCACTGACCGGATTTGTTAGAGGAGGTACAAAAAATGTAAAATGGCAATTTTTCAATTACGCTAAAAAAGAAATTGGTATTCTCGAATGTTAATTATTACTAGCAAGAGAGATAAGAGCATTTGTATTGTTGCAAGAGTAAAAAGACGTTTCTCTTGAAAAATCTTCAAATGTCTTTTGTACATCCATCTCTTGATTATTTATCTTCTTTCGAAATCTTTAGAATTATTCTATTTAGGCAATTTATTTTTATTCTGGTTTAGGCAATTAATAGTTATTTTATTTTTTTATATCTTTCAGTAAGAGATATTTCTCTTTAACTTTGTATTTGAATAGCAAGTGACGACTTACAATGTGACAGGATGCAGCAGATACAAAAAATATGTGAGCTGAGCTTGCGTGATCCGGTTAACTTTTTAAGCATGTTCAATAAACGGAGTTTAAACTTATACCTAAAAGTCAAATATGTCAAATTTCAAAAATCTGTATTTTCCTTATCAACTATAACTGAAAATAATGCAATATAATTTAAATTAATTACCTTTTTAATACGTTTTCCATGTTTAAAAATAAAGTAAATATCTTGTTTAAATTGAAAAATGTTTGCCGGCGTGCAGACAATATTAAAATTGAAAAAGTATTATGCCTCCGCTGGGAATCGAACCCAGAACCTCTCGATTAAGCCTCAAGAGCGCTGCCAATTCGGCTACGAAAGACCTGACATTCTTTCGCCAACTTCGGTAATATAACTTATTCAATTTTATGTTAGTAGTAACAGTCTGGAATCTCCTGCGATTCACAGACCGGTGAAGGTGTTAAGGGGAAAAGGGAACTCGAACTCATTCACTACCACCGAACATTAAGATCTAATTTTTTTATTATCCGTACATCGACGACATATAGCGCCATCTGCCGGAATCAGAAAGAGATTTCTGAACAGTGACTGTAGTATACTGTGTGTACTGAAGTGTATGCCCATTGTTAATACTCATGATACAACTATACAAAGTATGATATAAACAGGGTTCGCAGTGGATCGTGACGTCATATTGTGACGAATTTTTGAATTGAACGCGCCGAATTAACTTAAACAATGGAGAATATCGCAATATGGCGGTTTTTAGGCACAAGTGACGTCAAGAAAACCTGCGCGGTATCATATCTTCTTGTAGTTGTATCATGGTTAATGCTTACGCCCTCCCAGACCATCTTAAATCCGCCCTTGTACCTATCGTACATAATACCTATAAGCCCACTACTAAAATAAGTAAAATAGAAGTGTAACAAAAAAAGATTAATTTAATTTGGCCAGATGAGTGTGCTTTACCTAAGTATTCCAGCGTAGACAATAAATAACCGGTAGCCATAACTTTAACCATTATCCAGTTTTTGCTTTACCGTACCTTCTTTTATACGAAATGTCAATGGAATTATTGGGGCTTAAAAATTGGTGGTCTTTATTATTGCGGTGTGTTCCGGATAAGCCGGCTATCACCATGCTGTGATTTATCTCCCGGATATTTTTTATACCAACTGGGTATGGAGATCTGCCCGAAATTGAATACGAACTTTCAAATAAATCATACAAAGAAATAAAAAACATTTTTCTATGACTGGGTAATAAAACAATCAATATTACGAAATTTCAAAAAATATTGGGTTAAATTTCATTAATTACGATTTAGTCATGACTGTCTTGGGTTGTAAGTAATTTTAAGTTTTTTGCAATATAGGAAATTATTAAATTGTTTTACTTTACATTTATAAAAAGATAAAGTAAAATTAGATTTGTAAAATTGTGTAACAAATAGAACGAGTACCTACTAATTTAGGTTAGGATTGTTTGAAGCTTTGATACAAATGGTTTAAGTCTAAAGCAAGTAAACTAGCAAAGAAGAAACCAAAAATATGGCTGAGGTACGTGGATGACACCTTCATTATTTGAAATGGAAACGATGACAGACAGAATTCCTACATCACATCAATAACTTGCACTGACAATTAAATTAATAATAATAATAAATGTCTTTTTCACCATGGAGAAAGAAGAAAACAACCAATTACCTCTCCTAGACGTCAACAGAGAGAAATATGGCAACTCTTTCCTAACTTTTAACCTCTGTAACGCAAGCAAAGCTCTCAAAAGAGAAACTAACCACATCAAGACCGGCCTTAACAAGAAACCCCCAGAAGATTGGTTGACACAATATTTTGAAATTGCAAGAATCGGCCAAACGCACATAAAGCAGAGAAATATATACAACCAATACTCAACATTCCGAATATCAAAGGAGTATCCGAGAAAATAAGAAGACTAGGACAACGATACAACATCAACACTGTGTTTAGCTCAAGAAATACTTTAAGAAGCCGCCTGACGAAGAGAAAACCATCAAGCCAAAAAGAAAAGAAAAATTGTGTTTCCCAGATTCCCTGCGAGTGCAGCCAATCCTATATTAATGAGACACTAAGACCACTAAGGATTAAAGAACATAAGAACAATACAGCAGCTGACCACACCTGGATGCACGGTGATCATATCATGTGGACGGAAGCCGAAATCCTGCAAAAATTACCGCACTGGAGAAAGAGGAAGTTTAAGAAAGCTGCAATCATACACCAAAACCCCGGTTGCTTTAGTAAGCCTTCATTAGATATGAGAAACGTCTGAAAACCTATGTTAATGTAAATGTAATCTTAAAATAAGATCACGTAAATGACATTATAACTCATCGGATGTGAGCATGAGTCATCTAGTTATGCGTCATACACCTAGCTAGTATAAATAGAACACGTAAGAGTTAAATGCATGACTCCGCCCACTGGTTATGCGTCACTGCGCCTACCTAGTATAAATAGACCTGTAGTTACCATACTTATTAAGCATTCACCTGAGGACGACTGAATGTACTTTCCAGTTAAAAAGTTGTGATTCAAAATAAATAAAGACGATGCAAGTCCAAAGCTCTACTGCTGTTTAGGTTGGGATTGTCGTAGTTGTTGTTGTTTGTAGAAGAGTTGGCATATTGCCATATATTGCAGCCAAACGGCTTATTGCGTCCATTTTGTTTAAAAAAAAATTGATTGAAACGCGAACGATTTTCGAAGAATTTCAAATTTCTTCAAAGGGGAACTTGCTCCTAACAGCTCGGTGGGGATTTTACAAGTTACACACAGGACAATTTAGACCAGACATCTTTTTTTGTATGGTACTTTATTCACATGACGTCGGTCTTCTGACGTAGTGGCGTAAATTTGAGTTACGCCAACATCATTATATTTATTTTAAAGGGCTTTTTCATGTGTTGTAGTAACTGGCAATTCTGACGTAGTGGCGTAAATTTGAGTTACGCCAACATCATTATATTTATTTTAAAGGGCTTTTTCATGTGTTGTAGTAACTGGCTAGCATATCTTTTAATAATATGTAATAACTGGCTTGGCTTAACAAACCCGGTCATTGCTTGTTAAGCCAAAACATTAACTTCGTGGTTTGTTTAACCAAATTAAAAAAATATTAAATTATTTTATGTAAAGTTGTTTAAATTCTTGTTCAAATAGTGTTAATTCCGCAAAATAAATTTACTCTTTCGTAATCCAGAACTCATATATGTGTGTAGGAATACGCTGATGCGGTTTTTAGACTAACCAAACGGTCAATATTTAAATAACCATTATTTATGAGCATGACGAATCTTAATTTTCATGGGTTAACATGGTTATTTTTATACAGGGTGTTATATTAAATACTACAACCATTATTAACAGTATTACTGATGTCATGCCTCAAATGGTTAAAGAAATGTTGTTCGTTACTAAATAAATTACATTAATCCCATTATTTTGTAGGATTGACTGTAATCCTGCTGCTATGATAATGTTTAGGGTCCTCCATAAGAGAATCAAAAACTAATAAATATTTTTTTATATGTAGATAAAAATTGGGGGGGGGGGTTAGTTGCCCCCTTTGCCTTAACCTAAATTCGCTACTGCCTGGCTACATAGTGGCATAGTGCTTTTATAAAAAGAAAGAGTGATTGTTGTCATCTGATTTGCTGTCAAAACACTATAACCATTAACAGCGATTTTCTAGAAAGTGGTGCTGTAAAAAGAGATCTATTTTTAGATAAACACGTCAGGTAGCGTAGCCAGAACACGCGGCTCTATACTTTTACTTAAAACGTAAATTGCTCTAACAGCGGAGACAGCTTTATCAGCTACTTCGGCATTGTGCTGAGTCGGCAAAAAAAACAGGCATGCTGCGATTTATTTATCTTGTCTTTTGTAAAAGTTTGTAGAAATACAAGAATTTAAGATACGGGAAGACGTGAAGTTAAAAAAATGTTTGCAAAGCAAATTAAATTAATTAAAGGAAATGATAAATAAAATAATTTTTGCCAAATTTTTCCACTTCTCAACAAAAAAAATTAGGACGTTTTTTTTTCTTTTGGCACGATGAGAATTAACCTATAATTTTAATAGTACTTTATCAAATTTTGCTAAAAATAACTGTTTAATCTTACAATATCACAGTTACAGTTCACTCTATAAGTAAATCCATTCTTACGCAAAACTATGCGTTATGATGCCTAGTAAGTCTTGAATCACTATCGTGACATTTATTTATATTGCTTTTTAAATATAAGTTCTAATCGATACTTTATAAATTATAAACCGATCTATAGTTTATTAGTAAGTGTCGTAGAAAAAGTATAGTATCTACGTTTTGCCAATTGTAAAGCAATTACCCGCTCATCTTATTCCCCCATTCGTGCGTAATATGCTTTTTTCTACTCCCACATAGAAATATGCTGTTTCCTTAACACTTTAGTGGCTGGTAAAGTAGGCTATTCCAATTAACTGGGCGGCAAAATTTTATAACAATCCTAGATAGGTAATGAAACTGACTAATCATAGTAGTCAATTACAGAGAAGCCATTATTGTTCTTAAAAATACTGACCAATCACAGAATATTATTTTTACTGAGGCTCCTCCTTCTTTGTCAAGACACTAAATGTAGTGGATTGCCTATATCGCACTCGAAAGTTTGAGCACTCCGCCAACGGCGTCGTGCTCGATTTACTTTCTCGTGTGATATAGACATCATATCCACTCTTGTTGTACAATAGTAGTTTGTACAATAAGAGTGGATATGATGTCCATATCGCACGAGGAAGTAAATTGAGCAAGGCCGTAGGCGGAGTGCTCAAACTTCCAAGCGCAATATGGACAATCCACTTGAGTTGTACAGTATATTTTTTCTACGACTTAACTTCCGAACTTTATGCTAAGAATTTTAAAAAATTATTTAAATTAGGCATCATAACTTGTCTTTTAAGTTGGCCATGAACTTGTGAGAACGGTAATAAGAAATAATTGAACAAATATTCATTTTGATGGCAAACCCACTGACCAAATTACACTGTAGCATATTCATCGATTTGGGTAAGTTCTTATATTTATACAAACTCACTTTTGAATATATCTATCTTTCTCACATTCAACTTTTTGCAGAATAACAGACAAAAACCGATATATTATGTATTAATAAAAACGAACAATTTATTTTCTCAACCAGGTAATTTGATCAATATTGTTTTACTGAAATGCACAGAGGAAAAATAGAGTTTTCGGGTTTATTTCTGCTTGCGTAAAGAATTATAACTCCGAAAGTATAACAAAATAGGTGTAGAATTCGTTTCAAACAGTTAAAAATGGATTTTGTGCATTAATATGAATTTTTAACGTTCGCTATGGTCAAATTTTTCAAAATAATCGCCAATTTACAAACTAGCAACATTAACGTGGAAAGAGAAGACGAGAAGTGGCAATAGTGTAAGTAGAAATAACATAACCTTAAAATGTTAGTAAAAAATGTTTTTTTTTAGAAATCTTATAATTTCATCTGTTTTATCGGGTTATTTTTATGTTCCACCATTTAAGTTAATTTTCTATGTTTATTGCGTATAATAAAAGTTTTAAGATCAATTGGGATTCGATCCCCGTTCAAAATATATCGGAAAATATCCCCGTGCACAAATATTTATAATAATATATAATATTTATATGGAAAATAATTACCAACCCAGTCAACCAAATAACATTAAAACCATGTTAGATTAATATGGTATTAAAAAACGTTGACTAGGCGAATCACATGTTTATCAATATGAAAATAACATTTAATCGGCCGATAAATAACATTGTGGTAAAAAACATAAGATATTTTAACGTTGTTTTTGTATTATCATTTATACATAAAATATCTTTATATTTACTTAATTCTAATGTAGAATAACGTTGCGGACAAAAACGTTTAACATTATTTTAACGTTTCAAATTTGTGATAAAGCACTATATTTTATCTTATTTATAATGGTATTTTATCATTAGATATTCTATATTTTCAACTTTTTACCTATTAGAATATTCTTGAATTATAATATTTTGGTATTACTTTATAAACGTATTCTTATAATGGTTTATGGGCTCAAATCGTACCAAATTTCCGATTACCTTTCGCCTACGATTGTTTGAAGCATCTTCTGGGATCTTGACGTTTTGAGATTGAAACACTAAATGCATCCCGAGACTTAGGTATATGAATTAGAGTTCTATCCATAGTCCGATACAAACAAGTTCAATATTCAGCTTGTTTTCCAGTGTTCTAATCTTAAAAGGTTCAAATCCCTGAAGATACAAACGTGCAATCGTAAACGACGTCTGAAATCAACTCCAATTTGATACAATTGGAATCCAAAAACCATATATAGTTCTATTAGCATCAACATATATTCACAGCGATCTCTTTTTGTCGATTAAAATTGGGTTTTAGGGAAAACAAGCCAATAACACAACTGTTTTTATTTAATTTTTTTTATTTTTATACATTTAATTTTTTTAATCGGGCATTAGCATATCGAACATACTCCATTATCGTTTTGTCTATGCTAAAGTCAGATGAAGTATATGACCGCTGAGCAGTTTCTAAAATCAAACATAAAAGAGGCACATATCACAAAACACACCACCACTAATTTTTACTTAAGAATTGCAAAACAAAACTAAGAAAGACCACAAGAATAAGACAACGAAAAAGGTAGTAGAATGGACGCCGGGCCGGGAGCCGGAGGCTGTTCGTGGGCGGGGTGGTTGCGACCAGTTCCGAACATAAGCGAAGTCAACACGAGGTAGTTTAAATCGGGCGCCAAATTTAAAAATACATTTTGTGCAAATGAAAAACATGTTGATTTAAGTAACGTTATAAGTAGTAATATAATTATATCGTTGGGAAATAAAACATTGCACAAATACCTCTAAAAATAATATATTCGACCCAACAGTTGTTATTAATAGGTTGTAAAAAATAATGTTGAAATTATTAACTTTTTTTTTACAAAATTAAATGTTGTGTAAAAAAACGTTAGTTTTCTAATGTTATTGCCATATGATTTTCACAAAGTGTGTTCAGTGGGAAGGTTAGTAAGAAAACGTTCATTTGGTAGGTAAATAGTACATTTTATGTAAAGCTTGTAGTAATTGTCTAGAAATGAGTGAAAATAAAGATATTTTTGAAATAAGAAAGTGCGTTTGTGTGCAAATCTTTAGTTCGGCAGAAAATAACAAAAATTTGATAGAAATATATTTTTGTATTAATTTTGTTATTATACCTTCAATTTGTGCACCAATTCGTCTACTCTTTAGAAAAATATTGTGTATACACATAGACTCTGGGATAAATGTCTTGATTTAAATTTAAAAAGAACAAATTTCATCTGACAGATTTGCATATTTTTGAAGCATATTGTTAAAGTAACTTCTCTCAACTGTCAGAAAACGAATTTACAACATGTTAATTTGGCTTCTCTGTAATTGACTACTGTAATTGGTCAGTTTCATAACCTAACTAGGATGGATATGAAATTTTGCCGCACAGTTAACTAGAATAGCCTATTTTACCCGCCACTAAAGTATAAAGGAAACAGCAAATTTTCATGTGGGAGTATAAAAACTACTATTACCACACTTTATGCATAATATACTAGTACACATTACCCACATATTATTACACTGCAAGTAAATTACCGTATATATGTAAGTTTAGGCATTCCTCAGAGTTATGTTTTGGGGCCCCGCGGCTTTATACATTTCATTGTGAGTTTCTGATGTTTCCCATTAAATTTCCGAACTATCTACAGCGTGGTTTTTGGTATTGAACACAGTTCTATGTGTTGAAAGGAGCCGTTGAAATTATGATGGACGAATGTATCAGGCACCATGTACTTTATTGTATCTTGTGAAATCCATTTTCTGGAAAGCGTCATTTTATTATATATCAATTTCTAAACACTTTATAGACCCCAGAGATAAAATGCACTACACGACAATTCCATTAGTTGTTGTTCAAGGAGTAAATAGGGCTCTAATAGAAAAATAGAGAAAACTCTGGGTAATTTGTATGCTGTTCAGTGATGCATATAAATTGTACAAGATTCGTACTAAAAAGAATTATTTCAGCTTAGTCTAGAGAAACGCAGAATTAAATACAAGTTTGCGATGAATTGTGTGATAATTTTATCTTTAAAATAGGCGAAAATGATAAAAAGCTAATAATTTAGTAATAATAAATACATGGAAAACGTAGAAAAAAAATTTAAAAATTTAGAGTCGTTTAATCAGCGTAGTAGTATGAAGACCTAAAACAACTAGTCCCCTGGCAGTGCGCCACTTCGGCCGTTGGGTTTTATGAAAAATCACATCAGTCAGTGATTCATCGCTTTCGTATAGAGTGCAACGGGTTGTACGATGTAAGAAGAAACAATTCCAATGTATTTTTAAATTTCTAATTATAATAATTCACGTAATTTCTTTCCTCTAACTTTATATAACCCGCCGCTCTCGCTATGAAAGCGATGAGTCAATAAAAGTAATTTTGGACCCTGTAGTTTAATCCCTCCATTTCTAAAGTTGTTATTACTCAGTTTCGACCGTATGTTCTCATATTATTATCACATCCTCAGTTCTACAGATGATTTCCTACTTCACGAGTTACGGTATCCTCTATGTTTTAACATCTCCGGCGAGTATGATGCAGTAGTTTAGTTCGCACTGTGCTCTTTAATAAAATTAAATCTGCATGCGGGGGGGAGGGGGGGGGGGGGGGGGGTGGTTGGAAGAGCGCACGCAAAATAAAGATTTCTGCTGGTCAAAAAAAGCTGAGTTCGAAAAGGCTGTCCATTTTCTTTAAGAGATTATGGTTTAAGGATAAATAAACGTCACGGTCTCATTAATGAGACCGTGACGTTGTGTAGATATAAAAAAAAGCTGAGTTAAAATATATCCCTATCCGAAAGTGACTTCTAAGAAAAAAGTTTCCAGTCTCTTATAACCTCTTGACTGAAAATTGTTTTCTCTACTTTTATTTTTGTCTAAGCTAGAACTTACTAAAACTCTTTTTCGGCATATTTCTACCGTTTATTTGTGACCTTTTTTAGAGCTTTGGGCTCGTACCTAGCTGATTCAGTGCTAAGGATCATGTTTTAGAAACTCCATTAAATCATATGTCTCGGAGCTTAAATCCTTGTATCTTTTAGCAGGTGTGTGAAACTAGTCCCTTTTACAACTAGACCCTTTACTCCGAAAAACTATTTTTTGTCAAGTTGGGAACGTAACTTTCCATTTAGACAGGGCGTCCTAAAAGGCATAGTCAAAAATTAGGGATCAAGTAGATTAATTCAAAATATGGTCAGAAGTTGACATAAAATGTAGTCCCTATTATTAGAGATCCTCAAAGACCGGACCCTAAACTCCCTGGTTTTTTCAAACCCGTTAAGGATAAGAATTTAACTTTAGATATTTTAAAAGTAATCTTTAAAATATCGATAATTCAAAACTGCAGTCAAAAGTAGGGTAAAGTAGTGTAAATATAGATGCACTTTATGATCACTCGATTATTGAAATCACCAAGTACCGAGTTCTCGATTATAAAAAAATTAGATTTTCCCAACACTACCTACTCAAAAGCTAAATCGTTTTCGTTCAGAATTTAGCTAAAGTTCTTTATGATTTGAGACATAAATAATAATAATACCATACCAAAAGCAAGTCTTAATAATAAAGAATATATTATCAACCTTCTGGGGTCGTATACAGGGTGTTCCAAGTTAAGTGTGCACTATTGCTAACTCTCTTATTATTATAGATACAAAGTCGGTTAAATTAGCAAAGTAGTAACATTTTTTCTGCTGATTAAGATAGTAAAAACAAAAAAACAATTGAATACAGCATTTCCGATTAAACGAGAAAAATGCAGTTTTTTTAAACAAAACACCCTGTATATTTTTGACACAAATGTTTGCAAATCGTCTACCGAATAAAAAAGTTCATATGCAATATTGGCCTAAACCTAAGAATAATCTAATTATTGTCATATTTACTTTTTAGACAAGGTGGCTGTGCATTTTTGAAACAAAAGCTTTATTCGGTGCATCAGTAGATTATTCTGCTGTCAACAAAAGTAAGCATTTATGTTATTGTAAGTGATTGAACTGGTCTGTGATTTTAAATTTTTTGGTAAAAATATTACAAAATGGTGTTCACACATTTAGGAAAATGCGATATGTTAGAAGCGTATTTTGTATGCAGGAAAAATAGTTTCCCGGCACAGGAACAATATTCCCAAATGTAAAGTAACGAAGGAGTCTTTGAATGGCTTGAACTAAACGCCAGTTTATAATAAGTGAACAAGTAGAAGTAAATGTGTTGGCATATTTTGAAGCATACAAAAATAATTCAACCAGAGATTTGGCAAGGGACAGTGGTTTAAGTTTAGTGACAATATGGCGAGTTTTAAAAAAATACCCCATAAGTACCGACCAGTGCAAACATTATTACCTGGGGACACTGAAAGGAGACTACATTTCTGTCAAATCTTTGTTAATATGTCAGGAAAAATCCTAACTTTTTAAGGCACATTTTTGGAGCGATGAAGCAAATTGTTCAAACAGGGGTATGTTTAATCGTAAAAATATGCATTATTAGTCTAGAGAAAATTGGTTTCTTTCTTATCCCCGACATCCACAAATAAGATTTAGTATTAATGTTTGGTGTGGTATAATAGGCAGTCAAATAATTGGGCCAATTTTTTATGAAGGCAATTTCACAGGCAGGAGATATGTTAATATGTTGTCTGAATTACTGGAAGCATAATAATATTAAGATAATGTGAACTTAGAGACACGTAACCAAATCTACTTTTAACAAGATGGAGCCCTCCCTCATCAGATTCACGAAGTAAGACCCATTATTAGAAAGGCTTTTTCAAGATAGGTGGATAGCAACAAATGGTCCGATACGTTGGCCCCCAACATCTCCTGACATAACTCCACTAAACTTTTACTTTTGAGGTTATGTCAAAGGAGAAGTCTATAAAAAGAGATACGCGAGCCTGGAGGAACTTCAAGAAAGCATTCGATTCATCATATCCATTGATGGCCGAACAGTGTTAAAAGCCACAAGACGGGTTTTAAAGAATGTCGAAAAATGTATTACACAAAACGGCGATGTCTTTGCACATCTAATATAGTTTTTTTTTATTACGCTTAAACCAAACAGTTATGATAAAATTCGGTTTTATTTTAAAAATGCACATGTCTAAAAAGTGAATATGGCAATAATTCGATTATTTTTAGGTTTGGGCCAATATTGCATATGAACTTTTTTATTCTGTAGACGATTTGCAAACATTTGTGTTAAAAATATACAGGGTATTTCGTTTAAAAAAAATGCATTTTTCTCGTTTAATCGGAAATGCTGTATTCTATTGTGTTTTTGTTTTTACTATCTTAATCAGCAGAAAAAATGTTACTACTTTGCTAATTTAACTGACTTTGTATCTATAATAATAAAAGAGTTAGCAATAGTGCGCACTTAACTTGGAACACCCTGTATAATCTTTAGCGCCATCCCTCGGTAGTTCTATGCAGTATAGTTTATAGTATAATTAACTTTCAGGTGGTCTTAAATTTATTTTTTTATGTATATCTTAAATCTTTATTATCATCTGACTAGCAAGAAAAAAATAAAATTAATAAATGAAAAGACTAATCCAGCCTCACAAGCCACGCAGAAAAAAATTCAAATTGAAGATTTAATATAAATTATAAACAAAGCATGAAAGACAATTCGACAAAACAACCGCTATGGCGGAAACATTAGACTCGATTATTTGGCTTAATTATATTGACAATTATAGTAGTCACCTTTTTGTGTTAAATTTTTTAACAAAATTATGTTTTCAGCATTTTAAAGGAAGGTGTTTGAACACCTAATGTAAATTAGTTTTTTACTTTTTGTTTCTATTACTGGTCTTTTTTAATTTATTTCCTATACAGGGTGGAATTTTTAACGGGAATAAATTCAGTATTATTAAGTTTCCTTATTTGTTGAAAGAATACAGATTTACGGCTGCGTTAATTTTCAGTTTCGCAAAAAGGGATTACACTATTTACTTTTGTATTTTAGTAATTTAGAAAGCCAGAAAAAAACTGGCAATTGAGCAACAATTGATACTACAATTTTTAGAGGAACTTTACTTTAGATTAGGTACAGAAAAAAAATGGGCAATATTTCCAACAGCTTTTACAATAAAATATAATTCATCTACATAACCGAAGTATAAAAGTAAATAGTGGGTTGTATTCTCTTTTTATGCCCTCTCCAACAAGCTATAACAATACATTCCTTTACATTTGAAAACAAAAATTTGGGACGGTTTCTACCCCCAAAAGAGAAGTAAAATTTTATGAAGACGAGGAAGAAGTATGCTAAGCTAAAAATAAAAGCAGCCGTAGTTCTTTATTTTTTATGTGTTAAGTTACTATTATATATTAAAATTTTAAAAACTCCACAGTACACGGAGCAAATTGACTTTATTATAACTGATTGTAAAATTCTTTTAATATTCTGTACCTATAATAAGTACCTATCATAAAATATAAAACCACATTATATTACCTGGTAACATATATTAAATACAATTTAATAAAAAGGTAATACTCTTTATTATAAGTAAAACACTACCAATATAAAACTAATATATTTTATTGTAAACAATAAGATCTATTTATAATAGAAATTTCACAAAACCATATGCCTTTCGCCCACGTTTAAAGAAAAGCATCAACTGGGTGTTCAGACTATACACAGACTTGGATGAGAATCGATGCTACGCGTCGGCCTAAAGGGTTCTTCCTTAAAAGTAAATCTCAATTGGATTGACGATGAACATAATATTATAACAACATTGGATAATTTAACTACTACAAGTTTTGGTCCCCTTGCGATTGCGACTAATCTTTACAGGGTAAGTCAACGATAGAGTAAAGTATATCTTTTCCTTATTTTAAAAACTAGATAAAAATGTTAAACACAAAAGTTATAGAGATCGGAATATTTTAAAATTATATTCGAGCATACAAGATTTTCCAAAATAACGTGCCGAATTAACCTGTTTTTTAAATATTTATTATTAGATTTTTAAATTGTACTAAGAATTGAACAGAGCACGCTACATGTCTAAATTTAATTGTTTTTTTAAATATGAGTATTTCAAAAATTACGTTCATTCCAGGCTGCAGCGTCCAAATGGTGGATCTTAGGGAAAAAAAATGGGTTTTACATTATTATCTTAGTTTTTTATTGTTTCATCAACAATACCAACTTACGGTTAAAAAAGTTGGTAGTTTTGGGTAGAAAATAAAACACGACGATAGAAATGTACGACCCATTTTTTCTTAAGATATACCATTTGGACGCTGCAGCCTGTCAAAGAGGGATTAATGTAATTTTTTCAATGTGCATATCTATAATATATACAGGGTGTTTTTTAATTGACTACCGATACTTAAGGTTGTGAATCCTTGGGTGATTTTAAGAAGAAAAGTTAATATTAACATATGTCCTAAAGCTCTTAATTTTTGAGCTACAGGGTGTTAACATTTTAAAAAAAAAAACTTTTTTATCATAATTATTATATCACTCTTAGATATTTTTATGAAATTTTGTACACACCTCTTAATCATTAAGGAGCCTTTTTTGACTTAAAAGATTTTTTAAATTTTTACCAGTGACGTCCGTACGGGGTTTGAACTGAATATTTTTAAAGAAAAAAATGGTACGCCACTGATTTTTCTAAAAGCCAAACTTATATTTAAAATCCTCATTTATTTTGGAGCAAATTTGGTCCATAGACTTACTTTCGTATGATGCACCCTTTTTGCATAAAAAAATAAAAACAAAAAAACAATTTTTTTCTTCGGTTAATTGAGACTGCTTTCGATATTTTGTAGCTCAAAAATGAATGAGCTTTAAGACATATTATGTTAATATTAACTTTTTTTTTTAAAATCACCCAAAGATTCACAACCTTAAGTATCGGCACTCAATTAAAAAACACCCTGTATAATTGAATTTAGACATGTAGTGTGCCATATAAAATGGGTGTTAAACTTTTCAATTCAAAAATGCAGTAATAATATATTAAAAAAACAAGTTATATTCGACACGTTTTTGTGGGCAACCTTGAATAGGTACCTATAATATAATTTTAAAATAATATGCATAATAACGATCTCTATAACTTTTGAATTTAACGTTTTTATCTAGTTTTTAAAATAAAGAGAACAATGTACTTTACTCTACTGTTGACTTACCCTGTATAACATCCAAATAGTACATCTAACAATAAATTATTATATATATTAATAATAGCTATAAGAATATAGTTTATATTCTTTACAATAAAATCTAGTAAGAGCAAATATAAAAATAATATTTCTTATTTTCTAAAATATAATTTTATTTAATAAAAATTTTCCTAAATTTTAATATAAACTATTTATGAAGATTACAAAACAACTTTATGACCGATAATATATATATATATTTTTTTTATAACACCTATTTCTGTTTACTTCGATAAAAGAGTGCTTTAAATTGCCATAATATTAGCTTCACTGATTTCCAAAGAGATTTACACTAAGAGGATCTACACCGCACTATTTCATCTTTATCTCCCAGTTACACTGACAAAATCAGCCCATGCATTTCACATCGGATAATCAAGGACCTGGAAAGTGTCAGGCTGGCTGGTCCAGTTCATTGAGCATTCCATCGTAAACCAGCCACACTGCTTGTCGCCTGCTTGGGCCAGATTTCCAGACGCTCAAGAGCATGCTGCAATATCCTTACTTGGCCGGAACTATGCGCCATTGAACAGCATACAAATGGCCGAGATTTTTCCATTTTTCCATCACTTCAACCGTAAACAAATAATTGAATAACTGAGTAAATTGTATGGGGAGATATTATACCTCTTCTTTTAACATTATCTTCAATCTTACAGAATAGGTAGACATTATTAAACAGTTTTATACTACTTATTAAAAGTTCACATTTTATGTACAGGGTGTCACAAATTCAATGAACTAGCATTGTTGTATCGGTAATTGTAAGAGACCTAAAGTTAATTAAATATAGTCAAAGTTGCATATTTTACAACTGAATAATTTGCTTAAAAGAAATTTTAAAAATTCCAATTACTTTCGGAGATATCCAAACAAAGAACATTACGAGCACCAAGAGCATTTTCTTATGGCACTTTTTATGCTCTTCCAGAAACTAATGTGACTTTTCAGATATGACGTCTCGTTTTTTAGATACTCAGATCATTTTTTTTTTTATTCTACTGAAGTAGCCGATACTTATATAATATTAATGAGTAACAAATTTCCACTATTTATTTTAAATTGCCATAACAATTGTTTCGACACACAGTGTCTTCGTCAGATGGTCTAATCTAACTAAGATTAACAGATTTTTCAACATTTTCAAAATTATTACAATGCAATAAAATAATAACTTTAGCCCGTAAACAAATCAAATATCTAAATAAACCATAATTTTATTATCTAATGAACACTAGGAAGGAAAAACCCGACAAAGGTTAACAATAGATGGAGTAATTACGCAAACGAATACAGGGTGTAACCTATAAGTTTAATAATGGGGAACTGTTCAAGTCCAATTGATCATTTATAAAAAAACATTCAATTTTTTATATTTGTTTATTTCCATTGACTTAAGTAGATTTAACTTCATAGATTTATTTTCTTGGTGTAATATTTGGAAATTATCATCAAAATTATGTTTTTCTGTATTTAAGTGCAATGCATAATGAGAATCTGTATTATTTTTGTTATAACTATATTTATGTTCTTTAATGCATTTATTAAAACATCTACCTGTTTGTCCTATGTAAATTTTAGGACAACTTCCACATTTTAGTTTATATACTCCACATTTAGTCTCTTTGTTATTTTTAGTTTTATTATTTTTTATGAATTTGTCTAACTTATTATTTGTTTTATATGCAATTCATATATTATGCTTTGATAAGTGTTAAACATATTGCGTACAACTGGATGCACGTTACAGCTTTTGACGTAGTTTTTGATTCGAATCATGTCGTTGATTAAATGGTTTAATTCTGTTTTCTTGTGGATTTAATTGAGCATTTATTTTTTGGTTGAATAATGAAACATGTTTTCAAAATATGTCCCACCTAACTATTTTTCGCTTTCAAATCACTTTAAACACCTAAAAATAAAGTTCTTCGAAATGACAAAGGTTGTCAAAACGAATTTTATATCAATTGACAGGACCCTACCTTAATTTTTGTTCCTGTTATGATTATGTACTTGCGAGCTGTGACATACATTCAGCCAGTAATTACAGCAACGTTATTTTTGTCATAGTTGATCATTTTAAAAACACAGAATTTCTTACTGGTCAGATGACGGTAAATATTTAATAAATGCAAAGTTTTCGAACCACCTGAAAGTTCAGCATAATAATAACCATATTTTATCTCACAGAGTGCGATTATCAAAATACAAATGAGAATGCATAGCACTACCAAAAAGTGGAAGATTTTTATATTGGAAGGATGTCACCACCTACAGACCGATTTGAACTCTTTTGTTTTCGTCAGTACAAGGTAGATGTTCATACCAATGTTACCACAGAATTTTTTCAATCGTAACATATTTGCTTAAAAAACGTAACAGGTTTACAAAATATTAACAGCATTCTAGAAATTAAAAAAAAAATTTTAGCAAACTAGTTTGTCATAGCATTTTTTAATTCGTAACATAATTCTAAAAAAGAACAAAACTTCTTTACGATAAAAAGTGACTTCTAAAAAATAAAGGCTCTTCCTACGCGGAATTCCTCCATCCACAGTGACTTCTAAAACAAAAAACCGTAACCTCCCCAGAAATCGCGGCTAACAAAATGTAACATATTGCTTAACGGCGAACAGACCCGAACAGATTCTGTAAAAACGTAGCAGATCTGGTACAACTGTAACAGACCGGCAACACTGATTCGTACCTTACCAAACGAAAGTCCTAAAATATTAAAAAACATAATATCAACCTTCCAGGGTTGTATACAGGGTGATTCACGTTGAGTGGCCTATTAGAAGATCTCGGAAACGAGTAAACTTATCTTTTTAAAAATTTGACAGCAGGCATAGTTGGCTTTGAGCTTTTAAGACATTATATTTTGACGTGTTTATTACTTCCGGTTGTACCAGAAGTTAATTCCAACTTTGTTATTTCAAATGGAACACCCTGTATATTTTAGCATTTTTGATTACCTTATTAAAATCTAAATAGCTTTTGTTAATACTAATCTATTCCTATCTCTAACCGTTTTTGAGATATGAATTATAGAAGAATTTGTTTGTGTGAAAACACTCCGAAAAGAAAGGTTAGTAACTCTGAAACTAATAAAGGTAAACATTTAAAATTGTATAAGCTCTCAAGTAATACATAAATCTTTAGTTTAAATTACTTAGGTTTCACGTTTTTTATACAGGGAGTTCTTAAAATTGTGCCAATGTTTCCATTTAAATAAATGTGCATAAGTTAATTTTTGCAAATGGAACACCCTATTTTTTAGCTTACTAACGTGTAGAAAATTAAATTTCCTATCTAAATGCCTTTTATGTTACAATCCGCATTTTTAGTCGTTTTGGAATTATGAGCAATTTAAACAAAAAATCTTAAAATTTCTGTTTGTGTTAATGCGACATTATTTTTGAAAAGAAGACTTCGACTAGGATTTTCGTTTGACTTTGAAAATTAGAAATAGCTAAGCAACGAAGATAGGCACTTAATAACAAATGGTAGCAAAGCTCAAAGTCAAACGAAAATCCCAGTCGAAGCCTTCATTTCAAAAATAATGTCGCATTAACACAAACAGAAATTTTAAGATTTTTTATCTAAATTGCTCATATCATTTAGATAGGAAATTGATTTTCTACACGTTAGTAAGCTAAAAAATAGGGTTTGCAAAAATTGACTCATGCACATTTATTTAAATGGAAACATTTGCAGAATTTTAAGAACTCCCTGTATAAAAAACGTGAAACCTAAGTAATTTAAACTAAAGATCTATGTAGTACTTGAAAGCTTACAAAATTTTTAATGTGTACCTTTATTAGTTTCAGAGTTACTAAACTTTCTTCTCGGAGCGTTTTTACACAAAAAAATCCTTTTATAATTTATATCTCAAAAACGGTTAGAGATAGGAATAGATTAATATTAACAAAAGCTATTTAGATTTTAATAAGGTAATCAAAAATGCTAAAATATATAGGGTGTTCTATTTGAAATAGCAAAGTTGGCATTACCTTCTGGTATAACCGGAAGTAATAAAAACGTCAAAATATAATGCCTTAAAAGCTCAAAGCCAACTATGCCTGCTATCAAATTTTTAGAAATATAAGTTTACTCTTTTCCGAGATCTTCTAATAGGCCACTCAACGTGAATCACCCTGTATAACCTTTAGAACCATCTCTTGGTAGTCCCATGCAATATATCTCAGTATATTCGTCGAGGGCTTTACAAGAACTATAAAAACACAAAATTTCTCACTAATTGCGTGATGTAGTAAACATTTAAAAAGAGCCATCACAATTTTTGACCTATCTGAAAATTCCTTATGCTACAAGGATTAACGTATTTTTTCTAACACAGTTAGTTTATCAAAATACAAATCAGAGTCTTCTAAAAGTGTATTAATTTAACTAATATAAAACAATATAGACAAAAACCATCGAATCTTTATTAACTGTAGTAATCCTGCTGCTTTAATCGTATTTAAACTAAACCCGGCAAGGCAGCACCTGCTGTTTTCGATACAGGAAACAATTTGTAGTCGTGGCATCGATACCGCCGATTAATTAGTCAATGCGTAATCGGCGGATTACAGTTTTAATTTCATTTAACCGCTTGGTGCCAGACGGGAATAATACCCCGAGCTGTTTGCACTAATTTAGTTTTGATTTGAGTGATTTGACGCATCGTTAGGAAGTGTTAAATTGATATATAAAAAAACAAATCCAAAATTAATTTAACGCTTTCATGTATCAAAAAAAAGTACCCGGTTAAATTTCGAATTGGATATACCAGATATGTGCTCTGATTTCGCATTATTGTACGGGTCGTAATCGTGGTAAGTACGCAACAAACGCAGGTAAATTTGAGCAGAGGAATAATTAATTTAAATATAGAACTATCCCATATTTTTTCGTCGTGTGACGTCACGTAGTATGAAAATCTCACTCTCTCGCTATGAATTGTAGTACGCTTTGACGTCACAACCCCAAACTTTAATTGTTTCTAAATGGAACAAGATTTCTTTTACATCTGATCACTGTTTACTAAATTGGACTATACAGGGTGTTCATTTGAAAACTTCCCACCACGGATTTATCAAAAACCACTGATTAAAAGGAAAAACGCCGAGACACGTCAAAAGATGTGCCAAAGGGGACAACTTTTTAACCAAAAACTACTTCACCCCCTTTTACCCTCTGTCCCCCCGGGTCATCCCCTTAAAAATTTTAAAGGACAAGGGATATCAAGTAATAGCTTGTTTGAAAGGTCTTTCTTAGTGCTTTATTTTGACGTTTGATTTTTTTTAAATCGGTCGATTCGTTTTCGAGAAAATTAGAAAAACCTTTATTTATCTTAATTTGTTCAGATAGAAAAAAAAACACAAGAAAATATCACTTTTTATTTCAATAAGTGTTCAAAAACCAACATAAACAGCAATTCGGAAGATTATACGTGACAGCAACCAAATAACAACCAGAATTTCATCCATTCTAAATGAAAATATAGCAAGAGTTAACCGAAGATGATTTCGATAGGCGAGTTGAGTTTTGTGAACAAATGACTGCAGCGATTAATGATAATACCATTCATGTAAAGAATATCTGCTTTAGTGATGAATGCACATTTTATCTAAATGGATTTGTTAATAAGCATAACTGCAGGTATTGGAGCAATGAAAATCCTCATGCTTTTGTAGAAGGGCATACTCAGTACCACCAAAAACTTAATGTATGGGCAGGCATTTCAGGAAACAAAGTGATTGGGCCATTGTTTATTAATGGGAATTTAAATGGAGAAATTTATTTAGATATGTTGGAAAATACCATCAATCCGCTTATCACTGAAACCATTGAAAACCAAATCGAAGACGATGGAAACCCTATACTTGATGAGGCTATATATTTCCAGCAAGACGGCGCTCCTCCTCACTATGTTCTTCCGGTTCGGCAATGGCTAGACGACGAGTTTCCAGATAAATGGATAGGGCGAAGAGGGCCTATAGAATGGCCTGCTAGATCTTGACGCCATTAGACTTTTTTCTATAGGCCATTTGAAATCTATTGTGTACACTCCCCAACCTGAAACTTTGGATGAACGTCAACGCATCATCGAAAGCTGCCATGATCTCGCACAACATGTTTTTGAAAATGTACGTCAGGAATTTGAACATCGCCTATATCATTGTTTGGCCAATAACGGGCAACATTTTGAACACTTATTGAAATAAAAAGTTATATTTTCGTGTGTTTTTTTTTCTATCTGAACAAATTAAGATTAATAAAGATTTTTCTAATTTTCTCGAAAACGAATCGACTGATTTAAAAAAATCAAACGTCAGAATAAGGCACTTTGAAAGACCTTTCAAACAAGCTATTACTTGATACCCCTTGTCATTTAAAATTTTTAAGGGAATGACCCCGGGGGGCAGAGGGTAAAAGGGGGTGAAGTAGTTTTTGGTTAAAAAGTTGTCCCCTTTGGCACATCTTTTGACGTGTCTCGGCGTTTTTTCTTTTAATCAGCGGTTTTCGATAAATCCGTGGTGGGAAGTTTTCAAATGAACATCCTGTATATACAATCATTATAGTTACATTTGAACCACCGATTAATTAGTCAATACGTAATTGGTGGATTACATTTTTAATTTCTGTTATTGCCAAACGAGCATAATTCCCAGAGCTGCTTGCACTAATTTAGTTTTGGTTGTACTAATTTGGAGCATTGTTATTAAGTGGTAAAGTGAAACATGTAAATGCTGAGATACTTTTTTATTCCTTACGGAAAAAAAATATCGTTATATTATACAGGGTGAGTCAACGATAAAGTCAAGTTCATTTTCTGCTTTATCTTAAGAATTAAAAATTCGAAATGTTGTAGAGATCATTGAGGTACACATTTTAAAATTTAGCTGGAGTATACGGTGTGGCCCAAAAAATGTGGCAAATATAAATTGGATTTTTTAATGGAACACCCTGTACAGGGTGTTTCTTAATGACGTGGTAATATTTCAAGGTGTGATTCCTGAGGTAGTTTTATGAAGAAAAGTTTATATAAACATTTGTCCACAAGGGCTTAAATTTTTTGCTACAGGGTGTTGACTTATTTTATTTTTTAACGTTATTTTGTAATATCTCCGACAGTACATTAGATATTATTTTCAATTTTGGTATGTGTTAATACCTTATAAAACGACATGTTTTAGTGAGAAAAGTTATTCTAATTCTTCACCAGTGGCGTCCCTGCACACGTGTCCTCGAATATTTTTTACAAAAAATATGCGAATATTTTTTTTTGATTAGTTTGACTAATTCTACATAAAAACGGTCTGTTGCGTATTTCTTGTCAGACGCACCGTTCTTGACTAAAATTATTTAATTATAATAATTGCTTCATTTAGCTGTATTAAATTTAAAAAAACGGTGGCGAGGTCTACCAGAGCTATTTTATCTAACCTAAGCATAATTATTTTCAATTGTAATTTATTGATTTTAAACAAGAACGGTGCGTCTGACAATACATGGGTAGGGACGCCACTGGTAAAGCCTTAGATAAACTTTTCTTACTAAAATATGTCGTTTTATAACATATTAACACATACCAAAATTGAACATAATACCTATCTAATGTAGTTTCGGAAATATTACAAAATAATGCTTAAAAATAACAATTCAACACCCTGTAGCAAAAAATTTAAGCCCTTGTGGACAAATGCTTATATAAACTTTTCTTCATAAAATGACCTCCGAAATCACACCCTGAAATATTAGCACGTCATTAAGGAACACCCTGTATATTGTATTATTTTCTGATTCCCCACAAAATTCTACGCTTATTTTGTAAATGTCATATATCTAAGTTCAATAGTTTTTGAGAGATTGACGTTTAAAATATGGCATTTTAAGATTTTGACAGGCTGTAACATTGGAACGGTTCTTCTTAGAGGAAAATGGTTTTGACCTTTCTATCTTAATATTTTATTCACTATCTAAATGTAATAACTTCCGGTTTAACATGTTAAACCGTTTTTTTGGTTAAACATACATTTTGAATTTCTTTTTTTGATAAAAAATAAGATATCATCCGCCAAACTAGACGTTCGCGTGAACTCCATGGTACAATTTTTATACTATATATTCAATTAGACAAGCCAGGTTCACGCTGGTATGAAAGGCCCTTAATCAAAAATTATTTAAACAAATATTTATTATGATAATATTTTTCAGTGTAAGTTGTAAGATCACTGTTCAAGCTGATTCACCTCTTCATAGACTTTCGACTGCCACTTCGGCAAATTTACAATTCCCCTTTAGCCAACATACCCATTTTTAACTCTAACCGCCATAAGCCTGTATACTGTAACACTGCACAGTGTACATACCACCTTAACCATAAGCGTTTTAGTCGTTTCTATTTTCAACCACCCTAGAAATTATTTTTTTTGATGTAGCAGGGATTGGCGGAATAGCCAGTATACTTAGGCCTAAGAGACCCATCGTATCCCCTATCGTCTAGATAATGATAGTCAGACAGGACCTACAGCTTAGCGTGAGATCCGAACCACGTGTATGTCTTAGTTTATCCTTTTTACTCTAGAGGTCCACGACACCTCACGATCTAGATATTAGAAATAACTAGTAGCATATTACATTCTTTTATCCGCTAAGTTTACGAGTATACTTTTTTTTATTAAGCGTATGCCCTCCCTGAGGATAGAACTCGGACCGCTACGGTCGAAAGCCAGTAATGCAACCACTGAGCTAACAATCGCGGTCACCACAGACATACTGTGCACACCAGCTTCAACCTCCATAGGCCTTTTACCATGTTCAACTTCAAACATCATAGGCGTACTGTGTACACTAACTATAACCACCGTGGTAGGCCTACTGAGCACACCCACTTTAACTATCATAGGCGTTCTATCAATTCTCAACTTCAAAATATTCCAAATGACGAATTTTGTCAGAATAAAAATGGTTTATGTTTTCTGATTATAGTAGAACCCTTGTGAGAGATGCTTAAAATATGGTATATCACAGGCTAGCAAATGATGTTTTATATTAATAGGACTTCGTACATCTTTAGAACAACTTTTCTTTTCACGGTTTATAATCGATTTAGAAAAAAAAATAGTCTATATAAAAGTTTTTAGAAATTAAACAGTATTGTTCCCTATGGTATGTCATATTGTATGTCTTATATTCATATATTTAAATCGTTTATTTTTTAATTTAAAAACCGTGTTAGCTGTCCAATATTCTGTAATTAATTCTAAACAACTTTTATTAAAAAATGTTTCAAAAACAATTACGGTAAACAGAAAGTTCAATTTTTTATCTATTTATAAGTTTAATTACATTCCATCTTCGTCGCCTACTGATTATGTCCACTTTCTAACATCAGTGGCGAACCCTACTTTTTCCACGTAGGTCAACTGACCGCTGCGGTGACTTCCACGAACCAAACATCATGAAAACTACAAATAATGCTGGTACGGAATCCTATTTATCGATACAAAGTCAAATTTGTTGTCCAAAGTGAATGTATAAGGATAATAATTTTATTAACATTCCCTGTTATGATAAACATTGACGAAAAAAGCAATTCACTCCGGCAATCTAAATGATAAATTTTAGTAAAAAACTGATAAATATTTATACGCCCAGCTAATACGTATTCGACAGATTACAGTTTTAATTTGATTATAACCAATTGGTGCCAGACGGGAATAATTCCAAAGCAGTTTGCATTCATTAAGTTTTTTAATTTTCTTTTTTATTTTCAAATTGTACCTAAGGGCAGATTGGTTTCGGAGTTGTGATACAGACAGCGCCATCGAAAAAGTATCAACATAAAACGGATTGTAGAATACATCGAACAAATAGGAATTATTAAACAGAATTTCTTTCTTCGTCAAAATCAATATTTTAACAATTTACTAATAGTAGTTTATAATCTGTTGTCGTGGTGAAGTTTATTGTTAGAAGTCCAGCCTTTTCATAGAGGAAAACATAGATATTTCCAAGTATCCTAAACTTCGAGCATTTTTAAAAAGAAAAAAATGACGGATATAAACCCAAAAAATCTAATGTGTTTGATAGGAAAGATGTAAATTAATTCCTGTTTGATGATATTTATTTATTGATGAAGGTTGTCATGATAAAGGGAATCGCTGGAGCGTGCCGTTCTAGTGAATTCTGTGCAATGAAAATGGACAATGTTGAATTAAGGCATGAAGTCATATTTGTTACTATTCCTGATTCCAAAAATTGAATGGCACGTAAATTTATAGTGACTAAAAGTGACAATGAGAAGGCTTGTTATTTCAAAATAGTTCGAAATTACATTGATATAAGATCCCATATGACGAATTTTAATCCTCGCTTCTTCATACGAAAAAAAAATATATGTACCTAATACCTCTTTCGGAAACTTGGAAAAAATGATTTAATTATATTGTTTTAAAACATAATGAATACCTATAAAAAGAACTTGCGAAACTAATTTAACTTACGAAGTTTGATAGTACCTATAATTAAGTGAATTATGGACCAATTATGGGTGTGGCTAAGAACAATTTTTACCTGCGGCGCTTTTCTTCCTTGGTGCTTTATTCGGCCTACCCTTTTAAATTAGCCATGCATCCAATTATTCACTTTAGTGAGCTATCTGAATTAGAAATGGATAACAGCCATAAGAATACGCTCCATAAACTATCTGCATAAATATAGAAGAATGGGAAATCAAACACTAGAGAAGCGACGGGCAATCACGAACAGCGAGGAATGCCGAACACCCGTTTATACCTCATAGCGATATCTAGTAGCTCTTCTTATATAGCCTGAAAGCAAACTATATTGCAACTTAGCAGCTCTGCCGCATAATGTTCTAGAAAGCCGTTTGTTCGGGTCTGTTTGTACTTATTTTGCAATGAGATATATTAAGGTAAATACACAATAATACTATTTCGTATTTTTGAAAATATTTGCAGCAGTTATGTAAACTAGGGTATTAGTTACCTTTTCATATACTTTTTTACTTAAATACTTAATTTTTTTTATAAGTGTAACTTAAAAATATTGTACGGCAGTAGAGTTTTGGACTTGCATTGTCTTTATTTGTTTAGAATCACTACGTTTCAACTGGTAAGCATCTCCAGTCGTCTTCAGGTGAATACTTAAAAATATTGTACTGTACATTTCGGGTAATTGCCGATCAGTGGTTCAGCATTATCCGACATGTATTGAAATACTTACTAAACATGGTAGCTGTCCACGCCATCACTTTTATTAGATATTAAGTTTATATTAAGCAAGATTCTACCCTAGTTAAGAATGAAAGAAGTTTCACAAAAAATAATAATTTTTCACATCGCCTTTCGGATATAACACATTGATACATGAACCAGATCCCAAATAAAGATCTAGGGCTGATGATGACGTTCGTATAGCGTTGAAACATGTCCCCTTCTCCAAAAACAAGTTTTTTAAATATATCATAGTGGTGTGAGACAGACTTTTTATTTCACTTACTAAACAGTTTTTATTAATTTTTTTTTGTGTAAAACTAATTGTAATATATATTTGCAGATGCCGAGTAACTATAAAAAAAACTGGACGACTTAGATCCACAGGACATAGAATTTGATAAAAATGAAGGAGAACCATATTTAGTATGTTAAGAATATGGGAAAAAAGAAATTTGCAGGCTGTGGAGATTGGGTTCATAAGCTGTGCAGTGGAGCCGAAACACCAGAAAATTATATTTATGGTTTTTGTGTATAATATTAATGTTGTACTACCAATTTTATTATAACTTTTCATTTTGTTCGGGATGACCCAACACCTGTACGCGATTACCCGCAGCCTTTGGGTAATGCCGATTTTGTAATGTTTTTTTAAAAGAGGTTTTGTGTTTTTCTCATATTATCTGGATTAAAAAATTTGTGGCAATTTATTTTCTAAAACTTCCTTTTAAAGAATACACCATATCCCATGACCATAAATCTACTAATTTCAGAGTTAGTAATACTTTTCCTTGGGTGTTCGCAGTTACCCGCCTACATAAATTGTATCAAAGTTCCTTATACTAGGTATATATTTAGTTTAGGTACAAAGCTAAGAGCAAAATATGTGTGTGAGAATAAAATTAAATAACTGATACGAGTAAATAATATAGACTGTAGTTAATATTTGGTATCATTTGTACAGGTACACGCTAAAATTGAATATTTAAACCCATTCAATCTATTTGTAGGTTAGCTATGAATTGTGCCTCATATATTACGGGCTAGATCAAGATGGAGCAAAGATAAAAATCATAATTAACAAAAATACATTAGCGCATGATGTGTGTTCGTATGTGAGCACTTACTGTTATGCATCATAATCATAACACATGAGCTGGATCTTTGGGATCTGGAATCTTTGGATACCATTGTATTAATTTTAATATAGAAGATTTGAGTGCATTAGTTAACCAATGGTTGGCCTAAAAGACCAAGCCATAACGCCTCAAACATTTATTAATACAAAAAAAACCGAATTTAACATACCGTTTTAAGACATTTTAAATTTATTTTGACCGTTAATTACATCCGAACAATTTATGGTCTCGTCATCAACACCGGCGAATAATTAGCCAATGAATAATCGGTGGATTACCATTTTGTTTTCATTTATTTAATAGATGCTAAAAGGGAATAATTCCCAGAGCTGTTGGCGATAATTCAGTTTGGATTTATCACATCGTTAAGGCAACTGTTTTTAATTGTAATATTTGTGTGAAAGAATGTTTATTGTAACAATCTTAAATAATCATTTTCGGTGTGTTATGTTTTTCCACTGCAATTTACGGATTCTCTTTGATATATCATTTACATAATTAAGGGTATAAAGTATAAATAAAAAAAAAACAGATAAAATTCGATAAAAAAAGAACCGCAGAGCTATTAAGACACAGTCGGAAAGACGTGAGAAATATTACTATATTACATTGCCTCTTCGGAAGAAATGTCAACCGTATGCAAATACCCACTGGCACTAACGACTTCTGCAAAAGTTGCAGAGATGAGGAAGAGGAAGAAAGTATTCAACATTTTCTGTGTGAATGCCCTGACCTCGCAAGAAAAAGGTTCACTGCTCTAGGTGAACCATTTTTCGACAGCCTGAAGGAACTAAGCAACTTACAACTTGGACGACTGAGCAGGTTTCTGAATAGTAGTGGGTGGTTTAAATAAGTTTTTAAAATCCTTCTGAGGTGTATGCCGCACTAACCATCAGAGATCTGATGAAGGTGGGTTCTACGGAATACGTGTGGTATCACAATGGACCTAATAGGACTACGTGAGACTGTTGGGTCAGAACCAAAGGCCTGCCACTCTTACGTAACCTAACCTAACCTATGTGATTTTTGCCCTATTAGTAAATAAGGAAGTTTCTTATTAGTTAGAATCTGAAGTATCCTCTCTGATCCAGCAATAAGCAAATAAAAAAATTTTGAAATACCTTTTACCGTAACTAAATAATTATCATTTTATGCTGACGCTCATGTGCAAAATAACGACTTCGGTACTGATGTTTCAAGCAGTTGTAATACAGCAGTGTAAATTCAAAAAGATAAAACTGCCTTGTTGTTTTTTGTCTACTCGTTGTTGGCATCCAATAATTCATTAGTTTGTGAATAAGTCACTACTTCAATACAATTAGTAGATATTTGGGTTGAGTTAAATTGTTCTAGATTAAAATTGCTATTTTAGTTTGAGTAAAATATTGAATTTCAATTTAACAAGTGTGTGATATATCTTCGCGGCCATTTTGTGCCAGAGTACTTACAGGTTTGATATTTATTAGTTGTTTGTTTGCGAAAAAGTGATGCATTTGCAAAATAAAGCCTCTGATCCCTGAAACTACTATGTTTCTTTTGGGCTAAACTCCCAGAGAAATATCCCGTTACAACATACATCTCTTTAAAACTTTATAAAAAATACAGGGTGATTCCTAAGTTGATACTTCTTTTTTAGCTGTGTATAGAAGGCATTAAAATAAACAACATTTGCAAATACCTTTTTTCCAAAAACCTAAAATAGGCGAGATACAGAAGTAAAAAATTTAAGTACGGTCCTGGTCATTAAAACGTAGAATGCTATACTTTATGTTGTTTTTGTCTTATTAGTCATGCAATTTACAGGTCGGTCGTCAGTTATTTGGCAATCCGCTGTGGTGTGTTTTTCTGAAGCAAGTAAATTTCAAATTGGTGGCACGTGAAAAGGGTTAAATTTGAAAATAATGAACTAGTAGATATGGTGCTAATTTACGGCGAGTGTCTTCAAAGTGCGGCTGCTGCTTCGACATTATACGCAGAACGCTTTCCCTTGCGGGCTCATCCTACACCCAGAAATTTTCTTAATGTTATTCAACGGTCAAGTTAGGCAGGACAGTAATTGATCCATAGTATAATAAATGAATGTCAGTACATTATTTTTGAGTTTTTTGAAAAAATGTATTTGAATATGTTGTTTATTTTAATGCCTTCTATATACAGCTCAAAAAAGAGGTATCAACTTAGGAATCACCCTGTATAGCTGTTATAATTCAAACCAAAATTAAATATTGATCTGGATTATAAAACTAGCTACACAAACATTATCATAAGTTTAAAAAGCGGACGATTTTACACTTCGTTGCCAGTTTTTTCCATGTCATTAGTATTTCACGCTTGATGTCATGTTGATATCGATGCGACTGGGCGCAAATGTTTTGCAGATAATGGCTCTGCACATGGATGAACTTTCCGGTCATATATTTGTTCGAAGTAAATGGTGGATTAAATAAAGTAAGTAAATTACATTGTATGACAATATTTAACGAACTCATAAATACAGTTGTCATGGGTACCGGAATCGGAGGCAAAACAGGGCTACACTTGCACCCCTTTGAAAGTTGAATAATTATATATTTGTTTATTACTTTTATCCTTAATTTAATTTTTTTGAGCAATATGGAATTGCGACGAAAATTGTTCAAAGCCGCTTTTTTTTGTAAATACTAAAGATGAAATAACGCAACATAATGTTATTCATAACTAATAATTTCAGCGGTAATATACTGTAATAGCTTAGCAATCTATACTAGTCTTTGGGGGTGGCAACTAAGAATGGTGGCCGGCCATATCTCAGAAACTAGTTATCGCACAGTATCCGGGTAAATTTTTTTATGATAAAAGTGCTCAAGAGAAAATGCTGAAAATTATTGTAGAGTTTGTAAAATACCCGCAAGGGGGCCTACCAGTCATGACCAAGGTTAAAATTAGGATTTTCTTCTCACTCTCTTCAACACTAATAATTTCAACAATCGAGAGTTTAACAACACTTGTTGGGATTTCATCATCACCGCTACTGTATTTGTTTTTTAATTTTTGCGCTATGTCTAATAATTCTTTGTTAGTGATGGCTGCAGAAACATTGATTGGTTATTATCAGGAATATTACAGTTAAAAGGGGTTGTAGTTTTATTTTTCATCATTTCTGGAATTATATTTAATAGATAAAATTGTTAAAATCCTTCACTAGTTTCTGGGGATTTTCAGCAAACTGACTCATTTTTAATTTACCATTTATCTCATTACAGATGACCCATAAACACTTATTTTTATTATCTGAGGTTCTAACCTTCTTTTCAAAAATTTTTGATTTTCTTCTTTTAGAAGTTTAACATACTCTTTTTTGGTTTCATTATAAACGGGTTTATATAAGTTATTCTTTCTTGATAATACCCACAATGTATCCAACCTATTTTACACTCTATAGTCTCCCTACTTCTCTGTGTTATTTTTTTTGTTTTCATATACTAAGGTTTTAGGAAAACACTGATTAAAAATTCTTATATAAGTATCCATAAAAGTATCCCACTGTAAAGTAACGTTTTATTTATTAATTTGAAAAACATTTTCTCAGGCCTGTTCTTTCAACATTCTAATAATTAATTTTATGAAATTTTTGGTTTATTAAAAAATTTGGCTCGAAACGCCACCACGTTCCCAAAAAGACTTTTGATCTCGCTATCAATATGAGGTTTGCATCTAGTTCAAAACTAGAGCTACTACTTTTCAAATATTTCAATACATTTTATTAACGTTTATCTTCCTCAAACTTACGTTCACTTCTTTTTCAACAGTTCCTGTAAGGACTACCCCACATTTTTCCTAAATGATTATTCACATTTCCATTCATTTCATCAACAGTTATTCTCACACACAGATGTTAAACCCTTCATTCTACATTTAAACTCTTATAGTGCCATAAACCCACATATTTTTCTTTTTCACAGTGCAAAGTGCATAATGATTTTCTCACCGTTCTACTCATTGAACTGTTTTTCTTTGAGCCTATAAATTTTGATGCTCCGTTAAAGTGGTATCTACTAATTTCTTCTTTTTTCATTTATTCTCCTGAAGATGAATGCTTCTGCGTTCAAAACATGTATAGAATTTTTTAATTCATAAATATTTCTTTATTATAACAGTGGAGGAAGACATTGTGTTCTTTCCTTCTATTAGATTTTTTAGTTTAAAAAATAGCCAATTTAAAAATAAGAAACACCACATTAATTTGTACATGGTATATTATAAAAGAATGTAATAAAAACATAACGTGCGAATTAAAAGTTCAACATTTAATAGGACATTAAGTTTTAAACGGGTATAATAGAGTTCTATATCCTTAAATGACAATTTTATTCTTTTTATTGTCGCTGCATAGCACATAAATATAAAACCCTTACTATTCTGTTGCTAAATGAGTTTTAATTATTGTTTAGTACGACTTTTTATTGCTCCACTGCCATTGTGCACAAATAATGTCCTATTTATTATAATGGTCCGTAATTTTTGACCTGTATAATAGTCGTAAATCACAGACATAGTAGCTAATATCGCTGGCAACATGGCACTGGAAACTAAAGGAAATAAACAGTGTCAATTTCTAAATTTAAACGTTTATCAACGCAATATTATAGTTTATTATATCCAGTAGTTCGAAAAAATACAGGGGCCCTTTAAATATCCAATATTAATTAATTTCAGGCTTCGAATTTCGATATTTAAAGAACGACGGATCAGTGCAAAAATATGGCAACCGTTTTTGGAGACGAACTAATGTTTGTTTCCGTTTTCGATCGATTTCAGACACAAGATATTGTATTATTTCATGCAATAAAAGACGACGCGCTCTGAAGTCACGTCGGTTCTTACGTAGCGAATGAATCATATTGCGCCTATTTATTCGGCTTTGTTTAAATGTTGAAATCAAAGTTATAAAGCTTTCAGAAAAAAAATATACATTTTTTTATTTTGGAACGATTTATAACAAATATTATTAATATAAGACACTATTTGATAAGTATAAGCACGTATTTTGAATTAATCATTGTTAAATTTTGTATTTTTGAAACAACCGTTCCCAATATGATAAATTTAGATAAACAGTCATGGCGGAATCAATGTAGTAGCATCGAAAAACCTAAAATAACCTATGGTGACCTTATATAACTAATAGTACCAGTATATAACTTTTAGATATGCAACCTTCGTTATATCTACTAATCGTCATTTAGGAGATTGATTGCACAAAATTTAATATGTACAGTTTTTTTTTAAATTTCGCAGCGAAATGAAATGTTGTGCTTATTCATTATGAAAAACTAGAAAAGCAAAACACTGTTAGGTTAGGTGTTTATACTATTATGGAAAACGGCTATTTTATAAACAAGAAGTTTATATAAAGGTTTATAGGGGTAAGTTTTGTTACTAGCAATTCAGAAGTTATATAGAAGAAGCGGTGATTACTGATAATATCACCAAGAGTTTTATAATACATCAAAGCCAACACCACCATCTTTCAGTTTTTATAAAGGTGATTACAATCACTTCTACATAACTATACTATGGGTATTCTAGTTGAATAAATGAGGTTGCGGCAAACCTTTTATCAATTCACTATAAACTGATTGGTAACCATTACTAAAAGTTTTGTAAAATGGTGATGGAAACAGTTATATTACCGTATTATTGTAACTTATTGTAATCTTATTAACCCCTTATAACCCTCTTTTATACTTTTATTACCTTAATATAACCATTATATGACTTGATGCTACCATAAGTTGCGAAAAATATTTATTGGGTTAATTTTTATTTTGCAAATATTTTAATTTGCTCTCGTAGCTACCACACACTACTTTCAAAAATAAAATTCAAGAATGCTGCTTCCTCTAGTATTGTAATTTGGTCCGTAAATGGCATCAAGTAAGCAGTTATTTTACTGTTATACTGCACTACAAATAAAAATAAAACCTTTTACTTCTTCGCTACAAATTACACTTAACTACTGCTTATTACGAAATTTTATACAGCAACAAACTTGCGTATTAGTAATGTCCTATTTATTGTAATGGTGGGTAATTTTTGACATTTATAGTCGTAAATAAAAGAAACAGTCGCCATTATTGCTTCGAATGGCCCATGTCGCCTGAACGTGGCTTGCGAAACTTAAGAAAATAAATTACATCAATTTAAAACCTTTACCCATATTGGTATACCCAGTAATATAGATGTGGTTGACTTTATTTGAATTATGTATAGGTTTATTTTAAAACATACTCTCTAAAAAGTTGTGGTATTCACAGTCTTGTATAACGTATGTCCCATAAGTTTTAAGACACATTTGCGTTGTAAATAAAAATAATGCTTTTTGTCTAAGATGACTTTGCAAAAAAAGTTATAATCAATGAAAGACTGCCATGATGTCATTTTTGCCAACACTTGCAGTAACAATTATTGATTCAAAGGTTGATATTATTTAGAAAAGTTTTTTCCCATTAGTTATTTGGAAAACTAATGGAAAATATATCACACCCGTATGGTAACTGTTACTATCCATGCCCTTTATGTAATATATTATTATTACTATAATAAGTAATGAGCTGGAAAGTTTTGATTTTCTAGCAGGATAAGAAAAATTCAATTACATATTTACAGTATAGTAGTTTACGTAACAAGTTCCGAAAGTGATATTTTACAGGATGAGAAGCCTGGAATACTGCGAGTCCCGTAAAATCACTTTTGGATCGTGTTACGTAGAATATTTTTTCTGTAGCCATTTTGTATGTTGAAAAGGATATCGATGGATAATAACGTATATTTGTATCATGATTTGGTGTTTGTCTGCGTTTAAAAGTGCTTGTGTGTAAAAAACATTTTCGGGGCCACGCCCAAAGTTCGTTTAAAATTCACCTATATAACTACTATCAAATTTCGAAAATTAAATGATTATCTCTCCCTGTCTGCATGGTTTGATTACATTTGTTTTTTTTTTACTTTTTTTTGATATTCCTAACTGGCTCTTTATTAAAAAAAAACCATTTTTTATATTTGTGAAAAATAGTATGAATATTGGTGTCAATCCAAAATTTTAAAATAAGATGTATTTATAACTCTAACTAGCGTTTTTCGGGCTCGGTTTTTCATGATTAAAAGTAAATATCGCTCACCATGCCAAAATTGATGATTTTTTTTATAAATCATGTATTTTAGGAGCGTAGATCTAAGAGCAGTTGTTGGAGCAAATGCTTAGGTTTTTAAATACTCTTTCTTAAGTACCGCTTTGTTTATTCATAATAAAGCATTCTCCTTTCTTCCCGCACTATTTATTTTATTATAAATTATCACACTTCTTCCATAAAAAATGTTTTAATTAAAATTTTTACTTTAATTTGTCTCTTTAAAAATAAATACCTACCTAATTGTTTCTTGTTGTTGTAAAAATATTTTATTGCATTGAGTATATTTTTGTTGATTTAAAATAGCTCTAAAAAAGGGAACAAGGGACAAGTATATAATAAAAAAATACTATAAAATATTATTATTTGTACTCGCTTTCCTATAAAATTGCAACATAAATCAATAACGATATGCGTACGAAACCTTAATCTCTATATAAAACAGGACTTTTAGAAGGAAAAGTTTAAAAACTAAACGTTTCCTACAAGACTTTTATAATCTAAGCCAATAATACATTATTTAAAAATTTAAATTAAGAGTCCAAGCGTGAGACGAAAAATTAGGTTGCAATTAGACTTTTAGAACCTTATTACCTTCTACTTTATACCTTCCTATTAATGGCGTTAACGAGTGTGATAACTAAAAAACTATTACTTAACACAATTGTTTGTAATATCATGTCACTTTATGTTCTTTATGTTCCAAAACACAAGGTTTTGCTATAATAAAACATTTTTTTTTAATTAAACTCCAATTATGGTTTACAACTTTACAAGTCGTAATTTTTACGAAAAGCCGAGTTTTTAATTGCCCACTTCAAATACTGTTGGCCACTTTTGATCTTTAAAAAGATCGAGCTTCAAAACTATTGACGTGAAACTTTAAAATTACATTTTTGAATAGACTTTTGTGCAGCCATATTAAAAACGCAGCCTTTGAAAACTGTTAAAAACTTTAAGATTTAATCAGTGACATTTATACAAAGGAACTGCAATTTAACTTTTACTCTGGGTATAATATGTTCTTTTTCTACTTCCACATGGATATTTGGTGTTTCCTTTACACTAAAGTGATTGAATAAGTGGGCTATTTCGTTTAACTGACCGGATATAATTTCATATCCATCCTTGTAAGGTATATCCTGAACTGATCAATCACGTTGATTAATAATAAAGAAACCAAATTTACATGTAGATTTAACTCTTCGATATATGACACTTAATAAAATTGAGCTTAAGAATTTACTTCAAAAACATGGAAATCTGTCAGATCAAATTTATTATTTTTTATATTCAAATTAAAATATTTATCCCAGAGCCTATGCATACACCAATTCTCCCCAAGAAGTGCACGAAATGGTGTTAAAATTGAAGGTATAAAACCAACATAATATATTTTTATTGAACTATTGTTAAGTATTTTCTGACCGAACTAAAGTTTCGTGCACACTATCTCTTTTCAAAAATATTCAGCTAAGCCCTCATTGGTCAAAAGAAATATCTGGAAACCCTTGTTAAGTAAATGTAATCTTAGAATAGGGCTACACACGAATTAAACGCATGACTGCACCCATTTCAGTAATTATACTTATGTGCGACTAGCTCATCATACTTATTTATAATTCACATGAAAGCGACTAAATATACTTACCAATTAAAACGTTGTGATTTAAAACTCTTCTATAATCCAGCAGTATATATATTCAGAGTATTTTAAATTAACCAAAGATTTTTCACCAATACTTAAAATCAATATATACTCGCATGGTTAACACCATTTTAATTATGAGTGAAGTAATTAAGATGCAGGTATTTATAAGCGTTCTCTACTTACCCCTTTAAAATGACTTTTCCCAGTGAGTAAAAGAATCTTACCTAAAACAAACAAAAAAAATTTAAGAAGTGAAGTTTTACGAGTAGCGACATCTAGTCAATGTTCGATAAAGTACTTGCACCTCTAACAAAGCCTATAGAAATAAGCACAATTGCCAGAGAAGATCACTTGCAAAGACATTCGTCACAATTCCAAGTGTTACCGCTGGGTACGCGCTACCGTAGTCGTCGGTACAAAGCTCCGAAGCAATTTTAAAGTAAAAAGAGTTTTGTTTCCCTTCCTTCATCGGACTTCATCCCTAGACGCGTTTCGTCATATCATGACTCATCAGTAGGGCTAGAAGTCGATGAGTGAAGGGAAACGGTCTACTGTATACAGTCTTCAAAGTAACAAAGAAGTGAAGCTACTCGTAAAACTTCACTTCTTTGATACTTTGAAGACTGTATACAGTAGACCGTTTCCCTTCACTCATCGACTTCTAGCCCTACTGATGAGTCATGATATGACGAAACGCGTCTAGGGATGAAGTCCGATGAAGGAAGGGAAACAAAACTCTTTTTACTTTAAAAAATTTTTAAGTCAATACTTAAGGTTAAAAACTTAGTTTTGAGTTAACAAAATTATAAAGCAAGTAAGTTGAAGCATACAGAACAACATTTTCCCCTATATGGCAAAATATAGATCTTGGCCTATCCTGACTTTCATTTATGTTAATATCTGCAGTATTCATTCTATGATTTTAATGATTCTTCAGATGGCGTAGTGAGGGGGATCTAGAGGTCTTATGTCGGGTTGCATAAAGATGTTTTACCAGCAAGTTTGACTGTGACATACATGACATTGGCGGAAATAATATTCTTACAATTATACTGGCCCGGTTACCTTCATTTTTAATTTGCCTCACAACGTCATTTATATCACAGTCAAACTTGGTGGTTAGTTAATTATGGTTAAAAATCTTTATATAACCCATTATTAGTCTCCCTAAGTTGAAATTAGCCCCCTTAAACTCATTACAGAATATACCAGTTAAAAGCACTTACTATTAGTCAAATTTACGTTTCTCCAATAAGGCAAATAAATAAAAATATTTCTTTTAAACTATATAATTGAAAATTCTATGAACTTCTTGAGGCTTTTCTTGAAAGCGGAAATAGGAAATGATTCTGCAATAAATTTAGTAAACTTAATTCTTATTTAGATATACTTTCTTGTAGTTATATTTGCAGTGGTGTAGCCAGCATATTTTTTTGAGGGGGGCCTAAGTTAAGCCAGTCCGAAAATAATATATTTTATTTTGTGACTTTTAAAATATACCGTCTGTCTTTTAAAAATACTCTTCTCCCCCATATTGAGTTGCTTTGAAAGAAAACCACAACCTTACTCTGTTTAAAGAAATTTCTCTTTTGGCTAGTTTGGATGGCTTAAGGTGGGGCACAGTTTATTTAGATGTCTGGGTTAGGAGGGGGGGGGGGGGGCGATAAAGGGATTTCTCGGAGAGGCCGTGTCCAACTCTTTCGCCTCCAGGCTACGCGCTAATATATTTGTTTTATGACATTATTTGTATGACAATAGTCAAGGAATAGTACATTGTATACCTAGTAGGAAAAGCTGAACATTTCCGGACGACAGAAAAGGTTGTTTGTCGAGGCGCAAGCCGAGATTGACAATACGGAGTCCGGGAATGTGACTTTTTCTACGAGGTATACATATTATTTTCCGTAAATCAAATATTATAAGGACATAACTTATTAATATCAACTTGTTAAAATTTTGAAATAAATATTATGAACTCTGTTCACAAATAAAAGATGCCATTAAATACTTATGTTGTAACTATGGAAACACAGTAATATTGAATTGTCAAGCTTAACACATTTTAGTTTACAAGTAGCCGTCCAGAAATAATATTTATTTACAGTATAATAATAAATATTTCCTAACAGTTATTTTCCGTTACCTAGCAACGACTAAGTGTAAGCAAATATTGACTTTTTCTTTCATAAATGTTATCAAAAATGTCAATATTTCCAATTCCAAACTTTCGGATTTTTTTTTTAATTTTGCATTACTATAATAAACGAGAACATTGACAATTTATTTTTTTCATTTATGGATTGACAATGCCGCCACTAGAGGAGTTATAAAAAAAGAGTGATAATTTACCTCACATATATAGAACCAATCAGAACGCAAATTTTCATAGCAACCACCTTGGTAACGTGGTCTTACCCGATAAGACCTACCGCTAGCTCGGTAAGACCACTGTGGCTTTTTGTCAAACAAACAGTAATTTATTTCAAGAAATTAAGTTTAATAAATAAATATTATAACCCCTATAAAATAAAAGTGACATACAACAGTATTTGAGGCGATTTTAGGGCATACACTTAATTTTGACATTTTTAAAGAAATGTTTAATGACAAAATGTATGCAAGATTAAACCCAGTGTGCTTTGCTTTGACGTGAGCTTAAAAAATCTTGGCGTTTTCATGGCAACCGTGATGACAAGCGAATTTAATTTTTGAAGTTCCACGCGTCTTGGATTTTTAATTAAATGTTAGTTGTGGCGAATTTAAAAAAAATTATTATATTTTGTTCTATTTGTGTATAACAAGACCTTGCAAATTTAAAAACATTTGGTACTGAACATAATCTTTTAAAATTATTTTTCTACAATAAAAGTTTACGATGATATATTCAATACTGCCTTATCCTATGGATTTCGCGATTAACCCACGTAATATTACCGAAAATTTAATTTATAAAATTTAATTAACTTCACAATGAAATTCCTTTTTATTCCTTCCCACGGGATGCTTAAAACAATGACATAAAATTATGCCACCGGATCATCGAGATCTGAATACTAATTTCATTTTTATTATCCTTACAAAGTATTTATTCCCGCTAAAAATTGAACTCCGTCTCCCAGCATCTGATCTTTAGGATTATTCAATTATAAGACATTTTTATTTACGGAGATATGTCACTGTGGTATACAGGGTGCTACAAATTCGTGTGCGTACAAGAGGATCTTGAAAACGGTTAGAGGTACGAAGATAGTTAAATGGAGGCAAAGTTGCATATTTTACGACTTAATAATTTGTAGAAAGAATATTGTTAATATTCCCAATACCTTCGGAGATATCCGAAAAAAAAAAATTTTAGTTTTGGGTTTTAATTCTTTGTGCCTTCATTTTTGACTCGGGTAAAATACAAAAATCACTTTTTATAGCCGTTTTCTATATTTTATAAGATGACGTTATTAGTTTTAAAATTCGACGTTTCGTTTCTTAGATACCAATCTCAAGTCAATTGTTCTAAAAACGGACCTTAAATTTTAAATGCAGTTTTCTTATGTAATACAATTTAAAGGTTTTTAAAATTTTAACGTGTTGTCAGTTGTTATCTAATTTTATTTATTTATTTATTAGTATCAATACACTACGGAAACAATATCCAATTGGTATGTATAAAATTAACAGTGAAATATACTATAAACTTAAAGAGAAACAATAAAAAAGTATAACAGATTAAAAATATACAAGAACAAAGGACGTACGTCTCTTTTTACGGAAAGAGATATTACAATAATAATTTGAGTTTTTTTTTAAATGTCGTTGCTGTACAGTTAAACTCAAAGTTAGTTGGAATGTAAGCGTTAAAAAGATGCATAATGGTTGGCAACATTATTTCTGCCGACGTCAGTCCGATATCTGTTGGTTAAGAACATGTCATGTGAACGAGTATCACGCGAAGGTACACGAAAATTTATAAGAGCTAGAAGCTCAGAGCAATTTGTGACGTTAGTGATTATTTTGAACCCGAACACAATTGTAAGAAAAATTCTACGCCTTTCTAAGCTATCGATGTTGGTTAGTTGTAAACGATCCTGATGGGAGAAACGGCTCTTGTCTATTCTCATTTTGTATAGTAAAAAGTTAACAAATTTTATTTGGACTCGTTCGATACGCTTAATGTGAGTTTGGTAATATGGCGACCAGATTATGCAGCAATATTCAAGATGACTACGCACCAGTGAAAAATATAGAGTTTTCAGTACCTCGGAGTTGGAAAATTCCCAGCACCGGCGCATTATGAAACCTGCCATCTTGAAAGCCTTTGCCGAAATATAGTTTAAGTGTTCATTAAAACGTAGTTCGGAGTCGAAAATTACACCTAGGTCATTGATTAAGTTAACTCTAACTAGAGGGGAGCATGAAATGAAGTAAGAATGTAGAATTGGGGATTTTTTACGTGAAAAAGTTATAATCTTACATTTAGAGATGTTTAGCTCCATCTTATTTAGTAAGCACCATTCTAATAGTTTGTTGATCTCTAGTTGCAAAAGTAAACAATCGTGGAAGTTGGTGATTTTTCTAAAGATCTTTAGATCGTCCGCATAGAAAAGAAATTCACAACTGGCAAAAATGTAAGCTAGATCATTAACAAATATAAGAAACAATATCGGACCCAAGTGTGAACCTTGAGGTACTCCGGATGTCACTGTTATTTCCTTAGATGTGGTACCATTAATTTTAACGATTTGAGTACGATTGCGAAGGTAACTTGATATCCATGATAGAAGAGGATCTGTAACGCCAAATGATTTTAGTTTATTTATAAGAATGTTATGATCTACTCTGTCGAAAGCCTTTTTAAAATCGAAATATATTGAGTCAACTTGATCTCACATTTCTTCAAATTATCTTTTTATATCATTACGGTACTGAACACGCCAAACTAAAAAAAAACTGATTTTAAGAATCCGTTCATTTTTACTTAAAGAAGCCTGATACTTGATGTTTTGTAAGTTTGTAAGAAAAATACCCAAAGTCTCGGCCTCAAATATGTTTCTGTCTATTTATTTTTGCTTCACCTGAAACTAACATCATCAGACCTTATAAACAGTCAAACATTTTGAAATAATTTTTAAAACAAACATAACTAGACTAACACTTCAGTTACCTTTTTTTTCTCTCGGGAGCATTAATTTTTTTTGGTTTTAAAGAATTTCGGTCTGGGTTTAAGGGAAAAACCATAGGACTTAATATGAAATATTAATAAAATTTAAATAAATCATTCATTAAAGACTTACTTTCCAGAGTATTGCTACGGTAATAGTAGTTTGTACAACAAGAGTGGATATGATGTCCATATCGCACAAGGAAGTAAATATGGACAATCCACTCGAGTTGAAAAGTATATTTTTTCTACGACCAAACTTACAAACCTAATGCGACCCTTGGATCCATAGTACAACTCCCTAACTCTCTCGACTATCGAGACCTTATACGAGAACTGATAAATGATGCTACATAAAATTAATTTTTTATGCTCATGCAGCCGGTTGCATTATTAATAAATCTATTATAAATGCGTCTAGATTTTATTATATTGAACAAATTAATAACAAATTGTACAATATGCATTTAAATTAGATAATTTAGTGTCTTGTAAAAGAAGGCGGAGCCTCAGTAAATATAATATACTGTGATTGGTCAGTGCTTTTAAATACACCACAAAGAAAATAAAAAAATGTAATTTTCATAACAGTGTTGTAAACTAATTAAAAATTTCCGGGTTCGTGAGAACAAAGCACAGAGGAATGATAGGTCGGCGCTGTCTCCAACGGGAAAAGGGAAATTTTTACGCACAGTGTTATATTTGTAGAAATATTCTTTAGAATCACTTGTGGTTGTAATCTGCTAATAAAAGACTTTTTCAGCATTGTTTGCATTCGTGAAAGTTTTCTATAAAAATGGGAAATTTTATTTTTAAAGGTTGCAACACTGTACATCCTATTGTAACATGAAAATTTGGTTTCCTTGTAACTGACCACTGTAATTGGTCAGTTTCATTACCTATCTAGGATGGAAATAAAATATTTCCGCACAGTTAACCGGAATAGCCTACTTTTCTCGCCACCAAGTGTAAAGAAAACAGCAAATTTCCATGTGGGAGTAGACAATTTTTATTGAATTTATAATTGGCCTTAACACCATAATTTCCTGTACCTAATGTAATTTTAATATTTAAGTAATCCTAAAAATAATTGACAGCCACGAAAAACATTATTTCTGAGGTTATTATAAATCTGCTTTTAATATTCCATTAATCTCTTTAATTCCAGTACATACTTACTAAAATTATACAAAAAAATTGTTACCTAAATAAAAATAATAGTTTAAATTTACACCAAATGCATATCAAAAAATTAAAAGAACCGATAATGATTCTGTATTTCATTTCATAAAATTCTTTATTTAAAGCTTAATAACGCAGATTTTGCTGCAGAAATATGTTATGATATTTCTGAGGCTTTTGATTGTGTTGTATTAATCAAACATTGTAAAATCGGCTGGTAATGTGTAGGTACATTCCTATTGAAAAGGCATATCGCTATTGAAAATATGTGCATAGGCTGATAGGCACTTTTTGTTGTATGCATGGTAATAAATTAAATTTTTAATATAACGCACTGAAAAGTACATCGATAATGTAGATACAACTTTAAAAATCAAAAATTTTACTATATTTTACATTTTTTATTTGCAAATGAACATTTAAAAAAATTAAATGTTTTTTTTACAATTTCCTATAAGTATTTTTTTTAAATAATAAATTCTGGTGATAGTTTCACAACTTCGATGCTGGTTTCTATGCATCTTGGCATCATCGTCAGGTGAACAGCGCTATTCTTTACGTGTTGTTATATGGCCTGAAATGTTTTATATATTGCATATTTTTATTTTATTTAAAAAAAAGCTTTGTTTGCATCTTAGTGCTATTTATTTCTGTTTTCTATGTGAATTTTCTTCCAATTTATAAAACTCAGTTTCGACGGATATAATTTTAATATAAATTCGAATACTTTAGGAATTTTGGTCTACATGTTGTATTAGTACCACTTTATATTACTATCTAAATCACTCTTGTGAAACTGCGATACCACTCGAATGCGACTGATGCAAATTTCAAAGTGTCTCTCAAGCAATCAAAGCTTCGTCCATGTTCTTCGTAGATTTTTTTAAAAATATTGTGACAGCACCACTCCAACTGCCGCAGCTACAGGTTGTCGGAACATTCAGCAATTAAAATCACGTTGTACAATCTACTGATGTCTCATATACTTGTCTCGTGACATGTAGCGATACCCATCTCACCGTCTGTGGGGTTTTAAACATTTCTGAAAGATTGAAGAAAGATGTGGTTTTTTAAGATTAAAGCATATTTTTTTGTTTTTACTGTACACACCAAAAAAAGTGGTCTGGTAAGCTTTAAGAGATATTTAGTTAAAAAAATTTGACTATTTTTAAATAGATTTTAATCAAACAAAAAAAAATAATAATTTTCGTTTTATTATGCACTGTGACAAAGCGTTTTCGCTTTATACGACTATTATTTTTTTAACCAATACTAATACATTAAATTTCGAGCAAATGTGAGATTAAAAATAATCCTCTAAATTAATAACTGAGTGAGCAGCCGCGTAACAATTTCATTTTCATAATTTAATTAATTTCAGATCAAAATTTAAATCTATTAATGTGCTACGTTTAATAATGACAGAAAATTATTCCAAGGAATTTATGGAAGCTTGAATACCAAATTTATTCTCTTATTATTATCCCTACAAGTATTTATTTCCCCTAGAAGCTGCCACAACTCCTTATATTTGAGTTACCGAGTTTTTTAATTCGATTTTCGCCATTCTTATATAAAGAGCTTTTGCACAATAAATTACTAATACCTGCTTACTTAAATTAAAAATGTTTTCAAGAAAAATGTTTTATTGCATTTGCATGGATTATTAGGCTAACCATATTCTTATGTTAAGAACGAATAGTGCCGTTTCTCTAACTCCTATCGTTTTAGGATATTCCAATGCTGGTATGTCGAATTTGTAACACCCTGTATATGATTTACATAATCTTAAAATATACTCTTAACCTCACTTATGCTTAAGTGTTATAAAACAATGCATAACATTTATTTGTAAATTGGAATTCTTTATGGTCATAAGAATTATATCCGTTCAGATAACTGGTATACCCCTCTTATCTAACCACTTGATTAAAAAGGATGGACGGTATTAGTCATTTTAAAATACTACTATTGTTAACAAAATTAGTCAGAAGTTGACATTAATCTGGGTATCTTTGTGTAAGTGTGGATTTCTGTGGTTATTTTATAAATAGTTAGATCTAGGCTGTAAAAATTTAAAAATTAAACCTTTTGAGCAAGTAATATTTTCTGAATTTTTTTTTTGTTTAAATGATGAGTATTTTGTGATATTTTTCCAATAAGCTATATGCATGATAATTTATAACTTTTTAACTGAAATAAGTCACCTTGATTGTAATTTTTTTATTTTTCCATAACAATTTTAAACTCATAATATATTAAAAATGTTTTGAATATAAATAACTTCTCTGTATGCAATTATAAAACCATAAATCAGATAAAAATGTAGCCGATATTCTTAATAATTATTTTGTAATGGTCAAAAAATATAGAACTGAAATTATAATAAGATTTTAATAAATTATTATTTTCTTGTTGTTGTGCTTTAAAGAAAAAATTATTTTTATATATAAATTTATTTTAAATGGAAATTTTATCTTATTTCCCTGAGACGATCGAGCATTAGTCCGCAGGATAATCGAAGTCTGAATACCAATTCCAATCCTATCATTATCTTTAAGTGATTTTAGTTTCTGGTAAGAGCTATTGCATCTCTATTGGATTTTCAGGTTTCTTCAATTATATGCCATTCTTGTAAAAGAGGATTTAAATTATTTAAAAGAGCTCTTAAGCTTTTTTACGTTTTTCTGAAAAATTTAAAATTACAATACAAATTTTAAAAATTTTACATATTGTCGCGTATGAAAACGGTAGGCGGCTGGAACGTGTAGCTTAGATGATTTGAAATTATATATTAATTTATTTAATTTGTTATGGGCTATTTATTTACTAAAACACTAAAGATTTTTTATAGTTTTATTAAAGCAAAAGCAAAACAATTTACGATTCATTATGGTAAATAACATACAAAGAAATAAAAATAAAGTTATTAAATTAGTAAGTTTAGTGAGTTTTCCCCTTAAAACTCACAGACGATGCTATTTCAAGTAAGTTTAAGAGAAACAATATCCGCTTTAAGTCAACCCAAAACAATTTAACAATTAAATAAACATTACCAAGATCACTTGCTCACTGGCTGGAAACTGCTCTCGTTCTGAGATTGTGTTTTTACATCATTTAGGGAGACTTAAGTAACCAAACGGGCAGAGGTTACCCTTACACTTAAATACGTAAAACAACTGGACTGAATAAGTATTTCTTTGAGCTTTTATAATGTTTTGTAACCCCTACCAACACAACAACCAAACAAGAGGTTTCTTTTTACTGAGTCAGAAGTTATTACCATTAGGAGAAAAGTTTACTAAATGTACTATTCAAAATAGAACCCATTCTTGAATCAATTACAACAGTTATTTTTATAAACATTTGTCTACTGACTCCTCCTACGAAACTAGAAATGTTCTTGTCCTTGTTCAGTGCACTATCTTTCCACTACACCTATTTTTATCAAACTTATTACTCATTAAGAGTCTTAACTTCGCAGCGAAGTATTAGATAATCAGTCCATCCTTAAGAATACCAATCCATATCCGACAATATGACCTATGTTACAAATAAAGTCACCGCAACACATATAACTTTACTGTTAACATTTACTTTTTCTGTAAAACTCCCACAAAAATATTACAAAAGGATTTATTAATTAAGAAATCATTACTTTATTTGATAAATGTACCAAATATAAAGTTCCACCAATCGATCGCTTCTTGTTCACAAAGAAGTGAAATTTTTTGCTGGAATATTTATACGGACTGACAGCCCTGAATGATATCAATCCTTCGTGATTCTCGCATCAGTTTTCTTTATAATGAGACTTTATATCAGTCCGACCACCCCGACCATCAATCCTGGTAATTTGCCTTTACACAATCAGTATTACTGTCATTTTCTTGTCAAGACTGTCAATCTGACTGATTGTGTAGGGTCCGAATGTAAGTTTGGTCCAACTGAATGTAACTTTTATCTAAAATTACGAGTAAATTTTTCTATAACCATAAAAGTATTTATCAAAATTCGTTTTCTTGTCTTCAATAATTCTAAAATTATAACACTTGCGGAGGCCGATATGCTTCGTGACAAGCAGAGATTTTTGCTAAAAAAGCTGTATACTTTACTATCGCATTTTAAATTTTGTTTAACCAACCTTAAAGGAGTCAGATTTAACAAAGACAGAATGAATTTAAATTTTAACATCTATACGATTTAACTAAACTGCTGGACAATTGCTTTCGAGCAACGGTTTTGAATGGTTGATAGATTCATCCCTTGGGAAACAATTGTCAATATTGGATTTTCTTTAACTATCAAAAAAATGTATATACAGGGTGTTAAAGAAGACGATGATTTTTTGATGTGCAGTAACATTATACAACTATTGTTAGATACTGAACATAATCAAGCTTTTCATAAGGTATAATAATTACTCGCAAAGTTTGCACAATACAACGCACAGTGAGATCTAGCTACTAATAAGTGTAAATAAAGCAAGGTTTTCCAAAAAAATCGGTATTTCTTAAAATATAGCAGATATCAAAAATTTGATAAATTACTTTCTTTGCTATGAACCAGTGATTTAATTGACGTAGAGTGATAAAATTTGAAAATATTATTGTGAAAGTTACACGCCATTAAAATTGGGGCAAAAATCATCGTCTTCTTTAACACCCAGTATATAAAATTTTCTGAGAGTTAAAGAAAATCCAACATTGACAATTGTTTCCCAAGAGATGAATCTATCAACCACTCAAAATCGTAGGTCGATATCATATCTGGTTCAGAAAATATTAACTGTTAAATTTAGGCGAAATTTTTCTTGCTCGAAAGCAATTGTCCAGTAGTTTAAATTAAATTTTAGAGAAAGAATAAGACAATATTGGCCTAAATATACTAATCAGCTTAAATATTTTTACAATTATAATTTTCATAGGCACATTTTAATAGCCAAGGTGCTCTTAGTGCGCGATTTCGGATTTTACGTTTAGTAAAAAAATATTTGAATTTTTTTTTTATTAAAATCAGCTTCTCAATTACATTTTCCTTGTTCAAAAAATTAGAACTATCAAAAATCATTACTAATAAAAATATATTCTCTGTATAAAAATATTTTTCCTCTGTGACAATCCATTTTCCTGTGTTATATATATATGTCCAATACTGGCAATTACTCCCTCCCTCATTGCCTTCTTAATCAATAACACCCTAATTATCCTCTGCATCTCTAATTCAGAGCCGTTTCGGTTCTCCTAAATAATCTTCACGAACTAGTGTTGTTCAATCAAGTTCCTTTTCCAGAAATCTGTATATTTAATTACATCTATTTTTAAACCACACACTAGACCAAATAGGTAAACTGTAAAAATGATCATATTGTTTTCTCGGATTTCTTAATTTTAGCCCTTTAACATGATAAAAATAATCCTCTTTTACTTATACATTAACCACTTTTACTTTAACAATGTGTTTTCTTCCTTACACTCATGTATGTACTCTGATCAATTTCTAACCAATTAATCATTCGACCAAATTTTCCCACTTCTTAAGATTTTTACAATTTTGCCCATCCACTCTAAAACAAAAATTCATTTACTAATACTCAACTAACCAATTACTTGGTTGTTTCTTTGGTGATTTTTTTTAACAAGAATAATACATTTCTCACAGCTTCATTAAGACGATAGCAAACTTTCTTTCTCTATTTTGAAATGATAAGTATTTTTCGTATTAAGCGTAAATTTATTTTTCTATTGCCTAGCGCTTTCGGCCTACTGGAAGGCCATCTTCATGGCTTAGGTTCTACAAAGGGTACATATACAAAGGTAAAAAACCATTACTTATATAGGACTAAGTGTAGGTAATATAAGAATAAAATATTTCTTTAAAAATTAAAGCTGAGAATACTCACTCGTCAAATCTTACCAAGGAAACAAAAAAGATTAATCAAAGTAAAAAGAAAATTGTCTATTTTGTTAAATTACATCTTGCTGCTCCTGACTAAAGATGTTTAAACACTTGAAATGTGTAGGCAACTTATTTAAAACTTTTTCCTAAATGTACCAAAGGGATATACACACTAAAAGGGTCTTTTTCCTGCTATTATATTAATTGTTATTTATTTTTCTGACACGCTGTATATTTAAGTAAATGATTATCGTTTATTCGAATGAACAGAGTATTTAAAAAAATATGTAATAATTAATTAATTAAACTAAATAATAGAAATATATGTAAAGCAAAATATAACTGAGATCCAAATCAACTGACTGTCTAAAGTGATATGAAACCTCAGTCGTTCAAGTATCAGACTTGCTTCTCATGAGAAATTACATCACTGGCATTAATTTTAGAAATTTACTTTTACACTGTGACACTTACTTCAATAAAAAAAAGTAGATAGATTTTTCATTCAAAATTTTTACTTTAATTATTTTTAAAACTTATCAATAATCACATTTTCCTTCATGTCTATAAAAATAATTTAAATATATCTTTTTTGTGTACATAAGAAAGAATTTAAAGATTGCTTCGTACTAACAATAATATTGTTAGTGTATTTAGTCCAATTTCATTAATATAGGATGTTCTGGGGAAAAATGCCGATATTATTTTTTAAATTTATCAAAATGTTACATTTTCCATCGTGTCTAAAAAAATTGATTGAACATTAATATTTTTCTTAGTATACAAGAGGAAAAATGTAAATTTTGCCTACGTACTAACAATTATATTGCATTATACTGTTAACGGGCAAGTTAGGCAGAACCGCATTTGATTCGTAGTGTAATAAATGAATGTAAGTACTTTATTTTTAAGTTAAAAAAAAAGTATTTGAAAATGTTGTTTATTTTAATGCCTTCTATACATAACTAAAAAAGAAGTATCAACTTAGGAATTACCCTGTATTTTCTTTTCTATACAAATTGAATTTTAAAAACCCACCTTCGAAATATATGCCGCCAGGAAATTATTCCATACGATAACCGAAGTCAGAATACAAATTCCCGGCTTATCAATATTCTGGCAATGTATTAGTTCCTGTTACAAGCTGCTGCAGCTCTTACACTGATACTATCGGATTTCCAGGATGCCTTAATTTTATTTATATGCCATACTCGCACAAAGGATTTTAAATTAAAGCTCTCTTAAAACACTTCGCAACTTTCTTTTGAAAAAAAATATTTTGATAGCTCATAAACTGTTAGGATTCTGAACTACAAAAAACTGGTAAAATATCATTAAATTAAACAAAATTTTTAAATAACTTTTTTATAAAACTCAAAGACGTTTTTGTCATGAATCCTTGCTCTACTGATGACCCATGATATGGCGAAACGCGTTTAGGAATGGGTCTGACAAAAAGAAAATCTTTATTTGATTTCAAAAAATGTTGTTTTTACAAAAAACCTGTATCTGGTAAAATAGTTTTAAAAACAATTAAAAAATATAATAATAAATAATTGTGGACCATCACAGGAAATGTGTAATGTTGTCAAAATTAAAATAACTATTATTCTCGGGCATTCGCTATGTGTCATAATATTGAACAGTTATCACACGGGTTCAACCCGCACTTGACCACAAAATTTAGGCAGGGTTGCAATAAATAACGAGTTTTTTGAAATAATCAATAAATCTGATTTTTCAATTAAAACGTGATTTTTTTCAATTTATACTGTTTTTTTCCTTAAATGTGGCAATAATGAACTTTAAAATCACTTATTTTCATTATTTTGTCTCTATTCGCCAAAAAATATTTTTTAATTGAGAAATCAAATTTAAAGAGAAACTGGGGGACCCAAAAGGCATAAGGAAAGAACATTCCCAGAACGAAGTTATTGGTTAGTTGAGTATTAGTTAATGAATTTTTATTTTATAGTGGATGGGCAAAATTGTAAAAATCTTAAGAAGTGGGAAAATTTGGTCGAATGATTAATTGGTTAGAAATTGATCAGAGTAGAGCATGCATGAGTGTAAGGAAGAAAACACATTGTGAAAGTAAAAGTGGTTATTGTATAAGTAAAAGAGGATTATTTTTATCATGTTAAAGGGCTAAAATTAAGAAATCCGAGAAAACAATATGATAATTTTTACAGTTTACCTATTTGGTCTAGTGTGTGGTTTAAAGATAGATTTAATTAAATATACAGCTAATAACGTTTCTAAGGTTAATTTTTTTCTGAAAAAGGAACTTGATTGAACAACACTGGTTCGTTAAGATTATTTAGGAGAACCGAAATAGCTTTGAATTAGAGATACAGAGGATAATTAGGGTGTCATTGATTAAGAAGGCAATGAGGGAGGGAGTAATTGCCAATATTGGACAAAGAATTACACAGGAAAATGGATTGGATTGTCACAGAGGAAAAATATTTTTATAGAGAGAATATATTTTTTTATACTACTTATGTAATGATTTTTGATAGCTCTACTTTTCTGAACAAGGAAAATGTAATTGAGAAGCTGATTTTAATAAAAAAAAATTTCAAATATTTTTTACTAAACGTAAAATCCGAAATCGCGCACAAAGGGCACCTTGGCTATTAAAATGTGCATATGAAAATTATAATTTTAAAAATATGTAAGCTGATTAGTGTATTTAGGCCAATATTGTCTTATTCTTTCTTTAAAATTTAATATATTTAAATCGTATAGATGTTAAAATTTAAATTTGTTCTGTCTTTGTTAAATTTGACTCCTTTAAGGTTGGTTAAACAAAATTAAAAATGCGATAGTAAAGTATACAGCGGCTTTTAGCAAAAATCTCTTAAGAATAACGCTAAAATTGGAAGTGCTGTCCAGGAATTGATTATTCTTGTGAATAATATTATAATTCTCGGTCTTAATCTACTTCCAGGAATTAAGTGTCCATTGCAAAATTCGAGCGGTGCTTTTAATTATTACGATTTTGAACCCGTTGAAATTCGACGAAACTATCAAATCTTTAATATTCTAAAAATTACTTTACTTGTCTCTATTCGCCAAAAAATATTTGTTGGCTAGATTAACAGTTAAAAAATCTCCTCGGCGACATGCAAAATAACTTGTATTGACAGGGAAATTTTCGGCCATGTGCATCGTAATTTATGAATATTTTTTATGCTGGACTCTGATGACAATTAGTTATGTTTTTACAATTACATAATGTATCTAAAAACTTTGTTTTAAATAAACTTTCTTTTTTTAAATTTCCTGATGAGTTATTTGCTTCCGCAACTTGTTTTTACAGCAATTTATAATTTAATTTAAATCACGATTAAAATTGAAAAAATCAGTTGATTTAAATCGTCGTAACCATGGGTTTAGGTATTGTATCATCCATTTTTTACATTCCTTGATATAATATATTACATAACAAGTGATGTAAGTGATACTTTTCAAACGAGGAGATATTTAGCACGAGGTGTCAGCAGAGTGCGGAAATTCTCCGAATTTTAGAATAATCACTTTCACACGAGTAATGTACACTATTTTTCCTACGACCACAAAGAATTATTTAAAAAACCTTTGATTTGTGAAAAAAAATATTTAAACTCTCTTTTGAAATATTTTTTTCAACTCTAGACTGGAAATACAAGGCACACTATTAATTTAAACATATGATGCCAATTTGACGGACCACCCCTATTTATTAAGTGTTTAACTTATTTATCATGTATTTTTCGAGTGATTTCGAATTAGAGTGTGAAAATACGCTATCTGAAGGTACAAAAAATATTAATAATATATTGAAAAATCTATTACCATTCAAAACAAGCTGCGCTGAAAAAAATGTCATATATTATATTAACAAAGAATTTTTATTGGTAACCATAGCGTAGTGACTAGGGCTATGGTCTACAGATCGAAAGGTCACAGGTTCAAATCCCATCAGGAGTATTTGACTTTTTTTTATAAAAACATTAAATAATTTATAGATTTAGGTATTTTGAATTGAAATCTTCCTTGTTGGATGAATTTTTAACATTTTATCAAGAAAAGATGCATTAAATATAAATTTAAAAAAATCATCCAACCAGGAAGATTTCAATTCGAAATACCTAATTCTATAAATTGTTTAATGTTTTTATAAAAAAAAGTCAAATATCCCTTATGGGATTTGAACCTCTGACCTTTCGACCTGTAGGCCATAGCTCTAGTCTCTACGCTATGGCAACACATAACATTTTTATGTTTAATATATGACGTTTTCTTCAGCGGGGCTTGTTTTGACTGGTAATAGATTTTCTAGTATATTCTTAACTTTTTTATAATTTCAGATGGCGTATTTTTACACTCTAATTCGAAATCAATCGACAAATACATGATAAATAAGTTAGACAATAAACTGCTTTCTAAAATTTATTCTTTTTAATAAATAGGTGTGGTCTGTCAAATTGGCACCATAATGTTTAAATTAAATAGTGTGCCTTGTATTTCCACTCTAGAGTTGAAATATTTTCTTTCAACATGCGTCTGATATTCGGCGCTTTCGAGCCAAGTTAACCGTGTTTTTTTTCTCATTTTCATAGGTGGTCGTAGGAAAACAAGTATTATTTATGTTAGATAGCGTCGTTTTCGAGCAGATCAAGTCCGACTCTAGGATGACGCCCGGATCCACGATGTCTTATAATAACCATAGCTTCTGATTAAATACTTTGTCTAGGGAGTCTAGGGTGATAAATTGGTCTGAGTATCTGCTGCATTTTTAGAGAAAATTAATACGTTTCGCAGTGCAGTTTAATATTCAATTTACCATCACAATCCAGCTGAACTCTATTAAGAAATAGTATTCACCTGAAGACGACTGGAGATACTTACCAGTTGAAACGTAGTGATTCTAAACAAATAAAGACAATGCAAGTCCAAAACTCTACTGCCGTTCTATTAAGAAATGCCGAGGATTTCTGAATGTTCATTTCAATATATATCCCATGAGGCATAATAATATTCCATTGGCATTGTTCTATATAAGGGAAATTCCAGAACATTATTAATCCTACGTAGGAGAATGCTTGCAATATTTGCAGATATAGCAAAAACCTTAGATTGGCAAATATTATACAACAAAAATGATTAGTAGTTTCAGGAGTCCTAATGGGATTGGTGCAACATGTATTATAAATATGTTTTTAAACTTACTCGGATGTAATTATTTGTTTAAAATACACGTCATACTACACTGGCACAAGCCTAAAAAAAAAATGTTAATTTAAACCCCTTTAATGAATACTTACAACTGTATTTTTCTATTATTTATAAATAAATTAACTTTTCCATGATCACCCATGAAAATGAGAAAAAGCACGGTTAATTTGGCTAGAAAGCGCCTTATATCACACGCGTGTTAAAAAAAATATTTCAACACTAGTGTTGAAATACAAGGTACACTATTTAATTTGGTTCCAATTTGACAGACCATCCCTATTTATTAAAAAAATTGTAAAGCGTTTAACTTATTTATCATGTACGGCAGTAGAGTTTTGGACTTGCATTGTCTTTATTTGTTTAGAATCACTACGTTTCAACTGGTAAGTATCTCCAGTCGTCTTCAGGTGAATACTGTAACGACTGGAGATACTTACCAGTTGAAACGTAGTGATTCTAAACAAATAAAGATAATGCAAGTCCAAAACTCTACTGCCGTTTAAGAAACGTCATTGTCTCCAACCTTTATTTATCATGTATTTGTCGAAAGATTCAGAATTAAAATGTGAAAATACGCCATCTAAAATTATAAAAAATGTTATTAATATACTGGAAAATCTATTACCAGAAACAACAAATCGCGCTGAAGAGAGTGTCATGTATTAAACAACAAATCTCTACAGGTACCGATAGCGTAGAGAATAGAGCTCTAGCCTACAGATCGCAAGGTCACAGGTTCAAATATTAAATAATTTATAGAATTATTTTGAATTTAAATCTTCATTGTTGGGTAGATTTTTAAAATTTATGATTAATGCATCTTTCCTTGATTAATATTAATATTTTTCATTCTGGTTAATCTAGAAGTCAATCCAGGATTAGTTCTTCCTATGATATATGAAATATGAAAAAATGAAAAAGTTATACAAATAAAGGAAAGGCCTATTGACAAACTATGAACCAGATATTAAGTGGAACATAATCCTAAGTATGCTAATTTCAACACTAGTGTTAATATATTTTTTTTAACACTAGTGTTGAAATATTTTTTTCACAAGTCAAAGGCTTTTTAATAATTCTTTGTAGTCGTAGGAAAAATAGTGTACATTACTTGTGTGAAAGTTAATATTCTAAAACTCGGAGAATTTCCCCACTCAGCTGACGCCTCGTGCTAAATATTTCCTCGTTTGAAATGTATCACGTTCATCACTTGTTATGTAATATACTATTTCATCATAATTTTATTTATTTCCAAGTGACTACATGGTACCCCTTTTTTTGTACCCCACCACATATGCGCGCATAAGCTAAAATAGGGAATTCCATTTTTTTCACATGAATGTACGAATATATTATATATCAGACCCAGGTTGTAATGTCGTAATTTTTCCCCCAGGAATAATCGAAATTTTTGCCTGTCATAAATGCTAAACGGTTTTTAGATTACTATATTTGTTCCGCGTGATAGCCTTATCCCCGGAGGACGAGGTGTAAAATTTGTTGCAAATTAGTATGCGGCTGCCACGTTAACTCTCCTGTCGGTAATCTTTTTTTTTCCAAAGCTTTTGACTTTATGCATATTTCTTTTTGATTTGCAGCGCTCTCGTAAAAGGTACAGGGTGCCCCAAATTCGATGCTTATCATGGGTATTTCGGAGACTAAGGGTTTGTTCCCACAGCGGTCACTGACAGACTGTGACAATCAGGATTCTGCGCAATAGACTCGGACGCGGATTTCTGTGCGTTTGGATTGGTTAGAGAACTGTCAAACTGTCGATAACTTGTCCGTGATTGCTTGTGGTAACAGACCTTATAAGTCCAAGTTACGGAATTTTGTCCTCTGTAATATTATAAAAAAAATTAGAGCTTTAATTTTACTTTTTGAAATATTTGAGAAAACTATAATATTGAGTTTTCGCTTTTTTAATTTATCTGACTTATTTTAACCGCTTCAACATTGTTGAAGCAACTTTTTTAGCTTTATATTACCATCTTTTTAGAATTTCGATACAATGTTTCATTTTTGTGGAATTGTTATTAACTTAAGTTTTTAAATACGGACCTGCATTTTTTATTTTATTTTTTGAAATCTCTCTTTCAACCATGTATCACACTTAATAGTTTTTAGACGTTTTTATGTTATTTTTGGTTTTGTTGCTGGTCTTTTCCCTTTTAATTTGTTTCCTACAAAATATATTACTCATATCCGGCGTATACAAATATACCCTTAATAAACGCCAGGGCCGTATTTATTTAAAAGTAATTATCAAACTCCTGATGATAGAAAAATAACATAAAAACGTCTAAAAACTATTAAGTGTGATACATGGTTGAAAGAGAGATTTCAAAAAATAAAATAAAAAATGCAGGTCCGAAATTCTAAAAACACAGTAGTGTAAAGCTAAAAAAATTGGTTTAACAATGTTGTATTCGTTTTTCTGTAGCGGTTAAAATAAGTCAGCTAAATTAAAAAAACAAAAACTCAAAATTTTTTGTTTTTTCCGAATATTTCGAAAAAATAAAAAGAAAGCCCAACTTTTTTCTTACGATATTACTGGGCAAAAATTCTGCAGTGTATGTATGTATTTGATCGATGCCGTATCTCTTATAAATAGTCTCCGAGATACCCATGATGAGCCTCGAGTTTGGAACAACCTGTACAGTAAAAATGTATGTGAATTAAAATCACGTGATAATTTCTTATTATACAAGTTTCCCCGTAATAATAAAACCGAGATTAAAACCTTAATCAACTCATATGGATTCATGGTTATTCCTGCAATTTGTTCTGTTAATTCCTTTTGAAAATTAATTTTATTTCAAGGGATAGTTACTAATATTGAGAAAAGACTAAGGCTAATTTGCATTGTATAGAGTGGATACCAGTTTAAGAAATTTGGAGCATAGAAATCGACGAAAACGTATTTCTCGTTTTCTCCTTTAATGTTTAAATCGAACGAATTAAGAAGCAGGAAATTGAAAATTCTATTAATTTATTAGACTATCAACGCCCCCTTTAAATGAAATTTATTTAAAAAAAGAATTAAACATTATAAAATAAATTGCAGTAAATAATATAGCACTACGCTTAAAATTAATAGATCGCATTTAAAAACGAAAACCGACACAAAGGGCTACTGACTTAGTTTTTTTCTTAAATCAAATCGCCCTCAGAAAAAGCACCCCTCACAAAGCTGATGGGAATAGGCTTCCGGCTAATTTCTCTAAATTTTTAGTATTTTGTAGATTTTGATGTCCTGATTAAAAGTATTTATCATCGGTTGGTACTACAAGATATTAAAGTATTGACAAAATCTATCCATTTGTTTTCGAAATTCAAAATATAGGTAATTCTTTGATTTTTATAATTCTTAAATATTATTAGTTATTTAATCAGTCTATAAATTATTCCACATTCTGTACATATTTTATTTCTATGTAAGTGAAAGAAAACTTAAGGCATTCTTTTTCACCAATAAAAAAAATAAAGAAGTTGATAGTTTATACGAAACAAGTGAAAACTCCAGACAATGCAGAAAATCTTAAACTACGAAGTTGCCAATTCAAAAAGGCCATAACTTAAAAACTAGTCATAGGATTGGATTACGGCCATGGACACTTTTAATCAGGATGTCAAGATCTACAAAATAGCAAGAATTAGCCGAAAGCCATTTTCCATAAGCCTTGCAAGGGGTCCTTTACAAATTTAACTTTGTTTTACTGTATTCAATAATATCTTCTTTGATAAACAGTTTGTAAAAATATAGAATTTCATATGTTATGATTAGCAGTTTGTGAAAATGTTACCACAATTATTACTTTACGACAGGCCGATTGTGACGATTGCAATACTGAATACTCTCTGATAGGCCGTTTGTGAATATTGTGACAATACTTATTGTGTACACTCTTTGTTACACCGTACACAATAGGGAACTTTCCAACTTTTTTTTATTGCTTATAATTGTTGACTCGTCTGAGAAAATTATATATGGAAAATATTAGGCCCTAAATATCGTATAAATAATTAAAGTACGCCAGGTAACGTCGCGGAGTAGAGGAATCGCCGCTCTAGGGCTATGTATTTTCACACGCCTTGATGTCACGGAGGACCATAAAAACATTTCTTTATTTTTATTCTTTTGATGATATTAGCATTATATTTCAAATTTAATTTTTAGGCAATTTCCCTATTCTTACCCATAGCTGTTTGGGAAAAAAAGTTAATAGTTACAACCGACCGCTTGTAATAATTATAGATTAATAATTTATTTTAGACCGTTTATGAAAGCTGTAACACAATTTGTATTATGTATATTAATATATATTATAATATTAACAGTTTATCTAATCTATCAGATGGTTGCACAAAGAAATATCATGCTCGATTAGTTTAACTGTATAATTAAACGACAAAGTCAACCCAGAGGCTGGCAAGGCCAACTTTTGTTTGCGCGAAATCGCTCAAAATTTGACAAGAACTAAGTTTGAATAGCATTCACAGCTTCCAAATTTTGCAAATTTTGAGAGGATTTTATACAAACCTGGCCTTGCCGGCCTATGACTAAATGTTGTCTGTTTAATACGTTGTCGAGCTAACCGAGTAGGGTACGAGTTTTCTTTGTACAACCAGCTGTATATAATTTATTTTTACTGGTTTATAGATTTTAAAATGAATAAAATGACACAGTAGTATTTAGCAATGTATCATCTTTAGAGATAAAAACCCTCCTCCGAAGGTGTTTTGGCAGTACAGAATCTTTTGACGTGACTTTTTGTATGTCTATCAACTAAACATCATCTAGTATGTACGTATTACATAACATAATTTCTAAATATAATAAGTAGGGAAAACCGCAAAGGGCTAACAAATTTGTATCCCTTTATATTTGATGATACAAACAACTATAAATTTGTTTATGTAAATTGCTAGATATTTACTACCCAAACATAATTATTAGTTAGTAAGCTGCCACTGTTGTATTTTAAGTTATTCTAAGCCATCCAGGTGGAGATAACTTAAATTACCATTCGATTAAACGCCAGTTAATTACTTTATTATTCCGATGTAATCTAAGCGAGGACTAAGGTAAATTTAGATATGTTTAGTTTACTGCAAACCAGATAATTCTGATTTAGGTACCAGCCATAAAGGCACTAATAGTTATTTTTTTACAAACAAAACTATATAGGGAAACTACAATTTTAACATATTGTAATAAAACGTTTTAAATCATTACGAAACAGAAAGCACCCAGTAATTGGCAAATATATATCTATACCCTAAGTCCAAAATTATTCATATTTAGTGCAGCGGGTTGTACGAAGTTAGAGAAAACAATTCCAAAGTATTTTTAAAATTCTAACATAGCAGAATACTTATTTTGATGAAATTTGACTTTGTACTATCCGGTGCGCTTAATATAAAAATTATAGTTTAGCAAAGTTAATATTTGCTGAACGGCAGTAGAATTTTGGACTTGCATTGTCTTTATTCGTTTTGAATCACTATGTTTCAACTGGTAAGCATATCCAGTCTTCTTCAGGTGAATACTAAATAAGTATGGTAACTACAGCTCTATTTATACTAGGTGAGTGCGGTGATGCATGACTAGTGGACGGAGTCATGCGTGTGACGCGTAACTGGAGGAGTCATGCTCGATGACTCATGCGTTTAACTCTGACGTGGTCTTATTCTAAGATTATATTTACTTAACAAAGGTTTTCATTTAAACAGACACTAATATTTTGCTGTTACATCTAGTATGGTTACTTTTTTGATAAATTTGAGTAAAAAAAAAGTCTTTCTTCTGAAGTATATTTTTAAATTTTGTTATGATTTAAATAACAATTTTTCGGTTTTAAATAACTTTTAAAGCGTAAAATTAAAGTTCCTACGAAATTACAACGGTTGTTAAAACTAATTTAATGTCAATTGACAGGAACCTTTAATTAATAACAGACCTACCATGGTTTTTGTTTCTCTTATGATTATGTATTTGCGAGTTGTGACGTGCATCCAGCCAGAAATTGTTTAAACTATAGGTTAACACTAACTTACAAATCTATTGTTAATTAATAAATGTATTCCTTTTTCTGCGCCCTGAGGATGATCTCATAGAGGTAGAAACAATGGCAAAATATAGCCAACAATGTCTACCTTCATGTATTATGAATTATCGATCGCTGCGGAAAGAGAGCAATTAATATATTATTTATCGATCGACATGAAAGCGAAGGTTCGTGGTTCTGCTGCAGGGGGACATATTTCTCGTTTTCTTGTACAGAATAATATTTTACAATGTAGGTATGTTGGTGTTTGTAAATATTTTTTAAATTGAAACATATTTACCGACGTGCAGACAAGTTTCGAATTGATAAAGTTTTATGCCTCCACTGGAAATCGATTAAGCCTCAAGTGCGCTACCAATTTTATGTTAGTTTTAACTTGTAACAGTCTGGAATCCCCTGCGATTCATAAACCGGGGATGTATTTCAATTTAAAAATTATTTACAGACACTAGCACACCTACATTTTAAACTATTTACAGCTAGATGTTACTGTTCGGAGATCTCCTTCTGATTCCGGCAGATGTCACCGTACGTCGATGATGTACGGGTAGTAGAAAAATTGGATCTTAATGTTCAGTGATAGTAAATGAGTTTCCTTTACCCTTATAACACCATCCCTGGTCTGTGAATTGCAGGAGATTCCATACTGTTACAAAAGTTACAACTAACATAAAATTGAATAAGTTAAATGATCGAAGTTGGTGAGAGAATATCAGGTTCTCCGTAGCGCATTTGGTAGCGCACTTGAGGCTTAATCGATAAGTTCTGGGTTCGATTTCTAGCGGAGGCATAAAGCTTTTTTAATGTTAATCTTGTCTGCACGCAAGCAAATATTTTTCAATTTAAACATTTCACATGGTCAGTGTCCTTGTATTCATATCATTTTAAGAATATAAATATGGATCATTTAAATATAATAGTTATTCGTGGCCATTAAATTTACCATATATTTAGTATATACTATCCGTAATAAAATTTTAATGATAGAAATAATTGTTTGGTATGTCTCGAAATTGATATTGTTAAATATTAAATTTAATTAAAATTTATTGCTGAAACAACAATTATTTGATTATTTAATTTACCAACATTGTCATCATATTTAGTCATCGTTGTTAAAATTAATTACATTGTACGCGATATTAAATAATGTAAACCGTTGACAAAAAGGGAGCAAAATTGTTCTCATTTTATACACATCCACAGTTTAGATACAATAAGCTGAGTAATGTAATAGTATATATTACATAACAAGTGATGAAAGTGATACTTTTCAAACGAGGAGATATTTAGCACGAGGCGTCAGCCGAGTGCGGAAATTCTCCGAGATTTAGAATAATCACTTTCACACAAGTAATGTACACTACTTTTCCTACGACCACAAAGAATTATTAAAAAAGCCATTGATTTGTAAAAAACATTTCAATACTAGTGTTGAAAAAAAACATCAACACTAGTGTTGAAATTAGCATACTTAGAATTATGGTCCACTTATTATCTGGTTTCATAATTTGTCAATAGGTTTTTTCTTTATTTGTAGTTTAACTTTTTTATTTTTTCATATTTTATATACCATAGGAAGAACTAATCCTGGAATGACTTCTAGAATGAAAAATTTCGCTATGGCTACCAACAAACATTTGTTGTTTAATACATGACATTTTATTCAGGGCGATTTGTTTTTTCTGGTAATAGATTCTCCAGTATATTATTAACATTTTTTTTAAATTTCAGATGGCGTATTTTCACACTCTAATTCTAAATCACTCGACAAATACATGATAAATAAGTTAAACACTTTACAATTACTGCTCCCTAAAATTTATTCATTTTAATAAATAGGGGTTGTCTGTCAAATTGGCACCATATGATTAAATTAAATAGTGTTCCTTCAACACCAGTGTTGAAATATTTTTTTCCTACGACCACCTACGAAAGTGAGAAAAAAAGCACGGTTAACTTGGCTCGAAAGCGCCGAATATCACACGCGTGTTGAAAGAAAATATTTCAACTCTAGAGTGGAAATACAAGGCACACTATTTAATTTAGGCATATGATGCCAATTTGACAGATCACACCTATTTATTAAAAAGAACAAATTTTAGAAAGCAGTTTAGTTTATTTATCACGTATTTGTTGAGTGATTTAGAATTAGAGTGTGAAAATACGCCATCTGAAATTATAAAAAAGTTAAGAATATACTGGAAAATTTATTACCAGTGAAAACAAGCCCCGCTGAAGAAAATGTCATATATTAAACTTAAGCAGAAAATTTGTATGGGTCGCCTTAGCCTAGAGACTAGAGCCATGACCTACTAATCGAAAGATCGCAGGTTTAAATCCCATCAGGAGCAATTGACTTTTTTTTATGAAAACATTAAATAATTTATAGAATTATTTTAAATTGAAATCTTCCTTGTTGGGTGAATTTTTTAAATTTATTTTTAATGCATCTTTCCTTGATTAAATAAAAAAAAATCATTCAAAAAGGAAGATTACAATTAAAAATAATTTTATAATTTATTTAATGTTTTTATAAAAAAGAAGTCAAGTACACCTAATGGAATTTGAACCTGTGACCTTTCGATCTATTAAATTGGCATCATATGTTTAAATTAAATAGTGTGCCTTGTATTTCCACTCTAGGGTTGAAATATTTTTTTTCAGCTCTAGAGTTGAAATATTTTTTTCACAAATCAAAGGTTTTTTTAATAATTCTTTGTGGTCGTAGGAAAAATAGTGTACATTACTCGTGTGAAAGTGATTATTCTAAAACTCGGAGAATTTCCGCACTCGGCTGACGCCTCGTGCTAAATATCTCCTCGTTTGAAAAGTATCACTTTCATCACTTGTTATGTAATATAAATAAAAAATATAAATTTTATATTCTAATAACTAACACGTTTCATTATCTTTTTCCAGATTCAATTAAGATTCCTCCACAGAATAAGCATAAACCATATTTCTATTCAATGAATTTACCATGCAGTTCTTCTAACAAAAATCTTAGGGTTCGTCAATTTTTCTTAAATAAAATTTCCAATATTACGATTTTTCTACATTCACTTATCCCACCAGTACAGGTTTTCTTCAATTTTGCACCACTTTCTCTAACATTTGGCGATTTACTTCCTCATCTTATTATAATCTTGTTTGGCATTATAACAGTTACTATTAATGGCTTAAAGAATATTATTCGCTTAAAAATAAACTTTAGTATTAAAATGTAAGTCCAATCCTGGTATTTACGTTAAATAATACCAACATAACACACTAAAATTAACCAGCATGTCATTTATGTCTGGTGCTTCTATCAAAATAATTACTACAAGTTACTATTATTGGGCAAAAGTTACATATTATCGAAACATGTATAAAAAGAAAACTAAAAACTACCCCCGGCATTTGTAATTAAAAGACCGGTGTGGTTTTTGGTCGTTTTCTTTTTACATTAAATAGCCTAAATAATTATATAGTATGGTTTTTTTGGTAACTAGTATTATTAAAAAGATGCAAAAAAATAATAGAGTGGTATATTTCCAAATAAGCCATTTCGATCAAATTTATAACCATTTAAAATTAATACATCATAAAGCGGATATAAAATTTTAATAGCGTATTTTAATAGATAACAATGAAGCTAATAAAAGCCAGTTACGGTATTTGTTGGCTTTTTAACTGATGCTTAACGTTTATATCACCGTAAACGTTTGTTTAGTTACAGTTTATTTTTGAACGTCAAAGTTTTAAATTGTACGGGGGTTATTTTCAATAGCGCTAACTGTAAATTAAAAACCCCATGAAATTTAAAATAGGATGAGTTGAAAAAAATTGCATTTATTTGTAGATTTATTTTAACGATTGTATGGTCGTTTGAATATGTTAATGTGGTATATAAATTATGTGTTATGAAGGATTTCAAATAAAAAATAATAAATTTTGTCTACTTCCACAAAATATTTGCTATTTCATTCACACCAAAGTGGCGAGAAAAGTATGCTATTCCAATTAACTTTACGGCAAAATGTCATATTGTTACTGTTCTTTGCTGCACATGTTGCGACCTTTCAAAATAAAATTTCCCCTTTTTAAAGAAAAATTCTACGAATGCACATAATACTGAAAAAGTCTTTTTTTAACAGATCACAACCAGAAGTAGTGATTCTAAAGATATTCCTACGAATATAACAATAATAAAAATCTCTCATTTCCCTTTCGAGGCAGCGCCGACCTATCATTTTTCTGTGCTTTGTTCTCACATATCGGGAAATTTCCCATTAGTTGACAACATTGTTAGAAAAATTAGATTTCTCTGTCACTTTCTTATAAAGTACTGACCAATCACAACTTATTCTATTTACTGAGGCCCCTCCTTTTTTTCTGGACATTAAATTATACAATTATGATATGTATATGGTACAATATGTTATTTATTTGTTTAATATAACAAAATATATAGGCATCTAAAATAGTTTTATCAAACGATACCTGCTGAATGTGTATAGAAAATTAATTTCATGTAACATTATTATTAAGTTGGTTTTACCATAATTTCTAATATGATTCTGTGGCCAAGATGGTAATGCATCGAAGTTTGGATACAATGATCCAATGGTCGTGAGTTCAAGCCCGGTAGCCTACAAACTTTCTTTTATTTTTTAGTATAAGGTCCGTAAGTTTGGTCGTAGAAAAAATGTACTGTTCAACTCGAGTGGATTGTCCATGTCGCACTCGAAAATTTGAGCACTTCGCCTACGGCATCGTGCTTAATTTACTTCCTCGTGAGACAACATATCCACTCTTGTTGTACATACTACTATTGTATCCTACTAATAATACAAATTTAACTTTATTATAGGCAATAACTACAACTAGAAATTTGTTTAGAAACTGAAATGTCTGTATAAGGTCGAATAGAGGCAGTTTAAATTATTTGTATAATTTATTATTATTACTTATTGTACTGTGATCACTGGAAACCCGTACCAATATTGTTAATTTTGAATCAATAATTAAATAAAGCAATGAACAAATTTGACCTAATGATGATCCCTTACAGACAAAACGTTTTACTGAAGTTTGAAAAGTGAACTATAAGAGAGCATTAGAATTTTTCTTATTAAAATTTTATTTATTTTTCAATATTTTTATAATTAGGACTATTTACTATTCAACTGATTGCATCTCAAATACTAATGGAGATATCTAGTTTAAGTGAGAAATGAAAAAATCCTATTTAATAAACTATTAAAATATAATTCTTCCTATGGTCTATTTCTTTTCGATTGAAAACGATAACAGAAACCCGTTTTACAACAAAAAAATGCAAGAATTTTCATTTTTGACAAGGTAAAAATGTAAGGTTAGGGAATACGTCATAACTGACATTTTGTTGTTTACTTAAATATTAAATATTTATTCTTGTGACTATAGTGTTTAAAAGCTTAAATGTATTTCCTTTATCATGCCATGCTTCTAGATTTTGATCATTGGAATTAAACTCAAACTTCAACCTGCTCTGTCCTTATGAGAAATCTTTATGTGAAAAAAACAAAATATTGGTATCACTTTTATTGCATTCTCTTCAAATAAGAATGGCTTTTCAAAGAGTCAAGAATCAAGTCTTTGTCTATCGTTAATAGGCAGGTACATTTAATGCAAATACAGTATACAGTGTAAAAGCTAATAGTCATTTCTGATTAGTTTTCAAACAGGAACGAGTTTAAGATTAACAAGCCAGATCTTTATTAATGAAAAAGTAACTTAAAAGCTGTTTATACCTTGTCGAAATTATTTTCTTCTGTTATTATTTTGTTTTTGAAAAGCTTAAATAGCAGGTAGATAGGCTTTAAAAAGTAAAAAATCACACAAAATACTAGAATTTTTAGGTTATGTCATGTTTTTGCGGTTTTGCATTTGGCATGGTCTTCTATATTTTGTTGACAAATCGGGCATCCTTTTTTGCTTCAACGCAAAGTAGGTGTAGGTTTTTATGTCACAAAAAAAATAACTGATTTTATTTTTAGAAAGTTAATAGATTGTTTATTTCGTAACATAACTAGAGCTAAAGGTTATTTCTAATTGCTAAAGGGCTTATAATTAGCATATATTTGCTAGAAATCAATCGAATGGAGATTTCCTATCCTTCTTCTGCGATTTCAAAATAAGAGAGCTTTAACAAGTGGGTTCATTTATGTAGTGTAAATTGGTACATGATTTAACCAATCAGGAATATTTTTGTTCAATTTTTTTTTCTGTCATCGCTCTCAAGAAATAGACCATAGGTAAACTCAGGACTGAACAGGGGGCTATTTTTAGAGTTGGCTTGCATTTTTATTAAAACCAATGTGGCCATCTTGTTTATGTTTTACCATACCATCTAAAATTACCATTTAAACAGCGATTTGCCTATAAACAAGGGAACTGTGGCGTAAAGTTGTTGTTTTCTTAATGGATCACCATGTATATTTTTCATTTCTCTTCATTTCTTTCCTGATTTCAAATATATATATAATTTGTCTATAATAGCTCAAACCATTTTTAACATAAATGAGCGATCAAATTTTGACAAATCCTTATCAATTCTATATAGTTTAATACGTCTAGAATGCTTTGGTAGAGAAAAGCTCCGTAATGACGATGCATTAAAATAACGTCTAAGGAGGTGTTGGAAAATAAAGTTTCGATATGTCTAGAGTGCCTTGGAAAACAAAACCTTGTGAATAATAGTATTAGAATAGCGTTATTATCATTTTAATTACCAAAGTATTGTAGACTTATTACACTAAAATGACTGTAGCTTGTTAAAAATTTAATCGCTTATATCGAAAAAACGGTTTGAGCTAATATAGACAAAATTAATATTTTTGGAATGAAGAAAGAAAGACTTCTCATAAAAAAAAATATTCAGGATGTTCCATTAAAAAACAAGAACTATACGACACAGTTTCCTTATTTTAAGACAAATCGCTTTTTAAATGGCAATTTTACATTTTACGGTCTAATATAAACAATAATAAAAATTACAGGGGAAACTAAAAAAATAGGCCCCTGTTCAGTCTAAGTTGGATGTCCCTGTACTTGCCATCGACTGATATTATTATGACGTTGAGACGCCTGGGCAATCACCGACACAACTACTAAAACTTTTTTACAAAAATCAATTATCTCCATTAGTTTTAAAGATAATTTCGAGTTTAACGTAAACAACAAAATATATTTTTTTTTAAGAAATGGCTCACCCTGCACAAAATCAATGATTACAAATATCGATTATATTCAAATCTCTACGTGTTAAGCTTTCGAAACTTTATAAATTTATTTTGGTCCCTGAGGCAGATTGATATCGACTATATGGATATATATGAACACGAAATATTTTTCAACTTTTAAATTACTTTATGCTATTTTACCAACTGCCAAACTTTTATTTTTAAGAAAAGATTTTTATAAAACCCATGGGGATAAAATTTATTGAAAGATGTCACTTATCCACTTTCCTATATTAGATTTCAAAAACTTTCTAAAGTTTCCTTTGTTTTTTTTTTCGCTTTATGTAAAATGTAAAGTTGATACCTTCATTTTTTATTGTTTACCACAACATTTTCTTTTGTTTAACTGGAACGCCGTTATCTTTTTTACACTTTCGGGACTAACGTGGGTACTTTGGTCCCTACAAAGAGAGAGTAAAGTGGTCTCAGGAGTTAAGGCGTAACTGATAATCTAAAAAAATGTATGTTATTTATATTGGTAAATTTACTCTCGAATAATTTTTTTAAGAAATTACAATCATATTGTGTACGTTATAGATGTTTCGCCATTCTACTAGCTAATACCTCTTTCGGGCCTTAAAAATTATTTAATTATATTGTTTTAAAAATACCATAAATACCTATAAAAAGAAGTTGAGAAACTAATTTAATTTAAGAAATTTGATAGTACCTATAATTGACGTAATTATTGACGAATTATGGGTGTGGCTCCGAATATTTTTCGCCAGCTGCGCTTTTCCAACTTGGTGCTTCATTTTGCCTCCTCATTTAAATAAACCACGAGCCGCCACTGCATCTGTCTTTTGTATTAAAGTTCGAAGTGCAGAATCATATCAATCAATTAATCTTATTAAAATTCGTTTTAATTTCTTAGAATTTATTTGCCCTAAATACCAACTTTTTCAATTTAATTAAATAATAAATAAATGATTACCTCTTTTATTTCAAAGCCTATCATGGTTTTATGCCATCATTTTTACGAATTTTACACCGTTTTGCTAATTTTTCACCTGAAATACTAAGGGATGTAAACAAATCTTTTCAAGAACGTGTTGACTTGTACATAGAATAAAATTACATATATTTTGAACATTTACTGTAGTTTAGTCTAGTCGCCTATGTTTAATATATCAATAATAAAACTCCATTATAATTAAGAAATTTAAAATTACTTCGACAACGGCTGAAAATACCTTATATGCTTTTTTTACAAAAAAAAATGTTTATGAATTCTTTTAAATTTGAAAAACTTATGAAAAATTATTTTAAAATTGGTGATTCTTGAAACCTTTTTATGAACATCCTGTATAAAATAAATAGACACTATTAGATTTTCAATATCTCTAGACCTCTTGTCATAAGCCTTACCCAATGTCATGGTTTAAAAATTGAATTTACATGCTTTTTTTTATTTTTTTCCGGGACCATAAAACCTTATTTTTTTAGTGTCTGTAAAAGATGCACTAAAGATTATTAAAAGCAGACTTGAGGAAGACCAGACACTACAAGAAAGAACACCGCTACCTATCAAGGCCATCATGGAACTATTAGAATGTTGTCTAGATAATTCGTACTTCCAGGAAAAAGATAGGTTTTTCAGCCAAGTGGACTACCCATGGGCTCATCTCTCTCACCAATCAATAATCGCCAACACCTACATGGAATAGTTTGAATTCGAAGCAATTTTACCATGGAGAGAGAAGAAAACAATTAATTACCTTTCCTAGATGTGAACGTAAAGAACAATGGCAACACTATCCATACTTCAGTGTACAGGAAACCCACGCATACAGGTCAATATCTGAATTATACTTTAAATCACTCAAACAGCACAAAACATGGCATAGTAAGAACGCTTGTGGATAAAGCAATTACCATCTGTAATTCAAATGAAGCCCTTAAAGAACCCCATGCATTTAGTTGATAAACTATTTGGAAAATCGCAAGAATCGGACAAATACACAAAAGAAGAAAATGGAGTCACAATCAACACTCAACATTCCGTATGTCAAAGGAGTATCTGAGAGAATTAGAGGACTAGGACAACGATACAACATCAATACGGTATTTAGCTCGAAATACACTTGAAGAAGCCACCTACGAAGACAAATACAACAAGTCAAAAAGACAGGAAAAACTGTGTGTACCAGATCCCCTGCGAATGTGGCCTATTTTACATTGGTGAGACTCTAAGGCCACTTGAAACTAGGGTCAAGGAACACAGAAACAACACGCTTAAAGGAGAAACCGAAAAATCAGGTGCAGCTGGACACACGGTCATCACATCAAGTGGACATAAGCTCAAATCCTGCATAGAGAACCACATTGGAGAAAAAGGAAGTTCAAGGAAGCTGCGACCATATATCAGAACCCAAGTTGTTTTAGTAAGCCATCATTAGATATAAGAAATATCTGGAAACCTTTGTTAAGTAGATGTAAACTTAAAATACCGCACACGAACTAAACGCATGACTGCACCCATCTCGGTTATGCTTCAGTGCATCTAGCTAGTATAAATAGAGCTGTAGTTACTTTACTTATTTAGTATTCACCTGGAGACGACTGGAGATACTTACCAGTTAAAACGTTGTGATGTAAAACAAATAAAGACAATGCAAGTCCAAAACTCTTCTATCGTTCTTATTTTTTTAGTTTTTAATTCATTATTTTTAAACTACCAAAGCAAAATAAATAGAATTTTGGGCAATTATAAAGTACTTTAATACAACCCTAAATATGCAGTACAATACTTGGTATTCCATTTAAAAAGATATAACTTTTGGTTATCACACTTTTTTGGGCCACCCTGTATGTGAAACATATTTTCCTGAAATACACCCTATGATACAGTATAAGTCTGCATATTAATGAAATTTCATATAGGATCTATAGAAACCTGACGCACGCACTATTGCACGACCCTGTATATGTTACAACCACCTGACAAGTAAGTGGATTTTCTGTAATTTTACAATGTCTGACTTATTCTAAATAATAACACAGGCCTGCATTTTTTAACTCTTTAAGAGTTAATTTAAAACTTTTAACTATTTTATGGTACTTGGGTAGCACTGATTTCAAATGTGCTTTTAGTTTTTTTTTGTATCACGTAAGGTTATTTCTTAAACCAGCAAAACCAAGAAATTTAGAAAAACACGATTTATTTCATTTATAAGCTAGATTTATAACATATTAAAGAGAAAAATACAAAAATATACAAGATATAGACATTGAAACTATTTGGAATAGTGGTTTATTCTTTACGCTTCTTAAAAAACCATTTTCTTTTTTCAGAGAAGCTTCTTTTTGTTGCTTTTCTGTCATATTCAGGTCAAGGAAGATCTCTCCTCAATGTCTAACAGTAATCGGCCATCATTTTTGTGTCCAGGCGCCCCTGGTATCTTTTTTCCATCTCTTTAATATCTTGATGCAATCTTTCACCTTGCTCTTCACTCACGTCCCGTGCCCAAGATTTTCCGGGAAATAGTCCAAATTGGAATGTAAAAAGTGCATTTTTATGCTCATATTGCAACCAAGAATCCTGAATTTCTCCAGCATATTTTCAACGATTTCAACATAGTTTTGTGTCTTTATAATTCCCTAGAAATTTATATACAACTTCTGTAAAAGCATTGTTTCTTCTTATCTTCCATTATATTTTCAAATTCTCTATCTTTCATCAAGCTCCTAATCTGCGGCACTACAAAGATTCCCTCCTTTAATTTTGCCTCTGAGAGAGCCGTAAATGTGTTACAGAAATAATGCCTTAAAAAATTGTTTCATAAGTCCAGTCTCCAGTCTCTTTTTATCAAATGCGGTTTTCGGTTCCTGCTATCCCACTCTCACAGGAAACATTGAAATTTAGTAAATCCAGACTGCTAACCCAAGAGAAGGCCTAAAATTTTTAGATTTCCACACAATTGCCAGTTATGATCTTTATATTGTATTCTTAAAAGTAATTCCTCTAAATTTTCATAGTTTTCCTTTAAATGAACTGAATGGCCGACAGGAACAAAAGCAAAAACATTGCCATTATGTAAAAGAACAGCTTTGAGGCTTCTTTTTGAAGAGTCGATGAAAAATCTCCAGTCAGAAGGTGTGTATTCAGGAGCTCCAAGACAAGTAATTAGATCAGAAATTGCTTGACAGTACACAAGTGGTCCGTTTTGTGCAAAATATTTTACAAATTCAGCCTCACGATTTCTATTCCAAGAGAAGGTTCTGGGGCAAGCACATTTTTTTGTTTCAACCTAGACCCCAATACTTCAGATAGGTCTTTTGAAAGTACTCAATATTTCCTCAATATTACTTACATTATTTTATTAAATTAGAACAGACGATAAGTTTCCTTTCATTTCGTTAGTGCATCCCCAGACGCATTTCGCCATATCATGGCTTATCAGTAGAGCTAGGATTCTACAAAAGAAAGGAGTAACTTAAAACTGCTTTAAGCAGTATTTGGTGGAGCACATCAGCAAGATGTGGCCCAGAGCGACATCTGTGTCGTTGCTTATAATACTCTAAGAATAGGTTCTAGTTAAGGATGTTAGTGTTGAATACGATAAATTCGATTATAGTGAAAGAGCCCATTATTAGTGTCTGTTTGAAGGTTGGAGACAATGATGCTTCTTGAATGATAGAAAAGTTTTGGACTTGCATTGTCTTTATTTGTTTTACATCACAACGTCTCAACTTGTAAGTATCTTTAGTCGTATGCAGGTGAATACTGAGTATTTATTAGTTGTCATTACTGAGTTATTTATTATTCATTTATAAGCTGAATGCTTTTAAATAAAGGATATTTATTAAACATAAGATCGTGATATATTCTGTGCAGAATCTAAAAGAATACATTAAAAATTAAATTGCCTAATGTAAAATAAGAAAAAACCGAACGTATTAAGACAGTTTTATAAAACCGTACGCAATAAAAAGCGGGAAAGTGACACATAAATCTCGTACTTTTTACCATAATTATTTTCCGACATGAACACCTCCTCCGTAGCTTTATCTTTATTATTGCACCCAATAATATAAAAGAGCGACTTATGCCATAAAAAAGGTTTTGCAGAAAATCCCTTTTAAGGAAACAATTTTCGGCGATTTTTCTGTATTTATATTATTCGTAAGTGAAGGGCCGAAAGTAGCCTAAGGCAATATTTTAGGCTCAGTGAGTTTGTGAGCCCCTCTCTTGCACGTAATTTTACTTTTAGTGGGCCATTATTTTCAGTGCAAAAATGTCTTCAGTCATCAAGAATGTAAGTACCCAAGTTTTATTTTACTTAATGGAGTTTATGGGCTATTTTTGACTTTTTACACCTGAAGTTTTTAGGACGATCTTTAAGTCATAATACATTATTTAATCAGATATTTTCTGAAATTTACTATTAAGTATTTTACAGTACTGTAAAGTTATGCAATTCACAGTTCTTAGTATACTGCAATATTTTTTTTATCTCGAGTTATCTATTATGCATATGCTTATCTGAAATTTTACTATACCAGGTAAAAGAAAAATGTTTAATGTTTAACAAGACGGCATCTTTCTATTGAATTTTAGGTGAGCATTTTTTTTTGGTGGTTTTATGAGCAGCAGCGTTGGATCCTGTCACTTTTTTTTTAAAATTATGTAAATTATAACTTAATATTTGTAATAAAAACATTTATATTAGGTTTTATAAAGATTTTTAATAAAAATTAACTAACCAGCAAGCTTGACCATGGGCAGGAATAATTTTCTCACAATTATGCATTGTTAAAAATAGTTGAATCGTTTATTGTTGAAAAGGGCCCAGCGACATTTTCTTAGTTTTGAGAAAACCAAAAAAAACTCTCTACTACTATCTTATATTACTTTTTTTTAAGTTGAAGAAATAGTTCATACTTAAAGTGGAGGAAATTCAGAAGGAAAGAAATAAGAACATAAAGTCTTCCTCTATTGTTATATTAAAAAAATATATATAAATTAAAAATTCTCTACATGTTTCGAACGCAGAAGCATTCATCTTCAGGACAATAAATGAGAAAAGAAGAAATTAGCAGATATCATCTTAACGGAGTATCAAAATTTGTAGGTTCGAAGAAAAACGGTTCAATGAGTAGAACGGTGAGAAAATCACTATGCACGTTGCATTGTGATAAAGATATATGGGTTTATGGCACTATAAGAGTTTAAATGTAGAATGAACATCTGTGTGTAAGGTCTCATATTGATTTGCATCTAGTTTAAAACTAGAACTACTAAATATTTCAATACATTTTATTAAAGTTTATCTTCCTCACACTTACGTTTCACTTTTTTTTCTTAAATGATTCTTCACATTTTCATTCATTTTAATTTCATATCTATCAACACTTATTCTCACACACAGATGTTAAACCCTTCATTCTACATTTAAAATCTTATAGTGCCATAAACCCACATATTTTTCTTTTTCACAATGCAACGTGCATAATGACTTTCTCACCGTTCTACTCATTGAACCGTTTTTCTTCGAACCTACAAATTTTGATACTCCGTTAAGATAATATCTGCTAATTTCTTCTTTTCTCATTTATTCTCCTGAAGATGAATGCTTCTGCGTTCGAAACATGTAGAGACATTTTTAATTCATAAATGTTTCTTTAATATAACAGTGGAGGAAGATCCTTTTTAAAATATATTTCTCACTTTTTTTAACCCCTTTAAACAACTAAAGAAAAATTAAACGAAAATGACATAAAACGTTGGCACAATTTTAGGAAACAAATCTGTAAGTCAGTAGTCTTTACAGAAACGGTAAGTATAAATAGAAACAAAGACAATGGAAGACTCAAAGTTTGCACTGCACAAATATTAAAATAAGTGAGGTAAATTGTTAATAAACACTCGAAGAAAAAACCTTATTCGGCGTTTAAGCCAACAAGAAAATACATTCTTTGCACATTACTTGCAATATATTTCTAAAACAAGACCTGCATATGTACGCTTATCATCTAAGCATAGTTCTCCATAATTGTCATCAAACGAGCAGCCATAGCGAATGCAACTTTTTAATCTTATTGTTTTAACACCCTGTATTAATATTTATCAAAATATTATAAAAAATCTATTAAAGCAGGTCCTTTCTAACAAGGAATCCCACTTAAATAAAATAAATAAGGCTTCTTTATAAAAAAAAATTGATCATTATTTTAAGACCTGCAAACGTCATTTTTGACATAAAAATTCAAATATGTCAAAAACGCCTAGACATGGGTATAGGATATGGTCTACCTAGAATCTTGCGCAGAATGCAAAAATGTATGAATATATAGGGTGTTCTATTTAAAATAAGCAAGTTGACACCTACTTCCGGTATAACCGAAAGTGCCACCATTATGAAAATATTTTAGCCCGGTCGCCCCCATCAGCATCAGCATACTGTCAAATTTTCCTATGTATAGTTTTTCATTTATAGATCGAAGCGGTTCCCGGTGGGACACCCTGTATAAGCTAATTAGGTCTCGTAATAGGGGCGCAGAAATCTTGATATGCCTTCATCAAATTTACACCATCTACCACTACTGCAGTAAAAAATACCTTTCAAATTTCGTAATACCTTTTCTTTCACCTACAGATTATTTAAAATTCTTTTCCGGTATCAAAAATGTAAGCTATTAAAACTATATGTTGTCATTTTGCTTGTACGAGGCCCATCACAACACAGCGGCTGTAATTTCCGACAACTTTTACAGTGTTTCTTTATCATCAAATTCACAACTGTGTATAAAATTTTATGGTTATTTCCGGATTCCCTTGGACGGAATGACATCGTGTTATGCTTTCTATATTATTTGGGATACATAAAAACGTTTGTTTCGTTACTGTTTTTATTACATCTAATTCTTTTTTGATGTCGTGGGCTTTGAAGTCAGTTTGTTTCGTCTTTATTTTGTATTATACATGAAAAATATTACTTTACGCTTCGGAATTCATTGTTCATTTTCCTTTATTATTTTATAGAGTTCTGAGTGTAATTTTATTTATCATTATTATTTTATTTAGACCAGTGAAAAAATAAATAATAAAAAAAACAGAACTTTCATTAAACACGTTTTAATAGTATATTACATAACAAGTGATAAAAATGATACTTTTCAAACGAGTAGATATTTAGCACGAGGAGTTAGCCGAGTATGGAAATTCTCCGAGTTTAAGAAGAATCACTTTTACACGAGTAATGTAGGTACACTATATTTCCTACGACCACAAAGAATTATTAGAAAAGTCTTTGATTTGTGAAAAAAATATGTTTCCACTTAATATCTGGTTTCATGGTTTGTCAAGAGGTTTTTCCTTTATTTGTAGTTTAACTTTTTAATTTCTTCATATTTTATATATCATGGAAAGAACTAATTCTGGATTGACTTCTAGATTAACCAGAATGAAAAATTTTAAATTTAATCAAGGAAAGATGCATTAAACATAAATTTAAAAAATCCAATTAACAAGGAAGGTTTCAATTCAAAATAATTCTATAAATTCTTTAATGTTTTTATAAAAAAAAGTCAAATACTCCTGATAGGATTTAAACCTGTGACCTTGCGATCTGTAGGATAGAGCTCTATTCTCTACGCTATCGGTACCTGTAGAGATTTGTTGTTTAATACATGACATTTTCTTCAGCACGATTTGTTTTTTCTGGTAATAGATATTCCAGTATATTATTAACATTTTTTATAATTTTAGAGGGCGTATTTTCACACTCTAAATCTAAATCACTCGACAAATACATGATAAATAAGTTAAACACTTTACAATTACTGCTATCTAAAATTTGTTCTTTTTAATAAATAGGGATGATCTATCAAATTGGCACCATATGTTTAAATAAAATAGTGTGCCTTGTATTTCAACACTAGTGTTGAAATATTTTTTTTTCAACACGCGTGTGATATACGGCGCTTTCTAGCCAAATTAAATCTTTTTTCTTTTTTTTCATTTTCATAGGTGATCGTAGAAAAAATAAATGAAATAGCTTATAGTGTTTATCTCGTTTCCTTATTTTATATAAACAAATATTTTGTGAAAAAATATTCCAATCTAGGGAGTAACTAAAAATTAGAAAATAACTGCACATTATAAAATTGAGAATTAAGTTTCAAATAATTTATACCATTTAAATTAAAGGTTCACAAAGATTAACGCACATTTACTGCGGATGTTCTTAAATTTTCGCGATTTACCATTGCGAATAATTAGCGTCATTTTAAATACGCGTTAGCCTGTGTGAATCATTTTAGAAAGCAACAAATTAAATTCTGAAAACGTAAAAACCCCAACAAAATTAGTATCAAATTATAAAAAAGATTTTGGCCAAAAACCCGCTGTAAGTACACAATGTTCGGAGATTTTTCTATATTTATTATTCACCAAAGTGGCTTAAGGGCTCAGTGGGTTTGTGAGCCCTCTTTTATGTAATTTTACTCTTAAAGAGCCATTATACTCAACGAAAATACATTTTTGTCATCAAGAATGGATATGCTCAAGATTTGTTTTTCAAAGAAGATGGGCACTTTTTGACTCTTAATATCAGAAGTTTATATGTTTTGAGTGGCCGGTTTCAGCATTCTTTAATCTTTTTTTGAAGGATTTATATAAAAATATTAAGTTATATCTTTTTTTAGTGTCATAAAAATGTACTGGTGAATGACAAACGTAAAACATACAGAGCGTTTAAATTCAAAAAATTGCAGAAAACTGGTATTCAAATAATAACCTTTTTTCTTCTGTGCATGCAAATTTAATAAAATTAACTCCATAGTCTCAACCATTTGAGAAAAATTAATTGTTCATTTTTATTAGTAAATAAATATATCGCTTTTTTTTCTGTTATTCTGCAAAAGGCCGAATGTGAAAAAGAGAGATATATTCAAAGTGATTTTGTGTAAATGCAAGAAATGGCCCAAATCTACTAATATGTTACAGAGTAATTTGGTCCATGGATTTGCAAACGAAATCACTTTTAATTTTTTTAATTGTAATTTTGTATCTTCCTAACAAGTTCACGGTCAACTAAAAAGACAAGTTATAATGCCTGATTTAAATAAATTTCTTTAAATTTTTAGTATAAAGTTCAGAAGTTAAGTCGTAGAAAAAGTATACGGTACAACTAGAGTAGATTGCCAAATTGCGCTAAAAAATTTGAGCACTCCGCCTACGTCAAATTACTTTCTCGTGCGATATGGACATCATATCCAGTTTTGTTGTAAAAACTACTATTATTTTTAATATTTAATACTAGATACTACTGTCACACTTTATTATATAAAATAACTTACAACAAACTTTTTCCATGTTAAAAATATATGTAGTATGAATATCTACCTTATCCTGGCGAGAATAAAATAGTTCAAAATCAGTATACAGTTGCTTCCAATACAAAAACATCCCGTAAAGGTCTATTGGCTTCTGTTTACAGGTATTTGAAATATAAATAAAATAAAGTAAGCAATTAAATATTTTTAATCATGTCGGAAATACAAGCAGCTATTTATTCTGCCCGATTGGCATGAACTACGTGATTCTTTTACATTAATACCATCGAAATTCGGCATAGCAAAGTTTGGAAGTGTTACTGTTAGTTGGAAAACAGACGTGACTTTAAACTTAAATCTTAAAATTGAATTTAACAAACGAGCTCCATTTGCTTCTATAAAAAATATCTATTATTGATTTCAGCAGCCGGAACACTAACCAAGAATTATTTTTTTGCACCTAAATCACCGGGAATAAAAACAAGGAAGAATTAAAATGTTCCATAATATATAAAAAAATAACATAAACAAAGTAATATACATATGGCGCCTGACATGGGGGTGTTAACCCTATACAAACAGAATCATGACTTCGTTAGTGAAAGGTCACGTCTATCTCCAAATAATAATCCAAACTTTTTAATTCCCAAAGCTAAGATATTATTTGAAAAGAATCTATTGGGAATCCCGCAGGATTTTGGTAATTTTGCAAAATCGCGGAAAATTTTTTGCCTATAGTCGACTCACAAAATTTTGTTTTTTCTTTATTCCCTAAAGGTTCTATCTAGCAAACGATGGGTTGGTTAGTTAAGTAACGCATTATGAAGGTGAGATAGAGTTCAAAATACAACAAGTAATAATAGAAATAATAATTTTATAACAATAATATATGAAAACATTTTCATCGCCATATGTAAAATAAAACCATTTTTATAAATTATTTTCTGCCAATAAAAACTCTAACTAAAATATCAATTACATAACAAATAACGTTTACACTTTAAGCTATCCAGTGATGCCAAATGTATACCTAATGAAAGTCCATAATAAAATTATGAAAGACAATACTGAAAATATTTTCACTTTTTTATTGTCATCAACAACGGGACAGTATCTTCATCAAATTAATGTAAAATATACAAATAAATTATTTTAACAAAATACACAGATAATAAGATTAAGCAAAACATTTAACAAAGGAAATGAACAACTATCCAGTTTATCATTGAGTAAATTAGGGGAATTTTTTATTTGGCTAATCTCCAAATCAAAGACTCTAATAAATTCTATCTTAAACTTTTTTGTGCTTCATTCAAAATGTGATATTCGAATTTAGATCTGGGAATAGGTAAGTCTATAATTTTTGTTAAAGAAATAACGCCCTGTATATAGGATAGGACACGAGCTGCAATTTAAATTATAATTTCCGCTTTTGTGATCCTTCCTTGTTTTGTCTTTATGTTTCCTAAGCTAAAATTAACTTTATCTACTACCACATTAATATTTGCTGTTTCGTTTATACTAAAGTGACGAGAAAGGTAGGCGTATCAGTTAACTGTACGGCAACATTTTGTATTCTTACTGTTCAGTACTGCACAGTCTTGCGACCTTTAAAATCAATATTTCCCAATTTTAACGAAAGATTCCACGAATGCAAGCAATACTGAAAAAATCCTGTTTTTAGCAGTGATCCTAAAGAATATCCTACGAATATAACACTGTGTGTCAAAATTTCTCTTTTTCCTTTGGAGACAGTGACGACATATTATTTATCTGTGCTTTGTTCTCACTTATCCGAAAATTTTCCATTAGTTGACAAAATTGTCATAAAAACTAGATTTCTCTGTGGCGTTCTTATAAAGGTTCGACCAATCACAGTATATTGTATTTACTGAGGCTCCGGCTTCTTTTTGAAGACACTAAATTTTATAATTTATGTTTATATAGTAGGTGCAATATGTTATTAATTTGTTCAATATAACAAAATATATATCAATCTATAATAGATTTATCAATAATGCAACCTGCTAAATGTGCATATGAAATTAAATTCATGTAGCATTATTATTAGGTTGGTTTTACCATAATTTCTAAAATGATCCAGTGGCCTAGATAGTAAAGAGTCGAACTTTAGATCCAATGGTCGTAAGTTCAAGTCAGGCAGGATGCAAACTTTTTTAAACATTTTTAACATAAGGTTCGTAAGTTTGGTGATAAAAAAAATATACTGTTCATCTCGAGTGGATTGTACTATCGCACTCAAAAGATTGAGGACGTCGTCTATGGCGTAGTGCTCAATTATTTACTTCCTCGTAAGATGTAGACATCATATCCACTCTTTAACGTCAGTAGAGTTTAGAATCACTACGTTTCAACTGGTAAGCATCTCCAGGTGAATACTCAGTATTCACCTGAAGACGACTGGAGATATTTACCAGTTGAAACGTAGTGATTCTAAACAAATAAAGACAATGCAAGTCCAAAACTCTACTGCCGTTGAAGAAACGTCATTGTCTCCAACCTTTAAACAGACAACATCCACTCTTGTTGTACAAACTACTATTATATGTTTTGTTTATACCTTGTTTATTTAGATACCTATTAAAATTTTAACTTGTTCTGCTGATGAATGTTAATATTTTGTATGTAAAATAATATTCTTTTGGTATTTATAGACAAGACTTCTTTTATTGTCATCTTATATTTTAGAATAAAGGCCGTCTATAGTTTTCTGATTATAAAAGTTACTAATATCTATTTGTTTTATTAAACTAAATTATTTTGTGAAGTTTTATGTTGATATAGTAACATCAATCAATTAATTAATTACGCGGTGATCCATACTATTAGGACAGTTGATTAAATTGGGTGATGTAATTTGTTGTTAATCCGATTCGACATAAATTAGCTTCCCACAATAGTATGGTTCGTTTCTTAATTAATGTAAATTAAATGAGAATACAAAATAATATATTTATTATATCTTATTGCATACTTTTTATTTTAAATAGCTATGTCAATTTTTTCCTAAAACAACATTTTTTTATATTTATATGTAAGTAAAGTAGGTACTTAATTTTAAAATTTATTTTTTTCTTGAGTTGAAATGAAGAATGAAATTCAATTTGTACTACAACAGTGAATATGATGTCAATATCGCACGAGGAAGTAAATTAAGCACGATGCCGAAGGCGGAGTGCTCAAAATTCCGAGCGACATATAACCATAATAATCCACTCGAGTTGTACAGTATATTTTTTCCGCGACTCAACTTCCGAACTTCATGCAAAAAGTAAAAAAAAAATTATATCAGTCATTTTAACTTGTATTTTTAGTTGGCCGTGAACTTGTGAGAAAGATAATAAGTAACAATTGAATACATCATTTCCTTGGCAAATCCATTGAGCCAATTACATTGTAATATATTTGTCAATTTGCGTCATTTCTTTTATTCATTTTGAATATATATACAACTTTCTCACATTCAGCCTTTGCAGAACAACAGACAAAACACAATATATTTATTAATAAAAATGAACAATTTTTTTTCTAAATCATGCCTAACTTGATTAGTTCTGCAGAAAGTATTCTTGAGATAAGCAAAATAGCTTTCGTTTTAAATAGTTGAAAACTGCGTTGGTGCATTAATATTAACTTTTAACGTTCGCTATGGTAACGTTTTCCAAAATAATCCATTCAAAAGCTTTCTTGGTGGACACTAGTTTTCTAAGAAACATAAGTTGTCCACAAATGATTTTTTTCTAACCATAAAATTTTTCCTTAAATGCGTTTTGCCAATCATAAAATTTGTTTCTTGTGACCTCAATTCGTCGACATACTGTATATTGTAATAATACACATTCGTAAATATTTCAAATTCACTTCTGCTGCGATTATTGACAATTTTTTTTACTAAAGGATCCTCCAGACTAACGCGGTGCTGCGGTGATGGTAGCAGTGACGGTCCCGCCATGGTGCCACAGAACACAGCGGTAAAGGGCGCAATTCAAACTTGCGTTTCCCGCGGTGACAGCGGTTTATGTTCACAACGCTGCACTGTTTTCGCCGCCCATCTGTGTTTTGTGTTCCCTGTTAGATTGTTAAGCTCACTTCGACTATTGTTTTGACATATTATTTCGCAGGTGATACATATAGAACAATAGAAATCGCACCTCGCCACTGTGAATAAGAAGGAACAGTGGCAGTGTACCGCTCGTTGTCCACCTACCGCTGCACACTCGCGTCTATTTCCTAACACTATTGCAGGCACACAGGCGGATTTGATTTTTATTTTGATTTTGATTTAATAACTTGATGGAGGGACATTTAAAAGATAGGTGGAAATGGGTTTAGTTATTTTTTGGTGATTTTTTAAGTCCCGGTGTGGGTCATACTCGAGGTTCTAGCCCCAATTAAGTTTTTGTTACAAGGATATTTTTGTTAATCACAGTTTACTGTTTGGTAATTTATGGGCCACAATTATAAAATAGAGGGGCAGGCTATTACTCATTAATCAGTAAGTTTTGTTGTCGATGCTCGAGGCTGTAAAGCACATGTAAACCTCTACTTTTTTAATTTTAGAACAATTTATTTGTGCACAGACTGTGGGATGAATTGTATGTAGTACAAAAATATATTTACTCCATTGAAAAAAACAATATAGAGGTTATAATGCTGGTTCATATTTCTACATTATTTTCTTTAATGGAGCAAATATATTTTGTATTACATACAATTCATCCCACAGTCTGTGCATTCATAAATTGTTTTAGAGTTAAAAAATTGGTGGTTAGGTTTTCTCTTTACAGGTGCTTTACCTTAACAATAACAAAATTTATTGATTATTAGCCTGCCCCTCCATTTAAATTATGGCCCATAAATTAACACAAGCTACAAATAAAAACAATATTCTTGCAAAAAAATTTAATAGAGACTAGAACCTAGACTATGACTCACACCGTGCCGTTATAAAACTTTAAAAAATAATTAAACCCATTTATACATATATTTTAAATATCCCGCCATCAGGTTATTCGCCTGACATGCGCAGTATGTCTGCAATAATATTGGAAAATAGACGCGTGCAGCGGACGCGACCTTGGTCTGGAGAATCCTTAATACTAGGCATTATTATCATCTCGGTACAACTACTTTTTGCACGTATTTTAAAGCTATTTAGATCTTTAGTTCAAATATTCCCTTGACAGTAGAGTCATTTATCAGTGCTGAGTTCCATAAAGCCGAGCCCGAACAGTTCTATTTTAAACTAAGCCATAAATTTCGCTTAAATTTGTCTTTGCTTAGTTTTCTTTATAGGTCACGATCTCCGCTGATTTGCAGTCTATCTAAGGAAAGGGTCGCATTGTCGCTTATTCTGACAAACAACGCTATTACTAATACATAACCCTGGGGAATCGGAGAACAATACGGCCAGGGTCTTTAGTCGGATAGGAGATTGATGCCGTTCTTTATATTGCACGATTGGCGAGATCCTACGTGATTCTTTTACATTTATAGAGTGTATGAAACAGCCAAGTTAGCAATATATTTGTTACTGAAAATAAGGCATGCAGAATTTTGGAGGGAAGGAAATATACGATAAATTCATGAAAAAAACAGAAATTAAAATTATTTTGTAAATAATTCAAAATTTTAAATACTATGACAATGAGAGTAAAATAATAACACAAATTTCTAGTATAGTCCTAGAGGCAGTTATTTTTTTTTGGTATGAATTTTCTCAATCAGTAGACACCGATTGAATTGTTCAATTAGGGGGATACGATATGCAGAACGTGCCCTGAAAGATCTAAATGAGTGTCACTTTTTTTACATTGATGAAAATTGTTCTACTAACAAAGTATAATGTACGCTTAAAAATATAAAAAAATAATTGCATTTATTTTTCTAGTCCTAAAAATTCGCCCGAGAACAGTTTGCTTCTTGCTGAACAATAGCTTATAATACAACTTGGTTGTAAAGGGAGACCATAAATTTATGATCAGTTTTAATAAATTTAAAAGATTCATAACGGTAAAAATAAGTTCACTAATTTGTATTTGCCACCTATGAAACCAACCCGAAGGGAAATTTATAATTCAACCTATAAGAAATATAATAATGTTTATTATAATTTCTAGCAGTACAGGGTGGCCCATTTGTCTGACAAAGTAATATACCGTCTCTACTATTAAAGATATCCAAAAAAAGTGTCTATAAAAGTTGTGAGGTATAAAAAAATATATGTTCTAAAATTATTTTTTAACATACAGGATGGTCCAAAAAAGTAGGACAATAAAAAGATACATTTTTTTAAATGGAACATCCTATGTATTTTAGCATATGACGCCATATTTAGTTTTTTAATTTTTTGCAACGTTGCCAAACAAAATGCAAAATTTTTAAAATTTTGGAAAAAACATGATAGTAAAAATTTACCTGTATTTCTCAATAAGAGTATCGAAAATCGAAAATTTCTTGTAAGCTCTTAAGTTAAGGGATAGATAAACTGTTTTAAATCTTTAAGTACCGAAAATTTTGTACAGGGTGTTTTCTGTTGACATCCAAATATACAAAATTTTAAAATACAATAACTCTGTTTTTTGAAATGAAACACCCTATATTTATTAGGCTCGTCCGATAGATATTGTAAGTATCTTTAATTATTGTTAAGTCATAACTATACCTAAATTTACTAGTTTTGGCAATATTTCGATTTTTATTTAAATTTTGGTGAAAAAAACTATAATTTTTATTTTTCTAGTAAGCCATGACGAGCAAACTAAAAACAAATGTAATTAAATATTATCCCATATTAAAATAAATTGATAACCATAGTTAGTTACGTATTTATTTAATTTAATAAAATTTTGTTTTTATTATGCAACTTGATATTGAAAATAAGTTTACAAACATTATAAATATAAATATAATAATTGTAAATATGACATTATATTCAATTACATTTGTTTTGACTTTGCTAGTCATGGCTTACTCGAAAAATAAAAACTATAGTTTTTTTCACCAAAATTTAAATAAAAATAGAAATATTGCCAAAACTAGTAAATTTAGGTATAGGTATGACCTAACAATAATTAAAGATACTTAAAATATCTATTAGACGAGCCTAATAAATATAGGGTGTTTCATTTGAAAAAACAGAGTTATTGTATTTTAAAATTTTGTATATTTGGATGTCAACAGAAAACACCCTGTACAAAATTTTTGGTACTTAAAGATTTAAGACAGTTTTTCTATCCCTTAACTTAAGAGCTTACAAGAAATTTTCGATTTTCGATACTCTTATTGAAAAATACAGGTAATTTTTTACTATCATGTTTTTTCCAAAATTTTAAGAATTTTGTATTTTGTTTGGCAACGTTGTAAAAAATTAAAAAACTAAATACGGCGTCATTTGGATAATTTTGTAAGGAAACAAAAAATGCTAATATATATAGGATGTTCCATTTAAAAAAATGTATCTTTTTATTGTCCTACTTTTTTGGACCAAAAATAATTTTAGAACATATATTTTTTTATACCTCACAACTTTTATAGAACCTTTTTTTTGATATCTTTAATAGTAGAGACGGTATATTACTTTGTCAGACAAATGGGCCACCCTGTATATAGGACGATAATCCAATATATTACCGTTTACAATAAAATTATCATATTTCATGTAGTCACGGGTATTATTTTTGTTAATATAAATTATTATAATAGTTTGTAATCTTCATAATAGTTTTTATTAAAATTTATGATACTTAATATTTTTTTTGTCAGGCGAATCGAAATTCGGAAAAATCCAACGGGAATAGTGACTATCAGGATATTGCATGTATGCCGTAAGACACGGCTATTACTAGGTTGTTTCGTTTTATTAAGTAAATAAATTGATGTTAGCTTGGCGTCTTTTATTCGTGCAAAGAAACTTTTATATAGTAACAGAGTTGGCCAATTTTGTAATGAAATTGACACCGCTACAAGCTTAGAGCGACGAAATACCGTACTACTATTGCTACCTAAGGGCCAATTTCGGTCATACATGTCAAAAATGGTCGTTTGATAATGTGGAATTGATAGCGTCATTCGACTTAAGGGTAATCAACCTGTTCATTTAAATCATAGATTATGAAAAGGTCGTTTTATAATGTGAGATTGACAGTAAAGTTCAATTTAAGAGTGATCAACCTGGTTAACAAGAAAATTTAATCAGACGCTGGCAAGACCTACTAGGTACTTGCGTGAAATTGTCTTAGATTTGCCAAAGATTGGCAGCTGTCAGTGCTACCAAGTGCCAGTTCTTGTAAAATATAAGATTAATTGGCGCAAATACGAAATTGGCCTTGCGAGCCTCTGATAAAGATTTGTCTTTTTAACACGCGGTTAAGCTAAACGGGAACTACATTTCTTTGTAAAACCCGCTGTTAGACTAGAAGATTAGATCATTCCTGGTAAGATTACTAGAAGTACTCTTTATTCCTGGTGAATGCTAGTAACTCCTGGTAAATCGGCAATGTTGCAGTTTTACCTCAATAATTTCACTTTTACTTTGCAACTGCTTTCTACTTTCTTGTAACTAACAGTGCCAATGAGCGCGAGGGCCTAATGCACGTCCTAAGTGCACAATTATTTCCTTAGCATAGTCGTTTACATTTTATACAAATCACCTGATTCACACCGCAAAATCAAATATTTTAATATATCCTCTCATGCGTGTGTTCGCATTGTGATCCTGATTCCGTCCCTGTTTTATGACTAATATTATACAGGGTAAAATTTTTAACTGAAATAAATTCAGTATTATAGAAAGTTTCTTTATTTAAAAAAAAAAAAAAAAACTACGGCTGCGTTTATTTTTAATTAGACATACTTTTTTAACCCCTCTTTTTGGGTAAAAACCGCGCCCAACTTTTTAAATGGAAAAATAAGTATTATGATAGCTCGTTGGAAAAGGCAGAAAACAAGAAATACGACCCACTATTTACTTTTGCAGTTCGATAATCTGGAAAGCCAGAATAGGCAAATTGGCCATTTTAGCCACAAATTGATCCTACAATTTTTAAAGAAACTTAGGCAACGACTACCTAAAATTCGCCAAATAACCCCGGATATGGTACATTATGTCAAAAATTAATTTTGCTTTGGATTAGCGGCTTGTCAAGAAAAAAATGGGCTACAGGGCCTATAATTATTACAAGAAAACCAATTTTGTCTACATTACCGAAATGCAAAAGTAAATAGTGAGTTGTATTTCCTTTCCAACGAGCTATCGTAATACATACCATTAGATTTGAAAAAAAAAAAATTAAGGACGATTTCTACCCCCAAAGTATGCCAAGCTAAGATGGAATTCTGAAATTTTTCAGCAAACAAAGATCCTTTCTAATACTAAATTTGTTCCAGTTAAAAATTCCACCCTAATATTATATGGTCAAAATAATAATAACAAATGACAAATAAAGATTTTCCTTTCGCTTCGTCAGATTCATCTCCAGACGGGTTTCTCCATATCACGACACATCAGTAGTAATCATAACAAATGTTTTTTACATCTGTTATATAGCTATACAAGGTGATTCCTAAGTTCATACTTCTTTTTTAGCTGTGTATAGAAGGCATTAAAATAAACAACATTTTTAAATACCAAAAAACTTAAAAAAAGGCGAGATACAGAAGTAAAAAGTGCTGGCCTTATCATCAAAACGTAGCCCGCTATACTTTATGTTGTTTTTCACATCTCTTATTAGTTATGCAACTTACGGGTGGTGTTGAGCAATTCGCTGCGGTGTGTTTTTCTGAAGCAAGTTAATTTTAAATTGATGACACGTGAAAATGGTAAAATTTAAAAACAATGAACTAGTAGATATGGTGCTTATTTAGGGGAGTGTCGTCAAAGTACTGTTGCTGCTTCGAGATTATATGCAGAATGCTTTTCCTTGCGGGCTCATCCTACACCCAGAATATTTCTTAATGTTATTCAACGGGCAAGTTAGGCAGGACCGTATTTGATCCATAGTGTAATAAATGAATGTGAGTACCTTATTTTTGAGTTTTTTTGTAAAAAGGTATTTGAAAATGTTGTTTATTTGAATGCCTTCTATAAACAGCTAAAAAAGAAGTATCAACTTAGGAATCACCCTGTATATTATTATATCTTTTAAACCGTTATAAAGAATTTTTATAATAAAAGCATTAGAATATTTTTAGTTAAAACTACACGTATAAAAATTTAATAACGCTCAAGGAAAAATTCATGGCTTCAATTAACGAATACCGAGTAGAGCCTAAAATATCTCGCTTCCGCTGGCGTTGTCTCAAAAATTGCCCGTATCAAACCAATCGATGGACCCAATTTAAATTCTTGAGAAAATTTTTGCCTTTAATTTAGTAAAGCGGTTCTTATAGTGCGAATTCCTTCGCGTCAGGCGAATAGGAATTCAGGACAATCAAGCCGGAATATATTGACTATCGGGATATTGCAGCATGTAAGTCGTAAGACACGACTGATGTTTGAGCTGCGCCTTTTCGCTTTAATAAATAGTTGGCAATAGAACAGTGTATTTTATATAAGAAGTTTTGATTCGTGAAATAAACCATGATTCTAAAATTGTGATTGGTATTATACGCCGGGGCGTTACCCGAGGAGGCCTTCAGCTTAACCTGGATTCCGAACCACGATTCTCGGTCATGCGACACCCCCCAAGGGCTATCAACCCTTGGTTTCTTGCCATTGAATGACCTACCGATTGGAGACTGTGTACCTTCTTCTGCACCCCACGAGATGTCCGATCTCATCCGGTCTGGTTATCTGCGTGAATGGGGTGGGTTGGGAGATGATACATTTTATACACTCTTCCCTACATTCTTAAATCCACTGAATTGCGAATATACTTTTTTTTATTGTACCTACGTATGGAACTCAATCATTTATGAAAGCCGTAAACTATACAATCATATTCCGGAATATATAAGGGACCTTCCTACCCTTAAACTATTTAAAAGAACTGTAAGGAAACTACTGGCGGAGAGAGCCTACTACTAGTTGGTTGAGTATTACAATGACACATTTTAACTCAGTGTGTTAACAGGATTGGTCATTTTTGTTAAATTTGTTTTGTGTGCCATTTACTCGTGAGTTGTTTGTCGCTATTTGCTTGTTTTTTTTTTATAACTGATTTATAGCGTGTTATGTTTTACCTTTAATTATTTTTATTGTGTACTTTTTAAGGTTTAAGGTTTGAGCATGGTTCTGTTGCACCTGCTTGTATGTATATTTTAGCTTTGTTAACAAGATTACCTCTTTATAACAATAAAGCATATGTTGATTTGATTTGATTTGATTTGACGTATGCCCACTCCGGAAATCGAACCCGGGGCGCCAAGGTCGAATGCCAGTAACTCACCTCTGAGTCACCGCCGCGGTTCACGACATGGCTTGCGCATTCTAGCCTAAATAACTTCTTAGTTCTTGGTTAAAAATTACTTTGCTTTAGTATACTATGCGTCATTTCAGATTTTACATTAAAATATCCAAAGCCCGATTTTTAAAACCAAGACTAATTGTAAATATTTAATTTATAAAGAGCAAACAGTAGTCGATGAGTGATCATGAACAAATAGTGCATTTCCCCATATCGCGCATATAGTACCGGTGTCTGGCGATGGCAATAAAATGTCTTTTTTTATATAAAAAATATTAGAAATACTAATTTTACGAGAGTTAAGTCAATGGAGATTTTTAAGATAATATCGGCACATCGTTTGTAATTTCATTGAAAAATAAGGAATGAACATGAAAAGACGTAATATTTATATTTCTCTCCACGACCATTACTGAATGCAATAATTCCAAAATCATTTTTGATAATAGAATGTAAAAATTCTCGCTCTTAAGTTGGAATATTTATTCTGAAACACTTGCTTCTTACGCGTTTTGCGTGTATTTTCATTTCATAACAAGATACGAAATGAATATTCTGTAATTGATCTAAACGACATAGGTTGCCATGAATTTCGAAACTGTCAATGTCAGCAGACAAATTTTAGTGCAAGTCAAAATATGAGTGAAAAATCGGATTAATCAGATATGGAACTGGATAATACTCCACCTGAAATTACAAATATTGCGAATAGAATTTTTGGTCGTGGAGAAAATATAGTCTGCTACTAGGTTAGAATGAAAATTCGATACTCGTGGTTCCTCACGCTCGCTACGCTCGCGTTCGGAATCTTCCACTCGGTTCAAATTTTCATTCTAACCTCGTTACAGAATCTACTATTCTGTATGCGGATGATATAATTTGAACCTATACAGAGTGCTACAAATTCGTGTGCGTATAAGGGGATCTCAAAAATGGTACGAGATACGAAGATGGTTAAATTGTAGCAAAGTTGCGTATTTTGTAGCTTAATAATTTGGCAAAGGAAAATGATAAATATTCCGAATACCTTCGGAAATATCCGAAAAAAAAACCGAAATTTTTAGTTTTGGTTTCTAATTTTTTGCGCCTGCATTTTTGACTTGAGAAAAAAAAACTTTCTCATAACCGTTTTTTATGTTCTACAGGATGACGTTAATTTTTAAATTCGACGTTTCGTTCTTTAGATATAAACCTCAAGTAAATTTTTTTTAAATGCGGACCTGGAATTTTAAATACATTTTTAAGTACTTCTAAGCTTAGAAATTTAATGAAATTTAAAGGTTTTTAAAATTTTAACGTTTCGTCATCTAATAACACATTTGTTAAAATATTTTTTTTGTTATCATTTTGATCCTGAACATTTACATCCAAACTAAAAAAAATCTGATTTGAAGAATCCATCTATATTTACTCAAGGAGGCCTGATATTTTGTAAGAATAAATACCCAAAATCTAAGCCTCAAATATTTTTCTTTTTGTTACATATTTCGCCTAAAACTAGCATCATCAGACCTTATACACAGTAAACAAATGTTGAAATTGTTTTTGAAACAAACATAAGTAACAGTTACATAACTAGACAATACTCCAGTTATTTTTTTTTACTCGGGAGCATTATTTTTTTTTCTTTTACAGTATTTCGGTCTAGGTCTAAGGCAAAAATCATAGGAAGGTAAAATTTTTGTGTTAAATTTTCAATTAGATGAGCCAGGAAACGATGCCGCGCTTCACGCCGGTATGGAAGGTTTATTATTTGGGTTGAAACGTTGCTGTTTGATTAAAAAAATATTGCATTATGGTTTTATTAGACACGTGGTCTACAAAGTAAGTAAAATATGCAAACCGACCGTCAAAAAGTGCACTTTTTAATTGTCATTTAATATTGAACTTCTTTTTTAATAACTTTTATTACAACAAAATATATTATTAATTTTATATTTAAATAATCTAAAACTAAACCTAAAACTTTATAACCATGAAAAACGTACTTACCCACTGATAATACAGAAATTTTCTTAATATGTTGTACTCACCTGAAAAAAAATAAAGCAACATTTTATTGGAATGAATTATATCAAAAATAGAATAATGTATTGCTTAAATTAGTACACTATTTGTCACCGTTTTAAATGAGAATGTATAATATGGTAATATGTTACAGGAGAAGACTACGGCACACTAAATAGAAGGTAACTGATTACTTAGCTGGAATTCACCAGTTCCTCGAGCCCAACCATATAGAAGGTATTTTTCTGTATTTTTACTCATTTCTTTTCAATTAGGGTAGATGCGCCGTTTATGGCCACTTTAGGCATTTATTTTTTTGAATAGCGCTTTTGAAATATTTTCAATTTTTTTTTCATTATGAAAAAATTATCATATGCAATAAAAAGTGTAATAATCAGATTTCACCAGGATATTGGGAGATTGGAACAAGTGTTACCAAAAATGTTTGTGTTTTTATATAAATGCATCAACTTTGCCAGTTTTAACCACTTGTAGCCCAGTTACAGCCATATATATTTGCCATTTATGGCCATTTCTGAAATTATCAAAATTTATTAGAAATATATATGTAGTGCTTATTATCATATTTTATTTAAAGGCTAAATGCATTTAAAAAAAAGTTCTATACATTTTTACAACTTTTCGAAAACCTCAATGGATACAGGAAACACAGTTTTTAAAATTCGTCCGTCTTGAATAGCACTTGGGTCTGCTAGCTTTCCCAATATATTAGTTATATCTATAATGGATATGTAATTTTCTATAATAATATAATAAAATTCTGTCTTTTCTACATCTAAACTTTTTAAAGTATTGTAGGGACAATTTGTACGGTATTGGATCCCTTTTTTCATGAGACTTAAATTGGACCAAGACAAAATTTCCATTTGTTAAATTGTCTTTGGCCAACAGATCCATTGAATTAGTAGTTTAAAACTCTTGAACCTCATCTGTACTGCTTCTGGTTTCTTCTTATTAGCATTTTTTTCTTCTGCTTTCTTTTGTGGCCATTTTATTGCATCGTTAAAAATATTCTCTAGGGACTTTTTGGTTACAGATAATGAGCTCGAAGATGTTTCTGCCCCATTCTTTTTTTCTATTTCTTGGCGCTATACCTTTTTGATCAGTTTTCTACCATAAAAAAATATATGGACCTATCTACCAAATTTTCTTAATGATGACCATATTTCGTTACGTAATGTTCAGTTATGGCCATCCCCTGGCCAAAAATAGAATATTAAATAATATTTGTTGCTAGTTTTGGCCATTTCTGTAAAACTCTAGTTTAATGTTTTAGGCTAATTTTAGTGCCATATTCAGGTAAAGCAAAGTACATTCTTACTATTTTATCCAAAATACGTACAATTAAAATCAATCTTTTCTAAAAATGTGTTTAAATGATCATGTAATTTCCTTACCAAATAAATTAAGAACTCCTCAAAAGTAACACAAAACTGATTTCGGCAGCTATTAAAAATACTTTTTGCATTTGTAGTGTCCCCAAACCGAGGGAAGCTAAACTAGTTGATATAGATTTCAATAAGATTTTAGACAGAGGCTTAGATTTAACAAGCTACTTAAAAAAATATATATTAGTGGAGGTGGCCAAAAGTGGTATAGTGGCCATAAACGGCGCATTAACCCTAATTGCATTATATATAAATGATTTTTTATTCACAGATTTATATTTCGATATATTCCGATAAATAAATTTTCATACAACACTATTTTCTCAGTGTTTACTACCCGTTGATTAAAAGATGTTTTAAATAAGTGTGATCTAAGGACCAATTTTTCTTGTTTTGTTTTCCTAATTAATAAAATTATACTAATGTTGGATTGCACAAAGATTGTAAACAATAATTTACTAACCAGACAACTTTGACTATGACATAAAAGACATTGGTAGCTACTATTTACTTACAATCAAAGTTGCTTGTTTAGTAAATCAACAACTAAATTTACGGGGCCACTCTGATTGTGTGATAATAATTTCTTCCAATGTTATTTATGTAAGTCAAAATGACCTGGTTAGTTACGTAAAAGGGGGAAGTCGGTTGTACGCCGATTTTTCAATGAAATGAAAGGTATTTTTGTATTCAGCATAAATTTATTTTATTGCCTAGAGCTTTCGGCCTACTGGAGGGCCATCTTCAGGGCTTAGGTTCTAAAAGAATTACATATAAAGGTAAAATAAATATTACTTATAGGATAAAGTGTTGGTAATATAAGAATAAAACATTTCTTCAAACAAGTAAAACTGAGTATACTCATTCGTCAAATCTTGCCCAGGAAACAAGAAACATTGTCAAAATTTAAAAAAAAAAATTTAAAACAAATTTTCGGTTGTTTGTTTCGATTTTTAACAACAAATACCTGGATGACATTTGACAGTATGATGTGAAGTGGTAGAGTTAGGTTAGGTTAGGTTAGGTAAGAGTGGCAGACCCTTGGTTCTGACCAAACAGTCTCACGTAGTCCTAATTAGGTCCGTTGTGATACCACACGTGTTCCGTAGAACCCACCTTTATCAGATCTCTGATGGTTAGTGCGACGTAACCGCGGAAGGATTTTAACAACTCATTTAAACCAGCCACTACTGTTCAGAAATCTGCTCAGCCGTCCAAGTTGTAAGTTGCTTAGTTCCTCCAGGCAATCGAAAGATGGTTCACCCAGAGTAGTGAACCTGCTTCTTGCGAGGCCAGGGCATTCACACAGAAAATGTTGAATACTTTCTTCCTCTTCCTCATCTCTTCAACTTCTGCAGAAGTCGTTAGTGGGTATTTGAATACGTTCGGCATGTCTACCGAAGAGGCAATGTCCGGTAACAACCACAGTAATATTTCTCACGTCTTTTCGACTGTGTCTCAATAGCTCTGCGGTTCTCTTTGAAGTGGTAGGAAGAATCTTAGCCTTAGAACAATTATGATTGTGAGGACGACAAACAAATAATGATACGAATATTTTAGAGTCAAATAAAATAAAATGAAAACTTCACATTGACTAAGTAAACTAATCATTGTCGATAATTCCATCAATTCATCCGGGACCTAATATGGTACTCGATTTTTAGATTTTTAGAATATGATACCTACATGCGAAAACCCAGATTAACATGCGGCAGTTGCCCAGCTCTATACATAGGAAAAACTGTAAGATGGCTAGAAACAAGAATAAAAGAACACGTCAACCGACCAGGTACCTCAGTATTTGGATAGCACCTTAAGTTCAACAATCATAATTTCTCACCAATATTAAACAGCAGAATTCTACATCACTTTGACCAAAAAAACTTCAGATAGTTGGACTATCTTGAAGATCTAGAAATTCATAGACATTCAATCAATAACCCGGATTCATGTTTAAATTTAAGACTTAATATAATTAATAATAATAGAAATATCATCTTTAGACTATTCCACGCTAATATTTCATCCTTTAAAACCTACGCCTATGTATTTTAGACACCTCCAATTTTTATTAGCTCTCAATCGGTTTTCGCATGCAGATATCATATTCTAAAAATCGAGTACCATATTATGTCCCGGATTAGTCAATGTCAAGTCTTTATTTTATTTTATTTGACTCTGAAATATTCGTATCATTATTTGTTTGTCGTCCTTACAATCATAATTGTTCTAAAGCTGATATTCTCCCTACCACTTCACATCATACTGTAAAATGTCATCTAGGTATTTGTTTTTATTTTTTTTAATTTTACGTCGGCCTATTTCTGCAGCGAGGCCAATCACCGAAGCCAGGAAATCGGTCCCACACTATCTGGTAATTTTGCCGAATCCCTCTTTGTCGAGGGTAGGGTTCTTTAACGTGCCAACATCCATGACACAGGACCCACAGTTTAACGTCTCTTTCGAAAGACGGTGCACCTCTTAAACAAATTCCCAATTTAACATCGACGTTGCCGGCCCCGGTGATCGTACCCGGGACCTTCGATCTGTGAGGCCGCTGCACTGACCATTATGGTCTATTTCTTTTCGATTGCGAACGATGACAGAAAAAAAAATGAACAAAAATTCACCTAATTGGTTAAATCATGGACCAATTTACACTACATAAATGCATAGCCAACTTATTAAAGGTCTTTTTTTTTAAATGACAGAAGAAGAATAAGAAATTTCCGTTAGATTGATTTCTAGCAAATATATGCTAATTATAAACCTTTTAGCAATTAAAAATAACTTTTTGCTCTAGTTATATTACGAAACAAACAATCTATTAACTTTCTGTACATAAAATCGGTTAATTTCACGTTTTTCTGCAACATAAAATAGTAAACCTATGCCAACTTTGTGTTGAAGCAAAAAGGATGCCCGATTTATCGACAAAATATAGAAGGCCATGCCAAACGCCAAACATTGTAACATAACCTAAAAATTCATCTTCTTAAAGGCCGCTTACAGTTTGCAATTTTTCTTTCACGCAAGTTGTCTTGCAGCAATAAAAATTTCATTTCGTTTTACAGCGTGCAATGACTTGCCAAGATCGTAGGGATGTACCACTTGCCAACCATTAAAATAAAAATACATTTGGTAAGGACTTACCGGCGCTTTTTGTGCATTCATTTTAACAAAACATCATTACAGGACATGAAAGCAAACCAACAAAAACAAAACGTACCCGCTATAGGATAGAAAAAACATAAATAAATGTCAGGGATTTTTATATTTAGTTTGGTGTCTCATAAATCACCAGAAAATCCTCAGAATTGCGCTTGCAATGGCAATAAAAATACGGTCCGAGTTATATTTCTTGCAAGCAATACAAATTGCGCCAGCTGATCATTAACCTCGTTCTGCGCATACTCCCGGGCAATCTTTTCTTGCGTGAAAGCAAAATTGCAAACTATAAAGCGGCCTTAACAAGTGTTGATTTAAAATTCTAACCGCTATAAACAGTAAACCACAAAATGTCAGTTATGACGTAAATCCCTAACCTTACTTTTTCAACTTGTCAAAAATGAAAATTCTTGCATTTTTTTATTTAAAACGGGTTTCTGTCATCGTTCGCAATCGAATAGAAATAGACCACAGACCACAACGACGACCAGTTATTTGTTAAAAATCGAAACCAACCGAAAATTTGTTGAATTTTTTTTTTATTTTTGAAAATGTTTCTTATTTCCTGGGGATTTGACTAAGTATTCTCAGCTTTACTTTTTTAAAGAAATGTTTTATACTTATATTACCAACACTTTGTCCTATAAGTAATGTGTTTTACCTTTATATGTACCTCTTGTAGAACCTAAGCCCTGAAGATGGGCATCCAGTAGGCCGAAATCGCTAGGTAATAAAATAAATTTACGTTAAACACAAAAATACTTTTCATTTCATTGACCTGCTTAGTTAATTATTATATAAATTCTGTGTGCATTAGACGTTAGCGTTTATTCTATGCACACCAGATTTTAGCGTATGATGCCTTTTATTATATTACATTTGATTAATTAATTACAGACACTTCAGTTCCATAAAAACTTTTATCTATAAAGTTATTTTCAGTGCATCTCCCTCCCCCTAAACTCGATAATAAAAAAAATATGTTTTATAGTTTAACCCACACCGAAAAAAATGGGGTTGCGCTACTGCCTAAAGGTTTTGGGTTTTTCCTGTGGGAGCGGTAACTATAAGAGGTTTGCAAGTGCTAAGGGCAATGTCTTGGAAATGATGTGAAGGACTTTAGGGGACATTTTATCATTCAGCAAGTCACTGACCTTGTTAAGGAATATGCTGCTTTAAGCAAAAATTGGACTGATTTTATGTACGACCCTTTTATTTTAGTTTTTTATACAAATAGTCTATTTGATATATAACTAACGTAATATCTTATTCATGACCACAGTTAGAGAAACCACAGTCCATTATTATAGGTTTAAAATTTATCGAGCAGTATGACTTCAAAATTATTCTTAAACGTTCTTAATTTCGAGCATGAAAATGATAATAATAATTATTGAATTATTGACTAAAAAAGGGCTCTACTCCTTCCCGAAGTGGTGACTAAGGGGGCTAGGACTAACACCTCCCATAATTCTGCCTTTCACCAACCGAAGAAAAGCAGGGAACTACAACAACCTAAACATTTTCGGTGAGCAGAAAAAAAAACAGTCAGTGAGGTGAAATACTGAGGGCTAATCCTAGATGTTAAACTAACCTGGAACCAACAAAAAGTCAAAAATCTAAACAAAGCAAAAATGTGCCTAATGAGATGCTGAAGCTTCTTTGGAAATACCTGGGGACTCAGACCGCAAATGGTGTTGTGGTTATATGTCAGAGTCATCAGACCCATAATGACATATGGGTGTGCAATATGGTGGATAAAAACACAGCAAACTACGATAATCATCAAGCCTACAGAGACTGGATTGATTGTATATCATCGGTGCAATGAGAAGCAGCAATGGAAGTAATACTAGGACTAATACCCATTCACACATTCATATCAGAAAATGCGCCAGTTGCAGCACCTCTAGGACGAAAATAAATGGAGAATGGAAACAACATCTCGTAAGAATAGGGCACATAAGAGTCACGAATCTAATCAACGACGAGCTCGACGAGATGCAAATAGATCACATAAAAGAGGTCTACAGTTTCACAAAACCATTCAACATCAGGCGCGACTCTGACTTATGGTCAAAAGGGACGCTTCCGTCATTAGACAAGGGCCTAGTCTGGTACACTGATGGATCAAAAACGGCCGACGGAGTAGGCGCGGGTATATTTGGGGAAAGACCCAGATTGGGAAACTACGCTACAGTATATCAAGCGAAAGTACGTGCTATACAAGCATGTGTACAAAAAAATATCAAGGAGAGCTACCACGACCAAGTGATATATATTGTCAGGCAGTCAAGGATCTAAACGCCAACGGACTCAAATCGAGAATCACAATGAGTGCCTTAACAACCTGAAAGATCTAGCAGCAAAGAACAAGAGGGTTGAACTCCTATGGATTTTTGATCACTCGGGGATAGTGGGCAACAAAAAAGAAGATGAGCTGGCTAGAGCCTGATCTTCTCAAAAACTCAGGGGAACCTGTCCTTGACATATCAAAACAGGCAACCAAAGCTTTATCAGACAGGTGGGCGCAATAACAACACCTATCCCGATGGTACATACATGATACCTGGTCAAACCCTAGCGAGGGCCACAATTGGGCAACCCTCGAAAAAGATATTATTTAGAATGTTTTTTTACCGCGTTTAGTGCTAGTTGCAAATTTTATCTATAAATCGTGGACCTGAGACCACTTATATTATCTGCCATAGGTAGCATTTAAAATTTGTTGAACTAAAAGTAAAATATTTTATATTTGCTGATAATACAGTAGTCGTTTATATTGCTCGTAATCAATAAAAACTAAAACATACCATAAACAGTGATCTTAAATCCCATTTTGACGGCATGAGAAGGCACAAAACCATGCCATCCAATTAGTGTATCACGAGACGAGATATCTCGCACTTTTCAAAAAACCCTCGCCTCGTCTCGTAAACCGAGACAAGAATTATCGCAAATCTCGTCTCGCTAACATCTTGCAAGATGTGTTCTCGTCTCATCTCGCAATTTCTCGTTCTCGCAATATTACGTTATAATGAAACAAAAAAAATGTAATGTTATTATTACTTTAGTACCATTCAACATTTTTGGTGTACCTAGCTTTAACCGCTACTCGAAAAATGCGAAAACGAAAATTGTTTTGCATTGTGCAAGACAGTTTGAGGGAAAATATTAAAAAGTTTTTACCAGGACTTTATTAGTTGTTTTGTATCCTTTTAACGGAAGTCTAGCAGCTGTAACTAATTTTATAGCGCTATAAACTTAGAACAGTGTTTATTATATTTTATATTTACGGCCGTGTTAGTTAAAATCTTTGTGTAAGGTGTAATATACAGTATTATAATCTTTATGGTAATACTGAAGCTTCATTTTACTGACAATGTAAAGTAATTGACATGTGTTAACATTAATTTAATATGAAACATAAGGATTGGACCTCTGTTATGGTTAGAGAGTTATTATAAGTAAACTAGTAGCAATTTCCATGCTGATTAAATAGGCAAAAACAAAAAAAAAACTGAACACAAATTATTGAATTATTTTTAGAAAATGTGTTTTTTCTTCAATTATTTTACTGTATACTTTTTTATACTGGTGGTGCATCGTGGTTGGAAACATAGGAAATCCCATGCAAGTTTTAAGAATGTCCAAATATTTGCTCCCCTGGTTATAAATATATATATATATATATATATATATATATATATAATAAATCGCCTTTTGCTGCTAAACAATATTCGTAAAATTCTCTACGAACATTAGCGAGTTGGTACTGGGTTCCTTCAGATTGCATCAAAGTTGAATTTTTTAACTGCTCCAAATTTTTTAACCTATAAAAACATTTTTTAAATGTCTCCAGAGGAAGAAGTCGTTTGGTGAGAGGTTAGATGACCTAGTTGGCCAATTAATTGTTGAGTTTGGACCGACAAAGTGCCCATTAGGTATTATTTGTACGAATTGTGGGCCGAGCAACTATTCATTTGGAATCAAATCTCCTTATTGTTACCAACGACTTCCTCCAGTGCGAATCCAATTGGATTTTGAAGATCTAAATATATTGTTAAATATGAGTCACTAGATCGGAAGAGGCAACACATACCCGGGCAACAAAACCTAAAACCAGACCTACACAAACTAGTGCAAAGAACTGGGATCACGGAGTGGGTGTAACAACTAACCAGGGTGAGCACAATTGGCAAAAACCTGGCCCTCGGAGAAAAAAAAATGTACTTGTTTTTATTTTCAGTTTTGACATTTAACTTCTTTCTGCACGAAGATGTAGTTTACTTGGATTTGCGGTGTCGCCGATGATAAGGTACTACAATTTTTTTAGTAATATGCCAGTATAAAACAAAGCGACAATATCGATCATCATTTCTTTGTCATAACTACCGCGAAAAAATTTTTTAAACCATAATATTTTAGAAATGTATACATATTATATTTTTAGCAATAACTATTCTATATTTTCTCATAACTTTTTAATTTAGGTTAAAAAAGATGACATTGCAACAATGTTCGTCAGTTTAATACATTATTAAATCCAGCTAGGAGCGTAAAACTTTAACACAAACTAAGAACAAGACCCACTAACTCTCTTTGAATATGCTCTAAAGCTAGGAAATGGTTCCTTTCTACACGCATTTATTTTATTTTAGTACCTCATTTAGCGCAACGAAATGTTCATAAATTTTATAAATGTGACAACCGCTTTACAATGTTTTAGATAAAGTCGGGAGATAGCTAGAAGCAGTATTTATTTTTATATATTTTGCATTCTTGCTATGCGGTATAAGCAGAAATTTAAAACATTATTATATGCCAACTTGAATTTAAAACTTTTATTTGCATTTAATAGCTAAACTCAAATTTGTTTCTGAAATTTACTATGGTTGGCGATTACTAAAACTGTATCTATCATTACTGTCAGTAAATATACAAGAATAAAATAAAAAATAAAGAACAACATAAACACATTATCTTTTAATCTTTCTTTTTTAAGCGGTGGTATCCATTATTAAAATTTGTATTGCTTTGAGCGGTTATTTCTTGTAGGAAGCTGCTTTTATTTAATAATTAATTTAGGTTTACCAGGCTACACTGCTGGTGACAAAATCATTTCTGCTAATGGAATGTCATAGTCAAAGTTACCTAGTTAGTTAATTACTATTTAAAATCTTGGCGCAACTCGTCATTTAATAGTGAAAACCGTTATAACAGATATTTAACTAATAGTGTTTTAGATTTACTGCTCTCGGGCACTCTGAGAGTGCTCTCCCCGAGATTTGAATATTCGATTATCGAAATCGAATTATCTCACTACATGACTACGATAGATCCCGGGCAGATCTATGACGTATGCCTCAAAGTAAAAGCGAAGCGTCAAATTTATAGTTTGATTACCCCACAAACGGAACCGAAACCCAAAAAAATAAAAAATAAAACTGATAGTATAGTTCAAGAAAAGAGAAAAACAATTTACTACTAGTAAGTTACTAATGCTGCTTTTAAAGTAATTTTATATTTTTTTCAAATTAATTATCACTAATAATTAAAGCTGCAACGTTGGAGTTGAAATAGCAAAGCGTCGGACCGGAAAGCAACATAAGAATCCACCAAACTGCTGCAAACGACAGAAAATTTTTGCGAGCTGTCTACCATTGCGGTGTGAGTTTGGTTTTATTAAATTGGGATGTAACTCACCTACGGAACAGTATCGCGCAGCAAACAACGGTCGATATAGAGCATTTCTTTTCAAAATAGAAGTTTGCACGTCATCATAAGGTATTTTTCCAAGGATTTTAGGCAATATTACATGTTAATAAGTAGTGCAACTTTTTGTTTTGCATTTTTAATTTAAATATGTAAAAACGGATACGCCTATGGTTCGAATACAAACGTTTCTGCCTTCTCACTTTTTTGGTTTTCTTTACCTCAAAAACCCTAAAATTGACATTTTATAAGCAACAATCTTAATAACAACTTTGTTTCATATCCTGTTAACTCCACTTATATCAACTCCTCATTAACACAAAACAATTTTTTCAACGCTATATTTCACCCCGCTTTACTCCTTATACTTTTTTTTAAATTTCTTTCAATGGGATAACCTCAGTAACCTACTATATCACTTGCGAAAAAAATTTATATTAATTGGTCAAACCAAAAAAAAATATGGGTGACCTCAACTAAAGAAAATTTCGATACAAGTTAAATTGAAAATCGTCACGTTTCTTAATGGTTAAAGAGTTGTAGAAATCATTCTTCCATTATCACTACTTTTTTTCCGATGGTCCGTCCGTGCCCCGGATGCACTTAGGCCAGGTTTGGCCCATTGTGCTCACCCTGTTTGGTTGTCACACCCACTCCGTGATCCCAGTTCCTTGAACTAGTTAGTGTAGGTCAACTGGGGAGAGGGTAAGGTTGTCCTCTGGTTCCAGTTTTGGTTGCCCGAGTATTTGTTGCCTCTTCCGATCTATGGACTCGCAATGGCAAACTATGTGCTGTACAGTTTCCCGGTCTTATCCGCATAATCTGCATTTAAAGTCTCCATTGTGCAGTTGTATTCTGTGCAAAATTGCAGATGGTTCTTGACAGCCATGTGTCCTATCAGAATTCCTCTAATGATTCTCAGCTGATTCCTGCTCATTTGAGGCAATTGTTTCGTAAGCCTTGGGTTTGTATCCTCAATAAAGTTTTTCTGTTGTGTAATCTATTACTCCAGTGGATTTTGTGTTCACTCCATTGTTTTATGGCAACTTGTACTGTGCACCATGATACTCAGAGTGCCGGTTCTGGACCAATAAATGTATTTTCTGAGCCTTTCCTTGCAAGTTTATCGGCTTTTTCATTTCCTGTAACGGTAGTTGTGTCCTGGTGCAGTATTACTTTGTATACTTTTGCCAGATCCTCCAGTTCCTCTTGACATTCCCATACCAGTCTTGAAGTTACCTTGTTGCATATTAGCGATCTAAGGGCTGCTGGACTATCAGAATATACATATATGGATTCACTTATTGAGGTAAGCCCTCCTATTATTTTTCGTACGCAAATTACAATATGGCGTTGATTTATGCTTAGAACGCTGTGGAAGACTTTTCCAAAGATAAAAACGCATTTTTCTCCTTGTCTTGCTCCATGTATCCCCGCTCCGATACCCTCTTTGGTTTTGAAGCCGTCTGTATACCAGATTGCCCCAGGAGTTGTTTCTGGTGTTTTGTTTTTCCATATGTTTCGTCCATCAATTACGACCTCATATGGTATGTCATCACTACTTGGTTTATTTTATATTCAAAACTCAATAGCTAATAATAGTATAATAATTTTAAGTTGTATAAACTACAATTTTAGATATTCATTTTGATTGGCTTTCAACATAATATACGAAACGCGAGATCGCTTTAGATAGACTTTGTTAGCTTATTTCTATTTCATGAAGCATAAATTAATGTAACATATTAACTACACATACCATCAGAATTTCAACAGTTTTTGCCTATGGCAATAAACATACGAACTACTCAAATGCAGAGCCGGCGCTAGGCACGTGCGAAAGATCCAACGCACCTGTCCCCGCGCTATTAGGATCCCCGCGCCACTTGGCTTAAAGCCGCGTTCTCAGAGATACGGTTGTCGCAGGCGACACATCCCTCCTTCTTCTCGCCACACGTACGCCACAAAGTTGAAATAATTCAACTACAGCGACACCGACCGAACGACGATAGTTCGATAGCAATTATTTTTATAACACACTATCGATAGTTCTCCACACCACTACCGCACTGGGCCCCGCAAAACCTTGCGCCGGCCCTGCTCAAATGCACATAATGATAAATATGAAATTATATTGTTGCTGAAGAAACAGTCAGGCAGTTAAAGTTAAAGGTGGAATTTATTCATAGTTTAGCTATGTGAACTGGATCATTCGGTTTTTGTTTTTCCTAAAAAATCTTAAAAAGATAGAACTGGAATAGAGTTTATTTGTTTAAAGAACAACATTATTCTGATTACACTACTACCTAATGTTTGCGTGTTGACTTTAATGATAATAAATAAAACACAGAAAGAACTTGTTTTTTTTTACTTAATGTATCTCTCACGCGAAACCTTTGTGGATTAGAGCGGCCCAAATCCCAAGCGTTGAGACAACAAAGAACGAAAAAGGCAAGTCATAGTTTAATTATTACATGGAGAAACAAAACCTTCTAGTATTTGGCGAACGCAAACATCTTGTGCCCACCCATACCAAGAATCCTGGCGCCGCCACAAACTAAATAGTATTTAGCTAAAGATGACTGGAGATACTTACCAGCACGAACGTATCTCTTCAGGGTCATAATATTTACATCAAATCTTCTAGCAGCACTTTTTAATGAGGCATTGTCGTTGATAAACAACTGCTGCTTTTAGTTTCTGGCTATCTATGGGTTTTCTCTTTTTCGCTCCTTTCCTTCCTCTTATACTTGCGTGGCATCTGAAATTTTTTTTATTGTCTATCAAAATATGACTTTGCAGATATTGAGATGAATATAGTTAATTCCTCGCCAGCTCGTACATACTTCTTTCTAATAATGATTTTAATTTATTCTTTGAAAAATCCACAATAGCTAGGAATATATGGGAGGCTTGATCCCATAATCAAATCTCCCACAGCACCAGTAATCTAGTCTCCTCATGGCGCCATTTTGTAAAATGTGTCCGTTAAAAATATACGGAAAAAAAGAAGACCTTATAATATCTGAAATAACTTTATGATACTATATCTATGGTACTCTATAAGATAAATAAAAGAAAATACTTACCTTAGCAGAAAAATAGTCAAAACTAACTTGAAAAACTTGTAAAAACACTTCTTAATTATTAGAAAAAATTTCCAATGATAACGTCTTCTTTAGCCGGCGGTCTATGGCAAAACCGAATGGCACCTAATGGTCGGCTGCATAATGACAATGTAATGTTGCCAATATGATATTTCTAGAGTATATTATTTCGAAGATCTGTTGGGGTGAACAAGTCTCCCAGGTGATCAAGTCTCCCTCTTCTCCCCTATATAAGATAAACTATCTAATTATAGCTTTTATGCTGAACTGTTGGTAATCATTCATAACTTACTATAAAAGGAGCACTTACTCCATGCCTTTCAAGGGTACTAAAATTGTTTACCCATTATCGACGTCTGCCACTGTAGTAAACCCTTCCAACGAGAAGCTTTATGACTATGACTCTCTTTACTGCCTTTATAAAAAATTTATTAACTTTAGTTGAACGCCAGTTTGGTTATAAAAAGGTGATTTGTAATCGACTTCTATGACAAATAAATTAAAACTTAAAATTATTTCCGTGATTTTTTTATAATTTATTAGATGGCTTCAGATAAAGCTAAAAAAGGGATAACTCAAAATAGGTTCTTCAAATGTACTCGTCCCACAACCCTGTGTCCCAGTGTCCCACTGTCACTTGTCTATGTTTAGTTTAAACTACAAGTGCAGTTATATTACTGCATAAACTTAAGTTTAACTCCCACTTTTAGGTTAAACTAAACCAATTCAAGTGGTCTAAGGGCCAGCTTTTTTTCTTTAGCCAAAATCACACACCTTCCATTAGGAGCAGAGTAATTTTATATACATAATATTAACTAAACTACTGAAAATATTTTTTTGAAAATCTGTAGGTTTAAGTTTATCGATATGCTCTCTTAAACTAAAATATTAACATGTTTCTGTCATTTCCGGTTATACCGGAAGTAGCTTCAACTTTAATTTTTTAAATAGAATATAGCATTTTTTAAAATATTTTTGGTTTTTGCATTAAATTTTAATTACATTTTATGGAATACATTTTTTACCTAAGTCTACTAATTTCTGAGATATCTGCATTTTCTAATTATTTTGTAAATGCATAGCGATGAAATTATCCGTATATATTTTTTACCTTAGCTCCTGAACTAAATTTTTTTTGTCATTGTATAGTTAAAGAATCAACGAATCTCAAAAAATAATTAAACTTGAAATAAAATATACAGGGAAGTCACAATTAAGGGCTCATTGTAAAAAACTTTAAACATTAAAAACTTGCTTATTTTAATGGGATGTATATTTTTATTTTATATGATGGTAAATTAACTGCTCCTTAAAATTCCTATAACCTTTTCTATACCTATATCAACGCGTTTTCTTAGAATATCAAGTTTTATTTTTAAATAAATAGTTAATAAAATTATACGTAAAATTGCCAAATATTTATTAGGGGTTGGGTTATTTGACAGTAGGGGTTATTACAACAGAGTACTCTTCGGTCTTCTTTTTTTAAATATTTTGTGTATATGTAATTTTTTTTTCAACGCACTTGCACCTGCATCTACACCTACATATGAAGTTGTGTAAACATAATATAAGTGTAATATACCAGAGTTTTCCGTAATTACACTATAAACAATCAAGAAAGTCAAACAAACCATTTAATCACAAATATTTCATTAATATCTACCAAAGAAATAGGATATCTAAGTGATTAATGATTGGTATCGGAACTCTCAAGCATTTTTTATAAATAACAATAATTTTTTTGGAAAACATTAATTCATGGGCGCTATCGAGTGAGAAAACGCTTAAAAGTAATTTATTACAGAAAAATCCATTATTTAGGCAGGATTGAAAAAGTCTGTACTTAATGACCAATTGATGATAATTAGGTTTTACCAAGAAAGTTTTCTTGAGGGGAGAATTAAATTTGCAGAAATTCGTAAAAATTAAAATAATTTATAAATTATTCAAACCAACATCATAAATTAAACAAACGGCATACATTTATTTAGCCTTGGTTATCAAATAATTTAAATTTAAGAGATTAAAAATAACAATAAAAATCTGCGAAGTACAAAAAAAAAATTTAAATTTAAAAATAATTGTGTAATGCATTTTATCTTAGTGTGTGTGCAAGTGTAAGCAACCGAACCTCGGCGAACATTTTTCATTTAAAAAAAAAATTAGTTACACACACCACATTCCAACATTTTCGTGTGTCATACAAAAAAAAATAAGTTTATCCAAAATTGTAAACGTTGAATCTTAATTTATTCGAGACCAGTAAATCCCTCACTGGCATGTGGTGTAATATTAATGCGGAAGAGCGCTCCAAAAAGTAATACCTTTTGCTCATTTTAGTATGGGTTTCCGAGTTTGGTATGTAAGTACTTAAAGTAAATTCCAGGGAAAACTTTTTTTAAAAAACAGATTACGTTAGATCTACGTTTTCACGTTAGATGGCTATCATTTGCATAAAGTTGATTCCTTCTGATAGCGTTACTGGGTTTTCATCGCGTTTTTATTCCTTAAAAATGCCTTCAAAGGACAGGATCGCTGTACTGGGGGTCGCTTACGGGTTATGACTTTCTGATGAGTTCTAACAAGAACGAAACAGCCTGTCATTGTCTACCTGTGCCCCAGGGATTCCATTACCTTTGGCGTCCCTGTGTACTTTAATGCAAAAGATAGACGCACTACTCTGTCCGCTTGCCGCTAAGCTTCTTTTCTTTATATATTTTAACGGACACTAAATTCCACTATTTTATTTAGATTACTTTATATCTTAAAATAATATGTAAGGTATAACCTTAATTATTGTATATAGGTTTATTTGTATTGAAGCTCTGTCCTGATATCGACCTTGGAAAATGTATTTATGACTTCTTCAAGACAATGGATAGCATGTGCTTACCTCAAAAAACACGATATATTTTGCAAAACTGCTTATTTTTTAGTAAGACGTCTTATTGTTTAAATTAACTTAACTATGACAGCATGCTTCCCTCACAAACTAAACTTTTTGATCCCTATTTTATTTTCGATGTAACATAAAGTTTAACTCTATGTTTGACCATCAGAATATATTGTTTGCATATACAAGGGAAATATATTAGGGTCAATATGTTAAAATGGGTACTAACTTCGCCTTTTAATACCAAGTACGAGATATTCTTAATAATAAGTACAGGTAGTGCAGATGTTAAAAGAAGTTGATACAACTATTACTAAATAAAAACTTTATAGAATGTTCCTGAATTCTTATGGGTTTGCTATAAAATATAAGCTTACTTAGGAGAAAGATATACAATATTCCCAGTGGTTTTTAAGCGACAATGTGATTAACATCGCCCGATTTATTATAATAAATTCCCAGCACTATTCTATGGCGTAATACGTTTTTGACAATGAAACTTGCTAGACAGAGAAAAAATTGTAAGGAAGAGTTGCAGATTAATTTGACTTTTAATTTTTGTCCAACATCATCGTTTTTTTTAATTTTCAATTTTACATAATTTTTTTTACATTTTTGTGCCTTGAAAATTAATTTATTTGTAAAACTAGTTGTTTTCGGAGCTTTTATTATAGTTCTCTTATGTTTTCGGTAGGTAGTTTATGATACCTTTTTATTTATTGTAAAAAGTTCTAACTTTTAATAGTATGTCGCAAAAAAAATTACAGCGGTGGCTAAAGTCCTCTAAATGAAGATATGCTAAATATTTATGTATATAGATATACATTGTAGTACAATAGACTTAAATTTAAACAGCTTTTAGGAACTCGTACATCGGGAAATTAGGTACATTAATATTATAAATATTCACCATATTTCTTCGATTTTAATGACGTATAAGTTATGACACGCGGGTAATCAAGCACTGAAAATAATAAATCTTATATACTATTCCACTAAAATATGCCTACAACTCAGTTTCATTACGCTACGCGCAGACAAATTTAATTCAAAATTAAATAATTAAGCAACTACTAGAAAAAATAATTATCCCCTTAAGAGTATTCCGATGGTAACTTTAGAAATAAAATAACCGAACTGGGTCAAATCAAACAAAGCACGAACTTCACAATACCAAATGGAACTTTGGTTTTAGAAGTTTCATTCTTCCCGATATCGAATAGATCTGAATTAGCTGTCGATCGAGGCAAATAACAATGAGTGGACACCAATAATGCATTGCCTATTATTCTGTCAAGCTGTCTACAATACACATCTTCTATTATTCATGGGAATAAATGACCGACATAACTGAATACTATGGTTGTGTAATAAAGACATTTTCGTATTTAAATAAACGATAAAATATTAACGACTCTTAAACTACCTGCAGATAAACATTACATTTTTTTTTATAATAATCTACTTCTCATTTTAGAATCCACAGTGATAACAAGGAATTATAATTTTTTTCCCCAAAAATAACTTTAACCAGTTAAAAACTTTTTTAGTAAGTGTTCCTTTGGTAGCGGTAGTGGCTCAGAGGTGAGTTACTCGCATTCGACCGTGGCGACCCGGGTTCGATTCCCGGAGTGGCATACGTACAATAAAAAAAGTGTGTCCGAAATTTAGTGGATATAAGAATGTATGTTACTAGTAACGGAACCGAGAAGGGGATCATGGACTTCTGGGGGGGTAAAAAAGATAACCAGTGCATACACGTGGTTCGGATTCCACGTTAAGCCCTAGGTGCTGTCGGGCTGACATTATCCAGACGATACGGGATATAATGGGCCTTATATAGGCCTAAGTATATTGGCACTTTGGCCAACCCCAGCAAAAAAAATTGTTCCTTTGAGTTTTTATAGTTATTGGTTACCCCTACCAAAATAGAGAATGGGTTCCTTTTTGCTGTGTCAGGAGTTTTTAACAGTAGGTAAAATGCTTCTTAAATGTACTTTTTAAAATGGAACCCTTTCTTCAACCAATTACAAACAATTATTTTAATAAACATTCGTCTACTGTCTCCTCCTACGAAGCTAGAAATATTCTTGTCCTTGTTCTATGCACTATCTTTCCACTACACCTATTTTTATCACACCCCAACTTATCACCCATTAAGACTCTTAATGTACCAGCGAAGTATTAGATGAGTACCTAATCCATTCTTAAGGATACCAATCCATATCCGACAATATTTTAATATTAATAACCTTGGTTTATGTTAGGGTGACAAAAATTTAACATAGTATAAATTCATTGATCTATTTGTAAGTAAGGATATAAACACAAATTCGAATCCCATTCAAGCAAGCCATTACACAGGGTCCCTTTCCAATAAAAAAGATTAGTTGCATCCAGTTACCATCTTGAACCAGGCGTCTATGACTTGTCCCAAATTAATGGTTATACCCGCCATTTATTAACACCACACTTAATGGATTCGTCTTGAATTACCCTTAAACTTTAACGGTAAGTGAACTATAGTTTATGGTAAAGTATGGTATTAGCTAAGTGCTGCATTTTCCAGAGACAAGTCGCATTAGGATAATAAAAATATGTAGATTATATACAGGGTGTCTCTAAAAGGTGCGGAAAAAAAGCTACCACAAGTTCCTGAGGCGTAAATATGACGATCTAACCCAACTTACCTTGGTCCAAAAGTGAAGTATTTAGGAGATACAGAGTGGTTTTCATTTTTTATGGATACTTTTTTTTATAATTGGTGTCTTGTCACAATATTCGGCTTGGGAGGGTTTTGTGGGGTGAGAAAATAGAATCTGCTCTCATTTTTATTGTAAAGTTTAGAGGGCGCCACCTGCGGTACCTTGCACACATTTAAAATGAAATAACTTTTTTGAGCCACCCTGTATTTAACATTTAAATAAAAATTCGGATTCTCCAATGTATTTTACCTAAAAAAGGTATACGTGGTAAGAGTTGATTTGAGCAGCTGTTTTTAAGATATCTGGATTAAATCAGTTTTTAGTGACGTTATTTTAATTTACCGCCTACGCTTCAAATGTGCTTAATTTATTACAATAATTTAGACCTGGCCATACACGAGGTGAATTTTTTAAATCCAGATATCTCAAAAACAGCTGCTCAAATCAACTCTTACCACGTATACCTTTTTAGGTAAAAGACATTGGAAAATCCTAATTTTTATTTAAAAGTTAAATATAGGGTGGCTCAAAAAAGTTATTTCGTTTTAAATGCGAGCAAGGTACCGCAGGTGGCGCCCTCTAAAATTTGCAATAAAAATAAGAGCAGACTCTAATTCCTCACATACATAATACACAATAAATATTTTTAAAATGTGCCTGATATCCAACCATACCTTAAGATAACGAAACGCGTCTAGAGATGGATCTGGCGAAATAAAAAGGAAAATCTTCGTCTTTACTCATTGTTTTCGGTTAGTAAACCGATTTGAGTTAGCGCTGCCTAGCGGGACTCCTGTAATTGTGACGAATGTCTTTACAGGCGATTTCCTCTTAACATTTACTTATTTCTATAAGTTTGTTAGAGGTGCTGGTATGCTCAAGAGTGTCTAACAACGACACAGATGGCGCTTCGTGCCACATCTTACTGGTGTGTCCCACCAAGTGCTGCCTTAAGTAGCTTCGAGATCCCTTTTCTTTTCGTCAAATCCTAGCTCTACTGATGAGTCATGATATGACGAAACGCGTCTAGAGATGGATCTGGCGAAATAAAAAGGAAAATCTTCGTCTTTATACCTTAAGATAAAAGTTTATTGTCGACAAATTTTATCTTCAAGGCATAAAATTACTCCGCGCAATCGTTGACTCACCCGGTACAATTACGAGTTAAGTTCAGCGTTGAACCAAGCTCCATCCTTATTTTGACCACCACTTTACATTCTTGTTAGTTGTCAAAGAAGTTTGAGCTTGGATGGTAAGCTTAAGCCATAATTGTATACCTAACCAGATATATATCTTTTTATTAGGTTAGGACTACGTAATATCACTCTTAACTCTAACTTTGCTTTTAATTCCACATAATAAAATTACCATTTTTGACAGTGTTCCACTACAACACCCACTAATTCATACATGTAAATATAATAAAACATTTTTATAACACCCTGTATGTTATCTAATGTGATTTTAAAAAAATTAACTGTCACTTAATTAAGCTTTCCTTGTTTGAACGGATGCATCTGTAGAATCACCTAAAATATGGACACCCTGTAAACAGCCCTTTTAAGTTATACAGGCCTTTCAAAAAGAAAAGTATGTATTATTCGAAGTTAAAAAGCCCTCCGCCAATCTTTTAAGGGTGTAAGCAAATTAATTTAATTAATATTTAACAACGTTGCACCGACGCAGCACTCCGCTTAAGGTTTTATGCTAATTAAGGGCTTCAGTTGGAGGATTAATTAATTAGAAGAAAATATGTAGCTAAACATAGGCAAGTTTGTGTATTAGCGTGAGAATTTTTCTAATGTAATTTAATGGTAATAGTATTATAAATTACAGGCTAACTGCCATTTTGAGCTATGTTTCCGATGTTTTTGAGATGTTGGTATACAGAGTGCGCCAAACGCAGTGGCCTATTAGAAATATTTAGAAAACGACAAAAGATATGTTTATGAAAATTTGAGTGTGTTCATAAGAGCTAGTGTTCTAGCGTTGGCGTTGGTTGGTTGGTTGGTTTAAGGCGGAGGTCGGGCGTTCGACCCAAGCTCCCTGCACTGCAGCCTAGTGGCTTATTGTGCTCCCCTATCTTGCTAGAAAAGGTTTTGTCCTTTTATAAGGTCCAGCAAATTCCTACCAAGTTTGTCATGAGGGAGGTTATCCCCACATTGGATATCTCCAAAGATTTTTAGTCTTCTTCGGGTCAGTGCTTCGCAATTGTATATGATATGTGAGGCGGTTTCGTCCTCTTCGCCGCAAAGCCTGCATTTAATGGGACCATTGTAAATCGTTACTCGGCGTAGGTGTTTTCTTAAGCAGTGTCCTGTTAGTAGGCCGACCACTTGTTTTAGCTGCGTGCGCGTTAGAGGCATCATTCCAGTTGATAACTTTTTGGAGGGTTTTCCAATTATTGTGGCCCTCGCTTGAGTATAACCAGGTATCCTGTGTTGTTGTTACGCCCACCTGTCTGATGTTGCTTTGGTTGCCTGTTTTGATCAAGGGTGGGTTCAGGGCCCCTGAGTTTTTGAGATGATCCGATTCTAGCCAGTTCATCGGCTGTTACGTTGCCTGCTATCCCCGAGTGTCCAGGAACCCATAGGAGTTCTACCTTGTTGTTCATTGCGGTTAGGTCTTTCAGGTCGTTTAGGCACTCCAGTGTGATCCTCGATTTGAGTCGATTGGAGTTTAGGGCCTTGAGGGCAGCTTGGCTGTCTGACAGAATGTATATCTCCTGGTCTTGGTAGCCCTTTTCGATATTTTTCTGTACACATGCTTGTATAGCACGTATTTCTGCTTGGTATACTGTAGCGTAGTTTCCCAGGGGAATGCTGATTTCTATTCTGGGTCTTTCCCTAAATATACCTGCGCCTACTCCGTCGGCCGTTTTTGATCCATCAGTGTACCAAACCAGGCCCTTGTCTCATGACGAAGGTGTCGTTTTTGACCACATATCAGAGTCACACCAGCTGATGTTGAAAGGTCTGGTGAAGTTATAGACCTCTTTCATGTGATCTGTTTGCATCTCCAAGAGCTCGTCGTTGATTAGATCCGCGGCTCTTGTGTGCCTTATTCTTACATTCTCCATTTATTTTCATCTAGTTCTAGCGTTGAAAAATATTTTGAAAGAGGCAATATTGCCAGCTCATCTTGAAACTCCTAGCAACTTCGGAATTTTTAATAAGACACCCTGTATATTATTTTCTTTTTTGTTGCTGTTTAATAACACAAACATTTTTTGTATCTAGGAATTTTGAACGATTTATGAAAATATTTTTACGCAGGGCGTCTCAAAAAAACGTAAACTTATAACGTAATATAAATGAATGCAATATTCTCAACTTTTTTAAATAGAACATCCTGTATTTTATTTTCTTAACGAAATCTAGTTTACATGTCCTACCAATTAGTATAACATGTTCCTATATCTATCTTTAACCAATTCGAACTTACAAGGCATTTAAAAAAAATAATAACTTAATAAAAAGGTTTAAACACATTTTATAGTAGGCTTCGGCGGAATTTTTTTTAGAAACTAATAAAAGGGAACCAATGCCAACCAAGATGTCAACTTAATTTTCTATATTTTCTTATATTTATAAAAACTTATTAATTTATACTTACATGGTAAAAAAAGAATGAAATGGTACAAGAATATTATATATACCTAAAACTTATAACTAAATTGCTTAAAATGGCCCTCGTTTGCTCCTAAACACTCATGAATAATTATTATTACATGCATCGTTGTAGCTTTCCGTATTTCTTCTCTATCTGTATCTCCTAGAAATACCCTTACTCGTTACTCTAGATCCCGCTTGGTGGTAACTGGAGTTTTATAAACTTTTTCTTTAAGTTTTTAAGTTATTGAGTCATACCCTCGACTCTAATCAATTAGTATCGTTAATCGATTTTCAGGTTCCGCATGGTAATTCAAGACTTCTATTAACTTTTTACTGGCAATCCAAATATAATTTTAAAAATGCCAATTTATGTATGTAATTAAAAGACTAAAACTGCAACGACGGAGTTGAAATCGCAAAGCGTTGCAGCGGGCGGGTAGCCCCAAACTGCTACAAACGGCCGGAAATTTTTACTTTGCTTTAGTAATGACATTTAATATTAATTGCTTGTCCCTTTTCTGTATCCGTATATAAAACTAATTAATATCACTAAAAACGTATTTTTTCTCATTAATTAGGTATTACCTGATCCGATAAATTTAACTTATTAGTAACAAGTTATATTATGAAATTATTCAGGTTAGTAGTTTAGGTTGGATATAATTTACATTGCACTATATTTATTACGTTGCTCCGTAAACGGAACCGGTGGGCAAATAAATAAAATAATAAATAGTGCATGCCAGTGGCGTAGCCAGAAAATATACTCGGGGGGAGAGGAACAGTCGGGACTACATGCATTTCATGATATTGTACCTATTGAAGAAGGCGTAAAAACGCCGCAGGAGAAAAATTTTCGAGGCCACGCCCAAAGTTCGTTTAAAATTCAGCCAACTACTACCAAATTTTTAAAATTTAATTATTACCTCTCTCTTTCCGCATGGTTGGATTAAATTTGTTTTTGTAAATTTTTTTTTTACTTTTTTTTTTTGATATTCCGAGCTGGCTCTTTATTTTAAAAAAAATGTATATATGTGAAAAATATAAATATTGGTGTCAGTCCAAATTTTAATATAAGATGATTGATGATTTATTTCAGGAATTATGTATTTAGGAGCATAGATTTAAGAGCAGTTTTTGATACAAATGCTTAAGTTTTGAAATATAAGTGCCGTTTTGTATATTTATAATAAAGCATTTTCGTTTCTTTCCGCACTATTTTTTGTATTATAAATTATTCACTTCTTCCATAAAAATTGTTTCAATTAATATTTTTACTTTAATTTTTCTCATTAAAAATAAATACCTAATGGTTTTTTGTTTTTATTGTGAAAATATTGTATTGCATTGGGTTATATTTTTATTGATTTAAAAAAGCTCTAAAAAAGGGAAAACAAAACCGACAAGTATATATTAATTGTAAAAACACAGACTTTCTTACTAGTCAGGTGGTAGCAAACATTTAAGAAAGCATGAAAAATACATTTTTAAACCACCTAAAATTTCCTTATACAATAAGGTTGCATTTCGTCTAACAAAGTTCGATAATGAAATACGAATTAGATTGCATAGTTCTACCAAGAAATGAAAACTTTACATTGGTAGGATGTCACCACCTGCATTCATGCATGCGCCCCCCCCCCTCTTAAGTACGCCACTGGTGCATGTAAGTGTTTATACTATAATACTGCCGTACTAATAAATACAAAGCATTAAGTACATTCGTTCAAGTTCCCACAAATTAATGGCTATTTCTACTAAAACAAATGATTATTACAGCACTGCATTGCTTTAAAGCATTCACCATGTGTGGGACTGTCAAAATAAAAGCACGTACTTTCATTCCTCGCGGGACTTAAAAGTCTAATTTATTCCCAAAGCGCTAAAGTATCAATTAAATGATGGCAACTTAGACAAGCTGTTTCTGAAATTTTACGAATTTCTGAATAAAAATGGGTCAACAGGAGCCAAATCTGGATTTGTCATATTATTTTAGCAAAGCTTTATTACTCAATTTCGGAAGAACTTTTAAATGTCGAAATTTCATTACACGACTATTTTATAATGAAGTTTAACCCTCAAGAGGTTTCTTAATAAAGTTATTTAGATTGAACAATGAACACTCGTTGGCTTATTAATTTTATTAAAATTATATACCTCTCTAAAAATAAATATTAATAAAGTTTCTTATTTAGAAAATATTATTAACGTTTCTGTTTACAGGATTTCAACCGCAAGATTTGGCTCTTTTCCGTTTCCAGCGCTTTTATTAGTTTTTGTCATGATGGAGTTTAGAATATGCTATGTATGTTTTTGTTAGGATAAAATCAAGTCAATCAAAACAATTATGTTCGCAAGTACATCTATCTATTTTTAAAAATTCTTTATTTAAAGGTTGTTTATAAGGGCTATGCATTAATTGTATGGGGGCGTCCATAGAGAAAAGGCGGCAGCAGCCCCCCATAAGGGGAGGGGGGTTCCTAGGTAAGGACGTAGAAGGAGAAGACTTAGAAACGGCAATAGCAAGTTTTTTTAGAAGTCACTTTCACTTATGATAGGAGGACGCCCCTCCCCATGTAAAATTTACTATGTATGTGTATATGAATGAGTATGAAACTTACGCATTAAAAATCTATTCAAAAAGACAAATTATATTAACGACCTTCTAGTGAAAACCCAAAATCCAATTTATAGCTTTGCTGATGACAGCACACTTGTCTCATCTTTTACCTTGACTCCCCAAACATCCGCTGCCGACGCACATCTTCGCAGGCAGCATGAAGTATTGCGCCTCAACAATGACCTGGAAGAAATTTTGGCTTGGAGTGACAGTAACCAAGTCGAATTTAATGCTAAGAAAACCCAGGCAGCAGTCTTCTCCAAAAAGGTTAACATTGCAGAACCGGATATAGTCATGGCAGGACACGCAATTCCCCTGGCACCGTCTATTAATTTGCTGGGGGTCAATCTGGGAGGTAATATGTCTTGGCATGGTCACGTTGCCGCAATTGCCAAGGCAGCTGCACAGAAACTTGGTGTACTTTTCCGCACCAAAAGGTTGTACACACCTCATCAACTTTTGACAGTCTACAAAGCCCAGATTCGACCATCATTAGAATATTGCTCTCATGTCTGGAGCTCTGCACCCAAGCTCACCCTTCGGCTACTGGATTCCATTCAAAGGAGAGCCGTTCGTCTGATCGGCGACCCCGAGCTGACCAAGACCCTCGATAGCCTGGAGCATCGAAGACAGGTTGGTGATTTGGCTCTCTTTTACAGATATTTCCATGGCAGGTGTTCGACTGACATTGCCCACTTGATTCCACCTAGGGCAATGCAAAACAGAAATACACGGCGAACCACTGCCGCTCATCCATATGTTGTTCAGCTTAGTACTCCTCGAACTTCATTGTTCAAGAATTCTTTCATCTGGAAAACGTCATCTTTGTGGAATGATCTTCCTGAGGTCGTGTTTCCCAATGAATACAATCTTCAACGTTTCAAGACCAACGTTAATCGCTTTTTTCGCACTCGCACCGCTCCCAGAGCGCCTTAAAGGATTTTTCCTACAGTGCAGGTGTTTTATCATAAAAAAGAAAAAATAACTAAATAGGCTTATAAAATAACATAAATAAGATCTAATTTTTTAAAAGAAGCTTTAAATAATAGAAATGTCTAAAACTTAGCCATGGTCTAAGATGTTTATCCTGTATATTATTTAATTTTGAATTTAAAAATTACACAAAGCAAAATGTTGAATAAAAATAAAAACGTTAACATGTACAACTTTATAAAATGTATTACCAAAAAATCTGTTTCCGTGAAATTGTAACGGCACTTTATTTATTCTTTACGAGTCAGGAGTTCGTGTAATTTTCTGAACCGCTGGTTTGCTGGTCGGGATTTCCGTTTACTTCACGCTAATTTAGTCTTTTTCTCGCGCTTATTTCTTTCTAACAAATTTATAGGGAGGAAATTTTAAATTACATTCGAAGAAAAACAGCAAGGAATAAAGCATAATTGCGAAAAGCTTTCCGAAGTCCTGATCCGGCTGAAACCAGTGCTTGAAATTTTAAATCCACAAATCATTTATATTTTGCTTGGCTAGTAAAGAATTTGTAAGGAAACCAGAGCCGGAAGTTAAAAGGTTTATACGAGTGTTTTGATTTGACATATGCATGCGTATTAAATGGCTCAACCAGTATCGAAATAATTTTTTCTACTTCCACATAGAAATTTGCTGTTTCCTTTACACTTAAGTGGCGAGTAAAGTAGGCTATTCCAGTTAACTGTGTGGGAAAATCTCATATCCATCCTAGATAGGTAATGAAACTGACCAATCACAGTAGTCAATTATAGAGAAGCCATTGTTGTTTTTAAAAGTACTGACCAATCACAGTATATTATTCTTACTGAGGCTCCGCCTTCTTTTTCAAGACACTAAATTATATAATTTAAATGCATATGGTACAATTTGTTATTAATTTGTTCAATATAATAATGCAACCTGCTGAATGTGCATAGAAAATTAATTTCATGTAGCATCATTTATCAGTTAATTTTCCGATAATTAACTAAATGCTTCAATAGTCTAGACGTTAGAGCGTTGGACTATGGAACCAATGGTCGTGAGTTCGAGCCCGGCAACCTACATTTGTACATTTTTTAGCATAAGGTGGTAGAAAAAATATACTGTTCAACTCGAGTGGATTGGATTGTCCTTATTGCCCTCGGAAGTTTAAGCACTCCGCCTACGGCGTCGTGCTCGATTTACTTCCTCGTGCGATATGGACATCATATCCACTCTTGTTGTACAAACTACTATTTTTTAATAGCGTCAGGAAGATCATTTCTTGTAGATTAGATACGGAAGTTTGAATGGTGTTACCATTCTTTATGTTGACATCTAGGACAGGTAATTGATTGTTTTCTTCTTTCTCCATAGTGAATTTGATTTTATCGATGGTAGGCTTTTGAAGTCGAATTTAATGCTAAGAAAACCCAGGCAGCAGTCTTCTCCAAAAAGGTTAACATTGCAGAACCGGATATAGTCATGGCAGGACACGCAATTCCCCTGGCACCGTCTATTAATTTGCTGGGGGTCAATCTGGGAGGTAATATGTCTTGGCATGATCACTTTGCCGCAATTGCCAAGGCAGCTGCACAGAAACTTGGTGTACTTTTCCGCACCAAAAGGTTGTACACACCTCATCAATTTTTGACACTCTACAAAGCCCAGATTCGACCATCATTAGAATATTGCTTTCATGTCTGGAGCTCTGCACCCAAGCACACCCTTCGGCTACTGGATTCCATTCAAAGGAGAGCCGTTCGTCTGATCGGCGACCCCGAGCTGACCAAGACCCTCGATAGCCTGGAGCATCGAAGACAGGTTGGTGATTTGGCTCTCTTTTACAGATATTTCCATGGCAGGTGTTCGACTGACATTGCCCACTTGATTCCACCTAGGGCAATGCAAAACAGAAATACACGGCGAACCACTGCCGCTCATCCATATGTTGTTCAGCTTAGTACTCCTCGAACTTCATTGTTCAAGAATTCTTTCATCTGGAGAACGTCATCTTTGTGGAATGATCTTCCTGAGGTCGTGTTTCCCAATGAATACTATCTTTAACGTTTCAAGACCAACGTTAATCGCTTTCTTTGCACACGCACCGCTCCCAGAGCGCCTTAAAGGATTTTTCCTACAGTGCAGGTGTTTTATCATAAAAAAAAATAAAATGTGTGATGTAGCAATTATATAGAACTAAACGCATGACTGCACCCATCTCAGTTATGCTTCAGTGTACCGAGCTGGTATAAATATAACTCTAGTTACTATATTTATTAAGAATTCACCTGAAAACGACTGGGGATGCTTACCACTTAAAACATTGTGATTTAAAACAAATAAAGACAATACATGTCCAAAACTTTTCTATCATTCAAGAAACATTGTCTCTAACCTTCAAACATAGTTACTGTTTTCAGTGTCTTCTTTAAATGTTGGTTAGAGGTGATGCTGAATTAAAAATTAGGGTCGTAATAAAGAAGGCAATACATAGATAAATTTATAATACAACGTACTAAAAATATAATAATATTTAATGAAATTTCTAGCAGTACATAGGACCAAAACCCAGTATAATATCGTTTATAATAATATTATTATATTTCATTAAGGCTATTATTTTTGGTAATATAAATTATTATAAAATAGGAGAGTTTCTAGTCTATAGACGCACTACTCTGTCCGCTTGCCGGGTAAGTTTTCTTTCTATATATTTTAACGGCCACTAATTTCTAGTATTTTATTTAATTTCTTACGCGGCAGTTCTACGGATTAGTGTTGCGCCCCAGTGGGCGACTGCAGCACGATCTGAATCTACAAAACCGTTAAGATGTGTAGGAAAGCGCAAAAAATGTTTTCTATACTTTTTCGCCTGGAAGGTCTTCCGTGCTTGGTTTATTTATAGTTCTACGATTTCACGTCTGATGGCTATGTGTTGCATTGAGCTGATTCCAACAAATGGTGATACTAGGTTTTCATCATATATTTATTCTTAAAAATATCTTGGTTATGGCTTTAAGATGAGTCTTAACAAGGACGAAACAGCCTGTCATTGTCTACCTGTGCCCCAGGAAACCTATTATGTTTGGCATCCCTGTGTACTTTAATGAAAATACACTACTCTGTTCGCTTACCGCTAAGTTTCTTTCTTTCTATATAAATTATTATATTATTTTGTAATTTTCATAATAGTTTCCATTAAAATTAATGAACATTTTTATTAAATATAAGTAAATAAAATAAACTCTGTTCCATTGCCGTTTCTTTCTATTAAATTTAAGGATATTTTCTGATTGGAAATATAATTTTTTTTATTTACTTTTACTACATTTTAGGGACGGATATAAATAATTCTAATAGTTATTATTTAATTTTTATATGGTATTCTTATTATATCGATTCTCAAAGTTTATTATGTGTTATTAAGTGGTCGTACTATAATTTAGTATATGATGTACTATTTGAATATTATACACGGTAAGTCCACGGCAGAGTAAAGTACATTTTTCTCTTTATTTATATTGGAGCATACAATGTTGCTCAAAAAAACGTAGCGAACTTAACCTGTTGTTTTTTAATAAAAAGCGTCAAAATGTATCTTAGGAAAAAAACTAGTTTTATTTCTATTTGCGTTTTTTATATAGTACCAAAAAATACCAACTTTTTTAATCGAAAGTGATTCGATGGTTCTCAAGGCACTTTGATAATGTTAAATTTTTTGTTTCATATTTGGTAGTAATATTCATTTTAAATTTTTAAGCGAGCTATATTTTGTACAGTCATAATGGAGACATGTTTTATTTTAACAATATATTTAAATATTTTTTCCGTCGACCGTGTATTTACATCCGATATTAACGTTCCCAAAATCATTCAATGACCCCTATTAATGCATGATTTTCTGTAAATGCACGATTTCCCAAAATCATTCATTAATGACCCCTATTAATGCATGATTTTCTGTAAATGCACGATTTTGGTAATTAAAATTAAAGGCAGCCATGCAAACAAATCAACAAAATAATAAAACGTCAATCCAAAACGTCGTCCGCTGTCATTAGTATTTGTAGAATTGTGAAATCTGGATTGTAAAACAAAAGTTGTTAACTGTTTTTCTTCACTTTAGTAAAAAATACGGTCGACGAAAAAACATTGTAACCAACTCTTACATTAAAATTCGATTAATGATCTCGAACATTAACGCGTTCGCTACGCTCACGCGTTAAAATATTTCGATCATTAATCGCCATTATTAATGTACTTGTTGGTTAAATTACTATTATTGAGCAACAAAATAAACAAACAGAAAAGTATATAAAAACGAAAACTTTCTAACAATGTATCTTGCTGTCGCTGTCACTAAAAATAAACAAAAAAAGGTAAAAGTAATATTAACGACACGCTTTCCAAATCAATGATTATAAAAGAAGATGCCTTTCTAGAGCTCAATAAGAAAAGCAAATACAATTTAGTAAAGAGCTCGCGACGTGAAACGTTGTACATTGAAAATTGTCGATTTTGTTGTCGATGCGAATTTCGAGATCTAAGCGTCGGAAAATGGTCGTAAAAAGGCGATGTTTATATTGGTATTTGGAAATGAAAACGTGACATTTAGATATGGTGCTTCGGCCAATTTGTGGAAAACGTTATGCTATTTCGTCGTGCGATATTTTCAAGGCGATAAAGTGATATCCTGTTTATCCCATATTGTGCATTGCTTGGCCCAGTGTCAATCGTAAAGATTTCACTAGTAAGATATTGGAAAAAGCAAAGATATATCGAAAGATAGTTAAATTACAAACATATAATAAAAAATAATTAAATCCAAGAGAATAAAGGCTTAAGCATTGACCAGAATCCAGGAACGGGTTTCAAGCCGTTACCTCGTACAATCAGGCTAAGGTATCTGGAGGATCAATTATGAAATCGTGCGTGTCATATTGTCAAGCCAAGTCACAGATAAGAGATTCTGGGGAACTAGCAGTCGGCAAACGAATGTACTGGACTCCATGCACAAAACCAACTCTCCACAACCCGTGCGGTCACACCTTATAACGTTATCGCTCAACCTGCTATCTCGGACTTAACACCGGACATGTTGGGTTATCTGCGGAAGACGCGTTTCGCCATTACAGGCCTATGAGCTGTGTGTTTGTCAGTTTTTTTTTTAATCCGCACGATGCACGCTTATGTGTATTTATTGGTCACGCGCATACACGCCCTTGCGCAATCCTAAGCGCCCATTCAAAGGTATTTCATTCGCTTCGGAGGGTATAAGGCGGGGGATTGTGCAATTGGAGGTCAATGATTCGTCAGCCAGGTGTTTCGTCCTACCGGGATTCATCAGTTTCAGTCTCCACCACCACGGACCTCTCTTCAGGATCTGGACTGGGTTGGCCATTGCGTGAGCAAAGTAAAAGCCAATGGTTGATATGATCAGGATATTCGTTCAGCGGCAGCCTAGATCGCCTGTCGCAGGAGCCGAAAACGGTGAGCTAGGTAAAGGACCAGTGGAACTCTGGGCAAGGACTACAAAGATTGTAGTGTCGTACGAACAAGAGTGCAAGGGTGATTCCCTCTCGGCATCAGACAACTGCCGGTTGCTCCTTGGCAACAGACGACTGAAGTGCATAAGCTCCACTAAAACCAGCCATAAACGAACATCCGGGTTCCCAAGTCCCGGACCCCCCCGGGGAATGCGTGAGGATGGGGCTGGAACGACCAAGACAACGGGCACATGAGTGACGTAACTAACGATGCTTGCAATCTGGTTAAGCGATCATGTCATAAGGAGTGACCGCGCAGGTTATGGAAAGTTGGTTTTGTGCATGGAGTCCAATACATTCGTCTGCCGACTGCTAGTTCCCCGGAATCTCTCATTTGTGACTTGGCTTGGCAATATGACACGTACGATGTCTGATTTAATAAATAATTAATTGGCTAGTAATTAATCAATCAACATAAAGACTTCAGTGGTGTGGATACTGTCCGTGAAGTAACGCTTCCGATACTAATCCCAGAGGCTTAGCGAAAACATCATTTAAGGCTCACACGGGGAAACTTAAAAGAAACTGTAGTAGCTTGGATACTGGGCGATTAGGTCCCACGGCGCTACCTAAGTTTGTTGCGATCCGGCAACTCGAGTATCCGCGACTCGGCACGCTGGTCGCCACGCTACTTCAGTATCTTGAGTGACACAAAATAATAAATATGGAGCAAATTTGCGGGCTTTAGCTCGCGACTGCGAGATTATAATATCGACCGTATAAAGACGAGAGGCAACTCGAGTAGTCTAGTAGCTCAGTCTCGTGAGAGGACTCCCTTAATCCCACCATAAAGACGTTTAGGTCTGATTCATCGAGGTCTATAAGTGATGGATAAGAGGTTCTACCACATACTACAGGACAGTAAAAACTACGCATAGAATAATATGACAGAAAAATAAAAGGTGTGGTTTAGAACCTTAAGTAAAACTGACATTACCAATCAGACGAAAAATTGAGTCGATAAGTCGATACATAAGCCAGTACAACCGACGTTATACTGGCTTGCTTGCTTAGCGCTAAGCCTTTTCTCAACTACTATTATTACTTTATTTATAGCTTATATATGGTATATTTGTCTATCTATCTTTTATTTTTATTTATTTAGATTATTTGCTTTGTATGAAATAAAATCAGACCAGGGTACCATCAACTACATAATGAAACGTGTCCGGAGTTTAATCTACTTAACAAAAAACTTTCTAAAAAACGATTGTATTTCAAATTTGATTTTAATCCGTTAGGGTTTGTGGAATGTTTTGCAACAAAAAATAAGTTTTTAAAATTAGGAAATCACGTGTCGGAAAGTTTTTAACAAACAAACAACATAGTCTTAAAAATATTCGGAAACCAAGAAAGTCACATCATTTTTGGTTGAATTTATTGTATAATTTATGTTTTCATAAACTATATTACTTTTATTTTGCATTAATCCTTGCTCGTGAACTTTTACGTTGACGATAATTCTATTTGCACGTCATAAAAAAACAAAAGAACCAATTTGCTATCTGTGTTTTTCCACTTTAAAATCGACAGAGACGTTAAAATGCACTTAACAATTGCTTGGTAAAGTTGACCTATTTTATTTGTTTCCGTATTTGGCGTGGTCAAATAAAAGCAGCTGCTTAGAAGAGCAAAATTTTATTTCGCTAAAACAAAAGCTATTGAATGAGAAATCCTTTGTTTTCTTTCTATCTTTTGGTAAAAGGCAAATAAACCTAATTTTGAAAGTTTAAATTTCATTTAAGTTTTAACATTTCTAAAATAAAGAATAAAGGACAAATAATAAAAGATAGAACAAGGTACAAGTGACGGATGTCTAGAGGTATGTAAAGTGCCACTTCCTCAAGAAATGAATCAATTTATTCAAGTGGCAAATGCCGGTTCTTAATCTTACACTAATTCCAACTAAATCCACAACGAATGCCACTACCTCCCCTAATAATATCACTAATTCCATGACTAATCTCACTATTTCACTAATTCTGCGACTAAATCTATTGGACGTGCAACGAGGTCATGCCCTTAGCAGCGAAACCACCATTTGCCATATAAAATATAAAATCAAAGGTCATTTACACTTAAATCATATAGCTCTGTGTTGACCTTTGAAATCATGGTCAATTAGCCTCTCCACTCTACAACTATTGTGCTTACATTAGGGTGGAGGGGCGCCCTCTGCATCCGTCTGCGCATCACCCCCCCCCCCCCCTGTATCCGCCACTGGCTGTAGGCGGTGAATTAAAGCTTTCCTCTATCTAATCGATATTTTAAGACAGGCAAATTTATTTATTAATCATATCAAGTTGTTTAATATTCCCGAGGGCATATCATAAGCAGTCTACGAAAATTGGCCAAATTAACGGTGACGGGCTTTCAGCACAGCCATGTAATTTTGTGTTATAATTCCGTTATAGGATTTCCTTCTTAGTAACGGCGACATGAGAAACACAAATATTCCGTTCCAATTCGATTAGCGCAATTATATATTTTCACTGATAAAATATATGACGACGTCTCTTTGTAGAATATAAGATTAAATTAAGAATTAAAAGAAAAAATATGATTAAAAATTAAGTTGGGCACCGGAAATTTTCAACTGAAGATACGTATGCAAGAAGTAACTTGGCAGCATAGATATAATTTTTAATTAATTTTTGGATATTTAGGTCCTACATTACTATCAGTCACTTAAGACGAATGAAACCTCTCCTGCCGTTGTAGCAGATTGCTAAACGATACTGACAGCTTTTTAAAGTAAAAGTTAAAAGATTACATAAAAAAAAATAGTGTGTTTAAAATGAAATCGGCACTATTGCTAACTTTCTTATTATAAGAGATACTACTTCGGTTAAATTAGTAAAGAGTTGTAGTTTCATGTGCTGATGATTCTGGCGATGTAAAAAAAAAACAATTGAAACGTGATATTAACAAAAAAAAATAATGAAAAGTTCTGTTTTTGTTATAACTGTTTGATAAAGAGTTTCATAAGTTTCATTAGGCCTTATTTTTTACGTCTTAGTAATTTCCAATAATAAATTTTTAACCATTTTTTTTTTAATCTTACAATTTAATAATTATACAGTGACCGGCAAAAAGTTGGACCCATATGGGAAACTTTTTTAATATTAAAATTGTAAAAAAACTTTTTATGCTGACAGCCTCTGCATGATTGGTAACCTAAAAACTTGTTTTGACATTAATCACGTGACTACTTGTTTGTCTGCAAAAATTGAAAAGTATACATTTTGTCGTGAAAATCTGGTATTAGAGTACAAGATATTGAAAAAAGTGTTTAGATTTCAATTTTATGCTGATATGCAGAGTTTGAAACAAGAATTTAAAAAAATATATTTTGTTGAAATTTAAAAAAATATCAAAAATGTTACTTTCATACTTCCACCAATGGTATCAATTTAATGAAAATGTGTTAAATGATTTTAAAAAAATATTTAAACATTTTTGTTATCTTGGGTGCGTCGAGGCCCTGTATCTAGCAACTATATTTACCAATTATAGGTGTTTCTGGAACAATATGCTTACAAAAGGCAGTTTTTCCAATTTTGACCAAGTTTTAACGTGTCTACTAAAATTGCTCCTACCAATAAGAAAAAATAATTCTTGGAACCAATTTATTTATTTTTAGAAATTGATTCCAAGAATTCTTTTTTCTAATTTTTTATTTGGTAGGAGCAATTTTAGGAGACACGTTAAAACTTGTTCAAAATTAGAAAGAACCGCCTTTTGTAAGCATATTGTTACAGAAACACCTATAATTGGTAAATATAGTTGTTAGATACAGGGCCTGGACGCACTTAGTTACATGATAAAAAGCTAAATTTTGAATTTTAGCAAATAACATTTTGTCACGATAACAAAAATGTTTGAATATTGGTTTTTAATCATTTAACACATTTTCATTAAATTGGTGGAAATATGAAAGTAACATTTGATATTTTTTTTAAATTTAAACAAAATATTTTTTTTTGAATTTTTATTTTAAACTTTGCACACCAGCATAAAATTAAAATATAAACACTTTTTTCAAATAACAACAAAGTAAATACTTTTCAACTTTTTCAGACAAACGAGTAGTCACGTGACTAATGTCAAAACAAATTTTTAGGTTACCAATCATGCAGAGGCTATCAGCATAAAAAGTTTTTTTACAATTTCAATAATAAAAAAGTTTCCCATATGGGTCCAACTTTTTGCCGGTCACTGTATAAACCGGAAGATAATTTTTTTTAAATAGAAATATAAACTATAGATTTATTTTTTGATAAAACTGCATTTTTATGCCCTAAAGGCATGTAAGTGGTGAAACAACCATGATTTCACTTTTTTCAGTTATTGAGATTAAGTATATTGCAAAACGTTTTTAATGGCCTACGCACTCTTTTTTTTATATATCTATTAATTGAATCTATTATTGAACTAATATTTTACATGAATAATGTAATAAAAACACAAAATATAAAATTAAGTAAGTTAATCAAACGCTTTTGAGAATTTTAATGGAAACAAATAATTTAATTTCAGCTAATGAATTAATTTTATATAAACTCGGATGCCTATTGTGATGTCAAATAAATTTATGGAAAAGTCTAAAATTACTATTCCTAATTTATAAAGGGACATAATTATTTTTTTCTACTCCCACATGGATATTTGCTGTTTACTTTACATTAAAGTGATTGGATAAGTGGGCTATTCCGATTAACTGAACGGATATAATTTCATATCCATCCTAGTTAGGATATGAAACTTACCAATTACAGTAATCAATTACAAAGAAACCAAATTTATACTTTGTATATTTTACGCGTCGTTTTATGATACTTACTAAAAGTGAGGTTAAGAATTTACTATAAAAAGGTGCAAATCTGTGATATAAAATTTATTATTTTTTATATTTGAATCAAACCATTTATCCCATTGCCTATGCATACACCAATTTTTCCCAAAGAGTGTACGAAATGGCACGAAAATTATTATTAGATAAAAACCAAAATATATTTTCACCGAACTATTATTATTTTCTGACCAAACTATAGATTTCTGCACGAATTCTCTTTTTTTTTTTAAATCTAGTTAGTTTTCCACTATATTTCTAGATAATTATTACAAGATTTAATGAATAAAATGTACCATATATACCTACAAAATGAACGTTTTATACTGACTTTAGTTGGTTTTCTGCCATGCAAATATTTGTCCACCGGTATATTTTGAACAGGGATCCAACCGATCTTATAACTTTTATTCTACGCAATAAATATAGAAATATAACTAGTAAATCGGGCTTAACTGGTGGAAAATTAGGATAAGTACAAAAAAAGAATAAAACTATTTTCACTTTTTATGGTTATTGGTATTGAGGTTATGTAGTTTCTACTGTATTAGGGAATCCAACAATATGTCAAAATTGCGGCTGGATGGCAAATACTGCTTTGTAATTGGTGCACGTGACCATAAAGATAATATTGCTGGTGGCATTAACAGGTGAACTCAATGCTTTTTGCCATCCAACCGCCATATTGAATCACGTGGTTTTGATTCCCTAATTGCCACTTTCATCGCTTTCCATACTTTTTTTTATCTAGAGGGGGCTGTGCCACTTCTCATCCTATGTTTACAGTATTGCGAACGTTAAAAGTTAATATCAATGCACAAAAGCCGTTTTTACCCTTTTAAGACTAATTTTACACCTCTTTGCAGATTTTTTTGGAGTTTACAAGCAAGTAACTGAGAATACATTTTAGCAAAACAATTAATCCAACTAGCTATGATTAAAAAAAATAAATTGTTAATTATTAATTTTTATTTCTTTAGACAAACAAGGTCACTCAACAGACTGCTTGGAGCAGACCAATTATAGAGTGACACGGATTACAAAAAGAAATTTACAAAGTTCGGTAGAAGTACACAATAAGTTTAACTAAAGAATAAAAGGCTATTCTGTACATTCAAATAATAAATCCAAAAACAAATTATAAAGCTAAAGATACGCAAGTGATAGCAATGCACTCCCTAATCAAAGGATAATAGATATTTTCTTTCTGATAAGTTTTTTAAAGGTACATAAGTTAGTGTTAAACAGGTCAATGCCTCTATCATCCGTTACAAGATAGTTGTATGTTCTCATGCAACGTATGAGAGGAGAGTTAGAAAGGTAATTAGTTGTAAAAGTAGGGACACTAAAAGTTAGCCTGTTCCGAAGTGTGTATGGGTTAGCATTAAAAAGTACATAGTTTACGCAAAATTCAGAGTCGATGAGGTTATTTACTACCTTATAAACAAAGAAAATATCAAAACACTGCCTTCTGGACCTCAGCGATTGCAATCTATAAAATAACAAATTCTCGTTATACGAGTAAAAGTGCCGTTGTCTATTGTAACGAAAATTAAGAGCATTGATGAACTTTTTTTGGACACTTTCAATTCGATCAATATATTTGTGATACATCGGATTCCAGACTGTTGACGAGTACTCCAGAGTACTTCTTACCATGCTGCAATATAAAGTAATTAACGATGCAGGGCTCTTAAAGCCTTCAGTAGTTCTTAGGATAAATCCTAAAAGGCGCAACGCTTTCCGAATAATAGCCTCTATGTGAGACTCGAACAACAGTTTGGAGTCCAAGGTAACACCCAAATCTTTAACCACATTAACACGTTTTAATTGTGTATTATTTAAGCTCAAATCTATATTTGGATTTCTTGAGCGGTCCAACTTGGAAAAAACAATGTAGTGACACTTATCAACATTTAGATGCAGACGATTTAGTGTGCAGTATTCAAAAAATCTGTTAATGTCCCCCTGCAGTTTCACTAAATCCAAAGGCGAATTAATGATAGTTGAAATCTTAAGGTCGTCAGCATATAAGGAATACACACTGTTCGAGTCCAGAAAACAAGTCTCTATGTCATACAAAAATAATACAAAAAGCAGGGGACCCAAGTGTGAACCCTGCGGAACTCCAGAGGTCACATCCAAGCAGACCGACCTTGCTCCATTAATAGCTACATACTGAGTTCTATTTTGCAAATAATTTTTTAAGAGATCGAGAAGCCTGCCCTGCACACCGAAGTTTCCAAGTTTCACAGCCAAAGTGGGGTGATCGACCTTGTCGAAGGCTTTGAAAAAGTCGGTGTAAGCAGCGCAGACATCACGACCATTCTCCATTGCCTCGTAGGTTCTCTGAATAAAGGGAACGATGTTGGTCAGAATGGATCGACCCCTGTAAAAACCATGCTGATTAATGTCGATTTTTTTTTAATTTGAAAAAACCGGAGCTCCAAAATAACAGACTCGAAAACTTTTCCAAAGTGACACAGTAGAGAGATCGGCCGATAATTTTCAACATTATTTTTATTTTCGGTTTTATGAATTGGGACGATCTGTGCAACCTTCCATTTTTTTGGAAAAATTCCCAGAGACAAACCCTTATTAAATAACTTGTATAATGGTTTACTTAGGCTAGGACAAGACTTCAAAAATATCGATGGAATCCCGTCAGGGCCAGGTCCCTTCTTAGGGTCGAGACCCTTTAAAGTTTTTTCGATAATCGAATGCGGAATATAGTTCACTGTGAAAGAGTCCAGTGGTTCGGCTACATTAACCAAACATGGAACATTCGATTTCTCATACACACTACCAAAATATTCCTGAAACAAATTAGCAATTTCTATATCATTTGAAGCGGAAGAAACACCAAAATTCATTTTTTTGGGTAGGGATTTACAATTTTTTTTGTTATTTAAAAAAGACCAAAATCTTTTAGTATCATTTTTCAAGTTATTTTCAGTAATTTGAATATATCTTTTATAGTCATTTTTTACAGAAATTTTTACCTTTTTTCGAAGGTCCGAAAAAACAATATAATCACCATTATTGTGGAAGGTTTTCCACCTTCTATGAGCTTTATCCTTATCTGTGATGTATTTCAAAGTTGTTTTTGAGAACCATAATGGGTGAGAAGATTTTTTAATCTTAACCTTTGGAATATTATTATGAATAATGTCCTCTAAAATATTATAAAAGCTTTCCACATCTTTATCGATGTCACTGGACTGAAATGATCCTTCCCAGTTGTGATTATTTATCAAGCTATCAATAATTGTATAATCAATATTGTTAAATTTGAATTTTTCGTAAGAATTACTGGTCAAGTTTCTAATGCAGCACAAATTTAAAACTATATCTAATGAAAAATGGTGAATATCTTCCTGAACAAACGGAACAATACACTTTTTTACGTTAACATTACCCAAATTAGTTAGTAAAAGATCTAGGATTTTATTGTTCTGATTTACTACATGGTTGAATTGTTTAAGACCACTTAAGAAGAAGAAATCTGAAAAGGAGCGACTCAGCGTATCTGCAACATTGAGGGGCTGCAAGTCCTGATTATTTAAATTTAATTTCCACTGTATATTACTCAAATTAAAATCGCCGATAAATAAGAAACTATGGTTCTTATGCTTAGAAAATATACGTTCCAGCTTTTGAAGAAAAGCTATGTAATTGTTTAAGGTCGCGTGTGGTGGAATATATACTGTACAAATATACAGGGACTTACCTCCCCCCAGCGCGACAGACACCCATAAATCCTCTATTACTGTATTTTCATTACACCACCTCGGAACAGACTCAGCTAGAATAGTATCACGAACCCCTATTATTACACCTCCGCCATCACTTTTTCCACTAAACACTGGATTTCTATCCAAACGAAAGACGTTATAATTTTCAGGAAATAACTCAGAAGACAAGACCTCCTCCTTAAGCCAGGATTCCGTAATGCAAATGACGTCATAACTGCTCGCACTAACCGATTGGAAAAACTCCGCACACTTGGATAATAAATATATCGCTTCTTATCTGTTATTTTGCAAAAGGGCGAATGTGAGAAAGATAGATATTTAGATTTTGTGTAAATATAAGAAAGCGCCTAGACGACAAATATGCTACAGTGTAATTTGGTTTGTTGATTTGTTTTTGTGTAAAAGGATAAGTTACCGCAGGAGGAGTGCTCAAATTTCCAAGTGCGATATGGACAATCCACTCGAGTTACACAGTATATTTTTACTACCTACGACAAAACTTACGAACCTTATGTTAAAAATTGCAGGCTGCCGAGCTTGAACTCACGAATCCAAAGTTAGACGCTTTACCCTCTCGGCCACTGGATCATATTAGAAAATATGGTAAAACCAACTAAATGGGAAATTTTATTTTTAAAGAACACTATGTAGCACTGAACAGTAAGAATATGAAATTTTGCCGTATAGTTTACTGGAATGGCCTACTCGTCACACAAGTGCAAAGAAAACAACAAATGTGGAAGTAGAAAAAACAACATTTTCTGCTTTGCTGATAAACATATAAATAATCTTCCAGGCATTAAAGCTTATTATAGCATTACTTCATAAAAAAAATTAGAAATCATGAAAATGTTATGTAATTTTTGTTTTAGAAATTCGAGAAAATGGTAAATATAAAGTCCTTTCAAACGAAGTCAAAAATACCTGAAGGAATAAAACATCACCTTACTTTAATAACCCTTCCAATTTGTCAATATAATACAATATTCTCTGGTATTAAACATATTCAGATTGGGACCCCTGATGCCAGACAGAAATTCAATTTAGATTTTATGACTACGTAAATCTAAAATAAAGTTGGCATTTCCAGCCGAAAGGGTATACCCTTTTCTGGAATACATTTTCATTTTACTGAAGTCAAGAAAGAACTAAAATGTATGCTAAAGTTATTGGATAGATGACAGAGTGTGACAAATAAATGAGTAAAAACTAAATAATTAAAAAAACATACGTTTATGTTAGTTTGGCTGATTTATAATCACATTACGCCACTAGATTGAATAAGAACCTTTATCCTCTTATTTATATTTTATAAATCTAATATGCAAGGTTATCTCTCTTCACCACGGTATCTTGATTACTGATTAACCAAAAATATTATTAATTATTTACTATTTAATATTTTCTTATATAATAATTATTGCTAATTGAATATATTTATTTAAGTAATTTTAGTCAATTATACAGGGTGTCCCGTAACTTATGGGCCGTAGAGTAACTGGAGATATTAGACATCAAACTAAGCAGGTTATGTCACATACTATTGTGCCGATAAAAAACTGGGACAAGAGATTTACAAAAACAATGTAAGAAATACATATCCCCTAGACTATAAAAGGTGTCTAGAGCTAAAAAGGAAAAACATTCAAAATTTAAAAAGTAACCTAGGTTACATAATGGAATGTTTTGTATTTTTCGATACGGGGTGGTTAAATTTGAGAGACATCATATAATATGGATAAAGTAAATTTATTAGATTTTTTTAAAGTCAAATATTTTATAAATTATTATATTTACCATTACCACAAAATAATAAATAAAGCTAATACAGGTAATAAAATACATTTAATAAAAAGAAAAAAATTGCGAACACAAAGTTTGTCAAAACAACACAAAATTAATATTTGGTCATAGAACCATTTCTGTTTATTACTTTTTGGAGCCTTTGTGGCATACTTAAAACTAAGTTTCTACATAATTCGACAGTTATTTCATCCCAAGCTTGATTTATCCTATGACGTAATTCATCCCTGTTTCTAGGTTGAAAATCATGTTTATACATAGATTTGACCATGGCACCCCAAATGTTTTCTATCGGGTTCAAATCGGGACTCTTCGAAGCCCAGGGAAGAACTGCTATGTTATTTTCTTGGAGAAAATTTTGTACAATGCGCGCTGTGTGTATTGGAGCATAATCATGCTGAAATGTGTAATTTTGACCGTATACAGCGTTTACCGATGGTATCATCACTTCGTTTAGTATATTAACGTATACTGCTGCAGTTAGTCTTCTTTCGACGATTTGGCAAAGTCCTGGTCCTCTAGCGCTAATCCAGCCCCAAACATTTATGGAGAAACGCCCACTTTGGTTGGTTTTGTGGGTGTATCTCTCATCATACCGCATGCCGGAAGGCCTATACACCCGAATTCTCCCATTATTGCATGACTGAAAAGTTTTCTCGTCAGAAAATATAACTGTTTCCCATAAATTTATTTGATTAATATATTCATGTGCAAATTCTAACCTGGCCTGTTTATTTATTTCCGTTAAAAAATTTTTATTGGCAGCACAACGGCTTCGTATATCGGAATTTCGAACCCTGTCTCTAGCGGTATTTGCAGAACCTGGAAAATTCGTCTCTTCTTTTGCCTTGATTGCAGTTTCGAAGGGATGATCCCTTAGATAATTAACCAGTCTTCTATCATGATCATCAGTAGAAATTTTAGGGGGACCAGAACCTGCATTCCTAATAATAGTCCCATCTCTTGCTATTTTTTGTTTTGCCAATAGCACGGTATTCTTGCTTACTCCCAGTTCATCTGCAATATCCCTAATAGCAACACTATCTCGCAACCGACTATAAATAATTGCCTTTTGCTGGGGGGTTAATTGTGGCATATTTACAAATAATATATGATTGTATGTTTGACGAGTCAATCATAAAGTGACAATCTTTATTGACATGCAAATTTTCATGACATTTTACTGGTACCAGGCTTGATGTAAAATTATTCTTAATAGTCTAGGAGAAAATAGAAAAATTTCCTGTCCCAGTTTTTTATCGGCGCGATGGTACGTTTTTTCGGATTGTTACTCGTTCTAGAGATACAGGGTATTGAAAGTAAAAGTTTATTCTCGAAAATAAGCCATAATTTTAAAACGGTTTAATGAATCATAATTGAAAGTTAATATTATGTTTTTATGAGCAAGAAATAAGAATTTGTAGAAACTTTTAAGTTTCAAACTAGAGGGCGCTAGTTTCATACACTGGGCTTCATAAATCTATTATTTTTTTTTTATATTTTAATTTCATTTCTCACACATTCCAGTATTAAATTTAATATTCTCTTTATATTTTAACTCCATTAAATGTTCTTATTCCCCGCTATATTTTTTTCTAAAGAATACAGGGTGATTCCTAAGTTCATATGTGTTTAAAAGGCAATAAAATAAATAATATTTTCAAATACCTTTTTTCAGAAAACTCAAAAATAAGGTACTATTGTGCCGATAAAAAACTGGGACAAGAGATTTACAAAAACAATGTAAGAAATACATATCCCCTAGACTATAAAAGGTGTCTAGAGCTAAAAAGGAAAAACATTCAAAATTTAAAAAGTAACCTAGGTTACATAATGGAATGTTTTGTATTTTTCGATACGGGGTGGTTAAATTTGAGAGACATCATATAATATGGATAAAGTAAATTTATTAGATTTTTTTAAAGTCAAATATTTTATAAATTATTATATTTACCATTACCACAAAATAATAAATAAAGCTAATACAGGTAATAAAATACATTTAATAAAAAGAAAAAAATTGCGAACACAAAGTTTGTCAAAACAACACAAAATTAATATTTGGTCATAGAATCATTTCTGTTTATTACTTTTTGGAGCCTTTGTGCCATACTTAAAACTAAGTTTCTACATAATTCGACAGTTATTTCATCCCAAGCTTGATTTATCCTATGACGTAATTCATCCCTGTTTCTAGGTTGAAAATCATGTCTATACATAGATTTGACCATGGCACCCCAAATGTTTTCTATCGGGTTCAAATCGGGACTCTTCGAAGCCCAGGGAAGAACTGCTATGTTATTTTCTTGGAGAAAATTTTGTACAATGCGCGCTGTGTGTATTGGAGCATTATCATGCTGAAATGTGTAATTTTGACCGTATACAGCGTTTACCGATGGTATCATCACTTCGTTTAGTATATTAACGTATACTGCTGCAGTTAGTCTTCCTTCGACGATTTGGCAAAGTCCTGGTCCTCTAGCGCTAATCCAGCCCCAAACATTTATGGAGAAACGCCCACTTTGGTTGGTTTTGTGGGTGTATCTCTCATCATACCGCATGCCGGAAGGCCTATACACCCGAATTCTCCCATTATTGCATGACTGAAAAGTTTTCTCGTCAGAAAATATAACTGTTTCCCATAAATTTATTTGATTAATATATTCATGTGCAAATTCTAACCTGCCCTGTTTATTTATTTCCGTTAAAAAAATTTTATTGGCAGCACAACGGCTTCGTATATCGGAATTTCGAACCCTGTCTCTAGCGGTATTTGCAGAACCTGGAAAATTCGTCTCTTCTTTTGCCTTGATTGCAGTTTCGAAGGGATGATCCCTTAGATAATTAACCAGTCTTCTATCATGATCATCAGTAGAAATTTTAGAGGGACCAGAACCTGCATTCCTAATAATAGTCCCATGTCTTGCTATTTTTTGTTTTGCCAATAGCACGGTATTCTTGCTTACTCCCAGTTCATCTGCAATATCCCTAATAGCAACACTATCTCGCAACCGACTATAAATAATTGCCTTTTGCTGGGGGGTTAATTGTGGCATATTTACAAATAATATATGATTGTATGTTTGACGAGTCAATCATAAAGTGACAATCTTTATTGACATGCAAATTTTCATGACATTTTACTGGTACCAGGCTTGATGTAAAATTATTCTTAATAGTCTAGGAGAAAATAGAAAAATTTCCTGTCCCAGTTTTTTATCGGCGCGATGGTACATACATTTATTTATGATAAAGTGTTTCTTAACCTTTGTAATTAATTTTTATTTGGTAATTCTTGGGTTTACAAGGTTACACAAAAAACAACTCATTTTAATGTAACGACGTTTCGTACGTTTTGTCGTACTTTTTCAAGCTTTATTCATCTAAAAATATAAAAGTGATAAATATAAAATACATGCACAATTTTTAAAATAACAAAAAAAATTTTGTAACATTTTCTTATCATATACAATAATAGTCTTCCAAAATATATAAAAATAAAATTTGAATAAAATAAGGAAACGTACCTTGAAGTTTCAGTTCAACATAATACAAGCAACTCCAAGGTACGTTTCCTTATTTTATTCAAATTTTATTTTTATCTATTTTCGAAGAATATTATTGTATATGATAAGAAAATGTTACCAAATGTTTTTTGTTATTTTAAAAATTGTGCATGTATATTTATCACTTTTATATTTTTAGATGAATAAAGCTTGAAAAAGTACGACAAAACGTACGAAACGTCGTTACATTAAAATGAGTTGTTTTTTGTGTAACCTTGTAAACTCAAGAATTACCAAATAAAAAAAATAAGAAAAATACATTTATTTATTACACTATGGATCAAATACGGTTCTGCCTAACTTGTCCGTTGAATAACATGAAGAAAACTTCCGGGTGTAAGATGAGAGCGCAAGGGAAAGCGTTCTGCGTATAATCTCGAAGCATCAGCCGCACTTTGACGACACTCACCGTAAATTAGCACCATATCTACTAGTTAATTGTTTTCAAATTTTACCATTTTCACGTGTCACCAATTTAAAATTAACTTGCTTCAGAAAAACACACCGCAGCGGATTGCTCAACACCACCCGTAAATTGCATGACTACTAAGAGATAAGAAAAACAATATAAAGTAGCGGGCTACGTTTGATGACCAAGACCGCACTTAGATTTTTTACTTCTGTATCTCGCCTATATTTAAGTTTTTTGAAAAGAGGTATTTGAAAATGTTGTTTACTTTAATGCCTTCTATACACAGCTAAAAAAGAAGTACCTATCAACTTAGTAATCCCCTGTATATTTCTAATATTTTTATTAGTATTTAAAATGTATTTTATTCGTATGTTATAGCCTTAGAAAGAACTGTGTGTACGAACATCCATAATATTTTTTTTATTATGATTTATTTCTTTTATAAAATATATTTTTTAAATCCTTACAATCTGCGTCACGCGTTGTACATATTTTAATGATTTATTGCACTTCTTTAACAAAAAGCTAGCGGTATATGGCCAATCCCTTGTCCGAAAACTTGGCACAAGCTGCGAGCGCCATACTTTTCAGTGGTACAACTGAACCGTGATATGTGGGAGGAGCTTAAGCTCTAACCCTTAAGAAAAAGTTGATTTGAGGATAAATCAAATATTTAAGAAACTAAGTAAGCAATGATTTACATACATTACATTTTTGGCAAGCTAATAAATACTAATTAATGGATTTTTATAAATAAGGCACGTTAACTTTATGAAATAGTTAAAGTCAAAGCAAAACTCTTTGATTTAAAATCGAGCGCGATACCATTTAATATTATTAGGATTAGCTACAATATAACAGCAATGAGTTTAGGGGGGCTAATGTTGAGTTTGAGAGAATAAATCCCCCCTAGTCGGACCACTAAATTACTTTAATTAATTTAATTACTTTAATTTCGCTAACCTGAAATAGCCGGTATAGCAGGGATCTTCAAAAATTCATTCTACATCAAAAAAAGCAAAAACGCTTTCGTTGAATATCCATACCTAAGTCGGCATCATGCCAAATACCCATAACTTAGGGGCCGTAGAGTAACTGGAGATATTAAACATCAAACTAAGCCAATTAAGTCATATAAGTTTTTTCGGATTGTTACTCGTTCTAGAGATATAGGGTGTTGAAAGTAAAAGTTTATTCTCGAAAATAAGCCATAATTTTAAAACGGTTTAATGAATCGAATTGAAAGTTGGCAATATTATGTTTCAATGACCAAGGAATAATAATTTCTAGAAATTTTTAAGTTTCAAACTAGAGGGCGCTAGTTGCATACACTGGGCTTCATAAATCTATGATTTTTTTTCTTACCTGTGATATTAGGTGTTTTTCAATTATAGTTTCTTAAAGAAGGGCATTTTCTGAGTCAAAAAGGTGTACTTGATTGATCTTAATATCTTTAACGGTTTTCGAGATATTTCCCTTTAAACATCCCAAAACATAAAAAAACATAGTACATAATTAAATTAATATTTTAATTATCAAAAAAAACTTATATGACATAATCGGCTTAGTTTGATGTCTAGTATCTCCAGTTACTCTACGGCCCATAAGTTATGGGACACCCTGTATATATTAAATATTTGGGTAATTCTCTGGATAGAGAAATTTTTACACAAGCGCCGAAAAAATACATTTTTAAGTTTTTTTTTGGCTGTTCATTCACCTCCATTACTTGACATTTTAAATAAAATAATGATAAATATAATCCGTCAATTCCAAAACACTCTGTATTTTTAATAACATTTATTAAATAATATATTTAGGTTTAATAAAGTTTCTTTATACAATGGGGTTTAGATACAAGAAGTTGAAAGTACACCAGGCGTAAAAATTAATTTTCTTATAGTTATTAAAAAAACTCATGAACAGTTCTTTTACGAGAAATATATTATAACAATTAAAAAGCCATTATTAAAACATGCTATTTAAAAAAATACTGTCGTTCGGAAAGTGCCTTTGCCCTACTTAAATGCTGACCGAATTCCGCTTTGCGTATCACTTTTTGCAACAAAAATAATTATTTTAGCTCTTCCAAAAATTTTATTCTCTTTGTTAATCATTTTGTAGATTTTCGGTTTTATTACAACCACATTTCAAAATTAAATTAAGCATTTTACCTTTAACTGCGTTCAATTTATTCCCCACCATCTGTTTCGCCACAAACGCCGCCATTGTTGAAGTCTATCTGAAATAAAATAAATGTTTTTAAATATGGGAATTTCGGTGTATCGGTGTGGAAATAAATACGCACGAGAAAATGAAAAATATTTAGGTAATGAAGTAAAGAAAAATTAAGATAAAGTTAATAAATTTCTTGAATTTTAAAACTTTTAATAAAAAGGCTTGTGATAAAAAAATGGGTTTTAAAATAAAAAGAAAAAGCTTTTAAAAGGGTGTTTATACTTTATTTATTGAAGCTCAAAGTTTTATAAAATGTGCCACACAACCCAAAATAATTTACTTGAAAAAAATTTATATTTTTAAATATTCTTTAAAAAAAGTTTCAGCATGTAAGATAAATATCCTTTTTTATACTTTGCTGTCCCTGAACTTCTCCAAACTGGCACATACCGGGTGTCCACAGAAGGTGACTCGCCCCTATAACTCTTTTGTTTTTAAAGATAATGAAATAAAAATTGGAGGATTTATATATATGACGTAAAATTGCATTTTTTGATAAGTGATTTAACTTTATGAAACTTTCGGTTTAACCGGAAGTGACATCAACTTTTTATTTTTAAATGGGATACCTGGTGTGTTTTTCTTTTTTTAACTCTATGTGACGTTCTAAATACAACCCTGTATCACTTGTCACTTTTTGTCACCAAAATTATTTTTTCTTTTTAAATAGGTATATTTTTTTATCTAGGGGGCTATGCATACGTTTAAATCACTTATTTCAGTCCTAAAATCTTGAAAAAAATACAACTTGACTGTTTTGGGTCAAAATCTATCTGCTGTGTGAAATTTAAAATTTAAACTTGTTTTACTCATTTTTTTTTTAAATGGCAACATGGTGGCTCGTCAGATTAGAGCACTTTGTTACGATTAATTTGATACCACACACTATTAGGTGTTAACCAAATTTCCATTAAAAACTTTAAAAATGTACCGTTAGAACGTTCCTAAAATAAAACATCTTTTTTGAATAAAATACGCTTTAAATGCATCGAGTAGCCTGCGACCAATACTTCGCATAAAATATGCTTTAAATGCATCGAGTAGTTGTCATAGTCACAGGCTACTCGATGCATTTAAATCGTATTTTATTCAAAAAATTTTTAGGGAAGTTCTTATGTTAAGTTTTTTAATGGTAATTTGGTTAAAACCTAATAGTGTGTGGTATCAAATTAATCGTAGCAAAGTGCTCTTTGTTTCTAATCTGACGAGCCACCATGTTGCCATTAAAAAAAAATGAGTGAAACAAGTTTAAATTTTAAATTTCACACAACACATAGATTTTGACCAAAAACATTCAAGTTGTATTTTTCCCAATATTTTAGGAGTGAAATAAGTGATTTAAATGTATTCATAGCGCTCTAGATAAAAAGATATACAGGGTGTCCCGTAACTTATGGGCCGTAGAGTAACTGGAGGTACAAGACATCAAACTAAGCCGAATATGTCATATAAGTTTTTTCGGATTGTCACTTTTGTTTTTTTTTGTTAATTTAATTCTTTATTATGTTTTTTTATGCTTTGAGATGTTTAAAGGGAAATATCTCGAAACCCGTTAAAGATATTAAGATCAATCAAATACACTTTTTGACTCAGAAAACGCCCTTCCTTCAGAAACTATAATTGAAAAACACCTAATATCACAGGTAAGAAAAAAAATCATAGATTTATGAAGCCCAGTGTATGCAACTAGCGCCCTCTAGTTTAAAACTTAAAAATTTCTACAAATTCTTATTTCTCATAAAAACAAAATATAGCCAAGTTTCAATTCGATTCATTAAACCGTTTTAAAATTATGGCTTATTTTCGAGAATAAACTTTTACTTTCAACACCCTGTATCTCTAGAACGAGTAACAATCCGAAAAAACTTATATGACACAATCGGCTCAGTTTGATGTCTAGTATCTCCAATTACTCTACGGCCGATAAGTTACAAGATCGACACCGTGTATTTAAAAAAAATATAATTTTGGTGATAAAAAGTGACAAGTGACACATGGTTGTATTTAGAACGTCATATAGAGTTAATATAATATACCAGGTGTCCCATTAAAAAATAAAAAGTGTATGTCACTTCCGGTTAAACCGGAAGTTTCATAAAGTTAAATCACTTGTCAAAAGATGCAATTTTACGTCATATATAAATTCTCCAATTTTTATTTCACTATCTTTGAAAACAAAAAAGTTATAGGGGCGAGCCACCTTCCGTGGACACCCGGTATAGTAATTTGGTTTAGTTTAAGGATATTGAAAAATACAGTCTTAAACTACATTGCCCATGTAAAATTCAGATTTAACTTCTACGTTCGAAATCCAGGGAATTTCACTTAAAAATTTTTAAAATAAATTGGGATAATTAAATTTTATAAAAACTGTTACGCTGTGTCCTACGTGAGCGACTTAATACGGCTGAAGCGGCTGAGGTGAAAATGCGTCTCTGGCGGTTCTCGCGGCGGGACTATCCTGCGTGAGCGGCAATCAGTAGCGATGCCCCGTTTAGTTTCAAAAATGTAGTGGTCCGGAGAATATAATTTATTTAGTGACGCTAATAATCGTAGGTATCTAAAGGATAATTTATATGAAAAAACAAACTTTTCCTACGACCACCTATGAAAATGAGATAAAAAGCACGGTTAAATTGGCTAGAAAGCGCCGAATATCACACGCGTGATGAAAAAAATTATTTCAACTCTAGAGTTGAAATACATGGCACACTATTTATATTAAACATATGGTGCCAGTTTGACAGACCACCCCTATTTATTAAAAAGAACAAATTTTATAGAAAGCAGTAATTGTAAAGTATTTAACTCCTTTTTCATGTATTTGTCAAGTGATCCAGAATTAGAGTGTGAAAATACGTCATCTGAAATTATAAAAAATGTTAATAATATATATTGGAAAATCTATTACTAGAGAAAATGAGTCGCGCTGTCATGTATTAAACAACAAATCTTTATCCGTAGCAATAGCGTAGAGAGTTAGAGCTCTAGCCTACAGATCGCAAGATCACAGGTTCAAATCTCATCAGGAGTAATTGACTTTTTTTTATAAAAACATTAAATAGTTTATAGAATTATTTTGAATTGAAATCTTCCTTGTTGGGTGGATTTTTAAAATTTAGGTTTAATGCATTTTCCTTGATTATATTTAAAAATTTTCATTCTGGTTAATCTCGAAGTCAATCTAGGATTAGTTCTTCCTATGATATATAAAATATGAAAAAGTAAAACTACAAATAAAGGAAAAGCCTATCGACAAACTATGAAACCAGATATTAAGTGGAACATAATCCTAAGTATGCTAATTTTAACACTAGTGTAAAAATATGTTTTTCACAAATCAAAGACTTTTTCAATAATTCTTTGTGGTCGTAGGAAAAATAGTGTACATTACTCGTGTGAAAGTGATTATTCTAAAACTCGAAGAATTTCCGCACTGGGCTGACGCCTCGTGCTAATTATCTCCTCGTTTGAAAAGTATTACTTTCATCACTTGTTATGTAATCTACTATTTCACAACTAATAATTATTATTTAGAAAGTACCAAATAACGCGAATTTCATTACTTGTATCAAAAAATGTCAACAGCAATGCAAGAAACGCCTCGCCACTTCAACGGATATTTTAAATAAAATTGAAATCCTCGGCCGCCCAAAACTCATGTCGCCGCGTCTTCGCTCTCGTAGGACAGGCTGGAGCCTTCAATGCTGTTGAATTTTTCGCGTTAGCCGCGCCAGTCGCTCACACAGCGTTAGTCGGTATAGACGGTCTCTATAAATTTGAGTAAAAATTCGACCGACGCAATGCTAGTGATTGCTAGGTGCCGCAACGCCATAAAAATAACATTCGATGGCAAAACATCGAGAAGATTTTGTTTCCTTGCTAAAATTTTATCTATCCATTCGTTTCTGAGATATAATTGGTCGAATAGCTGATTATTTTGTTTTTTTATGGTCCCTTTTAGGGAAATATCGAAAAATAAATAAAACTCTATCGAGGAAAAATTTGTAATACCTATGCCTCATTATAATTCACTATTCAAACTTCAATTAGACAAATCATAATTGTGTAATAGATCATTATCAAGTCGATTTTGTTAAATGGCATATTAAATGTCTTGACTTAATCCCTTGGATCGTTTCCTTTGGGGACATTTAAAAGTGTAAAGTAACTCGGAATAAAACTACACATCCTACATTTCAAATACTATTTCCATTCCATCTAATGTTATTATTAACACATTTATCAAAACGATGTAACACTTTTCCAGTACCGAAGTGTTTATTATTCAGTTTCGAATAATAACAGTCTCAAGCGAGATATACAGCTTTTCGAGCTGAATTCAAAATTAACTTCACGCTATCCCGCTTACGTAACACCATATTTATTGTCCAATTAAATTTCCGATGTAGAGATTAAGCCACAAACTAAAAGGTAAATGTGTAGCAGTAAACCGGTCGGCGATAAGTTATTTTTAGTGACAATGTCGACCAGAATCCATACCAAATTTAGGGGATTTATTCGTTTGAAAGGAGGGAAATGAGAACTCACATCAAAGCAAGACAGGTGATTAATCGTGGAGTATACATATACCTATTATTATGAGTGAGAATAGTAGTGTATTTCAGAAAGGTGTAGTAATAAAAAGTAGATAATAAAAGCTCATTAGGTATGCAAAGGAACTATAGAGTAACCCAAGGAATATTTAAGCTACTCTCATAATTTGGCATGGATTACATTGTAAAACTCTTTCTTTTCATCAAGTGCAGGTAGTATCACCCTGGTTTGGGTCGATTTATGGGTTTTGCATATTATTGTCCATTCACAAACACTGAAAGCGGTGTGACAAAGGCGTGCATAATGTACATAGTATTAGGTACACTTATTTTTTATTTAACATTATAAAAAAAAATACAAAATACATTATACAGACATTAAATTATAAAAAAAATCATAATATTCTTCGTCATCTAAAGAACTGTCATCTCCTCTTGATGTTATAATTAACGGGTCGATGGTCTGATTGATCAGGTGGTAAAGATCCCACATTTTCTCATCTTCTTTAATGAGTTACTGCTTTTAGCCAGTTTTCTGGTGTCACTTTCTTAATGGCTTGATCAAACAGTAGCTTAACGGCTTTCATTTTGAATATCGTGTTGTGTCTTGCACTATGTTTTTCAGCTATATCTTACACGGCATATTTCTTAAAAAGATGTTTTTGTAAATTTGCTATATCTTATAGTTCCTTTTTTATCAAATTATCTTCAAATTAATACTTCTGGTGGTTAACCAGTCGATAATTTCTTGTTTTCTTACAAACAATACTATTTTATCTTAATATCCGTTAACCTAATTCTCTAAAATTTTTGGTTAGTTATCATAAATAATTTAATGCACAAAATTTATCAGCACCTAAATTAAGCCGACCTGAACGGAATTTCCCAGTTTATTACTCTATATCTTTTTGCAATAGACTTTAGTTTTTGATTGGTTATTAGGTATTACCTTAGTTATTGATTTATCAACCAGACAGCTTTGATTGCGCGTATATCATTTTTAATAGTGATAGTTATGTCATAATCAAACTTGTCTGGTTAGTTTCTTATTGTTTATAATCTTTATACAACATAATATATGTGTATTAACTATGTTTTAGTAGGTTTAATAATATACCGGTTACCGGCCCTGTAAAAATAGGTATACCATGTTTTAACTGTGGAGGGCATAAAAGAATTATTGTGATGTATGGATCCCGATAATCAAAACGAAACTACCATGAATATTGTTAAATTCGTTTATTTAGATTTAACCGAAGATGAAAAAAATTTAAATTATACAAAAAATAAAGTTTTTAAATGTGAAAATAGAACGAATCCTACTCTGACAGGTGTTTATAGTAACAATATGACTTATAGTAGAAGAGAAACAGTAATATACTTAATTAATTATATTCTTCATTAGCAATTCGTCGTTTTATCCTGTAACACCTAATGCCATCTGTTTGAAGTCATCTAACCATCTCTTCTAAGGTCTTTTTGTTTGCCTTTATCTATATTATGTGACCCCAAAGGACCATCCTCAGTAAACACATTGTCTAGATACATGCAGCATCCATTATAATTTAAGGTAGGCCAATTGCTGAATGGTGTCCAATTAGTTCTTTTATTTATTTCCTCGCTTCGAAACCTATTATGCAGGGTGACTCTCATCTCTGCATTGTGTTTCGCTTATCTGCACTTTTGTTGGTGATTGACATAGTCTACAAACCGTATCTTGCGGCAGGAAAAATACAGATATTCAAGACAATAATTATAAATGAGATTATTTAATATCAGAATGTCTCATCATCGATATCTTAATCATTTATTACAGTACGTTGTGCATCGTCCCAATATCATTGAAAGTTCTTATCCATTTTAAGTGTATACAAGATAATAAAGGGGTGAGAGGCAATACAAACATAAACGCTCTTGAACCTAAACGGATTTATTTGGATTTAGTCATGTTTATTTGGGTTTGTTATTGTATGAACCTAACTTTTTGCGCTTAAAAATGTATTCATTAAAAGGGCTCCCGTGATATTTAATGTCTTGTGGCAAGCCAGAAGAAGATAAACAATACTTAAAAAATCTGATTCGGAAAACTTTTGCACATAAATTTAAAGCTGAACGAGAAGCATTCTTTTAAAGTGGCAGAGATCGAGTTTCGACTTTTAAAACTTTGACAAAAGAACAAGTCGTTTTAACCTCTGATAAAAGACGATGTTTTCAAAGTTCGCACATTACATCAGTGTGCACTTGGAAAGTGGTATCCCGGCTTTCGTCGCGATAATCTTGACTTTAAAATACACCGTGTCAAATAGTTTCTGACTGTATTTTAGAAGGGTCGTTTGATCCTGTTGCTGTTTGATACTCGTATTTATCAAAAACGTCGATCTTGTAAGATATTGTCACTGGTAAGTTCTAATATGCATAAGTCATACTTACGTAAGATTGACCTTCTATTCAAAACTGGTTTATTCACTGATAATAAGGATAATCAGTTTGAACGATTAATTACAGCCCCCACATCCCTTGGAGATGTACCTACAGTATTAAGTTTAGGTGGTATCCCTATGCAACCTTCATCTGGTCTCTAAGACCCGGTTGTACAATTACGGCTTAAGCTTGGTTCAGCATTGAACCAAGCTTTAAATTCCTGTTAAGGTTGTATAAATAAAGTTTAAACTTGGTTCACCGCTGAACTAAGCTTAAGCCGTAATTGTACAACCGGATCTTAATGTAAGTACTGTTAAAGTCACGACGCAACAAATTAGGTTTAAAATGTTCTAGTTTCGGGTAGAGTCTATTATTGGTCACTTCCATCATATAAGAATAGTAATATATATTTAGGTAATTTGGCAATAACCTTAGATATTTTTGGGGATTGATTTAAAACACTTTCTTGTATTCTATTATCTGGAATAAAATGTATTTCATCCAATTTATTCATTTCAAAGACTGGGAAAAGTTGAGAAGTGTTCTTAAAACAACGCTTTAAAGTATTTTTTCGCCAGCGATTAGAGGTGCCTTAAGAAATTTAATTTTTTGTAAATATACATTTTTCAATTTTTGGAAATGGGATGTAATTCCTGAGAAATGTTTTAAGGTATTTTTTAAGGCTACTGTAAAATAGTATTTTTTATAACAAGTGTGAAATAAGAATTTTCCTGCACGAGACCGTTTACAGGTTAAGCAGTTGAGTGCGGTAAATGTATTTTTTTACTCCCACATGGAAATTTCCTGTTTTATTTATTAAGTGGCGAGTAAAGTAGGCTATTCCAGTTAACTGTGCGACAAAATTTTATAACAATCTTAGGTAGTCAATTACAGAGAAGCCATTATTGTTCCTAAAAGTACTGACCAATCACAGTATATTATTTTTACTGAAGCTCCGCCTTCTTTTTCAAGACACTAAATTATATAATTTAAATGCATATGGTACAATTTGTTATTAATTTGTTCAATATAATAAAATCTATATGCATTTATAATAGATTTATCAATAATGCAACCTGCTGAATGTGCATAGAAAATTAATTTCAGCAGTTGGTTTTCCCATAATTAGTTAAACGTTTCGATAGTCGAGAGGTAGAGCGGTTTACTATGGATCCAATGGTCGTGAGTTCGAGCCCGGCAACCTGAAAACTTTTTTTTACATTTTTTAGCATACGTTTTGTAAGTTTGGTCGTAGAAAAAATATACTGTTCAACTCGAGTGGATTGTCCATATTGCCCTCGGAAGTTTGAGCACTCCGTCTACGGCGTCATGCTCAATTTACTTCCTCGTGCGATATAGACATCATATCCACTTTTGTTGTACAAACTACTATTTCCACAAGAGTTAGGAACAATTCTTGTTCTACAAGCGTGCGAAAATAACCTGAGTTCAACAGTTATATTATACTAATCTTTATTTTAAAACATGTTATTACTTATTTAAATGGTCATTTGTGATGAAGTTGCTTGTAATAAGTTATGTCCTTTTAATAATTTTCGATTTACGGAAAAATAGTATGTAGGCCTCGTAGAAAAAGCTATATTCCCGGACTCCGTATTGTCAGTCTCGGCTTGCGCCTCGACATACAATCTTTACGGTCGTCCGGGAATGTTCAGCTTTTCCTATTAGGTATTCAATTTACTATTGGCTAGCTCTATGTTAAAAGGTAACTGCACATTTTTCGATTTGGTTCTAACTGCTGGTAGAATATCTAGCAATTATTATATCTTACAAAGGGTAAAAAACAGACCCTGTGTAAGATATTGCCTTTTGTAATTATTTTCAACCCATTTATTTTTTTAATACTTTCAGTCACTTGGGATACCTTAAAACCCTAATTTGGGAAATCGATGTTTTGCGTCATTCTTAGTTAAGTAACTGAGTATCGTCTAGCGACCAGAAATGAACAGAAAATGACTTTCCTTTACTCTAATAAATATGTAAATATAATAAAAAAATTGAGAACATGGCTCCCTCAAAATATTTCACTCCTTCCGCCTAATTATTAAGTTTCACTCGTTTTGTTAAGGAGTACATCATTTCAGGTGCCGTGCCTATTATACACTAGATACTACCTACTTATCAATAAATTTAAATGCGTACTATAAGGTTGTAAAAGAGCCTTAATATTATATCTAAATTGATATTAATATTTTTTTTTATTGCGGAGATGTAGTGTATGACCCAAACTTACTAAATTTAGATGCACGCAAACTGCAGCTCGTTTAATTCCTGCGTTAGACTTGTGTGCGGTTTGAAAAGAAGGGGCCATGCTACTTTTTCGATCAAAGATATAGGTTAGGTTAGGTAAGAGTGGCAGACCCTTGGTTCTGACCAAACAGTCTCACGTAGTCCTGATTAGGTCCGTTGTGATACCACACGTGTTCCGTAGAACCCACCTTCATCAGATCTCTGATGTTAGTGCGGCGTACATTGCAGAAGGATTTTAACAACTCATTCAAACCAGCCACTACTGTTCAGAAATCTGCTCAGCCGTCCAAGTTGTAAGTTGCTTAGTTCCTCCAGGCTATCGAAAGATGATTCACCCAGAGTAGTGAACCTCCTTCTTGCGAGACCAGGGCATTCACACAGAAAATGTTGAATACTTTCTTCCTCTTCCTCATCTCTGCAACTTCTGCAGAAGTCGTTAGTGGGTATTTGCATACGTTCGGCATGTCTACCGAAGAGGCAATGTCCGGTAACAACCGCAGTAATATTTCTCACGTCTTTTCGACTGTGTCTTAATAGCTCTGCGGTTCTCTTTTTATCGAATGTGGGCCACAGTTGCCTGGATGTACTACAGGTTGTCAACCCTGTCCATCTGTTCTGTGCAAGCTGCTTGGCCGTGTAGTCAATCTCCTCTTTGACCAATCCCAGTGGTTTGTTCACTGTATTGTCTGCTAGATCAGCTGGCATGCCTGCGCCCTCTCTTGCGAGCGCATCGGCAGCCTCGTTGCCATCTATTTGTGTCCAGGAACCCAGCACAGAATAACCCGATGTTGGTTGCCAAGTGTGCATAGATTGTTGCGGCATCGCTTTACGAGCTTTGATTTAACGCTGCTGGAACAGATTGCCTTAATCGCCGCCTGACTATCACTGAAGATGGTGATTGACGAGGCTACTCCCAAGCCAAGGTGTTCTTGCAGGATATTGACCGCCTTCTCTACTGCCAGTACTTCCGCTTGAAAAATACTACAATAGCCGGGGAGTCTATACGATTTCTGTATTTGTAAACTTTCGGAAAAGACCCCGGCTCCCACACCAACGTCCATTTTTGAACCGTCTGTGAAGATTGCGTGATCTGTTTTCGTTATATTCTGATTGCCTTCCCACTCTTCCCTACTCGGAATGAGTATAGAAGATATAGGATGGCTGAATATGGAGAAGAGGAGACTTCTACACTGTTTAGTATTGTATCATAAAATCATTACCATTCAAAAACCTGCTTATCTGTTTAAAAAACTAAAATTCAGAACCTCTGTTCATAATTTAAATGTCAGGTATCGAAATCTTCTAACTCCCCCACAATATAAAACCACCCAATTCTGAGGATCTTTTTCTTATAACGTCACCAAGCAATATAACAAACTTTCTGAATCTTTGAAGTCTTTAAATTTGGCCAACTTTAAATGCAAACTAAAACAAGTTCTACTGGAGTAAATTCTATGTCATGTCATAAATTAGAATTTAAGGTAATATTCAATTTTGTTACATGTTTTATGTTTTTTTTTTATTTATTTATGTACTAGAAATTTTGGTTTTTTGTTAAGATTTATTTAAAATATTTTATTTAGTAAAATATTTTTTTTTTGTTAGTATAATTTAGTTAATAAGTATTGCTGGGTTGAGTGTAAAAGCGCTACTCACTGTCTCGACAGATGAGTGCGAACTCTGCCCTTATTGGAAAAATGTATGTGTTGTTGTAATTGCAATGATTAATTGTATTTTACTAATTTTTCAACAATAAAAACAATTATTATTATTAATATTATTATTATTATTATTATTATTATTATTATTATTATTATTAATATTATTATTTTAGCCCAGATTTTATTAACCGTACCTATCTCTCTTTTAAAGAAAGACTAAACATATTTCTTAAAAATTAAATTTTCACTTGTCATTTTTCCCTTTAATAAGATTCTTCAGAGCTCTAAAAAATCGCGAAACTTGCGATGAATGTAAGCCCGCTTTTTTTTGGGATACTAAAGTATTTTAATCCTTCAAAAGGAAGGCTTTTCACAAAGGCGTGTTATCTACCGCTTGTCGGATGTGAAATATGCAAATAACAATTTCGTTGTGTAATTCCTCTTTTACGATTTGGATTCCATGAAATATTATGCCGAAAATTCAGTAAATCGTTGCGGTAGGACCTGGATTTAGATATTTGGGAAATATGTGGTTTAAAATAATGACTAACAATTTATTTAATTCAGCAGCATTTGCTCACCGTGTCGATTGTTTATTAAGTTCATGCGACTTGATACCATTGAATTAGTAGCATTTTATGATAGGTGTTTTAAACCACGTTCAAATTTATAGAGTAAAAGGAATAAATATAAATTACCATTTTTCTGCCCAAATAGCTGCTCATATATTGAAATAATATTATATTAAGGATCATTATAAATTATGAGTCTTCAAAAAATTTGGAGCTTGGAAAGAAAGCTCTTACTTCCCTCTTAAATTTATTATATAATATGAGTGCCTGCGCGTTTCGGCCAAATAGGCCATCATCAGGATATGCTGTAAGAAACAAGGTTTCTCCACGACCATTACTGAATGCAATAATTCCAAAATCATTTTTGATAATAGAATGTAAAAATTCTCGCTCTTGAGTTGGAATATTTATTCTGAAACACTTGCTTCTTATGCGTTTGTTCCATAACAAGATACGGAATGAATATTCTGTAATTGATCTAAAAGACATAGGTTGCCATGAATTTCGAAACTGTCAATATCAGCAGACAAATTTTAGTGCAAGTCAAAATATGAGTGAAAAATCGGATGAATCAGATATGGAACTGGATAATACTTCACCTGAAATTACAACTATTGCGAATAGTATTTTTGGTCGTGGAGAAAATATAGTCGGCTACTCGGTTAGAATGAAAATTCGACTTGGACAAAATTTTCATTCCAACCTCGTTACAGAATCTACTATTATGGAACACAATATGAAAATAATAAAATAAATTAAAAACTCACAGGCAATGAGGTCCAAAAACACAGAGACAGGAGGGTGCACTTTGGTCAATTAAAATTAATTAGTAACATAAATCACACTGATATTTAACATTTATAAAATATTAAACGGAAAACAATTAAAACACAACATTATGTCATCAAAGGTACGAACGACCACCAAATTATTTATATTTAATAAAATAGTTTAGTGCAAAAAGTATCGAAAATCGAAACAAAAAAAGGATTCAGATGTCCTTGAAAATAATATTGAAAGAAAAAGGATGATTTAAATTAAATCGATGTACTAAATGAAATTGTTGTTAGTTTTTGAAAAGTTGGACAGCACCAGCATAATATCGGTATGAAAAACTAACCTGTTCATTGAAATTTTATGGAGAGGGGGACGGTTATAGTGTCATTTCTATATTTTACAACACATCTAGTTTTTGTCCCTTCTTAAGATGGTGTAGCACTCTAAAATTTTTATTTTGGAAGAATGGATGTTTAAAGTGTTTTGAGTACCAAAAGGAGTTTTATTAGCAGTCTCTTCGATCTAAGGTGCTCCTTTATTCTTTTATTGAAAAAACAACCTATGTGTTCTATGTATTCGGCTGGACAAGAATCACAAGATAGTAAATAAAACCTCGCATGTGTCCAAGGGTGGTAACTTATTTTTTTTATTATTTAGTAAAAAGATCAGAGACGGTTCCTACTGATCTATAGTAGACAAAAATGTTTTTATTTAGTTTTTACTTAGATCAACCCAAAATAGTAAATATTTTTCCCAGAAAGGAAAGAGAAACTAAACTTTTAAAAGAAATGTTTTCTTTACGCGCAAATTTGGTATAGGTATTGTCACATAAACGACTTCGTTATATGAGTATGAGTCTTCTATAGCTCCTATGTGAATTAAGTTAGGATGTTCATATATATATATATAGGTATAGATGTTGATACGCGAGCATACTTTACCTCTGCTACTATAATCATTGCTGTACCCACCGTTATTAAAATTTTTAGTTTTTAGTTTATACTGTATCATAGAATGCATTTCACGAACATATTTTTCCATATACAGCGTGACCCAAAAAAGGGCGATAACGAAAATTTGTATTTTTTAAAATGGAACACCCAGTATTTTATGATTTTATTGATGAGTGCAAGATATCTACTGAACCTCACCATAGATTTTTAAAAGGGAAATAAACGCAAACTGCGATTTCGAGTAATCTCGAGGGGGGAATAGGGCTGGGAATGCTGTTGGACTTGTCAAAAGCTCATGATTGTCTCGAATTATTGATTAGAAAATTGGAAATATATGTTGATAGGAGCAATACAAGAAAGTGGATATTGTCATAGTTAAATGATAGGATGAAATATGTATGTGCGACCAGTCATGGCAAAGTTTATAAATCAGAGATGAGAAAAAATAACATAAGAATTAACCAAGGCACCATACTAGGGTCGCTGTTCTGTTTTTAGTGTGACGTTATTTCATTTTATACCAATTTTTTAAAAATTAGTTAAATAACTTATTAAATTATAATAAAATTCCTATGTTATTTTAAAGCCTACCATAGTTTTAAGGCATAACCTTTACTGATAAACCGTTTAAACTTGTGCACAACTTAAAATGAAAAACATTTTGCACATTTATTGTAGTTTAGTCTAGTCGCCTATGTTCAATTTTAACAATAAACCTTTATTTACGCATAATTTTACGCAAAGTTTACAATTATTTCGAAAACGGTTGGAAATAATTTATATGCTTGTAGAAAAAAAGTCTTATGCATTTAATATTAAATAGTCAAATAATATACAGGGTGTTCAATTTGAATAATAAAACTATTTTTCTAATTTGGTTTTATAAAAAATCTATTACGATACCGTTGTCAATATCATAATATAGTATATCACGTATTCAGTGTGATAAAAAGCATATTACGCACGAATGGAAAAATTACAAATGAGCCGCGTAGCGACAAGTGCGGTAATTATATGAGTGCGTAATAAGCTTTTTCTACGACTCTTACTAATAAATTAAAGATTGATTTATAGTTAATCTTATAATCTCAAATAATGACAATGTCACTGTCAAGTATTCAAAACGTAAGATAGATAAAAAATGTCACGATTTGAGTGGTTCAAGGCTAACTTGATTGTTATACTATGTAGGTATCATATCGCACAGTTGTGCGTTTTTTTTCTTTACGCATTGTTGTGCGTATGAATGGATTTACTTATAGAGTAAACTGTACGTATATAGTAGTTTGTACAACAAGAGTGAATATGAAGTCCATATCGCACGAGGAAGTAAATTAAGCACGACGCCGTAGGCGAAGTGCTCAAACTTCTGAGGGCAATATGAACAATCCACTCGAGTTGAACAGTATATTTTTTCTACGACCTTATGCTAAAAAATGTAAAAAAAAGTTTGTAGGTTGACGGGCTCGAACTCACGACCATTGGTTCCATAGTCCAACGCTCTAACGTCTGGACTATCGAAGCCTTTAGTTAATTATCGGAAAACCAACTGATAAATGATGCTACATGAAATTAATTTTCTATGCATATTCAGCAGATAGCATTATTGATAAATCTATTATAGTCTAGATTTTATTATATTGAACAAATTAATAACAAATTGTACCATGCATTTAAATTATATAATTTAATGTCTTGAAAAAGAAGGCGGAGCCTCAGTAAAAATAATATACTAAGATTGGTCAGTACTTTTAAAAACAACATGTCAATTTGGCTTCTTTACTACTGTGATTGGTCAGTTTCATTACCTATCTAGGATGGATATGATATATTCCCGCACAGTTAAGTGGAATAGCCTACTTTACTCGCCACTTAAGTGTAAAGAAAACAGCAAAAATTTCCATGTGGGAGTAGAAAAACAATGTTTACTAATATATTAATAGAAAAAATCTATTACGAAACCGTTTTTTTTTATTTTTTAAAGAAGAGGAATAATATCTATATTCTACGTCACAGAGGAATGTTAGATAAACCGTCTTACCCAAGAGCAATAGTTATTTACATTACTAGATGCGAAAGTTAATTTTTTGGTGTAAGGAGGTTTTTGAATTGCCGAGGCGAAGCCGAGGTGATTTAATACCTCCGACCACTAAAAGACTTTCGCTTCGTGTAATGTGTTCATTCTTTTCTAGTACTGTTCTCTGATCAATATATTATTAAGTAATAAACTTTGATATTGTTCAAATTAAAATGATAAAATAAGTTGTTTTTTTCCACCTGTAAAATAATCCATGACAATTAGTTATTTCAGTATTGTCAGTCTGTCAGTTCGAATAAAATAAGAATTTTCCACCTGTAAAATAATTCATTTTTTTGTCCTGGCACCGAAAGTAATACTTTACATAGCTAGCTGCAACGCTACTTTACATAGCTAGCAACGTATAATATTCAGGTAACTCGAATGTTTACTTTAGTTATCTGTCGTGTTGCTAGGGCCCGAAAGTTAATTTATTTATACAGTAGTAGAAAAAATAAATTAAGGTAATAAACGACCAGCACGCTTTGCAATATGCTTTATTCGTCATATATCTTTGGATGCGTGAATCTATGAATTAGGTTTATTGTTTAGAGTTAGAGCATTAATAATTTCATTAAAAACCACAATTACTAACTTTATTGAGACAGATCGATAAAATTTTACAGATATCAATTTGAAGCTAATAAATACAACTACCAAGTATATTATTTTAATCATAGTTAGTTAATAGTGCAGTGGTTATCAATATTTATTGTGATTGCTTGTGTCTGTAGTAACCTTAAAATCGGGCATCGTTTATTAATATCGTTAATTAATATTTATTTAGGTTATTGAATTATTACCAATTGTTTCTTCACTGGTAGGTACCTTAATAAGCTAATAAAACAATTAATCTTTCTCGTTTTTACACATTATTTTATAAATTCGTTTAACTTTCCTTACCCCCGATTACAAAATTCCACGGTCCTCGAGAAAATCGCGAATCCCGCCAAGTATGCGATCTACATCTTTCTGAAAGAGCAAGTATTTTAATCCTTTAAGAGAATGCTATTCCACAAAAGCGTGTTATCTACCGCTTGTCGGATGCGAAATATGCAAATAACACGTTCGGATAATCCCACTTTAACAAATTAAAATCCACGACATATTACGCCGCACTTTGCGTAAGCCCATCGTTGTTCTAGGATCAGGTTGTAGAAAGTTCAAGAATCGTTTAATGAGGCGAGCAAGTATTTATTTATTAGAACTTTTTGTAGAAATGCAATTCTCAACGAATTAGTACACGATAATGCCGATGAACTTACACCAGTATTTTTTAGACTTTTCAACTTATCCTACAAAAAAGGAATATTTCCATCTTGCTGAAAGTCGGCGCGTGTCCAGCCCATTCCAATGAAAGGTAAAAAGACCCTGCCAAGCAACTACCGACCCGTCGCATTGCTTTCAGTAATTTCAAAAGTAATGGAGAAAGCTATTAACCAACAACTCCTAAAGTATCTGGAAGGGCTTAACATTATCAGCGACCATCAATACGGTTTTCGTAAGTCCAGATCAACAGGTGACCTCCTGGCATATGTCACTCATCTTTGGAGCAACACCATCGAACATCATGGAGAATCCCGGGCTGTTGCACTGGACATCTCTAGGGCTTTTGATCGTGTTTGGCACGATGAGCTTCTAAGTAAATTGCGATCCTACGGTATGCCTAATGGATTTTGTTTATGGTTAACCAGCTTCCTTAAGAACCGTTCTCTGCAAGTGGCGATTTACGGGTTTCTCTCAGACACCTTCACCATCAATGCCGGTGTTCCTCAAGGGTCCATATTGTCGCCTACCCTCTTTTTACTGTATATTAACGACCTTCTAGTGAAAACCCAAAATCCAATTTATAGCTTTGCTGATGACAGCACACTTGTCTCATCTTTTACCTTGACTCCCCAAACATCCGCTGCCGACGCACATCTTCGCAGGCAGCATGAAGTATTGCGCCTCAACAATGACCTGGAAGAAATTTTTGCTTGGGGTGACAGTAACCAAGTCGAATTTAATGCTAAGAAAACCCAGGCAGCAGTCTTTTCCAAGAAGGTTAACATTGCAGAACCGGATATAGTCATGGCAGGACACGCAATTTCCCTGGCACCGTCTATTAATTTGCTGGGAGTCAATCTGGGAGGTAATATGTCTTGGCATGATCACGTTGCCGCAATTGCCAAGGCAGCTGCACAGAAACTTGGTGTACTTTTCCGCACCAAAAAGTTGTACACACCTCATCAACTTTTGACACTCTACAAAGCCCAGATTCGACCATCATTAGAATATTGCTCTCATGTCTGGAGCTCTGCACCCAAGCACACCCTTCGGCTACTGGATTCCATTCAAAGGAGAGCCGTTCGTCTGATCGGCGACCCCGAGCTGACCAAGACCCTCGATAGCCTGGAGCATCGAAGACAGGTTGGTGATTTGGCTCTCTTTTACAGATATTTCCATGGCAGGTATTCGACTGACATTGCCCACTTGATTCTAGCTAGAGCAATGCAAAATAGAAATACACGGCGAACCACTGCCGCTCATCCATATGTTGTTCAGCTTAGTACTCCTCGAACTTCATTCTTCAAGAATTCTTTCATCTGGAGAACGTCATCTTTGTGGAATGATTTTCCTGAGGTCGTGTTTCCCAATGAATACAATCTTCAACGTTTCAAGACCAACGTTAATCGCTTTTTTCGCACTCGCACCGCTCCCAGAGCGCCTTAAAGGATTTTTCCTATAGTGCAGGTGTTTTATCATAAAAAAAAAAAAATAATAACTGTAAAAAGCGATAATTTGGAAGAAGAGTATTTATTTCATTTTGTCCAGAAAATCAACTTACCATGTACTGATTTGCGGCCAGTAAGTGGATCATTACAGTGTCAGGTACTGTAATGTATTGACTAGCAACCATCTTTTGTTTTTAGAAATAATGACTTTTTACTTTGGATTTTTGACAAGTTGTCACTTAAAATTGTAGGAAACAAAATGTTTAAGTACACATATTGTACCAACTACCAACTTTAGTAAATGAAAAATATTACGCAACTACAGAATAGGCTCTCTTTTACAATTTTTTAAATAGTTTACTTAACTAAAGTAAGTAATTTTTATTTTATTTAAACTATATTTATATTCTTTACTCAAATATTATAATTTTATCTATTTGACAGTGACAACTTCCGACGTCATCGTTTTTTGATTGTCGTTTTGAGTTATAATTCTTTTTATATTTTTGTACCATTTAAATTAATTTATTTATAAAAATACCTAATTCTTTTCGGAGCTTTTATTATCGTTCTCTACACAATATACATCCACTGAAAGACATTTATCGCGATGGAACAAATCGAAAAGGCAGCTTAAGAGGCTGTAGGCCAATTATTACCAAGAAAATCTGGAGAACAATATAAAAAACAGTTATCTGAGTTTATTAAATGGTGCAAAGAACGGAACGTAGAAGAATTTACAGAAGAAAAGGTACTATTAGCTTATTTCTTAGAAAAGTCAAAAAAGCTTAAAGCATCGTCACTGTGGAGTGTATATTCGATGATAAAAGCCACAATTGCAACAGACATGGGCGTCGACATTAGCAAATTCTGCAAACTAACCGCTTTTTTGAAACGACAAAATGAGGGCTAAAAACCAAAAAAGTCGAAGACACTCGATGTTGACAACATTAAAGAGTTCTTGGAAAAAGCACCCGACCATGAATTTTTGGGGCAAAAGTACACATTTTTTTCAGCCGATATTTTGTCCCAGTCTATACCTATATCTATGCTATTTAGACGCTTTTTGAAAAATAAAGTAGGTACCTATTTATTTTATTTATATTTTGTTCCAGGTAGTTCTAGTCATGGGCGTGTCAGGAGCCTGTCGAGGCAAGGAGCTCTGCCAGCTTGACAAAACCGATGTCCTAGACTATGAAACGTTCTTTTTGGTCAATTTACGAGATACCAAGACAGAAAAAGACCAATCTTTTGTTATAAAACGGCCAAAGGAAAACTCCACAGATGTAGTACGATTGGTGAAGAAGTATATTGCATTAAGATCTCCATCAATACAAGGCCATACAAGATTTTTCGTTGGGTACAGAAATGGAAAATGCACGTCTCAGCCAATGGGCAAGAATACGATTGGACAACTGCCAACCAAGATTGCCGAATATTTAAAGTTTCCAGATGCAAAATTGTACACTGGTCATTGAAAAGGACGTCAGCTTCGCTACTAGCCGACTCTGGAGTAACGATAGATCAGCTTAAAAGACATGGCGGCTGGAAGAGTAGCACCGTCGCTGAGGGATATGTGGAAAATTCCTTATACCAGAAAAAAAGTATGGCAGATCAACTTTTTACTGGTACTTCCACCATCTTCAGATATTTCGATATCTATTGTACAAAATTAAACACCAACGACATCGTCGGTGCCACCGACGACGACAACGGCTACAATTTTCAAAAACACTTTAATTAATAAAAATAACAGCTGCAATAATGATAATTTACCTTTTTTCACTTGGCTAATTGCAGTGGGGTAAACATAACTGTTAATGTTAATAGAAATTAAGTTATTTTTTATAGTTTAATATTGTTCTAAACACGTTACACTTTTGTTGCATCCATGTCATGTTATATTTTCTAATAAAATTATTGAAACTAAATTTCGAAATTTAGCTTTCATTGCTAAGAAATTTACTTTAAATTCCTAGTAATTTAAAGTACCACTTTTTTCCCTGAAAATTGGGATTTAGAGGGTACTTTAAAGGGTACTTTAAATCCCTAAAGTACATAAAATTGATTTAAAGCCATTCATCCTGGTTTTTTATTCGTTTTTCCAGGAAACACCAAGCAACAAATTTTAGTAAAACGGCAATCATGTCACTAAAAATTTTATAAGCGAAAGCTAAAATAAAGTCTTTCATGGCAGTATAAGGGGTTATCGGAACTGACCGATTGTAAAACAATAAAAGTCATTTTTATTTCCACCCTGTGGGTCAACACCAGCGCCACCAGGGCGTCAGCCCTGGTGCATGTCCTGGTCAGCTGCGACCAGCAGAACTTAATAAAATACTGCTTTTATATATTATTGTACCTTGCATATGATTATATGTATTTATTTTAGAGTAAAATAACAACCAATATTATGTAATGAATAAAGATGTTTTTATAGAAAGAAAGAAAGAACTTTAAGCCCATTAAATATGAATTATACTTTTTATCATTTTCATCTTCTGACATTGTTATTTAATGATAACAATTTGACCTATCATTAACTCTCCCTTAGAAAAATTACTAGTTAGCAAAAACTCTGAAACAATTTCTTAAAAATTTACAAGCATTACCAAAAAAATATGTCAATGTCCAAAAGATTAAACGGATAATTTTGGATGCTTTGAAAGCGTGGGTCTCGCTTATTTCGTAATTAGAACAAATAATGACAATAATGGGATTCCCATGTGAAACGGGATAGAATATATGGGAGCAGATATATTAAATGAACGTCAATTATTTCTGTATCCGCCTAAAATGTTTTATTTCTATGTGAGGGAGTTAAATTTTCTAAGAAAAAAATACACAAACTTTAAATTTTTTTAAAAGTAGTTTGTTATAAATATATATAATAAGCTTTTGGTTAAAAACACATCCTAAATGTTTTAATAACAAAATTAGTAATAGAATATGTAAAAAATTTGAAAAATTAGGTGAGAACAAAAATATATATAATATACCGGGTGTTGCATCGTCGAGCGGGACATAGGAAATCCCATGTAATTTTAAATGGGGTGCATTATTGGCTTCCCTAATTATTTTAGAGAAAAATTCTATTTAGGTTTATTAAAGAGCACTAAAACCCACATTCAAAAGAATAACTTTAGATATTTTTGATGAGCCCGTTTACGGGTTATCGCCGATATCTTTTTAACTATTTCTCCTTTTTATGGCCCCGTATTTGCGGGCACCAGTCAAGGTAAAAGATGACTGTCAAATAAAGTTGTCATTTTGAAATGTGTGCTTTATTGTTATAAAAACTCGTACATCAAAAATATTAAAGGTGTATTTATGAGTACAAATTAATCTGAATAAAACTAAAATAAAGTATCCAATTACAAGGTTAATTATGACATTTTTCAATATTTCAATATTTTACTAATTAATTGGTAGGTACTATTAAAATGTTAGAACTTTAGGATTTAAAATGTTCAAATATTCCTCCATTGACTGCTAGACAATAACCGAGGCGAACACCCGGTATAATTTAAGGATCAAATCAGATAAAGTTGCCTAAATTATAGCATTTCCATAATTTTGATATTGGAAAAACAACACAGTTGAAATGACAATCTTAAACGATATCGATCTTCCATCATTTTCCCATCAGTGTTTTTTGTTATAAAAATTTACATCAGCCCCACCATAAATCCTTGAAATTTATCCTTACAACCTCAGCATTACTGTCACTTCTTTATTAAGACTGTTATTTTAACTAATAATGTACGGCCTGCAATAAACTTAGTTTTTTAAACGTTATTTTAAAATGCCTACTTTTGGTTTAACCATTAGCTATCGTTATGTTAGAGTATTCATAGTTGGTATAAAGAGATAAAATAAGAAAACCCCTTAATGCTAAACTACAAATAATTTATTACTATACAAAATATAACAAAGTATGTGAACAGTGTTGATTGAAGTTGTGAATTCTTGCGCAGAACTTAATCTAAGGCACAGCTTTTTCTTTTGTGAAAATGAACATATAAGCAAACTTTGCTCTTTGCGGTTAAAAAAATAATTAAATTAAATTATTAATTAATCCATAAAATGTAACTGTTAGGCTTTTTTGCCTAAGGCCCAGGTAACTTAGCAGCCAGAGGATTTCTGTAGAAACAATTGTCTCAACAATGGTTTCATTGGAAATTATCTTGCTGATGAAGCTACCAGGAGATGGGGGACTTAGGCCGGTATTATCTATCTTCTGGTATTTTTATCAGCAAGATAAGTTTCAAAGAAACCATTGTTGAGACAATTGTCTCCATAGAAATTATCTGGCTGTTAAAGTTACCAGGAGATGGATAATACTGGCCTAAAGGCGAAAATACACGATTCAATTTGGCTAATTCAAGAATTTTAATTTGGGGAAATCAACCAAATTGTTTAACCAAATAGAACCGTATATTTTCGCCTTCACCGATGATAATACGAGTAGCAAAATGAGACTCTTCAATAAACCCTGGATAAGATAAATTTAACTGTCCAGTTTACTCACTTCGAGTTGATCCGTTTGAAAACGTCCGTACAAATTCTGTGCAAAAAAAAATTACGATTATCTTATCACAATAACCAATTAACAAGCAACTATTATTTTGTGGTCATAGCATGAGGCGAGCCTTGTTGTAAATACCTTTCTTTAATATCTAATTAACGTATGTCTCAAAAGTTTTCGGAAAAACGTCCATTTTAATTTAGTTATTCAAAGGCTCACGACCCATGTCAGACCAAAACTACGTGCTATATAAGAGCATATACCCATATCTGTCGTATAAAAATAAAATTATATAGTTTACAGTTGACGCAATAAGTTTCAATTATTTAACTTACTTTTCAACTTAATATTTTATTTTTTCTAAAAACTTTAGAAACATACATACGTTAAAATGAGATAACGGTTGTTTTACTCGTTTTGCTTCATTGCGATATCACCAAACCTTAACAATACCATATACAATAACTTAGTGTTTGAGAGTAATTGACACAAGGCAGCCATAACTTCCGAAACCAGAAATGATAAAGCATATAAAACTTGAATATCTTAAGTACCTACTTAATAAAAAAAAAATAAAACGACTAGCGGGCAGATAGGTCTGCGTGTAAGGCTTTGTGCATTAAAGTACAGAGTAAAGCTAGAATAATAGGTTTTGTTGGATCAGGTAGATAATAAGAACCAGTTTTGTCCTTTGCGCCTGTTTGAAGGTTCAAGACAATGATGTTTCTTAAATGCAGAAAAGTTTTGTACTTGCATTGTCTTAATTTGTATTAAATCATCACAACGTTTTAACTGGTAACTCCAGTCGTCTTCAGGTGAATACTAAATAACTATGATAACTACAGGCATATCTATACTAGCCAGGTACAATGATGCTCAACTGAGATGAGTCATGTGTTTTAACTCTTATGTGGTTTTGTTAATTTTACCTTAGATTTCTCGTAGTTACGAAACTTATCACTTATACCGGGTTCATATTGGTCTTCTATAATGCTTGTTAAATGTACAGGGTGTCCCACCGGGAACCGAATCGATCTATATATAGAAAACTATACATAGGAAAATTTCGAAAATTTGACAGTATGTGCTGCAGATTTTAGGTTCAGTTACTTTTAGTTGGCTATGAAGGCGTTGAAAAACAATCAAATGCTAAAAAATCTATAAAGCTGTCACTTACCATTTAAACATTATTAGTAAGCACATTGTGATGGCTTCTATTTTTGCGGATATCGAATGGCAAATGTGACATGATATAACTTTATCACATTCTCCATAAATAATAAATAAATTTAAATTATCTTCGTTTGTATAATTTAAGCGCCCGGGAACGATTATTAATAATGTTAAGTGACAGCGTCATAGATTTTTTTTAGCATTTAATTGTTTTTCAAAGCCGCCATAGCCAACTAAGAGTAACTGAACTTAAAATCTGCAGCAAGATCCTTATATAGAAATATTAAATTGGCAATATTTCGAAAACTAAGAATTTTTGGGATATACAACCTTATACAAACTTACCCTTATTTTTAATGTTAAATAAGAAATAATTATAAAAAGGTGTTTCCGTTTGAAAATCTAGACTTTTTGCAGTTTTTTCAATTTTATTTTTAATCTTATTTTTTAAACACCCTGTATTAATAGTTATCAAAGTATTATAAAAAATCTATTAAAGCAGGCCATTTATAACAAGGAATCCTACTTAAATTAAATAAATAAGGCTTTTTTATAGAAAAAATTGATAATTATTCTAAGGCTTGCAAACGTCATTTCAATATGTCAAAAACGTTTAGACATAGGTTTAGGACATGGTATACAAAATCTGCCTAGAATCTTGCGTAGAATGCAAAAATTTAATAATATATAGGGTGTCCAATTTAAAATAAGCAAGTTGACACTTACTTCCGGTATAACCGAAAGTGCCACCATTATGAAAATATTTTAGCCCGGTCACCCCCATCAGCATCAGCATACTGTCAAATTTTCCTATGTATAGTTTTCTATATATAGATCGATTCGTTTCCCGGTGGGACACCCTGTATATGAAGTTAGCGAAACAACTTCGGCCAATCAAGTTTTTTATAATCGGAAAATTTGCCGTTTTTTTTGTCGTTAATTACTTGTAGAAAAATTAATTTTGTCGTTCTTATTTTTAAGAAACTACGCGCTGTTCTGCTAACTTCATATGATCTTAGCAAAGCAATAATAGGAAAAAATAATTTCTGCTAATGTTAGTAGCGTTAAGTTTGCCTCTATTTTGTCGTTAATTAGTTGTGAAAAAATTAATTTTTGTCGTTCTTGTTTTTAAAAAATTACGTGATGTTTTGCTAACTTCATATGAACTTAGCAAAACAATAAAAAAATTAACTGGAAGTCAAAATAGATACACTTCTATTCAAGAAAATTTACTTTCTGCGTTTTCTATAAATATTCTCTAAATATGCTTCAAAGTTAAAATTATTCTGCAAAAATTAAATATATAATTTTCTCTTACAATTAAATAGCTGCCTAAACGCTATGTTTAACAACTTACAAACACCGACCCTTCTCTTATAGTACCTATTTAAAATATAGCAGACATTTTACAGGCCGCGAGCTTTCAGATTTGCATTCTTCACGTGTTCCACATTTTCCCTGACAGTGTACGGGGAATGTAAAAGGAATAACAATACTTTATGTGAGAAGATACACCGGAGCCGTAGGTGTTGAGTATAAAACGAGTTCTTACATTGTCTAGTTTCCAGACGAAGTATTTTAAATATACGATTTAAAGGAATTTACTTCGTCCAAAAATATAATGTAATATTTATTTGTGTATTTTTAAGAAATAATATCTCAAAAAAGATTTATATACAGGGTGTCCCGAAATTAGGTGACAATATTTCAAGGGGTTAAAGTACATCCAAAAATAGAACTAAAACCCTCTATTAATTTACCTTGAAAAACACTTCGTTATGGGGCTAGAGCCCCCCGAATGGAAGTTATGATAAGCGGTTTTTTCAAATCATTTCAGAAACTGATTAAGGTATCAAAACAAAATTTAATACATGTTTTACCCATGACAAGACACAATAAACGGTTTGTTTAGCTTAGGTGTATTTCTTCCAGTGGCGTCCCACTGGGTAGGTAGTGAAGAGAATATTGCCCCAACTTTTTTATTTATAGGATTTTTTAACTCCAAGTGCAATTTTTAAACGCACTGAAGTTTTCTATTAAAAAAAGGTACTCCTGCTTCATTTCGGTAGGATTCACCATTTTTTAGTAAAATCGATTTTAAAATTTTCGGTTTTTTACAAGCCGTTGAAAAGGCTAAGGTGTTTTTTTGCATATCTCAGCAAACACTTAATATTGAAACATGAAATTTATTAGAAATTAAAATATTTTTCCCGTGGCGTCGCACGGGGTGGAGCTTAAAGTAAATATTACTATTTTTTTTTTAATTTGTTTTGGTTTCATACTTTTAATGTAATTTTTTAAATTTTTTGTTAATAAAACCTTCCATTATTGTAATTTGACAGAATATAAGGTTTTCAGCAGATTTTTAGACCTTGTTTTTTAAATATTTATTTTTATAAGAGACTTAAAATAAAACAAAAACGAATAACAAATTGCAAATCAAATTTAATTGTAAAACCACACGGGAAACTAATGCAAATGTTCGAAATGATTTTCATTTTGTTGAAAGCAGACCTGCGTGTTATGTTTTGTGAGGCACAGAGAATTTGAAAATATTATGAAAGGAAAGCCCCTCAAATTAAAAAAAAATTGTAATATTTACTTTAGGCTCCACCCCGTGCGACGCCACTGGAAAAATATTTTAATGTTACATTCTTTAATAAATAAGCCTTGTCGCTAGTAGAACTTTTAATACATTTTATGTTTTAATATCAAAATATCTGGTAAAGTTTTATACCTAAATTCGCAACCAAAACTTAAAAATAATATCCACAATCACACACGGAACATCCGAACAAATACAACGTAAAAAAAGATGGAACGACTAACAAACTAACAAAAAAACATGTTTAAAGTAAAGTTTTATAAATATTAACACCGAAAACTGGGAAATTAGAACCACACACGAATGAACGAAATAAAATATGGCAAATAAGAATACAACGGCAAGCCGGTTCTGTTCTAAAGACCTTGGGTTCTGTTTACGTTCTGTTAGATATCGTGTCGGTTGCCTAATTTTTTCCCTACTGCGCAAGCGCCACGGGCCCCAACTCAGGTTATTTTGAATCGCACGATGGGTGTCTTCTTGCTTCGTGCGGCTGCTTATGTTGGCAATATAGTGTAGGTATATAAATGTGGTCCTCGCATCCACCAGGTTGATACAGCTGATTGGCGCAATTCGCGCTGATTCGCTGGAATACCAGGTAGATGCCAAGTACCGACCCTTTTCGCTTTACGGCCATAGTCGACGTGTATTAATTTATCTTCTAATATTTTATCCAGGATCCAACTTTCGTTTCATTGTTGCAGCTGCAACTGGTTTTATTAAATTGGGATGCAACTTATCTACGGAACAGTGTCGCGCGACAGACAACGTTCAAAATAGGATGTTATTTTTCAACATAGGCGTTTGCCCACAAGGATTTTGGGTAATATAAAATGTAAATGAGTACAACTTTTTGTTTTGCCTTTTTAATTTATATTTGAAAAAATGGGTACGCCTATGGTTCGGATACAAATATTTCAGCTTTTGTTATAATACGTCTTATGCGTGCCCTTATATTCCTAATTAGTGGTCATCGTCTGTCCTACTTCAAACTTTTAACGAGAGAACAAATTTTTTGCGGTATGTGTACTATGTTGCCCTTTTTGTTATAACCCAGTTCTCTAATGGTTACGTCTCTGAGTTGCAGATTTCCATTCTTTAAAAGTTTTACATTTTTCCCAAAAGGCCGACATTGTAAGGAATATAGTAAGAGAATATAACATATAAGGGATCATACGCCCGCGGAAAGATGTAATAAATGAATTCTGCTTATGCGGTATTTTAAATAATAGATATGCAATATACATTTTAAGGGTGACTGTAATTTTTCATAGTTAAGAGTTATAATATAATAATACATACACACAATAAAATTTAGAAAAAATAATTTTGGTTGCTTGTATTTTTAGTTGGCCGTAAATTTGTGAGGAAGATAATAAAAACCAATTAACGAAAAATAAATTTCGTCGGAAAATCCATGGACTGTAACATAATTTTTGATTTATGATATTTCTTATTTTTACACAAAGCCACTTTAAATATAGGTATCTTTCTTTTTTTCTCATATTCGACCTTTAGCAGAATAACAGATAAAGAGCGATATTTATTAATAATAACCATATTCTTTGCCTTCTTGCGTAAAAAACCCGATCAAACCCTTTTTTTATGTGCAAAACAACACGATAAACATAACCTTAACACTGTTATCTAGAATAATCCAGAATAAAATAATCATCCTAAAAAATGGATTTTATTTAAAAATCTTATAATCTTGTTTGTTTTATATGGTTTCAGGTACTTATCTAAATTTTTCACCATTTAAGGAAGATTTACCAGTTGAGAAACCTAAAAAAGCAAGTAAGTAAAAGCGTTCATTTTGTATACCGGGTTAGTAAAAAGTACCAGAACGCTTAAAAATCTTCGCAATTACTAAAGCTACCCTTACAAAATTCAGTATTTGGGGGTTTCTGGGTTACGGAATTGAACAATGATATCGGCACTGTCTCCAGATTTCCCAGTTTGTTCGGTTTTGTTCGTTGTATTTGTTTTATTATCTTGAATATAATGCCCCCTTATATTTTTACTGAAATAAATTTGGCGTCTCAAACTTAGTAAGTTCCCAAATTTTATGACTGCAACTTTTTTGAATATATTTATAACTTAGATGTCAGTGGAAAATACTTAAAAGCGATTGTAGAGATGGACTATGTAAAATTTAATTTAAAATTTTGCAGCGCCCCTAAGCGATCACAGCAGAAACTAAAAAAGGCATATATCTTAATGCAAAACATGAAACAGTTAAATATCTTTTGAACGAGACAAAGTTTGATCATTTTCGTTGTCCCTAACCGAAATTGCTTAACGCTTTCACATACGTTTTCCTTAAGGGTTAACTAAGCATATTAAGGAGAAATCCTCGTTTTCTTAAGTGAGAATTAGTATTATGCCATCTAACGGCCTTCTAAAAAACTTTAAAATAATTTCCATCTTTTTCTTGGCTAATTTTCTATTTAAAAAATGCCAAACATGTACGAATAATGATTTCCAAAATAAGGATGACATTATAGCTTTTTTCATCACCCGGTACATGCCTTCTGAGACGTCAGCTATCTATCTGTTGTTAATAATACATGGTTCGATTGCTAGTGGCAGTTGAGTGCTTAAGTTTGTCCAAGTGTTCGAGAATTAGGTCATCTTCCAGTTAATTCGATATTTAAAGCCATATTTTAGGAGTAACGAATAATGTACATTAATATAGCAGAATGTTTACGACCTCGACAAACTTTAATTATTGCTCCTACAAAAAAATCATATAATTCAAATGGTTAAATATTTGATTATCTTGAATTTTTTATAAATCTATTTTTTCGTAAAATGTTCATACTTTAACAAAACAGTTCCTTTTATATATTTTTTAACAATATTGACATTTCCAAACCGCTTTCAAGGCTGCACAGTTAATGGAGTGTTAAATACTTAAAATAGTAGCTAATCCAGTTAGTAGATATCTAATTTTCCTGAACTATATCTGGGTAAAACTACCTCTGGCCTCTGGACTATTATTCTTTATAACATAAAAGAATAAATATTTATATTGTCGGATTTGGATTAGTATCCTTAAGGATGGATTATTAATTTCCTACTTAGCTGTGGTGCTAAAGCTCTTAATAGGTGTTGAGTCTGCTGATAAGAATAGGTGTAGTGGAACGATTATGTGTAGAACAAGGACAAGGACATTTCTAGTTTTGTAGGAGGAGTTTGTAGACGAAAGTTGATAAATATAATTGTTTGAATTGGTTGGGATAAAGGGTTCCATTTTGAATAGTCCATCCAGGGAAATCTCTTTTAATAAATTGCTGACATAGCAAAAAGGAACCCCTTCTCCGATCTGGTAAGGGTTACAAAACATTAGAAAAACTCAAACAGACACTTACTCAGTGGAGTTGTTTAACGTTTTTAAGTGTAAGAGTAACCTCTGCGCGTTTGGTCATTTAAGTCAAAATGTAGAAACACAATCTCAGATCAGAGCAGTTTCCAGCCAGTGAGTAAGTGATATCGATAATGTTGATTTAAATATTTGTTAATAGTATATTACATAACAAGTGATGAAAGTGATACTTTTCAAACGAGGAGATATTTAGCACGAGGCGTCAGCCGAGTGCGGAAATTCTCCGAGTTTTAGAATAATCACTTTCACACGAGTAATGTACACTATTTTTCCTACGACCACAAGGAATTATTTAAAAAACCTTTGATTTGTGAAAAAAATATTTCAACTCTAGAGCTGAAAAAAAATATTTCAACCCTAGAGTGGAAATACAAGGCACACTATTTAATTTAAACATATGATGCCAATTTAATAGATCGAAAGGTCACAGGTTCAAATTCCATTAGGAGTACTTGACTTCTTTTTTATAAAAACATTAAATAAATTATAAAATTATTTTTAATTGTAATCTTCCTTTTTGAATGATTTTTTTTTATTTAATCAAGGAAAGATGTATTAAAAATAAATTTAAAAAATTCACCCAACAAGGAAGATTTCAATTTAAAATAATTCTATAAATTATTTAATGTTTTCATTCAATTGCTCCTGATGGGATTTGAACCTGCGATCTTTCGATTAGTAGGTCACGGCTCTAGTCTCTAGGCTAGGGCGACCCATACAAATTTTCTGCTTAAGTTTAATATATGACATTTTCTTCAGCGGGGCTTGTTTTCACTGGTAATAAATTTTCCAGTATATTCTTAACTTTTTTATAATTTCAGATGGCGTATTTTTTATACTCTAATTCTGAATCACTCGACAAATACGTGATAAATAAACTAAACTGCTTTTTAAAATTTGTTCTTTTTAATAAATAGGTGTCGTCTGTCAAATTGGCATCATATGCCTAAATTAAATAGTGTGCCTTGTATTTCCACTCTAGAGTTGAAATATTTTCTTTCAACACGCGTGTGATATTCGGCGCTTTCGAGCCAAGTTAACCGTGCTTTTTTTCTCACTTTCGTAGGTGGTCGTAGGAAAATTGTTTATTTCTCTTTTGACCCGAGTTGACGGTGAAGCGGAACTTGTTTCTCTTGAACTTAAAACAAATAGCGTCGTATGCGAGTTTTAAGGGAACAACTCTTCTTAACAGAAAACTCTTTAAATTTACTAATTTAATAACTTTATTTTTATTTCTTAAGAGTTGTATGTATTCCATCATAATGTAATCGTCAATTGCTTTGCTTTGTTTCGCTTTAATAAAACTATTAAAAAAATCTTTGGTATTTCAGTAAATAAATAGCGCCCAACAAACTAAATAAATTAAAACGTAATTTTAAACTATCTAAGCTACACGTTCCCGTCGCCAATCATTTTGATACGCGACAATATAAAATCAAAATTGACTTGGCAATTAAACTCAGTTGTAAGCACACCTTAAAGCTTGTGATAATCTACAATAAAAACGCTTTACGACTTGTCCACGGCTTTGTTAACAAACAATCAAACATCATTTTATCAGAAGCTTTTCGATTTATATTTAAATTCCGATTCGGTTTTTAATTTGCATAGTAAATAGTAAAAGTCGAATTAATTATCTTTGAGTTTCCAAAAGTCTTTTAATTTTACGCCCCACATAAACCCGGTGATGATCGCAGAATTTAAAGTGCTTTAAAATGGCGCTCGAGCCGTCCGAAATACCGAAGTTGGTTAACGACTAATTAAAATATTTTGTAAGAATTTGAATTACTGAATCGACATAACTGAAGAGAAATTAAAATTTCGTTTAATGTCCTTGGTAATATTTTTTAAGATTATCACAATGTTGCAATGTTTCAATTAATATGGAGAAGTGGATACAATTTATTAGTACAATTATTATTAGGTCAAATCTTCGGACGCGTACACTCTTAAAAATTACTTGCTATTTTGTACAAAATTTTATTTGTCTTGTGCTTACGTTACCAAAAATAACTATTTTTGGTTATGAACCATTTACATTTTATATTACCCAAAATCCTTGTGGGCAAACGCCTATGTTCAAAAGTAACATCCTATTTTGAACGTTGTCTGTCGCGCGACACTGTTCCGTAGGTAAGTTGCATCCCAATTTAATAAAACCAGTTACAGCTGCAACAATGAAACGAAAGTTCGATCCTGGATAAAATATTAAAAGATAAATTAATATACGTCGACTATGGCCGTAAAGCGAAGAGGGTCAGCATCTTGGCAACTACCTGGTATTCCAGCGAATCAGCACGAATTGCGCCAATCAGCTGTACCAACCTGGTGGATGCGAGGACCACATTATTTATATACATACACTATATTGCCAATACAAGCAGCCGCACGAAGCAAGAAGACATCCATCGTGCGATTCAAAATAACCTGAGTAGGGGTCCGTGGCGCTTGCGCAGTAGGGAAAAAATTAGGCAACCGACACGATATCTAACAGAACGTAAACAGAACCCAAGGTCTCTTGAACAGAACCGGCTTGCCGTTGTATTCTTATTTGCCATATTTTATTTCGTTCATTCGTGTGTGGTTCTAATTTTCAAGTTTTGGGTGTTAATATTTATAAAACTTTACTTTAAACATGTTTTTTTTGTTAGTTTGTAAATTGTTAGTCGTTTCCATCTTTTTTTACGTTGTATTTGTTCGGATGTTCCGTGTGTGATTGTGGATATTATTATTAAGTTTTAGGTGCAAATTTAGGTATAAAACTTTACCAGATATTTTGTTATTGTTAGCGACTTGTGTCTCAAGATGGGTAGAAAAAAGTGCAGAAAGATTTTTTTCTTGGTTATATTTACCAAAAAAATAATGTCTTAAGAACAAAGAAAATATTTAGTTTTCACATTAATTGGCAGAAATAAAATATTTTATTTAGATGAATTTGACTCTGTATATCCTACTTAAATGTTACATCAAGGTTCCTCAAACTTGTATATTTATCAATCAAGCTTGTTGTAATCACGGGGGTGTCATTACTATACACGCCAAGGACAACGACGAATTTGCCGGACGGTGAAGTCAGTGGAGCGAGAGGGGCATTTACTAGGAATTTTTGTTTTTACACTAAAACTTTGGTTTTATTAATAATACTCGTTAATTATACAACTTTTTGGAAAATTGTATTTTTTCAAGTTATTAAATATTAGAATGTTGTTAATCTTCAAGATTTCAGTTGCAAATTTTGAAATAATTTGAATTGTGACTGATGTTGGTCACCCTGTTTCTCGCCGCCATCTCAGAATTCTACAGTCGCGTCGGTCGCCATAATTTTAGTTGGCATTGTTCTAAAGTTTTTGTGAGTTTTCTCATCGTAATTTTGTGGAATTTTGGTGGATAATCCATTTTAAATTGAAAGAAGTGTGATCGTTTTTGGTCTATTGTAATTACCATTTAAAAACATTCTATTTTGTAATTGAAAGTTATCTATTGGAGCACAATGGTCAGTGAAGTTTTATTAGATTATTAAAAAGTGGCCACGCCGCGCGGCGCTGAAACGCTGAGTTTTAGTAATTTGGAATTTTCTTGGACAGGTAATGTAAGTATATATACCTTATATTTATTAATTTTTATGTAAAATAACTACTAACACTACTCCCTGACTTTGATATTATGAAAGAGACCGCCCCCCCCCCCCCCCCCGCAGTAGGATGAAAAAGAAACAGAAATTATTTGTCTTTAATTTTCTTCCTTAATTAATTTTGACCAGAAGGATGCTCGATGGGGCACTATGGGTAACATTATACTTATAAGAATAGTAATAAGTATACATCATAGTTCTCAATATTCCATTTATAATCATACACCTCAGTTCATATGCAATAATTTGATAATATTTTAATTAGTATTTTTCATAACTTATCAGTGGACACCAGAAACTTCGGTACAACCTATAAAATCTGTTGTAAGCCATAGAAATCTTGGCAGTAACCTATTCTACGATTTTTCTGTAATATTTCAAAGAATAATGTTTGCTTTCGGCACACTGCTTTAACCCGTGACTTTTTCCTCTTTTTTCTCCCTCGTTTATTAATTTAGGTTATTAGTTGTAAATGTTTGTTTTGTTGTACTATCCATTTCTAAAGCTTTGACCCCTAACTTTAAAATATTGTAAAGTCTGTTACAAAAAAGTAAATGAAGCTGAGATTAAAGGGAAAAATTCCTATTTCATCGCTACCCTATTAAGTAGTCATAGTTTTCCACAAAATACCGGATACAACTCCTTCAAGATCAGGGGTCAAAACTTTAAAAAGTTTGTTTTGCCATTAGTTGCAGAAAAATGTAACAAACGTTCTAGTTTATGTGTCTGTATACTATATAACTCACTTAATGAACACTCCAGGGTAATACAGGGGCACCTTTAAATTCTTCTTTTGCTTCACGTAAAAAGTTTTAATAAAATACATACTTTGCAAAAAGCAGTTTCATCAGACTTCTGCCTACAGCTTTGACAGTAATAATAATAATCTCAACATAAATATTGCTTTAGCTCATATGATTATAACTTTAACCTATTATAGGGTTATTTCTAGGGCGGTATAAAAAGTTACTTGAGCACACCTTGAAGGCTTCCTTAGTCTATACTTTTTTATAAGCCAAAGAAACCTTTGAGGTATCCTGCAATGACTCTGCATACCTTTCCTAGAATAAAACTACAACAATATGAATCTAACCTAGAGCTTACATGCTTATTTATAACAAGATATTTTACTTTTACAAATCAAAGATACTGCTTTTGTTTTTCTTTTTTTTTTCAGTATACCCCTACAGCTCTATCAGCTGCTATCGAGAATCTGTTTGAGTGTTGAATCGCTGCTGCAGTCAACGGGAACTATTTGGTGTTAAATAAATATCAACTCATGATAGCAGTTTAAACTTTTGTAATGGATCGTCTTATTCTTTGTAGTTTAAGGTTTTTAAATTTTAATAAATGTTTTGTAGGTATATCATTGTTGTTTTGTTTAGGACGTTGATATAAATAATAAGATTGAGATCATCAAAAATATAACTCATGGTATTAATAGACTAGGTTGTATTAGTAATATAATAACTATTGCATCTTAAAAAATATATTTTTTGACATAATTGCTCAAAAATAAGAAATAGCCAGGCACATGCACATTTTTAACATTAACATAAAGCAAATGTTGCCTAGTTATTTATTATTTTGAGCACTTATGTCAAAAAATATATTTTTTAAGATGCAATAGTTATTATATTACTAATCAATCTTTTCAAATACTCCCGCCACTATCAATCGGTAAATACGTTATCTGTATTACCGATATTGTCACTTGCTCAGTCGGTAAAGCTACCTCCTATTTTTTTTATACCGACCGATTTACTTGGCCAGGTGGCTCATAGATGGCACATGTTGCGTCGAAATAACATGGCCGTGACTTTTCTCAAACCCTTTTTTCTTCTGTGGTTGTAATAACATAATATGAATTTATAGTTATTACAAAACATCGAGATTTCCAAATTAATAAACAAATCTAATAGGTACTCACCTTATCCATCTTTTTTTTGAAATTGAAAACTAAGAAAATTAAGTTTTAATATAAAACATGGACAAGAAAGAAAAAACTAATCAAAGTTAGAGGTTATGTTTTGACCGCATCGCATTTGAGCATTGAGTCTAAAGTAACGGCACCGGAACGTTATCAGTAAAATGGAAGGTACATTACTGTTGCGAAATTTTATACATTTTATAGCGTTTTTAATTTAATTGGTGATATTTATTAACATAATTATTTCTTTGTAGTAAACCTGTTTCAGGAACGTTAATAAAATTACGTTATTGGACGAGACAAGATATTTCCTTTTTAAAAACGTTTAATACATAACGTAACAAAGAAATTAAAATAAAAACATGTATGTGATGGTAAAAACAAAACGTATTTTAGTCTAACGTATAGTATAGTTAAGATAATTCTTAGTTACCAGAACGAACTGTTCTTTTCAAGTGATAATATTCTTCTTTTTACTATATTTCGAACAGAGACTATTGACGATTACAACATTGAGAACAAGAGTCATAGTACGGAATGATGTCGTATCCATTTTTTCGTGTTTTCAAGGCAAGAATCGGCCATTCTCATCTTGATTGCCTGGTTATTGCACGCATGCTTAGTTGTGACAATATTTTTTGTAATATATTTGTGTTTATTGTCTTTCTTGTGTATGTTCAGAAGGAAGTTAAATCATCAGTAAGTAAACATTTTATTTTTTAACCTTGCATGTGCACATTAGAAAGTTTAAATAGGCTTTTTATAAAGTATGACAAGGTGACCAGAATAAATGTAATAACTGTTTTGTGTTTGTTCTATGTTGTTGTCTACCTTATATTGACGACTCTTTAATCTGACCAAGTACAACAAATTTCATATAGCTATAATATATATTTTAAATAGAAAGTTCACGGGATATTTTTTTTTGTTTTTTAATAATTGCAGTTTCACATAATAAGAACATTTAAATAAGAACAATTCAGTTCTATAAGCAATTGAATAACCCAAAAGCTTGATTAAAATAAGTTAAATCTAGTATTTTTGTTTTGTATTGCATAAGTAGGTATGTATTAGAAAAAACAAGGACATTGGAAATATTATTTCTTAAAGAAACCACAATAACCCTGATCATTTATTCCAATTAGTTTACTCTTACCTAATAGAGTAGTAATACAAAGGCATTTTTTAAATTTAAATAGGGACTCTAGGAAGTAATATTTTTGGTTACTAAGTATAAAATACAATGATAATATTATTTTGTAGCATTAACAGTAATACTGATACCGTACTGCTCGTGTATAGGGTCCCCAATATATCTACATATCCCTCAATGATTTTATGTATTTTTCAAGATATCCAGTGAACTTACTGTTTAAAATATAATGGCGATATATAATTTTTTGAATTTGGTCAGATTAAAAATTAGTCCCTATGACATTATTTTTTTTAGAAATGAAACAAACAATATTTTTAAGTTATTTCTATTAAATCAACTTGCTAATTTTGCCATGCTTTATAAGCAGTTCTTTACGTTCTAATGTGCAATTGCAACGATAAAAAAAATAAAATGTTTATTTATTTATGATTCAACTTCTTTCTTATAATTAGAATGTACATACAGAAGAAGTTAATAAACAATGTTGCGACTACATAAGTGATTGTTACTTTATGGAAATTTAAGGTTTGGCCCAAATAAATGATTGCTTTGAAAGTATTTGTTTGTTCCACCTTTACATATTAGTTGTGAAAATTAACAGGTATGGTTTAAAAGCAGTAGGTACCATATAATATATTAGATGTAAAAATTGCTTTAGATATTCATATATAAAATTTTGTTGACAACTAGAATTTGTAGGTTGGGTTGGTTCATGTTATTAATTAGTTCAATAATTCAATAACGGCAATTGTTTTTGGTGGTAAAGATTACTTTTTAGGTTGAGTCCGATTTCACAAAAATAAATGGTTGTCAAAACCAAATTTTAGTAATTTATACCATGGTATTTTTAATAGTGTACATTTTCTTTTCCGATATAAAACTTTTCTGAAAACTTCGACCATTTTATTGTCAATTTCATTACTCCTAAAGGCTTAAGGGGAAGGGGGCAATTGCCCACATTTTCCCCTACCTTGGATCCGGCCCGACCGATACATAACAACATACAGCCATTGCATTATAAAATCCAAGTTGTGTCTCTTTTTGTTGCAGTTTGCATAACTTTAAATACTTTTCCAATGAACGTGGAACCATGATCCATCTCGCCAACAACTTTATTTTTGCTGATGCGGCCAATAAAATAGATCCAACTAGCCGTGCGGCAAAGGCGGTTATAGTAATTCAGCATTTCCAGGGTCTAATGTATTTAAAAGCTCAGCAAAAATTTGCAATTTAAGTGTAATTCGTCACAAATACGAAATTAATGTTAAAAAAATGCAGAATTCTAAGCCACTCAAATGATTCTTAAGCCCAATGCGAAAAGAATATGCATATTGATATACTGAAAGGGTGTTATAAGCTGTGGTCACTACGTACTATAATGGCCGTCGATGACACCCTTCATTCCTAGTATCAGTTGTTTTACAGAAATTAGGGTTTGGTTAGGGCAGGAATATTGTTTCTGTAATAGTTATTTACCAAATAAACAATATATTAACTTGCTTTTTCATAAAAATAACACTTCACAGATACACACATCAGAAAGTCTACGCACAAAATAGAGCAAAATGATCTCTAGAAATTTCAAATATAACAATACCGCACTTATTATTCAACAGGTGAACGAATGAATTCCGGCTCTGTGATATTAAGAGAACGTAGACAAGACACGCGAATTGATGAAGTACGGAAAGTGATATGCGAAGGCAAAAGCATCAGAGATATTAACGGCATCGATGTCAGGTTCTGTAACAATAATCTCTTGGTGGGTTTGTAACGGTCTCCGTTACTGGTTTATGCAATTCCTTAAATTCATGTCGACACTATTATTATGATGCCACTTTGGTTGATTCGGTATTGGTTCTGCCATCTGTCTTCAAGCAGCAATGTTTGCAATGGGCATACAGTACTTCCGTGTTCTTTTGTCGATTGGCAAACAGCTGGGACCAGCGTCTCTGGCGGTCCATCTCAAAATTAAGACGACAGGTTGTCAACCTGGGAAGTTGTTTTCGCCATCTTGCATGTTTATCCTTTCTGCATAGGGCCATTACTTAGTGATTCCAGGATAATTTGAAAATATAATTTTCATCTTTAGTAATCCAGATCTGCCGATGCTGGAAAAACCACCGAAAAAGGTAAGGAATTCATATTGTGCCGGACATTTTACGTTTCTCAGAATATTTTAATCGTATTGGTTGATTTTTATAACCTAATTCGAGCCTTTGTTTTTAGCCCTTATCATTTACCTTAAGTCACGTTTTGGACTGAGCTGTAATAGTCTTCACGCCTGATTTACTCCTGACTACAGTTTAGAAGCAGGCAGACTGCTTCCATTTCTGCTACTGATTTTTAGATATTTGCCCCCGTTTGCTGACAGTTCATCTGCTGTCGAGTATCCACTCACTGGCAGTGCTTCGAAGCTAAGAGTATAAGCCAATTCAAGAGGTCGGTCCACAATAAGCGTGTCTCGTGTCATCAGACCATTGGTACCCACCGCTATCAGTATTGAGTTTGGTTAGAAGCACAAGTAGTCCCACACTTAAGCCCACGGTGCTTACTTAGGGACGACTGTATCCCGCAGGCAGGTTGTTCAGGACTTATAGGATGTAAACAGCTAAGTAACATAGTTAGAATTACAGTTCGTTGGTAACACGTAGACTATACGTTCATTTTATTTAACTGACAAGTGGTCATTTTCATGTAGAAGCAGGCTCGTAATGTAAAGTAATTTTAAAATATCAAAAGTCATGTAAGTCGCACAGCGCCCATGTAAGGAACTTGCAAGTTTTCCGCGTCTAACGACCTGGATATAAATATTTTATGAGGTACTTGAACATATACATATACATACTTTACACTTAGGACCCTTGAACTTCGTTTTCTAAATATATTATTCATTTACCAGTTTTCACTAGGAATGTTGGCGAACGCGTTTGACATGAGAAACGTCAAAGCATTAAAAACGTGCGTGAAATTTACTATAGTATACATTTTTAAATTAATTTAAGGGTACCCAAAACAAGGCCTTACGTACTTAACACATAAAACCTTAAAGTTTAAGCACTTAACTGGCATGACATCGTTATACGCGGAGGCCGAGCGCAATATTACATTTTCCGAGAAGTTAATAAAACTCTCATAAATCAAACAGAAGCCGGGAATAAATCTTTCTAGAAAGGCTGCTGGATAAAGCTTTAATAGTTGAAATGTCATAGCTGTCACATGCAATCCCGTTCAGCTGCACTTAAATATGCGTTGGCTACAATAGTTTTTAAATTGTAAGCTTGGAAATCGTCACGAAAGTTGTCGGATACAGATATATTCAGTAAGATTTCAAAAGGATAATATAGCAAAAAAGGCCATGAAAAATCATTATAAATTATATTTTTAATTCCAGTTATGCACCAGTGGCATAGTACTGGGGAGGGGAGGGGGCAAAAAGGGGCAAATAATATAGTATAATGACATAGGTAAAAGTTACTATACTAAACTTTATAACAGTTGACGCTCTATATAATTTTAACATAAACTGAAGTTATATGATCGATTTTTTTTCGATGACCCTTAATTATTAAAACATAACAACTTTATATGTTAGAATATGATCACATCGTTTTATTTTGATAAGGTGTTTTCATCTCAGCTTTGTATTAAAACTAATCCCTACGTATCAAAGAAGTGAAGTTTTACGAGTAGCGACATCTAGTCAATGTTCGACAAAGTACCTGAACCTCAAACAAAGCCTATAGAAATAATCACAAATTGCCAGAGAAGATCACTTGCAAAGACATTCGTCACAATTCCAAGCGTTACGCGCTATCGTAGTCGTCGTCGTCGGTTCAAAGCTTTGAAGCAAGTTTCCCTTCCTTCATCGAACTTTATCCCTAGACGCGTTTCGTCATATCATGACTCATCAGTAGGGCTAGAAGTCGACAAGTGAAGGAAAAAGGTCTACTGTATACAGTCTTCATAGTATCAAAGAAGTAAATTTTCCCTTCACTCGTCGACTTCTAGCCCTACTGATGATATGACGAAACGCGTCTAGGGATGAAGTTCAATGAAGAAAGGGAAACAAAATTCTTTTCATTTTAAAATGGCTACGGAGCTTTGTACCGACGACTATGATAGCGCGTACTTAGCGGTAACACTTGGAATTGTGACGAATGTCTTTGCAAGTGATCTTCTCTGGTAATTTGTGCTTATTTCTATAGGCTTTGTTAGAGGTACAGGTACTTTGTCGAATATTGACTAGACGTCGCTACTCCTAAAACTTCACTTCTTTGATACTATGAAGATTTACAGTATACCGTTTCGCTTTACTCGTCGACTTCTAGCCCTACTGATGAGTCATGATATGACGAAACGCGTCTAGGGATGAAATTCGATGAAGGAAGGAAAACTATGATGATACTTAACATTGAATTTGTATGCATCGGTTTGTGGAGCTGTCCCAGTCTAGGATGAAGTTTATTAAGACTGGACGGTAAATACTTCTGCTTCAATTGCCAACCAAGCTGTAACCTCTAAGAATATAGTTACTTAATATCAGCGGCAGGGGGGCAGGGTAGGCACTGGCTCACCCTAGAAACATAAGTGCCCATCCTGGTGCCCACCCAAAATTGATGGATTCGGTTTTGCAATAGAATTTTCGGGGGGAAGGAGGACTTGGCTATGAAAGCTTTGATGAGAAAAGAGTGGCATTGTGTGTTATTTTCAAGAGAACAATTACTTTTTCTTGCCCCTGCTTATGGCGTTATAGAGCGTGGGAGTGGCGGTGACCTTTTTTTTTAGGAGTCACTTTTTTGATTTGGGTAGTGCCCACTCAAAAATCAGCGGGCCCGCTTGTGCCCACCCATCCTAAAAATCCTGGCGCCGCCATTGCTTAATATTTGTCAGTGGCGTGCGTGGGAGCGATGGAAGTACTGATCTTCTTAATTTCATGAGATAAAACCACATTATATATTTGTTGCCAATCTCCATTTATATTACCTCTTTTTTCTAATTATTTTAAATTTAAACCGAACTTTTTATATTTCTTTTGAAAGAAACTGTTAAGCGGCCGCATTTTTTAAATTATTTCAACATGCTTTAATAACGTAATTTTTCTTGTTCCAGATTCTAAAATATCCAATACATTAAGATAAATAAGTCAATATTTAACTCTACTTCATTTAAAGAGCCTCGCGATCCAAAATTCACGACCATATTGAGTGTTTTTAAATTTTTTTATTTATAACTTTTAAAACAACAAATTATAATTATGATAGATTGAAACTTGGACATCAAACGGCTGAATATTAAGAAAAAAGATTTGAATAATCATCATTAAATAACGTCTGATAGGTTTTATATCTTTATTGCTGGTTAAGCTCCAACTGAAGGCATTATGTAAAACCTCGCATGTAGACTTTTGAAGTTTTGAAGCATGGGGGTAAGCTTTAAAAGGAAAGCTGTTTAAAAGCGTGTTATCTCACGCCTTTCGGCTTAAAAGTGTATACATCACACTTTGGATGTAGATTCCGTGGTTGCGAAATTAAAATCCACATTATAATACACTGCACTTTACCGACAATATGGGGAAGAGAAGATTACATGCAAAACTTTTGGTATTATTTAAAAGCTTGACTCAAAATCTAAATTTTCCGCTTCAGGGCATACTTACATTGTAGGTGCTCTAATAAAATTACTTTATTTTTTATCTATTAATTAATTATTTACTTATAATACGGTTGCTATTAACATCATCATAATATTATAGGAAATATTAGCAGGCGATTTGCCCGGTGATTTTCATAATGCCCTGTAATTATTATTAAAAAATATATTGAACAAAATTTGAATTTATTTTTAACAATTTTTTAATATAATATTATTCTGTTTACGGGTTATCGCCGATTTCTTTTTAACTATTTCTCCTTTTTATGGCCCCGTATTTGCGGGCACCTGTCAAGGTAAAAGATGACTGTCAAATAAAGTTGTCATTTTGAAATGTGTGCTTTATTGTTATAAAAACTCGTAATCATAAATAAGAATAAATTTTATATTTTTGTCATTGTTTATGTACATTAGAAAGTTTGAATGAACTGCTTATAACGCATGGCAAAATTAGCAAGTTGATTTGATAGAAATAACTTAAAAAAAGTCTGTTTCATTTCTAAAAAAAAATGTCCTAGAGTCCTCATTTAAATAAAAAAATGCCTTGGTATTATTACTCTATTGTGCGTAAATCTATGGTGTTCTCTCATGTTTTTTATAATACATACTTATGCAATACAAAACAGAAACACTAGATTTTTAACTTATTTTAATCAAACTCTTGGGTTGTTCAATTGCTTATAGAACTGAATTGTTCTTATTTAAATTTTCTTATCTGCAACTGCGATAATTAAAAAACAAAAAATATCCCCGGCACTTTCTATTTAAAATATACAGCTATATAAAATTTGTTTTACTTGGTTAGATGAAAAAGTCATCAATATGACGTTCTTTTATAGAAATGGAACATAGAACAAACACAAAACAAAAAAAATATTTTTAAGTTATTTCTCATCGGGTCAGCTTGCCATGCTTTATAAAAAGCTCGTTTAAACTTTCTAATGTACAACTGCAATGATAAAAAATAAAATGTTTACTTACTTTTGACTTAACTTCCTTCTGCCAATAAGAATGTACACAAGAACGACAATAAACATAAATAAATTACACCAAATATTGTCACATCCAAGCATGCGTGCAATAACCAACATGAAAATGGTCGATTATTGCCTTAAAAACACGAAAAAATGGACACGGAACCGCAAAACACCCGAACATGATATAACCTCTAGCAGTCCTGGCTAGAATGATGGCACCCACTGTCAAGGGCGTCAAGTTTCTGTTGTAAAGTGAATAAAGCGATGCCGTTAGTTATACATATGAAAAATAATATTACTTGAAAAGAAAAGTTAGTTCTGGTAACTAAGAATGTAGCTTAATCAAAATTAACAAAATGATAGGGACTACAAATTCATAATGTGTTATTACAACAAGCTTAATTGATAAATACAAGTTTGTTGGAACCTTAATGTAACATTTAAATAGGATATATACAGAGTAAAATTCAGCTAAACAAAATATTTTATTTCTGCCAACTAATATGAAAACAAGATATTTTCTTTGTTCTGATGGCATCATTTTTTGGTAAATATGACCAAGAAAAAAATCTTTTTTGTTTTCCTAAATAAAAATAGTTATTTTTGGTAACGTAAACACGAGAACAAAAAAAAATTAGTACAAAATACCAAGTCATTTTTAAGAGTGTATGCAAAGAAATGACATTACAGTTTTAAAGTTATTGTTAATGTAATTGTTACTTAAATTAGTTTTTATTAAATTTCAGACACATGGTTTGAGAGATGTAAAAAAAATATATGGACAAATTCCCTTTTCGATAAGCTTTTTAAAAAGGTGCCACAAGTGATATTATTCTTTAATTTAAAAAAAAAAGTTTGTTCGGACCGTGCCCCCTCCTTGGGGTACCATTTTTTTTTAATGATAAAAGCAAGGACCATAAAAAATATTTGAGGACGTATTTTTAGATTTTAGAGCCGCTATAAGCAGCGTTCTGTTTAAAATCCTTACCTTGTATGTAGTTTATTTCATCCTGTCCAGTTAATTTACTTACCCTGTACTCATTTGCGGCCGGTAAATGGAACATTACAGTATCAGATACTGTAATGGGTTGCCCCTAGCAACAATGGTATGATTTTAGAAACAATGACTGGTTACTTTCAATCTTTGACAAGTTGTCACTTAAAAGGTAATATGACGTATTTGTTTATTATTTTTAAAAAGAAATATAAAGACAGGATGAAAAAAATATCATACGATACACGTCCGTTAGGTGTTATTACAGCACTCGTTTATATTCCAGACTCGGCTCCTATGTCGCCTCGTCCGTAAACCAACTCGTACTGTAATAAATCACCTACCGGCCTTGTAACGTAAAATACTATTGCAGGCTTTTTATCCATGCTTATTTATTAAATATCGAACAGATATTTATTAACATAACTGCGTAGTTTTGTTTTATTGCAACGTTTGATAAAGGTATTTAATATAATTAATTGTATTTTCTTATACAAATTCCCATGTTCCTCCCTTTTAATTTAGTACTGTAGGCGAGGACTGAAATCGAAGCGCCCCAGGTTTTATTATGTCGTATATAATAAGAAAGTCCTAACTTATAATTGAAATTTCTTCTGTCAAAACCAGTAGAACTATTAATTTTCTGTAACAAACAAGAATCTGTTAAACTCCCAAAAGCAGAACAAGCGAAGGAAGTAAGTGGATATTGATTGTATCAATAAATCTTTAAATACGGGTTGCTCGAGTTATACAAAAAAGGTGTTTATGTTAAATTATTTTAATGATGATAAAATTTAGTCTTGGAGCCCCGAAAATGCGGAAATATAACCCTAAAAAATATTAAATTTATTGAATGATCTATTATGTCTATGTATGGTTTAACCGGAAGTGAAATCAATTTTTAAATTTTAAATGGAACCCCTAAAATGTCCACAATTTTGGCCAACCATAGTAAGTGGTAAAGAGTAGGCCAGGGAAACATTAAAATGATTTATTTCAACCTATTTTATGCTATAAAGTGCTTTTTAAAAAACCAAACGGAACTTCTCGATTTTTTCAAATAACAACCCATTTGTATTATTATAATAAAAGTTTTCATGTAACATTCTTTTCAACGATGTATCACAAGTTAATAATTATTTATTAAGTAATAGTACAAAATTACCAAGAAATATCGTCATCATTAATGTTCTAGTTAAACGTGATTTACCTGGTTACAACTTAATATTAATGTAACATAACATAACAAGTTATGACCAGGTTGATTACTCTTAAATTGGACTTTGCTGTCAATCCCACATTCTAAATTGACCCTTTCGCACATTTCTACGATTTTAGAATTATTTTTTACTGTAAACCTAGGTTTAAATCTGGGTTAAAACTTAGGTTTAAGAGGACATTATAACATTCAGCCTTAAGTTAGTTTAAACAGAGACGGTCTCATTAAAATTTCATTCAAGTAATTAAATGCTTATTTTTCAAAGTAATTGGGTAAGGTATTTCTGTGCTTTCTGCATATTATAGTGACTAACTTAATAATGTTTATAATGCTCAGATAGAGCAAAACATATGAGTAACTTGAATGAAAGTTTAATAAGATCATGACCTTGTTTATACTTAAAATAGGTATCTTAGAGAAAATGGACAGCCTAGGCAAATTAAAGTTAGTTTATTCTTGATTAAAATATTTCCGCGAGGTGACAATTTTGTTTTATCGTATAACAATACTTTTTGTCCACGACTATTGTATAATATGTTCATTATACATGTGTTTACTCAATAATATTAGTACCCATTATTCACTAGTGAATAATGAACTCATAATTCACTAGCGAATAATGAAATCGACAGGTAATGCGATTTGAAATCAAAAAACATCATTGGTCGTTTCCCCTGTAAGGTCCATCCATAATACGACTTTGTGTGTATGATGAAAAATTCAAGCATGCCATGAATTGTCAAGTCGAAGCGCTTTGTAATTTTAATTTGAAAGATCAAAATATACTTAAAAGTTAAGAATTGTATTAAAAAAACTTACTAAATGATTAGAGATAGTAAAGATGAGATGTGTTATACCCTACCAGATATACAGGAAGCAGCAAAAATAGCAAGTTTAAGTTTATTACCTGTAAAATCGAAAAAAATTTATGTGTCTGCTTATGATTTGTACAATGGAGAATTGATAAGAAAACTAGTTCTTTTTCAGAATCCGTATTGTTAGTGTACTTGTAGACGCAGGTGCGGATATGCCTGCATTGAAAAGACACGGTGGATGGAAATCCACGGCGGTAGCAGAAGAATATATTGATGACTCAATGAAAAATAAAACAGCTAAAAAATATCAGACGAGATCCAGAAAAATCCTTTGGTCAGCCGTATATATGCAATGAGGCAGTATCTACATCTACATCTACTACAACGAATAACCAAGATGTTAATGTAGAATTAAATTCGATTCCTACAATTAACTTGGCATATTGTGTGAATACAAATATTACTATTAATATTTCTTAATAAATAAAGATGTTTAGTAATTCTGGCTACAATTATTAATGGATAGTCGTGGACAAAGTATAGTATTCTACTCGCATATAATGGCTTTTATTCACTTGGATAAAATTATGAAACTCGCCTCACGGCTCGTGTCGTAAACTTTATCCGAATGAATAATAGCCACCATTATATGCTTGTTGTATAATATACTATTATATTATATAGGTATATTTTAACTAAAAAAGTAATTAATTTAATTATCAGCATATTTTTTATAAAAAGCGATATAATATTTAAAACACTGAAATGTTAAAACGTCTTTAAACGTACTCACTAAAAGGTTTTAAAATTTAAACCATGAAAATATTTAGATCGTATACCTAGACTCCCAGTTGTGTTGTTATCATAGCATTATCGCTTAATTGTATTCTTTATTTGAATAAAAGACGTTTTTTCTTAATAAGTAGAAGACAAACCATAGAATATTTTTCTACTATCACATGGATGTTTCCTTTACACCAAAGTCATTGGATAAGTGGGTTGTTCCGGTAACCTTTACGAATATAATTTCTTATTCATTATTCATCCTAGTTACGATATGCACGTAACCAATTATAGTGATACAAAAAAACGAAGTTTGCACGTTTTACGAGTCGTTTTCTGTCACTTAACAAAAATGAGGTTGAGAATATACTTCAAATCTGTTTGTTATTTTTTATATTTGAATCAAAATATTTATCCCAGAGCCTATGCATACGCCAACTTTTTCTTAAAGAGTGCCTGAGATGGTGCGAAATTAGAGATATAAAACCAAAATACATTTTTACCGAACTATTCTTAAGTTTTTTCTAACCCGACTAAAGATTTGTGTACAAATACCCTCTTTTCAAAAATTTCCAGTTTTCCACTAATTTCTAGGCAATTGCTACCAGATTTAATGCATAAAATGTATATACAAAATGAACGTTTGTACTTACTTGCTTTGTTAGTTTTTTGCGATGACAGGGCTTCAATCGATCTTAAAACTTTTATTATACGAATCAGATATAGAAAAATAACTGGTAAATCTGCCTTAAATGGTTAAAAATGAACAAAGTACATAAAACCAAATAAAACAGAAAAAATATTTTTAGAAAAAAAATCCATTTTTTAAGATTATTAACTTATTCTGAATTACTAATGATTTTAAGGTTATGTTTTGTTTTGTCTTGCACAGAAAGAAAAAGGGTTTGTTCGGGTTTGTTACGCAAGCAGGCAAATGCTATGGTTTAAAAAAATGTATCCATTTTTATAGTTCTTTGTTTGTTATTCTGCAAAAGACCGAATGTGAAAAAGATAGATATATTTAAAGTGATTTTGTATAAATATAAGAATTGACCTAAATCGACAAATGTATTACAGTGCAATTCAATAGTTTTTTCCGAAAATCGATCGGAAAAATTGAGATTTTTGATAACATTTCTGAAAGAAAAAGTCAATATTTTATTACACTTAGTCGTTGCTACTGCTTGCTGATGTTAGCGTTCAGTATGTAAACAAATTTTTTTCTACTCCTACATGGAAATTTGCTGTTTCCTTTACACTTAAGTGGCGAGTAAAGTAGGCTATTCCAGTTAACCGTGCGGGAAAATCTCATATCCATCCTAGATAGGTAATGAAACCGACCAATCACAGTAGTCAATTACAGAGAAGCCATTGTTGTTCATAAAAGTACTGACCAATCACAGTATATTATTTATTCTAAGGCTCCGCCTTCTTTTTCAATACATTAAAGTATATAATTTAAATGCATATGGTACAATTTGTTATTAATGTGTTCAATATAATAAAATCTAGACTTTTTATAATAGATTTATCAATAATGCAACCTGCTGAATGTGCATAGAAAATGAATTTCATGTAGCATCATTTATCAGTTGGTTTTCCGATAATTAACTAAACGCTTCAATAGTCCAGACGTTAGAGCGTTGCACTATGGAACCAATGGTCGTGAGTTCGAGCCCGGCAACCTACAAACTTTTTTTTTACATTTTTTAGCATAAGATCGTAGAAAAAATATACTGTTCAACTCGAGTGGATTGTCCATATTGCCCTCGGAAGTTTGAGCACTTAATTTACTTTCTTGTGCGATATGGACATCATATCTACTCTTGTTGTACAAACTACTATTCTGTACAGCGACTTGTAAACTAAAACGTGTTAAGCTTGACAATTCAATATTACTGTGTTTCCGTAACTATGGAACACAAATATTTAATGGCATTTTATTTTTTTATTTTATTTGTGAACAAAGTTAATAATATTTATTTCAAACTTTTAACAAGTTGAGTGTAATAAGTTATGTCCTTTTCATAATTTTCGATATACGGAAAAATAGTATGTATACCACGTAGCCACATTCCCGGACTCCGTATTGTCAGTCTCGGATTGCGCCTCGACATACAATCTTTAGGGTCCTCCGGGAATATTCAGCTTTTCCTACTAGGTATACAATGTACTATTTATTATCTTTCTCACAAGTTCACGGCCAACTAAAAATATAAGTTATAATGCCTGATCGAATAAGTTCAGTCGTTAAAAAAATATACTGTACAACTCGAGGGAATTATCCATATTGTGCTCGGAATTTACTTGCTCGTGCGATATAAACATCATATCCACTCTTGTTATACAAACTACCATTACAATACAAAACTTAGTTGATTTAGTCTTCATTTTAAACTCAGAAATGTAAATTTAGGACGGTTTTAAATTTAGAACCATTTAGTAAATACCGCTCTTCATGTTTTATTTAAAAGAGCTTGTTAAAATGATATCATATTTCCATTCTTAATCTAAAACTGAGCTCATGTATCATTAATTAGTGCAAATTAGCTGTCTAGTTCTATTCTCTTGGGTAATTCACAGAAGTGCACAAAGTTTATGCGGAGATTTTCAGTCCACCACCCTAATTGTAGATTTTAAGCACTACCCTAGATATTCGTATTTCTTTTGTAAATCAGACTAATGAGATTCTAATTACTAATTGCAGTTGTTTTAACTACCAGAAGGTTCGGTGTATTTAATTTCAATGTTACATTTTACCTATTTTAAGGGAATAGTTTATATAAAAAGATATCTTTCGAAAATAAAATGTAAATCTCAATTGAAACTTAAGTTATAATAACATAGTATATGTATTATACATCTGTGTAATATTGTCAGTCTACCCTAGATATTTATACTTTTCTTATAAAGTGGAGCAGTGAGGATATATTTATTATTTAAATAAAATTACATTTTCTATACTCATTTAAAATAGTTATAATTGGTTTGAATCATGCAAAGTAATATGTTACTAAACTTACTATAAAATTAAATTTTCTACAGTAATTACATAATTGATTGAGGTTTTCTCTACTTCCACATGGACATTTTATGTTTCCATTACACTAGAGTGATTGGAAAAGTGGGCTATTCCGATAAACTGAACGGATATGATTTCATATTCATCCTAGTTAGGATATGAAACTGACCAATTACAGTGGTTAATTACAAAGAAAGTCGTTTTCTGATACTTAACAAAAGATTAAGAATATAATTAAAAAATATGCAAATCTGTCAGATTAATTTGTTGTTTTATAATCTAAATCAAAACCTTTATCCCTGTCTATGTATACACAATTTTTTCGTAAATAGGGCACGAAATGATGCGAAAATTATACCAATATATTACCAAAATATATTTTTACCGAACTAATGTTATTTTCAGACCGAACTAAATATTTTTGCACAGATTGTACATTAACGTTTTGGTGCAGTCCAAACCATCGTCAGGGTTAAAGCACCTTTTTCACATGCTATTTATTTTACAATTTTTTAAATTAGTCATTTGTTACTTGGTGCTTTAGCCCTGATGATGATGTGTACTGCACTGAAACGTTCGCGTTAATTTAATTAATAAATATTGTCCAAACAGAGGAAATCAGACCTTTAATTTGCCATTAAAGTAGCGGACGAAACCTAAACAAATCATATTAACTATTTGATTTTAAATTCTAGAACTCCTTGCCCGTATTAGTCTGAATAAGGGTACATTTTTGAAAGGGTATTTAATTATATTATGTTTTTTCAATTGTGTTTTTGAGTTTAAGGTTACTCTTTAAAATAATAGAAACATTTATGGAAATGATCTTTTATATTTAAATGGGTGAAGTTATCGGGTGTGTTAGATACTTAAGACTTTTTAATCAACCGTCTTAAAATTTGGATAAGAACCTCTAAAATCAAACCGAATTCACCGCACGTCAATAAATATAAAATATGGATTTGAATCCTAATATTAGGTATTCTAACTTTACCTACATTCGTAATTTTAGTAAGTAAGTAACTACTTACTTACTATAAAAGAACAGTTCTGGTCAATAAAAAAAATATTTGTTCCATATTAACATTTTTGTTAATAAATAATGATATTTGAAAAAAGGAAATAAGTACGGAATCATTAGTTTTTATCAGCGTTCTTAGTACTTATTATATAAAGTTTGGTTAACATATCCTAAAATTCTTAAATTTCAGATCAAGAGTCAAAGCCTTTTACTTTACTTTTATGTGTCTTCTTATTTTTACTAGAAAGCAATTATTAAAAATTTACCAGCGTTTTTCAACGTTTTGTACTGTAATGTGAGAATACTGTGCGCCAATGCCAACTGATGGCAATAACAGCATGTTAGATTTTATATTAGATGTTGTAAGTAGGTTTAGTGAAAGTAGTCATTCGAGCTTAATAAAAAAAAAATATTTACCAAAATTAACGTCGTCTTCTTGACCAGCTGCAAACGAAATAGCTTATAATAATCTTCCCTTCTGACTATAAATTCTTAGAATACACCGGCAAGTGCTAGCAAGTCTTTGATGCGACCAACCGAAGTTTATTTATCTTAATTCACTTTGGAAATTTCATAGCAATTATTATTCGCATTTTAAACAATGAACATCCCTAAACAAAACGTGTACTCTAAATAAAAGAATGTAACATGATTTAGCAACAAACTTCTACAACACACAGCCGCAAAACTTACAAATTACACAAAATATTACACAAACTTTACTCATAGACAATCCTAGAGTCAAACTCCCCATTTATCTTCATAATAGAAGGTAAATAACCAAAAATATCCAATTTTCATGACTAACCACGTGCCAATAGGCAACACCTACTCTTAAAGCCCGCTCAGATTTGTCTTCAAGCCTTAAGCAAAACTTTTCCTACTCTGTACCTGACCAAATCAAGATGGCTTTTTCGTTCGCTTTTTCCAGTAAACTTAAAGCATAAATGCAAAACTTAAGAAATAAATAACAAAACCAATTCAAACTTGTAAGTAAAATAAATTCCCTGATAGCAATAAAGATTACGGAACTGCCTGAACAAAATTTTAACGATAATAGTAGTTTGTACAACAAGAGTGGATATGATGTCCATATCGCACGAGAAAGTAAATTGAGCACGACGCCGTAGGCGGACTGCTCAAACTTCCGAGGGCAATATGGACAATCCAATCCACTCGAGTTGAACAGTATATTTTTTCTACGACCTTATGCTAAAAAATGTAAAAAAAAGTTTATAGGTTGCCGGGCTCGAACTCACGACTATTGGTTCCATAGTCCAACTATGGACTATTGAAGCGTTTAGTTAATTATCGGGAAACCAACTGATAAATGATGCTACATGAAATTAATTTTCTATACACATTCAGCAGATTGCATTATTGCTAAATATATTATAAATGCATCTAGATTTTATTATATTGAACAAATTAATAACAAATTGTACCATATGCATTTAAATTATTTAATTTATTGTCTTGAAAAAGAAGGCGGAACTTCAGTAAAAATAATATACTGTGATTGGTCAGTACTTTTATGAACAACGATGGCTTCTCTGTAATTGACTACTGTGATTGGTCAGTTTCATTACCTATCTAGGATGGATAAGAGATGTTTCCGCACGGTTAACTGGAATAGCCTACTTTACTCGCCACTCAAATGTAAACAGCAAATTTTCATGTGGGAGTAAAAAAATTTACATACTGAACGATAACATCAGCCACCACAGCGCTGCCTTGTGGGTGATAAGAAATTTATTTATTATAAAATGTCTATAATATCCTAGTATGTAAAAAGTTATTATACAAACTAATATGAATAAATAAAGAAATTCATTCATGAAATGAAAATGAAATGTAGATTCAATTAATCTAAAATTATAGCTTAAGACAACAATCGTTTCGTGGCTTTTATAACAACGAATAAGGAAAGGCAAGCAGTTTTAAACAGTTTTTATTTCTTCGGTGCGTCCCTCAGCATAAACGGGTAGTTTGTATGTTAAAGTGTCGAAAGTTATGTAAACCGTAGATTAGAATTGTAACGATTTATTTACTTGATAGGGTTTTACATTTTGTGCCAGCCTTGGTTTTTTGAGGTAAGTTAAATTTGTGTCTAACTTCGGTCACTTTATGCGGTATTGTACAACACAAGAGCATGATGAAAACAGAACTGGCGAACAAAAAATAATAATTCCTATAGTAAGGAATATTAATTTTTTTTTGTTGTTGAGAATGTGATTACCTTTCATATTAAGAAAAACATGTCTACATTTTATATTTATCTTTATTAAAATTGTGTTAGAAAATTTAGTAAGATAAATCAAATCTTTTAATATTTCTTTGTGAAATTAATATAAAGGCAAGCTAAAATAGAATTTTATAAATATTCATTTTAATTATTAAAAGCCTGCGAAGTTTTAGGAAACCCAATTTAAATCAAATAAAATAACTTACTCATTTTGGTATCAACACGGCCTAAGTCTCTCTCGTCGAATTGAAAAGTTATTATCCCAACTTCAGTGAATACTATTATGTCATAAAGTTAGAAGTTAGTACAAATTATTTCACTTAAATAAATTTCGCATGTTACTTCCACTCTTCCACAAAGTTAGAAACCGGCTGGAACAAGCTTTTGATAAATATATCTTGCAAATTATATTATAAGCCTTAAAGTTATGATGGGCAAAGCTTCTTCTAAATTAAATTAGAAACTTAAAAATATTAAAATTCATATTATCACAAATTCAACATTTTTAACACCTAATAGTCATTTTTTACTGGTAATTTCCTGCCTAAATAATGTTTGATGTATTCTGTTTTTCAAAATTTTATGTATTTTTTCAAGATAAGAACTCATTAGTACTAAGAAACTAAACCAAGTGAACCCATCCAATGTAAAATTTTATCGCTCGTAGTTTGGGACGACGCCGACGTACAAATCTGTATTGTGTATAGGTAGGACACGACATGAGATCGCGTACAGTACCGCCCTGCCAAAGCGATTCCAGACTGAAGCCGTACGCGTAAATTATCGTGACGTCGATTTCCGCGCACTCCCTTCGTGTGTAGAAACGTATTTTCATTAATAGTTCAAATTCGTAAGAACACTCTGGGCTAGCCACCCACCAACAGCCAGCCGACCAACCAACAGGACCACTACCGAGCCGAACATCTGCCGAAGGACGTAAGAACCCACGTGTAGACTACAAGACCCGCCATTTCCTCTAGCCGTCTACACCATTACTGTCCATACAAGATGTAGTAAATATGAATATTTGTTCAATTTCAGATCAAAAGTAAGAGTCATCTACTTCTAGTTTTTTTTTAATACTGTGGTACGGCAATACTGAAAGCCAACTGACGGTAATGACATCATTCTAGTTAGTATAGTAATGGCTGTTTTGAATTCGAACTTGCAGGGATTTTAAATTATTTTAGCTGTTCTAAAAAGTTTTAGTAAAATGTAAATCTTTAATATAAATTAAAGTATCATTGAAAATTTTAATTATTACCAATTTACCTTGATTTAATATTGACATGTTTTAAATAAAAAAAAATGTGACACTTATATTAGATTTTTTTTTTAAATGTATGGAAACTAATTTTCGAAACACCAGAAAATTTCTTATACCACAAGGTTATATTTCATCTAACACCGTTAGATTTCAAAATATAAATCAGATTGCATAGTACTTAATCGGAGAATAGAGGAAATTTAACCTTATAGTGAAGGACCTTTGGGATGGTTCGAAAATTATTTTTCATATATTTTTTAAATATTACTGCCACCTAAGTACCTAGTAAGAAAATCTGTGTTTTTATAATTCTTGTAAAGCCTCTGATGGGTTTGTCGGATAGACTATCAAGAGATGAGTTATATACAGGGTGATTCCTAAGTTGATACTTCTTTTTTAGCTGTGTATAGAAGGCATTAAAATAAACAAGTTTTTTAAATACCTTTTTTCAAAAAACTCAAAAGTAGGCAAGATAGAGAAGTAAAAAATCTAAGTGCAGGCCTGGCATCAAAACATACCCCGCTATAGTTTCTGTTGTTTTTTTTATCTCTTATTAGTAATTCAATTTACGGGTGGTGTTGAGCAATCCGCTGTATTGTGTTTTTCTTAATCAAGTAAACTTTTAAATTGGTGACAGATGAAAATATTAAATAACTAATCTAACACCCAGAAGTTTTCTTAATGTTATTCAACGGGCAAGTTAGGCAGAACCGTATTTGATTCGTAGTGTAATAAATGAATGTAAATACTTTAATCTTGAGTTTTTTGAAAAATGGTATTTAAAAATGTTGTTTATTTTAATGCCTTCTATAAGCAGCTAAAAAAGAAGTATCAACTTAGGAATCACCCTGTATAATCCTAGAAGGGTGATATTATAGGTTCTAGAACGGCAGTAGAGTTTTGGACTTGCATTGTCTTTATTTGTTTAGAATCACTACGTTTCAACTGGTAAGCATCTCCAGTCGTCTTCAGGTGAATACTGAATAAGTATGGTAACTACAGCTCTATTTATACTAGGCAGGTGCTGTGACGCATGACTAGTGGGTGGAGTCATGCGTGTTGCTAGGTGATGATGCATAACTGGATGAGTCATGCTTGATGACGTCATGCTCGATGAATCATGCGTCTAACTCTTGGGTGGTCTTATTCTAAGATTACATTTACTTAACAATGGTTTCCAGACGTTTCTCATATCTAATGAAGGCTTACTAAAGCAACCTGGATTTTCGTGTATGGTCGCAGCTTCCTTAAACTTCCTCTTCCTCCAGTGCGGTTCTTTTTGCAGGATTTCCGCTTTTGTCCACATGATATGATGGCCGTGCGTCCAGGCGTGGTCAGCTGCACCTGATTTTTCGGTCTCTCCTTTTTGGGTGTTATTTCTATGTTCTTTAATCCTTACTTCTAGTGGTCTTAGTGTCTCACCAATGTAAGATTGGCCGCATTCGCAGGGGATCTGGTAGACACAATTTTTCTTGTCTTTCTGGCTTGCTGGTTTCGTCTTCGTTAGGTGGCTTCTTAAAGTGTCTCTAGAGCTGAATACTGTGTTGATGTTGTATCGTTGTCCTAGTCTTCTTATTTTCTCGGATACTCCTTTGACATACGGAATATTGAGTATTGGTTGTATCTCTTTCTCTGCTTTACGTGTGTTTGGCCGATTCTTGCGATTTTCCAATATTGTGTCAATCAATTTCATGGGGTAGCCATTCTTGTTGAGGTCGGTCTTGATGTGGTTAGTTTCTCTTTTAAGAGCTTCGTTTGAGTTGCAGAGAGTAATTGCTCTATCCACCAGGTTTCTTACTATGCCATGTTTTTTGTTGTTTGAGTGGTTTGATGTATAATTGAGATATTGCCCTGTATGTGTAGGTTTTCTGTACACTGAGGTTAGGAAGGTGTTGCCATTTTTCTCTACGTTGACGTCTAGAAAAGGTAATTGGTTGTTCTCTTCTTTCTAAATGGTGAATTTAATTGTCGGTGCAAAGTTATTAATATGATGTAAGAATTCTCTGAGTTCGTCCTCGTTTTCGTTCCAAATAATGAAGGTGTCATCCACATATCTTAGCCATATTTTTGGTTTCTTCTTTGCTTGTTTTATTGCTTCGGATTCAAACCATTCCATATAAATGTTGGCGATTATGGGCGAGAGAGATGAGCCCATTGGTAGTCCGTCTTCTTGGCTAAAGAATCTGTCTTTTTCCTGAAAATAAGAATTGTTAAGGCAGCATTCCAATAGTTCCATGATGGCATTTGTAGGTAGCGGTGTTCTTTCTTGTAGGGTCAGGTCTTCCTCAAGTCTGCTCCTGATGACCTTAAGTGCGTCTTTTATAGGGACGTTGGTGTAAAGACTTTCGACGTCAAAGGTGACCAGTTGGTCTCCTGGTTGTACTTCCTTTTCTCTTATTATTTGTGCAAAGTGTTGCGAGTTCTTTACAAATGACGTACTGTTTCCTTGAAGTGGTTGGAGTAGGGGAAGTAAAAATTTACCTAGTTCATATGTAGGGGAGTTACGGGAGCTGGACGCACGGCCATCATATCATGTGGACAAAAGCGGAAATCCTGCAAAAAAGAACCGCACTGGAGGAAGAGGAAGTTTAAGGAAGCTGCGACCATACACCAAAATCCAGGTTGCTTTAGTAAGCCTTCATTAGATATGAGAAACGTCTGGAAACCCTTGTTAAGTAAATGTAATCTTAGAATAAGACCACCCAAGAGTTAGACGCATGATTCATCGAGCATGACGTCATCAAGCATGACGTCATCAAGCATGACGTCATCAAGCATGACTCATCCAGTTATGCATCATCACCTAGCAACACGCATGACTCCACCCACTAGTCATGCGTCACAGCACCTGCCTAGTATAAATAGAGCTGTAGTTACCGTACTTATTCAGTATTCACCTGAAGACGACTGGAGATGCTTACCAGTTGAAACGTAGTGATTCTAAACAAATAAAGACAATGCAAGTCCAAAACTCTACTGCCGTTCAAGAAACGTCATTGTCTCCAACCTTTAAACAGACATTATAGGTTCTAGTTACAAGTCTTTCATTTGGAAAGGTATGTACTCTATACTGATAAGAACAAAAGAGTTGGAAACCGTCATCATACAATTACATACATACATTGCCAATTACATCTTCACTTTGTGTTAGTACTATGCAATTTGATATCTAACAGTGTTAGACGAAATTTAACATTATATTATAAGAAAAATGTTTTTACAAAAATAGAATAGCCGCAGTTATATCACTGTAGCTTTTTACTAAATAATATCAAGTAGGTATGAATGTATTTAAAGTTTTTTAATTCAAGAACGAAATATACTGTACTATTAAATTAAAAACTTATTTAAAGTCCCATTTATCTAAGCACCTAGTTATAACTATATTTTAAGTTTAAAGTTGGTACAAATTAGTTCCGGCGATCATTCTTGCATATTACTGGCTTTAAGTCTAAAACCATCTGGCAGCTGGCTTTTACTAATGGAAAGTGTTTGCAAACTCTCTTTGAAACGTTAAGCGTAATAGTTAAATACTGTCTTTTATTATACATGACGCTTCAAACCTTTTCCCTTACGCAGCTTCGTTTATACTTGTGACCTACTTTTAAAAAATGTAGATAATAAATGATTATACTTCGAAAGAAGTCGATCCATTTTGCAAAAAATCTATATTAAAATAGAGTATAAGGCTTCTAGATTTAACTTACAGTGGTTCTAATAGTTTTAATTTGTTGGTTGCTGTACAAGGTGAGTTAACGATAGAGTAAAGTTTATTTTCTCCTTTATCATAGACATTCGAAATACAAAAGTTGTAGAGATCATTGAGGTGCACATTTTAAAATTATACTAAAGTAGATGGGGTGGCCCAAAAAAACGTGGCGAATATAACTTAGGTTTTTTTTTAATGGAACACTCTACATATTGTATTCTTTTCTAATTTCCCACTAAATTCTACGGTCATTTTGTAAATCTCGAATGGCTAAATTCAATGGCTTTTGAGATATTGACGTTTCAAATATGGCATTTTTAGACTTTGACAGGCTGTAACATTGTAACGGTTTATCTTAGAGAATAACGGTTTTCACCCCCCAGCATAACTTTTTGTTCTCAATCTAAAAGTTACAACTTTTAAACTGGTTTTTTGGTTTAACATGATAAACCGGAACTTGTAACTTTTAGATAGAGAACAAAAAATTAAGATAGGAAGGTGAAATCCATTTTTCTATAAGATGAACCGTTCCAATATTACAGCCTGTCAAAGTCTAAAAATTTCATATTTTAAACGTCAATATCTCAAAAACTATTGATTTTAGACATATAACATTTACAAAATGAGCGTAGAATTTTGTAGGGAATCAGAAAATAATACAAAATATAGGGGGTTCCATTTAAAAAAACCATGCTATATCCGCAACATTTTTTTGGCTACCCCGTATACTCCAGCATAATTTTAAAATGTGCACCATAATGGTCTCTATAACTTTTGTATTTCGAATTTTCATCTAATTCTTAAGATAAAGGAGAAAATAAACTTTATTCTATCGTTGACTCACTCACTGTAGTATCTGAAAATCTTTTGAAAAGACAGTAGCACTGGTAACCTAACTGAGTGCTCGGAAACTATGAACAGGAGAGGTCCGCGACTAATCAAAAATTTTCTTTAACTGGAAACAAAAAGATTCAAATAAATTCGTGAAGAAATCAAGAATTTTAGTTAAAACTAAGTTTAATAGACAAATCATTTTATTTTTATTTTCCGCTGATTCCTCATGCATGCCTAAGTAGCTTTTTATGAGACAACAATTAAATAAGTGGAGTAATACTGAGGAATTAGGTGCTTTTATACCAACTCTCTAGTTAAAATCGATTACAGAGAACTTATTTATATACTTAGTTACTAACTTTCTATAAACAAAGGCCATGTTAAAATTATAACCTGATATTAATTTATTTACGTACACTGATATTAATTATTGAATTTGTTTTATGTTAATTTTATTTATATTCCATTCTAATTTAAACTTATAAATATTTATTAAGTATTCATTACCTGGTGTAACATAAACTAATTTTTTGCCCTCCGTTGTCATTGTTCCCCCAATTGAGACATACGATTTATTTCACTTTAAGGATTTCCAGAGATCCTTAAATATGATACCGTTTTGTTGATTTTCTAAATGTTACATTTACAATTTACATGTCTGTTTAAAGGTTGGAGACAATGATGTTTCTTGAACGATAGAAGAGTTTTGGACTTGCATTGTCTTTATTTGTTTTACATCACAACGTTTCAACTGGTAAGTATCTCGTCTTCAGGTGAATACTAAATAAGTAAAGTAACTACAGCTCTATTCATACTAGCTAGATGCACTGGAGCATGACCGAGATGGGTGCAGTCATGCGTTTAGTTCGTGTGCGGTATTTTAAGTTTACATCTACTTAACAAAGGTTTCCAGATATTTCTTATATCTAATGATGATTTACTAAAACAATCTGTATTTTGGTATATGGTAACAGCTTTCTTGAACTTCCTTTTTCTCCAATGTGGTTTTTCATGCAGGATTTGAGCTTCTGTCCACTTGATGTGATGACCGTGTGTCCAGGCATGGTCAGCTGCACCTGATTTTTCGGTTTCTCCTTTAAGCGTGTTGTTTCTGTGTTCCTTGACCCTAGTTTCAAGTGGTCTAAGAGTCTCACCAATGTAAGATTGGCCACATTCGCAGGAGATCTGGTAGACACAGTTTTTCCTGTCTTTTTGACTTGTTGGTTTTGTCTTCGTCAGGTGGCTTTTTAAAGTATCTTTCGAGCTGAATACCATATTGATGTTGTATCGTTGTCCTCTTCTAATTCTCCCAGATACTCCTTTGACATACGGAATGTTGAGTGTTGATTGTGCCTCCATTTGCTTCTTTTGTGTATTTGGCCGATTTTCCAATAGTTTATCAACCAAATGCATGGGGTAGCCATTTTTGTTGAGCTCCGTTTTGATGTAGTTAGTTTCTTCTTTGAGGGCTTCATTTGAATTACAGATGGTAATTGCTCTATCCACAAGCGTTCTTACTATGCCATGTTTTGTGCTGTTTGAGTGATTTGAAGTGTAATTCAGATATTGACCTGTATGCGTAGGTTTCCTGTACACTGAAGTATGGATGGTGTTGCCTTTTTTCTTTACGTTCACATCTAAGAAAGGTAATTGATTATTTTTTTCTCTCTCCATGGTAAATTTGATTGTCGGCGTCAGGATATTAATGTGATATCGGAATTCCCTGAGTTCGTCATCGTTTCCATTCCAAAAAATGAAAGTGTTACACTTGTTATGTTTTTCCTCAGGAAATTTTCTGTAGTATATATTTTATTGATTGGGTGTCACTTCTCGCATGGGTTGTTGGGTTGGGAGTACCAGCGGACTCTGATTTTTGTGTGATTTTGACCTAACATGTGAGAGTTTCGGGTTTCGAACAGTTACAAAGGTTTTCTAAATGGTAATTTGGAAGTTTAACCTGTGGGGTCCAATGTCTAATGAACCTGTCCATTAGACGAACTATTTGAAACCCGAAATTCTCACACGTCAGGTCAAAACCATACAGATAAAAAATGTTATTCTTGTTAAAACACCAATGAAGTTTGCCTACGATAATTATTGAAGCTTATGGTTTAGAGCGAAAAGATACTTAGACTGTAGTAATAGTAATTTACGATATTAGTGTTGTAAAGATTCATATTACAACACGAGATTTTAAAGTTGTCAAACGAGGCGTCAGCTAAGTTTAGTAAAACATCGAGTGTAGTAATATGAATTTACAACAAGAATATTTTACAAAATTTTATCTACTTTCATCTATGAATAAAAATATTTGGCAAAAGGCATTTTTTTAAATAAAAATGTACCTGTAAAAATGCTACTGCTATTAAGTTTACTAATCAATTTTTTTTGTTACCTTTCGCATAGTTAATGTTTCGCTTGGTTACTGTCGAAACTTTGTCAAACAAATTCAAAAATATAAAAAGCGTTTTTCAAAATGAGCGATTCTGATGGAAGTTTACCCTCTGATATAGAAGCAGCGGCAAACGAAGCGATCTCAAGTTTAGTTCCGACAAAATTCAAGGCGCGGTATGAGTTGGAGTATCAGAAGTTTGAAGATTGGTGCAAAACAAAATAAAGGAGGTGTCTGAGAAAATCCTTTTGGGTTATTTTTCCGTAAAGCAATGCTTCCAGAACCATCTACACTATGGACTCACTACTCAATGTTGAGAACTATGATTTCAGTCAAGAAAAATTAAGATATAAGCAGATTTTCTCAACTAATCGCATTTTTGAAAAGAAGTTCAGAGGGTTACAAGGCCAAAAAGTCCAAAGTTTTCACAAAGGAAGACGTATGTAAGTTTCTTAGTACTGCAGATGAGGAAACATATTTACTCATGAAGGTTGTTATGATAATTTGCATTTTTGGGGCTTGTCGGCGCGAGGAACTAGCTAAGTTAATATTGGATGATATTGAACACAATGATTTGTATATAAAAATTGTGATTCCATTTTCAAAAACCAAAATTATGCCAGAATTTGTTATAACAGAAGGAAATGTGACAGGTGTCAACTGTTTAAGTATTTTTCGAAAGTATGCTATACTTCGTCCTCTTAATGCAACTCACAGGCGGTTTTTTGTATTCTATGGAAAAGGAAAATGCACCTCCCAGCCTGTCGGAATTAATAGTTTTGGAAGTATACCAAAATAGATTGCAACAAAACTTGGATTGAATAATCCCGAAGGATACAGTGGACATTGTTTTAGGAGGTCCTCAGCCACCATTCTAGTTGATGGTGGTGCAGATATGCAGATGTTAAAGCGTCATGGGGGCTGGAAATCCTCTTCTACGGCAGAAGGCTACGTTGAGAATTCTTTAGAAAATAAGAAACAAATAGCAAAGAAGATCATGGGGTCAGACACGGATTTAATGATTAGAAATTCGAACGTAAGGGGCTCCATCACATCCACTTCTGGTATACAAATTTCTAACTGTAAAAAGTGTATTATTAATGTTTATAATAAAACTTAAGTGTTATATTTTAATTAATAATTGGTAATTAATTTTATAATTGTTAATAATAAATCATTCTTCTAAAAAGTGTGGTTTTATTTAACAGCAAAATTTTAATAAAACCGTTTTTTTCCTATTACAGCACTAGTGCTGTGTTGTTACAAAACGATTTACAGAACTGTAAAATTCATATTACTAGATGAAAGTAGATAAAATGTATTACTAATTGATTTTTCTTTCTTCATTTGGTTTTGTGGAATTCCGCTTTAAAATTATATCCCAATATTTTCTTTATTGTGAAAATAATATCAGGAAAATGTACACGTTGATGTCTCGAACTACATGCTTTATTATAACTTATAATTAGTAAACTTGGAGTCTTCAAATAAGCCTGCTTAAAACATTTATCTTCAACAGCTTTATCATATCGTCACATTTTACAATAAAGATACCTGAAAGGAATGAGAGGAAACTGTTTAAGTGTCTCTCAAAATTTTACATACAAAATAGAAAGTTGAGGATAGCATAATGGCGTGGAAGAAGTGAAAACACACGGCGAAAGTTGTTCGAGGCAGGTTAATCTTTAATTCTATGGAAATTAGGGTGGTGGAATCTGTTTTCTCTGCGGAATTGAAATTCGATATACCGCTTTTCCCTCGATACACGTTAATTTGCAACAAACTTGTCGGTAAAATTTAAATTAACCGAAGAACTGTACCGGATTGTGCTAAATTAACATAAGTAGGCCGTGTGTTAAGCGTTATTAAAAGTTTTGTAATTATTAATTAATCTTGGATTATTTACAATGAAATCCGTTTACTAAGAAAGATCGACATCAACTATTCAATTTATTTTCTAGACCGATTCGAATTTATATTTTCCTACGACCACCTATAAAAATGAGAAAAAAAGCACGGTTAACTTGATTCGAAAGCGCCGAATATCACACGCGTGTTGAATATAGTTATTTTCCTAACAAGTGCGCAAAGTGATACTTTTCCGCACGCAAGTACAGTTGGACGAACGACGCGAAGCGGAGTTCGGATAAGTTCTTGCGTGCGGAAAAGCACTTTGCGCACTTGTTAGGAACAACATTTTTCCTACGAGCTTCATATCAGATAACAACAAAAATAAAAATATGATAATTTATTTAACAGTGTTTAAGCCTTTTTATGATTTGATAAAAATAAAAGTGTCGGTGTTTGTAGATTCTTGTGGACATAGAAACTGAGGAAAAATCTGACATCATGTGTCAAAATCGACATGTACATTTATTGTTGCTTGGCAATATTATAATCATTTATCACTATACGAGGTACTTAAAAAATACAGTTTTTTTCGTTTTAAGCTGAAATACAAATATCGGGAATTACGATTAAAAGATAAAAGAGAATACTCTTGCAACGGCTTCTCACATTGCCATAAAATAGTTTACAGCTACTAAAATAAATATAAATATTCCCTACCAAGGAGATTTTTGAATAGTTTTACTTTTCCGCACCCAGTGCGGATAAAAGTCTTATCCGCACTGGGTGCGGAAAAGTAAAACTATTCAAAAATCTCCTTGGTAGGGATGGATAAAAGTCTTATCCGCACTAGTGCGGAAAAGTGTAACTTTGCACACAAAAATGCGTGCGCAAAGTACTACTTTGCGCACGCTCGTAGGAAAAAAGTATTTCAACACTAAATACAAGGCACACTATTTAATTTAAACAAATGATGCCAATTTGACAGACCACCCTATTTATTAAAAGAAACAAATTTTAGAAAGCAGTAATTGTAAAGTGTTTAACTTTTTTATCATGTATTTGTCGAGTGATTCAGAATTAGAGTGTGAAAATACGCCACCTGAAATTATAAAAAACGTTAATAATGTACTGGAAAAAAAAAATCGCGCTGAAGAAAATGTCATATATTAAACAAGAACTGTTTATGGGTAGCCATAGCGCAGAGACTAGAGCTCTGGCCTACAGATCGCAAGGTCACAGGTGTAAATCCAATCAGGTATATTTGACTTTTTTTTATAAAAACATTAAATAATTCATAGAATTATTTTAAATTGAAATCTTTCTTGTTGGGTGGATTTTTTAAATTTATGTTTAATGCATTTTTCCTTGATTAAATTTAAAACTTTTCATTCTGGTTAATCTAGAAGTTAATCCAGGATTAGTTCTTCCTATGATATATAAAATATGAAAAAATTAAAAAGTTAAACTACAAATAAAGGAAAAGCCTATTGACAAACTATGAAACCAGATATTAAGTGGAACATAATCCTTAGTATGCTAATTTCAACACTAGTGTTGAAATATTTTTTTCATAAATCAAAGGCTTTTTTAATAATCCTTTGTGCTCGTAGGAAAAATAGTGTACATTTCTCGTGTGAAAGTGATTATTCTAAAACTCACTCGGCTGAAGCCTCGTGCTAAATATCTCCTCGTTTGGAAAGTATCACTTGTTATGTAATATACTATTAACAATTGTACTGTATGTTACAACCTTTCAGAGAATGTACACAGGTCATAAATTCTTTAGTTTATTCTTGCAAGAAGGTAAAAAGAAAACCCGATTCCTAATTGTGCATTTTTGATAAATAATTATAACTATCAAGAATAGCAAACAATTGTAAAGTTGAAAATTGAAACTTAAAAAAAATATCCCAAACATGGTAAATGCAACGAACAAGTGTCACTTGTTCATTTTACATTTTGTCTCGTATTGTTTTTTTTTTTGTTTTTAATATTATTTTAAATTCAATTCTACCCGAATTAAGGATGCCATTGTGCAATTGACAAATATCACTGATAATGGCGAAAGCCGAAAGCGCTCTGCTACAATATTAATAAAGATAATCATTTACACGTAATACAAAGTCTTTTTTCTTCCAAAATTATTCGAGAAAGATTAATTTAACTCAACAAAAATGATGATTGCACGATTCCCTTGGAGAAATTTAAACTTAAAAAATCGCCTTTTCCTCGATACATTAAATACCAACTAACTTAAAAATACAATTTAAATTAAATAATTTCATTTTAATATATATGTATATTAACAAAAACACCGTTTAAAGCTTTTATTTATCTTGGATTATAAATACTTAAATCAATACACTGAAGAATATACAGGGTGTAAAAAAACTCTGTAATATTGGAAATATTTTAAAAACTACTCAATATAAATTTTTGACAAATACACATCCATGTAGTTAAAAACAACAAAAGCATCATACCGTCTCTGTAATTGTACGCTTAGTCAGAAAAATATTTATTTATTTTAAATAGAACATCCTGGCAAATTTGACAAAAATGTCTATTAATCATGCAACTAACCATGCCTACCTGATTCCAAAGGTATTTTCTCGCCTTTCTAATTTTTAAAAAAATAATGATTTTTTTATTCTTTTGGCGGTTCAATTTTAAAATAAAAAAAAGTTAAAGATATGCCGTTTTAAACTAAACTGCTGGCCATTTGCTTTCGAGCAATAAAAATTTTGATTAACTTTAAAAGTTAATATTTTTTAAAATAGACAATCGTGACCGTTACATATTATTGAAATTGGAGCAAAAAATTATCATCTTCTTTAACACCCTGTATATAATAGTTTAAAAAAATTTAACATTGGCAATTGCTTCCTAAGGGATAACTGTATCAACCATTAAAAACCGGAGGTCGATATCATTTACATCTGGTTCAGACAAATGCCAATTTAAAAAAATATATATACAGCGTGATCAGTTAAGGGTACGGAGCGGCTATATCTCGGAAACTACTGGGCATAGAAATTTGGGAAAAAATAATAAAATAACTAAAGTGGCCATGAAAAATTCCTGGAAATAATTTTTAAGTTCCGCATTTTGCCGCAAGAGGGCGTAATTGAGAAGTAAATTTTAAAATTTTACATATCTCCGAAAATCCCACATTAAGGTATATCTTTGATAACACCATTAAAAAGCTTGGACAATTATGCATCATTTTGGTCTTATGCTCATTGGCGTACCGACTTTAATAAGAGGGGGGGAAGCTGTTGAAAGTATAATCATTTAAATCGCTGTAACTTATAAACGACTTATCCGATTTTAGCAAACTAAAGACTGGTTGGAAGAGAAATGTATGCACTTTCACCAATCGTATTTAGTTGTCCATAATAGTTCTCAAAAAAATGCTAGAGGGCGCAATTTGTAATAATTACAAATTTTTTGATTTTACTCCGAAAAAATAAATCATACGGTATAATTATGATACCATAATCGAAAAGTAGATGAAATTTGCTAGAAAAAATATTAAAACCGAAGCTCGATATCTCCGTTCGTTTCAGCGTTATCGCCAATAGAATAATTTTTAAAACTTTAAATGAAGAAGCGGTCATATATTTTTTAGAAAAAAAGTGAGACGCCACTGGTATTAATCCATTTAGATATTAGTTCTGATTAGCCTGGTCAATTCTGCATAATTGTCTCTTGCGTTTTTCTCCTCAGGCACACCACTCTTAATTAAAATAATTAAATTAAATTAGCTCTCCTATTTATTATTATTAACATTCATAATGAAAAATTTTGTTTTATAAAAATTGTTGGAAATGACCACCTTCATTTAATAGGCATGCTTGCGCCCATTTAATTATTTTAATTAAGACCGGTGTACCTGAGGAAAAAAACGCAAGAGACCATTTTTATGCAGAATTGACCAGGCTAATCAGAAATAATATTCACATGGAAAAATATCAGTGGCGTCCTACTAGCTTCTTCATTTAAAGTTTTAAAAATTATTCTATTGGCGATAACGCTGAAAATAACGGAGATATCGAGCTTCGGTTTTAATATTTTTTCTAGCAAACTTCATCTACTTTTCGATTATGGTATCATAATTATACCGTATAATTTATTTTTTCGGAGTAAAATCAAAAAATTTGTAATTATTACAAATGCGCCCTCTAGCATTTTTTTTTAGAACTATTATGGACAACTAAATACGATTGGTGAAAGTGCATACATTTCTCTTCCAACCAGTCTTTAGTTTGCTAAGCTCGGATAAGTCGTTTATAAGTTACAGTGATTTAAATGATTACACTTTCAACAGCTTCCCCCCCCCCTCTTATTAAAGTCGGTGCGCCAATGAGCATAAGACCAAAATGATGCATAATTGTCCAAGATTTTAATTGGTGTTATCAAAGATATGCCTTAATGTGAAATTTTCGGAGATATGTAAAATTTTAAAATTTACTTCTCAAGTACGCCCTCTTGCGGAAAAATGCAGAACTTAAAAATTATTTCCAGGATTTTCTCATGACCACTTTAGTTATAATTTTTTTTTCCTGAATTTTTATGCCCAGTAGTTTCCGAGATATGGCCGCTCCGTACCCTTAACTGATCACGCTGTATATATAGTCTTTAGATTTTAGGTTATTTGCAACATTCCACACCGTTTTGACATCCCGTATATCTGTAAAACAGTTTATACTATATATTTTACTATGGCAAATTAAACACTAACCTATTTGGGAAAGAACCGAGATGAAGGGAAAAAAAGGAATTTTTCATCAGCGCCTATTACCGGCGCGCCTATACTGGCTCTAGGAGAAATTACTACAAAACCTGATTTACCATAAATATACCAGACCTTGTTCCTTACTTTTAATTATTTATTTAGGAAAAAAAAAAGGTAGTCGATACTGGAAACCCTCCTAATTAATAAGTGCCATTTTTTAACATTTATAAATTAGGCCAGAAAAATCCAATAATATATGGATATTCAAAAGATTTAAAATATTTATGGAGAGATAAAATAGAAATTTTTTTCTTACCTAAGCTATTTGTATTTAGTCTATTAATTAGCTAAAAAGTTTTGGCCAAGATATTGAAAATCTCCTCCTGCGTGGGCAACGAGTTAAATTATATTTTCTTTAATAAAAAACCGCTGTTAAAAAAAAGCAAATAGACACTAAAATATCTTAAACATTATTAATATATTTTTAATTACCTTTTTATATCTCACATTTGTATTGACAGGCAGCGATCTATTTGCATATTTCAAACCATATATGTTTTAAATTAAAATTGCGAAAAGGACAAAGTATACGTAGATTCTATGTAAATTTTAAATTTATTCAGCAATTTTATTTCAAATTTAAACAGGGAGAAACGAGCGGAAACAAAAGACTCATACGATCTATGTTTCAAAGATATAAAAATACAGTTTCTATGATATATTGTTATATAGATAAACTTTTATGTTTTGGTTTGTACGATAGAAAAGGGTATTACTATATAGAGCTGTTAAAATTAAAAATGTGATAATAATAAATTGGTAAGGTCCTAAGATGTTAAGATTCTTGAAATTATTGACAGTTTTGCAAGTATAACTTGTCCCAGGTGTACAACTAAAAAATCGTACAGCTCTCAGGGAAAAAAGTACTTATATGCAAAGTGGCCAACAACATTTCTAAAAATTATTTTTAAGTTGATGAAGCTTGGATATTTACCGTCAGCTTCATTTATCCGACGAGTAATTGAATTTTCAACTTCCGCGCGATATAAAAAATAACAAAGCCTATATAAACGTCACAATACCAATAAAATAATTTAAAAAAATATTATTATTATTAATATTATTATTATTATTATTATTATTATGTTTTCAGTGTTCTATTTCTCAGCTTTTTGTTGGTAAGGCTGGTGTTATTTACAGTACAGAGAAGAAATTCATCTTAACCTGTACTGTTTAGAAACTTCCGTACTATATGGCACGTTTGGAGGATGACGCTTTTCTGAATAAGTTGGTATAAATAACCTGAAAGGCCCAGTTTTTCCAAGTTGGGCTTGAAATTTTTCGTCATAGCTCCCTCCACCGATATTATAATCGGAATTATGTCGATTTTATCTAGCTTCCATATATTTTTTATCTCTATAGCCAAATTCGAGTACTTGGTCTTCTTCTCCGATTCGGTTTTAGAGAGGTTGTGTGTTAGTGGGCAACCTATATCGATTATAAAAGCTTTCTTGGTGGTTTTTTCGATGAGAAGAATATCCGGACGGTTGTGGTCTACTGTTCTATCCGTTATTATTGGCCTGTCCCAGTATAAGAGATATTCAGGGGATTCAAGGACTGGCTCGGGGGAGTATTGGTAGTATGGTGGGAGGTTTTCCCTTAACCCTAGTTTATGGGCCAGTTCCTTGTGGATGATCTTTGCCACCTGATTATGTCTCCCCAGGTAAGCGTTGGGGGCCATAGCACCACATCCCGCCGTGATATGTTCTATCGTTTCTCCGGGGCAATTGCATTTTCTGCACACATCTTCCACATTTCTTTTCAAGATGACTTTTTCATAGTTTCGAGTTCGAATGACACGGTCTTGGATAGAGATTATAAAACCTTCTGTTTCAGCGTGAAGCTGCCTTTTCTCTAACCAATTCAGTGACATTTCTCTATCTATGAGTGGATTTTGGAGTGCAGTAGGATATTTGCCGTGTAGAGCTGTCTCTTGCCAAGTTACAAGCTGTTGACTTGGCGGCGCGCGGATGATGTTAGGTAATCCGTTTTGCTTTAAGTTAAGGGCTGTATATCCAGCATCTGCTGCTACCACTTTTTTAAGAATTTCCCCATTCGATTCTTGGAAGTATTTTCTCATTATTATTATTATTATTATTATTATTATTATTATTATTATTATTATTATTATTATTATTATTATTATTATTATTATTATTATTATTATTATTATTATTATTATTATTATTATTATTATTATTATTATTATTATTATTAATATTATTATTATTATTCCGTGAAGTGCAATTGAGTGACACACTAACGGTGGTTTTTAGTGAGTATAAGGAGTCTCACACTATCGGGGAAAGGTTGAACAAGTACCTGGTGCCTATAAAAGGTTTTCCATCGTAAAAAAAAAAAAAAAAAAAAAAAAAAAAAAAAAAAAAAAAAATTATTATTATTATTATTATTATTGTCATACCTTAAAAGAAGCGATTAAGTATGGACTTTAAAAAAAACAAAATTGATGTTGATAGATCAACTTGTGTTTAAGATATGCTAGTAGATATGCAAAAAAGCATGACTTTTAAAAAAATTTAGTTTTCAACTTAAGAAATTGTCGATATCATAAAAAATTACGAATTTTGAGTTTTTATATAATATGATATTGTTGACAATACCTATTGGAAGTAAATGTGGGGAGTTGGTTGTACACTGTGTTCTGAAAAAGGGAAAAAACGTTGTATTTCAGGGTAGCTATAAGCTAGCCATAGCTAAATAAGGCCGAAAGCGCTTGGCGTCAGTGTTAATAAATAGCTACACTACAATACAACGTTTTTTCCTTTTTTCATTATCCCTTGGCCCTGATCTTGTTTTAAGCTCATAAAAAAACTACATAATTTTACTTATTTTACTCAGCTTTCTCCTTATCTCGTCCTAAAACGGCGCTTATGGAATCGACCATTTCATAATTAAAAATTGCCAATGCTACTTAGGTCTGACATGGGCAGCATTTGGCAAACTCAGCAATGTACTAAAGTCTGAAATCCCAAGGTGTTTGAAAAGGAAGGTCTTCAATCAATGCTTACTTCCTGTGCTTACCTACGGAGCAGAAACACTGACGCTTACCAAAAAAACTGTTAATAAAATACGTGTCGCACAGAGAGTTATGGAAAAATCAATGCTGGGTTTGTCACTTAGGGACAGAGTTGTGAGAAAAGTCTACCATGGCCGACGCTGTCGAGCAGATAACAACGATAAAAGGGATTTGGGCAGGACATGTGGCAATGGCTGATGGACGATGGACTAGAAAAATTATGGAGTGGAGACCAAGAACATGACGCATTATAAAATAGGAGGGCGCCCTCCGACGAGATGGACCGACGACATAAAAGAATAGAGTCCAACTGTATGAACGCAGCGAAAGACTGACGGCGATGGATTGAATTACGGGACTTACGGGAGGCCTATGTTCAGCAGTGGATGCAGTTGAACTGATTGATGATGATGAACTCTAGTTATAGCTATTGAACAAATACATTGAACAAATTAATAACCCGAATATGCATGAACTTTTAAATAAATAAATTAAAATAAAATGTCATTAAAAAGAAGGAAGAGCCTTCGTAAATACAAACTGTGATTGGTTAGTACTTCAATAAGCGACTTCATTTTTATAACAATGTTGCCAACTCATGGAAAATATTAGGCTCTAAAGTACAGAGAAATGATAGATTGAGCCGTCAACAAAGGGAAAACGGACATTTTTACGTAAGGGGTTGTATTAGTGAAATATTTTTTAGGAGAACTTGTGGTTGTGATCTGCTAAAAATTAGACTTTTTCAGTATTTTCTGCATTTGCAGCATTTTTCTTTAGAAATTAAAAATTTTATTTTTAAAGATTGCAACACTGCTCATCACTGACAAAAATAAATATAAAATCTTATCGTTTCAGTTAAATGAAATAGCCCACTACTTATCCAGTAACTTTAGTCGTACAGGAAACAGCAAATATCCATGTGGGAGTAGAAAAAACTATATCATGTATGAATGAATACTGAAACTGAAATGCTAGACAAATCAAGCTAGGTTATCAATAAGAACTTGATTTCGCAAATCGATTTGTGCGCACAATGATTTCAATCTCCAAACGGATTTTAATAGAATAAACAGCCATCAAGTAATCAAGTCATGTTTATGGAAACAATAAAGCTTTCCACCCTAATGGATTGGGTAATTTAAGTGTAGAGAATTTCTGTCAATCCTATAAACCTACATATTTCGTAAACGAAATATAGTTTACAACTTTAAGAACTATTTTAGTGGTTCATTGTTATCAAAAATACGTCGAAATACCAATGTTTAAAATGTTAGATACAAAAACATGAGACCTCCAGGCAGTGGAGGCTCGCGGTCTTAAAAAATAGTGAAAAGCTAGGTATAGTGCGGGTACTTAAACAAACATTGACTAAAAACCCGTGTAACAAAACGTCTCTCGTATCCTCATCTGTTGAAGAAATTACAAACTATGTCATTAATTGGGTTCATTTTTAAAACTCACAACTAAGTAGGTACGTACACAACTGAATTAACTGAAAAATAAAAACAAAACTTTTTAATCACCAGTAAATCATGTAAAAACGATATATATAACCGTAAGTTTCGCGAAGCCTCAAAATAAATACCTTAAGGTTAGGCGAACCAATGCTAAAACAATGGTGCATACGACTGATCTATTTTTAAATTGCCCTTCATCATAATACAAGTTGTTACATGCTGTTTGCGTGACTGACGTCACGTAACCATAGCAACGGTGAAAACCAAAGCTATGTTGGGCGTTGGGTCTTCACATGCTTTGAGCTAACGGACACGGTCGCTAGGCACGCCAGAATAAACGAGTGTTTTTAATTATTGTCCATTGGAGTTAACCGTGGCCCTATTATGCATAGCTACATTCGGATTAAATTAATATTATTAATTCGAACATAATTATTTTTTAAAAATAAATGGTATTTAATATTGTCGAAAAACTTTCCTCCTGGTTTTATTTTTTTTTGGTGAAGAGCCCTTCACCTACTTTACCTGACGAGCCGCCACCGCCTCCAGGGAAAGTAATAAATACAGTATTCACAGTAAATAATTACTCTTGTGTCATAACTTATAGGTCATTAGAATTGTACGAATCAAATCGATGAAATATGGTCAAAACAAAGTCTAATTTCATAAATATTATAATAGATGTGCCAAATATCTCAATGTACGAGTTCCTAAAAGTTTTGAATTAAAAATTTAAGTCACGTACAAAACCGTGTTATGCATACATTTAATAGATCGTTTAAAAGCACTTTGCACAATATTTTTATCAACAAAGTATACATGAATATTAAATTTTTTAGCATAACTTCTTTAGAGCACTAGCCATCGCCGTAATTTTTTTTTGCGACATACCATTAAAAGTTAGAACTTTCTTCAAGAAATAAATAAACGTCTGTTTGAAGGTTGGAGACAATGATGTTTCTTGAATCATAGATAAGTTTTGGACTTGCATTGTATTTGTCGTCACAACAAGCCAACAAAACAAGAGAAACTGTGTCTACCAGATCCCTTGCAAATGTGACCGATCTTACATTGATGAGACACTAAGGCCAGTCGAAATAAAGATCAAAGAACACAGAAACAACACGCTAAAAGGAGAGACCGAAAAATCAGGTGCAGCTGACCAATGACCATGTCTGGATACTCGGCCATCATATCAAGTGGACAGAAGCTCGAATCCTGAATAAAGAACCACGCTGGAGGAAGAGGAAGTTCAAGGAAGCTGTTGCCATACACCAGAACCCAGAGTGTTTTAGTAACTTCTCATTAGATATAAAAAACATCTGAAAACGTTTGTTAAGTAGATGTAAACTTAAAATACCACGCACGAACTGAACGTATGACTGTACCCATCTCAGTTATGCCCCAGTGCATCTAGCTAGAATAAATAGAGCTGTAGTTACTGTACTTATTTAGAATTCACCTGAAGATGACTGGAGATACTTACTAGTTCAAACGTTGTAATGTAAAACAAATAAAGACAATGCAAGTCCAAAACTTATCTATCATTCAAAGTATATTCTCATAAACTACTTACCAGAAACACAAGAGAACGAATAAATAAATTTTACGGGCACGAAAATTTAAAAAAACTATAAGTCAAAATGGCAATCAGAAAAACAATGACGTCGGAAGTCAACGGTCAAACTTTAAAAATAGTACATTGTATACCTAGTAGGAAAAGCTGAACATTCCCGGATGACCGTAAAGATTGTATGTCGAGGCGCAATCCGAGACTGACAATACGGAGTCTGGGAATGTGGCTACGTGGTATACATACTATTTTTCCGTATATCGAAAATTATGAAAAGGACATAACTTATTACACTCAACTTGTTAAAAGTTTGAAATAAATATTATTAACTTTGTTTACAAATAAAGGATGCCATTAAATATTTGTGTTGTAACTATGGAAACACAGTAATATTGAATTGTCAAGCTTAACACATTTTAGTTTACAAGTAGCCGTACAGAAATAATATTTCTTTACAGTACAATAATAAATATTTCCTAACAGTTATTTTCCTTTGCCTAGCGACGACTAAGTGTGAGGAAATATTGAATGTTATCAAAAATGTTAATTATTCCGATCGAATTTCGGAAAATAATAAAATTAAATCAATCTGCAACTCTTCCTTGCAATTTTTTCTCTGTCTAGCACGTTGCATTGGCAACGACGTTTTGCGCTATACCATAGTGCCCAGAAGACGTTGGGCTATGCTTTTATTCACCGTTATTACTATAATAAATAAAGATGGGGAGATGTATATCACGTTAGCGACAACGTCTCGTTGAAAAATGACGCACGAGTACCGGAATACTGGATATCCTTATTAAAAAAAAATTATAGATCAAAATTATAACAAAATCTACGTTTTTTTTATTTTATACGTATTCATTACTTTCATATTTTTATTATATACAGGGTGCTTCAAATTCGTGTTCGTACAAGGGAATCTCAAAAACGGTAAGAGATACGAAGATGGTTAAATTAAGAAAAAGTTGCATATTTTAGGGGTTAATAATTTGTTGAAAAAATATTCTATTTACTCCGAATGCTTTCGGAGATATCCGAAAAAAGCCGAAATTTTCATTTTTGGTTTTTAATTTTTTGCGCCTTTATTTTCTACGAAGCAAAAAAAGAAATATCACTTTCTTATAGCCGTTTTTTATGTTCTACAATATGGCGTAACTAGTTTTAAAATTGAACGTTTCGTTCTTTGGATACCAACCTCAATTAATTTTTTTTAAATACGGACCTGGAATTTTTAAAACAGTTTTAAGGACTTCTAAGCTTTGGAAATTTAATACAATATAAAAGTTTTTAAAATTTTAACGTTTTGTAAGCCAATAACACATTTTTCAAATTATGTTTCTCATGTTATTACGGCCCTGAACATTTGGAGCCAAACTAAAAAAACATAGATTTCTAATTTGAAAAATCCGTTTATTTTTACTCAAAGAGGCCTGATATTTAATATTTTATAAGACCCAAAGTCTCAGCTTCAAACATTTTTCTGTCTCTTTTTTTTTGTTTCATGTTTCGCCTGAAACTACTAGTATCATCAGATCGTATAAACAGTAAAAAAAAATTGAAATCATTTTTGAAACAATCATAAGCGCATTACAGTAATATAAAGAGACAACATTCCAGTTACCTTTTCTACACTTGGCAGCATTATTTTTTTCCGTTGTACTGTTTTCGGTCTAGGTCTAAAACAAAAACGATATGACTTATTATTATACGTTATATTAATAAAATAAATATAATACCTACAAGTAAAAAATAAAATTACTTCTCATGCCTTAAAAACTTTCTTACTTCCTAGAGTATTGTGACGGTAAATTTTTTTGAAAAAATAAACGGCCTAAACACCATAACTTCATGTAATGTAATTTTAATATTTAAGTAATCCCCAAAAAACTTGCCATGGCCGCAATCGTAAAGAAAGGATAATTTGAAATGCTAGTGATGTGTAAATGACAAAACGTTAAAATTTAAAAAATATTTCAATTGTATTAAATTTCCACAGCTTAGAAGTCCTTAAAAATTCTAGGTTCGTATTTAAAAGAAATAAATTAAGGTTGGTATCTAAAGAACGAAACGTCCAATTTGAAAATTAAAAACACCATATTGTAGAACATAAAAACGGCTATGAGAAAGTGTTTTTTTTCCTACGCGCAAAAAATTAAAAACCAAAACTAAAAATTTCGGTTTTTTTCGGATATCTCTCGGATATCTCCGAAGGTATTCGGAATATTTTTAATTTTCTTTCATTAAATTATTAAGCCCAAAAATACGAAACTTTGCCTCGATTTAACCATCTTTGTATCTCTTACCGTTTTCGTTATCCCCTTGTACACACACGAATTTGTAGCACCTTGTATGTTGATTTTTATATGCAACACACGAAACAAGAAGCTTTAAAGCAAAAAAGTTTAGAATCGAATATAAATAACTTACTACAAGTGGTAGATACCACAAAGAAAATGTTGATCTAATTAATATTCATAAGCCAATTCACTTTGTTAGATCGACATAAACTTTAGACACTTTTGTTCCTGAGAATATTTCAGTTTTGTATTCAAAGCCAGTAGCGAGCTAAAAAAACAATTTTAAATTTTTTTATTCTTTGCAGTACATTCTTCACATTATTTTCTACCCCATTTTTTGTTCCCAAAACATTCTTTCAAAATTTAATTCAACGCATGAAAACAGGTAATATTTCGTTTACATTGAAAAAGAAAATCGAACAGAGTTTGATACAGGATCTCCTTTATTCAAATCGGTAAAGAATCGTGTTCCACAAAAAGCGAAAAACGAACCAAAGAGTATAGAAAAAGGAAATTGCTTTTTGTAAAATACTGGAGCAACTTTAATGAGAAACTTGAGGAAAGAAAAATTATAAAAGGAGTAAAGAATGTATGTATGGTGATGGTGAAAGGAATATGTATGCATGCTGGATACAAAGTTGAGGAAGGTGGTCCGTAACATTAGACGACTTAATTCTTAAAGTAAATTTGATTTTAAGATAGAGTAGTGTGTGGTTTAAAAGAAAGGTTGTACATACACATTACACAGGGCATGGGCGTAGCCAAGGTGGGGCAGGGTGGGGCGCTTGCCCCCCCCCCCTGGATCAAGGAAAAAAATAAAAAAACACAAAAAATAAATTAAAATACCTAAAATTAAAAAAATTACATTTCAACATTCATGCGTGCCACGACACATCATCTTTAGTTCTAGTGAATTGAGCGAGCGCTCAACTACCTACTACCAAAAATCTCCAGTATTTCGTCCTGTAAGTGCAACTTATATTAAAAAAATCACAAACATTATAAAAAAACACCGTGAAAATGCCGATGTTGAAAGTCAAAGTGTTATAGCAGAGGCTGAAACAATCGCCGAGCATCTTTGAACAGATTTCAGTATGCCGCAGGTCTAAAATCAGCAGAAACAGCGTACAAATCCTCCAGCAGTCTCCTAACAAGTTTTGGAGAGGATCATTAATCATTCCGTATAAAGATTCATTAATAATGTCTCTAGAACAGCGTTTTTCTGAGGAGAACTTACCCGCATACTCATTGCTTACGTTGCACTCTCACGTAATGCTTGATATGACATATGAGGATTTAAAAAAAAAACTGAAAGTTTTTGTAGTATACAATTAAAATAGTTTCATCGGTGAAGCTGAATTTTGGTACAACCAATGGAAAGAGAAAAATGCGTCAAGGGCCGAACTAAAGGAAATAGAACTAGCCCTACTAGTTCAAGAAACACAATTGTTTTACCCAGCTATAAAACAGACGCTTCTAATTTCCCTTGCACAGCCCTGCACAACGGGCACTATCGAAAGATCTTCTAGCACTTTGCACAGGGTAAAAACATGGTGAAGGTCAACAAATGAAAGAAAATCGGCTTGTTGGCATTTGAATGATGAGTGTGCATAAAAAGAAGGTTCTGGAATGAGGTAAAAGAAAAATTTAAAAACGAAATGTTGTCAAAGTTTAGCCAGAATCCCCATAGGCTAGTCCTTAAATAGGATTTAGGTTAGTTCTCGCGGCACTCAGGTATGGCCTTCAGGTGGGTTAAAGGTCAGTTTTCTAACCAGTAATAAACAGAATAAATTCCCCATTTTTTTTTGTGTTTACTAACATGATGTGTTAGGATATTTATAAATAAAATTGTTATTTCATCGTTTAGAGAATTTCAGGTGGTTCATTGTCTGTACGGACGACCCTCGCCTTGCCTGCTGCGACTAATTAGTTTTAATATTTAAATAAAAACTTTTTTTATAAGTACTTTATTGACCAAGTAGAGGATCTTTTAATATCCTAATAAATAATCAGTTTCGTTGTAAGAAAAATATTTTGCCTACCTCCTCTAAAAAAATTACCATATTTTTAGCGTCGCAAAATTTGGCGGCTTTCCGGGTCACGATTAACAAACCGAAACATTTAATCACAGTAATTATTACAAGGAGTCACTTTGTTTGGCAAGTTTGACTCAAATTTTAACAATAATTTTTTAATAAATATAAGTACACCGAATACCTCTTTCGGGCCCTCAAAAATTATTTAATTATATTGTTTTAAAACATCATAAATATCTATAAAAAGGACTTGCGAAACTAATTTAATTTACGAAATTTGGTAGCACTTATAATTGATTGAATTATTAACGAATTATGGGCGTGGCTCCGAAAAATTTTCGCCTGCGGCGCTTTTCCACCTTAATACTTATTTTTGCTCCACCCTGGAGAAAATTCTGGCTACGCCCATGACACAGGGTGCAGAGGCGTAGCCAGAAAATATATTTGGGGGGGGGGGCTCATATTTTCTAATTAAGTTGTTTTAGGGTTCGGGTTTTCAAGTTAAAAATAAATAACTTACTAGCCAAAAACTTTTTTTTCCGCTTTTTGTTATGCAAAATTTATCTATTTATTTTTTAAAGTATTTATAACGAAAACATTTTTTGAACTAATAATATTTTGGATTTTTGGATGGCGCTAAGGGCTATACATATATTTAAAATATTGCTTCTGTAACTTTTTTCAATCAAGCTACCTGTACTTTGAGATTGGCAAGATAATTTGTTTTTATCTTGTCAGGTGGCTTTGTTAATGTTCAATTGAAATTAAGTTAGGTTACGATTGTTGTGTAATTCATTGATATATCAAGGTGTCGATATTCTTTTTTAATTATTAAAGTGACAAAGTCCCTATCTTATTAAGGTATTGTGACATTACTAATTTTAAGTTTTATTACGACCCGAGTACTTAAAAAATATGGCACATTATGTTGTTTGATTTGCAGTATCGAAACTTCCCAGCATCAATCAATATAGTGTTGCTACGTGTGAGTCGTTGTTGAATTATAAAGAAGGAGAGATATTTAAAATAATTAAAATAAAATTTTCAAACTATTTAAAACAGCAAAATTGATGACGGTTTAGAAAAAACTAAACGTCGTATTAAAAATCTAATTACACCTGCTTGGAAAGAAGACCAAGTGGTAATAAAAATGCAAAAATCATTTTAACATATCTCTTCAATAGAGCCAGAAAAAAGTAAAAACAAAATCGCGAAAACTCGGTTTTGTCGAAAATTTTTTCAAAAGGATTTTGAGTTTTTTAAATGTGAAAACACAATGTTACAGAATTTAGTAGGGAGCAACGTCTTACTAATTTAACCATCTCTATATCTTCTATATTTTAAGAGGTCCCTGTAGAGTGCATGGTTTTCTGGGACACCCCTGTATAGAATAAATAATATATGACACACTAAAAGGACTTTTCAATATTCTTCGTTTAAATTCTAGAAACTTTTATATACAACGTTTTTTCTTAATCGACTAATAAAATCCGTAAAAAAAAATCGCGTTCTGAAAGTGTACGGAGTCTTAAGTCATGCTATTATAAACTGCTCGATGAGTATGTTATATTTTACGTTCACCATAATTATTTCATATGAGAATTATTACTGGAGATATAAAGTGTCACGTTACGAACCACTTTTCTAACTTTTATCGCTATAATATTCTTTTATTAGCTGGGCCTGTAGGAATTTATTTTAATAATGTCAGAATTACCTTTCTCAATTACTTAGAAGTAAATGTCTGGGTTCTTAAGAGAATCCACATAAATTTAGAATTATGCTTTCAGTAAATTAGATTCGAGAATCCTGCTTCAAATCATAAAACTCTTCTTAAAGGACGTTAAAAGGGCTCTCATTTAATTTAAAATTAAAAATAAAACTTTTAAATGAAAAGAATATTTAATTATATAAATTTTCAATGTCACTTAACCTAGGATTTATAGCGTTCTTATAGTCAAGATTTTTTCCATTTAAAAATCAAATAAAGATTTTCCTTTTATTTCGTTAGATAGATCCCTAGACGCGTTTCGCCATATCATGACTTATCAGCAGAGCTAGGATCCGATGAAAGAAAGGAATAACTAAAAAGCGATGAAGCGCGTTTGGTGGGACACACCAGTAAGATGTTGGACGGAGCGATACCTGTATCGTTGTTTGATACTCGTGAGCATACCAGCACCTGTATTAAACTTATAGAAATAAGTTGAATGTTAAGAGGAAATCACCTGTAAAGATATTCGTCCCAATTACAGGAGTCTCGCTAGGTAGCGCTGACTCATAGGTATCGATTTAAAGTTCCGAAAATTAATATCAAAACACATACATATTTTCTTTTCATTTCGTCAGATCTATCTCTAGATGCGTTTCGCGACCTATGGTAGGTCATTAGTAGAGCTAGGATCCGACGAAAGTAAGGAATAACTCAAAAACGCTTAAGCAGTGTAAGGTATCGGTTTAAAGTATCGAAAACTAATATTAAAACAAATAAAGTTCTTTCTTTCATTTAATCACGACTTTTGTATAAAATATTCATTATACATATATTTGCTTAATAATATTTTTTATTTACTAATGATAATTGAAATCAATATTTTCTAGTTTTAATTTCTTAAAGATGTTTAGTAATTCTGGCAACAATTTTTTCATATTCGTGGACAAATTATAGTCTTCTATTTACAATAATTGCACAATAAAATGATAAAGTTAATGAAACTCGCCTACGGCTCACGCCATAAACATTATTCGCATGAATAACAGCTACCATTATATACTTGTTAAATACTATACTATTGTTGTAAAAAAAGTAGTTAACTAAACATTACTTTAGATAACTCTTATTATTATATTTGTTAGATAATACTTATTATTATTAATTTTATTATTAGTTTTTCTTTGTAGACACAATATTATGATATTTGCAAAAAACTTCTTGGCTAATAGATACCTTATTAAAATATCAGTTTGGTCTTATGGAGCTCATGTTTATATTATAGTTCATACCAGTGGTGGTTCGTGATTGTCGATGCAGGTAAGGCCAAAATATCAAGTCAAAAATCTTTGATGCGAGTACAGGGTGTTACAAATTCGATACATTGACATTGCTATCTCAGTAACTATAAGAGATATAAATTTGGTTAAATGGAGGCAAAGTTGCACATTTTAATAATGAATTATTTGTTAAAAAAAATCCAATGACTTCCGGAGCATTCGAAAAAAACACAAGAAAAAATGTATTTGTGTTTTTATTGTCTTTACGACAAAATATTGGTTTTTTGGACAAACTAAGAGCACTTACTTAAGACAACCTTTTATACTCTTCAAGAAAATAATCTTATTTTTCAGATACGACGTTCGTTTTTTAGATACCTATATCAATTCAATTTTTTCAAATTCGGACCTGAATTTTTTAAAAGTTTTTGAGTAGCTTTTGACCTTCAGTATCTCAAGGGATAATCAGACATGTGAACTAAAGAGAAGGCTTACTCTCTCATGGGCAGCTTTTGGAAAACTCAAAGACGTTTTCAAGAGTGACATTCCCGTCAATCTAAAAAGAAGGGTTTTCGATCAGTGCGTGCTGCCAGTGATGACATATGGCTCAGAAACCCTAACACTAACCACAGCAACAGCTAAGAAACTTAGAGTTACACAGAGGAAGATGGAGAGATCCATTTAACATTTTTAAGAAAAATGAATAAGTTGTTGATTTTGCTAAATAGCGCCCTCTAAATGTCGTTATGGAATCCAGAACGACTTTCTTTTTTTATCAACTGGATAAAATAATGAAAACCCTATTTAACGAGCCCAAGTTTGTTAAATTCGGGTAAGTCAAATTAAAGTTATAACTATTTCTTAATAACTACTTTTGCCACCCGTTCCACTCTTATTCCAATAGTTAAAGCAAAAACTTGAAAACAAAAGTTATTCAGAATTCTTCATATATTGCAGAAGTGCCACCTTTAATGTATCTTTACTATTAGTATTTTTGAAAAAATCATGTTTTGTGATTGATCATCATAAAAATAGTTTTTAGCGATTTCTCTTGGTGACTTTTGTTACAAATATATTTTCCGCGAGCTGTACGATAAACGGTTCTCAAGATATAGACGCCGTCCCTTTTTAGTTGTGCACCCGGTATCTACATAATATGTATTCAAGCTCATAGCTTATAGGGATTATTTTGGCTTTGGTAACTTAAATAACCGCCCACAAAAGTGTATCAAAAATCTCTAAAACTTGTTTAATCTTAATTGGAAAAGTTCGCAAACTGTTTACGAACAAAATATCTAAAAGACAAATTAATAAACTATTTTTTTAATGGTAAGTTTCATATTTCTTGTAAGGGTTACGTTAATAGAAAATAAACTTTTTCTACTCCTATAGTATTATTGGTTAACATTGTTTTACGTACACCTAGTTCACGGCTAACTTCCAGGTGAATAAAATAATTTTAAATTTGCTGCAATTTTTAGCCGCAACAACCTATATATTTTCGGGTCGTGAAACTTCGTCTTTTAGCGTCTTTAGAAATCAATAGTATGCGTAAGACAGAGAAAGAAATGCCTTTGATCACTATTAAACAAGAAATTGTGATTTAATGCTTTGCACCCGCTGGCAATAGGTTGCCGTTAATTAGGTCACAAGAGTGGGGGAGCGGGGATATAAGGGTTTAATTGTTCGCTGTTTGAATATTAATAATAAATAAAATAATGGCGATTAAAATTATGTAAACCAAATAATATGTTACGCAAAAAAATCTATTATCAAATTATCAAAATTTGACATCTGATGTGTCGGTGTCAAATTGTAATGATCGACGATATTGATAGAATGAAGTATGCGGACAAAGGACAAGGTGACAAGGTTTTTAAGTTATTTTGCGATTCGCAAAGGTTTTTAAGTTATTTTGCGATTCGCACAATTTTAATTTAGAGGACGAGAATCTTGAAGGTACTATATAATATAATCTTATTGGCCGATTTAAAATTAGTGGCGGGAAGATTAATTTTGTGATCCTTTAGCCTCATTTCCTGAATTAAATTATGATAGGCACTCTGTTTCTTTCTAAATTGAAAAATCTCGCAGGTTTCTACTGACCTATCTGTTTTTGTGCTCTATTTTTTAACAATAAATAGGCAGCGATTGCTCGTCTTCCAATGCCAACATAACAAATTTGCATTGTTCATTTGGACGTTTTTTGATAATTAAAGTTTAATCAACATTGAAAAAGAAATGAACACTTAAAACGGAATTACTTATAGGTAAAAATAAATATGTGATGTCAATATTACTGTCAATATTTCGCGAATATTCGTGTCTATATGAATTAGGAAAAAATCGCGATTTCTTTGCGTAAGTATATCCGCAATTCGTGATTCGCGTCTATGATTAGGGATATATACTAAAAAAATTATTATCAAAATCGACAGGTGCTGGCAATGTCAAATTGTAACAATAAACGATATATTGATGAAAAGGATGAATCGAACTAAACTGCCCATGACAAAGTTCGAAAGATGATTTTGTTGCCGTTTCAGCAATCACAACACTTAGTTTAGTTTCGTATTACCTACCCATTGTTATTTTATCAATTCCTGAATTTGGGAGTGGATATCTTAGGATCATTTATTAGTTTTCTTTTTAGGAAATAAACCAAATTAGGCAGTACCTAAATCAAAAAAAAAAACTGCGTAAACAGCGATTAACAGGAAAATGTTGTGTAAGTTGTGTCCAAAACAGCAAACTGTTCTAATAAAAATTAGAATAATTCTTGCCCTGGGACATAAAACAAAAAAATATCGAAAATATTCCAAGATATTTTAATTTTTTAAAAACGCACTTTTTCAGGTCGGGAGATGGGCCGTAAAAAAATAACGAAATATTGTGGCCGGTTCTAGTTTACGAAGAAAGATAGCTTGAAGATCAGTCTATAACATATCCCATTTTCGAAATTCTTTTCAAGGGACCTTTTGAGCTATTTCACAAAAATTTTGGAAAAAAACTTTGTCCAAAAAAGTTGTTTCCTTACTAATTCGTCTAATATAACTTCTAAATCGTTCGGTATATTTTAATGAAATTTAGAACAACAATATTTAAGTAGTCTTGCATATAAATGACAGCTGTAAATTTCTAAATGACAGCTGGGTCCGCTTTTGGAATACATTCTTCTACTGATACCTCGTTTTAAAGGTATTTTAATGCTTAAGACATTCTCAAATAAAAAAATAAAAAAAATTTAATCACAAAAAAATTTAAATTAGTTTTAGCAAAAAATGTCTGCTTATTTTGCGTTCCGGATATCATTCATTAAACATACGAACAGCAGCTTGGTAATTTCGACTAGCTTCGCCAAAAATAATAACCGCTTCAAATTTATCTTGTAAAGAACAAGCCGTTTAAGACAATTTAGGACTAAGAATAATATTTTCTGTCAATCAGACATTTATAAATATTATGACAGCAATAATCAATGGACATCTAATAGGTAAAAAAAAATTGCAAAAAGTAGGTAATTTTAATTTTTTTTTTTTTTTTTAAAAAAATGTTATTTGGAGAATTATTGGAGAACCCCATTTCCATTTAAAAAAATATTCCAAAAGCGGACCCAACTGCCATCTTGAAATTAACAACTCTCATTGGTATGTCAAAAAATGTCAGACTTACTCAAATTTTATCTTGTCTTGGCCTCCTAAGAAGTAATCGAAATAAATAATAAAACTCAACTTTTAAACTCCACCTCCCTATTGTCGAAAATACTATAAAATAACCTTACCTCACTTTCGATCTTTGTCACAGTCAATCAACAGCCAAATTATTATTTAATTTTAACGATCGCGCAACAACGCTAACGATCGCGCAACAACGCTTAGGCAGGCCGACACTATTTAATGGACCAGCGAAGTGGATCATTTGCTGAATTGTGTATCAAGGTTGTATTATCAGATATATTAATATTGCCCCCTTGCCCTTACTTCGTCCTTATCAATAGTTTCAGAAAAAACAAAATTATGAATATATTCATTTGTATATTGTATTTTTAAATCTAATTGTTAAAGTATTCCTTATTTAATAAAAATTCTTTAAAAATCTGCACATTACGAAATGATTCTGCAGCTCTGCAAATAGATATGCTTCCAAAAATCTGCTAAATGCAGAAAAGTCTGCTATTCTGTTAGGTAGTTATTTATACGGACGATAATTTGACAAATAATGCTAATCGACTTAAGATAGGTATAGCTAGGTATATGAGTACGAGATCGTCTCGAACTGGGGATTTGCTCAATTCTGAATCCGAAAAGTCAAACCTAATCCTAATCGGAGTATGAAGTGTGGTGCCGACCCGGCAATAATGATTTTGCTCCAATATTGACATATGTCTTTTGCTTTTGTTGTAAATTAAATTAAAAATTATTATTAATAATACTATTTTAGTATTTATTAGCATGCCTAGTTTGAAAGCGTAGATTAATTCACGTGTAATGTTTAGCGGTAGCTTAGCGACAGGAAGACATCAAAACGGTAGATCAACCGCTAAAACTAAAGATCTGGCAACACTTATCAATATTAAAAACGTCATTGGCTGGCTGCATTCTCTTCTACCCAGAATTATATTAGTATTCGGTTTTACTCGGCTGTATATATAGTGCGTCTCATATGAACAATTCACCAAATTTCAATATTTCCACCTGGAAGTTAACCGTGAAACTAGGTGTACAGTTCACTCTATAAGTAAATCCATTCTTACGCACAACTGTGCGTAAAGAATAAAAACGCACAACTGTGCGTAAAGAATTAAAACGCACAACTGTGCATTATGTATTAGTATAACAATCAAGTTAGCCTTGAACCACTCAAATCGTGATATTTATCTATCTTGCGTTTTGAATATTTGACAGTGACATTCAGTGACGGCGCCAGGATTTTTGGGATGAGCGGGCACAAGTGGGCCCGATGATTTTTGAGTGGGCACTACCCAAATTAAAAGTGACTTCTAAAAAAAAGGTCGCCGCCTCCTCCACGTTCTATAAAACGCCACAAGCAGGGAAAAACAAAACTTTCTTTCCCTCTTGTCCAAAGTGACGCTTAAAAAAAACTCATCGTTCTCTTCAATAACACCACTGTTTTCTCATCAAAGTCAAGTCCCCTTTCCCCCCGGTCCATTACAAAATCGAATCCATCAATTCTGGGTGGGCACCAGGGTGTGCACTCATATTTCTAGGGTGGGCCAGTGCACACACTGCCCCCTCCCCCTGGCGCCACCGCTGGTGACATTGTCATTATATGAGATTTGAAGTTCAAATCGATACTATATAAATTATGTGTGTGTGTTTGTTTTATAGCTCTGGTTTAAACCAAATGGCCAGCTTCTCTCTTTATTTTCCAATTTTTCGAAATATGGCATTTTACAAGAAATAACTTACCTAATTTGTATTTTATTCCTTTTTTTTTGTTTTTTTTTTATTTTTTTTTCTCTTTTCATTCTTTTTTCCCTTATTTTTCTTTTAATGTTTTTTTTTCATCGTTTCCCTGTTTTTTTCCTTTTTATTTATTTATTTATTTTTTTTTATTACTTATACTTAACTACTAAAGAGTTAATTACAATATTGCTTTTCCTAAAATTTTATTTGGGTTTCAATTACAAATTGGTATAACATTCTATAGACATTTACATTGTTTAGCGAAAGTATATAGTTATATAAATTATAAACTGATCTTTTATTTATTAGTAAGAGTCGTAGAAAAAGTATAGTACCTACGTATTGCGTGTTGTGAAGCAATTACGCTTTCATGTATTTCCTCACTCGCCGCTACGCGGCTCGTTTGCAATTTTTCCGTTCGTGCGTAATATGCTTTTTACCACCCTTAACTACTATATTATAGTATATTATGTATTAAGGGTGGTAAAAAGCATATTACTTACCTACATTACTAACATATAGATAATTATTTTGCATTAAATTTTATCGATATTATTATATTCAATAATACAACACATAAAATTTCAATAAGGCTTAACACGGCATATTAAGGAAAATCTTCGTTTTCTTAGTTAAGCATTATAGGCCACTTGAGAAAGTTAAAAATAATTTCCATCGATTTCTCTAGGTCACTTTCTTTATAAAGAAATGTCGAAAGCTATAATGATTAATTGTTACCAAGATTCAGCCGGTGTTCCTTTTTTTTTATTTGTGCACTCGTTATATGTTTTATTTTACCATATGAAATACGATTTTTCGGGAAATGTACCACCGAATACCACTCGTGCATTATAAACAACCAGATAATTTTGCATGTGTTAGATTAAAAAACCGAATTTGTTTATTTTAATTTTTGACTAGTAGCCTTCCTTCATTTTTCGAATTAATTTAAAATGAAAACAAATCCATGCAGAATACCACACGCTCCACCGGTTTCCATATTATTTTTAGTGTTTTAATTGTCCCATTATATTTGTGTTTATCTTTGCTCGCCTCCCCAAGTGTCTTTAAAATATTGAAAGAAAAATGTAAAATTTATTTTTGTGATCACAGGTCAATCATTAAATTAATATTAACTGTCACACCAATAAAAGTCAGTCTTACTTTTTTTTTAACTAGTTACTTTTTACTTACTTTACTTTTTACTACTTACTTTTTACTAGTTATACTTTCCATTCTTCTCTTTACTAGATATGTTTTTATTTTTTACTTTTTAACTACACATCAAAAATCCACAAAAAGCTTTATTACAAAATACGTTCATTCTGAGCTTCGCTCTTTTTTACTTGTTTATTCTTCCGCCTTTGTGTGGATATATAAATATCAATTAAAACTTTTCTATCCTTTTTTAATTAGAGTCTGTGGGGTCGTCCTTTGAACTTAACTACGTATAAAGTTATGCCGTAAAGTTTTAGGTTCCTTTAAAAATTATACCGAAATGTCAAAAAAGTTTTAAAATGATAAACCTTGATATTGATACGCCATTAAATACTAATATAATTTTTCAGAACTATATAACTTTTTAAATAAATTTCATTATCACTCATGTCCAGCTATACGTTTACCGAATTATCTACATGATTATTATGACCTATTTTGTGTAAAAATAACTACCAATATCCAATTTTTTAGGATATTAATAATAAAATCACAACAAAAATACATATCTGATATCTGATGTATGTAAGAACGTAGCCGCGGGTCTTTAGGTGTTATACCAAAAATTCTCTTAAATTATAGTTTTTCAATTTAAGAGCCTTGCATACCAGCGTTTCGTGGTTTGTCTAATTAAAAATTTAACAAAAATTTTACTAAGCGTTCACAAGAACTTCTAGTTTGGCGGATGACACCTTATTTTTTTTCAAAAAAAAAAAAAGAAAATGTATTTAAAAGTTTCATATACAGGGTGATTCCTAAGTTGATACTTCTGTTTTAGCTGTGTGTGCTTTAAAATAGACAACATTTTCAAACACCTTTTTTCAAAAAACTTAAAATGGGCGAGATACAGAAGTAAAAAATCTAAGTGCAGGCTTGGTCATCCAAACAGATGGCGCTCCGTGCCACATCTTACTGGTGTGTCCCACCACTGTGCTGCCATAAGCAGCTTTGAGTTCTCTTTGTTTTGTCGGATCCTAGCTCTACTGATGAGTCATGATATGACGAAACGCGTCTAGGGATGGATCTGACGAAATAAAGAGAAATTCTTCTTCTGTATTCTTGTTTTCGGTTAATAAACCGATGCGAGTTAGCGCTGCCTAGCGGGACTCCTGTAATTGTGACGAATGTCTTTACAGGAGATTTCCTCTTAACATTTTTACTTATTTATATAAGTTTGTTAGAGGTGCTGGAATGCTCAAGAGTGTCTAATAACGATACAGATGGCGCTCCGTGCCACATCTTACTGGTGTGTCCCACCACTGTGCTGCCATAAGCAGCTTTGAGTTCTCTTTGTTTTGTCGGATCCTAGCTCTACTGATGAGTCATGATATAACGAAACGCGTCTAGGGATGGATCTGACGAAATAAAGAGAAATTCTTCTTCTATAGCCTAATATACTTTATGCTATTTTTGTCTTATTAGTATTATGTCGGGTTGGAAAAAGAATTTTAATAATAATTATTTAACCGGCAAATTTGATTGTGACATAAATGACTTTGACTGGCATTATAAACTCACATTCAAAGGTGCGTGATTAGTAAATTAAAAATTAAGGTAACTGGGTCAGTATGATTATGAGAAAATTATTACATATTACAGTCAAACTTGCCGGCTAAATAAATATTATTAAAATTCTTTGTGCAACCCGACATTTTAGTCATGCAGTTTACGGATCGGTGGTAAGTTATTAATTTGGCGACCTACTGCTGTGTGTTTTGCAAGTTAATTTTAAATTGGTGACACGTGAAAATGATAAAATTTGAAAACAATAAATAGATATATTGTGCTAATTTACTGTGAGTGTGGCAATGTGCTTAGAGATTATACGCAGAATGCTTTCCCTTGCGGGTTCATCCAATACCCAAAAGTTTTCTTAATGTTATTCAATGGGCGAGTTGGGCAGAACCGAATTTAATTCGTAGTAAATGAATGTAAGTACTTTATTTTTGATTTTTTTGAAAAAAAGTATTTGAAAATGTTGTTTATTTTAATGCTTTTTATACGCAGTTAAAAAAGAAGTATCAACTTAGGAATCACCCTGTATATAGGTTCAAATTATATCATCTGCCATGCAGAACATAAAAATAGAAATATTGCGGCTATTCATGTTAATTTCCTATCTTTTAGTTAAATCAAAAACAATGCCCCATATTATCTTAAAAATATGCACTGACGCCGCGCTACTTAATTCTCGTCAAATTCGTTATTATAATATTTTGTATATAAAAAAAAACATTTTATTGCTATCGCCAGGCACAGGTACAATACCTATGTGGTGGAAGTGCACTATTTGTTCATCGACTCACTCACTTCGCTCATCGACCATTGTTTGCTGTTAAACAAATATTGTCAACAATAAAGAACATTCTAAAGTCGGTTGTTCGCGATAAACTAAATTTTGCCTATTACGCGAACAAGAAATACCCACCATAGATAACAACTCTTTTGTGTTCAAAACCAGAAAACTTTGAGCATAAACATGCAATCTACTTTGTCGATGATTAAATTTATATGCAAAAGTTTTTCGCACTGCTCCAACTTTAAGATGATATTTTATGCGCCATTTCGCTGATTTAATTAAAAACTTACCTACTCGTCGGCGGGCTGAGAAGTCGGTTTTCGGGCACCCCTGCAATAAACAAAAATACCATTAGCTTTTGGCGTGGGTATATATCGTTACCGACGTAAATTATGTAGAGATTTAATGTAATTTATGATTCAGCGTCTTTCAATTTTAAGGGTAGACATTTTTTAAAATCCAATTACCAGGGAAATTTTTACATAAAGTAAGAGTTAAGTTTTGCTTTTGTTCATAGTATATTTAGTATTTACTTGTATATTATGCGAACGCGTTAAAATTTCCCATGTTATAGTGCGTTCTTTTAACCGAATTACAGAAAAACTAAGCAAGATTTTGAATTTCCACACTTTTTGACATAAGTTAGGTTAACAATATGCTTCAAAAATATGTAAATCTTTCAGATGAAATTTGTTCTTTGTTAATGTAAATCAAAACATTTATCCCAAAGTCTATGTATATTCATTTTTTCCTAAAGAGTACACGAAATGGTGCGAAAATTGAAGGTATAATAACCAAATTAATACCAAAATATATTTCTACCAAATTATTGTTATTTTCTGACCGAACTAAAGATTTACACACAGGCGCACTTTCTTATTTCAAAAATATCTTTATTTCCACTCATTTCTAGACAATTACTACAAGCTTTGCATTAATTGTACTATATACCTACCTACCAAATGAACGTTTTCTTACTAACCTTGGTTATTTTTTTCAATATAAATAGTATATTATTATTATTATAAATATTAGTGCACAGGGATATTTTCTGATATATTTTGAACAGGGATCCAACCCCAATTGATCTTAAAACTTTTATTATACGCAACAAACATAGAAAATTAACTGGTAATTCTTTCTTAAATGGTGGAACAAACCCGATAAAACAGACAAAATTATAAGATTTCTAAAAAAAAAATCCATTTTTTACTAGTATTTTTAATTAGATTAGAAATCTTATTTCTACTTACAGTATTTCTACTTCTCTTTCTACGTTAACAGTGTTGCTAGTGTGTAAATTGCCGATTATTTTGATAAATTTGACCATAGCGAACGTTAAAAATTTATATTAATGCACAAAATTCATTTTTAACTGTTTAAAACGAATTCTACAGCTATTTGGTTGTACTTTCGGAGTTATAATTCTCACGCAAGCAGAAATAATCCAGATCAAACCTATTTTCTTTTGTGCATTTCAGTAAAACAATTAATCAAAATACCTATGCTTGAGAAAATAAATTGTTCGTTTTTATTGTATCGCTTTTTGTCTGTTATTCTGCAAAAAGCCGAATGTGAAAAAGATAGATTTATTCGAAAGTGAGTTTGTATAAAAATATAAGATATTACCCATATCGATAAATATGTTACATTGTAATTTGTTCCATGGGTTTGCCATCAAAATAAATTTTTGTTCAATTGTTTTTTATTATCGTTTTCACAAATTCATGGCCAACTTAAAAGACAAGTTATGATGATTAATTTAAATAATTTTTTGAAATTCTTAGCATGAAGTTTGGAAGTTAATTTGTAAAAAAATATACTGTACAACTCGAGTGGATTGTCCATATTGAGCTCGGAAGATTGAGCACTCCGCCTACGGCGTCGTGCTTAATTTGCTTCCTCGTGCGATATGGACATTATATTCACTCTTGTTGTACAAACCACGATTACCAACGTAGGAGTAAAAAAATATTATTTACATGGATCTTGCAATTTCCATGTTGTAATTTTTCATAAAAATGAACTAAACCTGCGACACCATTTTAGGTCTATAAAACTTCGCCCCCTAAACAGAACACAAAGAAAGCATAAAAATGCATAATTCTCGATACTATCACAAATCCAGTTATTTGCGTTACCATTATGCAGCACAATACTATTTAGTAAATGTGGATAGGTGACCGCCGTAACCCTTTATGGACCTGTTAACTGGATTATTTTGTTTGCCATTTTTTGCAATACCATAAACCAAAAAAGAAAATGATTGTTTTATAAAAATTACAAGAATATTTTAATAATTTAGGTGGATCTTATCCGTCAACGATAAAGCGACAACGTGATTTACAATTCCCCTACTTTACTTGATGAGATGGGTGGAAAAGAGTGTCATCTCGTTAAACGTCAAACATTATAGCTCTTAAGTGATGTCATTATTTAAATGTTAGTATCTTAAAACAATTTGGGTAATATGTAGTGTGTTATATAAAATGGATGTAGAATTCTAACACCCGTATTCACCAAAAACTATTTTTTCACTATCAGTCGGTTAAGATTCTTGTCAGTCTGTTAAATTCTATTCTCGTATTCACCATTGGATTTAAGCCTTATCAGAGAGTTAAAATTAATAGTGAAATTTTGAGCTAATAAGAAATAACAAGCTGTTAAGTTTAAAATTGTTATTAGATTTATAACAACTTGACAAATAATAACAATTATTAGAGAGACCCTTTTTATGCAGAATTGACCAGGCTAATCCGAAATAATATCCACATGGAAAAATATCAGTGACGTACCACTTTTTTTCTAAAAAATATATAATCGCTTCTTTATTTAAAGTTGTAAAAATTATTCTATTGGCGATAACGCTGAAACGAACGGAGATATCGAGCTGCGGTTTTAATATTTTTTCCAGTTTCTTCTACTTTTCGATTATGGTATCAAAATTATACCGCATGATTTATTTTTTCGGAGTAAAATCAAAAAATGTGTTGTTATTGCAAATTGAGCCTTCTAGCATTTTTTTTAGAACTATTATGGATATCTAAATACGATTGGTAAAAGTGCATACATTTCTCTTCCAAACAGTCTTTAGTTTGCTAAAATCGGATAAGTCGTTTATAAGTTACAGTGATTTAACTGATTACACTTTCAACAGCTTCCCGCGCTCGTATTAAAGTCGGTACGCCAATGAGCATACGACTAAAGTGATGCATAATTGTCCAAGTTTTTTAATGGTGTTATAAAAGATATACCTTAATGTGGAATTTTTGGAGATATGTAAAATTTTAAAATTAACTTTTCAAATACGCCCTCTTGCGACAAAATGCGGAACTTAAAAATAATTTCCAGCATTTTCTCTTGGGCACTTTTGTCATAAAAAAATTTACCTGGATGCTGTACGATTACTAGTTTCTGAGATATGGCCGGCGGTCATTCTTAGTTGACCACCCGGTACGTACCTACTTAGTTGTATGTTTTAAAAATGAACCCAATTAATGACATAGTTTGTAATTTATTGGAAACTTCATTCAGTCGTTGGACAGATGAGGATAAGAGATAAGTTTTTTTACACGGGTTTTTAGTCAATGATTGTTTAAGTACCCGCACTATACCTAGCTCTTCACCATTTTTTTAAACCGCACCGCCACTGATTTGAAATCAAAATCGACACATCTAAAATTAAATCAATGCCTGCTGTTTTTACGACAACTTAAATTTTGCGCTATAAATCTTAGTAAAACATAAGCACAATAGTTCTTGCTTCATATCATAAAAGAAATTTAATAAGGCCATTTTTATATCAGTATAAGTGTTGGATATAGTCGAAAACTCGAGACCCTAATGAAAAAAAAGTAAGCCCTTAACCAATTTTAGTCAGGAAAAAACCCATTTCATGAAGACAGTGACAAAGGGACCCTATAATGAAATTTTATACAAAAAAAGTTTTTTTTTTATCCGGCATATTCCGTTATTTATTTTGTGTAGTGAGTAGCAACTTTAGGAATAATGTCAAGTGTAGTAGCCCATTCACAATTATTAAGGGCATGATGTTTATACGGTTAATGAATTTTTCATTTCTTTTGTCTATACCCGCAGTTATGCAAACTCGCGAATTACCACTTAAAAGATGAAAATTAAAGGACTGTTATAGCTGGAAACAGTTTCTAATTGGGGTTAAAATGAAAGGTAATTTAAAAATTGCAAACTTTCTGTTATTCTCCGAGTTTAACAGATTAAATCAGAATTCTCATCATTTACTGTCTTTATCTTTTATGCGTTTGGTCCTTGTTATTAGTCAGTGTTTGCCACCGACGAGAATCTCGCTAAACGATAGTTTAAACATTAATTTCTTTGAAATTACATAAACAATTTGGTAAAGTATGTAAAGCTGTATTATTTTTTACTAAATTACATTTTTTTGCGTAATTATTATCTAATACAAAGGGTTTTAAACCTATTGTATAAGGATAAGGTAATGACCCCAGCACGTTTTCTACCCATTTTAGATGAGTAAAAATAACTGACTGTGATATGCTGAGTATTAGTGAACCTTTTAAACTAGTTCTCTTAAATTACCTGCATTTGTAGATGCAGTGGAATAGTAGAAACATCGGATACTAATATAATATGGGTCTAATAAACTACTCTTCTAGTAATGTTGTTTGACAACAATAATTCAAGCTTTACCAGATGCATTCTAGTGTTTGTTATAGTTGTATTCAGGGGCGGATGGGCCCACCGGGACGCCGGGACATTTCCCGGTGCGCCGGTACATCAGGCGCCGGTAGACGCCGCCACGGGTTTTTTATTTTTGGTTAAAAAGAAATCTAAGCTTAAACATAAAATTCATTAAACATAAAAAATCAGAGGTGGGAAAAAAATACCTACTATTCCTACTAATTTGGCAACTCTAAATCATAAACAATAGCTAAGACAAATTGAACGAAATTTTAAAAATATACAAGAAACTAGCGATGTGTTTGTTAATTTGGCAGTAACTGAATTGGAGGCTATTGATTCGGATCTAGACATTGGGGATATTGAAATTAATTTACCGGCAGTAAGAGTAAGAAGAGTGAAAAAAATGCCAGGAGAAGAATCCAAGGATGAAAAATTGAATAATGCCATTGAAAGATTTAGAACAGAAACCTATAATGTGGTTCCTGATACAATAATTCAATCAATGGACGAAAGGTTTACCAAGAATTTTATTATTTGCAAAGATTTTAATATTTTAGATCCCAGAAATTTTAATAACTTTAAAGGCAAAATTCCTCGCAATAGTTTGGAGACTTTATGAAAAGCTCATAAAGAAAAATCCCTTTGCCACCTCCCAAAAACTTCAAGTTGAGCTGGAGAACTTTATGGAAAACTGGGACACTTTAAAACTTAGCATCGATTAATTTTATACTTTTAATTTTAAAAAGGAATCTTCTGATAATGATGATGGCAATCAAGAAACCCGTATGCAATGCAAACGTTTTAGAAATTGCACATTGTGCTGCTATTCCATCATTTTCAAATACTATATGTATAAAGACAGCAGGACACGCAATTCCCCTAGCACCGTCTATTAATTTGCTGGGGGTCAATCTGGGAGGTAATATGTCTTGGCATGATCACGTTGCCGCAATTGCCAAGGCAGCTGCACAGAAACTTGGTGTACTTTTCCGCACCAAAAGGTTGTACACACCTCATCAACTTTTGACACTCTACAAAGCCCAGATTCGACCATCATTAGAATATTGCTCTCATGTCTGGAGCTCTGCACCCAAGCACACCCTTCGGCTACTGGATTCCATTCAAAGGAGAGCCATTCGTCTGATCGGCGACCCCGAGCTGACCAAGACCCTCGATAGCCTGGAGCATCGAAGACAGGTTGGTGATTTGGCTCTCTTTTACAGATATTTCCATGGCAGGTGTTCGACTGACATTGCCCACTTGATTCCAACTAGAGCAATTCAAAACAGAAATACACGGCAAACCACTGCCGCTCATCCATATGTTGTTCAACTTAGTACTCCTCGAACTTCATTGTTCAAGAATTTTTTCATCTGGAGAACGTCATCTTTGTGGATTGATCTTCCTGAGGTCGTGTTTCCCAATGAATACAATCTTCAACGTTTCAAGACCAACGTTAATCGCTTTTTTCGCACTCGCACCGCTCCCAGAGCGCCTTAAAGGATTTTTCCTACAGTGCAGGTGTTTTATCATAAAAAAAAAAGAGGATTACCCAATGCTGGAATTAGCATATAATTATTTATTAGCTCTTCCAATCTCCCAGGTACCAGGTAGCATGTGAAAGAAGTTTTTCCAAACTAAAATACTTAAAAAACAGGTTAAGAAGTACTTTTAACCAGAACCGATTGGATGCTTTCATGCTGATGAGTTTTGAAATGGGACATGGACATAAAATAGAAAATGACGAGGTCATTGATGCTTTGGAAAGATTTAGCATTCTACTATCCAAAAAACTGTTTTATTAACATAAAAAAAAAAGAGTTTTTTTAAAATTCAATATTATCATTTATTTTATGGAGTATTGTTTTTTTATTTTTAGTGTTTATTTTATTTTGTGTTAAGAATTAATCGTTCCTTTATTGTAATATATATTTGTTTTGGAAAAGAATGTTTTTTTTTTGTTTTTGTTGATTATTTTATTAGTTATAAGTTTTGTTTTCAATTTATGTTTCTAAGAGTTGTTTTGGAAATACTTATTTGTTTATGTGATTTTTGTCATGTATAATAATAAAAATGCCATTATAATAATATTATTTTTTAGTAAGTGATAATAAAAATTGTTTTTTTTTGAGAATTATTGTAAAAAAAAAATTTTTAGGTTTTTAGATCCTAATAGATACCAACCTATGTTGATCAAAGTAAAAAAAAAATTAAATCTTTTTTCTGGCACGTGATGTCGTCGCTTTACTGCAACTTCCCGCGCCGGTCCAAGGGGTCCCATCCGCCCCTGGTTGTATTAGCAGATACAGCTGATAATAATAGTCCACCTTAATTCTATGGCATTTGCAGATGTAGTGGAATAGTGAATAGTATACTATATACTAAATACGATGGACCTCCTATCCTACACCACTCGTCCAGTATAGTTTACCAACAATATTCTGCGGAAAAGATAGACAGCTAGTTTTATATATAAAAATATTTAAGATAAACAACATATTTTAATTAGATGTATCCATTGTATCGATGCGAGCAGACCTGAATCGTTCATTATTTTTTGTGATTATTTTCTTGTATGTTTATGGGATTTTTAAGCATTGTGTTAATACCGCGGCGCGGCGGTGGCTCAGAGGTGAGTTACTGGCATTCGAACAGATCCGGGTTCGATTCCCGGAGTGGGCATACGTACAATAAAAAAAGTATGTCTGAAATTTAGTGGACTTAAGAATGCAGGGAAGAGTGTAAAATGTATTATCTCCCAACCCACCCCATTCACGCCGGTAACCAGGCCAGATGAGATCGGACACCTCGTGGGGTGCGGAAGAAGATACACACTCCACAATCGGTAGGTCATGCAATGGCAAGAAACCAAGAGTTGATAGCCCTTGGGGGGTGTCACATGCCCGAGGATCGTGGTTCGGAACCCGCGTTAAGCTGTAGGTCCCATCGGGAATAGCCCTGGCAGCGAATAAAGAGGAAAAAAGCTTAATTGGAAAAAGAATGGCAAGAAATGACAATGACAAGTATTGTGTTGTTTTTATTGCAGAAAAAAACTATTTAGAATAATTTAGGTGTATATATATAAATAACTGTAGTCGATATAGTGCCATTTACATACCATGTAATTTTTTAATGCATTAAAATAATTTAAGTTTATTGAAATTCAATATGCATCAGGATAGTGTTTCACGTGTTATTTCGATCGTGCTTTACCGGTAGTGGGTCTGGAATTGCCGGTATCGAGTGGTCAAATGTCCGCGATGGACACAGTCCGTTTTTTTTTTAGCTCTTCTCAGGGCGCGGCGGTGTCTTACGACTAAAATTAATAGGCAATTTGTGAAAACCAACAAAATCCCGCTATTCGATTTTTCAGACGCTAAAATATAGGCAACCGCTGACTGCTGAAATCAGATTTTGGCTTCGTCAGAAAGAATAATACTTGCCGCTCAACATGAAACAGGTTTTTACCAAATTGTTCTTGTAGTTTCAGAGAAATTTTCCTTTGAATTTAGCGGGATTTTGTTGGTTGGCAAAAACTGGCGAGTACCGCGCGCGTGCACGCTATCCAAGATTGCAACAAAGAAACCAGGAGTGATCTTCAAGTGACCCACAACCAGTCTGGCAAGTCTGGAACACTCCAGTCGTTTTGTCTTTTCTCCCTTTTTTTATCAAAACACCCTATTTAATATTTACATCCCGGTATAGTCCTCAATCTGGGCCACAAGTAAACGCAGCAGTAGTTTTGTATTTTTTTAATAAATAAAGAGGCTTTTTATTACTGAATTTATTCCAGTTAAAAATGACACCCTGTATATAATAACGTGTCAAGCTTACAGTCATCAGTCTTTAGAAACGGACAATAGTTCAAATTGATAACTAATTATAATGATAGCCAATTACGCGCCACAATTTGCACATTTCCCTGTTAATTCCCAAACCGGGGTAATGCCCACTTATGTTTAATTCATATACACGTTCTAGTGTCCAAATCCGATTGATTAAAATAGTGCCATGTTATACAACATTTTCTAACTTAAGATGGTAATCAGATGCAAGAACTGCAAACAGAATTTCAAATTATCGGCGAATACTCGGTAAAGTTGGAAATTGTCGCCTCAATCAAAACCGAAACCGATCGCTTGGATATTGATATCGTGCCACTGAATGTTTAGAGCAACCGATATGCGATGCCAATACTGATTTATCTTGTGTGCTATTTAGAATTTAAATCAAGACAAAAATAAATGCAAGTATTCCAGATTCAACAATAAAGTTCTTTAACATTTTTTAGATGGTTTTTCCAACCAAAAAAATATTAAATTATACAGGGTGATTATTAAGTTGATACTTCCTTTTTAGCTGTGTATAGAAGGCATTAAAATAAACAACATTTTCAAATACCATTTTTCCAAAAAACTCAAAAATAAGGTGTTTACATTCATTTATTACACTATGGATCTAATACGGTTCTTGAAGAAATAGTCCATACTTAAAGTGGAGTGGAAATTTAGAAGGAAATAAATAAGGTACATTATGATTTTCTCACTGTTCTACTTATTGAACCGGTTTCTTTGTACCTACAAATTTTGATGCTTCGTTAAGGTGATATCTAATAATTCTTCTTTTTTTATTTATTCTCCTAAAGATGAATGCTTTTGCATTCGAAACATGTAGAGAATTTTTCAATCCCTAAATATTTCTTTAATATAACAGTGGAAAAAGACTTTGTGTTCTTATATCTCTCCTTCTAATACGGTTCTGCTTAACTTGCTCATTGAATAACATTAAGAAAACTTCTGGGTGTAGGATGAGCCCGCAAGGGAAAGCGTTCTGCGTATAATCTTGAAGCAGCAGCCGCACTTTGACGACACTCATCCTAAATTAGCACTATATCTACCCATTTTTTCAAATTTTACCATTTTCACATGTCGCCAATTTAAAATTTAACTTGCTTCAGAAAAACACACCGCAGCGGATTGCTCAACACCACCCGTAAATTGCATGATTAATAAGAGTTAAGAAAAACAACATAAAGTATAGCGGGCTATGTTTTGATGACCAGGCCCGCACTTAGATTTTTTTTCTGTATCTCGCCTAGTGTTTAGTTTTTTGAAAAAAGGCATTTAAAAATGTTGTTTATTTTAATGCCTTCTATACACAGCTAAAAAAGAAGTATTAACTTGGGAATCACCCTGTATAGGTTAGGAAATTTGATTCCACTTAAAACACCAATGCGGCGCCATTTTAAAGTTAAATAATAAAGAGAAAATAATGATCAGTGATGTTATTTGATAAACTCTTTCATTTGCAAACCCCACTTGACTAGCCACGATTAAAAACACACTTTAAAAGGGTGGTTTATCCATAAAAGGGTTATTTTATTAAACTTTGATTTTATTAATTTTTTTATCCCATAAATTTGCTACCCTCAAATATTGGTTCCCCAATTAATTTTACAGCATTAGACCTTTTTGAAATTTGTTTGTATGTTGTATTTTATTATTTTATCATAAATTAATTAAAAGGTATTAAGAAAAAACTTTTCGTAAAATTGTTAGGAATGACACTACCAGTAATTACGATTAAGTCACGTAGATTTTACAAAAAAAAATCTAAATAATTTTTAATTGGCTTAATGAAAAAGAATAAAATTTGGTGTGCAAGTTCATTATGAAAAAGCCTCCAATAAAGTCTTATAAAATGATCTAATTAGGGGAGCAGCTATTTGAATTTATCAAAATTTATATGGGGTTTCCTATATAACGGTGCGCTACCCGGTATATTAAAAATTAAAGTTGATTCTGAAACCGATTATACGAGAAACAGAGTTTATTGCTGCAAAAAAATTACTATTATAAAAATTTCTTATTAAATAATTAAATAAAGCCTTTATTAAAAAAAATTTTAAATGACGGCGAGATCTAGCACTGCTATTCATCTAACCGTCTTAAAATAAATATTTAAGCAAATATAAAAATAAAATAACAATCATAAAAAAAATTAAAATTAAAAGTCATTAAGTTCTTACTAGGGCAAACAAATAAAGGAAATAGATAAAAAAAAAACAATCCTAAGTTTTTTAAAGAAGGAAAGTTATACAAGTTGTAAGCATACAATTATAGTTATAGGAGCAGAGAGAATATTATAAGGACCTTTTGACGGCCTTCTTGAAACTCGCCACCGCGGTAAGCAACTTTACAGCTGGTTGCAAAGAATTATAAATTTTTACGGCATTATAAGTAAAAGAATGCTGGAACTGTGCGGTTCTGTGCTTTGGAACACTAAACCTTTGGCAGTGACGTGTAAATCTATCGTGGATTCCACTCCCACGAATTAGTTTTTTGAAGAGATATTATGGATTATTAGTTAAAACAATTTTGTGCACCAAAGTGGCTTAATGCAAAGAAAATCGCTTTTCTAAATTCAGCCACCCTGAAGCATCAAATAGTGGAGTCACATGATCATATTTTCGAAAATTGTACGACTGACATTGCCCACTTGATTCCACCTAGAGCAATGCAAAACAGAAATACACGGCGAACCACTGCCGCTCATCCATATGTTGTTCAGCTTAGTACTAATCGAACTTCATTGTTCAAGAATTCTTTCATCTGGAGAACGTCATCTTTGTGGAATGATCTTCCTGAGGTCGTGTTTCCCAATGAATACAATCTTCAACGTTTCAAGACCAACGTTAATCGCTTTTTCGCACTCGCACCGCTCCCAGAGCGCCTTAAAGGATTTTTCCTACAGTGCAGGTGTATTATCATAAAAAAAAAAATTTAGGCAAGCATTTTGCAATTTTTGTAGGGTATTCTTTTCCCTAACAGTCAATGCAGGCCAGTAAACAACATCACAATATGACAAGAGAGATAAAATTAGTGAATCACATAGTCTTAATTTGATTTCAGTAGTTAAAGTCTGTTAAAGCATCTTTATGCAACTTTTAATTTATAATAAGATTTTTTTACCAATTCAGATACATGGCTTTCAAATCTCAACTTTGTATCAAGAACGAGACCCAAATTTTTGGAACTCTCAGAAGGAAGAAGTGGTATATTATTAATATTTACATTAAAAACATCTTTAGTGGTCAACTGCTCGCTATCCTTACCAAAAAGCAAGAGCTTAGATTTTGAACCATTTAACAAGAGCGAATGGGCGCTTGAGATATTATAAATTATTTCAATTTAAAATGAGATATTACAATTAGATATCTATAAACAGCTTCTTACACTGTAATGTTTACCAAAGTTAAAGATTTTTAAAATTAAATAAGCCTCCGCTGGGAACTGAACCCAGAAACCTTTCAATTAAGCCTCAAGTGCGCTGCCAGTTTCACCACGAAATACCTGATATTCTCCCACCAACTTCGGCTATATAATTTATTCAGTATTATGTTAGTTGTATATAGTTTGGAATCTCCTGTGATTTTGTTCAGAAAGAGTAACAAAACTGTTATAATTTCCAATATTTATTTTAAATTGCCACAACAATTGTTTCGACCCACAGTGTCTTCGTCAGATGGTCTAATCTAACTGACACTGTGTGTCGAAACAATTGTTATGTCAATTTCAATAGTGAAAGTTATAACAGTTTTGTTACTCATTGATGTTATATAATGAATTTCCATCAAGTATCGGCTACTTGATCTATGTCGACGAGGTATGTATAATAGAAAAATTAGATCTTAAGTAGTACTGATGAGTTCCCTTTTCCCTTATAACACTCCCCTTGGTTAGAATCACTGGAGATTCCAAACTATACAGGGTATCCCGAAATTAGCATGCAATATTTCTAAGACGTAAAGTGCATGCAAAAATATGATAAAAATGTGCTATAAAATATACCTCCAAAAATGCTTCTCTAGGGGGCTAGAGTCCCTTAGTTTAAGATAACGGCATGAAAATTGGTACATGCCTTACAACCGGTAAGTTGTAAATTACAGTTAATTTAAAGTGAAACTATTTCTCCAAATGGCGTCACACAGAGTGGGCTTACGGTAAATATCACCCTATATTTTTTATTTCTAGGATTTTTTAATTTTAACTGCAATTTTTTGAAAGTCTAGAGTTTCTTTTTAAAAAAATATACTCTCGTTTTATTTCGATTAAAAACACCGTTTTCGAATAAATTAATTTTAAAAATAACATATTTTAATTTAACATATTTTTTTGGGTAGATACCTGATGGTTGTGTTTATTTTCTCAATAAATACCCAAAGGGGATATACCTATCAACATCTTTAACACGTTAACGACCATGTGACCCTATTTGGTGCACACCCTAGTTTCTGGACAGCCCGCGTGACCCTATTTGGGCACAGATGATAGTCATGTTTCAAGTCATGTGGGTCTCACAGGAACGCAGCTACATGCTTTTTAAATGTGTCAATTAGTAGGTCTGGTCCATGGGAAACCAAAAGTGAACTTGGGTTTCCTTTCCGACAACTAAATTCGCAAAATTATTCATTTTGGAACTTCATTCTACCAAGATTTAACAAAAAACTACCTTGGTCCAGGAGTAAAGATTCCAGATTTAGTGCTGGTCGTTAACATGTTAAGCTTAGGTAAAGCATATTTTTCAATTTGGAGAAAAACCTTATAAAACTATACACTATTATGAACAATAAGATAAGTAATTATTGGATAAAATATAATCATTCATTGGATTCTACAAAAAGAATAATTTCTAAAACGACACAACTTTTACAGTCCCTATTGTCCACAAAAAACAATATTTTAATCTGTCACGACAGAAAACCATTCAGGCTCAGTTTTAATTTAGCTGACGCTCCTCTTTCTGTAATTTAAAGGACCGTCGCGGAGTTCTGGTTTCTTGGAAAATAAATTTTCAGAAGATTCTTCGTCCCCGACAATCTTTTGGGAGCAATCTAGGCATTTTTTATGCGATTTATTCTTGAAAAATTTAAAGCTACTCTGATAAAGCCACTAAGTATTTACAGGCGTAATCACTAAAGACTTTTATTAGTTTAAAATGACAAATGTGTGAACTGTAATAAAGCCCTCTTTTATAAGTTATTTTAATTTATAAATATTAAATAAATACTATATATTTTGAAAAAAACTATCGCCTACTGTGCTCGATTTCAATCTACGCTTGTTTCCCGTGTTTAAATTTTACTAATTCTCATAATAATTTACGCTTGAGGCACTATTTGGCTAGTAACTTTGGTTCATGAATATTAAAAATTTCTTATATAAACTTTAATTTGGAAATGTTATTAATTATACTTATAGGGTGTAATGGAATTGACACACATTCTATTTAAATGGATGACTCCGAAACATTATTAGTATATTACATAACAAGTGATGGAAGTAATACTTTTCAAACGAGGAGATATTTAGCACGAGGCGTTAGCCGAGTGAAATTCTCAAAGTTTTAGAATAATCACTTTCACACGAGTAATGTACATTATTTTTCCTACGACCACAAAGAATGATTAAAAAGCCTTTAATTTGTGAAAAAAATATTTCATCACTAGTGTTGAAATTAAAAATGAAAAATTCTATTTAGGTTTATTAAAGAGCACTAAAACCCACATTCAAAAGAATCACTTTAGATATTTTTGATGAGCCCTTTTACGGGTTATCGCCAATTTCTTTTTAACTATTTCTCCTTTTTATGGCCCCGTATTTGCGGGCACCAGTCAAGGTAAAAGATGATGTCAAATAAAGTTGTCATTTTGAAATGTGTGCTTTATTGTTATAAAAACTCTTACATCGAAAATAGTAGCCATGAATTACACTTCTGAAGAAAAAATATTGATGAATAAATCGTATTATCAAGGAAATAGTTATCAAAATGTGTCAGACATGTTTGCTGCTCTGTATCCAAATAGACCGATACCTGCAAAATCTACAGTCGAAAGGACTATCAAGAAATTTGAGACAAAAGGCACTGTGATAAGTAACTGCAGATGTGAAGAAAGGCAGGAACAAAGAAGAGATGCAAGAAATGATAGGGACTTGCAAAGGCAGGAACAAAGAAGAGATGCAAAAAATTATAAAGACTTGCAAGTTTTATTGTGCGTGGAAGAAAATGATGGGAAGATCAGCACAAGGAAACTTGAGGATGACATAGGATTAGATCACACCACAGCGTTACGAGCTTTGAAACGACATAAATATTATTCATACAAATATGAAAAGCACTAAGAGCTAAGAGATAGGGACTAAATACGACGACAGGAGTTTTGTTTTGGTATGATTGAAAGAGCAAACATGGATAGGTAATTTTTTAAAAAACATTTGTTTCACTGACGAATGCACATTTACCTTAAACAATGAACCCAATGTTCAAAATTATCGATATTGGAGCAAAGAAAACCAACACAGGTTTGTAGAAACAAGGACGCAATATCCACAAAAAGTTCATGTTTGGGCTGGGATTTTCGGAGAAAATATTATCGTGCCATTATTTCTTACACGAAATTTAAATGCAGAATATTTTTTGGAACTACTTGAAGATCATATTTTACCTACTTTACATGATGCCGCCAGGGAAAATCAGGAAGTTTGGTACCAAATGGATGGCTGCCCTGCACATAGTATCCTGGCTGTCCGGGAATATTTAAACCGTGCTTTTAATGGAAATGTTATTGGCTTAAATCATACAGTAAATTGGTCAGTCATGTATCCTGATTTATCGCCAAATGATTTCTTTCTCTGGGGCCATTTAAAAAACAGGATATACAAAGATAAAAAATACCCAAATCTAGACGAGTTAAAAAATGCTATTTCTGCCGAATGCAATAGAATTTCAGTTTACCAACTAGCGAATGTAAGAAGAGAATTTTATGATCGCCTCGGTTATTGTCTAGCAGTCAATGGAGGAATATTTGAACATCTTCTTAAATCCTAAAGTTCTAACAATTTAATAGTACCTACCTATTAATTAGTAAAATATTGAAACATGTAAAATGTCATAATTAACCTTGTAATTGGATACTTTATTTTAGTGTTATTCAGATTAATTTGTACTCATAAATACACCTTTAATATTTTCGATGTACGAGTTTTTATAACAATAAAGCACACATTTCAAAATGACAACTTTATTTGACAGTCATCTTTTACCTTGACTGGTGCCCGCAAATACGGGGCCATAAAAGGAGAAATAGTTAAAAAGAAATCGGCGATAACCCGTAAACGGGCTCATCAAAAATATCTAAAGTTATTCTTTTAAATGTGGGTTTTAGTGCTTTTTAATAAACCTAAATAAAATTTTTCTCTAAAATAATTAGGGAAGCCAATAATTGACCCCATTTAAAATTACATGGGATTTCCGATGCAACACCCGGTATAGTAAAACATGTGGGATATAAAAAAATATAAGTTCTAAAAATATTTTTAAATATACAGGATGGTCTAGAAAAGTAGGACAATAAAAAGATACACTTTTTTAAATGGAGCATTCTATATATTTTAGCAATTTCTGATTCCTCACAAAATGATCTATATGAGACTATATATTTAGTTTTTTAATTTTTTGCAACGTTGTCAAACAAAATGCAAAATTCTTAAAATTTTGGAAAAAATATGGTACAAAATTACCTGTATTTCTCAATTAGAATATCGAAAACCGAAAATTGCTCATAAGTTTAGGGATAGAAAAACTGCATCAAATCTTCAAGAACTTAAAATTGTGTACAGGGTGTTTTCTGTTGACATCCGAATATAGAAAATTATAAAATACAATAACTTTGTTTTTCAAATGAAGCAACCTATATTTATTAGGCTCGTCTGATAGATATTTTAAATACAATGAACTTTAATAATTACTTTTATGTTGGGTGACGTACAGATTTTTAACAATAATTAACTAACCAGCAAGTTTGACTATGTATACACAATCAAAGGTGCCTGATTAGTAAATTAAAAATTAAGGTAACCGGGCGGTATGATTGCAAGAACGTTATTTTTGCCAATGTCATGTATGTCAAAGTCTAACTTGCTGGTTAGTTAATTATTTTTAAAATTCTTTGTGCAACCCGACATTAGTATCTTCATGGGGTTACATATCTTTTTCATCAGTTTTTTTTTCTGCATATTTTAACACCCACAAAGATACCACGTGAAAACAAAACTTAATTAATTTGCTTAGTTTTTTTGTAATTCAGGCCAATAAATACCGCAATTTAGCGCGGTCTGATCCACCTAAAACAGGGGTTCCCAAACTTATTTTGTCAACTGCCCACTTTGAGAATAAATAATTTTTTAGCGCCCCCATTTTCTCACCCACTTAAAACCCACTATAACTTCAAATTAAATTAATTAATTATTGTGAGCTATATTAGCGGAGATTAAACATTAACTCGAGACCTGAGCGCAGTAGGTAGTACACAACAGCGCTCAGGTCTCAAGCTAACTCCCTCGTCTATGAGTTAACTCTTTCTGGGTCTCTTACCGCCCCCCTTTAGGCCTGCAGCGCCCACAAGGGGGCGTTATCGCCCACTTTGGGCAAGGCTGACCCAAAACGATTTAAATTTTGTAGTTTTAAATAAAAGCCAACGGTAAGCATCAATTTTAAAACAGCCTAGTAAGTAAAGTGAAACGTTTCAAATTTGATTATAAGCCAGTAAATAAGCGTTATCGATCCGCATAATGGAAATCTCAATGGATAAGGGAATTCTTGAGCAAGGCCCATTGTTTGAAGGCTGGCAACTCGCTTGACAATTCGACCGTGCTGGTGAATATTTCATAAGGCCTTTCGAAGTGTTCTGCCTACAATTATTAATGTTGTAAACATTGTAAAAGAACGTGCCCTTAACTGCTATTGAGTTGCGCTATGGTAGAGACAGAACTCTACCGGATGGTGCATCGTGGTTGGAAACATAGGAAATCCCATGCAAGTTTTAGACTGTCCAAATATTTGCTCCCCTGACTTTAAAGCGGGGTGACTTTTTTAGGGTCTCTGTGTGGTGAGTGCACTTGCGAAGTTTGAACAGTTTTGGACAACCCGATCTTAACTTATTTGAATAGAATTGCGGTGGGATTATCATTGGAGTTTAACTGGTGATGCTGCGGGCACCAGCATTGATTGGAATTGTCAACCCCTCGATTTGTCATTGTCAAATGTAATTTTCAAACGGATGGCTATTTAAAAATCTTAAAACAGATACATTTTACACTGAATTTAACTAATATTTTCACATAAAACAAACATTATTTTCAATATGGATATTTTAGGAGAAAACGAATTATTTTGCTTACAATAAAAGATATTAAATAAATAATATTAAAATCTTCTACAATTGCTAAAAGGGAAAGAAAGTAAGAGCGTGTGTAAAAATAAACAATTGTTTATAAAAAAAACTAATAGCTTTATTTTAAGGAAACTGGTACAATCATTTGAAATATTGTTTATTCCTAATTAAATGTTCAATCAAAACCGCCATTTGCTGCAAAACAATATCCTAAACGATCGTAAAATTATCTAAGAACATTAGCGAGTTGGTACTGGGTAATTCTTGCAGATTGCATTGAAATTAAATTTTTTAACTGCTCTATATTTTCAACACTTTTATAAATACATTTTTGCACTGGACATCTCTAGGGCTTTTGATCGTGTTTGGCACGATGGGCTTCTAAGTAAATTGCGATCCTACGGTATGCCTAATGGATTATGTTTATGGTTAACCAGCTTCCTTAAGGACCGTTCTCTGCAAGTGGCGATTGACGGGTTTCTCTCAGACACCTTCACCATCAATGCCGGTGTTCCTCAAGGGTCCATATTGTCGCCTACCCTCTTTTTACTGTATATTAACGCCCTTCTAGTGAAAACCCAAAATCCAATTTATAGCTTTGCTGATGACAGCACACTTGTCTCATCTTTTACCTTGACTCCCCAAACATCCGCTGCCGACGCACATCTTCGCAGGCAGCATGAAGTATTGCGCCTCAACAATGACCTGGAAGAAATTTTGGCTTGGGGTGACAGTAACCAAGTCGAATTTAATGCTAAGAAAACCCAGGCAGCAGTCTTCTCGAAAAAGGTTAACATTGCAGAACCGGATTTAGTCATGGCAGGACACGCAATTCCCCTGGCACCGTCTATTAATTTGCTGGGGGTCAATCTGGGAGGTAATATGTCTTGGCATGATCACGTTGCCGCAATTGCCAAGGCAGCTGCACAGAAACTTGGTGTACTTTTCCGCACCAAAAGGTTGTACACACCTCATCAACTTTTGACACTCTACAAAGCCCAGATTCGACCATCATTAGAATATTGCTCTCATGTCTGGAGCTCTGCACCCAAGCACACCCTTCGGCGACTGGATTCCATTCAAAGGAGAGCCGTTCGTCTGATCGGCGACCCCGAGCTGACCAAGACCCTCGATAGCCTGGAGCATCGAAGACAGGTTGGTGATTTGGCTCTCTTTTACAGATATTTCCATGGCAGGTGTTCGACTGATATTGCCCACTTGATTTCACCTAGAGCAATGCAAAACAGAAATACACGGCGAACCACTGCCGCTCATCCATATGTTGTTCAGCTTAGTACTCCTCGAACTTCATTGTTCCAGAATTCTTTCATCTGGAGTACGTCATCTTTGTGGAATGATCTTCCTGAGGTCGTGTTTTCCAATGAAATCGCTTTCTTCGCACTCGCACCGCTCCCAGAGCGCCTTAAAGGATTTTTCCTACAGTGCAGGTGTTTTATCATAAAAAAAAACCCCGAGTGGAAGGAGTCGTTTGATGCAAGATTAGGAGACCTAGATGCCCAATTAATTGTTAAGTGTGGACCGACAATGTGTCCATTAAAGGCAATATTTAGATATTCGCGTACCAAAAGCGTGGGCCGGACAACCATCCATTTGGAACCAAATCTCCTGATTTTCATCAGCAACTTCTTCCAGTCCAATTTGATTTTGAAGAAGATTTAAATATGTTGGACCCGTAAGATTTCCGTCAATAAAAAATGGTCCAATGATGCGATGTCCAAAAATTCCTGCCCAAACATTCACTTTCTGAGGGTATTGGGTTCGAGTGCATGCAAGGCGATGTTCATTTTGTAGGCTCCAATACAAATAATTTTGTATATTTGGTTCATTATTTAATGTAAAAAAATATCTGTTGTTGCTCTCGCTCGCTTCATAATTTTCAAAGAAAAAAAGTGATCTTCGCTCTTCATCTCCTTCTAGCAATATGAATGATATTTATGCTTTTTCAAAATTCTCAGCACTGTGGTGTGATGCTTTTCTACCCTTTACCCGAGAGTTCTAGTGCTGATATTTTTATTTTCTTCGACGCGAAGTAAAATATTAAGATCTCTATCATTGTTTTTCAGCTCTCTCATCATTCCGTGTTGTGTATTTAGAGTTACAGTGCCTTTCGCCTCAAATTTAGTAATACATTTTTGTATTGCCGAGAAATGGGTCTATCAGGAACATAAACGGAAAACATATCAGATACAATACTTAAACTTTTCCCCGCATAGTACTATTTTGTCATAGTGAATTTTTCTTCTATTGTTTAAGTCATAATAATTACCTAGGTAAAAAAATATTACTAGTAAAAAATCTTAACACTTTCGAATTACAATTGACAATGAGAAAACACAGGTTGATAAGTCCAATCAATGCTGGTATCCGCAGCATCACCAGTTAACTTCCAATGAAAACCCAATCGCAATCCTATTCAAATAAGTTAGGATCGGGTTGTCCAAAATTGTTCAAACTCCGTATGTACACTCACCACACAGAGATCCTAAAAACCTTTCTGTACAACCCCGCTCTAAAGTCAACAGGGGTAGCAAATATTTGGACGGCCTAACACTTACATGGGATTTCCTATGTTTCCAACCACCATGCACCACTCGGTATAGGATATTGATTTAAAAATTTGCTTTGATAGGAACAAAAGAAAAATCACTAAGGGCCACTTGTATAGGTAAATAAGTTACTTTTTTTCTCTTATTTTTGAAAAGAATGGTTTAATATTTATTACTTCTAAGTTTTAATGGAATTTCCTACCTCGACATAGGGAAACTCTGCGCGATCATTTACACTGACGGTGAGTGATATCATTCGCAATTATATTAAAGGATATTATTTATTTTTAATACTAAACCGTTAACCATTTTTTGGTTTAACATGTTAAATTGGAAATGGGTTACTTTAAAACCATTTTTCTCTAAGATATGCCGTTTCAATGCTGCAGCCTGATAATGCCATATTTTAAACGTCAGTATGTCAAAAACAATTGAATATACCGGGTGTTTCAGGAGGTACGCTCGCCCCTATAACTTTTTTGTTGTTTAAATTACAGATTTAAAATTTTGTGTGTTTATATGTGATATTCTTTTGCATTTGATGACATAGCGGATGCCATTTTATCACTTCCGGTTTAACCGGAAATGATCTCAACCTCAGATTTTTAAACGGAACACCCTGTATATTTTTGGCTATATCGATTCAGAACACCATTTCACATTCAACGACACCCCATACGTTACTTTTTGATACTTTAAATTATTTTTAATTTTATTAAAACATTGTAACCAAATATTTCGATCATTAATCGCCATTATTAATGTGCTTGTTGGTTAAATTACTATTACTTCTAAACCGAAATCTAGATAAAAATGCAATTTTCAAGTTTTATTGTGTTTTAAATTTTTTACATACTTTTTAACTTTTTAAAAAGGCTTTTTCCAAGAGAACTCAATTTTTCCAAATGGAAACATATTGGCTCACTCGGGCAAAAAGATAGAGCACTTTTTTTCCAACAATTTTATATCACACATCCTAATGTCAAGTTAAAAGAGCAGCGATAATTTATAAAAAGTAACATTTTATGACAAAAAATACAACACGAAGCGCAAACGGCTTTGCATTTATCTAGGTACCCATGACGCCATAATGCTCATAAATAAATGAACATATGTGTGTCTACTTAAGTTGGCTACATATGGAAAACTTTTTTATTATTAACTAAGTTATTCCTCATAAAAAGTTTTGCATGGTCCAAAAGCTAAAATGCAACCATCAGATGTTAAATTTTTTTAGTCGTATTGTCGGTTTGTCAAAAAATATGAATTTTGCCCAAGAGTAAAGTACATTTATTTTTGACGATATCGAAAACTGTAATTATGAAAAGTTGTTCGGTATGAAAACTATGTTTTAATATTATGCAATTACACTAAAAAATATTTTTTATTTTTACAAATTTTGTCTCAAATTACCGATAAATTTGTAAAAATAAAAAAACCTATTTTTTAGTGTAACTGCATACCAAAACAAAGTTTTTTATACCAAACAACTTTTCATAATTACAGTTTTCGATATTGTCAAAAATAAAGGTACTTTACTCTTGGGCAAAATTCATATTTTTTGACAAACCTTGTATACGACTGAAAAAAAACATCTGATGGTTGCATTTTAGGTTTTGGACCATGCAGAACGTTTTATGAAGAATAACTTTTTTTTTCGTAAAGTTAATAATAAAAAAGTTTCCCATATGTAGCCAACTTAAGTAGACACATTGTATGCTATACTACCAGACACGTACGCAGGGGGGTTATTGGAGTAAACCCAATTAAATAAAATTTTCAGTAAGTGAATCACTCTAACAAAATCTTTATTTTTAATATATTTCTAATATTTTGATTTTTGTGGATATAGGTACCGGGTCCGCAAACGAAGCGAGGACGGAAGATTTATTATTATCGAGGAACTTATCAAAACATGCTATACCGGCATGAGGTATGGACTTTAAAGTGGCATATTTTAAAAATATTTTACATTATACAGGGTTGCTCAAAAAAGTGTGGCGTACTAAATATGCATTTTTTTTTAATAGGAACACCCTATATATTATATTATTGTCTCTAATTCCGTATACAATTTCACGTATATTTTGTATAAAATGTCATATGTCTAAATTCAATAGTTTTTGAGATATTGACGTTTAAAATATGGCATTTTTAGACTTTAACAGACTGTAACATTGGAACGGTTTATTTTAGAGAAAAATGGTTTTTACCTCCCATCTTAATTTTTTATTCTCTATCTAAAAGGTTCGCTTTTACCCCGGTTTTAACGGTTTAACATGCGATACGCACTACATATCCACTCTTGTAGTACAAACATCTATTATTTAACAAATTAATCAGAAAAAAAAATGTAAAAAGCGTATGACTGAAAAATAGTGACTTTAAAAAAATGCGTCCACCGAGTTATTAAATTTAAAGACTTGTACTAAATAATTATATTCTTTAGTAAATAACATATTTAGAAAAATGCTTAAATATAAACCACCTTGGACGAATTTGAAGAATTATTAAATATATATAATATTAATAAAATCTGCCAAGTCTATTAGATAGTCAACAGACAATCCTTCCAGGGAAAATTAAATGTTACAATGCAAAAGATTTTAAATTGCACCCACGAGACCCCGTCTGGGAGGCTTAAGATTTATTCTCTAATAAACCAGAACATCATGGCTCTCCTTTGAATTACCTAAAGAGGATTGATACAATTAAACAGCTGCTTGAAACTAAGTCTCTTGACAGACTTAGGAGGACGTAAGCTATAGCGACCGTAATGATCTCTAGGAAGATATTTTCGAAAGCCAGAGATATTTTTAATTAAAATTATAATAGTGAAAAGAGGATCTATCTTACCATACTCTGATGAAAAAGATTATAAATTTAGAATTATTAAAAAGATGCTAGGGAAGGGGAAGGGAGTTTGCGAGGAAAACGTCAAGTTGTTAAACGTAATGTCGAGGTTTCAAGAGCGGATTTACGAACGGGAGAGGTAATTACCTGTTTAAAAGTTCAGTGTCCCTAAACCCGCGCTTAGAATACCAAAACAGGTCACTAAGACAATATTAGATTAGATGGACACAACAACTACATCTATCTTGATGAAACAGAACTTCTGGTCAAACAGGTTAGGGCTACAAAAGAACAAACCTCTAAGAAATTACAATTGCATTTTAATTTTGAAATTACGTAATGTATATTGTCGTGTATCAAAATGATAGGCGACGGGAACGTGTAGCTTAGATAGTTTAAAATTACGTTTTAATGTATTTAATTTGTTGTGCCGTATTTAGTTACTAAAACACCAAAGATTTTTAATAGTTTTATTAAAGCGAAGCAAAGCAAAGCAATTGACGATTACATTATAATGAATAACAGAAGTTTTTAGAAATAAAAAAAAATTATTAAATTAGCAAATTTAGAGAGTTTTCTCTAAAGAAGAGTTGTTTCCTTAAAACTCACATACGACACTATTTGTTCTAAGTTCAAGAGAAACAATTTCTACTTTACAGTCAACTCAGGCCAAAAGAAAAATAATCACCTGAGATTGTGTTTCTACATCTTTACTTGAATGACCAAATGGGCAGAGGTTACCCTTACACTTGAAAACGTTAAACAACTCCACTGAGTAAGTATCTGTTTGAGTTTTTATAATGTTTTGTAACCCTTACCAGATGGAAGAAGGGGTTCCTTTCTGCTATGTCAGCAATTTATTAAAAGAGGGAATTTCCCTGGATGGACTATTCAAAATGGAACCCTTTATTTCAACCAATTCAAACAATTATGTTTATCAACTTTCGTCTACAAAGTCCTCCTACTAAACTAGGAATGTCCTTGTCCTTGTTCTACACACTATCTTTCCACTACACCTATTCTTATCAGAAGACTCAACACCTATTAAGCGTCTTAGCACCACAGCGAAGTATAAACTGAATAATTCATCCTTAAGGGTACCAATCCAGATCCGACAATATTATGTCTTTTAAACCTTAACATAAAAATGAAAATGATTAAACTTAGCCGTCAAGAGCTTTTCACGAAGAAACTTTATTTAAAAATGTATGATGGACCTTTCCTTTTTTTCGCTTCATTACCAATTATTCAATATTTTACCTTTTTCATACAAAAAAGTCCTAAACTAACTTCTGCTGAAACTTGCCGTAATAATTTAGGAACTTCTACGAATAATGAACATAAAGATATCAAGATTGGACCTCAGAGATTGTAAGGGACAAAACATGTGTAATTTATATTCGCTGAGACCAAGGAAAGGAAAGGTATAGATAAAAGGAAAAAAGCCGCGAAATTAAACTAGTATCCGACTGATATTACCGTAAAAAAAGAATTTTTTAAATGAAAACAACACCGAAATGAGAATATCTACCGATTCCACTCGAGTCGTATTAGTTTCGCGATAAAAATACCGCGACAAAAGAACACCAATTTTAGATCTGGTCAGCGCTGATGCTCGATAATTACCTTATTCTATTTTTCTGCAATAGTCCCGAAACTGACTGATCTTTCCGGCGTGATTTGACGCCACAAAAGTAATTATTCCAGTATTGTTAACCATAGCTAATAAGACATACAGGGTGGCCCATTTGTCTGACAAAGTAATATACCGTCTCTACTATTAAAGATATCAAAAAAAAGTTTCTATAAAAGTTGTGAGGTATAAAAAAATATATGTTTTAAAATTATTTTTAAACATACAGGATGGTCCAAAAAAGTAGGACAATAAAAAGATACATTTTTTTAAATGAAACACCCTATATATTTTAGCATTTTTTGTTTCCTTGCAAAATTATCCATATAACGCCATACTTAGTTTTTTAATTTTTTGCAACGTTGCCAAACAAAATGCAAAATTCTTAAAATTTTGGAAAAAACATGATAGTAAAAAATTACCTGTATTTCTCAATAAGAGTATCGAAAATCGAAAATTTCTTGTAAGCTCTTAAGTTTAGGGATAGATAAACTGTTTTAAATCTTTAAGTACCGAAAATTTTGTACAGGGTGTTTTCTGTTGACATCCAAATATACAAAATTTTAAAATACAATAACTCTGTTTTTTCAAATGAAACACCCTATATTTATTAGGCTCATCCGATAGATATTGTAAGTATCTTTAATTATTGTTAAGTCATACCTCTACCTAAATTTACTAGTTTTGGCAATATTTCTATTTTTATTTAAATTTTGGTAAAAAAAACTATAATTTTTTGTTTTTTAGTAAGCCATGACCAGCAAGCTAAAAACAAATGTCATTAAATATTATCCCATATTAAAATAAATTGATAACCATAGTTAGTTACGTATTTATTTAATTTAATAAAATTTTGTTTTTATTACGCAACTTGATATTGAAAATAAGTTTACACACATTATAAATATAAATATAATAATTATAAATATGACATTATATTCAATTACATTTGTTTCGACTTTGCTAGTCATGGCTTACTCGAAAAACAAAAACTATAGTTTTTTTCACCAAAATTTAAATAAAAATCGAAATATTGCCAAAACTAGTAAATTTAGGTATAGGTATGACTTAACAATAATTAAAGATACTTACAATATCTATCAGACGAGCCTAATAAATATAGGGTGTTTCATTTGAAAAACAGAGTTATTGTATTTTAAAATTTTGTATATTTGGATGTCAACAGAAAACACCCTGTACAAAATTTTCGGTACTTAAAGATTTAAGACAATATTTCTATCCCTGAACTTAAGAGCTTACAAGAAATTTTCGATTTTCGATACTCTTATTGAGAAATACAGGTAATTTTTTACTATCATGTTTTTTCCAAAATTTTAAGAATTTTGTATTTTGTTTGGCAACGTTGCAAAAAATTATAAAACTAAATATGGCGTCATATGCATAATTTTGTAAGGAAACAAAAAATGCTAAAATATATAGGGTGTTCCATTTAAAAAAATGTATATTTTTATTGTCCTACTTTTTTGGACCATCCTGTATATTTAAAAATAATTTTAGAACATATATTTTTTTATACCTCACAAGGCAAAAAGTACTTTATTGCATAGTATGCAATAAAGACCTACTTTTTTCATTAGAAATACATACACAAAATGACATTTTTTGAACGATCGTAGAAAAATCATATTATCGGCCTCGAACGTTTGCAATTTTTATCTTCGTCCGAAAATATGCTATTTTTCCTACTAGATACACAATATACTATTTCGTGGATGCTAAAATGAAAAAAAAATACAACATCAAAAAAAGCTGAGCGAGTCAGTAACGGCTTTGAGTATCAATATATGAAGAGAAACAGTTCTTTGGAAAAACTTGACAACCCTGCGTTTGAGTTGGTGGAGTTGTTCGTAAATCTATCGTATTTAATGTAGCGTTTGGACGACAGAGGTCGCTAAATCATTAATTTTAAGTCACAGTGTTGCCGCACATTTTATTTTGTCAAAAATTTCAATGATTTGTGAAATTTTAGAGACATTTTGTGGATTAATTTGGATTTTTTCAATTTATGCAGTTTCTGTCTTTCTTGGTAGCTATTTATTTATTATTTTTGTGCCGTTGAAGTTCTTTAACACAAGTACAAGTCACAAGTAGGTACATGGTGTACTACACAAAGGACACGATATCAAAATAAATATCAAACAATATCCAAAATTGGGAAAGTTAAATTTATATCAATCTCACATTCAAACATATACAAACAAACTAAATAATGCGTATGTAAAAGATATTAAAGTTTTTATGCAAATACAATGCGCATATTTGTATATTTGTTTGTCTAACCCTAAAAATGTTTAGCGATAGTACATCACCAAGCAGTTTGAATGTGTTTCCCTGATTGTGATTTCATATTGCCGCAAGCGACGACCGAGCCGAAGAGCTGTCGACAATGATTATCTCTTTTTAAAGCATGTATGTTTGTTTCACTCTTAGTTTTCAATACATTTAAATAAGTTAAATTAAAAAAGAGCAGAGCCTGTGTTTTGCTATATATTGGGGAGTTTTCGCATGTCACTTGCACTTGAAAGATAATTTTTTATGTGTTTTTATAAATTAATTAATTAGGTGGATCAATGACCAAATGACCTTAAGGACAAGCCGCGCCTGATGCGATAATGAAAAATTGGTTTCTGTGGTATTAAACTTTCAAAATCAAATAAAAGGAGTGTTACGGAATCCGTATAATTACTTATATAATTATTAATATCATATTTTGTTAAATATATAAAACCAGTAGATAAGTTAATTTAGTACCCCTTTGTTATAGGATGGGTATCGATTGTGCTTAGTCATCATCCAAATATTATTCCTTTTTGTTATGATTCCGATGTTTAAACGTATGCGAGTATGTTACAAAATATGAGTCACGCTAAGCAACCCTTTTTTGTTAGAAGTTATTTTTTGGCTGTAAAGTGTAGAAATAGATTAATTTCGATTATTGACCAAGCAACAGCGTTTTATTTTTCCTCCGTCGTAATTGGTTATAAAATGTAATTCTTTCAAAAATATTCAGTAGTATACTGTATAATAATTAATCAAATCAAAAAATTAAACTTATTTATTTTCGACCATAACGTAAAGCGATGCGTCTATGCCGTGAATTCTACACCGATACTTGGAAATACAATAAATAATAAAACAAATTGAAAATATACATAATCCAAGCCAAGCGTAATCTACCACCGTGATTCACTTGATCGTGCAGCGAGTGAAGATCATTACGACTAACAAAACTAGGCAACAGTGCTTTCATTTAGCCGGAAGAGGTCTCGTCTGTACTGACTGAATTAATATAAATAAGGTTGACGCGCCTCCTTGCGCCATCTATGAATTTAACTTATCAGATTGAGTAGAACTGACTCTGTGAACTCTCTTTATATATTGATACTCAAAGGTAACGGATTACTTTTTTTATCGTAGAATGCGACAGTACATTACTAAAAAATATAGATTCAAAATCTCTTGCCGATAGTCAACAATACCGGAACATGCGACTTCTTTTTATTTCACAGAAAAACAGGAACAGGACGGTAGAGGACGCACATAATTATTTAAAATACAAATAAAGATAACGGTCGGGTTATCGTTAGTATACAAAAAAGTCACGCCAACATTTGCGTGCTTTGAAATGTACTTTTAAATAATCGATTTTAACTGTGGTTGTTTATCTGAATACTTTTTTTTTACTCTTGGTAACAATTTGTTAGAAACCTGATAAAGGTTTAAAATAAATCGAAACGTTGGCGAAGACATAAGTTGATTCTTTTCACAAACTAGTCGACCTTCAAAATAATGGCGGCATTTATCGATGTGGGCACGTAAGAGAACAATACATACCAGAGAATTTTGATTTTTTAAAGTCGATTTATAGAAAAAATATTTACTTCACAAGATTTGTGAATACCAATGAAAAATTAAAATATAACGATTGTGTATTGTGTCTTGTATGAATTAATTATCGAAACACACTTTGGGTGGACACCTTTAGTTTCAGGGTGGGCCAATGTCAACCCACCACCTCCTGGCGCTGAGATTGATTATTTAGTACTAACTGGTTATTCCATTATCCAACTTTTTTTTAAAATGTATGACGGGTCTTTTCCCATTACCAATTCTTCAATATTTGACCTTTTTTATACAAAAAATCCCTAAACTAACTGCTGCTGGGACTTTGCCATAATAATTTAGGAACTTTTACGAATAATGAACATAAAGATATCAAGATTGGACCTCAGAGATTGCAAGGGACAAAACATATGAAATTTATATTCGCCGAAACCAAGGAAGGGATAAGTATAGATAAAAGAAATTAAACTAGTATTCGACTGATATTATAGTACATACACAGAAGTCTTAGGGTCTCTGTATTGTGAGTACACATACTACGCATGTGTACAATTTTAAACAACACGATCTTAACTTATTTGAATAGGATTGCGGTTGGGTTTTTATTGGAATTCAACAAGTGATGCTGCGGACACCAGCATTTATTGGACTTGTCAACCTGAAATTTTTCATTGTTAAATGTAATTTGAAAGTATTAGATTTTTTACTGAAGCCTACTAAATGAACAACGTTTTGCATGGCCTCATACTCAATACCCTCAGAAAGTAAATGTTTGGGCAGGATTTTTTTTGACATCTCATCATTGGACCATTTTTTAAATACGGAACTCTTACGAGTTCAATATATTTAGATCTTCAATATCAAATTGGACCCGCACTGGAGGAAGTCGCAGATGAATATCAGTAGATTTGGTTTCAAATGGATAGTTGCCCGGCCCACAATTTGCTTGTGGTTCGCGAATTGCTAAATAATGCCTGTATATTAATGTTTTTTTCCTACGACCATCTATGAAAATGAGATTAAAAGCACGGTTAATTTGGCTAGAAAGCGCCGTATATCACACGTGTGTTAAAAAAAATATTTCAACACTAGTGTTGAAATATCAAGGCACACTATTTAATTTAAACATATGGTCCCAGTTTGACAGACAACACCTATTTAATAAAAATAACAAATTTTAGAAAGTAGCAATTGTAAAGTGTATTTGTCAAGTGATTCAGAATTAGAGTGTGAAATAACGCCATCTGAAATTATAAAAAATGTTAATAATATACTGGAAAATATATTACCAGAAAATATAAATCGCGCTGAAGAGAGTGTCATTTATTAAACAACAAATCCTTATTGTTACCGAAAACGAAGAGAATAGAGCTCTAGGCTACAAATCGCAAGGTCACAGGTTCAAATCCCACCAGGAGTATTTGACTTCTTTTATAAAAACATTAAATAATTTATAGAATTATGTTGAATTGAAATTTTTCTTGTTGGGTGGATTTTTTAAATTTACGTTTAATGCATCTTTCCTTAATTAAATTTAAAGTTTTTCATTCTGGTTAATCTAGAAGTCAATCCAGGATTTATTAGTTCTTCCTATGATATATAAAATATAAAAAAATGAAAAAGTTAAACTAGGTACAAATAAAGGAACAGCCTATTGACAAACTATGAAACCAGATATTAAGTGGAACATAATCCTAAGTATGCTAATTTCAACACTAGTGTTGAAATATTTTATTTTTTGTGGTCGTAGGAAAAATTGTGTACATTACTTAGGTGAAAGTGATTATTCTAAAGCTGACGCCTCGTGCTAAATATCTCCTCGTTTGAAAAGTATCACTTTCATCAATAATTGTTATGTAATATACTATTTACAATAAAAGCTATCACTAGGAAAGCCAAACGATGTTAACACTAGTAATGAAAAAATATCGATAGTTTCGATAGTTTTATAAAACCTGTCGCTATCGTGTTGTATACAAAGAAAGTAGATAGGACTTTACTTTCCCTATTTTCCAAACATTTATTGACTGAATTGCAATTAGGCCCATTTTTATAAAGTCCTCTTAAACCTAAGTTTAAATCACACATTATAAAAAAAAATTAGATTTCAGAACATCCATGATTTAAACCGAGGTCCAATTTAAATAGAAGAAATGTCAAAAATTATCATTTTATAATATGAGATTAACGTGATTTTTCTAGTTATAACTTACTATTGTGTAACATAGCATAACAATTTATGACCATTATCCATTTCTGACATTTCTATTACCAACTATTTTTTTAAATATTAATGAACATACCGGGTGTTTCAGGAGGTACGCTCGCCCCTATAACTTTTTTGTTGTTTAAATTACAGATTTAAAATTTTGTGTGTTTATATGTGATATTCTTTTGCATTTGATGACATAGCGGATGCCATTTTATCACTTCCGGTTTAACCGGAAATGATCTCAACCTTAGATTTTTAAATGGAACACCCTGTATATTTTTGGCTATATCGATTCAGAACACCATTCCAAATTCAACGACACCCCATACGTTACTTTTTGATACTTTAAATTATTTTTAATTTTATTTTTATTTTTTCGTCTAGATTGCTATGAACTCTTTAATATTGTTTACTTCTAAACCAAAATCTTGATAAAAATGCAATTTTCAAGTTTTATTGTGTTTTAAATTTTTTACATATTTTTTAACTTTTTAAAAAGGCTTTTTCCAAGAGAATTCAATTTTTCCAAATGGAAACATATTGGCTCACTCGGGCAAAAAGATAGAGCACTTTTTTACCAACAGTTTTATATCACACATCCTAATGTCAAGTTAAAAGAGGAGCGATAATTAAAAAAAAATAACATTTTATGACAAAAAATACAACACGAAGCGCAAACGGCTTTGCATTTATCTAGGTACCCATGACGCCATAATGCTCATAAACAAATGAACATAATTAAAAATTAAATATTATCATTGAAACAATAGAAACAGTCTAGTTAGTCCAGTTGTTCCTTGTTCTTCATGACAAGCGCGAATGTTTTGAATTGTTTTTTTTACAACATTTCGTAAATTTTCCCGTGTAATTCTATTAATGGCAGCTCTTACGCAATTTTCCAACTCTTCTCTGTTGGTATGTGGAGACCTACTAACCTTATTTTTTATTGTGCCCCACGCGAAAAAATCCAACGGGGTAATATCCGGCCACCTGATAAATAAAATCATTAGTTATTTAGGTCCCTATTAAGGTATAATTATTTATTACATACCTAGGAAAAATTGAGTTCTCTTGGAAAAAGCCTTTTTAAAAAGTTAAAAAGTATGTAAAAAATTTAAAACACAATAAAACTTGAAAATTGCATTTTTATCAAGATTTTGGTTTAAAAGTAAACAATTTTAAATAGTTCAAAGCAATCTAGACGAAAAAATAAAATTAAAAATAATTTAAAGTATCAAAAAGTAACGTATGGGGTGTCGTTGAATTTGGAATGGTGTTCTGAATCGATATAGCCAAAAATAAACAGGGTGTTCCATTTAAAAATCTAAGATTGAGATCATTTCCGGTTAAACCGGAAGTGATAAAATGGCATCCGCTATGTCATCAAATGCAAAAGAATATCACATATAAACACACAAAATTTTAAATCTGTAATTTAAACAACAAAAAAGTTATAGGGGCGAACGTACCTCCTGAAACACCCGGTATTTATTTATTTGGAAAGGAAAGATATTATTTTTTTTAAAGTATTATAAAAACAGAACAAAATAAAATAGCATACGACACACGTCCGTTAGATGTTATTAAAGTACTCGTTTATATTCCAGGCTCGATCTGTTGAACAAAATAACTCGTACTACGCTCCCGGGATTATGCCGCAACTGCTCTTGTTAAATTACCAAAAAGTAAGTATTCGAAAACAAATATCCGGCTACATTGGACGTCTTGTGGTATTACCTACGAATATAAGTATTTTCTTTCTATCGGTACGTTGTTCCGCAACATAAATTTAGCTTTCTTCATCAAACCATTATTTTTCCCTCATAAATTCACTTCGGAATTCTTACAGTATCCATTGTATAAATATTATACAAACATCAATATCCTCTGTTTGTATACTTATTTGAAACCTGATATACATGGATCGTATATGTGTTTATCCCTAAAGAAGCTTAATTAAAATGTAATCAAAAAGCCCTGGAATTTAATACAATAAGTTTCAAATTACATCCCCTTGACATTTGGCACGTGTATTAAATCCTACACAAGAATAAACTGAAGGCATTATACTTAGGTAGTACATAAAGAAAGATTCGTGGTATTGCTTGGGTATCCTAGAGAAACAATTTATACTTTTTTTTTTAAACGACCCGCAAGAAAGTTGGGTCAGCTTTACTAGAACTAGACCGAATTTGCTGACTTTCGCTAAACTTTGCCTTGCCCTTTTGTTGTGTGAACTGTAGAACTAATGTAGTAAATTGGTGTAAAACTTTTAATTGTACATTTTTTTTCCGAGGGACCACTCCGTGATCCCAGTTCCGTGCACTAGTTTGTATAGGTCAACTGGGGAGAGCGTAAGGATGTCCTCTGGTTCCAGTTTTGGTTGCCCGAGTATTTGTTGCTTCTTCCGATCCAGTGACTCGTAATGGCAAACTATGTGCTGTACAGTTTCTCTGTCTTGTCCGCATAATCTGCAGTCGAGGTCTCCATTGAACAGTTGCATTCTGTGCAGATGGTTCTTGACAGCCATGTGTCCTGTCAGAATTCCTGTAATAGTTCTCAGCTGGTTCCTATTCATTTGAAGCAGCTGTTTCGTAAGTCTTGGGTCTGGATCCCCTATGAAGCTTTTGCTATGGGCTAATCCCTGTCTGTTACTTTTGTGTTCATTCCTGATTCATTCGCATCTTGGCACTTCGAGTGCTGGTTCTGGACCAATGAATGTGTTTTCGGAGCCTTTGCTCGCAAGTTTGTCGGCTTTTTCGTTTCCTGTAATACCTTCGTGGCCCGGTACCCACTGCAGTATTACTTTGTTTACTTTTGCCAGGGCATCCAGTTCCTCCTGAAATTTCAATTTTACATTGAATTTATTGCTATTGTTTTTATTATGGGTTTCTATTATTAGTTTTTGGAATGTCAAATTTATGCAAAATATTTTGCGTTTGCCATATTTTTACAGGTCTGAAAACTTGCAGAGATGAAGTTTCTGTAATCTTACCCTATATTGTTAATAATATCTAAAAATTATTAAAAGTGTTCAAAAAGCAATTTCAGGAGAGGAAATTACAATATCCCTGACAATAAAGGTATTTAAATTTTTATATAAACTTAATATAGTTTATAATTAGACTTTCCTAAAAAAAATTATTCCCATAATTTTAAAACCCCCCGTTTCAATTAATAAAAATTAAAAATGATATATTTAGGCACGAAATCATATTGCCAGTCAATTGAATTATTTCGGTTGACCTGGCTATTTCAACACACCAGCACGAAAGCTTTATTGAATAACCTGGCAGCTTCTAAAAAGCAGCTTAATGTCCGTTGGTAATCCTCTCTTGAATAGACAGCAGACAAGCATTTCGCCGTCATCATGAGTGGGATTGGCAGCAATCTTTGATCTGTATTTATTGCGGTGCAATGGCTAGCAAGGTATTGCCCTAAAGGCAAATGAAAATGGACTTTTTCTAACTGTAAATATTTTGGTGTTGTGATTGGATAAGCTTTAAGGAGCCCATAGGCGCCAGTGTTTTAAAATATGCATGAGAGCTCTAGCCAAGGGCGTATATAATATAATTATACAATAATATTGTGGGGGTGGGGGCTTAATGCAAGTGACCAAACGCTCCAGGCAAAATTAAAATGTGAACCCAACTCTCATCGAAAGATCTGATAAAAATGTTTGCAGATTAATTCGTTTAATAATACTTAAATATCCTAACCTAAGAATTATTATAATGATAAATCTTTGAATATCAACATATAAAGAACGTCATATAAGCAGTTATACTCAATCTGCTAAGTTAAATTCATAGATGGCGCAAGGAGGCTTGTCAAAATAATTTATATTAATGCAGTCAGTACCGACGAGACCTTCTCCGGCTAAATTAAAGCATTGTTGCCTAGTTTTGTTAGTCCTAATGATCTTTACTCGCTGCACGATCCAGTCCTCGCCCGCATACCTTAAGTGAATCACGGTAGTAGAGTACGACTTGGCTTGGACTACATATATTTTTAATTTGATTTATTTTAATTCCTAATATCGGTGTAGAAGGCACGGCATAGATTATTTTGTCCTCTGCTGAAGGAATTAGGCAAAGCAACGCGTAGCTTTACGTTATGGCTGAGAATACATATATTTTGATTTTTTGATTTGATTTATTATTATTTTTATTATATATTCTGGTTTACTATATAGGGTTATTCACGCTATTCGACACGACATTTTGTATTTTGTTGGATAACATTTTTTTTTTTGGGTGGATGTACTTTTTAAAATTATTTTCATAATATACAGGTTGTCACAAAAACACGAAAAGTATCAAAATAGTATATTTTTAAATGGAATGCCCTGTATATTATTTTATTTTCGGTTTCTACGATCAAAATAAAGATTAGTTTTACCAAGGTTTACTATAATTAAATTTTACATGTGCTGCTAACATAAAAAAACATGGTGTTATATATTTAAAAATTTGACCAACCTAATTAATTAATTTTTTAAAACAAATAAATAAGTATCTGTCACGTGCAAGTGTCATGCAAGAACTTATATAGCAAAACTCGAGCTGGGCTATTTTTTAAATTAACTTATTTAAATGTATTGAAAACTAAGAGCGAAACAAACGTACATGCTTTCGGAAGTTAAAAAGAGATAATGATTGTCAACAGCTCATTGGCTCAGTCGTCGCTTGCCGCAATATGAAATCAGGGAAACACATTGAAACCGATCCTTGATATAAATTGATAAAATCCAAATTAATCAACAAAATGTTTCTAACATTTTTCAAATTATTGAAATTTCCAACGAAATACAATGTGCGGCAACACTGTGGCTTAAAATTTATTATTAAGGGACCTCTGTCATCCAAGCGCTACATTAAATTTTATAAATTTACGAACAACTCCACAATGGAGGCCAAGCGAGCTCCAACGCAGGGTTGTCAAGTTTTTCCAAAGATCTGTAATTCTTTATATGTTAATATTCAAAGGATAAATTAAACAATGAAAACAAAATCTAACTTAAAAACGTATTATTTTTATAGTTAATATTATTAATATTATTATTATTATCAAATAAGAAAATATTAGTAACTTAAATAATAAATGAAATTTTCTTCAGACAAGAAATAATAATTTAATTAGCACTCAAATGAATTACCTTATAAAGTACTATGAGCCCGCAAAAATTTAAAGAGTAAATAAAATTTGGCAGGTTGATAGATCCCGCTCCTCACCTACTACATCAAAGTTTGCGACCTTTGGAGGTGCTGCTCGAGATAGGGTTGGGAATTATACACTGCCGCAGTTTATTGAAAATTCCGCCGTTTCTGTAGCTTTTAGGGAAAAAAATTGTTATCAACTAATATAGGGTATTGAATTCATTTTTGTCTACGTTCGGTAATTTCTGAGATTGGTTGATTTGAAATGTCTTGAAAAAATTCACTTTCTTTGCAAATTACTCTGAAAATCGATATAAAACCGTTGCCAATATATATATATATATATATATATATATTATATATGAAAGGGCAATCTTTTCTGAGTAAAACGGTATATTTTTTGTTACATCTGGTTGCACCTATCTAATAATGCAGCAAATCATTTAAGTGTGCCAGATATATAGTGTATTTTCTATCATCAATATGTATCATATTTTGGTTTCATGCATTGTGCATAATATCTTTGCCTCGTTTCCACACCACCCTTAAGGTGTCAAAACGCGAATTTATTCAATCTTGAATCGCTTAAGATAAATTCACAGAGCAGTTCAAACAAATTTTTTTCTTGTCATGATCAAGAGTAATATTGGATTGGTATTTGGAGACATATCCTCCTCAGTGTTGTCTTCACAGAAATTATCCTCTGTATACACTAAAAACTCTGGGAATCCTTAAACTCCAAAACACATACGTTGGCATTACCAGTGTTACCAGCAACACTATTTAAAATCACGGATTGTGCAACGAAATCTATATGTCCAAACGTAATTTTAATAATAAATCGAGTTACGTTGACGCGTCGCGCGATTATGCATAGGCAATAAGGCACAAGGTACGACTCAATAGAGATTTATTGAAAATTCGTAGCAAATAATCCCGCTTACACAGAAATTGCATTTAAGTAGAAATTTTGATTAAAATAACATCAGTAACTGTATGAGTGCTCCGCATCCATTACGAATTTAGTATGGGTGCTTGAGCGCCAAGAGCACCCATGGATTCGGCACCAATAAAGGGGCCATTGTCAATATTGGGTATTTTTAAAATGTCAGTAATGTCAATATTGCATATTATGGAAATAAAATTAATTAATTTGATTTATGTGTTAATGACATAATTTGATAATGCTAGATGTTGCTTACAGTCCGTGGAATTGGAATAATTTATAAAGTAAGTAATTAATTCACACATATTTCGCGGATCGTAGAAATTAGTTATTGAAATTAACATTTGGTTTGGATAGAATTTGTAAATATAGTTTGAACTTTTAACAGTTCTTAAACTTTTCATGTTTAAACTATAATATATATTCAGCGTATTCCAGAATTAAATACTTTACATAAAGGTAAAAACTGTCTAAGTAGGACCTTATAAAATATATAATCCGCATTAAAATATAAATTGCTATATTAGATTTATTTTTCTTGGTTTTATATAATATAGCGCCACATTCAGTCAAGTAAGGAAATAGTCTGTGGAAGAAAAATATTTATGTTTTTTATATTTATTATTTGAAGGGGTAAGTTGATAAAGGTGAACTTAAAACAAATAGCGTCGTATGTGAGTTCTAAGGAAACAACTATTCTTTACAGAAAACTCGGACCCAAAGAGAAATAATCAATTTAAATAAACATTATCGAGATCACTTACTCACTGCTCTGATCTGAGATTGTGTTTCTACATCTTGACTTAAATGACCAAATGGGCAGAGGTTACCCTTACACCTGAAAACGTTAAACAACTCTACTGAGTAAGTGTCTGTTTGAGTTTTTATAATACTTTGTAACCCTTACCAGATGGGAGAAGGGGTTCCTTTTTGCTATGTCAGCAATTTATTAAAATATGGGATTTCCTTGGATGGACTATTCAAAATGGAACCCTTTATCCCAACCAATTCAAACAATTATGTTTATCAACTTTCGTCTACAAACTCCTCCTACAAAACTAGAAATGACCTTGTCCTTGTTCTACACACTATCTTCCACTACACCTATTCTTATCAGGAGACTCAACACCCATTAAGAGTACCCCAGAGAAGTATGAAATGATTAATTCATCCTTAAGGGTACCAATCCATATCCGACAATATGTTTGAACTGACGATAAAAAACTGTGCGTTTATAGTGAAATGAAGACCGCAATCGAAACAGGCCGAGAACTGCCGGCCGTTAAACTGAAGGTGTAGTGTGACTATCGATAATGATGGTTGGCCGACTGAACGTGAGTAGACTTCTTGAACTATGAAAATGTATTGTAAAATCCGGAAAATAACAATAATTATGTGTGGTATTGTGCAAACTATATTTTTTTGTTGTTATATGACGACCTAAACACCCCCACATCTCCATTTTATATGACATAACGTTCGTCAACGTCTCTTCATATCGGCTTCCGTAATATTCACGTTAATGAAAATTATATTTAACTAATTTATTTCCACAAAGAACCATAATAAATGTCAAAGTGACTTTTTGCCATCAGCAAAGACAAATAGGAGCTTATATACCATAAACTGCTTAAACATAGTTCGAAACCAAATGTAAACTTAAATGAACTAACTTTTGCACTACCAAGTTTACGCTCTTTGCTCAAACAAGTTTAAATTCATGATGGGCCATATAATTTCATCCTGTCAGCAAATAGTTTAAAATTGGTTAAATTAAATGGACTGTAAAGTACGAAGTTCTTACATTAAGCCATTGCCTGCCTGCATCAGTGCATGTTGAGTATAAAATTTTAAAAAATGGGTAATTACCTCCAAGATGTCGAGTAAATATCCCGATCGTATATTCAATTAGAGCACTTTATTTAGAAACATAAAAAATTATTATTAATAAAAGAAAAATGTAGACCATTATTATTATTGAAAAATCTGGTGTAAGTAGAGGAAAAAGTTAAAATTTAATATATAAGATATTTATTTCAAAATTAATCGATTTGTAGATGTAACAAAAAGAAATGCTTTATACTGTTTCCCTGCTTACCTTTTGGTGGCGATAAAGCTTGGACTTTTGGTGAAAAATTTGGTTGAAAGTGGTTAAATGACAAAAAAGGGTTAAAATTGAGCCGTTAAAAGGCAAAAGGTGAATTCACCATGATACAACAGTTATTATGACAACAAGTTATTTTGATTTTTGTGGTCCTATATTATACAGTGTGTCCACGGATTGACTATCGAAGAGGAAAAAGTTTTTGTAGGTTTATGAAAAAAAGTTATTTTTCATAAAACTCTTGCTTATTCTCAAACGACCAAAAAGCATATTATTTTTTCAAATTTATATTCCGGGTGTTCAGAATTTAGAAAAATATAAAAAAAGCTAAGAACAAAGTACCCTTATGTGTAAAGATAGGATAAAAAGTAATAAGTAAAAGTTGTTGTGGTTGAAAACCTACGTCTCATTACCAAGTTTTGACTTATTAGCTAAATGTACAGAGACCGGCAAAAAGTTCCAACTCATAAAATATGATTTGCTTTAAATTAACGCATTTTGCAAATTAGTTAGTTTTTAGAAGGTATATTCTGTAAAATCTTTATCGTTATACGAGGAAATGTATACTATAAAGCTTTTACAAAGAAATACCCTCTAAAGACTAATTTGCAAAATGCGTTAATTTAAATAAAATCATATTTTATGAGTTAAAACTTTTTGCCGGTCTCTGTCCATTTAGCTAATAAGTCAAAACTTAGTAATGAGACGTAGGTTTTCAACAACAACTTTTACTAATTACTTTTTATCCTATCTTTACACATAAGGGTACTTTGTTCTTACCTTTTTTTATATTATTCTAAATTCTGAACACCCGGTATATAAATTTGAAAAAATAATATGCTTTTTGGTCGTTTGACAACAAGCAGGAGTTCTTATGAAAAATAACTTTTTTTCATAAACCCACGAATAAAAAAGTTTTTCCTCTTCGATAGTCAATCCGTGGACACACTGTATATATGATTTAAAAATTCTTAATAAAAAAGGAAAGAATGTAATCATCTTCAAGCCAGTTCGTGTTCTCCTAAATCTATTTAGCGGTAAAATCAATTGAATCAATCAATGGTCTTTTGGCAGCTTTTAGATGATTAAAAACTTGCGGGTCATTGAAATTTTTTTAATTTTTAAAGAAAAGGGTGAATTAAAGACCTTCTTTACGCATGCTGCCCCATGGAATATTTCTAAATTTATTCTGTCAAGTTTTTATGCGTACAAATCTCCGCCTCCCTCTGATTTATATACCAACTATTGTTGACCGAATGTTTTAGCTTTTCTACGTCACACCTTTTATTTATAGCTGACCTTCCCTAAGGTCGAAACATATTCGTTTTTCCTTCTCTTACCTTAATGTAGAGAACCCCCGAATTTTATTATTAAATATATTGTGGTTTAGACAGACAGAGAGAGATTCCTACCACTTAATCATTAACCACTGCAAGAATGAACTACTTCTTGAAACAAATATTGAAAGTTAACTGTGGCTGTGTAGACGTTAAGTAAAATGGAATAAATGAGATAACAATAATATTGTCATTGAATAAATTATTATATTAATTTCACGTTTGTTATTATTCTTTCTATGTAGTTTTAAAAATAAATAAATATTTCTTTAATAAACAGTTGTCGCCAACCTAATCCAATATCAAGATAAAGTTGACTATTTTATTTTCTGTGCGTTTATTCGGTGCCCGTCAACGCCTAATTTAATAGAAGATTTACTGTGACTAAGTGCGTAAGTTTCTCCCCTTTTTACGGGTTTTTATGTGAGAAAAGAAGCAAAAACCCACAAGCATACTTTTCCTTTCAAAAGTTATCGTTTTAAATTACGTAAGAAAAGTTCTGAGGTTAGTTGAAAAAGTGACGATATAATAAAAGACAAACTTTATGAAGTGCAGTTGTTAAAAAAAAATACACAATCGGCTTTTACACTATTATAAACATTTTTTGTTCATTTAATTTGTTAATACCTTAATATATTAAGTGTTTTTCTTTAATAATACTGTTGCTATATCATACTAATGATATTTTCAGCTTATTTTTTTTAAAGTTAGTGAGCACCAAACGAGCGATTCACTCGTTATCGATCGGAAAGCTACAAGCTTGTCATTCTTGCATTGTCGGGGTTTTTGTTTACATTTGAATGTGGATTTATTTTCATTAACATAACTACCCATTATATTTATTTATTTAAGTGGATACGACTGAGCTAAAATTTGCCGTGTTACATTGCTGTTCTTCTTGGCCCGAGCTACAAAAAAAAAATAAACAAATAATTACGTTTTTTTTAACATTAAAAACGTGGTAAACAGAGTAAAAGTAAAAATTTAATTGGAAGTAACCTAACCCTTCAAACCTACAATTATAATTATTAATACAGCAATATTTTTTCCGTCAAATAGCAACATCTGTTTCCTATCTACATCCTTATTTTATTTCAATGTTTTCTTTCTGAGTAAAATATTTCGTCTCCAAGCAGCTGTCGTCGGCCTAATATTAAAGGAAACTTATATCCTTTATTTTTTGTGCGTTTATTCTTGGCATGCCACCCTCCAATTTAATACGGCCTGAATGTGACTAAGAGTGTAAGTTTTTCCATTTTCTACGGATATTTGTGGCCAAAAAACAGAAAGAAAAAACCACTGACATACTTTTTACTTTCGAAACCTAATCATTAACGTCGCAAGTTAAGTTTTGCTAACTGACAAAAAATATACGGCAAAATACAAAAATGTTCTGGGATATTTAAATAAATTTATATTTTTTTGTAGATTTAGATACTCTCCGCTTTATTTAAGCCTCAAAGCTAAAATAATTTTTTTATGAAATATCAACAACTGATGTTTTTAGAAAGTGAAATAATAAATCAGTTATTGCATCTTTTTTGTTTGTTTCTAGATTATTATAAGTAAAGGGTGTTTTTTTGGGTTAGATATAACTTTAGTTAGGAATCACTGTCAGACCGAACTGTCAATCTGCCGCTGTTTATAATAGCTATTTATACAACAAGTAACGAAATAAGTGTCTTTTAGGCACGCGACGTGAATTGTCCTACGAGGCGAAGCCGAGTTGGACAACACGTCAATATATTCTGTGGTAATATTAAAGCAATTGTTTCGAAAATATCAGTGGCGTACATATTTTTTGGTTACAATTGTATTCAGGTGCAACTGTATCTACTTTTCGACTTAAAATTGGTCCAGTAATGAGCCATTAAAATAAATACATATCAAGTAACACCTTGTATATTATAATTTCCTTAAATATACTGGTGACAGCCGAACCTCAGCAACTAATGCTACTGCTACAAATTTATGCAATATCACACAGTACATAGCTGAAAATCTTGACAGTAAGTAGCAAATTGATGTGATATAGGTACACTGACTTTGAAAATGCTTTTGACAGAGTGCCACACATTATACGTATAGATAAGTTAAAAAATGAATTTGGGGTTCATAGTAATTTACATAAATTTTTAAATCCTATTTCCATAATAGGAAACAACGAGTTGCTGTAAAAGGATATTTTTTGGATTATTACGTGGCTTCTTCAGGCGTTCCGCAAGGATCTAACCCTGGACCATTCTTGTTCCTTTTATTTATCAATAATATAGTCGATAAAGTTGCAGACTGTAAAACATTGATATTTGCTGATGGTTTTAAGCTGTATGTTAGAGTATATAATGAGGAGGACTGTATTAAATTGCAGAAAACCCTTCATATTTATGGTCAGTTAAAAATGGCTTGAGCTTCAATATCGGCAAATGTTATGTTCTTAGTTTTGGTAAGAAAAAAATATTTTGAACTATAAATATAAAATTGGCGGATCAGTGTTGTCTCGGGTTAGTAAAATGCGGGATCTTGCTTGATGTGATTCTTGATTTTCAACTTTCTTTTAAAACACATATGTCAGAAATAATAAACAAGGCAAGTGGTAGTGAGTGAGTTCCCTTTCCCCTTATAACACCCTCTCCGGTCTGTGAATCACAGAAGATGCCAGACTGTTACTACCAACATAAAATTGAATAAGTTATATGACCGAAGTTGGTGAGAGAATATCAGGTCCCCCTTAGCGCAATTGGCAGCGCGCTTGAGGTCTAATCGAGAGATTCTGGGTTCGAATCCCAGCGGAGGCATAAAACTTTTTCAATTTTATTCGTGTCTGTACGCCGGCAAAAACATTTTGCTATTTAAAAATTATTTACAGATGCCAACATAACTACATTTTTAAGATACTTATATTATAAATAAACTGGCACTTATCAATTGCAAATACCAAAAGTGGATGTTATGAAGACATATAATCTTTTAAGTTTGAAAAACCGTAGAGTTGCTGCATCTTTATTGTTTCTATATAGGCTGTTAAACAACATTATTAATGATTCCAGTTTGTTAGCTTCAATAAATTTTTATGTATCCTCGTATAAAACTAGGAACCCTCTAATCTTTTATGTGGATACTGCCAGAACTAATTACTACAGTAACTCCCCGATCAGTGTGATGTGTAATTTATACAACCAAGTTGGACATCAATGTGATATTTTTAGTATAAAAATACAAGAATTTAAAAGATACATTAATGAAATTAATCTGTAACTGAGTTTTTAGGTACTTAAAAATGGAATTCCTACTCTGTAACTGGATGTAAATCTGTAGAGTTTGTATTAAATAAATAAAATAAAATAAACTAATTTTGAAATATTTATCTCGGTGTTCGTTAATAGTACAAATGTCCAGAACTGGAGATACTAGACATCAAACTAAGCCGATTATGTCATATAAGTTTTGTCGGATTGTCACTTTTTTTTTTTTTTTTTGTTAATTTAATTATGTACTATTTTTTTTATGCTTTGGGATGTTTAAAGGGAAATATCTCGAAAACCGTTAAAGATATTAAGATCAATCAAGTACACATTTTTGACTCAGAAAATGCCCTTTTTAAGAAACTATAATTGAAAAACACCTAATATCACAGGTAAGAAAAAAAATCATAGATTTATGAAGCCCAGTGTATGCAACAAGCGCCCTCTAGTTTGAAACTTTCTACAAATTCTTATTTCTTGCTCATAAAAACATAATATTGCCCACTTTCAATTCGATTCATTAAACCGTTTTAAAATTATGGCTTATTTTCGAGAATAAACTTTTACTTTCAACACCCTGTATCTCTAGAACGAGTAACAATCGGAAAAAACTTATATGACATAATCGGCTTAGTTTGATGTCTAGTAAGTATCTCCAGTTATTCTACGGCCCATAAGTTACGAGACACCCTGTATAATTCGGATTTGGTTCTGTCTTACTTTTTTTATCAAGAAATTTGAAAAACCACTCAAATTTGGGAATTACCGATTGGAAGACGAATAAAGTTGCTTAAGGTGGTAGGGAAATAGAGTAGATTTTAGAGGGGGGGACAAACAGCTAAAAATCTTTTATAAATATAAAACCATTAATGTCGTGATTTTTTTTAGTAACTGACCCCTGGCCTCCCTCTGTTGACGCCCATGGCAGGATATCACGTTAAAAAAATAAAATTACAAATTTTTGTTTGAGCCCAGTAATCCTACTATTTTTTTATTTTTTTTAACTTACCACTATAATTAGTTATACTATATTTTCAAAAATATTTTCAGTGACGTATCATTGACACCACCAACATTTTGATTGTGCAGCTCTGAATTTGACAGTATTGAATTTTCTATGTGTATGTTTGATTAGAGTGCCACTTTCCAATTATTATAAATATGTCAAGTTACGTTACTGAAGATATATTTGAATGTATGGTGTCGTTGGTAGCTACATACCTGAAACAAAACAAAAAATATTTATAAAGGAAAAATTATACAACTTTTTATAAATAATTATCTACCAATTATGGGTATTTCAAATGGCTTTAAAAAAACTAATTCTTCCGTAGTAATTTCTACTAGAGTATAAACAGCTGACTTCTCTCAGGAAACCCATTTTCCCGCACGCATTTTAGTTTTGAAAGTGTTACTATAGTATAACTATTGTTACAACAGGTAAATAAATATTTACGAAATAGTCCATCAAATAAAATCTACATCTTTTCTAGCTTTTTGTTGCATTTTTAATTTTTTGAAAATATAAAATAATGAAGATATTTTTATATAACCCTGTACATTCTTTAAAGTAATGTCACAAAACAACTATCAAACCACCGGGTTTGATATCAGTTGCTATGATAACCCTGGCGTGTAATTGTTAGGTACTAAAACGTCAAAGTTGGTCAAAGCGTCTTCGAAGTGACCGAATACAATCTTCTTCTAAATTAAACCACAATAAACCGAATCCGAAGCAATAATATTAATGGATTCATCCGACGAAGAACTTGCCGAAGCCATTTTGAAGGCTGCAGATAAAGCTAATTCCGAGCTCTTACCTGCCAAATCCAGACTAAGATATGAAAAGCAATACGACCATTTTGTTACATAGTGTAAGGAGAAATATTATGTTTTTTTTTATGATAAAACACCTGCACTATAGGAAAAATCCTTTAAGGCGCTCTGGAAGCGGTGCGAGTGCGAAAAAAGCGATTAACGTTGGTCTTGAAACGTTGAAGATTGTATTCATTGGGAAACACGACCTTAGGAAGATCATTCCACAAAGATGACGTTCTCCAGATGAAAGAATTCTTGAACAATGAAGTTCGAGGAGTACTAAGCTGAACAACATATGAATGAGCGGCAGTGGTTCGCCGTGTGTTTCTGTTTTGCATTGCTCTAGGTGGAATCAAGTGGGCAATGTCAGTCGAACACCTGCCATGGAAATATCTGTAAAAGAGAGCCAAATCACCAACCTGTCTTCGATGCTCCAGGCTATCGAGGGTCTTGGTCAGCTCGGGGTCGCCGATCAGACGAACGGCTCTCCTTTGAATGGAATCCAGTAGCCGAAGGGTGTGCTTGGGTGCAGAGCTCCAGACATGAGAGCAATATTCTAATGATGGTGGAATCTGGGCTTTGTAGAGTGTCAAAAGTTGATGAGATGTGTACAACCTTTTGGTCAGGAAAAGTACATTAAGTTTCTGTGCAGCTGCCTTGGCAATTGCGGCAACGTGATCATGCCAAGACATATTACCTCCCAGATTGACCCCCAGCAAATTAATAGACGGTGCCAGGGGAATTGCGTGTCCTGCCATGACTATATCCGGTTCTGCAATGTTAACCTTTTTGGAGAAGACTGCTGCCTGGGTTTTCTTAGCATTAAATTCGACTTGGTTACTGTCACCCCAAGCCAAAATTTCTTCCAGGTCATTGTTGAGGCGCAATACTTCATGCTGCCTGCGAAGATGTGCGTCGGCAGCGGATGTTTGGGGAGTCAAGGTAAAAGATGAGACAAGTGTGCTGTCATCAGCACATTATGCAGTATAAATAATATTAATATTTATAATAATTAGTAGTTTTTAGTTAAAGTTTTGTATATGTATGTTGAAATAAAATATTTTTTGAAAAATGGGTTGGTATTTTTTTTTGTATATAAGGTCGTAAAAAAAATAATGTTCCTAACTAATGCGTAAAGTGTCTTTTCCGCCCTTGTTAGGTTCGGGTCAACTGCAGTCGCATGCAGTAACACTTTCCGCACTTGTTAGGAAAATGACTATTTTGTCCAAAAGTAATTTAAAACCATCATGACTAACAAGAAATTAAAGTCGTTTATTAGGTTTTAAGATGAATGAAAGCCTATGTTGTGAGGGGCATTTGGAAAAAAAATTATTTAAATTAGAAAAGGTTATGTTAATGCACGATGGGAATTTTAAGAAAATCGATAAGTGCTAATAAAATGGATTTTTTTACAAATAAGAACCGACTTTGTGTCGTAAAAAATAAGAAAGTCATTTATGAACATGCATACGACTTTTAAAAATTAACTTAATTCAGTGGCGTAGCCAGGGGGGGAGCCCGGCCCCCCTCCCCCGAAATAAAAAAAAAAGAAGATATAAACTATAATTGAGCAACATAAAAAATCTTTGACGGCAACGCTATATCAATAACGCGCCAAATAAAATAACAAATCATCCTCCCAGTAACTAAAGCTTTAGCAGAATGACGTTTTTCCACTTTAAAAAGATTAAAAACATATCTGAGAAATCATTCAGGCGAAGAGCGTACAACAAGTTTAGCTTTAATTCAAAAAATAATCCACATTGATATATGAAATAATCAATATATTTTGTCAAAAAAAGGCGACGAATTACGGTTTTTTTGTTTTTTGGCAAAAAAATATGTTGTGTTTTAAGTTTATGGTTGTTTTTAGTTTTTTCAATAAATAAAAAATATACCTTATTTTTAATATTTTTTTGCTCCAATTATGCTTATTTCATGAAGAAGTTTTTGTTTAACAAGTATATATTCTCGGGCGTGGCACCCAAAAAAAATTTCGTGGCTCATCGCTTTTCTTACCCATTTGCCCCCCTCCCCCCGAAATTAAATTCGGACTACGCCACTGACTTAATTACACCCTTAATCTCTAAGATACTAATTTTATTGTAGGACGAAAATGTTGATGTCACACTATAAACTCCACACAAAGTGCTCTAATATTTTAAAGGAGATTCCTTTGGGTCCAATATTTCAAGAAACTAATTTTCATCAGCAGAAAAAAAAATTCATACCAAACTAGCAAAGTAAGTAATTAAAAAACTTTTCAACTTTTATCAAAACTCTATTTTTAACTTGCTCAGCTCAATTAGCTTTAAAATATGATTCCGCCATGACTTGGGTCCGCTAACAGAACTGTGAGAAATTTGTTTTAATTTGTTATTTTTTAATAAGTTTTGCATACAAAAACTGTACCAGCTAGTCTAGGATGATTTTTAAAACTTTTTAAATTAGTTGTAAGTTTAGTAAATTTATTTTAGTAAAAGTATGGAGATAAATAAAATCAACATAAACTTTAAAGATATGGATCGTTATTATTTTTATTTAGGACCTGAATTGAAAGAACAGAATAGTTTGCATAGGGTAGGGTGGGGCAGAAGAGTTTTGGACTTGCATTATCTTTATTTGCTTTAAATCACAACGTTTCAACTGGGAAATATCTCCAGTCGTATTCAGGTAAATACAGTAGCAGTATTTACCTGAAAACGACTGGAGATAGTTGAAACGTTGTAATGTAAAGCAAATAAAAACAATGCAAGTCCAAAACTCTTCTATCCTTCAAGAAACATTATTGTCTCCAACCTTCAAACTTTAAGCATATTGTTACTTTTAGATTTTTTAATATTATAATTTATATTTTATGAGTCGTGGTGGTTTTATAACTCACCTCATTGGTAAATTCATAGACCAATTTATACTACAACGACTTTCTTTTTTTGAAATCATAAAAAAAGGAGGGTAGGAAATCTCTGCTCGATTTATTACTACCAAATGTATGCTAAATATAAGTCTTTTAGCAATTTAAAGTAACTTTTAAATAAATAATATATTAACTTTCTAAACACAAAATAGGTTAAGTTTACGTTTTTCTGCGATATAAGTAAACTGACGCCTACTTTGTGTTGAATCAAAAAAGGAAGCACGTCAAAATACAGATGGTCACGTCAAACGCCAAACCGCTTAAATTTATATATAACCTAAGAATTCTAGAAAATAATTTTTTCAAAACTTTTGTGTGATTTTTTTTACTTTTTGGCTATTTGCTATTTAAGATTTTCCAAACCATAAATGGTAACAGAAGAGAATAATTTTCAAAAAAAAAAATAATAAAAAATGAACTATGGCCAAATTGTGGTAAATAAATCAATTCTTTCAGTTTCTTCACAACACACCCGAACAGACCCGAACACACCTCCCTATCTTAATTTTTTATTCTCTATCCAAAAGTTACAACTTTCGGTTTAATATGTTAAACCGTTAAAACCGGTTTTTTGGTAAATTCCATGCGATATACGGATTTATGCAGCGGCCAAGCTTTTGTGACGTCACGCGCTGAAATATGACATCTTTGCAGAGGCATATCTCCGTTATTATTTGCGATAGAAGGGTGCGGTTTGGACTATTATTCTTAGTTTTTTTTTCTTTATTTTTTTAAATAAAGTTGTTTTTTTTGGCGCACACCCCCTTTAAGTTACAGTTCTTTTTCTATATCATTCTCACATAACTTTTCTCATTTTTTACCCCAAAAATACCATTTAACTCCCATAATTATCCTCAGAACCTAGTAGTATAATTTTCTCCGCTACTTCTATGTAAGCATTATTTCTCCAATTATCTAACTTCCTCAAAAGCTCTGTGAGGGTGTCACTCACAATGTCCTATATTATATAACTATACTTCTTCTGAAGATGAGCGTTAATACGTTCGAAACATGTAGAACTAACTAAAATTTCTAACTAATATATCTTAGTGACTTTGAGTATTATTTCTGCCAATTTAACTTACCACTTCACTTCAAGTATGGACTACTTCTTCAAATTATTAAGCTTTTAACACTGTAACCTTAATTTAAAATTCTTACTGAGTTGCAACCGCCATAGAATATGATAAATAAAAGTAAGCACCAAAATGTGTCACAATGACGTAAATTCCTAACCTTACTTTTTTAAGTTTTTTTTTTATGATAAAACACCTTAGGAAGATCATTCCACAAAGATGACGTTCTCCAGATGAAAGAATTCTTGAACAATGAAGTTCGAGGAGTACTAAGCTGAACAACATATGAATGAGCGGCAGTGGTTCGCCGTGTGTTTCTGTTTTGCATTGCTCTAGGTGGAATCAATGGGCAATGTCAGTCGAACACCTGCCATGGAAATATCTGTAAAAGAGAGCCAAATCACCAACCTATCTTCGATGCTCCAGGCTATCGAGGGTCTTGGTCAGCTCGGGGTCGGCGATCAGACGAACGGCTCTCCTTTGAATGGAATCCAGTAGCCGAAGGGTGTGCTTGGGTGCCGAGCTCCAGACATGAGAGCAATATTCTAATGATGGTCGAATCTGCGCTTTGTAGAGTGTCAAAAGTTGATGAGGTGTGTACAACCTTTTGGTGCGGAAAAGTACACCAAGTTTCTGTGCAGCTGCCTTGGCAATTGCGGCAACGTGATCATGCCAAGACATATTACCTCCCAGATTGACCCCCAGCAAATTAATAGACGGTGTCAGGGGAATTGCGTGTCCTGCCATGACTATATCCGGTTCTGCAATGTTAACCTTTTTGGAGAAGACTGCTGCCTGGGTTTTCTTAGCATTAAATTCGACTTGGTTACTGTCACCCCAAGCTAAAATTTCTTCCAGGTCATTGTTGAGGCGCAGTACTTCATGCTGCCTGCGAAGATGTGCGTCGGCAGCGAATGTTTGGAGAGTCAAGGTAAAAGATGAGACAAGTGTGCTGTCATCAGCAAAGCTATAAATTGGATTTTGGGTTTTCACTAGAAGGTCGTTAATATATAGTAAAAAGAGGGTAGGCGATAATATGGACCCTTGAGGAACACCGGCATTGATGGTGAAGGTGTCAGAGAAACCCGTCAATCGCCACTTGCAGAGAACTGTTCTTAAGGAAGCTGGTTAACCATAAACAATCCATTAGGCATACCGTAGGATCGCAATTTACTTAGAAGCCCATCGTGCCAAACACGATCAAAAGCCCTAGAGATGTCCAGGTAACAGCCCGGGATTCTCCATGATGTTCGATGGTGTTGCTCCAAAGATGGGTGATATATGCCAGAAGGTCACCTGTTGATCTGGACTTACGAAAACCGTATTGATGGTCGCTGATAATGTTAAGCCCTTCCAGATACTTTAGGAGTTGTTGGTTAATAGCTTTCTCCATTACTTTTGAAATTACTGAAAGCAATGCGACGGGTCGGTAGTTGCTTGGCAGGGTCTTTTTACCTTTCTTTGGAATGGGCTGGACACGCGCCGACTTCCAGCAGGATGGAAATATTCCTTTTTTGTAGGATAAGTTGAAAAGTCTACAAAATACTGGTGTAAGTTCATAGGCGCATGTCTTGAGAACAATGATAGGAATTTCGTCTGGACCAGAAGCTTTATTGACGTCGAGTCCTTTAAGTGTCAAAAACTAAATTTTTTGTAATTTTCTGTTGTAAAACGGGTTGCTGTCATCGTTCTCAATCGGAAAGAAATAGACCATAGGTTCTTGTGAAAAACTATGGTTAGTTATATTATTTGTTAATCTTTATTGACGGCAATTATGCATTTTATCAAGCGTGTCTAGATATTTGTAATAAAGAAATGGTGTTTTAAAATAAAATTTTATTTTATTTTCCACTATCTTTGTAACTGCGCTGCATTACATGCGAAGACACTTTTTTAAACATAAATAATATTCCCTAGTGCAAATTTAGCACACACATTTTAATACTTTTATTACATAAAACTAAGATAAAGTCCCGATCTTTTTTTATAATAAATTCCGTAAACACTGGCAAAAATAAAAATACCATAAAAAAAATATTTTACGAGAGTAATTTTTCGAATTACAACCTGCAATAATAATTTTGGCGCGGTGCTGTAAAAACAAACTTGGAAAATTGCAATATTTTTTTAACATGATAAACCATTTTTATATAAGTGGATCAATCGTAAAATGAAATACAAGCAAACCTAAGGGATTCGGGAGAATAACTTCATATAATAAGGAATGTTCGATATATTCTGTTAAAATTAAGTTACCGACAGTTTAGTGGTGACAGGCCAGCAAATAAAAATATTTTTACTTTTTGTCATAATTTTTTTTTTAAATATAAATATTGCCATTTTTTTTTAAATTCAAAATAAAATAATTATAGTAGGCAATTAAATAAGCTATAAATAAGTAAGATTAAAATATAGTGCCTTTATGACTTATTACATTCAGATGAAATCGGACGTAAGTTATATACTACGTACCCTACAATTTCTTAGAGAAAAATAAACTTATAAATATTAATATTTTTAGGATAAAATTTAAATATTGTGTAATTTTTAATATAACAATATTTGACAATTTTATCTTCATCACTCCCTTTTAAATGATTTCCGGTTGTAGACTTTACACAAAGCACAGCTTAATTATTATAATTTAATAACTTTCTTGTCAACAAGGAAAAAAAAAAAAATTGAAGCTATGTAGTTATTAAAGGAGAGAAAATTTCACAAATTGACATTTGATTATGATGGTCTTTTTGTACTTGAGCGACGCCAAAGAAAAAATGTATTGACATAATTTAAATTAGGTATTTATCTAAATATATAAATTATAAAAAATAAAAGAAAAAAGAAAAATATGAGCCAACATAAATAATTAAGCTAACTTTAATTTTTATTAAATATATCTTTAGTTATCCGCACGATGTAAATAAAAATATGATATTTCATGTCCCATGTAGACATTCAAAATAATTTTTTAAACCACAATATAACTCTGTTCCCCTTCTAAAACAAACATTTTATTTAATAGTAGTTATAAGTCTTATGAGGTTATAGCTATTAATATAACGAGATTATTATGCGATTTATAATACTCGAGGACATTACTAGGTGACGAGGCAACAGCCGAGTCACCCGCAATGTCCGAGACGGTGTCAAATCGCTAATAATCGAGTTGTATTCAAAGCTTTATCGTATCATTAACAACGGCGATGCGAAGATAAAAACAAGGTTTTATATCATTTCATTTAGGCATTTCAAAAAGTCATCATTAAAATCATGCAAGATTTTGATATTCCTGACGATATATTAGCTGCAGCCAACATTATAAGGTTGAACTTGCTTCCGGACAAAAAATCTAAAATCCATTATGAAAAAGAATATCGGCAGTTTTGTGAGTGGCGAAATAAAGTACATGCTCAAGGTGCAGAAGAAACGGTATTGCTGGCGTATTTCGCAAAACTCTCTGAGGAATACTCTGCTTCATACTTATGGCCGAAATATCCCATGTTACGAGCGACTTTAGAACTGAAGGAAAGAGTGGAAATCGACAAATACGGCGCCTTAATACGTTTCATCAAGAAGAAAAATGTTGGATATAGAGCAAAAAAATCAAAAGTATTTACAAGAGAAGAAGTCAACGAATTTGTGTGTTCTGCCCTGACGAGAAGTTTTTAATGATGAAAGTGGCTTTTTTAATTGGAATTGGAGGAGCCTGTCGAACTAATGAATTAGCGAAGATGACCACGGAAGATGTTGACGTTTTAGAGGACAAGCTGATTGTTACTATTTCCGACTCAAAAACCCACAAGAAACGTATTTTCGCTGTGATATTTGACGACGAAGTCAATCCTGCGCTTTTATTTAAAAAGTACGCAATGTTAAGGCCAGACCATGTCACTTACCAAAGATTGTTTGTATCATATAGAAAAGGGAAATGTACGGTACAGCCCTGCGGCATTCACTTCTTCTCTAAAATACCTCAAAAAATAGCCAAGTATCTCTCACTTGAAAATCCTAATTTGTATACTGGTCACTGCGTTAGAAGATCTTTGGCAAATTTTCTTGTTAATGCTGGAGGAGATATATTAGACCTACAAAAACTTGGTGGATGGGAATCGGCGAAGGTTGCTAGAGGGTATTTAGAAGAAAGTGTGACCAAGAAAGTTTCCATTGCTCGCAAAATTCAAATCGGCGATGTTTCCGGCAGTGGATTAGGCACTGGGGAACCGCACGAAATCGAAAGGAGTGCTTGCTCGGTCATTAATCAGTCTTTAGAGGGCATACCTAAGATCGTGGACGTTAAAGACAAAGGTGTATCCATCAAATTTGAAAACTGTTAAAATATTGTTTTACATGTTCATGAAAAATAGTTCTAATATTATTTGGTATCTAACGTATTATGCTTTCGTAACTAACATATTAAATTATGGTAACTAATGTATTATGAGTAACTAAGGTGTTATGTAGGTTTTAGTACGTTTATGATGTTAATAATTATTAATAAAGGTATATAAAAATGACTTAATCATCAATGATACGATAAAAATGTTTTATAAAAAAAAATATGACAACATAGTCCAATAAGTTTGTCTATACAGTTCTGAAATTTGGAGTTCATCGTTTTCAGGGCAAAATCCAGTATCAGCTGAAGCTTATTCTAGATCTATGATGTGATCTTATATATTAAGGTATACATTTTTGATTAATCTTCTATTTAATTAAATCGAACTTTGCTGTTAATCGAACAATATAGAACGAGCATATAAAAAATTGATGTTTTTAAAATACAAATTGAATTTTTTCGTGATCGTTACAGCTTATTATTGGGTACTTACCGCACCCATTGGAGCACAGTGCCATTCGTGTTAACGTACGTGTACAATTAATGGTTTCAGTTCAAAGTTAATTTTAAATGTTAAGGTAAGTTGTCTAGTACATCACATGCACAAGATTATAAATAAACTAAATAAAAGTCATCTCGCGTCAATACATTTCAGTATTTTTAACGTAAACTTGCTTGTAGAAAATTGATTTGTTTACTACTCCACTTTTGTTTGCTTTTTGAGAGTCTTTTCGGGGCTCTCAGAACTTCTTTCTACCATCAATTTATTTATTTACGCTTGTTCCAAGACGTAATATACATTTTACCATCTGCCTTTGGCGCCGCTCAAGCAGAAAAAGGCATCTCTAATCGAATGTCAATATTGGGTGAACGTGGCCTTAATACGTTTTCTCCCTTTTAATGAACGAGGCGCTGAAAATTTAATTTACTTCTTCCACGGTGTAAAAGGACTTCTTTAGGCACAATAATAATACACTTTTTTATATTCTGGCTACAAATTGTTTGCTAATATGCGCCTGTTAGTCGACTTTTAGGCTTGTTAATAAAAATTGAATAAAATTTACAGACACCAAAAATCTCATATTTTTAGCGCTCAGTTTTATATTTATATTACAAGCAATCTTAAAAATAATGAGACGAGACTTAAGCCGATCTTTGCTACTGCATTTAAAAAAAAAAAGTTTACGTTTTATAATTATCACCGGTTTTTTAGTATTTGCAATGCAAATCATTTTTCTATAAAAAAAAAAGTGAGGGAAATGGCCTAAATAAACCCCTTATACCCGCTCGAGTAAGTTAGGCTCTAGAAAACTACCTGTAACCCAACTTCATACCGAGCATTGCTCGACAATTCCCACACAGGTACACACCAAACTTTCCAAGATCAGTCCCAAACAGCCCGGTGAGACTTCTTATGGGCGGGATAGAAACTAGTTACGTCAGACCTCCAGACTATTCACTAAAGTTGGGACCTACATATTTTCCTGTCGTTTTTGTGTCAATATTACACCTACGTAGTTATTTCTACTAAGTGAGCGTGTTGACTAAGGTCAGCAACAGAGGCGGATTATAGTACAAGCCGAACAAGCTTAGGCTTGTAGCGCCAAATCTGAAAGGGGCGCCACATTTTCCAGCGCCAAGACTCCAAGAGAGACTAAGATAACCAAACAAGATATGAAACTAAGCGATTTCAACCGTGGTTAGAAAAAAACAGCGTTTGATTAACCAGTTAATTTTTCGCTAACACCACACGCCATTTAAACCAAAAAAGGGTGTGGCACCTAAAAAAGCGCCTTCGACGCAAAAAAGCCCCCCCCCCCACTAGAACAAATCCTAAATCCGCCACTGTAGAAGGGGGGCGCAAAAATATCCCAGTGCTTTGGGCGCTTCCAAGTGCTAATACGCCTCTGGTCAGCAAACCGGTTCTGACTACAATTGTCTCCTTCTACTTTAACTACCGGTGGATTTCAGAAAGAGACGGCAATACAATCTAAGTGGCACGTCCAGTTTATTTTATAATTCTACCTAACTTCCCCATCTGGAGCCAAATGGAAAGGTCCAAACAACCTCGCCCTATGATGAAAATGGCTGACATTAATAATTTAATTTTTCACTTTATAATTTTTCATAAAAAATTGCATCGTCATTTTACTAAAGGTATGTAATTCAAACATTTTTTCGTTAACTTAGAATAATAGATTTCATCTTTTAATTATATATAAATTATGTCTTTTAGTCCTTTGCCGATTACTGAATACAAGAAACAAATCATTTTAATCCACTTTGGAACTGTTCTCGCATTATGTATTTTTAGTTTAGATTAGCTGTTTCTTATGAACGAATGCATTTTGGAGACATAATTTGACTTGGCGGCTCGTCAGGGGAGGCACTAGGGGAGGCAGTGCCTCCCCTGGAAATATGAATGTAATACCTATAATTATACCATTAAAACAGCTTTAAAATATATTTTTTTAAATAAACACATTAATATAATAGTTTCTGTATAAATTTTGCAAAATCTCTTTAATAAATTTGTACTTTCTCAAAGAGTCTCATATTCCATTATTAATTTTAACGTCTCGACCAGTAACCGAGCAACAGCGTCCTTATCCGTTTCATTGTTATTGCATCTTGTCTCGCTCTTCACTGGATCGCAGTTTATGGGAAGCGTATAGAGGCAATCCGAGAAATATATCCTCTGTAGTCAATGTTTTTGGGAAAGGCAATAGTAAAAATACAAATAATTATATATTTCAGGAATCGTAGTATGCTTTTTCGCATGACGCAAAGCGCGGTTAGGAGGCAGGCACGCCTACTGCGCTTCAACCAATAAGAGTTTCGGAATTTCGAATTAGGTTCTGTAGTTGGGTCGTTACACCTGTTTTCGTTATATTAGTGTAGGTTATGGTTTTCTAATTTCTTTCATAATTCGTTATTCTTGAAATTTTGTTATACGTGAAGGTATTATCGAAGGCGAGAGAGTAAGTTTTTAAAATTTAATTTACAAATTTCATTATTAAAAATGAAAATAAATGAAGGATCTGTAAGAAACACAAAGGATATAGTAGAATTTCTTATTAAATTTAACTTTAGCAGACTTTCATACGAAGAACAAATTATTTGTAAAAGAATTAGGAATTCCTCGTCCAGATTTGAGCAAAATTCTTGGCAATAAAATAATTTAATGGAAACTCTACACTTTTCCATACGTTTTGCTGAACAATAACATATTTTTAATGCATACCTACCGATATACAATATTTTATTGACCAAGTAGAGGTCATTTTAAAATCCTAATAAATAATCGGTTTCGTTGTAAGTAAAATATGTTGTCTACCTACTCTAAAAAAAATTACCATTAACCACAATATTTTTAACTTCGCAAAATTTGGCGGCTTTCCGGGGTTACGATTAAAAAAACGAAGCACTTAATTAAGGTAATTATTACAAGGAGTCACTTTGTTTGGCAAGTTTGGCTCAAATTTTAACAATAATTTTTTAATTAATATACAGGGTGTCCCGAAATTAGGTGACAATATTTTAAGGGGATAAAGTACATCCAAAAATAGGACTAAAATCATCTATTAATATACCTTGGAAAAGGCTTCGTTTTGGGGCTAGAGCCCCCCGAATGGAAGCTATGATAAGCGGGTTTTTCACAATATCTCAGAAACTGATTGAAGTAACCAAACAAAATTTGACACATGTTTTACCCATGACAAGACTCAATTAACGGTTTGTTTAGCTTAGGTGTATTTCTTCCAGTGGCCTCCCACTGGGTAGTTAGTGAGGAGAATATTACCCTAAATTTTTTATTTGTAGGATTTTTTAACGCCAGGTGCAATTTTTAAAAGCACTGAACTCTTCTATTGAAAAAGGTACTCTTGCTTCGTTTCGGTAGGATTCACCATTTTTCAGTAAAATCGATTTTAAAATTTTCGGGTTTTTTACAAGTCGTTGAAAAGGCTAAGGTGTTTTTTTGCATATCTCAACAAACACTTAATATTAAAACATGAAATGTATTAGAAGTTTTACTAGCGACAAGGCATATTTATTAAAGGATGGTACTAAAAAAAATGTTTTCCAGTAGCTTCGCATTTCATACTTTTAATGTAATTTTTTAAAATTTATAAATTTAATAAAACCTTCTATTATTGTAATTTGACAGAATAATAATATACCGTTTTCAACAGATTTATTTATTTATTTTTTTATATTCTGTCAAAGTACAATAATAGAAGGTTTTATTAACAAAAAATTTAAAAATTTAAAAAAACTACATTAAAAGTATGAAAGACCTCAAATTTAAAAAAAATAGTAATATTTACTTTAGGCACCACCCCCTGCGACGCCACTGGAATTTTTTTAATAAAATTCTTTAATAAATATGCCTTGTCGCTAGTAGAACTTCTAATAAAATGTTTTAATATTAAGTGTTTGCTGAGATTATGCAAAAAAACACCTTAGCCTTGCAAAAAACCGAAAATTTTTAAATCGATTTTACTGAAAAATGGTGAATCCTACCGAAATGAAGCAGGAGTACCTTTTTTTAATAGAAGACTTCAGTGCTTTTAAAAATTGCACCTGGCGTTAAAAAATCCTATAAATACAAAAGTTAGGGCAATATTCTCCTCACTACCTACCCAGTGGGAAGCCACTGGAAGAAATACACCTAAGCTAAACAAACCGTTTATTGCGTCTTGTCATGGGTAAAACATGTATCACATTTTGTTTTGATACTTCAATCAGTTTCTGAGATATCGTGAAAAAACCGCTTATCATAGCTTCCATTCGGGGGGCTCTAGCCCCATAACGAAGCGTTTTTCAAGGTATATTTATAGAGGATTTTAGTCCTATTTTTGGATATACTTTATCCCCTTAAAATATTGTCATCTAATTTCGGGACACCCTGTATATATGTATGTACCATCGCGTTTATTGAAAACTAGAACAAAAAACTTAAATCTCCTTTTGTACTGACATAGTGGGTCTTGATTAGGGAATCCAAACCACGTGATTCAATATGGCGGTTGGATGGCAAAAAGCATTGAGCCACCCGTTAAATGTCACCAGCAATATTATTTATATAGTCACGTGCACCAATTACAACGCAGTATTTGCCAGCCAGCCGCCATTTGGACACATCGTTGGATTGCCTAATTGGATAATACACTACATTTTTTGACAATCTGCCAAGATGACAAAGTCAAATTCTTATAGACCAAAAGCTCAAATTCAAATTTTCATGTCCTCGTTTTCATTTAACGCGATGATACCTATAATACCTCTTTCGGGCCCTAAAAAATAATTTAATTATATATATAACATCATAAATACTATAATGCGAAACTAATTTAATTTACGAAATTTGATAGTACCTATAATTGAGTGAAGTATTGACGAAGTATGAGCGTCACTCCGAATAATTTTCGTCTGCTGGCCTGCTGCGCTTTTCCTCCTTGGTGCTGCATTTTGTCTCTCCATTTAAATTAACCATGTGCCTAACCTGATAATTTGGTCGTTGTTCTTCAGCTTGCCAATAAAAAATAAAATAACGACGTTCTGTGAAATAATTCTATTCTTACTGTGATTTATGCACAAAATGGTGTATTGGAAAAATTAAAGATTTCCAGATTTATTGAAATAGAACCTATATTAAACCTATAACTATTATTATACATATATTTAATTTAATCATTTTCACCCTCTTCTTTATATTTTTATAGCTTAGATTTTATTACAAAGCACAGTTTATTATTATATTTTAATACCTTCCCCCAGAAAAATAAAGTCGAAACGCAGGAGGGAGAAATTCTTAGGGCCACGTACTGCCAATATTGACATTTGATTAAAGCTGCCTTTATACTTGAGCGGCGCCAAAGGCAAAATTTATATTATGTCTCGAGACAATCGTACTACGTAAATATATAAATTGTTGGTGAAAATAAAACTGAAAAGTCATATTCACAGCAAATAAAATGTATCGAGTTAAGTAATAATATTTTCTTCATATTTTTACACGTGTCACTTATTTTTTGTATAAACGAGAAAAAGATTATAAATGTTGACAAAAAAGAACACAATACAATAATAAAGCAATTTATATCTACTTCACATATCGAAATGTAACGATTTTAATGTTATTTAAAGCAGATGTTACCAAAAATGCATTTAAATTTAAAATTTGTAGATTTGTGTGTCAATGTGTCATGTTACGAGTGACTAACCCATATTATGGGATCTGGAATGTCATTCTTAAGAATAGACTTTTTAAACAAAACTTCATTGGGGTGTAAAGAGTCTTAGTTGTGGATCTGGTTGAGAAAAGTGTAGTTGGAAAAATAGTGGATAGAATAAGAACAAAAATACTTCTAGTTTAGTAAATAGAAACTGGAAACTCTTGAAATTCATTATGGTATTAGACTCTGTATCTACAAGATGACCTCCCCCTAAGGTGGTTGTTCATATTTCTGAAAAAAAGTCAGATTAAGCCCAGACTTGACTTTCCGACAGATGGTCCAGTTCTAGAAAGTTACACAGACGAGGATAGCTGCCTTGTGAACTCGCACATTATCGTGGAGTGAAAATAAAAGAGTATAAAGAAAAGAAGTTTAGCGGCAAGCGGACAGAGTAGTGCGTCTATCTTTTGCATTAAAGTACACAGGGACGCCAAAGGTAATGGGTTCCCTGGGGTACAGGTAGACAATAACAGGCTGTTTCGTTCTTGTTAGAACTTATCAGAAAGTCATAACCTGTAATCAACTCCCAATACAGCGAGACTGTTCTTTTCAAGGCGTTTTTAAGAAATAAAAACGCGATGAAAACCCAGTAACGCCATCAGTAGGAATCAACTCAATGCAAAAGATGGCCATCTAACGTGAAAACGTAGAAATAAATAAATCTAAATCAATCAAGCACGGAACGGCCACTTCATCAGTATAGGAAACATTTCTCGCTTCTCTAATACCATCTTCGCGGTTTTGTGGATTCAGATCCAGATCGCGCTGCAGTCGCCCACCGGTTTGCAGCACTAGAAATATTGGGAGTTGCTTACAGGTTATGACTTTCTGATGAGTTCTAACAAGAACGAAACAGCCTGTCATTGTCTCCCTGTGCCCCAGGGAACCCATTACCTTTGGTGTCCCTGTGTACTTTAATGCAAAAGATAGACGCACTACTCTGTCCGCTTGCCGCTAGCTTCTTTTCTTTATATATTTTAACGGACATTAAATTTCACTATTTTATTTGTTTAAAATATTATTTGATACCTTAGCAATAATAGAAGAATCGGTTACGTTACGATCTTATGAACAATGATTTCCTCTTTTTGGTAACTTAAATAAGCCTTATTTTGAGCTGGCAACGATGCGGTTATTCTCTTCTTTTTTTAAGTGTTAATGGCATCAGCAACGAACGACAATCTACGCCTACTTTATGTTATCGTTACTAGCTTTGTGTTGTGGGTTTTTAACCTTAGCTTTCAAAACATTTTCAAATTTCAACTGACATAAAATATTCTTTCTGTCATAATTTTTCTTTTCCTGCTAAATTGGAGGAAAAAAGGGTGCTGTAATTTTACATATTCAGAAATATCATTCCTATTCAGATTAATAGCTGACAAATATGCGATTGAGGACAAAAAAAACGACAGTGCTTCCGTAAAAAAACGAAAAGAAGTGTGGAAATTCGTTGAGGAAGACTTTAATGCGGTAAATCCTTTAACGGGATGCTAATCAGCTAAAAAAACTATACTGTAATAAGAAGAAAGAGCTACGTAAAAAAGTGGCAGAGGAGAAAAGGAACATTTTTTTGACTGGCGGTGGACCGCCCACAAAAACTACTTTTACAAGAGGATGTTGATAATATACTTCTCGTTCGTAGATTCTTTTGGAAAATCCAAGATCTATAACATATCTCCATCGTTCTCAATAAATATTTCATCTTCTATTTCCATATTTAACTTCGAAAAATACGAATATGTATTACAAGACAGGAGCAAAGAAAAGTCAAATACGGCGCAGACGCGTGGTTAAGCCTGCAATATTTAGGGCTTAAAGTTAATTGAGCTTAAGTCTCCAAATAGCGACCGCGAATACGAAATCAGCAATTTAAGCTGTATTAAATTTTAAGCCGGCTTGAAGCGTTACGGAGAATACGGGCATAAAAGGACAAATCAAAAAATCAGGTACAACTGACGATGCCTGGACACACGGCCATCATATCAAGTGGGCAGAAGCTCAAATCCTGCATAAAGAACCACACTGGAGAAAAAACAAAATCAAGGAAGCTGCTACCATACACCAGAACCAAAATTGTTTTACTATAGAATAAAATATAAGAAATATCTGGAAACGTTTGTTAAGAAGATGTAAACTTAAAATATATATTAATATTATACCGAGTATTATACTAATTTCCCATTTTCCAATAAAATTTTAAGATTTTTTAAACAAAACTAATTTTTAAAAATTATTGTTTTAAATTCCATTGAGTGTGTATACCTTCCCATTTAAACAATTATCTTTTTAAATTAGGGCAAAAGGACATTCGGCGCTAACCTAAAAACCTTACTACTCTCTCCGTAAAACAAAAAATGAAAATATTTTACCCACCGAGCTATAATTTTCTTTACGTTTTTATCCCCCGATAGCTTTTTGTCACCGAAGTTTTATATATTTACGTATACCCGAAAGCGTAATATAAATTTAAACATCTGGCTTAGGCATCTCCGGATTCTCTCTGGGCTGAAAAAGCCGCCCTCAATCGAATATCAATATTTGCCGAACATGTTCTAAGGTATGTTTGTGTTGTACTATAATGAAGAAACGATTTTGGATTTAAATATTATAAATTTTATCAATCCAAGTAAATCAATTTGTCTAATGCTTTTAGGACCATTATTTAGCCAGTCTGTGAGCAACCCCAGATAATTTACCAGTCAGCAGGCCAATGTCCAGACAGAAAGCCGATATTGATGAGAAATAACATTAAATTTTACTCAATAAACCAACTTTGGTAACAACTAGTGGATTGAAATTTACATGAAAAAGGGACTTAAAAATGAACTTGAGAATAATTAAACCTCCTATACAGTTTGTGACCATTATTAGTCAAGCACCATCTTATTGGACACTTGAAAGGATGGGTTGAAAATAATACCTATGTTAGAAAATAAATTCATAAAACAACAGGTAAATCCAGACTACTGAAGTTTATATAAAAATAACCAAAGTAAGAACCCAAAGTATTTTAAGGAATCCCTTGGTAATAAATTACCCTCAGAATGGGCCCGCATAAGAAAGCATGGATGACTTTAATGAACAGTGGCGACTCGTGGCTAATTTAAATGGGGAACCAAAATGAAGCACCAAGGAGAAAAGCGCCGCAGACGAAAATTTTTCGGTGCCACGCCCATAATTCGTGAATAATATACTCAATTATAGACAGTATCAAATTTCGTTAAATAAATTAGTATCGTAAGTTCTTTTTATAGGTAGATATTGATAATGTTTTAAAACAATATATTTAAATCATTTTTAAGGGCCCGAAACGTATTAGGTACGTATATTGAATAAAAAATTATTGTTAAAATTTGAGTCAAACTGGCCAAACAATGTAACTCCTTGTATTAATTACCCTGAATAACTGCTTCGTTTTTTAAATCGTAACCTCAGAGAGCCGCCAAGTTTGGCGAAATTAAAAATATTGTGGTTAATGGCAATTTTTGTAGAGGAGGTAGGCAAAATATTTTTCTTACAACGAAACCGATTATTTATTAGGATATTGAAAATACCTCAACTTGGTCAAGAACATATTTTATATAGGTACTTAGGTATGCATTAAAATCTAGACGAGGAATCCCTAAATCTTTCACGAAGAATTTGTAGTCGTATAAAAGTCTGCTAAAGTTAAACTTTATAAGAAATAATACGATATCCATGGTGTTTCTTACAGATTCTTTATTTATTTCCATTTTTAATAACGAGATTAGTAATTTAAATTTTAAAAACTTACCTTTTCACTTTCACAAAATCACAAGAATGAAGAATTATGAAAGAAATTAGAAAACCATAACCTACACTAACATTACGGTAACATGTGTAACGATCCAACTACAGAACTTAATTCGAAATTCCTAAAATATTATTGGTTTAAAGCGCAGTAGTAACATATTAATCAAATAACCTAACCATGGGTTTATAATAAAAATATATTAAGTAATTGCAAAACCTTTTGAAATTTTTCAATAAGAGTTGGTTTAGATATTAGCGTATTGCACACCTATTTAAACGCATTTTATTCAACTTGTGTTCTAATCAAAATTAGGATAGAAACCAACTCTATTATTTATAGTAAGGGAAATAACTAATAATTTATTTGTCATTTTCACCCAGTGCACTCAAGTCCAAAAACCTACTTTAAAATATAACTATATATATTATAAAGTAAGTATTTTTTTATTTGAAAGAGTAGGCTTTGAAACTAATTAATAAGTCATGGCCAGGTTATACCTCAACTAAACTCAACTTAACTTAACTAAGCCAAGATAATTAAGAAATTAAAATACTACATTTATATGGAACCATTTATACATACAATTAAGGAATTAAACTAAACTAAGAAGTTGGTCAACTTTTAACTTTCTTAGTTAAGTTTAGTTGATTCGGCAATTTTCGTGAGACGATCGGCATAATCCCTGATTTCCGTCATTCAATAAGTGAAGGATTGAAGCATAAGGAAGAATTTTTGATTTCTGCACGTAACCCTAAATTTGTGAATATTATAAATTATGGAACATTCCGCATTCTCTTCGGAATCTATTAATTGGTCTTACTCCATACCGTCTAATCCGCTGTGTAGAATTTTTTTTTAAATAGGTAGGCTGTCATCAGCATGCACAACAAAAGAATAAATATATTTTTTTCGTTCATCTTTGAGTGACTACAAATCAAATGTTAAAACAAAGCAAACCGATAATAAGAAAGGTTAGGTTAGGTGCACTTTCTTCTTCTCTTATTGTGGATATCATTAGGTGGTCGAGTTAAAGTATAAACACTGCTCTTTTTTTCTTAATTTAATTTATCTAGTTTAGTTCTAATTTAGTTTAGTTTAATTGAGGTATAACGTGGCCATTAAAAATAAATAGCAACACACTTGTCACACATATTGCTTGTTAAGTCAGCTTACTTTTTGAATTATTAGCCGACTTTTTAAAAAAGCAAAATATCTATTTAATCTTCATTTTTAAGTAGGTTTTGAACTAAGTGAACTGAGTAAAAATGAAAAATAAATTATTAGTTATTTGCCGGAGTATGAATAGAGGTGGTTTCTATCATATTTTGAATAAAGCAATAGTTGGTAAAATGTAATACGCTACCAACTCGGATCATTGAAAAGGCTTGCAACTCAAATACTCAAATATACTCAAATATTTATTTCATAAATTACATATACAGTGTATTTTACAATTCGTAAATGGAGCACTCTAAATTTTTAGCAAAATTTGTGTTGTGCTCCGTTATCTTATAATAAAAATACTTTACAATACTTAGTAACTTATTCAGGTTAAGTATAATAAAATATTAAAAACATATCTACAATAAATGCGTAAGATATTTATGTTTATTATCATATATCCAGACCAAGACCTCAGCCGCAACCCAGTAAACATGTACAGATATTTTATCATCTCTACTAAACATTTTGGTTTTTATAAAAACAATATTTTATTTGTCATTATAAACTTTTTAGCCTCCTTAATAAAAATATGTTTCTTGCTAAGATTTCGTATCCTCACAGGTAATGTGTTATAATATTTTGGACCTATAAAAGTAACAAATTTTTGGCATCGCGTCTTTCGATATAAATTTTGTATTATGTGCTGGTTTGAGATGGCCCTAGTTGTGCATTGATGACTGACTTTTTTCTCTACAAAAGAAGTATGGGTAAAAATTATTGACTGTAAGACATAGAGAAGTTTAATATCAAACAATTTACTGTCTAAATATAACTGTTCAGTCGGATATCTCCTATTTTTTTTTAGCATGACTTTGATTACATAATTTTGCGTGACTTGTAGTATTCTTAAATTTGTATTATTTAGTCCACCCCAAATTATTAGTCTGTATTTAAATATTGTTTCAATTCATGCTTTGTATGTTGCTATTAATTGTGGCTTGCATAAGATATTTCTTAGTTGGTAAAAAATGGGTATTATTGATCTTATTTTATTACTTATATGTTGTGCATGATGTTTCCAATTCAGGTGCTCGTCCACCATTACACCCAAATATTTTATAACCTTTTCTCTTTTGATATCCATGTCACACTTACACATTGTATTATTAGACATAGACATAAACATGCACTGGTTATAGTGTAATTTTAGTAACTGTGTATCACATGCTGTTGCATCCGAAGTTGAGAAAGCAAGAAATTTAGTTTTAGTATAGTTCAAGGTAAGTAGATTTTTGTCCAGGTACATACGTACTCTAAAAAGACCGATCTCAGCCTTTCTTAGAGCTGTTGCCCATTCATCGTCTTCGAAAAGAATCACAGTATCATCTGCATATGAAATAATTTTAGCATTTAATTTCAGACTACATAAACTGTATATATATATATATATATATACCAGAAACAGGATTGGCCCCAACACCGTGCCCTGCGGTACTCCCGTTTCTGTTACTAGAGAGTTGCTAATGTATCCCTCTACATTCATATACTGTATTGGCTCTGACAGATAATTTTTTATAATATTTAATGTTACCCCCCTTAATCCCAGTTCCTCAATTCTGTCTATGAGTATTTTATGTGATACAGTATCAAATGCCTTGGCTAAGTCCAAAAATACAGCGACACATTTTTTGTTATGGTTTAAACAATTGTTAACATACTCTATCAATTCGTAGATGGCCAATTCTGTGTTTTTATTTTCCCTAAACCCAAATTGGTTTTGGGATAGAAGCTTATGATTTTCTAAAAAGCCAACAATTCTTTTTTTAAAACATTTTTTAAAAATTTTGGCGATATTATTAATTAATGTTATTGGTCGATAGTTACTTACTTCACCCGTATTACCACCCTTAAAAAGTGGAGTAATAACAGATTGTTTATAATGACTTGGTACCACGCCAGTTGAAAAGATTAGATTAATTATGTGTTTTATTGGAATTATTATAAAAAGATGTATATTTTTAAGTAGCTCTACACTAATGTTATCCAATCCAGGGCTACAACCATTTTTAAGAGAGTTATTAATTTTGTTTGCAAGTGTTTTTCCTACATTTGTAAAATATTTATTAAAAATATTAGCCTTGATTTTGTTATCAGTTTCAATAGTGCAGTTTTTATCTACTATATTAATTATTTTTTTTGTTTTTGTTCTAAAATTTGCGGCATCTTTCATAAGATCCCATACCTTTTTTGGACAGTTCTTATTTTCAGATAACTTTTTTTTTATAGTAACTATTTTTTGCTTTCTCTATAATTTTATTTAATTTATTTCTATAAGTTTTATATCTGGTTGTAGCATCAACATTATGGTTATTTCTTAATTGCTTTTTTAGGGCGTCTCTATGCTTAATTGAGTTTATTATGGCAATGGATATCCAAGGCTTTAATTTATTTGGTAGTTTTTTTTTTTTATATATTTAATATAATCTTATTATGAACCCGTGGTTAAGTATTTGATAAACATGTTAAAATTGCATAAACAAAAAATTCACCGGAGGCGTACCTATCGTTTAAAAATAGAGGTTTAAGGAAAAAATTAATAAGGTGAGATACATAACTCAAATTTTATTTTTGGGCGGAATTTGTAATTTGGAACATTTCCATATACAATTTTGCTTTTTTTTATAATTAAGGTACTTTACTCTTAAGGAAATTTCGAAAAATAGCATTTGCTCCCTTACTATTAGCCGCAAATAAAATCTGAAATATGCGTTTTTGTACTCCCACATGAAAATTTGCTGTTTCCTTTACACTTAAGTGACGAGAAAAGTAGGCTATTGCAGTTAACTCAAATACTCAAATATTTATTTCATAAATTACATATACAGTGTATTTTACAATTCGTAAATGGAGCACTCTAAATTTTTAGCAAAATTTGTGTTGTGCTCCGTTATCTTATAATAAAAATACTTTACAATACTTAGTAACTTATTCAGGTTAAGTAAAATAAAATATTAAAAACATCTACAATAAATGCGTAAGATATATATGTTTATTATCATATATCCAGACCAAGACCTCAGCCGCAACCCAGTGAACATGTACAGATATTTTATCATCTCTACTATACATTTTGGTTTTTATAAAAACAATATTTTATTTGTCATTATAAACTTTTTAGCCTCCTTAATAAAAATATGTTTCTTGCTAAGATTTCGTATCCTCACAGGTAATGTGTTATAATATTTTGGACCTATAAAAGTAACAAATTTTTGGCATCGCGTCTTTCGATATAAATTTTGTATTATGTGCTGGTTTGAGATGGCCCTAGTTGTGCATTGATGACTGACTTTTTTCTCTACAAAAGAAGTATGGGTAAAAATTATTGACTGTAAGACATAGAGAAGTTTAATATCAAACAATTTACTGTCTAAATATAACTGTTCAGTCGGATATCTCCTATTTTTTTTTAGCATGACTTTGATGACATAATTTTGCGTGACTTGTAGTATTCTTAAATTTGTATTATTTAGTCCACCCCAAATTATTAGTCCGTATCTAAATATTGTTTCAATTAATGCTTTGTATGTTGCTATTAATTGTGGTTTGCATAGGATATTTCTTAGTTGGTAAAAAATGGGTATTATTGATCTTATTTTATTACTTATATGTTGTGCATGATGTTTCCAATTCAGGTGTTCGTCCACCATTACACCCAAATATTTGATAACCTTTTCTCTTTTGATATCCATGTCACACTTACACATTGTATTATTAGACATAAACATGCACTGGTTATAGTGTAATTTTAGTAACTGTGTATCACATGCTGTTGCATCCGAAGTTGAGAAAGCAAGAAATTTAGTTTTAGTATAGTTCAAGGTTAGTAGATTTTTGTCCAGGTACATACGTACTCTAAAAAGACCGATCTCAGCCTTTCTTAGAGTTGTTGCCCATTCATCGTCTTCGAAAAGAATCACAGTATCATCTGCATATGAAATAATTTTAGCATTTAATTTCAGACTAAATAAACTGTTAATATATACCAGAAACAGGATTGGCCCCAACACCGTGCCCTGCGGTACTCCCGTTTCTGTTACTAGAGAGTTGCTAATGTATCCCTCGACATTCACATACTGTATTCGCTCTGACAGATAATTTTTTATAATATTTAATGTTACCCCCCTTAATCCCAGTTCCTCAATTCTGTCTATGAGTATTTTATGTGATACAGTATCAAATGCCTTGGCTAAGTCCAAAAATACAGCGACACATTTTTTGTTATGGTTTAAACAATTGTTAACATACTCTATCAATTCGTAGATGGCCAATTCTGTGTTTTTATTTTCCCTAAATCCAAATTGGTTTTGGGATAGAAGCTTATGATTTTCTAAAAAGCCAACAATTCTTTTTTTAAAACATTTTTCAAAAATTTTGGCGATATTATTAATTAATGTTATTGGTCGATAGTTACTTACTTCACCCGTATTACCACCCTTAAAAAGTGGAGTAATAACTGATTGTTTATAGTGACTTGGTACCACGCCAGTTGAAAAGATTAAATTAATTATGTGTTTTATTGGACTTATTATAAAAAGATGTATATTTTTAAGTAGCTCTACACTAATGTTATCCAATCCAGGGCTACAACCATTTTTAAGAGATCTTATGGTTAGTATAATTTCCTCGTCATTGACGGGTTTAAGAAACATTGATTGTGGAGTATTTACGGTGGGTAAATTTAATGTATTATCTGTGTTATTAATTTTGTTTGCAAGTGTTTTTCCTACATTTGTAAAATATTTATTAAAAATATTAGCCTTGATTTTGTTATCAGTTTCAATAGTGCCGTTTTTATCTACTATATTATTTATTTTTTTTGTTTTTGTTCTAAAATTTGCGGCATCTTTCATAAGATCCCATACCTTTTTTGGACAGTTCTTATTTTCAGATAACTTTTTTTTATAGTAACTATTTTTTGCTTTCTCTATAATTTTATTTAATTTATTTCTATAAGTTTTATATCTGGTTGTAGCATCAACATTATGGTTATTTCTTAATTGCTTTTTTAGGGCGTCTCTATGCTTAATTGAGTTTATTATGGCAATGGATATCCAAGGCTTTAATTTATTTGGTAGTTTTTTTTGTTTTAATAGCTCTGTTGATCGATCAATGCATTGTTGTAGAATAGAAATAAATTTATTATTGGCTGTTTCAGGCTCTTTTTGTGATATTACTTCTTCCCACGTACGGCACTGTACGGCAAAATTTCATATTCTTAGTGTTAATGCTAACCATAAACCTAACCTAACCTTAACCTAAATAAAATTTATCATTTTTAACGAAAAATTCCACGAATGCACACATTACGAAAAAAGTCATTTTTTAGCAAATCACAACAACAAGTGATCTTTAAGAATATCCAACGAATCCTAAAAATTTTCCTTTTCCCTTTGGAGACAGCGCCGACCTATTATTCCTCTGTGCTTTGTCCACACTGTAAGTACCATCGCGTAAAAGAAAACTAGGACATGAAAATTTTAATTTAAGCTCTTGGTCTATAAAAATTTGACTTTGTCATCTTGGCAGATTGTCAAAATTGACAGTATTTCATGGTTCAAGAATCAAGACGTCAATACAAAAGTCTAACCTTTAAATTTTACACTGTTCTTATAGGCCAGGAGATTTAAGTTTATGTCCTAGTTTTTATTTTATGCGATGGTACCTTATTTTTGACTTTTTACTTCTATAATACACAGCTAAAAATGAAGTATCAACTTAGGAATCACCCTGTATATATGCATCTATAATAGTTTTATCAATAATGCAACCTGCTGAATGTGCATAGAAAATTAATTCCATGTAGCATTATTATTGAGTTGGTTTTACCATAATTCCCAACATGATCGTGTGGGTTAAACGGCAAAGCATCGAACTTTGGATCAAACGGTCGTAAGTTCAAGCTTGGCAACTTGCAAACTTTTTAAAAAAATTTTAATATAAGGTTCGTAAGTTTGTTCGTAGAAAAAAAATATTGTTTAACTAGTGTGGATTGACTATACCGCACTCGGAAGTCTAAGTACTCCGCCTACGGCGTCGTACTCAATTTACTTCCTCGTGAGATATGGACATTATATCCACTCTTGTCGTACAAACTACTATTATAGTGTAAAGGAAAGCACTAACTTTTATCAAGAATACAATTTTCTGAGAAATCAGTATTAAAAAAATTTCCCATATGTTGACTACTTTTTTGGACAAACGTAGGTATATATAAAATGAAAATTATATCTAAAATGTCAATATATGACAAACACAGTACCTATTAAGTGTGATTCTTATTGACAGCCGCGTAAAATGCAGCTTTAGAATGCCATTATAAAATCTGACCTTATAAATTAAGAGAATTTGTTTTTTTAAAGTTATAAACCAAAATATTATTAAAAGTTTAACAGCAGTTATTAAAGTCAATATAAAACTGTTGTTATAGTCCATTACAGAAGAGATTAATTATTTAACAAAAGCATTGCTTCTATATTGCTTTTTAGACTATAATAAACGAGGCGATTCAAGCTTAAAATATTCCTCCCATGGCTACAAGAGACGAGAGTGATTAAAAGACAATATTTATAAATTGGATATTTTACAATCTCGTCAATAATTAATTTGCATAAAAAAATTTTAATCTTCTTGACGTCAAAGTTTACTCATGAATAAATTAAGTATAAAAATACGTCTAACAATATTAAACAGTCTAACTTTTTCTTCATCAATTTAAATGAATTATCTGAACGATCGAAATATATCTGATTTAAAAATGCATAACAAGTTTATTACAAGCGCAAGTAAAATTACTTGAAATATAAACACGCTGCTACGTTCTGTTATCTTGTTATAAAATATAGTATAAAATTAAAATATCATCAATATGATTTCATAAAGGGCACATAATAAAATTAAATTTCTACTTCATTTTTTTCTACTCTCATAATACAATTATTAAAATGATACAAGTCTTGTTAATTTCCACTACAAAAATAAATTTTTTCCTACTCCAACATGGATATTTGTTGTTTTCCTTACACTAAAGTGATTTTTGTATCCATTTTAGTGGGGATATGAAACTGACCAATTACAGTGTTCAATTATAGAAACCAAATTTATATGTTATAGTCGTTTTCTGACACTTGAAAGAATTAAAAGTTAAGAATATACCTCAAAAATATGCTAATCTGTCAGTTGAAATTTGTTCTTTTTTAATTTAATTCAAAATATTCATCCCAATATTTATGCACACACAATTTTTTTATAAAGAGTGCACAAGATGATGCGAAAATAAAAGGTATAATAGCAAAACTGATACCAAAATATATTTCTACCGAACTATTGTTATTTTCTGACGGAACTAAAAATGTGTACACAGATGCACGTTCCTATTTCAAAAATCTCTAGTTTTCCACTCATTTCTAGACACTTACTACAAGATTTAATGCATAATTAATGTACTAAATATACCTACTAAATTTTTTTTTTACTAACGTTTTTTACTAACCTTGGTTGATTTTTTGCCATGCAAATATTTGTCCACTGCGATATTTTCTGATATATTTTGAACGGGGATCCAACCCCAATCGACCTTAAAACTTTTATTATACGCAATAGATATAGAAAAATAACTGGTAAATCTTTCGTATATGGTGGAACATGAAAATGAGACATAAAACAGACATTATAAGATTTCTAACAAAAAATTAATTCAATTTTTTTTAAGGTTATGTTATTTCTACAATATTGCCACGATTACAGTGTTGCTAGTATGGTGAATCTTTCTTAATAGTGAAAAAAAATCAAATGCAAAAAAAATCTATGAAGCTGTCACTTATCATTTGAACAATATTAATAATTATGCCTGTGCGCTTAAATTATACAAACGAAGATTATTTAAACTTATTTATTATTTAAGGAGAATGTGAAGTTATATGAAAAACATGTGACACATTTGCCATTCGATATTCGCAAAAACAGAAGTCATCAGAATGTGCTTATTAATAATGTTCAAATGGTAAGTAAGTGACAGCTTTATAGATTTTTTTGCATTTGATTGTTTTTCAACGCCGTCATAGCCAACTAAAAGTAACTGAACTTAAAATCTGCAATAAAATTGCCATATGAAAATATTAAATATACAACCTTATACAAACTTACCCTTATTTTTAAAGCTAAATAAGAAATAATTATAGAATTTGGATGTTTCCATTTAAAAATCTAGACTTTTTGCAGTTTTTCAATTTAATTTTTAGTCTTATTATAAAAAATCTATTAAAACAAGGAATTCCAAGTAAATTAAATAAATAAGGCTTCTTTATAGAAAAAATTGATAATTATTTTAAGGTTTGCAAACGTCATTTTTGACATAAAAATTCAAATATGTCAAAAACGCTTAGACATAGGTATAGGACATGGTATACAAAATCTGCCCAAAATCTTGCGCAGAATGCAAAAATGTAATAATATATAGGGTGTTCCATTTAAAATAAGCAAGTTGACACTTACTTCCGGTATAAACGGAAGTGCCACCATTATAAAAATATTTTAGCCCGGTCGCCCCCATCAGTATTAGCATACTGTCAAATTTTCAAAATTTTCCTATGTATAGTTTTCCATATATTGATCGAAGCGGTTCCCGGTGGGACACCCTGTAAAGGTCGAGGCGTTTCCCGGTGAAATACCCTGTATTTAAATTGTAGTAGGTACTATTGTGCCGATAAAAAACTGGGACAAGAGATTTACAAAAACAATGTAAGAAATACATATCCCCTAGACTATAAAAGGTGTCTAGAGCTAAAAAGGAAAAACATTCAAAATTTAAAAAGTAACCTAGGTTACATAATGAAATGTTTTGTATTTTTCGATACGGGGTGGTTAAATTTGAGAGACATCATATAATATGGATAAAGTAAATTTATTAGATTTTTTTAAAGTCAAATATTTTATAAATTATTATATTTACCATTACCACAAAATAATAAATAAAGCTAATACAGGTAATAAAATACATTTAATAAAAAGAAAAAAATTGCGAACACAAAGTTTGTCAAAACAACACAAAATTAATATTTGGTCATAGAACCATTTCTGTTTATTACTTTTTGGAGCCTTTGTGGCATACTTAAAACTAAGTTTCTACATAATTCGACAGTTATTTCATCCCAAGCTTGATTTATCCTATGACGTAATTCATCCCTGTTTCTAGGTTGAAAATCATGTTTATACATAGATTTGACCATGGCACCCCAAATGTTTTCTATCGGGTTCAAATCGGGACTCTTCGAAGCCCAGGGAAGAACTGCTATGTTATTTTCTTGGAGAAAATTTTGTACAATGCGCGCTGTGTGTATTGGAGCATTATCATGCTGAAATGTGTAATTTTGACTGTATACAGCGTTTACCGATGGTATCATCACTTCGTTTAGTATATTAACGTATACTGCTGCAGTTAGTCTTCCTTCGACGATTTGGCAAAGTCCTGGTCCTCTAGCGCTAATCCAGCCCCAAACATTTATGGAGAAACGCCCACTTTGGTTGGTTTTGTGGGTGTATCTCTCATCATACCGCATGCCGGAAGGCCTATACACCCGAATTCTCCCATTATTGCATGACTGAAAAGTTTTCTCGTCAGAAAATATAACTGTTGCCCATAAATTTATTTGATTAATATATTCATGTGCAAATTCTAACCTGCCCTGTTTATTTATTTCCGTTAAAAAACTTTTATTGGCAGCACAACGGCTTCGTATATCGGAATTTCGAACCCTGTCTCTAGCGGTATTTGCAGAACCTGGAAAATTCGTCTCTTCTTTTGCCTTGATTGCAGTTTCGAAGGGATGATCCCTTAGATAATTAACCAGTCTTCTATCATGATCATCAGTAGAAATTTTAGGGGGACCAGAACCTGCATTCCTAATAATAGTCCCATGTCTTGCTATTTTTTGTTTTGCCAATAGCACGGTATTCTTGCTTACTCCCAGTTCATCTGCAATATCCCTAATAGCAACACTATCTCGCAACCAACTATAAATAATTGCCTTTTGCTGGGGGGTTAATCGTGGCATATTTACAAATAATATATGATTGTATGTTTGACGAGTCAATCATAAAGTGACAATCTTTATTGACATGCAAATTTTCATGACATTTTACTGGTACCAGGCTTGATGTAAAATTATTCTTAATAGTCTAGGAGAAAATAGAAAAATTTCCTGTCCCAGTTTTTTATCGGCGCGATGGTACATGTATTTGAAAATTAAAATTATAACCTTGTATTTTTGATGTAAAAAAGGTACCATTTAAAATAACCATGTCATGATAAACAACTTTTTGTTCTGGTCCTGTACAAGAATTCTACAACTTTTAAATTTTGCTTAAAAAATTATAAAATTATCACAGTCAATTCTATGAATATTTTAATTCAGTTGACAGACAATATTTTTATTAAAATATAATTTTGAATTTTAAATGTTCAATTTCTTGCAGCCTTAGTACGTCCGGTATATCCAATATGTCATTCAATTATAGGCAGAAAGCCGAAAGCTACAGATAAAAAAACGGAAACGGGAAACGGCTATTGAATTTTCCTATTTGCAGAGTGGATATGCCATAGGCGAAAAGGATATAAAAGCCGAGTGACACGAAATCCTTTTTTGTGCTTATTACTTTTGGCCTCATCACAGAAAATGTATTATATCAATGCCGAGTGAGTGGTAGGGGATCTTGGGGTAATAAGGTTATACGGTTTGATGGTTTGAGCATCACAAATTGCTAAAAAACGTATAATTTCTTTTGAAAAAATCTTCTTTGCAATTAAAAAGTATTATATAATTATCTTTGCTTTGGTGTGGTCAAATAAAAAATATCTTATCGGTCAAGAGTAAATGGAATACTGGTGTATTCTTGCAACCATTTGTGACAACCATTATTTAAAAAAAAGGCATGAATCAATTTGGTTTTTCGGATTTTACGGTTTTAACATGATTTAAAAATATGAAAATATTTTTTTAAATACAGACGTTATTTTGATTACACAACTTTTTTACGTCGGATTGAAGAAAGATGTTTAACAATAATTAACTAACCGGCAAGTTTGACTCTGACATAATTGATATTGACAGGTAATATTTGTTCACAATTATAGTGGCCCGGTTACCTTAATTTTTAAGTTACCAATCAGGAACCTTTGACCAGAGGCGGATTAACCACTAGGCAGACTAGGCAATCGCCTAGGACCGCAGGCCCTAGGGGGCCGCAAGGCAAGACCATTTTTGTAGATCGTATTTTAGAACGGTTTAACAAAAGCAGTGAAACTCTACAAAAAATAACTACTGACCTAAATGTCACTTGTCATGTGTACCAATCTTTGAACAAATATGTAGAAGGACTGAGAGATGTTTATAAGAGAAAAGGTGTTGAGTTGTCAAGAACAGAAACTTATGCTATTGATCTAGAAACAAAGAGACGGCCAAAAAGAAAACCCATGGCTGATGAAGTTAGAGAAGGGCGTGATACCGAAGTTGTGTTTAGAGGGAAAGAGGAAATGAAGATTAATACTTTCTTGGTGTAATTGATAGGCTTTCAACAGAATTAAATAAAAGATCAGAAGTGTACTATACCTTAGAGATTCCAGTTTTTGAACAATTTAAGTGTAATGGCAAACGAAGAAATAAGAGAAAAAGCAACTGAATTAGCAAACATTTACCAATCAGACATTGGGAGTGATTTTGCTGAAGAATGTGTACACTCTAAGGACTTTGTTGAAGGACTTGGGTTCTTTGAAGAAGATAAAAGTAAAAGAGAAAAATAAAAGACAAACCACAGAATTTTACCTTTGGAGTTCCTACAATTTATTCGTGACAAACAATTAACTACATTCTTCCCAAACTTGGACACGACCCTGCGAATTTTACTGTGTATGATGACTTTAAACGCGTCTGGAGAAAGATCTTTTAGCATTTTAAAAAGGATAAAAAAATTATTAAGAAATGCTAGTTCTGACGCAAGATTGTCTAGTTTAGCAAGTTTTGTAGCTAATGCTGAACTTTGTAATAACTTGGACTTTGATGAACTGATTAAAGAGTTTGCAGCTCAAAAAGCAAGAAAAGTTTAGAGTTTAGGTATAAAATTATATGATTTATTTGTATTTGACTGGACATAATACAATATACTGTAGTTAATTTTGTCATTGTGCGTTAATACTTTACCCACATTCTAAATTGAAAAAAATGACTTTTTCACTTCTAAGAGTAAGAGTTGTTGACTTTTCACCCGCATAGAGTGAAAAAGCCGCTTTTTCCGTTTTTTCACTTTACATATAAATACGGACCTGGAATTATAAATACAGTTTTAGAAACTCTAAGATCTAAAATCATGATACAGTTTAAAGGTTTTTGAAATTTTAATGTTTTGTCAGCTAATAACACATCTATTTATATCATTACACACCTGAACATTTTAAGCCAAATAAAAAAATCTAATTTGAAAAATTCACTTTTACTCAAAAAGGCCTGATATTTGATATCTTGTAAGAAAAAAACTTAAAGTCTCGGCCCCAAATATGTTTATTTGCGTTACATGTTTCGCCAGAAACTAGCATTATCAGACCTTATAAACAGTAAAGTTAATTATTGTTTTAGGTTGTTTTGATTATGGGTATCTCGGGCAGTGGCGTAAGAATTTCAGTACGGGGGGGGGGCACGATGATGAATAACCCTTTTACCCTTTTTTGGAAATATATTTTATATCTTCTTTTTCGTTTTGATTTCGGGGGGGGGGGGCTGCCCCCCTGGCTACGCCACTGATCTCGGGTGCTTGTCGCAGGTATGAATTAACAGAAATGAGTCTCGTTTAAATCGAGAATAAGGATTCTATTTTAATAGTAAAAGTTCCCGATACAGAAAAAAAAGTACAGCGCATGTTCACTGTTTTAAAACTAGAATATATTGAACTTTACAGAAAATATGCAGCTCTTCGTCCAAGCTATGCTTCGTCACGGCAATTATTTCTAAAATATCTAAACAATAGATGCTTTAACCAGGTTATTGGAATTAATTTAATTGAAAAATGCCATCCCTAATTCCAAAATATCTCGTAATAGAAAATCCTAAATTATATACCTGTTACTGCTTTCGGAGGACGTCTGTAATACTTCTTGCTAACGCAGAAGGTGACATGATTACTTTAAAGCACCATGAAGGATGGAAATCTTCAGCCGTGACCGAAAGATATGTCGAAGACTCAATAAATAATAAAATTAATATTTCAAATACAATTCTTGACTGCAAAACTTTAAATTTCAATCCAGTTCCATCTAGATCAAAAGGAATAATAATTTAATACGCATCTTGTAGTGGTTGCATAATTAACTTAAAAATTGTAAATAATAATTGAAATAATTGTTACAAAAAAACATACTGGTTTTAACAAATATTTAAAAAAATACTACTTTCAGTTTATTTATTTGATAAAACAATAAATACTTTTTAACTAGATACTATTAAAAATTTAATTAGTTTATTTTTCGTCGACAAAATTATATTAAAAAGGCCATAACTTAATTAATAATAGCAACATATTTGGCGCACTGGGTCGTGGTAAGGTCCAAAAAAAGAATGACAACAAAAAATCTTTTCTTGGACACTGATGTTAATGCGCTAGCATTGTAATTTTTTGACGGTTGTAGAAAAAACATATTTATTACAATAATTGTAGCTTAATAACCAATAATAATAAAAAGGAATATATTATTAAAATTATTATTATATTATAATCTTTTGAATACTATTCAAGGTTTTGTGATTATCCAAAACCCAACGCGATACCAACAACACGACTCTATCCAGTCATATGTTTTGTGTTATCTGTTCGATTGATATGCTGACGTTGACTGTTGTTTTGACATATTTTTGTGGGGTTTATTCACAGAGCTTGGAAAACGCACCTCGCTGGTATGAAAACTATAAAAAAAGGAAAACCCTGTACCGCTTAATAACACTCTCATATTTAAAGGGTCCCGGTTAGCTTAATTATTGATTTACTAATCAGGCAACTTTGATTCTAAATTAATATTGCCTACTACTAACAATGGTATTTTAAATTTTTGGAAATTATATTATTAAAGAAACAATTAGTGATCACAACGTAATTCTTAAAAGAAACTAATAACATACAAGTACGAATAATTTTTTAGAAAAGACCTATTCCTATTGCTGTACACATATTATATGAACCTATATTAAATGTATTCAAAGATTTATATGCGCAAGCAAGACGAAAGTGTTCTTATTTACCCTATTATTATTACTTCAAGCTCCCCTATATTGATTATATTTTTAAAACTCAACCGGGAAAATATTTACGGTCAAAAGGTCAGAATTAGAGCAGATACTTTTCAAAAAAGGTTACGCAAATACCCAAGGGTGTAGATTAGGTCGAATTCCTCTATGTTTATGATTTTTTGGCTTAAAACGCTGGGATTTTCCCAAAAATATGAGTCCTAAAGACGGTAGTCCTTGAAACTCCTAAACAATATTTATGATCCAGCAAAAAGGATCTGTCATTTCAGGAGAGCAAATGAACTATGACATTTTTTAACGAAGTCGAATCTACTCTCCAGAAGGGACATGATAAATTAGGGTTAGGAACAAAAAGCCCTATCTTCCTTTTTATAAGAAGTTAGGAACAAAAAGCCCTATCTTCCTTTTTATAAGAAGGAAGATAGGGCTTTTTGTTCCTAACCCTAATTTATGACATTTTTGTTTAGAATTAAATCATGAATATAATTTATTTATTGTCTAGAAAAACGCGTAAATACATACACCTTTTATTTATTAAAATGATTTCCATTAAAAAAATATATTTTTTTTCTACTCCCACATGTATATTTGATGTTTCCTTTACACTAAAGTGATTGGAAAAGTAGGCTATTTCTGTTAACTAAACAGATATGATTTCCCATCCATTTTTGTTAGGATATGAAACTGACCAATCACAGTGGTCCATTACAAAGAAACCAAATTTACACATTTAAATTTTACTCGTCCTTTTATGACGTTTTATAAAAGTAAGATTAAGTATATAGGTACTTCAAAAATACGTCGATCTGTCAGGTTAAGTTTGTTATTTTTTAATTTAAATCGAAACATTTATCCCAGAGTCTAAAAATACACAATTTTCTCCTAAAGAGTACATGAAATTGTGCGAAAATTGAGTAAGGTATTATATACCAAAATATATACTTACCGAACTATTATTATTTTCTGGTCGAACTAAAGTTTTGTGCACTTTCTTATTTCACAAATTTCCCGTTTTCCACGTATTTCTAAACAATTACTACAAGATTTAATGCATAAAATTTATATACAATATGAACTTAACTTGTTGATTGTATTTGCGATGAATGGGCTCCCATCCCTTAAACTTTTATTATACGCAACAGATAAAGAAAAATAAATGGTAAATTATCCTTAAATCGTGGAAAATAAAGATAAATACATAAAACCAGATAAAACAGACGAAATTATAAGATTTCTAGAAAAAAATGAATTTCATTTTTAACTAAAGGTTATGTTATTTCTACAGTATTGCCACTTCTCTTTTCACGTTAACAGTGTTGCTAGTGTGTAAATTGGCGATTATATTGAAAAACTTTACCATAGATAAAGCGTTAAAAGTTCATATCAATGCACAAAATTCCCTTTTAACTGTTAAAACTAATTCTACAGCAATTTTGCGGTTATTTTTCTTACGCAAGCAGGCAACCGATAATATATTTCAGAAAGAAAAAAACGGAGAAACTCTTTTTTCTTCTATGCATAACAGAAAAGTTTAATCAAATTAGTTATAGTTAACAAAAAATTTTGATTTTAATTAATAAATGTATCGCTTTTTGTCTGTTATTCTGCAAAAGGCCGAATGTGAGAAAAATAGTTATATCCAACGTGATTTTGTGTACATATAGGTAAGAACCCAAATCGAATGTTACAATATAATTTCATCCATGGATTTGCATACGAAATGAATTTTTCTTCAATTGTTTTTTATTATCTTCCTCACAAGGTTACCGCCAACTAAAATCACGTTATATATGACATTTAAATAATTTTTTTTGAAAGTTCGGAAGTTGAGTAGTAAAAAAATATACTGTACAACTTGAATAGATCGTTCATATTGCGCTAGGAAGATTGAGCACGCCTACGGCGTCGTGCCGAATCTACTTTCTCGTACAATATGAAGATCATATTCGCTCTTCTACAAATTACTATAAGGTAAAATAAAAAAAAATACGAGAGATTATCAGCAATTACAAATCTACTAAATAAACAAGTGGAAGTCAATAAAATTGTTTGTTTTATTAAAAATAAAATAGCTGTAAATATGCAAAAAAATTTAGCTCTGTTAAAAAATAAGAATTTGTTTTATAACACAATAAAATTGTTAGCAGTTTCTGCGTAAATCTTCAGAAGTGCTCGGAATAATTTTACCTTTTCAGATCGCTTACTTTGCCGTATCTCTTACTAATAACGAGGTCCTAATGGTTAAATTGGTAAGACCCTGTGTCTATTGAGTGTTGAGAAACAATTTGATAAGCAAAATTTTAACGAAAATGACAAACATCGTTGTTTCACTGGTGCAGAATCTAATTATCAAAAACCTTACAAGATGGTAGGCATATCCAAAAGTGTAGCATCCAAAATCTGCCAGAAATTGTAACTAAACTCGATAAATTAATGAACTGACTAGGATGGATATTGAATAATTATTATATTTATATTTATAATGTTTGTGAACTTATTTTCAATATCAAGTTGCGTAATAAAAAATAAATTTTATTTAATTAAATAAATACGTAACTAACTATGGTAATCAATTTATTTTAATATGACATTATATTTAATTACATTTGTTTTTACTGTGCTGGTCATGGCTTACTAGCAAAATAAAAACTATAGTTTTTTTTTCACCAAAATTTAAATAAAAATCGAAATATTGCCCAAACTAGTAAATTTAAGTATAGGTATGAGTTAACAATAATAAAAGATACTTACAATATCTATCAAACGAGCTTAATAAATATAGGATGTTTCATTTGAAAAAACAGAGTTATTGTATTTTAAAATTTTGTATATTTGGATGTCAACAGAAAACACCCTGTACAAATGTTTTGATACTGATTTAAGACAGTATTTCTATCCCTAAACTTAAGAGCTTACAAGAAATTTTCGATTTTCGATACTCTTATTGAGAAATACAGGTAATTTTTTACTATCATGTTTTATCCAAAATTTTAACAATTTTGCATTTTGTTTGGCAACGTTGCAAAAAATTAAAAAACTAAATATGGCGTCATATGGATAATTTTATAAGAAAACAAAAAATGCTAAAATATATAGGATGTTCCATTTAAAAAAAAATATATTTTTATTGTCCTACTTTTCTGGACCATCCTGTATGTTTAAAAATAATTTTAGAACATATAGTTTTTTATACCTCACAATTTTTATAAAAACTTTTTTTTTATATCTTTAATAGTAGAGACGGTATATTACTTTGTCAGACAAATGGGCCACCCTGTATATTAATTTCTTTCACATACTATTTTCATTTACAGGATTTATTTTACAATATGCCTTACCAAATTAGATTTTCTTTTAATAAATACATAACAAGAATCAATAACTACTATTACAGGTCGGTGCTCCTGCAACAGTAGCTTTTAAAGTTAAAATAAAATACGTCAAGGTTATCAAGTTGGAGGTTTTCGCGCCTACTATTCTGGAAAAAAGAATACTATTCCCAAAACTCAAAAAAATTCCGATCTGAAATAAAATACAGGCCCAATCTTTGACGAAGGCTTGAACAAGCCTTTTTGAAAGAAACAAACACGAGCTTATTTTTCCAACGTTTAATTTCAAATGGTGAAATTGCTTTATTTACAGTTTCTTAACTATACATGCATGCGCCTAAATAAGCATCTTAGATACAAGACCGTTACTTACTATTATATTTAAAGTTATATATTATTATTCAGATTTGCTTAGAAATTTAATACATTTAACCACTTAAATACCTACACGCCTACGTTTCGACTTCATCATTATTTGAATTAAACCAAGGCAAGGGTTAAAAGGTAATACCTTTAAATCTAAAACATTTTGTTTTTTTTGCTCTGGTATTTAAACTCATTCGGGTATTTAATCTTAAGCATACAGAACGGTAAATTTTGGTACAATATCTACCTCAAAATAAAACAAAGTTAATTAAGTTTCTTTATCTTTGCCCACGTTCAAAAACAGGTTTCTCAATAAACTTAAGTAGAGTTCTGTTAATTGCTTGTATTTGTCTTGTGATGTTTCAAGCCTCAGACACTTAGAAGTTGGTATTTTTGACGAAACTTGTCAAAGTTAATTAAACGTTTTAAACGGTTAGTAGCAGAAAGTTTAATCATTATATAACATGCATGTATACATATTATTTAATTACTATAATATAATTTATGCCGGTTGGGTAATAGTTAGCGTACCTAAACACTTTTGAAGACAAGATCGTGAATTTTATATAAAATATTTTAATGGTATGATTGTATGATTTATTTTACTTGGTCATTTACTGTTTATCTTATAAAAACTACAAATGACTACCCTGCCGCCGTTGGCGCCGACACCAGTCGAAGTGACACCACACACTTCTGTCTTGTAAGCGTGTGAGTCTCAAGACCGATCTAGACCGTAGGGATGGCTGGAACAGGTTATTTTATAGGTACAATCTGTCTCGGTTAATCCGTGTTGTTCGTTGTTTTGGGGCCAGGTTGTCAGTTATCATGTTAGGGTGTTAGCAGCGGAGCTGCTGTAAAATTAAAAGATTGGCTTTTAGGGACTTCCTGCCCTGTTATATAGTTGTTTTACTTTATTTGCTTTTCACAAGTAGTGTCGATACAATTAGCGCAGTTTGGGACTTTTTACAGTATTAACCTATAAAGAAATATTAAACATTGCTGATCGCTATTCATCGTTCGTTAACTATCTGCTCCGCTGTATCTAAGTATCTGTTCAGGTATAAAACAGTTCATAACAGTGCGATTCCATAACGGTTCCTGAGGGGGTTAAAATCCACCCCACCAAAACAGAAGACTACAACAAAATATGCAAGTTCTTTGATTCAAACAATACACCATACCACACGTTTCCACTACAAAGCGAAAAAGACCTACGAATAATAATAAAAGGCCTACTAGAAACAATCATACAGGAACAATTAAAAACCGAACTAGAGGCATTGGGTTTCTACCCGAAAACAATAGTGAGATGGCTTCGTAAAGGCAAGACACCAATGCCGATATTACAAATTACCCTACCGAAAAAAAGAAATTTACAACATAAAAGGACTCCTCAACATAAAGATCACAGTAGAGGCCCAAAGATCAAAAACAAGAAACACATAATGCTACAATTACCAATTGTCAAGTGTGCTGAAAGTCACCAAACAAGCCAGCTAGCCAAATATTTAAACTGCGAAGGCCTACACCGAGCATCATACAACGGATGCCCGAAACGCAGAGAAAAATGCAACCCAACAACTTCAAATGGGGCACCCAAAACAACAGCCAAACAACATGCAGCAGTTTCCGCTACTACTACCAGTATTCCAAACAACATTAGAAAAATGCATAAAAAAACTTTTAAAACAGCTACAAAATATGCTATGTCAGCTGATACAAACCACTCAGATAGAAACCAGTGAGCGCTCACCCGCCAAGCCAAAAGAACCAGCCAGGTGGAACGTTCAAAAACAAGTCAACATAGGCGTCAGCAACGCTGTAGCGACAGGAGAATTAGAAGGAGTGAAAGGCGGTCCCTAACTCAAAATGCTCATAACAGATCCCATGAACAGTACGTTTGGCTGTAACAAGCCGCACAGCTGAAACAGATCACTAGTAAAACTGTTTCATTGGACCAAAAAAAAACAACAATCGGCCTGTTCTATCCCAATCTGTTTCAAATAAAAACCTGTTTCAGGAAAACAGATCTGGTTCCAACATATCCCTATCGGACGGGGTATTTCTGGCTAGGGCTTAAGGCTAGGAGAAGCCCATGTGGTAATCATATAAGTAAGTCGTCCAGGCAGTCGAAAAAAATTAAAAACAACTTTTGGATTGGAAAGAAACCTCTGACGTGGCGTACTTTTAGGGGAGAAATGTCAGTTTTCGTAAGTGTGTACTAATAATCTGGATACTGAAGATTTATATAGGTACACATGGCTGGTTTAAAAACTAGGATTGTATTATTACACAACCATGTTATTTTTAATTAATGATTAACTCTAGTTAAAATCATATAAATGATGTGACAGTGCAGCAGGAACTTATTTATAAATGTTTTTCTTCGCCAAAAAATAGTGAGTTACAAACAACTAATGATTCTACGTTGTATAACTTTATTTTGAATCTATTTTAAAATACAAAATTTGGTAACACTTTAAATTTTGTGTAATTTGTGTTAATTGGCTTAAAAATATATCCACAAACCCTGTACCTTATACGGACGCCGAGGTGGTATAAAGTCTGTATATTCTCTTAATACAAGATCTAGTATTAGTATATATATGTTTTCTTAATATTTCCATGTTATGAAATTTTGCAAAGAGAACGAGTTTCTCTGTAGGTTACACGAATATCATATGACCTAGTTAAAACAATTTCATTTTTAAGATTTCCCCCAGCGATAATACCTTTCTATTTTCAAATATATTCCGCTATGCATTAAATGCAAATTATCTCTGCTTATATACAAATACACATTTTCAGTACATTTAACTTGCCTATATTACCTACATATTTGTCTTTCAAGTCACGGTAATATCCCCACGGCGGGTTTAGAATGAACTTGTATTTTGGACCCGTGCCACAACTCATCAAAAGCTAATATTCAGTTCGTAATTGGTCTAGCCCTCAGGACTTGCTTTTAGTTGAGAAGGAGAATATGTACAATACGTGAAGTACACAGAAAAAAAAACTATCGACAGTGCAAAAAACTTACCCACTGTTTCAATGACAAAATAACAACTTTTTGTATTTCTTAAAACAATAAATAATATAATGTTTTTCACTTAAAACTTGCAAAATGAATACCGATAATTAATTTCTCTAAAACGGTTTTGGTAAGTGTACTCGGTCTCTATAAAAAATCAGAAGTTAACATCCGAAATAAGTACCTACAAAAAACCAGATATAAACCATTGGTTGTCGAACTGTGTGTGTACAGTCTTTTACATTAAAGTAAGAAGAGCTTCAAATAAAATGGACTTCCTGGGGTAGGGTTAGACAATGAAGGCCGTCCTTATTTGGACCTGGCTGACCTGCCATAAACCCGAACAGACAGACAGACCCGATGTAACTCTCTTGACCGCGAAAACGCCAATTCAATACCAACCGTAGAATACGGTTAGCAGGCAGCCACGCCATCCTTAGGAATCAACTTTAATTCAGAAGGCAGTTCATGTTATTTAATATCGTTACATCATTCTATGGATAAATACGCCACTGTGTAATCCATTATACTTTTAACCAATGCATCAACTTTAAATCATCTGCATATAAAGAGAAGTCACAAAGATTAAAATAAGACTTTACGTCGTTTATATAGATTATGAAAAGTAAAGGCCCCAGGTGTGGGTGGTGGGCAGACCTGATATAGCAAAGTAAGAAGCAGACTTTATGACCACTGATAAGGACGGTTTTAGTTCTGAAGTATGTACGAAGATAACCAACGAAGCAGATCTTTGTGCACCCCGATTTCAGAGAGTTTTAAAATTAGTAATATAAAAAACTATTCGGGTTCATTGACATATTACTATTTAAGTACCTATAGTAAGTGGTTGAATTTAAACTTCTCTATATTTGTACAAAGTATTAAATGTTCTTTTATTAATGTAAATGCTAGTTTTGGTTCTAAGAATGTAAGTGTAAGTGTATTTTTATACAAAATTAAGTTATTAATAAGAACTAATTTTACTTAAATAATTTTTTCTATGAAATTAGATTTTTTTAAAAATAATGTTAAACTAACCAAAACATAAATTTCACTCAAAAAGCAAAGCCTGACTTCGATTAATTTTAACGATCGACAGGAAAATAGTAAGGTGACAGAGCCGTTGTCGATATAAACGTGAAAATTTAAGTCACATGGTATCTCTAAATTTTTATTTACCCTTTTTTCAGTCTTACATTTGATTTTTCTATAATCTGACCTTCCTTTTATAGCCTGATATTAAGTTTGGAATACACAACAACAACAGACTGACAGGAAAGGGTTTTTATACTATTTCCATATCTACGGCTACGACCGAAATGATGTCGTGGTAGCCATTTTAAAATGCCACTTTTAGTCAGTGATGTAATTTAAAATAAATAAAGGCAAGGCAAGTCCAAAGCTCTTCCATCATATCTTTGTCTCTAATATTTAAAGAGACGTCAGTGTTGATAATTTCAGTCAGAATTTGATATTTATTTTGGTATCTTCTTGCGATAAATGTGCTGTTTTGTTCTTATTGCATAAATAATTAAATATTTAGACTTGTAAAAATACAGAATTTCCTACGAGTAAGGTGGTAGCAAATATTTAAGAAAGCAAAATACATTTTAAACCACCTGAAAGTACCATATACTTTAAGGTTGTATATCGTCTAACGCTGTTAGATATTAATGTACAAGTCCGATTGCATAGTACCACCAAGAAGTAAAAACTTTACTATTGGTAGGATGTCAGGTGACACACTAGTATTATACGACGTGTATAAGGTACTTTCAAGTGGTTTAAAATTATTTTTTTCATGTTTTCTTAAAAAAATTCTGGACCGTAAAATTTTAAAAATAAAGTTATTTATTCGTGGGGCAAGTATTTAAAGAATTGTGGTGTAAACACTTCTAGAATTATGGTAGCAATATTGGCTCTTATAAAGAAATTAGGCGCGTTTTATGCCAGTTATAGAGCCATTATTTTGTAAACACAGTTCAGACTTGAGGTATACAAAATTGTTTAATAAACTATCCCTTAAATTTATATATCATGGAAAATTAATTTATTATTAATTTGTTGTTAAGAATCGAAACCAACAACCAAAAATTTGTTTAAAAAAAATGTCTTCTAATTTTTGAAAATGTTTCTTGTTTCCTGGACAAGATTTGACGAAACTTAAGCCCTGAAGATGGCTCTCCAGTAGGCCGAAAGCGCTTGTAATAAAATAAATTTACGCTGAATACAAAAATACCTTTCATTTCATGGAAAATTAATAGGATAATAGGATAAAAACAATGACATATGTAAATGATTTTTTCCTAAAAAGTAATAAGAAAGCCCCGAAGAAGTCTAGTTTGTATTTCAGGAAATTACAGTTTTGACCTTTCTTATACCACATTTGTATAACCTAATGTGTAACTATTTCGTTCAAAATAATATTAACCAAACCCTCCCAAAAAATTTCTCCAAAGGTTACTGTTTAACATAATAGGATTAGTCACTTAAGCATTTTGGTTTGTTTGATCAGCCAGTATAATAAACCAGCACGAATTCAAGCGTATAATCAGTCGGTCGGTAGTAACTTCAAAGGGATTCGTATATACATAACAAATTTCGAGGTAAAAACTTTTTGAAGCGATATTGATGGGAATGTGTAGTTTATATGAAGCATGTAAAATATGTATAATATTAAAGATATACTTACAGGTTGAAAGAGATGATTTTTATAAAAATTTAAATAATTTATTGTGCGCAATACTTTGATTTATTTAGGCTTCTATACCCTTACATTTAGTGAAAAAAGGTACATGGTGGACAAAAGCACAAAATAGTAATTATGTAATGTAAAACTTAAGTTTGACTTTTAAAGAAGTAGTCCATTCTTAAAGTGGAGTTAATTTATGGGAATAAATAAAAAGCATGATGGTTTAATAAGGTAATAAAATTAAAATATGGTAGACATTCTACATGTTTCGGGTGTAGAAACACCCATCATCAGGAATGAGATACAAAGAGAAAAAATAGTTATATTAAATGAGAGGAACAAAGTTAAATGGTAGTGAACATCGATGGAGCTCTCCTGGAGCCATGAAAGATAAAATAATATGAAATGAGTTAATGATTAACGAATGGGATACTTAATTCTTAACACTGACCATGGGCAACAGGTAACAGTAAGAAGAGGGGCCCGTTTGGGCAAAGAGAAAGATATAAGAAAAATGGAGACTCACAGGTCAAGAACTTTCATCCCGGAAACCAAGGGGAGAAAGAAAGGTTGTTTATTTAACCTTTTTTTTTATAGAAAAATTATTAAGAAAGTAACAGTAATTGAAACAATATACAGTGAAACAATTACTGTTACTTTCTTAATAATTTTTCTATAAAAAAAAAGGTTAAATAAACAACCTTTCTTTCTCCCCTTGGTTTCCGGGATGAAAGTTCTTGACCTGTGAGTCTCCATTTTTCTTATATCTTTCTCTTTGCCCAAACGGGCCCCTCTTATCACTGTTACCTGTTGCCCATGGTCAGTGTTAAGAATTAAGTATCCCAATCTTTAATCATTAACTCATTTCATATTATTTTATCTTTCATGGCTCCAGGAGAGCTCCATCGATGTTCACTACCATTTAACTTTGTTCCTCTCATTTAATATAACTATTTTTTCTCCTTGTATCTCATTCCTGATGATGGGTGTTTCTACACCCGAAACATGTAGAATGTCTACCATATTTTAATTTTATTACCTTATTAAACCAGTGGAGGAAGACTTCATGCTTTTTATTTATTCCCTTAAGTTTGACTGTTTAAAGAAAATTGAGCTCGTCATAATTTTGCAAACATAGCAGCAATATAAAATAATAATTATGGATAATTAAGACTGTTCTCTGTTTTTTAATACACGGTATACACTGACGAGCAAACCCGAACTGATGTTTGATTAATTTTTAAATATTTCAGTTAAGTTGAATGATAAAGGATATGTTTAAACATTAACATTAGCTCTTTAAAAACGTATAGTAACTTCACCATATTTTTCAGTGTAAGCCAGTGGCAGCTCGTCAGGTAAAGTAGCCGGTGACGGGGCTCTTTACCAAAAAAAAATAAAACCAGGAGTTTTTCGACAATATTAAATATTAATATAATACAACTACCATTGTAGCCCTTAAAAAATAATGATGTTCGAATTAATAATATAATAATTTAATCCGAATGTAGCTATGCATAATAGGGCCACGGTTAATTCCGATGGACAATAATTATATACACTCGTGCATTTTGGCGCGCCCCAGCCGAACGTGTCCGTTAGCTCAAACAAGTGAAGACCCAACGTCCAACATGGCTTTGATATTCCCCGTTGCTATGGTTACGCGACGTCAGTCACGCAAACAGCATGTAACAATTTGCAAATACATCAGTCGTGTGCACCATTGTGTTAGCATTGGTTCGCCTAACCGTAAGGTATTTATTTTGAGGTTTCGCGAAGCTTACGGTTATAGATATCGTTTTTACGTGATTAACTGTGTGATTGAAAAGTGTTGTTGTTATTTTTCAGTTAATTCAGTAGTGTACAGGGACATTATTTTAAGTGTCTCACCCGATTGGCGACTTTGCTATTGACCACAATAAAAAAACAATTATGTATTCCCTAAAAGCTTTTAGTGAAGAAGCCAAATTTGATGTCAAAAAAAATCTATGTTTACAAATTTGACAGATACGACGCCATATTGGATTTTCTTAAATGGCAACCCTACCTTAAAGTAAGCCAGCTGCATTCGCCTATTTGTTCCAACATTAAAAATGTATAATTGTCAATATTTATTTTCAGCCGTTCCGGAGATACGAGGTTTCGAAGTTGATGATTTTGTTATCATCTAATTAACAGAAGCTTTGAGATTAGAAACTCAATTTTTTCTGGAGATACGTAATTCTTAATGGCGGAGCCACCCATGCTATTGTCATATATGTCAGATGTCAAAAAATGACAGATACGACGCCATATTGAGTTTTTTTAAATGGCAACCCACATTTATAACTACGTCAGTAAATAGCATATCGCGGTCCGATTTCAAAAATATATAATTGTCGATATTTATTTCCAACCCTTATCGAAATAAGACCGTTTAAAAAAATTCAAAATGGCGTCGTAACTGTCATTTTCTGACATCTGACATATATGACAATAGCATGGGTGGCTCCGCCATAAGATATTACGTATCTCCAGAAAAAAATTGATTTTTTAATCGCAAAGCTTCTATTTTTTAATGGGGTGAGATACTTAAAAGACATAATCGTACGATGCAGTTTTTGATGCGGTCGTATTTCCGTAAGGATTGGAAATAAATATCAACAACTATACATTTTTTAAATCGGACCGCGATATGCTATTTACTGACGTAGTTATAAATGTGGGTTGCCATTTAAAAAAGTTCAAAATGGCGTCGTAACTGTCATTTCTTGACATCTGACATATATGACAATAGCATGGGTGGCTCCGCCATAAAAAATTACGTATCCCAGAAAAAATTGAGTTTCTAATCTCAAAGCTTCTGTTAATTAGATGATAACAAAATCACCAACTTCGAAGCCTCGTATCTCCGGAACGGCTGAACAAATGGGCGAATGCAGCTGGCTTACTTTAAGGTCAGGTTGCCATTTAAGAAAATCCAATATGGCGTCGTATCTGTCAAATTTGTAAACATAAATTTTTTTTGACATCAAATTTGGCTTCTTCACTAAAAGCTGTTAGGGAATACATAATTAATTTTTTATTGTGGTCGATAGCAAAGTCGCCAATCGGATGAGACACTTAAAATAATGTCCCTGTACGTATGTACCCATTTAGTTGTGTGTTTTAAAAATGAACCCAATTAATGACATAGTTTGTAGTTTGTTGGAAACTCCATTCAGTCGTTGGACAAATGAGGTTACCTAAGAGAGACGTTTTGTTACACGGGTTTTTAGTCAATGTTTGTTTAAGTACCCGCACTATACCTAGCTCGTTACCATTTTTTAGGACCGCGAGCCGCCACTGGACTGTGAGCACAGATGTCAGGGCTGTGATTCCGAACGATTACAAAACAGACTATAAATATATTGTTGTCAGACCCAGTTAGTGACATGATCAACCACTTGTGAGAACGATATTATTATCTATTTTATTGTCATGTAGAATCTCAGCCCAGATATTATCTATTATTCTTTGCCACTTTTTAACAATCCAAACGGCATATTGTTAAATTAAATTCCGAGTAGTTCTAGTAAAGGTGATATTTTGACCTTTTTCTACATTTTAATTTACTAATAAAACAGCTTCATATCTATTGGACAAATTATAGTACATTCAAAATTCTTAGCAATTCTCAACAAAGGATATTCATCCTTCCGATTAACACGGTTTAGTTTTCTACAGTCTAAACAAAATTTATAAGAATTTTATCATGCTTTTTTATTAGATTGACTTAAGATGCCCAAGTACTACCTGATAATTCGACAATATCGACATAATACTTTACAATATTTTTGTTTTTAAACTGCTAGTAAGTACTAAAGTGGTAATTTTATGATGCATCAACTTTGTACTACCTTTTATACCGTATTACAGAAATGTGTCACTTGAGGTATCGTCATCTTAACTTACCCGTCAGTTATTTAGTAGCAGCAAATCCAAATTAACCTAAAACAAAAGAAAACAAATTTTAAAAATGATGTACTTTTCCAAGTAGAAGATTTAATATGGTTCTATAAAATAGGTTACAAATACTGTTCAATCATACATCATTTCGTTTCTGATAAATATAAATTAGGTGTCAACGGATTTAATTAAGACGATATTTAGCCGTTAAAGATTTTAAAGTTGGTGTTGCTAGGCAATTCTGGTTGCCTGTTTCTTTTAGACAATTCAATTTCTCAAATACTACATTAATTATTAATTAGTTACATAACAAATAAGATTTTACTTTCATTTAATCAGATCCATCTGTTGACGCATTAGTTAATTAGTTTAGGAAATAAGAATAGAATAATTTAGTACAAAATATTTTATTTGCGCATTAGGAGAAAAAGTCAGCAACTTTCGATAGTTATAAGTCATCAGCATATAACGTGTCTATTTCAGGATAAAAGACCTAACCTTTCCGGAAAATTAATAATAACAAAGTAATAGATTTTAAAAAACTCATTCAGACCGAATCTGGATTGATAATAACTGTAAATCTCTTAAATTTAATGAACTTGCGTCGCCTGTGCTGCTGACTTAAAAGAATATACAAATAAATAAATGCTTTTTCACGGCGCCAAAACCTCCGTTTTGCCCAAAATTGGACTTACGAAATTTGCGAACTAGGGTAGAATTTGGTTTTTAAGCCTAGGCCAAATGTTTACTCCTAAGGCATTCCTCGTATCACGAAAATACGGGGTGCGCTTTTACTTTAATTAAGGTAAGGTTTCATAGAAAAATAAAATTAAAAAAAATCAGTGGCATAACATAATTGTCATAAAAAATATTAAAGAAAAATGTTGTCCCTATGTTACTGGTTATTTCTATTTTTCACCTAAAAATCTCTACTAAACTAACTTTTTTTAAAAATATTTTACACCCTGTATTTCCGAAACGAAGCCGTTAAAAAACATAGTTCATTAAAACTTTTTCTCTTAAAATAATATCATCAACCATATCCCGAAGTTTGCCTAGTAGTGTTAAAGAATCGAAAATGTGAAATAATGCGAGTCCAACAATTATATTTATTACTACGTTTTCATGAGGTATTCAGTTTGATCTGAATCTACTTTCCGAATTGAAAACTGCATGAAAACGGGGATTGAGTTTGATTTGAATCTCATGGATCGTATCGGGATCTAAACGTCATCGATCGAATTGTCAGATTGCCGTAACCTAACCTAACGTTTGGCCTGAATTTATTTATAAATACTTTATGTTAAGTTAGAAATAATAATAAAACAGCACAGTTGTTTAACACGTTCACTACCGCCGGACGTTTCACCTGAATTTATGTAAAAATACTTCATGTTAAGTTAGAAATAATAATAAAACAGCACATTTGTTGAACACGTTCACTACCGCCGGACGTTTCACCTGAATTTATGTAAAAATACTTCATGTTAAGTTAGAAATAATAATAAAACAGCACATTTGTTGAACACGTTCACTACCGCCGGACGTTTCACCTGAATTTATGTAAAAATACTTCATGTTAAGTTAGAAATAATAATAAAACAGCACATTTGTTGAACACGTTCACTACCGCCGGACGTTTCACCTGAATTTATGTAAAAATACTTCAGGTTAAATTAGAAATAATAATAAAACAGCACATTTGTTGAACACGTTCACTACCGCCGGACGTTTCACCTGAATTTATGTAAAAATACTTCATGTTAAGTTAGAAATAATAATAAAACAGCACATTTGTTTAACGCAATTATTTTAAATTGGTTGTAAACATAACAAAACTAGGAAATTAATTTTCAAATACAGTAGTCATCTGCCAATTGTCAAAATTTCATAACCGATTTCCAAACGATTTAAATACCCTTCATGAAAACGCATTCTAGGATCAGACTGAGTTCGATTTCAATTCTCCATTAAAAGATAGTGATTTGACCCTTATTTTATTTAAATTTTGCAAAGCATTTGAGCAGTGACAGCTCGTCAGGTAAAGGGGCTCTTCACCAAAAAAAAATAAAACCAAAAGGAAATTTTACGACAATATTAAATATTCATGTACCGATATCGCTACCATTTTAGCCCTAAAAAAATAATTATGTTCGCATTTATAATATTAATTTAATCCGAATATAGCTATGCATAATAGGGCCACGTTAACTCCGATGGACAATAATTATAAACACTCGTGCATTTTGGCGCGCTCCAGCCGACCGTCTCCATGCACTACCCTCGGTCCGTGAGCTCAGAGCAGCAAGTGAAGACGAAGACCAAACGTCCAAGTTGCTTTTCACCGTTGCTATGGTTACGTGACGTCAGTCACGTGACGCATATAACAATTTGCATATGGTGATGAAGGGCAATTTAAAAATAAGTTTTGTTTTTATTTTTCAGTTAATTCAGTAGTGTACGTACCTACTTAGTTTAATTTTCATAGTGTGTTTTTACTGTTTGTACGTAATAAAAATATAAATTAGTCAATGTTTTTTTAAGTACCTGCACTATACCTAGCTCTTCGCCATTCTTTAAGATCGCGAGCCGCCACTGCGTTTGAAGGTATTTTAATTAGTTAAATAATTTTAGAGTGATTTCTTTTCACTGCCATTAAGTTAGGGCAACGTCTCTCTCCCAATATATGTTATTATAACAATTTCTGCTCGATAAATTATTATTTTATTTTAAAAGAAATCCTTGTCAAATTTTATTTAATTGAAAAATCCTTAAAATATTCCAAACATTTCAAAACAGGTTATTTAATCGTCAAATAAATTCAAAAATTGACTTACCGATCCCTGTCTGTTATTCGAGGCCATGCAGGTTAACCTCTGTTTTCCAAATGCTAAATAAATAATGTATAGTCGGAAGTAGGGCACGTCAGTAACGTGTTACCTCTTCGGCGGAGATTAATTTTTGATCGAAAAAGGTAATGAGCAGAAAATTCCGTGTCAGATTTTATTACACGCGAGGCTGCGTTATATAAAAAGAACCGATCGATGTCAACTTACAGTGAAAGTTTTGAAGAAGAAAATATAAAACAAATCTCATAGTTAGAGGAGTCCAATCTATACCATAAAGCTAGCAATATAAGACTTTTTTATTGACTTCTTGCATTTGTATTAACAAGAAATGAAGTGAGTGGAGCATTAAATGGTAAAGAAAAAAACGCTTTTGCCTACCCTAAACCAGAGCCAATTTTTGGTTACAAGGGCCCTAGGCCCATTAGGCAATCCGGGGTCTCTAATCATGGGCGCCCACAAAGCCAATTTTGGGCGGGGAGGGCAACCAGCCAAAAAAAAATATTTTAAGTATAATAATATTTTTCCCACAAACTATAAAAAGCTCTCATCGTCATAGAGGTAGGTGCGGATTTACACATTTTGGGGCAAAGGAGTCATTTTTACAAAAACTTTTTTTTTGTCCATTCTATTTTTCAGGGAAAACAAAGAAAAAGCGCTGCAGACGAAAATTCTTGGGTGCCACGACCAAAAACTTTCTTTTTGGCCTATCAATAAACTTTTCAAAATAAAAAAAATATACTTATATGTTTTTTTAACATTTTTCTTGTAGTGACTTTGACAAAATGATACTAATTTTATTAGCCATTTTCAGTGTTGAACAGTGTTGCAAACCTTATAAATAAAATTTCCCATTTTTAAAGAAAAATTCCACAAATGCACACATTACGGAAAAAGTATTTTTTAACAGATCACAACCACAAGCTATCCTTAGAATATTACACTCTGCGTAAAAATGTCCCTTTTCCCTTTGGAGTCAGCGTCATTCCTCTGTGCTTTGTTCTCACGAATACGGAGATTTCCCATTATTTGATAACATTGTTATAAAAATTGATTCCTCTGTGGCATTTTATTAAGTACCTACTGACCAATTACAGTTTATGGCATTTACTGAGGCTGCGCCATAGACACTAAATTATATAATTTATATGTATACGGTACAATTAATGTTATTAATTGTTCAATATACCAAAATATACCGGGTGTCCACGGAAGGTGGCTCGCCCCTATAACTTTTTTGTTTTTAAAGATAGTGAAATGAAAATTGGAGGTTTTATATATGACCTAAAATTGCATTTTTTGACAAGTGATTTAACTTTATGAAACTTCCGGTTTAACCGGAAGTGACATCAACTTTTTATTTTTAAATGGGACACCTGGTATATTTTTCCTTTTTTTAACTCTATATGACGTTCTAAATACAACCATGTATCACTTGACACTTTTTGTCTCCAAAATTATAATTTTTTTTAAATATATTTTTTTATCTAGAGGGCTATGAAATCACTTATTTCACTCATAACATTTTGGGAAAAATACAACTTGACTGTTTTTGGTCAAAATCTATCTGCTGTGTGAAATTTAAAATTTAAATTTGTTTTACTCATTTTTTTCAAATAGCAACATGGTGGCTCGTCAGATTAGAAACAAAGAGCACAAGCAGAAGTTTCACAAAGTTAATTCACTTGTCAAAAAATGCAATTTTACGTCATATATAAATCCTCCAATTTTCATTTTACTATCTTTAAAAACAAAAAAGTTATAGGGGCGAGCCACCTTCCGTCGATACCCGGTATATAATAGTTTTATCAATAATACAACCTGCTGAATGTTCACAGAAAATTTATTTCATGTAGCATTACTATTGAGTCGGTTTTACCATAATTTCTAACATGATCCTGTGGCTCAAACGGAAAAGCGTCGCATTTTTGATCCAATGGTCGTGATTTCAAGCCCGGCAGCCTGCAAACATTTTAAAAAAATTTTAACAAAAGGTTCGTAAGTCGTAGAAAAATATACTGTTTAACTCGAGTGGATTGTCCACATCGCACTCAGAAGAATTTACTTGTTCGTGAGATATAAATAAACATCATATCCACTCTTGTTGTACAAACTACTATTATTGTAAGCAATCAATACTTAACGGCTGACTGACAGAATATATTTGTAACTTTCTTTCAAAGCTCGTTTTAAATGGCTTAATTTGTAAGCATAGCCTAAAATTAAACATTCTTTTAGCCAATTTTACATTTTAACCTTTTAAAAACTTTGTAATTAATTCGAGCTGGCTTACCCGGAGAATTTCCATTTTCATTTTTGTTTTGTATTTTCGTACATAATATATTGTTGGAAAATATGACTTTTGTATAGCAATGACCACGCAAATAGCTTGTAGGGATCAGGTCCACATTTTACGGGACTTCACTTATTTTATTTTGTTTTGATAAAGTTTAAGCGACATTAAAAATAAATTGCGTCGGGACATAAAAATTCAGTTTTTTACAATACTTTTAAAATTAATTTTTGATTTTCATCAATCTTTTTGGCTACTAGTTGTTTATGTTTGAACATAAAAATCTTTATTTTCCAAAACATCTAAAAAAAAATGATAACTTCTGATTTTTGTACTAGTATTGAAAAATATTTTTTTGTAACGTTCTTACACAAATTATACGAAACGTTGTGTTCAAAAATTGAACAATACAAGATCTTTTTAACTTTAACAATTGTACAAAAAAATATCAAGCATGTAAATTAACTTTTGTCAGCCATTTTAAGTAAGTTTGCTGCTATTCGTAACTAGTTGCCAAAAGTTTCACTTATGACAAGAAGTAGAGTGTATAGTATTCCGAAACCTAATTGACATACATCTCATATGGAAATGGTTTATTATATTTTATTGTCTCCTTGAGTGCCTAGAGACACCCTAAAACTTTTCTTAATCCATTAGTGGAAAAAAATATCGATTCGAATCCTAAAGGTGATATTGCACCGTCGCCAAATATTTGTAGGTTAAATCAGTATCAACTAGGGCTGGGTAAAAATTCGATATTTTAATATTTTTATCGATAATATCGATAGTATCAGTGGTATCGATTATCAATAATATCGTTATATTATAAAATATCGATATACTGTAAATTCCATATTAAAGAGAAACTCCTGGTCAGAGTAAACGTAGAATTTTTAAGAAATGGTATTTTTGTTTTAGAGCGGAGACAGCAGCTTTTTTTTGAAGCGGAAATAATAAAAATATCGATATTTATTTATAAATATCATTATAGATATTTCGATCACTTTTTTTTAAATATCGATATTTTTATAAACATTGACATTTTCGATATTTAGATATATCCTTTTTAATAGAAAAAGCTATCAATATTTTAAAATTTTTAATTAATTGATCGTTATTCTCGATATCGAGATTATTAATACTATCGATATATTGACTATATGGATATTAGTTTTTCAAGATCGCGCAGCCCTAATATTATTTTTAAAAGGTGTCAACAGTTTTAGTGAAAAAATATTTGTACTTTGTTAGCGTTCTTGGTAATGTGTAAAGTTTGCTTAACATAATGTGTCTTTGTATTGGAATAAATAACGTACACTTCGATATTATAGTGAACTATACTTTATTATTAAAATAAACATAACTTCTGAATATATAACAAACAAAAACATTGTATACTTTAGAAAAACGTAATGTTTTGTGTTTTTATACCTTAGGACGGCATTCTTACTTTATCGAGTGCTCTTTTGTCATTGTCTTTCAGTGTTGCCGAAAGTTAAAATGCAAAATCAAGAGAAACGATGTTGCTTCGACAGTATATTTTACCTAAAATACCGGTTTTCAAAATTTTTGGTTAATTTTTTTAAAATCGGTAAATAAATTGGTGAAATTGTGACTGTACATCGGTAGAAAAACATTGATTTTCGGTATATCGGTAGATTGACTTCCATATCGGTACAGCTATTAAAAAATCGGTAGGTTCGACAACACTGCTGTCTTTTTTTTCGCGACGTAGTTCTTCCTTCACATCTGCTGCTTAGCGGGGGTACGAAACCGTTCGAGCGTCGTTACTCGTTTTAGAGACGAACATGACAGGCAGTACAGGCACTCTGCAAGAGAAATGGCGATGTCGAATGTGTGCTAAATAGTTACATTTTGTCAAACTCTTTCTCTGAATCCACACCAAACAATTTTGTAAAAACCTGTTTTTTGGTATAAATTGAAGGTTTTAAACTAGTCGTGATTTTGAATAAAGCATACCTTGTAACAATAATGTGTAATTTATATAAAGGACTGTAAGCAATTTAAAACAGTTCTTTATTCCTCCAAACCGTCGGTCCCCCCTTAACCCTAGAACGCCAACCTTCCAAAATACTACGGTAACGCCAACCATACGTAAATTTTACGTAGATTCCAAATTGATGCAAAAATTGTCTCAAAACATTTAATATTTTAAGGAAAAGTAATTACTTATTTTGATTCAAAACTTACAAACATTTACTGAATCTAAAACAAACGAAATAACCAAGAAATACACATAAAAATATTAGTTGAACTTAGCACATTCATAACACCTCTATACGAATTCAGAGCATTTATAACACAAAATTTACGCGCCAGCAATCACTCTTTATTCGGTACATACAACCCTCAACTGCCACATCAGAAACACGTCGACAGCCGAGTGTAGTGGTGATGGTAGATGCACTGCTTGACCGGCAGAACGAGGATATCAATAATAGGCCATTTATTTCAGATTTAAAAAAAAAAAAACGTAAATTTTACGTAGGTTGGCAATTTAGGGTTAAAAATGGGTAGTTTTGTGTATTATAGTGTCGAATGTTGTTTCAAGTTTAAATCGTATCGTCAGGTTATGACTTAAGTTCACTGAGAGAAAATTTAGAGTCTCCGTGAAGCAGTGGGTAAAAAAATTAGTGAAAATGCAAGAAGTCCTGGATTTGATCCCAGCGGACACATAAAACTTGATCTGCCCGCCGCTAAACGTTTGTAAACTTTAATTAGATATTTTATTAAATATTATTATTAGTTTTGAGAAAGACAAATGATTTAGAGCCTCAGTCATTGAATTAATGGATGGGTCATTTATATGTTTATTCCTATGAGAATTTTTTTATATGTATACTATCCGTTCACAAATCAGTAACTTTTTTAAATTTATCTTAAACACAGTTTATACAAAAATTATTAATCGCCTTAAAACTTTTGCTCAAAACATTGCTTAAAAAATGTTGTTAAAATTAATGTGGGTCTAAGCCTTAATGTATTTCTTTTTTCTGCTATTTGTATTTTGTTTCGCGCATTAAATTGTAAAAAAGTTAGGGAATTATATTTTGCTTAAAGCCACAAAAATAAACTTTAGATGATAAAATGAGCATTTTTCAGGATTTATAATTTTACCGTTCGTAAACATTTATAAAGTTTTTTTCGTGGATTACTTTATTTGGGAAATTTAAAATATGGATTTTATTTTTTTTAAATAATAAATGTATATATAATATTATTATAAGCTATTCTACGAAATAGTAGTTTCTACAACAACATATGATGTGCAAATCTCAAGAGGAAATATATTGAGCACGACGCCGTAGGCGGAGTATGGACAATCCACTTGAGTTGAACAGTTTATTTTTTCTACGACCAAACTTACAAACCTCATGTTAAAAAATGTTTAAAAAGTTTGCTGACTATCGGGCTTAAACTTACGACCATTGATTCCAAAGTCCGCCGTTTTGCCGTTTCGGCCAAATAATTATGCTAGAAATTAAGGTAAAACCAACTAAATAATAATGCTACATAAAATTAATTTTCTATGCACCTTCAGCAGGTTGCATTATTGATAAAACTATTATATGTGTTATATTGAATAAATGAATAACATATTGTCCATATAAGATACATATAAATTATATAATTTATTGTCTTGAAAAAGAAGATGGAGCCTCAGTAAATACAATAAACTGTGATTGATCAGTTCTTTATAAGGACGCCACAGAGGAATCTAATATTTATAACAGTGTTGTCAACTAATGGGAAATTTCCAGATTCGTAAGAAATAAAGATCCAAAGTACCGAGGAAAATGGAAATTTTACGCACAGTGTTATATTTCTAGGATATTCTTTAAGATTTGGAATTTTTTTCTTTAAAAACGGAAAATTTTATTTTTAAAGGCCGCGACACCGATAGCCTACTTTTTTCGTCACTTATTTGTAAAGGAAACAGCAAATATTTATGTGGCAGTTGAAAAAATAGTTTAAGAATATGTAAATAACTGATTTTTACGCTAATAATAGCACCATCTCCAATTCACGAATAATTTAAGTCTCCCTAAACACTGGGGTTCCATGCTTCAAAAAATGTATTTTTTTAAAGTTTACTAACAAATTGGGCAACATTTTCAAAACGCTAATCTTAACACAATATTTACGCACGCTTTGTCAATATTTCATTTTCATTCGTGCAATGTGTTTTAGACAGTATATATCCCTTAATTCTCTTTCCCAAAATTATACTTTTTAGACTATAATTTTTAACATCGATTTTGTTTATTTTATGTCAAAGTAGTAATTAAATAAAATTATGTAGGTAGTTATCAAGTTAAGAGCATAGTTTCTTGATAGACAAGTGCACCTATTTCTAAGCGAAGTGTAGTAAAAATCTAGAATGGAAAGGTTAGGCGCACAAATCCGTAATTGCCAAATTAAATACTCCAATAGAAGAAGTGGCGGAATTTAAAACTCAAATGATTAAATTATCTCACAAACGAAAAAACACATAGAGATAAAAGCGGCACTCTAATGTTGCTTTGAAGCGCCAAAATGTTTCTAATTAAATACGGCAGTCTAAAAGCAAGAAAATTACATTGGCTGGCATGTTAAAGTCCATTTAATATTATTAAGCAGGGGGACTTGATTTAAAACAGGACTAGTAAAGGTGGTTGAAATAACTTTTTAAGAACACCCTAAACTGAGCTGCTTTTTGATTCCACACTCTTTACACTTTGTTGGCTTTGTTCTATTTACAATTTATTTGCATTACACCAATCTTTAACCATATTCTTACCGTTTTTGATGGTTTCCGTCAGGATGTTGTTAGTTGAGTGATGTGATTAATTGTGTCGTCTGCGAATAGAGTAAATTATACAGTGATATTTAATATTGGCGAACCGTTCAGATCCTAATACAGAACCTTGCGGTACCTCTCAAGTAATTTCGAGTGGTAAAGACGAATTGTTTTTAATAGAAACCGCTTGGAAACGCCCAGTTATGTTGTTAAACCAATCCAATCATTTGCCTCGAAAGTCGAAAGCCATAGACTTCGAATTGGAGCAGCAGTATTCCATAAACTACACATCCCCACAATCAAAAACTTTCAATATGGACTAAACAATGGCTTTTAAAGCGAATAGCATATTTGCATATTAGTCTCTGAAATGAGCTGAAGTTACTTTAACTACCTTAGAATAGACAAATAGACACATCTGGATTTTGATGTTTGACAATACAATATAATTAACCAGTTGGATCCATTTAATAGCTCCGCTACTGACTTTGACTTCACATCTTCGCACCTGGGCGATTCACCCAACATGTGGCTTTCCCTTATTGTTCTTGGTCGGACACTACATGTGAAGTTGTTCCACTGTCTACCCAATTCCCGGTTCATGTAAAGAACGCGGCGATTCGTAAGGAAATCCTCACACACTATCAGTTTGAGTCGTCAACCGATGTACCGCCGCGTGCCAAAATAAAGCTCCCGTAGTTATTTAAACCGACGCGATGGGACGATTCGACACGATGATTTTCTACCACACACTTCCGTTTTTACTGTTTTTGGAACGACATTCCTAATCGCAGCGGTTCAAACTGATGAAACAGAACGAATTGTATGTCGGCTATAAGAAATGCCTTCTACTTAATAGTGTTAAGTTCTTGTAAACCATAGTACTTGATTTGTTTTTTAAATATCGTTAAGGGAAATGCAGCATTAAACTTTTGAATTAGGACGCAATGAAATTGAGTTAAACAATCATTAGAAGACAGAATATCTCCCCAGGTTTCCTCGTTTCAAAGTTATCAGAACCTATTATAATTGCGAGCTGTATTATGGAGTCTGCCACGACGTCGTACTAATTTAGGTTTAGATATACTCACTTGAATACACACACAATCGATTTGTTCTCTATCTAAATTCAAACAAAAATAGTCAAGTGTTGTCACTGACATTCTCCTAATTGGTACATACGATTTACTTTAACTTAAATATATTAAAAGAAGCATCTTAGAACTAACTGTGTTTCTCATGTAACGGATTTTCAGATTTCATTTTTGAATTATACATTAACTTATACAAGTATTGTCCTTGTTTAGGAATTATTTTCGCCCAATTAAAACTCTATTACAAAACAAACAACGTTTGACCCAGTAGCTATCGGTGGTATCAAATATTTACTTGTTTAATTAGATATTACTGGTGATATTTAGTGCCAGTCGAGCGCCGGCTACTTTTTTTGAAATAGGTATTTCTCGATCGTTAATATCGTAGAAGCTAAGTGTACAAAAATTACTTTAGTTTTTCTAAATAAACAGATATGTCTTCAAATAAATTTAGCTTTAGAGGGTTTTGACTAAATTATATAATGGCAATGTGAAAAATTACCAAAAGCAGTGGTAGACCCCAACAGCTTATGCTAAGCTGTAATGTTGACTCAAAGCAATAATTTTATGGTCAATGGCGTTGCTGGTACACTGAAAAAATAATTTATTTAAACTAAATAAAAATGGAGTTCGCCCAAACAAATATTTATTTCCTATTGTCCAAACAAATATTTATTTGAAAATATGTCCAAAATTATTTGACTGCTGATAGTAAAATTTATTATATTTAAACAAATATTATTTGATTTAAATAAGTCATTTATTGCGCTTCAAATATGTGGTATTTAATTAAAATAAATGTTTGTTTAATAGAGAAAACAAGTGTTTATAGCAAATAATAAGTTACTTCTATCAACAAAATATTTATTTGTCAGCAAGCCTGCGATATTTAATCCAAACAATGTGTTGTTTCTTATAAATCATATTACTATTAAATAAATATTTATTTGGCCTAACAAAATAATTATTTCTTTTAAATAATTTTTTAAATTGTACCTAGTTCCTGTTATTTAACTGAAATACAATATTGTTTATCACAAATAACACTGTTTGGCCCAAATAAATATTTATTTGGATTAAATAGGTTGGATTGAAATAAATAATAAATAATATTTTGATTGAAATATATATTTATTCAAGTCAAAAAATGGTTTATTTATATACAGGGGACCTTACTCTTCTCAGCAATGGCGTCTTCAGTGTTTACTTTTAATTTTATAGGATATACTTATATATAGATACCAAAATTCGGTTGAAACAACTGATGACACAATGGTACCGGGTTGAATTGTAGTGGCTAATGGAGTTTCCAAAGCTGTAACAGCTATGGGCTGATTGCTGAAACTTTGTGGTTGATCGCCATTTAAAATAAGTATATCACTGATGTTTGTCACGATATCATTGTCTTGAAACATTTTTTTACTAGGGGGAGCTTCGTCTTCATACTAAAATAAGAATCTTAATTTATTTGATTTTCTTAACAATATAGGTCGTACTAATGACTAGGTAGTATAAATATAGAGTATAAATATTTGGGGCCATTTTGTTTGATCTACAACGTGCAAAAATAGTGAAAACATAAGAAAATAGGTATGTTTATGTACTTTTAACATATCAAGAAGATACAATTTTATTATTAATTATCACCGTTTTTTCTATAAATATCGTTGTCGCGCAATTTAACTTAAAATGCACCTGTTATGTTTTTATTTATTATTTTAACAATATATATATATGAAAAAATTAACTTACCTTCAAATGATGGCCACAGGTGGCCAATGTTGTGGTTTAAAAGCCAATTATCAACTTCCATTGCACTTATTCCAGCACTAATACAAAATACACCTCGAACTTGTTAGGGTGACGGGCTACTAGCGACTGGTCATCTCGCGCTCGTCTTGACGCGTTTGGCACTCTTCCCGTCGTCTTAATTTTGCTGAATCCAAAAGAACCGGTAGCCAAATAAATAATTATTTACTACAAATAAATATTTATTTAGGTTTTCAAACCACTGTTAAGTTTTAAAATAGCAAATAAATTTTATTTGACGTAAATAATTACTAACCAAACAAATATCATTGCAAATTCAAATAATCCTATTTATTTAATACAAACAATATTTGTGTCAGGCAAATAAAAATTATTTGGTCCCAATAAAAATAAGTCAAACAAATCACTTATTTGGCATAAAACGAGCATTTTTTTCAGTGTATCAAAAGCCTGAGCATAATAAACTAATACTTTCTAGCATGGTCGCCCATAGGGGGAGGGGGCAAGGTATGGCAGTTGCCTCCCCTAGATTCCCGCAAAGCCCGATTGTACAATTACGGCTTAATCGTAGTTCAGCGTTGAACCAACATTTAAATTCCTGTTAAGGTTGTAGAACTTAAGTTTAAGCTTGGTTCAATGCTGAACTAAGCGTAAGTCGTATTTGTACAACTGGATCTGTATGAATTAAATAGCATTAAAGTTGCTTTAGTCACAGCGTCCTATGTAAAGGTATTTATTGTATTCGGCTTGGTGTTTGGTTACATTTTTTATTTAAAATAGCTCAAATTAATTAAAATGAGACAGAAATTACCAAGCTATATAAAATAGTACGAAGCAATGTGGCCGTAACCTAACCTCAACACAACGGCATTTGAAGAAGTAATATTTCAATAATTAAACGTTTCCGACAAAATCGGCGTTAGGATTCGTAATCTACGCCCAAAAAAACATTGGTCCTGAGAAAAACATCAATTTTGGAGTGAGATATATAACACATAGTTATCAAACTTTCCCGTTACTTTTCTTTGAGCCATCTAAAAAATTGTAAAAAGTAATACTGGGTACTTTTTAAGAATTGCGCAACTTCGTGATTTTTTAACATACGGCTTTTTGGCTAGTTGCCTCTTCCGAAATTTACTCCTCTATGGGAGCCCATGCGTTCTAGTTCCTTTCTCTATATTTATATGTTGGTGATAGATTATATTCTGCGAAAACCTTTAAAATATTTTATATTATTCGTTTTAGTCCATTCCTGAAATCGGTTTTTTTTTTGTAATTGTTTTTGGCATCAACCACATAAACATTCTCAAAACTGGCTTCTTGTCAACATACCTACATTTTTATCGACTATTTATTTTGTCGACTTTACAGACATTTTTTAAATATGATGAGATAAGTAGAAAACCGACTTAAAATTAATTTTAAAACGAAGTAATGAAAACCCTTTTTAAACCTTAAAATTATTTAAACGATTCGTTTTAAAGTTTATGAGCTTTATATAAAATAAAGAGAAGAAATTAAATTTTTGGTTATGAAAAGGGTTAATAGAAATTTATGACTTAGCGAGAGCATTAAATGGTCATAATAATAAGATAAACTTTTACACAGATGAGAGACCCCAGTGCTTTTCATGGAACTCTCTGCAGGTACAATAAAATATTTATTATTTTTAATGTTTTTTTGAAACCTTTATTAAATATACAGAATCCCCAGTTTTGCAAGACCTAAAGCAAAAAGAACCTTAAATTTTTTTACTTGTGTCACGCGTAATACTTTTCATTTGCAGGTTTTACACTGGGAAAAGTATATTTTTTTCTGGAGATATGAAAAAATGTTATTAAGAAATAGTCTGAATCCAAATTCACGTTTAAAAATTCAATTCTATTTTATTTAAATTAGTAAACAATTATCTGATATCTACTAGCAAATATTGTTTCACAGGCATGCTTTAAAAAATTGTTTTTTATTTAATACATAATAACTTTGAACTAGTAATTAGTTCTTTTAAAAATAAATAAACCTAAACTACACAAATTTAAAATTTTTAAAATAGTCCAGAGGCGTCTTAAAATCTTTAAAAAAATTTTTTTAATTTGTTATAAGATCGATTTATTCGATAACTAAGTTTTAAAATGACTTTAGTCTGATGCAAAATAAGTATTTTAAATTAGTTAGCGCTGCCTAGCGGGACTCCTGTAATTGTGACGAATGTCTTTACAGAAGATTTCCTCTTAACATTTTTACTTATTTCTATAAGTTTGTTAGAGGTGCTGGTATGCTCAAGAGTGTCTAATAACGATACAGATGGCGCTCCGTGCCACATCTTACTGGTGTGTCCCACCACTGCGCTGCCATACGCAGCTTTGAGTTCTCTTTGTTTTGTCGGATCCTAGCTCTACTGATGAGTCATGATATGACGAAACGCGTCTAGGGATGGATCTGACGAAATAAAGAGAAATTCTTCTTCTGTATTCTTGTTTTCGGTTAATAAACCGATGCGAGTTAGCGCTGCCTAGCGGGACTCCTGTAATTGTGACGAATGTCTTTACAGAAGATTTCCTCTTAACATTTTTACTTATTTCTATAAGTTTGTTAGAGGTGCTGGTATGCTCAAGAGTGTCTAATAACGATACAGATGGCGCTCCGTGCCACATCTTACTGGTGTGTCCCACCACTGCACTGCCATAAGCAGCTTTGAGTTCTCTTTGTTTTGTCGGATCCTAGCTCTACTGATAAGTCATGATATGACGAAACGCGTCTAGGGATGGATCTGACGAAATAAAGAGAAATTCTTCTTCTGTATTTTAAATTAGTTCAAGTTTTCAAAAGAAATTTAAAAAATTAATTTTAAAATGAAAATTTGGATTCAGACTCAAAATTTTCATAACTTTTTTTCACATCTCTAAAAAAACTATATATTTGCTGTTTTGAAATATTCAAATGACATTTCACGGTGTGGCGCACGTCACAAGTCAAAAATGTTAAACTTTTTTTTCATTATGGGTCATGCAGAAGCAGAACTAAAAGCTTAAAACAAATTTTCAAAAATGAAATTCATAGTAATTTTCCCATACGGTGCCAACTTTTCCGTGGCACTGTATATTTTTTTTTATATGAGAAACTGTTAAAAGTAGTAGTTCTCGTAGTGATCTAAGTCTATCCATCCGTATTTAACAAGAATTACAATGTAAATATTGTGGTATTGCCTCTGACCCCGTCTTATATTTTTACCTTTTTTAAAAATTATAACTTTTTGATCATAATTATTATATCACCTCTTAATCATTAAGGAGCATTTTTTGACTTAAAAGATTTTTTTTAATTTTTACCAGTGAAGTCCATACGGGGTTTGAACTGAATATTTTTAAAGAAATACATGGTACGCCACTGATTTTTCTAAAAACCAAACCTATATTTAAAATCCTCATTTATTTTTGAGCAAATTTAGTCCATAAACTTACTTTCGTATGATGCACCCTTTTTGCATAAAAAAATAAAAACCAAAAAAACAATTTTTTTCTTCGGTTCATTGAGACTGCTTTCGATATTTTGTTAAAAAAAAATTAAGAGCTTTAGGACATATGTTAATATCAACTTTTCTTCTTAAAATCACCCAAGCATTTACAGCCTTAAGTATCGGCACTTCATTAGAAAACATCCTGTATAATGTGCAGCATACACAATCGTTTCAAATAGATTATTCCACAATTAATCCACCAAGTTAGCATTTTCTTAGTTGGTCGTTTTTCTGTTAGCCAAAACTGTTCCCCTAGAACTTTCCATGCTCTGGTGTTGTCGCCATTTCTCTATATTTCATTGACTAGTACTCTTTGATTTTCCAAATCGGTTTTCTACTTTTTGCAGAGACATTTTTTCTCCCACTAATGTAACTATTATTGTTTTTTTGGCTATATTTAAATGAAATTAAATTGACTCTTCGAATAAAAGTGTTTTGACAAATTCAAGTACCTCAGAAAGTAAAATAATTTGTCATAAATTGAGGATGTACATTCTTCGTCCTGTAAAGAAATATTGTTAAACCTTATAAATGGTATTATTGTTAAAATTTAATTACAAAATATATTTTTCCCTTGTTAACTAATTATCTTACTGTTCAATAAATCGGATAATTTTATCCAAATCGATGATGCTTAAAAGGGGAAGGGTAGGAAATTTTTTTTTTGTTTCGAAGGGGTTAATAAAAATAAATTATCTTTCGGAAATAACAAAGTGGCCATAAATTAATTTAAAAGTTAACCAGATGCTTTTTATGGGTATCTAATGAAAAAAAAACAGGCTAATAAAAGTGAGTTGCATAAAGCAAAATCCTTCACGGTTAACTTAACCGCATTTTAAAAAGACAAAATTTAATTGGAAGCTGGCAAGGTCTACTGTCTGTTTGCGCAAAATTGCCTTAGATTATGCAAAAGATGGTCGCTGTCAGTGTCAATAAATAGACTATAGATAATAATAGGTTATACACATAACTTTTTATTATACGACTGCCACTTCTTAATTTCTGCATAATCGAATAAAATATGATATTCATGTTATTAATTCCGAAATATTGAATTTTTGTATTTTTTTAGTGGTAGTACATTCCTTTTTTTTCACAAATAATAAATTTTATGTGGATATACCTAGGTAATGTTATTAATTAATATAACATAAATTTCATATAGTTTATTTAATTCTAAATTTGAACCTTTATTATTATTATAATTTTTTAAATTAAATGCATATGCTATGATTAGTATCTCCCCGATATATCTTATAAGTAATCCGCTAAATTTATACATTTTCTGCTTAAAAACTTTACAATACTATTCTTTGTCATTGTTATTTTAATTTCTTTTGATATGAAACTCGAATTTTTATTATATTATTTTTATAAAGCCAATAATAAAATAAAAACGAAAAATAAAATATTTACATTTAAATATCATTGATATACATTATTTCAAAATAAACTACTAAAAGCCATGAAAAATATTAACTATTTGTTTTAAAATTGTTTATTTATTTTTTAAACAAACCAAATTTACCAACAAATGCAAAGCCAACTGAAAAATTTAAAACTACATTGGTTTACATAAATTTAAAAAACACAGACTATAATAAAATAAGTTTATAGGATTGTATGATTTTTAATAAAAATAATCTGGCCAGTAACACAATAGAAAAAAAATACTGAAAAGTAGGTGTTATAGCGGGTACCAGGAAATTCCGTTGTGGTCTAGTAGTCAGCGCAGCGGCCTCATAGATCGAAGGTCACGGGTACGATCTCCGGGGCCGGCAACGTCGATGTTAAATTTGGAATTTGGTTTAAGAGGTGCGCCGTCTTTCGGAAGAGACGTTAAACTGGGGGTCCCGTGTCATGGATGTTGGCACGTTAAAGAACCCTACCCTCGACAAAGAGGGATTCGGAAAAATTACCAGATAGTGTGTGACAAATTCCCTGGCGTCGGTGATTGGCCTCGCTGCGGAAATAGGCCGATGTAAAATAAATAAAAATAAAAATAAAATAAATTTCAAAAGGAGTTTTCTACATATTATGAAAACTAATATTATTGAATGCTAACGTCTGAGAGTTAAGTTAAACTTAGTCAAAGGCGTTTCCTAGGGGGTATATTAGTTTATTTACTTATTATTTTTTTTACATTACATGTTTTTAAAATTCCACCCCAAAATTATGATTCAGGGGTTATTTATGCAAAAAGGGTATTCTTGTAAGAAATTATTGGGTTAAGAGCCATCCATTCCAGCGTGAAACTAACAGGTTTACAAGAACTAGTTTGGCGGATGATTCCTAATTTTTTTTCAAAAAAAAATAATTAAAAATATATTTTAAAGTTTCAATTATATACGTTCAAATTATGTCATCCGCCATGCAGAACATAAAAATAGAAATATTGCGGCTATTCATGTTAATTTCTTATTTTCGATTAAAATTACAAACGATGCCCCGATAAAATCTTAAAAATCTCCACTGACGCCGCGTCAGAGTTAATTCGTTTTTATAATATTTTATATATAAAAAATACATTTTATTGCCATCGCCAGACACAGGTACAATGTGCGCGATGTGGTAGAAATGTACTATTTGTTCGTGATGACTCATCGACAACATGCGCTCTTAATAGTTTAGGAGAAAAAAAAATGTATTCATGATCACTTAAACTATTATCGAATTGTAATATAAATTTGAATGGACTGTCATAGCTTCCTTATTGCATTTGTTCGTTCAAAACGGGACTATGCTTCTGAAGTTGGAGCTCTTACTATGAAATAGGTACATAAATCCAGTGTTGAAACAATGCAGCGTAAATTTTTAAAGTACTTAGCAGTGAAGTGTCTACACTGCTAGATTTATTGCATATGACATCCTACTGAATAAATTTCATTTTTGTTCTCTAGAACTGAAAAGAAACATGTCATGAGTTACTATCTTACATAAAATCTTGCATTGAATTGATTGAGATTGCTATGATACCGCCCCTTATAAAGTCAAGGGGACAATGGCTCTGACCTACTCGCTCAAATTAATATTTCATTACCTATAATTAACTTTAGGAATATCTATAACTTAACATTTTATTATAGCAAAGCAACTACCACGTTATATTTATATTCATAAATTTATTTCATCTACTACTAACTTCAATAGAATATCGCATATCTGTGATATACAGGGTGGCCCACTCTCAACGCAGGATGCCATAGCATCTAAACTACCTTACTAAATTTTTTGAAATCAGAGTGATTGGAAGGCATTAGCTTTACAATCTAATAATATTATAAATTATACAGGGTATTGGCAAGAGCCTGTCGACATATTAAGCACCGGTTCCCGCAGATCACCGAAGTTAAGCTGTGTCGAGCGCGGTTAGTACTTGGGCGGGTGACCGCTTGGGAAGACGGCGTGCTCTTGCCTCAGGGAAGAGTGTAAAATGAATCGACACCTAGCCATCCTATTCACGCCGGACAGGCCGGATGAGATCGAATATCTCGTAGGATGAAGGTGCCGTTTCACACTCCCCAGTCAGTAAATCACATTTGTGGTCGATGACCGGTTCAAGATGGCCTACGTAGTCGGCAAACCGTAAAAAAAAAATACAGGGTATCTTAAATAACCAGGACATATTAAACATATTTTTTTTTCTTAATGAAACACCCTTAATAATTATGTGATTTTCTCATGTCTCAGAAAATTATATACGTATTTTTTTATTTAAAATGTCATGTCTTAATTCAATTGTTTTTGAGAGTTTGGCGTTTAAAATATGGTAAAAGGTTTTCACCTTCCTATCTTAATTTGAAGAACTAGTCCATACTTGAAGTGAAGTGGCAAGTTAAATGGAAAGAAATAATACTCGTCAACCCTCATTAACATATATTCAATAAGAAACCTTTATTTTACTGTACTCTACATGTTTCGAACGTATAGACGTTCATCTTCAGCAGAAGTATAGCTTATGGTGAAATAAATATTAGGAAATTGGGAGTGACACCCTCATAGAGCTTTTGAGGAAAATATTTTATTAAAGAAAAGTGATGAAGAACTTCCATAGAAGTAGGGGAGAAATACATACTACCAAGTTCTCAAGATAAAGATGGGTGAATGGTTGATAAAGGGTATTTTAAAGTGTCGAAATGGGAAACGTTAGGTGAGAATGATATTGAAACTGAACAGCAACTCCAGTGGTGAAGTATATTATTGAAATTTTCTTTGCCAAATGGTGCAAAATGAAAATTATAGGTGTTGGTAGGACAAATGTACGATCAGTTGTCGTGTTTAACGTGTATTACGATGCCTGTTAACGATAGTAGGTATGAAAATTAGTGTTAAAAGGTTAAGAAAAACTTTAAGAACGTGAAGGTTTTAAAGAGATTGTATTGTGAATTGGCAAAATGGTGTTTAAAGTGTGTTGTCGAATACGTTAGTAGTTGTTGAGATCGCCTCCACCTACCCCTAATTGAATTAATCTAAAAGAACAATAAAATAAAGGTATCTTATTGAATATATCTTAGTGAAAGCTGACTTAGAATATTATTTCTCCCCATTTATCTTCCTATCTTAGTTTTTATTACCTATCTATTAGTTATAACTTCCGGTTTAACACGTTAAATCGTAAAACCTTTTTCTGATCCTCACAAAAAACTTCAAATATTTTATGAACGACGAATTCATCTCTCAACTTAGTTATCACTTATTACACTAGTCTGCTGAAAATAAATATAAAATGTATTTTGTTAGTATAAGGTATTAAAGGCGTAACGCCTTGAAGCTATAAAGGTAAAAAAATATCAAAACATAATTTTTAAATGAGGCAATATTTATAAAAAATCAACCACAAACATTTTACTTTTTAATCGTCAGCAATTTAAGACAGACAGAAATTTGCATATTTATTTAAAAAACCTAAAGGAACAAAATGAAATATTTCGTTTCTCCCATTTCCATATCAGAAAAAACAGATTGCGGTTACTTGCTCAGATAATGGCTTTTTATTTATGTTTATTTCTACCTAATGCTTTTAAAAGGATTTTTCGCCTTTTAAAGGACTAAAAGAGTTGGTATTTTTAAAAGGCGAGCTTTAAAAAAGCTTTGGTAACGTTACTTTTTATTTTTAAATGTCAGATGACTGAAAAACTAAAAAAATAAATATGAATTTGTAGGCCCAAGAAGTGAAAATAGGGCTAGTGAAGGTAATTAAAGATGGTTAAATATTTAGGAAACTATCACACTATTAAACGTATATTGGGGGGAGGGGGTTAATAACCTCTCCCTCGGGAATTTAATTTTTAACTTTTTATACATACTGAACATATATTGCAATAACTATTAAAAGACGGAGAAGACCAACTGGAAAATTTTTTTATTCGATCTGACAGCAGCGCTTTCTAAATTTAGAAGATAAAACCACTTGGTGATACTATTTCGTACGACGTTGCGCATGAGACGTCACTCTGTGGCCACAATATTGTTTGTCGGCATGGTAAAGCATTGTTTTAGAGCAGATTTTATTATTGCTTAGTAAATTTTCTTATTTTAAGAATATTGATATAAGTATTAGATTTTCCATCATGGTTATAATAGTATATATGATATTTTCTTTATCATTTAATATACGATTTAGGATCCACACTAGGATATATCAGCCTCTAAATAGCCTAACTTATTAAATAATATAAAATAAATTCGCTTTAAAAGTTTATCATTGTTTCAAAATTTCAAACGAACAATAATAAATGATTTTGAATACTAATATGTTTAAATGAAAAAGTGAGAACAAAAATTTAAAAAGCAGGTTTGTTATGTTTAAAAATAGATTTAAGTAAAGGGTGTGAATAAATAGTATATTCCATAACAAGTGATGAAAGTGATACTTTTCAAACGAGGAGATATTTCGCACGAGGCGTTAGCCGAGTGCAAAAATTTTCCTAGTTTTAAAATAATCACTTTCACATGAGTAACGCACACTATTTTTCCTACGACCACAAAGAATTATTAAAATCGCCTATTTGATTTGTGACAAAAAAATGTCAATACTAGTGTTGAAAAAAAATATTAACACTAGTGTTGAAATTAGCACACTTAGGATTATGTTCTACTTAATATCTGGTTTCATAGTTTGTCAATAGGCTTTTCCTTTATTTGTAATTTAACTTTTTCATTATTTTATATATATATCATAGGAAGAACTAATCCTGGATTGACTTCTAGATTAACCAGAATAAAAAAAATTTTAATTTAATCAAGGAAAGACGCATTAAACATAAATTTAAAAAATCCACCCAACAAGATTTCAATTCAAAATAATTCTATAAACTATTTAATGTTTTTATAAAAAAAAATCAAATACTCCTGATGGGATTTGAACCTGTGATCTTGCGATCTGTAGGCTAGAGCTCTATTCTCTACGCTATCGATACCTGTAGAGACTTGTTGTTTAATCCATTACATTTTTTTCAGCACGATTTGTTTTTTCTGGTAACAGATTTTCCAGTTATAGTTAACATTTTTTATAACTTCAGATGGCGTATTTTCACACTCTAATTCTGAATCACTCGACAAATACATGATACATAAGTTAAACACTTTACAATTACTGCTTTCTAAAATTTGTTCTTTTTAATAAATGGGGGTTGCCCGTCAAATTGGCACCATATTAAATAGTGTGTCTTGTATTTCAACACTAGTGTTGAAATATTTTTTTAATACGCGTGTGATATACGGCGCTTTCTAGCCAAATTTACCGTGCATTTTTTCTCATTTTCATAGGTGATCGTAGAAAAACATAATAATTAGGATCTATGTATTTTTTGTGATTGTTGAAGATTTAGTGAGTATTGAGCAATTCTACTGATCTTGCCAGTTTAGCATATTCTGGCAATCTCAATATTAAATTTGTGTCGTTGACAGAATTTATGAATCCTTTTCTTACTCATTTTCTCGTTCTTGAGAAATGAAAAAATCCGCATTTTATATAGCTTCAGCTCGTATTTATGGTTGATACTACAACAACCGAATATAATATGCATACAATGCATTACGGAGCGAACTAAACCGATCTGCACACATCAGCCTTTATAACGATCTCTTAGAATATTGTCATAGAATATTGATACTGCTGTAGAAACAATATATAATTCAGCATTTTGTTTCACTGTCTACGCGCCCTAAAGAAATGTTCAAGGTTCGATGGGCCGGGAGCTTAAGCATGCGCAATATGTATTATAAACATTAAGTTGTGACCATTTTATTTTCTGTGGATGCGCGATGTGAGCAGAAGCGGTCCACAAAAGAGCCCGTGGGTATAGTGACGACTTATTTACGACCATGCCCTTTTGTGACCGGGTCTTTTTAATTTCGGGATTATTTTCGTAAATTTTAGTGGAATTTTTCAGGATTGTACTGTTTTTGTTGCAAAAATTACTATTTAGAACAAGTTAAGTTAACCACTGGGGTATATAGTATAGTATGCCGTGTAATTTATAACCCTAATATATCGGCCCTGATGATGTAAGCGCATACTCTATATTCTCTTTTAGTTCTCCATCAGATAACAAATCTTGTACATGTTATTAGAAGCATAGGCGCCGGAACTTCAGAATTGCTCTGGGGGCTTGGAGCCCGGATCTTAACGAATAAAAAAAAATCCTTTATTAAATATACACATAATATAATGTAATAGTTAATAAATTTTAAATATAATAAGGCTCCCTCCACAGTAATTTCTAAAAAAAAAGGTCATCGGTCCAAATTTTGGGGCCCCCCTCCACAGTAACTTCTAAAAAAAAGGTCATCGATTCAAATTGTGGGCCCCAAGACGCGCGGGGCCATTCCTCCATCCAAAGTGACTTCTAAAAAAAATGTACTGGGCCCGTACGGAAAGACGGCTCTGGCCAGTTAGTTCCGAATGATCCAATGTTTTTGTGTACATTTGTGAATTATGTAGCTTAATTACCTCTTTGGTATTAAACAATTTTCAACAGGAGATTTGAGGGTGAAAACAGTAGAACAGTAGTTTAAGAGTGAAAACAGTAGATCTTCTGTTAAAACAGGAGATCTGGTAACACTGGCTCCAACTTGACCGCGCCGATGCTTGACCTGGCTGACTAGGCCGTGATGTCAGATTTGCATGATGCGCAGATCTGACATCATGGCTGCCAACGTGTAGAAAATATAGATCGAGCGGATAATTAAAAATAGCCGTGTTTTTGAAAAAAATATTTTTAAAATATTGCATTTTTGTATTGTATTTTAGACGACTTTGTCGAAAAATCACTAAAACTGGGGTATTTAACGAAAGTTTTCACTAAATCACTTTGGATTGGTTTCGAAATCATTAAATCTAGGGAAATTTCACCAGACCTGGCAACCTTGAGACTTTGAGACCAGGGACTTTCCAAATTCTCTACGTACTCTAAGCAAAGTGGCAGACCAGGGTTGCCAAATCTAGCATAATTTAATTTTCAAAGCCAAAATAATTTTTTCCTAAATATTATGATAACCTGCTAAATTAAAAAAGGAAACGACAACTGTATAGGTAAATTTTATAGAAAAAAAATTAAATTATCAAATCTCAAGTAACGCACGTTCGCAAACGAATTGCTATTAGTATCATTATTATGTAAACGTACTGTGAGGATTAGGCTATGTGGGCGTAGCCCCCAAAGAAATATGGCTCTGGGGGCCCAAGCCCCCAGAGCCCCCATGGGATCGGCGCATATGATTAGAAGTATATTGATTAACATATACTTGTGTAAAACACAGTAAAGAAATAATATACAGGGTGTTATGGAATAGCCTAAGTATATTGGAACCCGTAAATCCTGAAATGATAACCTTCGAAGAAAAATATTTTTAAATGTCGCTTTGCTTTAGTAAGTAAGAAAATTTACCATTTGTGTTTTTGAAGCCGACGCTTTCACTGCTTACAATGTTGCATGACAGTGTCCAACTAAATAAATTCAGAGTTCACCGATCTTATGTCATTAGGTATATTCAAACTTTTTGGCAGGCGCGGATCCAGAACTTTGATTTGGGGGGGGTCAAATCATGTAAATGAAGTGAAATTTTTTTTGGGCCACGTCCAAAACCCGGCAAGAAAAGCGCCGCAGGCGAAAAATTTTCGGAGCCACGCCCAAAGTTCTATTAAAATTCACCTACATCATCTACTATCAAATTTCGAAAATTAAATTATTACCTCTTCCCTTCTGCATGGTTTTATTAAATTTGTTTTTGTAAATGTTTTTTTTTACTTTTTTTTTGCTTCCTAGCTGGCTCTTTATTTAAAAAAAAACATTTTTATATTTGTGAAAAAAAAATATGAATATTGGTATCAATCCAAAACTTTAACATAAGACGTATGTATGACTCTAACCAGCGTTTCTCGGAATGGGTTTTTGATGATTAAAAATAAATTAAATATCGCTCACCACGCCAAAATTGTTGATTTTTTTCAGAAATCATGTATTTTAGGAGCGTATATCTAAGAGCAGCTTCTGGTGCAAGTGCTTAGGTTTTTAAATACTTACTCCTTCTTAAGTGCCGTTTTATATATTCATAATAAGCATTCTCGTTTCTTCCCGCACTATTTTTTTTATTATAAATTATCACACTTCTTCCATTAAAAATGGTTCAATTACAATTTTTACTTTAATTTTTTTTAAATAAATATATTATAATTGTTTTCTGTTTTTGTTGTAAAAATATTTTATTTCATTGGGTTATGCATGCAGCCCGGCAAAACAATAAAAATTTGTTTCTGTTTTGGGGGGGGGGGGGGTCATGGGGGATCATGACCCCCATGACCCCCCCCCCCCGTGGATCCGCGCTTGCTTTTTGGAAATTAAAATTAAACATACCTCAGCAACAATCCTTAAAAACTGGGATAAAAACCGTAATAAAATAAAAAATTCTTTTAAATCCAATCTGCGATTCAAACTCTGAAAATGCTTGGGTATTTAACAACAAAAACAAAACGTTTTTTGTTTAATTATTTACTTCATATGGGGTCCTTACGCAAACACTGGTTTTTGTTCATGTTTCTCATTTTTTCTGCAATAATACCGACAAAAACCTTTTGTCATTCCCCCAACACAAACACGGTAAAGCTGTCAGTTACTTACAGTTACAAAATACGCCGCTAGCGATGACGCTGATTAGTAAGGATGGGCGATGTCCATCGATGTTTTTCTAAACATCGGTGATAATAATGGTCACAAACAATGATGAAGGCATCGATATTTGACACTGCGTTTTAATATTTGGCGCCAGCTTTTTACTTTAGAAATCACTTTGTTAAGGCGAGGAGGTTTATTATTTTTATTTAGTTAAAAAGTAAAGCAGTTAAAAAATAATTTCTTGTTTACTAAACACAAACAGCTGATGCGTGAGTTCATTTTAAACCTTGTTTTATTTACTGTACACCTAATTTTGATATTTGGCAACGTTGAGACATATACAGGGTGTGTCAGTAAGGTGTCTGTCTTAGAGAGCACCTAAACTATCAAAGATAGGGAAAAAAGTGTAATACATAAGTTAAAGAGTTTTTTAGGATACATAATCTAAAAATATTTTCTAATCTACAGGGTGGTCCTAAAAAGTGGTACTGAATAATAAAAAATAAAATTAAATGGGACACCCAGTATAATTTTCTAGAATATGATTCAATGGACTAACATTATCGAAATAGAAAAATATGAGTTATGATAAAGTTAGTATAGGAAACTCAAATTTAAACCGTAATAAAGCACAAAATGTTAGCGAAATAATTTTGCAATGACAGCTGTGACAAAGAAAATTATTTATTTATTATTCCAAAGCAATCTTGACTAAATTGTTTAATTAGAACTTTCCTTCTTTACCCTGATTTAGGACAAATCCTAATATATTTCAAAAACTATGATATTTAGATATATGACATGTTTAACAAAAAAGTAAAGTTTTCGAAAGATAAATTCTTTTGCCTAAAAAAATTAGAGGGGTCCCATTAAAAAAAATTGAAATAAAGCATTTTTAAAACTATCGAGTTGTCCAACTTGTAATGAACGCTCTGTATAAGAGATTTAAAAAACATTATTAAAAATCAATATATCGTACCTTAAAGTACTCACATTGTAAATTATATTTGCCTAGGGTTAATCCACAGGTTGCTATGATTTTTTAACGATACCCTTAAAATTACTAAAATTTCGGAAAAAAATTAATTACTTGGCAACGTTGCATTTTACTTTAAAAATATTAATAGGGTTGCCAAGTCCTTATTCCATTAAATCATATTCTAGAAAATTATACTGGGTGTCCCATTTAATTTTCTTTTTTATTATTCAGTACTACTTTTTAGGACCACCCTGTAGATTAGAAAATATTTTTAGAATATGTATACTTAAAAACCCTTTAACTTTTGTATTACACTTTTTTCCCTATCTTTGATAGTTTAGGTGCTATCTAAGAAAGACACCTTACTGACACACCCTGTATATCTCTCACTCGCGAGGCTATGCTTTTGCTCCTATCTCTCACTCTTTTACATGGAGAAGTTCATGGCTTTTCTTAATTAGCGTCGGGCTGATTTTAGGGGTCCTTACCCAAGGTCTTTAGATAGATAGGTTGCCTTGTAAGCTTGTTGTCATGGCGGGCGAAACGTCATCGCCTACGTCACAAAACGTCTTTTCAGACATTTGTATACAGAATTAGCATTGTTTATTCTGTTATTTCTGTTTTTGAAGTGGTTTTTAGCAAATTTTCAAAGTTGTAAGGTGTTTTAGAGACTTATATTTAAAGATAAAGAGACATTTTATCAATATATTAATCAGTACAGTACAATAAAAGGTAATTAGTTATTATTCTATTTAAATCTTAATACCTACCTACATGTTTTTGTTTACCTAAGTAATAGGTATATTATAATTTTTTTTACATTTTAGATAAGAACGATGGGGGCCTTCACTCATGACCACCCGGCACCCCTTAATGCTATAGATAGAATAAGAATGATAGTACTTGGCAAAAATCCCGGAATGGTACAAAGAAATACTAATGTTGAGGGGGAGACAAAGTGAAGAATTTATCTTGTCTACTGCCTTAAACCGGGCTGGTTATAAAGGCTAGCATAAAGTGACTAAATCACCCTGACAAAAAAGTCTAATAACCACTTATAAAAAATATATAAGATTTAATGTTGTTTTATAGAACATAAGGATATTGTATGAGACGTGTAATAAAGTTTATATAATGCTTTATAAGTTTTTAGAAACCCCTCAGAGTTTATGAGATTTTGACGGACATTTTAATAAAAAGTGTCATTATATTATGAGTGTTTATGGGACTAATTAAAAGTAATATTTTATAATTTAAAACCCTATTAAACATGCATAAGATCTTATGAGATATTCCCAGACATGCATGTTTATAGGTTTTTATGATTTATTTTCAAGAGGGTCAAGTATTTTTGTATCCGTTTCTATGGGTAAATACATTTTTGAGCATTCTATTTTGTAAGTTTTTATGGTGATACTGCCAGTAACATTTTATAATGTAAAATCACCTAAAAGGTTTATAAGAGTTTATAGTACATTTCAAAATACGTTTGTTTCTGAGTTTTTATGATTTACTGACAACAGGGATAAATATTTCTATATAAGTTTTTATTAGGTAATGAATTATAAAAAATCAAAGATATCAGCCTGACCAATATTTTATGAGTTCTTATGGTGATACAGCCAGTAACATTTTTTATAATGTAAAATCACCTAAAAGGTTTATAAGAGTTTATAGTACATTTCAAAATACGTTTGTTTATAAGTTTTTATGATTTACTGACAACACGGATAAATATTTCTATATAAGTTTTTATTAGGTAATGAATTATAAAAAAATCAAAGATGTCAGCCAGACCCATATTTTATGAGTTTTCATGGTAATACAGCCAGTAACATTTTTTATAACGTAAAATAACCTAAAACTTTTATAAGAGTTTATAGTACATTTTAACACAGACAAATTTATAAGTTTTTATGATTTACTGTCAACAGGGATAAATGTTTTCATTAGGAAATGAATTATAAAAAATCAAAGATCTTAGCCAGACCAATATTTTATGACTTTTTATGGTGATTCAGCCAGTAACACTTTTATTAATATAAAATCACCTAAAACGTTATAAGAGTTTATAGTACATTTCAAAATACTCATGTTTATAAGTTTTTATGATTTACGGTCAACAGGGATTAATATTTCTATATAAAGTTTATTAGGTATTGAATTATAAGAAATCAAAGATATATCAGCTCATGAGCTCAACCAATATTTTATGAGTTTTTATGGTGATACAGCCAGTAACATTTTTTTATAATGTAAAATCACCTAAAACGTTTATAAGAGTTTATAGTATATTTCAAAACACGCATGTTTATAAGTTTTTATGATTTACTGTCACGCAGGGATAAAAATTTGTGTATAACTATTTATTAGGTAATAAATTATAGAACGACATCAAAGATATATCAGCCAGACCCATATTTTATAAGTATTCATGGTGATATAGCCCTGACATTTTTTATAATGTAAAATAACCTAAAACATTTATAAGAGTTTATAGTACATTTTAACACAGACAAGTTTATAAGTTTTTGTGATTTACTGTAAACCAGGGATAAATATTTCTATATAAGTTTTTATTAGGTAATGAATTATAAAAAATCAAAGATATCAGCCAGACTCATATTTTATGAGTTTTTATGGTGATAATGAACATTTTTTATAATGTAAAATAACTTTTCTTGTAAAAACAGATTTAAATTTATTGAATTTCAAAAACATTTGGAAATTCACAAATATATGCATAATCTACAGTATTAACCAATATACATTTAGCAGAAATATCAGTGACACTAATTAATGTGTCAGTTTCAGAAAATTTAGATATTTGGAAACACTTTTCTAAACATACATCTTTAATTTTAAATGGATGACAAACTACAATAGTTACATTTATATTAATTTTCTCGTCTTCATGGCATATAATTTGTTTAATTTGGGCAAACGAATTATTTCTTAATTTTACAAAAGAGTTATTTGCTTTAGTGGTGCAGTTGTATAACTTTGTGCAATACATAGATTTATTGATCAAGATGCGATTATAAAGCCTAACTTTACTATTATTTTGATGTGCTTCATGATAAGAACCAAATAACTTAGTTTTAACAGCAGTATCATCCTGGATCTGTATTTCATGCTTGGCAATTGAATGGCAAAAAGTTTTGCAATGACGTGAAATTATGTCAGTATTAAGAGTATGTTGTAATTTTTTCAAATTTAATGCTTTTGAGACTATTTGAGGTATGACACCAGTTGGCCCAGTTATGCAATGCTTAATATTACAAATATTTGACTCAAAGCAAAAAGATGAAGATGCCCACAACGGCCCAGAGTATTTAACAGAATCAACTAAGTGTGTTAATAAGTGAACATTAAAAGTCATGGCACGTAAGCCATAAAAGTTTTGGAAATCCCTTACAAACTTATTCAAATAGATTGTACAGTTTGCTAAATTATCAGCAGAAATATTTGATTGAAGCAAAATAAAAATACTCTTTTGTAACAAAGCAAAATGTTCCAGGTATTTGTCATCTAATATTCCTCGTAAACAGGGTATTCCATAAAACAAAAGCCAAGATTTTTTCTCATTTGCTTTCCATTTGGCTCTATCTAAAATGGACCGCGGAAGCCGATGAATTTCTGAAGGTGGAGTAATATTTAGAAGTCGCTCATTAATTACTTTTAAAATACGGGGAGAACCGATATAAAATTCATTTTGATCGTTATAATTATATGTTGTCCAGATATCAAACATATGTTTAATGATACCAATTAATACGCAATGCATATAATCAATTGGTGCACCCCAAACCACATCATGTTCTGGAATATTTATAAGAGCTGATGGTCCCTTAGCACCTCTAATTCGACGCCCTGATGTATAGGCTAGTTTCATATCACTGATCGCCTCTTGATGGCAGCGCAATGGATAAACTTCTTCGATTCTTGTAGGATATTTAACAACCCTTTCAACAGTTTGGCCAGGATGAATGCAATAGGAGCAGCCAAAAAATCCGTTAAACTGTGTAGTATTTAAAATCATAGGTCGAGCTACGGAATCAACACAGCAACACAACATTGCAATTTTCGAATTTATTAAATCTCCTTGAAAATTCCAAGTTAAGCCTTCTGTGGCTAATTTTTGAAGATTTTTAGCCATTACACTTAAATAAAGATTCATATTTGGCTCAACGCAGTCATACCAAATACCTCCCAGAAAAACATTTCTGAATCTCTGAGCTGGAGGTAATTCATTAATAATAATCTGGATTGGCCAAAGTGAGTATTTTGAAGAAGTAAAAATTGGGGCCCCATCAGCATTCCAATTTAATGTGAGGTTATACCCTTTTTTTATTGCCCCCTTATACAGAATTCCATCAGAGACATCAGCAATAGTGTCAGACTTATCGCCATTAGTACTAATTTTATTGCGAAACAAATTTTGAACATCACTTAATTTTAAATTCTCTAAAACCATTTTTATCTGATAGTCCAAATCAAGAGTTACAAAGTAATTTCTTGATTGTAAACTGATATCATTTTCATTGCTGCAAGTAGCACAGATAACCTTTTCATGTTTGATTGAGGACTTAGGAATTTTCTCTTTTGTACAGCCTTTGCATTTTTGGCAATAAAATGTATACTGCACCACGTCATCGGGTATAGAAAACTCTTTTTGAATAAAATAATTAGTTAATGGTAACTTACGACCAGCTAAAACCTCAGTATATTTAATTAAATCAATAATTGTATCTTTAGATAACGAATGCCTCAAGGATAATGCCATTAACATTACTTTTAAATCTTGGAGACGAACACTTGATTCAGAAAAAAGTATTTCATCACCATTTAATGGTATGTCACCTTTACCTTGTAAGTCATCTATCGCATAATCTTGAATAGGTTCATTTCTTATCTTTTCAGCAGGATTATCTAGTTTATTATCAGGAGGTTCCTGAAAATTGATATTACCGAAGTTGTTGATGCTCTCCTCTATATTTTCTGATGAAGACCCAACAGAGATATCGGTTTCCGATGATATAAGTGTAGATTCTGGTAAATCACAATTTTCAACAAATGTCTTTGACGAAGATGTTTCCAAAGTTTCACGATTTTGCCGCTGTTTCCATCGCCACAGGGTAGATCTACTAGCTATCTCTGGATAATAATCAGGGTTTAAAGCGACTTTGTAAGAACGCTTCATTTTTAGTTGTTATAAAATAGTTAGTATATAGCAAAACAAACAAAAACGCTAAAAAATATACGGTTTGGTCGGATAATATTTTATGTCAAAACAAATAATCAAATTTATAGGGTTATGTTATCAAACAGCGAGCATTTTTCAGCAGTTTACCAGATGATAAATATTATGGTTACGCCTGGTTAGGAAACTATGACGTAATAGCTTACACTTTTAAATTTTAACCATAAGTTATAAACAATTTGCTTTAAATTATGGTGTTGTTAATATTTATCACCTCTAATTTCACTTATTAACAAATATTTTTTTCTCAACTGACTCGCATTGTTTAATTATTCAATTCAACCGGTGCATCAGTAGGTATCCCAAAAATGAAATGCAAATTAATGGGATATTCTTAGATAAAATCGATATTATATGAATATGCCACAAAAAATAAGCCTTGGGTGTGTTCTGTTTTTAAGTTCTTTGGTGATCTTCTAGCTGGTAGCCGGTAGTTTACATATAATACATTATCCTATTTTGTATTTTAATTAACCAAAAAATAATTTTCAAATATCGCGGCAACTGAAAATGACGGATCTTATAGGGTGACCCACACAACGTCCAATTACAAAGCATTATGCTTTGTTCGGCGCCAATTGGAATCCAGTCTGCTAACTTTGCTGCTTTTCTGCGTGGTCATTGGTCATTGCATGGTCATGGTACTGTACTGAATATGCTCATTTGCTCAGCAGCGTGGTGCGTGGTGTTTTACAGTGTTTTGTTTCGTGTTGGTTTCCGTGTTACTAAGTTTTTCCGGGTTTTCTCGGTTTTTAGGGTGGTACTTGGCTAACAAAAACGAATCTATCCTTTATCTATAGACACTTGGTTTGCCGCCTAGATTTTGGTTTTCAACTTCCCATCGGGAAGGACTCTTATTTCCGTTCCGCTTTCAAGGCGCTATACGCTGTTGTTTGCTTTTAATTCACGACATGTATGCTATTATATTATTTACTGACGAAGACAAATCGAGGATTGTCTCAATTGATGATATTAAACATTATAATGCTTCGATGCCTCTTAATCCCAGAAAGAAGTATCTGGTAAAATTTGGGAACAATGGATACTACTCAGCCCAAATAATATTGGTAAAAGGTATGTATGTTAAAAATCATTTAATTACACTAGGTCTGGCTTAATTGGACAATTAACTGGTATACCATAATTCTACCTCTAAAAACAAAATTGGAGAACTCATAATACCTGCCAATAATGTATTGATCAAAATACCTAGAGGTAAGTACATGGTTGCATTAGTAATTTGGGGAAGATACCTATATGACCTACTATAAGGGGAATTTCTAACCCGCACCAGTGGCGTAACTATACCATGGCCCTAACAGTGGCCGAAGGAATTTTTTGTTTTGTTTGTTTGTTACAGGAGTTTGTTTGGGCTAGAAGAGTTTAAGTATTTTTTCCATTAAACAAAATAGCTAACCATTTAAGAACTATCCTTAATCAAATTATGCGCCAGTTTGTTGATGCGAAAGTAAGGCTTATTAAATTTTAGATATCCATATATCGAGAACTTAAAAATTGTAGATTTTATTCAGTGTTCTTAATTTTGGTATTATTAGATACCATAAAAATTTATGTGAATCGCACTTAACACTTTCTTTTTGAACCCCCATTTCTATAGTTACACCACTGACCTGCACCTGTAAAACAACGGGTTAGGATTAAATAACTTTAAATGATTATATACGCAGCAACCTTTTTTTTGTACAGTTAACTATTATTGTATTTTTTTTAGACACCATAGAAGAACTTGAGGATTATCAGACAAAAAAACGATTAAAAATACCCAATAAAGACTTGCTTGAGAGTGCAAGTGACACAGAGAGTGAGGCACGAGGAGAAACAGTTGTTAAAAAACATACCAAATTAGAAGTAAATCCAATTTCAAAAAGTGTAAGCTATCCAAAATGTTAAAACAAAATTTTTTATTGTCATTGCTAACAACTTAAAAAGCATGTGCGGTTAAAAATTAAAAAATATGTATATACAGGGTGAATTAATGGTGTACCTACAGAAAAACTGCCAGTTTCTTGGGTAAAAATATTGAGATTCGGCCAAACTTAGCTAATAGTCCAAAAGTTGATAGTTTCAGAAATAGGTACAGTCACCTATTTTTAAAATTTTTTTATCGGTATACTTATTCCTTTTTTCAAGATGAATTTATTTTTCTTTAAATTATAAAAAAACTAATACCTATACCTCTACCTTATCTTTTATCTACATGTAAAATAGTATTTTTTAACACTAGTAGGTACTATAACCATCATCCAAGTATAATAAATAAATAAATAATACTCAATGTACCTCAAGTTTTAAGTACATATTAGGTAAAATCAAAAATGATCTAAATGGTGTTATTTTTTTTTGTTTAAATAAAGGTTCTTCAAAAGAAGGCCTCTAATACCATAATGGAGTCTATGTTAAGAGATTATGACGAGAGGAATAAAACAAAATCTCAGGAAAAAAGTGATAAAAACTTAGAGGTAGAAACTGAAAAAAAAAATGAAGATGTAAATGAAGCAGAAATTAAAATAAAAAAATTGACTCTTCAGGTCAAAGCACTACAACAACAAAATGAGAATATTCAGCTGCAGAACAAAGAACTAACTGAACTAAACATTCAGCTTCAAAAATCTGTAATTGGTAAGTTTATAGCTACAGGAAACAGTGTGGTTTAAGAACTTAGCATTCGTTGCTAAGTAACGTTTTTTTTATTAATGTCTGAAATGTTATTATTGGGTATCATTTTGCTTGACTTTTAAAGAGAATGGTAGTAATGGTTGCAGGTATGTTTTTCTGGGTTTTTTTGGTTCTCGTGAATCATTTTGTATATTTGATGTTCACATACAATTTGAAATATATTTTGGGGGGTTATTTCTTTTAGATGAACAGGAAAGTTTTCCCAGTGATTTTTTTTTGTACAGTAAACATTTCTAAGTAAAAAGTTTGCATGATTTTACTTATAGCAATATTAATTATGATATGGTGATAGAGGGGTTCAGAGTTATTAAAAAATTCCAGTTAGGGTGTTATTTATTACCCCTATGTTTGTGTTACTGCATAGAGAGTTTATTAATATGGGTAAAAAGAAAAATAATCCCCTTGTAACTTTTTAATTTATATCTATTATAGATCAATTCCAAAAATTGGGAAAGATGAGGATAGAAAAAGACAAGCCTCAAGAATTAAAGGTGGGAGAAGAAAATGACAACCAGGTATTTGTTATTTGTATATTTCAGTAATGTCCATCAAAAGTTAAGGGGGGGTGGCTTAGACGCGTTTTTTTGAGACCTTAATAGTCTGCTCTTTAACTCTGCTCTTTAACATCTTATATTTGCATGTGCCTATTTTTATGCTATGGTGGTGCGGCCTGTATTTGGTTAACTATTTGATTTTGGGATAATTGAATTGTGTCCGCGAGTGGGCCTAGTTTTAATTTTTTTATCTTGTTAATGTTTTTTTCTTTATTCTGCAGATTCATTTAGGAAGAGGCGTGTGTCTCACCCAAACTGTCTTCAACGATATTTGGTTTCAGTCAACTACAGGAGCCCAGTTCGTGAAAAATATAACTGTAGCAGTATTTGGGACTGAAACCCTAATAAACTCCTCGGTCACTGGAAAACAGTCCAACAGAATAAAAAAAGAAGTTGTAAAGCCGGGCCTTAATGGCACAAAGTTAGCAGCAATTGAAGGTAAACAATATGTCAGTTAACGATTGTAAAAGAATTTTAAGTCCATAGCAGGTATAACAAATGAATTACAGGTACCTATGTATGTACTAGGTACTATTGTACAGTGGAAATGAAATTAAATAATGTTATTCTAGCAACTTGTTCTATCAGTAACTTTTCTTAACAAAAAGTTGAACCTTAAAAAAATAAAATACTTTAATTCATAGTGAGAAATTGTCAGAAAAATATATAGTTTAGCCTGTTTATTTTTTAAATACAAATATAGTAATATTCTTAGTTTTTTCCTCATTTTTTAGATATTTACAGATATTATTTGGAAAAAAAAAATAAAAATGTGGATAAAGAAAAGGAAATAAAAAGTATTAAGACGTATATACGGAATAAAATAAGCGACCTAGTACGAACTGTTGAGAGGCAAAATAAGGCCTATAAAAGTGGCGCAGGGGTACAGAACGAAAAAGACGAGAACATAGATGACGAAGAAGAAAGTAAAGAGAATAAAGAAGAAGAAAATAACAAAAGAGATGAAGAAGAAAATTATAACAGAGACGAAGAAGAAGAAAATGATAACCGAGGTAAGAAATGCATGATCTTTATGTAATAGTAATATTGATAATTTGGGAATTACAGTGACTGGCATTTGATGGCCACATGAATGTAAAAAAATTTTATTTAAGGAATATTCAAAAAACTTTTTATGCCGATCACCTTGCTTAATGGGTATAACCTGAAAATTCATTTTGACATTTATCACGTGACTACTCGTTTGGAGGAAAAATTAAAAAAATACATTTTTGTCATGAAAAGGGGCATTAGTTGACGAGATAGGTATGGCGAAACGTATTCGAAAAAGTGTTTAGATTTTAATTTTATGCTTGTTGGCAAGGCTCAGGCCAACAAATTGTCTCTCTTTGCATGTGCAATTTGTTGTTTGTTATTCAATATACTATTTCTTTTGTCTTTCATATAGCTTTAAAATACTTTTTTATTTTAGGTTAGACATTCAAGTAAACAACGAAAATAATATTATACTCATTATACTATATGTATTTCAAAATAAAATCATTTTAATGGTTTACCTCACTTAGCCTTTTTGTTCAATGCCCTTTATTATAAAAGGATATTGGTAAGTACTTTATAAAAACTCATACATTTTCCTTTAATTGCCCTTAAAACATCATAAAAACTCCTAAAAACAATTTAGGATTATTACTTCTAGAAAATTATACAGTATTGATAATATTTTATATGGCAGTTACTGATAGAAACTTACAGAACACGAAATGTATGCCTACCATATAAAAACTCATACATTTTCCTTTAATTACCATTAAAACATCATAAAAAATCCTAAAAACAATTTAGGGTTATTACTTCTAGGAAATTATAAAGTATTGATAATATTTTATACGGCAGTTACTGATAGAAACTTATAGAACACGAAATGTACACCTACCTTATAAAAACTTATATATTTCTCTTAAATTACCATTAAAACATTATAAAAACTCATAAAAACAATTTAGAAATGTTACTTCTAGAAAATTATAAAGTATTGATAATATTTTATATGTAATTGTCTTTTCAATTTCATGTATGGAATATTCTCAAATCTCATAAAATATATATTATAAAACCCTATGAAAACTTATACAACGCTTATAAAAGATCTATAAATCTCTTAAGAGATTTTAAGGTAAACAATGGAATATTTAGGAGCTTTATACTACTAAAAACTCATTCAATACCTATAATCTTTTATACGGAAACGTCTTTTCACTTTCATGTATAGAAAACCCTATAATCTCATAGAAAAAATTATATATTTTTTTTATAAGTTTTGATGCGACTTTTTTGGTAGGGCAGTGATACTTCCTCTACTTCATCAGGCAGATCTGCTACAAATACATGTGAAAAAGATGGGTTAGTGTATGTGGCAAGCTTTTTAGCACGGGTTTCCTAAGCTGGGTTGCTACAATTATGAGAATGAGCCAAAAAATGCATTCGTATGCTATGCCATCTTGAGTTCAGAGTCTTTCTTTTGGGGGTTTAACTGATCCTTCAATTTCATGGAAGGAAAGTGTAGAAGAAATGGACAAATGGTTTAATAAATTGAATTGTAATAACTTAAAATTTAAAACAAACATTATAAAACGAACTGCAAAAATTATATTTCGGAAAGTTTCCAATATTCCCTTTAAATTGTCATTTGCGAGACAACGGGTATCTATAAGAATTAAATATTTAAATACCAAAGATGATTCCAGGGTATTAAATAGAAAACATTTATAATGCAGGTGTTGTTAGTTTTATATGTTTCTTTCCTTTTTGTAGTTAGATCTCATGATGCTCAGTTGCCAGCGAATCATGTAACCTCGACGTTGTTAAAGGGAATTTTTACAAGACCGTCTTTATGTGTGTATATAGTTTATTACTTGCATTAAGCTATGTAGTTTTCCTTATAATTTAGCTTAACTGAGTCCTAAGTTTGATCTTTATAACTGTTACCTTTTGCTTCTTTGTAATAAATTAAAGTTGTTTTAGTAAAAATATGTATTTTATATTCTAACAATATTTTTTTACTTTTTTATCTGTACAGAACAATAATATATATGTTTTATAAGAAATAAACAAAATTTATATATATATTTTGTGAAATAAACATTGAAAACAGCAGCTACAAACACAATGGTTTTTTTAAAGTAAACTTTAAAGTTAGTAAAATGAAATTGCACCCTGTGCTCGGTCTGTATTTGTAGACGTATCTACTTATATTAAAAGAAAAACAGAAAACTAAATATTTAAAATTACGGTCTAAGTTTCAGTTCAATTTTATTTTTATAAAATTCGCTTTCAGAAATAGGAAAACTAATTTATTAGGTCCATAAATACTAAAATTTTCTAAAAACGATCAAATATATATACCGTGCTCTGTTTCATAGAAAGGCGTATTTGTCTCTCTTTGTCTGTTGCATTCATAATAGACCCGTATAACAAAGACGTTTTGTGACGTCATCAGCAGGCAGGCTCTAATTGGTCAGAAGTTACCAGACAACCGTTCTTTTCAGTAACCGTGGTCCTTACCCTCCAGTTTTTAGATGGTCGTTTAAAAAAAACTATGGAGTGTTTTTCTAGAACATCCAAGGAGTCATCCATTTAAATATAATAAGGGCTATACCATAACACCCTGTATCTCAACAATACTATAGGTTTGTATATTGACTTATTAATGTATGCGGTGTGGTGGTATGGCAGAAAATATATGTTTTTTAGACAATTAAAAAGAAACTAAAATTAGCATTTTACCATCTAGCTTATTTTGCTTTTTGGCAACAAGGTATTAAAAGCGGATACGAATTAGCATATTTATTAAAAAGAAGAGAAAAACGCAAAGCAATAAAATGTTATAATCTTCATGTTTCTCCGTTTGCGAAATATCAGAAAAACAAATTACATTACTGGACCGGATAATAAGCTTTTTATTTTGGTTTGTTCATTTTTAATGTTTGTGAGGGTTTGGTCTATAAATGGCTAAAAAAGATTTTATACATTTAAGTAATCTGTTTTTTTCTTAGGAAACGTTTTAGTGTTTAATTAATTTCGTTGTTATCTTGATTTAGCTTAACCTTGCAACAAGTTGGTTTTTTCGGAAACTCAGTTAAACTTTAAAAAAGTTGCGATAAGTTAAACTTTAACAGGTATATTTACAAATTGTTTATTCGTTTAGTAACCAAATACTGTATTAATTTTTAAGTGAATCCGAACGCGCTAAAATTTACCATGTTTTTTTTTTTTTTTTTTTTTTTACGGTTCGCCGACTACGTAGGCCATCTTGAACCGGTCATCGACCACAAATGTGATCTACCGACTGGGGAGTGTGAAACGGCACCTTCATCCTACGAGATATCCGATCTCATCCGGCCTGTCCGGCGTGAATAGGATGGCTAGGTGTCGATTCATTTTACACTCTTCCCTGATGCAAGAGCACGCCGTGTTCCCAAGCGGTCACCCGCCCAAGTACTAACCGCGCTCGACACCGCTTGACTTCGGTGATCTGCGGGAACCGGTGCTTAATATGTCGACAGGCCCTTGCCTAATTTACCATGTTAAATTCCGGTTTCTTTTTAAGTAAATTACAAAAACATCTAAACAAATTATTATAGATCTATGTGAAAAAATGATTACCCACCTGTGTGATAAACGGCTTTGATTTTTGTTATACGAGTAGCTCTTGTTAATTTACTTACTATCCAATCTGTCCCATATGTTTACAAAAATTATAACACATTCTAATCCTAGATATACAGGATGACCCAGTTATAATAATTTACACAAGTAAAACTTTTAAAAATAAAAAGTTTTTTTTTTCGAATGACAATATATTATTTTTAAATTATAAAATATTTTTTGTTTTATTTTATGAATATATTTTTTTATTTACTGTAAAGTTCCCGCTGGCTCATTTTCTAAAAACATTTGAAATGTCTTTATGTATTGTAAATAAATCTTTATTTTAGTAACGGGCAAAAATGTCAATTTATTACGACCCTAAAGTAGTTAAATGAGTCTTGTACAAGAGCTAAGGTAAGAATTTTATCAAAAAACTATTTTATAACTTAACAACTATATTTTGTCATTTGATTTTTTTGTAAAATAATATTTCAGATTGGATAATAAATTAATAAATCAATTATAACATAGATATTAAAGTCGGTTATTTTGTCTTTCATAATTTTTAAATATTATAAATTATTTAATCCGCCAATAAATTATTCAACATTGGATTGGATTACGGCCATGGATACGTTTAATCAGGACGTCAATATCTACAAAATATTAGGAGTTCAGAAAAATTGGCCATAAGCCATTTCCCATAAGTTTTGTGAGGAGTCCTACCTAAAAAAATTTGATAAATAAAAAAAAGTTCGAATATTTATATTATTCTGTGAATATATTAAAGGTGATAACTGGACATCGAACGTGTCACATTGCCAAGCCAGATCACTGATGAGCACCCAGAATCAGAAACAAGGATGACCTAACATTTCATTTTAAGAGAGGCAAGGAATGTTAATATCAAATTAAAGGACAGGCCGGCCATGGTACCTCAAAAACCCGATGGACGTACCTATCGGTAAACAATAGTTTATTGGTCATAAGGTCATCCTTGTTTCTAATTCTGGGTGCTCATCAGTGATCTGGCTTGGCAATGTGACACGTTCACATGTCGAGTTATCATATTGATCCTCTAGACTCCTTAGCTCATCGTTGTCGGTGATTTATTCGACACATGAGAGGTAGGTAGCTTGGCTGCTCCTGAGTTCTAGTTAAGGCTGATTAAGCCTTCTCTTTCACTCATCCAATTATACAATCTAAAATAATATTTACAGTTAATAAATCGTCGAATTGTAATAATTCAAATACAAAGAGATAATTTAATATTATTAAACGTGCTTCAGAATTTTTTTTTCCAATTTTATTAATTTGATATTTATTTCTTTGCTGTATTATAAATCTAAAATATTCCAAAAACATAATTACATAATTTGTTATTGATCTCTGACGATGTCATGAACGATACCGAATCTGAAGTTCAAATATTTGTATAAGTTTGCTCATGAGAAAATATATCTACATTTTTCTTGTCAAGAAAGATTTCGTATGTCTTTTATTACTTTGTTATATATTTTCTTTTATATGAGAATAAAAGAAAATATTTACTTAAGAAATTGGGTCTTTGCTATTTATTAATAAGAAGTCATTTATACTTTTCTCTTGCTAGTTTTTAAAAGAGTTTTAAATTTTACGAAGAATTATTTGGCTTTTTTGCATAGGCAAGATACAGAAGTAAAAAATGTAAGTGCGGGCCTGGTCATCAAAACGTAGCCTGCTGTACTTTATGTTGTTTTTATCTTATTAGTCATGCAATTTACGGGTTTGTGGTCAGTTATTTATTTGGAAATCATCTGCGGTGTGTTTTTTGTTTTAAAGCAAGTTAATTTTAAATTGGTGACACGTGAAAATGGTAAAATTTGAAAACAATGAACTAGTAGATATGGTGCTAATTTACGATGAGTGTCGTCAAAGTGCAGCTGCTGCCTCGAGATTATACGCAGAACGCTTTCTCTTGCGGGCTCATCCTACACCCAGAAGTTTTCTTAATGTTATTCAACGGGTAAGTTAAGCCATAGTGTAATAAATGTATGTAAGCAGGTACCTTCTTTTTGAGTTTTTTGAAAAAGGATATTTGAAAATGTTTATTTTAATGCCTTCTATATACAGATAAAACAAAAGTGTAAACTTAGGAATCACCCTGTATTTCGAAAACAGCATTTCAAGAAATTTGCGCCTATAGACTTTTCGACTTAAAATTGGTCCAGAAATTACCCATTAAAATAAGTACATACCGTTAAGTAACACCCTGTATAATTAATAATCTAGAAATGTGTTTTATATGTTCAAATCAGACTATTTTCCAAAACATAAAATCATCCACAGTCTAAAACTATATACCGAATTCTTATTTAATGCTTCCTCTTGGTTCATATGCATATTTATACAATATTTTAAAAGATTTTAATTTAGATTGCGCCGTTTTGAAATATTTCCGGTGGGAAATACGGAAATGTTCTCCTAGCTCGTGTTATCCTATTATATTTATAAATTTAAATAGGTTAACACAGTACAATATGTTTATTACGTGGAGCTTTGCCGCACTCGTGTTTTAAGTTGAATACATACTAAACGAGAAGGTGTTGTTAGGTCCTTATATGGTAAATATTTAAGCACTTTAGGTTTTCGTATAAAAGAACAGTAGTTTGTACTAAAAGAGTGGATATGATGTACATAATATCATACAAGGAAATAAATTGAGCTTGACGCCGTAGGCGTGCAGTCAATAAACCGTTCCAAAATAGTGTCGCGTAACATCACTGGACTTGAGTAAACTAAGTTGAAATTGACAAAATGGTGATAATGTTAAGGTGCAAACAACTGACGACCAACGCGCTTCAAAATAAAGTATTGTCGAATCGTCCACGGTAAGAACTACTAAAATTAAATTTTTGTTTTAAAAGCTTTTGGATATTACCCAGTTTTAAATTCAGTTGATTTTAGTTGTTGATGGAATAGTTGATAATTTAGTACAATATTAATTACGCAATTCGGAGATCGGGGTAAGACGACGAACGGGGTAAGATGACAAACTTCTATATTTAAATTACAAAATTAAATTTTGAAGTGCTACTACTGGCGTCATCTAGGTACCAATGCCCCGCATTAAAATAGTTGCGCAGTTGTCCGGCCCGCTCACTACGGTAGCAGTCATACGTAAAGAGCTATTTCGATGAAGCTTGTAATATTTCCTCAATTTTAATAACGATATGTGCCTTTTTGAAGTAAGTGAAAAAACTCAAGTTGTTACCAGCAATTCTTTAATACTAATAGGTATTGCCAGTAGTAAAAATATTGATATTTAGTTTATGTTTAAATTTTAGCATCAAAATTTGATAAATTTACACACTGGAGGTAAGTTGACGGAGATAAGATGACGAATTCATCATCTTATCCCATGCAAACAATATATTAAGCGACTATTTTTTTATGTTTATTGATGATTCCGTATTGTTACTGGTTAATAATCACAGTTCCCATATTTCCATTCCTGGAATCAACTTTTGTCGAGTAAATGGAATTGTACAGGTAGGGTTTCCTCCCTTCACAACCCAACGATTACAGCCATTATACATTTCGTTATTCGGGTCTTTTAGGGATTTTACAATCAAATGTGTGATTCGTTTTTTTTATAAATCATCGAGGAATTGCAATAACCGACAAAAATATAGGACCTTTGTTTGTGGAGCCTTACTGATGTTTTATGTAAATAATGCTGTAAGCGGCTTCAGAATTTGTGGTATTGAGCCTTTTAACCCTCTGATTTTTGATGACAGTGATCTCGTACCTTCAAGAATAACTGAACGTATTGAACAACCTGAAGTGAACGGTACCCTTTTGATATAAAAAATGATGATGACGAAGCTAGGTCATAGAAAATGCGGAATCGTCGTCTAATGAAGAGGATCAAATACCTCTGAGTGTATTGGCTAAAAAAAATTAAATCTGTTTCTACACCCAAACAGACCACATTACTAAAAACATTTAATACTTCAACCAAAGATCAAATAGAGATACCTATGCATATTTTTTTTAGACAATAAAGACACTTCAAATGAGTCCTTTCCTACTATTTCGAACATTATATAGGCCAATTGCCATCTGAAAATTGGTTGCAATGTTGTAATTGTCTATCATGGTGGCACGAAGCATGCAGCAGTCATGACGGTTTTGGCAATTTTCATTGTGATTTTTGTGCATAGTCATCTTACCCCAATAATAGGTTCGTCAACTTACCTTAGTATGGGGTAAGTTGACGAAAATTACATTTTTTTGTTTTTTGGTTATTTGCAGAAAACTGATTTATATTTTTATACTTTTGGTAAGATCAACATTACCCAAAGTTATAAACATGTTTTTATTATTTATATTTAACTTTATTTATTTAACTTTCAAATTCATTCCTGTTCTTTGTATTTTCATTTACTCTTAGTATCGCCATCTTACCCTGATGTCCCCTATTCACTAAATTAATCGATTCCTAAAAGTACTTAAGTCCACAGTATCCAATTCTTAAAAATACCCGATTATAACTAACACTATTATAAACTTCGGCTAGGTCACCTCTGCTTAAAAATGTTTTTATAAGACTGCTTTGAACATTTTAAAAGTCATTCTGTGTATTTAAATCTGTAAAGTATGTTATTTAAACCTAAGTGCGACTCTGTTATGAACCGGGCGTTCTTTACTTTATTTATTACTATAAGATATGTAGTAGCCGTTTGTAGTTATTACCATTTCATGATAAATCGCACAATTTTAGAAGTAATAAGCTGAAGTACTACAATGTTAGAGTGCAGAAGATGAAATGAAATAATGAGCGTCATTAAAGAAGTAATTAATTTTAAACGGCCAATTAACTTAATTTCCTTTGGGGTTGACATTTTAGCCGAAATGGCGCCCAAATGCAATAAACTAATTTAAGAAAACGTGATTACCACTACGCAGATTGTAAATATTCAGAGTTCAAACTAATTATAATTAATAAAATTCGAAAGTACGAAATGTAAAACAACAGTTTAGCCACAACCTAACAATATGATAATAATAATTAAAAAACTATTTTTTAGCAATGCATCATATTAAGATGGCCCATGGAGCCCAGAGCCATGGTGGCGCACATAGGCGGTTAACTCTCGACCCATGAAAAACTTTTCAAACTTTTTATGTCATTATTAAAGCTGAAACTTTTGTATTAAAACCATAGGCTTGCCCCCATTTCTACAAATCTAAATTAAAAAAGCAAAACAAAAAGTTCTACTCATTTACATCTAATGTGGGCCAAAATTCTTTTGGAAATACCTTATGATACCGTGCAACCCCTTATTTTCAAAAGGAACGTTCCTATATTGAACATTCGCCGCGCGACACCGTTTCGTAGCTAAGTTGCATCCCAATTTAATAAATGAAACTCACACCGCAATGGTAGACACATTTGGCCGTTCTCAGCAGTTTGGAGGATTCTTAATCGATTTCAAAAACACCAAATCCTAACTAGCTGGCAGCCAAGAGAACTTCTAGCACATTAGAGGTCGCACAGGGCTGATTGCAGAAGTCGGGCGAGCGGGCGGCCGCTCGGGACGGACGTCGTTTTTGAAAAAGAATGAATATTATTCTTGTCAATTTTTGGCAGGAACTTTTTTCTTTAAAGTAACTTTTAATCGGGGCAGATATTTTTGTCTTATTTCCACTTTTAAAAAAAATAGGGCGGCTATTTCTACGAACTTACCCGGGCGGCCAAAAATCGGAGATGGCCCTAATGATAAATAGCCAATAAAAATGTATATGGTAATTTTTTTACGTTGTGCTAATGGTTGTTTGATTGCAAAATAGAAAATAATATCATATGGAATAACGTTAATTTAATAATAATCCCTTAAACATACATAGTTTCAGAATAAAAATAACCGACAATTTCAGCCTTTTTTGGCCGGTGTAGGGAACAGTGGGAAAATTCCAGTAAGGTGGGGAATTCCGGTCAAATGAAATGTTACAATGTAAACCTATTCCGTTTTTTAGCATGGTGCTGCCATCTAATAATCAACGTTTAAAGTTAAATACATGTGGTTTCGCGGTGATCATCTTATTGTAATGGTTATAACAGCAAAGTTTCTGCTCTCTTTTTAGTGAATTGACATGAACGTAAGTACCAACATAAAGTATTTTTTATATGAGGTCAATTAATTTAATTTAAATGAAAAATCATGATCTAATGGATGGAGTAGACTGTCGTCTACTCTTTTTACTTAGAGCATAACACTAACATTTTATTACCTATACAAAATCTAGCTTAAGTCCACGCTATTCTCCTACTCTCCCCTATTCTGTCAAGTCACAATTACATATTTTTAATATGGTGTTCTAATATAAGTATAGTTAAGAAAATTGTAATATAATATTAAGTGTATACAAATAGATGTGTTTCCTATTTAACATTAGGAAATGGCGAAATAATAAGTTGACCGAATTAGTTCGATTGTTTGTAATGTGTATGCTTTGTATGCAATTCAATATAAGTGTTGATATAGCACAATCAAGGGGATTGCTGCAACGCTTATATTAATAGAGAAGTCAATAGATTTAGTTTGAACATTGAACTGGTAACTTGTTTTATTGACGTTACCCAATAGAATGCATTAGAGCATGGAAGAACATCTTTATATTTATTACAGTGTAAATAGGGATGAATAAAAAAATCTGTAGATTAATATTATCGAATATGGATTGGTATCCTTAAGAATGGATTACTCATTTAATACTTCGCTGTGAAGTTAAGACGCTTAATGGGTGATAAGTTTAATAAAAAAATAGATGTAGTGGAAAGATAGTGCATAGATTAAGGACAAGAACACTTCGAGCTTCGTAGGAGGAGTCAGTAGACACATTTTTATAAAAATAACTGTATTTAATTGATGTCTGTTTGAAGGTTGGAGACAATGATGTTGCTTGAATGATAGAATAGTTTTGGACTTGCATTGTCTTTAATTTGTTTTACATCACAACGTTTCAACTGGTAAGTATCTCCAGTCGTCTTCAGGTGAATACTAAATAAGTAAAGTAACTACAGCTCTATTTATACTAGCTAGATGTACTGGAGCATGACTGAGATGGGTGCAGTCATGCGTTTAATTCTTGTGCGGTATTTTAAGTTTACATCTACTTAACAAAGGTTTCCAGATATTTCTTATATCTAGTGAGGGCTTACTAAAACAATCTGGGTTCTGGTATATGATAGCAGCTTCCTTGAACTTCCTCTTCCTCCAATGTGGTTCTTTGTGCAGGATTCGAGCTTCTGTCCACTTAATGTGATGACCGTGTGTCCAGGCATGGTCAGCTGCCCCTGATTTTTCGGTTTCTCCTTTAAGCGTGTTGTTTCTGTGTTCCTTGACCCTAGTTTCAAGTGGCCTTAGAGTCTCACCAATGTAGGATCTGCCACATTCGCAGAGAATCTGATAGACACAGATTTTCCTATCTTTTTGACTTGTTGGTGTCGTCTTCGTCAGGTGGCTTCTTAAAGTGTCTTTTGAGCTGAATACCGTAATAATGTTGTATCGTTGTCCTAGTCTTCTAATTCTCTCAGATACTCCTTTGACATACGGAATGTTGAGTGTTGATTGTGACTCTACTGGCTTCTTTTGTGTATTTGACCGATTCTTGCGATTTTCCATTAGTTTATCAACTAGATGCCCGGGGTAGCCATTTTTGTTGAGGTCGGTCTTGATGTAGTTAGTTTCCTGTTTGAGGGCTTCATTTGAATTACAGATGGTAATTGCTCTATCCACAAGCGTTCTTACTATGCCATGTTTTGTGCTATTTGAGTGATTTGAGGTGTAATTCAAATATTGACCTGTATGCGTGGGTTTTCTGTACACTGAAGTATGGATGGTGTTGCCATTTTTCTTTACGTTTACATCCAGGAAAGGTAATTGACTGTTTTCTTCTCTCTCCATGGTAAATTTGATTTTCGGCGCCAGGCTGTTAATGTGGTATAGGAATTCCTTGAGTTCGGCATCGTTTCCATTCCAAATAATGAAGGTGTCGTCCACATATCTCAGCCATGTTTTTGGTTTCTTTTTTGCTTGTTTTATTGCTTCGGATTCAAACCATTCCATGTAAATGTTGGCGATTATTGGTGAGAGAGATGAGCCCATCGGTAGTCCGTCCACTTGGCTGAAAAACCTATCTTTTTCCTGAAAGTAAGAATTATTCAGGCAACATTCTAATAGGTCCATGATGGCCTTGATAGGTAGCAGTGTTCTTTCTTGTAGTGTCTGGTCTTCCTCAAATCTGCTTTTAATAACCTTTAGTGCATCTTTTACAGGGACGTTAGTGTAGAGACTTTCGACGTCAAAACTGACAAGTTGATCTTCTGGTTGTACTTTCATCCCGCCAATAAGTTGTACGAAGTGTTGAGAATTTTTCACAAATGATGTGCTATTTCCTTGGAGTGGTTGAAGTAGGGGTAGTAAGAATTTCGCAAGTTCGTAGGTAGGAGAATTTCGAGAGCTCGTTATGGGTCTGAGAGGCATGTTCTGTTTATGTATCTTCGGCAAGCCATAGAGGTGTGGAGGCTTACTGTGATGTGGTGTCAGGCGTCTTCGTGTCTTTTCTGGTATGTATTGGTCAAATTTTTTGAGTGTTCGGTAGACTCTTCCTTCAATGGTGGAGTTAGGATCCTTGGACATGGGGGTGTAGTTTCCTTTCTGCAGAACTTCTTCGATTTTTTGATCGTAGGTCTGAACATCCATAATGACGGTTGCATTTCCTTTATCGGCTGGAAAAATCTTGATATTCGGATCTTTACGTAGTTTTGCAAGCGATATTGTTTCTTCCTTACTAATATTTTGTTTTGGGGGTCTTGATTTTTCTAGAACCTCTCTAACCTTCCATCTGAATTCTTCCGCTTGTGTTTCTCCTATGTTTGTTGAGTCGACGGCGCTAATGATGTCCAATATTGGTACCTCTTTTGGAGCAATAGTGAAGTTTAGACCTTTAGCCAATAGGGATTCTTCTATGGTTGTTAATTGTTTGGATGAAATGTTGATAATGGTTCTTTGGTTCCGAGTTTGTGTTGTTGGTCTTTCTTGACTAACCTGTTTTCGCAATTTCTTATCATGAATGTGTTGTTGATTTGTTCTTACTTTTTCACAAGTGGCGTCAATCTTCCGAAAAATTGGTCCGTAAACTTCTTCCAGTGTGTATTCTTTGATTTCCTCAAATCTTTGTTGGAGATCTGTTAGTAGAGAAGCTTTCTTAAAACGGTGGTAGTTGATCTGGGAGCGTATAAGGGCTTTGCTAGCGTTGTTGAGAATCTTCTGAGCTTGTTGTCCTGGGATTGGTGACTTAATCCTAAAGCCATCTGGAATAATTCCTTGGTCTCTTGCTCGTAGTAGAAACTAAATGTGTGTTTCCTCCTTGTTTTAGTAAGCCCTCACTAGATATAAGAAATATCTGGAAACCTTTGTTAAGTAGATGTAAACTTAAAATACCGCACAAGAATTAAACGCATGACTGCACCCATCTCAGTCATGCTCCAGTACATCTAGCTAGTATAAATAGAGCTGTAGTTACTTTACTTATTTAGTATTCACCTGAAGACGACTGGAGATACTTACCAGTTGAAACGTTGTGATGTAAAACAAATTAAAGACAATGCAAGTCCAAAACTATTCTATCATTCATGTATTTAATTGGTTGAAAAAAGAGTTTTATTTTGAATAGTACGTTTAGGAAGCTTTTCTCCTAATGTTAATGATTCCTTATACAGCAAAAGGAACTCCTTCTCTATTTTGGTAGGGGTTACAACACATTTTAAAAACTCAAAGACACACTTACTCAGTGGAGTTGTTTAACGTATTTAAGTGTATGGGTAACCTCTGCCCGTTTGGTGACTCAAGTCTCTCTAAATGATGTAAAAACACAATCTCAGGACCAGAACAGTTTCCAGCCAGTGAGTAAGTGATCTTGATATTGTTTATTTAATTGTTAAATTGTTTATTTCTCTTTTGGCCTGAGTTGACTGTAAAGAAGAAATTGTTTCTCTTGAACTTATTTGAATTGGCATCGTATATGAGTTTTAAGGGGACTACTCTTCTTTAGAGAAAAGGCATGTCAAAAATTATTTAAAACAATAAGCCAACCATTAACAAGTGATAAAGTTTTGATCGTTTTAATCCCTACGGCGCATTGTTAAAAAATGCACTGTATATATGCAACGACACGGAATTGTATTCAAATTGAATAACTTACAATCTACTATAGCCAAGCTTTTTACAGGCAACTATGCTGTGATATAATAAAAATATTGGAAACATGATTGACATTTTTTAATTTTTACATCACCGTAAAAAAGGACATGACTAGCACGTTTTCGTTGTAAAGGCTTGAAACACAATGACTGGTTTATTTTTTGTTTTAAAGTAATAAAACTTCTATTGTAGTTTGTACTTTACTTTATAATATGACATCATACATGCTTGATATTTATATGGAATTATAAATGTAGAAAATTAATATATAATAATATTTATGAAAGAATTATAATATAGCAAAATTTACATTGTTCGAAGTTCTTAATGAATTGAGAACGTTACAACTAGCTGGCAGATGTCATTATTATTTCTGTACCATCTTCTGCTAAAGATTGGTGATCATTATTGATATTCTCATCTATAATAGGTGTTTTAATTTTTATCGTATTTTACCAAAAATGCCAAACTTTTTCTTTTGAGATTTTGAAAAAAGATATCTCCATACGGTTGTGACGATCTCTTCTTAAGAAATCACTTTTTCGAGAGTGGAGATCTCAATGCGATAGCCACTACCTATGTTTTATAGAAGTCACTGACTTCTACACAAGTCTCTTGTTAGGATGTTCCAACACCTCGACATGGATGAATAAGTATATGTTAATTATATTTTTATTATAAGTGTTCATACACCCAAGTTATAAAAGCTTTCACCAGCATCGGCATTGTTTTAAGTGTATTTTTCAATCCATAGGGCTGTACAAAAAATCGTAACACTATAAAGGTTGTGACTTTGTCATTCTTACGCTTAGATCCAGAACACTGTTTCTATTAAATGATAGAAGAGTTTTGGACTTGCATTGTCTTTATTTGTTTTACATCACAACATTTCAACTGATAAGGATCTCCAGTCGTCTTCAGGTGAATACGTACGTAATAGGTATTCATTATTTATTTTCATCAAGTGCAGGTAGTACCACCCTGGTTTGGGTCAATTTATGGGTTTTGCCTATTGTTATCCATTCACAAACACTGAAAATGGTGTAACGAAGGCGTGCATTATGTATACAGTATTAGGTACACTTGTTTTTTAATAAATATAAAAAAATACAAAATACAAAAAATACATTATACAGAAATTAAATTATAAAAAATCATAATATTCTTCATGAATTAAGGAACTGTCATCCCCTCTTGACGTTATAATTCACGGGTCGACGGTCCAATCGATCAGGTGGTCAAGATCCCACACTGCTTTTCGCCAGTTCTATGGTGTCACTTTCTTAATGGTTTGATCAAACAGTAGCTTAACGTCTTTCAATTTGATGATGAATGTCGTGTTGTGTCTTGCTACAAATCCTTTTACTTGCGCCCATATAAGCTCTACAAGATTTAGTTCGCAATGATATGGCGGTATGCGCAGCACAGTTACACTATTTGTTTTATAACTGCATATTTCATAAAACGGTGTTTGTATAAATTTGCTATATCTTATAGTTCCCTCTTTATCAAATTATCTTCTTTTTTTTTCCTTGGTAAGTTATCATAAATAATTAAATGCACAAAAATTACGCGTATGGCCGACACCGAAATTGAGCCGGACTGGATGGAATTTCCCATTTCATTACTCTACACCTTTCTGAAATAGACATTAAATTGGTTACAAAATCGCACCGTAATATATCCTTATTTAATAGGTATTTTATTAATATAGTAAAAAATGGTTATGTTCGACTTTTTGAAAATATAAAAACAATAGAGAGTATAAGTTTTATTTACTATATAGTAGCTAGTAAAAGGTATATTTACTATATTGCAATACTAACTCAAACTTTATCTTATACCCAAGAATATTTTAGTACGATATTGATATTTACGAGAACCAATATAAATTTACTGAGAACAAAGGATCTAGTAGACCGTAAAGAATACAACTCTATAGTAGATACTTTTATGTTAAGTAGTCTCAGTAAAAATATTTATTAGTTTCATATGTTTGTTTTGTTTGTTCAGGTCATGGAGGCATCCATAAAACTTATCAGCGGTTAATGTTGAATTATTATTGGCCAAAAATGAAAGCTGACGTAGCACGTTATGTACGGACATGTCGTATTTGTATCGCTCAGAAACCAGAGCAAAAACCTCCTGCCGGCTTGATGTCGGGTAGACCTCGAGTAGTTCGTCCTTGGCAATTAGTATCTGTAGATATCGTAGGTCCTTTGCCCAGATCAAATACGGGGTATCAGTATATTTTGAGTGTCCAAGATTATTTTTCGAAGTTTTGTCTCTTCCTCCCTATGCGTTCTGCATGTTGCATGTTATTGGTATTTATGAATAAAAGTAAGCAAGTTTTTCATTGTTACGAGTAGAAAATAAAACAAAGAGTTATCGAAAGACAATCCCTTCGATGAAAGTAAAAAATATTTAAGTAAATGTTATTGTATCTCAGTTCCCTTCGAGTAAAGTTTTTCACTATACCCTTTCGGGAATATCTTTCCATAAACGTATTTTGGTCTTTACTAGCGAGTACCAACAGCTTTATCTGGCTTGTATTTTCGAAACTTAATTATAACCAATAATATTTTGAACCCTACTCACCAGTAGGTCATCCTACAAATTTGTTTTATCATGTTACCCAGTTACATCAGTTTATTGGGATTTAAAAATCATTTAATTTATTCGAAAGTTTGGCGGCAGGTATGCAACCATAATAAATGTAGCAAGATTTGTTGTGCCAAACTGAACTGCTAGGCTCCGCAAGTTCGTATCCTTCACTGATACATTGTTGAAATTATTTTAGTACACTTGTCAACAAGAATATTTGGTCTAATGGTACGGAAGTAGAGTTTGAATTATACTTTAAGCTCAAAAGTAGTTTTTTATCACTTTTCCAACTAAAACCCTTTAGAATCTGTTAGACTAAGAATAACTTTAAAGAGTCTTCCATACCAGGGTAAAACGCAACATCGTTTCCTGGCTTGTCTAATTGAAACTTTAACACCAAAATATTACTAAGGGATTCACAAGAACTTCTAGTTCGGCGGATGATACCTCATTTTTTTTTAATTTAAATATATCATCCGCCATGGAGAACATAAAAATAGAAATATTACGGCTATTATTCATGTTAATTTCTTAATTTCCATTAAAATTACAAATGATGCCCCGATATTAATTTTAAAATATCCACTGGCGCCGCGCCAAAATTTTAAAAAGAGTTTATTAGCATTTAAACTAGTTAAACAGTTTTTGGGCGTAAAATGAACATTATTTCATAAAAATAAAATTCTGAGACCATACAAAATACTATTCAACATTCTAGGGTTTTGTCTAATTTTTTTTAAGCGAAATAGAAAGAAACCCTAAACTTAATTTCTCCCTGAGGCAAGGAAAATGAAAATAAATTGACCAACGATTCGTACAAACGAAAATTATCTAAAGTTTTCCCTTATTCTTTTTCGGCTGTAAGCACAGACTAGTTTTTCGATTTAACTTACCTAAATATCAATATTTCTTTTATTTAACCAAAAGTATCTTTTTATTTTCGTGTTATTATCAGATATTGTCTGACGTTTCGTTTTTTTTAGTACAATTTTTATTGCTGTTTATATTATAATAATTTTTCACGCCTTAGAAAAGAAATAAAAAATTGTGCCTGTCTGCATTACAAAAACGACATAAAAAGAACAAAGGACAACATTCTTACCGATTCTAAGTATTTTTGGTTAGTTTTTTTAAAGTCCGAAATGTGTTATTAATACTAGGTGTTATATGTCGTTGAATTATAAAGGTAGGGAGTAATTTAGAAATAATAAAATAAAGATTTCCGATTATTTATAAAAGCAAAGTTAATGATGGTTTTGAGAAAAAGAAATGTTGGATTAAAAATCTAATTAACCACACTGTAAAGAGAAATGGTAACTTTATTTTAACATATTGTCACGAAAGGGATCAATAATATTTCATAAATCAATATTTCCCATTTTTAAACACAGGTCATTCCTCGCAACATGAAACATATCTCAAGTTTATTAAACAAACCTAATAAAGTTGCAATTATGAAATGTTATACGCGCATCCCGATCTATCAATTATTATCGAGTTATCGGATCAGCAGAAATGAGGTGTTCGACCTAAGTTCGTTTTTTCCCCAAAGTGGGAAACATTGCTGACTTGATGAAACGGTACATTATTGGTAAAAGAAATATCTATCGGCATTAGTGCTCGAGCCCGTGAGACATCCACGTCTAAAATTTGTGAAACTTGTTGGTCCCCAAATCACTAAGACGCTAGCGATGAGCCGATTAATGTAAGTACAACTTTATTTTAAAATCATTGTTAAAGGTTAAATCCAAGTTATTTATTGTTTTTGATTTTCTTTGTAAACCCTTCAGGTAGATATAGATATTTTTAATAAATTTGTTTTCGAAATCACTTAGTTTTTCTGATAGTCTCTAAGGTCCCGTAGCTACCTTTACGCCCTCGTCGTCCCCTTAAATCTGGGCGTGACAATATCTCTCCAAATAGGTAGAGTAAAAAAACACAAAATCGCAAAAATTCGGTTTTGCCCAAATATCCCCGGAAGGTTACGGAAATTTTTAAACAATGTTTCTGAATTTAGTAGGTCGTAACTTTTTTCTAATTTAACCATCTCTATCTTCCATGGTTTACGAGATCCCTGTAGAGTGCATCCTTATCGGAGACACCCTGTATATAGTGAAAAAAAATCCCAATTATATAGTGTAAAAGATATAGTAAATATTGTGAAAGTTAATCATCATTTTTTACAGTGTACTCTGCATTTAAGGGCAAATTATATTTAAATTGGGAATTCAATATTTTTTATTTGGAATATCTTCTATTATTATCTCAACAACATAGTAAGATATAAAACATTTTTGGATACAAAGAATTACCCTTATTCTAATTCTATAAGTTTTGCCTTTACAGAACATCTTTTAACTCCACCGTTAACTTCTCGAGATTGAATAAAAGTTAAATAAATCAGTTACTAATAGGAAGTAAAACAACCCCTTTTATTTAGAAATCAGAAACTAAAGCATTTTTAACTTCTGTGTTCAGCCAATTCACCAACTCGATACGATTATCTAGCAGGGAGTCGAAAAGTTAACTTTTGATCACGTCGGTATTTTGTAGATTACTCACTTCTATTAAGTTAAGAAAGGTATAGTCAGTCATGTCCGGTCGTTTTTATTGGAGAGTAAAATCGACCAATTGGTAAAACCCGAGGGGTAAACCACTGGGGTATTTTATTGTACAAGCTGGGGGTATTTTTGGGTATTTATGGGTATTTTTGGGTATTTTTTTGGGTATTTTTGGGTATTTTTGGGTATTTTTTTGGGTATTTTTTAAAGTATTTTTAGGCATTATTTGGTACTTTCAAGTGTGTTTCCTAATAAAAAGTAACGAATCCAGCAATTTTTAAAATTTAATGGTGATTGCGCGCATGCTCGGCATAAAACCGCGAAATGGCTTTGGCGTAACACGTGGAGACAGTAAGCCATACAGGGAGCTTTCAATCGCCGTATCACAATTATGGAACCGCGGCAACCGCGCAATTCCGCTGCTCACGCATGCACACAATGGCACATTTGTGGAGAGCGACAAAGAGAGATATATCAGTCCACACCGTAATGTTTGCGGAACAATAATTCGAGCCCGACTAGCAATAGAAGCAACATACATTACATTAAGTTAAATACTCGGTTAAATATTTGTGTTTTTAGAGTTAATCATAATTTAAATCATTAAAATTTATATAGTATTTTTAGTTAGTAGGTACCGAGGTAGGTACCGACTAACGTTTTATACTTATTTTATTCAGCCAAGTCCAAAACCAAATTCCCACAAAAGTGGCTTAGTTTAAGAATTTGTTCCTATTATGCCAAAGTTTAGACTGTTAAGTTTTGTTGATTTATTTAGCAAATTTCTTAAGTAAATATTTGTGTTCTGTTATGGTTAATTATAAGTCTAATCATTTATATTTAGTATGTTTAATTAGTACGTACCGAGGTACCTAATGTTTAATACCTATTTTATTTAGCCAATACGAAATACCCACAAAACTGTCCTATTTTTAGTATATATTCCTGTCATGCTAAAGTTAGGCAGTTAAGTTTATTTTTTATTTTAAGCAAATTTGTAAAGCTAAATGTTTGTTTTTAAGAAATAAATGCTGGTCTTTAAAATAAATAGTGTATCTTTATTAAAATGAAATAAATAATACGCAAGGTCATTAGCGAAAGTTATATTTTACTGAGGTATTTTTAGCTATTTTCGGGTATTCTTAAGTATTTTTGGGTATTTTTGGGTATTTTTGGATATTTTTGGATATTTTTGGGTATTTTTTGGGTATTTTTTGGTAATTTTTTGGGTATTTTTGAGGTAGTTTTTAGAAAACAAGGTTTTTTGGGTATTTTTTGTTAAAAAGGGTATTTTATTGTACAAATTTAAGGCAGTGGTTTACCCCTCGGTAAAACCACTAAGGTGAAACACTACAATAATTAACAATCAACATAACTTATGCTCCGAATCAGGAGCCGAAGTTACAGCGTTGTAAATTTACTGTGATATTAAGGTAAAATTTAACGTGACACACAGGTCACCTAGGCGTTGTTAGGGGGATACTTGGGGCACTAACGAAATCTAAATAGGCTTCCAAAAAAATATATTGTGGATTTGTGGGTAAGACTAGATACAGGATGTTATGGAATTGATGCATTATATTTAAATGTGTTAAATTACGCCTGCTATAAGCTGCTTTGCAGAATGAGAACCAATGACGCAAAACCTCGCCTTTCGCGAATCGAGTTTCCAGTTTAAATAACATAATGACGTCGTTACTCTTGTCTTATCTCAAGACTGAAACATTTGTATTCGATTCATAGACGTACTTATTTTTACAAATCTAAATTTAAAATGCCAAACTATAATAAAATATACAGGGTCCTACAAATTCTTGTGCGTACAAGGAGATCTCGAAAACGGTAAGAGATACGAAGATGGTTACATTGTGGCAAAGTTGTGTATTTTGGGGCTTAATATTTGGCGAAAAAAATATTCTAATTATTCCGAATGCTTTCGGAGATATCCGAAAAAAAACAAAAATTTCCATTTTCGATTTTTAAATTTTTTGCGCTATCATTTTTGATATAAAAACGCTTTTTCAAAGCCGTTTTCTATGTTCTACAAGGTGGCATTATTAGTTTTCAAATTCGACGTTTCGTTCTTTAGTTACCAACCTCAAATCAAACTTTTTAAATACGGACCTGGAATTTTAAATATAATTTTAGGGATTTCTAAGCTTTATAAATTTAATACAATGTACAAGTTTTTGAAATTTTAACCTTTTGTCATCTAATAACACATTTTTTAAATTATCTTTTTCATTTCATTACGGCCCTGAACATTTAGAGCCACACTAAAAAACAATAGATTTCTGATTTGAAAAATCCGTCCATTTTTACGTTCACGAATAGAGATTTGTATGTTGTTTGCGGTCCATGAGGAACTGAACTGCGTGTGCACGGCCACTTTAGTGGCCTCTGGTTCATTTCATGTAGTAAAAAATTACAATAGTTTAAAAGCTATTTCACTTGGTACACCACAAGCGACCAGCTATAGCACGCCGGTAGTGAACGTGTTAAAGTGGCCTGATAATTGATATTTTGTAAGAAAATAGACCCAAAGTATCGGCCTCAAATATTTTTCTGTCCGTTTCATGTTGTTACATGTTTCGCCTGAAACTAGCATCATCAGATTTTCTAAACAGTAATAAAAATTTAAATTGTTTTTGAATTAAACATAAGAGCATCACAGTTACATAACTAAACTAACACTCCAGTTACCTTTTCTTCACTTGGGAGAATTATTTTTTTTCTATTTTACAGTATTTCGGTCTAGGTCTAAGGCAAAAACCATAGGACTTAAGATATATGCTTTATTAATAAAATAAATAAAATACTAATAGAAAATAGAATTAATTCTCATACCTTAAAAACTTGCTTATTTCCTAGAGTATTGTGACGGTAAATCTTATTGAAAAAATAAACGGCCTAAACACCATAACTTTATGTAATTTAATTTTAATATTAAAGTAATTCTAAAAATAATTGCCAGGGCCTTAAGAGTAAAGAAAGGATAATTTGAAATGCTAGTGATGTGTTATTTGACGACAAAACGTTAAAATTTTAAAAACCTATAAATTGTATTAAATTAAAAAAAAAAGAATTGAGGTTGGTATCTAAAGAACGAAACGTCCAATTTAAAAATTAATAACGCCAACTTGTAGAACATTAAGAACGGCTACAAGAAAGTGTTTTTTGTTTTTTTCCGAAGTTAAAAATTTAATGGGAATCAACACCTATAACTTTTATTTTTAAATGATAATAATAATAATAATAATAATAATAATAAGACGTTTATTAGTCCATTCTACAATATACAAAATAAAATATAAAAGAAGATGAATAAATTATTATTTAACGAAATAACATCAATCTTACTTTTAAGCCTATAAAGTATTTGGACCAATAGGCCATTGTTTCAGCTTTCCTAACAGGTTGTCAGGGGCTGTTGTGGCCTTGTACTGGACTACTTAACTAAGACTAAATAATGATATAAACACCAATAACTTAACAATAATATACTGATTACAACAAATGGCAACTGGCAACTGCCAACAACAACAACAGATAGGACTATATAACTAGAAAGAAAATTTGATTCAAAATTAAAGATTTGCAAAGTTTAATACCCAGACAAAAACAGCAAACGCAAACAGGTAACCGCAAATGGGACCTTAGACAAAGAAATAAGGTATAATATGGTAAATGTGTCGATCATAACCAGAAAAGAGCAATGAAAATAAAATACAAAATCAAAATTGAGTACAAATCCCAATTCAAAAGAAATCACTGAAAATTGGTTACACCTGAGCAGACATTAATCGGAGCTTAGTTTTTTTTTTTGTAAGCCAGGCAGCTCAACGTGAGGTCGGTTGGGGTATTAGCATTCATCAAATGTGCAGCGTTATAAGAGAATGATCGTTTAAATAGCTCTTTATGATGCAGGGGAATATCAATAAGAGTCTTTGGTCTAATGTTCAATCTATGAACATCAGTTCTAAAAGTTAATTTCCGGTGCAAATAAGCTGGGCGTTTATTTTTAATGATACCAAATATAAAACAAGAAGTATGGAGTACTCTGCGGTTGTACATGTTAAGCCATTTGAGTTCCGTAAGTTTGTAAGTAATTCTTTGACGACGCCTTATTCCAAATATATATCTCAGACAGGAATTTTGTAGTTTTTGTATTCTTTGAATATCCAAGGTATCCAAACAAGGACCGTATACGTTGTCACAAAAATTAAGCAATGACAGTACAAGCGATTCGCAAAGTTGGGCCTTAACAGCAGAATTAAGGAGGTGACGCAGTGAGAAAATACTCTTTAATATACCATAAGCCGACTTTAGTTTAGACGTGACATGCTCTTTAAACCTTAATCTATTATCGAGAATTAAACCCAAATTTCTAGCATTTTCCCTAAAGGGGACTTCCACATCTGACATTTTTATTTTAAGAGTATTCATTATATTTATTCTTGATGGCTCACTACAAAATAGAATAGCTATCGATTTACTCGGATTAAGTTTAAGTTTGTGTTTTTCAGAGATTGAGTGCAGTTGCTTAAGATCATAATTAATTTTGTCATTAGCCAGTATACATTCGGAAGGTTTAAACGAGAAATATAGTTGGGTGTCATCCGCGTATATATGATGGTTACAGTATTTTAATTGTTTAACAAAGGTGGATGTATAAATTGAGTATAGAATCGGACCCAAAATACTGCCCTGGGGGACACCGCAATTTACATTTAATACGTCAGACTTTATTCCATTTAACTCCACATGTTGCACCCTATCGGTTAAAAATGATTTTATGAGATCGCTGGCATTTTTCGAGAAGCCAACGTAGTGCAGCATGGCTATAAGCGTTTCATGATTCACCATATCGAAGGCCTTCGAATAATCCAACAATATTAGAACAGTTGCTTTACCAACATCAGATGCTCTAAGGATGTCGTCCGTCACATCAGATAGAGCCGTTGAGCAGCTGTAGCCGGGGCGGAATCCAGATTGTTTTTCGGGAATAACATTATTGGAGTACAAGAAAGATTGCATTTGCTTTTCCAGTACCTTCTCTAGAATTTTTGATAATACTGGTAGTATTGAGATTGATCTTAGGTGGCCAAGTTCTGTCGGGTTTTTAGTTTTAGGTAAGGGGATAACCTTTGCTTTTTTCCATAGTAGTGGAAAATATGATTTTTTTATGCAAACATTAATTATGTGCCTAATGTAGGGGATCAGAAAAGGGCAGCATAGCAAAAGTAAGGTTATATTTAATTTATCATGGCCTATAGCCCTTGATTTAATACCCTGAACAATTTCCACAATTGCAAGATCATCAACGGGCTTAAAAGCAAAAGTATTGTTGACAATAACACTATTAGAGTACTGTCGAATCAAATCAGGATCGGGTACGCCATTGGTCCTGGAGGCATCTACAAAGTATTTATTTAATTTGTCGGGATCATTTAGTGTCTGCGGAAGTTCGTATGTTTGTTTGCAGATGTTTAGTTTTTTGAGTTCGCGCCATTTTTCTTTTTGGGTTGTATTTTGCAACCTTGTATTTAAGTATGCCTTTTTTTCCGCCCTAATTGCGTTTGTCGTTAAATTACGAAGCTGTTTATAGTTGTTTCTATTTGCGTTGGTTTTGTTAATTCTAAACTTGTTTAAGGCTTTATTTCGCAAACTTTGCATAAGCCGAATATTATCGGTAATCCACGGAGCGTAAGGTCGCGTTTTACCTTTAATTACACGTACAGGGGCATGGAGATCGAAGAGCTGAGCGACATTACTCGTCAAAAATTCCACTTTGTCGTCAATATCCTCTATACTATACAAATTGCACCATGGTACGCTTTCAAGGTCACGCTGGAATGATACAGGATCTACATTACACAATGCTCTGTAACTAAAGTTATAGGTAGGTCTATCAGGTTGTTTTATATCAATCCTGCAGCCGACCAACATGTGATCGGATACATGCACATCCAAAATTTCCGTGTCTTTAACCTCTTTGGTTGATGAAAAAATCAAATCAATAAGGGAATAGCCTGTAGTCGTGATACGAGTTGGGGAGTTTATTATCTGATTAAGCTCAAATGTTTCAGTTAAATTAGTAAGAGAACCCACATTGGTTGATCCAGCATCGTACATATTAACATTAAAGTCGCCAAGACAGAATATGAAATCATTTTCTGCAAAAAAATTAGCCAACGTGTCTTCAAAAAGGTTAAGAAATTGTGAAAAATCAGAGTTTGGAGGTCTATAGATATTTCCTATCACAATAGACTGGTTGGAAAGTTTAATTTTTATCCAAATTTGCTCTAGATAGTCCCTAGTTTCCTGAAGCAATACAGAGAACTGTAAGTCACTTCTTATGTATACGCCAACCCCACCCCCCCTCAGTGATCTATCCTGCCTTACAAAGGTGTAACCTGGAATACTAACGATACCAGAGTCAATATTCAAACTTAACCAAGTCTCCGAGACTCCGAAAACATCATATTTCTTTGTCCGTACATGCTCCAACAATGTATTAAAGTTATTTGATAGAGAACGTACGTTTAGATGCGCAAGCGACAGCATTATAAAAGAGGCGAAAGAACAATTAAGGAAACAACAGCAAAAAAAAAAAAGAAAATAACCGCAGCAAAATTGAAAAGAAAAAGTATCTAAAAAAAAAAAAAATTATTCATATACAATATGCCTAATATACCATAATACCATATAATAATAATATATAATATTGATAAAATAATTAAAATAAAGGTAAACTTCTATTTCTTTAGTGATTGCAGTCTCGTTTTTGGCCGATCCTTCAAAAAAGTACCACCAGAGGTGTTAGCAACATCCGCACGTTTAGTTTTATCTACTGCAGTTCGTGATGCACTCAACGGAGACTCCGACCGTTTCTCCTTTGCGAACAGGTGTATGGCATATCACAAGGTAAAAATTTGAAACTATGTTTTATTATGTACACTGTATAAATAATTATTAATATTGACTACAAAATTTCAAAAAACTATTGACGGGAACTTTTAATTTTAAAACAAATAAAAAAGGTGTTTCTATTATTTAAAATATATTTTTGCTTTCTGCAAACCATCCAAGTTACTAAATTATTCAATAAGATTCAAATACTGCAGCAATTCTGAAAATATGAGTACTACATTCTCGTTAAAAGCAAAATAAAATATGCACCCTAATACTCGACTTTCCCCTCCTTTATTAATGGTTTAAACTTACTGTATTATATACGAGCTGAACTCAATCTATTATTTTCAGTGGTCGTGCAGTAAAACCGACAAATTGGTTAAGAGTAGCAGGGCAGAATAAAATGCAATTTATTTTTCTTTTAGTAAATTGCAATTTATTTTTCAATTTGTGTCTGCAACAATGGATTGGAAATGATTTTTGGTTAGTTTAATAACAATAAAGCAAATAAATCAATAAAACAAAAATATACTGTCGGTTGTTAAGAAATGATTTCCCATTATATACAGTAAGTCCTCGGATAGGGTTTAAAAGAGGACAAATGGACCAAAAAGTTAAAGATACAAAAAACATTAATTCTTGATAAAAGTTTTTGGTTGTAAAATAAATGAGATTCATGTTATGAAAATCTTAATTTTTTATACAAAAAGCATAAAAATACGAAAACTTTCGGCATATAACTTTGACGCCACTCGCCGTAAATTAGCACCATATCTAATAGTTCTTTGTTTTCAAATTTTACCATTTTCACGTCTCACCAATTTAAAATTAACTTGCTCCAGAAAAACAGACCGCAGCGTATTACCAAATAACTCACCACCGACCCGTAAATTACATAACTAATAAGAGATAAGACTAACAACATAAAGTATAGCAGGCTACGTTTTGATGATCAGGCCCGCACTTAGATTTTTTACTTCTGTATCTCGCCTATTTTTAAGTTTTTTAAAAAAAGGTATTTAAAAAGTTGTTTATTTTAATGCCTAGAAGTTTCAACTTGGGAATCACCCTGTATATATAAGGTACCTATGTTAACTTTTCCGCTAAATAACATGTTGGTATATACAAGTTTTTTAATTGCTGTACGCACCCTGTTGTCTTGAATTAAATGCGATAGTATGCCAGAGAAACATAAAAATGTTCGCCAGTAACGAATAGCGAAAATTCCTTTGAAGTTGCCGACTTCAATCGGAACATCGACAAACGTTTGCGATTGTTCGCGGATATATGTCAGCTCGGGCGTCATACGTTTAGACCGGACGCGTTTTCGTTTGCAAACGTTAACGAACGTTTCGCGCGGCTGGTGTGACCGTGGCTCAAGCTAACATATGTCTGCGAACGATCGCAAACGTTTTTCGATGTTCCAATTGAAATCGGCAACTTCAAAGAAATTTTCTCTATTCGTTGTTTCTCTGGTGTGAACGGTATGGCATACTCTCGCATTTAATGAGTTAGATTTTCATTTGTAGCAAAAAATACTATGGATGAAACATCATTCTTATCGCACAAAGTTTAAAAAGCAAGATGCTTTAAATGACATTGATGTTTTATTAGCTGATTTACGACAATAAAAGATGATATACAGAGAGCAGGTTTGTTTTTTAAAACAGGAGACATAATCACTGTCCTAAAAACTATACGCGGGACACCGACAAACAAATAGGCAGAGTTTGTTGTTGTTTACAAACGTTTTTCTAGTCTAAATGAATACGATAACGACAAAATTTGCAAAATTTTGTAAACCTTAACGAACATTGGTCGCTAACATATTATTGGTGTAGCCACGGTTTTGTGCAGGTAATAATAGACAATCCTTTTACATACTTAGATACCGATGTTAAAATAAGAAACATATAAAAAAATATATCATATTTTCAGTTTCAGTCATACAAAACTGACCCTCTATTCGATTAACCAACTTCAAAAAATATTTTATTTGGTTCTGCCTATATACCACAAATAAATTATTGTTGATGTCCATTCATTCAGAATATTGTCAATTTTTTTCGTAGCTATAGTGCCTCTGGCCTTTCAAATTTACTGCTTTAATTAAAACACCGTCATGAAAAGAACTTTTCCTTTTAATAACATCTATCAAAGGACACTTTTTGATGTTCTTTTGAAATACCCGAAGAAAAATTCTGAAATTCTTTAACAGTTTCTAGGACTTTGATCCTGTGGCTACTTACTATTATCTGTATTGACTTGGCTCTATTAAAGTATCAGTCATTGCCGGTGCCAGTTGGGCCGACAAATTGGATAAGGCATTGAGGTAGAATTGCCTGGCGTCTACCTCATGATTGACATAATTTTGGGCGATGCCAAGTTGTAATAAAATCAATATGTAAAGATTTACTATAATCAATAAACTTATACGAGTAAATAAATCCACCATTTTTTATAATTACGCGAAACACACTTTAATCAAAATTTAAAAAATAGTTTTCTTTATTAAGAGCATTTTTACTTTTAAAATGACGTATTAACAATCCCTTATTCTTATAGGACATTGCTTTTAGCTAATTTTTTTAAGATTTTAATATTTTGTAGACCTTAACTTTTTAAGTAAAAATGTCATTGGAGGTAATCCAATCCTATGACTGGTTTTTGAGGCATTTATAACTAAACAATTTCTTAAGTTCTTCTTGTTTCTTAAAAAATAGTAAATTTTTTCTTTATACGTTTTCTTTCAATTGCTTTCACGGATCCAAATATTAATAATAATAGTAATAATATAGAAAAATAAGTCAGCGACAAGCGGACAAAGTGATGCACCTGTCTTTTGCATTAAGGTATACCGGAACGTTAAAACAATGGGTTTCCTGGGGCACAGGTAGACAATGACGGCCATTTCGTTCTTAATAGGACTCTACGGAAAGTCATAACGCTCTGTCCGCAGGTGGCGATTAGGGCAATCTGTTCCAGCAGCGTCAAATCAAAGCTCGTAACGCGATACCGCAACAATCTATGTACACTTGGCAACTAACATCGGGTTACTTTGTGATTTGATTTGATTTTAAAATATCTTTATTTTTCGTATTGTTACATTTCATATCAGTATTTTACTTAATTACTACATACAATTTACAATTTAGAAATTATAACTTAATATACAGGGTGTGTCAGTAAGGTGTCGGGCTTTGATAGCACCTAAACTATCAAAGATAGGGAAAAAAGTGTAATACAAAAGTTAAATGGTTTATTAGGATGCAAAACCTAAAAATATTTAAAAATCTACAGGGTGGTCCTAAAAAGTGGTACTGAATAATAAAAAAGAAAATTAAATGGGACACCCAGTATAATTTTCCAGAATATGATTCAATAGAATAAGGACTTTGCAACCATCTTAAAATTTTTGAACTAAAATGCAACGTTGCCAAGTAATTAATTTTTTTCCGAAATTTTAGTAATTTTAAGGGTATCGTAAAAAAATCATAGTAACCTGTGGATTACCCCTAGGCAAATATAATTTACATTGTGGGTACTTTAAGGTACGATATATTGATCGATAACAATGTTTTTTAAATCTCTTATACAGAGCGTTCGGTATAAGTTGGACAACTCGACAGTTTTAAAAATGCTTTATTTTAATTTTTTTAAATGGGACCCCCCTAATTTTTTTAGGCAAAAGGATGTATCTTTCGAAAACCTTACTTTTTTATTAAACATGTCATGTATCTAAATATCATAGTTTTTGAAATATTTTAGGATTTGTCTTAACTTAGGGTAAAAAAGGAAAGTTCTAATTGAACAATTTAGTCAAGATTGCTTTGGAACAAAAAATAAATAATTTTCTTTGTCACAGCTGTCATTGAAAAATTATTTCGCTAAGATGTTGTTCTTTATAACTGTTTAAATTTTAGTTTCCTGAACTATAACGTTATCGAAACAGAAAAATATGAATTTTTCAAGAGAAGAACTACTTGACATGATCTACGTTTTGGGCGAGAGCGACCGAAATACATTTCTGGCTTCCAGAGTATACGAAGAAAAATATCCACTTAGAACTCATCCTGATCAAAACTCGTTTGAAAGGGTAAAGGAGAGATTTGAAAGAACAGGGCGCGTTGATTACGAAAAACATGAAAGAACTAAGCCAGCTACCAACGATGAAAATAAATTTATGGTTATGTTAAGTTTAATTGAAGATCCCCACAAAAGTACAAGACAGCTTGGCAACAAATTTCCGTTCAGTGCGTCCTCAGCATCAAGGATTATCCGAAGTGAAAAATTGCATCCATATCACATACAATTATTACAAGAATTAAATGAGCAAGACTATCAAAGGAGAGTTGTTTTTGTCAGTGGTCGCAGGACATGATACAACATCAAGCGCAGTTTTTCGATTATGTAATGTTCATAACAATGGATTCGTAAACCGGCATAATTTTCATTACTACGGCACAAGTAATCCTTTTTTCACTAGAGAAGTTAGGAATCAACATAAATGGAGTATTAATGTGTAGGCTGGCATAATAAGTAATCATGTTATTGGGCCACATTTTTTTGAAGGAAATGTTACATGCCAGATTTACCTTGATTTTTTACAGAATGATTTACCTGGACTTTTAAATGTACTACCAGAATACATTCGCGAAACAATGTGGTTTCAACAGGATGGAGCACCACCTCATTACAGTATGCTCGTGCGAAATTTTTTAAATCAGCGATGTAGTGATCACTGGATTGGTAGAGCAGGTTCAATATCGTGGCCTGCAAGATCTCCCGATCTAAATAAGCTTGATTTTTTTATGGGGATATGTAAAGGAGAAAATGAACCAAACAGCTCCCACGATAAGAGAAAAGATGCAAGCACAAATAAGGGAATTTTCAAACAATTACTCCGACTATGTTGAGACATGTAAGCGAGTCTTTTAAAAAAAGAACTCGCTCCTGCATTTTAAATTTAGGAGGTCATATTAAACACTTTTTATAGTATTTTTATAATGTCCCCGTTGTCTTGTCTGTCACCAAAATTTTGAGTCATCTAAATATTGTTAATTTTTTTTTAATTTAAATTTTTTGCCTCAATTTAGCTCCCTAGCCCCCCCCCCCCCTCTAGGTGGGCCGATGTTTTGCCTACTTCTTGTTTTGTCAGTGTTTTTAAAAATAAATGTGTAGTTTCTTCCAACACAATCTTGATTAAATTGTTTAATTGGTCTTTTCCTTTTTTACCCTGAGTTAAGACAAATCCTAAAATATTTCAAAAACTATGATATTTAGATATATAACATGTTTAATAAAAAAGTAAGGTTTTCAAAAGATACATCCTTTTGTCCAAAAAAATTAGGGGGGTCCCATTTAAAAAAATTGAAATAAAGCATTTTTAAAACTGTCGAGTTGTCCAACTTATACCGAACGCTCTGTATAAGATATTTAAAAAACATTGTTATCGATCAATATATCGTACCTTCAAGTACCCACAATGTAAATTATATTTGCCTAGGGGTAATCCACAGGTTACTATGATTTTTTTACGATACCCTTAAAATAACTAAAATTTCGGAAAAAAATTAATTACTTGGCAACGTTTCATTTTAGTTCAAAAATTTTAAGATGGTTGCAAAGTCCTTATTCCATTGAATCATATTCTGGAAAATTATACTGGGTGTCCCATTTAATTTTCTTTTTTAATATTCGGTACCACTTTTTAGGACCACCCTGTAGATTTTAAAATATTTTTAGGTTATGCATCCTAACAAACCCTTTAACTTTTATATTACACTTTTTTTCCTATCTTTGATAGTTTAGGTGCTATCAAAGCCCGACACCTTATTGACACACCCTGTATAGTATTTTGTTCTTCCCGCTATGGGTAGTGGGGATTCGTCAACAAGGCAACGCCTTGCTGGGGCAGAGCTAGCTGCTGCTAGCTACAATAACAACAATACAAATCCACCAGAACCAATAAATAACAAATACATCTCGCTTCCGCATATACCTGAAATAAATGAAAAAATTAAAAAAATACTTAAACCACACAATATTATTATTGCCGAAAAACCTAGTAATAATACAAAAAGATTATTTACAAAATTAAAACCTACAGAACCAAAATTGAATCAAACTAATCTAATATATAAAATTGATTGCTCTGACTGCTCAAAAACATACATTGGTCAAACAAAACAATACCTTAAAAACAGAATCAAAGAACATAAGAACAGCCTAAGAAATACTAACCAATCACATACTGCCCTATCCAAACATGCAATAGATAATCTTCATAATTTTGACTTTGAACAAACTCAAATCTTAGACTTCGAAACAAATTATAAAAAACGAAACATAAAAGAAATGATACATATCAAGAAGAATAAGAATTCTCTTAATTTTCGAACTGATACAGATAATTTAAGTAACATCTATAATGATTTAATTACATCTAAATAAATGCAAATTTTTACTATAAACAATATTTTACAATAATAAAATTAATAAACGGAATTTCCAAACCATCGAAAGACATACCTTTATATAAACTACCTACTTTAAAACTAAAATTAGAATTCAGTTCTCTGTTACACCAGAAACACTTTACAATGTAAATCTAAATGTGAATATTAGTGCTAACATCTGCTAGTATTAAGGTATGTTGTATTTTTAATTTTATAATATTAACATTAATTAGAAATTTAAAAATGTTTTATACTTATGATGTATTTCTCAAACGGTGTTTTTTATATAAAAAAATTTTTCTTTCTCTTTTTATAGTTCTGATGATGGTTTAATTATTAAATAAGCCGAAACGTCAACCAATTAAACTGCATTTAATTTGACCGAATCCCAAAATACAAACTCATCTATTTGAATTAACGGTCAGGAAAACCACAAACATTTTTTGAAATATATATCTTATGTTTTACAATAAAATATAGTAAAATCAAATTAAAAAAATAATATTTATTATTAGAAAATATCGTTTATTTAATAACGTTATAAATTATTGTACAGAGTATTACTTTTCTAGTAAATTGGTTTTAATATAATTTAATTAAATTAAACCAGGTAATAAAATATGATTCTGTATTTTATGATAATTATTGTACAAAATACTAAAAAAAAATTGCAATCAGTTATAATGAAGCCAGTTTGCTCCGCTTGTGCCCAGGGAACCCATTGTTTTGGTATCCATGTGTACTTTAATGCAAAAGACAGATGCACCACCGCTTGCAGCTCACTTTTCGTTCTATTTTATTATTATTGACACTAAATTTCTACTACATTTATATTAGTATTTAAAAATTATGAAAAATCCAAAAAAAGTACCCATTTTTTTATCTCGAAAACAAACAGCTAAATTATATTCATAGTATATTATCTTGTAGTGCCATGGTATAGAAAAAAAAATATAGGCTAATGTAATGTATCGTTTTTTTTACCTTCACGAATCTAATGATAATAGCATAGCTGGCAACCTAGCATGGCTCGTAACATGACAGTAAAAGTTGTGACAGTCAAATTCTAGCCGACAATATAAAATAAAATAAACTCTTTGTTTTCTTGTAGACCCAATTTTTGTATTTCATTTTGTCCCAGTTTTACCGGACGATAAAATTTAATTTACTCGGTTAAACGTTGAAATAAAAAGGTTTTATTGGATTGAGTTCAAAATCTGCGAAAATTATTTTCGAGCTGATGATGCTGATTTCTTGTGGTGAAAGTAAATATGATTTATTAATGGTAAAAACTAAAAAGTTCGTAAATATTTAAAAGAAAAAAATTTAAAAAAAAATATTTGTAGGAGCATACGTTAATTTTTTTTTTTTTTTAATTTTATTTTATTTAAATAATATAATTGTGTTTAATTATTTTTAAATAGGCCAATTAAAAATATAATTAAAAAATGCTAATCAAATTTCCCAATTGATTAATTGTATTAAAAGAAATGTTTAAATACTTACAAATTGTAATTGCTTATTTAATTGTTATAATTTATATTTAACAAGCGATAGATCAGGCTGGAGTTGTTTGTCAAAATGGCTTACCTGAAAAAGAAAGAAAAAGTAGGTATACTGAGCAACCAATTCACCCAAAATTTATTTCAACTAAAATTATGGATTTGGTGATTTCCAGTTAGCCAAGTTCTTAGTGGCATCCCTTATATCATTGGATGTTACTTGCGGCTCAGGCATTTCTTGCAAAGTTTCAGCCTCGGTTTCAACTTTTTCGAGCCAGCTGGCTTCTTCATTAAAATGGGACGCATCAGACCAAATATTACTCATATATGCATTAAATTGATTTTTATTTATATCATTAGTTGGAGTAGGGTCATTTTCTTCTTGGTTTAATGTCCTATTGAAGGTTTTTTGGTTCGTGGTGAACTGTTGGTTTTGAACCTTAATCTTAGTGGCTTTATTGTATTGCCTTAAACGAGCTCCTTTAGCTTTACTTTTTGGTCTAATATTGTCTCTTACCATTGTTAGCAATCGTTTTACATCGGGACTATCTAAAGGAATACTCTCTGCTTTCAGTATATTTTTAACGTTTTTAGCAACCTTGCTGCTAGAGTTTCCATTCAGATATTCTCCAATTATATCACTTTGTGCTCGTAACTGGCTTATTTGTTTTTCAAGTCTCATTTTCCAAACGGGTACCGCTTGTTTCTTGGTATATTTGTTATCAGTTCTTAGATAGAATGATCCACCATTGGGTTCAATTACAGTTACTGCTGCTGCATATAACCCACTGTATAATGTCTCGAGGTCCTCAGTCCTATTTAAGGACGTCCTTACTGCTAGGATTACTTTCGCTAGTATTTCGTGGGTTCCTTTCTTGAATCTAAGCTTGGGGATACTCGGTCTTAAGGTCGTGTTACTATTTTCAAATAAGAACAAATTTTCCAAATATTTTTGGTTTATATTGTCCATATTACGTTCTGCTATGCTGTTAGCTCTTCTACTTGCTAAAGGTTGTGCATTTGTGCAACGTTCTGCCAACTTCACGCCGGATTTGATCTATTTTAGCTTCGGGTAGCAGGCGGTTAGTATAAATAGCTCTTCGCCGACAAGCTACATTTTGTTGGGTCATTTTTAATTCCGGATATATTTTGTTTATTTCTAAGGTGAAGTTTTATTCTCCAGCCAGGGCGGGGTATATCTTCACAGTCGTTTAGCAAGAAAAATACTTTGATTAAGGTCGTATTTATTTTACGACCTGTTCTTCTGGGTCGACCAGCGAGCGGCACTTCTATCGACTCCAGGTTCGGCCTGGAAGCTAGTCTCCATGGAGATGTTTTCCTAGCCGATATTATATTGACTTATAGTTGTCGGCAGGGGCTTGTCTTAGCATCCTGTCATTAGTATTATTAGTACTAGTCGAATTTGTGTCACCCCCAGAGTTCGTGAGGCTGACTGCTACCGCAGCGTGGGATTGTGAACGTTCGATTCCACCCACATGGGGTACATATTCTTCTAAACTCAATATCATATTTACTTAAAAATCGTCTTTACTCATTTCATTAGAAATGGTTTGCATTTTATACCTTCTGCAAGGTTACTGATTCAGCCGTTCTTAATATAGGGTACAGGCGCTGTGGAGAAACCGCTTTTAACATGGAGTCAGCCGTTTCTTCACTACATCAGTTCCTATGCCCACTGGGGTAGCCGGTGACCAATGTAGGCCCCTTTAAGGCAAGGACCACCAACCTTTTTGTAGCCTTTTATGGCAGGCAGGTTCTACCCTGGGCCTATTCGTTAACCGGAGCCAAGACGGCATATTTAATATTATTATTATTATATTTAATAATACTTTACACTTATAACAGTCAAAACATTGATTTATCGTGATCAAATGAGATAGATAATCATGTTTGAGGCAAAGTTACTAGAACTATATTTATCAATAACTGGACCACAGTTACTTACAATCAGTGTACTAACTACTGTAACATATTTTATTAAAGCGATATTGGCTAAATGACAAACACAGCTGTGGTCGAAATTTATTTGACTACTATTAATTAACGGCTAATTATGCACCGAAATTAAATTGGTTTGATTACACAGCAAGCCAATTCGCCACGCATTTACTACTAAACACGGCAACAGCCAAATTAAACATTACAAATAGGGACATCGCGGTACGTCGTAAAAAGGTTCATAGGAGTTATATTACTCCTGAATTATAAAAGGATATACCTATACAGGGTGATTCATTAAGGTCGACGAGCGGCCATATCTCGGAAACTACTAGGCATAGAAACTCGGGGAAAAAAAATTATAACTAAGGTGGCCATGAGAAAATCCTGAACATAATTTTTAAGTTCTGCATTTTGCCGCAAGAGGGCGTAATTGAAAAGTAAGTTTTAAAATTTTACATATCTCCGAAAATTCCACATTAAGGTATATCTTTGATAACACCATTAAAAAGCTTGGACAATTATGCATCATTTTGGTCTTATAAACATACAGTACCGACTTTAATAAGAGGGGGGGATGCTGTTGAAGGTGTAATCATTTAAATCGCTGTAACTTATAAACGACTTATCTGATTCTAGCAAACTGAAGACTGTTTGAAAGAGAAATGTATGCACTTTCACCAATCGTATTTAGTTGTCCATAATAGTTCTCAAAAAAAATACTAGAGCGTGCAATTTTTAATAACAAATTTTTTGATTTTACTCCGAAAAAATAAATCATACAGTATAATTATGATACCATAATCGAAAAGTAGATGAAATTTGCTAGAAAAAATATTAAAACCGCAGCTCGTTATCTCCGTTCATTTCAGCTTTATCGCGAATAGAATAATTTTTAAAACTTTAAATGAAGAAGCGATTATATATTTTTTAGAAAAAAAGTGGGGCGCCACTGATATTTTTCCATGTGGATATTATTTCGGATTAGCCTGGTTAATTTTGCATAAAAATGGTTTCTTGCGTTTTTCTCCTCAGGCACACCGTTCTTAATTAAAATAATTAAATTAAATTAGACGGGCGGAAGCATGCCTATTAAGTGAAGGTGGTCATATCCAACAATTTTTATAAAACAAAATTTTTCATTATCAATGTTAATAAAAATAATAAATAGTAGAGCTAATTTTTCATTTTCATTTAACATTTTTTAACTTTCAACTCTAAACTTTCAACAGTGTTTACTGCGGTAATAATTCATATTATGTAGATATAAAAATAAGAGAAAACCCTTTATTCAGGTTGCAAAGAAAAGGGAGTTCAGTGCTAAAGAAAGAGTAGCAAGATAGGAGTGATATGTATATTTTTTATTGAAATGTCAATTATTAATAGAAGTGAGTGACCCGTAATTACCTGTTCTCAGTTAAGAAATAAAAACTAAACCGACCTTAAATCCCAAGACTGGCACAACCATAATGAAAACAATGGCCATTAATCTAATCTACGGTTAAATAAAACTTTTATCGCAATTTGCATCACAACAAAACTTTAACATCTTTTAACCCAAAACACAACTGTGCTAAAGGACCGACATTAAAAATTATTTGTTTAACCACAAAATCCACATTTAAATACTGGAAAGTTAAATAATGAAACCATCAAAATAGACGAACGACGCGACGAGACTGGATTTGCACATGGCCTGTGTCTTTGTTCTCGGCTCCGCGCTCCTGCATTAAATATAGTTTTAAGTAAATTTTCCTCATTGGCGTCGTTCTTGTTAGGGGTACCTACCCAACGTTTTGGTCAGTTAAAAAAAATGAAAGTATGGAGTATTTCTCTAGGATACCCAAGACTACGTTATAATATGATTCAATTTGTTTCATCTTTAAATCGACGCCCAAATAGAACACCCTGTTTATCGGGCCCAGTCCATCAGTGCCGCCAATAAATTCCACTTGTTTTATCCCTTTAGTTTTCTTTAAATCTCTCATTAACTTTAATTATATTGTTAACATAAAATTCAGCAAATGAGTACGTACATTATTTCGAAACTATTTTATATATCTCGTATAGAAACTGATCTTCAGAAGAATTACCACTTTAGTTTTAACCAGGTAATAACTTTAAGACTTACTGACCGTAAGTTTTGCTATTAAAGTGCAGCACCTCTCTTCTCGTAATTATCAGCAAATTAATTGGATACGTGATAGATTATACTTCTGTTTACACGCCTGCCTCACATTTCCTATTTTCCGCCAGTTTCTTAAGAAAAACCCGATAATTGTATTGATGTTCTTTTGTACAATATTCTTGTTTTTTTTTAAATAAGCTTAATGTGTTTCTTAAATTTTAAAATTTTAGTTAGCACCATTTTATTGTTATTTTATTTCTTTCTTGTTCTATTTCAAACCATATTATTGGTCATTTTAATTCACTTAATTTCACCATAAATTATTATTATTAGGTTTTTGGTAGATTTATAGTCAAAAAGTATTTATTTGGTAAGATAAAAATCAATGAAAGAAAATACTATTTAGTAGTTGCAGCCGGTGTGGGAGGACTCTGTGGTGCCCTCTCCCGGCGAAATTGCCTCTGCTAAATTAAAATACAACAATTTACTAAATATATTTTAATAATAATAAAGAACGAACTGCCATACTCCTCAATTGCGGTCAATTTAGTTTGCGATCTGCATATAAAAATATGTAAAAACGCTAAAATGGACTCCATAAGAGATTAATAAATTCCTTCAGCACTGTAGGAAGCGTGTTAAAATGCACGAGGAATTGATGTATTTAAAAAATTTAAGTACTTTAAAAACCCTACCGCATGCTACCTAACTTTTAAGCAGTAGCGGCTCTTCCACAATTTGGTCAATGACTTCTCACAGTATTTCTCTTCTAATGCAACCTAATATTTATTAGGTTTAAAATTCATTCAATCAGCCAAACTTGGTTTGTTTCGTGTACTAAGTATTACAAATTTAATTATTATTACCTCTAATATTCCCTCGTCCTCGTATCTCACTCATGTGCATACTCACGGGTACTACTAGGTGGCGGTACCGCCACTTCTTTCTACCCTTTGTAAAATTTCGGGGCCGTGATTTTGGTGACAGTCTCTTCGCATGGTCTTTCTCGCGAGACAAAGACAAGTAATATTATTGCCATGTGTGCAAGAGAGAAATAAACACATGCTACCACGTCAATAAGAGACAATATACTCTTTAGGCTATTGTCTAACTTTTTAGACGGTCGATTAGAAAAAAAGTAATATGGCTTTGTTCCCACAGCAGTCCGTCACAATTAAGATTCTGTGCAATAGACTCGGACGGTTTGAATTGGTTAGAGAACCGTCACACTATCGGTAACCTGTCCGTGATTGCTTGTGGGAATAGGGCTTAGGATATCCCAGGAGTTAACCAGTATTAGTTTCTAAACATACATTTATGTTTTTGAAAATGCCTATATTAATTATATTTAAAATGGACTGGACTGACACCTCTTTTTGAGCTTCTTATGTAATAAACCACATGATTAATAACGGTCTCATTCCATAAATAAATCAACGTTAACTTTTACTTGCGGTATAACGGAAGTGACAGAAATAGAAAGAATGGATTCCGCCTAGTGCCATAACTTGAATTTAAAGATATGTCTACCAGTTTCCGAAAACTTTTATTATGCCTCTTACAGTCAATCATCCTACCTTTGTCGTAAACAAAACAATGGCTACATTTTGCCAAACAACAAAATATTTCAAAAGTGATTTTCTTTGAATCCACACAAACAATTTTGTAGAAACCTGTTTCATATTCAGCGCCAAGCGTAATTCTTTCCAACAAATCGAAAATCCTGTTTCAGACATCAACCACTGTCGAGATCTTAGCGCCTGAAAAATCGACTGGCGGGATTTTGTTGGTTGACAAAATGTCACCAATATTAGACACAAAAATTAAATAAAGGTATATTCTGACTAAAACTGCAGGACATGGGCTCGGCACGGACTCGGTATAGGTAAGGGACGCCATACTTAAGGCCTATTCTCACTAGACGTACAAGGCAGGGACCCGGCTCGGGTTCGGCTCGGGCTCTGCTGTATGTTACCGTTATCGATAGGTGCAAGCACATTACATGCGTATATAATGAGAACGGTTGTTGAGAAAACCCATTTAGATAAAGAATAATACATTTGGCAGGTTTTATGCCCATCCAATGCCAGGCACCATAATGAGCATAGCAGGGCCGTAGCTAGAGGGGGGCTGGTAAAAAAATATTGAGCACTGGTAAAACAGATTTTGAAATAGAAAAAAATAAGTGTCAACAATGTCTGCAAGTTATTTGATAAGTTTAATAAAATAAAATTATTTAAATAATTTCGTCATACGGGTAGAGTCCTGCCCCTGTCTGTTCCGTTTTCCCTTTTTTAGAGCTATTTTAAATTAACAAAAGTATAACCCAATGCAATAAAATATTGTTACAACATAAACAAAAAATAATTAGGTATTTATTTTTAAAGAAAAAAATTATAGTAAATATTTCTATTGAAACATTTTTGATTAAAGAAGTGTGATGATTTATAATAATAAAAAAAATTGTGCGGGAAGAAACGAGAATGCTTTATTATGAATATACAAAACGGCACTTAAGAAAGAGTATTTCAAAACCTAAGAATTTGCACCAAAAACTGCTCCTAGATTTACGCTCCAAAAATACATGATTTCTGAAAAACCGTCAATTTTGGCGTGGAGAGCGATATTTACTTATTTTTAATTATGAAAAATCGAGCTCAAAAAACGCTGGTTAGAGTCATACATACGTCCTATGTTAAAATTTTGGATTGACACTAATATTCATATTGTTTACAAATATTTTTTTTAATAAAGAGCCAGCTAGGAAAATCAGAAAAAAACATTTACAAAAACAAATTTTAATAATTTTGATGAAATTTGTTAGTAGTTAGGTGAATTTTAAACGAACTTTGGACGTGACCCCGAAAATGTTTCGCCTGCGGCGCTTTTCCGTCTTCTTTCCTAGGTACAATATCATGAAATACATGTAGTCCCAACTGTCCTTTTCTCCAAAAAAAAATGTCCTACTTACGCCCATTTAGGCGGGCAAAATCCTCACTTCGAGTCCTCCCCGCGGGCGCCCGCTGGTAATGACGAAAGTCAGCTAAGACTGAGTCTGGCACATCAATTGCCTTCGCTCAGTCGTGTTGTGAGGTACCTAAATCCGAGGTGGTGTGAGCAACTGTGCCTAGGATGGAAGGCTGAGGGTGAAATCAGCCTTTAACGAGCTCCTGTGGTGGACCAGGCAATCACCGCAGTATTAGCGCCTTGTCCTGGTATGCCGGCTCTGCCAGGATCGACCTTTATTTCCGAGCTTACTCGTGGGACCTACATGGAAAACGAAAAAGAAAAACCAAAAGAGAACGCTGAAGATAATCAGCTCAAGCTACCAGGCGGTGATTCGGTCACCGAGGGTAGCCCATACAGTATTAATGAAAGCGAGGAGGAAAAGCTGCTACGATCACCTGACACAAAGCAGGCGGATCCTAAGGACAGCAAACCTCACAGAAAGGTATCAGCTGGTACAAGAAAGATGCGACAGTGCCAAAGGGCTAGGCATCTTCTAGTAAAACTGGAAAGCAAACAGCCAGCTGAACTCTTAAGTAGGGACAATGGGACGATAAAGTGGGCAAGAGAACTCTTGGCCCAAGACCCATTCCACGTCCCCTATACGTATCAAAAACCGGGTGCAACCTTCGAGAGAAGTGTCGCTGGAAAGAGGACACGTTCTACAGACGATGAGAGCACCCCAAAAGAACTAAAGAAAAGAAAGTCCTTTCCACAGCAAGGCAAAGCTGGAATGTCTTCTAGGGGACTTACTGCGGAGACCAAGAAAGTCTCTGCGGTAGTTTCAAAAACGAAGAGTTCCGCTGCGCTTAGTAGTGGAGGGGGCCAGAAAAAGTCTGCTTTCAGGGAGCGGTCCGACAGTAGAACAATGTCGGAAGTGACCCGCAGCAGCCTCCAAGTGGCCGTGATTGATGCCGGCAATAAATGCTGGAAGATCACAGCAGACCGCTGGATCCTGGTTGAAAGGAGGCTAACGGAAATCCTTTTGGAGTTTCTAATAGCCAATCCTGCCGACAGGATCCCTCAGTACGACACCTCAGGATGGACTAGAGGAATAAAGATCATCAATTGCACTGATGATTTTTCCTTAGCATTTCTGAAAGAGAGTGTCAAAAAGATCGGACAACCTTGGGAACTTGCCCAATTACAGGTCATCCCCCGCTCGGAACTTCCAGAGTGTCCGAGAGCTAGAATTTGGTTGCCAGTGCCAACCATTCCAGAGAAGTCCTTGCTGCCACTCTTGGCAGCCCAGAACCCGAAGATTCCTTGCAAGGAATGGAAGGTTCTAAAGATGGAGGACCCAAAACCCACAGGGAGGAGCGTAATCCTCCAGCTCACAGACGAGTCGCTACCAGCCCTAGAGGAAGCTCAGTTTAAGCTTCACTGCGGCTTTAATGCGATCGCTGTGAATATATATAAGGGCATCCCCAAACACAAGGGGATTGACCAGAAAGTTAATCTTGCCAAACCCAAGCAGGATGTCGGAAGGAAGGAGGAGACAGTGACATCTGCCACGGTAATGGAAGATGAACAGAGTGCGGCTCCAGAGAAGGAGCCGACTCAAGAAATGGAAGTTGAACCACAACAGACGCCCAGCGATGTTGCGAGTGGTCCAAATCAACCTCCACCACAGTAAAATGGCCTCTAGCCATCTGGCTCTTCTCATGGAGGAGAAGGGCCTCGACATCGCCTTGATCCAGGAACCTTGGGTCAGAAATGACGCCATATGTGGATTAAGGCTAAGAAACTACTCTCTCTATTACGCCAGGGGCAATGGTAAGCCAAGAACTTGTATTTTAGCTAAAAATAAAGTATTCCTAATGCCTAATTTTAGTAACCAGGACATAACAACGGTCAAACTGGAGCGCAAAGGAGGGACACCAATAATACTGTCATCCGTATACATGGCGCATGACGTTCCAACTCCATCGGTAGATGTCCAAAATATTGTGGAATCTACCAGGATTTCTAAGCAAAGCCTAATCTTGGGATGTGATGCCAACGCCCATCACACAATATGGGGTAGCACGGACATCAATGACCGAGGTGAGTGTCTTTTTAATTTTATTATAAATACTAACCTTAGCTTATGCAATAACGGTAATACACCTACATTTGTTACTGCGAACAGACAGGAAGTTCTTTACGTCACGCTTACAAATGAATCCAACGATCTAAAGGTACAAAACTGGAGAGTGTCCAGCGAGGATTCGTTCTCGGACCATCGTTGGATTCTATTTGATATCAGTGAGTCCACGTACTTGCCTACACCATTTCGTAACCCTAAAAGAACAGATTGGGAAAAATTTTGCGGAATCATCTCTGGAGAACTGGCAAAGTCTCCCAATAATCTCTTACCAAATAAGGCTTCAATTGATGAAGCAGTTAATAAACTAACAAATACCCTGGAAGCAGCATTTTTCAAAAGCTGTCCGATAAGCAGACCAGCGAAAAAGCCATACCCACCATGATGGAACGCAGAGCTGGGTCAGCTAAGAAGGGACATGCGAAGGCTATTTAACAAAGCAAAGAGCAAACGTACTAAAGATGAGAGCTCTTATAGAGAGGCTCTAAAGACGTACAAGAAAGCGATTAGAAAATCTCAAAGAAGCGCTTGGCACAATTACAGCGAGCGGATTGAGAGTACAAACGAAGCCGCTAGACTTAGAAAAGTTCTATCAAAGGAGCCTAGTGCTCCCTCTTTTCTAAAAAAAGATGATGGGACATACACAGAGAGTAGTGGGGAAACCCTTGAACTGCTGATGGATTCCCACTTTCCTGGTAATACATCGGCCATAGAGCCCCTTATCGATCAAGGAGACGTTCCGGATTTGAATAGCATTCAGTAGTCACTTACGATAAGCTAGAATGGGCGATTGACTCATTTGAACCTTACAAATCACCAGGATTAGACGGGATAATGCCCGCCATGCTACAAAGAGGGAAGAGAATCCTGATCCCTTGGCTCTTGGTGATATACAGAAGCAGCTTGCATTTTACTTACATGCCGGCTGACTGGAATAAGATAAAAATAGTCTTCATCCCTAAGGCTGGTAAGAGCAGTCATGTAACCGTCAAAGACTTCAGACCAATAAGCCTGTCTTCGTTCCTTGTCAAAACATTGGAGAGGTTACTGGATCTGCATATCAAGAACTCGGCGAGAGAGCGAGAATTAAGCTCGTCTCAACACGCTTATACCAAAGGGAAATCAGTGGAAACGGCGCTACACGAAGTAGTAGGCACTATTGAGAAATCCCTTAACAATAAAGAGTACACCCTAGGTACCTTTTTGGATATTGAAGGAGCCTTTAATAACGTCACGACCGAGGCAGTGTGCGACGCTTTAATAGAAACAGGGGTCGATAACTACATCTGCCGTTGGATTAGGAGGATGTTGAAAGGCCGTCAAATCTGCTCTAGTTTGGGAAGTAGCGAGATGGTCAGATTTGCTGGAAGAGGAACTCCGCAAGGCGGGGTTCTGTCACCAACACTCTGGCTGAGAGTTTTAAATAAAGTTCTCATAGCGTTGGAGAAGGCTGGAATAAAAGTGATTGCATACGCTGACGATATAGTTATACTAGTGTCAGGTAAATTTGTAAACACAATCAGCGACCTAACAGGAATGGCGCTACGAGTACTACAACAGTGGGCCATGAAATGCGGGTTAAAAATCAACCCCGAAAAAACGGAGGTAGTTCTATTCACACGCAGAAGGGTGATCGAGAACTTCAGACTCCCAGTACTCGACAATAATGCTTTAGTGCTTAAGGAAAAAGCAAAGTATTTAGGATTGGTACTTGACTCCAAGCTAAACTGGGGCATAAACTTGCAAGAACGAGTTAAAAAAGCGTCGGTAGCATTATATGCCTGCAAAAAAGCAATTGGAAAAAAATGGGGACTAAAACCCCACATAGTACACTGGATCTATACAGCTATTATAAGACCTATATTAATATACGGGGTCCTGGTTTGGTGGACCGCTTTGGAAAAAGCAGTGCACACTAAGTCAATAACAAAGATACAAAGGGCAGCTTGTTTAGAAATAACCGGAGCCCTTAAGTCAACCCCGACAGCGGCGCTAGAGGTCATGTTATATATACCCCCCTTGGATATCTATGGAAAAAGTATAGCTGCAAAAAGTGCCCTGCGACTAAAAGAGTCGAAATTCTGGAAGGAAACTAACTACGGGCACAGCAGTATACTAAAGATTCACCCGGGGAATAATCTACGAGACCCGACTGATTACTCTGTCCCAATAACATGCTTCGATAGAAGGTATTCTATACACATTCCGAGTAGGGAAGAGTGGGAAGGCAATCAGAATATAACGAAAACAGATCACGCAATCTTCACAGACGGTTCAAAGATGGACGTTGGTGTGGGAGCCGGGGTCTTTTCCGAAAGTTTACAAATACAGAAATCGTATAGACTCCCCAACTATTGTAGTATTTTTCAAGCGGAAGTACTGGCAGTAGAGAAGGCGGTCAATATCCTGCAAGAACACCTTGGCTTGGGAGTAGCCTCGTCAATCACCATCTTCAGTGATAGTCAGGCGGCGATTAAGGCAATCTGTTCCAGCAGCGTCAAATCAAAGCTCGTAAAGCGATGCCGCAACAATCTATGCACACTTGGCAACCAACATCGGGTTATTCTGTGCTGGGTTCCTGGACACTCCAAAATAGATGGCAACGAGGCTGCCGATGCGCTCGCAAGAGAGGGCGCAGGCATGCCAGCTGATCTAGCAGACAATACAGTGAACAAACCACTGGGATTGGTCAAAGAGGAGATTGACTACACGGCCAAGCAGCTTGCACAGAACAGATGGACAGGGTTGACAACCTGTAGTACATCCAGGCAACTGTGGCCCACATTCGATAAAAAGAGAACCGCAGAGCTATTGAGACACAGTCGAAAAGACGTGAGAAATATTACTGCGGTTGTTACCGGACATTGCCTCTTCGGTAGACATGCCGAACGTATGCAAATACCCACTAACGACTTCTGCAGAAGCTGCAGAGATGAGGAAGAGGAAGAAAGTATTCAACATTTTCTGTGTGAATGCCCTGGCCTCGCAAGAAGGAGGTTCACTACTCTGGGTGAATCATCTTTCGATAGCCTGGAGGAACTAAACAACTTACAACTTGGACGGCTGAGCAGATTTCTGAACAGTAGTGGCTGGTTTGAATGAGTTGTTAAAATCCTTCCGCGGTTACGTCGCATAAACCATCAGTGATCTGATGAAGGTGGGTTCTACGGAACACGTGTGGTATCACAACGGACCTAATCAGGACTACGTGAGACCGTTTGGTCAGAACCAAGGGTCTGCCACTCTTACCTAACCTAACCTAACCTACGCCCATTTAATCCCCCCCACCCCCCCTGAGCATATTTTCTGGCTACGCCACTTCTTATAATAAATATAATACATGCATATGAATGAAGCATGTCGGATGTCGGTCGTTCTAAAATGTAAAAAAACGTCCCTTAAAAATCCAATATAATTATATTTCAACGTGAGAATATGGGCCCTGGTAAGAAATCGAATAGCCCTACCAAAAATTTGGTTCTGGCTACGGCCCTGGAGCATAGACCTTAACCTACATGTTCCAAAAGAGAAAATATCTTAAACATATTAAATTGCAGCTGCATCATTAAAATCTGTTCTTTTATAAGGAGATTTAAAATCGGTATTGGTTTTCTTGAGGAAAAAAATATTCTGGCTTTAAAGGTGAGACACTCCAATTATTTTTTTCCCTAAACCGAAACTGCAAAGTAGTTATCCAATTTCGCTAAGTAAGATTAAAATAGGGTGCCGGTGCACATGATAAAAATGAACTTCATATCCTGTTAAAATGAATTTCCCCGGAGCTGCGAAAACATTAGTACATAAGCGCATAATCCTTTTAGCTGAAATATGGCGTAACATTTAATTTCCTAAATTAAAACAGCGAAAACTGTTTATAATTTAGTATAATAAAAATGAATTATTAATGAACTAATTAATTTATCGATTTTTAAAATAGAAATCAATCTGTTTTTCATTTATATAGAAGAATATATGAGTTTCTTAAATTATCGGGGTCTAAACGTTTAACCTGAGACTAATACTATAAGAATATTGTTCAAAAATATGCATAGGTTCGTAATGCATTAGCCGTTAACAGAGTGGCCAAACGAAAACGAAATAACGTACTTACACTGAATTGGGATATTTATACTCATAAAATAGAAGCTTATCCCTTTTTTACCGCTGTAAGGATTAACACAAACAAGCACAAAACATTTTAAACTTACGAACCTTTAACTTAAATAAATACTTCATTGATTTGGCCATCTACGATACTTAATAATAGAGAAAGACGCACAACAGACATGTGCAGAGTAAACAAATGAAAAAAAAGAAGGATGAGAGACGGAGAATTGCCAATCTGACAAGTTCTGATATACGTTTTAAAATTAAGATCAACTTTAAAATAAAGTTTCTATTAAAAAAAATAATAATAATATTAATAAGGTATCATCCGCTAAACTAGCAGTTCTTTTGTAACCCTTAGTAAAATTTTTGTAATACTATTTTAATTAGAAAGGCTAGGAAACGATGCCGCGATTCACGCTGGTATGAAAGGCTCTCAAATTACAACGTTTCAACTGGTAAGTATATCCAGTCGTCTTCAGGTAAATACTAACTAACTACAGCTATATTTATAAATGCACTGAAGCATAACTGAAATGGATATAGTCATGCGTTTAATTCATGCTCGGTCTTCTAAGATTACATCTACTACAAAGGTTTCCAGATATTTCCTATATATTATGAGGCCTTACTAATACAACCTGTGTTCTGGTGTATGGTGGCAGCTTCATTAAACTTCTTCCAGTATAGTTCTTTTTGCAGTATTTCGGCTTCTGTCCACGTAATATGATGGCCGTGAGTTCATGCATGGTCAGCTAAACCTGATCTCTTCTTTGAGCGTGTTGTTCCTTTTTTTTTATGATAAAACACCTGCACTGTAGGAAAAATCCTTTAAGGCGCTCTGGGAGCGGTGCGTGTGCGAAGAAAGCGATTAACGTTGGTCTTGAAACGTTGAAGATTGTATTCATTGGGGAACACGACCTCAGGAAGATCATTCCACAAAGATGACGTTCTCCAGATGAAAGAATTCTTGAACAATGAAGTTCGAGGAGTACTAAGCTGAACAACATATGGATGAGCGGCAGTGGTTCGCCGTGTATTTCTGTTTTGCATTGCTCTAGGTGGAATCAAGTGGGCAATGTCAGTCGAACACCTGCCATGGAAATATCTGTAAATGACGAAGACGAAACCAACAAGCCAAAAAGACGAAAATAACTGTGTCTAACAGACACTAAAACTTCAAAACTCTTCTATTATTAAAGGAACATTGTCTCAAACCTTTAAACAGATACAAGACAAAAGTAGCAATAGAGCGGTAGAAAAAATGTATTATTATTTTTGTTGTATCATTAAAATTTACGAAATATTTAACATACTTTTCTTAATAGTTGTCAGCTATTGTACAAATATTTAGACCGCCCCAACCTAAATGAAATATTCAAGACAAATACGATGAATTTGAAAATTAACTTACAAACAAAACAATACATAACGAACTTGTACAGTTAAACAATTTTTGTCTTATATCAAATATTTATTTTCCAATTCTTTCAAGAAATACTACTTTGAGCTATAAAAAAAATGTTTAATTTAAAAATTGAACTTTTTTTTAGCTAGTTAGTGCTTCAACCATATAATATATCAAAGACGCAGAAACCCTCTAAATATTTGTTATTTACAAATTCTACCTTTCCATCTTAATAAAGAGTTTAGACTTCAAAGAGATTAAAATTTCAAAGGAGAGCTTTTCTTCTGTTCTGAACTATTAAAAAGAATTTTTTAACATTATTTTTACCTCGCCATTTTTATTTTTACCAGAAGTATTTTATAACTTTTTTTTTAATCTTAAGGGTGGCAATGAAAATTGAATGAATTTGAAGAATACTTACAAGAAAAGAAGGCAGTTAATATATGGAAAAACTTTACGTAACCTTCTCACTTTTCTTTTATCCCTTGATACAAAATTATAAACTAAAATCATTTGAGTTTCGCATCATAAATTATTTGTATTAAAATTTTTCGATGGTATAAATAATAATAAATAATTTTTTACGGATGGAAAAGTAAAAAATGGACTTTTTCTATGTTTAAAGGGGGCAAACTTGCATTTTTTTAAATGGGACACCCTATATATTTTTAAATATTATGATTCAGTTTATCACAGTTTTTTTAAAAATATATAATACTTTATAGCTGTTTTCTATGTAAAGCTCAAAATTTACATTTTTCAACAAATTTACATTTTTTTTAGTAGGCCCAGACGGGTATTTAGAAAAACAAAAGATGACAGGCGTGTTATCTAAAATAATCTTTATTTACTGTCAAAATAGGTTATCCATTTGCTGTTCTTCATTTCTGTTAATTATTAATCCTATCCTATTTTATCTGTTGATGTTTTGTGGTTTGTGCTACTTTTTTAAATTAAATTACATTACAATAGGTACTGTTCAAAATACCAGTGTCAGTGTTCTAAACAAAATACCTTTTTTTTAATCAAAAGTAAATGAAAATATAATAATTCAGATGTAAACCAAACACTGACAAGACGAGAATGACAAGCTGTCGCCTTCTGATTCCAATTGATAACAAAAGAAGGGCATGCTCAGTGCAATTCAGCACGATTTTATTATTTCTGCGAATATATGTTTCAGAACGCTTTTTCATAAAAAGCGGAAAATTAAAAATATCTCTTAGTTATTCCAATATAAATAATAAAATAATTGTAGTTTTTAATTTTTTAAAGTATAACACAACTAATTGTTATTTATATTTATAGGTATATATTTTTAAAATCAGTATTTTATATTTGTGAGAAGCTTGTGACAATCTGAATTGTTTAATCTTAAAATTTATACGGTGTGCCATTTAAAAAAATGTAAATTTGTTAAAAAATGTAAATTCTGAGCTTCACATAGAAAACAGCTATAAAGTATTATATATTTTTAAAAAGCTTGTGATAAACTGAATCATAATATTTAAAAATATATAGGGTGTCCCATTTAAAAAAATGAAAGTTTGCTCTTTTGCTCGAAAACAATTAAACATAGAAAAAATCTGACTAAGTCACTGGATTCTACGTGAAAAAAACTGATAAGGCCATTTTTTACTTTTTTGATAAGTTGCAGCCTAACCGAGATACGGGGTGTGTCACAAAATGCAAAATTTTCAAAAAGACCCCGTATCTAAAAAACTAAGGGGGCAATGAAAATTCTCTTTAAGACATCGTTTGTTTCTCAAAAAAGTAACACAGTGCCGCGAAAGCCGCAACCTTCTATCTTTATTAATAACGCAGATAACCCGTAAAACATATACGAAAACTGGACACCCTGTACATTAGCACTCTGTGGGGGCTCCTTAACTATAAGAGTATAAATGGATCCACTTATTGAGGTAAATACTTCTATTGTTTTTATACGCATACTGTAATACTGCGTAGATTTCGGCTTAAAACACTGTGAGCGAATTTCTCAGAGATATAATTACGTTCGTCTCCGGTTTTACTTCATGTATATCCGCTCCGGTGCCCTCTTTGGTTTTTATCCTACAAAAACTACTTTTTATTTAGATCTAACTTAAGGTCAAGGTCACAAACCTCAACAGGCTTCGCTCAATGTATTGTGTATTGCATAGTAATTTACCAACTTTTATGAAGTCCATATTGATAAACAAAATACAGTATCTTAGTTTATATATGTAGTTCATCAGCTGATCTTCATACGATTAAAATAGCCCACCAATACTATTTGAAAAATAGGACAGAGTTGTAGCCAATAGATGTCAAAGTAAAAGACGTTAGGAAATGCAGAAATTGTAATTTTAAATGCATTTTTATCTTATTTTGTTTCATAATAAATCTATTTTTTCTATTTGGGAACCATAAAGTCTTCATTATGGGTTTCCATTGGGTTGCATAAGCAATTATTTTATTCATTTTAAACACGCATTTTTTATTTTCTTCCTGTTGGTAACAACACAATACCGTTTTGAAATTCATGGCACACCATACTAAAAAAGTCCGTGTTTTGTGCATCATACTAATCCCTTTTCTCTTCTGTGACCAAACCAACTTTCTGTTTCTGTTAGTGTTGCCAACCTCAAAAAAAAATAAAAATTTTGACTGGAAACTATTAACTACATTTTTATTTGAATTTCCTTAAAAATGACCCAAATAGAAAAAGTATTATAAAATATTCGTTCCATAAGACAAATTTTAGAACACTCGTCTAATTAGGACACTCCCCGCTACGCGGCTCGTGTCCTAAACCAACGCGTGCTCTAAAATTTGTCTTATAAAACTTATGTTTTAATATACTATTATGATACAGTTGCCAGTCTCGTAATAAATTTATTACGAACCCTTTTTTTTATTATTTAAAGGTTGGTAATATAATAATATTAATCAAATGTTTTATTCTGTTGACGTCTGGCTTGGCCTACTGTAATTTTTATATATAGTACATGTTTTACTATACTTATCCCGTTATAAAAACCACCGCAAGCGGCTCATCTTCTACCATCGACACGTGCTATAAAATGATGATTATTAAAACGAGTACTTTAATATACTGTTATAGCCACGTTTAGTTTCTTTATTACGCAAATTTAAAATAGTATTATACGCCCAGAGAGCTAGAGTAAGTGCACCATATAATTCCTAATAAGTAAACTAATAAGAGTAACAACTTAATTTTTTATAGTTGCCAGCACAGCAACTAAAACGATAATAATAAAACTATTTATAAACTTATACAATTACCTTAATTTCCTTACATTGAGCGAGCGTTTTCCTTTCAAACCAATTAATGAGCATAATACCTTTTAACGCCACAAACCCGAGATTCTTGTTCCTCGCCATATAACTAAAAGTTTCCCGTTTAAATCATTTAAAGCGCATAGCTCAGGTGCAGCACTCAGGTATGATTAATTGGAGATTTTTTTCAAATAAATGCCAGGATTTAAGAAACGCGAAGGAACATAAATGAGGGACAAATTGCCAACATAAATTAGTTTGGGTTATTATTTGGCGTATTTAAATTTTAATCCCTTATTTTACAGGAAAAAATGCATCCAAAAAGTAAAAAATCGATCACCTATGTATTTAATTCAGATAAGCAACGATATTTTTATTTTGTCTGGTTAAAAAACACATCCTTTAAATTTTATATAATATTTATATAATGTGAATCTCTTAACAGGAATAAATTTGGTAACAAACGAATCAATCCATCCCTTAAAAAAATCCAACGGGTACTTTTTTTCTTGAATTTTACCCTTCATTCAAGGTATTAAAAATGGAATGTAATATTTACTTGTAACCATATCAGCGGAAAAAAAAACAAGTTTTTTTTATTTTTGATATAAAATGGTCATGTTAATCGGACAACTATTGGTACTGGCATAGCTATGGTACTGGTTTAAGTAAGAATTAGGAGGTACTAGTGCAGATTGCTAAAGACAATCTGTTTTTTTTTTAACCACAGTTTCTAAGTTCTGGTCGTGGGACAGCGATTCCTCTCTGGAACTCAAACAAAGCTCTTCAAAGAGATTGTTAGGCACAATATTCAAAACTCGTAAGAATCGGCCTAATGCACAAAAAGCAGAAAAAGAGATATAACCAATACACAACATTCTATATGTCAAAGTCAAAGACTAGGATAATGATACAATATCAATACACTATTTAGCTCCAGAGATTATTTAAGAATCCACCTGACTAAGACGAAATCAACAAGCCAAAAAGGCAAGAAAAACTGTGTACCAGATCCCCTGCGAGTGTGGCCGATCTTATATTGGTAAGACACTAAGACCACGCGAAGGAAGGATCAAAGAACATAAGAACAAGCTGAGCTGACCACGCCTGGACGCACGACCATCATATTATGTAGACAGAGGCCAAAATCCTGCAGAAAGAACCTCACTGGAGGAAGATGAAGTTTAAAGGAGCTGCCACAATACACCAAAATCTAGGTTGTTTTAGTAAGCCTTTATTCGATATAAGAAACGTCTGAAAACCTTAAGTTAAGTTAAATATTATGTAAATATCATCTTAGACTAAGACTACGTAAAAGTTAAACGCATGACTCATCAGGTATGAGCATGACTCGTCCCAGTTTTGTGTTATTGCTAAGCTAGTACAAATAGAGGTGTACTTACCATACTTATTTAGTATTCATTCACTAGAAGACGACTAGAGATACTTACAAGTTAAAACGTTGTGATTAAAACAAATAAAGACAATGTAAGTCCAAAACTCTTCTGTCATTCAAGAAACATCATCGTCTCCAACCCACAAACAGACACTATTTTTGAAAAGTTTTGAATATATAGACAGATAGATCGACAGACAGACAGGGGAAACAAATTTTTTGCGATAGGAACCCTATAATGTCGACATCTGATAATATCTCAGAAAAAAAAGTTCACAATTACAATACCTTGCTTTTCGAGGATAGTAAAAATTCCAACCTCAGATTTAACTGCTGAAGACAAGGTAAACTACTAAAAATATGCCGTTTTTATTTAAAAATGTAAAGAGAACCCAATACAATAATTACAAAACTTAGTTGACTTATTCTGAAATTTGTTACTTAACATCCACAATTTTAAATTTGGGAGAGTTTTTTTGACGATATTTCTATTTTAAAATTTAATTTTAACGTTTAACAATCAACTGACCAAGACCCTCGATAGCCTGGAGCATCGAAGACAGGTTGGTGATTTGGCTCTCTTTTACAGATATTTCCATGGCAGGTGTTCGACTGACATTGCCCACTTGATTCCACCTAGAGCAATGCAAAACAGAAATACACGGCGAACCACTGCCGCTCATCCATATGTTGTTCAGCTTAGTACTCCTCGAACTTCATTGTTCAAGAATTCTTTCATCTGAAGAACGTCATCTTTGTGGAATGATCTTCCTGAGGTCGTGTTTCCCAATGAATACAATCTTCAACGTTTCAAGACCAACGTTAATCGCTTTTTTCGCACTCGCACCGCTCCCAGAGCGCCATAAAGGATTTTTCCTACAGTGCAGGTGTTTTATCATAAAAAAAAAAAAAACTTTACTACTTACTAACTTTGTTCACATCAATTAAAAAATATTTTCAAGCCACAAAATCATCTTTGGGTTAATTAAAAGACTTGTCATATTTATGTTTGTCTTTCTTTAAAAAATTTAATTTCAAAAGATGGTAACCAAATTGACTAAAATATAATTTATCTTATTACCATTTTAATCAGAAAAGGAATTTCGGGTAGGTAACGTATAATATAAATTTTACATTGCAAGAGTGCATTTCTACATTTGGATTGCCAGAGCGAAATTATTATTTTACAATCAAATTGTATTTACAAATTTCTGCACCAGCCATCTTGCAGAGACGTGTAGTGAATTTCAGTGCGAGGAATCTTAATTATCATGCCCCAATAATCTCAATTTCTGATGTGGATTTTGAATGGATGGAAAATAAAGACAGAACAGGAAATAGTATTAAAGCTTGTGTTGCTATTTTGAGAAGTAGGGTGTGCTTACGATCAGAATCCTATAAAATGTATTGAAGTAAAAACTGACTTATTATTTTTTTAAAAGGGTAAAATATAAATATTAAAAGGTATCGATTTTTTTGGCATAGGTATGCCCATGTCAAAGACCAAAACAATTAATTTTTTTTTAATAAAGAATATTTAGGTAAATCCTTAAATTTTATGAGAAATATAAAAATTTGAGAAAAAATGGGTGATACTATTTGACAGCTGGTCAGTTTTTATGAAGCACCCTGTGTATTTTTAGAAATCTTTAAACAAAAATTTAAAAAAAAATCAACGTGTTCGAGTCTCGGTCCATGCGTTTCCTGCTCAGGTAGTTCATTTACCTGAAATACTCAATATTCCAAACTTTATTAGCACACTGTAGTATAAAGATTTAGAAACAATAATATCAAATTATAGATAACAATTATAATTTTTATTAAAAATTCATAAAGGTATTTTGTCTATTTAAATATTTTTATATCTTTTTAAGAACGGTTTTAGTTAAATACTAAAATAAAATTTAAAAAAAAGTGTTTTTTTTAATTTATGATAAATTAAAATAAATAATATTATAGATAAAAAAATCATAAAAATCGAATTTAAAAGAAAAAAAATAAAATAAAATAGCAGCCTATTATCGCATAGTTTCCGCATATAACACAGTAGAATATTGCCTAACAGAAGATTCGCCATTTATCCGCTAGATGGCTCCTACCCCTAAATAAACTCGCGTCTATATCCCAACCTATTGCAGGCACACTGCGCATGTCAGGCGGATAGCGTGATGGCGGGTGATTTAAAATATAGTTAAAAATGGATTTAATTATTTTTTTACGTCACGTGTTGAGTCATAGTCGAGGTATTAAGTTTTCTTACAAGAACAGTTTGCCAGTTTGTTAATTTGTGATCTTGTGGGGCATAATTAAAATGTAGGGGCAGAATATTAATCAGTAAGTTTTGTTATGGCTGCGGCTGGTATTAATGCACTAAAAAAAAACAATAAGCCCTATGATTTCTTCTAACTATGACCCCCATAACAAAAAATCGGAATTTCAAAATCGTAGACTGTCAACATCGGTAACCACATAATATTTACAAAGCAGGGCAGGATGTCAATTCTAATAAGAACTTTTTTCCTGTAGTAGTTAATGTCAATAAATCGTTGAAATTTGTTACGTTGTCTTAGACGTGATTCAGATAGAGGAGACGTAGCGCCGACGTATCGCGGTGACATAACGTTGACGTGGCGTGGTTAACATAAAGAAAAGGCAGTTTTGTAGAGTCGTCCACAGTAGATGAATGTTAATACAATCCAATACATTTACTATTACAATAGTCTTTTGTCGGGTCGCACAAAGAATTTTAATAATAATTATTTAACCGGCAAGTTTGACTGTGACAGACGTAACATTGACAGAAATAATTTTTTCACAATCATACTGATCCGGTTACCTTCATTTTTAATTTACTAATCGCGCACCTTTGAATGTGAGTATATAATGCCTGTCAAAGTCATTTATGTCACAATCAAACTTACCGGTTAAATAATTATTATTAAAATTCTTTGTGCAGCCCGACATAAGTCCATTATAATTATAAATTGATGGATATTTCTCTATTATTTCGCAAAACATAATATTAAATTCAATATCATCACGCATGTTGAACGTATTGATGCAACAGATGCGAAAAGACAAGTCGGCGTCACCTCCGTGCGCTACTCGCGTGATGCAGATCACAAAGTTTTGTGTCTATCTCAAAAGTTTATAGTAAGTCTTATTCCCTTTTTATGTCCTTTCCAACGAGCAATCACAATATATACCTTTACATTTAAAAAAAAATGGGGGCGGTTCCTACTACCAAAAGAAACGCTCCCGTAGTTTTGCATTTTTTTAGCAAATAAAGGGGGCTTCCTAATACTGAATTTTTGCCAGTTAAAAATTCCATCCTGTACTTTAAATAAATAGAACTAAACTAATTTGCAAAGAAAGTGTCCACTCTGAAATTTGGAATTCATACTAGAGGAAAGTCAAAGTATCAGATACTTTAATCTTTAAAACTGGCAAATAATCCCATATGAACTTATTTTTTATTACTGAATTTATTCCAGTTAAGAATCCCATCCTGTATTTAATTTTACTTGTAAGAAATAAAATGTAAATCATATATTTTAAAGTAATGTTTTGTATTCAAATAATAATTTATGTAAATCACACAATCTGAAGTAATGACATGAATACATTTTGCATTGGAAATATTTCAAAGATTGAATATTATTAATATTAACAACAAAACTTGCTAGAAATTTGTTAAAACGACGCGACGTCGATAAATCAGTTATTTAGGGCTACAATGTGTAATACCAAAATCAGTATAGAATACGTACTTTATCAATTACCTAGATTCTTGTTCGGTATTCGCACAAAACCGCCTCATAAACTTCGTGCAATATTTGAATTTAGGTATTTACCGAATGTGTTTCTGAACACGCTTTTGGCAATTTGCGAAATGACGGGAACTTAAAGAGATAAACCATACATAAATATGTATACACGTGAATGATTAGAATTATTAAAATAAAATGAATACTTAAATATTGTAAGATCAAAAAATAAATACTCCAGTATGGCGAGGAATGTTTTAAATTAATACTCTTGGGAGGTAACCTAAATATGGTAAAAACGTTGATGGCTAGTGTCTGCTCCAAGAAAACTTTTCTAAATCTTTAATGTGTCTACCGAAATGTTTTCTTTATTTAGTAATATCTGTGTTTGAAAAATTTTCAAGAAACTAGCGACTTTTAACTAGGTTTTGCTTTTAGGGTTGTATTTCAGAAAGAGCACTAAATAAATTTTAATTTTACAATAGTATCATAAAATGGTTGATTTAAAAAGCGCAGTTTTCAATTTGTTTTAAAAAGATTGGAGATAACTAAAAATAACAATGGAATGGATGGCAGCTTTTTGGATCCAAAACTTATATTAATCAACAGAAAATATGTTACAAGCACTCACATTTACCTTGAAAAGACTTCACGTCCTTAAATCAATCGTATAGAATAAAGCTTTTGGGGCTTTATTGAAGCATTTCAAATAATCTTACCAAAAACTAGTCACATAAGATGCAATAGTTATTATGTAGAGATTCGCCTTACCTGAAATAAAGAAAATATATATAAATTAATATCATTTCCAACAAACATTTTTAAATTTAATTATTTAAAAATAATAAAATAAATCTTATCTGACAAAATCAAAATACTTCATTTATTCGGACCTAAATTTACTCATACTGAAACTTATTATTTACTTCAAGTTAAAGGAGTTGGAACTGCAGTCCCAAAAGATGTTTCAAAGTAAAGAATGTCCTGATGTAATTTTCCTGTTCGAAACGTACAGGGTGATTCACATCGAGCGTTCGTTTGAACTTTTGGGAAAACCACTGAAAGTATATTATTCAAATTCTGGGAGTTTATATGTTTTGATGTGCGCTCTTTACCTGAAATATTGGCGTTTGCCTGCCATTTCCTGTTATACCGATAATTAGCTATAATTTAATTCTTTTAAATACACTGCGTTCATTTATAATTATGAAATAAAGTAAATGTATAAATTATTTGAATTTAATTACATCAAAACTAGATCAATTCATTCCATTTACAGTAAATGAGGCTGTTTCTAGAACCTCTTGGCTGGTTTAATGGAAAGGTTGGCAGTCGCCAACTGCAGCCGAAAAGCTTATTGTGTCCCTTTTGTTTAACTTCTGGGTAATGTTAGCAAGACGGGAACTGCAGTTATTAACGTTCACACTGGGTTTATCCGTCAAACCCCCAAATGGTGTTCTATCCTTCTAGAGGAAATATCCTAAAGACAGATGTATCCGCTATAAAGGAGCCGCTTTAGAAGTCGACCAGTGTCATACTGCGTTCTTATCGCAAAAATCTTGAATTTTCTTTTTTATTAGACCCGTTACATCCTTCTTCTGGTAACTTTACAAGGCAGATCAACTCTTTGGAAACAATTGTCTCAACAATGGTTTTTTTAGGCTTACTGCTGGTAAAGTTACCAGAAGATGGATATAACGCACCTTAAGCATACAAACTCATCCGGGAATCAAACACGGATCGCCGGGGCCGAATTCAACAGATCTACCACTAAACTACCTTACCGCTTCGTTCAATGTATTTGTTTTTACTTTTCTTATATTACTTCTTATTCTTATCTTTTTCCTACGACCACCTATGAAAATTATAAAAAAAGCACGGTTAACTTGGCTCAAAAGCGCCGAATATCACACGCGTGTTGAAAAAAAATATTTCAACACTAGTGTTGAAAGGCAAGGCATACTATTTAATTTAAACATAATATGGTGCCAATTTGACAGACCACCCTATTTATTAAAAAGAACAAATTTTAGAAAGCAGTAATTGCAAAGTGTTTTTTTATTATGTATTTGTCGAGTGATTCAGAATTAGAGTGTGAAAATACACTATCTGAAATTATAAAAAAGGTTATATATCATAATATATACTGGAAAATCTATTACCAGAAAAAAACAAATCGCACTGAAGAAAGTGTCATGTATTAAACAACAAATGTTTATTGGTATCGATAGCGTAGAGAATAGAGCTCTAGCCTACAGGTCACCGGTTCAAATCCCATCAGGAGTATTTGCCTTTTTTTAATAAAAACATTAAATAATTGGAAGGTAAAAATAAGAACACAAAGTCTTCCTCCACTGATATATTATAGAAATATTTAGTCAACTTCTCTACATGTTTCGAATGCAGAAGCATTCATCTTCAGGAGAAAAATTAAAGAAGAAAGGGCCAGCAGATATCACCCTAACTGAGCAACATAAATATAGGTTCGGTATAAAATGAATGAAGAAATCAATACACATTGCATTGTGAATAAGAAAAGTATATGGGTTGAGACTTAAGGTATTGTGAAAACTTTAAAGGTGGAGTGAAAGATTTAACATCTTTGTGTGGAAGAACTGTCGAGAAATCAGAATGAAGTAAAAGGGAATGATCATTAAGCAAGCTATTAGCTAGTCATTAGAGAAAAACTTTTCCAAAAAGTCTTTTTGGAAAAGCACGCGGTAGCGGTCGAGCTGAATAAAAAAAAAAATTTCTTCCATAAAGCCAAAATGTTAGAATTTTGTAAAATTAAATGTTTATTTTTCCACTTTAATTACGTTTATTCGTAAACCTTTGAGGTTTACATCCAGCAATTATGTTTTAAATTATATTAAATTTCCAATGAATTTTTAATAGTCTTCTTCCTCACACTTTTATTTACTTCTCCAAAAAAATATGTTTTTCTCTAATGACTAGCTAATAGCTTGCTTAATGATCATTCCCTTTTACTTCATTCTGATTTCTCGACAGTTCTTCCACACAAAGATGTTAAATCTTTCACTCCACCTTTAAAGTTTTCACAGTACCTTAAGTCTCAACCCATATACTTTTCTTATTCACAATGCAATGTGTATTGATTTCTTCATTCATTTTATACCGAACCTATATTTATGTTGCTCAGTTAGGGTGATATCTGCTGGCCCTTTCTTCTTTAATTTTTCTCCTGAAGATGAATGCTTCTGCATTCGAAACATGTAGAGAAGTTGACTAAATATTTCTATAATATATCAGTGCAGGAAGACTTTGTGTTCTTATTTTTACCTTCTATATTCCCACTCCACTTTAAGTATGGACTACTTCTTCACATTAAATAATTTATAGAATTATTTTGAATTGATATATTCCTTGTTGGATGGATTTTTTAAATTTATGTTTAATGCATCTTTCCTTGATTCAATTTAAAAAAAAAATTTCTGGTTATCTAGAAGTTAATCCAGGATTAGTTATTTCTATGATATATAAAACAGGAAAAAATTAAAAAGTTAAACCACAAATAAAGGAAAAGCCTATTAACAAACTATGAAACCAGATATTAAGTAGAACATAGGTAAGCTTAAGTATGCTAATTTCAACACTATGGTGGATATTTTTTTTCAACGCTAGTGTTAAAATATTTTTTTCACAAACCAAAGGCTTTTTTAATAATTCTTTGTGGTCACAGGAAAAATGGTGTACATCACCCGTGTGAAAGGAATTATTCTAAAACTCGGATAATTTCCGCATTCGGCGGACGCCTAGTGCTAAATATTTCCTCGTTTACAAAGTATCACTTTCATCACTTGTTATGTAATATATTATTTCGCACAGGGTTAAGGATAAATAAATAAAATATCAGGCTATGCAATGCAAAATTGATATTTCTAAAATACAAAACAATGAAAATTTAATTGTATTAGTGTATTGGTTACAGTTTTATATTAGATACTTACTATACACATTATAGTGTACTGCCGTTCTTCTCAATTTAAGAAAATACCTATGTGACATTCCCGCGGCTATCTCGCGCATTTTAAACACTAATCAAAAGTGACATCTAAAAAAAGGTTGTCACTGTCGTATATGTACAGTCTTTTCCAAGACCTAGAGGAGACAACTGTCCCTTATGGGTTGTACTAACCTATTTTAAAAAATGTATACATTATTTGGCTTAAAAAAAAAAAGAACAGATTAAATAAAAAACTGTTTTTTACAATTTATTTAAGTCACAACACAATTTTGTATGTTACAGTAATTGAGATTAATTTTTGTCTGCTTCTCTTAAGACAAATATTTGCTCAGATGAAGGAAGAAAGATCTTAAAATGAAGGAAGGTAATTTGTCCAGGGTACAAGAATAAATTAACATTCATTTATTTTAAAGGACAATTTTAATTATGTTGTCATTGCTCCTACTGGATAGCTTTTGTTTTTATTAATGGTTGTAAAATTAGGACGTTCTTATTCTAGGTACCAGCTGTCTAGTTTTCTTTGTTTTTAAATGGTATTCTTTATTAGTGAAGTTGAGGATGCATCTTAGTTATGCAATTCTACTTTTCTTACAAAAGATGATCATAATGACTTTTATGAGCTACCGAAAATACATAAAATACAGTCGTTTTTTATTATAGATTTTTAAGAAAATTATGGTAAAAGTTGGTGCATAAAAGATTATTTCTGAATATACAGATGGCAAAAGTAATATTTTTAAATTTCTACCTTTCCTTTCGCCATAATGTGAATTTAAGAAATAAAAGTATATTATTAACCAAGATTTAGACAGCTATTATTATTTCCGAGTGTCGAGTTAAAATCACGAGGAGCGCATTTAAAAATAATTATCAAGAGATTTTAAAAAATAAAATAAAAATGCAGGTCCGTCTTTAAAAAATTTAAGTTGATACCAGTTTCACAAACACGAAACGTTGTACAACTCTAAAAAGTCGGTCGTATAAAGCTCAAAAGTTGCTTTAACAATGCTGTATATGTATTCGAATATTTCAAAAAGTAAAAAAGAAGGCTCAAAGTTTGTTTTAGTATATTAGTGGACATAAAATTCCGCAACTTTGCCACCATTTAACCGATGCTCTGTCTCTTATAGTTTCAGAGATACCCATAATAAGGCTCGAATTTGGGACACCTTGTACACACAACCATAGCTTCTTTATGATTAAAATACTTTATACATACATATACTATACATATACTATATGGTAATTGGTCTGAGCATGAATGCTAAACGTTGACCGGCGTTTCGAAAAAATGGCATTGGTTTTATTATACAGGGTGTCCCATAACTTATGGGCCGTAGCGTAATTAGTGAAGATACTAGACATCAAACTAAGCCGATTAAGTCATATAAGTTTTTTCGGATTGTTACTCGTTCTAGAGATACAGGGTGTTGAAAGTAAAAGTTTATTTAATATAATTAAATAAATATTTTAATTATCAAAAAAAAAACTTATGACATAATCGGCTTAGTTTGATGTCTAGTATCTCCAGTTACTCTACGGCCCATAAGTTATGGGACACCCTGTATGTAATTAAGTTTAAAATGGCGTCATTTTATAAGTAATTAAAAAGGAAATTTCGCATAGATGAAGTCGTCAGCTTAGGCACCCCTGCATCTACCAACTATAAATAAACATTATTTCATCACACCTCTCAGGCTGTTATCTTAAAATATACGTAAGTGTTTCCTGTCGAACAAACGCTTGTTTGTTGTAATAAATTAGGCATAGCACAAAGCGATAGCGATGTCAACATGGCGGGAAGCATATCGTCACGCGCCATCTTACTGACTTTATAAGCATGCCAACTCGAACAAAAGTGCCTTAACCTCTTGCAGAGGATATGTATCGTGAATTTACTACTAAAATATGCAAATTCCGGAAAACATAAACAGGGTTGGTTTAGGGTATTTCGAAACACCGATCTAAAAATAAGTATCTACATTCATTCATAGATAACTATCTAAATAATTCTTCGGTATAGAGCTGGGCAAATTACTTTGAAAAAGGAATCATTACATTACCGGTTCCTTAAAAAAAATACTTAAAATTGTATTATAGGTACCATTGAATAAAAAGTAATTCAATCGCTCATTACTTTGGAAAAGGACTTTTTTAATTGTAGAATAAAATAAAAACACCGGATTTGCCTTATGTTTATTTTAGTAAATAAAAAATACACTTTATAGACTAAAGGAACAATAATAACGCATGGGAAACATAAGAATATTAACAAAAGCAGCCTCTACTCAGTAACGCTACATTATGTAACGGAACCAGAGGCGTACCAGCGCAAGTAATCGCAAGTCGATGGAGTTCTGAAGATCAGGGGGTAACAAAATAAATTAAGGTGGAGAATGGAACGATTTTTGTATTGCTAAAATATAGAATTCGGCAGTATGATAATAAACTTGTTCACTAAATTTTAGATGTAGAGTATAAAGGAACAAAGAATATATAAATATGTTTTCTGTGTTTGTACTTTTTGATATCAAAATTAAATAATAAATCAAAAAATATATATTTTTACAAAAACACAAACATTATTGAATATACGTCATGACAACGGGATCTTGACAATGTTGCCAATGGTATCTAAATTATTGTATACCAACAATGACTAAAGTCTAAAAACGAATACAATAGAAATAACTGTCCAAACAGTCTAAAACGGACTTATGAGGAAAAAAATATTTATCACATTATTTCCCAAGTACCTATTAACTATATTTTGTCATAAAATAAAGCTCTAAGAACAAAATATATTATTTAACTATAGCATAAAAATTTTTAAATTTGGCAACACAGGAATTATTGACAGAAGACCGATCCAACAAAGCCTAACCTAAGTTATTTCTCGATATTTCCGTAATTTGTTAGTATTCTTAATATTATTTAAAAATTTACATTTATATTATATAGAAGTATATTTACTATTGTCTACCAAAAAAACAAAGCATTGTGTTGTAAAGTGTTGTTTAAATACCAGTGTCAGCGTTCCAAACAAAATATTCATATAATTTTCAAGATAAAAGTAGCAGCTTGTTAGACAAAAACAGTGGTTGACAGTTTTAAGACTAACCAGTCTTTTTGAAACTTAATTTTATTAGAAAATAAATTTGAAAAAACAGTTATAGTAAACTAATATACATCAATATTTCGCTATAATTCGAATGTAAACAAAACCATTGACATGATATAAGATCGGTAATGGTGCTCACTATAAATTTTTATTTAATTGAGGTTATCGAGTCATCGCGACTGGTTTGCGATTTTAGAATTGGTCGAATTTGTGCAGATTTTCATAGAGCTGAATAAAATGAATGGTACTCTTTAATAAATAGACTGGGTTAAAACTATTTATTGGCAAGCTGAGGAGTAACGACAAAATCTTGTCTCTAAAATGCATTATTTCTCAAGAAGAAGCAACTAAGCTAAAACAAAAATATACAATGCAAAAACATTTCCTAAGTAGGTTAAAATAATTTCTGCTCTTATTTAGTAGTAGGCAAATGGCTAAAAGATATTATTTTACGAAATACGGTATATATACATATTACCATATCGAGAAACAAGATTTAAAATGTCATAGTAAGTCTTAATAATTAAAATGAACACATTTATAACATTCACGATAGTTTAAGGTAAGAAAAATAATTAAAAAATATTTACAAATTTTGAATGCAAGTTTAGATACTAATATAAATATGGGATGATTTGTATAATTAAGAAAACATGTATTAACTAAGTTAATGAAAAGATATTTGAACTACATACCTTAAGCAAAATTACAATGCCCATGAATAATTGAAGGTTAAACAAATTGTCGTTTTGACCGTTGGGCCTAACTTATGTGAATACTCTGGAGCTTTTCGTGTCATATTTCCATATCTTCCATAAAGAGTCCCACCTTAAAAACTCATCACACACAAATACTACACTTAGGAGACCGGCATAAATGAACAAACATAACAGATAAACGGCGGCTTGGCAGAGGATAGTGGTTGATGGGATACTGTGAATCGCGCTCTATCGCGCCTATGCAATATTGCCGGGTGTGCGTGCTTTGTTGCGATAAATATTTAAACTAGTTGTGTGAACTAGGTAAGCTAATATCTATCTGTTGGTTGTAATATGCCGACTGGGTTGCCAATACTAAAATACAGTTAGGAATAATATTTAGTTTCCAAAACTAAATAATTTTGTTTAAACCAACCAAGTAATCGCTACAATTGGTTCGGGAAACTAAAGATTATTATAAGGTATACCAAAGTCTATCTAGCAAGAAATTAGCTTGAACAACCAACTTATTTTTTAGAGTGTATATCAACAGTTTTATTTATAAAAAGCTCCTATTCTAGTCACCAATTTAACAATTTAAAAGCCAAAAATATCAAATAAGAGAGTAGTCAAAGAGCCCATTCATAATAATATGGCTCTCACTAGTTATTGGAATATAAATATATTACGAATACTATTATATATTAATTTCTCAACTCGAATCCAGTAAAGCGGCAATGATTTAGTTCTGTTTTCTGTTTCATTGATTTCTATTGAAAATTAGAATGCTATTACACTTGTAAAGTTCTTCATGAATTTATGCATGATGTTATTTTAAGGCTAAATTTGATAATGTAAAGAATTATGATGTTAAATAAAATCATGATGTTATTTACGAATTTTAACAAATCCTATTTTACTGGTAAATTTTACGTCAATTTGCATGTACCAATATCAAAAGTTTCCTTAAACAGTGAAAAAAGAAATAAAAATTAATTTGTTTTTAGCTATATATAAAGATAGATTGGATATTTATATAAAAGAAAATTAGTACTAAGCAACCATTACTGACCGATTAACCTTAGAAATCGTTTTTTTTTACCTTGACAATTCTTATTGACATCGGTTAATAATGAAAACAATCTATTCAAAAGACGCCGGTAGCTTGATTTTTTGATTCTACAATAATAATATGGAAAGTGATTTCTTGTAGGTAGGCAACCAGATAATTGACAATACAAATCAAATTTTATAAAGATGTTCGATGTTGTAAAGTATCGATACTGTAAATCACCAAACTAAACTACAAGAAAAAAATTGTGCTATATTCATTAGGAGAATAGTACTCGGATCGAAAAGAAGCTTAAAATAAGCAATGCCACAATAATTAAATAAAAAATGGACTTTGCCACGTCATCAATCAACGAAATTTGATATTAACAAAGCGATTATCTTGCCAATTCTAAAGCTCAGGTAACTTAGATAAAAAGGTTATAGAAGCAATCTTTTAAATACTTACATTTTTATAATTAATACACAGATAAAACAGTATTGTAGTATCAAAGAGAAACTCATTAATGGTAGACTGTATTTGCTATTCCTGAATAACTGTTTTATTTATTTTGTTTTATAATAACGATTAACATTTATTTAAATATAAGATCTCATTGGTTTATATGAAAATGCCATTGGTCTTTAAATAAATTGAAGTTACAAGTTACAATGCGATCAAATATTTACTATAGTGTATGATTACTTTTATAGTTTTAAATAAGTTATATTTTAAACTGCTATAAAATTAGTATAGGTATGGTAAAAATAAATAGAAGTATTGATATAGAATTAATTCTTAAAATCCCAAACAGACAAGTAAATTTTTCATAACACAATGCACTAAGATAGGACTCGCTTATTCTTACAGCAACAATGCATAGATATATACTATAGGAGATAAGGCAACGACGCTACGCGACCGCATCGGCAGCCAAAGGAGAAATAGTATTAGTAGTAATTTATCTCTACTACTCAGGTGAAGAATTCTTGTCTACCTTTTCTATGATTAAATAAAACATAAGTACCATTGAAATAAAAACAATTAAATTTATTTTAATGTTTCCTAGTTAATGATTGTACAATATATTATATTCAATTGGAAAAACACAATTCCTAATTGATTAAATAATATTTTCTTACACAGGTCAATATTAAATGTATAATTGATCAAAATATTTTAATTTTATTGATTTAAATGTAATTTATTGTTTTAAGCTTATATTTTATTGAAACAATTTAAAGGCAGTCAAATGGTTTAGATAGCTATACTTACTATTATAGCCCATGCGTCTTAAATTTAAACTCGACGTTCGGGCAATTAAGATAGCTGTTTATACAATGGGTAGTCCGAATTTTAATTTAGGGGTATGGAGGGGGGCAAAGGATCGCAGAAGGGGACATTTAGATGTCCGCCGCCCCGGCTTCCCACCGCCTTGAAACGGCTCTGGTTATATCAAAGTATTTCTTAGTCACCCCTGAACTTAAACCACTATTATAAATTATTCCGTGCGAGTATAATATAGAAGGAGTTTTCGTATTATTCAGGATAAATGGAGAAGTCGTTGAACATAAAGGTTATAAAGCCGTCTTACGTAACTATTGACTGACAAAGTAAGTAATGAAGCTTTACCAGTTATTTAATTAAAGTTTATTCAATTTAAGGCTGTTTTGTATTCTTGGATGATAAGATTGCGGCATTTTCCTTATTAAGGCCTGTTGATGCGTAAACATACGTCCCCTGTTTAAGATTTTGACAATAATGAAATTAAATATGAGTCGAGTATAAAATATTAACAACAGTATTCAATAGAAAGGTTTATAATTTGATTAAGACACATCTCTCTCACAGTTTTGAAATGTAATATTAAAATTTGTTACAGGATTCTGGATGGTAAAGCACTTTAGTAGTTAGATATTATCAGGGAAGCCCCAATGGAAGCCGGGATGATAATTTCTCAAGAAACCCTGCAAAGCCCTGCTACTTTTACAGTGTTATCTAAATTAATTGTCCACCATTGGTAACTTTGTTGTTATTAAAGATGCCAAACGGAAACCCCTGTATATTATATTTTTATCTGTTAAAGCTTTAAATTTTAAATAAAAAATCCTGTAATGACTTTTCTACTAAAGGCAAAAATAACGTCAATATTCAATTTCTAAATATTATTAGTAGTAAAATAATAAGGAGGCTATGAAGACCGCGTCACCATCGCACGATTTAATATTTATTTGGCATCTGGAAGGCTTTGGAAAACAATGATAATTTAATATGAAATATTTTGTTTTAGTTACGTATTTATTTTTTCGTTTATAAGTTTTATTGTGTCAGTTATTATTGAAAAAATATGGTTTCTAGCCATGCAGAAAAATGTTAGAAACTTATAGAAAATCTTTAAGACCAAGAGAGTACTACTCTGAGGTATATACACTTCGCATTCAACCAAATGAGCGATGTTTTCTAAGCTTCTACCAAAAATTTAGAGACAATGAATGTGTTTTTGCCAAAGACCAAAAAAGAATTCAATAATAAGCGAGGCCACGGAAATTGAAGTTATGGCATATTTTGAAGCCTACTAAGAAGATTTCATTGCAGATATTGTCAAGGACTCTAATTTGTCTTATGGTACTGTTCATAGGATTTTAATAAAGCACAAATTTATTCCCTACAAGTATCGCCCAGTTAAAGTTCTTTTGGCAGGGGATCCAGAGAAAAGTCTAATTTTTTGCCTTGGTATCTTAACGTCTGTCGCCAAAATGCAATTAATTTTCGTTATATTTTATGGACAGATGAATCCAATTTCTCAAATTCTGGAATGTACAATAAAAAAAAATCATCATTACTGGTCACGAGAAAATCTTTTCTTAGTACATCCACGAGCTCCACAAGTCCGTTTTAGTTTTAACGTTTGGTGCGGTTAAATTGGTTCAATAATTGTTGGTTCGTTTTTTTACTTTTACACTAACTGGTGAAAGATATGTGGAATTAAAAAAAATTTTTTTAACAATTTCTTATACTAACTGGATCTTATAAGTAGACAGAATTTTCAATTTTAGCAAGATGGCGCACCTGCCCATAACTACAGAGGTATCAACTTCTAAGTATTATTTTTATTAATCAATGGATAGGAATAAATGGCCTTATTTAGTGGGCTCCCCGATCACCAGACCTAAACCCCACTGAATTTTTTTGTGGGTTGTTTTTAAAAACCAAATTTATACGCGAAGATAGAATACGTAGTGCTGATTCCGCTCCTGGAATTTGCGTTATGAGCTATTCAAACGGATGTAAAACTATATCCGTTCAGGCCCTATAAATAGTTAATTGAAAAAGCTCATTTCTCCAGACACTTGAGTGTAAAGGAAACCTCAAATATCCATGTAGACAAACTAATGTTTTAGCTATCAGAAGCTAAAGCATAAACTAATATAAAAATATAAATCTTTGCCTTCATAAGTTTGTTTCTCTTTTACAGTATAATCCTGTCTAGGACTTTAACTACAAATAGTTGCCTTTCCGATTGACTATGTAACTAATCTCAAAAGTTTATTTTATCCTTAGTTTAAACCGTTAAAACTCTGATAGCGAGCTTTCGTTTATAGACAGGCCATTGTTGTAAAGCGTTACCGCACGCTTTATTATTAGCCCTTATCTTAATCTTCTGAAGTTTAGACAAAACTTCTTTGTATTCACTTAACACCTTAGAGTTTGTGCTACCAGGATGATAAAAAAATATTCTTTGTGTATACAGAGTGTTATTTAATGTTATGTACTTATTTTAATAGATGATTATGTCACAAATTTTAAGTTTTAATTAAAACATTTTGTAGTTTTGATGTAAGAGGTACACTATCAAGGAACTCGAATACTGTTTAAGATATATTTTTTTTCCGAGGGCCCGTCCGTGCCCCGGGTACACTTTGGCCAGATTTGGTGAATCTAAGGTTACTCCCAGGTATTTGACCTCTTCTGACAGTGGAATATTTTCTCCTCGTAGGGTTAGGGGCATCAGCCCCTCTTTCTTGTTAAATTTTGTAAAGGGTATTATGCCGGTCTTTTGTGGACTGATATTTAGTCTGTCTACCCATTTTTTCACGATCTTGAGAGCTCTTTGCATTCTATCTCTTACTATCGTGTTGAATTTGCCTTGGGTTACTATGCCCAAATCGTCTGCGTAACCTACAATAAAGTATCCTTCTCTACTGAGTGTCCGAAGCAGTTCGTCCATGACAAGGTTCCAGAAGAGGGGAGAGAGAACCCCCCTGCGGACTACCCCCTGTTACCTGCGCCATCAGTGTTTTACCCAGCAGTTCTGAGTATACAATTCTGCCTAGTATGCTTTATATCCACCTGCAGCAAGTTCTATCCAGTCCAATATCCCTGGTTGCTTTGGTGATTGATGCGAAGGATGTATTATCAAAAGCACTTTTTATATCTAAAAATACTTCAAGTAGCACTTCTCTGTTTTCCAGAGCTTTCTCCACCCTTCTTACTAGGTGGTGAAGTGCCGATTCCGTTGATTTTCCTGTTCTGTAGGCATGTTGGTCTTGATGAAATGGTCTGTGTTCCAAGATGAGATATTTACTAAATAAACTATTATGACATAAAAACACCTACGTAGGGTTTTATAAAGATTTTTAACAATAATTAACTAATCATCAGCAAGTTTTACTGTGGCATAACTGACATTGACATGCAATATTTACTCACAATCATAGTGGCCGGTTACCTCAATTTTTAATTTACTAATCAGACATCTTTGATTGTGAATAAAGAATGCCTACCAATGTCATTTATGTAGCAATTAAACTTTCTGGTTAGTTAATTATGTTTAAAAATGTTTATCAAAATGCGTAGAAATGGCTATGCCTCGACACAATATTAATCAAAAAAAATATTTTCGTAAACAATTATTTTATAAATAGTTACCACTTAATTCTAAAGAAAAAAATGTGTTTTTTACAATTTTCTTAGAACATCGTTTCGAAGAAAATAATTAAAATATTAATTAATACAATAATTAAAATATTAATTAATACACGGTCGACTAAAAAAAAATTGGTTTGAAAATAACTGTGTTAATGTCATGATATTCTATATAAAAATGTACGAAATACATCAATAATTTTATAAAAAGTCTAAAATCCACCATATCGTTTTAGGATAAACATTTATATGACCTTAAATTGGTCAAGGATGCACTTAATAAAATAAGTATACAGGGTGTCCCACTGGGAACCGAATCGATCTATATATAGAAAACTATACATAGAAAAATTTTGAAAATTTGACAGTATGCTGATGCTGATGGGGGCGACCGGGCTAAAATATTTTCATAATGGTGGCACTTCCGGTTATACCGGAAGTAAGTGTCAACTTGCTTATTTTAAATAGAACACCCTATATATTATTACATTTTTGCATTCTACGCAAGAATCTACGCAGATTTTGTATACCATATCCTATACCTATGTCTAAACGTTTTTGACATATTTGAATTTTTATGTCAAAAATGACGTTTGCAAGCCTTAGAATAATTATCAATTTTTTCTATAAAGAAGCCTTATTTATTTAATTTAGGTGGGATTTCTTGTTATAAAGGACCTGCTTTAATAGATTTTTTATAATATTTTGATAACTATTAATACAGGGTGTTTAAAAAATAAGATTAAAAATGAAAATGAAAAAACTGTCAAAAGTCCAAATTTTATAATTATTTCTTATTTAGCATTAAAAATAAAGGTAAGGTTGCATAAGGTTGTATATCCCAAAAAGTCTTAGTTTTCGGAATATTGCCAATTTAATATTTTTATATGGGGATTTTGCTGCAGATTTTAAGTTCAGTTACTCTTAGGCTATGGCGGCGTTGAAAAACAATCAAATGCTTAAAAAATCTATGACGCTGTCCCCCTGCCTACAGTAATACAGTATTCACCTGAAGATGACTGGAGATCCTTACCAGTTGAAACGTTGTGATATAAAACAAATAAAGACAATGCAAGTCCAAAACTCTTTTATCAACCTTATAGTTAACAAGAACTGGCATTTGACAGCACCGACAGCGGCCATCTTTTCCAAAATCTAAGGCAATTTTGGTCAAACACGCAGTGGACCTTGCCAGTCTCTAATTAAATTTTATCTTTTTAATACGCGGTTAAGCTAACTGAGAACGATTTTTCTTTATGCAACCCACTGTTAAAGTGTTACTAAGTTCGATATTTATTACGCATTACATCTAAAGCGAGATAATATAACTTTAAATATTCTCTTGGGAGCTGAGTATTTAATTTATATCCATTCATTGTCTCAAATATTTGTCCTATTGTGAGCTTTAGAATGATGTATTTTCCCAAAATTGCTCAGCCTGTCTCTTTAGATTCGTGTTTCATTTCCTGTGCAGTAATCCTGGCCTTGGTTCCAAGAACGCATTTATAGAGAAAGTTTGAGAAATTAACAATTTAGCTACAACTTGTAAAGGAGTCGTAAGTTTCAGTAAATTACCGATGCAAGTTATTTTTAGAGAATTGCTCATTTAAAGGAATTATTTTTTGAAACAGTGGCGGCTCGTCAGGTGAAGTAGGTGACCAAAAAAAATAAAACCAGGAAAAAAGTTTTTCGACAATATAAAATATTAATGTACCAATACCGCTACCATTTTAGCCCTTAAAAAATAATTATGTTCGAATTAATAATATTGCATATATATGCATAATAGGGCCACAGTTAACTCCGATTTATAAACACTCGTGCATTTTGGCGCGCCCCAGCCGGCCGTGTTCATTAGCTCAAAGCAAGTGAAGACCCAACGCCCAACATGGCTTTGGTATTCATCGTTGCTATGGTTACTTGACGTCACTCACGCAAACAGCATGTAACAATTTGCATTATGATGAAGGGCAATTTAAAAACAGATCAGTCGTATGCACCATTGTTTTAGCATTGGTTCGCCTAACCTTAAGGTATTTATTTTGAGGCTTCGCGAAACTTACTCTTATAGATATCATTTTTACGCGATTTACTGTGTGATTAAAAAGTGTTGTTTTTATTTTTCACTTAATTCGGTAGTGTATGTACGTACCTACTTAGTTGTGTGTTTTAAAAATGAACCCAAATAATGAAATAGTTTATAATTTGTTGGAAACTCCATTCAGTCGTTGGACAGATGAGGATAAGCCAGACGTTTTGTTACACGGGTTTTTAGTCAATGTTTATTTGAGTATCCGCACTATATCTAGCTCTTCATCATTTTTTAAGACTGCGAGCCGCTACTGTTTTGAAAATAGGTAGAGGATAGTAGGGCAACTTCGTCAGCGAACTTTACTCGAAATCGGTTGGTTTAGGGAATTCACGAACTGTCTGAACGGTACATCTTAAGTAAAGCTATTCCTTTGGTCTAAAAAAGTGGCATCGCATTTTTCTGCGCAAAACGCAATTATCGAGTGTTTTAAAGTTTTGATTTAAGGATTGGCTATAACTTTAATACAACTTATAATTAGAAACCTTAAGTGAATAAGGCTATTAGTGCATACGCCTGTAAATGGTACTAAATTTAAAACCGTCCTAAATTGACAGTTCTGGGTTAAAAATGACACGTATCAGAATAAGTGAACTAAGTCTTGTCTTATATTTTTTTTTAGTTTTGCTTTAAGTTTATATAAAAAAAAGGTATTTTAATACATACTCTGTTCTTTGATAGAATTAACACTGGATTTGCAATAATATCCAGGTTAAATTATTTATCGATAAGACGATTTAATTAGAAAAAAAATCAAATTAATGTCATTTGGCCAACAAAATAATGCCGAGCAATGTCGAGGGGAAAGTTTTTTTTTGTAATAGCATGGAAACCGTTTAAGATAATGGCATGAAAATTGGTACATGCCTTACAACTGATAAATTGTAAGTTGCAGTGAATTTAAAGTAAAAATATTTTTGTCAGTGGCGTCGCACGGAGTTGGGCTTACGGTAAATATTATCCTATATTTTTAATTTTAAATGCACTTTTTTAAACGTCTAGAGTTTGTTTTTTAAAAAGATACTCTTGTTTTATTTCTGTAGGAAGCACAGTTTTCAAATAAAACTAATTTTGCATTGTTCAAAAGGATAATCCATAAGGATGGGTTCAGATAATTTCAAAATGTTCCTATAAACAATGACTTGAGTATAGTAAGTTGCAATATATAATTTTTTTGGTAATAGAACTTTCGGAATTACCTGATCTCATATGGATTATACTTAAATACGTGCCTTAAACCGGTGCTTTCATATCGAAATAAAACATAAGTATCTTTTTTTTTTAAGAACAAACTCTAGACTTTCAAAAAATTGCATTTAATATTAAAAAATCTTAGAAACAAAAAAAATATTGGATAATATCGCCGTAACAAGCTCCACTCCATGCGAAGCCACTGGAAAAAATATTTTCACTTTAAATTCACTGTAATTTACAACTCATCGATTCTTAGGCATGTACCAATTTTCATGACATTATTTTAAATGATTTCCATGCTATCTCAAAAAAAAAGTTTCCCCTCGACCCCCTTTGAGAGGCTCAAGTCTCCTAAAGAAGTATTTCTGGGGGTATGTTTATAGGACATTTTGTCATATTTTGTAATACACTTTACGCCCTAGAAAAATTGCACGCTAATTTCGGGACACCCTGTATAAATAAAATCCGAGATAAATAATAAAAATTTGTATCGACTTTCCTTTAGTAATATGAATTTTACAGTTCTGTAAATCGTTTTGTAAGGGCATCTATTACAGCACTGGTGCTGTAATGGAAAAAAACGGTTTTATTAAAATTTTGCTGTTAAATAAAACCACACTTTTTAGAGGAATGATTTATTTTCTTAACTGAAATCATAGTTCTCAACATTGAGTAGTGAGTCCATAGTGTAGATGGTTTCTGGGAGCGTTGCTTTACGGAAAAATAACCCAAAAGGATTTTCTCAGACACCTCCTTTATTTTGTTAGCTTTGCACCAATCTTCAAACTTCTGATACTCCAACTCATACCGCGCCTTGGATTTTGTCGGAACTAAACTTGAGATCGCTTCGTTTGCCGCTGCTTCTATATCACAGGGTAAACTTCCATCAGAATAGCTCATTTTGAAAAACGCTTTTTATATTTTTGAATTTGTTTGACAAAGTTTCGACAGTAACCATGCGAAACAGTGACTATGCGAAAGGTAACATAAAAAACTTGATTAGTAAACTTAATAGCAGGTATAGATGAATGTACATAAAATTTTGTACAATATTCTTGTTGTATATTATTCATATTACTACACTCGATGTTTTATTAAACACGGCTGACGCCTCGTTTGACCACTTTAACATCTCGTGTTGTAATATGAATCATTACAATACTTATATCGTAAATAACTATTAACAAACTTTTTTCAAAATATACAATTTTAACCCTCAAATCATTAAATTCATTCTTCTAACAAAGTATGTAAAAATCAGCATGTACTTATACATAGTATTTAAAGTAACTGGGGCGATAATAAATTGACATGGAAATATTTTTAATGGTTATACTTATAAACCTCGCATGTTCAGTCAATAGGCCAGGCATCAAGGGATTCGGCAGATGTAAATATCGTAATATTCAGTTCACGACGTACAAAGATAAAATTTTTAGAGTGGCAAAAAAGAGAAATGATCATAATGCGGTGTAGATATCTCTTAATAGATTTAGTTGCAACTAAGGCTAGGTATTATCACAGTCGTCCTCTTGCTACAATTAAATGAAGGAAGCAACCGAAAGATAATGAGCTTCAAGCCGTAACTGACAACATTTCTCAAAAAAATCAAGATGAATGTCAATCAATGTTCATTGAACGACATACTTCGAGATTATATACATTAGGGAATTCAAGCTACATAATTATATATGGCGGCTGTGGGCAATATCCATTACGTTACCATGATCACATATACCAATTACAAAGCAGCATTTATTTGCTCACAAAGGCACATTGTTGGATTGTCTAATTCCTCAGTACAGAACTATCAGCAATTAGCGATGGCAACGATTTATCAATATTTTGATATGTCGTTACATGTTTAATAAATAATCTATATCGATTTTACCGCACGACGATATATCCACAAAATATCACTTAAAAATATAACTGGTTGCCTAATGTTGGATGTTAAATATTTGAGATGGGACAGATTGGTAAAAATGGGAAAATGTCAGTTCACAGAGCAGGAATAAGGAGTAGTTCATCGATTCAAATAATCGTCGGTTATGGATTTTAACTTAAAAATGCCTTTGTTTGCGACAGTTTAAACAACATGACAATGAATCACCTAAAATTAGAATTTCATTAAAGGTAGGTAATTATTTGTCATCTGTGTCATCTTACTCTTTCTCATAACTCTCGTCTACTGTCATCTCGTCATTCTCATCAGTCGTCATGTGTATCTGAGCCTTTTTGATAGAGAATTTAGTTATAATAAATGTTTTTCTACTCCCACATGAAAATTTGCTGTTTCCTTTACACTTAAGTGACGAGTAAAGTAGGCTATTCCAGTTAGCTGTGCGGCAAAATTTCATATACATCCTAGTTAGGTTATGAAGCTGACCAATCACAGTAGTCAATTACCGGGAAGCCAAATTTACATGTTGTAAATTCATTTTCTGACAGTTGAGAGAAGTTAGGTTAACAATATGCTTCAAAAATATGTAAATTTGTCAGATAAAATTTCTTCTTTTTAAATTTAAATCAAAACATTTATCCCAGAGTCTATGTATACACAATATTTCCCTAAAGAAATCACGAAATCGTGCAAAAATTGAAGGTATAATAACAAAATTAATACCAAAATATATTTCTACCAAGTTATTGTTATTTTCTGACCGAACTAAAGATTTACGCACGGACGCACTTTCCTATTTCAAAAATATCTTTATTTTCACTCATTTCTAGATAATTGCTACAAGCTTTGCATAAAATGTACTATATATATACCAAATGAATGTTTTCTTACAAACCTTAGTAATTTTTTCCATATAAATAATATATTATTATAAATATTTGTGCACGGGGATATTTTCCGATATATTTTAAACAGGGATCCAACCTCAATTGATCTTAAAACTTTTATTATACGCAACAAACATAGAAAATTAATTGGTAATTATTCCTTTAATGGTGGAACATAAAGATAACCCGATAAAACAGACAAATTATAAGATTTCTAGAAAAAAATCCTTTTTTACTAAAATTTTTAAGGTTATGTTAGTTCTAGTTACAGTATTGCCACATCTTTCCACGTTAACAGTGTTGCTAGTTTGTAAATTGGCGATTATTTTAAAAAATTTGACCATAGCGAACGTTAAAAATTCATATTAATGCACAAAATCCATTTTTAACTGTTTAAAACGAATTCTACAGCTGTTTTGTTGTACTTTCGGAGTTATAATTCTTACGCAAGCAGAAATAAACCTACAAACCTATTTTTCTTCTGTGCATTTCAGTAAAACAATTATTAATCAAAATACCTTGTTTAGAAAATAAATTGTTCGTTTTTATTAATTTTTTTTTTTTTTTTTTTTTATGATAAAACACCTGCACTGTAGGAAAAATCCTTTAAGGCGCTCTGGGAGCGGTGCGAGTGCGAAAAAAGCGATTAACGTTGGTCTTGAAACGTTGAAGATTGTATTCATTGGGAAACACGACCTCAGGAAGATCATTCCACAAAGATGACGTTCTCCAGATGAAAGAATTTTTGAACAATGAAGTTCGAGGAGTACTAAGCTGAACAACATATGGATGAGCGGCAGTGGTTTGCCGTGTATTTCTGTTTTGAATTGCTCTAGGTGGAATCAAGTGGGCAATGTCAGTCGAACACCTGCCATGGAAATATCTGTAAAAGAGAGCCAAATCACCAACCTGTCTTCGATGCTCCAGGCTATCGAGGGTCTTGGTCAGCTCGGGGTCGCCGATCAGACGAATGGCTCTCCTTTGAATGGAATCCAGTAGCCGAAGGGTGTGCTTGGGTGCAGAGCTCCAGACATGAGAGCAATATTCTAATGATGGTCGAATCTGGGCTTTGTAGAGTGTCAAAAGTTGATGAGGTGTGTACAACCTTTTGGTGCGGAAAAGTACACCAAGTTTCTGTGCAGCTGCCTTGGCAATTGCGGCAACGTGATCATGCCAAGACATATTACCTCCCAGATTGACCCCCAGCAAATTAATAGACGGTGCCAGGGGAATTGCGTGTCCTGCCATGACTATATCCGGTTCTGCAATGTTAACCTTTTTGGAGAAGACTGCTGCCTGGGTTTTCTTAGCATTAAATTCGACTTGGTTACTGTCACCCCAAGCCAAAATTTCTTCCAGGTCATTGTTGAGGCGCAATACTTCATGCTGCCTGCGAAGATGTGCGTCGGCAGCGGATGTTTGGGGAGTCAAGGTAAAAGATAAGACAAGTGTGCTGTCATCAGCAAAGCTATAAATTGGATTTTGGGTTTTCACTAGAAGGTCGTTAATATACAGTAAAAAGAGGGTAGGCGACAATATGGACCCTTGAGGAACACCGGCATTGATGGTGAAGGTGTCTGAGAGAAACCCGTCAATCGCCACTTGCAGAGAACGGTTCTTAAGGAAGCTGGTTAACCATAAACAGAATCCATTAGGCATACCGTAGGATCGCAATTTACTTAGAAGCTCATCGTGCCAAACACGATCAAAAGCCCTAGAGATGTCCAGTGCAACAGCCCGGGATTCTCCTTGATGTTCGATGGTGTTGCTCCAAAGATGGGTGACATATGCCAGAAGGTCACCTGTTGATCTGGACTTTCGAAAACCGTATTGATGGTCGCTGATAATGTTAAGCCCTTCCAGATACTTTAGGAGTTGTTGGTTAATAGCTTTCTCCATTACTTTTGAAATTACTGAAAGCAATGCGACGGGTCGGTAGTTGCTTGGCAGGGTCTTTTTACCTTTCTTTGGAATGGGCTGGACACGCGCCGACTTCCAGCAGGATGGAAATATTCCTTTTTTGTAGGATAAGTTGAAAAGTCTACAAAATACTGGTGTAAGTTCATCGGCGCATGTCTTGAGAACAATGATAGGAATTTCGTCTGGACCAGAAGCTTTATTGACGTCGAGTCCTTTAAGAATCCGTTTAACAAGACGCTGACGAAACACGATTTCAGACATTTGCGATTGAACTGAGGGAATGTTGGGTGGTGGTTTTCCCTGAAAGTCTACAGTGGAATGCGAGGAAAACAGTTCAGCAAGTAGGTTTGCTTTATCCCCAGCTGTGGTTGCTATTGTACCGTCGGAACGTGTTAGAGGTGGAATAGTTGACTTTGTAAAGTTTCGGCTGACGGCCTTAGCGACTGACCAAAAGGACCTTGATCCGTTAGGACTGGCAAGAAGTTTGTTTTTGATTCTCTCGTTATGAGCTTCTTTGCTTTGGTCTATCATTTGCTTACATTGGTTTCGGGTGGTAACAAAGATGGCGCGATTTTCAGGAGTAGGGTTTTTACTCCACTGTCGGTAAGCCAGGTTTTTAGATCTGACAGCACGCTCGCAATTCTTGCTAAACCAGGGCTTGCCGTTAGAAGGGCGCTTTTTGGAGAAAGGAATAAAGGCCTCCATGCTAGTTAGAATGACGTCGGAGACCTCCTTTGCACAGACAGATGGATCATCCGAAGAAAAGCATACGCTTAGCCAGGGAAAGTTGCGAAAATGGTCCTTTAGGTCTTCCCACTTAGCTGATGTGTAGTGCCAAATCTTACGGGGTTTAGGAGGTTGTTCAGAACTAATTGGCAGCTCGCTTAGGGTTAAAATAAGTTTGTGATCGGAAGAGCCCAATGGTGGTTGTACGGTGACCGTATATAGGTCTGGATTTGAAGTTAAAAAGAGATCTAAAAGACTAGCAAAATCCCCAGCTCGGTCTGGAACCCGCGTTGGTTCTTCTACGAGTTGAGTTAGACCAGAACTGATCGCAAAAGATATAATACATAAAATATATCGCTTTTTGTCTGTTATTCAGCAAAAAGCTCAATGTGAGAAAGATAGATATATTTAAAAATGAGTTTTAAATATAAGAACTTACTTAAATCGATAAATATGTTACAGTGTAATTTAGTTCATGGGTTTGCCATCAAAATTAATTATTGTTCAATTGTTTTTTATTACCGTTCTCACAAGTTCATGGCCAACTTAAAAGACAAGTTATGATGCCTAATTTAAATAATTTTTTAAAATTCTTAGCATGAAGTTGAGTCGTAGAAAAAATATACTGTACAACTCGAGTGGATTGTTCATATTGCGCTCGGAAGTTTGAGCACTCCGCCTACGGCGTCGTGCTTAATTTACTTCCTCGTGCGATATGGACATCATATCCACTCTTGTTGTACAAACTACTATTTAGATCAATTTTGTCGTAGACTGATCAAGAACCAACAGACTATGTTTGACTACTATTTCGCTAGAAGCGAGAGAAAAAAGTTAGTATATAATATAAGTATACTTAAAGAGGCCTACTATGAATCGATTTCGATAGTTAAATCTTTTTTCGGATTTAAAACTATGTTAATTTCCTTAACGACTTCAATAGGATTAACATTAGATACAACTCAATACATTTTGTGCATTAAAATTTTTGATATTTTTTTTTAATTTACATTTTCTAACACAAATTACTACATATTTTAAAAAGTAAAATCGGTAAATGCGTTACATGAAAAACACAGGTTAAGGATACATCTTAGGAATTCAGTATTAAGTAACCGCAAGGGGCAAAAATGGATTTAATTTACACGCTGTGATGAACTAACAAAATACGGTTTTACGTATAAGTATTATAAATTCCATTTTTGTCTATTTAAAGCCAAATGTTAGTAAAAAAATTACTTAACTATAGTATTTATAAATGTTGAGTATTTGAAATTTCGGAATTTCATTTAAGCATGTTTAATTATTTTGTTTCTCTTTAAGTTGTCACTGAAAACTCGTATTTACCACTTAAACATCAAGTTGGCCTTTCATTTCCTGTACTATATTTCAGGCCTTTGTCATAAGTTCATTAATAGTAAAAGTTTGATATCTCGGCATTTTAGTTTAGAACTTGTAAAACTTTAGTAAAATGAATTCGCCAAAATATATCCACCATAATTTAAATTTCACTATATGACTACATGTTTGTTGTTTTACGCTGTCCATACATATCACTAAGGCCTGGTTGTACAATTACAATTTAAGCTAAGTTCAGCGTTGAACCAAGCTTAAACTTTATTTTGACAACCACTTTAAATTTTTGTTGGTTGTCAAAATGAAGTTTGAGCTTGATTAAATGTTGAACTAAGCTTAAGCTGTAAATTTACAACAGGATTTAAAAAATACTACTTTAAAATTATCAATACAATACACATTCTTGCATAGTTTACTTCACACAGAATCATTAGTTTTGGACTTTCTGTATTCCCAATTTTATAAAGTTCTCTTAAATCTAGGTTTAAAGCGAAGAGTAATTCTAAAATCATAGTAATATCAGAAATGGTCTATTTTGGATTGATCGATGTGGGATTGACAGCAAAGTTTAATTTAAGAGTAATCAATGTGGTATATAATAATAAGTTGGTATGTTATGTTACATTATATTAAGTTATGACAAATCATAGATGTTCTTTTGACCCATTTAATAAAGTCGATTTAAACCGAAGTCCAGTTTAAAACGACGAAATGTCAAAAATGGTAATTTTATAATGTGGGATTGACAGCAAAGTTCAAGTTAAATGTGATTTACCTGGTCATAACCTAATATATTGTAGGTAACAAAACACAACAAGTTATGACCAGGTTGATCATTCTAAACTCGAACATTGCTTCCAATTCCACATTATAAAATTAGCATTGTAGGTTTAAACTTAGGTTTTAAAGCATTTCTTTATCAAATTATCTTTTTTTTTCTTTGGTTAGTTATCATAAATAATTTAATGCACAAAATTTACGTGCGCCTATGACTGACACCGAAATCAAGCCGAACTGGACGGAATTTCCCATTTTATTACTCTACACCTTTCTTAAATATACTATAGTACGGTTTTAAATTTAGAACTCTTTAAATAAATAAGTCTGGCAAATTTAAAAATATTTTTAGTGGTTCTCCTAAAAGTTCTAGCGAACACACGTCTTAAATGGTTCAATAGGTTCAACAGTCAATCCTTTTTCGCATAATATATTTTTTATGACTTAACTATACAAAAGAACATTCCCACTTAGTTAAAGTGTTCTTACATATCTAATAAGCGTCTGTTTAAAAATTTAAATATATTCTCTCTGGATTGGGTATTTAATTTATATCCAGTCACTGTGACATAATTCTCTTCTCTTTAGATTACCTTTCGAGTAATGTACTTACAACCAAAATTTCTCCGCCTGTCTCTTTAGGTCGCCTTTCATTTCCTTTGCCATAATGCTGGTCTTTGTTCGAAGTACGCAATTAAAGAAAATTTGATAAATTGGCATCGCGGGTATAATTTCTGTTTTAAGGAGTTAAGGTTAAGTGAAACTTAACTAAAAAGGCTAAGCATCTTTTGTTGGAAATATCTACATACATTTTATGGTGTTAAGTATCATTAAAAGTCGTCATCCTAACCTAACCGATAATGGTACTGTCCCATTGAAAATGTATTAAGAGAATTGACACATTTATTAATATCGTGTTGGCAACACGAAAACTCAGGGGTTCTTGAATTCGATACTTAAAACGCTTTTGATTAAAAAGTTCACTTTTTTAAACGGAACATTAATAAATTAGGAGACTTTTTCAAAACACTGAATTACTACAAAGTTGGTAAAAAGTATACGAATAGGCGATCATGAGTGAACACAAAATCCACTGAAGCAACAGACAGGGATAACACCACAGCAAAAGCTTTATTGGGGATCCAAACCCAAGACTTACGAAACAGTTGCTTCAAATGAACAGGAATTAGCTGAGAACCATTACAGGAATTCTGACAGGACACATGGCTCTTAAGAACGATCTGCACAAAATGCAACTGTACAATGGAGACCTTAACTGCAGATTATGCGGATAAGTCAGGGAAACGGTATAGCACTTAGTTTGCCATTGCGAGCCACTAGATCGGAAGTGGCAACAAATACTCGGGCAACCAAAACTAATACCAGAGGATTACTTTCTCCCCAGTTGACTTACACAAACTAATGCAAAGAACTGGGATCACGGAATGGGTGTAACAACTAAACAGGGTAAGCACAAGGGGCCAAACTTGGCCTAAGTGCATCCGGCGCTTGGACAGGCCCTCGGGGAAAAAAAGGCGAATGGGCGTAATAAATGTACACTGATATGTATATATGCTCGATTTTCCTATAAGCAATTAGGCAATCCAACGATGTGTCCCAATAGCGGCTGGATGGCAAATACTACGTTGTAATTGGTGCACGTGACTATATAAATAATATTGCTGGTGACAGTTAACTGGTGGTTCAATGCTTTTTACCAGCCAACCGCCATATTGAATCACGTAGTTTGGATTCCCTAGTATATTATACTAATTCTTTACCAAACAATCAGAAACACCAAAAAAATACTTGACATGGCTTAACGTGGAGACGCTTTATCAGTTTTCATTAAACATGTTTTTTAACTACTCTCTACCCATCGGTCCTCCCATATAGGAGCTTTAAAAGGTATTCAATTTGAAACTCATGACGTCAAATAACATTTAGATCATAACATTGGCTTGGACGAGTCGATATAACCTTGCTTTTTCACATAGTATCATAGACGCAACTAAGAAGGCTGTGGACCAAAACACTGCAAGTTATTCTTTGACTTTCTAATTTCGAAACTCCAACTATATCGTAAGGAAAGCTATAGTCATGTCAGCATACCATTCACTATACTTTGATTACCGTTTCTTGCAACTTAAACATGTCAAATCCAGTCGGTACTAAGGCTAACATTCGCTATCGGGCACTTGTCGGCACGTATTCTGTTTACATGTTTTGTTTTCTTTGTCAAAACCATATTCAAGTTAACAAGTACTTCATAGTGCCGTAGACATTATTTTTGTACTATATTAAATTTATTAGTTATTCTTACTTACAGTTGATAGGTATATGAAATTTTCTTTTGAGTTTTACGTTGGCTTTCAAAAACCATGGGGACATTGAGGATCTTAGATTAAAATATTTTGTTAAATGACCTTTGAAGCATATATTATATTACTCATAGAAGAGTGATATTTAATTAATGATAAGAACAAGAGTTAAATTACTTTAGTAGAGATATACTACCTAAGTAATTAATGGAATAGCGTAACTTTGAATATTCACTTAAATCTAGTCAGTGTAAGACAATTCTCTGTTCCAAAATTACCTTTAATACGATATTTTATACGGCTAAAATGTCTACTGTAATTTCGTTTTTTATTTCTTGTGCTCTAAATCTAGCTTTTCTACTTCCACATCGGCATTTTCCTTTACACTAAAGTGATCGGATAAGTGGGCTATTCTGGTTAACTGGATGGATATAATTTCATATTCATCCTAGTTGGAATATGAAACTGACCTATCACAGTGATCAATCACAAAGAAACCTTTACAGGTTGTAAATTTTACGCATCATTGTGTGCCTCTTAATAAAAGTTAAGTTAAGAATACACTTCAAAAAGATAAAAACCTGTCAGAATAAATTTGTTATTTCTTATATTTGAATCAAAACATTTATTTAATTTTGAAGAAGTAGTCCATTATATGTTTGGTCGTAGAGAAATATACTGTTCAACTCGAATAAACACAAAATCCACTGGAGTAACAGACAGGGAATAGCCCATAGCAAGAGCTTTATTGGGGACCCAGGCCCAAGACTTACGAAACAGCTGCTTCAAATGAATAGGAACCGGCTGAGAACCATTACAGGAATTCTGACAGGCCACATGGCTGTCAGGAAACACCTGCACAGAACGCAACTGTACAATGGAGACCTTGACTGCAGATTATGCTGACAAGACAGGGAAAATATACAGCACATAGTTTGCCACACGAGGCAACAAATAGCCGGGCAACCAAAACTGAAACCAGAGGACATCTTTACCCTCCCTCCAGTTGACCTACACAAACTAGTACAAGGAACTCGATCACGAAGTGGTTGTAACAACCAAACAGGGTGAGCGCAATGGGCCAAACCTGGCCTAAGTGCATCGGGCGCACGGACGAACCCTCGAAAAAAAACTCGAATGGATTCTATATACGTCTTCGTGAGATATAGACTTCATGTCCATTCTTGTTGTACAAACTACTATTGTACAACAAGAATGGATATGATGTTAATAACGCCCAAGGAAGTAAATCGCAGAAGACCTTGATTATTACTAATTTATGATTACAATTGTTGTTTTATAAGTTAATTTAATTGCACTTGTTTTCTTATGCATAGCATAATGCTCTTGCTATCATGAGTTTAATGAGCCAATTATTATACGGTTATAGATAAAATACTATAATATTATACTATTCTCTAGTTAAAACTATTCTCTCCTTTCTATTCGTACTCCACTTTTCACTTTTTAAAATTTCATTTTAAAAATCTTGTCATTTTTAAAGTGGGTAATAAGAGACTACGTCTAACTCCCTTTTGAACTTGCTCGTAAAACGTAGTCTTTTAACATCAAAGAAACTTAACAACCTTTAAAGAGTACATAACAAAGGGTGTAATAGATTCCGTGCACAGAATAGGAAAAAAGAAAGATTAAGATATTTGATTAATATCTTTAGAAACACCTGCTTAGAACTCTTTAATTTTACAAAATCTTTTAAAATTAATTCTTATCGATTCATAATATCAAGATCAAAAAAATGCACTACCTAATTATCTTTTATTTTAAATACTATTGTATTTTGTGGTTTAACTTGTTACTTTAATTAATCTAGGGTAAACAATATACAGGGTGATTCCTAAGTTGATGCTTCTTTTTTAGCTGTGTAGAGAAGGCAATAAGATAAATAAAATTTTTAAATATATTTTTTCAAAAAAATAAAAAATAAGGTACTTACATTCATTTATTACACTATGGATGAAATACGGTTTTGCCTAACTTAAACATAATCTCAAAGCAGCAGCCGCACTTTGACGACACTCACCGTAATTTACCACTATATCTACTAGTTCATTGTTTTTTATTGTTTAAAATGAACTTGCTTCAGAAAAACACATCGCAGCGGATTGCCAAACACCTGACCACTGACCCGTAAATTGCATGACTAATAAGACAAACAACATAAAGTATAGCAGGCTACGTTTTGATAACCACTTAGATTTTTTAACTTCTGTATCTCGCCTATTTTTAAGTTTTTTGAAAAAAGGTATTTGAAAATGTTGTTTATTTTAATGCCTTCTATACACAGCTGAAAAAGAAGTATCAACTTAGGAATCACCCTTTATTTAAAAGTCATTGATATGATGCAGCGGTTCTCAAACTTTTTCTCGTCTACCATTTATCCATAAAGGATATCAATCGTGTACCACCGAACTAAAAAAATCAAAATAATTTTTACTTTTAAGCATTAAGATTTATTTAAAAAATTGTTACAAGCTAAATAAAGTAGCAGATGTTTAGTTAAATATAAATAATGAAAATATAATTCTAAAAGTATAAATATTCAGTAGAAATGATGGGTCTGCATATAGTAGAATTGGATTTACTTCTTTAATGCTTTGACGTTTCTCTTGTCAAAGACGTTGGCGAACCTGTGATTCAAAAATTTCTTAATTCCGAAAACGGCACTTTCGAATTAGGTGTGAGGCAAAATTCGGCAATGCGGACTTTTACCCCATCAAATTGTATACACGTTTATATATTTTGTATGCTTATTTGTTTTAGATCGTATACTTAAAAAATAAAATTGATAGAAAAGCACGCACAGAAGAAATATTAGAAGCAGCAAAAAGAAGAATAAGTGCAGGTATTTTCAAAAGAAAGGTGGCAAAAGAGCTTGGGATAGATGAATCTACTTTACGAAAGCGGTTGAAAGCGACAACCTCACAGCCCGCTGCTATACCAAACATTAAGTTAGTCACCCAAACACCTATATTACTAGAGAAGCAGCAGCCTACACAATCTGAACAACATGCAAATAACAAAATACTGACTTCTAAAGATATAATTCCATTTCCAAAACGAAAAGGAGAACAAACAAGAAGAAGACAAGGAAAAAAGTCGGAAATACTTTCTAGTGCTCCCAATAAAATAAAACTGGAACCTCTAGCTGAAGAGAAGTTGAGAAAAGAAAACCTGAAGTCAAGTCGTGGAACAATAAAAAGAAAAATTGCAGACGATACTAAGACAGAATCACAAATCAAGCCTAACATAATAAAAAAAGTAACTACTGATATGTGCCCAGGTTGCAATGAACCATACATTGACCCTCCAATTGAAGAATGGATTCAGTGCAAGAGCTGCAAACAGTGGTGACACCAAGATTGTACGTCATATGAAAAAATTGGAGTTTTTCAATGCGATTTCTGCACTTAAAGTGTGTGCGGATTTTTGTCCCACATTAATCGGACTTTTACCCCACATATGGGGCAAAAGTCCCATTATGTATTTTGTTATTTATTTGTGAAATAATAATGTTTTATTTAACCGTTAAATGTATTGTTTTGTGTAGGGGAATGACTAACTGTTTAAGGTCTTAACAAATAAATATATACTTTTTATGGTTTATAATTTTTATAGCTAATTAACCTTTAAGTGCGTCGTTTTGCCCCACTTTACTCTAATTTATATACAGTATTCACAGTGAATGATTACCCGTGCGTCATAACTTATACGTCATTAAATTTGTATGAATCAAATCGAAAAAATATAGCAACACAAAGTCTAATTTCATAAATATTATTGGATGTGTCTAATGTCCCGATAAACGGGTTCATAAAAGTCGTTTAAAGTTTTAAATTAAAAATTTTAGTCTAGCGCATATACATTTAATAAATCGTTCCAAAGTACTTTGCACAATTTTTTTATTTTTATTTATATATTTTTTATATTTTATATTTTATTTAACAAAGTATACATGAATATTTAATTTTTTAGCATATCTTCATTAAGAGGACCTTAAACACCGCCGTAATTTCTTTGCGACACGCCATTAAAAGTTAGAACTTTTCACAAGAAATAAATACGTCGGTAAAAGTTTTGGGCTTACATTATCTTTATTTGCTTTAAATCACAATGTTTTAACTGATTAGTATCTCCAGTCGTCGTCAGGTAAATAAATACGTATCATAAACTACTTACTGGAAACACAAGAGAACGATAATAAAAGCTCCAAAAAGAACTATTTTATAAATAAATAAATTTTCAAAACTCAAAAATGTAAAAAAATTATAGGTCAAAATGACAATAAAAAAAACGATGACATCGGAAGTCAATGAACTTTAAAAAATAATAAAATTAAATAGTCAAATCAATCTGCAACTCTTCCTTACAATTTTTTCTCTGTCTAACACGTTTTATTGGCGTTAGAATAGTGCCCGAAAGACATTGGATTATATTTATGTTAACTTTTATTATAGAAATAAGATTATGAGGTGTAAATCACGTTGTCGCTTAATCGTTGAACAATGACGCACGAGCAAAGAACCACTGTGAATACTGTATTAAGTATTTGTTAGTTAACATGAAATTTACTTGACGAGGACAACAGAGTAAGCATTATATCATTATACTGAAAAACTAATATGTATACCAATCTGGTTATGGCTTTCTGTAGAGTCCTTATAAGAAAGAAACGACCGTCATTGTCTACCGGTGCCCCAGAAAACCCATTGCTTTGGCGTCCCTGTGTACTTTAAAGCAAAAGACAGATGCACCACTTTGTCCGCTTGCCGCTAATTTATCTTTCTATTTACAAATTAACTTTTTGTAATAACCGGTTCAATTATTATAGAAATTCCAGTTATTTAATAAATTTTGCAGCCGCAAATATCACCACACATATTTTTAATTATCTCTAAACTTCAAAAATACACAAATAATTTACCAGCACATTATAATTGAAAGTATTACTCATATTTTCACACTAACAAAGGTAAAGAGTTATTATTTACAACCATGTATGTAATAATGACATTTCACCTATCTTTGAAAGGTGGAAAGTTGACGTTTCTTGACTTTTACTTTCCACCCGGGTGGAAAGTGAGCACTTTCCACCCGGGTGGAAAGTAAAATTGTTATTTTTTGTAATTTTATTAAAAATCGATATCTCAAAATAGTAAATTTTTTTTTTTTTAAATTTTAATAAAAATCGATATCTCAAAATAATATACAAACACACCAACACACAACTCATTACACAAATTCAACAACAATAATTTTATTTTTTATTTCTTTAAATGAATTATACCTAAATGACATTTATAAAAAACAAAAAATTAACATGGTTTATGTTTTACTTATTTACATTAAATATTACATTGGCATTATTGTAGGCAGTCACAGATATGTTTAAACCTTGCTGAAATTCTTCTTTTGAAAGGTTTATTTCATGATTATTTGAAGTTAAAGTAGTGTTAGTAAAACTTGAACTTGGCTTTGAAATCAATTTTGCCGTATTAACCTGAGTAGAAACCGAACTGTCTATGTATCCCTCAGCTACTGTGCTAGATTTCCAGCCTCCTAACCGCTTTATTTGCATAAGATCGCCACCGTTATTTGCGAGCAAAGTAGCCGCTGTTCTTCTGAAACAGTGACCAGTAAAACCTTCAGTATTCAGCTTCAGAAAAGCTGCAATTTTTTTTGGAAACTGACTTAAAGTGTTGTGCCCAATACATTGTTTACTAATTTTTCCATATCTTATTTGCATAAAAAGCTTTCCATCCTGTATATTTTTCCGTAAAGTTATGTACTCCTTAAGTGGTGCAATCCATTTATTATCAGTTATCATAAATGATCGTGGCTGGTACGTTTTGCTATTTTGTATTTCAATCGCGACCTTTTCTTCTAAAAAGTGAACGTCTGTTGTTTTCATTTTGTATAATTCATCTGATCGGCAGGCGCCTGAGACACCAATAACCAATGCGACCTACAAATGTATAAAATAATAAGTTAATATAGAAATAGTCAACCTTTTAGCCTAAAATACCTTTTGAACAAGAAATTCCATAGGTGCTTGTTCCAAAAATGTTTCAATATTATCCATAGACAGTGTGGTCGATTTTTTCGGCTTGTATCCTTTGTTTTGCTTTTTTAAAAATGCTAATAGCTTTGCGTGTTTAGATATGTCTACTTTTTCCCTAATTGATAGAGTGGTCCTCAACATTGAATATATTGACCAAAGCGTTGATATTTTCTTTGTCTTGGCATTTTCACTAAAATAAGCTAGTAGCGCCGATTCAGAACCAGGATTTTGAACTTTGTTTCCAATACACCATTCTTTAAAACAGTTATATGCCTTGTCATATCTCGGGCGGCTTTTAGTTGGCAGAAGATCTTCTTCTACTATTTTTGCTGCTTCTCGAATTTCTGGGGGAGTAGCAGCCAAATCAAATTCCTCATCTGAGAGCATTTTTTTGGTGTTTTGTAAAAACTTTGACACTAACGTTTTAAAAAAATAATATATTGTTTAGTGACATGGAAACCATATTCCAAAAATGATATTTGCCATCTTGATGTGTATTATTACCTACGTTATTTTATCACCTGCGGTTATTTGAAATTCTAAATGTCTGTCTACTTTTGCAATGGAAAAGTCAAAATGACATTTACCTTTTAATAATTATTTGAACTCAAAATAATAAGAAGTGGATGTTGGATGTGGTTGTAAATAAAATAGTATACAAACCTCGGTGAAAAGTTTCATTACTGTCTCTGAGATATAGTTTACCTCGACGCTTCGCGTCTCGGTAAACTATCTAATCTCTCGACAGTAATGAAACACTTTCCACCTCGGTACGTAATATACTATTTAATTGCAAAACAAATGTAATAATTGTTATTTTACCTGACACTGAAATATTATTTTTTAATTTTGTCTATTTAGTTCAATATAATTTTATCTTTCACCATTGAAATATTCAATGGTCAAGTGATAACTTATTTTAAAAGGAATTAAACTGATTTTTTTAATTGGATCGTAGAGATCCTTATACTCACTTTTTTTTCGTACGACGCCCGTGTCAAATAAAAAAGAGTGAATGTTCTATGTAGCCTGTAGCTATTAGACACGATTTTTTTGGCAAACACTTTCCTACCTATATAAATAACAGAAAAAAAATTAAAAGGGTCACTGTCCGCCACACATAACATTTATTAGACCTTTTGAAATAAGTTGAGGCGTTGGGATTATCTTAACGGTTCGTTCTATAGCACACACCACAATAATGGACCTCCTAACATAAAAGTCCTAAAATTTTATGTGAGAGCTCTGGAAATAGAATACCTAGCAAAAGAGGCCTCCAAACTTTTAACAAGAACATTTTTAAACGCCTTGCTTTGTGTGTGAACGTTAATAACGGTACATTAGCAGCTGGTTTTATCACAACAATAGCGGTAACAGAATTTTTTGGAGTAAAAATAACAATAGTAAGTATTTTTTTATTTCATCTCTGTGTATTTTTTCCCTCGAAAAAGATCTTTATTATATTTGGGATTTACATTTATGAGTAAATAACTAAGTACAGAAAGTATATAGAATAAATTTAAAAACTAGTAGTAATAAATAAAATTTTTTATCCAAACTGTTAAACAGTAGACCATTTCATTTGTCGACTTCTAGTCCTACTGATTAGCCATAATATGGCAAAACGCGGCTAGAGATGAAGTTTAACGAAGATAGAGAAATAATTCTTTTTATTTTAAATTTTTTTACATTTCCCATTTTCAATAAAAATTTCAAAAAGAAACACAACAGGCAAATTTATGCATAATATAACAAATAATGGGTTAGCTTTTGTGTTTTCCTGTTTAAGGTCAGATTAGTTGCGTTGAAAACGAAATAATGCACATTTTCAATCCCAAAATCGCAAAATATTCAACGTTGTTGAATGTTCAACTTCCATTTCTTGAGTCGGCTCCTTCCCTGGAGCCGCACACGGTTCTACTTCCATTACCGTAGCAGATGTCTCTTCCTTCTTTACGACATCCTGCTTGGGTTTGGCAAGATCAACTTTCTGGTAACTCCCCGTGAGTTTGGGGAGTCCCTTATATACGTTCACAGCGATCGCGCTAAAGTCGCAGTGAAGCTTAAACTGAGCTTCCTCTAGGGCTGGTAGCGACTCGTCTGTGAACTGAAGGATTACGCTCCTCCCTGTGGGTTTTGGGCCCTCCATCTTTAAAATCTTCCATTCCTTGCAAGGAATCTTCGGATTCTGGACTGTCAAGGACTTCTCTGGAATGGTTGGCACTGGCAACCAAATTCTAGCTCTCGGACATTCTGAAAGTTCCGAGCGGGGGATAACCTGTAATTAGGCGAGTTCCCAAGGTTGTCCGATCTTTTTGACACTCTCTCTCAGAAATGCTAAGAAAAAATCATCAGTGCAATTGATGATCTTTATTCCTCTAGTCAGTAGTCCATCCTGAGGTGTTGTACTGAGGGATCCGGTCGGCAGGATTGGCAATTAGAAACTCCATAAGAATTTCCGTTAGCCTCCTTTCAACCAGGATCCAGCGGTATGCTGTGATCTTTCAGCATTTATTGCCCGGCATCAATCACAGCCACTTGGAGGATGCTGCGGGTCGCCTCCGACATTGTTTTATTGTTGGAACGCTCCCTGAAAGCCACCTTTTTCTGGCCCCCTCCAATACTAAGCGCAGCGAACTATTCGTTTTTGAAACTACCGCAGAGACTTTCTTGGTCTCCGTAGTCAGTCATATATAGGTAGTTCCTGGTCTGATGTATATTAAACCAAAAATTATCCCATTTTAAATAGAAATATACTTGTGAGCATTTTTACCAATATTATTTTACAATAAAAAATTCGTACCGATGAAATGCTAAACAATCGAGTGGTTTGCTTTCTACACTGCACACAACATACTTTTTAGAAATTTTTTAATTTTAAAATGTTAGACAACCTAATATAATGCCGAAAAGCACAAAGAAACACTAAAATACTTAAAAATAATACAATGCTACAATCTGACAGTAAACCCGAATGACATTATGCCGGTCCCTTATTCACACCCTAAGGCCGTTTTTACATACACTGGTATTGGCGATTGACGATGCCGTTGCATTACAGTTTTGTTAGGATGTTGTATTTTGGAAGGATATATCAGGGACATATATATTATATATGGATACTTTGAATCGATGTCTTTATTGTGTATTATGTCTTTAGCAATATCGATTTAAATCTATATTTATAATTTGACATTTTTTTAAAAACATTTATGCGAGAAGCAACCTTTTTTTAGGAACTTTTCCGAGTAGAAAAGGTATCATATTTGAAAATGCTCAAATTATTATATCTAAACTTGATATGAACATTCCTAGTAGACACCATCTATTCATCGAACAAATAATTCAACAAACCAATGTAAGCAGATCACGGCTTTAAAATCGGATTATTTTCCAATATACGATTGCGGAGCTTCTTCGTTTTACTTCTTTACGTATTTATAACATATGCGACTTGACATTCTTAGCTTGAATTTCTATAATTTTAATGAATAATAAATATGTAATCTGCTTTTATGCCTCGCTTTTTATTTATTTATAATATTTCGACCCCGGGAGCCTAAGGGAAATGGTCACAAAAAACATTCGCACTTCTATAATGAATTTGTCCGTTATTGAAAGTTCTATTATTTTTTTCGGGACCCGAAAATCATCTCAAAATTAAAAGTATTCATTTTGCAGAACATAATCTTTTTGGCAAAGGCCTATTAAGTTAGTGAAAAGTATACAAATGTGACGTGAAAAATGTGCACTTCTTAATTTAGAAGAGTTTCTTGTATCGAACCCCAGTAGTTGTCCTTATTCTGGTGCTTTAGATACTGCTGACACTTTTAAACGCATAAGGAAAATTTTTAGTCTTTATTTGATGAGGGGGGGGGGGAGATTACTGCCTGCCTTGCCATGGAAAAATGTTCATTTTCATTTATATATATATATATTTTCTGCTAAGAGGAATCATATTTAGCTATAATATACTAGCATCAGATACTTTCTAAAAGCTTAATAATTATTGTAATATTATCAAATGGCACAAAAATTTGGGTAAGGATGAATGAACGGATTATTATGTTCATCGTCTCACTAATGCAGTAAGAAATAAAAGAATTTAAATCATTTACCCAACAACTAATAAATGAATTATTTTTCCGGATTTTGTCAACAATGAAAATAAAATTTGGAAACGTTTCTTTTAATTGATAATGCAATTTTTTGATATTTGAGATTTGAGAAGATTTAGTGAGTTTATTGAGCATTTCTACTGATCATGCCAGTTTAAATTACTGTTATATAAGTAACAAAACACAGCACCAAAACAGTGTGACGACCGTGGAAAATTTGGAAAAAATAGACCAGAATCGTGATTTTCAAGAGCAAGTCCAGATTTTCTAAATTTCATTGGCGTGGATCGGTAAGTTTTTAGACATTTTCGCTTCTACTGAGCTATGTTAGTAGATTAATAAAAATGTATTGAGTGCATCATATTGTTATTTTTGATTTTATTAGCATTTTCATTGTACCTTCTCATTTCCTAAAGCAAGTATTATGAGCACGTATATTCTGCCTGCTTGCTTTGGGTAAAGTAATTAGATATCCTTTGTAAACCTTGACTGAGCTTTGAAATTTTAATTCATCTCATATTTTTTCTGTGATTTCATATAATAATTTTTAATACAACCCAGTTTTTCTTTGTTATAGCCTTCAGCTTACCATTTTTTTCTCTGTGTTCTCGACTAACTTCAGACCTGTCAACTGTCACCTACCTATTTAATCTTTTTTGGAAACGTGGTTGCTTTTCGAGCATAATTTTTTAATCCAAAAGATTTTTTGAAATTTTAACTTTAAAAGCTACAATATGCTAAAGAAAAATTTACTTTTTTCAATTTTTCTACTCATAATAAATAATCGTCAAGTGGTAAGTTTTCACAATATTTGTCCACTCGATGTAACCTAAAAGTTATCTCTTTTTCAGGTGTTCATCTAACAAACCTTGTTAGAACTACCACTTTAACTTCAGTTTTTATTATAATTTAATAACTTTATCTTCCTCGCACTTCATTTTCTGCTATGATCAGCCATCAATTTTCTTGATTAATTATCAACCTTTTTCAATCTCACAATTTTCCACCATTCTTCTCACATACACATGTTATACTTTCTTTTTTCCACATGTAGACTCTTATAGTGCCATGGGCCTTAATCCCATATATAATTTTCTTTTACAATACCACGTGTGTATTAGTTTTCTCAAATTTCTATTCATTGTACTTACAATTTTGATGCTCCGTTAAGGTGATATCTATTAGTTTTCTTCTTTTTCATTTATTCTCCTGAAGATGAATGCTTCTGCATTCGAAACATGTAGAGAAAAGTTTTTCTGAACTATACGAGATTCTTTAATATAATAGTGGAGGAAGACTTTGTGTTCTTATTTCTTTCCTTCTAAATTTCCACTCCACTTTAAGTATGGACTATTTCTTCAAGTTCTTCAAGATTAATAAATGTAATAATAAAAAATATTAGATATAACGATGGTAAACCATAGGCTCAATATTTAGTAGACCTGTGGTTTTACTGTCCCTTTAATTATCTACACAAAATTTTGTAAAAAGTTTAAAATATGATAAGTAGAGGTCTTTCCCTGATTTCAGACCACTGGGATATATGGATATATCCAAGCCTACATACCCCCCTACCACTCACCTATGAATATCCCCCCACTCTCACCCCCACCATATCCCCCCACTCTCACCCCACCATATCCCCCCAACCCTTCACACACATACATCCTCCTACCATACCTCTCAACACATATTCATACATATTATAACTCGATTAATATCTATGGATATATCCTCCAACCATCCTCCATAACATAACCCCACACATAAGTCCCCCCACGCTTCACACCATACATATATCCTCCTACCACACAAAAATTCAGTTAACATCTTATGACAAATATGGTGCGCACATTTTGTTCAGAACCATCAATAGCGTTTCTTTTTAAAAGGTTACGTTGTCTGGTGATATGATGTTGATGTTGGGTAGGGATATAACCTTCCACCATACCACACCCCTATATAACCTTCCACCATGTATATATCCTCCCTCATACATATTCTAACTCAATCCATATCAATGGATATATTTTTCCACACATATATCCCCTTACCCAAAAATAATAATAATTTGTATTGGGATAACCCGTTGATTAAATAAATTATTATTACTTTTGGCTAGGGATATAACCTTTCACCGTGTATATATCCCCCTACCACACCCCTCATACATATTCTAACTCAATCAATATCAATGGATATATTATATTATCCTTCCACACATGTATCCCCCCACCCAAAAATAATAATAATTTGTACTGGGTGTAACCCGTTGATTAAATAAATTATTATTATTATTAAAAATAATACATTGACCGGAAATATTTAATGTATCTTGTTTTTTGAAAAAAGTCATTGACAGTTCAATCTAAGATGACTGGAATTTATTAATTTATCTAATTCTTACACGGATATAATAATAATACTAATAATAATGTCTTTAGGTTTACCGCAATAGAGTCTTATTACATAAATGTTTTCAATATGACATAGCATGCTAATAGATTTAATACAAAAAAATAATTCTTAATGTTATAGGCAATTACATAACTATAAAATGTAATATCATTTTCCAGGTATAATTTGCTGACAGTATATAAAAAATATAATTAGTCTCTAGTTTTTATGTGTTATATAAGTCTTTAGAGTGAATGCGTACACTGGAATGTAAATCCTTTAAATTATTTTATTAGCTATTTACAAAAAGGACTTAATTAATACCACGTTACTAACTAATACAACAAAAACTAAATATGTATATTACATACCCCCTTTGATTTCACTGTTAAATCTTCCACAATTATAATAGAACACATTATATTATTATTTCACTGTAAATTATTATTAGGACACACAAGTTCATTTTATCTTGGTTAAAAATGTTATATAAGCGAGACCTTCAAACAGACGTAAAAGGAAAGTTGTCTCTTCCGTGACATTCTAAGACTAGAAGATTTCGACGATTCGGAATTAAAATATAACTTGATAATAATATTTTACTCGATTTACAAATGGAAAATTAAAATTTGGTATGAATAATATACCAGATGTCTCATTTATGAATGATCATATCTCAGAAACCATTGAACATAGAAACTCGGGGAAAAACTTCTTAATAGAAGTGAAATTCTAAATTTCTTCGAAACTTGCCACATTAAGGTACACCTTTGGTAACATCAATTTAGTAAACTTAAGTTTGATCATACGGTATAATTAGGACATGATAATCGAAAAGTAGATTAAATTTTCAAGGCAAAACGTGAAAACCAAAATACAATTCGATATAATATACCGAGTGTCCCATTATGGATATGGATGACCATATCTCGAAAACTATTGGATATAGAAACTCAGGCAAAAAAATATTCGTAATTAAGGTGACTAAGAAAAAATGTTGGAAATGATTTCTAAGTTCGCATTTTGCCGCCAGAGGACACAATTGAAAATTAAATATTGAAATTCTTAATTTCTCCGAAAATTGTCACATTAAGGTATACCTTTGGTAACATCATTAGAAAGCTTAGACAATTCTGCATCATGTTTGGTTTAAGCCTTATTGACATACCAACCTTAATAAGAGTTGGGGAAGCTATTGAAAGTGTAATCATTTAAATTGCTGTAACTTCTAAACGACTTATTCGATTTTAGTAAACTTAAGTTTGTTTAAAATAGAAAGATAAGTATTTTTAATTGCAGTATACATTGGTACACGATATTTCCTAAAAAATTGTTAGAGGAACAATTTGTAAGTAATAAAAATAGTTTTTTGATTTTATCAGGATTCCAGAGGATGCAATCCAAATCCAAAAAACATGTATCATAAAAAATATTGGTTATTTAAAAGAGCACACAATCCATTTAACATCATCATTTAGTTTGTATTAGTGTCTAGCACAGTATAGTATAGTTATATAATAATAATAATAATAATAATAATAATAATAATAATAATCATAATAATAATAATAATCGATATAGGTTGCTCACTAACACACAACCTCTCTAAAACCGAATCGAAGAAGAAGACCAAGTACTCGAATTTGACTATAGAGATCAAAAATATATGGAAGCTAGATAAAATAGACATAATTCCGATCATAATATCGGTGGAGGGAGCTATGACGAAAAATTTCAAGCCCAACTTGGAAAAACTGGGCCTTTCAGGTTATTTATATCAACTAATTCAGAAAAGCGTCATTCTCCAAACTTGCCACATAGTTCGGAAGTTTCTAAACAGTACAGGTTAAGATGAATTTCTTCTCTGTACTGTAAATAATACCAGCAATACCAACAAGAAGCTGAGAAACAAAACATTGAAAACATTATAATATTAATAATAATAATAATAATAATAATAATAATAATAATAATAATAATAATAATAATAATAATAATAATAATAATAATAATAATAATAATAATAATAATAATAATATTAATAATAATAATAATAATAACTGGCTGGAACTGGCAATTAAATTACAACTTCTACAGGAGGAAAAAATGCCATACTACCAGTACACTCCGGAATCAATTCTGGAAAACAATAACTTCAGACTATACTGGGACCGCACCATCTTAATTGACCAAACTGTTAATCATAATAGACCTGATATTGTTTTAGTAGATTGAAGAGCCAGAAATACTACGCTTATAGAAATAGCCATCCCAAACACTAACAACTTGATTCTGAAAAACGCTGAAAAAATAGCAAAATATCGAGAACTTGAAGGATGCCTACAGAGACAATGGCAGATGAATACCGTCAGAACAGTGCCAATTATAATGTCATCAACTGGGGTGGTCCCAAAGAGCCTCCTGAAAAACATCAAAGAACTGGGACTTAACGACCAACTTTACAAGGTTCTACAGAAAGCAGTACTACTCTCCACAGCCCAAACCGTCAGAAAATTTGTGGGATCCAACAAGGACAATCGTCGCCGTGGGCCCGATAACAGGGAAAGGACCCCCACAGAGCTTAATCCTTTTGATATCTAAGATATCTGGGATAAGTGAATGTTCCCCTGCGAGGGAGTGCGAAGCCGTAAGGCTAAGTCATTATAATAATAATAATAATAATAATAATAATAATAATAATAATAATAATAATAATAATAATAATAATAATAATAATAATAATAATAATAATAATAATAATAATAATAATAATAATAATAATAATAATAATAATAATAATAATAATAATAATAATAATAATAATAATAATAATAATAATAATAATAATAATAATAATAATAATAATAATAATAATAATAATAATAATAATACTAATAATAATAATAATAATAAATGGAAAACATAAATAAGACCGTCAATTTTAATGAAAAAAAACAAGATTTTCACGTTATTTGTATCATACAAATGATAACAGAAAAGCAAGAGAGAATGATTATAAACAGTATATTGGATCGATACCGTTTTCAAAATAGAATAAGGTATACAGAAAAGCTGTTAAAGGATGTATTTGGAGCAAAGGGATAGAAATTAAATATACAATGAACGTGTAATTTAGTTTTTATTTTTAAAATATATACAATAATTAAATTAATTCGCTTTATTATATCCACGAATTGTGTAAATTTACTTAAACTTACTTTCTTACCCTTTCACATTTTTGGATCTCCCCAGGAAACGCTTCAAACCCAGTAAAAAATGTTCATTCAAAACGAACAAAATCAATCAATTCCAGTACAGCAATCAGAATTAATATGTAATCCTCCACTAGATACTGCATACCGTAACTAAAGATCGACAATTTATCAATGCAGACAGGTCGACAATCTAAATAAATTTGCTAACGTCATCAGACTTTTTTTATGAATTTTATTCCAGTGACTCGAACCACCATTTCGACGCTTTACCAAATTAGCCAGGACAACAATCTAAATATATATAATCAGGTCTAAGAGGTTCTTGCTCGTGACGTCAGACTTTTTTTATAAATTTTATTACTAAGGCTTGAACCATCAACATTTCAACAATTCGACTACCAGTTCGGCGCTTTACCAACTTAGTCCAGCTTTGCCCTGCTTCCTCTACTTTGACCTGGTTCGCCCCGCAGCACTCCACTCCAAGAAAGATATCGCAAAATTAAATGTATCAATAAAATATCATAACCCAAATCCTGATATCAATAAACGTACATTATTTTAAGTGTCGCACCCAATTGGAGGCGTTCCTATCGACCTTAATAAAAACAATTAGTCATTCCTTAATAGTCAGAAGCCAAATTTGATTGATTTGATCAAATAATAATGTCCCTGTACAAATAATTACCTTAAAACCAATTTTTTTAAATATTCGTTATAAAGCACGATATAGACATACATGTGATTTATATACTTGAGAAACATTTGACCCGCTCTCTTAAGCCTTAAAAATATTTAATAATAATAATAATAATAATAATAATAATAATAATAATAATAATAATAATAATACCGAATCGGAGAAGAAGACCAAGTACTCGAATTTGGCTATAGAGATAAAAAATATATGGAAGCTAGATAAAATCGACATAATTCCGATCATAATATCGGTGGAGGGAGCTATGACGAAAAATTTCAAGCCCAACTTGGAAAAACTGGGCCTATCAGGTTATTTATACCAACTAATCCAGAAAAGCGTCATCCTCCAAACATGTCATATAGTACGGAAGTTCCTAAACAGTACAGGTTAAGATGAATTTCTTCTGTGTACTGTAAATAATACCAGCAATACCAACAAAAACCTGTGAAAACTAACATTGAGAAAAATAATAATAATAAATATATTTATTTGTGCCAAAACACGTTTCGGACTTAAAAATCAACAATAATATCTAATAAGTGCAAAATTATCGTGTACCTATCAATTTTCTTTTGGTTTCACAGCCAACTGAAGCTGATAACTTTGGAAAGGAATTTAGAAATATTGTTTGAATTCATTTAAATTAAATAACCAAATAACCATTGATGATAGTAACATATCATTTGACACAAAAAAAGATAGGATTTTGATTAACAATTTATCAGTCTTCCATATCCCACGTTAAAAAAAAAATTTAAGTGACTTTTTTAGAATAATTTAAATTATTTTTAGAATAAATCAAATTATTTTTATCAAAAGAAGAAAATCAATGTCTGATCATAAAATACTAGATTATACAGAGCATCCTAACTATATTTCCAAATACATCTCCAAGGTAACCAGCTGGCCTATGGACCTTATGGGTACCGTGGATTGGTGAGAAGTCTGTAGCGCCGTTATTATAATTTATGTAAATAATATCAACAGTGATAGAAAGACGTATTTTTAATTTTAAAATCGTTTTAAACTTATCTAAAATCATGGCTTATAAAATTATTATAGTTTGAAAAAATATTTTTAGCGGACATCTAATGAAAATTATATAGCAGCCAAATTTCAAACAGTGTTTAAAAATATATTTTTATTCTTACAATTTTGTTGTATGTAAATCATTCTTAGTTCGCTTACATGGTATGCAGATTTTGTTTTAAAAGGAGTTTCTTATAAGGAAATAGATTCAAATTTGAACTACATAAAATATAGCATGGTCTTTGCGGTCCCCCATTTTATTTAGGTTCGTACTTACATATGTGTATATTTGATAATATTGACTGCAATATAGATAATGTTTTTAGGGTTATCAGTTAAATTGTAAAATAAATAACAAGCTTTGTTTGTTGACGTCTCGGTTAATTTGATTTAAAACGTAAACAAAATACTACAAAATAAAGTTCGGAATTATAAATTCACTAGAAATCGAAAAACTTCCACACTATTAAATTAAAAAGAAGATGGATTCTAATATAGTACTATTAATTAAGTATGTTGAAAAATAAATAAAACCTGTAAGGAAATATGTAAGTTTATTGACAAATAATTTATTAAAATATATATTTACATATATTACAATTTTTATAAAATAATAATAACATTGATCAGAACACGACCATACCATATTTGTGGGGGTATCTTGTCATTTCTTACCATTCTTTCGAATTTGGCTTTTTTCCTCTTCGTTCGCAGCCAGGACCATTCCCGAGAGGACCTACAGCTTAACGTGGGTTCCGAACCACGATCCTCGGCCATGCGACATCCCAAGAGCTATCAACATTTGGTTTCTTGCCATTACATGACCTACTAATTGAGGGGTGTGTATCTTCTTCTGCACCCACAAGATGTCCGATCTCATCCGACCTGGTTACCGGTGTAAATGGGTGGGTTGGGACTGTTGGGAGATGATACCTTTTACACTCATCCCAGCATTCATAAATCCGCCCAATTTCGGATATACTTTTTTATTGCACGTATACCCACTCCGAGAATCGAACCCGGGTCGCCACGGTCGAATGTCAGTAACTCGCCTCTGTGCCGCCGCAGCGGTCTTTGGGGGTATCTATTTTGTGAGTTTTATTTGTTACTACTTACAGTATCATTACCAAAATACGGCTGACACATCAAACTTAAAAATATCAATTAATTAACTAACATATAAGTTAGCTAATGATAATTTTCTGTTTCGAGATTTTTAATTGATGCTTTTAAATACAAAGATTACTTAAAATTTTGGTATTGTTAAAATGTTCGACTTTCTTTGCGACTTTCTCGAGATAGAAAAACAGCGCATTTGTGTTATGTCAACCTTTTTTTATATTATATTTGCTATGGACACCCCAAATGATATCAATTTAATGCTATGGTAGGTATCCTTTAAGATTTCTGCAAAACATTATTATTCATTACCTAAAATTAGGAAGGGAGGAATTTTTATCTAAAAAATGGTACTTTTATTTCTGGTTTGCAATATGTAAGTTCTGTTTGGTGTGCAATAATACATTACACATTTTGTCCCATTCAGTTCTCCGCTTTAAATTTCTTCGTCTGAGGAAGTCACCCTTGATATATATGAGTATACTGAAATTATTAACCAAAATTAATTAATTAAGCAAAAAGAAAAAAATTATATAATGCTTACCTACAGTTCCAGGTTTACGATGATCAATAATACATTTCACATAAACTCAGGAGCTGAGGTGCTGCTATCACTAACACCCACCCCTACCTCGCAACACATGCTATATTAAAATATAATAAATGCTTGTTAATGTTTTGAAACACAAGATTAATAACTACAATAAAAAAATACTAGAACAATATATAATATAGAAAATTAGCTATGACTGTGTACACGCTAAACAAATGGAAGAAAAAATATTTGTATTACGTGAAATATAACAGGCTACGTACTATATATATATTATTATACATCTTCTCTATCACCTCGGCTCTTATTCGAACCCCATACAGCTCTCCACTATATATTTCTTCCCCATGAGAGGCTACTCGCGAAATATGTGTATATGTGAGTGAACTAAAATAATTAGCAAAAATTAATTAAACATAAGAGAAAAAGAAAAAAAATATATAGTTTACTTACAGTTCCAGGTTTACGGCTTCGAACCTCCTTAAATACGGCCACCGTAATTCACAGCCACTTGAATCTTGGGAGCGAACTCCTCAAAGATTCGCCAATCCCAACTAGAATATAAGATTATACTGTATTTACAGCTTAAACTATCTTTTTATTAAGTTAATATTTAAATAAATAATAGCGTTTATACTTTTTGTAATTACATTAATTAGTTCTACTTACTAATATACTGTGAAGACGAACTGGATACATTTTAATAATGTAATAATAATTGTCTACTGTATATATACCAAAAATTTTAAAAGTTAACTCAATCATGCAATAAATTAGAAAATTAGGACTGAATTAATTTGTACCAAATTAAATATCCCTGTAATATTTAAATAATAACGTGATTAATATTAAAATTTGAATTTTCAATAAAAAACTGCTTCTATCTTGCGATAACAACGATGTATTTTTTATATAAAATCGCAAAATAGTCTCATGTTAAAGAAAAGTGGGAAAATATCAGGTGAAGGCTGATAACGCTGTAAACATCAACATCATATCACCAGACAACGTAACCTTTTAAAAAGAAACGCTATTGATGGTTCTGAACAAAATGTGCGCACCATATTTGTCATAAGATGTTAACTGAATTTTTGTGTGGTAGGAGGATATATGTATGGTGTGAAGCGTGGGGGGACTTATGTGTGGGGTTATGTTATGGAGGATGGTGGGAGGATATATCCATAGATATTAATCGAGTTATAATATGTATGAATATGTGTTGAGCGGTATGGTAGGAGGATGTATGTGTGTGAAGGGTTGGGGGGATATGGTGGGGTGAGAGTGGGGGGATATGGTGGGGGTGAGAGTGGGGGGATATTCATAGGTGAGTGGTAGGGGGGTATGTAGGCTGGGATATATGGATATATCCAAGCCTACATACCCCCCTACCACTGAATGATGAATATCCCCCCACTCTCACCCCCACTATATCCCCCCACTCTCACCCCACCATATCCCCCCAACCCTTCACACACATACATCCTCCTACCATACCGCTCAACACATATTCATACATATTATAACTCGATTAATATCTATGGATATATCCTCCCACCATCCTCCATAACATAACCCCACACATAAGTCCCCCCACGCTTCACACCATACATATATCCTCCTACCACACAAAAATTCAGTTAACATCTTATGACAAATATGGTGCGCACATTTTGTTCAGAACCATCAATAGCGTTTCTTTTTAAAAGGTTACGTTGTCTGGTGATATGATGTTGATGTTTACAGCGTTATCAGCCTTCACCTGATATTTTCCCACTTTTCTTTAACATGAGACTATTTTGCGATTTTATATAAAAAATACATCGTTGTTATCGCAAGATAGAAGCAGTTTTTTATTGAAAATTCAAATTTTAATATTAATCACGTTATTATTTAAATATTACAGGGATATTTAATTTGGTACAAATTAATTCAGTCCTAATTTTCTAATTTATTGCATGATTGAGTTAACTTTTAAAATTTTTGGTATATATACAGTAGACAATTATTATTACATTATTAAAATGTATCCAGTTCGTCTTCACAGTATATTAGTAAGTAGAACTAATTAATGTAATTACAAAAAGTATAAACGCTATTATTTATTTAAATATTAACTTAATAAAAAGATAGTTTAAGCTGTAAATACAGTATAATCTTATATTCTAGTTGGGATTGGCGAATCTTTGAGGAGTTCGCTCCCAAGATTCAAGTGGCTGTGAATTACGGTGGCCGTATTTAAGGAGGTTCGAAGCCGTAAACCTGGAACTGTAAGTAAACTATATATTTTTTTTCTTTTTCTCTTATGTTTAATTAATTTTTGCTAATTATTTTAGTTCACTCACATATACACATATTTCGCGAGTAGCCTCTCATGGGGAAGAAATATATAGTGGAGAGCTGTATGGGGTTCGAATAAGAGCCGAGGTGATAGAGAAGATGTATAATAATATATATATAGTACGTAGCCTGTTATATTTCACGTAATACAAATATTTTTTCTTCCATTTGTTTAGCGTGTACACAGTCATAGCTAATTTTCTATATTATATATTGTTCTAGTATTTTTTTATTGTAGTTATTAATCTTGTGTTTCAAAACATTAACAAGCATTTATTATATTTTAATATAGCATGTGTTGCGAGGTAGGGGTGGGTGTTAGTGATAGCAGCACCTCAGCTCCTGAGTTTATGTGAAATGTATTATTGATCATCGTAAACCTGGAACTGTAGGTAAGCATTATATAATTTTTTTCTTTTTGCTTAATTAATTAATTTTGGTTAATAATTTCAGTATACTCATATATATCAAGGGTGACTTCCTCAGACGAAGAAATTTAAAGCGGAGAACTGAATGGGACAAAATGTGTAATGTATTATTGCACACCAAACAGAACTTACATATTGCAAACCAGAAATAAAAGTACCATTTTTTAGATAAAAATTCCTCCCTTCCTAATTTTAGGTAATGAATAATAATGTTTTGCAGAAATCTTAAAGGATACCTACCATAGCATTAAATTGATATCATTTGGGGTGTCCATAGCAAATATAATATAAAAAAAGGTTGACATAACACAAATGCGCTGTTTTTCTATCTCGAGAAAGTCGCAAAGAAAGTCGAACATTTTAACAATACCAAAATTTTAAGTAATCTTTGTATTTAAAAGCATCAATTAAAAATCTCGAAACAGAAAATTATCATTAGCTAACTTATATGTTAGTTAATTAATTGATATTTTTAAGTTTGATGTGTCAGCCGTATTTTGGTAATGATACTGTAAGTAGTAACAAATAAAACTCACAAAATAGATACCCCCAAAGACCGCTGCGGCGGCACAGAGGCGAGTTACTGACATTCGACCGTGGCGACCCGGGTTCGATTCTCGGAGTGGGTATACGTGCAATAAAAAAGTATATCCGAAATTGGGCGGATTTATGAATGCTGGGATGAGTGTAAAAGGTATCATCTCCCAACAGTCCCAACCCACCCATTTACACCGGTAACCAGGTCGGATGAGATCGGACATCTTGTGGGTGCAGAAGAAGATACACACCCCTCAATTAGTAGGTCATGTAATGGCAAGAAACCAAATGTTGATAGCTCTTGGGATGTCGCATGGCCGAGGATCGTGGTTCGGAACCCACGTTAAGCTGTAGGTCCTCTCGGGAATGGTCCTGGCTGCGAACGAAGAGGAAAAAAGCCAAATTCGAAAGAATGGTAAGAAATGACAAGATACCCCCACAAATATGGTATGGTCGTGTTCTGATCAATGTTATTATTATTTTATAAAAATTGTAATATATGTAAATATATATTTTAATAAATTATTTGTCAATAAACTTACATATTTCCTTACAGGTTTTATTTATTTTTCAACATACTTAATTAATAGTACTATATTAGAATCCATCTTCTTTTTAATTTAATAGTGTGGAAGTTTTTCGATTTCTAGTGAATTTATAATTCCGAACTTTATTTTGTAGTATTTTGTTTACGTTTTAAATCAAATTAACCGAGACGTCAACAAACAAAGCTTGTTATTTATTTTACAATTTAACTGATAACCCTAAAAACATTATCTATATTGCAGTCAATATTATCAAATATACACATATGTAAGTACGAACCTAAATAAAATGGGGGACCGCAAAGACCATGCTATATTTTATGTAGTTCAAATTTGAATCTATTTCCTTATAAGAAACTCCTTTTAAAACAAAATCTGCATACCATGTAAGCGAACTAAGAATGATTTACATACAACAAAATTGTAAGAATAAAAATATATTTTTAAACACTGTTTGAAATTTGGCTGCTATATAATTTTCATTAGATGTCCGCTAAAAATATTTTTTCAAACTATAATAATTTTATAAGCCATGATTTTAGATAAGTTTAAAACGATTTTAAAATTAAAAATACGTCTTTCTATCACTGTTGATATTATTTACATAAATTATAATAACGGCGCTACAGACTTCTCACCAATCCACGGTACCCATAAGGTCCATAGGCCAGCTGGTTACCTTGGAGATGTATTTGGAAATATAGTTAGGATGCTCTGTATAATCTAGTATTTTATGATCAGACATTGATTTTCTTCTTTTGATAAAAATAATTTGATTTATTCTAAAAATAATTTAAATTATTCTAAAAAAGTCACTTAAATTTTTTTTTTAACGTGGGATATGGAAGACTGATAAATTGTTAATCAAAATCCTATCTTTTTTTGTGTCAAATGATATGTTACTATCATCAATGGTTATTTGGTTATTTAATTTAAATGAATTCAAACAATATTTCTAAATTCCTTTCCAAAGTTATCAGCTTCAGTTGGCTGTGAAACCAAAAGAAAATTGATAGGTACACGATAATTTTGCACTTATTAGATATTATTGTTGATTTTTAAGTCCGAAACGTGTTTTGGCACAAATAAATATATTTATTATTATTATTTTTCTCAATGTTAGTTTTCACAGGTTTTTGTTGGTATTGCTGGTATTATTTACAGTACACAGAAGAAATTCATCTTAACCTGTACTGTTTAGGAACTTCCGTACTATATGACATGTTTGGAGGATGACGCTTTTCTGGATTAGTTGGTATAAATAACCTGATAGGCCCAGTTTTTCCAAGTTGGGCTTGAAATTTTTCGTCATAGCTCCCTCCACCGATATTATGATCGGAATTATGTCGATTTTATCTAGCTTCCATATATTTTTTATCTCTATAGCCAAATTCGAGTACTTGGTCTTCTTCTCCGATTCGGTATTATTATTATTATTATTATTATTATTATTATTATTATTATTATTATTATTATTAAATATTTTTAAGGCTTAAGAGAGCGGGTCAAATGTTTCTCAAGTATATAAATCACATGTATGTCTATATCGTGCTTTATAACGAATATTTAAAAAAATTGGTTTTAAGGTAATTATTTGTACAGGGACATTATTATTTGATCAAATCAATCAAATTTGGCTTCTGACTATTAAGGAATGACTAATTGTTTTTATTAAGGTCGATAGGAACGCCTCCAATTGGGTGCGACACTTAAAATAATGTACGTTTATTGATATCAGGATTTGGGTTATGATATTTTATTGATACATTTAATTTTGCGATATCTTTCTTGGAGTGGAGTGCTGCGGGGCGAACCAGGTCAAAGTAGAGGAAGCAGGGCAAAGCTGGACTAAGTTGGTAAAGCGCCGAACTGGTAGTCGAATTGTTGAAATGTTGATGGTTCAAGCCTTAGTAATAAAATTTATAAAAAAAGTCTGACGTCACGAGCAAGAACCTCTTAGACCTGATTATATATATTTAGATTGTTGTCCTGGCTAATTTGGTAAAGCGTCGAAATGGTGGTTCGAGTCACTGGAATAAAATTCATAAAAAAAGTCTGATGACGTTAGCAAATTTATTTAGATTGTCGACCTGTCTGCATTGATAAATTGTCGATCTTTAGTTACGGTATGCAGTATCTAGTGGAGGATTACATATTAATTCTGATTGCTGTACTGGAATTGATTGATTTTGTTCGTTTTGAATGAACATTTTTTACTGGGTTTGAAGCGTTTCCTGGGGAGATCCAAAAATGTGAAAGGGTAAGAAAGTAAGTTTAAGTAAATTTACACAATTCGTGGATATAATAAAGCGAATTAATTTAATTATTGTATATATTTTAAAAATAAAAACTAAATTACACGTTCATTGTATATTTAATTTCTATCCCTTTGCTCCAAATACATCCTTTAACAGCTTTTCTGTATACCTTATTCTATTTTGAAAACGGTATCGATCCAATATACTGTTTATAATCATTCTCTCTTGCTTTTCTGTTATCATTTGTATGATACAAATAACGTGAAAATCTTGTTTTTTTTCATTAAAATTGACGGTCTTATTTATGTTTTCCTATTATTATTATTAGTATTATTATTATTATTATTATTATTATTATTATTATTATTATTATTATTATTATTATTATTATTATTATTATTATTATTATTATTATTATTATTATTATTATTATTATTATTATTATTATTATTATTATTATTATTATTATTATTATTATTATTATTATTATTATTATTATTATTATTATTATTATTATTATAATGACTTAGCCTTACGGCTTCGCACTCCCTCGCAGGGGAACATTCACTTATCCCAGATATCTTAGATATCAAAAGGATTAAGCTCTGTGGGGGTCCTTTCCCTGTTATCGGGCCCACGGCGACGATTGTCCTTGTTGGATCCCACAAATTTTCTGACGGTTTGGGCTGTGGAGAGTAGTACTGCTTTCTGTAGAACCTTGTAAAGTTGGTCGTTAAGTCCCAGTTCTTTGATGTTTTTCAGGAGGCTCTTTGGGACCACCCCAGTTGATGACATTATAATTGGCACTGTTCTGACGGTATTCATCTGCCATTGTCTCTGTAGGCATCCTTCAAGTTCTCGATATTTTGCTATTTTTTCAGCGTTTTTCAGAATCAAGTTGTTAGTGTTTGGGATGGCTATTTCTATAAGCGTAGTATTTCTGGCTCTTCAATCTACTAAAACAATATCAGGTCTATTATGATTAACAGTTTGGTCAATTAAGATGGTGCGGTCCCAGTATAGTCTGAAGTTATTGTTTTCCAGAATTGATTCCGGAGTGTACTGGTAGTATGGCATTTTTTCCTCCTGTAGAAGTTGTAATTTAATTGCCAGTTCCAGCCAGTTATTATTATTATTATTATTAATATTATTATTATTATTATTATTATTATTATTATTATTATTATTATTATTATTATTATTATTATTATTATTATTATTATTATTATTATTATTATTATTATTATTATTAATATTATAATGTTTTCAATGTTTTGTTTCTCAGCTTCTTGTTGGTATTGCTGGTATTATTTACAGTACAGAGAAGAAATTCATCTTAACCTGTACTGTTTAGAAACTTCCGAACTATGTGGCAAGTTTGGAGAATGACGCTTTTCTGAATTAGTTGATATAAATAACCTGAAAGGCCCAGTTTTTCCAAGTTGGGCTTGAAATTTTTCGTCATAGCTCCCTCCACCGATATTATGATCGGAATTATGTCTATTTTATCTAGCTTCCATATATTTTTGATCTCTATAGTCAAATTCGAGTACTTGGTCTTCTTCTTCGATTCGGTTTTAGAGAGGTTGTGTGTTAGTGAGCAACCTATATCGATTATTATTATTATTATGATTATTATTATTATTATTATTATTATTATTATTATTATTATATAACTATACTATACTGTGCTAGACACTAATACAAACTAAATGATGATGTTAAATGGATTGTGTGCTCTTTTAAATAACCAATATTTTTTATGATACATGTTTTTTGGATTTGGATTGCATCCTCTGGAATCCTGATAAAATCAAAAAACTATTTTTATTACTTACAAATTGTTCCTCTAACAATTTTTTAGGAAATATCGTGTACCAATGTATACTGCAATTAAAAATACTTATCTTTCTATTTTAAACAAACTTAAGTTTACTAAAATCGAATAAGTCGTTTAGAAGTTACAGCAATTTAAATGATTACACTTTCAATAGCTTCCCCAACTCTTATTAAGGTTGGTATGTCAATAAGGCTTAAACCAAACATGATGCAGAATTGTCTAAGCTTTCTAATGATGTTACCAAAGGTATACCTTAATGTGACAATTTTCGGAGAAATTAAGAATTTCAATATTTAATTTTCAATTGTGTCCTCTGGCGGCAAAATGCGAACTTAGAAATCATTTCCAACATTTTTTCTTAGTCACCTTAATTACGAATATTTTTTTGCCTGAGTTTCTATATCCAATAGTTTTCGAGATATGGTCATCCATATCCATAATGGGACACTCGGTATATTATATCGAATTGTATTTTGGTTTTCACGTTTTGCCTTGAAAATTTAATCTACTTTTCGATTATCATGTCCTAATTATACCGTATGATCAAACTTAAGTTTACTAAATTGATGTTACCAAAGGTGTACCTTAATGTGGCAAGTTTCGAAGAAATTTAGAATTTCACTTCTATTAAGAAGTTTTTCCCCGAGTTTCTATGTTCAATGGTTTCTGAGATATGATCATTCATAAATGAGACATCTGGTATATTATTCATACCAAATTTTAATTTTCCATTTGTAAATCGAGTAAAATATTATTATCAAGTTATATTTTAATTCCGAATCGTCGAAATCTTCTAGTCTTAGAATGTCACGGAAGAGACAACTTTCCTTTTACGTCTGTTTGAAGGTCTCGCTTATATAACATTTTTAACCAAGATAAAATGAACTTGTGTGTCCTAATAATAATTTACAGTGAAATAATAATATAATGTGTTCTATTATAATTGTGGAAGATTTAACAGTGAAATCAAAGGGGGTATGTAATATACATATTTAGTTTTTGTTGTATTAGTTAGTAACGTGGTATTAATTAAGTCCTTTTTGTAAATAGCTAATAAAATAATTTAAAGGATTTACATTCCAGTGTACGCATTCACTCTAAAGACTTATATAACACATAAAAACTAGAGACTAATTATATTTTTTATATACTGTCAGCAAATTATACCTGGAAAATGATATTACATTTTATAGTTATGTAATTGCCTATAACATTAAGAATTATTTTTTTGTATTAAATCTATTAGCATGCTATGTCATATTGAAAACATTTATGTAATAAGACTCTATTGCGGTAAACCTAAAGACATTATTATTAGTATTATTATTATATCCGTGTAAGAATTAGATAAATTAATAAATTCCAGTCATCTTAGATTGAACTGTCAATGACTTTTTTCAAAAAACAAGATACATTAAATATTTCCGGTCAATGTATTATTTTTAATAATAATAATAATTTATTTAATCAACGGGTTACACCCAGTACAAATTATTATTATTTTTGGGTGGGGGGATACATGTGTGGAAGGATAATATAATATATCCATTGATATTGATTGAGTTAGAATATGTATGAGGGGTGTGGTAGGGGGATATATACACGGTGAAAGGTTATATCCCTAGCCAAAAGTAATAATAATTTATTTAATCAACGGGTTATCCCAATACAAATTATTATTATTTTTGGGTAAGGGGATATATGTGTGGAAAAATATATCCATTGATATGGATTGAGTTAGAATATGTATGAGGGAGGATATATACATGGTGGAAGGTTATATAGGGGTGTGGTATGGTGGAAGGTTATATCCCTACCCAACATCAACATCATATCACCAGACAACGTAACCTTTTAAAAAGAAACGCTATTGATGGTTCTGAACAAAATGTGCGCACCATATTTGTCATAAGATGTTAACTGAATTTTTGTGTGGTAGGAGGATATATGTATGGTGTGAAGCGTGGGGGGACTTATGTGTGGGGTTATGTTATGGAGGATGGTTGGAGGATATATCCATAGATATTAATCGAGTTATAATATGTATGAATATGTGTTGAGAGGTATGGTAGGAGGATGTATGTGTGTGAAGGGTTGGGGGGATATGGTGGGGTGAGAGTGGGGGGATATGGTGGGGGTGAGAGTGGGGGGATATTCATAGGTGAGTGGTAGGGGGGTATGTAGGCTTGGATATATCCATATATCCCAGTGGTCTGAAATCAGGGAAAGACCTCTACTATGATACATATATTAGTTGGCGAAAAAATTCTGAGAGAAGAAATAAATGCTTACATTTGAATGTTATATAAGAATGAAATATATGTTCCAACCATTTCAGCGAAGACTGTGGATTTGGAATATAGGCAACCTCAAATAATTATATAATTACTATAAGTCAAATTTTAACGACTTACTAGGTCTGGTAATCATTTCGTTTCAATCATGATTGAAAATACAATACGCAAGAAGCCCTATCCAGTCTCTAGGCATTCGCCTTTCACTTTAACTACTTTGGAGGTTGCACAGTTCTTGCGTTAGTAATAGAACTGTTTTAACATTATTTGTAAAAATATAAACAGACACTGTTGGCAATCAAAAAACATTTTATTTTTTGCATAATTTAATAAATATTTTCTTACTATAAATCCTGGAAGACGCAATACTATTTTCCGAGTATAACCTGTAAGCAACTCCAAGTACAGCGAGACTGTTCTTTCAAGGCATTTTTAAGAAATAAAAACGCCATGAAAACCCAGTAACGCCATCAGTAGGAATCAACTCAATGCAAAAGATATAGCCATCTAACGTGAAAACATAGAACTAATAAACCAAGGTACGCTTCACTAAATTTTTTCTACGGGTTTGTAGATTCAAATATAGATCGCGCCGTGTAGCCCACTGGGTGCCGATCCATTCCGTAAACAAGTTTCTTATACTGATGTTTGTTGGAAACCGTACTTTGGTTTATTAGTTCTATGTTTTCACGTTAGATGGCTATATCTTTTGCATTGAGTTGATTCCTACTAATGGCGTTACTGGGTTCATCGAGTTTTTATTTCTTAGAAATGCCTTGAAAGAACAGTCTCGCTGTACTTGGAGTTGCTTACAGGTTATGGCTTTCTGATGAGTTTTAACAAGAACGAAACAGCCTGTCATTGTCTACCTGTGCTCCAGGGAACATATTACCTTTGGCGTCTCTGTGTACTTTAATGCAAAAGATAAATGCACCAGTTTGTCCGCCTGCCGCTAAAAAACTTTTTTCTACACACAACATTTTTTTTATTAGTCAGATAGTAGTGTTATATAGAAGTTTTCATAAGTAAAATATTTTATTTTAAAATGTATGTAGGTTATAAAATTTGTTAAATGTGAAATCTTTTTTTTTTTAATTTTTAGTATTAGTATTTTTTTGTTGTGTAATAAAATCAAGTTCAAATGGTATTTTACAAGGGTTCTTTATTTTGTAACACGTTCTTATTTGTTATTTATCAAGGAGAGGCCAAATAACGGTGTCTTTAAACCAATTACCTATAACCTACATATGTATATAGTTACAAGTTTTAAAAATTTAACTATCAATATTATTAATAAATTAGTAAAAACGGAAATAAAATTTTGCACATTTTAATTATTTCGTTTTTTGCTAAATTTATAAACATAATATTTTTTTCTTATCAGGAATTTTTAAGTCAAGCAAAACTTGCTATAGTCTGACGCACGGTTCTAGAGCTACAATGCCTGATAAGGCAGGGAGATAACGACCTAACTCGAATCAAAAATTACGTCAGAAGCTGTGATGTGCATCCAGACAGTAATTGTATGGACTTTACCTTATTTTAAGGGGAATTGCCTTTTTAATGCGGCCGTTATCTCCCTGCCTTATCAGGCATTGTAGCTCTAGAACCGTGCGTCAGACTATATGAAGGATAAGTTTTATTCTTAAAATCAAAAACATAAAAAAATTCAAGAAATAGTCCATTCTCACAGTGATTAATAAATAATTAAATGCTAGGAATAAAAGTCTAAACAATATCTTAGATATTGTGGTTTACACAAACTTTTATTAGTACCAAAAATATAAAATTTATCCATGGCGCCACTATGTTTACACAATCTGTATAAGATGCAACTATATTTATTTAGTTAACAAATCGCTGAGACGATAATACTACTTTAAACATAGAATGCAAATTAATTTGTTAATTAAACTTATTGTTGTCTGATTTGTGCCTTAATTTCGCAACACTGTATGCATTTCAACAAAGATGCGAAGCGACGCGACGCCGGCTTTACTAGTGCCTTGCTGGATCTGGCAAAACCACAATGCCTTAATGAAGATACTCCCGTTAACTTTGCTTTTACCCAAATTGCTAAATTAGTTTTATCTGTGGGGTTGCTTTAGCTTTATATTACTTCTAATTACGGGATATTTAGGATTTGAACTAAAATAAAATATTTTCACCTTAATAAATTTTCCAGCCGCGGCAAAGCGGAAATGGACATTTATGGCTATTAATATAACGAGATTATTATGCGATTTATAGTAGTCGAGGACATTACTAGGTGACGAGGCAACAGCCGAGTCACCCGCAATGTCCGAGACGGTGTTAAATCGCTAATAATCGAGTTGTATTCAAAGCTTTATCGTATCATTGATAACGGCGATGCGAAAATAAAAACAAGGTTTTATGTCATTTCATTTTGGCATTTCAAAAAGTCATCATTAAAATCATGCAAGATTTTGATATTCCTGACAATATATTAGCTGCAGCCAACATTATAAGGTTGAACTTGCTTCCGGACAAATCTAAAATCCATTATGAAAAAGAATATCGGCAGGTTTGTGAGTGGCGAAACAAAGTACATGTTCAAGGTGCAGAAGAAACGGTATTGCTGGCGTATTTCGCAAAACTCTCTGAGGAATACTCTGCTTCATCCTTATGGCCGAAATATTCCATGTTACGAGCGACTTTAGAACTAAAGGAAAGAGTGGAAATCGATAAATAAGGCGCCTTAATACGTTTCATCAAGAAGAAAAATTTTGGATATAGAGCAAAAAATCAAAAGTATTTACAAGAGAATAAGTCAACGAATTTGTGTGTTCTGCCTCAGACGAGAAGTTTTTAATAATGAAAGTGGCTTTTTTAATTGAAATTGGAGGAGCCTGTCGAACTAATGAATTAGCGAAGATGACCACGGAAGATGTTGACGTTTTAGATGACAACCTGATTGTTACTATTCCCGACTCAAAAACCCACAAGAAACGTATTTTCGCTGTGATATTTGACGGCGAAGTCAATCCTGTGCTTTTATTTAAAAAGTACGCAATGTTAAGGCCAGACCATGTCACTCACCAAAGATTGTTTATATCATATAGAACAGGGAAATGTACGGTACAGCCCTGCGGCATTCACTTCTTCTCTAAAATACTTCAAAAAATTAATGCTGGAGGAGATATATTAGACCTACAAGAACTTGGTGGATGGGAATCGGCGAAGGTTGCTAGAGGGTATTTAGAAGAAAGTGTGAGCAAGAAAATTTCCATTGCTCGCAAAATTCAAATCGGCGATGTATCCGGCAATGGATTAAGCACTGTGGAACCGCACGAAATCGAAAGGAGTGCTTGCTCGGTCATTATTCAGTCTTCAGAGGGCATACCTAAGATCGTGGACATTTAAGACAAAGGTGTATCCATCAAATTTGAAAACTGTCAAAATATTGTTTTACATGTTCATGAAAAATAGTTCTAATATTATTTGGTATCTAACGTATTATGCTTTCGTAACTAACGTATTAAATTATGGTAACTAATGTATTATAAGTAACTAAGGTGTTATGTAGGTTTTAGTACGTTTATGATGTTAATAATTATTATTAAAGATATCATATAACAATGATTTAATCTTCAATGATACGATAAAATCAATAACCAAACCGGATTACAAATTCTAATACACTTATTTTATCTCTGAGTTTTTTAACTGTAAATAAACTTTATATTTATCGAAAACAAGTAACTCTGTTTGGATGCTTTAACTTGTAAAATTATTTTTCCTACCAACTTTAGTACATGAAAAATATTACGCAACTATAGAATACACTCTATTTTATGATTTTTTAAATATTTTGCTTAACTAAAGTTAGTAATTTTTATTTTATTTAAACTATATTTATATTCTTTACTCAAATATTATAATTTTATCTATTTGACAGTGACAAGCAAACGACAGTCGCATTTATATTTTAAAATTTGTAATAAACATTTCTATTAAATCTTTTTAAAAATGATTATAAAGACAGGATAAAATAAAATATCATACGATACACGTCCGTTAGGTGTTATTACAGCACTCGTTTATATTCCAGTAAACCAATTCGTACTGTAATAAGTCACCTACCGGCCTTGTAACGTAAAATACTAATATTGTACTAGGCATATGCAAATAAATTAAATAATTTAGTGTTTTGAAAATGAAGGCGGGCCTCAGTAAATACAATAAACTGTGACTGATCAGTACTTTATAAGAACACCACAGAGAAATCTAATTTTTATAACAATGTTGTCAACTAATGGTAAATTTCCGGATTCATGGGAACAAAGCACAGAGGAATGATAGGCTGGAATTCTCTTAATAGGGCAAAGGGAAATTTTTACACCCAGTGTTATATTTGAAGTATATTCTTTAAGATCACTTGTGGTTGTGATCTGTTAAAAAAAGACTTTTTCAGAATTGTGTACATTCGTGGAATTTTTGTTTAAAAATGGGAAATTTTATTTTTAAAGTTCGCAACACTGTGCAGCACTGAACAGTAAGAATATGAAAATTTGCCGTACAGTTAACTGGAATAGCCTACTTTTCTTGTTACTTAAGTGTAAAGGAAATAGCAAATATCCATGTGGGCGTAGAAAATAGTACTTTGTACAACAAGAGTGGATATAATATTATGATGTTCATAGCGCACATGGAACTACATTGAATACGACGCCGCCGCACCGGCGTCGTAGGCAAAGTGCTCAAACTTCCGAGCGCAGATGAATAATCCATTCGATTTGTAGAGTATATTTTTTCTACGACCTCATACTAAAAACTTTTAAAAATAGTATTATTGTAAACCTAGTAGGAAAAGCTGAACATTCCCGGACGATCGTGAAGATTGTATGTCGAGGCGCAAGCCGAGACTGACAATACGGAGTCTGGGACTTATTACAATCAACTTAAAATTTTAAAACAAATATTATTAACTTTGTTCATAAATAAAGGATGCCATTAAATATTTGTGTTGTAACTATGGAAACACAGTAATATTGAATTGTCAAGCTTAACACATTTTAGTTTACAAGTAGCCGTACAGAAATAATATTTCCTTATAGTACAATAATAAATATTTCCAAACAGTTATTTTCCGTTGCCTGGCAACGACTAAGTGTAAGGAAATATTGACTTTTTCTTTCAGAAATGTTATCAAAAATGTCAATATTTCCAATCCATTTTCGGAAAAACATGTTTAAATTGGGTAGGTATTATAATTTGTAATAAAAAATGTTTCTGAAAATCTTATAATTCGATCTGTTTGTATAATAGAAGTATTAAGGTTAATTGGGGTAATGGCCATAAGAAAATAGTAGAATAATCGTAATGGAATATTATTTACATCGCAAAAAACCAACAAATTCAATTTAAAACGTGCATTTTATATATAAATTTTGTGCTTTAAATCTAGTAATTATTGCCTGAAAGTGAGGGAAAAACTAAAGATTTTTTGATAATTATAACGTGAGACGAAAATTATTCAATATCGGTCTTTCAAAAATTTTAATATAAATAACTTTTTAGAAAGTATGTACAACTTACCATGGGATGATATATTTTATAAGAACAATGTTGACAAAAAAATTGAACTGTTGAATACTAATATATTAACTTTGTTTGATATGCATGCCCCTATAAAAGAATCCAGAGTGACAAAACCTAAGGCACCATGGTTGACGGCCAACATTAAAGTATTTATGAAGCAAAGAGATAGTGCCTTGCAAAAATTTAGAAGAACTAAATTAAATGAAGACTGGATTAACTATAAGTATTTAAGAAATCTTACTTTGGCTACGATAAGGAGAGAAAAGAAAAATTATTTAAATTCTTTGTGCACCGAGAAAAATCCTAAAAAAATTTGGTCTGCTCTAAAAAGTTTTAACATTTGCACTAATAAAAATAATTCTATACCTAAAGTATTATCTGATCCTAACGACATCAATAATTTTTTCTCAGCATTTCTTCAAAATACATCTAATTGTAATGATAGAGTTAATTTTTATGAAAACAATGCTTTCAATGAGACGTTACAATTTTCATTTAGGCCAGCTAAAGTATCTGACGTCAACAAAATTTTAAGCAGTATCTCAACAAATGCGACGGGGGTAGATGAAATTTCGCCCCTGATGCTTAAGTATTGTAGTCCATATATAGATAAATATATTACACATATAATCAATTGCTGTTTGGAAGTAAGTTACTTTCCCGATCAATGGAAAATATCAATTGGCAAGCCATTAGCCAAGGTCAGTAGCCCAACTAGTTTAAATGACCTCCGACTAATAAGCATTCTACCCGCAGTTTCAAAAATCTTTGAAAGAATTTTATATAATCAAATGTACGACTATTTTACTAATAATAATATTATTCCTCCCACACAATGTGGATTTAGAAAGAATTTTGGAACTGCTGTGGCTTTAACAAATGTAACTGATGACATTATTCGTGCCTGTGATAAAAAAATGGATAGTATACTAATTCTTCTTGACTTTTCGAAAGCTTTTGATACCATTAATCATGCACTTCTTATATCTAAATTAAAATATTATGGTTTTCATAATGATTCATTTTTTCTTATTAAATCATACTTATTAAACAGATTTCAAAAAGTTTCTTCTGATAATAATTATTCTGAACAAGCAAATATACGTTCTGGAGTGTCACAAGGCTCAATTCTAGGCCCCTTACTCTTTCTTATATATACCTCCGATATACTTAGATCTTTAAAACATTGTAGAGTACAAGCATTTGTTGATGACACACAAATATACTGTTGTTTTGATGCTGAGGATTATGCTGATATCGAGTTGTATATAAACCAAGATCTAAAAGTATTGAGTGAGCTCTCTCGAAGTCACAATTTAATTTTAAATCCTACTAAGTCCTGCATGCTGATTTTTGGTAATAAGAATCGAATTAATGATTTAAAAAACATTTTAAATATATCTGTCGATGGATCTAAATTAAATATTGTAGATAGTGCAAAAAATTTGGGTCTATTAATCGACACAGAACTAAGATTTAAAGAACATCTAAAGAAAATATTTCAAAAAACTTATCTTTCTCTAAAAATATTATACAGCAACAGACATATTTTAAATTTTAAATTAAGGAAAGACATGTGTGAATCTCTCGTTTTGTCCAATTTTAATTATTGTGATTTTGTATATGGATTTTGTTTAGATGTTGAGACTAGATCTCGCATACAAAAAGTTCAGAATGCGTGTCTTAGATTTGTGTATGGTGTGCGAAGGTTTGATCATATTTCTCATTTATACAGGACTATTAACTGGTTGAGAATGGATGAACGTAGAATCCTTCACTTTTGTACATTTGTGGTAAAGATCCTTAATAATCCAAACTCCCCTATCTCGATTCGAGAGCGTTTGATTTTTCGTCACAATATTCATGATGTACGTGTTAGAAACAGAAGTAAGTTAACCATGCCTCATCATCAGAGTGCCATATTTCAACGTTCTTTTTCATACAATGCAGTTAAATATTTTAATTCAATACTCACTGATATGTTACTTGTAAGCGTAGAGTTATTCAAAATAAAATATAAAAAGTATCTTTTAAATTTACAAAATTCTTAATTTTTTTTTTAAATTCAACTATATAATTTTTTTTCTTTTTAAATTTGTTGCTTAGGTTGTTAACTTATATTTATTTAATTATTATAATCGCCGAGTTTATTATTTGAAATTTTTATAAACTTATTATACTATATTATTAATTTAGTTATAAATTAAGTTCTATTTAATTAATAAGTAATTTAATATCACTTACTATGTCCTTGACTGGTTGAGTAGAGTAGCTATTACAGCTAGACTACGCCAGGATTGGACATATATTCTAATATATTTTTTTGTAAATTTTATATTTATATTGAAATAAAAGACGTTTATTATTATTATTATTATTATTAAAGTTAGGAATATATATGTCATGAATATTTTTTATTTTATCCTATGCATGCACCTAACGAAGACGAAACCAACAAGCTAAAATGGGAGAAAAGACTGTGTCTACCGGATCTCCTGCGAATGTGGCCGATCTTACTTTGGTGAAACCACTCGAGATAAGGATCAAGAGACATAGAAATAATACCCGGGGGACCGAAAATTCAGATCCAGCTGACTATGCCTGGACACACCGAAATCAATTTAAGCGGACAGTCGTAATTAGATATAACTGTTGAAACGTCGTGAATTGAAACAAACAAAGGCAATGCAAGTCCAAGATTCTTATATTATTTTAAAAACAATGTTGTTATAATAAAAAGTTAGGATGTATTATCTCACTCGCTGGTAACAATATTAACCAACAATAGCAGCACAGCACGAGATGTTATAAAGCGATGGATCAAAAATGAATACAAAATCCGCTGGAGTAAGAGACAGGGATTAGACCACAGCAAAAGCTTCATTGGGGATCCAGACCCAAGACTTACGAAACAGTTGCTTCAAATGAACAGGATCCAGCTAAAAACCATTACAGGAATTCTTACAGGACACATGGCTGTCAAGAACCATTTGCAAGGAATGCAACTGTATAATGGAGACCTTGACTGCAGATTGTGCGGACAAGACAGAGAAACTGTACAGCATATAGTTTGCCATTGCGAGTTACTAGATCGGAAGAGGCAACAAATACTCGGGCAACTAAAACTGGAAGCAGAGGACATCCTTACCCTCTCCCCAGTCGACCCACACAAACTAGTGCAAGGAACAGGGATCACGGAGTGGGTGTAACAACCAAACAGGGTGAAGACAATGGGCCAAACCTGGTCTAAGTGCATTCGGCGTACGGACGGGCCCTAGTGGAAAAAAAAAACCATAGCATAGCAAACATGTGAAAATGTATGAAACGTAACGCAATGATGCCGATGTGATTGTTGTGTTGTGTATTGAAAGTGTGTGACAATAGCGTCATAGATAATCAAGCAATATCATTAAATTCCAACTTATCAGAATTGGAAATGTAATGTTCCTCAAAAGAACTTTCCCCATTAAACTCCACATAATTATTTTATTAATACGAAAAGGTGCTGCTAATCTACTTACTTTGCTGATAAAGGTATAACTTGCAGTTTATTATACCATTATAGCTCCAAACAGATAAAATATCCATTTTCACTCGAATTCTCTATAATAGTGAGCTAACTTTAAGTTGTTGGCCGTTAAAGAGATACTATCACTTTAGTTTGAATTTGTTGTTTGGTCATTAAAGCCGGGATAATGTATTGGCTAGCGGTCTATTTAACAAACTAAGTTTAACTTATTCTGGATGTTTGCCTTTGAAACTTGTCAATAAGGTATGCTAAACGTAGATAAGCGAAAAGTTTAATTAGATTTTCTAAGGTAAATAGAAAAAATAGTTCATTATATTATGTAGAAACAATAATGTAATAAAAACAGGAATTAGAAGAGAAAAAGAAGCACGGAAAACAGACATAAGTATGTCATCTTCATCTATAAATCATATTGTTACCACTTATAAAAAGAAATTCCATAAAAGAAATCATTTACCCGAAGAATAATTATAAAATCGTAGAAATAGTGGATTTATAATGTGGGATTGATAGCAAAGTTCAATTCAAGAATAATTAACTTGGTCATAACTTGATATATTATGTAAAAGGGGAGGGGGGTGTAAAAGGGGGGGGGGGGGGGGGGGGGAGGTCGGTTGTACGCCGTTTTTCAATGAAATGAAAGGTATTTTTTTTATTCAGCGTAATTTATTTTCTATTGCCTAGCGCTTTCGGCCTAATGAAAGGCCATCTTCAGGGCTTAGGTTGTACAAGAAGAACATATAAAGGTAAAAAACATTACTTATAGGACAAAGTATTGGTAAAATAAGAATAAAACACTTCTTTAAAAAGTGTTCTTTAAAAAAAAACTCCTTAAAAAAGGTAAAGCTGAGAATTATCACTCGTCAAATTTTGTCCAGGAAACAAGAAACATTTTTAAAATGAAAAGAAAATTTATAATTACAATTCTCAATGTGTTGGTTTCAATTATTACCAACAAATGTCTGGATGACATTTGACAGCATGATGTAAAGTGGTAGGAAGAATCTCAGCTTTAGAACAATTATTATTGTGAGGACGACAAACAAATGATTAAATAATGATACGAATATTACGAGTTAAATTAAATAAAATAAAGACTTTACAGTGACCAAGTAACTAATCATTGCCGATAACTCATCAATTCATTCGGGACATAACATGGTACTTGATTTTTAGGATATGATATCTGCATGTGAAAAACCGATTGAGAGCTAATAAAAATGGGAGGAGTCTAAAATACATAGGCGTAGGTTTTGAAGGATGAATTATTGTGGAAAAAGTCTAAAGATGGGATTTCTATTATTAATTACATTGGGTCTTAAATTCAAACATGAATCAGGGTTATTGATTGAATGTCTATGAATTTGGTATATTATGTTGTAAATAACTAACCTGCATCTTTGACGATGAAATAGTATATGACATTAGCAGTAATATTTTTCTCAAAATCACAGTGTCCTGGTAACTGAGTTTTTAATGTACTCTTCAGGCAGCCTCGATTGTGAGTACATAATGACTGTCAATGTCATTTATGTCACAGTCAAACTTACTGGTTAGTTAATTTATTGTCTAAAATATTTGTGTAACAAAACGGAGTAAAATTTTTAAAATAACCCGAACAATAAGCGAAACTATATTTACCTCGGTAATAAATAAAATTCAGTCTAAAAAGCACTTGAATGAAATTATTGACAAAGAACTGTACAAATCCAAAAGTAGTAAATTAATAAATCGGTACCACGTGACTTGTCTAGAAAATTATAAATTCACCGGTACATGACATTAAATAATACAAAGCCCGGATCTGGGCCTATTGTTTTGTCGATGCGCGAGCGAAAAGTCGCCAGCCGAGCAAGCGAATTTCAGTCCGAGCGCTTTATTAATAACAAAAGAAAATTCATTTTTTATACGAAAATTAATTATCGTAAATGGAGCCTATAGTTGAAGATGTACCAGTGAAAAAACCTAAATAGATTTAAGAAGCAAATATAGGATAAAATAGAAGTAATAAAATGAAAAGTTAGAACTAGTTTGGGTCAAGACAAAGAGAAAACTATTAAAAGAACGAATATAGAACTATCACCAAAAAAAATCTCAAATATATAAAATACGCGACTCGACAGCAACAGTAATGCAGAATATTAGCGAAAATTGTATATTATCCGTAGATTGCCAACCTACGTAGAATTTACGTACAGTTTTTGTTAAATCTAAAATAAATGGCATATTATTGATATCCTTATTCTACCGCTTAACCCGCTTAAGTAGTTAGCATCACCACAACATTCGGCTGCCGACGCGTTTCTGATGTGGCAGTTGTGGATTGTATGTGACAGAATAAGGAGTGATGTTGGCGCTTAAATTTTAGGTATATATGTGTTACGAAATCGCTGAATTCGTATTGATGTGTTATGATTATGAATGCGCTAAGTTCAACTAATCTTTTTATGTGTACTCTTTGGTTATTTCGTTTGTTTTCGATTCAGGAAATGTTTGTTATTTTTTAATAAAAATAGGTAATTACTTTTCTCTAAAAAACTAAAAGATTTGAGACAATTTTTGCCTATATATTATATATATTTGTAATATACGTAAAATTTACGTATTGTTGGCATATATATTTTCCACGTTGGCAACCTAGGGTTATAGAAAGATATATAAATGAGACCTTATTCAAAACTCATTAAACTCCACAATTGACGTGACTTTAACAAACCAGTCTCTAACGTGGCATATCTAAGATAAATTGAATTTTGAGTTAACCATGCATTCGTCTCCACTATAGATGAGCAAATTTTAACACAGCTCCATTGTTCTTTATCTTTTGAAATTCTAAAAAACTTGAAATATAACAAGACAGCACGGATAGACAAAACACCGACAACAGTTAATAGCCACGCAGAAAAAGAAGTATGTTTTTACGAAGGGGAGACATAAAGGTTTATATTAGAAAATATTGTGGATAAAAAACGGTCATGACATCTAAACCGTTAAGAAAACGAATATTCTTATCTTTTTTTTTATTTGCCTTACAATAGTATGGTAACGTTTTCTTTATTTTAATTTATCTTGGGTTAATTAGTTTTTATCAATCAGTCAATATGACTTTTTTTTCGTGAACACACAAGTTCTCCATTTCGACACTCTAGGAGTGTTGGGAACTTGCGTCCGAACGGTGAATCCAGAAAGGACGGCGAAAGAGGTTGTTCGTGAAAACCAACCATTTTGGTTCGATATATACATAATGTATTTGTAGTAAATCGTACACTTATCTTAAAAACTGTTCAGTGCAAGTGTGTGGCTTATTCTCCAACACGAAGAACAAATGGGATGAAGAAAGAGAGCCGTCTCTACCGCCACCGCTAGTCAGTCCAGGTAAGAGTGCGATTTTGATCATCTTGTGCGCCCATGTTTCTTACTTTTCTTCACATGTTCTTATTATATGAAAAAATAACAAAAGACAAAAATTTTAAGTTACAGTCCACCGTTGACTGCGTTACCGCATCATAAACATTAAAAAAAAATGTATATTGATGCCTTTAATTAGAAGCTAAGTTGTGTAAAAAATAATCAATAAACTACGGTTTATAGAAGCTTTAAAAGGAGCACAAAATATTATGGCTACGTTTTAAATAACATCATTTCGTGCAGCTTATAAATAAAGTCTGTTAATTTTTATACAAAGTTGTATTATATGAGAACAACCACAAACTGGATATAATTGTAACATAGCGCAACAAAGTTTTATCAACTATAATATACTATATGTCATATTCGTACCTGCAAATGCTGCCTATTTAGTTGGAAACTAAATCAGGGAAAGTTTCGCACATAAATTCACAGCGCTGATTACGAAAGTATATTCCTTTGTAAACGTCTAATAACTTAAGTCAGTTAATTTTTAAAAGATAAATATACCATGCAGTGGCGTAGCCAGAAAATATGCTCGGGGGGGGGCTGAATGGACGTAAGTAGGACATTTTTTTTTCTGGAGAAAGGGACAGTCGGGACTACATGTATTTAACGAAATTGTACCTAGGAAAAAAGGCGGAAAAGCGTCGCAGGCGAAAAAATTTCGGGGCCACGCCCAAAGTTCGTTTAAAATTCACCTAACTACTAACAAATTTCATCAAAATTGTTAAAATTTGTTTGTGTAAATGTTTTTTTTCCTTTTCTTTTATTTTCCTAGCTGGCTATTTATTTTAAAGAAATATATTTTTTATATTATTTGTGAAAAATATGAATTATGTATGACTCTAACCAGCGTTTTTCGGGCTCGGTTTTTGATGATTAAAAATAAAATAAATATCGCTCTCTACGCCAATTTTGATGATTTTTTCAGAAATCATGTATTTTAGAAGCGTAGATCTAAGAGCAGTTTTTGGTGCAAATGCTTAGGTTTTGAAATACTCCTTCTTAAGTGCCGTTTTGTATATTCTTAATAAAGCATTCTCGTTTCTTCCCGCATTTTTTTTTTATTATAAATCATCACATTTCGTCAATAAAAAATGTTTCATTTAAAATTTTTACTTTAATTTTTTTCTTTAAAACTAAATACCTAATTGATTTTTGTTTTTGTTGTAAAAATATTTTATTGCAATGGGTTATATTTTTGTTAATTTGAAATAGCTCTAAAAACGGAAAACGGAACAGACAAGTATATGTATAGAAGTAGAAGAATACTATAAAATATTATTTTTTTTACTCGTTTTCCTATAAAATTGCATCATAAATCAATAACTAAAACGATATGCGTCTGAAACCTTAATCTCTATATAAAACAGAACTTTTAGAAGGAAACGTTTAAACACGAAACATTTTCTACAATACCTTTGTAATCTAAGCCAAGAATACATTATTAAAAAATTTAAATTAAGAGTCCAAGCGTGAGACAAAAAATTAGGTTGCAATTAGACTTTTAGGCCCCGAGCTCCTAGGCTCGGGAGAATACGCCACTGATACCATGAGTATATTTTATGATTTTCTTATTTTTATTATACAAGGTAATCCTTAAGGACATGTATAAAATCTAGGATGTGATTCCTGACACAATTTTAAGACGAAAAGTTTACATGGACCAAGGATTTTAAAGCAGAGGGGGATAAGAATTTGGGTCACAGTATTTGAAGCACGTCTTGTATTACTTAGACAAGGACGTCAAGTTATCTTCAAGCGTTCAGAACGTATTTTCTATTAAGCCCTTTTGGGACGTCCGTCTTTCATATATGTTTGACGTTTATCAGTACCTGATTTACATAATTGTTCATTTTTAGTGTTTCTGTGTTAAATTTAAGTATTGTTGAGTGGAAAAAGCAACTCGACATGTGTGTGTAAATTTGAAATGAATGAAAAGAAAATAATTATGTCTTTTGCAGTTCCATTGCTATGACGAAAACCTACCAATCATTTTGACGATTGCTTTTTTTGCAATACAAAGACTGAAGACCACATTTAATTGTTCACAGTGAGTTAAATAATTATACGTGATTTGGGGTCTAAAAGCAACAGTCAGAACTTTTTGGTTTTTGTTTTAAGGAGTAAAAGTTACTAGCTAAAGAAACAAAAATTAAGACTTTAAGGAAAATAAATGCCACATTTTGCAATGTAAAAAAAAAGATCTCTCATACCAGACTACCTGTATAGTTTTAAAAGTAGGTATGTTTTATCAAGAGAGATTGTCTTATGACAACTCAATTTATCTTATTGCAGGTTTAATCTCACCAACTATATTTCTCATTCGAGCTTTCTGTTTAGTCCTGATTGCTTTGACGCTGTTACTGCTTTGGTTCAAAACTAAAACTAAGAAGTTTTAAAAGGATTATATTCGTATCTGTGCACATTAAGTTAAGCGGCTTAAAATTAAGTATTTTATAAAAGTCTATTATAGGTTTAAAGCTTAGTAGTCCAAAAACGTACGAAAATGTGAAGCTTATATAAATCTTTACAGCGTTAAGTATATCATTACCTATGTAAGCTTTGAATAATAGTCATCCTCTATTTCATATAGGTGTAGAGTAATAAAATGGGAAATTCCGTCCAGTTTGGCTCAATTTCGTTGTCGGCCATAAACGCAGGTAAATTTTGTGCATTTAATTATTTATGATAACTAACCAAAGAAAAAAAAGAAGATAATTTGATAAAGAAGAAACTATCAGCTATAGCAAATTTACACAAACATCGTTTTATGAACTATGCCGTGGAAGATATAGCTGAAAAACAGTGTAACTGCACACCGCCATATTATTGCGAACTAAATCCTATAGAACTTATATGGGCGCAAGTAAAAGGATTTGTAGCAAGACACTACACATCATTCAAAATGAAAGGCGTTAAGCTACTGTTGGATCAAGCCATTAAAGAAGTGACACCAGAGAACTGGCGAAACGCAGTCATCAGGTCATTAAAGCAGAGGAAAAAATGTGGGATCTTGACCACCTGATCGATCGGACCGTCGACCCGTTAATTATAACGTCAAGAGGAGATGACAGTTCCTCAGATGACGAAGAATGTAATAATTTTTTATAATTTAATTTTTGTATAATGTTTTTTTACAATATTTAATAAAAAATAAGTGTATCTAATGCACGCCTTTATCACACCATTTTCAGTATTTGAAAATAGATAACAGTAGGAGGCAAACCCCATAAGATGACCCAAACCCGGGTGGTACTACCTGCACTTGATGAAAAGAAAGAATTCTGCAATGAAAAATTATTAAAGTGGCTTAAATATTCGTTTGGTCACTCTGTAGTCCCTTTGCATACCTAATGAGCTTTTAATAATCAACACCTTTCTGAAATAGACTATAGAACCCAATTGTTCTTCTAAAGAAACTCTACAGAGGAGACTTAAGTAAAATATTTTTAAATATTCGTCTTTAAAAGACACTTTCTCATTAATATGCCGCTAGTAATTCTTTACATTTTTTTTTTGATCTCCCGCTATGCAGATCGCGCTTAAAGGTTATTTGAAATGAAGCCTTTTTAAGATGTTTAATTTTAAATTAGTTATCAACAAAGTTTTCCGAAAATATTAACATTTTTAGTAACTTTTCTAAAAGAAAAAGTCAATATTTACTTGCACTGCTAGGCAACGAAAAATAACTATTAGGAAATATTTATTATTGTACTGTAATGAAATATTATTTCTATACAATTACTTGTAAACTAAAATAAGTCAAGTTTTAAATTCAATATTACTTTATTTTCATATTTACAAAACAAATATTTCGTATCATCTTTTATTGGTAAATAAAATTAATATTGCTTATTTCAAAATTTGCACAAGTTTATTGTAGTAATTTATGTCCTTTTTATAATTTTCGATTTTCAGAAAAATAGTATGTATTGCTAAAAGGAAAAGCCACATTCCCGGACTCCGTATTGCTAGTCTCGGCTTGCGCCCCCACATGCAATCTTTATGGTCGACCGGAAATGTTCAGCTTTTCTTACTAGGTATACAATGTACTATTATTACTCCGGATTCATTATTATAATACTGAATTTAAAATAGGCCTGATCACTGGTCACGCTTTCTTCACTATTTTGTTATTTTGGAAATTATTTCCCATTTGCACCGTTTCCTTAATGTTCGAATTTGTACTTCTCTTAGTAATGGCGAAAGAGATCATGTGATAAGGTGGAAAACTGCAGTTAAATTTATGACATTACTTTGGAAATTTGAAATGCCTTTAAAAGAAGCAGTTCGTGCTGCTAAACATCGAATTCGACTCTGTGGTTAAATCAAATTTATAGTTATGTTCGAAGAACGCGAGTCGCGCTCTTTTGGAATGAAGGTAAATTTTTCTTCGTCTTATAATTTTCAGGCGGTTTGAATAACACTTTTTATACTCCCACTGTGTAAAAATTTGCTGTTTCCTTTACACTTAAGTGATTGGAAAAGTGGGCTATTCCGGTGAACTGAACGGATAATTTCATATCCATCCTAGTTAGAATATGAAAGTGGTTAATCACAGTGATTAATTACAAAGAAACCAAATTTTCATGTTGTAAATTTTACAAATAGTTTTCTGACACTTGACAGGGTTAAGAATATACTTTAAAAATATGCAAATCTGTGAGATAAAATTGGTTCTTTTTTAATTTAAATCAAGACATTTATCCCATAGTCTATGCAAACACAATTTTTTTTCCTAAAGAGTACACGAAAAGGTGCGATATAAGGTATAATACTAAAATAAATACCAAAATATATTTCTACCAAACTCTTGTCATTTTCTGACCGAAATAAAAATTTGTGCACAGATGCACTTCCTTATTTCAAAAATGTCCAGTTCTCCACTCATTTCTAGACAATTACTACAAGATTTAATGCGTACATGTACTGTATAACTGTAAAATTAACGTTTTTTAGTAACCTTGGTTGGTTTTTTCCATGCAAATATTTGTCCACCGCGATATTTTCTGATATATTTGGAACGGGGATCCAACCCCAATCGACCTTAAATCTTTTATTATATGCAACAGATATAGAAAAATAACTGGTAAATCTTCCTTAAATGATAAAACATGAGTATATAAAACCAAATAAAATACATGAAATAATAATATTTAAGATCGACAACTAGTAGTAGCAAAGATTGATTGTGGCCAAATTTTAATTTAAGAAATATTGATAAAAACCGAACTAATATGCCCCAAGGACATAACCTTAAGAGAAAGAGAAGTTTAAGCAAGTTTCTCTATTAAAAAAAGCTTTGTATTGTCATAATATGCACCTATCTCATATGTATGATTGTATGATTTTAATTGAATAATAATTTCTTTAATAAATGATGTATAATATAAATATGCTTACAACTCTTTAACTTATGAGTGATGTACTATATTGTTCACAGGTAAAAAACGTATTCAATGCCTAATTTTCTTCTTAGTTCAATTTATATAAATAAAATAGAAATATAGTATATTTAAAATAAATAGTAATATATTGTAAATAAAAAAAATTAATAATATTAATATTAAGTATTAATCGAAGCGGGAGGCGTGATACTAGTAAAAAAGACGAAAGGCAATGCGATAGGGTGATAAAACATATCCGATTCTATCCCGTTACTATATATTTTTGACCTCATCCAACTTAAAACTAGGCTTGTCCCCCTGTATGTGAATTTTTCTGTTCTACGATTCCACTAAATTGATCTTCCTGTATGCATCGTTTTTTGTTTTGCCTCTTACAGCAATCTCAATCGATTAAGTTGGCAAATTGAAAATAAAGCCCTCGAATTGAAGCTTTTAATCTTTAATTTGTTAATCTACAAATTACGCAAAAAAAACGTTTATCGATTAAGAAACGAGCTTTTGTTTTATTAGCTTCTTTTAATTAAATTTTATCGTTCTTAAAAAAAGTTTAATCATTTACCATTTAAAAAATGAAGCTTAGAAGTTTCAGTTCTATGTTGCCAAATTAATCAAGCCTAATAGCTTTAATTTAGGAAATCAATAAGATATCAATAATTAAAATGTTTAATATAAGTTATTACTAGATAGTCCGGATATCAGGTAATGAAAGACCTTTGAACTACAGTCGGCATGAGGGCTTTAAATTTATTATTTTCTTTAGTATGTAATATTAGTAGGTATAGTATGACCCTAACGTATAATAAATTATAAGTATAATAACGTATAATAAAACATAAAATGGGGATCAATCATTGAACGCGTTTTAAGTAACTAATTTTAAGAATTTGTTTCCATCGATGCTGTGAGTACCTACGTCGCGAAAATCTACACTCTTAAAAAATGACTTGGTATTTTGTACTCATTTTTATTTGTTCTCGTGTGTACGTTACCAAAAATAACTATTTTTGATTTCGAAATCAGAAAAGGTTTTTTTCTTGATTATATTAACCAAAAACAATGCCATTAGAACAAAGAAAATATCTTGTTTTCATATTAATTGACGAAATAAAATATTTTGTTTAGTTGAATTTGATTTTGTATATATCCTATTTAAGTGTTACATCAAGGTTCCTACAAACTTGCATTTATCAATCAAGCTTGTTGTAACATTATAAATTTATAGTCCCTATCGTTTTCATAATTTTGATTAAGATAATTCTTAGTTACCAGAACTAATTTTTCTTTTCAAGCGATATTCTTTATATCTACCTATAACTAACGTCATCGCTGTTCTGGCCACTTTACGATATTCCGAACAGAGACTGTTGACGATGACAACTTTGAGGACGGGAGTCGTAGTACGGAAGAATCATTTTGATGTGCCATGTCCATTTCAATAAATTTTCTTTCTCTTTTCATGCTTCGACTAGGGTTATGTTTAGATGGATTAAAGATCTGCTTTTAGGTTCCTGCGCCTAACCGTTCTTGATATATCGTTTTTTAATATATAATTTATTAAGCGCTACCAAATGGGGATATAGTCCAAGCTATGAACGAAGGAGAAACTTACGAATATCTCGGGTTCCAACAAGCGAAGTTGCTTCAAGACAAACAAGGAAAGACGAGAATCAAAAATCAGTACCTCCAACGAGTAAAAGCTCTACTAAAAACAGAGTTAAACGCTGGAAATCTCATTACAGCAGTAAACACATATGCTGTTCCTGTCTTGACTTATAGATTTGGAGTTTTAAAGTGGACCAACACCGAGCTTGAGGAATTGCAACGAACTACTCGTACAATAATGACCAAGCATAAAGCGCATCATCCTAGAGCCTCAACTATACGAACAACTTTGCCTAGGAGAGAACGAGGACGATCGCTGACTGACCTACTTAACCTGCATTCTCGGCAGCTACTGAAATTGAGAGAATTCTTTGACAAAAAAGCGCAAACATCAATCCTTCACAATATCACTGTAATAAGTGACCAATCGTATACCCCCCTCAATCTCTCTAGTAATAACGTTAGTCTGAAATCGCTCTCTGACGCCGAGAAGATCAATGGGCCCAAAAGCCGCTACATGGACGACACTACAACGATCTGAACCAACCCTATATAGACAAAGAAGCATCCAACAGGTGGCTGAAGGATGGTGTGCTATTTCCTGAGACAGAAGGTTTCGTGATGGCGATACAAGATCAAGTCATCAACACACGAAACTACACCAAATTCATTATTAAAGATAGGTCCATTGAATCTGACAAATGCAGAAAGTGCAACGAGAGGTCTGAGACCATATTGTCGGGTATGGATTGGTACCCTTAAGGATGAATTAATCGGTTCATACTTCGCTGTGGTGCTAAGATGCTTAATAGGTGTTGAGTCTGCTGATAAGAATAGGTGTAGTGAAAAGATAGTGTGTAGAACAAGGACAAGGACATTCCTAGTTTTGTAGGAGGAGTTTGTAGACGAATGTTAATAAGAATAATTGTTTTAATTGGTTGGGATAAAGGGTTTCATTTTGAATAGTCCATCCAGGGAAATCCCCTCTTTAAATAAATTGCTGACATAGCAAAAAGGAACCCCTTCTCCCATCTGGTAAGGGTTACAAAACATTATAAAAACTCAAACAGACACTTACTCAGTGGAGTTGTTTAACATTTTCAAGTGCAAGGGTAACCTCTGCCCATTTGGTCATTCAAGTAAAAATGTAGAAACATAATCTCAGATCAAAACAGTTTCCAGCCAGTGAGTAAGTGATCTTGATAATGTTTATTTAAATTGTTAAATTGTTTATTTCTATTTTGGCCTGAGTTGACTCTAAAGCGAAAGTTGTTTTTCTTGAACTTAGAACAAATAACCTCGTATGTGAGTTTTAAGGAAACAACTCTTCTTTAGAGAAAACTCTCTAAATTTACTAATTTAAGAACTTTATTTTTATTTCTAAAAACTTCTATTTTATTCATTATTATGTAATCGTCAATTGCTTTGCTTTGCTTCGCTTAAATAAAACTATTAAAAATCTTTGGTGTTTTAGTAACTAAATAGGGCATAACAAATTAAATAAATTAAAACGTAATTTCAAATCATCTAAGCTACACGTTCCCGTCGCCTATCATTTTGATACGCGACATTTAATGATAGGCGACGGGAACGTGTAGCTTAGATGATTTGAAATTACGTTTTAATTTATTTAATTTGTTATGCCCTATTTAGTTACTAAAACACCAAAGATTTTTAATAGTTTTATTTAAGCGAAGCAAAGCAAAGCAATTGACGATTACATAATAATGAATAAAATAGAAGTTTTTAGAAATAAAAATAAAGTTCTTAAATTAGTAAATTTAGAGAGTTTTCTCTAAAGAAGAGTTGTTTCCTTAAAACTCACATACGAGGTTATTTGTTCTAAGTTCAAGAAAAACAACTTTCGCTTTAGAGTCAACTCAGGCCAAAATAGAAATAAACAATTTAACAATTTAAATAAACATTATCAAGATCACTTACTCACTGGCTGGAAACTGTTTTGATCTGAGATTATGTTTCTACATTTTTACTTGAATGACCAAATGGGCAGAGGTTACCCTTGCACTTGAAAATGTTAAACAACTCCACTGAGTAAGTGTCTGTTTGAGTTTTTATAATGTTTTGTAACCCTTACCAGATGGGAGAAGGGGTTCCTTTTTGCTATGTCAGCAATTTATTTAAAGAGGGGATTTCCCTGGATGGACTATTCAAAATGAAACCCTTTATCCCAACCAATTAAAACAATTATTCTTATTAACATTCGTCTACAAACTCCTCCTACAAAACTAGGAATGTCCTTGTCCTTGTTCTACACACTATCTTTTCACTACACCTATTCTTATCAGCAGACTCAACACCTATTAAGCATCTTAGCACCACAGCGAAGTATGAACCGATTAATTCATCCTTAAGGGTACCAATCCATACCCGACAATATAGCATATTACATCTGGCTGTACTTACCTGGCTAATGTTGACTACATGCAGCGACACAATCAGGTGTGCAATATCAAACACCAAAAGTTGGCTAATAAATACGGGTTACTTAACACCTATGTACCCTACTACAAGTACCAGCCTAAACCAGTGCTTGAGAGTAATTCCTTTACACTGTACTACGACCGGTCAATTATCACCGATAGACGGGTGCCGAATAATCGGCCTGATGTAGTGCTGGTAAACATGGGAATGAAAACAGCCTACTTGATAGACGTCGCCATACCCAACAATAACAACTTATTGGGCAAATACCAAAAGAAGAAGGCCAAATACGCTGATCTGGCCATCGAGATACAACAAATGTGGCAACTTGATTAGGTTCACGTGATACCGATTATCGTATCATCAACCGGACTGATACCGAGCACTTTGGAACAGAACCTAAAATCACTAGGTCTGCACTACAACACCTTTATCGACATCCAAAAGGCAGTCCTACTGAGCACCTGCCACATAGTTAGAAAATTCCTACAGGACAGTCTATGACACCGACTACAACTAGTCTACTCCTTTTGATGCATAATCCGGGATAGGCTATAAACCAACTTTTGTTGAGAAATTGCATGTCACTTCTGAATAATAATAATAATAATAATAATAATAATAATAATAATAATAATAATAATAATAATAATAATAATAATAATAATAATAATAATGATAATAATAAATAAAATTTTTAATAGGTTCTCATGCCGACTCTGGTTTCACTACCTGATATCGGGGCCTTCGTTATTACACTTGAAACATAAATAAGATTTTTATATCAGAAACTTGTTGTTAATCGTGCTCCTTTAATGATTATAATCGCTTTTCTAATAACAACAAAAAGTATAAGGGCTTCGACTTTATAAAATTGGGCAAAATAACACCTATGATTTTAACTGAGGTCCAGTTTAAATCGAAGAAATGTCAAAATGGTAATTTTATAATGTGGGATTGGCAGTTCGACAAGTTCGAGTTAAAAGTGGTTTACCTGAGCATAACTTAATATAATGTGACATAACAAGTTATAACCAGGCTGGTTACTCTTAAATTGAACTTTGCTGTAAAGCCCACATTATAAATCGACCATTTCTGACATTACAACGATGTTACAATAATTATTTTTCATTTTAAACCTAGGTTTAAACTTAGGTTTAAGAGGACTTTATAAAATTCGACCTTAATAAAGTTTAGTCTTAAAAGTTTATCGTTTTGCTTTTTTCTTTGTCTGTATCAATTAATTAATCTCTTAAAACCTTTAATGCCCTTTATGTCTTGAAGCCGGCCCTCATATTTCAAAACGTGCAATTAATATCTTTTATTAATTAAAAGCGTATTTCCCCATCAAAAGGCTCCTGTAACGAAGCGATTAAATACACAAAAGCAGTTGAAGGGAAAAAATAAATAATCTTTTATTTGTTTTTAAGAATAGAATATTCAGCGGTGTTTTCTTCCAACATTTATACTTTTTGTCTTGATTTTCGCACCAGTGTGTAGGGTACTAGTCCAAAACAAATGGTAAGTTTTTTAGCAATGCCCTAGGTTAGGTTGGCAGACCCTTGGTTCTGACCAAACAGTCTCACGTAGTCCTGATTAGGTCCGTTGTGATACCACACGTGTTTCGTAGAACCCACCTTCATCAGATCTCTGACGGTTAGTGCGACGTAACCGCGGAAGGATTTTAACAACTCATTCAAACCAGCCACTACTGTTCAGAAATCTGCTCAACCGTCCAAGTTGTAAGTTGCTTAGTTCCTCCAGGCTATAGAAAGATGGTTCACCCAGAGTAGTGAACCTCCTTCTTGCAAGGCCAGGGCATTCACACAGAAAATGTTGAATACTTTCTTCCTCTTCCTCATCTCTGCAACTTCTGCAGAAGTCGTTGGTGGGTATTTGCATACGTTCGGCATGTCTACCGAAAAGGCAATGTCCGGTAACAACCGCAGTAATATTTCTCACGTCTTTTCGACTGTGTCTCAATAGCTCTGCGGTTCTCTTTTTATCGAATGTGGGCCACAGTTGCCTGGATGTACTACAGGTTGTCAACCCTGTCCATCTGTTCTGTGCAAGCTGCTTGGCCGTGTAGTCAATCTCCTCTTTGACCAATCCCAGTGGTTTGTTCACTGTATTGTCTGCTAGATCAGCTGGCATGCCTGCGCCCTCTCTTGCGAGTGCATCGGCAGCCTCGTTGCCATCTATTTTGGAGTGTCCAGGAACCCAGCACAGAATAACCCGATGTTGGTTGCCAAGTGTGCATAGATTGTTGCGGCATCGCTTTACGAGCTTTGATTTAACGCTGCTGGAACAGATTGCCTTAATCGCCGCCTGACTATCACTGAAGATGGTGATTGACGAGGCTACTCCCAAGCCAAGGTGTTCTTGCAGGATATTGACCGCGTTCTCTACTGCCAGTACTTCTGCTTGAAAAATACTACAATAGTTGAGGAGTCTATACGATTTCTGTATTTGTACACTTTCGGAAAAGACTCCGGCTCCCACACCAACGTCCATTTTTGAACCGTCTGTGAAGATTGCGTGATCTGTTTTCGTTATATTCTGATTGCCTGTAGCAATGCCCTAAACTAAACAGATTTATATGGTGAGAACTACTTTTGAATTTCAACATTTAAAGAAAGTCGAATAGATAGGCGCATTATGATTCATTCGCTACGTAAGAACCGACGTGACTTCGGAGCGCGCTGTCTTTTATTGCGTAAAATAATACAATATCTTGTGTCTGAAATCGATCGAAAACGGAGACAAACATTAGTTTGTCTCCAAAAACGATTGTCACATTTTTGCACTGATCCGTCGTTGTTTAAATATTGAAATTCAAAGGAACTACCAATAATAATAAGGATATTTATTTTTGCCAGAAACAACAGAAATTATACAGGGTGAGTCAACGATAGAGTAAGATAAAGAATCTTCCCTACATCATTACAATTATTTTTATAACATCTGTCGGTGGTTCGGAACCCATGATATTGTCTTCTTTACTTTGTCCCTGCTGGCTAACATTACCCAGGCGTAAAATTGAGTTTTATAACCAAGTTATTGCTAGCCTACTTGACTTGCGTCAAGTGTTTCTTTCTTTACTCTTACCATTTTAGAAGGTAATATTACATACATTTTCATTGCTTCGTGGTTTTTACAAATAACATTATTACTTAATAGCTTATTTTCAAAGCTGTGCATAAAAAATTCAATTCAGATGAAAAAAGCTAAAAATATACATACGAAGTTAAGTCTAAACCCCAAAATAGCGTTAAAGGTAACACGCAGCGCACCCTAAATAAATAGCCCAACAATGTAGTTCGCAAAATATATTTTAAAGATAAAGCGCGCCCTCAAACGTATAAAATTCTGTGTGTCGCCCACGGGCGTAAGCAAGAAGCAGTTGCCAAAAAATTGGTTTATTTTGTTTTTAAGGTCGACAAGGCGATTTATTTTTGTCTTTATATCTTCAAGAGTTTTATTTTATTTTTTCTATGTCTTTCCGCTATGAAGACAAATATATTAATTTAAATATACTTTTTTCTTAAATTTCTTTTAGTGTGTATTTATGGCAAATCTTAAATATCAAAATAAATATTTTAAAAATCAAAATTTTAAAACATTGCTTGAAGACTTTAATAGTTCAGTTTTCATTGGCATAAAAAATATCTTACAATTAATTCGGGGTCTATATCATGGTTTCTTTATTTTTATTATACAGAGTATCCTTGAAATGACTGTACAACGCTTGACCACAAATTCCTTAATCAAAAATAAGGGGATCTAGGTAAACTTACCTATATGCAATGTTGCTTCGTTTTGCCGCTGCAGGCGCTTAAGATTTCATATTAATATGGTTTTTTGGAATAATTTCCAAACGCCTTTATCGATTTCCACTAATTTTGGAGCTAAGAATGATCACTAGTAATAGCGTGTTTTGGCGTATGCGCCATCTTTTTTTAATACCTGCACATTTAAAAATGGCTTGTGATTGGTAATTAAAAGTTCCCCTTTTTGTTACCCCCCGCATAAATAACTTAAATTATTTCTGACATTAGCTGACTTCTTGTCGAAACTTTTTTATTTCTTGTAAATTTTTAGCCAGACATGCAGTATCTCTACAAAAAATTATTTACGATGCAAAACATGAAAAAGTTTCAAACAATTATTCTAAAATCAAGTTGGTAGGTATTTAAAATTTTGAAAAATTTCATGTTTTCTCGTTCTCAATAAACAGCAATGAATTATAAGGTATGGTAAATAATTTTTTTGTAAAGAAACTGCCTGTCTGGCTAAATTTTTACAAGACACAAAAAGTTTCAACACAAAGTCAGCTAGTGCCAGAGAAATAATTTAAGTCATTTATACGGGAGGTAACAAAAAGAGGAACTTTTAATTACGCCATTTTTAAAATTGCAGGTATTAAAAAAAGATGGCGCATACGTTAAAACACGCTATTAATAGTAATCATTCTTAGTTCTACAATTAGTGGAAATCGATAAAGGCGATTAGATATTATTCCGAAAAAACAATATTAATTTGAAAACTTTAGCGCCCTGTAGCGGCAAAACGAAGCAACATTGCATATAGTTAAATTTGCCTCGATCGCCTTATTTTTGGTTAAGGAATTTGTGATGAAGCGTTGTACAGTCATTTCAAGGACACCCTGTATAATACCACCAAAATAAAATACAATTCTGAACAGATGTCTCGTAATGTCTTTTTTCAGAATGATGATTAGTTACGTAGCGGCACTTGATACTTGATATTTTATTTCCACATAGCTGTAATTTTTTTTTCATAAACGTAGATAAAGTACATTAGATTATTATACAAAGAAAACTAATGTACATAACTTTTATCATTAATTTGATGCTTACTTTAACATTTTTATTGATTAAATAATTTCATAAAAAGTAATGTAAAAAAACATGTATGAATCGTAACTTTATATATAGTGAATAGAAGAATACTTATGGATCATACTTTATATAGTTGTAACTCATTTTAATAACTGTGACATTAATGTGTTTTATAAAAGTTTAGTACCGCATAGACAAATAGAAAATATAGATAAATTAACAAGATGGCTTCACGCAACACTGCATTGTGTTAATTTTAATTTGAGTCTTAAAAATGTTGAATTGGTTAAAGCCTAGGGTTGCCATCAATCCTTACTTGTTAAGGACAGTCGTTACGTTGACCCTTATGTCCCCTGTCCTTACTTTAACCGATAATTTCCCTACATGATACACATACAACCCTTTGATCATGTCATCCATTCCAAGATGATGCTCTGTAAGGACACAATAACTATAAAATGCAAGAACGAAAGAGACCAGTAAATTCAAATATATTCTTAAATTAGTAAACGTTGTTAAAAAATCATGTTAATTAATAATTAATAAAATTAATAAATAATAATAAAACAATTTAAAACAGCAATGCTCGCAAAAATTGCTTTGTAATACATTCGCACAGACAGTGTCATCTTCACACATTTTAAAAATCACTTAATAGGCCTGAATCAAACTGGCCGACCCCGTTTACGCAAAAACTCCATAGTAACAGTGCATCCGTTCTCAGCTGCCCAATATGATTTATATTAGCAAAAAACTGATTGACCCAACCTATTGTTTTATTTATAATAGTAGTTCGAATTTCACTGTCGTCTGCATCGGCATGGCAGGTGGGGTATGATTCGCGTCTGTTGGTTCACAGACTGCGACTGATTTTTTAAAAGTTAAGTTTAAAATTAGTCTTCTGTGGCTAGTTCAAGTAACATTAATAGTGAGTTTTAGCGCTGTCTAGCGAGACTCCTGTAATTTTGATTTGTGTTTTTATAGATGATTTTCCTAACATGTTATTAAGGGCTGGGTATGCTTTGATAGTATCCAAGGTCGTCGACACTAGATGTCGCCCCCAGGTAACTTCCTCTATGGCTTTACGCCTTAAATCATTTGAAATAGTTGCGTGATCTTTCTTTCTTTTATTTATTATGATACGGACTATAGCCAGACCGCAGCTTACCTACGGGTCAGCAGCGTGGGGCTATGCGGCTCCTTCTCATATTAAGAGAGGTGAGTCACTAGAAAATTGCTACGTCAGATGCGCAGTGATTCCACCATGGTTCGTGAGAAACACACAAATACACAAAGATGTCAACTGGAAACCCCTGACAGCTTTCACGAAAAGGAAAGCCAGGAAAATGCTCGACAAAATAAGAACGCACCCGAACGAAGAACTTCGTAGGGTCACGGATTATAATCCGGAGGAAGCACCAAATCCAAGAAGGGCATACAAGCAGCCAAGAAGTCAACTTTAAACAAGAAGAAAAGTGAAAGTACTAACTAAGTTAAGTGTACAATAACTAAGTGAAATGTAAATAAATAAGTTAACGTAAGTAAAATGTTAATAATTAAGTTAACGTAGATGCCTAACTACTAACTCATAAACCAAAAAAGGTGGCTCACACGCCAAAACCAGACGGTGCCTATATGGCATCCTGGCAGAGGTATCCTACACTATACACCACTACACTACAATAAACACATAAATACACCAACACAGTAAGTCGCCACCAAAAACAACTAACCCCTACAAACAATAGAGATGACAAATTCCTGTATACGTGGTCAACGTATACAGGTGGATCCAAAACAAAAACATGCTTCGGCATGGAGATGTGGAAAGATCAGCAAGACGTCTGGAGGTTTTTATAGGCCACTCGGGCCCGGAAACTGAAAAAACGCGGGGTTGAATCGGACACTACCTTGCTTCGACAAAAAAAAAATCTTTTATTAGATCTTATAGCCAGAAGTAAGGAGAAGGTTATACTAAAATAATATTTTTGTCTTATTAACTTGGAAATTGGACGCATGTACCATAATATTGCGAAACGCGTCTTGGAATGGATCTGACAAAATGAAAGGAAACTCTTCTTTTGTATCAATAGTTAGTGTTTGGACATCGTTGTTTTTCTATTGAAGTCGAAGTTACCAGTCAAACTTTAATATTATTTTTATACTAGGATTAGTTTTTCATTTGCTGGCTTGGCTACCCACAAATCTTACCCCACGAGGCGCCAATCCTTGAAGTTAAAGAAAATGATTTTGAAAAATAAAATAATATATCATCACTCTTTAATTTTATTATTAGAGAGAGAACTGTTCAAGTGTTCATGACATTTTTCGGCACCACACTGTTGAAGATACCAATAACCATAGCAGCAAACAAAGTATATGTGCTAAAGCATAAAGCAATGCCTTGGGCCACACCAAACAAGTCATAAATATATACGCCCACAATGTCTGTAGTAAATGTATTGTAAAGATACGCAGCCTTCCATAAAATATATAAAACTTTGTTGACGTTTTGCTCGTTAGAATATAATATATGAAGTCAAACAGCAGGTGCATAAATTTACAATAAATTTTATTTCTAACAATCTTGGAATAAATCATGTATTTTAGTTCATTTAATTGGCCGGTTTAAAGGTTAGCAGAAAAGAAGTAAGTAATTACTTACCTTGTGCAGATCCAAACTTCAAACGAGAACCTGTAACACAAAATATATGATTAATACCTTACAAAATAATATGACCTTTGCTTTAATACAAAGTTTCTTGAGTTCTTGAGTCTTAATTAAGACTGGCCAATGATACACTTCATAAAAACCTTTAATTAATTGAGGCAGTAAGATTAACAAAGCTTCTCAAACTTCCAAAAATACTGTTTAAAGGTTGGAGACAATGACGTTTCTTGAACGGCAGTAGAGTTTTGGACTTGCATTGTCTTTATTTGTTTAGAATCACTACGTTTCAACTCGTAAACATCTCCAGTCGTCTTTAGGTGAATACTAAATGTACATTTAGACGATAACCAGTTGAAACGTAGTGATTCTAAACAAATAAAGGCAATGCAAGTCCAAAACTCTACTGCCGTTCCAAAAATACCTTACCTTGGTCTTTTTGGAAACGTGGTAACGTTTCGAGCTAAAAACTTTTTAATTCAAAATTTCATGAAATTCATGGTTAAAATGTGGAAAAAATCTAGAGAGATTTACTTTTTCCACTACATACAGGGTGGCCCATTTGTCTGACAAAGTAATATACCGTCTCTACTATTAAAGATATCAAAAAAAAGTTTTTATAAAAGTTGTGAGGTATAAAAAAATATATGTTTTAAAATTATTTTTAAACATACAGGATGGTCCAAAAAAGTAGGACAATAAAAAGATACATTTTTTTAAATGGAACACCCTATATATTTTAGCATCTTTTGTTTCCTTACAAAATTGTCCATATGACGCCATATTTAGTTTTTTAATTTTTTGCAACGTTGCCAAACAAAATGCAAAATTCTTAAAATTTTGGAAAAAACATGATAGTAAAAAATTACCTGTATTTCTCAATAAGAGTATCGAAAATCAAAAATTTCTTGTAAGCTCTAAAGTTTAGGGATAGATAAACTGTCTTAAATCTTTAAGTATCTAAAATTTTGTACAGGGTGTTTTCTGTTGACATCCAAATATACAAAATTTTAAAATACAATAACTCTGTTTTTCAAATGAAACACCCTATATTTATTAGGCTAATCTGATAGATATTGTAAGTATCTTTTATTATTGTTAATTCATACCTATACCTAAAATTACTAATTTTGGCAATATTTCAATTTTTATTTAAATTTTGGTGAAAAAAACTATAGTTTTTATTTTTTTAGTAAGCCATGACTAGCAAAGTCAAAACAAATGTAATTGAATATAATGTCATATTTATAATTATTATATTTATATTTATAATGTTTGTAAACTTATTTTCCATATCCAGTTGTGGAATAAAAACAAAATTTTATTAAATTAAATAAATACGTAACTAACTATGGTTATCAATTTATTTTAATATGGGATAATATTTAATTACACTTGTTTTTAGTTTGCTGGTCATGGCTTACTAGAAAAATAAAAATTATAGTTTTTTTCACCAAGATTTAAATAAAAATCGAAATATTGCCAAAACTAGTAAATTTAGGTATAGGTATGACTTAACAATAATAAAAGATACTTACAATATCTATCAGACGAGCCTAATAAATAAAGGGTGTTTCATTTGAAAAAACAGAGTTATTGTATTTTAAAATTTTGTATATTTGGATGTCAACAGAAAACACCCTGTATAAAATTTTCGGTACTTAAAGATTTAAGACAGTTTATCTATCCCTAAACTTAAGAGCTTACAAGAAATTTTCGATTTTTGTTACTCTTATTGAGAAATACAGGTAATTTTTTACTATCATGTTTTTTCCAAAATTTTAAGAATTTTGCATTTTGTTTGGCAACGTTGCAAAAAATTAAAAAACTAAATATGGCGTCATATGGACAATTTTGTAAGGAAACAAAAGATGCTAAAATATATAGGGTGTTCCATTTAAAAAAATGTATCTTTTTATTGTCCTACTTTTTTGGACCATCCTGTATGTTTAAAAATAATTTTAAAACATAAATTTTTTTGTACCTCACAACTTTTATAAAAACTTTTTTTTGATATCTTTAATAGTAGAGACGGTATATTACTTTGTCAGACAAATGGGCCACCCTGTATGCTCATAATCCAATTTTACTATCAGTATGAGGTTTCCATCTAGCTAAGACTACCACTTAATTTTTTAATACATTTTTTTAATATTCATCCTAATCACACTTACATTCACTTCTTTTCCATATTTTCTGAAATGACTAGCCCACAATTTTCTTTTTCTTAAATGATTCTCCACATTCCCATTCATTTCAATTTCATATCAATCATATCACACACAGATGTCAAATCTTTCATTCTACATTTAAACTCTTATAGTGCCCTAAGCCTTAAACCCACATATTTTCCTTTTTCACAATGTATTTATTGATTTTCTCACCGTTCTACTTATTGAACCGTTTTCCATCGAACCTACAATTTTGATGCTTCGTTAAGGTGATATATTAGGTGGGCTTAAAAGTTCATAGGCTGACTCATAGATGGCGTTACTAAAATTAAATCCATGTGATTTTTACTTAGTACTAACCTTCAAAAGATACGTGTATAAATTTCACAGCTGCCGGATAATTAATTCGTGAGATATAACATTTTGAGTGAAGCAGCTTTTGTTATTGTGAAAAAATGGATTAAAAAGAATTTCGTGGGTTAATAAAGCTTTCCTTTTTGGCGAAAAAAAATACTGTTGAAGCCAAAGCTTCCCCATCCACCATATTCTCCATATCTCCAGTGACTTTTTCCTGTTTGCAGACCTTAAAAGAATGCTCGCTCGAAAGAAATTTAGCACTGATGAAGAGATATTCGCCGAAACTGAGGCCTATTTTGAGGCTAAAGAGAAATCGTACTATAAAAATGGTATCGAAAAATTGTATGACCGTTATAATCGTTGTATCGCCCTCGAAGGCAACTATATTGAATTTTTAAAAATGGGGAAACTCAAAGTCAAAAGTCTCAATCCTGCATTAAAATTTAATAAATTGGTGACATGTTTCGCCCTAAAATATGGGCATCATCAGACCTAAAACTATACAGATACAGTAACCAATTAAAAATATAAAATCTCTTCCTACCTAACATTCAGATTAAAAAACAAAAAAATTAAAAAAAATTAAAATTAACACATCGTATGCATGACTTTACAAATAAAGTGACAGACTATTTGGTCAATAACCCAAAACAACAAGAGTAGTAGGGTAAGAGATTCGGTTGTCATTTGATTTAAATAAATCGCCCATGTTCTTAAAACCTCCATAAAACTTTAAGAAGAAGAGACAAGTGGCAAGGATAACATTTCGCACGCATGAAAAAGAAAAAGAAAAATATAAGGTTAAGTATATTTACCAACTAATTGTTTATATTATTAAAAATAAAATAGGGTTCAAAATTGAAGACGTCGTTAACACAGGCAAGGACCGGACTCTTTTTTGCCTTAGTGATTTCAAGTTTTTCTAACAAATCCAACTTCTTGCTTTTATGGCATTCGTGAATAACATTTATATTTTCAGGTACTGAGAATCGATGTTTGGATTCCAATAAGTGGTTAGCGAAGGCAGATTTTGTGTTAGTTATATCAGTATTTTGGTATTTATTCACAAAACTAAGGTGTTCCTGAACTCTTGTTGATATCCTTCTACCTGACTGTCCCACATATACAGCCGAGCAATCACCGCAATGTAAAGAATAAACACCGGACTTAGCAAGGGGATCGACCTTGTCTTTTGTTTTAACTATATTTTGTTTAAGAGTATTTGTGGTTTTAAATGCTATTGATATTTTGTGAGGTTTAAAAATTTTACCCAATTGATCAGAAATTATGCCAAAATAAGTTAATGATCTATAGTTATTATTTACCACCTTAGTACTAGAGTGTAAGATATTATAAGATAGTTTATATTTGTTTAGAAATTTGTAATAAAGTTTATTAATTATTTTCAATGGAAATCCATTGTTTACAGCTATTTGTTTTATTATTTCTAGTTCCTTATTAAAAGCATTTTTTGATAACGGTAATTTAAATAACCTATAAAAGAATGAACTGAATGCTGAAAATTTATGTGAAAACGGTGAGTTTGATGTGAATTGAATTATGTTATCAGTTGATGTCGGCTTTCTATAGACTTCAAAGTCGATTTTGTTATTATTTCTAAATAGAAGGAGATCAAGGAAAGGCAACTTGCCTTCTTTCTCTACCTCGAGTGTAAAAGTAATTTTAGGATGTAAATTATTGACAAAATTTAGAAACTGCTTCAATTCATCATCACTTCCGTTCCACACAATACAAATATCGTCCACGTACCGTTTGTAAGCCAACAAGAAACCCGAAAAGTTACTATTCATTATTACATTTTCCAGACCATTCATAAAAACCTCGCTAAGAAATGGAGAAAGGCAAGAACCCATTGCTAAACCTGTTTTCTGTCTAAAATACGTGTTATTAAATTGAAAAAAGTTCTGTTCCAGAACTGTTTTCAACAACAATATGAGATCTGAAATTAACAAATAAGGAAGTCCCTTGCTCACCAGCAAACCCTCAACCAAATCAATGCAGTCTGAAGGAGGGATGCTAGGAAACAAGTTCCTGACATCCAGCGAAATCAATCTGGCCCCATTGGTTACTGTATCTGTATAGTTTTAGGTCTGATGATGCCCATATTTTAGGGCGAAACATGTCACCAATTTATTAAATTTTAATGCAGGATTGAGACTTTTGACTTTGAGTTTCCCCATTTTTAAAAATTAAATAAAGTCTCTTTGAGAAATGGACTACTTCTTTGAATTTGAAAATGCCAGTCAGGCCAAACTAGTCCAGCTATACAAGAAAAACCTAATTTCAAGGAAGAGCCTCCTGTTGAAAATTTGGTTTCTTCAACAGTGCCTAACATTCCATTTAACACCGAAATTCATATCGTTGAGGTGTAGATCGAAGACATCTTCTTCTAAAATTGCATTGGATTCTGCCAAGATCATTTGGATTAAAGAGGAAATTAAGCATCATTATAGAAATTTGAATGCTGTCAATTCAAAACTGAAATACTTGTATTTGACTTTGACTCATGTTTGTTCGTTTGTGATTTTTGACGGTAGGTTTAGGGATGAGGTACAATTGTTTGGTGAAACAACATATCATAGATTGAGCAAAAAACTTTATAATTTAAAAACCCAACAGAAAAATAATCTTTTAAAGAATGATAATACACAGTACAGAATAAATTTGGGTAATTCCAAGTTTAAATTTCATAATAGATTTTTAAACTTAACAGATGTTACTTTCACTAAGCAAGAAGAACATATACTCTCTTTAAACTTAAAATACAATTTTTCAAATAATATTAACACAAGTGTCAAGGAAATGTTAGCAGTTGAAGCGGAGAATATAATTCAAACAACTGACATCTCTAATAAGAATATTCTGAGGGCACAAATCATTAGTTTTCTCAATTCCAACACTACTCACAAAAAAACATATAACTATAATAATACCCACCTTAAATCTTTGAATGAGAAGATAAGAACTCATGACTTAATTATGACAAAGGCAGACAAGGGATCTTGCTTGGTAATAATGAGAAGAACCGACTACATAGGTAAGGTTATGGACTTCTTACATTCTGATGACTTTGAACTAATTTATAGAGACCCCACAAATACCTATTTTAATAAAGTCAAAGCCATTTTAGACAAAACACTTACTACCTTGGAGTATTTCGATTCATCAAAACAAAAACTATATCCCATGAATCCCAAAACACCTTTACTGTATGGATTACCTAAGGTACACAAGGAGGGCACGCCCATAAGGCCTGTAGTTTCTTTTGTTGGCTCTCCTTGTTATAATATTTCTTCCTGGCTCAACGGCATACTGAGAGATGTCACTGGTTTTAGCAACAATTTTTCAACTAAGAATTCGGTAGATTTTTCTAATTATATGAAAAATATTGAAGTCCCTCCTGGGGCCAGATTGATTTCGCTGGATGTCAGGAACTTGTTTCCTAGCATCCCTCCTTCAGACTGCATTGATTTGGTTGAGGGTTTGCTGGTGAGCAAGGGACTTCCTTATTTGTTAATTTCAGATCTCATATTGTTGTTGAAAACAGTTCTGGAACAGAACTTTTTTCAATTTAATAACACGTATTTTAGACAGAAAACAGGTTTAGCAATGGGTTCTTGCCTTTCTCCATTTCTTAGCGAGGTTTTTATGAATGGTCTGGAAAATGTAATAATGAATAGTAACTTTTCGGGTTTCTTGTTGGCTTACAAACGGTACGTGGACGATATTTGTATTGTGTGGAACGGAAGTGATGATGAATTGAAGCAATTTCTAAATTTTGTCAATAATTTACATCCTAAAATTACTTTTACACTCGAGGTAGAGAAAGAAGGCAAGTTGCCTTTCCTTGATCTCCTTCTATTTAGAAATAATAACAAAATCGACTTTGAAGTCTATAGAAAGCCGACATCAACTGATAACATAATTCAATTCACATCAAACTCACCGTTTTCACATAAATTTTCAGCATTCAGTTCATTCTTTTATAGGTTATTTAAATTACCGTTATCAAAAAATGCTTTTAATAAGGAACTAGAAATAATAAAACAAATAGCTGTAAACAATGGATTTCCATTGAAAATAATTAATAAACTTTATTACAAATTTCTAAACAAATATAAACTATCTTATAATATCTTACACTCTAGTACTAAGGTGGTAAATAATAACTATAGATCATTAACTTATTTTGGCATAATTTCTGATCAATTGGGTAAAATTTTTAAACCTCACAAAATATCAATAGCATTTAAAACCACAAATACTCTTAAACAAAATATAGTTAAAACAAAAGACAAGGTCGATCCCCTTGCTAAGTCCGGTGTTTATTCTTTACATTGCGGTGATTGCTCGGCTGTATATGTGGGACAGTCAGGTAGAAGGATATCAACAAGAGTTCAGGAACACCTTAGTTTTGTGAATAAATACCAAAATACTGATATAACTAACACAAAATCCGCCTTCGCTAACCACTTATTGGAATCCAAACATCGATTCTCAGTACCTGAAAATATAAATGTTATTCACGAATGCCATAAAAGCAAGAAGTTGGATTTGTTAGAAAAACTTGAAATCACTAAGGCAAAAAAGAGTCCGGTCCTTGCCTGTGTTAACGACGTCTTCAATTTTGAACCCTATTTTATTTTTAATAATATAAACAATTAGTTGGTAAATATACTTAACCTTATATTTTTCTTTTTCTTTTTCATGCGTGCGAAATGTTATCCTTGACACTAGTCTCTTCTTCTTAAAGTTTTATGGAGGTTTTAAGAACATGGGCGATTTATTTAAATCAAATGACAACCGAATCCCTTACCCTACTACTCTTGTTGTTTTGGGTTATTGACCAAATAGTCTGTCACTTTATTTGTAAAGTCATACATACGATGTGTTAATTTTAATTTTTTTGTTTTTTATTCTGAATGTTAGGTAGGAAGAGATTTTATATTTTTAATTGGTTACTGTATCTGTATAGTTTTAGGTCTGATGATGCCCATATTTTAGAGCGAAACATGTCACCAATTTATTAAATTTTAATGCAGGATTGAGACTTTTGACTTTGAGTTTCCCCATTTTTAAAAATTAAATAAAGTCTCTTTGAGAAATGGACTACTTCTTTGAACTATATTGAATTATAAAATCGAATTTTGTCAAAAAAATATTTTTTACTATGTTAGCCTACGAACTTTTCAGGCCAACTGATATACAAGTTTTTTCTTCTTTTTTATTTATTCTCCTGAAGATGAATGGTTCTGCATTTGAAACATGTAGAGAAGTTTCTTAAATCAAAATATTTCTTTAGTATAACAGTGGAGAAAGACTTTGTGTTCTTATTTCTTACCTTCTAAATCTCCACCCCACTTTCAGTATGGACTATTTCTTCAAGTTTTTTCATATATATTCTTTCGGTATAGTCCTAAACCTTAAGAGTAAACAATTGTTTAGATTTAATACACAAGACAAATGCTAGTTAATTTGTTTATGGATAACAAAAATGTATTGTTCTCAATAATAGTCGATAAAGTACATTTCCTAATAGTAATATAAAATAAAGATTTTATCTTTACTAAATAAGTTACATCCTTGCAACGTAACATAAGATTGTAATCTTTCTCTAGCAAGTTGTAAATCAACCTATCAAAATAATAACTGTCACTGAATATGTGGTAATTCAAGATATGCTGCGCTGTTTTCAAGAATCACTTTGGGGAAGTTTTTTTTATCTTACGTTATTAACCCACATCAAAAATTACTACCTACATCTGATAACAATAACTGACACGCTGCACTAACCTTTAGAATTGTAAAAAAGAACGATTTTTCTGATACAATATGCATTAATCATGAACTCGTACCGTTCCTTACAACAGGCGCATTGCCCTGGGGAAATTACTGATATCGATATCACTGATAACTCTCTCAGGACTAAAAAACTTATATAGCATCATGTGAAACTAAAAAGATGTCTTTTTATTTACAGACGACCAAGAACAAAGAATTTATTTAAGCGTTAACATTAAGGTGAGGAAAATGTTGTTTTACCGGTTTGGTTATTTTTCTGTCGATATAACGATAATTTTTATAAATGGGGAGAAATTATTAATACTCTAAGGCAACCTTTACTACGATATATTTCAAGGAAAAATGTTTATTCCACTCTCTACATGTTTCGAACGTATAAACGTTCATCTTCAGGAGAAGCACAATTCATATTGAAAAGTTGTTAAGTTAGGAAATTGTCAGTGACATCCTCATAGAGCTTTTTAGGAAATTAATTGAGTAAAGAAAAATGTTGAAGAACTCCGTAGAAGTAGGAGAGAAAAATATACTACCCAGTTATATAGATAAAGTATGGATAGAGCAATTGCCATCTGTAATTCAAATGAAGCCCTCAAACAGGAAACTAACTACATCAAGACCGACCTCAACAAAAATGGCTACCCCGGGCATCTAGTTGATAAACTATTGGAAAATCGCAAGAATCAGCCAAATACACAAAAGAAGCCAGTAGAGTCACAATCAGCACTCAACATTCCGTATGTGAAAGGAGTATCTGAGAGAATTAGAAGACTAGGACAACGATACAACATTAATACGGTATGCAGCTCAAAAGACACTTTAAGAAGCCACCTGACGAAGACAAAACCAACAAGTCAAAAATACAGGAAAAACTGTGTCTACCAGATCCCCTGTGAATGTGGCCGATCTGACATTGGTGAGACTCTAAGACCACTTGAAACTAGGGTTAAGGAACACAGAAATAACACGCTTAAAGAAGAAACCGGAAAATCAGGTGCAGCTGACAATGCCTGGACACACGGTCATCACATCAAGGGGACAGAAGCTCAAATCTTGCATAAAGAACCACATTGGGAAGAAGGAAGTTCAAGGAAGCTGCTACCATATACCAGAACCCAGATTGTTTTAGTAAGCCCTCACTAGATATAAGAAATATCTGGAAACCTTTGTTAAGTAGATGTAAACTTAAAATACCGCACACGAACTAAACGCATGACTGCACCCATCTCGGTAATGCTCCAGTGCATCTAGCTAGTATAAATAGAGCTGTAGTTACTTTACTTATTTAGTATTCATCTGAAGACTACTGGAGATACTTACCAGTTGAAACGTTGTGATGTAAAACAAATTAAAGACAATGCAAGTCCAAAATTATCCTATCATTCAAAAAAAAATGTTTTACCATTGCTATGAAAAGTCATAAAAATACACGAAAAACTTAAATCGTAACTATTGTTTTGCATACAGCTGGTGTGTAAAAGTTTTGCAAAATATTTTCCCATAGCACCAAAGATTGCAACCAATAAAATACAATACAAGATATTCTTGACTTTCTGATGACGTGAAAGTCAAGCTATACATTTTTAGAAAAGTTTTGTGTACTCTTGAAAGTACCTTTTCACACTCGTTCGGTAGACAAAGTCTCACTCGTATGGAAAGAGCCATAAATTTAAGTACAATACTTATATTTGAGGGTAGAAATGGTTGGGAATTGGTCAATAAAACAGCTGCAGAAATTCAAAATGTGTATTTAGCCAACGTTCATAAGAAGTTCATAACTGTATGTAAGTACCTGTTTAGTCCATAAAATGTGATGTTTGTTTTGTCAATTATACTTGAACTCTTTTTTAAATACATTTTATTTGTATATATATATGCCCTATAAAGCGTAACTATTCTGAAATTTTAATTAATAGTAAATATTAAATGTTAATAATATAAAAAAAAAACATAACATTCCAAATAATTTCTTAATAAATATTATTCCTTTTTAGCGCCCTGAGGATGACCTCATAGAAGTCGAAACGTTGGCTAAATACACATTTTGAATTTCTGCAGCTGTTTTATTGACCATTTCCCAACCATTTTTACCCTCAAATATCAGTCAGTGTGGTCACTAATTATACTAATTTAAAATTTACAATACTTTTATTAGTTATTACAAAAGTCAGTAGTATTTTCATCATAGTTTTAATAAAAAGTTATTTTTGAAGATGTGATAATTTTCTATATTTAACCATTCCATTTGGATAACCTGGAGAGGGGTCTTAGAGGGGCACAATTATGCATGCTTGCCACAGCGCTAAAATACCCAGCGCCGGCCCTATTACCAATTTTACAAATTATGGGTAACCCGCGAGGGGCAAATGAATCTGGAATCGGTAACAAAAAGCCAAAAAGAAATTTTAAATACACACATAAATATTACTTTTTTAAAATGTTTACTGTTATTTATTTTATAATCCAGACCCTTATGAAAGGTTAGGTCGCGGTATACCCGACTTACAGTATTATTTATGGACAATAAAAAGTTTATTGTTTAAAAAGCTTTGTCCATTTTTTAAAATTAAGGTCCGTTTGAGTACGACCAATCATATTTTTAGCAAAGAAAAAGTTTTCTTTCGTAGAGAATTTTGTATATTTTGGGCTTCATACTAAAAGTAATCTGATAAAACGACCCTATTACCTATAAACCGTTTTTATGAAACCATAAAATTTAAACAAGAAATAGAGCTTGCTAATCCATACGGAAACCCTGATGTAATACTCTAAATTAAATGAAAACATTTTAAAAATTAAAATTTAATTCTAAAAATAATTTATTTGAAATTTTTGCATAATTTTTCTGAAATAGTATATTACATAACAAGTGATGAAATTTTAAACGAGAAGATATTAAGCACGAGTGAGGAAATTCTCCGTGTTTTAGAATAATCACTTTCACACGAGTAATGTACACTATTTTTCCTACGACCACAAAAAATGTAAAAATGTATTAAAAAAGTCTTTGATTTGTGAAAAAAAATATTTCAACACTAGTGTTTAAAAAGGATATCAATACTAGGGTTGAAAAAATATAACAACACTAGGGTTTAAATTAGCATACTTAGGATTATGTTCCACTTAATATCTGGCTTCATAGTTTGTCAATAGGCTTTTCCTTTATTTGTAGTTTAACTTTTTCATATTTTATATATATTATAGAAAGAACTAATCCTGGATTAACTTCTAGATTAACCAGAATGAAAAACTTTAAATTTAATCAAGAAAAGATGTATTAAACATAAATTTAAAAAATCCACCCAACAAGGACGATTTCATATCAAAATAATTCTATAAATTATTAATTGTTTTTATAAAAAAAAGTCAAATACACCTAATGAGATTTAAACCTATGACCTTGCGATCTGTAGGCTAGAGCTCTATTCTTTACGCTATCGCTACTGATAAAGATTTGTTGTTTAATATAGGATACTCTCTTTAGCGCGATTTCTTTTTCCTGGTAATAGATTTTCCAGTATATTATTAACATTTTTTATAATTTCAGATGGTGTATTTCCACACTATATTTCTGAATCACTCGATAAATACATGATGAATTAGTTAAACACTTTACAATTACTGTTTTCTAAAATTTGTTTTTTTTTTTAATAAGTAGGGGTTGTCTGTCAAATTGGCACCATATGTTTAAATTAAATTGTGTTCCTTGATATTTTAACATTAGTGTTGAAATATTGTGTGATATACGGCGCTTTCTAGCCAAACTAATCGTGATTTTTCTCATTCATTCAGGTGGTCGTAGGAAAATAAAAATTTCCGGATTTTTATCCAATTTTTCAAATGACCACTGGCAACAATTTGTGTATCGATAAATAGTAGATATCGTCGAGGTGAAGGTATTTATCGATGAAGAGAAAAGTCTAATCAAGCACGCCGCCGTAGGCGGAGTGCTCAAACTTCCGAGGGCAATATGAACAATCCAATCGAGTTGAACAGTATATTTTTTCTACGAACAAACTTACAAACCTTATGCTAAAAAAAGTAAAAAAAAGTTTTCAGGTTTCCGGGCTCGAACTCACGCCATTGGTTCCATAGTAAAACGCTCTACCTCTCGACTATCGAAACTTTAAACTAATTATGGGAAACCAACTGATAATTGATGCTAGATGAAATTAATTTTCTACGCACATTCAGCAGGTTGCATTATCTATTATAAATGCGTCTAGATTTTATTATATTGAACAAATTAATAACAAATTGTACCATATGCATTTAAATTATATAATTTAGTGTCTTGAAAAAGAAGGCGGAGCCTCAGTAAAAATAATATACTGTGATTCGCAGTACTTTTAGGAACAACAATGGCTTTTGTGTAATTGACTACTGTGATTGGTCACTTTCATTACCTATCTAAGATTGTTATGAAATTTTGCCGCACAGTTAACTGGAATAGCCTACTTTACTCGCCATTTAAGTGTAAAAGAAACAGCAAATTTCCATGTGGGAGTAGAAAAATGTATTTTTAAGCAACATTATAATAGGCGGCTTAATTAAGTTTGGTATTTCTCAGATGAAGAATTTTTTTAAATTTATTAGGTGACGAATTTAGAAAAGAATGGTATTCTTGACAGGTTTTATTCACATTCACCTTTATAATCAACATCGCTTTAAGAACTGATACTTGAACTGACAATTGAGTTTTATATATACCGACCTCGCCCACTTCCCGAAAACGGGACATTTTGGCGTCCCGGAGCATTTTTTGGGGACAACGGGACTGAATGTCATATAACGGGACTGTCCCGTTCAAAACGGGACGTATGGTCACGTTAGGTATAGAGCACGAAAAAATAAAATATTCTACGATTTAAGTTTTAAATTTTTTTAATTATTCACTGAGAATATAATTAAACAAAATACGCTCTCTAATAAGAACATGCGGAAGAAGGGCAACTTGACAGCCTTCATTTTACAGGCTTTGATCCATCTCGGTCCAACCTGACTAATCTCTCAAGACTGGTGTTCTATTTCTAATCTATTATTTTCTATTTAAGTTATCGGAACAAAGATAACAATAAAGTAGTAGAGTATAGTGTCCGTATAATTAAATAGAAAAGAAGGTTTTTTTGCGGGAGGCGGACAAAGTAGTGCATCTATCTTTTGCATTGAGTACACAGGGACGCCAAATGCAATGGGTTCCCTGGGGCACAGGTAGACAATGACAAGCTGTTTCGTTTTTATTAGAACTCATCAGAAAGCCATAACCTGTAAGCGACCCCCAATACAGCGAGACTATGCTTTCAAGGCATTTTTAAGAAATAAAAACGCGATGAAAACCCAGTAACGCCATCTATAGGAATCAACTCAATCCAAAAAATAGTCGTGACGAAGCAACAATAAACCAAATACGTTAGGCCAACACACCAGTATAGGCAACATTTATAAAGTACTTATTATATATATAAATTTTATTTTAAAAACACGGCATTGTATTACGCGATGCCCCAGGGAACCCATTGCATTTGGCGTCCCTGTGTACTCAATGCAAAAGATAGATGCACTACTTTGTCCGCCTGCCGCTAAAAAAACCTTCTTTTCTAAAGATTACAATATATTTGCGCGGGTAATAGAATGACATACTTTCTCGCGTTGTTTTTAAACTTGCAGCTTTCCCGCTGTATTTTTGATTATTTCTAGAAAATGTTTGTGATACTCTAAGATTTTTATTATTGTGATATGTTTTCAATAGGTTCTCGTTCATGTTAGTGTTGAATATTATAAATGTGATTATAGTGAAAGAGAAAGTAAATTTATTTTTTGAAAATATATTTCTTGAAATTAGGCCTTTTGTTTTATATCTAGCCTTAAATATTTCTTTTAAATTATAATAGCAAGTCCCCAATGTGGGTTACTTTTTTCTTTCTTAAATAATTGTCAATATAATGCACAATGTTGTTTGAAACATCTGTTTTTTTATTATCAAGCATGTTGTAATTTAAATACCTCACAGAATCATTAAATAACCAAAAAAACTTTTGTGCATGTTCAAGCATTTTATATTCGGGGTGATATAAAACAAAATGTATGTCGTAAAAGCCCCGGTTGTAAAATTAAATAAATTGCATATCATAAACTAAAAAATTCTGTCCTTAATTAATTTTTAGTGGGTGGTCACAAATTACAGAAAAATAAAAATATATATTTATTTTACGGGAGGTTTTTTGTTGTAAAAATACTATATTTAGTAAGTTTACATATAGAGTGTCCCAGACACTTTTTTATATAAATTTACCATAACCTTCATTGGTAAATAATGATTGATATATTTGAATCTTTACGACTATGTATGTTTTAATACAGGATGATTCCTAAGTTGATACTTCTTTTTTAGCTGTGTATAGAAGGCATTAAAATATTCAACATTTTTTTTATTTATTAGACTATGAATCAAAAACGGTTCTGACTAACTTGTCCGTTGAAGAAAACTTTTGGGTGTAGGATGAGCCCACAAGGAAAAGCGTTCTGCGTATAATCTCGAAGCAGCAGCCGCACTTTGACGAGACTTACCGTAAATCAGCACCATATCTACTAGTTCATTGTTTTCAAATGTTACCATTTTCACGTATCACCAATTTTAAATTAACTTGCTTCAGAAAAACACACCGCTGCGGATTGCCAAATAACTCACCACTGAGCCGTAAATTGCATGACTAATAAGAGATAAGACAAACAACATAAAGTATTGCAGGCTACGTTTTGATGCGTTTAGATTTTTTACTTCTGTATCTCGCCTATTTTTAAGTTTTTTGAAAAAAATTATTTGAAAATGTTGTTTATTTTAATGCCTTCTATACTCAGGTAAAAAAAAAGTATCAACTTAGAAATTATCGTATATCATGTAACTATTCACTGATCTTTCATGTAACGTTACAAGGAACTTAATGGAAAAGTTATGAGCTATTACCAAGTTATATAATTTGCCCTTAAAGTAAGAATACTTGAACCGCCAGGGTAAGTAATATAATTTACTTGTAACACCATGTAAATTAACATGAATATTCTGTGTAGATATTACTTTAACTATATGAATCATACGTATTTGGTCATGCCAAATTACCAATTCTTGCTTGCAGTATACATAAGACTTTTCTTCTATGTTACAAAGGAATTTATAAAAAAAACTGTACTGCCGATCTATTAATATAATCTTATTTATTATATTAAATTGGATTGATTCCAAATTTGTTTATTTAGAGTGTGAATAGGTACTACGATTTTTAACAGAAAAAAAGGGATAGGTATAAGTTTCGCAAGAAGAATATACAAGAAACTGGTAAAATAGGCAAAACTTACTAGAAGCTGCCAACTCAGTCTTAACTGTAGTGTTTTTTACCGTGGACAAAGTAAAATAATTCATTTGTGATTAGAGACATAAAAAATTGTTAAACACTACTAAGAAATATGAGGATGCCCTAGAATTAAGATATAAATGACAAACGTATTTTAAACTAGAAAATTTCCCGTTTTTATTAAATCAGTTAAATTGGCATGAGGTAATATTATTATAAAAAATAACTACTATTCCAATAAATAAAAAGTTGGTATTTGATACAACTAAGATAAGAATATAAGAACCGTTTTCTCTTAAGATGCTTCATTTGGAAGCTCCAGCCTGTTAAAATGGGATAAATGTCATTTTTTAAAAGTCATATCTCACAAACAATTTTAATTCCAAACTTTATGGTATTGTAATATTTTTGAGTTCTTAGAAAAAAAAATAATATTCAGTGCCCGCTTCCTTGACGGACCCGGTATGATATATACATTATTTCCAGTATTTTATGATTTCCAATAATTATATACGATAACTTTTTATAAATAATGGTTTTTTACACTAATTTTTTTTTATTGGAGAGTTGTTCTTTACCCATTAAAAAATATCTTATATATGAGATACAGCACCAATGTTTACTTAATAGTGTCATAGCTTATCTATTTTTTCTTGTATTTCCTATTGCTGATGATGACCTTTACCCAAGGTCGAAACATGTTCTTTTTATCTCTCACTTTAATGTAGACACCCGCCCAATTTTATTATTAAAAGATTTGTGGTTTAGATATACTTTTATTCTAATAATTAAATAAAATTGTTTTTTTTCGTGTTGAAGCTTATGTATCTTGGTAAGGATAATAGACATTTTTCCTTTCGGTCTTTATAAATTCCTGCAAAGATCAAGTCAACAGTGTAACATTTCGTCTTAAATGGACTAGTGAGATTGGCTCTAATTAATTGTTTTAGACTTAGTGCTTTGTTGCTTAATTAATTAAATTCTCGCAGTCAGTCGACTGGATTGGATCAGAATGTATTTACGGAAGATAAATGATATTACGCAAATTTAAGCACTGCAGGTGGTAAATAATGGAATATAAAATAAATGTTTGCTGATTTTCATTCGCCTAAAATAAAGATTATAGCCAAATACAATAATTTTAAAATTTACGCCGTTTCAAATAGCAACGTTTCGACCTCATTAACACCTTAATCTTTATTTTCGTAAGCGCTAGAAGATACATTTAAAATTACTTGGCGGCAAAGTCAACTAACAGCCTTTAAAAATGTAAGGTATAGAAAAAATTACCAGAGAACTCGTTTTCCGACAATTGACATGATATCGGCCAGCTCATCAGAACCTTCAAAATTTCCCCAGATTTTGGCAGAAACGTATTCAGACCGTCATCAGTTTAAGATGTTTTATTTAACATAGTTTTAAACTGAACATCGAACGTGTCACATTGCCAAGCCAGATCACTGATGAGCATCAAGAATCAGTAACAAGGAAGACCTCACATTTCATTTTAAGTGAGGCAAGGAATGTTAACATCAAATTATGTTCGATATTCGTTTATGGCTGGGGGTGTGGAGCTCATGTCACGTAGTCGTTTGTTGCCAAGAAGCAACCGGCGGTTGTCTGGTGCCGAGAGGGGAATCACCCCTGCACTCTCGATCGTGCAACACTACAATCTTTGTAGTCCTTGCCCAGAGTTTCGCAGGTCCTTTACCTGGCTCACCGTTTTCTGTCCTTGCGACAGTCGAGCTAGGCTGCCGCTAAACGAACAAACCGAGTTCTCTTTCGAGACCAACCATTGGCTCGAACTAAGCTCACCAAAAGCCGACCCAGTCCGGACCCTTGAAGGGAGGTCCGTGAGTGTGGAGACTAATACCTTCCATGACGATGATGAATAACGCCAGTTGTCAGACGATTGACCATCTATAGGCGTAGACCCTTTGCGGGCCGCGGCCTCAGGATGGTCGCGCGTCCCAGTAGGACGAAACAACGAAAGGATTAAGATGTTAACGGAAGAAGACAGGGCATACCCTTGTTAGCAGTGAGTCATATCGGCCCGTAAACTGCCATTTCCCACTGACAAGGTGAGGGGACAGCGGGTAATAGACGAAAGGGTGCACAGCGTGAAAACCCCGGACGCTCAACGCCGTGGAGAGCTACCAATAAACTAATCGTTTACAGATAGGTACGTCCATCGGGTTTTTGAGGTACCATGGCTAGCCTGTCATTTAATTTGATGTTAACATTCCTTGCCTCACTTAAAATGAAATGTGAGGTCATCCTTGTTTCTGATTCTTGGTGCTCATCAGTGATCTGGCTTGGCAATGTGACACGTTCGATGTTCAGTTATCATATTGATCCTCTAGACTCCTTAGCTCATTGTTGTCGGTGATTTATTCGACACATGAGAGGTAGGCAGCTTGGCTGCTCCTGACTTCTAGTTAGGGCTGGTTAAGCCTTCCCTTTCGATCAAATAGTTTAAACGATATTTAGGTTTTAGTGTAAGACTTTATAATTTTGGACATTTAATTGCACGGTTTACTTAGTATTTGATTGTTGGAGTTATTATTAAATTGGCGGCAAGTAAAATTAATTTGCCCCAAAATGTTTTGCTCCATAAACGTATGATATTTTGTTGTAGACTATAACTAAGAATTATGGATCATAATTATTGTTCGCCTAGTACTTCGCTGATGCCATTGCTGAAGAGAATAAGGTAAATATAAACAGTTTCAATTTATTTTTACAAGTATTTGTCACTTTTAGCGTTTAGAGTTCTGTAAGGCATTTGAACGAATTTGTTGAAAGTGTACCCTGGCGGGGTGGTACGGTTTTTCACTTTGGAACTAATGGTCGCGGTTTCGAATCCCGCTTCGGTTCGATTTTAACTCAGAAAAAGTATTTACTACGGATTTAATTTTTTTGGGATTCAATTTTAAAGGAAAAACAAGAAGAGAGGGCAATATATTATATTCTCCTAATTTTAAGCTATTTTAAATCAAAAATATAACCGAATGCAAAGCTCAATACACTAAAATACTTTTACATCTGACAGTCCAAAAACAAATGACAACCAACCTTGTATGTAGCTATAACAGATTATTACCAAAATGTTTTGTCATAAACAAACATTTTTAGATTTCATATTCTAATAACTAACAACTTTTTTTTCCAGATACAATTAGGTTTCCTCCATAGACTAAGCATAAACCATATTTCTATTCAATTAATTTACCATGCAGTTTTTATAACCGAAATCTTAGGGTTCTTCAATTTTTCTTAAATGAAATTTCCCATATTACGATTTTTCTACATTCACTAATCTCACCAGTACATTTTTCTTTAATTTTGCACCGCTTTCGCTAACATTTGGCAATTTACTTCCTCATCTTATTATAATCTTGTTTAGCATGATAACAGTTACTATTAATGTCTTAAAGAATATTATATATATCCTATCTTGGTATTTACGTCAAATAATACCAACATAATACACTAAAATTAACCAGCATGTCATTTATGTTACGTGATTGGGCCACGATCTCGCGAGTTTCATCAATATTATTACTATACTTTCGAAGGTATTCGTAAGAACCGAAATATGTCGTTTGTGTTTTTTACAACGGGAACACATAACAAGTTATATATTTTCATAGTCGCTTTTCTTTTTTATAAATTTGATGTGTCTACATTTTGAGTTGGGCGTTTCATCTGCGGCCGATCATCAGGCTTCTTGTTTAAATAATCACTTGAACCTTCTCTTTTTTTTGTTATGTAACTTAAGGTTTGTTTGCGATCTTAATTTTTATTTAAATTTAAACCTTTCGATTCTTAAATGTATCTAGGAGATAAAGATTAATGGTGGTATTATTGGAGTTGAAACGTTGCAATTTGATTAAAGTAATATTATAATTATAAAAAAATGCAGGTCCGTATTAAAAAAACATACCTGATAATTGCACGAAAGACGAAACGTAGTAAGCAATTTCTGATAAAAACTAATTATAAATAGTGACAATGAAAATATAAAATAATTAACTTTTAGCCATTTCTTTAAATAAAGTTCCAGGAAAAAAAAACCGAACCAAGTATTTTCGGTTCCTTCCGAATATTTCTGATATTTTTTTTATTATTGAAAATTAGAGCCTGGGATTTTAATACATTTAATTTAAAATTATGATCTGCTAAAAAACATTTGATGCTTGTTAGATTCGAGTTAAACATATCGAGACAAAGCTTTAAGTTGTCGTTTATAAAAGAAATATAAATTTGGGAATCGTCAGCATATTATTGAAAAAATTGTACTTACACGAACTGTAACAAAATTCACCGAAATAACAACCCTTCAAAAATTAAACAGAAAACAAATATCAACGGAATAATGAATCTATTATATCCACAAAAAAATCGTAACCATACAATCGCACATACATACCTACACAAAGCATTTATTAATATCAGGGGAATCATCAGTAATATCAATATCGGAAATTTCTCTTGGGAAACGAGTCTGTATAAGAACCGTCATGAAGTTTTTGCCAAATGCACGTGAGTATTGAAAAACTTTGTTGTTTTAAATTCTCTAAGGTAAAAAATGGGTATTTGTTACTAAAAAAAATTGTACTTTTGGTATCCTTGTTACTTACTAAAGGATAAATGATATTAGTAGTCAATTACCAAAAAGTTTGGCAATACAACTAATATAAATACGTAAAAAAACAAAATATACCGGGTGACAGAAGAAAATACGCGAATGAGGGAATGTTTTACTTTATTTTAGTAGTAAATATTTAAAAATGTGAGACCTTCGAAACCAGTTCCGGTTTAACCAGAAGTGAAGTCAACTTTTAAATTTTAAATGGAAGCCCCTTATTGTTATTTGACGTTTAAATTCTATTAAAAATTCTCTTTTCAATGACATATCATACTTTATCATTTGTTTTAAAAATGGCCGCCTAAATCACTTTGTTTTCTAAAATGTCCATAACTTTGGTAAAACAGTGTAAGTGGTAAATAATAGGCCATGTAAACGTTAAAATGGTTTATTTTAACCTAATTTATAATATAAGTTTGAAGTGCTTGAAAAAAATGTATCCGTTGAGGATATTTTATTTACAATCTATTTTAAAAAAAAAAACAAAGCGGAATTTCCAGATTTTTTTAAATGACAACTGGAGGGCCTGTAATAAATCAGTTTATAATAAGCTAGAGATTGAACAGAAACGCAATATAAAGATTATATTTGATAAGCCACTGCGTTATCCAAGTGACCTATTGTACCAAGAAACACGTCTGTGTTTGGGTGTGTTCGCCAAGACAAATTTACGTAAAAAATTCTGAGTTTATAGGCCTTCTGGTACGAGATACGATGAAAGATATACAAATAAGACTAATCAAAGTGGACGCTTTTCTATAAACGTTTGGGGCTGCATTAGTACAAGGGCCCAGAAGTTTGCCAAATAGTACACGGGAGGCTCAATGCACCATTAGATTGCAACATACTAAACCAAGTTATGAATCCATCTATCGACGCAGTATATGGTCAAAATTTTATATTTCAACAAGATAATGCTTCTATGCATAAAGCCCGCATAGTTCAAAATTATTTAGAAAAAATTCGATAATACCGGTGTAACTACCAAATTTTAAAAAACATGTTATTATATTAAGGTTTGAATATGATTGAAATTAAAATTTATAGGAACATAATATTAAAAAATCTTGATTTATTCTCGATACATTTTAAAACAGTTAACTATGCGTATTTTAATTTTTCCTCGTATTTCTAAAAATGTAGTATTGTTGTTTTGGTGTTAGACCTTTTCACTTCCATGGCAACTATTATTACAACAATGATAACCTTTCCTCAATGAATTCACATATTCCTTATAGTCAAGGAGCTTCTCTACAACAACAATTTTGCTGTCCCAGTTTTTTTTGGGCGCAATGGTACATACTGCACGCTTTTGTCATACGTCACACTTGACTTTCACGTCACAATTGACACAAACCCCGGTGGTACTACCTACACTTGATGAAAAGAATAAATTTTGCATGAAATCAATGCCAAATTATGAAAGTAGCTTAAATATTCGTTGGGTAACTCTGTAGTCCCATTACATACCTAATAAGCTTTTATTACTCTACACCTTTCTGAAATATACTATAGATTCCATTTCAAGAGTAATAGTTTGAGACATGCGGGATCGATTCCTTAGCATACTTTAAGGCTTTTTTTTTGTCTGCATCTATTATTCGTAATGATTTGAACGGTTAATCTAATAACGAGAATTGGTAATTTGACATTAATAAAACTAAAAAACATACCTAATGAATTATTTACAAAGATTTATTTCGGTAGTTTAATAGCCGAGTCAGTATAAACAATAAACTGTGCTGTCACTATTTTGCAATTCCTTGCATTAAAATATAGCCAGTTTAAAACGTACCATGTTTTACATTAAAATCAATAGCTATAAATTGGATGTGTTCGATTAAATTGGCTCTATCTAGAAACTATCTAAGATACGTATCGAATAGTAATTATTCGATATCACAGACATAGAATAAAGGGTACATTTAGCCATTGTGCAATTTGCTTTAATGTTTGATACCCTACTGAAGTTAATTTAGCTTCCTTTTTTTTTAAGAGGGTCGCCTTTTAATTCTACTCACACATAAGATAGCGTTTGTTTGGGTGTTTTTTGCTATTTTCGGAGCATGTGATTCCACAGTGCGGTAAGTGGTAAGTTAAAATGTTTATGAATGAGATGAAAGAGGAGCCACGTTAGGAAATTCGAATCGAGTTTTATATATTCCTTACTTAATCTTGAAAATTTTACCGCATTGCTTTGGTTAACAATTTAACTCTTTTAAATAATATGAAGAAATAGTCCATACTTGAAGTGCCGCGATATGGCAGTGTTTAGAGCTGTCGCATTCGTCCGCAGATGACCCGGGTTCGATCCCCAGGACGGGTGTACGCTTATTAAAAAAATTATATCCTAAATTTTAGAGGTAAGAATGCAGTTTGACACTGGTTGACTCCCGAATACGACCCATTGAGGGCGGATAGTCCTGCCTTTAGGGGACTGACGGATATACTGTAGGTCCCGTCTGGCTGACATAGCCCCGACATTGGGCAAAAGGGACACAATAAGCCATTTGGTTGCAGTATACTGACAACAGGTCAGGTAAAGCCTCCTTGAACCAATCAATCAACCATACTTGGAGTGGTGAATTAAATAGAAATAAATAATAGGTTTAACAATAATATATTTGTTTCCAATATTTTGGGCATTCTTGATATGTTTCGGATGTATACTTATCCATCATCAGGAGAAATTAAACATGTTGAAACAACAGTAAAGAAAAGAAAATAGTGTGCGACATTCAAATAGAGCTTTTAAATGAATGTTAAAGAGACATCTCGTGGTTACGAAAGAGACATAATACCAAACGTCAAAGATAAAGTGGCGTGAATTAGAGGAGAATAGAAAAAAATAGAAATACTTTTTTTATAAGCTAATTAAGCTTAAAGGACATTTTTGGTTAAATTTAAATTGGCAGATAAAATATTCGACTAAGAGTAAGTATAGGAGAAGCGAACGAGTAGCATTTTCTTGATAATTTTCATTTGGCAAAATATCAAAAACCACGAGAATTTTCACTTCGTCCATTTAAAAACTGTGGATGTCGGAGAGTAACGGTGTGCTTATATTATTGACGTTGCACAAAACCCGTTTTTTATATTATAAAACGAATTTTACAGTTACTTTGCTTATCCTTCTTCGTTAATATTTTTACGAAAGTAGGCAACTAAGAATACATTGCATCATACCAACACATTAAATTGGTTATAGTCCGAAAACGATATCACTTTTTGTCTGTTTTGATGCAAAATTCCGAATGTAAAAGAGATAGATATAAACCTGATGCGTTCAAAGTAATTTTGTGTAAATATAAATAATGGCCCAAATCGACGAATATGTAGCAGTCCAATTTGTTCCATGAATTTTCCAACGAAATACATTTTTCTTAAAGTGTTTTTGTCATCTTCCTAAAGTTACATAGGTTTAGCAAACAAAGGGTTTGAAAGTTGGATCGTAGAAAAAATATACTATACAACTCGAGTAAATTGTCCATATCGCGCTCAATAGTTTTTATAGAATTTACATCCTCGTGCAATATAATGGACATCATATCCACTCTTTTTGTACAAGTTACTATTTTAATTTACCTTTATCTTTTACCTAAGTTACCTTTTAAGAGTGAATGGCATGCGCCATTTCATTCTTTGATTAATATTTCTTATCATTTTCGCTTTATTCAAAAGGGGGCCGAATACTTGTCCTTGAGTAACAATTACCTACAGTTTTGAGCTAAAGAAATTTTGAATAATGAATTAATAAAAGCAGAAAACGAAATTTGTCCATATTTCTTTTTCTGCTTGTATAACTTTATAAATTCAATCTTGTTTACTTTAAATTATAGGTACTTAAGCTTCAATTATGGGTATTTGAACAATTTTCGGGTAAATGGAAAAAGTAATGAAATATTGATGAAAAAATGAAAAGGCGAATGCGTCATTAGACCTTATTCTTAAGAGTAATAATTTAAGAAGTGTCGATTTCACTGCATACATTGAGAATTGAGATACCTCATGCATGCATGGAATTAATGGGCGACCCTCTTAAAAAAAGGATTTAAATTATCTTCGGCAGGACGTCGAACATTAAAGCAAATTAGACAACGGCTAAAGTTACCCATTATTCTGTGTCTGCGACAAGAAATAATTACTATTCGATGCTTATCTCAGATAGTTCCTGGATAGAGCCAATTTGATCAAGCCTCGTATCCGGTGAAAATTCCCAATTTGTAGGTATTGATTTTGGTATAAAACATGATACATTTACAAAAAAAATGCAGATCTGACGTTTTTAAAAGAAATAAGTTTGAATGTACCTATAATGGAAATATTTTACGTTTTGGAATGTAATTTTTTTATTCTTTAAGTAGGTAGTTAATTCAAAACTACTGATTAATAATAAAGCTGTTCGGTATTTTTTTTACAAAAGGTTTAGAGTAAAAAAACACTCGTGTTTAAATTATATTAATTTTTTTTTGATATTATGAATATATTGAAAATTTTTGCTTTAATAACTTATTGTTTTTATACTTTTTCAATATAATAAGCTTTTTTCTAAAAGAAATTATAATTCGATAAATTTCCGAATTTTCATGTTTTTGTTTTTTGAAAACAACTTTAAAATTTCATTGTAATTTTCTCAATTACCGCTACAGGGTATCTCATATAAGAATGCACTCTACATGTATCTCGTAAACCATAGAAGATATAGGGATGGTTAGATTAAAAAAAAGTTGGGCCCTACTAAATTAGGCAACATTGTGTTTTTAAATTTGAAAAATCCTAGTCTTTCCGAAGATATTTGTTCCAAACCGAATTTTTGCATATTAGTTTTAATTTTTTTTACTCTATTTGAAAAAATTAAGTTTACATTCAGATTACCACTTTACCTCTACAAAATAGTGTAACTAGATTTTTAATTCGACGTTTCGTATTTTCAAAACCATCTTCAACTTATTTTTATAAATAATCGGGACATTTTATTTCAATATTTTTAAATTTTTCTCCTCGTTTATAATTCAACGACGTGTCACATCTAGTATTAATAATACGTTTCGGACTTGAATACTCTTCAATAATAAGAATAAGTGCTAATTGATCTTGTATCTATCAATAATTGGCAATTACTTATAATTTATTTGAAGAAGTGCCAGTGACAGCCTATTATACAGGTGAGTGAGACCCACCAAAACTTATTATTAATACTAGGAGCGCAATTGAAAAATAATACAATATAATTTCCCGACTATTTTTAAAAGCAAAGTTACTGATGGTTTTTCAAAAACGAATCGTCGGAATCAAAATCAAATTACACCAACTCAGAAGAGAAAAAATCGTAATGAAAACGTAAATTTTATTTTAACATAAATATCTTTTCAAATAGAATCAGACAGCAAAAAACCCAAATCGCGAGAATATGGTTTTGCCCAAATATCTTCGAAAGGATTCGGAGTTTTTATATTTGAAAACACGGTGTTGCAGAATTTAGTAAGTCACTTTTTTTAATTTAACAATCTCTGTATCTTATATGGTTTACAAGATCCCTGTAGCGTGCATCCTTATCTGGGACATCCTATATATTGTATTATAAAACTTATTTTATGTAGAAATAATTAGCCAGATTGACAAAATATTTATAATACCAACACAACAGGCCTAAATCTGCTACATATAAAAAAATTGCACCAATCCCCTTAAGAATTCATGACTGCATGAGAAATAAACTCATTATTTAACCTCCGCTGTCACTAAATTTCTCCAAATTGGGACATACGATTTACTTTAGTTTTAAGATAATCAAAGATGCCTAACTGAAAAATATATTAGAAGGAGAATAAAGTTTGAACATTTATCTATCTAGTATATTGAGTGCCCTAGATGCAAAACTCGCTAATCGACAAAAGTTTAAGAAATTAGATATGTGCAGGATATGTTTCGCTATCATAATATTAATAACATCGGTAAATATTTTGATGCAAAAGTAGCTTATAAACATAGAAATTCACATCTAAATTTCACAGTTCGATGCAAAACTCGCCTTATGTTGAGCTGTGCGAGATGCAAAACTAGCTTTTTACAACGCATCCAATCATCATCGCGCTCATAAACACATGATTTTGGGCGACGAATCGCAAGTGGTGCGGAAGGTGTTGGCTTAATTCAGCTGTTTATAATATTTTCAGTTGAAATGTCTAACGGATGCGAATAGTTTAAATTAGTTTTGTTTTGTTACTTTTGTTACTGTTATCAAAATCTCTTCCTTTAAAAAAAAACATTACCGTGATGCATGGGAGGAAAATCCCGACTTACAATTTTATGTTACAAATCTATTCACGTTAACAATACACAAAGAAACATTGATAACGATCAAAATGCTGACATCGAAGCTTGATGCAGCATTGTGAGACCATGCGAAATAGGTTTACCTGTGTAAATTAAGATAAACTGTTACTGTTTTATAATATTCATGTAGAAAATAAATTCCATTTAAATTCATAACTATTTTTTAGTGCTATTTTATTTATTTTAAATTATGCAAAACTCTCTTTGTAAAAATATTTGGTGCAAAACTCGCCAAATGTATTTATTTTGGTCAGATATCTCCAAAGTCCTTAGTAATATTTTAAAACCACTTGAATGCCTAAAAATAGATAATTTAATGAATAAAATAAAATAATAATAATGAGGCAATTGGCAAAATATAGTTTGAAATATTTTTCGTGGTTTTCTCAAATTGACGTTTAATGCATTAGGCGAGTTTTGCATCTAGGGCACTCAATTATGATACCAAATGTATGTTTACGTAAATACATTTTACTGGTGATATTTAGTAACAGCCAAATGCCCAGGCGCCTGAGCCCAACCAAATGGGTGTTTTTTTACTGTGAGCCTTGCAAATTGTAGGGCTTGCGAAGGGACAGAATTTTTTTTGGAAGTCACTATCGAAAGTAAGAAGATTTTTTGAGCCGGGATACGCTCTTTTTTTTAGTAGTCACTTTTTTTTGTTAGTCGCCCCCCCCCCCCCCTCCACAGCAAAATTCTGGATCCGCCACTGCGAATTCCTGCAACATCTTTTAAAATAGTTTTCTAGCCGTTTCTCAATAGCACAGTAGCTAAATGTACAAAAATAAGTAAATAAGTATAGTATTTAATAAACTAATAGATCTTGAATAGTATATTACATAACAAGTGATGAAAGTGATACTTTTCAAACGAGGAGATATTTAGCACGAGGCATGAGCCGAGTGCGAAATTCTCCGAGTTTTAGAATAATTACTTTCACACGAGTAATGTACACTATTTCCTACGACCACAAAGAATTATTAAAAAAGCCTTTGATTTGTAAAAAAAATATTTCAACACTATTGTTGAAAAAAAATATATCAACACTAATGTTGAAATTAGCATACTTAGGATTATGTTCCTCTTAATATCTGGTTTTATAGTTTGTCAATAGGCTTTTTCGTTATTTGTAGTTTAACTTTTTAATTTTTTCATATTTTATATATCATAGAAAGAACTAATCCTGGATTGACTTCTAGGTTAACCAGAATGAAAAATTTTAAATTTAATCGAGGAAACATGTATTAAACATAAATTTAAAAAATCCACCCAACAAGGAAGATTTCAGTGTCTGTTTAAAGGTTGGAGACAATGACGTTTCTTGAACGGCAGTAGAGTTTTGGACTTGCATTGTCTTTATTTGTTTAGAATCACTACGTTTCAACTGGTAAGCATCTCCAGTCGTCTTCAGGTGAATGTTGTCACGACTGGAGATGCTTACCAGTTGAAACGTAGTGATTCTAAACAAATAAAGACAATGCAAGTCCAAAAGTCTACTGCCGTTCAAGGAAGATTTCAATATAATTCTATAAATTATTTAATGTTTTTATAAAAAAAAAGTCAAATACACCGTATGAAATTTGAACCTATGACCTTGCGATCTGTAGCCTAGAGCTCTATTCTCTACGCTATCGCTACCGATAACGATTTGTTGTTTAACACATGACACTCTCTTTAGCGCGATTTATTTTTTCTGGTAATAGATTTTCCAGTATATTATTAATATTTTTTATAATTTCGATGACGTATTTTCACACTCTAATTCTGAATCACTCGACAAATACATGATAAATAAGTTTAACACTTTACAATTACCGCTTTCTAAAATTTGTTATTTTTAATAAATAGGGGTGGTCTATCAAATTGGCACAATATGTTTAAATTAAATAATGTGCCTTGTATTTCAACACTAGTGTTGAAATAATTTTATTTAACACGCGTGTAATATACGGCGGTTTCTAGCCAAATTAACCGTGCTTTTTTCTCACTTTCATAGGTGGTCGTAGGAAAAAATATTTTTCTTGCCGTTCGTCAATAAGCCAAATATACAAAAATAAGTGTAGTATTTTTTTAAAACTAATAGATCTTGAAATAAATTTTTAGACCCTTAATAATTGTTTACATTTCGATGCGTTAATTATTGCTTTATTTCCTATATTTATTTATTTTATACCTTCCTTTATAGTATTAAAATTTCTAAAAAAAATTCAACATTTTTTTATGTAAACAATATTAAAGGGTGCTATTAAACCCTCTCTGCAAATACCTAAGATACTATATTATATTCGCCTTCTAAAATAACACGTACTTTAGCACGGAAATGAACCAGCCACAAAAACAAAGTAATTTGTCAAAAAGGACTTTGGTAGGATTTAAGGATCAAAGCAAATGACAGGCCATAAAGGCTTTACCCTCTCTGTGCTATTTTGCCTGTTCCGAGCTCCTCTAATTACTAATCGATACAAATCTCAAATTACGAATGTATGTCATTGTGTAATCAGCAGTATTGAAATTACATTTAAAAATAAGTCACGTTGAAACTGCATTATGTACAAGGTGTTGTCAATTGGACGCATTATATTTAAATGGGCGAGTCCTTGGGTATCCTAGAGAAATAAAAACAAACAGAGATTCTATTTTTTTTAACGACGGTCTAAAAACTTAGACAAGTCCCTCTAAAACCTCATAAAAAAAATTTAGTCCTGCAGGTCTTCTATAAACTCGTTAGTCTGTTTCTTATCTTCTAATAGGAAATATTTGTTCCGTGAGTCATTCTGAAAATATTTTTTTTCCCTACTTACTTATAAAACGGCTATTATTGACCGATTATTAACCTTAGACATCAGTTTTCTCTAACTTAACAATTATTATTGACTATGGTTAATAATGAAAACAATCTATTTCAGAACAGGTAACTTGATTTTTTGATTCCACAAAAATAACATAGAAGAGGTTTTTTCTACTCCCACATGGAAATTTGCTGTTTCCTTTACACTTAAGTGGTGGGTAAAGTAGGCTATTCCAGTTAACTGTGCGGCAAAATTTCATATCCATCCTAGTTAGGTAATTAAACTGACCAATCACAGTCAATTACAGAGATGGCAAATTTACATGTTGTAAATTCGTTTTCTGACAGTTGAGAGAAGTTAGGTTAACAATATGCTTCAAAAATATGCAAATCTGTCACATGAAATTTGTTCTTTTTAAATTTAAATCAAAACATTTATCCCAGAGTCTATGTATACACAATATTTTCTTAAAGGGTACACGAAATGGTGCAAAAATTGAAGGTATAACAACAGAATTATACCAAAATATATTTCTACCAAATTATTGCTATTTTATGACCGAACTAAAGATTTGCACATAGACACACTTTCTTATTTCAAAAATATCTTTATTTCCACTCATTTCTAGACAATTACTACAAGCTTTGCATAAAATGTACTATATACCTACCAAATAAACGTTTTCTTACTAACCTTGGTTATTTTTTTCCATATAAATAATATATTATTATAAATAATTGTGCACGGGGATATTTTCCGATATATTTTTAACGGTGATCCAACCGCAATTATTGATCTTAAAACTTTTATTATACGCAACAAACATAGAAAGTTAACTGGTAATTCTTCCTTAAATGGTGGAACAAAAAGATAATCCGATAAAACAAACGAAATTATACGATTTCTAGAAAATATCCATTTTTTAATTAAAATTTTTAAGGTTATGTTATTTAACGGTCTCGGTAAAAATTTGCAATCTCATGTGCCATTAAAAAAACACCTATTTGGCGCACTTAATACAAAAATAACTATTTCCTACGACCATCTACGAAAATGAGAAAAAAAAGCACGGTTAACTTGGCTCGAAAGCGCCGAATATCACACGCGTGTTGAAAAAAAATAGAGTTGTAATACAAGGCATACTATTTAATTTAAACATATAGTGGTAATTTGACAGACCACCCCTATTTATTAAAAAGAATAAATATTAGAAAGCAGTAATTGTAAAGTGTTTAACTTATTTTTCATGTATTTGTCGAGTGATTCAGAAATAGAATGTGAAAATACGCCATCTGAAATTATAAAAAATGTTAATAATATACTGGAAAATCTATTACCAGAAAAAGCAAATCCTTATCGGTAGCGATAGCGTAGATAATAGAGCTCTAGCCTACAGATCGCAAGGTCACAGGTTCAAATCCCGTCAGGAGTATTTGACTTTTTTTTATAAAAACATTAAACAATTTATAAAATTAGGTATTTTTAATCAAATCTTCCTTGTTGGGTGGATTTTTTAAATTTATATTTATTGCATCTTTCCTTAATTAAATTTAAATTTTTTCATTCTGGATAATCTAGAAGTCAATGCAGGATTAGATCTTTCTATGATATATAACATATGAAAAAATGAAAAACTTAAACTACAAATAAAGGAAAAGCCTATTAACAAACTATGCAAAAAGATAATAAGTGGAACATAATCCTAAGTATGCTAATTTCAACACTAGTGTTGAAATATTTTTTTTCACAACAGGTTTTTTCAATAATTATTTGTGGAAAAATAGTGTACAATACTTGTGTGAAAGTAATTATTCTAAAACTCGGAGAATTTTCGCACACGGCTGACGCCTCATGCTAAATATCTCCTCTTTTGAAAAATATCACTTTCATTACTTGTTATGTAATATACCATTTGTTAGAAAGAGAGATATAAATGCCCTTAAATAAAAATGCCTTATAATAGCCAATTATATTATATGAATAATTTTCTTTTAATTAAAAATATTTATTATACGAGGCTTGTGTTTTGTAAAAAAATATCTGAATTTTTTCCTAATCTTTTGTCAGAAACCTATTACCTACCTCTTATCCAAATGGATTTACGAGCTATCATCCATCACTTTTTCTAAAGAAAAAACATATTTTTTTTATATAAAATTACGTAATTTTTAAATAATAACGTAAAATGTTTAGCGAAGCAGATGGGAATTTTTTAGGAAATATAGAAAATTTATCAACAAAAATATTTTCCCAGATAGTAGAGGGTTTAAGTTAATTTCCAAATTTAAAATTATAAATTTAAAACAAGATAAATTATAATTATTATGTTATTAAATTTGACACCCACAGATACAATTAAACTATAAATAGTTACTACGTTTTCATGAGGATTCAGTTCGATTTGAATCCGAATTGAACACATGAAAACAGGTATTTTTACCGTATTGAGTTCGTTTTCAGTTCAAGGTCGATTCGCCAATTTTTGGGATCGTATCGGGATCGTACCGAAATTTTTAATCATGAAAACGGTGCAAGACCGGAACGGAATATGATTCTCATAACCTTCAAATAGTTCTTATGTTATGTTTGGTTTTTGCGGTTCTTTTATAAACGTTTTAATAATGACCGACCAAAAAAGCAATAGAAACTAGTAAATAACAAAATCTAAAAGCAAAAACATAAAAAAGAACGCGAAAAGAAAGGTTATAACCACAGGTTTGACGCATGACAGCAGACAAATGTCGAAATTTTTAAATCCGAATTGAAATCGATTTCAATTCGATTTGAAAACTGCAATGAAAACGCCTTGGAATGTAATAGCCTAAAAAATATTCAAATCGAACTCAGTCCCCATGAAAACGTAGTAAGTGTTACTCATAAAAAAAAAATTTTAAAACTGGCAATATCAAAGCAACGGCCTGTTTTCTAGTGGAAATTACATCTACCTGGACAAAATCAACAAAATGTTTTTTTAGCGGCAAACCACGTGATTCAATATGGCGGTTGGATGGCAAAAAGCATTGAGTCACCCGTTAAATGCCACCAGCAACATTATTTTTATGGTCACGTGTACCAATTACAAAGGACTATTTGCCATCCAGCCGCCATTTTGACACATCGTTGAATTGCCTAGTTGTCTCTGTTTTGACAAATGTCATCCTGGTTTGAAAAAGAAAAAATGTGCAATTTAAATGAAAATGCAAGGTTTGGGTGTCAATCTACCCAAGAAATTTAAAAAATCGATAGCTGAAAATATTCCACTTAACACACGGAAGTCCAAGGACTCAATTTGGCCACAGTTCTCAGAGTTTCTTATGGTAAGAAATTATAAACTGGATAAAATGTACTACTGTGATGGAACTGGCGAAAAGCCTTAAAGATTACGTCTTTAATATGAAGAAGGGTAATGGCTAAGACTATAAAGAATCTTCTTTAAAGGCTCTGTGGACCAATACAGCAAAAATGATTCAAGAAATGTATTTTACAGAATACGAAATAAGAATTGACCCTTTTACGGATATTTCATTTAAAATTGCGCGACTGGCAAGGGACACAAAGAGAAATCTGCTCCAAAGTTGTCAGGAAAAGTGGAAAGTAAGTTCAAAAGCATTATCTACCAAAGATTTACTAACAATAATGCAAAGTTACAATTATGAAAACTCCGATGAAGTAAAAACAGTTATTTTTGTATTAAGTGCGCAAAATAGGTGTTTTTTTTAATGGCACATGAGATTGTAAATTTTTACCGAGACCGTTAGGTCGAGGTTAAAAATGCAATCAAATGTGCCATAAAAACAACTATTGTGCGCGAAATACAAACAACATTTTTTGTACAACTGTTTTTTGTTAACTATTTTTGTCGTGTTTAGAAAAAAAATCTAAAATCATAATTCATAGCTCTTAAGGTATTGTTTCTTACACCTGTTCCCATTACCATGAAAACCTGAGATAGTTTAAATTTTATTGATTGTCAAATCTATCGTTTTTCGTGTCAAAAGTTTATAGTTGTTTGCTCAAGTTTGGTACCATTTAAATGTCTGAAAGTGATAGTGAGACACCTCACGAAATTACGGATGCGGCAGAAATCGTTATATCAAATCTTTTGCCCGCGAAATCAAAAATCAACTATGAGAAAGTGTACACTCAGTTTCGCGAATGGTGCAACATAAAGAAAGTAAAAACCGTATCAGAAAATGTTTTGCTCTGTTATTTGGAGGAAAAATCGAACACATTAAAGCCACCTACCCTATGGAGTACCTATTCGATCCTTAAAAGTACGCTAAACATAAAGGAATTACTATTCTAATAATAATTGTTAATTTAATTCACTTTAATAATACATTTTTTTATAAAAAATGTTATGGAAATTAATTTTTGCATTTTTATACGAAAACATCGATCAGCTCAGCTTGCCGTGAAAAAGAGAGACGTTTTGTGCATCCATAATAACCAAAAAAAGTCATCTTTTTTTGACAGTTGTACAAAAAAAAGTTTTTCCATCTCTGCTCATTTGAACTAGCGTGGAGATGCAATGAGACCTTAAATTGCACAATTCAATATTTTCAAAAGAAGTTTGATACCATGGAAGAATTTACCGGACCATTAAATATAACACCATATTTTCCAAGACAGCTCAAGGAGGGTCAAAAGGATTGGCAAGCAGCAAATGGTTGGTAAGAAATTCATCAAACAAAGACTTTAGCCCTATTATTTTTAAAATTATTGGAAAAAATAGGACCAAACATTTCCTCAGCCAGACTATTTCTCTCCGTTCATCCAAACTGGCAGAAAGGATGTTGGTTCAAAAATACTCCACTAGGAATAAATACAGTATTTAAATGGACCAAAACTTCAGCGGAAAGAATTGGAATTGATACGAAGAATCATAAAATAACAAATCATTCTCATCGATCTTTCACTATGTCTGCCCTATTTAAACAAGCTGTTGGGGAACAAGGTTTGATTAGGTTAACAGGCCACTCCAACGCAAATTCCTTGAAACCATATCTGCAGCTAGATCCTAATCATCATCTGAAGCTGATCGACAAATTTCGGAATAACAAATGAAGCATGTGCTGGACATGCTTAAGTATACTGGCTTTTCCTCCAACCCCAACAAAATAAAATGTTCTGGACCTTCGACCTTTCAAATGCAAGTCAATCATACTCAAAACCATACTTTGATAGAAAAGAATGAACAAACTATTACTTAAAACAACTGTACGTTTAATATTAGTAATAAATAAATAACGTTTTTAGTTTGCTAAATAAACAGTGTGATTTTTTTGGTTTTTCGTGAAATAGTCTTGTCAAATATCATTCGAGAGAAAATTTTGCCGATACAAACGTCTCACGGCTCGTGATTTTATTTTGTCAAAAATTTCATTCGCGAAATTGCCAAGCAACAAACTTCATTCCAGTCAAAAATTTTACAGGCAAAATGTTCTCTCTTATGAAAATATTACATACGAGAACAAGACTGCCGAGTTTCTAAAATAAAAGAAATTTCACCGTGGATTTAGTGGATTTAAGAATGCATGGAAGAGTGTAAAAGGTATCATCTCCCAACCCACCCCATTTATGCCGGTAACCAGGCCGGATAAGATCGGACATTTTGTGGGGTGCGAAAGAAGATACACACTCCCCAATCGGTAGGTCATGCAATGACAAGAAACCGAGGGTTAATAACCCCGTCTGCGACCATCTCGTCGCCCTCCACACAAAGTGTAGTAAGTAGCATTTTATAAATTTTACAGGAGAGCGAAAAAACGAAATTTAGTCTATTGTAATTAGATCAACCGACGAAACTATTTTTAGTAGCGTTTTGAGTTAAATATATAAAAATAATTAATAGTGGATCTATCATTTCCTGCATTAAAATTATCAAAAAAGTTTTTAGTTTTTCAAATTTTCACGAAAATGGTCACTTACGTCACTTTGTGTGATTTTTTATTTAACTGTAGAGTGGATAGGGCACTTTGAAATCAAACAATTACGTTTGATTTATTTATTTAAATTAAACCACAGTAATGTAAACAATTTATTTTATCTAATTTTCGTGAGGCAAGTTATAGTAAAAAAGTTTTTAAACTCCGTAAGCCGGATTACCGGAGTATCACCTTTACATAAAGAAGTAAGATCATCAAATTCTTTTTTAGTTATTTTTGGTGAAGTAATATTTAAAGGGTCTACTTTAATATTGGAAATTCCGCCTTCTAACCGTTTTAATTGAATGAAATCATATTTTGTTTCGAAATGGCTGGTTTTGAAAAATATTTTTGTGAGATTCCTTTTATCCCCCATTAGTTCCATTATATCGGTCCAATTCACATTCTTTTCCTCATTACTGGTACGAACAGTCAAAATTCTTAAAGTTTTCGAGACATTTTTAAAATCCAAAAAGTCTGTGTAATTCATTGGCATTATTTTGTATGGGTTTTCCGCCTGGCTAATTCAAAAATGGGAAAAAGCTGGCTGGGAACAAAAATATCACCAGCTTGTGATAAAGCTGTACCTATGGCACTATGCCCCGAGTCAGTCGCCTTCGTTCTGGCCATGATTCGTCTCAAAATACCGTAAGGATATTGTTTCGATCTTTTTAAATTTCTGTACTGAATATACCTAGCAACATTGCAGCCATTATAGAATATTTATTCTGCCCAAAACATCCGTCTGAATAAAGTAAAACAGATTTTATACCTTGTGCAGAGTAATAGGCTTTTATACACACAAGTAGATATTTCTGATGCTCCCCATTTACTTAGCGATTCGTTCTAGGAGAAGCAGATACATTCTTTAGTGTCAATATTATACACTATAAAATTAAAATTAGACAGACGACTTTTGTAAAAAATTGCACTTTTTTTGCTTCTAGGCAAGTAGATGACCTGTTGCAGATCAAAAACTGCACATCCTATTTTTATTCTTTAAAGCTTGCGTTTTTGACTCTTCTTTTAGCTCTCTTACTTTTACTGTCTCCAAAGTATGTTTCTCATATCTATCTTTAAGTTTTAGTTTTGTCTCGTCGTCTCCCTGTTTATAAGTTAGATATAAAGAGCACATATCTTTTTTTGGTCAAAAAAATGATAAATTTTTTTTCAAAAATATTCTCCGGTATGTTGCAAAACTCGGTTTAGTATTTGATTCTGCATGTTCCAATTCCTGTAGATACATTGCGTACATTTTTTGTAGCGACAGAATGAAGGTATAGATTGGAACTTACATTGCCGCTTTCTAGAGTGCCATCATCACGATAATATTTCACCCAAACCGACCTAACTCCACATACGACACTAAAGGTGTATACATTTTTGCTCACAAAACGACGTATCTTAAGATACGTTGTTTGGTGTGATTCCAAAAAATAATTTTGTTAGATACGGCGTTTCTTTTTTTCTTTATAACTTGGGTACCTTTATGGATACGGTTACGACACTTGGTGAGAAAAAAAAGGGGAGCGAACTTAGAATATGGGCGGCGTAACTCAATTTTTCGATTTTTGTCAGTTACGACACTTTGTGTGGAGGACGACGTAACAGTGAAAAGTTCCGTAAGCACGTGAGTACCTTTTTGTGGAAAATTTCATTTCCCTCTAAAAAGTAAGCCACAAACTACCTAATATACTTAAAAATAAAATATTCTTACCCTATTTATTGTTAAAGTTAAATTCGATACCAATTGCTAGGTCCTATTGTAACAATAAACTATAATTTACTATTTCCAATATTGCAAGCTATGCAGATATAAAATATCTGAATCCCAACTATAAATGTAGAAAAATATACAAAAGCATGGCATATATAGATTTAAAAAGCATATGCTAGCGAGAATAGAAATGGATTCATTAGGTTTCTATTACCTCTTCCAGTTTTCCAAAGAAAATGGGAAACATAAAAGTTGCATGGCACTCTAGGGCTTGTATACTTTATACCGGGCATTTTAATATATCCTTGTTATTTGGAAAAAGAATATTTTAAACCGAAAACAAAATATATTTTAATTATACAGGGTGATTCCTAAGTTGATACTTCTTTTTTAGCTGTGTATAAAAGGCGTTAAAATAAACAACTTTTTCAAATAGGTACCTTTTTTTAAAAAAACTTAAAAATAGCCGAGTTACAGAAGTAAAAAATCTAAGTGCGGGCCTGGTAATCAAAACATAGCCCTTAACTTTATATTGTTTTTCTCTGTTTTTGTATGTGAGTCATGCATTTTACGGATCTGTCTTCAGTTATTTATTTTGGCAATTCGCGGCGCGATGTGGTTTTCTGAGGCAATTAATTTTAATAAACTGGTGAAAATGTTAAAATTTGGAAACAATGAACTAATTATGGTGCTAATTTATTGTAAGTGTCGTAAAAGTGCGGATGTTTCTTCTCTACATCCAGAAGTTTTCCTAATGTTATCCAACGGGTAAGTTAGGCAGAACCGTATTTGATTTGTAGTGTAATAAATGAATGTAATACTTTATTTTTGGGTTTTTTGAAAAAAGGTATTTGAAAATGTTGTTTATTTTAATGCCCTCTATATGCAGATAAAAAAGAAGTATCAACTTAGGAATCACCCTGTATAAACTAGGCCAATAACCGGTGATGACTTATATTTCTTCGTATATTATTTTCCATAGTTGTTTCTATTTTTAATCTACAAAAAACTAAAAGAATGATTTTCCTCTCTATTTGTGGGTTTCTTAACCTGAAGAAATTACCAAACAAACAATACAATTTGTGAAGGACTACGAATTTGATAAAAACAGGACACAAAAATTCTATGTGGGAATTGCATACAAAAGAAAACTTTAAAGTTACACCTTCAATAACAGGAAAATTTCTAAATTGAATTCACCAACGTTACAAGTTAAAGAAATGTGCTTTGTCTTTTACATTGTTAAAATTGTAAAAGCAGGAATTAGTCGTCAAAACTAAACGTGGAATTGCATCTAGAGGTATAATACAGCTATATTGACCAGTTATATAGCTGTATTTCAAACCCAACTGGAAAAGTCTTTAATTATTATAGATACAAAGTCACTTAAATTACCAAAGTATAGTAAACATTTTTTAAAACAATTATTTGTTTTATATCTGCCAAACAATTATTTATTAAAATAAATTTTCCTACGACCACCTATGAAAATAAGAAAAAAAGAACGGTTAATTTGGCTAGAAAGCACCGTATATCAAACGCGTGTTGAAAAAAAATATTTTAACACGAGTGTTGAAATATCAAGACACACTATTTAATTTAAACATATGGTGCCAATTTGACAGACCACCCATATTTATTAAAAAGAACAACTTTAGAAAGTAGTAATTGTAAAGTGTTTAACTTATTTATCATGTATTTGTCGAGTGATTCAGAATTAGAGTGTAAAAATACGCCATCTGAAATTATAAAAAATGTTAATAATATACTGGAAAATCTATTACCAGAAAAAATAAATCGCGCTGACGAGAGTGTCATGTGTTAAACAACGAATCTTTATCGGTAGCGAGAGCGTAGAGAATAGAGCTCTAGCCTACAGATCGCAAGGTCACAGGTTCAAATCCCGTCAGGAGTATTTGACTTTTTTTTATAAAAACATTAAATAATTTATAGAATTATTTTGTATTAAAATCTTCTTTGTTGGATAGATTTTTAAAATGTATGTTTAATACATCTTTCCTTGATTAAATTTAAAATTTTTCATTCTGGTTAATCTAGAAGTCAATCCAAGATTAGTTCTTCCTATGATATATGAAAAAATAAAAAACTACAAATAAAGGAAAACCCTATTGAGAAACTTTGAAACCAGATATTAAGTGGAACATAATCCTAAGTATGCTAATTTCAACACTAGTGTTGATATTTTTTTTGTACCACTAGTGTGGAAATAATTGTTTCAAAAATCAAAGGCTTTTTTATTAATTCTTTGTGGTCGTAGGAAAAATAGTATACATTACTCGTGTGAAAGTGGTTATTCAAAAACTCGAGAATTTCCGCACTTTGCTGACGATGACGCCTCGTGCTAAATATCTCCTCGTTTAAAAAGTATCACTTTCATGACTTGTTATATAATATACTATTTAATTATTATTTAAACCAGTAATTATTTTCATATTTAAAATAAATAAATTTGTATTCGTCGCAACCAAATTATTATTTTATTTAAGAAGTGGTTGATCTCAATAATTATTTATTTCATTTAAAAAGGTAATTTTGTAATAATTAACACACAGATTCAATGGCAAATAAAGAATTTTCTTTAATTTCATTAGATCCATCCCTAGACGCTTTTCGTAACATGATATCATCATTGCTCATCAGTAGAACTGGGATCCGACTAAAGAAAGAAAGGATTTTAAACTGTTTAAGCAATTTATGGTGAAATCCATCAGCCAGATGTATGCAGCGTCATCTTGTGCTGTTTTTCATTAAACTCGTTTAACTTATTTTATTTAAATAAATAATAATTCATTGTTAATAAATTTACAAAAATTGTCGGAAAAATTTAAACCAGGCAATTATTAAGGAGAAAAAAAAGTTTCTTTTAAATAAATATTATTTATGTAATATTCATATCGATAAACTTAAACCTACCGATTTTCAAAAAAAAAATCAGTAGTTTCCTCAAAAGTTCTAATGCAAGCTAGTCGTAAATCACTCGGTATACATAAATAGGTATTATATAGCTTTGTAAACAAATACTTTTTATTTTAAAGACAATAAAGCACGTTTAGAATTTTTGAATTTAAATAAATAATAATTCAGAAAACGGTAAAAGAAATTATTTCACTGCGTTAAATGTAATTGATGTTGTTGTCACAGTAGTAAGACCTAAATCAAGAAACGAAATTCTAACATGTTTTACTTAATCTGTTTATTTCCTGTCAGATCTACTTGCCACGATGAACGTTAAAATGCTTTAAAATGTTTAAAGCTGTTAATGAATATGGATTTAATTTTCATTATAAAGGTCGCCAGAAAGACTGATGGATAAGTCTTGTAAGGATATTAATGCTTTGTTTAATAATATGAAAATGTTTTTATCTCGAAGGATGTTTAATAAAAAATAATATTTAGACATTGCTTAAGCATAAATTAATGAATAAATTGAACCAAGAAGGATTTTGTTATACGGGTGTCCTAAGGATACACACAAAAAAAGGAATACTCTATTTTAGTATATATGTTTTCTCACACTTTTGAACTCAATTTGAAGATACAGATACTCTCTCGAAGAAATGATACTTCCCTTGATTATCGACGTTTATTTAAAATTAGTATTTGAAATACTTGGTTACTTTTCTTGATTTGAGTAGATATTTTTATGTTAAATACCATATAAACTTGGTCAAAGTTAAAATTAATGCTAATTTCAAGTCATAGTGTGCATTCAATAAAGAATACTTTAAGCTCTAAATTAGAATTGACAGTTTAAAACAAGAAAAATTATTGCTCAGTTTACGACTTATATTTACTTTATTTAAATAATATTTAACTACATTTAAGATTATGTTATTCTTAATTTGAATTAACATAAGGTTTAAAATTTGACGTTTCTTAAAATGAGTATATATTTGAATTTATTGAAGCAACTATGTTTCTCTTTTTAAAAAAGTCCACTATTTCAAATTAAAACAAAAAAAAAAAGAATATTTACTAATATTGAAAATCGTTACGATCAATTTTGCTTAAATGAAGAATTCGCAAGTATCACTTCACCCCTTTCCACTTCCACGCAAGATATTTGCCAATCAGCGGCAGTCTTGCATCGAACATCGGAACGCGCCACTCGCCAAGTCAAAAAACAAGTGTTATTTTTGTTAGAACTTGTTTGAACCTTCTGAATCGTACCTTATTAAGTAAATAGTTAAACGGCTGTTACTATACAAATTTTAGTGGATGCAAAGTGACTATTGTGTATTGTGGCATGGATATAGAAGATATTCTAAATTTTTGGAGCTAATCCCAAGAAATGGAATGGTAATGAAACCTGTTGATTACAACGCACACTACCATGCATTTAAAATAGAAAAAACGGACATATTTAAGTTTTATAATACAAATAAGTTTATATCTGATATTCAAACAATTTGTCATAAAATAGAAGTCGAACTTTTTGTGACTGAGATTTAAGGAACTGTAAGGAATGTATTTTGTTTTTTATTTAGACATTTTTCTATTTCGATATATTTTATGTTTCTGATCTAACTGATCTAGTCTTAGTAGACAGATAGATCATTAGTTTTGTTCGTATTTAAAATGATTTTCAAATAAAAAAAAATGAAATATTTCTTTTTTTACTTACCCACCTATGGATTAATTTGTGTGTCAGAGGTCTTCAGGCGTAAGGGATTACGGAAAACAAAGTAATCCGCCATAACTTATTCGTTTAAGAAGAAATACCTATACCTACTTACAAAATTTCGCCTGTGACATACATGTTTTTATTTAAAACAAAATTTGTTCAACCTATGAAAAGTAACATGTAAATAAATACTTTATTGGCATTTTTGTAAAAATTATAGAGAGCTGTTGGGATACCTTATAGTAGCTTAATTATTATAGAGATATTTTACGAAGTAATTCATTAATTTCCATATCTACTCGAATAGATCATAATGTTCTCTATTCAAGTATTCCATATTATACTCGAATAGATTAAAATATTATCTATACGAGTATATGGAAATTCTTGAATTAATTCATAAAATATACAACATTCTCTCTTCGAGAATTCCACATACTCGAATAGATAATACAAATTCTCATTTGGAAAAATTAATGTATTACTACGAGATTACTTGTGTATCCAATTAAGTATTGGAAATACTTATTTGAAAAATATATATCTTTGCGTATATACAAAGCTAAGATTTATTCTAATTAAGTATTTTATTTTTCAAATAAGTATTTCTTTTTTTGTGTGTACACTCTACAGTAGGATATCTCGTTAACTATATAGGTAAGATACAAAGATGTTTAAATTAGAAAAAGTGGGCCCTACTAAATTATGCAACATTGTGTTTTCAAATTTAAAATACTCCGAATCCTTCCGGAGATATTTGGGTAAAACAGAACTTTCGCGATTTCGTTTTTATTTTCTTCTGACTCTATTTAAAAAGATATGTTAAAATAAAATTTACTTCCTTATTTCCAGTTTTTCCCCTACAATTTGGTGCAATTAGATTTTCAATCCAACGTTTCGTTTATTCAAAACCATGATCAACTTTCATAATCAATAAGAATAATTGCAAATTCACCTTATTTAAAACTATTTTAAACTCGATCCCGTAACCTAATCTAATTTTCATATATTATTATCTCAACTGTATAGGAGGCTGTGACAGGCACTTGTTTAAATAAATTATAAATACTTGTCAAAAGACAGATCAAGTTAGTGAAATTGTTTAGTGCAAATTAATTTTTATGTAATTTCTTTGAAGCTAAAATTGTATGTTATTGAAGTTGTCTGATGGTAGTTTTTTTTAATAAAAACTATAGAACGTTTTTCGAGAAAAGAAAAATTTAATATGATTTGTTGTCGACGTCCAGAGACAAATTATTTTTAGTTGGCTTTGAAAACAAAAGAAATTTTATAGACACACTATGAATTTGCCCTTATTATTATAATTAATGTGTTTGAAACGCCTAATTAATATAAGGTGTGATATGTCGTTTAATTATAAAGGAGGAGGGAAAATTAAAAATAATAAAATAAAATTTAAAAAAGCAAAGCTGATAATGGTTTTGAGAAAACGAAACGTCGGATTAAAAATCTAATTTTACATACTCATAGAGAAGAAAAATTGGTAATGAAAATGTAAACCTGATTTTAACATATCTCTTCAAATAGAGTCAGAAAAAAATAAACACGAAATCGCAAAAGTTCGGTTTTGTCCAAATATCGTCAGAAGGATTTGGGGTTTTTTAAATTTGAAAACACAATGTTGCAGAATCTAGTAGGGCGCAACTTTTTCTAATTTAACCATCTCTGTATCTTCTATGGTTTATGAGATCCCTGTAGAGTGCATCCTTATCTGGGACATCTTATATATAAACTTAGGTATGTTTTAAAATGAAATATTTGATATTAAATTTACATTAACGTAGTTATATCTAACTATAGATGTATGTAAATTACATATATTTTATGGTATATGTAGGGGATTTTTTGCGTGTAATAAGGTTACCACATAAAGATTACAAGCAGGACGCACCCTAGTCAACAAGTCAATTAGTAAAACATCATTTCACAAAAAAAAAACATTTACACTTTATGTATATATTATATATGTTACCGGCCAAACCCGATTTCAGGATAAACTAGTTTGGCCTAGGCCAAAAATTGTTCGGGTCTGGTCGGGTTTGTTTAGGTTTGTGCCGAGCAGGCCTAGGCAAATCTAGTTTATCCTGAAATCGGGTTAGGCCGGTAACATACTTATATATTATATATTATTTTTTTAATGTAAAATGATGTTTTACTAATTGACTTGTTGACTAGGGTGCGTCCTACTTGTAATCTTTATGTGGCGACCTTATGACCTTACGCCCTGATGATGGCCTTGTAGGCCGAAACGCGTAGGTGGTAATTTAATATATTTATTTGTAAGAAGGAAGATAGGGCTTTTTGTTCCTAACCCACTTTATCATGTCCCTTCTGGAGAGTAGTTTAAAAAATGTATTTGTTCGATTTTTAATCAATAAACGAAATGACAAATTAATTACTGCTAGCCCTTACTCAATAAAGCAGTTTTTAAAACAATAAAATGCGTTTATGCAACCACAAAAACAAATAGATAATCTTTATGTATATTTTCACCTGAGCGTTTAAAGTTAATAACACTCACCTTGGCGTGTATTCCGTGTATAATAATAAAATTATACCTTGCTTTCAGCTTAGTCGGAAATCCATGTAATTAGAATCACACAACACAACAACTCATACATATTTTTAATTATTTAAATACACACAAGTAACAACAACAACAAGAATGACAAAATGAACTGCCAAAATACTAAAAATAAACTCGGGATTTATTTACGTTCGTTCATTTATTTTATCAGCGCATACTAGATAATTTGCGGCAGTATTGATAGGTATTTTATGAATCGAGTCGGAAGTAAACCAGCAACAAAATCGGCGCGCATATGAGACTGTGTTTTATCGCGAACGTAATCGCATCGTGGTTCGCACTCACATAATGTACACTAAACTTGTACATCTACAAAAATGATAATTTTACTATAATCCACCAATTAACAAATAATTTTAGTTAATTGCCTAATTTTAAATTTAATTTTATTTATGTTTTCATGTGAGCAGGAATGGAAGTACCCAATTATTTACGTTACTCTTTCCACGACCATTTCTTGTCAAATGTTCTTAAGCAAATCCCAGTGATATTAGGTTACATTTATAAGTCTCTTTGTGTGTGTACCGGGCAGTGGTGGCGCCAGGGGTGGGAAGGCAGGGTGAGGCCCGGCTAGAGTTGCCACCTTCCTTACCAACGATCTAATAAGTCTAATAACCAAAAAAAAAAGTTGAATGTAAATACGTTTATTTACATACAAAATAAACAAAAAATCCATCAAAGGTAACATAAATAAAAGATCCTTTGGCACAATAGTTAACAAACTATCAGAAACTATAAAAAATATAATCAAAACATATAAAAATGCCTCTTCCGCTCGCGACTCACGGTGTTCGCTCACCAAAAAAGAAACGAAAACGCTTGCATGGAGCTTTTATTTGTTGAAAAATGGATGGTGGAAAGTTTGCATTTCCGGGAGAAATTATATGAAACCAGGGGGACGGAAGAGCGACGCTTTTTAGGCCGAATTCCAGAAGACTCCCTCAAAGCGGGGAGAGGTGACAACCCTAGCCCTAGTCCTGGCCCACCCTAGTACCGACCCAAAATTAAGAGATTAAGTTACAAGCAGTAACTTTTAATTGGAAAGTAGTGCCCGGGGAGAACCTTTTTTTTTTAGAAGTCAGTTTCGACCGGGGGGGAGCAAAAGTTTTATTTGGAGAACTCACGGCAAGGGACGATCTTTTTTTTTAGAATTCATTTTTGACAGTGCCCATCTTAAAATATCGGGCCCGCGTGTGCCCACCCATTGCAAATTTCCTGTAGCCGCCGCTGGTACCAGGTGGCCAAATAAGAATGAACGCCGGATATATCTCAGGAATCCTTTGTTATAAAGTTTATAACTTGAAAATAATAACTATAAAAAAAATGCAATACAAAATCGACCAAGATAAATGGATGGACTTAAACCCAGAAAGTCTACGCACAAAATAATATCAAAATGATCTTTAAAACTACCAAATATAACAACAATACTGGACTTATTATTCAAAACTTGAACGAATAGATGTAAACTCTGTGATATTGAAAGAACGCAGAGAAGACAATTGTACTAATAAGGTACAGAAAGAGATGTGCGAGGGCAAGAGCATAAGAAAGAGATCACATATTAACACAGGCGATGTCAGTGCTGCAGCGATAATCTCTTGACGGGTTTTTAGCTGATTGAAGGGTAACAGATTGGAATGTTCATTGTGTATCTTTGTCGTGTACCCCACTGGTTAGAGCATTTTTTTCAAAACTTCCTCTTAGTTTTTTAAAGTAAAGCTCCCAAATACAACGTTTCTCATTTAGTTCCTTTGTATAAAAGTATTTGAAGTTAATTAAAATTTCAAATTAAAAGTCAGTTAATGTAGTATTGAAGGAAAATTAACTTTTTTATACAGAAACCTTTTCTCGTTACTAAAAATATATGTGATTTTTAGCTATAAAATTCCCCATTCATTTTCATCCTGTCACCTTTTTTCCAGAGTTCATAAGTTCGTATAGTCCCCTATGTTTATTACACTTAAAATATAGGGACCTTCCTTTATTGTTAAATTTAGCAAGGCATCTCAAGCGTTCCTTTCAAGTACCTTTTTAACAAAAAAAGCCCCCTTAAGATGACTTCTCCCCACGTGTCATATACATAAAAGATTTTCAGTATTCTGTATAAAAGGCGTAATCAGTAACTCCTACGTAAGTCCTGAAGTTCGTCTAAAGTATAAAGACGTTAAATATCTATTTTAGGTAAAACGCCAATTCATTTGATAAAAGAAAAGAAAATGTCTTTTGGTGAAATTTTTAAATTATAGTTAAATGTGTTCAATATAGATCATATAATAGGTCTCAAAATAAATTTGTGTATAAAAATAAACATGAAAATGTTAAATCTTAACTATTTAAGATGATTTCTTCTCTTTCTTATTTTTATCTGATCTATTAAATCCAGCAACTCTACAAAAAAACATAATATTGCCCTAAGGCAGTCCTCAAAGCTAACTTCGAGATAGGTCGGGTTATGTAAATTAACTAAATTTTTAATAATAATAACTTGTGTCTGTTTGAAGGTTGAAGACAATGATGTTTCTTGACTGATAGAAGAGTTTTTTACTTGCATTATCTTTATTTGTTTTATATCACAATGTTTCAATTGGTAAGTATCTTCAGTGATACGTATTCACCTGAAGACGACTGGAGATACTTACCAGTAAAAATATAAAGCAAATAAAGACAATGCAAGTCCAAAACTCTTCTATCAGTCAATAATAAGTTGTGCAAGTCGTAAGAGACCTCTGTGAGAAAATACTTCTCCAAGAGTCGAATGGGGAAATTCTACAAAAAGTGGTAGCAGCAGACGCTGGATATACAGACCTTAACTTACAGCGAAACGGATTACTCAACATCATCCGCCAAGTGAACAGCCTGTAACTTAGCAAGAGGAAGCTTTACATGGCAAATACCCTACTACACTTCAAAATCCACTCATAGATAGAAAAATGTCACTGAATTGGTTAGAAAAAAGGCAGCTACATGCTAAAACAGAAAGTTTTATAATCTCTATCCAAGACCAGAATGCTTATCTTGAGAGACGTAATCAGGTGGCCAAGATCATCTAGAAAGAACTAGCTCATAAACTAAGTCTAAAGAAAAACCTCCCACCATATTATCAATACTTACCCGAGCCAGTCCTTGAATCCCCTAAATATCTCTTATACTGTGACAGGCCAATAATAACAGATAGAACAGTAGACCACAACCGTTCGGATATTCTTCTTATCGAAAAGACGACCAAGAAAGATTTCATAATAGACATAGGTTGCCCACTAATACACAACCTCTCTAAATACGAATCGGAGAAGAAAACCAAGTACTCTAATTTGGCGATAGAATAAAAAAACATATGGAAGAACAAACAAATAACGAAGAATCTAAACATGACGTCAAACAAGGACCTCTATTAATTCTACTTCTATTTTCAACATTATGAAGCAATAAAGAAAGCCAAGAGAAAGACCAGAGGGACAAAATAAGAAACGAGACATGCAAACACAAACCCTTAAAAAGAATCTATTAACGAAAAGATCATAAAAGGATAAATCATATGGCTTCGGCGTGTCGAATATCATACAATAGCTAGGTAGAAAAAATGTACACAAAAATACAGTACTCAACTCTACCAGTCTTGCATCTAAAGGTGAAAAAGATAAATAAGTTACTTTTATGTTGGGTTGCACAAAGGTTTTTAACCAAAATTAACTCACCAATGATGATGATTGTGACATAAATTACATTGACAGGCATTACATTATTTACTTACAATTAAAGATGCCTGATTACTAAATTAAAAAATAAGGTAACCGGATCAGTATGATTGTGAGAAAATTATTTCTTCCAATGTTTGTGCAACCAGACATATAACTAGCAAACATTTAGAGACTATGATCGAAGAGAATAAGGCTATAATATCGCCTTAACCAGAACTCAGGATCCAGTAAAACAAACTGTCATCCTCCCAGGTGTCGAATAAATCACCGACATCACCGGGCTAAGGAGTCTGGAGGACCAATTATGATATTGGACATCGTACGCGTCACATTGCCAAGCAAAGCCACAGATGAGTCACCCGAGAACGGCGCGAACGTCTGATCAACAACTATGATATTAACTGATAGTCATGACATGACACAGGCACTTTGGCCAACGTCTACCTCAAGGCGTGAAAAACCTTATACGAGGCAGACTACCTCATCGGAGATGGGAGGGATACCTCCCACCAACAAGGGGGCCCTGTATTGTCAATGTCAAGAGCGTCCGGGGTTTCCACGCTGTGGACCCCTTCGTCTATTCCTCAGTGCACCGCGGCCTAACAACTGGGTAGGAGGGTTATGGGTTTATACCGTTCCCCAAACACTGAAGCGTTCACTGTCTTTCCATAGTCCATGATCAGCCGTTTCGTCCTACTGGGACTCATCAGAGACGCGCGACACCTGAGGCCGCGACTTGCAAAAAGTCTGCGCCTATGGCTGTCAATCGTCTGACGTCTGTGTGCTATTACGTTATCCATCATCGTCGAAGGAATTTCGGTCTCCACGCCGCGGACCTCCCTGTGTCATGTCATGACTGTCAGTTAATATCATAGTTGTTGATCAGACGTTTGCGCCGTTCTCGGGCGACTCATATGTGGCTTTGCTTGGCAATGTGACGCGATGTAAAATATCATTTAGAGACTATGTTCTGAAACATTTTTCTAAATATATCAGTGGAGTGTCTTATTTCCTTTCATTTAAATACTCACTCCACTTTAGGTATGGACTATTTCTTCAAGTTAAAAAAATATAAACACTGTTCTGCGAGCAAAGATTCGCATTTTTCTTACATCTTGGACTTCAAACATAAAAATCTCAATTCTTACCCAATATAACAAGCCTATAAATATTTTTTACTCAACAATAAAGTTTCGTATTCGTTTTCCTGCTGACACGTCCCTTTTCAAGGGTCCATAAAACAGTGACCCTTAATGTGATTTTTGTATAGAAAAACTTCTTAACAAGAATTGTTGTTGTGAACTTCCAAAGAAGAATGAGGACCACATAAAAACGTGTTTTGTTCTGTAATGGCTATACAAATATTTTTGTCGTGATAACAAGCAAACTCACATTTATTTGGGGCACCTCAATTACCGCAGTACAATAGACATAAAAAGTCTGTCATCAATTTTTTTCTAGTTTTGATCTATCGTGTATCATATCGATTACATGTTCTTATAAGAATTTTTATAGTTGTCATTGTGTAATGTTTTATAGGTAATTATACTAGACTTGTACTGTACACCAGTACTCAATAATGGGTTTTAAATTTACACCATCGAAATAGTTAGGTCTTATAATCATCCAGTGTTTTCATCAAAATATTTTTTGAAATGGAATTTTGAATTCCATTCCGTCATATGACGCTTGTGGTACTTTCGTGTTCTTGCAATTAAACCATTTTACCGATAAAAATGTTGGGATATTGTTACATATTCCTAAGGTGATACTTCATTTTTAGCTGTGTATAGAAGGCAAATACCTTTTTTCAAAAAACTTAAAAATAGGCGAAATACAGAACTAAAAAATCTAAGTGTGGGCCTGGTCATCAAAACGTAGCCTGCTATACATTATATTGTTTGTATTATCTCTTATTAGTCATGCAATTTACGGGTCGGTGGTGAGTTATTTGGCAATACACTGCGGTGTGTTTTTCTGAAGCAAGTTAATTTTAAATTGGTGATACGTAAAAATGGTAAAATTTGAAAACAATGAACTAGTAAATATGGTGATAATTTACGGTGAGTGTCGTCAAGGTGTGGCTGCTGCTTCGAGATTATACGCAGAACGCTTTTCCTTGCGGGCTCATTCTACACCCAGAAGTGTTCTTAATTTAGTAGAACCGTATTTGATCCATAGTGTGATAAATGAATGTTAGTAAGTAGGTACCTTATTTTTGAGTTTTTTTAAAAAGGGTATTTGAAAATATTGTTTATTTTAATGTCTTCTATACACAGCTAAAAAATCAACTCAGAAGTCACCCCGTATAGTTTTAATATAGCTAATATAAATAGAGCTGTAGTTACTTATTATTTAGTATTCACCTAAAAAAAAGTTACTTATAAAAAAAAAAGCGTATCCCGGCTCTAAAAATCTTCTTACTCTCAAAAGTGACTTTTAAAAAAAATTCTGACCCCTCATACGCCTTACAATTTTTAAGGCTTACAGTAAAAAACACCCATTTGGTACGGTTCAGGGGAGGGGCAAAACTGCATTCGCCCCCCCCCCCTCCCGCCTGGATCCGTGCCTGAACAGGACCCATGTTTCTATTTTCATTTAACGTCAATTTAAAATTCATCTTAATATTCAAAATTCAATACTTCCTACCATTTTGTTGGAGCAATTTAATATACTAATTATAAAACAAAGTCACAAACTTTCACTAATTCAGTCTAAAAGTTTTAAAGCTTTTTGAGCTGAATTATTTAAATATTCACATGATACTTTATAATTTAATGACTTGCCATTATTGTTAAATTTAAGGCACCTGGAATGTTGCTACTAAGTAACTTCTTGACGAAACTTCTCCGTCACAGTCGTCGACCCTCTAACATGTCGTTATATGTACATAAGGCTTTTATAAACGACGCAATCAATAACACCTACACACATGCCAAAATTAAAGTCCTTTAAATTATAAATAAGCTTTAGAACTATTTAAGGTCAAATGTATAACTACCTTCATCACGAAGAGAAAGAAATATTTTATTACCTATTTAAGAAATATAGATGAAATTTTATATATCGTAAATCGATTTTGTATTAAATACGCCCAAAGTAAATAGATGGATGCACTTTTAAAACTGACCTAGCAGTGGCGGCTCGCGGTCTTAAAAAATGGTGAAGAGCCAGGTATAGTGCGGGTACTTTAACAAACATTAACTTAAAACCCGTGTAACAAAACGTCCCTCTTATCCTCGTCCAACGACTGAATGGAGTTTCCAACAAATTACAAACTATGTAATTAATAACATGGTTTCTTTGAAGGCAGATCAACAGCCACTAACCTGGGTGTTTTCCATGACAGTTTGGTTAATGATGTGGAGAATGGCTTTCAAGTGGATGCAATATACACCGACATATCAAAGGCCTTTGATCGAGTTTGTCATCGCTTATTGATCGAGAAACTTTTGCAGTTGGGAGTCAGTGGATCATATCTAGCATGGATTGCGTCGTATTTGAAGGATCGTAAACAGTGCGTTAAACTTGGAAATGTAGTGTCACGTAAAATAAATGTTTTGTCGGGAGTGCCGCAAGGATCTCACTTGGGTCCAATCTTATTTTTAATTTTTATAAATAGTGTTGTAGGTCAATTTAAAAAATGCAAATATCTTTTGTATGCTGACGATTTAAAATTGTTTTGTTCTGTTAGATCTATCAACGATTGTGTAGCTGTTCAAGAAGATCTTAATAATTTAGTTGAATGGTGCAATTTAAATGGTTTAGAAATGAATGTGTCAAAATGTAAAGTTATGAGATTTTTTAAATGTAAAACACCCTTTGTGTTTCCATACTCCATAGGGAATATTAATTTGGAGTCTGTTGATAATTTCAATGACTTGGGTGTAACCTTTAGTAGCGATTTGAGCTTTGATAAGCACGTAGATAACATAGTCTTAAAGGCGGTTAGGATGTTAGGTTTTCTGCGCCGTACTTGTTCTGATGTTAATGACACTAAAGCTATCAAGGCATTATATAACTGCCTAGTGCGTAGTGTCTTAGAATATAACAGTATTATATGGAATCCTATTTATAACTGTTATAAGGAGAGGTTGGAACGTGTTCAGAATAAATTTGTAAAATTTTTACTGTTTAAGCTTCGATTTCCTTATAAAGATGTGCCATATGCAACTCGCATTCAATTGGCCGGTATAGAAAGTCTAGAACGGCGCAGGAAAAACTCGATGGTATACTTTTTGTTTAAGTTGCTAAATGGCAAAATTGATTGTAGTGTGATACTGGCAAAGGTGCGCTTTAGAGTCCCACAGAGACCTACTCGGTTGACAAATCTTTTTTACGCAATTAATCATCGAACTGTATATGGTTCTCAGGCTTTCTGCAATAGGCTTATGGGAAATTACAATGTCAACTTTAATAATATCGATTTGTTTTGTTTCAGTTTTTTATCATTTAAGAATAAAGTTAGATCTAATGTAATTTAATTTGTAATAATGTAGTGTTTTAGTCTTTGGTCTTTGTATGTGCTATTTGGAGTGTAATCTATCTCTGTAAGTGCTGATGAAATAAATAAATAAAATAAAATAATTGGGTTCATTTTTATAACACACAACTAAGTATGTACCTACGTACACTACTGAATTAACTGAAAAATAAAAACAAAACTTTTTAATCACACAGTAAATCACGTAAAAACGATATCTATAACCGCAAGTTTCGCGAAGCCTTAAAATAAATACCTTAAGGTTAGGCAAACCAATGCTAAAACAATGGTGCATACGACTGATCTATTTTTAAATTACCCTTCATCATAATGCAAATTGTTACATGCTGTGACGGTGAATATCAAAGCCATGTTGGGCGTTGGGTCTTCACTTGCTTTGAGCTAACGGACACGGTTGCTGGGGCGCGCCAAAATGCACGAGTGTTTATAATTATTGTTCATCGGAGTTAACCGTGGCCGGATTAATTAATATTATTAATTCGAACATAATTAGTTTTTAAGGGCTGAAATTGGTAGCTGTATTGGTACGTTAATATTTATTTATTTATTTATTCATTGCCATATACATTTACAAAGTAAATAGTAACATTATCAAAGTAAGAAAAAGAAGTTATTTTAAGTTTCATGTGATAATATCATGGTATTCTCGAATATCATAAAAAATGTTGTCAAGAAGGTAGCACCTTACTTTGTTCTTGAACTTTCCGAATTGAGTAATGCTTCTGACAGTTTCCGGGTACGCATCATAAAGAGAGCTGCAGACACAATATGGACTTTTTCGATAAAAGGATGTTTTGTAGCCAGAAATGTAAATTTTATCCGAGTTTCTAGTATCACGATTATAAATTGTTGAGGTATTGGGAAATTTGGAAGAGTGTTTTTTACAAACATTACTGCACTAAGAATCAAAATACTAGGCAGCGTAAGAATTTTATATCGCCGAAATATTTCCTTGCAAGATTCAAGTGGGCTTAAAGAGTAAACTTTACGAATTATTCTTTTTTGCAAAATGAATAATCTTTATAGTTCTGTTGATTGGCCCCAGTAAAGTATTAGATAACTTAGGTGACTATAGGCTAATGCATAGTAAATATTAAGTAATTGTTTGATATCCATACAATTTTTTAAGTTGACTACAGCAAAATATGCCGAGTTAAGTTTACTAAGCAGTGCACACTAAGTCAATAACAAAGACACAAAGGGCAGCTTGTTTAAGAATAACCGGAGCCCTTAAGTCAACCCCGACAGCGGCGCTAGAGGTCATGTTATATATACCCCCCTTGGATATCTATGGAAAAAGTATAGCTGCAAAAAGTGCCCTGCGACTGAAAGAGTCGAAGTTCTGGAAGGAAACCAACTACGGGCACAGCAGTATACTAAAGATCCACCCGGGGAATAATCTACGCGACCCGACGGATTACTCTGTCCCAATAACATGCTTCGATAGAAGGTATTCTATACTCATTCCGAGTAGGGAAGAGTGGGAAGGCAATCAGAATATAACGAAAACAGATCACGCAATCTTCACAGACGGTTCAAAAATGGACGTTGGTGTGGGAGCCGGGGTCTTTTCCGAAAGTTTACAAATACAGAAATCGTATAGACTCCCCAACTATTGTAGTATTTTTCAAGCAGAAGTACTGGCAGTAGAGAAGGCGGTCAATATCCTGCAAGAACACCTTGGCTTGGGAGTAGCCTCGTCAATCACCATCTTCAGTGATAGTCAGGCGGCGATTAAGGCAATCTGTTCCAGCAGCGTTAAATCAAAGCTCGTAAAGCGATGCCGCAACAATCTATGCACACTTGGCAACCAACATCGGGTTATTCTGTGCTGGGTTCCTGGACACTCCAAAATAGATGGCAACGAGGCTGCCGATGCGCTCGCAAGAGAGGGTGCAGGCATGCCAGCTGATCTAGCAGACAATACAGTGAACAAACCACTGGGATTGGTCAAAGAGGAGATTGACTACACGGCCAAGCAGCTTGCACAGAACAGATGGACAGGGTTGACAACCTGTAGCACATCCAGGCAACTGTGGCCCACATTCGATAAAAAGAGAACCGCAGAGCTATTGAGACACAGTCGAAAAGACGTGAGAAATATTACTGCGGTTGTTACCGGACATTGCCTCTTCGGTAGACATGCCGAACGTATGCAAATACCCACTAACGACTTCTGCAGAAGTTGCAGAGATGAGGAAGAGGAAGAAAGTATTCAACATTTTCTGTGTGAATGCCCTGGCCTCGCAAGAAGGAGGTTCACTACTCTGGGTAAATCATCTTTCGATAGCCTGGAGGAACTAAGCAACTTACAACTTGGACGGCTGAGCAGATTTCTGAACAGTAGTGGCTGGTTTGAATGAGTTGTTAAAATCCTTCCGCGGTTACGTCGCACAAATCATCAGAGATCTGATGAAGGTGGGTTCTACGGAACACGTGTGGTATCACAACGGACCTAATCAGGACTATGTGATACTGTTTGGTCAGAACCAAGGGTCTGCCACTCTTACCTAACCTAACCTAACCTAAGTTTACTAGCAACAAAGTCAACATGAGCTGTCCACTTTAACTGCGAGTCTACATGAAGGCCAAGAAATTTGCATTGATTGCAATCATCAGTTGATCCACAGTTGCATCATCCGCATATAAAATTAGTTTGGCAGGCATATACCTTTCGATATGAGATATTTTAAATTTTTTTAATATTGTCAAAGAATTTTCCTCATGCTTTAATTTTGTTTTTTGGTGAAGAGCCCCTTCACCTACTTCTCCTGACGAGCAGCCACTGTGGCCTAGTATACCATACTAGAACCTTAGTTTCCGTGACAAGAAAAGTTAGTTAAAATTATAGCCTCAAGAGGAAAATTGGTAACGGAGACTACTAGGCCGATTCCGGCATTGGTTATAGTTACTAGTCACTTTTGTCATTAGCATACTAACTGCTATTGTTAGTTTAAAGAGTATGTTTATTGCCAGTACTATTTTTTTTTTGGATCATATTTTGTCAACACTTGGTTAGATGTCAAAATACAAATCAGATTTCACCACCAAAGAACGAAGACTTTACTAATGCAAGTTACATTATGACTTTCTCTCCGTTCTACTCATTGAACCGGTTCTTTGTGCCTACAAATTTTGATGCTCCGTTAAGGTGATATCTAATAATTTTTCTTTTTATTTATTCTCCTGAAGATGAATGCTTCTGCATTCGAAACATGTAGAGAATTTTTCAATCCCTAAATATTTCTTTAATATAAAAGTGGAGGAAGACTTTGTGTTCTTATTTCTTTCCTTCTTAAGATTATTGTTAGGTATACTAAAGTCTATCAGGCCAGACACAATTAGCTTGAGCAATCAACTCATTTTTTTAGAGTACATAATCTCAGGGACTGCGGTTCATGTAAGCACTGCTTCCTCAAAGTTATTAGTGCTAGACGACTAGACCCTAACGTCCTTAACAAGCTATTATTTTAAATATTACTGGTATCTGCCAGCGTTGTCTAATGTAATTATTATAATAATAAAATAGATTAAATATATTGGTAAAATCCATATAACAGTATAATCAAAACGGTATTTTTGAAGAGAAATGTGGTGTATGTGTGTGTATTAGGTGAATGCAATTATTTTCTCAGACGAGAACCAGTTTAAGGATTTGCGTCATTGTCACGGGGGAGCTTAGTAATATACCTGATGAAATATACTCTATCATAAAACATAACGTCTCTCTGTAAAAATTGATTAAAAGAAACAGCTAAATAGGCCAGGAAATATGGATGTTGGGATAGAACAAATTAGAGACAAGCTATTGTTTTTTTTAATGTGTAGGAAATAGCCTCCAGATTAACATAATAAAAGTCCCATTCGATCCCACTATGACAAATATGAAAAAAATGTCCGCCATCTTGTTTTTTTTTTTTATTTTTAAGGAATAACTTTTTTATTTATGTACTTACCAAAAATTATGTAAATACCTAATTTTTAGAGTTTAAAAAGACACATCTTTGGGTAAAAACAAATACTTGTAGCTTAAAAGGTAAGAAAGTTACAGCTTTTTTAAATAATCGTACATTAAAAATAAATTAAATTTTCGAATTAAAACTTACTTAAATAATATATTTTTCTTTTATAAACAAATTTAATTTACTTTTTACAAAACGTCTGTTATTTCTTCATCGTCTACTTCAAAAATAGCATTAGTACAAGTAATTCCACAGCATTGGCCACACTTTGGGGACACCTAATGCCTAACTTTTTACGCGAACAATTCCGTTCATACGAACTTTCTTTGCAGTTACAAAAAATTTGTTTTAGTAGATCTGGGCGTGCTACTTCTTATTTTGTCCTGACGGGAATTGGGTCACCATTGTCACTTTTTATCCATCCCCATACGGTAGGATCTATGTGATTACCATTCTTGTACCTTAAAAATTTAGAAATAAAATTAAAGTTTTAAATTTTTAAATGCGTGTTTACCTGATAATAAACTCTCAGTAAATGTTGTTCTGCAGATTTTTCGGTAGAAGGCAACACCGCTAGATTAAATTGGCTTGACATTCCCTGCCTTAAAGTTATTCTATGATACATGAAGTACCGAAGTTGGTCTAAACTTTTGCATTTTTTGGCATTATACAATTTCAGAAGAAACTCGAGGCCGGATTTAAAAATATCTGGTTTTAAAGTGTCTTTCGTATAAAGTGAAGTTAGCGCTTTAAACAATTGAGGATTCTTTTTTAAAGTAGACAACTGGACCAAGGCAATTTGGCAGTTTCGATATATTTGTAAATCTATCATATGTTCCAGCTTTGCCAAGACGAAGCAAATACAAGTTGTCTTGGTTGCAATGGTGTAGTACCAAAACCATTACATCAGTATCTTCTGAAACTAGGGTAACAAACTCATGTTTAGAGCATAGCTCTCCAGCTGTCAAGCATCCCTTTCAGCCTGATAAACAGTTACTCCTTTTTCATGAAAAAAGTTCTTGAGCATGGCAATAAATTTTTTTTAATTTTCACTGTTTCTTAAATATTCTTCCTGTGTGCAAGGAATTGCAGTATCTAGATTGATAAGATCAATGACACGGCTTTGCTTTGAACGTAATTTTTGCAGTTGACCTTTAGTCGAAATATGTGTTTCATCGTATCCATCAAAAACGATAACGCAGTTTGTGCCATAACAATGAATTGCGTAATTTACGTATTGTATACATATATATCCCTATAGGTAGCCGGTTTTTGCCAGACTACTTTATGTAAAAGTAGACCACCATCTAAAACATACACGGTGTTCTTAGGCGCGTGCTGTTCTGGTGGAGAGGTAGAATCAAATTCTTTTAATAGTTGTGATTTTGTACCACTTCGTAATTGACCATCTTTTAAAATTCATAGAGGGTAGGGAGCCAGTTCAAACGTGAAGCACTCTTTAAGTTCTTCAGGAGACTTGTTAGAACAAACAATTCGGTTATATTTGGTATTTTTAATAAATTAGCAAATATCAACTAGAATAGATAACGTTTTTAATAAATTGTTATGCCCCTAAATACATGTGTTTAATTCGTTGATGAATAACTCTTCACTCGTATTTTTAAAAATTTATTAACTTTTAAAATAAAAAAAATAATTTTGTGGTTTATATATAAAAAAAACTTTAAATGCTCTAGTATATATTTTTATTTCTAAACAAAAAAGTACTCTTCATGTTTTTTTATAAAAAGTAAATTTACTGAGATATTTAAAAAAAATTTAAAAAATCAAGATGGCCGCCATTTTTTTCTTACTTCTCATACTTTTACCAAATGGGACTTTTGGTATGTTATAGTACAGGTCACTATGTACCGATATCAGCCAAAACTAGCTTGTCTCTAATTTGTTCAACCTCACCCTATTGTAAGTTGCCAAGTTTACTGGGGTAAAATAACAAATCTTGTATTTAGAATGTCCTATTTATCCGTTTGTTTTAATTAATACCTTTTAAAGGTCAAGATCGTGCACTGAAAATATTGATTTTCAGCAGTGAATGAAAACTTGGCAACTTCCCAACACATTTCTTCCTTCTATTCTTTGACGGAATTAGTATTTTCAGAGTCACAATTAAAACCCTATTACAAACTAGGTTAATTTTAAAGTTATCAATTTTAAAAATATCTGAGTAGTGTCAGTTGCAGCTTATTAATAAACGAATTATTTTATTGTTCGTAAGAGTTAATTTGACAGTATAAAATTAAAAATCATTCTGTCCAATAAAAGTATCATTTAATGGTCCTGGAGAATACTAGTTTGTACTACAAGAGTTTATATATGATGTCCATCTCGCACGAGGATGAAAATTTTCGAGTGCAATATGGACAATCCACTCGAGTTATACCGTATATTTTTTCTACTAAGCAACTTCCAAACTTATAACACTAAAAAATATATTTAGAATAGGCATTATAACTTGCCTTTTTAGTTGGCCCTGAACTTGTGAGAAAAATAATAAAAATCAGTTGAAGAAATATTAATTTTGTTGTCAAATCCACAGACCAAATTCCACTGTAACATATTTGTCATTTCTTATACCGGGTGTCCCATTATGGATGGCCACCGGCCGTATCTCGGAAACTACTGGGCATAGAAACTCGGGAAAACATTTATTTAACTAAAGTGGCCATGAGAAAATCCTGGAAATAATTTTTAAGTTCCGCATTTTGCCGCAAGAGGGCGTAATTGAAAAATAAATTTTAATATTTTACATATTTCCGAAAATTCCACATTAAGGTATATCCTGGATAACACCATTAAAAAGCTTGGACAATTATGCAACATTTTGGTATTATGCTCATTGGCGTACCGACTTTAATAAGAGGGGGGAAAGGTGTTGAAACTGTAATCATTTAAATCGCTGTAACTAATAAACGACTTATCCGATTTTAGCAAACTAGAGACTGTTTGGAAGAGAAATGTATGCACTTTCACCAATCGTATTTAGTTGTCCATAATAGTTCTAAAAAAATGTTAGAGGGCGCAATTTGTAATAATAACACATTTTTTGATTTTACTCCGAAAAAATAAATCATACGGTATAATTATGATACCATAATCGAAAAGTAGATTAAATTTGCTAGAAAAATATTAAAACCGCAGCTCGATATCTCCGTTCGTTTTAGCGTTATCGCCAATAGAATAATTTTTAAAACTTGAAATAAAGAAGCGGTTATATATTTTTTAGAAAAAAGGTGGGACGCCACTGTTATTTTTCCTGTGGATATTATTTCGGATTAGCCTGGTCAATTCTGCATAAAAATGATCTCTTGCGCCTTTCTGCTCAGGCACACCGTTCTTAACTAAAATAATTAAATGTTCTATGTTTTCACGTTTCGCATTGAGTTGATTCCAACAGATGGCGATACTAGGTTTTCATCATATTGTTATTCTTAAAAATATCTTGAAAACATATTCTGGCTGTAGTGGGAATTGCTTACAGGTTATGGCTTTTTGATGAGTCCCAACAAGGACGAAACTGGCTGTCATTGTCTACCTGTGCCCCAGGGAACACATTACCTTTGGCGTCCCTGTGTACTTTAATGCAAAAGATAGACGCACTCTGTCCGCTTGCCGCTAAGTTTCTTTCTATTAAATTAAAATATTTTATTATTTTAGAATGAGCATTAAGCTTGTCGGAAATGCCCGAAAATATGAATACCTTATGAACAGTAGGCGGGTGTTTCCAATAAGTTTAATGCTCAATCTAAAATAATTACGAAATGTAATTTATTTTTTTTGAAAATGCTGTGTTGTCATATCTTAGCAACTATTAGAGATAAAATTTTGATAAGTTTCATTGAATTAAAAATATAAGGGGTATCCTATTTAGGATAACAAAACGACTACGTGTAGCTTGAAACTGGAAAATATGACAACAGGACCGATGTTAGTGTTCGATTTCGCAAACCTAAAAATCCCCAAATGCTGAATTTTGTAATCGCAGCTTTAGCGATTTTAAAGATATTGGTGACATTTTGCCAACCCACAAAATCACGCTAATCGATTTTTCAGGCGCTAAAATCTCCGCACTGGCTGATACCTGAAACCGGATTTTTGATTCGCTGGAAATAATTTTATTTGTCGCTGAATATGAAACAGGTTTTTACAAAATCGTTTGTGTGGATTCCGAGAAAATCACGTTTGAAATAGCGTTTAGAGGGATTTTTTTGGTTGGCAAAATGTCGCTATTTAAGCGTCCCGGTATAATCGTAAATATTATATAACTCTTAATATAACCATTTAACCATATAAAACCTAAAGGATGTGTGCGGAATGCCTTTAGCATTTAATGACCGAATAATGAGTAAGACTAACACTCGGAGATTCCTCCTGATAAATTTTCACTACCGGCAAAGTAATCTGTTAGACCCGCTTATAAATTATGAGCTGTAAGTTTATTGTTGCAAATTATAGAGTTTTACGAGACGTAATTTGGCAAATGTCATCGTTCAAATTTTACTGTTCTTATGCTGCTTACAAGGGGCACCGATACCGAAAAATTATACTTAGAAATTAAACAATATACTTTAAACTTTAAATTGTTATTTTCTCCAGGGTTTTGTGTAGTCGGTCTCTAAATATTCGACTGATGCTGGCGATTGCTCAGGCGTCGCGACGCCGTAAAAATGTAAAACGACCTGCCTTGAAAGTATAGTATTTCGCGAAAACTCGTTAAATTTTAAGAAATTTTTGTACCTTGTTCAAATTTAATATTTTTACTCGTTATGCGATACAGGCGGTCGAGCAGCTAACTTATTTTATACTTTTATGGTTTAATTTAAAAAATATATAATAATATACAAGGTTATTTACGACGAATATTCGTTGGAACTTTTGAAAAACCACTGAAAATATTTTCTTGAAACTTTGCAACTTTATATTTTTCTACTGCCGTGCGCAAAATACTTACTTTTAGCACTATAGAAGGTGTATAAAATGTAACTTTTGAATAAGGTAAGTTTGAATTGTGATATCAAGTGTAATATTTATACAGGGTGATTCCTAAGTTAATAAGTACTTCTATTTTAGCTGTGTATAGAAGGCATTAAAATAAACAACATTTTCGAATACCTTTTTTCAAAAAACGCAAACATAAGGTACTACTTACATTCATTTATTACACTACGAATCAAATACGGTCCTGCCTAACTTGCCCGTTGAATAATGTTAAGAAAACTTCTGGGCGTAGGATGAGCTCGTAAGGGAAAGCGTTTCGCGTATAATCTCGAAGCACTTTGCCCCACTCACAGTAAATAAGCACCTCATATCTACTAGTTCATTGTTTTCAAATGTAACCATTTTCTCGTGTCACCAATTTAAAATTAACTTTCAACTTGAAGAAATAGTCCATATTTAAAGTATAGTAAAAACTCAGAAGGAAAGAAATAAGAACATAAAGTCTTCCTCCACTGTTATATTAAAGAAATATTCATGAATAAAAAAATTATCTTCATGTTTCGAACGCAGAAGCATTCATCTTCAGGAGAATAAGTGAAAAAGAAGAAAATAGTAGATATCACCTTAACGGAGCATCAAAATTTGTAGGTTCATAAAAACCGGTTCAATGTGTAGCGAAATATGCCGGAATCAGAAAAAAATTGTTTTTAATTTGTAAGTATGTTGGTTTCTATATAATAATTTTTAAAATAAAAAGTGTTTGCCGGCGTGCAGACAAGATTCAAATTGAAAAGGTTTTATACCTCCGCTGGGAATCGAACTCAGAACCTCTCGATTACGCCTCAAGCGCGCTGCCAATTACTACTAACATAAAATTGAATAAGTTATATGACTGAAGTTGGTGAGAGAATATCAGGTCCTCCGTAGCGCAATTGGCAGCGCGCTTGAGGCTTAATCGAGAAGTTCTGGGTTCGATTCTTAAAAATTCTTCATAAAACTTTTTCAATTTTACTTGTCTGTACGCCGGCAAACACTTTTCATTTTAAAAATTATTTTACATACTCCAACATAGGTATCTACCTACATTATATTTTAAAATCTTAATAAAACTTTAACAGTAAATTCTCGGATTTTGAAAAACAATCCTACGAATATTTAAGGTTCTTTACAGAAAGCTAATTCTTGCTTCCTTCTTAGATAATTAACCAGCAAAAATATATATTTTTACCTCAGTAGAAAGTACTTTTAAGTTGTCTGTAAAAGGGTTGTTGTCAATATTGATAAAGATGTTATCAACAAGTTTTATTACTTTAGGTTGCATTTATTATTGGAATTTCCGGGACTTGTCGCCGAGAAGAACTAATGTAAATGACAATAAATGATAATAGTTCTTATTATAGATATTCCTGATGGAACATGGAATAGTAGATTCTGTAATGAGGTTGGAATATAAATTTGATCCGAGTGGAAGATTCCGAACGCGAGCGTAGCGAGCATAAAGAACCACGAGTATCGAATTTTTATTCTAACCGAGTAGCAGACTATATTTTCTCCACGACCAAAAATACTATTCGCAATATTTGTAATTTCAGGTGGAGTATTATCCAGTTCCATATCTGATTCATCCGATTTTTCACTCATATTTTGACTTGCACTAAAATTTGTCCGCTGACATTGACAGTTTCGAAATTCATGGCAACCTATGTCGTTTAGATCAATTACAGAATATGTATTCCGTATCTTGTTATGTAATGAAAATACACGCAAAACGCATAAGAAGCAAGTGTTTCAGAATAAATATTCCAACTCAAGAGCGAGAATTTTTACATTCTATTATCAAAAATGATTTTGGAATTATTGCATTCAGTAATGGTCGTGGATAAAGAATTTTTATGGTTTTAAACCCAAATAATTGCATAGAAAATTTCGCACCGAATTTTTCTAACCAATTAGAGCATTTCATTTTGAATTATTACCGTTGTAACAGAAAAAACTTCCGAAAATATTTATACCCTTTGAACTTCCGACGGCCAAATTACACTTTAAATGTCAAAATAATGACACGGAATAACAGAATTAATTATTTGTCAAGGCAAAAAAAGGCATAGTTTTCAGTTGCAAAGGAAATAACTAACGTAATTTTATTGTTATTCATAGATCACTATGTTATTTCAAATATTTTTTATTCATCATAAAAATGTAAAATTATGGTGTAATATTTTAATAGGTGCGAAATTTGCCATCAAACTTGAAAACATAGAACTAAATAAGTTAAGTACGGTGACCAACAAAACACCAGTATAGGAAACGTTTTTACTCATCTCTATACTTTTCTACGGGTTTGTAGATTCAAATATAGATCGCGCTGCCGTAGCCCACTGGGTGCTGATCCAATCCGTATAATGCGGTCATTGTCTATCTGTGCCCCCAAATAACCCATCACCTTTGGTTGGCGTCCCTGTGTACTTTAATATATAAGATAGATGCACTACTTGGTCCTCCTGCCACTAAAAACTTTCTTTCTATTATGAAATATAAAGAAATGTTGCTAAGTACTACAACACAATCCATTAAAATATACACCTTACCACTGTATTAGTTATTTGATATTACTCATTAGAACAAACGTAAAGTAAATTACTTTTCGCACCAGTGCGTTAAGTGAAAAGTTTATAGTTTGATTTATATTATATATTTTCTGGTAGTAGAAAATCTTTTACTCATGAGATTGGCGTAAAATATTCCATTCGTAAAAAAGTACTACTTTACATACTTGTTGCATAAATAACTATTTTGATATCCCTTTTTTAAATACAATATTGACGTTTCCGAATATACCGGATGTAGCTGTCAACTTTGGTATTTCAAAATGACAATGACATATATTTGGATTTTTTTCAAGATTCTTAACAAATCTTGAATCAAGTCACAGGTCTAAACAGATATTGGCCTTGAAAAATGATATTATAGAACTTTAACAAGTTATTTATAACATCGCAACGGTGCATCTTAGAGAAAAGCAGCTCCCATCATATTCTTATTTGGTTTTCCATTTTCTTCATAATTTTTCAAAGAAATTTAACGTCCAGTTTAACCACACATCCAAAAATTAACCGGAACTTAATTTTTGGATGGCAGACCTTGCAAAAGAAGAACCCTTTTATTAAACGCCGCAACCAGAAATTTGTTAAGAAAGTGCGATGGCTATAGAAGGAAGGTAGTTCAAACAGTTTAATTTCTTATTTGGTAATACTGTGTGATCATTAGTAACCAGTATCCGATGTTGTTGTTTTTAAAGTAACAATTTAATAAATTATTTTACAAAATGTGTCTGGATGTAAATCTCTTAGAGACGAAACTTATAATTTATAATTAAATATTTAAAATTAAATCAGGCAAGAGCACTTGACAAGGTCTTATTTATTTTTCGATATCAAGTTTAACCAAAGAATACAAATTTCATGAAATTAAAGATATGTAGAACTTCAAGTTACCCGCCATCGATTGCTATTTTGATAGCGTCTCGACGCTTGGGCAATCACCGATATCAGTCTAAATGTAACCCTAATTTATAAAGACCGATTACACGAATCAAAACCTTTTTACAGAAGTTAATTATTCATATTCGATCTAAAAATAAGAGTATTTCAAGTTTTAAGTAAAATACCCTGATTGAATCTTAGACAACTGGCTTATTACAAATTTTAAATAAATTTAATTTATTAATAATTAAATGGCGCTAGATATAGGTTCTCATAATCTATTGATTAAAATCAAGTTTAATAAGTTTTTAATTAAAATTATATTAGGTATCAGTAATGATATTGGTTTATACTACCATAATATTTATCTATTTTCCTTTATAGAATGCTTATTAATAATAATACATGTGTTAAAGATTATTAGTTTCCCATAGTGGGGGACCAGATTTATTAAATATTCATTACACAAAATTATTATTTCAACGTAGATATAAGATATTTATTTAATTTACTAATATTCACCCATGGTGATAAAGAAAACAATTTTTGATTGTATTATGTTGCATTTCAAGGGTAGCATTACTAACATCCATTCTATGTAGATAAAAATTATACATGTTACATAACTTATTGAACGGTTTGAGAGTTGCCCATACTTAACATTGTAGCGATATCGATTATAGCTCTAGCGACCTCTTCAAATTTTCATGTGATTCGTTTATCAATTAAGTTCTACATTTTATCCGATTACCAATTTCATGTTTTGGGAAGATAATAATCTCCGGAAAAGTTTTTAATATTACCTAGATATAATAAATCTGCAAAATATCAATTTTCTTAATCTTGGAAATCGTGAAATAATATACAGTGTGTTACTTAATAAATAATAAAATACAACATTGGGCATCCTGGATTTGGTATCCTATATTCTTACCTCTTTTGATGAGAAGAAGTTTACAGCCTCTTTGTTTTACGATTTGAGCAAGGCGTTTGACTGTGTCTCGCATGACATTCTTCTGCGTAAGTTACGGGCATACAACTTTAACCCAAACAGTGTTGACCTGATAGGATCTTATCTCGTCAATCGGCTTCAGGCGGTAAGGGTGGATGGGGTGACGTCCGCAATGAGAGAGATTACCATTGGTGTCCCATAAGGATCCGTCCTAGGACCCCTTTTATTGTTTATCTTTATTAACGACTTACCAATGGTTGATGCCTCGGCTAAGTTCACACTCTTTGCGGACGACACTACAGTCTCGATTGCTGCTGGAGCACTAGATGATGCAGTCAGTAAATCTATAAGACTGCAAAAAAAGGTAGAGGAATGGTTCAGTGCCAACATGTTACTTCTTAACAAGGATAGCAGATTGGTGTTTTCGCTGCGGGACATTGGCACAGCCAACAATGGGACTTGGATGGTGAGGTTCTTAGGAGTCAATATCGATTCTAGTCTACTGTGGGATGCACACGTGGGGGGTGGTCGCTGGAAGGCTGGGTGGTAGTTTGTTTATGCTACGAAGCCTTGCTGATTGTGTTTCCCGGGTGACTTTAAGGACTGCCTACTTCAGTGTTTCTCACAGGACTTTATCGTATTCTATTCTTGCATGGAAACATACGACCTAGGCTCAGAGTCTTTGGACTACAAAGAAAGTCTGTAAGGCTGATTGCGGAACCCAGCTACAGAGACGATTGTCGCCCCGACTTTAGAACTCTTAGAATCTTGACCCTCCCTTCGGTCTACATTCTCGAAAGCCTTGTATACGTGAAGAGAAATGAGGATCTGTACTTGACTCACGGGGATGTTCACGAATACAATACTCGCCATGCGGGCAATGTCCTGATTAACTATTGCCGATTAAAAAGATCCCAGGATGGGCAAATTAATATTTTGCTGTTAAAACCTTTATTATATCTAGATATATTGAAAACTTTTCCTGAGATTATTGTCTTCAAAAACATGAAATTGATAATCGGATAAAATGTTGAACTTAATTGATAAATGAAACACATGAAAATTTAAAGAGGTCACTAGACCTATAATCGATATTATTACAATGTTAAGTATGGTCAATTTTCAAACCGTTCAATGATTCATGTAATATGTATATTGTATATCTAAATGGAATGGATGTTAGTAATGCTACCTATCAAATGCGACATAATACTATTAAAAATTGTTAAATACACCCTATGTGTGGAGAATATTTTGGAAATAATAGTAAGTGCAATAGAACTACTTTTAAGAAAAGTTAAACCACACGTAAAGTTTTGGAAATCAGCTCTTTGTTTCGGCTTGTTATAATATAAAGACAAAGATTATTAAAAACAAGATAGAATATTATATCTATATATGTTTCATCCTGGAAATGTAAATATATGGAATATCTAAGTGAGCAATATTAAAAATATTTTATCCTTTAAAAAAATACCTAAAAATCGATAACTATTTTAGTTAACTGTAAGGTTAAGAACTTACTACTATGCGCACTATAAAAACAATGTTTACTATTGCCAATAGATGGCGCTGATATTTTCTAACCTATATGGGATTTACGGTAATCTCCATATGGCCAAGAATGTATTTTTCTTTTTTTTTAATATTCAATTTTGTTCACACAAAGAATTTTGTGTGTTTAATAAATCTTTTAACATTTTAAAACTGATAAAAAATATTGCAAAGTTTATTTATTTTACCCTAATTATTTGTTAATTTGTGTGAATATAATTGATGTTTTTTTTACTTACTTGTCCCATATAATACTTAATATAATATCTACACCTTAATATTATTTTAAAAATATATACCCACTTGTATATATTAATCCTGTTCCTGTTTTACTAGTTTCCGTGTATTACAAGCCCCTGCAAATTAAAACATGCGACAAAATTCCTGCATTACTAACCTAAAAGCAGGATTTTGTTATATCGATTACCGTTTCCCGAATTAGGTTAAAATTAGCCGCCTGTATGCCTAATAAATTCATATTATTCCAGTTATACTATTCAAAAATAATATTCCCGCGATAATTGTTCTGTTAATATTTCACATTTTGAAACTTGTCAATCAATGTTAGGTTATACTTGAATTTTATTAATAATTAAAGAGTTTTTAAAGGTAAAAATAGATATTTTGGGGTTAAATTATACAAATAAGTATATTTTTTATAAGATTTTCATAAAGTTATCAAGGAGCAAAGGAGGATAAAATTAAAAACTTACCCAGAAAAAGTTTGGTCGAAATCTGGGCTTCGCAAATTTAAACGCCAACCACCCTTAGAGAAACACGTTTGCCAACTTATTGGTACGAAATAGAACCGACAACGTGAATAACTTAGATTTCATTGCGCATATTCTCTGCCGTGTGCCACGCTATGTACGGAGATCCGACGGGTGGCAGAAATCTCGTCAGGCGGTCGATTCGGAACTGGCCCCATCCAGTCTGACTAGGGCAGCTAGAGTCCTCTCGAGGCTTAAATCGGAAATATACTGTTGTTTCTATTGATTTTTCCGCCCATAATTTGACTTTTCTCTGACAAATGATCCATAAATTATCTTGCTTTCCCGCTTTTCTACTTTTCGCTTTTATAAAGCGATGCAAAATTAGGTTTTGGACGCCCTAGTTTACCGAAAGTTTTTTTTATATATTATATAAATAATTTATAATGTTAGGAGAGCAATATAACTAATTTAATTGTATTTTAAAGTTATATTAATAAAGCCAATGGTTATTCTAACGTTTGTGACAAACGGTGAGTCATATTTTTAAATATCGTGTTTTAAAATTTTTCAAATGCAAAATTCTACTAAATCACGAATGCAATTTTGTGAGCGTGTATTTTAGTGTAGATATTTTTTTCCTTATTCAGAAATAAATACTTTTTTTCATATCAAATATTTTGTTTCAATACCTAATAATTTGCGTTTGGCGAAAAGTCTGAATAATATAAAGTATACATTAATTAATGATATTTGGAAAAAACCAAATTTTCGTGACTTTATTTGAAGAGATATGTTAAAATAAAGTTTACATCGTATTACCATTTTTAATTCGACGTTTCGTTTTTTCAAAACCATCATCAGATTAGCTTCTTTAAATAGTCGGGATATTTTATTTTATTATTTTTAAATTCTCCTCCTCCTTTATAAAGATAATTACATTAGTGTGTAATTGTTTTACAACACGCAATACGTACTATACTTTTTCTACGACTTCTACTAATAAATTAAAGAAGAGAAGAAAGCAAGCAGCTGCAGTCCACGGGCTACAGGCTGTTAAGTACAGGGTGTTACAAATTCGACATACCAGCATTGGAATCTCGGAAACCATAAGAGTTAGAAAAACGGTTAAATGAAGGCAAAGTTGTGCAATTTGGTGTTAATTATAATGACGCTTTAAAAGTTTTCAAATTCCGAATACTTCCGATTTTATTCGAAAAAAACCGAAATTTTTCAAAATCGTTTTTATTTTTTCCTGAGCTCATTTGACTAGCTATTTAAAAATAAATGACACTTTGTCATTGCCACTTTTTCTCCCCTGTAAAATAAAGTTACTGAACTAAAAATCCACCGTTTCGTCTCCGAGCTGCCATCACCAACTTTACTTTTTTAAATACGGACCTGGATTTTTTTTACCGATTTTTAAACCCTCCTACCCTCAAAATGTAATAGCGATATTACTTTCTCGTAATGATGAATTGACCTTGCTTATTTTTTTAAATTCATATTTTTTACACTTCTTGTCAGTCCAGTCCTGGCAACGAATTACAGTATTAATTAAAAACTTTATTTTATTTAAAACCTTTACAAATAAATTTCATGAAAAAGTTTGTCTAAAGTTCATGTTAGGTATATTTACATACAGGTTGCATTTGGTAGGATAAGGAGAAGATCGGTTGAAAGGGCTGTCGCCAAAATTGGAAAAAAAGTCGATCGATCTTTGTATTGAGCAAAATGGCAATCTCTTTGAACATTTAGAAAATTAGGATTTATAATTATTAGTAAATTTAGAATTATTGGAAAATTCTTATAAAATAAATTATATCACATATGTATGAGTGTTTTAAATAACATAAAGTTTTTAATTAATATTGTAATTCGTTGCCAGGACCGAACAGACAATAATTGTAAAAAATATGAATTTAAAAAAATAAGCAAGGACAATTCATCATTATGAGAAAGTAATATCGCTATTACATTTTGAGTGTAGGAGGATTTAAAAATCGGTTTAAAAAAATCCAGGTCCGTATTTAAAAAATTAAAGTTGGTGATGGCCGCTCGGAGACGAAACTGTGGATCTTTAATTTAGTAACGTCATTTTGAAGAGGAGACGAAGTGACAATGACAAAGTGTTATTTATTTTTAAATAGCTAGTCAAATGAGCTCAGGAAAAAATAAAAACGATTTTGCAAAATTTCGGTTTTTTTCGAATAAAATCGGAAGTATTCGGACTTTTAAAGCGACGTTATAATCAGCACCGAATTGCACAACTTTGCCCCCATTTCACCGTTTCTCTAACTCTTATGGTTTCCGAGATTCCAATGCTGGTATGTCGAATTTGTAACACCCTGTATAAGTACTTACATTGCGGCTTAAAATTTACTATGATGTTTTGAGTACGTCTTTATAAAACTTATTATTTTCTAAAATTCTACTAATTTTATTGAAATTTAAAATTTAAACTTATTTTTTAAAACTTCCTAAAAAATTGTTATATACAGGGTGATTCACGGTGGATGGTACGTTAGAAGTATATGACGAACCAGTTAACGAATCGTTTTGAAAATATGGTTGTTTACATAAACGGACGTCCTTCATTTATCTAAAATATTTTTAATCATATCACAATCACTTCTACCAAAAATTAGTAGCAACTTCGATATTTTAAATAGAAAACTCTGTGTTTTATCATATTTTCGATTCCACTATTACGTTTTTAACAACTTTATTTAATATTATTCTATATTTATCTCTCGTTTCTAAGATAATAATTAAATTGCTTTTTCTTTTGACGAAAAACGTTAACTTAAAAAAATATTGATAATTTTGAACCCCTAAAAATTGGCGGATGGTTAAATATTACCAGAAGGCTTTTAACCCTATAACCAACTCTTAGTTGCGATATACAGGGTGGTTTAAAAATACAGTTAATTTGAGGACTTGAATAGGTGACCATGAGTTTTTTTTTTAATATAACACCCTGTATATTATTAATGATTTGCTACTTAACTATACCTAACTAGTCAAGTTTTTGACTTATAAGCTATTATTTGTAAAATTTACTCAAAAATTTAATTTTCTTTTGATAACGTAATTATTGTATTATACTCTAATATTACATTGTAATGTTACATGCTATGAAATACTTTCATATACAGTGCTTGCGGAGAAGTCTGCACCATATGGAAAAAAAATTATTTGTGAAGTTTTAAAACAATATTGTTCTAATTTGTTTCTGCTTAATTAGAAATAAAAAATAATTTAAAATATTTGACATATTACATTTGCTTCAATCAATAAATGTCATTTAAAATTTTCAAACGTCGGAAAATTACATTATTTCTCCAAATATCAACAAAAATATCATAGGAAAAAGTTATTTGCATTTATATGAATATTCTAAACCAAAGTTTGTAGCACTATTTTAACATTTTATTTTTTTCACCTTTTGTCCTATAGACATAATCAATACTAGATCTTCACATATATTCAATGTAAATTTTAAAAAATTGCATTAGTTAATATTAAATTCTTATAGCTTGTAAGCCCTTGGTATTAGGGTTATGTATGTATCTAAATTCAGAGGCGTATTTAGGATTTTGTTGCGGAGGGGGGCTCAGTCATTAAACGGAAAGGCAAAATGCGCCGCAGTCGAAAAGTTTTTAAACCAAAAATTCCCCTAACTACTATCTAATTTCGTAAACTAATTATTTATCATTCGAAATCAAAGAGCGACGAACGAATTATCAGCGTTTGCGGCATAAAACAGGTGTAAAATGGCCACTGATTATCGATGACTATTTGCCGCGTGGTGCAAGCAACACAATTACTTCGCAAATTTTATGCGGTTAATTCCAATAATGGAAAGTTATAACAGGGTGTTTTTTTATTGAAACATATTTCTTATAATTTTTTTGGTGGATGAACATTTAAGATCTACTTTTATAATACAAGAAGAGCCTTTTTTTTTGGGGGGGGGGGGTCCAGACCCACTGGACCCACGTAAATATGCCACTGTCTATAATGAACTCGTATAAGTTGTTGACACTAAGAATGAATAAATTAAACACTGAAAAGCTAACAAGAAATTAATGTTTTTAGAAATATATACCTCTTGCTTTCTTGTAACTTCCAAAGTATTTCTCTATGCCTTCTCAATAAACATGATTTCTAACAAAATACAGCACAAGAAGAAATCACAACTAAATTAATTGTACACTTACTGTCCACTGTCCCAAATACAAGCCGCAAGTCTTATTTGTATTTTTTAGTTTAAATTCACTGTTAATGTGCTAAATTGAGAAAATATCAGCAACCAGCATACAGTAAAAAAAATTTGCTTCGCCATTTGATCAAGAAAATATTTTACTATCATTTACACAAATTATATTAATACATTAAAATGATCTGTTGAAAGTTATTATTAAAACACTGTATTTTTCTATGGCAAGTTTAATGGGTTTATGTTTAATATAAATTTGTATTACGGCTCTCTCGTCAAAATACTCGTTCTCTTTAAAATAGTATTTTGTTTTTCTCTTTGCAATGATAAAAGACATAAAGACAAAATACACTAAATCGTATACCATTTCTTTAGAATATTCAAATAACATTTCCAATTAAGGCGATAATTTACGAAAACCAGGCCCAAACTAGCTGTGGTCAAAAATTGTTTTAATTGATTCATTTTTGCTTTATATTATATTAATTTATACAACATTTGTTTTATTTCAGATTACAAATGACTGTCTTGTCGTAGTATGTTACGTTTTACGTACTTACTGCGAAATATGTGCAAAGACGACTCATATTTGTATAAAATCGAATGAAGTTAGACCTAATTTTTATAATTTTTTAAATTAAAGTAAAGTCCATAAAATAATACAAATATTAGCTTTGAATACCGCTAAATATGATTCCATGTATTTTTAATACATCATTTTAGGTTTTGGCTAAGTATATATTTTTATGATCGCCTGTGTATAATGGTATAAACTTGAATAGATAGTTTCTGCAAACACAATAATCTTTAACCCTAAATAACTTTTTTACTTACATCCACAATTTTGTCAATACATATTTTTTTATTAGGAAATAGTTATTTTCCTAACAAGTGAAAAATGGGTTGGTATACTTTTTGTATATACGGTCGTAGAAAAAATAACTCATGCGTAAAGTGTCTTTCCCGCCCTTGACCGCTTGCCCGAACTCCGCTCCGCGTCGTTCGGGTCAACTGCAGTCGCGTGCGGGAAAGTATCACTTTCCGCATGAGTCATTTTTTCTACGACCGTATATACAAAAAGTATACCAACCCATTTTTCAAAAATTATTTTATTTTAACATACATACAAAACTTTAACTAAAAACTACTAATTATTATAAATATTTATATTAAAAACACAATAGTTATAACTTCCGAAGTAAAAAATCTAATAAGGTCAAAATTTGCATTATTTTACTTTCCCGCACTAGTGCGGGAAAGTGACACTTTCAAAATTAAAATGCGTGATGCGGGAAAATGGGTTAAAACGCACGGTCGTAGGAAAACACTATTTTCTTTCCAACAAATCGAAAATTTTGTTTTAGCAGCTAGCAATAATAGTGTTTGCAAAAACTACCTAATAACTTTTACCTGGTCACTATAAGTTTTTCATCTTTAGACAAGTATAACACTCAATTAACAAAATCCCCTACAATTATATTGTGGAGGAATCGGCAATAATGCTTTTAAAGAATATTACAAAAGAAAAAATTTAATAATATCCTTTTTGTATGTACCTACCTCAAAATCAAAAATAACAAGGGACAGAGAACCCCAATTTAGTCCAAACTTTTTAGATTGATCGCAAACCAACACAGCTAAATTTTACTCATTAAAAAAATATTTCGAGGATTTTGAAACAAAAACTACATTAAAGAATAATTTTACATCGAGGGTTGGTTGGGGTCAAAAATATATTTCCAAGTTAAAGGAACACGCGAAATACTTGATTTAACTAATTTACATCTTAACGATGATTATTTTAACCAAGATGTTGCATTTGACGTGTTCTGTTACTATTAGGCCTTATAAATCAAGAAATCTGTATGCTTAGTAACTAAATTGCTGGACAATTGCTTTCGAGCAAGAATAATTTCGTCTAAATATAACAGTTAATATTTTCTGAACCAGCTATGATATTGACCTACGGTTTTGAATCGTTGATAGATTCATCCCTAGAAAAACAGTTGTCAATATTGGATTTTCTTTAACTGTCAGAAAATTTTATATACCGGGTGTTAAAGAAGACGATGATTTTTGCTCCAATTTTAATGGCGTGTAACTTTCACAATAATATTTTTAAATTTTATCACTCTACGTCAATTGAATCACTGGTTCATAGCAAAGAAAGTAATTGGTCAAATTTTTGATATCTGTTATATTTTAAGAAACACCGATTTATTTTGGAAAACCTTGCTTTATTTTAACTTATTGGTAGCTAGATCTCACTGTGCGTTGTATCGTGCAAACTTTGCGAGTGATTCTTATACCTTATGAAGAGCTTTATTATGTTCAGTAAAAATAGTTTTACCTAAATGGTATGATGTACAGTGGCGTACTTATCAACACCTATGGTTTATGAGTATAGTGTTAGAAAGTTAGAAATTAATAAATACATTTTTTTCAATAATTAAATTTAAAAAATTACCTTTGTTAAAATTTTGTAAACACACTGTATAATATACCTGTAGTGCGATATAAAAAACTAAAAAATAAGAAAAAATCTAGGGCGAGTACTTTCCAATATAAAACAATCCTGAAAAATTGTGAGATACTCATAAACCATAGACATATAGGTGTTTATAAGTACGCCACTGTACATCATAACATTTAGGTACAACTATTGTTACTGAACATAATCAAGCTTTTCATAAGGTATAATAAGGTATAACGTATAATATACGATATAACGCACAGTGAGATCTAGCTACCAATAAGTTAAAATAAAGCAAGGTTTTCCAAAAAAATCGGTATTTCTTAAAATATAGCAGATATCAAAAATTTGACCAATAACTTTCTTTGCTATGAACCAGTGATTCAATTGACGTAGAGTGATAAAATTTAAAAATATTATTGTGAAAGTTACACGCCATTAAAATTGGAGCAAAAATCATCGTCTTTTTTAACACCCTGTATATAAAATTTTCTGATGGTTGAAGAAAATCCAACATTGACAATTGTTTCCCAAGGGATGAATCTATCAATCACTTAAAACCGTAGGTCGATATCATATCTGGTTCAGAAAATATTAACTGTTAAATTTAGACGAAATTTTTCTTGCTCGAAACCAATTGTCCAGCAGTTTATATAGTACACATCAATTTTTTAGACAAAACATAGTGTGACCCTAACAATTTGTAGTTAGGATGCAACTGAAATTAAAATGCTTAGTATAATATCTAATATAGGTATGTTAAGGGCATCCGAAAAAAAATCCTAAATTCTTCTTCAAAGTTACTAGCTATTTGCGAAATTATAACTATATACAGGGTGTCCCAGATAAGAATACATTCCACAGGGATTGCGTAAACTATATAAGATACAGAGATTGTTGAATTAGAACAAAATTGAACCCTACCAATTTCTGCAACATTGTCTTTTCAAATTTAATAACTTCGAACCCGTCCGAAGATATTTTAAAATAAAGTTTACATTCCCTTATTTTTTCTCCCCGTAATTAGATGTTTAATCCGACGTTTCACACCTTGTATTAATAACACGTTTTAAACTTAAAAACCCATCATCAATAACCATAAGGACAAATTTATCTTGTACTATAAACTTTCTTTTGTTTTCAAAGCCACCTAGAAATAATTTGTTCTGAACGTTGACACCAAATCATATCTAATTTTTCTTCTTTTAAATAATGTTCCATAATTTTTATTAAAAAAAAAAAAATTACACAACTCCTTAAGATATTAGACAAAAGTTCATTTGCACTAAACGATTACATTAACCAAATATGTCATTTGGCAAGTATCTATGTATAATTTATTTAAAAAAAGTGCCTATCACAGCCTACTATACAGTTGAGATATATGAAAACTAGGTTACGTTACGGAGATTAAAAATAAAATAGATTCAAATAAGGTAAATTTGCACTTATTCTTATTGAGGATGTCCGAAACGTGTTCTTAATACTAGGTGTAATACGTCATTGAATTATAAAGATGAAGGGGCATTTAAAAATAATAAAATAAAGTTTCCAGTCCATTTAATAAAGCAAAGTTGATAATGGTTTTGGAAAAACCAAACGTCGGATAAAAATCTAATTCCATCACATTGTAAAACAGAAAAAATGGTAATGCGAGTATAAACTTTATCTAACATATTCCTTAAATTAGAAAGATAAAAATAAAATTGCAAACTTTCGGTCTTGACCAAATATCTTCGGAGTTTTTTAAATTTTAAAACACAATGTTGCAAAATTTAGTAGAGCCCAACTTTTTTTCTAATTTAATCATCTCTGTATTTTATATGGTTTACGAGATCCCTGTACAGTGCATTCTTATCTGGGACACCCTGTATCATAAAAACATTGCGTTCTCTTGAAACGAATATAACGTCATTTTTTCGACAGTTTTGAAATAATAGACCATTATTATAAGTGTAACTTCGACACATAGATGTCGTCCTAGGTTACATCATCTCGCTTCACGCCTCATATTTGTGTACATAGTTGCGTGCATGACTTTCTTTCATCAGATCTCTCACTGAAGAACTATAATGTGATCAAATGCAACTGGGGATGGGTTTGACGAAATTCTTCTCCAGACATATTGGGCCAGCTTTTATAATCGATACAACTTAAACCGTTATAATAATAAATAAATAATAACGTTAAATTAACCTTATAATATGTCGGCACTAATTACGTCATTATGAAGTCATTATCACATTATTGGCATGTCAAATAATGACACTATAGTGACGTCATCGGTCTGTGAGATAATAACATCATCATGACGTCATTTTTAAAGTGCAGTTGACGTTTGAGATGACGAAATAGTAGTTTGTACAACAAAAGTGGATATGATGTCTATATTACACGAGAAAGTAAATTGAGCACGACGCCGTAGGCGGAGTGCTTAAACTTTCGAGTGCGATATAGACAATCCACTCGAGTTGAACAATATATTTTTTCTACGACCAAAATTACAAACCCTATGTTAAAAAAGGTAAAAAAAAAAGTTTGCAGGTTGCCGGGCTCGAACTCACGACCACTGGATCTATAGTAAAACGCTCTACCGTCTCGACTATCGAAGCGTTTAGGTAATTATGGTAAAACCAACTGAATAATGATGCTACATGAAATTAATTTTCTATGCACATTCAGCAGGTTGCATTATTGATAAATTTATTATAAATGCATATAGATATTGTTATATTGAACAAATTAATAACATATTGTATATACCATATACATTTAAATTATATAATTTAGTGTCTTAAAAAAGAAGGCGAAGCCTCAGTAAAAATACTATACTGTGATGATGGTCAGTACTTTTAAGAACAACATTGTAAATTTGGCTTCTTGACTACTGTGATTGGTCAATTTTATAACCTAACTAGGATGGATATGAAATTTTGCCGCACAGTTAACTGGAATAGCCTACTGCAAATTTCAATGTGGGAGTAAAAAAAAGTAATATCATAATAACGTCAGTCTACTGCCTGTGGAGAGTCATGTTATGATATGAGACATAAACTTACTCAAAACAAATATACGACAAGGTTTTTGTGATTTTTGTTGTTGTGTACTAAAGTTTCATAATTTTTTCTGTTGCAATAAAATTACGTTCTTTTATTTTACTTCTCAACAATTATTAAAACACTTACCTTGAATAATAAATTGGTACGAACTTAACAAAATAGGTCTTTATTATTAATAATTGTATTCACATTTAATCTACACAATACGATATACTGACATTTTTCACGGCTGTAACATTTACTGACCCATCCATTACCAAAGGTTAACTACCAATCATTTTTTGTTTAATCAAATGAAGTTTTAGATAGATAATGCAATTATTGTATTAATGAGAAAATATAGGTGTTCACTGGGTGACTATTCTGAATTTAAAAAATGCAGTTTCGATTTGTTTTTATTTTTGGGTGTCATTTTAAAATCAATATCGTGCGATTGGTATAATTGTGATTAATTTTTTGCAGATAACTTTTTATTTAGACCCTGTTTTTGTAACTGAATTGAGTAAATTCAGTACCTATAGATTTTTTTTAAGCTCGGACACGGGTATGTTACTATTATAAGTTGTGGTATTTTTTATACGAAAAATACAGTCACGTGCAAAGCCCTTCAAAACAGGATGGGTAAAAATTTAATTTCCAAGCAATTGATTTTAATAATTTTTAACACAATTGACATCAGTGGCGCATCCAGAGTTTGAGTCTGGTGGGGGTATTGGCAATATTTAAGTATTAAAATTTCATTTCGCTGAAAAGTACTGTAATTAATGTGACTGTGGAAAAAATAAACATAAGTTGTTATTAAGAATGATTTTTTTGAAAAACGCACAACTGCAGCTAAAAAAATTTATTATTTAATTCCTGGGGGGGTAATCACCCCCCCCCCCCATATATGCGCCACTACACTTAAATTACGTGTACGTGGCTTCCACACTTTTTTTCGACAACCGACGGCGACGCGCGATGTTTGTAGCAAAAGCAAACAAAGGGCAAAAACACTAATATTTTTAATATTGATAAAAAGATGTTTACATGCGTTTTATGTTCACATCTATAATCCACTTGTGACCCCCCCATCCTTCCATCCATGATTTTAATGCACGATGCAATGAGAGCAATATTTTTTGTTCGTTGGTTGGTTGCTTACCGCCAAAGAACACTAGATACAGAGCTTCGGCTTGCCGGGCCTGGATGTAACATTTGGATATACAACGGAAATTTAAAAATGTGAATTGTGATATAATATTAAGATTCGGTTAAGAACCGTTTGGAAACAATAAGTACCTCTATTAAATTGTTAAAAATAGAATATTTATAGAATATTGTAATGGAAAAAACAATTATAATAAAACAAAACATAAAAGATACGTTTATTTTAAATTGTTGGATTTTTATATTTTTTTTAGAGCTATCAAAAAGGTAATAATTTCTTAATTTATAATATTTTCAACTTAATTTGCATAAGTGATTACTTAGAATTTTTTTCTTTCGTAATATTAATTTCTAACTGATGAAGCCAATGAAGAGCCCAAAATGAGCTTTGAAGGGCAAAACAATGTTCATTAGAGTAAATTAGAACGAGTTTTCTTGTGCTGACTCATTTTAATTATTCTTACTAGAATGTCGGTTTCCTTTGTTATATTTTTCAAAAGATGGAAATGTAAACAATAATGTTACATTTGTCACGGTTACTGGATTGTCCCGTCACTGATTGGAAATCAATAACTAGGTCTAAAATGTAAGTAATTTGGTGTCTGCAAATAATTTTTAAAATGAAAAGTGTTTGCCAGAATACAGACAAAATTAAAATTTAAAAAGTTGTATGCCTCCCCTAGGAATCGAACCCAGAACCTCTCGATTAAGCCTCAAGGGCGCTGCCAATTGCGCTACGGACAACCTAATATTCTCTTACCAACTTCGGTCATATAACTTATTCAATTTTATGTTAGTTGTAACAGTCTGGAATCTCCTGGGATTCACAGACCGGGAAGGGTGTTATAACGGGAAAGAGAACTCATTCACTACCACTGACATGTAGCGATATCTGCCGGAATCAAAAAGAGATCTCTGAACAGTGAAATCTAGTCGAAAATAGTTTTAAAATGTAAGTATGTTGGTGTCTGCAAATAATTCTTAAAATGAAAAGTGTATGCCGGCGTGCGGACAAGATTAGGGTATTATAAGGGGAAAGGGAACTCATTCACTACCACTGAACATTAAAATCTAATTTTTGTATTATCCTATTCTCCCTCTATTATCAGGTCCTCCGTAGTACAATTGGCAGCGCACTTGAGGCTTAATCGTCAGGTTCTGGGTTCGATTTCCAGCGGAGGCATAAAACTTTTTTAATTTGAATCTCCGGTAAAAAAAATCTATTTGTAGTCACCCCGTATACCATTATATATTTACTTTAAAAGCTGCTAGGAACCTCATCATCGGTGTATTAAAACAATCTTTAATTTTTTCCATAAATGTAGGTCACGGAGAAAACCCGCACTTTTGTTTATAATTACATATTACCTATATTTTATACATGTAACAAATCACGATAATTAATAAATTATTATAAACAGCCATTTTCATTATTAACTGAACTGGGAAATTATGCCAGAATTAAATCCATTACTGTGGAGTACGGACTGTAAGAAATGTGAGAATAACTTTATAGTTATATTCAGTGAAATGCTTAATTGGGAGAAAACACTGTTCATTAAAAAATATGGGCCATTCTAAGGCGCTTGGATGTTTTATAAAACGGTTCCAATTTTCTGTTAACTTGCTTGGAGTGAAAAAAGAGGCTAATATTGCGTTTTATTATTTCTACTGAAATATTTTCATACAAACTACACCTTTTTTAATTAAATATGCAACCTATATTTATGAAATACCATAAACAGCATTCACTAAGTGTAAATTTAAGATGATTTTAATTTAATAATTACGAATATACAGTATTTAAGTAAATATTGTGAATATCAAGAATCTATTTCAACCTGCCCCTGATAACTAATTATTTTACAGATATTTAAAAAAAACTGCCCTCTTAGTAAATTAATAGTTAATAACTAGTATGGTATCAGCTTCCTTACAGTAACGGGCGGAGAATATTGCTACGACGAGGTTGTAGACCGAGTCTGGTAACCACACGAATGCGAATGCTGTAATTTTTTTTTTATGATAAAACACCTGCACTGTAGGAAAAATCCTTTAAGGCGCTCTGGGAGCGGTGCGAGTGCGAAAAAAGCGATTAACGTTGGTCTTGAAACGTTGAAGATTGTATTCATTGGGAAACACGACCTCAGGAAGATCATTCCACAAAGATGACGTTCTCCAGATGAAAGAATTCTTGAACAATGAAGTTTGAGGAGTACTAAGCTGAACAACATATGGATGAGCGGTAGTGGTTCGCCGTGTATTTCTGTTTTGCATTGCTCTAGGTGGAATCAAATGGGCAATGTCAGTCGAACACATGCCATATAAATATCTATAAAAGAGAGCCAAATCACCAACCTGTCTTCGATGCTCCAGGCTATCGAGGGTCTTGGTCAGCTCGGGGTCGCCGATCAGACGAACGGCTCTCCTTTGAATGGAATCCAGTAGCCGAAGGGTGTGCTTGGGTGCAGAGCTCCAGACATGAGAGCAATATTCTAATGATGGTCGAATCTGGGCTTTGTAGAGTGTCAAAAGTTGATGAGGTGTGTACAACCTTTTGGTGCGGAAAAGTACACCAAGTTTCTGTGCAGCTGCCTTGGCAATTGCGGCAACGTGATCATGCCAAGACATATTACCTCCCAGATTGACCCCCAGCAAATTAATAGACGGTGCCAGGGGAATTGCGTGTCCTGCCATGACTATATCCGGTTCTGCAATGTTAACCTTTTTGGAGAAGACTGCTGCCTGGGTTTTCTTAGCGTTAAATTCGACTTGGTTACTGTCACCCCAAGCCAAAATTTCTTCCAGGTCATTGTTGAGGCGCAATACTTTATGAACCTTACCGTAAGTGTGATATACAAACTTTTTATTTATGACCCAGATATTTAATTTTCCAAAACGTTCAAAAGGTAGACCATGCTTTCATTAGCGTCAGGTATTAATTTAACTTTAGATATTTATAATGGTTAAGCATTTTTTGAATAAATCAATTGTAAAAAATTGCTGCTTTTTTAATAAAAATAAGTTACGTAACGAGTTTATTACATCACTAGTAATGTAATGAGCTCATTACATCACTAGTACGAAATTACAACTTATTACGTAACTCAAAGAGGCTCACTGGGTTACGTAATAAGCTCATTTTAGTGTGGGTCTTAATAAAATATATATAAAATAATAAATCATCAAGTAGGTACCCAACATACATCCTGGAGGAACATCAAGGGTGGAACATGTAGTGTATTTCTCCTATAAATATCATTGAAACATTTAAAAGTATTTGGGTTGAAAATATATATTAAAAATATTTGACAGTCAGTAGTACATTGAATAAAAATACGCAATGGGTTTTTACATCGATTATTACGAAATTAGAATGCCCATTATAATAGCCGTTTCTTAAGGCTTTGTTACTCGAGGAAACCCTTAACTGTTCCTTGACTTGACATTGATTGATATAACAGTTCCTTGGGGAATCCTTAAGGACTACTTTTTGTCTATAAAGTTTGTTGTTAATAAATACGCGTATTATGCCCATATTTATAGTTCATCCTTGAGGAAGCGCCGATACCTAAGGAAGTCTCACGTTCCAAAACAGATTGTTTACACAAAAACTAGTCCTTAAGGATTCGTCAAGGAACTGTCAATATCAATCAATGTTAAGTTAAGAAACACTTGAGATTTTCCTCGAGTAAGGAAGCCTCAAGGAACGACTATTAATATGGACATAAGTTATTTCTATAATACCCTGTGCAACGTACGGCCTTTTTACATTGGATGCAATTGCAAGGAAAATGGCCTGGAAGCATGCGCTTCGATGACGTTTTAATCAGCTGATGCACGTTTTCCCATTTAAAACCTGCATCAGCTGTTTAAAAGGCCGACAAAGCGCATGCTTTCAGGCAATTTTTTCTTGCAATTGCACCCAATTTAAAAAGGCCTTAGCTAGGGGCTGACCAGGCGGGCAGCTGCCAGGAGCGCAACCCTTTGAGGAGCGCACTTTCCTATGATAAAAGAAACTGCACTTGATTATACAAATTCGGAACGGTGCGCGACGCCCCTAACTTAACACAGAGAATGTGTACCGATTTCCGAAGTTACATATTTAAAAATAGGTACTTTACACAGAAATCTTAATTTCATCACACTCGTACATTCACATACTTTTGAGCAAATGGAATGTATGAAAATCAAAGCTTAGCTGCCGTAGCTTCTGATTTTGGTTTTCTAACAGGACTTTATACTAAACCTCCACTAAAGAATTATAAAGACATCCATCTCCGATCTCGCATTAAAATACAAAAATGATTTAAATGCCTAAATGAACGAACTCGTATTGGTTTGTCTCCCTTCCTACTTAATAGTAAGTAAGATCAATGTTATGCTTAAATGTATACATAACTTAAATTACACTTTCAAACTTATTATATCGTTTCTCTTTCTAGAAACTTAATCTTTGGAGGGCACAAAATTCAAATCTTATCAGGGGCGCTTATAACCATAGCTACGACGCTGCCCTGTAGTATAAAGATACATATCCTAGTAAATAAAAAATAAACAAGGTTACACAGTATTTTACAAAAAAAAAACATAAAGTGGAGTTAAAAATCTACTTTCTCTCTTATTTTATTTAAATTGTTTATACTAAAATTTAAAACACTCTTATTTTCTTTACTTATTCTTTACACGTAAAGCTTTAATTCGTTAGGTACGTGCCAAGAATATAAAGAAGAATAGTCATGAAGGATATGGAAGGTTATTTATTATTGTGCAAAAGTTTGAAGGTATGTTTAGTGTTCCATAAAAAAGGGAAACCTTCTAGACAAAGATTTTTCTGGATTATTCGTTCGGTAGTGGCCGCCGGCCGGCACGGCCCGGAGGCGCGGCTTTATTTTTAATATTTATTATATTTTATTATAACATAACCAAAGCTGCTACGTTATAGGATACCCTGGACCTTATAGGCCTAAGTATGCTGGCACTTTCGTCAACCCCAGCAAAAAAAAGCTGCAACGTTGGAGTTGAAATAGCAAACCGTCGGCCGGCTGGGCAGGTAAGTAGGCATTAAAATTCTCCAAACTGCTGTAAATGGCCGGAAATTTTTGCGAGCTCTCTACCATTGTATTGCGGTGTTAGTTTGATCTTATTAAATTAGGATGCAACTTACCTACGGAACACTGTCGCGCGGTGGACAGCGTTCAATATAGAACGTTCCTTTTAAAAATAGGGATTTGCACTGCATCATAAGATATTGGTCAACATTACATGTCAATGAGTACAACTTTTTGTCTTGTATTTTTAATTTAGATATGTAAAAATGGGTACGCCTATGGTTCGAATACAAACGTTTCAGCTTTACTTATAACTAGTCTGATTAAAAAATGCTACTCGTATATGTGCCTATTTACTAAGAAGCAGTAATTGTAAAGTGTTTACCTTATTTATTATGTATTTGTCGAGTTATTCAGAATTAGAGTGTGAAAATACGCCATTTGAAATTATAAAAAATGTTAATAATATACTGGAAAATCTATTACCAGAAAAAACACACCGCGCTGAAGAAAGTGTCATGTATTAAACAACAAATCTTTATTGGTATCGATAGCGTAGAGTCGTAGAGAATAGAGCTAATTTATAGAACTATTTTTAATTGAAATCTTCCTTGTTGGGTGAATTTTTTAAATTAATGTTTAATGCATCTTTCTTTAATTAAATTTAAAATTTTTCATTCTGATTAATCTAGAAGTCAATCCAGGATTAGTTCTTCCTATGACATATAAAATATGAAAAAATGAAAAAGTTTAACTACAAATAAAGGAAAAACCTATTAAGAAACTATGAAACCAGATATTAAGTGGAACATAATTCTAAGTATACTAATTTTAACACTAGTGTGGAAATATTTTTTTCACATTTCAAATGCTTTTTAATAATTCTTTGTTGTCGTAGGAAAAATAGTGTACATTACTCGTGTGAAAGTGATTATTCTAAAACTCGGAGAATTTGCGCACTCGGCTAACACCTCGTGCTAAATATCTCCTAGTTTGAAAAGTATCACTTTTATCACTTGTTATGTAATATATTATTTTATATTGTTAACCATATTTAATTTTTATATGATTTATCTAAAATACTGTGACACTCGCACATTGTATATAATGTACATAGTATAGTATATTACATAACGAGTGATGAAAGTGATACTTTTCAAACGAGGAGATATTTAGCACGAGGCGTCAGCCGAGTGCGGAAATTCTCCGAGTTTTAGAATAATCACTTTCACACGAGTAATGTACACTATTTTTCCTACGACCACAAAAAATTATTAAAAAAAAACCTTTGATTTGTAAAAAAAATATTTCAACTCTAGAGTTGAAAAAAAATATTTCAACTCTAGAGTGGAAATACAAAGCACACTATTTAATTTAAACATATGATGCCAATTTAATAGATCGAAAGGTCACAGGTTCAAATTCCATCAGGAGTACTTGACTTTTTTTTATAAAAACATTGAATAAATTATAAAATTATTTTGAATTGAAATCTTCCTTCTTGAATGATTTTTTTTATTTAATCAAGGAAAGATACATTAAAAATAAATTTAAAAAATTCACCTAACAAGGAAGATTTCAATTCAAAATAATTCTATAAATTATTTAATGTTTTCAAAAAAAAAAATTAAGTGCTCCTGATGGGACTTGAACCTGTGATCTTTCGATCCGTAGGTCATGGCTCTAGTGTCTACGCTATAGCGACCCATAAACATTTCCTGCTTAAGTTTAATATATGACATTTTCTTCAGCGGGGCTTGTTTTGACTGGTAATAGATTTTCCAGTATATTCTTAATTTTTTTCTAATTTCAGATGGCGTATTTTCACACTAATTCTGAATCACTCGACAAATACGTGATAAATAAACTAAACTGCTTTCTAAAATTTTTTCTTTTTAATAAAAAGGTGTGGTCTGTCAAATTGGCATCATATGCTTAAATTAAATAGTGTGCCTTGTATTTCCACTCTAGAGTTGAAATATTTTCTTTCAACACGCGTGTGATATTCGGCGTTTTCGAGACAAGTTAACCGTGCTTTTTTTCTCATTTTCATAGGTGGTCGTAGGAAAAATGTATATTGTATACTTTACATACTTTTTTTAAAATAGTTTGTCCCTGTACTATCCTGATTAGTTTTTAGAAATAGAAACGCTAAAAAATATACAACTTTGTTTCGTCCATAAAAACAAATAGAAGTATTTTCTATCCGGATCATCGCCGTTGCGTGCAAACGATAGAGCACTTTATCACGAACCTAGCCAATCATGTAATGGCTAGGTAACATGGTAATTAGTTATAGTAAAAACGTACCTATTTAAAACAGTTATTAACCTATTTTTTAAATAATAAAAATAAAATGATTTTTATGTAAACAAACATATGTATGCTATAATTAGAGCTGGGTGATACTGAAAATCCTATCAAATATCGATATACAAAAAATGTCGATATACAGGGTGCTACAAATTCGTATGCGTATAAGGGGATCTCTAGAACGGTACAAGATACGACGATGGTTAAATTGAAGCAAAGTTGTTATTTTAGGGCTTAATATTCAGAATACTTTCGGAGAAACCAGAAATTTTTAATTTGGATTTTTAATTCTTGCGCCTTCATTTTTAACTTGGAAAAATACCAGAAAACACTTTTTTATAGCCGTTTTTTATGTTCTACAATACGGAGGCATTCGTTTTCCAATTCGACGTTTCGTTCTTTAGATACCAATCTCAAGTCAATTTTTTTAAAAACGGACCTGGAATTTTAAATACAGTTTAAGGGACTTCTAAGCTTTAGAAATTTAAGACAATTTAACGTTTTTTAAATTTTAACGTTTTGTCATCTAATAACACATTTTTTAAAATTATCTGTTTGTATCATTAGGGTCTTGAATATTTAAAGTTAAACTAAAAAAAAATTTTATGATTTGAAGAATCCGTTTTTACTCAAAGAGGAGAGGAGATATTTGATATTTTATAAAAAAAAGGCCCAAAGTCTCTCAAATATTTTTCTTTCTGTATATTTTTATTACATGTTTCGCAATCATCAGATCTTATTAACAGTAAAAAAAAATTTAATTGTTTTTGAAACAAACATAAGCACATCACAGTAACATAACCTAACATAGCAGTTACCTTATTTTTTCACTCGGGAGCATTAATTTTTTTGTGTTTTTAAAAACTATAGGAATTAATAATATGTATATGTTATACATATTATTAATAAAATAAATAAAATTAAAAATAATAATTTAAAAAAATTGAATTACTTAGTGCTCATGCCTTGAAAACTTACTTACTTTCTAGAGTATTATTTTGGTAAATCTTATTGAAATAATAAGCGACCTAAACACCATAACTTTCTGTAATGTAATTTTAATATTCAAGTAATCCTAGAAATATTTTTTAGAGCCGTAATAGTAAAGAGAGTATAATTTGAAATACTAATGAATATGTTAAACTTTTAAAAACCTTTAAATTATATTAAATTTCTAAAGCTTAGAAGTCCCCAAAACTGGTTTTAAAATTTCAGGTCCATATCTAAAAAAATGACTTGAGGTTGGTATTTAAAGAACGAAACGTCGAATTTGAAAACTAATAACGCCATCTCGTGGGACATAAAAATGGCTATGAGAAAGAAATTTTTTATTTTTTTCCCAAGTCGAAAATAAAGGTGCAAACAATTAAAAACCAAAACTAAAAATTTTGGTATTTTTCGGATATCTCCGAAAGTATTCGGAATATTTACAATTTTTTTTCACCAAATTACAATTAAAAATGACATTTTAATCAGCTGATGCAAGTTTTCCCATTTAAAACAACCATTGACTTGTAATTGCACTTGTGGATTACGCAATCTTCACAGACGGTTCTAAAATGGACGCTGGTGTGGGAGCCGGGGTCTTTTCCGAAAGTGTACAAATACTCCCCAACTATTATAGTATTTTTTAGGCAGAAGTACTGGCAGTAGAGAAGGCGGCCAGTATCCTGCAAGAACACCTTGGCCTGGGAGTAGCCTCGTCAATCACCATATTTAGTGATAGTCAGGCGGCGATTAAAGCAATCTGTTCCAGCAGCGTCAAATCAAAGCTCGTAAAGCGATGCCGCAACAATCTATGTACACTTGGCAACCAATATCGGATTACTCTGTGCTGGGTTCCTGGACACTCCAAAATAGATGGCAACGAGGCTGCCGATGCGCTCGCAAGAGAGGGCGCAGGCATGCCAGCTGATCTAGCAGACAATACAGTGAACAAACCACTGGGATTAGTCAAAGAGGAGATTGATTACACGGCCAAGTAGCTTACACAGAACAGATGGACAGGGTTGACAACCTGTAGTACCTCCAGGCAACTGTGGCCCACATTCGATAAAAAGAGAACCGCAGAGCTATTGAGACACAGTCGGAAAGACGTAAGAAATATTACTGCGGTTGTTACCGGACATTGTCTCTTCGGTAGACCTGCCGAACGTATGCAAATACCCACTAACGACTTTTGCAGAAGTTGCAGAGATGAGGAAGAGGAAGAAAGTATTCAACATTTTCTGTGTGAATGCCCTGGCCTCGCAAGAAGAAGGTTCACTGCTCTGGGTGAACCATTTTTCGATAGCCTGGAGGAACTAAGCAACTTACAACTACGACTGAGCAGGTTTCTGAACAGTAGTGGCTGGTTTGAATGAGTTGTTAAAATCCTTCTGCAATGTACGCCGCACTAACATCAGAGATCTGATGAAGGTGGGCTCTACGGAACACGTGTAGTATTACAACGGACCTAATCAGGACTACGTGAGACTGTTTGGTCTGAACCAAAGGTCTGCCACTCTTACCTAACCTAACCTAACCTAATTGCACTTGTGACTTGCATCTAATATATAAAGCCCATAAGGCGCATGCTTTCAGGTAGTTTTTCCTGAAATTGCACCTAATATAAAAAACTCTTTATAATCTTTATAGGTACAATATTGATGACCTGATGACAAAAATGAAATTATTTTTCCCGTTTATATTCTTGTTTAAAAATATGTACAGAAAACAATGGTCTTATTTCAATAACAATAAAATGAAGCAATCAATTGTGTGTTCTTGCACTATCAATTTTCATCTTTTGCGTTTATTGTCTTTTACAATGTTACGTGTTACTATATTTGTCAATATGATTGTGATCTAACCTTTTTGTGGTTGGTATCTTTCATTATTGAAATCAAATTTGGTAAATAAGGAACCAGATTTCGTTTTTGATCAAATTAGCTAAATCAGTACCTACTACACGAAGCAAACTAGCTGATAGTAAAAATTTTTGAGTATTCTGTATAATAATTGTCATAAAATACAGAATCACATTTTAGTATCTGGAAATATAAAATTATATTAATTACAATTTACTAGAAAAGTAATACTCTGTACAAGAACTTCTTATAATATTAAATTACGATATTTTCTAATAAGAAACACTATTTTGTCATCTGCTTTTACTAGATTTTATTGTAATATTCTTATAGTTATTATTACTTAATAGCCAGTTTTTGCCAACCAACAAAATCCCGCTATTCGAATTTTCAAACGCTGAAATCTCAGCAACCGCTGACTCTAAAACCAGAATTTTGCTTCGTTACAAAGAATAATACTTGCCGCTCAATATGAAACAGGTTTTTACCAAATAGTTTTTATACTTTCAGAGAAATTTGCCTTTGAAATATAAATATTGCGGGATTTTGTTGGTTGGCAAAAACGGACTAATATCTTATTATGGTGCGATATTTTCTAACTTTTTTTTTTGCTTTTACTATATTTTAGTGTAAGAATTATAAAATTCTATATATGATGTACAGTGGCGTACTTATAAACATCTATATGTCTATGGTTTATGAGTATCTCTCAATTTTTTACGATTGTTTTATATTGGAAAGTACTTGCCCCCTAGATTAGGTGAATTTTTTCTTATTTTTTAGTTTTTCATATCGCACTACAGGTATATTATACAATCTGTTTACAAAATTTTAACAAAGGTAATTTTTTTAATTTAATTTTTGGAAAAAATATATTTATTAATTTTTAACTTTCTAACACTATACCTACTCATTTCTAATACTATACTTATAAACCATAGACATATAGGTATTTATAAGTACGCCACTGTACATCATAACATTTAGGTACAACTATTGTTACTGAACGTAATCAAGCTTTTCATAAGATATAATAATCACTCGCAAAGTTTGCACGATAAACGCACAGTGAGATCTAGCTACCAATAAGTTAAAATAAAGCAAGGTTTTCCAAAAAAATCGGTATTTCTTAAAATATAGCAGATATCAAAAATTTGACAAATTACTTTCTTAGCTATGAACCAGTGATTCAATTGACGTAGAGTGATAAAATTTAAAAATATTATTGTGAAAGTTACACGCCATTAAAATTGGAGCAAAAATCATCGTCTTCTTTAACACCCTGTATATAAAATTTTCTGGCAAAGAAGAAATCCAACATTGACAATTGTTTCCCAAGGGATGAATCCATCAACCATTTAATACCGCAGTTCGATATCATATCTGGTTCAGAAAATATTAACTGTTAAATTTAGGCGAAATTTTTCTTGCTCGAAAGTAATTTGTCCAGCAGTTTAGTTCTCTACATGTTTCAAATGTTTCATCATCAAAAGAAACAAGGTGTAACTCATCAAAATTAAAAAAGGAAGTTGGCTGTCCTCATAATGGAGCTTTGAGAAATGTGATCATGTTAAAGGATTAACTGAAAAAACATAATGATATGAATATAAATGGCATAATTTGAAGAAAGTTGTTAGTATTAAAATTTACATTATTATATGGGGTTGATATATGGGTAAAAACTAAAGAAAACTGGGGAACACAAAAGGTGTAAGGGAAGAAAAGTTTTTTAAATTATACCATTTATATTCATATAATGTTAATTCTTTAACATGGATACATTTTCAAATCTCTTTTAAGAGAATAGTTTATTCTCTTTCTTAATTTTCTTAAATTAGACCTTGTTTCTCCTAACGATGAATGTTTATACATTAGAAACTTGTAGAAAACCATTTTTTAAAACATCATAAATATACTATGTACATACCAGTACAGGAAGACTTAAAGTTGCTTATTTTCTTCTATTTAAATGTCCACTCCACTTCAAGAATGGACTACTTCCTCAATTTAAATAAATATTTGTTATCCATTGCTTCTTCATTTACAAGACAACAAACAAACGTTGCCATATTTAAGCCTAAACAAAAGCTTTAATGTGGTATCTGGGATACCCACTTTAAATAATTTAATTGTTATTGGCAACATACATTACTAAATAAAGAATTTTATTTTATGTAATATTTCGCTTTAAGAGTTTATTTAAATGCTATTTAGGTAGGTAGTAATAATTAAATAACTAATGGGGTTAAAATAACACTATTCGGTAACTAAAAATTGAACATATTTTATAAATATTTAATAGTTTTATATTTTGTATACCAATAGTACGTTCCAACCATGGAATAAATTCAAATGTCGTAAAGTTATATTAAACATAATATACAGAGTGATTCATTAAGACTGGTCACCGGCCATATCTGGGAAACTACTGGGCATAGAACCTCAGGGAAAAATCGTAATTAAAGTGACTATGAGAAAGTCCTGGAAATAATTCGTAAGTTCTGCATTTTTTTGCAAGAGGACCTAATTGAAAATTTTATATTAAAGTTCTAAATTTCTCTATTAAGGTATATCTTTGTTGTAACATCATTATAAAGCTTGATTAATTCTGAATCATCTTGGGGGTTCATTGGTGTATTGACCTTGATAAGAATGGGTTAAGCTATTGAAAGAGTAATCATTTAAATTGCTGTAACTTCTAAACGACATATCCGATTTTTGTAAATTTAAGCTTTTTTAGAAGAGAAAGGTAAGTACTTTTAATTATCGTATCCATTGGAACACGATAGTTCCTGAAAAAAATTGTTAGAGGGCACAATTTGTAATATTAACAGTTTTTTGATTTTATCCCAAAAACTTAAATAGCATACATTATTTATTTATTTTTATTTTGGAAAATCAGAGAATATACAGGGTTTCCCAAATAGACAGCGCAAATTAAATCTACTTTTTTTAATTGAACACCCTATATAATATAGTATTTTTTAATTCCCCACAAAGTTCTACGCTTATTTTGTATAATATGTCATATGTCTGAATTGAATTGTTTTTGAGTTAGTGACCTTTAGAATATGCCATTTTTAATCTTTAACAGGTATCGTAGAGAACAATGACTTTTACCTCCATATCTATATTTTTTATTCTCTATTCAAAAATACCAATTTTCGGTTCCACATTTTAAACAAAAAATGGTTTTACAGCTTAACATGTTAAACCGGAAGTTGTAAGTAACTTTTAGATAGAGAACTCCAAGATAGGGAGGTGAAAACCATTTGTCGCAAAGATGCGCCATTCCAATGCTTACAGCCTGTTAAAGTCTGCAGTGGCCAAATACCCAAAAATATATTTCTAATAAGAATACGCAATATACAATCATATAGACATTATTAAAAATATCTTTCATAGCATGCCGAGAAAATTAGAATAATACCTCCCGCGCACTAGCAACTTTTCCGAAGCAACTGTTTAATCACATAAATGGAACATACATAACTAAATGTAATCTCGCGCACGGGCGATTTTTAAATCGAAGCAACTAAAAAATTACAACACGTCCTATTTTGAACGCGATGAAACTGTTGACGGTGATTATCAGCCACGCTTGTTTAAACCTGTCGCCGCGCACCGACGATTTTTTAGTTGCTTTGTTGACTATTATGGTTTATCTGCAGTCCTGTTTTACATGGTAAACACAAGTCTTAATAAGAAATAATGTCTGTAGATACTGAATTGTTAATTATAGAGGTGGAAAAACGCCCAGCTTTTTATAAACTAAAAGAATACTCTGATAAAATTTTAAAAAAGAAATTATGGATTGAGTCTTTGACTTAGTTTTGAATGAACCCAAAATAACTTTTTTTTGCTTTTTTTTTAGTTAAACTGAGAGCACAAACACACATGCAATTTCTACAAAATCCATAGTTGAATTGAACTTTATAAGCAACTATTCTCTAGATACGCGCTGCCGGAGATAACGGGCAACTTTTTGGGTGACTAAACTATGTAGTTGCTTATAACAAAAGTTGCTAGTGCGCGGGATGCATATTGGGACACTTTTTTAAGTCCACTTTTAAAAAACAAATACAGTAGACTCCCGATTATGCAAAATAATGTGGACCGGACCGATTTTGGATAATCGAAATTTCGGATAATGCAAAGATTGAGGAAAATCATTAACTATAGGAGAAGTAACTATAACATATCAATGTACTTTTATAGATGTACTTGTACACAAATCATAAATTCTAATACTTATGTATATACATTAGTATGTATTCATACTTATAAATTCAAGAAAGGGGTAATTGGTACTTGTTTTAATTTTAAAGTCTGTCGCAAGAATCATTTCGGATAATCCGGTTCATGGGTCGTTTCGGATCACGCGGAGTTCGCATATTCGGGTTTCGGATAATCGGGAGTCTACTAAACTGTTGGACAATTGCTTTCGAGCAAGAAAAATTTCGCCTAAATTTAACAGTTAATATTTTCTGAACCAGATATGATATCGACCTACGGTTTTGAATGGTTGATAGATTCATCCCTTGGAAAACAATTGTCAATGTTGGATTTTCTTTAACTGTCAGAAAATTTTATATACAGGGTGTTAAAGAAGACGATGATTTTTGCTCCAATTTTAATGACGTGCAACTTTCACAATAATATTTTTAAATTTTATCACTCTACGTCAATTGAATCACTGGTTCATAGCTAAGAAAGTTATTTGTAAAATTTTTGATATATGCTATATTTTAAGAAATACCGATTTTTTTGGAAAACCTTGCTATATTTTAACTTATTGGTAGCTAGATCTCACTGTGCGTTTTATCGTGCAAACTTTGCGAGTGATTCCTTATGAAAAGCTTGATTATGTTCAGTAACAATAGTTGTAACTAAATGTTATGATGGACAGTGGCGTACTTATAAATACCTATATGTCTATGGTTTATAAGTATAGTATTAGAAATTAATAAATACATTTTTTCCAAAAATTAAATTGAAAATGTATCTTTGTTAAAATTTTGTAAGCACACTGTATAATATACCTGTAGTGCGATATGAAAAATTAAAAAATAAGAAAAAATTGACCAAATTTAGGGGCGATCATAACATTTAAGTAGGTACAACTATTGTTACTGAACATAATCAAGCTTTTCATAAGGTATAAGAATCACTCGCAAAGTTTGCACGATACAACGCACAGTGAGATCTAGCTATCAATAAGTTAAAATAAAGCAAGGTTTTCCAAAAAAAATCGGTAATTCTTAAAACATAATAGATATCAAAAATTTGACAAATCACTTTCTTTGCTATATTATTGTGAAAGTTGCACGCCATTAAAATTGGATCAAAAATCATCGTCTTCTTTAACACCCTGTATATAAAATTTTCTGACAGTTAAAGAAAATCCAACATTGGAAATTGTTTCCCAAGGGATGAATCTATCAACTATTTAAAACTGTAGGTCGATATCATATCTGGTTCAGAAAATATTAACTGTTAAATTTAGGCGAAATTTTTCTTGCTCGAAAGCAATTGTCCAGCAGTTTATATTCAGCAATTTGAAAACTAAAAACCTAATATATGGTCTTAAGTTCCGCAACTTTTACACAATTTAACTGTAGCTGTATTTTTTAAAGTTTCCGAAATCCCAATGATCAGGCTCGAATTTGGGTCACCCTATACGCTTTGCCTACATGTTAGTCTATTTTTTATACCATTCTTTGTAAGTTACCAGTACAAACATCTAATGTTATGTAAGTTTAATTTTTCAATTAGACAGTGCGCCTACTCGTCTACGTAAAGAGACACTCCTAACCTAGACAAGATTGAATCGAAAGCATCCGATGGCGACGTCACAACGCAAAAAAAAATGTGTAAGAATCCTCATGCCAAATCACCATTGCAAAATATTTTTAGAAAGTTGACAAGTCATTCAGAAGACATATTCATATTATTATACGAAGGAGATCAATAAACTTCAATTTACTCATGGGCGTCGCATCGTCGAAAATGAATCTAGGGGAAACAAAAAAATAATATTTTTTAATAGTAAAGTATAAGGTAATAGAGATATTTGCTTCTCAGACGAATGCACGTTTATATTAAATGAGCCGAATATACAATATTATCTGTTCTAGAACCTACAAGATTAACATGCGTCTTGCATGCACTTGAACCCAATACCCTCAGAAAGTAAATGTTTGGGCAGGAATTTTTGGACATCGCATCATTGGACCATTTTTTAATGACGGAAATCTTACGGGTCCAACATATTTAAATCTTCTTCAAAGTCAAATTGGACCCACACTGGAGGAAGTCACTGATCAAAGGAGATTTAGTTCCAAATGGATGGCTGCCTGGCCCATAATTAGCTTGACGTACGCGAATACCTAAATAATGCTTTTAATGGGCACATTGTCGGTCCAAACTCAACAATTAATTGGCCAGCTAGGTCTTCTGACCTCTCACCAAACGACGTCTTCCTTTGGGGACATTTAAAAAATGTTCTTTATAAAAGTGTTAGTCCGTTAAGTTAAATGAAGGCGGCGAAACATATTGAGTGGTTTAATAAATATTACTACATTATATTTTAAACCTTAAAGCATGATTTTGTAAAATTGTGTTTTGTATTATATCTAAATAATACCACTTACAACTTTATAGTTTTTTTGACAAACTTAAAAGAAATAAGTCGTTATTTTTACAATAAAATATAGTTTATTTCCTATTAGTAGTAACGTTTATTAAATATTTTAATAAATGCATGCATTTCTTAAGATATTAGTATACAGAATATAACTTTTCTATTAAATTGTATTTAATATCATTTTATATTACCAGGTAATAAAATGAGATTCTGTACTTATGATAATTAATATACATAATACTAAAAATGCAGTTATAATAAAGCCAGTTTGATCCGTGTATATACGAAATTAAAAATAGCAACTGACAAGAATATTACCAATTATTGTAATAAATAGTATGTTTTTGGAGATATCGAAATAATCTGTCCAAAATTAGCTAAAGGAAATCTCGAAAATGTAAAATGTAGGTGGTGTGTGCTAAATGTAAATGGACGCTGGCTACACAAGATGGAATGTTACTAGATTTAGTCGATATTTTACGGAGAATACATTAGTATTATTATAAGTAGGAAAATATCGCCAGAAGGGCGTCAGAAGACGCCATAGTTTAGTACCTACTTAGTAGAAAATTTTACATTTTAATGACATTTCGCAAATATTTCCGTTATAACAAAAACAAAATTTAAAAAATTATTTATTTCCATCTGTCAAAACTTGAAAGCAACGTACTGAAATTCTTTGTTTAGATAAATAAATGAAAAATTTATATGGGATCAAAAACTGTGCCACTTTTCCAGTTTTCAGCCTATACTAAGAAGTAAAAATTTCAAAGAAAATGTTAAATAAAACTACTAAAATTTATATTTTCTTCTTCGTAGACTCTTCTATACAGGGTACTGCACCTCACCTCCCGTCTTCTATGCTTCACTTAATAATTAAGTTAGGATTTGGATATTTTGCAGAATTTATCTGTATACTAGGGCGCATTTCAGAAAAATATTTTTATTTATACAGGGTGTGCCAAAAAAGTGTGACGTTATAAGGATCTATTTTTTTAGATTACATGCTATATATTCTTACTTATTTGGATGCCTCTTACAGTTGCTTTCATACCCCTAAAATTTTAAGGAAATCAGTTCAGTATTATAGGCGAAAAAAAATTAAAAACTAAGAAAAATCAGTTTTGTACCACTGGTTTTAAAAAGTATTAAAAAATAAAAATATTGCCTTGTTATTAAAATTATACAAAGGTACTTAATAAATAAGGTCGAACAGTCTCGTTAACCAAGTTTGATTAATACTAATTGTACAGGGTGTCCAAAGTTTAGTGTCAAACTTTAAAGCAATTTATTTTTCTTATTTCAAGTTGGAAACTCTGTATATAATTATGTCATTCAATGCAGAATTAAAAATCAAACATGTGTTCTAATTACAACCCTATCGCAATTTCTAACGCATCAAGACTTATTTACAGAAAATTTATTTTATCAACTATTCCACCAGTCATTATTATAAATAAATATCGAAGGAGGTTTTACAAAACACTTTATTGATATTAAAGTTTATTAAAGTGGCAAAAGCCCATTTTGACTTTAGTTATTATGTAGTTTCAAATATTGTTAGATTATTATTAAGAAGAGCCCGTAGATATGATTTTCATATTAGAAGCACGCGAAAAGAATTTTTTTTGTTACTTTAGTAAACGTTAATACCAATAAATGGTTTTTCAAAGCCACCTTTGATATTTATTCATAATAATGACTGTTGGAATAGTTGAAAAAATTAGTTTTCTGCAAATAAGTTTTGATGGGTTAGAAATTGGGTCAGGGTTGTAATTAGGACAAATGATTGATTTTTAATTCTGCAACGAATGACATAATAATATACAGGGGTTCCAATTTGAAATAAGAAAAATAAATTGATTTAAAGTTTGCAAAGTTTGATACTAAACTTTGGACACCTTGTACAATTCGTATTAATCAAACTTGGTTAACGAGACTGTTCGACCTTATTTATTAAATACCTTTGAATAATTTCAATATCAAGGCATTATTTTTATTTTATATTAATTTTTAAAACCAGTGATGTAAAACTGCTTTTCCTTAGTGTTTTTTTTTCGCCTAAAATACTGAACCGATTTCATTAAAATTTTGGGTGTTTGTAGGCGTTTATAAGAGGCATTCCAATGGGTAAGAATATTTATAGCATGTAATCTAAAAATATAAATCCTTATGACGTCACCCTTTTTTGGAACAAACCCTATATAAACAAACATATTTTCCTGAAATGCGCCCTAGGATACATGTAAAGTCTGCAAAATATCAAAATTTTAACATAATTAATAAGTGAGCTATAGAAGACGGAAGGTGAGGTGCAGGACCCTGTATATCCCTCAATGAGGGAATATTTCCTTCATCCGTTAGTTATGTAATTTAGAAAATTCCACACCTATAATTTTTAACCAATTAAAACGTGTATTTTTGACAGATTACCATGGCAACGAATGGATTTTAGTGGAAATATTTTCCTCGTTGGTACCCAACAGCGAATTATACTGGAAATTTGTTGACGTTTATAATAAGAATATTTTTTTTGAAAATCTGGTTCTTATTTATTTACATGATAATTTTGATACATTTCAATTGCAAAGCTAAAATGTTGTTTTTTGGACACCTCCTTTCTTCTTATTGGCGAAAATGCAGGACTTGGAATGGAATGAATTAAATGTCTATGTCTAATGAAATATATACAGGGTGTCCGGTAACTTATGGGCCATAGAGTAACTGGAGATACTAGACATTAAACTAAGCCGATTATGTCATATAAGTTTTTTCGGATTGTCAATTTGTTTTTTTTGTTAATTTAATTATTTACTATGTTTTTTTATGCTTTGGGATGTTTAAAGGGAAATATCTCGAAAACCGTTAAAGATATTAAGATCAATCAAGTACACATTTTTGATTCAGAAAATGCCCTTTTTAAGAAACTATAATTAAAAACACCTAATATCACAGGTAAGAAAAAGAAATCATAGATTTATGAAGCCCAGTGTATGCAACTAGCGCCCTCTAGTTTGAAACTTAAAAGTTTCTACAAATTCTTATTTCTTGCTCATAAAAACATAATATTGCCAACTTTCAATTCGATTCATTAAACCGTTTTAAAATTATGGTTTATTTCGAGAAGAAACTTTTACTTTCAACACCCTGTATCTCTAGAACGAGTAACAATCCAAAAAAACTTATATGACATAATCGGCTTAGTTTGATGTCTAGTATATCCAGTTACTCTATGGCCCATAAGTTACCGGACACCCTATATAATATTTAGACACTATTCTATTCACCTTTTTTCCATTTAGCACTTTAAATTTTGAATAGTTTAGATGCAAATATTCGTGAACAATTCGAAACAAATTTTCTTTCCTCAAGTAGGAACCACAATCCTCTATTAATGCGGGTAAATAAGTCATCGCACGATGATTGATCATTACTTCAGACAATTTCACGCATATATTGCATATAGTATGATTTTCAAACCGATTCATTTTTAAAACAATAAATTTTGTTGGTTTTACTGGCTGCACAATATTCTTTATTACAACAAAACGCGATCTTTTCAGATGTTTTAAACTGTCAAAATACGATGATCACAGCCTCCAATGATTGACGCTTGCTGACGCAGCGCGCTGGTTATGAATTCCATACCAATAAAGCGCGTATGAAATGTTAATAAAAACGCAAAAGAGCAATTTTCTACCACTTGTAGTTACTCAGAACTTATGTAAAATTAAAGTATATACTGTGTTGTGCCTTGAGATGATATTTTCGTGCAACTACAACGAGGAGAAATCAACAATTTAAAGGTCTAAATTGCTGCCAAAACTGTGACGCGTTGTAAACTGTTCATGCAGCGTTCCGAAATTATGATTTTCTACCACTTGTAGTAAGCCCAAGTAACTATAAAATGAAAGAATATAATATTTTAGATCCTAAAATGGCACTTTTGAGCTACTACAATCAGTAGAAATTCGCGGGTATCAACTGCTTAATCTCCTGGCGAATATTTTCTTTGCTTTCTTGACCGAAGCGAACCATTTTTTTACGTCGTGCCGCTTGACAGCTTAAAAACTTAAATAATTTTTAGGTTAGGGTTTTACTTAGTTGCCATGGTAACTAAATAATTAAGTCGACCAAACCTTCTATGTTCTGCTGGTATCGATGAAGACGAAAATTGACGTTGTTGGAAATCGAAAAATAAATTTTATATATTTAAACACAATTTGGTGTGGAATTTTCTTACCGAATACCACACGCGGCCAAATTAAATCCGGAAATTTTTTCTAGCTCATTAATATTTTGGATAATTTTCTAAAAATATAATTTAACCTCTAGTGGTATTATAAGTAATAATTTTCGGAAATATAGTATGTATACCTCGTAGGAAAGGTCACATTCCCGGAATCCGTATTGCCGGTCTTGGCTTGCGCCTCTCGATGTTCAGCTTTTTCTACTAGGTATATAATGTTCCATTAGTAAACACTGACGTCATTCCAGGCAAAAGTTTAAAATTATCTTCTACTAGCACTAGGGGATCAACTAAAATATATTTTTAATATGGGCTGTCGCAAAAATATCTTAATAAATTATTTAAGGGCACCGCATATATATACATACCGGGTGTTGCATCGAGCGGGACATAGGAAATCCCATGTAATTTTAAATGAGGTCAATTATTGGCTTCCCTAATTATTTTAGAGAAAAAATTTTTTTAGGTTTATTAAAAAGCACTAAAACCCACATTCAAGAGAATAACTTTAGATATTTTTGGTGAGCCCGTTTACGGGTTATCGCCGTTATCGCCGATTTCTTTTTAACTATTTCTCCTTTTTATGGTCCCGTATTTGCGGGCACCAGTCAAGGTAAAAGATGACTGTCAAATAAAGTTGTCATTTTGAAATGTGTGCTTTAGTGTTATAAAAACTCGTACATCGAAAATATTAAGGGTGTATTTATGAGTACAAATTAATCTGAATAAAACTAAAATAAAGTATTCAATTACAAGGTTAATTATGACATTTTACATGTTTCAATATTTTACTAATTAATAGGTAGGTACTATTAAATTGTTAGAACTTTAGGATTTAAGAAGATGTTCAAATATTCCTCCATTGACTGCTAGACAATAACCTAGGCGATCATAAAATGCTCTTCTTACATTCGCCTGTGTTGGGTTTCTTTGCTCCAATATCGATAATTTTGAACATTGGGCTCATTGTTTAAGGTAAATGTGCATTCGTCAGTGAAACAAATGTTTTTTAAAAATTCCCTATCCATGTTTGCTTTTTCAATCATACCAAAACAAAACTCCTGTCGTCGTATTTCGTCCCTATCTCTTAGCTCTTGGTGCTTTTCATATTTGTATGAATAATATTTATGTCGTCTCAAAGCTCGTAACGCTGTAGTGTGATCTAATCCTATGTCATCCTCAAGTTTCCTTGTGCTGATCTTCCCATCATTTTCTTCCACGCACAATAAAACTTGCAAGTCCCTATCATTTCTTGCATCTCTTCTTTGTTCCTGCCTTTGCAAGTCCCTATCATTTCTTGCATCTCTTCTTTGTTCCTGCCTTTCTTCACATCTGCAGTTATTTATTACAGTGCTTGTTGTCTCAAATTTCTTGATAGTCCTTTCGCCTGTAGATTATGCAGGTATCGGTCTATTCGGATACAGAGCAGCGCAAACATGTCTGACACATTTTGATAACTATTTCCTTGATAATACCATTTAATCATCAATTTTTTTTTTCAGAAGTGTAATTCATGGCTAATATTTTCGTGATAGAGGTTTTATAACAATAAAGCCCACATTTCAAAATGACAACTTTATTTGACAGTCATCTTTCACCTTGACTTGTGCCCGCAAATACGGGGCCATAAAAAGGAGAAATAGTTAAAAAGAAATCGGCGATAACCCGTAAACGGGCTCATCAAAAATATCTAAAGTTATTCTTTTGAATGTGGGTTTTAGTGCTTTTTAATAAACCTAAATAGAATTTTTCTCTAAAATAATTAGGGAAGCCAATAATTGATCCCATTTAAAATTACATGGGATTTCCTATGTCCCGCTCGACGATGCAACACCCGGTACCTATAGTAAGTTTATATATTATATTGTAAGTCACAAGCATAGTGCAGAACAGCGTTTAAAGACGCTTTCCCTTTCAATTAATTTATTTAAATTACTGTCGATTAATGGCAATTTTCTTTGTTTTCGTAAATATTCATTTATAAAAACTGCTGAAATTATCACATAAATGGTTATATTTTATCATTAACAATTGTTGTCTTATTTCAACATTGAGCCATTTAAATATTCTTGACAGTACAAATATATTTTATTACCATTGAAAATAACCTCTTCAGGCTTTTAAACAGGTAACCAAAAAATTTTAAATTATATTATATTGTTTCTAAAGTCGTCATTAGTAGTAGTTTTTTATATCATTATAAATGCATAAAACATTTATTTTTAAACAAGTTCGAAGTGGAAAAAATTTAAACAAACTAATTAACATGGCTAATTTTATTTTTTAACAAGATTATAATTTCTATTGTAATTCATGAAATATTATTTACTGCAGACAAATTTAAAAAATCATTGAAATTTGCATAGGTATAAAATTAAAATCTAAAACTTACATAAAGTAGTAGAGTTAAGTGTTTGTATAAGTAAATAGAAAGAAAGTTTTTAGCGGCAGGTGGATAAAGTAGTACATCTATTTTTGCATGAAAATACACAGGGACTCCAAAGGTAATGGGTTCCCTGAGGCACAGGTAGACATTGACAGGCTATTTTGTCCTTGTTCGGACTTATCAGAAAGCCAAAACCTGTAAGCAATTCCCAATACAGCGAAAATATGCTTTCAAAATATTTTTAAGAATAAATATATGATGAAAACCTATTATCGCCATCTGTAGGAATCAACTCAATGCAAACGATAGCCATCAGACGTGAAAACAATAAACCAAGTATGTTAGGCCAACACATCTAGTATAGGAAACGTTTTTACGCATCCCTACACTTTTTCTACGGGTTTGTAGATTCAAATATAAATCGCGCTGTTTATTTTTGAATCTACAAACCCGTAGAAAAAGTTAAGGGATGCGCAAAAATGTTTCGTATCTGAATGTTTTGGCCTAACGTCAGTACTTGATTTGTTATGTTCACGTCTGATGATTTGATGGATATCTTTTGCATTGAGTTGATTTCTACTTACAAATGGCGATATTAGGTTGTCATCATATATTTATTCTTAAAAATATCTTGAAAGCATATTTTCGCTGTATGAGAAATTGCTTACAGGTTATGGCTTTGATGAGTGAAATAGACAATGACAGCCTGTCATTGTCTACCTGTGCCACAGGGAACCCATTGCCTTTGGCGTCCCTGTGTACTTTAATTCAAAAGATAAATGTTTTGTCCGCATGGAGCTAAAAACTTTCTTTCTACTATAACTTATATTTACAAATTGAAGTGATTAAGAATATAGTACTACGTGCTGTACTATTAAAATAGAGCCATAGAGGTAAAAAATTTAAACCATGTTAAGTATTTTTTAATTTTAACTCTACACTTTCTAATAATAATATTATAGATACATGATATGGTTTTCTGTAACTGTTTTTAAATTTTTGCTATTCTTTTATTTGATTGAACTGAATAGCTTGGGAAGGAATTTATAAAAACACATTTTTTTAAATTTAAAAAAAAAATTAGGCTGGAAAGTATTACATTTTTTAAGTAAAATCTGTTTTAGATATAAAATGTAAAAATATTAGAATAAAAATAGTTTTTTCAATTTTTCTTTTGTAATAACGGAAATATTTTTGAAATGTCATTAAAATGTTGCAAAATATTCTATGATTTTGGGGCCTTCTCACGCCCTTTATTTTCCACCAAGCCTTCTGGCGATATTTTCCTACTTATAATATATATATATATAAATCTAGTAATATTCCACCTTGCGTAGCCAGCTTCTATCTAATTTTGTTGCAATTTGGCACAAAGTGGTAAATAAGAATTCATTTACATTAAGCACAAACCACCGAAATTTTACATTTTCGTGATTTCCTTCAGCTAGTGTATGTTTGAAGGTTGGAGACAATGATGTTTCTTGAATGATAGAATAGTTATGGACTTGCATTGTCTTTAATTTGTTTTACATCACAACGTTTCAACTGGTAAGTATCTCCAGTCGTCTTCAGGTGAATACTAACTGGAGATACTTACCAATTCACCTGAAGACGACTGGAGATACTTACCAGTTGAAACGTTGTGATGTAAAACAAATTAAAGACAATGCAAGTCCAAAACTATTCTATCTTCCTTCAGCTAATTTTGGACGGATTATTTCAATATCTCCAAAAACACACAATTTATTGCAATTTGTGATATTCTTGTCAGTAAATATATTTAATTTCGTATACATGGAGCAAACTGGCTTTATTAATGTTCATATCGCGATAGAAAACGGCGTTTTGACAGTTGAAAGCCACAGATGACATTCACAGCTGATTCTAGTTCCGCCGAAAAGTTACTAGATTTAGTGTGGACCGTAACAAGTTCACGTGTCAGTTCGCATTCTATTATTTTCGTTGTTTTTTGGTGTTTTTTAGTATTTTTGTGGCTGTTTTTTATATAGTGTATATAGAGTTTTCTGATTGAAAGTTAGAGTCATAACTAAAATGAAGCATAGTGATTGTTTTGTATACCAATATTTTAACCATACATACCATGTTTTACGTATTCTACCTTGCTGGTGCAGTATTACCGGCATTTATTACATTCTTTAATATTTACGAGCAAAGGAGAGTAGTGTGTCGATAAGTTAAATTTTTTAAAAGCTTTGTCGATAATATTTGTTACTAGTACATTACTTTATTGTAAGTAATTCCTGTCACAATATCTAGGTAGTATTCAGTGGATACCTAATAGGTTCTTGACTTTTGTTTCAATTTGGATAACATCTCCAAAAGTTTCTTGACAACTTTAGTTAAGAACGATGATTTAAATAGAAATTTTTGTAAAGTCTTCTTTGATAAACTAAAATGGGAGATAAGGAACTTAATATTTAAATATTTTTTTAGTTTGTTAATGGAACATAAAAATAGTCCGGTCCTGTCTTTTTAGCCAACCTCTAAACGTAAAATAGACCAGACGTCAACAGGGTGCCATAAATGACAAGTGACTTGGCGTTTTCTTAAAAAAATTTGACTATATAACTTTAACTAAATTTTTAGTGAACGGCAGTAGAGTTTTGGACTTACGTTGTCTTTATTTGTTTTGAATTACTACGTTTCAACTGGTAAGCATCTCCAGTCGTCTTCAGGTGAATACAGTATTCATTCACCTGAAGTCCCGAAGACGACTGGAGATGCTTACCAGTTGAAACGTAGTAACTTAAAACAAATAAAGACAACGTAAGTCCAAAACTCTACTGCCGTTCAAAAAACGTCATTGTCTCCAACCATTAAGTTTTTAGTATTATGTATAATAATTATCATAAAATACAGAATCTCATTTTATTACCTGGTAACATAAAATTATATTTTAAAACGATTTAATTCAAAATTAATACTTTGTACAATAATTTATTATAATAATAAATTACATATTTTGAAATTATCTTGGAGCATACAAGGTTGCCCAAAAACAAGTGGCCAATATAACCTTTTTTTTAATATTTTATTTTTGCATTTATAAATTGTACTTAGATTTTAACATTTGTTTTATATAGCTACATATCTAAGTTCCACTGTTTTTAGATATGGACATTTAAAATGTTACATTAACCCCACTTTAATAGGCTGCAGCGTCTATATGGTGCAACCAGAGCTGTGAAAGTTACTTCAGAAAAGTAACTAGTTACTTTTTCGATACTTTTGCCCAAATGTATCTAGATACTTATAAAAAATAGTTACTTTAGTAACTTGTATCTAGTTACTTTTTAGGAGTAACTATACACTTAAAAAGTAACTAGTTACTTAAAAAGTAACTTAGTTACTCCTCCCTTTAAAAGTAACTAGTTACTTTAAAAGTAACTAGTTACTTTAAAAGTAACTTAAAGTTTAAAAGTAACCTAGTTACTTTTAAAGGGAGGAGTAACTAAGTTACTTTTTAAGTAACTAGTTACTTTTTAAGTGTATAGTTACTCCTAAAAAGTAACTAGATACAAGTTACTTTTTAAAAGTAACGAAGTTACAGTTACTTTTGGCATGATTCAAAAAAGAACTAAGTTACTAAGTATCTAGTTACTTTAAGTAACTAGTTACTAAAAAGTATCTAGTTACTTAAGTTACTCACAGCTCTGGGTGCAACTTAGGAAAAATGGGTTTTAAATTACTATCTTAGTTTTTTAAAAGTTATGGACCGTTAAGATGCATATTTTAAAATTATTTTGGAACATAAACACAGCGTAGCGAATGTAACTTTTGTTTAAATAAAAAGTGTCAAAATGGTGCATCTTAGGAAAAATGGGTTTAAATTACTATCTTAGTTTTTTAATTTCTACCCAAAAAACCAACTTTTGATTAAAAAGTTGATATTTTTGCGTAGAATTTAAGAACCTAAGATCGAAAAGTAAAACTTGTTTTTTCCCTAAGATGCACCATTTTGACACTTTTTATTTAAAGAAAAGTTACATTCGCTATGCTGTGTTTATGTTCCAAAATAATTTTAAAATATGCATCCTGACGGTCCATAACTTTTGTATTTAACGTTTTTGCCTCGTTTTTAAAATAAAGAAAAAATGTACTTTATTCTACCGTTGACTTGCCCTGTATAATATCTAAATAGTATAATAAATTAAATTACAACCACTTAATCACAGATAATAAACGTTAAGAAACGATATAATACCATTTAAGAAATTAATTAATGTTAACTACAAGGATATTTTATATTCCTTACAATAAAATGTAGTAAAAGCAAATAAAAAAATAATATTTCTCATTAAAAATTATTCTATTTAATAATAATAAAAATTTTCATAAATTTTAATGGAAACTATTATGAAGATTAAAAAACATTATAATAATTTATATTACCAAAAGTTATGCCAGTCACTAAATGAAAGAGAATAATATTGTTGTAAACGATATTATATTGGATTATGGTCATACCTATACTACTAGATATTACAATAAATATTATTATACAGGGTGTTTCATAGTTGAATGCTTATCCGACAGGGCGATAATACTTAAACGATTTTTAAAAAATAAATTTATAAGAACATAGGTCCGCAACCGCTTTATTTCTGAGATTTTTTTTCCCGAGAGCCTGTCCGCGCGTCGGATGCACTTAGGCCAGGTTTAGCCCATTGTGCTCACCCTGTTTGGTTGTTACACCCACTCCGTGATCCCAGTTCCTTTCACTAGGTTGTGTAGGTTAACTGGGAAGAGGGTTTCAATTTTGGTTGCCTCTTCCGATCTAGTGACTCGCAATGGCAAACTATGTGCTGTACAGTTTCTCTGTCTTGACCGCATAATCGGCAGTCAAGGTCTCCATTGTACAGTTGCATTCTGTGCAGATGGTTCTTGACAGCCATGTGTCCTGTCAGAATTCCTGTTATGGTTCTCAGCTGGATCCTATTCATTTGAAGTAGGTGTTTCGTAAGTCTTGGATCTGGATCCCCAATGAAGCTTTTGCTATGGGCCAATTCCTGTCTGTTACTCCAATGGATTTTGTGTTCATTCCTGATCCATCGCTTTATAGCGTCTCGTGCCGTGCACCTTGGCACTCCGAGTGCCGGTTCTGGACCAATGAATGTATTTTCGGAGCCTTTTCTCGCAAGTGTATCGGTTTTTTTTTCCTGTAATACCTTCGTGGCCTGGTGCCCACTGCAGTATTACTTTGTTTACTTTTGCCAGTTCCTCCTGACATTCCCATAGCAGTCTTGAGGTTACCTTGTTGCATATTAGTGCTCTAAGGGCTGCCTGACTATCAGAATATATATGGATCCGCTTATTGAGGTAAGCCCTCCTATTGTTTTCGTACGCACATTGAAATATGGCGTAGATTTCTGCTTGGAACACTGTGGGAGACTTAATAATAAGACTAAATAATAAACCCTTATTTATATGGGGTATGTTTAGCTTATATTTTATATTTGATTATAGTTTTCTATATTTTTTTATTTTTTGTATACAATAGTTTCTTTTCTCTTTTGATTGTTTAGACAAATAATTTTTTTTATAGTTCTGATGATGGTTTTCTAATAAAACCGAAACGTTTACCCCTTATAAAGAAAAATCTTTTATTCAAGAGTAACCGAAAACCCAAGAAAAACAAACATTTTATTTTTAATAACTTATAACTATTTTGAACAAAAAAAAAATTATTAACAACAGAAAAATTAGCGGTAAGCGAAGAACTACATTAAATTAACTGCTGACGTATATTTTCTATTCAAAATTCAATTTAAATTTGGCGATAGAAATAAAAAATTTATGGAACCTAAAAAAAAATAGACATCCTTCCGATCATACTATCGGTGAAGGGAGCTATGACAAAAATTTTCAACCTCAACTTGGAAAAACTGGGCCTATCAGGTTATTTATACCAACAAATTCAAAAAGCGTCATTCTTCAAACGTGCCATATAGTATAGAAGTTTCTAAACAGATGAATGTACTCTGAATAATACCAGCAATACCAAAAAGCTGTGAAACAACATTGAAAATAATAATAATAATAATATTAATAATAATAATAATAATAATATTAATAATAATAATAATAATAATAATAATAATAATAATAATAATAATAATAATAATAATAATAATAATAATAATAATAATAATAATAATAATAATAATAATAATAATAATAATAATAATAATAATAATAATAATAATGAACAAAATCGTGGACTGCTTGAAGGCATAGATATACTAGATGAGGGCAAAACATATAAATACTTAGGCATCTCCCAAAACCAACAAATAAACCACACAATCCTAAAAAGGGAGTTTAAAAACAAATACAAAAGCAGACTAACAAAGCTTTTTAATACTCACCTGAATGCTGGTAACCTTACTACTGCCATCAACACCTGGGCAATACCAATACTTACCTACTCATTTGGAACCTACTCATTTGGAATCCTTAAGTATTCAGACACGGATTTGCACGAACTAGATAGGCTTACGCGCAGGCTGCTAACAAAATTCAGATTCCACCACCCACGCTCTGCACTTGAAAGAATCTACCTAAAACGAAAGGAGGGAGGAAGAGGTCTCATTAATATATATAGCTTGTGCAAGTCGCAAGAGACCTCTATGAGAAAATACTTCCAAGAATCGAATGGGGAAATTCTTAAAAAAGTGGTAGCAGCAGATGCTGGATATACAGCCCTTAACTTAAAGCAAAACGGATTACCTAACATCATCCGCGCGCCGCCAAGTCAACAGCTTGTAACTTGGCAAGAAAAAGCCCACACAGCAAATACCCTACTGCACTCCAAAATCCACTCATAGATAGAGAAATGTCACTGAATTGGTTAGAGAAAAGGCAGCTTCACGCTGAAACGGAAGGTTTTATAATCTCTATCCAAGACCGTGTCATTCGAACTCGAAACTATGAAAAAGTCATCTTGAAAAAAAATGTGGAAGATGTGTGCAGAAAATGCAATTGCCCCGGAGAAACGATAGAACATATCACGGCGGGGTGTGGTGCTATGGCCCCCAACGCTTACCTGGGGAGACATAATCAGGTGGCTAAGATCATCCACAAGGAACTGGCCCATAAACTAGGGCTAAGGGAAAACCTCCCACCATACTACCAATACTCACCCGAGCCAGTCCTTGAATCCCCTGAATATCTCTTATACTGGGACAGGCCAATAATAACGGATAGAACAGTAGACCACAACCGACCGGATATTCTTCTTATCGAAAAAACCACCAAGAAAGCTTTCATAATCGATATAGGTTGCCCACTAACACACAACCTCTCTAAAACCGAATCGGAGAAGAAGACCAAGTACTCGAATTTGGCTTTAGAGATTAAAAATATATGGAAGCTAGATAAAATCGACATAATTCCGATTATAATATCGGTGGAGGGAGCTATGACGAAAAATGTCAAGCCCAATTTGGAAAAACTGGGCCTTTCAGGTTATTTATACCAACTTATTCAGAAAAGCGTCATCCTCCAAACTTGCCATATAGTACGGAAGTTTCTAAACAGTACAGGTTAAGATGAATTTCTTCTCTGTACTGTAAATAACACCAGCCTTACCAACAAAAAGCTGAGAAACATAACACTGAAAACATAATAATAATAATAATAATAATAATAATAATAATAATAATAATAATAATAATAATAATAATAATAATTCCACCGAAAGGACTACGCTTCCAAGACAAGAGGGTGGTAGAGGATTGGCAGATATCGGTAAGCAATTACACCAACAGATAGTAAATCTACGAAATTTTTTTTACAGAAGATCGGCCGACTCTGAACAATATAGAGCTGTATGTCAAATAGATGACTTCACCCTCCTCAGACTTATGGACAACCAAGTTCAAGTACACCATCAACCCAACAACGAGAAGCTGCAGAACTGGAGGAAAAAACCACTGCACGGGAGACACATCAATGAGATCATGCAAGAATATGTCGACAAAGCAGCGTCGAACTACTGGCTGACCTCTGGACAGATGTTTCCCGAAACGGAGGGATCACTATTAGCAATTCAAGATCAGGTTATACCTACCCGCAACTACCTCAAATGTATAGTGAAAGACCCGACAGTTGAGAACGACAGATGCAGGTATGGATGTCAAACATCAGAGACCATCCAGCACATTACAGGAGGATGTCAGATATTTGCGTCTACCGAATACAAGAAGAGCCACGATGCTGTAGCAAAAATTATTCACCAAGAACTGGCAATTAAATTACAACTTCTACAGGGGGAAAAATGCCATACTACCAGTACACTCTGGAATCAATTCTGGAAAACAATAACTTCAGACTATACTGGGACCGCACCATCTTAACTGACCAAACTGTTAATCATAATAGACCTGATATTATCTTAGTAGATAGAAGAGCCAGAAATACTACGCTTATATAGAAATAGCCATCCCAAATAGAAACAACCTGATTCTGAAAAACGCTGAAAAAATCTCAAAATATCGAGAACTTGAAGGACGCCTACAGAGACAATGAATTCCGTCAGAACAGTGCCAATTATAATGTCATCAAGTCCAAGAGCCTCCTGAAAAACATCAAAGAACTAGGACTTAACTGCCATCTTTACAAGGTTCTACAGAAGGCAGTACTACTCTCCACAGCCCGAACTGTCAGAAAATTTGTGGGATCTAATAAGGATGATCGTCGCCGTGGGCCCGATAACAGGGAAAGGGCCCCCACAGAGCTTAATCCTTTTGATATCTAAGATATCTGGGATAGGTGAATGTTCCCCTGTGAGGGAGTGCGAAGCCGTAAGGCTAAGTCATTAAATAATAATAATAATAATAATAATAATAATAATAATAATAATAATAATAATAATAATAATAATAATAATATTAATAATAATAATATTAATAATAACCCATAATCACACATTCTGGGACCGATTTTTTTTTATTTCGGTAACCCACATAAAGGAAGTCATACTACAGAAGAGTTAAACTTGTTTGTTACCAATGGTTCAAGGTCGAAGAAAGTGATCAATGTCATCATAAGATTTTAAATGAGATACTAAAAAAATGCCACTTTCTTAAGTTTTATACCCGAGTGAACTTGTGTTTCTTTTCCAGTGGCGTGTTCAGTGATCACATTTTTTAAATAAAATGATGGAAAGAATTAAACCATATTTTTCATCACAATTGTAGGTTGTAAATTTTATACAGGGTGAAAAAATGTCCAAAAGATTCCAAATATTTTTAAAACTCCCGAATATACTTTTTGAAAATTGCGAAATCCTTTTAGTTAAATGGGGCACAGCCATTAATTAAATAGTCCTATAAAAGGCAACTTCGGCGATATAGGGTTTACTGGATTTATTTTTCAAAATAGACATATTTTAACTAAATTAGGACAAAATGTAAATAGTAAATACTTAAGAATTAAATAAAGGCTGCTTTATTAGATAATTAGCTATGGCTGTGTACACGTTGAATAGGATTACATGTAAGTGCTTCTTTTTATTAATATTGTAGCATAGCGCTTTCGCCATCATCAGTGCTAGTTGTCAACTACACTACACTCATTCGGGTAGAATGGCCATTATTCCTTTTTTTTTTAAATCAGTAATTTAAAAATGATCTAAAAACAAGAAAAAAAGAGAGTACGAGACATCATTGATTTAAAAAAAAAACATTCCAAATTTGGCATACGAACAAGTGACTGAACTGAACTAAACAGGACGCAAACAAAAGCCCAAAGGGTTTATTTCAGTTCAGTTCAAAAATATATTTTTCTAGAAGCGTGCGCGATTTACCGTTTTCCCGCACTCGTTTTGGTTCTGAAAGACCCATTTTCCCATTTCCCATTTGAGAAAATTTTTCCCGCATGGTGTGGGAAAAGTTTTCCTGTACGATGTACCGGAAAAATATTTTTTCTGTAATTTTATAATAAAATACAACTAGGTATAATGAATAAAATATGAATTTTTAGACTCATTTTTATTGAAAGTAAATGAGGTATATTACAGAAACACTAATTTTTGCAGTTTATTATAAACATTTTAAAAAAAGCTGATTTAAAATGGTTTATTTCAAAAACCCCGTACATAGATGTTAACATGGTAACCACGACACACACCACACACACATTAAATTTAATTATCAAAGTGACACCTTACAACCGTTCATCGGGGCGTGGTTTTGATTTCGTTCAGATTCTAATACAAATCTCTTCCATAGATAATTTCTCGGACGATGAGCTTCCAGAAGATATTGTAGAAGTTGCAAGTGTCGCAAATTTGAATTTACTACCAAAAAAGTCATTAGTCAGGTATTAAAAACAATACGAACATTTTGTTAGTTGGTGTGAAGCGAAAAAGTAAAAGCACCAAGAGAAGAAGTACCTACTTTTGGCATCTTGAAAATGTCTAAACTTTGGACGCCAAATACATTATGGTTGATATTCCATGTTAAAAAGTGTACTTAAGATTAAGAAAAATTTAGATATCAGTAAATACTATAAAGTTACTGCCTACATCAAGAGACCGCGACCCAACTCCACAGTTTCCCAGCAGCACAAACAACAACTTGATACCTCTTTCTTTATAACCATCCGCTCATCATGATCAGTTGGCTTCGATTGCTTCAACCTGTCTGGCATCCGTAATCAATTTGCATAGTGCATCAAATTGTACTTTTAATATAAATATTATTAATAAGTAGAAATTAAATCTGTTTGTTTTTTAGTAAAATTATATTTTTAGAAATATTTTGTGGTAGTTTTTCTAATGCTTGTAGAAAAAATGTTGATCCTAACTCATGCGGAAAGACATTTCCAGCCCCAATGACGCTTTAACTGCATATCTGCACCACCATCAACTAGAATGGTGGCTGAGGACCTCCTAAAACAATGTCCACTGTATCCTTCGGGATTATTTAATCCAAGTTTTGTTGCAATCTTTTTTGGTATACTTCCAAAACTAGAAATCCGACAGGCTGGGAGCTGCATTTTCATTTTTCATAGAATACAAAAAACCGGTAAACTTCCATCAGAATCGCTCATTTTGAAAAAAGCGTTTTATATTTTTGAATTTGTTTGACAAAGTTTCGACAGTAACCATGCGAAACAGTAACTATGCGAAAGGTAACATAAAAAACTTGATTAGTAAACTTAATAGCAGGTGCATTTTTACTTTTAAAAATGCTTTTTGCCAAATATTTTTATTCATAGATGAAAGTAGATAAAATGTTGTACAATATACTTGTTGTAAATTCATATCACTACACTCGATGTTTTATTAAACTCGGCTGACGCCTCGTTTGACAACTTTAACATCTCGTGTTGTAATATGAATCTTTACAATACTTATATCGTAAATAACTATTACAGTGTTGTTTTACAAAACACTTTCCAACTTTTCGCTTCATTTCATTACCGAAAACCTTATATTTTTACTCCAGTAGGCCACTTAATGTTAGGTCAACAAATTTTTCCACAATTATTATTATGATTATTAATATTTCGTTTTTTACTCAATATTTATAAACCTTTTAATGGTCGGGTGGTAACTAAAACTATAAAAGCTTTTTTAATGGGTTAAAAACGAATGGTTTTCTTTAAGAGGCAACGGCAAAACAAAAGACTGAATTAACACAATTAATTTTTCACTTTAGCGAAATTACAAATTATTTGATTTCATGCTATGTTAAGCATTAAATTATTACATGGCAGTAATATTGACTTAAACAAAAATTCTCGCTTGTTGTGAATTTAATGTTAATAGTATTGTTAACTAGTCATCTTAAGAGTAATTTTAATGTAATGATAATATTTACGGCGCTTTTATAGCTCGTTCCTTTTTGTGCAAATTAAAACTCTTGTCTTCAAGGTGTTTTTTTTTAAATTTTTATTGATTTTTCTAGGTTATTTCACAGTTAAGTAAGGTATACAGGGTGTTATAAATTCGACATACCAGCATTGGAATCTCGGAAACTATAGGAGTTAGAGAAACAGTTAAATAGGGGCAAAGTTGTGCAATTCGGGGCTCATTATAATAATATAAAAGTTTTCAAATTACGAATACTTCTGATTTTATTCGAAAAAAATCGAAATTTTGCAAAATGGTTTTTATTTTTTCCTGAGCTGATTTGACTAGCTATTTAAAAATAAATGACACTTTGTCATTGTCACTTTTTCTCCTCTACAAAATGACGTTAATAAACTAAAGATCCGCCGTTTCGTCTCCGAGCGGCCATCACCAACTTTACTTTTTTAAATACGGACCTGGATTTTTTTAACCAATTTTTAAACCCTTCTACCCTTAAAATGTAATGGCGATATTACTTTCTCATAATGATGATGCCCTTGCTTATTTTTTTAAATATATATTGTTTACAATTCTTGTCAGTCCGGTCCTGGCAACGAATTACAATATTAATTAAAAACTTTATTTTATTTAAAATATTCATACATGAGTAATATAATTTACTTTATAAGAATTTTCCAATAATTCTAAATTTACTAATTATAAATCCTAACTTTCTAAATGTTCAAAAAGATTGTCGTTTTGCTCAATACAAAGATCGATTTTTCTTCCAATTTTGACGACAGCCCTTTCAACCGATCTTCTCCATATCCTACCAAATGCAACCTATATGTAAATATACCTAACATGAACTTTAGACAAACTTTTTCATGAAATTTATTTGTAAAGGTTTTAAATAAAATAAAGTTTTTAATTAATACTGTAATTCGTTGCCAGGACTGGACTGACAAGAAGTGTAAAAAATATGAATTTAAAAAATAAGCCAGGTCAATTCATCATTATGAGAAAGTAATATCGCCATTACATTTTGAGGGTAGGAGGGTTTAAAAATCGGTTAAAAAAAATCAAGGTCCGTATTTAAAAAAGTAAAGTTGGTGATGGCCGCTCGGAGACGAAACGGTGGATCTTTAGTTTAGTAACGTCATTTTGTAGAGGAGAAAAAGTGGCAATGAGAAAGTGTCATTTATTTTTAAATAGCTAGTCAAATCAGCTCAGGAAAAAATAAAAACAATTTAGCAAAATTTCGGTTTTTTTCGAATAAAATCGGAAGTATTCGGAATTTGAAAACTTCTAAAACGGCATTATAATCAGCACCGAATTGCACAACTTTGCTCCCATTTAACCGTTTCTCTAACTCTTATGGTTTCCGAGATTCCAATGCTGGTATGTCGAATTTGTAACACCCTGTATACACTGCGGGTCAAACTTGAATAGCCCATTTTTTAAAATTTAAATATATTGATAAACGTATTTAAACATAAAGTTATGCTGTGCTTCCGAAATTATTTAAGAACTCACGTAACAGTTGTTATATTCCGATTTTTCACTGCTTTAGCTATAACAGCAAAATGGAAACCAAGTTTCATTACTTTAAGTAGAAAGTAGCATACGGTGAGATATTTATGTGAGGGAACGCTCCAAAAAATAATACATTTTACAGTAACTATGTGGGTTTGGAATTTAAGTACCCAAAGTATATCCCAAAGAAGAATTTTTTCGAAACATTAGTTAATAACATAGTGGAATTTAGTGTCCGTTAAAATATATAAAAAAAAGAAGCTTAGCGGCAAGCGGACAGAGTAGTGCGTCTATCTTTGAAAACCGCCTTGAAAAGAACAGTCTCGCTGTATTGGGAGTTGCTTGCAGGTTATGGCTTTCTGATGAGTTCTAACAAGAACGAAACATCTTGTCATTGTCTACCTGTGCCCCAGGGAACCCATTATCTTTGGCGTCCCTTTGTACTTTAATGCAAAAGATAGACGCACTACTCTGTCCGCTTGCCGCTAAGCTTATTTTCTTTATATTAGTTAATAACTGAAAATACACTCTTAAAAATGACTTGATATGTTGTACTAATTTTTATTTGTTCTTCTGTTGTTTACGTTGCCACATGTAACTATTTTTGGTGTATAGATTTAAATTAGAAAATATCTTGTTTTCATATTAATTTATAGAAATAAAATAAATAGCTGAATTTGACTCTTACATACATCCTATTTAGATGTTACATAAAAGTTCCTACAAACTTGTATTTATCAATTAAGCTTGTTGTAATAACACATTATAAATTTATAGTCTCTATCATTTTTTTAATTTTGATTAAGATACATTCTTAGTTACCAGAACTAACTTTTCTTCTCAGATGATATTATACTTCATATGTATAACTAACTTTACTATATTCGGAGCAGGACTGTTGAAGATGACAACATTGGAGAACGGGAGTCGTAGTACGGAATGATTTTGATGTGCCGTGTCCATTTCTTCGTGATTTCCAGGCAAGAATCGGCCATTTTTATCTTAAATGCCTGGTTATTGCACGCATTCTTGGCTGTGACAATATTTGATGTAATATATTTTGTGTTTATTGTCCTTCTTATCTATGTTCTAATTGTCAGAAGGAAGTTAAATTATAAGAAAGTAAATATTTAATATTTTTATCATTGCAGTTGCACATTAGAAAGTTGAATATAAGCTTTTTATAAAGCATGGCAAGGTGATCTGATAGAAATAACTTAAATATATTGTATTTTTTTGTTTTGTTTTTGTACTATGTTCTTTTTCTATAAAAGAATGTCATATTGACGACTTTTTAATCTAACCAAGTATAACCAAGTTCCGCAAGAATCTATCATGGCGCCTCTATTATTCAATATATTTATTAATAATATTCTGGTGAACGCTGGCTTAAGGGGGCTATTATATGCCGATGATATGAAGATTTTTATTCGAATAAGTACTATCGACGACTGTCGACGTCTCCAAGCGGTACTTGACAAAATAGCAGAGTGGTGCTCTATCAATAATCTACCATTAAATGCTAGTAAGTGCAATATTGTCTCGTATACTTTAAAGACCGAACCAGTAACTTTTGATTACTCTATTAATGGCATTAGGTTAAACCGCCAGATGACCTTTAGTGACCTTGGAGTTTTGTTTGATAGTAAATTATCGTTTATCCCCCATATTCTCGACCTTACTCAATCCTGCTTTAGGGCCTTGGGATTTATAATTAGAAATTCCCGCGACTTTTCCAATGAAAACACTATAAAATTGTTGTATTTTGCTTTTGTCAGATCAAAGTTGGAATATGCCTCTACGATTTGGCCACCTTTCTACCAGGTGCATATTGACAGTCTCGAAAAAATTCAGCGACGCTTTCTTAAATACCTTAGCTTCAAGAATAATGGTGTCTATCCTAATGTTGGTTTTTCCCATGATCAGCTGTTGAAAAGTCACTCGCTCTCTTCCTTAGAGGACCGGAGAATGATAGCTGACCTTAAATTTTTACATAAGATCCTTCATAACAAAATTGATTGCTCAGAAATTCTACATCAGATAAATATTTTGGTTCCACGCAGCTCAGCCCGTCATTCTCTTACGTTTTTTATACCCATATCGCGAACTAACATTAAAAAATACTCGCCGTTACATCGTATATTAAGTACATATAATCGGTACCAAAATATGTTTGATATATTTAACTGCAGGTCAGCCAGAATAAGTCTTACTTAAACATTTTTCCATGGTCGAAAGTGTACATTCTACTTAATAGTTTTATTGTGTCCTTTTTGTACTTATTATTACTTATTATATATATATAAGAAATGTTATTTATTAATAGTGTATATACCCATTCAGTAATTGGATTTTTCTGTGGAATGGTGTATCTTAAATAAATAAATAAATAAATAAATAAATAACAAATTTCATATAGCTGTTATATTTTAAACAGAAAGGTCACAGAATTTTTTTTGTTTTTTATTAATTATTTTGTAGCAGTAACAGAAATACTGATACGGTACTGATTGAGTATTGGGTCCACAATATATTTACATGTGTAGGTATATTTTATTGCTTTGCTTGCTTTTTCGGCTTTTTCCCTCTTCGTTCGCTGCCAGAGCCATTCCCGAGGGGACCTACAGCTTAACGTGGGTTCTGAACCACGAACCTCGGTCATGCGACGCCCCCCAAGGGCTATCAACCCTCGGTTTATTACCATTGCATGACCTGATTGGGGAGTGTGTATCTTCTTCCGCACCCCACGAGATGTCCGATCTCATCCGGCCTGGTTACCGGTGGGTTGGGAGATGATACCTTTTACACTCTTCCCTGCATTCTTAAATCCACTGAATTTCGGACATACTTTTTTTATTGTACGTATGCCCACTCCGGGAATCGAACCCGGGTCGCCACGGTCGAATGCCAGTAACTTACCTCTAAGCCACTGCCGCGGTGTATATTTTGTTACCAAATTATCCCTGAATGATTTTATTTATTTTTGGTTTTTAAAATATCCCTTAAACTTTCTGTTTATAATATAATAGCGATATGAATTTTTTTTGTATTTGGTCAGATTTAATAATAGTCCCTAACATTTTTCTAGAAATGAAACATACAATATCTTTAGGTTATTTCTATCAAATTAACTTGCTAATTTTGACATGCTTTATAAACAGTTCATTTAAACTTTCTAATGTGCAACTGCAACAATAAAAAAATAAACATTTTACTTATTTATGAATCAACTTATTTCATACGATTTGAATGCACAGAAAAAAATAATAAACAAAATGTTGTGACTACATACCGGGTGTCCCATTATGGATGGTCACCGGCCGTATCTCGAAAACTACTGGGCATAGAAACTCGGGGGGGAAAAATGATAACTAAAGTGGCCATAAGAAAATCCTGGAAATAATTTTAAGTTCCGCATTTTGCCGCAAGAGGGTTTTATTGAAAAGTAAATTTTAAAATTTTACATATCTCCGAAAATTCCACATTAACGTATATCTTTGGTAACACTATTAAAAGCTTGGACAATTATGCATCATTTTGGTCTTATACTTATTGGCGTACGGTATTATTTTTAAATTTTAGGGTATTTTGGTCAAACACAAAGAGACATGCAAACCTGATAGATCATAACAACGCACAAGTGCATAGGTACTTTGGGAACAATGGCTATATATGTTTGTGAATATTAAAAATGTTAAAAAAGAGAATTGCAGTAAGAAATACTTAGAAAATTGTCAAGTTTCACATAGATGTCGAAAAAAACGCTAACACTATTTCTGTAACTTAAACGAATCTTTATAAATTTAAAGAAAATGCAGATTTATTAAGCTGATATATTTTTTAAGGCTTAGTTGTCATATAGCTTAGATGATATAGTAATTTTTAGAAGTAATATAAATATTTTGTTTTAATATTTATGTAAGTAATAAGACTTGTTAATATGAATTCTAAATTTTTACTTGTAATTGTTTGCTATGTAATAAAATCTAGTACAAGTAGTTAAGGGTTCTGTATTTTAGAATACGTTTACATCTAATTTCTTTTTTCTCAATATTTAATAATTTTTTTCATTTTATTTAGGAAGAGGCCAAATACCGGTCCCTTTAAACTAATTATATATAACGTTCATATACAGTTACAATCAATATTATTAATAAATTACTAAAAACGGAAATTAAGGTTATTTCGTTTTTTGCTAAATTTACAAACAATATTTTTTTGACTGTAAATTTTGAAACCACGCTATTTGGCCACTCAATGGAAAGAACAAAAATATAATAAAATGCTAATTTAAAAAAAAAACGTTTTTGCTTGCAAAGAATAAGTAAACAAATACCTATGGCCTATGGCCAGCTTCTAATATGTTTCTTTATCATAACCCTTTATGCGACATAATTATTGTATTTTTTAAAAGTATAATTTGATTACCAATTGATGAATTGGCCTAAAAGAACCTTAAGAAAGTTGCGTTTTAAAGTACATTTTCGGTTATTATTTTTTTTCTCAGCAACGATTGCTTTTAATGATACATATGACATAGGGTAAGAAAGAATAGAGTTTCTACTACTTAAAAAAAAATTATTAACTAAACAAAATGATATAAAAAATATATATTCTTAATTCTTTGGAAATACGAAAAAAGGCCACTGTATCCCACTGGCGGGTAACAGTGGCCACATATATAAGGTACACCGGCCTCTAACTAAAAATAAATGAAACAACGTTTCAAAAGTGGTTATATTACAGCACATTATAGCCGCTCAGATCAATACCAAACCTATAAGTGGTTTGTAATTTGGAGGTACCCCAGTACTTAAAGGTGGTGGAAGAACGTTAACAATATCGTCGATTTTATTAGGTATTCACATAACTGTTGCGGGGCATCGTCAAAATTTTATAATTTAAAACCAATAAAACATGTCCGTATTGTCAAAGAAAAAACTGTTACACCTAAGAAGAAACAAAATACAGGAGGCACAGTGGCCACTTCAACAAAGTATACTTAGCAGTGGCCACTGTATCCCAACCCAGGCCTGGCCACTGTGTACAAACATAACCCCAAACAAGAAAATCCCCTATAAAATTTTCTTTGCAGTTTTCCCAATCCTCGCGTAAGTAATTTATTAGCTTAATATCTTAGCAATATTTTACATAAAACATAATATACAATATTTATTTAAAATTGGAATGGTACAAAAAAGAAGGCTCACCTGGTTTTTACACGTGCTTCGCAGTAAATAGAAATTAACGACAAAATTAAGCTAGAGCAAATTACAGAACTAAAGTAAAGCAGATCCTGTTCTTTGTATAGTTTGGCTACTACCAGCTAGATGGCAGCGTACGAAATAAATTTATTTGGAAATTATTTACAACTGGCCACTGTGTCGCGGTGGCCACTCTGACCCGCTCTCCCCTACCTACTTCATACAATGGCAATAATTTCGCCCTCGCAGAACAATCCCTGACAACATTCATTTATATTATGCATATATCTATCACAGGCTTAATTTTGCAAGCTTAGTTTGGTCACCATACTATCATGTTTATATAGACAAACTGGAAAGGATTCAATCACGCTTTCTTAGATTTTTAAACTTTAGAATAAACGGTTACAAAATTTCGACTACGGAACTTATGAGACAGTGCTTTTCTATCATATCACTTCGAACCAGACGAATGTAATCGTTTTTGTACAAATTAATTTACTTATTACTCACCTATCAATTATAACTTTTCATATTCAACCTAGAGAACAGTGGCGGCTAGTCAGGTGAAGTAGGTGAAGGGGCTCTTTACCAAAAAATAAGAAAACCAGGAGGAAAGTTTTTCGACAATATTAAATATTAACGTACCAATACAGCTACCATTTTAGCCCTTAAAAAAAAATGTTCGAATTAATAAGATTAATTTAATCCGAATGTAGCTATGCATAATAGGGCCACGGTTAACTCCGATGGACAATAATTATAAACACTCGTGAATTTTGGTGCGCTCCAGCCGACCGTGTCCGTTAGCTCAAAGCAAGTGAAAACCAAACGCCCAACATGTCTTTGATATTCACCGTTTCTATGGTTACGTCACGTCAGCCACGCAAACAGCATGTAACAGTTTAAATTATGATGAAGGGTAATTTAAAAATAGATCAGTCGTATGCATCATTGTTTTAGCTTCGGGTCTGTTCGTTTTTACATGATTTCCTGTGTGATTAAAAAGTTTTGTTTTTGAATTTAATTCAGTAGTGTACGTATCTACTTAGTTGTGTGTTTTAAAAATACACCCAATTAATAACATAGTTTATAATTTGTTGGAAACTCTATCCAGTCGTTGGACAGATGAGGATAAGAGAGACGTTTTGTTACACGGGTTTTAAGTCAATGTATGATTAAGTACCCGCTCTTTGCCATTTTTTAAGACCGCGAGCCGCCACTGCTAGAGAAACGAGAACTCATCAACTGTTTGACAATAACTACAGGAGAACAAATTTGGGTCAAAATTCACCCCTGGTAATAATGGGCACAATTTATAATGAAAAATTACAAAGACATTAATATATTTAATACGACTTAATAGACAAAATTCATATTTCTTAGTTTTTCTCCCAGCACTTGTAGGGAATTTTAAAAACCATGTATCACTTTATCTTATATATTGTAACTTATACTGCTTTAGTTGTAACCTCAATTGTAACGTAGTGGGTAAATTTTGGGGTCCCGCGCCTGTGTTACCAGTACCCCAAATTGTAAATAAAAAATTTTTTTAACCTGGTCTGCACACCCCTAAATATTTTTCAAATATTATTTTTGGATAACTAATATTATTCTTATTGGAGAATCCACAGGATCATTCTGACTAATAGTCCTTAATTGTATCAATTCTTCGTCATCCACGCATTAATATTGTTTCTAATCAGAATTTACATCAGTCCTGCCATCGGTTCTTAATATTTGCCTGTACACAATCAGTATTAATATAATTTTCTTATCAAGATTATCAGTTTAAATTAATCTTGTAGAGTCTGCATAAAATATTTTTTTTAAAATAAAATGTACATGGAAAAATATCACATAGTGGGGCACTTAGTAACATTAACACTCCACAGTGTATAACGAGTAGTGCTTCAACATTTACATGATGAAAGATTTAAAGTGAAAGACATCGAAGGCGGCTTCTCCAGTTATTGTGTGTTCAGTGGTGCAACAACAACAACAAACATGGCCAGGACTGGGCCTCTTCTTTTAGCGACATTCGCCCTTTGTTTTTTCGGTGAGTGATTTTTTTGTGCTTTTTTTAGTGAGTGCCGGTAGTTTTAGCGGTTTTAACGGCTAATTTATTTTAATATTGCTTATCTCTTATCATTGAGTTTTTGGACATAAACGCTTCAATAATGAATAAAATATTAACTAACTTTATTAAAATAAGCTTGAAAATTGAGATGCGCCTAATGAAACAAATTTTAGTGGGTTAAAAATAGAACTTTCAAAAGTTTGTCCTGCTGGCACCAATATTCTGCTATTAATATTTACAGCATTATTTTCTGCAGATGTAATAGCTTCACTCCGATATTTATAGGCCATAAAAATGACGATGAAAAAAAAAGAAAATTTTTATTTAAATTAATATTTTGTAAAAGAAATCAATACCGAAGAAATTAAATATACAGTGTAACCCCGAATCGACGCATAAATAGGTGAAAAAACTTTTTGAGTTACAATTTCATTTTCTGAGGTTCAACCCTACTTAGATAGAAACTAATTTGTGTCATAATTTTAGTTTAGAAAAATCAAGTACACTTTGTAAATTTACTAAAAACTTGTTATTTTCCACGTGAAACTGCGTTTTCTCTAGGAGATATAAAAAAATGTTATTAAGAAAGGGTATTCAGAAAGAAAAATTGAACAAACATAAAAAATTGTGCAATCCTATGCCTACTTCCATATATTGAATTATTTTTAATCCACCCTTCATGTTGCATATAATAAAAAATGTCGTTAAGAAAAGATGTTGACAGTAATAAATTAAAGGCGATCGGTTTATATAACTTTTTCCAATGAAATGTTTTAATATCTTCAAAAGTAATGGTGAAATGAAATGCAAAATTTTAAAGCAGGCTTATGTTTTTAAAATTGTTTATCCTTTCTGAACATCTTTTCTTAATATTATTTTTTTGTATCTTCGAGAGAAAACGCACTTTACTAGTGGAAAAGCGAGGTTTTTAGTTAATTTCCGATGCACACATATAGTTATTTTCCTAACAAGTGCGGAAAGTGATACTTTCCCGCACGCGACTGCAATTGATCCGAACGACGCGGAGCGGAGTTCGGGCAAGCGGTCAAGGGCGGGATAGACACTTTACGCATGAGTTAGGAACATTATTTTTTCTGCGACCGTGTATACAAAAAAGTATACCAATCCATTTTTCAAAAATTATTTTATTTCAACATACATACACAAAACTTTAACTAAAAGCTACTAATTATTATAAATATTAATATTAAAAACACAATAGTTATAACTTCCGAAGTAAAAAACTATTTAATAAGGTCAAAATTTGCATTATTTTACTTTCCTGCACTAGTGCGGGAAAGTAACACTTTCAAAACTAAAATGCGTGCGGGAAAATGGGTTAAAACGCACGGTCGTAGAAAAAATTAGTTTCCCCAGGAGACCCAGGAGATAAAGTTTTGACTCAAAAAATTTCAGTCTTTTGCACCTATTCATGCGTAGATCCTGTGACATACTGTATATGTATATGCCGTCAACTAAATAGACTCCTCTGATCCTTCAAAGCTTAACTCTATTTTCTAACATTTATGATACATAATATTTTTAATTGTAAAAAGTGATAGTCAATTAACATTACTGGAATGTAAACACGCCATGCCAATGTGAAATGAAATTTTAAAAAAATCCTGGAACATAATTGCAATAATATTAGCTTACTTAGCTTTTAATTCTTGAAGTTAGTATTGTTTGCTTATTTTGTAATTTTTGTTGAAATAAATTATTTCTAATGCATTTATGAATAGATAAATTACTTTTACGCCTAAATAGTCAGTACAATTACTGGCTGGATGCCTACATAATTAATGCAAAACCATAAAATAAGGTAAGTCTGTTATTAACTAAGGGGTCCTGTCAATTGACGTAAAATACGTTTTTGCAACGTTTGTCATTTCGAAAAACTTTAATTTTACGTTTTACAAGTGATTTGAAAGCTAAAAATAGTCAGTTAGAACATATTTTAAAAATATTTTATGTTACATTAGTAGGCAAGAAAAGAAATGCTCATTTTGAAGCTTATTTATATTCGAAATACAAAAGTTGTAGGGACCATTGAGGTGCACATTTTGAAATTATGCTGGAGTATACAAGGTGGCCCAAAAAAACGTGTCGAGTATAACTTATTTTTTTAATGAAACATCTATATATTGTATTATTTCTTGATTCCCCACAAAATTCTACGCTTATTTTGTAAATGTCATATGTCTAAATCCAATAGTTTTTCAGATATTGACGTTTAAAATATTACATTTTAAGATTTTGACAGGCTGTACATTGGAACGGTTCATCTTAGAGAAAAATGGTTTTCATCTCCCTATCTTAGTTTTTTATTCTCTATTCAAAGAAATCAACTTCCGATTTACCATGTTAAACCAAAAAAACGGTTTTAACGGTTTAACATGTTAAACCAGAAGTTGTAACTTTTAGATAGAGAATAAAAAAATAAGATTTTTCTCTAAGAGGAACCGTTCCAATGTTACAGCCTCTCAAAATCTGAAAATGCCATATTTTAAATGTCAATATCTCAAAAACTATTCAATTTAGACATTTAACATTTTATACAAAATAAGCGTAGAATTTAGTGAGGAATTAGAAAATAATACAATATATAATGCGTTCCATTTCAAAAGATCTAAGTTGTAGTCGCCACGTTTTTTTGGGGCACCCCGTATACTTCAAGATAATTTTAAAATGTGCACCTCAATGATTGCTACAACGTTTGCATTTCGAATTTTTATCTAATTCTTAAGATAAAGGAGAAAACGAACTTTACTAGCATAGGATCTTGTTCTATACTGTTCTAAATTGCACAAATTTAATACTAATCATAAACTGCAATTCTCTTTAAGTTATAAATTTTACAACATTTTCAGAAAATTTTAATTTTATTCCCAGCTCCTCCGTTCAGACCATTCCTTCCTTAAAACTTGTTTACATCAGTTGAGAATAGGGTTGCCAACTTTAAAGATCAGTTGACCCGGAGACTTAACAAAAAAAAAAAAAAAAAAAAAAACGAAAAGCACTCAGTAGGTGTATTTTATTTTCATGTTTCAAATATCATTCCAGTGCTGTATTCATAACTTCAACTTTTTTAAGTATTTTTAAATATAAAGCTATATTTGGTATTCTTTTGGCATGCTATTAAAAAAGGCTTTTGTTCGCCTTTCCCTAAATATTGAGCAAATTCGTGACAGGTCATATTAAAATTTACTTTAGTGCATAATTCTGCCTTTACCACAGCTACTCTCATTCGATTACGTTCATTAGTCCACAGATTAAGCATTAATGAGAATATCCTTTTTGGATAAGCGTTGCTTATAGGAATTGACAGAATGTTGCTTACAATTTTGAACAATTGAGGCATATCTGCATTTTGAAATCATTTTCTACTTCACTGTCTTGACTTTTAAAAAAACGCCATATATTTTTATGGCAGTTTTCCTCACCTAGTTCTAAAAAATATTTTTTTACTGCTGGCCAAGATCGTATTAAACGTTCAAGAGCAGCATATAATGAAAGCCATCTTGTGGTAACGTGCCTTATCATTTTTTGATATTCGATGTCTAAAAAATCAAAACACTCTTTAAGGGATTCTTGTTGTTACGCCGCGTTGCCAAGAGTTTAACTTTTTCCTAGCATATATGTATATAAATTAATTTATTTTTATTTTTCGTGAATGTGGTTTAACCCGGAGAATGTATCTAGTAAACCGGAGCCCGAAGACCCCATATCAATACCCGGAGTCTCCGGGTGAAACCCGGAGAGTTGGCAACCCTAGTTGAGAACGATTAAAATGTATGTAATTCGAAAAACCACATTAGATTTTCGAGAAAACAATTACATCCTATATTTCGCACCTTCTTTCGGCTGCCTTTTACTTTTTTAAGTTTAAAACCAAGGTGACCCCCGCCTTGATGAAAGTGTTTAGACAAGCAATAAATTTAAGTACAAAGGTAATAATTTTATTGGAGCTTCTGCAGGCTTAAAAATAGTAGGTAACTGCCAAGCAAACTCTTTAATTCGACGCAATTGATAACAGTTGCAATATACTATAAGCCCAATTTTATAAAATACTCTTAAACCTAAGTTTAAACCGAAGGCAGAATAATTCTAAAATCGTAGAAATGTCAGAAATGGTTAATTTATAATGTGGGATTGACAACAAAGTTCAATTTAAGAGTTATATAAGGTTATGACCAGATTAATCACTTTTAAATCGCTAAACTTTGCTATCAATCCCACATTAAAAAATGACCATTTTTGACGTTCTTCGATTTAAACTGGACCTCGGTTTAAATCGACTTTATAAATTGGGCAAAAGAACATCTATAAAGACGTGAAGGCGTTGAGAAAAAAAAAATATTTTAAGGTTAGTTTTGCTTGTCAATTCACACACAAAAGACGTTGATATTGATGTGTTTACTTAAGAACCTACGTCATGTACATAGTAAACGTCAAACTTTTACTTGTTTTTTTTTATAAATTGACGGCCTCTAGTGTATTTCACTCACTCTTCCTTAGGAGTACCGCAGGGCTCTGTTCTGAGGCCGTTACTGTTTTTATTGTATATTAATGCTTTAGCAAAGCTAGATATATCTGGTAGATTTACAATATTTGCGGATGATACCACGATTCTTTGGCAGGGCTCTGATGTGACCCAGTCAGAGGGTGACATTAATTGTGATGTGCTGAAGATTAAGGAATGGTGCGACTCAAATTACTTGTCGCTTAATGTTTCTAAAACTAACCTACCCTTTACTTTGCCAATGAAAAGTTCTTATGATAATAATGCTATATGTGATTTGACTTGATTAAATTGTAGAAGGCCATGATTTTAATAATTTTTAAGAGGTTCCAATCCTATCAAAAAAGATTCATTATGGTGTCTATAAAATTTCGATGGAATAAAATCAGTTGCCATTGATTGATTGAATTTTCATAACAGCAACCGTATAATCTACGTATAATATCCATTATTCGACTAATAACTTATTGAGTAACAAATTAGCAATAATTAGTTGTGTCATAATCCTAATATATTTCGGATATTGAATCAATTCCATTAATTAATAATAAATTGAAACAATTATTGATGCATTGCCTATTAAATTAAACCTTGGAAGTGTACATATTAATTACATCTCACATCCGATAGATATTATTTTCCAAAAGCTTAACACCAATAAAGACCTAATTACAAAATCATTTACTATTAAAAATATTTCGTTGTATTTTTTTTTTAAATATCAAGGCCATCGTGTTAAATCTGCTATAAATGGTCAATTATTAACTTACATGTAAAATTGGTTTCAAAATACATACTTACTTTAATTGTGCCAGTATATCAATACTTTAATAAAGTCAATCACCCCATGTAAATTATAGATGAAAACTATTTTTGAATTATAGAAGAAAGTTTTGGACTTTTATTGTCTTTATTTGTTTAACATCACAACGTTTCAACTGGTCAGTATCTCCAGTCGTCTTCAGGTGAATACTAAATAAGTAAAGTAACTACAGCTCTATTTATACTAGCTAGATGCACTGGAGCATAACTGAGATGGGTGCAGTCATGCGTTTAGTTCGTGTGCGTCATTTTAAGTTTGCAAAAATAAAATACCGCACACGAACTAAACGCATGACTGCACCCATCTCGGTCATGCTCCAGTGCATCTAGCTCGTATAAATAGAGCTGTAGTTACTTTGCTTATTTAGTATTCACCTGAAGACGACTAGAGATACTTACCAGTTGAAACGTTGTGATGTTAAACAAATAAAGACAATAAAAGTCCAAAACTCTTCTATCATTGTCTCCAAACTTCAAACAGACACTTTGATTTTTGTTAATTAATCTTGCAGGTAAATATTAAGTATGGAATGTTTTTTGACTGCTATAATATTTTTTGGTAACTTTTGATCCATTCATTTCGAAATAAGGGACATTTATAAAATTTCGTTTCGGGGTTGTTGTGGCGAGTCACATTAAGTAAAAACATTCTTTGGGGACACGACCAAAATTCGTTAGGAATTTTATGAATTTATTTAGACCAAATTTGGTTATTTGAACTTTTTTTCTTACTTTTTTCATAATATTTCTATCCGTCTGTGCCATGCTCAAAAATGTATTTTTTGTATATTTACATTTTAAACTTTCTCTTAAAGTACCGATCAGGTCTTCTCGCATTATTAATTTTAATTTTTGGCTCCAAACTCAGAAAGCGAAAAAAAAATTTTAAATAAACTAGTATCTACAGGGTGTTATGGAATTAACGCATTAAATTTAAGCCCGTAAATCCTGATATAATGATATTTGAGGAAAAAATATTTTTAAATGCCACATCACCATAGTAAACGAGAAAATTAACCAATCTTTTTTTTAGTAGAATAACTTGATCACGCCGTTACTGGGGGATCTCTAAAGAACAAGACAAAAGTAAAACGTGTTTCTTTTTATTTCAAAGATCAATTAATAGTAGTTAGTGAACAGTGATTATTTGTTTTAAGTTAAAAAACAAAAATTAAACCTACCTTAAAAATTCCAAGACTAGCACAACCATAATAAAGGCAATGGCAATATATCTAATCATTATTAAAACTTTTACTACAATTCACATCACAAGAAACTTTCACATTTTGTACACGCAAAACACAACTGTGCCAAAAGACTAACTACAAGGTCCATATTTAAATAGTATGAAGTTGAATGGAGAAGTCGTCACACCAAGTAACCCAAAAAATAGATAGTCATTTTCATTATGATTCTATGGTTAAGAATACAAATTTTACTTACAAGATGACGTCACAGCCCTTGAATAGCATACCTTCTAATCACGATACACTAATACCGGTATTCTAATGCGCATAAATTCTCTATCTTTTTCCCACATTTTGAGGTCACATTTAAGGGCGCTTTAAGCCATTTTACATTAGGTGCAAGTAAATGATTTATTTTTGATTAAGAGAATAATCTTAATATAATACATTATAAACGATATAATACATTAGTTATTCTTACTTACTTCTTCCAGAAGGTCCTAATTACAAAAATAGTTCTTACTTACCATTCTTTAAATTGGTTTGGTCACCTCTTTCGCCGGCAATAATCCATTGTTTTGCTAGATCCTTATTTTATGGAAACCCAAAATATTTTGTTTCTGTTTCTTTTGTGTTTTGATAGCAATTGTTACTAATCGCCACAGCACCATTGTCAATATCCAAAATCCTAAACAATTATACACTGCAAAGAAAGAAGACAGCGGCATTAGTTTTTTGCTATCGGAATTTCTAGTTTTGTTCTGCCAAAGTGCCAAATAGGTACGTAAACGGGTCGAAAATATCCCTTAGTTAATTATTATTATTATCAGTACCTACACTATATAACTACCCAAAATCGAATTGGAAATAAATAACAACAACAGACATAGAAAGAAAATTTACCCGCTTTTTTATGTGAGGTTAGAACCGTCACTTGCGTCAAACGGTTACTAAGCAACGTCCTCATATGTGACGACATGCGCAGAGATGTTCAAATTTCAGTGTGCTTATCGGCATACCGTTGTAGGTGTATCAAGCTTGTAATCTTTAGTTCATTAAATGATGCGAATAGACTGGAATCACGCAGGATCGCATGGTGAGGTTTCGCGTACTTTGTTCTCATTTAAATTCAGCTCCAGCCTTAAGTATAGTACAAGTAAATTTTCCTCATTGGCGTCCGGAAATTCGGTCTGATTTTAGTGGCACTTACCCAACTTTTGGTCTTTTAAAAAAAAGGTATGCAATGTTTCTCTAGGGTACTCAGGGAGTCACCTATTTAAAAATAATACATTAATTCCACAACACCCTATATAATAACATAACACGTAAATAAAAAGTTTGGCATTAAAAAGGATACAACAAGATTATCAATAAATTCAAAGCGAATTTAAAAAAAGGATGAAATGTACAAAGATATTTAGTTTAGCTCTTTTCTTTATTGTGCTTCCCAATATTTTCTATCCCAATATCCTCCTTTCATACACTATTGTGGATTATCAGTTATTTATTTGTTTATTTTTAAAATCTGTATTTAACATTAATTGTGATCCAAATATGTAAGGCTGGCAAGTGGTAAATATTTATTTTGGATTTTGTACAATATTTCGGAGAAAGGTTACAACCCCAATAACCTCTCCCCTTGGATACGGCTCACCCTATTACCAATTTTTGAAAACATTTAAGCAAAAACGGCATAAAAATTCACAGGAGAAAACGTAGAAACGCTTGAACGTGTTGCTTTTTTTTATCAAATTATGCCGAATGTAAAAAATATAGATGTATAACAAATGATTTTGTTACAAAGTCCCCTATCCAGCACTGTTTATAAAGACAAGCATCCTAAATCTACAGAAAGATTAAAGCAAATTATACACTTTTGTTAACGATTTCTATCAGCCCGCTAGGTAATTTTATTAATTCGTTACGCAAGTTATATTTTATGTAATGACGGTAATTATTATGAGCAATTCATGTCGATTTATATCCTAACTCGTAATTACTGTGTGTCGTATGCCTAAAACCTATAACAGAATAATTAGCCACAACTTTCCTACCCACACGACCCGAAACTTTTTTGCAACAACTATGTGTGTTGAAAATTTTGTAAAATAATTAATCACGAAAGCAACTTTTAGATTATTCTTAATGGCATCGTGAACAAACTTAAGCAGCTAAAAAACGGCACGCATATACAAGACACGAAGCTCCAAAGGCATGACACTACATTATAATATTTTTTTTTTAATCTTGGTCAAGCATCAGCTGAGAAAATTACCGCATAATAGGCTTATGTGTTTCTTATAATGGGAATATTGATATGGTCAAGCCTGCCATGACATAAATGAAATAAATATGATTAATTAATAGAAAGCCAAACTGAAGACAATCTTCTATACGGAAAAAAATCTAATCCTTAACCAAACAAGCTAACATTTAACATTGAATACAAGTGTAGTTTATTCGGTGTAAAAAGAGTCACTATTTCTATTAAGAACTAATAAGGTATTGACGTTCAAGGGAAACTGCGGCAGTGGCTACGCGGTAAGTCACTGGCATTCGACCGTGGCGTTCCGAGTTCGATTCTCGGATGATAAAAAAAATATGTCCGAATTTTAATAGGTTTAAAAATGCAGGGAAGAGTGTAAATAGTAGTTTGTGCAACAAGAGTGGATATGATGTCCATATCGCACGAGGTAGTAAATTGAGCACGACGCCGTAGGCGGAGTGCTCAAACTTCCGAGCGCAATATGGACAATCCACTTGAATTGTACAGTATATTTTTTCTACGACTTAACTTCCGAACTTCATGCTAAGAATTTTAAAAAATTATTTAAATTAGGCATCATAACTTGTCTTTTAAGTTGGCCATGAACTTGGGAGAACGATAATAAGAAACAATTAACAATTGAACAAAAGTTCATTTCGATGGCAAACCCATTGACCAAATTACACTGTAACATATTTATCGATTTTGGTAAGTTCTTATTTTTTAAACTCACTTTTGAATATATCTATCTTTCTCACATTCGGCTTTTTGCAGAATAATAGACAAAAAGCGATATATTATGTATTAATAAACACGAACAATTTATTTTCTCAACGGTAGGCCGATTGTTTTACTAAATTGCACAGAAGAAAAAAGGTTTGTCGGGTTTATTTCTCCTTGGTTAAGAATTATAACTCCGAAAGTACAACAAAATAGCTGTAGAATTCGTTTTAAACAGTTAAAAATAAATTTTGTGCATTAATATGAATTTTTAACGTTCCCTGTGGGCAAAATTTTTAAAATAATCGCCAATTTACAAACTAGCAACACTGTTAACGTGGAAAAAGAAGTGGCAATAGTGTAAGTAGAAATAACAAATAACATTAAAAATTTTAGTAAAAAATGTTTTTTTTTTTCTAGAAATCTTATAATTTCGTCTGTTTTATCGGATTATCTTTATGTTCCACCATTTAAGGAAGAATTGCCAGTTAATTTTCTATGTTTGTTGCGTTTAATAAAAGTTTTAAGATTAATTATTGGGGTTAGGTCCCCGTTCAAAATATATCGGAACATATCCCCGTGCACAAATATTTATAATAATATATATTATTTATATGGAAAAAAATTAGCAAGGTTAGTAAGAAAACGTTCATTTGGTAGGTTTATAGTACATTTTATGCAAAGCTTTTAGTAGTTGTCTAGAAATGAGTGGAAATAAAGATATTTTTGAAATAAGAAAGTGGGTCTGTGTGCAAATCTTTAGTTCGGCAGAAAATAACAATATTTTGGTAGAAATATATTTTGGTAATAATTTTGTTATTATACCTTCAATTTTTTCACCATTTCGTGTACTCTTTAGGAAAATATTGTTTATACACATAGACTCTGGGATAAATGTTTTGATTTAAATTAAAAAAGAACAAATTTCATATCTGACAGATTTGCATATTTTTGAAGCATATTGTTAACCTAACTTCTCTCAACTGTCAGATAACGAATTTACAACATGTAAATTTGGCTTCTCTGTGATTGGTCAGTTTCATACTTTACCCGCCACTTAAGTGTAAAGAAACCAGCAAATTTCCATGTGGGAGTAGGAAAATGTATCATCTCCCAACCCACCCCATTCACGCCGGTAACCAGGACGGATGAGATCGGATATCTCGTGGGATGCGGCAGAAGGTACATACTTCCCAATCGGTAGGTCATGCAATGGCGCAAGAAACCGAGGGTTAGCCCTTTGGGTATTCTTAAGTAATATCTTATTTTTTTAATTTAAATTGTGTTTGTTACTCATTATTCCATGGCCCAATAACTACTTTAGAATTAATAATATAATCAAGAGAAATTTCTAAATTAGGCATAATTCTAATATGGTGTTTTAAAAAATAAATCTAGATAGCTGTGAAACAAAATCAACACCAATCAAAATTAAACCAACTATTTCAATTCATTTATCTCCATGGAAACCTGCCAATTTTGTTTCACAGCTATCTAGATTAGGATTATGTATAAATAAGAAGAAGTCGACGATTATATTATTAATAAGTAGTTATTTCAATAAGAAAATAAGTTTCTAAGGCATGAGAAGTAATAAAAAACAATTTTTTCTTAGTATATTATTTATTTTATTAATATAACATCTTAAGTCCTATGGTTTTTGCCTTAGTACCTAGACCGAAATAATGTAATACAGAAAAAAATTAATGCTCTCGAGTAAAGAAAAGGTAACTTCAAAAACGATTTCAATTTTTTTTTACTGTTTATACGATCTGATAATGCCAGTTTCTGACGAAACATGCAACAAAAGTAAACAGACAGAAAAATATTTGAAGCCGAGACTTTTGGTCTTTTCTCTTAGAAAATATCAAATATCAGGCCTTTTTAAGTAAAAATTGGCGGCTTTTTCAAATCAGCAATCTTTTTTTTTTTGGTTTAACTCTAAATGTTCAGGACCGTAATGAAATAAAAAGATAACTTGAAAATATGTGTTATTTGATGACAAAACGTTAAAATTTAAACTGTATTATAAGTTTGTAAAGGTTATAAGTCCTTAAAACAGTATTTAAAATTCCAGGTCCGTATTTAAAAAAATTGACTTGAGGTTGGTATTTAAAGAACGAAACCTTGAATTTGAAAATTAATAACGCCATCTTGTAGAACATTAAAGACAGCTATGAAATAGTGTTTTTTGTTTTTTTCCCAACTCAAAAATGAAGGCGCAAAAAATTAGAAACCAAAAATAGAAATTTCGGTTTGTTTTGGATATCTCCGAAAGCATTTAGAATATTTACAATTCTCTTTTACCAAATTATTAAGCCCCAAAATACGCAACTTTGCCTCAATTTAACCATCTTCGTATGTCTTACCGTTTTCGAGATCTCCTTGTACGCACACGAATTTGTAGCACCCTGTATAAAAATATACTGTTCCTTGTCATTTCCCAAGAAGTTAAATTTGTTTGCTTGATTTTAGGTTACTTATGTGGATTGGTCAATTGCTTTTCTATAAAAATAAACAATGGTTTGAGAGCTAGACTCCAGGTCCAAAATTACTGTCAATTCATTTCATTCAATTCATCGGTTTTATACAGGGTGTCTCTAAAAGGTGCGGAAAAAAAGCTACCACAAGTTCCTGAGGCGTAAATATGACGATCTAACCCTACTACCCTTTGTCCAAAAGTGGATAATTTCGGAGATACAGAGTGTCAAAAGTTCAATTTGGCTTTCATTTTTAATAAATAATTTTTTTAATAATTGGTGTATTGTCACAATATTCGGCTTGAGGGGATTTTGCGGGGTGAGAAATTAGAATCTGCTCTCATTTTTATTATAAAGTTTGGAGGGCGCCACCTGCCGTACCTTGCACACATTTAAAACGAAATAACTTTTTTGCGCCACCCTATATTTAACTTTTAAATAAAACTTCGGATTCTCCAAAGTCTTTTACCTTAAAAAGGTATACGTAGTAAGAGTTGATTTGAGTAGCTGTTTTTGAGATATCTGGATTTAAAAAATTCACTTCGTGTATTGCCAGGTCTTGCTGCTCAAATCAACTCTTACCGCGTATACCTTTTTTAGGGAGAATCCGAATTTGTATTTAAAAATTAAATATAGGGTGGCTCAAAAAAGTTATTTCGTTTTAAATGGGTGCAAGGTACCGCAGATGGCGCCCTCTAAACTTTAGAATAAAAATGAGAGTACTGACAATACACCAATTATTAAAAAAACTATTTATAAAAAATTAAAACCAAATTGAACTTTTAACACTCTGTATCTCCAAAATCATCCACTGTTGGACTAAGTTAAGTTAGGTTAGATCGTCATATTTACGCCTCAGGAACTTGTGGTAGCTTTTTTTCCGCACCTTTTAGAGACACCCTGTATATAAGTGCAGCGGGTTGTATGAAGTTAGAGAAAGCTAAAGAAATTCTAATAAAGCGGAATATTTATTTTCATGGATTTTTTTTCCTTTGACTTCGTACAACCCGCTGCGCTCGATATGAAAGCGACTAGTCACTGACAGTTATTTTGGACCTTAAATAAAGCATAACAATTTTATTTAAATGTCGGTAATTCTACACAAGAATATGGTATTTAAAAAAAATCTAGAACAAATATACCTGTAGTTGAATTACAAAATATCGAATAGCCAACAACGGGTTTTTAAGCATTAAATTGAAGATAGACTACTTTCATTGCCAAGTCAGTTTAAAAAACGAAGGTAACCAAGTTGTAATACCTATACTTGTGTTATAACTATTTTATAATCCTAACCCATATCTATTTATAATTAGTTATATTGTAATGTTAAACTCATAGTTGAAGTAACACCTGCAATATGCATATTAAAAGATATATCATTGCTTGTTTATATTCATAAGATTAAATTGTTAAACATCATCAAAGAAAGGTAATATTTTTTTTCAATGCGGTTTTATCTTTTTAACTCATTGACGAGGCCAAGTACTAAAATTTTCTTGGCAGCAAATATATTAAATAAATCATTTTACGAAAAAGTAATGTTTTCTTAAAAATAAATTGTAAAGTGTAATGTGTAGGCAGTTGCATCCCACTATATTTTTAAATGATCTTCTCAGCTGACCTCAGAAAAGCATCAAATTGTAAATCAATGCAAATATTTAGAATTTTTCCGGAGTTTTCATATCACCTCACTGCAAAATGATTTAAAAAATGCACTTCAATTTTTTTTTTTTTGAGAAAAGATGAAAATACTTTTAAATTATACAGGGTGATTTCTAAGTTGATAATTCTTTTTTAGCTGTGTATAGAAGGCATTAAAATAAACAACATTTTCAAATATATTTTTTCAAAAAGCTCAAAAATAAGGACTTACATTCATTTATTACACTATGGATCAAATACAGTTCTAACTTGCCCGTTGAATAACATTAAGCAAACTTCTGGGTGTAGGATGAGCCCACAAGGGAAAGCATTCTACGTATAATCTTAAAGCAACAGCCGCACTTTGACGACACTCATCGTAAATTAGCACCATAACTACTAGTTCATTGTGTTCAAATGTTACCATTTCCACGTGTCATCAATTTAAAATTAACTTGCCTCAGAAAAACATACCGCAGCGGATTGCCAAATAACAAACTGACCACCGACCTGTGTATAGAAGGCATTAAAATAAACAACATTTTCAAATACCTTTTTTCAAAATACTCAAAGATAAGGTACTTACATTCATTTATAATGGATCAAATACGGTTCTATCTAACTTACCCATTGAATAACATTAAGAAAACTTCTGGGTGTAGGATGAGCCCGAAAGGGAAAGTGTTCTGGCATATAATCTCGTAGCAATACCCGCACTTTGACGACACTCACGGTAAATTAGCACCATATCATTGTTTTCAAATTTTACCATTTTCACGTGTCACTAATTTAAAATAACTTGCTTCAGAAAAACACACCACAACGGATTGCCACATAACTTACCACCGACCCGTAAATTGCCTGACCAATAAGAACAATGACAAAAAACATAAAGTATAGCAGGCTACGTTTTTAAGACCAGGCTCGCACTTAGATTTTTTACTTCTGTAACTCGCCTATTTTTAAGTTTTTTGAAAAAAGGTATTTGAAAATGTTGTTTATTTTATTGCCTTCTATACACAACTAAATAAGAAGTATGAACTTAGGAATCATCCTGTATAGGCTGCTACGTGTTATTTATGGTCCAAAGTGTTTTAAAACAATTTAAAATTGTATAGTATTTTTACGAAATTGACAAATATATCAACATTTTTATCAAGTTACCCAGTTTTGCGGCATAGATAAAGCTAACCCGATGTATTATTTTCAAGACGAATAGCTGTTTAACAGGAGTTTAGGTGCATTACAATACCAATATAAACTTAAATTAAAGATTATTATTAGAAAGCGCCTTATGCTAAATGTTATACTCAAATTTGTGCATATTAAGAATTTACCGTCACTTTTGTGTATATTGCAAGGGCTGGAAGGGGCCCCTTGCAGTCATACATACAGGGTGTCTCTAAAAGGTGCGAAAAAAAAGCTACCACAAGTTCCTGATGTGTAAATATAACGATCTTACCCAACTTACTTTAGTCCAAAAGTGGATGATTTCGGAGATACAGAGTGTCAAAAGTTCAATTTGATTTTCATTTTTTTTAAATAAATTTTTAACTAATTAGTGTATTGTCACAATATTGGGCTTGAGGGGGTTTTGCGGGGTGAGAAATTAGAATCTGCTCTCATTTTTATTGTAAAGTTTAAAGGGCGCCACCTGCGGTACCTTGCGCACATTTAAAACGAAATAACTTTTTTGAGCCACTCTATATTTACCTTTTAAATAAAAATTAGGATTCTCCAACATCTTTTATCTAAAAGAAGTATAAGTGGTAAGAGTTGATTTGAGCAGATATTGCTGAGATATCTGGATTTAAAAAATTTACTTCGTGTATGGCCAGGACGAAATTATTGTAATAAATTGAACACATTTAAAGCGTAGGCGGTAAATTAAAATAACGTCACTAAAAGGTAAAAAAAAACAATTAGGTACATAAATTCAATACATCAAAAAATAAAGAAATATAAAAAAAAATTAAATAAATCAAATGTGTTCAATTATTACGATAATTTACACGAAGGGAATTTTTTTAATCCAGATATCGCAGAAGCATCTGCTCAAATCAACTCTTACCACTTATACTTTTTTTAGATAAAAGATGTTGGAGAATCCTAATTTTTATTTAAAAGTTAAATATAGAGTGACTCAAAAAAGTTATTTCGTTTTAAATGTGTGCAAGGTACCGCAGGTGGCGCCCTCTAAACTTTACAATAAAAATGAGAGCAGAATCTAATTTCTCACCCCGCAACACCCCTTTAAGCCAAATATTGCGACAATATACTATTGTTTATTATTATTATGTTCTTTATTGGTTTCCCAAATGGCCATCGACCGAAGTCCTTCAGCTAGCATAGAAGCTTACCGTGATCAACAATACACTAATTAGTTAAAAAATTATGTATTAAAAATGAAAATCAAATTGAACTCTGTATCTCCGAAATCATCCACTTTTGGACTAAGGTAAGTTGGGTTAGATCGTCATATTTACGCCTCAGGAATTTGTGGTAGCGTTTTTTCCGCACCTTTTAGAGACACCCTGTATAATCATAAACTAATGCACTGGAAAGCGAAAATAAGCGGCGGCGCCATCCTGTTTTTTTTTTTTTCATTAAATATTTTCATCAGAATTTCGCAAATCTTATGTCGTCTAGCGAAGTCGTGTTCAGTCAGTTTCTGAACTAGATGGGGCTTTCACTTTAAAATAAATGTTTAACATACATTGTGGTCCAACGCAACCTGTCGCATTGATCGTTTTGAATTATCTTGTAGCTTAATTAAAATATTCAGAGCCATAACACCACCAGTATCTCTTTTTGGTCAGCCTGGCGTATGCTTGTCTTTCACATTTCCCAGTTTATTAAATTTCTCTTGACAATTCTTTCGAGCAAGAAAAATTTTGTCTAAATTTAACAGTTAATATTTTCTGAACCAGATATGATATCGACCTACAGTTTTGAATGGTTGATAGATTCATCCCTTGGGAAACAATTGTCAATGTTGGATTTTCTTTAACTGTCAGAAAATTTTATATACAGGGTGTTAAAGAAGACGATGATTTTTGCACCAATTTTAATGGCGTATATAATATTTTAAATTTTATCACTCTACGTCAATTAAATCACTGGTTCATAGCAAAGAAAGTAATTTGTCAAATTTTTGATATCTGCTAGGTGTATTTTAGGAAATACCGATCTTTTTGAAAAATCTTGCTTTATTTTAACTTATTGGTAGCTAGATCTCACTGTGCGTTGTTGTATCGTGCAAACTTTGCAAGTAATTATTATACCTTATGAAAAGCTTGATTATGTACGCCACTGTACATTATAACACTTAGGTACAACTAATGTTACTGAACATAATCAAGCTTTTCATAAGGTATAATAATCACTCGCAAAGTTTGCACGATACAACAACGCACAGTAAGATCTAGCTACCAATAAGTTAAAATAAAGCATGGTTTTCCAAAAAAATCGGTATTTCTTAAAATATAGCATTACTTTCTTTGCTATGAACCAGTAATTCAATTGACGTAGGGTGATAAAATTTAAAAATATTATTGTGAAAGTTGCACGCCATTAAAATTGGAGCAAAAATCATCATCTTCTTTAACACCCTGTATATAAAATTTTCTGACAGTTAAAGAAAATCCAACATTGTCAATTGTTTCCCAAGGGATGAATCTATCAACCATTCAAAACTGTTGGACGATATTATATCTGGTTCAGAAAATATTAACTGTTAAATTTAGACGAAGTTTTTCTTGCTCGAAAGCAATTGTCCAGCAGTTTAGTTTGCTTACACATTAGTTATTGCTGACCAATTAGGATAGGTCTCACTAAATAACTCACACACTTCTTGTTGTGTTGTCCTGTGATCACCATATCCAACCATCATTAAAACCTCAGTTTAAGGTAAGGCTACCTTTTTAATTTCTAGTTTTTAAATGCTTGAGAATAAAAATTTAATAACTGTTTTTTTCTTGGAATAATTAGTGACCACACTGACTAAAATTTAGGGATAGAAATTGTTGGGTAATGGTCAGTAAAATAGCTTAAAGGTTTAAATTTTGTATTTAGCCTACGTTTCGACCTGTATGAGATCATATTTAGAGCGCTATAAAGGGATTACATTTATTGATTATGTGGAATTATTCCAAATAAAAAATTCTAAGCTGTTTTAGTGACCATTACACAACAATTTCTACAATAATATAAAGTCACAAGACAATCAAGACATAACACCGGTACCGCTCAACAACCAATCAAAACACTGGTACCGGTAGACTAAGTTTTTGACCTGCTGGCCCTGATGATGGTTTTTTAACGAAACGCGTAGGCAGTAATTGTTTTTATATTATATTAAAGAAGGTGAAGGACAAGTTTACTTTCTCATTCAGTTGATAATGACCCTTCTGAGTAGATATTATTTTGCCTTTCTTTTAAGCCAAGTCGCTTTTTAAATGGGAATTTTAGATTTTACGGTAAAACATAAACAAGATTCCTATATATTGGTTTTAATAAAAATACATGGCAACTCAAAAAATAGGCCCTTGTTTAGTTCTGGTTGTATGCTCCTTTACATACCATAAAATTATACTCTACCATTGCTCTGATATTTATTGGTAAAAATGGATACCTTTCCTTTTCAACAAAAAGTCGTTAAAATGCAATAAAAGGATTCAAAACTGCTGCAGAATTTTTTTCTTAATTATCGCAATAAACGGTTAACACAAAAACTAACTTGACCTTAACATTTATTATTTGTTTAACATAAAAGCGCATTGTTTGTTTATGTATTTTACATAACATGTAAATTAGTTGCTGAATGGCTTAAAGATTTTATATCTTGAGAGCCGTAAAATGTATTTAGTATTATTTTCTTTGTATGCATTAAGAATTGAGGCTATTGCAAATTTCGAATTCAAAGAACTTAAATTGGGTCAATTAAAATTTCTATTATCTGTTTAACTTATTTTGTACTGGGTTATTATTTGCTTTTACTTATTTATCTAAATTATAAATTAAGTCGTTATATTGCTATATTTTTTAGCAACAACTAAGGAAATTATTACATTCCTGTAGTAGAAATACTCTTGAGGAGTAAAAGTTATCTAAAATTCTTATTTTTAACGTGTTCTTTCTCAGTTATAAGTAATTACAAAGCTTAAGGAAAATGACTCTCGGCTAATTTTTAGTATTTTGTGGATCTTCACTTCCTGAGTAAAAGTGTCCATGGCCGCAATCCAATAATTAGTTTTTGAGTTATGACCTTTTAAAGTTGACTACTTCTTACTCTGATATTTTCTGCATTGTCTGGACTTGTTTCTTAAAAACTATTAACTGGCCTTTTTCTAAAAGCACTTGAAATATCTTAGTTTATGGTCAATATATTTTTATTTTACAAACGGACAAAAATGACAATTTATTAGGACCCAAAAGTAGTTTAAGTGCGTCTTGTACAAGAGTCAAGGTAAGAATTCTATCAAAAAAAAATATTTTTTAATTTAACAATAAATTTATCATTTGATAAAAAAAAAACTTGTTTAATTATCCTATTTTTAAAATTCTTAGGTTCTCTTAAACCTATGTTTGTAAACCTAGGTTTAAAACGAAGATTAATTCTAAAATCATAAACATGTCAGAAAGGGGCGATTTATAATGTGGAACTGATAGCAAAGTTTACCAGTATTCACCTGAAGACGACTGGAGATACTTACCAGTTAAAACGTTGTGATTTAAAACAAATAAAGGCAATGCAAGTCCAAAACTCTACTGCCGTTCAAGAAGCGCCATTGTCTCCAACCTTCATAACATAACAAGTTATGGCCAGGTTGGTTACTCTTGAATTGAACTTTGTTGTCAATACCACATTATAAATCGACCATTACTGACATTTCTACGATTTTAGAATTATTCTTCGGTTAAAACTTAGGTTTAACCTTAGTTTAAAAGGACTTTACAAAATTGAATCTTAAGTATGTACTTATATAGATACAATATCTACCTAGATTTTAAAGAATTATGTTTTATTAATATATATTTTTTTAAATTAGTATATCCCACGTTTAAATTAAATTAGTAAACAACTAATTTTCTCATAATACATTACATTTCGGAGTTGCATATCATTATATGAACATTACGTAATGGTTTTCGTCCGTATTTAATCTATCAATAATTTATTAATGAAACTATTTCTTCGTACAGGGTTGTCCATCAAAAATATCACTACTTAATCTTATTAAATTTAAAATTTTAAAAAATCGTAATTCAAAATAAAAATTCGGCACTTGTTAAACATTTTTGGGATTTTACTCGAACATCCATATTTATTGAAGTGGAAAAACATGCATTCAAGTCAGTGGAAATATGTCGCATTTGAGATTTTGTACTGTGCTTTTATACCTGTTTGCTGGTATCTCCATTATGAATCATCATCCTGTGATATTGAGATAAATATAGCATTTTTTAAAAGCTATTTTAAAAAGTTATGAATAAAGTTTATATAAAGTGATTCTATAACAAGTGTTTTAGAAGTTATTGCAACGACAACCTATTACTCTGCCAACTCTTACCCCGTTACAAATTAACCCAGTGCTCATTTGCATGCACTGATTGTTACTTGTGTTCCTTTTTTACTTTTTAAACTTTTAAGTTATCTTCTCCCACATTTTTCCATCCCCACTAACAAAGATCCTGGCGCAGCTAACTCTATTCAAGGAATTTTGTCCACTAATAACCCTACAGGATGGCTATCTTCATATAATGCAGGAGAACGTTGCTAGTTGGTGAAATGGGTTCAATGGGTCTGTTCTGCTGGGTAAACAGAATTTATCGGCCATTAGTTATGTAAGGATGACATAGCGCTGAAAAAGTAGAAATCATCATGTCGGGTCGTTTGGAATTAACCAAAAAATCTGTGTCAACATCTGAAAATACCATCCATATTTTCCATGAAAAAGATTTACCGATAACTGCAAAACTGGAAACCGTGTCAGCTCCTGTAAGAGAGTGGAAGAAAGATCTAGAATTCCGTATAGAATTTTCCTGCAACTCGTGAGTATGTATTGGGATGCTTTCCACTTCAACAATGGACAGATAGCTAAGAATAGGATTAATAAAAATCAGTTGGGTGTAAATTATGAAATTTTATATAGAACGGCTGATAACAGCGACAGAAGAATGTTGACGTTTCATTTAACTTTTTAAAGATGATAAGAAAAATAACAGAAAACACTTCTTGGCAGTGATGAGAGAAGATTGACGAAGTAACATAAGAATTATTACTAATTATATAAATAACTGTATTTATTTAAAAAGGCAAAATCTACGAGCAATTATATAAGTGTAAGCTACTCTGTATTTTTGTATCTGATAAGTTTCTTATTTACCGATGAAGTGAAAGTATGTTATAGCAATCATTCTGTCTGTTGGCTCCTGGCCTGAACTTTTAAAGTAGGTAAATATGTTTGTGTGTGGATGGAGGTTTCAATATATCTGCTAAAAAAATAATAATTTGTACGTCTCATAGGTAAATGATCTTAAATATTGACACACGCAAATTGCTTTATAGTTACAAAAGTTGAAGCAAATATGGATTTGTATTTATTAACACTTTATTTGTTTATTCGATTGTCCATACTTTTCGTTAGTTACCGTGCAAATAACAGTCGAATTTTCAATTTAAGAGCTTTTAAAGTATTCAGGTGGTACTTCTTTCTATATGCCTTCAGCTTTATTAACGTTTGTAAAACTGACATCGTTATGGATGTTTATTTAATTTTACATATTTCTGATTAATTAATTTAGTAGACTTTTATGTAATGAACCGTTAGCTTTAATTTAACTGGATTCCCAAACAATAATGGTAAAAGGGGCAAATTTACGTCCACCCAGCATCCCAGATTTGAGTATGGGCAATGTACCGGGTGTCCCATTATGGATGGCCACCGGCCGTATCATGGAAACTACTGGGCATAGAAACTCGGGAAAAAAATTATAACTAAAGTGGCCATGAGAAAATCCTGGAAATAATTTTTAAGTTCCGCATTTTGCCGCAAGAGGGCGTAATTGAAAAGTAAATTTTAAAATTTTACATATCTCCGAAAATTCCACATTAAGGTATATCTTTGACAACACCATTAAAAAGCTTGGACAATTATGTATCATTTTGGTCTTATGTTCATTGGCGTACCGACTTTAATAAGAGAGGGGGGATAGCTGTTGAAAGTGTAATTATTTAAATCGCTGTAACTTATAATCGACTTATCCGATTTTAGCAAACTAAAGACTGTTTGGAAGAGAAATGTATGCACTTTCACCAATCGTATTTAGTTATTCATAATAGTTCTCAAATAAAAATGCTAGAAGTCGCAATTTGTAATAATAACACATTTTTTGATTTTACCCCCAAAAAATAAATCATACGGTATAATTATAATACCATATTCGAAAAGTAGATGAAATTTGCTAGAAAAAATATTAAAACCGCAGCTCGATATCTCCGTTCGTTTCAGAGTTATCGCCAATAGAATAATTTTTAAAACTTTAAAGGAAGAAGCGGTTATATATTTTTCAGAAAAAAAGTGGGACGCCATTAATATTTTTCCATGTTGATATTATTTCTGGTTAGCCTGGTCAATTCTGCATGAAAATGGTCTCTTGCGTTTTTCTCCTCAGGCACACCGTTCTTAATTAAAATAATTAAATTAAATTAGCTCTACTAATTATTATTATTAACATTGATAATGAAAAATTCTGTTTTATAAAAATTGTTGGAAATGACGACCTTTATTTAATAGGTAAGCTTCCGCCCGTCTAAAGTTACAGAGATTTAAATGATTACACTTTCAACACCTCTCCCCCCTCTTATTAAAGTCGGTACGCCAATGAGCATAAAACCAAAATGATGCATAATTGTCCAAGCTTTTTAATGATGTTATCAAAGACATACCTTATGTAAAATTTTAAAATTTACTTTACAATTACGCCCTCTTGCGGCGAAATGCGGAACTTAAAAATTATGTCCAGGATTTTCTTATGGCCACTTTAGTTATCATTATTTTTTCCCGAGTTTCTATGCCGAGTAGTTTCCGAGATACGGCCGGTGGCCATCCATAATGGGACACCCGGTATATTCAATTATCGATTTAAAAAGATAAACAGGATCGGACTTCGTAATTTACGAACGAAAGTTTGGAAAAATTAAATACCAGAAACTTCTCCTGGTACAATAATCTGGTACTCATACGGATCTAAAAAAAAAACAAAGAGGTTACCGAAGCGGGAATAAACGAAGTAAGAATGGAGAAAACGCATTTTTCCCCCTGGGAAAGTCTCTTACAAGGTTTCAAGCAGAAAACTATAACAGTGTGCGTATGAAAACATTAGGATGGCTTACCTCAGTAAGCGGATCCATCTGACATTCAAGCAGCCCCTAGGTCACTAATATCCAACAAGGTAACCTCAAGACTGGTATGGAAATGTCAAGGAGAATTGAAGGCCCATGGCAAAAGTAAACAAAGTAATCAAAGTAAACAAAGTACCACTGTAGTGGGTACCAGGACACGAAGGTATTGCAAGGAATAAAAAGCCGATCAACTTGCAAGAACAAGCTCACATTTATATGCCCAGAACTGGCACTCGGAGTTTTAAAGTGCACAGTACGAAATGCCATAAAGCAATGGATCAGTAATGAACACAAAATATACTGGAACAACAGACAGCGATTACACCACAGCAAACGCTTGATTGGGGATTTAGATCCGAGACTAACGAAACAGATGCTTCAAATGAGTAGGAATCAGCTGAGAACTATTACAGGCATTCTGACAGGACACATGGCTGTCAAGAATCATCTACACAGAATGCAACTGTACAATGGAGACCTTGACTACAGATTATACGAATAAGTCAGGGAAACAGTACAGCACACAGGTAGTGTGCCATTGAGAGTTACTAGAACTGAAACCAGGAAGGATGTTAGTTGTGATTAGGATAAATTCGATTATAATGAAAAAGCCCATTGCCAGTGCAAATATACCGCAATGCAAAACTTAAACAAAAAAAAAATAACGATGGCGGCAATACCGCTTCTGAACGAGAGCACATTACACTATCTTAAGAAGGAACAGATGATTACAGGGGAGCTGTGCGCATGCTTATTTTCGGGGTTTCCCTTCTGCTTCGATCAAAAGTGACTTCTAAAACCTTGTCTTTGGCAAAACCTTGAGGCTGTGAAGGGGGGAGGGGGGAGAATAATTACGCCAATGGTAATTTGTAAACGATTCAATTCCTATTAGAAAGAAGTAGTGCTAAAGACACCGAAAAAATCAGTATCTCCTAGCCCACCAGTTTGCAAATCCTCTCCTAAGCTTGATCAATCTTTGTAGTATTTTTGAAGTATTTTTGTCAAGTTAAAATAAAATTCAAAACTCCTAGATCTACCCGTAGTACTATAGACCACAAAATTTATATAAAAACAATTCAAGAAATTGTTTACCTCAATATTCTAAACGAAAAAAAAAATCAGTAAAAATCAGAATGAATAGTAAATTTTGTCTATATGGGAAAAGCCTTATCAATTTGAAATAAACTTTCAGGTTTGCATCCGAAATTGCATTTGGTGCTTAGAATTTACATATAATTTACATTTAAATAAAACTTGTTAAATATAGCTTCTAGTCATGTACAGGTAAATTGGAACTGACTTATATTGCATGCAAATATATTGAAGTCTAAATCGAAACTGCAGTTTTGTTCTATGATGAACAATTGAGGTTGACTGATGTATTTGCTACTATATATCTTACATAAACTACTTGAAATATAAAATAACAAACAACGGAAATTCTAATTTCCATAATTATAGCAGAAAATCGGTAGTCCTCAATAGAAAAATTGTGGGCTCGAAAATCAGTACTAAACTTACCATAACTGCCTGAATTAATTAAAAGTCTTCACCATAACAAATTTTAGAATTTATAAGAATCGTTAAGTAGAAGTTATAAAGTATGAGTACACTAATTTCAGAAGTCTTGTATTTATTTATATTTCGTCATCGTACTAATTAGAAACATAACCCTTTAAAAAAAGTAATATTTATGTCATGCATTCTTCAATTTTTATCAAAACGCCCCGACGTGCATCAAAGCTTTAAGACAATGCCACCGAAACACCTGTAGATATAAAAAAACATTACTTGGTGAACCTTTATATTTGGGAGTCAGAATCAGTGCATAGTAGTGATGTGCGACTTGGATAATTTTAAGTAGCAGATGCTGATGGATACTTGTTACTACACTAAATACACTATTTTGGATACTGTACGATACATGGAAAAATAATAGTTTTGTTTGTCAGTTAAGGACAAGACGTTGAAATCGGCATGGTTTAAGGACTTGGTAAAAAAGACAAAGAATCAGTTACCATTTTGATTCGCTTCTCGGCTATAGTTGAATTAATTCTTTACTTCCCGAGTACCAGCATGCTGCGACCTACGTCATATGCATAGTCTCTATCACCTCTGTTAAAATTAAAAAATAATTTTTTCATTAAAAATCAATTCTTCTCTATCTCAATTCTACCCCTGTCCATCTAGAACAGTTATTCATTATTTATTTTAATACTTGTGTTAAGTAAATACAATTTTATGTAAATGTTAACTTGTAGTTGTATTAATAATCTATGTTATTTGACTCATAATTCAGTCATATTGAAGAAAGTATGATCTTAATCTTACCCTGACTTATGACTCATGTAATATTGAAATCTCGGGAAAAATAGAGGTTGAAGGAAAAAAATTAAACACTGAGATACATAACTCAAATTTTGTATTTGGTTTTTAATTTCCAAGAACATTTCCATATACAATTTTGCTGTACTTTTCATAATTCAAGTACTTTACTCTTAAGGCAATTTCAAAAAAATGACATTTGCTCCCTTACTATTAGCCGATGGTGAAATTTGAAATAGATGTTTATAGTTTTAAGGCTACCAACTTTAATCAAGAATATTTTTTTTGAGAAGTCGATAATAAAAAAATATTCATATGTTGCATACTTTTTTGAACACAGTGTGTATGTAGTTAGTGCACTACGTGTTTTAGAGTTCTCAAACAATTATTGAAAAAAGGACCTCTTCTCTCATGATAAAGTTAATTAAGATATGATATTCAGAGGATGTGATTTCATTAGTGAGTAATTAATCCTAGAACAGCTCATAATTTATCTGAATTTCCATGGTTACGAATAGAAATTTCACTGCTTTTGTTTAGTTCTTTGCATCATATTCTTCTTTAGTAACTTTTCTATCAAAAAAATTAGATTTTCCAACCTAAAGAATTTTGAAAACGCTATATTATTTTTAAGCAATACAATTTACTGACAAAGGACATTTCTAAGCAATCTATGTTTATGGACACAATAAAACAAAGCCGTTGAATTTAGATCCTCCTACTTCATGAAAGTCCGTTAAAAAGTCAAAATAACCTTTTAATGGTGCCATCTAGAGCCACTAAAAGCACATTTGCTATGCAGATTTTCGCCTCGCATGTTAAGTTTTATGTTTAATTAAAAATTCCAGTACATAACAATAAACTTGAACAATGACGCGGCTTTGTTTAAGCAATGCAGCTAGCGCATTCAAAGAAATCAAGAATCGTTGTTGTGTTTATGGACCAGTAAGGCAACGCGCTTTTTAATTAATGACTCTTGGCTAAGAGCACCGAATAATACAGCTAAATATTCTGTGCTAAGAGTCTAAATTCTATGCACTGCACGGCAAGAACTTTTCAATTGTAATTAAAATTATAGCAGTTTTAAACATTCAGGTATTTCGTTGTGTTTATTCCGCACATAAAAACAAAAATAATATAATCTTTTCTTATAATAAAGGCATTCTACTTTATCTTCTATTTTAATAATACCTTTTACCATAAGCAATGTATGTGTTTTCAAATCAGCTTAAGATCTATTATAATATAAGTATTTTCCTCAACTGCATCCATAAAGATGCAAGTTCACTGTGGTTCCTCGAAATTTCAGGTTTGCAATGTCACGTTACTATTTGCTATCACAACTCCATGTTTTTCTATATTCCAACTATTCATGAAAATTCTTTACTTAATAATAATATTATTAAAATACTTTATTGTAAAAAAAAATTACAAAAGGCCAAGTTGAGGCAGAGCCTTCTAGCTTAACCTAAAACTTCTAAAATTTTCTAATATTAAATTTTCCCTAAGTTTTACCTCTGCCTTTTGTGGTTCCTGCATCTTTTGTTTTTCAAGGTTTATCAGCCTTAACCACTTCCGACTCAAAATTTTTAGGCATTTCGGTATATTTGATGCTTTCTAATCGTGACTATTCTACGTTTTCAGACTCTATCTACTATTATTTTGATCCAGCTTTAGTATTTCATGGATGTTATTTCCAAAGATCATCGAAATTTATCAACGCTACGATATCAGTTTTATTATTGTTATTTTTTCATGCTGTTTATCTTTTATAACTGTTCGTAATGCCATTTTAATTGACATTTAGTAATTTTTGTATAAACTTAAACTTTGTTTAATCCTTAAGAGCCTTTAATGATTTTTTCTCTCCATTTATTTATTAACCTTTTGAATTGAAAACTTTTTGGTAACAAAAATAATGTAGTTTTCTTAATTTAAGGTACGTCTACATTTAAGAAACGTCATTGTCTTCAAACTTCAAACAGCAATATACACAAGTAGTGAAGTCTCAAAATCTGATTTTAATACAAAATTCATATAGTACTATTTTTTTTTTTTTTTGAAATCGCATCAATATGAAAATCTATTCGTATGGTTGGAGTTAACGTAGAAAGGGATCCATCAAGTATAAAAATTAATGCTATTGTTCATTCGGTTTGTTGCAATATATTCAATTTACTATTTTTTGCTTTAGTTGTCACAGCTGTTTGTTAAATATAAAACGATCATAATTAATGAATAACCTGCAATATAGTTACTATTACTATCCTAACAATATTGGTAATGAACAAATGGTGTGTCTACTTTTACTACGCAATAACGGTAAAGTTAAAGAAAATAATAGAAAATTTTTAACATGCATATTTTAATTAGGAAACTCTCTTAAAGCGTTTTATCAATTCCTCATAATTTCTAAAATCATGATGAAGCTATCTGAATTATATTATAAAAAAGTATAATTATATCATATATAATAATAGCTATTTTGTTGTACTTTCGGAGTTATCATTTCTATGCAAGCAGAAAAAAAACCACAAACCCTTTTATCTTCTGTGCCCTTCAGCAGAACAATTAATCAAAATGACTATGGATCAAAAAAATAAATTGTTCATTTTTATTAGGTAATACATATATCGCTTATTCTCTGTTATTCTGCAAAATGCCGATTGAGAGAAAGATAAAGATATTTAAAGTGACTTTGTGTAAATAGGTATAAGAAATGACCCAAATTAATAAATATGTTATAGTGTAATTTGGTCCATTCAACGAAATGGAGAGTTTTTCAATTATTTTTTATTATCTTTTTCAAAAGTTCACCGCCTACGGCGTCGTACTCAATTTACTTCCTCGTGTAATATGGACATCATATCTACTCTTGTTGTATAAACCACTATTTCCTTCCACATGAACCCAATGTTAATTGATATAAGAATTTTTTTTTAAATCGAATTTTTTAATTTTTTTTTCTTAGTATTTATTAATATACAAATACAGATTTGTATGCAATTTTATGTAGTTATTTAAGAAAACAGCTGTTACAGTACCTACCTATAATAGATACGGTTTTAATTGTAATCTTGTCCTTTTAAACTAAAACAAATAACTAAAATTTGCTTCTTGACTTTTTCTGATTTAATTTAATTATTTTGAATTCGTTACGCTGCGCTGGCTTAATAGGAGCAGCAGCAGCAGCCATCCTTCACAATGCAGCTTTTTATTATTATGGTATTTTTTAATTAAAATACAGATGAAATGCTTATAATACTTAGAACCGGAATAGGAAATGAATTTTAGTTGTCTTTAAATAACCTATTTGAAAAAGTCGAGCAATCTGTCTAACAGAATTAGTATTTTAAATTTATTATTAAGTAAAATATTATATGTTATGTATATATTGTCTCAGAGAGTGGTAAAACGGCCTTTACAGATTTGAGTGTAATAATAATAAATGCCTTTTATTGAAAAAAAAAAAAAAAAAAGTAGCAGTAATAGGAAGCTTCTTGAGCAGTTGCGAGGTGCAGTCTGGCCAAGAAGGCTATTCTACTGAACAAATTATTGGATATAACCACTTTTGATCGCAAAAAGAGGATATAGCCAGTTTTGATGCCAAAGGTCGACTTTACATGCTATTTTACCATACAAATAGCCCGTTTTGAATGCAAATGATCGTGCCAGTTGATAGAGCTTGTGAAACTTAACCGAAAACCGCCAAAAAAGTGATATAGCCACTTTTGAACGCAAGCTCCTGATATGTTGTTTATGTCGCGTAGTTGGATTTTCAGAAGATTCACTGTTAAACAAAAATCCAATTGTTTTTTGTGACATGAACAAAACCAAGTATTTATTATGTTAAAATTGCCACAAAAGCAGAAAATAGCTACAGATTTCTTCTATCACCTATAGTTTTTTTGCTATGAGGTATTTTTGTTTTTTAAGAAAACAGCGATAGATATATTATTTTATTATCCAAAGAGTAGGTACCTTAAAATGGTACTGTCGAAGTTTTTCGGCGATATTTTGTTTTTGGAGTATCCCTTAACAATGTCCAGCAGTAATCGGCAAGCAAACTGGCACTCCACTTGCCTTGGTACCGTTTTTCCATAGCAGAAATGTCTTGGTGGAACCGTTCCCCATGTTCGTTACTCACCGCCCCTAAATTTTCGGGGAAGAAATCTAGATGGGAGTCCAGAAAGTGAATTTTAAGGGACATGTTACAACCCATTTCTTTATAGGCAGTAAGTAGTGTAGTCACAAGATCTTTGTAATTGTCAGTTTTCACATTTCCAAGAAAATTTGCCACAACCCTTTTAAAAGCACCCATCAAATGATTTATTTTTCATTACTTCTCTTATTTGCAGACCCACAAATATGCCCTCCTTAATTTTTGCTTCACTGATTTTTGGAAATTTTTGTTTCAGATACAAGAACCCTCTTCCATTTCTGTCCATTGCCTTAACAAAATTCTTCATTAAACCCAATTTAATATGCAAAGGTGGTAGTAATACCTTTTGGGATCAACTAGAGGTTCCTTGGTAACGTTTTTTTGTCCCGGAGTTAGTGCCTGACGTACTGGCCACTGCTTCTGTACATAATGAAGGTCCCTCGCACGGCTGTCCCATTCGCAAAGGAAGCAACAATATTTCGTATATCCTAGTTGCATTCCAAGAAGAAGGGCTATTACTTTTAGGTCTCCACATATTACCCAACCATATTCATGATAACGGATGTGCTCTAAAAGAACTCTCATATTCTCATATGATTCCTTCATATGAACCGCATGAGCTAAGGGCACAGATGGATATTCGTTACCGTTATGAACCAATACCGCCTTTAAACTAAGTTTAGAGGAATCAATGAATAGACACCAATCACGTGGATCATGTTTCTGTCCTAGTGCGTTAAACAAAAGGTTAACTTCTGAACAGTATACTAGATCCCCTTCTCGAAGAAAGCAATTCGTGAGGTCATTCTGCCTTTTTCTGTAAAAAGTAATATTCACATCACTTTGGAGAAGATTCCAACCTTTTAGTCTGGATGCTAAAAGTTCGGACTGCGATTTTGAAAGGTTTAGATCCCGAACTAAGTCATTAAGTTCACCCTATGAAATGAGATGCGGCGCTGTTGAACATCCTGGTAAATCAAATGAAGGATCGGTTGTCATTTTCTTTGCGCTTTCTGTATCATCACTTAAAGAACCAGTCGATTCTAGATCTTCATCGAGACTCCAAGATTCTGGTGCTTTTGGAATAGGAAGTTGTTTCCTGTGTTTGACAGGTCTTAAAGCTGATGGTAAATTACAGTACTTAACCGTATGTTTAGACTTTGGTCCAATACCTTTAATATTCGTGAGGCAAAAATAGCAGTCTGTAACATGGTCTTTAGGTTCTCTCCAAACCATTGGTACTGCGAAGGGCATTTTACGATTGGAACCTCTTAACCAAGCTGTTCGTAAGCTTTTAGCACAAGCGGAGTAAAATTACGTTTTTGCGATTTAAAAGTTAGTTCTCCGCACACATAACAAAAACTGTTGGCACTATTTATGCACTGCCTAGGCATTGTACAAAAAAATCCTAAACACAGTAATTTAAAGAACGTAAAAGAATATAAACTCAAAAACGTTTTGCTATCCAAACACAGAAAACGTAACCGATTCGGATACCGTTAGTCTACTGATAAATTTTGTAAACTAAAATGATCATAAAATACGCTGTTTACTTCAAACAAGCAGGCAGAAATCGGTCTAAACCGGATAGATCTCTGATCATATGAAAATATGAGAAGATGTAATATAATGAAATTTTACGTATTGTAAAATCTAAAGCCGCAGGTTACAGAATATCTGTGGGTGATAGAAAAATTCTGTTTTCAAATTTGACTTCAGTGTATCAAACTGCATTAGAAACACCTAAAAATTTTCATGTCACAAATTATGTGTCTATCAGTGAAATTGAATAATCGCCCATTGGCCAAATTAACAGTTGTGCAGCCCTGTGGTCGTTGAATTCCAAATACTACAATATGGTTTTTCTTGAAATGTTGTTCCAGCTAATTAATACTATCTCTTGACATTATGTTCCCTCATGGTTACCAACTCGGATGAGATCTGATCAATTATCAGCCCAAGAGCAACAAGGTGTAGCTGTGGATATTTCCCTCGATCTTTTTGTTGTTATGGCCAAGCAACTTTTTTATTTCGTTAAGCTGAGCAGCATTGCTGATGTCATCCCCATCAGCCATCAGCAATTCCAGTGCACGGCTGTCGACGCACCTTTTACTTGGTCTTTCCCTACCTAATTTATGAAGCGTCCTATAAATAAAATTAACAATCCGGCAACTATTGTTCATTTTTTGGCAGGATAAGCTGACAGTTTGTAAACAAACATTTTCACTGATTGTTAAAATGTATTTAAAGTCCCCTTTTCTAAGTAATAAATGTACTTACAGGTGCATGCGAGTCACTTTACTGTTAGGACAGACTAATTTAACAATTTAATTGGTGTGAAAGCACAACAATTTGTAGCTAACTGTTCCAAATCAAACCAGTAAACACACACCGTTTAAATTCCAATCAACAGTGACTTAATTGCTGACTGAGTACTATACCAAAGCAGCAGAAATGGAGTTTTTCTTTAGGACATGCAAGGAGTCACTTATTTAAATACAATGCGTAAATTTATTACAACACTGTATTCGTCTTATTTGGTTTTAATTAAGGAAAACTTAAATCATGTTAAGTGTACTTTATATCTTATTTATTTAATTTTTTTCAGGTCGGGTTAACAGTGCAGAATATTTGGGAAAGTTTCTCGGACAACTCTCTCAGTTGCATCACGGAGTTTCGGGAGAAGTGTATGCCGTAGACGGCCGAACTTTACACATAAAGGATTTTACTTATGATGGCCAAGGACCCGGTAAGTCGATATATTTATTTTTTATAAAAAGCGATTTCGAATATTTATTTTTTTATATACTTCCAATCATCAAATCATCTCAAAAAAATCCACTAACTTTGTATCTTTAATAATAGCGAAATTACCAATTAAGGGCACATAATTTTAATAGTTCCGTGGTTGGACCAAGAGATATATATTTTTACCTCAAGAACTAATACTTTTGGGTCAAGAACAATAAATACAACACTCTTGGATCAATGACCAGTTCAATAAATAGAACAGTCTGAGCTTAATAAAAAAAAACACTCTTGACTCAATAACAACCACTCTTGAATCAAGAACCACCACCCTTGCCTTAAGATCATCTTTACGTAGCGTCTTAAGACAAGTGTTAAATAGCATTCAACAAAAAAATTATTTCTTTATTTTAAGTTTGTTAAGCTTTTGAATGAAAGTTGTATTCATTTCTTTCAAGAATTTTTCAATGTACATAAAAATTTTAAGCTTAACTTAGCCCAAATCAAATCATAATGACAGGTTCTGTTGTAATAATTTTGTAAACAATAGTAGAGGTTGCGGCACTTCAGCGCATTCGATATTGCGGCACTTGGGCGCCCGCTACGGCACAGGCGCCTCTGTCATACGTCATCTGTCAAACTTCATACTCTTGGGCGATAGCTACTTAGGCGTTAGCTACTAGGGCCGTAGCTACTTAGGCGTTAGCTACTTGGGCAGTAGCTACTTAGGCGTTAGCTACTAGGGCCGTAGCTACTTAGGCGTTAGCTACTTGGGCAGTAGCTACTTGGGGCGTTAGCTACTTGGGCAATAGTATCATTGGCACTAGTTGTCATTGGGTAAACGTCATCCATTATCTGTGATACGCCATCTATTACATGTCACCTGAACCTCACCTACTTAGGTATTCATATTTGGGGGACCCAAGCCTACAAGTCGAGGCTCCTCTAAAAGCCCTACCTTCAAGAACCGGTACCCCAATAATTTCTAAGTGGGGCCCCTATTGGAATTAAATGATTAAAAAAAGTTTTACCTGCGTGGATTCGATCCCGGGTCACTGGATTACAATTCTAATGTCGTACCACTACACTAGCGAGCTATCATAGAAAAATCTGCTTTTAACTTGAAGGTTATCTAGGTATACGGTTGTCCCGCCTACGAGAGTCATGCATCATTTTTATAGGGGACGTAAGATTAATAATAATATATTTGTTAAAGTGTAGAGGGAACATAAACAGAAAATAAAATATAATTAAATTTGCAATACAATTTGCATAAAGAGAGGATATAGATAACATAAATTCTGCTAATTACTCGTATGTACAATATTGTTTTAATATACCTAAGAAACAACTAAAACCTCTTTGAACTCTTCTTGATCGTGTAGAAACCTAAAATAAATAAGGGTAGGTACAACCCCTGTACTAATACTTCTTGGTATCAAATTAAAGGTAGAAATGTCAATAACAGGAGTTTAAGGGTTATATTTCTAACTGAAGTACCGTTTAGAACTCAATAAATTGATAATGTTTTATGTTTTAAACTAAAATTACGATCAATGCAACGTTCCAACGGTACTTAGGTATATAGAAGGTCAACTGCTTATTGAATTTGCAATTTTTAGCATAAATAACAAGGTGTATTATATAGAAAAGACTCGTTGTAACGAAAATAGTTGTAGGTAGTGTTTGAGAAACGCGTATGAAAAAGGCATAAATAGAAAAATCTCATGTAAATATTCTTATTACCGCATGTATTTTAGGTCAAATAGCCCTACTATTGTTCAGTAATATGGGCATTAAGGCCCAAAAAAATATTTGTACCTGGAAAAATTATATGTCTACAATAGGGTTGATATGGAACCCCGTAGGTAAAAATAGACCAAAGGGTAGTTTTTAATAAATTTCTTAAGTTTTTAATGTACATTCCTAAACGTCCCTAATAATATAAGATACCAATGCGTGTAAAAAATAAGTAACCGAAGTAATCATCAAACTAATGTTAAAAATATGGATAATAACCCCCAATTTTATTGAAAAAATTAGAATGTAAGAAAAAACCAGTAAACCCAACTGGCCGCACGACCAAAGGCTCACGAAATTTTGTAAAAATTTTGGGAGAAGGTCGTGTGGCATTGATGTAAATAGTTTTTCTACGTTTTATTACACCTATATGGATTCAAAATTATATCAAGCAGAAAATACAGGTAATTTATACATTGCTATGGGTAAAAACAAAACTCATTAGGAATTTTTAATAAATATATTATCCATGTTTAATACAAATAAAATAGTTTATAATACTTTAATGGCTGGCTGCACGACCAAAGGCTCACGAAATTTTGTAAAAATTTTGGGAGAAGGTCGTGTGGCATTGATGTAAATAGTTTTTCTACGTTTTATTACACCTATATGGATTCAAAATTATATCAAGCAGAAAAATACAGGTAATAAATATATTGTCAAATGCTAAAATTAAAATCTAACACGTGAAATGTATTCAGGGTGACGTCATAAGTCGTTTAGAGAAAACCCAAAGTCGATCGGTCAACTGGTTCGGAAGATATAGTTTATTGCAATTAGTGTCCTTATGCCTCGAAGTGGAGTGCTGAAATTCTGGTTGCAGGCAGAGGTATATAGGACCTATCTAGAAGTGAAAGATTTTTTCAAATATCTCAATTAATAACAGAGCTAGATGCATTAAACCATTAGGGCCTTAACACGATAAAGTCGTGCAAAGCACTGGCAATGCTTATTTCTTAGTAGGAATATACTTCGTATAATACGGTATCGTTAAGATTGCGTCATCTCCATTTCCTATATGAGACCAAGGTCAACTGCAGATCAGCTAAATGAACAGTTAAATGAACAGTGGAACAGCTAAATGAACAGTGGAACAGCTAAATGAACCACTTAATGATCCGTAGAACCACTAAATGAACCACTAAATGAACCACTTAATGAACCGAAAAACCACTAAATGAACCACATAATGATCCGCAGAACCACTAAATGAACCACTTAATGATCCGTAGAACCACTAAATGAACCACATAATGATCCGCAGAACCACTAAATGAACCACTTAATGATCCGTAGAACCACTAAATGAACCACTTAATGAACCGAAGAACCACTAAATGAACCACATAATGATCCGTAGTACCACTAAATGAACCACTTAATGATCCGAAGAACCACTAAATGAACCACTTAATGAACCGCGGAACCACTAAATGAACCGTGAATCAGGTTAATAAACAGCGGATCACTGCGAGTTCTTCCTATGGCAGCAGGGAAGAGGAGGGGGAGGAGGAAAATCAATGATAGACGATAATTTCAGTAAAAACCTTTATTTCCCACTAATATTTCAATAACTAATATATAACCTAATTAATATCTAACCTATTTAATATCTAAACTAATTATTTAAGAACAGTGACGTCACAAAAGATTGATTAAAGTATATTTAAACTTTTCGAACAGTTCCCACTAATGGTGAGTACTTTATAAGCTTATCATGAATAATAAGACAGTATGCGGTAGTATTTGCTGGAACATTTTCTTTCGTTTCAAACTCCAACCTGACATCAATAATCCCCGAATTTAATATTTCATTTTGTCGGGAACAATCAATCACAATTAGAGGAGCATTTGTTAAAAAGTCTTTTGGAGAGAACAGTGGTTCATTTTCTTTTTCGTAAAAACATTCTTGGAACTCTGAGTACATTTCATACAAAGAAGCAATTTGACCTTTAGAAACATCTAAATTTAAATTATCATACGGATACATTTCAGAATTTAAATAAAGTTTAACATTAAATACATTACAATGATCAAACAAACTACAGTTTTTAGCTATCTTATCCTTTCTGTCGGCTGAATATCCTACATTACAAACGGCTAAACAGCATACCTGGACTATAAAGAATGCTATTCAAGTAGAACGTCCCAGATGGGTAATTTTAGGATTTTCAACCGACAGAAAGGATAAGATAGCTAAAAACTGTAGTTTGTTTGATCATTGTAATGTATTTAATGTTAAACTTTATTTAAATTCTGAAATGTATCCGTATGATAATTTAAATTTAGATGTTTCTAAAGGTCAAATTGCTTCTTTGTATGAAATGTACTCAGAGTTCCAAGAATGTTTTTACGAAAAAGAAAATGAACCACTGTTCTCTCCAAAAGACTTTTTAACAAATGCTCCTCTAATTGTGATTGATTGTTCCCGACAAAATGAAATATTAAATTCGGGGATTATTGATGTCAGGTTGGAGTTTGAAACGAAAGAAAATTGTATGAAATGTACTCAGAGTTCCAAGAATGTTTTTACGAAAAAGAAAATGAACCACTGTTCTCTCCAAAAGACTTTTTAACAAATGCTCCTCTAATTGTGATTGATTGTTCCCGACAAAATGAAATATTAAATTCGGGGATTATTGATGTCAGGTTGGAGTTTGAAACGAAAGAAAATGTTCCAGCAAATACTACCGCATACTGTCTTATTATTCATGATAAGCTTATAAAGTACTCACCATTAGTGGGAACTGTTCGAAAAGTTTAAATATACTTTAATCAATCTTTTGTGACGTCACTGTTCTTAAATAATTAGTTTAGATATTAAATAGGTTAGATATTAATTAGGTTATATATTAGTTATTGAAATATTAGTGGGAAATAAAGGTTTTTACTGAAATTATCGTCTATCATTGATTTTCCTCCTCCCCCTCCTCTTCCCTGCTGCCATAGGAAGAACTCGCAGTGATCCGCTGTTTATTAACCTGATTCACGGTTCATTTAGTGGTTCCGCGGTTCATTAAGTGGTTCATTTAGTGGTTCTTCGGATCATTAAGTGGTTCATTTAGTGGTACTACGGATCATTATGTGGTTCATTTAGTGGTTCTTCGGTTCATTAAGTGGTTCATTTAGTGGTTCTACGGATCATTAAGTGGTTCATTTAGTGGTTCTGCGGATCATTATGTGGTTCATTTAGTGGTTCTACGGATCATTAAGTGGTTCATTTAGTGGTTCTGCGGATCATTATGTGGTTCATTTAGTGGTTTTTCGGTTCATTAAGTGGTTCATTTAGTGGTTCATTTAGTGGTTCTACGGATCATTAAGTGGTTCATTTAGCTGTTCCACTGTTCATTTAGCTGTTCCACTGTTCATTTAACTGTTCATTTAGCTGATCTGCAGTTGACCTTGGTCTCATATAGGAAATGGAGATGACGCAATCTTAACGATACCGTATTATACGAAGTATATTCCTACTAAGAAATAAGCATTGCCAGTGCTTTGCACGACTTTATCGTGTTAAGGCCCTAATGGTTTAATGCATCTAGCTCTGTTATTAATTGAGATATTTGAAAAAATCTTTCACTTCTAGATAGGTCCTATATACCTCTGCCTGCAACCAGAATTTCAGCACTCCACTTCGAGGCATAAGGACACTAATTGCAATAAACTATATCTTCCGAACCAGTTGACCGATCGACTTTGGGTTTTCTCTAAACGACTTATGACGTCACCCTGAATACATTTCACGTGTTAGATTTTAATTTTAGCATTTGACAATATATTTATTACCTGTATTTTTCTGCTTGATATAATTTTGAATCCATATAGGTGTAATAAAACGTAGAAAAACTATTTACATCAATGCCACACGACCTTCTCCCAAAATTTTTACAAAATTTCGTGAGCCTTTGGTCGTGCAGCCAGCCATTAAAGTATTATAAACTATTTTATTTGTATTAAACATGGATAATATATTTATTAAAAATTCCTAATGAGTTTTGTTTTTACCCATAGCAATGTATAAATTACCTGTATTTTCTGCTTGATATAATTTTGAATCCATATAGGTGTAATAAAACGTAGAAAAACTATTTACATCAATGCCACACGACCTTCTCCCAAAATTTTTACAAAATTTCGTGAGCCTTTGGTCGTGCGGCCAGTTGGGTTTACTGGTTTTTTCTTACATTCTAATTTTTTCAATAAAATTGGGGGTTATTATCCATATTTTTAACATTAGTTTGATGATTACTTCGGTTACTTATTTTTTACACGCATTGGTATCTTATATTATTAGGGACGTTTAGGAATGTACATTAAAAACTTAAGAAATTTATTAAAAACTACCCTTTGGTCTATTTTTACCTACGGGGTTCCATATCAACCCTATTGTAGACATATAATTTTTCCAGGTACAAATATTTTTTTGGGCCTTAATGCCCATATTACTGAACAATAGTAGGGCTATTTGACCTAAAATACATGCGGTAATAAGAATATTTACATGAGATTTTTCTATTTATGCCTTTTTCATACGCGTTTCTCAAACACTACCTACAACTATTTTCGTTACAACGAGTCTTTTCTATATAATACACCTTGTTATTTATGCTAAAAATTGCAAATTCAATAAGCAGTTGACCTTCTATATACCTAAGTACCGTTGGAACGTTGCATTGATCGTAATTTTAGTTTAAAACATAAAACATTATCAATTTATTGAGTTCTAAACGGTACTTCAGTTAGAAATATAACCCTTAAACTCCTGTTATTGACATTTCTACCTTTAATTTGATACCAAGAAGTATTAGTACAGGGGTTGTACCTACCCTTATTTATTTTAGGTTTCTACACGATCAAGAAGAGTTCAAAGAGGTTTTAGTTGTTTCTTAGGTATATTAAAACAATATTGTACATACGAGTAATTAGCAGAATTTATGTTATCTATATCCTCTCTTTATGCAAATTGTATTGCAAATTTAATTATATTTTATTTTCTGTTTATGTTCCCTCTACACTTTAACAAATATATTATTATTAATCTTACGTCCCCTATAAAAATGATGCATGACTCTCGTAGGCGGGACAACCGTATACCTAGATAACCTTCAAGTTAAAAGCAGATTTTTCTATGATAGCTCGCTAGTGTAGTGGTACGACATTAGAATTGTAATCCAGTGACCCGGGATCGAATCCACGCAGGTAAAACTTTTTTTAATCATTTAATTCCAATAGGGGCCCCACTTAGAAATTATTGGGGTACCGGTTCTTGAAGGTAGGGCTTTTAGAGGAGCCTCGACTTGTAGGCTTGGGTCCCCCAAATATGAATACCTAAGTAGGTGAGGTTCAGGTGACATGTAATAGATGGCGTATCACAGATAATGGATGACGTTTACCCAATGACAACTAGTGCCAATGATACTATTGCCCAAGTAGCTAACGCCCCAAGTAGCTACTGCCCAAGTAGCTAACGCCTAAGTAGCTACGGCCCTAGTAGCTAACGCCTAAGTAGCTACTGCCCAAGTAGCTAACGCCTAAGTAGCTACGGCCCTAGTAGCTAACGCCTAAGTAGCTATCGCCCAAGAGTATGAAGTTTGACAGATGACGTATGACAGAGGCGCCTGTGCCGTAGCGGGCGCCCAAGTGCCGCAATATCGAATGCGCTGAAGTGCCGCAACCTCTACTAACAATCTTACTGTGTATTACGTTGGAAATATTTTTTGCACAGTCAACTTTAGGCTGGGACTGAAGTGGGTAATTTATTTCATGGAAAACATAGAAACTATAATAAAATTACATGAAATTGCGTAATGGTATTTTATATTCTAGTACTTAATAGTGTTTCTGAAACTATAAAAAATAACGATACACCTAGATTCTGGAACTAAATTCTTAGAGTAACTGTGTGTGTTCTTTGTTTTGATATTTGTCTTTATTATACCGTTATTTACATACATTTCAATAGAAAACGACTTTAAAATAGGAGATCAAACAGTTAAAAAAATATATAATATTTTATAAACTTGGATGATAAATCCTTAAGGAGCCTGTAAATTACATTAATTTGATTAGACTCTAAATTTAGCACAGTGTATATGCAGTTAAACTGGTTAGCACACTAATTAGAGTGACTGCATTGACTCTGCCGATCTAAATCTAACTTAGGATACGATTTAGTAAGTAATGTGAATTAGTGAGTTAGTTTGGTATAGTAAATGGTCAAACACAAAGATGTATGCTTATGAGCGTCTTTAAGCGCAAAAATGACATGCGAATTTAGTCGACACTGTGTTAAACTCCGAAGTATTTCGTTAGTGGACCAGAAGTGTTTAAATCGAGAAGGGCATATAGCATTTTAAATATTTTGCTAAGAATGTGTAATTTGTACGAGGCTAATTAATAATTTACTAATAATGAAAATCGATAAAGAGAAAAAAAATTATTGCATGTGCTATGCTATACCGGGTGTTGCATCGTCGAGCGGGACATAGGAAATCCCATGTAATTTTAAATGGGGTCAATTATTGGATTCCCTAATTATTTTAGAGAAAAATTCTATTTAGGTTTATTAAAGAGCACTAAAACCCACATTCAAAAGAATAACTTTAGATATTTTTGATGAGCCCTTTTACGGGTTATCGCCGATTTCTTTTTAACTATTTCTCCTTTTTATGGCCCCGTATTTGCGGGCACCAATCAAGGTAAAAGATGACTGTCAAATAAAGTTGTCATTTTGAAATGTGTGCTTTATTGTTATAAAAACTCGTACATCGAAAATATTAAAGGTGTATTTATGAGAACAAATTAATCTGAATAAAACTAAAATAAAGTATCCAATTACAAGGTTAATTATAACATTTTACATGTTTCAATATTTTACTAATTAATAGGTAGGTACTATTAAATTGTTAGAACTTTAGGATTTAAGAAGATGTTCAAATATTCCTCTATTGACTGCTAGACAATAACCGAGGCGATCATAAAATTCTCTTCTTACATTCGCTAGTTGGTAAACTGAAATTCTATTGCATTCGGCAGAAATAGCATTTTTTAACTCGTCTAGATTTGGGTATTTTTTATCTTTGTATATTCTGTTTTTTAAATAACCCCAGAGAAAGAAATCATTTGGCGATAAATCAGGAGACCTGGCTGGCCAATTTACTGTATGATTTAAGCCAATAACATTTCCATTAAAAGCACGGTTTAAATATTCCCGGACAGCCAGGGTACTATGTGCCGGACAGCCATCCATTTGGTACCAAACTTCCTGATTTTCCCTGGCGGCATCATGTAAAGTAGGTAAAATATGATCTTCAAGTAGTTCCAAAAAATATTCTACATTTAAATTTCGTTTAAGAGATAATGGCCCGATAATATTTTCTCCGAAAATCCCTGCCCAAACATTAACTTTTTGTGGATATTGACTCCTTGTTTCGACAAACCTGTGTTGGTTTTCTTTGCTCCAATATCGATAATTTTGAACATTGGGTTCATTGTTTAAGGTAAATGTGCAGTCGTCAGTGAAACAAATGTTTTTTAAAAATTCCCTATCCATGTTTGCTCTTTCAATCATGCCAAAACAAAACTCCTGTTGTCGTATTTCGTCCCTATCTCTTAGCTCTTGGTGCTTTTCATATTTGTATGAATAATATTTATGTCGTTTCAAAGCTCGTAACGCTGTGGTGTGATCTAATCCTATGTCATCCTCAAGTTTCCTTGTGCTGATCTTCCCATCATTTTCTTCCACGCACAATAAAACTTGCAAGTCCCTATCATTTCTTGCATCTCTTCTTTGTTACTGCCTTGGCAAGTCCCTATCATTTCTTGCATCTCTTCTTTGTTCCTGCCTTTCTTCACATCTGCAGTTATTTATTACAGTGCCTTTTGTCTCAAATTTCTTGATAGCCCTTTCGACTGTAGCTTTTGCAGGTATTGGTCTATTCGGATACAGAGCAGCAAACATGTCTGACACATTTTGATAACTATTTCCTTGATAATACCATTTAATCATCAATATTTTTTCTTCAAAAGTGTAATTCATGGCTAATATTTTCGATGTAGGAGTTTTTATAACAATAAAGCACACATTTCAAAATGATAACTTTATTTGGCAGTAATCTTTTACCTTGACTGGTGCCCGCAAATACGGGGCCATAAAAAGGAGAAATAATTAAAAAGAAATCGGCAATAACCCCTAAACGGGCTCATCAAAAATATCTAAAGTTATTCTTTTGAATGTGGGTTTTAGTGCTCTTTAATAAACCTAATTAGAATTTTTCTCTAAAATAATTAGGGAAGCCAATTATTGACCCCATTTAAAATTACATGGGATTTCCTATGTCCCACTCGACGATGCAACACCCGGTATACGTATTCCTTACAATTGACATAAAAAAAGAAAGAGCGATCCATTTGGACAAAAAATAGTTTGAAGAAAGGGCATCATTTACGACTTGTTGAAGGAAACAGTCCAAATGATTTTAGAAATTATCTTCGAATGGACTGTGCATCATTTGATAATCTTTTAAACTTATCGGAACCACATTTGACAAAACAAGATACCAAATGAGAAATGCAATTCCAGCAGATAAACGATTAATGGCAACTTTAAGATTTTTGGCTACGGAAAGGTCTTATGAAGATCTCAAATTTTCTACAGCAATTTCCCCTTAAGACTGTTAAAATGTTCATATTGGGTAACTTTTCCTTCAACAGCAAATACTCTTTAACCCAGCATCTTCTACGTCTCTTTTTATTAATTAAAATTAAATTCGACACCACCATATCAAGGCCAAATCTTCGATGTTTTAAGGGTGCCATTTTGTCCCAATATACGTCTTAGAATCTGAATCTGAATCTGAAGCATAATGTAAAGGCTCCTTCAGCCTTTTAGTATAACCGAGTTCATCATATTTAACAGTAACCTCCTGAATGAGAACATATTAAAAATACATATATTCTAATAACAAAAATCTTTCCAAATTCCAATAAAACTTTTCTAGAAACAACTAGAAAGACTGAACACAAAAAGTCCATTTTTTTGCAAGTTCAGCGACCGATTCCAATGTTCTCTTTGTTTATTTTAAATAGAAAAGAACAGCTTAGAAATAGGATTAAGAAACAAGAATCGAATAGAACGCCGGCTGTCCAGTGTTCAAAGCGTTTATTGTTTGAGTCAATTTTCTCGCGTGTTTTTATTTGAGAGCGCACTACGTTTAATTATTTTAGCAGTAAATCTTTTAGTTTTTAAAAACTGTAACTGTACAAAACTTTTTTCTTAATCTATGCGATATTCATGAAAAATTTTCATGATTTTATGAAAAAAGTATGTAGCGTTAAACATCAAATTTCGTACCAACCCAATGATTAAAAACACATTTTTGTATTTAAAATAACAGAAATATTTAATGAATAATAGCGTTTAATGAAGCCCTTTTGGGCTAAGGTATGTTAAAAATGTTTTCTTTTGGTCTCAAGAATAATTATAACCGAATAACATTTTGTACAGCGCTTAAGAGACACCCTTTATAACTAATAATAAATTAAGTTAGCGTCGTTTGACAGCAAAGAAGATCAAAACAAATACGGGTTGTCACCTTACCTTAGTCCAAAAGTGGATGATTTCGAAGATACAGAGTGTCAAAAGTTCAATTTGGTTTTTATTTTTTATAAATAATTTTTTTAATAATTGGTGTATTATCACAATATTCGGCATGGGGAAGTTTTGCGGGGTAAAAAATTAGAATCTGCTCTTATTTTTATTGTAAAGTTTAGACGGCGCGGCGCCACCCGCGTTACCTTGCACACATTTAAAACGAAATAACTTTTTTGAGCCACCCTATATTTAACTTTTAAATAAAAATTCGGATTCTCCAACGTCTTTTACCTAAAAAAAGGTATACGTGGTAAGAGATGATTTAAGCAGCTGTTTTGAAGATATCTGGATTTAAAAATTTCACTTCGTATACACAAGTCAGTTTTTAGTGACGTTATTTTAATTTACCGCCTACGTTTCAAATGTGTTCAATTTATTACAATAATTTAGACCTGGCCATACACTAAGTAAATTTTTTAAATCCAGATATCTCAAAAACAGCTGCTCAAATCAACTCCTACCACGTATACCTTTTTTAGGTAAAAGACGTTGGAGAATCCGAATTTTTATTTAAAAGTTGAATATAGGGTGTCTCAAAAAAGTTATTTTATTTTAAATGTGTGCAAGGTACCGCAGGTGGCGCCCTCTAAGCTTTACAATAAAACGAGAGCAGATTCTAATTTCTCACCCCGCAAAACCCCCCAAGCCGAATATTGTGACAATACACCAATTATTAAAAAAATTATTTATAAAAAATTAAAACCAAATTGAACTTTTGACACTCTGTATCTTCGAAATCATCCACTTTTGGACTAAGGTAAGTTGGGTTAGATCGTCATATTTACGCCTCAGGAACTTATGGTAGCTTTTTTTCCGCACCTTTTAGAGACACCCTGTATAATTGTAATATTAAACAATTCCTTGCTTCGAATATCAAATTAAAAATTAATTTTAAAATGCTGAAAATATTGAAATAAATTCCAATTTAATGAAATGTTGTCTGAGCACCAATCTAATTTCAAATTACTAGTAAATATCAAAGACACTTCAAGTTTATACTTCACAGTTTTTAATTAAGAAAAATCCTTTGTTAAAAACTCTTTATTCTAGGGTTTTCGCAGGTGTTTTCATTTAAATAGGTTATTTTCGGCAATTCATAAGCTCGCCTCGAACTTCAAAAGAAAACTTTCTTTTGTGTAAGCCCTTAAAAAACATCAGAGTTATAAGCTCTTTTAAAAACTTTTCTTAATTAATTCTTGTTGTTTTTACGCCATAAATTACTTAGGCCTTTAATGAATCTTAATGAGCCACGCGATTTTCTGATTGATTATACATTTTGCGGTCGGGATGGTTTGCATACAAAATTTCTTCACTTCATGTCTTCAACTTATTAATTAATGTCTTGCATAGGCGTCCGAAAGGGGCAAGGACATAAAATGGTGTATTTAGATAAAGTATGGGAATGGGAAACAGAGGAAATGGAGATTCGTCGTGGTGTGAGACAGGGATGCATCATATCGCCTCTGCTATTTAACCTCTACAGCGAGGCCATTTTTAGGGAAACCTTAGAAGAAGAGTCAGCGGGAATAGTTATAAATGGAGAAGTGATAAATAATATGAGGTATGCTGACGACACCGTCCTGTTAACGAGCAATCTTGAAGATACACAACATCTTCTAGAAAAGTTAAACGATCGATGTAATGAGTACGGTCTTAAGATCAATTTTAAGAAAACCAAGCTAATGATAGTCACAAAGTTCCTACAAAATCTCAACCATGTGAACCTGACGATAGCGAACACCACAATAGAGAATATGCCGACATATAAATATCTAGGAACTTGGATAGAACAATCGGGTGACCAAACAAGGGAGATAAGAACGAGAATAGAGATAGCCAGATCAACGTTTGTAAAAATGAAAAAACTATTTATTAGTAGGGATATTAAGGATGAGGATGCTGCGCTGTTACGTTTTTTCCACGCTTCTGTATGGAGTTGAAACATGGACTCTCAAGAAAATTCACATAGACAAACTACAAGCCTTCGAAATGTGGTGCTATCGTAGAATGTGGCGTATTCCCTGGACCGATAAAATCACTAATGCCGAAGTCCTGAACCGGATGCAGAAGGACTGCGAAATTATTAACACCATTAAAAAGAGAAAACTTCTATATCTGGGTCATATAATGAGAGGACAGAAATACACACTTCTACAATTGATAGTCCAGGGAAAGATTAATGGAAGAAGGAACATTGGTAGACGCCGTGTGTCCTGGCTTAAGAACCTGAGGGACTGGTTTAATTGTAGTAATGTTCAACTGTTCCGAGCTGCAGTCAACAAGGTCCGGATTGCTGTGATGATAGCAAACCTCCGATAGGAGACGCACTACAAGAAGAAGAAGATGGGAATGGGTGGGTTAGTGAAAACTCTAATGCAGCTTTCAGCTATAATATTTCTAGGACATTGATAATGTACGAGATAAATGTATGTCAATCGAAAGCACGCATGTTACCAAAGTCAACGTGCTTTCGATTGACATAAAATTATGAGGCATTTGTCAATGTTCGAAGGATATCCGGTTAGAAAATTTTTTGATAAAAGCTGAAGTAGCTCGCAACAAAACAATTATTTATTTATAGAAAATACAATTTGCCAAAACGTGACTATTGAAACATATTTGGAATATGAAGCTCTCAAAGACTTAATGTCATAATGATTAAAATCTTGCTATCATAGTGATTAAAAAAAAGCCCGGAGTGTCATTTTTAGTTAAATGTTGATGTGATTTATGTAATATGATAAAAAATAACAAAATATAATTGGCAGTCAGGAACTGTCAAAAAATTTCAGTAATAATATTACAAGTGCAAAAAAATTGGCTGTGAACTAAATTTATCAAAAGTTTTCAAAGGAAATTTAGTATGCATGAGTTATATTTTGATCAAAAATATCCCGAATAAAAAAACAATACAAATAAATTGATTGGATTGATGCGGCACCCAGTGGGCTACTGCAGCGCGATCTACAGTGTGGTCATTTAAGTGTGCAACATATGGGAAATTTTTTTTATTACCGATTTCTTAAAAAATTTTTATTCTTGATTAAAGTTGGGGCATCTTCGATAATCATATTAGGTGTACTTGGAATGGACGCAAGTCAAACGGTGTACACTGTGTACAGGGTAGGGCAAAAAATATAAAACTTTTACAAGAATAAAGTACCCCTATTTCAGAAAATTCAGCAAAATGTTATTGAAAAAAGGTGTTTAGAATTAAAAGTTATGGATAGGTTTGAAAACGTGACCTCCTAAAATAAAAAACAAAATTTTTTTGAAAATATTAATTTTTTCCTAAAATTTTTTTTTTATATTCACCCTAAAGACCTTCATAAATTAAACAAAATCAAATCAATTTCACATATCTTAAATACCCTAAAAATAACTTTTAGGGTATTTTAAAGTTGTGTTTAATGTCCTTGCAACAAACATGAAGTTTGTGATTCCTTAATAAATTAAAAAGCTAAGCTAATTTTACAAATATGCTTGAATTTGAACAAAGATATGTGAAATTGATTTGATTTTGTTTAATTTGTGAAGGTCTTTAGGGTGAATATAAAAAAAAAAAATTTTGGGAAATAATTAATATTTTCAAAAAAATTTTGTTTTTTATTTTAGGAGGTCACGTTTTCACACCTATGTATAACTTTTAATTCTAAACACCTTTTCTTAATAACATTATGGTGAATTTTCTGAAATAGGGGTACTTTATTCTTGTAGAAGTTTTATATTTTTTGCCCTACCCTGTACACCGTTTGACTTGCATCCATTCCAAGTACACCTAATATGATTATCGAAGATGCACCAACTTTTATCAAGAATAAAATTTTCTGAGAAATCGGTAATAACAAAAATTTCTTATATGTTGCACACTTTAATGACCACACTGTATATTTGAATATACAAACCCGTAGAAAAAGTGTAGGGATGCGCAAAAACGTGCCCTATACTGGTTTGTTGGCCACCGTACTTGGTTTATTTCGTTCTATGTTCTCACGTCTGATGGCTATCTTTTACATGGAGTTCATTCCTACGGATGGCGATACTAGATTTTCATCACATTTTTATTCTTAAAAATGTCTTGAAAGCATATTCTCGCTGTACTGGGAGTTACTTATGGGTTATGGCTTTCTGATGAGTCTTAACAAGAGCGCAACAGCCTGTCATTATCTTTCTGTGCCCCAGGGAACACATTACCTTTGGCGTCCCTATGTACTTTAATGCAAACGATAGATGCACTACTTTGTCTGCCTGCCGCTAAAAACTCTCCTTCCAATACAAATAAAATTTAAAAGGCAAAATTCTTAATTTTTGTCAAAAATTTACATTATAGGAATCGTCATTAAACTAAAAATAAAATAATTTTGAAAACTAATAAAATTAAGGTTTTTTTGTATCAAAATTTCAGTTGACTTAAAATGTACAGTTTTGATATTGAATTTGACATAATTTTCATTTGCAGGCAATCAAATAATGACAGTTAAATTATCGGTTACCGATTTGTAGGTTATTCAGTGACAGATAAATTTCCGATTATAAATGTGACCGGTTTTGTCACCGAAAATTTCCAGTGTAATTCGAATGAGAAATATTTTCAACATAATTTGTTTGACCTTAATATCGCATTTATATACAATGGCCGCTAGAAAGTGTGCAGCAATAGTTCTGCAGATCTTCAAACCAAGACACTACCCAGCAAAACCTGTGAAAGCCTTATGTTATAGGAAAAACAGTCAAAAATTCTAAATTGCGTTAAGGGTAAAGTTCCCTCATTTTTTGTTTTAAAATTTTTTTTTTTATATTTTATTTTCCTCGTGCGATATGGACATCATATCCACTCTTGTTGTACAAACTACTATTCTGAACTCTTATTCACCTATTAATATCAGGTAATTTTTTTATTGGCACTTCTATCAGTCGCCCGATCTTTCCCCCTCCTGATCTTTAAACCGTACGCCCATGGAATTTTTTGATGAGCTTTACTAAACATGAATACTTGTGTGTTTTAATAAACGCCTTTTAAAGGGCAGTTTATTAAAGTTGCTGACTTTATTAACTTCTTTCAAAACTTTTAAAAGACTGAGAACTTTATTATTACCTTGTAAATTAATAATTAATTAAAAGAAAAAATCTGTCTTATATTAATAGAAAATAGTTACAACAAAGCAAGAATTTAAAAATTAAATAAACATAAATATATGTTTCGCCTTAGAGAAAGTCGTCATCAGCTATAAAATCAAATCAAAGTGTTTATGGTTATAACGTTATTTATTCAACTACATAAGGTTGAATTATGTAAGTTTTTGGAAAATATGGGAAGGGAATTCTGCAATCATATTAAGGGGCAGATAGTAGATTCTGTAATCCTGTAATAATAGTAGTTTTTCTACGTTCACATGGAAATTTGCTGTTTCCTTTACACTTAAGTGACGAGTAAAGTAGGTTATTCCAGTTAACTGTGCGGGAATATCTCATATCCATCCTAGATAGGTAATGAAACTGACCAATCACAGTAGTCAATTACAGAGAAGTCATTGTTGTACTGACCAATTACAGTATATTATTTTTACTGAGGCTCTGCCTTCTTTTTCAAGACATTAAATTATATAATTTAAATGCATATGGTACAATTTGTTATTAATTTGTTCAATATAATAAAATCTAGACGCATTTATAATAGATTTATCAATAATGCAACCTGCTGAATGTCCATAGAAAATTAATTTTATGTAGCATCCTTTATTAGTTGGTTTTCCGATAATTAACTAAACGCCTCAATAGTCCAGACATTAGAGCGTTGGACTATGGAACCGATGGTCCTGAGTTCGAGCCCGGCAACCTACAAACTTTTTTTTTACATTTTTTAGCATACATTAGTAGTTTGTACAACAAGAGTGGATATGATGTCCATATTGCACGAGGAAGTAAATCCGAGGGCAATATAGACAATCCACTTGAGTTGAACAGTATATTTTTCTACGACCAAACTTACAAACCTTATGCTAAACAATGTAAAAAAAAGTTTTCAGGTTGCCGGGCTCGAACTCACGACCATTGGATCCATAGTAAAACGCTTTACCTCTCGACTATCGAAACATTAAACTAATTATGGGAAAACCAACTGATAAATGATGCTACATGAAATTAATTTTCTATGCACATTCAGCAGGTTGCATTATTAATAAATCTATTATAAATGAGTCTAGATTTTATTATATTGAACAAATTAATAACAAATTGTACCATAATTTGCATTTAAATTATATAATTTAGTGTCTTGAAAAAGAAGGCGGAGCCTCAGTAAAAATAATATACTGTGATTGGTCAGTACTTTTAAGAACAACAATGGCTTCTCTGCAATTGACTACTGTGATTGGTCAGTTTCATTACCTATCTAGGATTGTTATAAAATTTTGTCGCACAGTTAACTGGAATAGCCTACTTTACTCGCCACTTAAGTGTAAAATAAATAGCAAATTTCCATGTGGGAGTAGAAAAAAGTACTTTACTGTCACGCATGCCTCCAGAGGCCACTTAATGTACAACATAAAAAAGGAAAAAAATTATAAGAAATGGTTAATTTTACAAATTGGTAGCAAATCATATCGATATTTTTAAACGGCAGTAGAGTTTTAGACTTGCATTATCTTTATTTATTTTAAATCACAACGTTTCAACTGGTAAGTATTTCCAGTCGTCTTCAGGCGAATATTATATATACAGTATTTACAGTATTTTGTACGAGTTGAAACGTTATGATTCAAAACAAATAAAGACAATGCAAGTCCAAAACCCTACTGCCTTTCAAGAAACATCGTTGTCTCCAACCCTTAAACAGACAAGTCAATATTTATCATAATTATTATTTAACTGGAGGAGTAAGAGGGAATAAAATAATAGTTTGTCAAAAGTATAGAGTCATATTTAGTGGCGTAGTCAGACTTCAGGGACGGGAGGGGCGGGAAGTGCTGGAGTGACGGGACAGGCAGGAGGGGCGAGAGAGGCAGAAGAGACGGGAGGGGCGGTAGAGGCGGGAGAAGCGGTAGAGGCGGGAGAGTCGGGAGGGGCCAAATCTTTTGGGTCGCCATGTTTTTATGTTATGGATAAATCTATATTATGGATTAGGAGGGGGGTTATTCTCAAGTTACCACAATAAATACTAAAAACACCCAAAGCCCCCCTTTCCCCATTCCGCAAATCTACATCCTTGCTCATATAACTCGCTAAATCTATTCAATAAATATTAATACCGCTAATTAATAATTACGGCCACACCGCCAACAGAAAGCCATAATTCGCCTAAAAACTAAATATTACCACATCAATCTCTTTTTACGTCCTTCTGTACGAGCGCGAGATTGCGTGTTCCATTTCGCCTTTCCTGTCATGTTATACTTTTTCACAATAAAATTAAAGATTTACCCTTTCATAAAAACCCACCTTAGCATAGAAACAATCATAAATTTTCTTTTGGGAGCGCTGAGATAAAATGGGGATAAATAAAAAATTTAGTGGCTATAAAAATTGGTTCAATCTTTTTTCTCGGTTTTTACATAATGCCTGTACCGGAATCGAAGTACAAAATATAAACTCCAATATTTTAATAAATAAATCAATAATAAGTCTAACAATCTAAAAATAAATTCCATATGAGACGCATTAACAAATAGGTACTGTAAATATTCTGTCAGTGTTTCCCTAAGTGTGGGTCGCGACCCCCTGGAGGGTCGCAATGAGGTACTAGGGGGATCGCCGGAGATTTCCAAAATAAGACACAAACACTACTTTGTTAAATAATATTAACAATTAATCATCAAATTAAACATAAAACTAATAAGTCCGTAAAAATAAAAAATAAAAATAAAGTCAAATATAATGGTAACGAGATTTTAATGGCAGTCATAGACGAGAAACATCACATAAATACAGGGTGATTCCTAAGTTGATACTTCTTTTTTAGCTGCGTATAGAAGGCATTAAAATAAACAACATTTTCAAATACCTTTTTTCAAAAAACCCAAGAATAAAGTACTTACATTAATTTATTACACTACAAATCAAATACGGTTCTGCCTAACTTGCCCGTTGAATAACATTAGGAAAACTTCTGGGTGTAGAGAAGAAACATCCGCACTTCTACGACACTCACAATAAGTTAGCACCATAATTAGTTCATTGTTTTCAAATTTTACCATTTTCACCAATTTATTAAAATTAATTTGCTTCAGAACACCACACCGCGCCGCGACTTGTCAAAATAAATAACTGACGACCGATCCGTAAAGTGCATGATTCACATACAAAAAACGGAGGAAAACAATATAAAGTAAAGGGCTACGTTTTGATTACCCGTACTTAGATTTTTTTACTTCTGTAACTCGGCTATTTTTAAGTTTTTTGAAAAAAGGTATTTAAAAAAGTTGTTTATTTTAATGCCTTCTATACACAGCTAAAGTATTAACTTAGGAATCACCCTGTATAATGTTACAAATGGAACCACATATTTTATAGCTTCATTCGCTAACTGAGGGTATTCCTACATCGTTTTGGTCCAACATTCACCCGGGTTCTGGGAAAAAAATTGGAGCTTTAACATTCCATCACTTGATATTTCAATAAGTTTTTATTTTATGTTTATTGATATTTCAACATGTTGAAAGGAAGCGGTGTACAATGTATATATAGTCCACTTTTTATTATTTATTTTTATTGTAAATGCTAGTCTGGTAGAAGTCCTATTAGTTACTAGTGGAATAGGTCGCAAATATTAATATAATTGTTGCACTTTTTTAATGTATTTAATTTAAACTTAAACAGTAAAGTAAAATGAAATGTGAGAAATCATCTGTTACTTGTAGATTAGGCACGTTATTTTTGTCGCAAGTCTGGTTTGGGTGATATGTAGGGGGAAATAGGGGGTCGTGAACAATTTTTTTAACAAAAAGGGTCCCTAGAAAAGTTTGGGAAACACATTTCGAATCGAATTTATCATATTTAGCAGCGGTGAGTTACTGGCATTCGACCGCGGCGGTCCGGGCTCGGTCCTCGGAGTGGGCATACGCCTAATAAAAAATATATGTCCGAAATTTAGTGGACAGGAGAATGCAGTATGCTTCTAGTAATTTCCAATATCGGGACCGAGAAGGGCGTCATGGACCTCCTGGGGCGTAAAAAGGATAACTAGTGCATACACGTGGTTCGGATTCCACGTTAAGCTGTAGGTCCCGTCTGGCTGACATTACCCAGACGATAGGGAATACAATGGGCCTTATAGGCCTAAGTATACTGGCTCTTCCGCCAAGCCCAGCAAAAAACACATATTTGGCACTGACACTGACATGCTAAACTAGAATCTATTTAAAATATGCCTTAATAGTAAAAATCTTCCTAGAATATCAATAGAAATAACGCGGTGCAAGAACTGGAAGTTTAAAGCCTTGAGACGAGAAGAGATGTACTTATTTAACCCCGCAATTCTTTTATTTGCGATTCGTATGACCGACCGATTATATTGGTATATTTTTTCCGATAACTTAAATAGAAAAGAATAGATTAGAAACAGAACCCCAGCCTCAAAAGATTAGTCAGGTTGAACCGTGTCGAAAGAAGGCTGTCCCGGGCTGCCGATTTGCCGGATTTGCTGTGATGTCGGTACATTGTTCCGCGTGTTTTTATTATAGAGCGTGTTTTGTTTAAATATTTTTTCAGTAATTAATTGGAGAATTAAAAACCTGAAACCGTAAAATTTTTTTTTGATCTTTAAGATCAGTCAAAATTAAAATTTCGTGAAAAAGCCAATTATTATTTACGGACAAATTAAAATCATTTTAACTACTCTGAAACCGAACAACAAAGAATTATATGCCATTGTTTTTGGCTTTTTTTTATTAGTTTTATATACTTTCTCAGCAATTTATTTTGCTATTTTTTTTTTATATTTTGCTCTAATTTCAAGATGTTTGACCACACTTTTAAGAATTCAATATAGGTAGTGTCTCCCAATTGTGGGCGTAAGAAAGTATGTCGAGACTAATTTGATTTAAGATTACACTCTATCAAATGTCTGATTTTCTATATTATCTGGGCGCGACTTTACTTTTTTTACGAAAGGTGAGTCATACTACTAAATATATTATTACGCGAGGGCTGGTCAAGTCAGTAGCGTACAATAAATATGATTTGTATACTATTTAGGGGTAGAAATAGTTATACCAATTTAAAAATTATTTGTATACCTTCGTAAATGAATGTTTGGGCTATCTCGCTCTTTAAGGTTATGTTATTATTCTGCATAGATCACCTTTAGAGCAAAAGGGTTAGATTGCCGTTGTTTGTACACAAAATGAAAATGTTGGAAAATTACTATAAATTTTAAAAAACTATGCAATTTATATAAAATTTTTCAATTAAATGAGTTTTGGAATTTGGATCCATATTAAGGTACCAACACACCTAAATATAAAGAAGTTTTTTTACTTTTTGTTTTTGTTGCTCGTCTTTTCTCGTTTAATTTGTTTCCAACATAAAATATTATTCATATATGCCTGCTGTACGCAATTATAGGTATCTTAAATAAATAACAGGGCCGTATTTATTTAAAAGTAATTATAAAATTCCTGATGAAGTAAAGATAACATCAAAACGTATAAAAATTATTAAGTGTGATACATGGTTGAATTTATGGCTTAAAGAGATTACATAAAATTTTAAAAAAATGCAGGCCTGTATTTAGAAAATTAAAGTTGATAACAGTTCCACAAAAACACAACGTTGTACCGAAATTCTAGAAACACGATATTATAAAGCCAAAAAGTTGCTTTCATATAGTCATATTTGTTTTTCTGTATCGATTAAAATAGGTCAGATTAATTTTAAAAACAAAAACTCAAAATTATTAGTTTTTTTCGAATATTTTAAAAAGTAAAAAAAAGGAAGCAGAAATTCTTTTTACTATATTACTGAGCACAAAAGTCCGCAACTTTGCCACCATTAGACCGATGTCGTATGTCTTATAGTTTCCGAGATACCCATGATGAGCATTTAATTTGGAACACCCTGTACAGAACTTAAGCGGATCCACCGTAGATAACAGTTGAGAAATAATGTGGTTATGTTTTTATTTTTCTGAGCCATTTTGAAAAGGAGGAGGTTCAGTAGAAGGTCAGGAACCTGTTTTAACTTTGCCCCCCCCCCCCCCCTCTCCCCCTAGAATAACGTTCTATGGACGCTCTTGGATATAAGAACAAAGTCCAAAACAACACCTTACTTTCATATGAATGTGCGGTTCATCTAAAAACTTGATATCTTGTATTTTTTTTACGGTTTATTTGATTTATGCGCTGACCATTGTTATGAAAATAAGCTATTGTTTCAATGTAATATGAATGAAAGTATCATATAAAATATATCTTAGCATAAGATCAACACTATTGAATTGAAGAATATAATAGCTATTTAGTATTCCGTTTAATATGAATCTTTGATCTGCAAAATATAAATGTAATCATAACATTATTATTTCCTAAAAATACTTAAACGCTATTTCGTAAAAAACAACCATAACTATTCATTGTTTCTGAGGTAATTTCCCTGTCAGATCAATATCTCTCAATTTTAAATTATATATATCATGCATAACGCACTAAACGGTATTTTTGATTAGTAGGTACTTATTATTAAAACCTTAACATTTGTATTAGAACCATAGATGTACACATTTTACAAATTTAAATAAAAATTGCAAAACAAAAAGTTGTTGTATCCTTGTGATAATTTACCTCACATATATAGAACCAATCAGAACGCAAATTTTCATAGCGACCACCTTAGTAACGGGGTCTTATCCGATTAAACCTACCGCTAGCTCGGTAAGACCACTGTAGCTTTTTGTCAAACAAACAGTAATTTATTTCAAGACATCAAGTTTAGTAAATAAATATTATAACCCCTACAAAATAAAAGTGACACTCAACAGTATTTGAGGTGATTTTAGGACATAAATTTAACTTAATTTTGGCATTTTTAAAGAAATGTTTTATGACAAAAGGTATGCAAGATTAAACTCAGTGTGCTTTGCATTGACGTGAGCTTAAGAAACATGATTTGATGACAAGTGAATTTTTTTTTTTATGATAAAACACCTGCACTGTAGGAATGTGAATTGGATTTTTGACTTTCCACGCGTCTGATTTAGTCTTGGATTTTTAATTAATTGTTAGTTGTGGTGCGTTTATAAACTTAAAAGTAAATCATAATGATGTGTTTATATATTTTCCTTTATCACAAACGGCTTTTATTTCGGTTTCAGTAAATTATTCAATAAAATACACCTCTAGAAGCGGCGTCTTATCTACCGTTGTTTTTCACTCGAAACTAGATTATCTAAGAAAATTTTCCCTCAATATAATTTTTACTTATAATCAAAGATAAAACCCTCGAGCTAAAGCTCTCTAGATCATATCACATTATAAGTAAAAATTACATTTCGTGAAAATTATCAGAAAATCGATTGCTTGTTTTAAACAGCGGTATTACCGATAAGACGCCTCCTCTATCGGTATATTACTGTTGAAAATACGTTATGATGTTAAGCAAACGCCTATTATAAAAAGAAACGTTCCTTAAGTAGTTAGTTACATATCAATTTAATAAAACAAAACCAACACCGCACTGGTAAACAGCTCGCCAAAATTTCCTGCCGTTCGCAGCCGTTTGCGGGATTTTGCTTGACTCAGCTGGGAAGTAATTGCCTTGAAAGTGCTTCAATCATAATAATGCTTCGAGCACAGTGCTTGCAAGCACTTTTGAAATACAGTGCTCGGTAATTGCTATTTTAAGCTCTTTATAAAAAGTGACTGGTAATTGAATTTGGCATTTCAAGTCATTTAAAGTGCATGTAGGAACTCAAAATCACTTTGCTCGGTAATTGCCAGCACTTAGAATTTCCAAAGTGCTTGGTGCTGGCAATTACTTTTCCAAAGGTACTTGGAGCACTTTTTTCGAATGTTTTACCCTGTTCTGCCCGTGCCTATGCTTGACTTTGCCCGCCCGCTGCGAAAAACTAAATTGAATAGTCTCACAGTTGTATTTTCACCGTAGCATTATCTTATATGCCATATGACGCTTTTGTGTTAATTTTATTTTTTTATAATTAAATCATCTTACCGATAAATAATTTGACCGGGATGTTGTTGAAAATACAGTTTTAGTTCTATTAAAGAACACTGTACTTCCTAAAATACGTTTTTCTTAATACATTTTTTTTTTAATTTACAATAGTAAACTTAGTTGACTTATTCTGACACTTGTCATTTTAAACCAAAAACTGTCAATTTAGGACGGTTTTAAATTTAGAACCCTTTAGTGAATACGGCAGGTAATTTTTGGATCTGTAAAATGAATTGGGGTAACTAATTTCTGTAAAAAGGTATTGATTGGTAGTTGTTATCGGTCTCTGTAAAGTCGAGTAAAAAGTATACCGACATAGGCATCGCAGAGCGACGCCATAATAATGTCAGTCGATGGTACATTGTATATAGGAAAAGCTGAACACTCCCGGACGCCCGTAAAGATTGTATGTCGAGGCGCAAGCCGAGACTGACAATACGGAGTCCGGGAATGTAGCTTTTTCTACGAGGTATACATACTATATTTCCGTAAATCGAAAATTATTAAATGGACATAACTTATTACAATCAATTTTATTAATTTTGAAATAAATATTATTAACTTTGTTCACAAATAAAGGATGCCATTAAATATTTGTGTTGTAACTATGGAAACACAGTAATATTGAATTGTCAAGCCTAACACATTTTAGTTTACAAGTAGCAATACAGAAATAATATTTCCTTACAGTTATTTTCCGTTGCCTAGCAACGACTAAGTGTAAAGAAATATTGGCTTTTTCTTTCAGAAATGTTATCAAAAATGTCAATATTTCCGATCGATTTTCGGAAAAATTATTAATTTATATTTCAAAAAAAATTCTTAATTCTGAGATTTTGGTTTCTTGCTCAAATTTGATATCTCCACTTGTTTCTGGGATATAATCGGTCGAATAGCCAATAATTTATTTCATGATCCTAACTAAGGAAATATCAAAAAATAAATAAAATCATATTAAGGCAATTTGTAACTATCATTAGTAACCTTTAAAACTTAAATTAGATGTTTTGTCTGTACGAGATCATCATTAGGTACATTTTCTTAAATTGTATATTAAATTATTACTTTAAAAATAACAATTTACATCGGATACTGATGACGACAACAAGATTAGCAAACCGAGGCCGGCAAAATAACGGGACTTGACCCCGTCTGCATTATTTTATTTGGAGATATATTCCTAGACTATTTAGAAAAAGAAAGTTATGCTTTTAAAAACTTTAGAATTGGCCACCATATTGCTTAACCAAATTAATTCAAAAATATTTTAAAAGATTGTCAAATAATAACACTAATTATTTCTTTACTATATCCGCTATTGGTCTAGTTCGGATCGAAGCCATATAGCACTTCTGTTGGCATAGCCAGCCAAACTAGACTCATAAAATTTGCCCTAAATTTTAGACTACTTGCCACAGATATTTACTAATATCAGTAACAGTTTTTGCTTGAAACTTGTAACACTAACTTTATCATCTCCCTTCCGTATTGCTGCCTTCCAATTACATTAACAATACTTCTGAAAAAAGTATCCAATATGTCAATGAATAACGTGACATCCAAATATAATTCAAAATAAAACAGTAAGTAATACTACTTTTTAATATTATATTTTAATTTTGCACTTATCATTAAAAGTTACCGTATTGTACCATAATATTTAGGGAGAAAAACTATATTGGAACAGAAACAGGAGTGGTTCCATAACTGAAAATATCCTTAAGAAAATTTTGAGAAAAGATGAATATACTTTCATATAATAAATATAATCTCAGTTTACTAAGCTGTCGGTAGAACTTTACAAATTTAGTACAAATTCTCGTCTGCGGCACTAATATAATCCTTTTTTTACATAACTGACGTTCAATTTGTATAAAAAAAATAATTGATTAAAATAATTATTCCATATCATACTTCACAGGCATGTAACTGAATAAGGTTACATCTATTGTCGCAACAGGGGGATATTTACTAGTAGTAGTAACTACAAGAATTTACATTTTTAGTTACATTAGGTACAATTAAGTCCCTAATTTTTTGTTCACCTGTATAACTATGTTCTTGTCAAAGTTATATGTCCTTCTTAGGCCCAATTTTATAATGTCCTCTGAAACCTAGGTTTAAATTTAAGTGTTAAAGGACTTTATAAAATTGAGCCTTAAGGCAATATTTTTTTAGGTGTGTAATGTTAATTTTTGTCGCGCTTTTAATGTACTTAAAAAACTTTTTTAACTATTCTGCTGTATTTCTAACATTGCCAAGTTGTTCAAAGAAAAATTGAACATTCCTAGTAGTCCATTTATTTAAAGAGATAACTATTATTAAGCATACAATATAATCTTTCTCAGTGGCGTATTTAGGGGGAGGGGGGTATGCCGGGCAGCAGCCCTCCCCCCGAGCCTAGGAGCTCGGGTCTAAAAGTCTAATTGCAACCTAATTTTTTTTCTTCTCACACTTGGACTCTTAATTTAAATCTTTAAATAGTGTATGCTTGGCTTAGATTACAAAGGTCTTGTAGAAAATGTTTACCTAGTTTTTATACTTTTCCTTCTAAAAGTCTTGTTTTATATAGAGATTAGGGTTTCAGACGGATATCGTTTTAGTTATTGATTTATGATGAAATTTTAAAGGAAAACGAGTCCCTTTTTTAGAGCTAAAATATAAAAATATAACCCAATGCAATAAAATATTTTTACAATAAAAACAAAAAACAATTAGATGTTTATTTTCAACGAGAAATGTGAAAGTAAAAATTTTAATTGAAACATTTTTTATGGAAGAATTTATAATAAAAAAAATAGTGCGGGAAGAAACGAGAATGCTTTATTATGACTATACAAAACGGCGCTTAAGAAGGAGTATTTCAAAACCTAAGCATTTGCACCAAAAACTGCTCTTAGATCTACCCCCCTAAAATACAAGATTTCTGAAAAATCATCAATTTTGGCGTGGTGAGCGATATTTACTTTAATTTTAATCATGAAAAACCGAGCCCGAAAAACGCTGGTTAGAGTCATACTCATTGTCATTATGTTAAAATTTTGGACACATAAATATTCATATTTTTCACAAATATGTGGTTTCTTTTTTTAAAATAAAGAGCCAGCTAGGAATATCAAAAAAAAGAAAAAAAATATTTACAAAAACAAATTTGATCTAGCCATGCAGAGGGGGAAAGGTAATAATTTAATTCTCGAAATTTGATAGTAGTTAGGTGAAACGAACTTTGGGCGTGGCCCCGAACATTTTTCGCCCTCGGCGCTTTTCCGCCTTCTTCACTAGGTACAATATCATGAATAACATGAGGGACAGTCGGGACTGTCCCTCTCTCCAGAAAAATGTCCTACTTATGCCCACTGAGCCCCCCCCCCCCCCCGAGCATAACTAAGTAAGATATTCACATAATTATTTTTTCTGGCAGCTTCGAAATTTATGTCCAAAGATGATCAACTTATGGTCAAATTGAAATATCGTCTAAAACTGATTGTATTGAGTATATGCCCAGAAAGCATATACTCCAGGTCCAAAATTACCGTCAGTGACTCGCTTTTATATCGAGATCAACGTGTTGTACGAAGTCAAAGGAAAAAAATTCGATGAAAATAAATATTCTGCCTTATAAGAGTTTCAAAAATATAATATAATAAATCGCTGACAGTAATTTAGACGTAAGGCATAGGTGATAACACGCCCATGAAAGCTATAAACTTGTTGAAAACTATTAAAACTTATATATCATTTTTATGTCGTCTCCTTAATAATTTAGTTAAATTGTCATATTTAAAACCACTTAAACAGACGAAACTTTAAAGATCAAAAGTGTGAAAGCTTCGACAAATATTACATTTCCCCCTAATTTCCCCCCACTCATTTGCATCTTTAATATAAAGCAACATTAACCTTAATCGTAAAATTTTCTTTCTGTTTTAGCGGCCTACTTTTACGCCAGCACCCATAAAACAGCAGACAGCCGCGGTTTTAGATTAAGGGACGAAAATAACAACGGGGATGTTATCAGGAGATACAGGAAGGAGCACGTCACCCTCACCCTGCCCGAGGGAAAAACTTTGAATAATATCAAGATCTTTTACGTATGGTGCGAAGAATTTGACGTAAGTTATCGTTTCCCTTTTATTGACGCATAAACAGTTAGTTAGTAAATTGCATCAGGTTTTATCTATATTGGTTTCTTAAGAGCCTTCCATACATACTAGTGGACTGTACATATTGAGCTCGGAAGTTTGAGCACTACGCCTACGGCGTCGCGTGCTCAATTTACTTCCTCGTGCGATAAGGACATTATATCTACCCTTGTTGTACAAACTACTATTGTCAATGCCGCTATACTTGTGAGCCACTCTCCTGTCACTGTCCACATAAATTATACAAAAAATGTAATGTTTGAAGCCTGTAAATGAGAATTTGAAGGCATGGTATTTTTAACATTTTGAGTTCTTTTAGACTGGTGCCAAGATACCAAACTGTGGAGTATAAAGAGAAAACCCGTTTAAGAATATTAACGATACGGCTGTGTTAATAAAAAGTAAAATTATTGGATAACTTATTTAATAAAACAGAAGAAGGAAAAAGGTAAAAATAAAAAAGTGAAGTGTAAAATGAACAGCTCTTTTTTAAAATATACCCTTATAGTATGATTCTGTAACCGAAAAGGATAGGTATCATTCTTTTCCACCATGGTTTTTGAGTATTTTCTATTCGTACATTGCCAACCATTTACTCAAAAACGACCAACGTTATCAAACTCATATTCATATATATTTATTTATTGAAAAATAGCATATGTTACACGTAATACGCGAGAATAAATATTTTAAAAATAATTGCGTCGGTCACAAAATATGACCAGTAGTATAGGGCAACTAAAACATATCCCAATGCACGTCATCATTCTAAATTTCATTGAAACAAAACATTGGTATCAATTTCTCTCAAGTATTTCTACTACATAGTATTCGGTACATTTATTAAACATTATAAAATAAATACAAGATACAAAAAATACATTATACATATGTAAATTAAATTATAAAAAATCATAATATTTTTATCATCTCCTCTCGATCAGGTTGTCAATATGGCACATTTTCTCATCTTCTTTAATGACATTATGGACTGCTTTTCGCCAGTTCTCTGGTGTCACTTCAATAATGGCTTAATCAAACAGTAGCTTAACTTCTTTCATGTTGAATGTCGTGTTGTGTCTTGCTTAAAATCATTTCACTTGCGTCCATATAAGTTCTACAGGATTTAGTTCTCAATGACATGGCCGTGTGCGCAGCACAGTTACACTATATTTTTCAGCTCACGGCATATTTTATAAAATGATGTTTGTGTAAATTTGCTGTAGCTAATAATTCCTTCTTTATCATATTATCTTCAAATTCAATATTTTGGTGATTAACCAGTCGATAATTTTTTGTTTTCTCTAAGATGAAGTTGGAGTCTTCTCTGTGCGTCGTGAATGATAACTTGCGTTATCCATAACTACTACTAAGTCAGCTGGAAGATATTTTATCATTTCACCAAAATAGGTAATCTCCCGTATTGAACGACTGAAAGGTTAGCAAACCTTCTTTTAAAAATCTCTCTGCGCTTCCAATATGGACGATTATTATTAGTCTCTTCCCTTAACCTGAAGGCACCTTAATACCCGTTGACAGACCTTCCATGAAAGCTTGGCGAGCACTGGTTATATTTTTGTGTTGCCAAAATGTTGGTACTACCTTTATTAATATACGTCTTACTCATCTAGATAAAATACTTTCTTCTGCTCTCTTCTGTACTGCTTTATACTTCTCAAGTATTTTCGTCGCCAGCAAATAATTTCATCGCTTTACAGTAAAATTAATTTACTCTACACAAAATCCATATTTTCATCATAAATAATTTAATGTACAAAATTTACCTGCGCCTATGGCCGCGACTACGCCTTTGGGAAATAGACTATAATGGCTGTTGACTTTTTTTTATTTTACACATTTTTACAAAAATATAAATGATTAATTTACTTCTTTCAACCTTTTTTTCTTTATAGAAAATTGAGTAAATATAAGATACTATAGATTATTGTTAATCGTATAAAATAATTGTCGATCAATTAATTATTAATAAAAACGGTTTAAAGTTGAGAGCATTTTGCTAAAAGGGTCGCTTAATTTTTTTATTTAGATTGTCTGTTGAAAAATTGTGTCCTTTTCAAACTCACGAGTACGCCCCTCTCGAAGTTTGGTCCCTATTGGACTTTGAACCTTTCTTTTTAAACTTATGTCTAAAATTCCAGATTCATTAAAAGCGCATTTTAGCTTCAAACGGGAACGATTAGATGAGATGAGAAAAATACCTTACTTTCATTTTATGGTAAAAAACAAGACAATTCTACATACTACTAACAAAATAATGTACCTTTATTGTATGTTAAATTTTTACCTTAGTAAAGAAAAGGCATTAAAAAATTTAAATAATCACTCTATTCACTATTTCGTATCATTGTAATTATTGTTCATCCACCAAATTACATTATTTACAAATTACTTCACTGTACGCGTGTATCTTCATGCACTTTGACGATACTTTTACAAATAAACAAAAGAAATAATTAACGTGTCGTTGCTATGGTGGCGAAATCAAAGCTTACTGAGATTTAATAAATATAATTTGCAAGGAAAGGACTTTATAATGAAATATTTTTCTTATGTGTAGTAGTATTATATATTAATTTAAACATATTATTTTGACAGTTTAAAAAATTTTCCTACGATCACCTACGAAAATGAGAAAAAAGCACGGTTAATTTGGCTACAAAGCACCGTATATCACACGCGTGTTAAAGAAAAATATTTCAACACTAGTGGTAAAATATCAAGGCACACTATTTAATTTAAACATATGGTGCTAATTTGACAGACAACCTCTATTTATTAAAAAGGACAAATTTTAGAAAGCAGTAATCGTAAAGTGTTTAACGTATTTATCATATATTGGTCGAGTGATTTAGAATTAGAGTGTGAAAATACGCCATCTGAAATTATAAAAATGTTAATAATATACTGGAAAATCTATTACCAGAAAATGCAAATCGCGCTGAAGAGAGTGTCGTGTATTAAACAACAAATCTTTATCGGTGGCGATAGCTTAGAGAATAGAGCTGTAGCCTACAGATGGCAAGGTCACAGGTTCAAATCCTGTCAGGTGTATTTGACTTTTTTTTTATAAAAATATTAAATAATTTATAGAATTATTTTAAATTAAAATCTTCCTTGTTGGGTGGATTTTTTAAATTTATGTTTAATATATCTTTCCTTGATTAAATTTAAAATTTTCCATTCTGGTTAATCTAGAAGTCATTTCAGGATTAGTTCTTCCTATGATATATAAAATATAAAAAAATGAAAAAGTTAAACTACAAATAAAGAAAAAGCCTATTGACAAACTATGAAACCAGATATTTAGTGGAACGAAGTCGTATCTACTCTCCAGAAGGGACATGATAAAGTAGGGTTAGGAACAAAAAGCCCTATCTTCCTTCTTACAAATAAATTTATTAATTACAACCCACGCGTTTCCTAAGTATGCTAATTTCAACACTAGTGTTGATATTTTTTTAACACTAGCGTTGAAATATTTTGTTCACAAATCAAAGGCTTTTTAATAATTATTTGTGGTCGTAGGAAAAATAGTGTGCACTACTCGTGTGAAAGTGATTATTCTAAAACTCGGAGAATTTTCTCACTCGACTGACGCCTCGTGCTAAAAATATCTCTTCCATCACTTGTTATGTAATATACTATTTTCTATTATGGTTTTTTACCAAACCTATTTAGATATATTTTTAGTATCGTAATAAGCTTATTAATAAAAAAATCTCCAGGAGCAAACCAGACATTTAGCATTGGGGCGATATTCCCGGCTGCCAAGGATCTTGAAATGTCAATCCAATAAAATGAGGATATACTTCAAATCGGCTTTCAATACTAATAAATATACATGAAAAAAGGAACTACAACAACTACCATTTCGAATACTCTTAAGTGTTATACCGACTGACTACTACTAACTAGTATCTTGCATAAATAACATATCTACAATATTCCATCTAACTGTGAACAGGTGAACTATTACTTGCAGAAAGCCGCTACAAAAGAGAATTATTTTATATAACGCTAAGAGGCCATCATCTCCATTTTCCACTAACTTTTACTCAAGAACAACTAAAACCATCGAATTTATGCATTTTAAGATAATTTTATTTATGGAAATATTACTCTTAGGTGAGATTATGGAGGGGGGGAGGGGGCGGGGGGAGGGGCTGAGTAAGAAATGAGATCAGACCATAGAGACCTATGGTTCCGCTGTGACATACCATACGAGACCGTAATTGATGGAGGTAATGTGAACAACAAAATACCAGAAACTGCTCCTGAGTCAGTGAGACACTCACTCTTCTTTCTACTACATATCTCCAAATTAGGACATAAAATTAACTTCATTAAATCGATCGAATGCCAGTAACTCACTCACCTCTGAGCCACTGCCGTTAAAATGTACGGTTCATTAAAAGAAATTTGCACTGGTTATTAGTACTGTTTGTCGGCATAGATTTTCGTTATCCAATGATTAAAACCACGTTACACAATTGTATTTTTTTAATTTGTGGTAAGCCACGGTTTTAAACAAATTAAAAGAAAAGGTATTTTAGGATAATTGTTACAAATTCCCATAGAATCGACACCAAGTATTTATGTTAAAGATAAAATATTTCTGGTTTTTTATTGAACAAAAAACAATTAGCTTCTTTTCTAATAAATTGAAACTACAGTAGTATCCCGATTATCCGGATCAAATAAAACCAGGGGTATTTCGAATAATCGAAAATCCGGATAATCGATTTTAAAGCATATCAAACAATATTTAAATTTTAATAAATTTGTATTATGTTATGGGGTTTTATATGCGTCGTTTAGATAATACGATATATAAAAAACGAGCTAGATATAACGATATGTAGTTAATGAATTACATAATATCTATGTAATTTAAACTTTTGGTTGGAAATAACTTGTTATTGATGTTTGACGTAATTTATCACATCTTTTCATTGCAGCCAAGTCCCTGATGCGCTTCAGTTGTAACAACTGTATGGGATCCGATTCGTCCTGTCTTTCAAACCACTTAAAAGCAACATCCAGAGCTTCAAAAGCTTCTGCGTGAGATGGTACTTGACATACATCCCCAGTTTCAGTCTCATCTTCATCTTCTTCCTCGTTACTGTTCAAATCCTCAATGATTTTTTCATCAGTTAATTTTTGGAATCCAGGGTCTTCACTATCGCAGTTCAGCCACTCCTTAACATTCTCTTCATCGCACCCTTCACCAATGCTAACAATTTTAATTGCTTCTGTTATTTCTTTAAAATCGTCGTGCGGTTTAATTGAAGAATCAGACAGAGTTAATTTTAATAATTTATTCCATGCCCTTTTTAATGTTTGTAATTCCACAGAGACTAATGAGTCCGGATAATCGGATGTCCGGATAATCGGGATTCTACTGTACTTATATACTAAATTTCCTATTTTATTTTATGTCTTTGGTATCATCTAAGAGCAGATTTTGGTATAGAAAAGACCATTAAAAATGTATTTGTTGTATATGTTGCCGACATCAAACAGCTTAGCTTATTTTTTGGCGCTTGTATAAAAATTTTTTTAGCCAGAAAGTCACCCATATATTTAATATTTTTTGTAAGATGACTCACAATACATGTCAATGTCTTTTCAGACTTTCCGATCAATAAAACCGAATTTCATGTAGAGTAACCCAATATTTTTTAGTTGTTAGGCCAGGTGGCCAGGTAGATGCCGGCTAAGTTGTTTTATGTCGGCAACCTTTATAAATAAATTTTCGTAGGCCTCTTCTATGCCTGTATCAAATTATAGACAAATATCGAATTCATATTTTTATTTATTTATTTTCTTGTTTTTTGTTCCAATTTTTTCCTTTTCGTTCGCTGCCAGGGTCATTTCCGATGGGACATACAGCTTAACATGGGTTCCGAACCACGGTCCTCAGTCGTGCGATCCCCCCCAAGGGCTATCAACCCTAGATGTCTTGCCATTGCATGGCCTACCGATTGGGGAGTGTGTACCTTCTTTCGCACCCCACGAGATGTCCGATCTCATCAGGCGTGAAAGGGTTCGTTGGAAGATGATACATTTTACACTTTGCTGGTTCCTTTACACTTAAGTGGCGGGTAAAGTAGGCTATTCCAGTTAACTGTGCGGCAAAATTTTATAACAATCCTAGATAGGTAATGAAACTGACCAATCACAGTAGTCAATTACAGAAAAGCCAAACGTACATGTTGTAAATTCGTTTTCTGACAGTTGAGAGAAGTTAGGTTAACAATATGCTTCAAAAATACGCAAATCTGTCAGATGAAATCTGAAATGGGTCTATGTATAAACAATATTTTCCTAAAGAGTACAAGAAATGGTGAAAAAATTGAAGTTATAATAACAAAGTTAATACCGAAATATATTTCTACCAAATTATTATTATTTTCTGACCGAACTAAAGATGTGCACACATACCCACTTTCTTATTTCAAAAATATCTTTACTTCCACTCATTTCTAGACAATTACTACAAGCTTTGCATAAAATGTACTATATACCTATCAAATGAAAGTTTTGTTACTAACCTTGGTTATTTTTTTCCATATAAATAATATATATTATTATAAATATTTGTGCACGGGGATATTTTCCGATATATTTTGAACGGGGATTCAACCCCAATTGATCTTAAAACTTTTATTATACGCAGCAAATATAGAAAATTAACTGGTAATTCTTCCTTAAATGGTGGAACATCAAGATAACCCGATAAAAACGACGAAATTATAAAATTTCTAGAAAAAAAATCCATTTTTCACTACAATTTTTAAGGTTATTTCTAGATTTTTACTTACATTGTAAATTAGCGATTATTTTGAAAAATTTGACAATAGCGAACGTTAAAAATTCATATTAATGCACAAAATCCATTTTTAACTGTTTAAAACAAATTCTACAGCTATTTTGTTGTACTTTCGGAGTTATAATTCTTACGCAAGCAGAAATAAACCCGACAATCCTTTTTTTCTTCTGTGCAATTCAGTAAAACAAGTAATCAAAATACCTACAGTTGAGAAAATAAAATATTCGTTTTTATTAATACATATTTCGCTTTTTCTCTATTATTCTGCAAAATGCCGAATGTGAGAAAGATAGATATATTCAAAAGTGAGTTTGTTTAAATATAAGAATTTACCCAAATCGATAAATATGTTACAGTGTAATTTGGCCCATGGGTTTACCATCAAAATAAATTTTTGTTCAATTGTTTCTTATTATCGTTCTCACAAGTTCATGGCCAACTTAAAAAACAAGTTATGATGCCTAGTTTAAATAATTTTTTTTAAATTTAATTTAAGCATGAAGTTCGGAAGTTAAGTCGTAGAAAAAATATACTGTACAACTCGAGTGGATTGTTCATATTGCGCTTGGAAGTTTGAGCACTCCGCCTACGGCATCGTGCTCGATTTACGTTCTCCTGCGATATGGACATTATATCCACTCTTGTTGCATAAACTACTGTTGTGTTCCAAGAAACATAATAGATTTGTCTCATAAGTATAAATCAACAGGAAAGTAATTTTGAATAAACATAATACGTATTCCAAACTTGATATTTAACTTTCCTTATAAAAAATTATTATTATATTAGTGAATTTTAAAGGTTGCTAGATTGTTGTTTGTCTTTAAATGGCAAGTTTTTTCTCATTATCTAACGTAGTTAAAATTTGAATTAATAAATCATCTGGTTGTTTGCATATAATCACATTAACGGCGCAACAACTATACTTTAGGTCAAAAATAACTGTCAGTAACTCATCGCTTTCAGCTTGAATAAATAGTCCATAATTAAAGTGGAGTGGATATTTAGAAGGAAATAAATAAGAACTCAAAGTCTTCCTCCACTGTTATATAAATTTAAAAAATTGGTTTTAAAATATAAATTCTCTACATGTTGCAAATGAAGCATTCATCTTCAGGAGAACAAATGAAATTTAAAAAAAAAAAGGTAGGCATCATCTTAATGGAGCCTGAAGATTATAATATTAGATGAAATAAAGGTTCAATGAGTAGAACAGTGATAAAATGATCACCAAAATACGCATCACAAAACACAAAAAGGGGCATATACCGTTCGAGCAAAAATTATTTGCATCAAAGAGAGCTTGGATTAAAAAACGTAGGGCTTGGTTTATTACAATGATATGGGGACGATATATCTCAACAAATCTAGGTTAAAATTTTGTCAAATTCATATTATGGCACACCAAACTAATGAGTATAATAAAATAATTATTGAAATACAAATATATTTTTGTTGTTTACAAAATTAACAAAGTAAGAATACTTATAGAGAAAGAAAAAGAAAAATAATTACATAAATTGATGAAATTGGCTACCGCCATGCTCCAATCATAAATTCACACGTCTCTTTATATTTTCGAAAGTGTTGACCAGCATCGAAAATGTTACCACATTCTTGGATAATCCTTTTTTGTAATTGTTCTAAATTTGCAACTGGTGTTTTAAAAATAGTGTTCTATAAATTAGTAAAAACGAAGTAATGCATAACCGTTAAACAAGGTGATCTAGATGGAAATTCAATGTCTGATCGAAAACTGATCAATCTGTCGTGAAAAAAATTGCGTAAGTAGTTAATAGTTTCGGCGGCTGTATGGGCGATTGCACCATCCTGTTGAAAATATCCAAAACGTAGTTCTTCGTTAAGTAATTGCTCCCCAAATGGATTCAAAATATTGTAACTGTATCATGGAAAAAAATAGGACCAACAATTCTTCTTCGGGAAACAGCTAACCAGACACCAATTTTTTGAGGGTGCAATGTGGACTCTACAAAAAAATGGGGATTTTCACTACTTCACATACATGTATTCTGAGAATTAACATAATCGGAGAGGTGGAACCAGGCTTCGTCCGAAAAAAATGTCAGGTCTAATAAATCATTTCTTTCCAATACATTTTGGGTAAACCATTGAGAGTAATTCCTGCGTCTTTCGAAATCTGCGGCTTGTAACAATTCTCATTTGCCATTGGTCGGCTCAAAGTCGACTATTTGTTTTGTGACGTAAACTGCCAGTTCTGCAACGGAACAGTGTGAGTAGCGTGTAGCATCGAATTCTATGGATGGCCGCGACTGAGTGTGGACAAGACAAACCACATGGATAAAAATTGTACTTAAATAAAATAAAAGATTAATTGTTTTGCAAATATTCGATAATTTAGGCACGAAAAATAGAAATATATTGGCATAATTGTAAGAACTCCCTGTATAAAAAACGTAAAGCCTAAGTAATTTAAACTAAAGATCTATGTATTACTTAAAAGCTTAAAAATTTTTAAATGTTTACCTTTATTAGTTTCGGAGTTACTAAACTTTCTTCGCGGAGCGTTTTTACACAAAAAAATCCTTTTATAATTCACATCTCAAAAACGGTTAGAGATAGGAATAGATTATTATTAACAAAAGTTATTTAGATTTTAATAAGGTAATCAAAAATGCTAAAATATACAGGATGTTCCATTTAAAATAGCAAAGTTGGCATTAACTTCCGGTATAACCGGAAGTAAGAAAAACATCAAAATATAATGTTTTAAAAGCCAAAAACCAATTATGCCTGCTATCAAATTTTTAGAAAGATAGGGTTACCCGTTTCCGAGATCTTCTAATAGGCCACTCAACTTGAATCACCCTGTATAAGAATATTATAAAATCATCAATCATAAAAAAAGTCTATTTTTATTGGTTGCTATAATAGGATAAAGACCTTTTCGGTATAAATTTTACCTATTGCTATAACAAAAAATTGACCTTTTATCACCTTTTGTCTGGTTGAAAGCATTACATTTCCATCATAGTTCACCTTTTATCGAGGTCATTATAAATATGTAGGTACATATATTTCCAATAATTTACGAAATCCTTGCTGGTATTGCCATTTTTTAGACTAAATTAAAAATACGAAACGTTCGACTCCGTAAAAGCCCCGAAATTATTGAGGTTTTTATATACAGGTTGTTACACGAACACAATTTATTATCGTCCTTAACGATATAATTATTAGGTCAGTTTGTCTGTTTAAAGGTTGGAGACAATGACGTTTCTTAAACGGCAGTAGAGTTTTGGACTTGCATTGTCTTTATTTGTTTAGAATCACTACGTTTCAACTGGTAAACATCTTCAGTCTCTGTACAGAGCTGTAGTTACCGTACTTATTCAGTATTCACCTGAAGACGACTGGAGATGTTTACCAGTTGAAACGTAGTGATTCTAAACAAATAAGGACAATGCAAGTCCAAAACTCTACTGCCGTTTATTAGATCAGTTTGATACAAACAAGACTCTGCTCAATCACTCTTAAAAGAGGGCGCCTTTATTAGGGTTAGGGTGCGCTTTTCCCTGGATCTCCACCAGGTGCATAGTGCTTCTGGGACTCATCTTTTGACAAACTTTGTTAATATTGCTGAATCAAACTGACTTCCTCTCGGCACAGTGGTTTACTACCTGCATGTGTTTAGCTTTTTCTTGGAACAACTTACTTGCATCTTCTAGCCACTAATTGGATTCCTTGGGCAAGGGCAAACTTTCTGCTTTTATGTTTTCACCGTTGTTTTCTTCTCAGACATAAATAATAAAATTGAATGAATTCGTCTATGTTTAGTCAAAGTGACCTGATACTAGATTTGTAAGAACGAAGACACAAAGTCTCGGCCTTTCTATTTATTTGAGGCTGAGATTTGTGTGTGTCTTTTTCTTAGATAAATAATGAGATCTGCAATAAGTACAGTTTTTTAAATTTACATTTAATTTCAGGTAAACTTTGGTGATATAAAAATCCCCGGCAATTTCGACTTTCCACGGCCGCAGAAAATCGACGCCCTCAAAGGAGTTCACGCAATCTCTTCTGACAACATCGTCATCGTCGATGCTCAAACTTTGCTAATTCCAAACTTACACTATGATGGAGAAGCTCCAGGTAAGGATCAGTAGCGCACAAAAAAAAGTTCTAATGTTATAACAAGAAACAGCTAGATTTGATGATTACATTCATATAATTAAAGTTGCCTAGATGGTAAATCAGAGACAAGCTAATTAGATTGCGAGAAATTTATTGTTATGTCACTGATATCGCAGTATTTGTCTTATAGTACTGAAAAATTCCTTAAATAAAAATTATGCGAGGATATACAGGGTGATTCCTAAGTTGATACTTCTTTTTTAGCTGCGTATAGAAGGCATTAAAATAAACAACATTTTCAAATACCTTTTTCAAAAAACCCAAAAATAAAGTACTTACATACATTGATTACACTACAAATCAAAGACGGTTCTGCCTAACTTGCCCGTTGAATAACATAAAGAAAACTTCTGGGTGTAGAGAAGAAACATCCGCACTTTTACGACACTCACAATAAGTTAGCCCCATAATTAGTTCATTGTTTTCAAATTTTACCATTTTCACCAATTTATTAAAATTAATTTGCTTCAGAACACCATACCGCGCCGCGACTTGCCAAAATAAATAACTGACAACCGATCCGTAAAGTGCATGACTCACATACAAAAAACGAAGGAAAACAATATAAAGTAAAAGGCTACGTTTTTATTACCCGCACTTAGATTTTTTACTTCTGTAACTCGGCTATTTTTAAGTTTTTTGAAAAAAGGGATTTGAAAAAGTTGTTTATTTTAATGCCTTCTATACACAGCTAAAAAAGAAGTATCAACTTAGGAATCAACCTGTATAATATATATTACAAACTTAGCAGCCATTATTTTGTTATAACGTTTTAATACTTTGTTGAGTTCGTAAGGAATTTTTATAAATACCGCCACCTCTGGATAAAATATGCACCCTGGATTTCAAACAACTATGACTTTCATCCGAGACATTTCAAGGATTGGAGGTATTACCAGCGCTACTAGTTCTAAAATAGTTACGTATTTGCCAAAAGTTTGATATTTTAAATTCAGCGGAATTTCTAATTTAGTCGGATTTAGTTTGGGCTATAACTAAAGAGAATTAAACTAGTTTAGAGTTTGTTATTGTATGCATGAAATGCATCACGGGTAACTGATGTAAATATATTTGGGGCAGCTTAATGTTATTCGAAGTATGAAAATAATTTCCAATATATATCCTTAAGGTTTTACATAATATGTAGCTAACTAGATGCAATATTTAAGCAAATACACGTCATCAGTGTATTTATTTTTAACTTGCACCAATAGTATACAATAGTGGTAAGTCGGTATATGTGTAACTGCTACTTTGAAACGCTTCTTCTTATACCGTCCTGTCGCGCTCTACCTCATACAAGCAAGCAGCTACTCTGGAACTATTAGGAGTTCGTCCTTCGCCGCTGCACGCTGCGATGCAAACTGAGAGAGAGCAACAGCGGTCGGCCTATTCAGCCGTTCGTTGTAGAGCGCGCAACGGCAAACAGTATCTAAGAAACAGTAACAGTTGCTTCAAACGAACAGGAACCAGCTGAGAACCATTACAGGAATTCTGACAGGACACATGGCTGTCAATGCAACTGTACAATAGTACAATGGAGACCTTGACTGCAGATGATGCGGACAAGACAGGAAAACTATACAGCACATAGTTTCCCTTTACGAATCACTAGATTGGAAGAGGCATCAAATACTCGGGCAACCAAAACTGGAACCAGACGACATCCTTACCCTCTCCGCACGGATGGGCTCTCGGGAAAAAAAACAGTACCAGTCTCGTGGTTGATGATATTTTGTCGCTGAAGGTATTTTTTCTGGCAGGGACAAAAGGATGCCGAGGTAACTGTTGCGGCCACCATATATGTCGTGGAACGGTTTGATTTTGACACTGCGAATCGTAGTTACGGTGCCGGTGTTCTGCTGGCGCGGTAGCCACGATGGTATTAGTATTTTACGTTACAAGGCCGGTAGGTGACGTATTACAGTACGAGTTGTTCTACGGACGAGGCGACGTAGGAGCCGAGTCTGGAATATAAACGAGTGCTGTAATAACACCTAACGGGCATGTATCGTATGATATTTTATTTCATTTTGTCATTATAATTCTTTTTAAAAAGATTTAATAGAAATGTTTATTACAAATTTTAAAATATTATTGTCAATATTAAATCACATGACCTTAAATTGTAACTGTTTTTTGCTTGTCACTGTCAAATAGATAAAATTATAATATTTGAGTAAAGAATATAAATATAGTTTAAATAAAATAAAAATTACTAACTTTAGTTAAGCCAAATATTTAAAAAATTGTAAAAGAGAGTCTATTCTGTAGTTGCGTAATATTTTTCATTTACTAAAGTTGGTAGAAAAAATACTTTTACAAGTTAAAGCATCTACACAAAGCTATTTGGTATCGATAGATATACAGGGTGTGTCAGTAAGGTGTATGTCTTAGATAGCACCTAAACTATCAAAGATAGGGAAAAAAGTAATACAAAAGTTAAAGGGTTTTTTAGGATACATAATCTAAAAATATTTTCTAATCTACAGGGTGGTCCTAAAAAGTGGTACTGAATAATAAAAAAGAAAATTAAATGGGACACCCAGTATAATTTTCTAGAATATGATTCAATGGAATTAGGACTTTGCAACCCTATTGAAATTTTTAAAGTAAAATGCAACGTTGCCAAGTAATTAATTTTTTTCCGAAATTTTAGCATTTTTAAGGGTATCGTTAAAAAATCATAACAACCTGTGGATTAACCCTAGGCAAATATAATTTACGTTGTAAGTACTTTAAGGTACGATATATTGATCTATAATAATGTTTTTTAAATCTCTTATACAGAGCGTTCATTACAAGTTGGACAACTCGATAGGTTTAAAAATGCTTTATTTCAATTTTTTTAAATGGGACCCCCCTAATTTTTTTAGGCAAAAGAATGTATCTTTCGAAAACCTTACTTTTTTGTTAGACATGTCATATATCTAAATATCATAGTTTTTGAAATATTTTAGGATTTGTCTTAAATCAGGGTAAAAAAGGAGAGTTTTAATTAAACAATTTAGTCAAGATTGCTTTGGAACAAAAAATAAATAATTTTCTTTGTCACGACTGTTATTGCAAAATTATTTCGCCAACATTTTGTGCTTTGTGCTGTTTAAAGTTTAGTTTCCTAAACTAACTTTATCGAAATAGAAAAATATGAGTTATGATAAAGTTAGTTCAGGAAACTAAAATTTAAACAATTATAAAGCACAAAATGTTAGCGAAATAATTTTGCAATGACAGCTGTGACAAAGAAAATTATTTATTTTTTGTTCCAAAGCAATCTTGACTAAATTAAATAAATTAGAACTTTCCTTTTTTACCCTGATTTAAGACAAATCCTAAAATGTTTCAAAAACTATGATATTTAGATATATGACATGTTTAACAAAAAAGTAAGGTTTTCGAAAGATACATTCTTTTGCCTAAAAAAATTAGGGGGGTCCCATTTAAAAAAAAATTGAAATAAAGCATTTTTAAACCTATCGAGTTGTCCAACTTGTAATGAACGCTCTGTATAAGAGATTTAAAAAACATTATTATAGATCAATATATCGTACCTTAAAGTACTTACAACGTAAATTATATTTGCCTAGGGTTAATCCACAGGTTGTTATGATTTTTTAACGATACCCTTAAAAATGCTAAAATTTCGGAAAAAAAGTAATTACTTGGCAACGTTGCATTTCACTTTAAAAATTTCAATAGGGTTGCAAAGTCCTTATTCCATTGAATCATATTCTAGAAAATAATACTGGGTGTCCCATTTAATTTTCTTTTTTATTATTCAGTACCACTTTTTAGGACCACCGTGTAGATTAGAAAATATTTTTAGATTATGTATCCTAAAAAACCCTTTAACTTTTGTATTACACTTTTTTCCCTATCTTTGATAGTTTAGGTACTATCTAAGACAGACACCTTTCTGACACACCCTGTATATTGAAAACAAAATAAAAATTACTAACTTTAGTTAAGTAAACTATTTAAAAAATTGTAAAAGAGAGCCTATTCTGTAGTTGCGTAACATTTTTCATTTACTAAATTTGGTAGTTAGTACAATATGTGTATTTGAATATTTTGTTTCCTATAATTTTAAGTGACAAGTTGTCAAAAATCCAAAGTAAAAAGTCATTATTTCTAAAAACAAAAGATGGTTGCTAGGCAATACATTACAGTACCTGACACTGTAATGTTCCACTTACCGGCCGCAAATGAGTACATGGTAAGTTGATTTATTGGACAAAATGAAATAAAGTATTTTTTAATAGAAGCGGTCTCGAGAATCCCTTTGGCGTATATCGATGATGAAAGAAATTACTCAAGAAGTTGAAAAGCGTTGTTATCAATTTGAGTAAAATATTTTTAAATTATTAAAAACTTAAAATAGTTTTGTTCATGGGGATAGGTACCAAAATGGAGGACTGCTAATTTTTATAAGTCACTAAATAAGTTTAATCGAAAAAACAGTTTCAGCAACCGGCAAAAAAACTATAAATAAAAGAAAGAGTTTTGATCGATCGGAGGAATTTTCTCGGTATTTTTTCCAATATAGCGGAAATCACGCCGATAATTTCTCTCAAAAATCGTTTATTTTAATTGACAGGCGATTGGAATTTTATCATTTATTGGTTTGAGATTTCAAGGTCACAGATAGGAATAATAGATTATTTTTTAGTTCGATAATTTTTCTACTTTTCTTTTGCATACCTTAAACTCTAGCTCGTTCCCAAGTAACGCTTATTTAGTCGCTATATTTTCCTGTCGCGTATGAAATTAAACATTCAACATTGGTAAAAGTATTTTCCACCTCTAGTAAATAACAACCTACCAAAACTCGCGATGAGATACTTACAGGACTGCATTCAGCTATCGTATTTGAATAAACACGTTTTCCGATTATATTCTCACTCTATTCTACACCACAGAACAAGCAGCACTGCATTATTCAAATCCAAAATGCCAAAATCAAAATTAATGTTAAAATAATAGAACGACATGTTGTGCAAAATAAAGCTACAATATAATCGGAAAACGTGTTTATTTAAATGCAAAAGCTGAATGCAGTCCTCTATTGATCGCATCGAGTGTGTTGAGGTTAGGTTATTGTTAACTATCGGTGCCAGTTGAAAATAAATACACTATAGTCATCACCCTCAATTTTGGCGTCACGGAACATATATATATAATATATATATATATATAATATAAGAGTAAGATAAATATATTTAGGCAAGCCTGTCGCTGTATCTATTATCTACACCTACAATTTATTTCACTATTAAAATTAGCAAATTAACATCACACAAAATAAATAAATGCAACGACTCCGCATTAATTCTAAAGTAATAGGGGTATCTCGTGTAATACAACACTTTCGTTTTGTTAGCACACAAACAACTATTATTTTATAACGTTAATGTTGGGTTACACAAAGATTTTTAACAATAACCAGCAAATTTGACTGTGACATAAATGACGCATCTGTACCCCTCTACTTTTCCCTCTGTAGGTGTTCAATGATTTTAAAGCGAGAGAACGGCCATCGGTCTCCTGGGCTCTAATGCGTACCATTTATAGGTATATACAGGGATACTTCTTTTTTAGCTGTGTATAGAAGGCATTAAAATAAACAAGATATTCAAATACCTTTTTTCAAAAAACTCAATAATACGGTACTTACATTCATTTATTGCACTATGGATCAAATACCTTTCTGCCTAACTTGTCCGTTGAATAACATTAAGAAAACTTCTGGGTGTAGGATGAGCCCGCAAGGGGACGCGTTCTGCGTATAATCTCGAAGCAGCAGCCGCACTTTGACGACACTCACCGTAAATTAGCACCAAATTTACTAGTTCATTGTTTTCAAATTTTATCATTTTCACGTGTCACCAATTTAAAATTCAGAAAGTCACACCGCAGCGGATTGCCAAATAACTCACCACCGACCCGTAAATTGCATAACTAATAAGAGATAAGACAAACAACATAAAGTATAGCAGGCTACGTTCTGATGACCAACCCGCACTTAGATTTTTTACTCCTGTAACTCGCCTATTTTTAAGTTTTTTGAAAAAAGTTATTTGAAAATGTTATTTATATGAATGTCAACTATACACAGCTAAAAGAAAGTATCAACTTAGGAATCACCCTGTAAAAATAAAATTATTTCTTTATTTTAGCAGTTAGATACTGCAATTTTTCATTGACTGTTTCACGAAAATGAAAAAGTTTTGGTATCGCTAAGGAGAAAGTTAAAAGAGCTTTAAAGTAAAGTGCAAATGGACCCCCTTGCCATTTATAATTTTAAGAGTTATTTTACTCCTGCTAGGGAGTTAAAGAAACCCGGTTGAAAATAGATATAGATAATAGCAGTGTCACCCCTTAATAATTTACTCTCATCAGAATGATGATTCTGATAAGACCGTGACTTTGTGTATTTTACTACTTGTACTAAAACTTCTCCAAATAATTTACTGAGTTTTCGTTGGGCCATCCTGTATAATATCAATATGCAAAAATTGACATTACTTAATATTATCAAAATGAATACGTAATATTTTAAATGTTTTTAAAAATATTTAGGCTTCTTGGTAAGTATGTAAGTGGTAATACATTTTTTGCCCGAAGGTAGCGTCTTGTAATGTAATTTAATGTCTTTATTATCCCACCTGGGGCAATAGCAATAATAGACGCCCATTTATATTTTAAATAAAAGAAAAATTCGATATAATCCGTCTCTTAGAATTTATCCCCAAAGTCCAATCTTTCAATGTAACGTTGATACCCCTTGTCCCCCTATATGCAAATATTCATTCATAAATTACACAGGAACTCAACCAATTAAACTTAACATAACATAAAATTTAACATATCCAAATTCAATAAATATTAAACTTAATATCACTATTATATTATTCCGGTCTTATTATGGGTTGACATAACATAAAAGGTGAAACTATGACTCTCGTTTTCGTTTTCTTATTTCGCCGAACTTTCACTGATATCTTTTTATGGGACGTTCTTGTAGTGTCTATAATTAATCAACTGAAAAACTGGATTTATGTAATTAAATTTTAAAGGCAGACGTTTGACACAATATGTTCAGTGTCGTAGCTACAAAAGAAAGTAGGATGCGAAGTAGTATTTTATATTATAAAGATTTAAAATATAAAAATGTATTTCGGTTATCTCAAAAAGACCATTTGTAATAAACCAGTACAAAGAGATTAACTTGTCCTCGCCTATAAATAATATACAGTATGCGTATGTAGTGATGTAAATACTTTGGACTATGCATTAACCTAATTTTGGTAAAATACCTACATGGTTATTAGAATTCACCTGAATACCACTGGACAGTGGCGCATTTAGGAGGAGGGGGAGCTGCCGGGCTGCAGCCCCCCCGCCCCCTGAGCCTAGGAGCTCGGGTCTAAAAGTCTAATTGCAACCTAATTTTTCATCTTACGATTGGACTTTAAATTTTTAAATAATGTATTATTGGCTTAGATTACAAATGTCTTGTAGGAAACGTTTAGTTTTTAAACTTTTCCTTCTAAAAGTCCTGTTTTATAATACATATGGTCGAATGCATTTCGTTTTAGTTATTGATTTATGATGCAATTTTATAGGAAAGCGAGTAAACATTATAATATTTTCTAGTATTTTTCCATTGGCAAGGGCCGGTCGACATATTAAGCACCGGTTCCCGCAGATCACCGAAGTTAAGCTGTGTCGAGCGCGGTTAGTACTTGGGCGGGTGACCGCTCGGGAACACGGCGTGCTCTTGCCTCAGGGAAGAGTGTAAAATGAATTGACACCTAGCCATCCTATTCACGTCGGACAGGCCGGATGAGATCGGATATCTCGTAGGATGAAGGTGCCGTAGAAGAGAAAAATTAAAGTAAATATTTTAATTGAAACATTTTTTATTGAAGAAGTGTGATGATTTATAATTAAAAAAAAATAGTGCGGGAAGAAACGAGAATGCTTTATTATGAATATACAAAACGGCACTTAAAGAGTATTACAAAACCTAAGCATTTGCACCAAAAACTGCTCCTAGATCTACGCTCCTAAAATACATGATTTCTGAAAAAATCATCAATTTTGGCATGGTGAGCGATATTTACTTTTTTTACTATTTTTAATCATGAAAAACCGAGCTCGAAAAACACTGGTTAGAGTCATACATACGTCTTATGTTAAAATTTTGGATTGATACCAATTTTCATATTTTTCACAAGTATAAAAAAAGGTTTTTTTTTTATAAAGAGTCAGCTAGGAATATCAAAAAAAAAGTTTAAAAAAACATTTACAAAACAAATTTAATCCAACCATGCAGAGGGGGAGAGGTTATAATTTAATTTTCGAAATTTAATAGTAGTTAGGTGAATTTTAAACGAACTTTAGGCGTGGCCTTTTTTGCCTGCGGCGCTTTTCCCGACTCTCCTTTTCTCCAGAAAAAAAAATATCCTACGCCCCCCCCCCCCTTCCCAAGCATATTTTCTGGCTACGCCACTGCCACTGCCACTGGAGATAGTTACTAGTTGAAACATTGTAATGTAAAACAAGTAAAGACAATGCAAATCCAAAACTCTTCTATTATTCGCCTATATTCAAACAACCGAAGGGCAACCATTATTTTTACCTTTTTAATATTATGTATCAAAATTAATCTAGAGATGGTTTTCAAATCTGTTTAAGAGCAAACAGTAGTCGAAGAGTCATCACGAATCGTGCATTTCCACCACATCGCGCATATTGTCCCTGTGTCTGGCGATGGCAAGAAAATGTCTTTTTTTATATACTAAATATTATAAAAACGAATTTTACGGGAATTAACTAGCGCTGCGTCAGTGGAGATTTTTTTAAAGATAATATGTGGAGATTTTTTTTAAGATAATATCGTTTCAAATTTTAATAAAAAGTAAGAAATTAACATGAATAGCCGCATTTTAAATAAGGTATCAACCGCCAAACTCGAAGTTCTTAAGAATTAGACAAGCCAGGAAACGATGCCAGGTTTCACGCTAAAAGTGTTTTTTAATGCTTGTTTATGTATCAGTATATTATTTTATAATTATTTCAAAAGAATCTTTTATCTTTTATACAGAAGGTACAATATACAGGGTGTATAGAAATAAAAAAATATATATAGAAAACTGAACATAGGAAAATTTTAAAAATTTAAAAGTATGCTGATGCTGATGAGGGCAATCGGGCTCAAATATTTTCATAATGGTGGCACTTCCGGTTATACCGGAAGTAAGTGTCAACTTGCTTATTTTAAATAGAATACCCTATATATTATTACATTTTTGCATTCTACGCAAGATTCTAGGCAGATTTTGTATACCATGGCCTATACTTATGTCTAAACGTTTTTGACATATTTGAATTTTTATGTCAAAATGACGTTTGCAAGCCTTAGAATAATTATCAATTTTTTCTATAAAGAAGCCTTATTTATTTAATTTAAGTGGGATTCCTTGTTAATAAGGACCTGCTTTAATAGATTTTTTATAATATTTTGATAACTGATACAGGGTGTTTAAAAAATAAGATTAAAAATGAAAATGAAAAAACTGCATAAAGTCCAGATTTTCAAATGGAAACACCCAAATTTTATAATTATTTCTTATTTAGCATTAAAAATAAGGGTAAGTTTGTATAAGGTTGTGTATTAATATTTTTATATGGGGATTTTGCTGCAGATTTTAAGTTCAGTTACTCTTAGTTGGCTATGGCGGCGTTGAAAAACAATCAAATGCTAAAAAAATCTATGACTTAACATTAATAATAATTATTCCCGGGCGCTTAAATTATACAAACGAAGATTATTTAAACTTATTTATTATTTATGGAGAAAGTGATAAAGTTATAACATGTCACATTTGCCATTCGATATCCGCAAAAACAGAAGCCATTACAATGTACTTATTAATAATGTTTAAATGGTAATTGACAGCTTTATAGATTTTTTAGCATTTGATTGTTTTTCAACGCCGTCATAGCCAACTAAGAGTAACTGAACCTAAAATCTGCAGCAAAATCCCCATTTAAAAATATTAAATTGGCAATACTTCGAAAACTAAGAATTTTTGGGATATACAATCTTATACAAACTTACCCTTATTTTTAATGCTAAATAACAAATAATTATAAAATTTGGGTGTTTCCATTTAAAAATCTGGACTGACAGTTTTTTTATTTTCATTTTTAATCTTATTTTTTAAACACCCTGTATTAATAGTTATCAAAATATTATAAAAAATCTATTAAAGCAGGTCCTTTATAACAAGGAATCCCACTTAAATTAAATAAATAAGGCTTCTTTATAGAAAAAATTGATAATTATTTATTCTAAGGCTTGCAAACGTCATTTTTGATATAAAAATTCAAATATGTCATAAACGTTTAGACATAGGTATAGGACATGATATACAAAATCTGCCTAGAATCTTGCGTAGAATGCAAAAATGTAATAATATATAGGGTGTCTTATTTAAAATAGGCAAGTTGACACTTACTTTCGGTATAACCGGAAGTGCCACCATTATGAAAATATTTTAGCCCGGTCGCCCCCATCAGTATCAGCATACTGTCAAATTTTCAAAATGTTCCTATGTATAGTTTTCTATATATAGATCGATTCGGTTCCCGGTGGAACACCCTGTATATAGGTCTACTCTTCGTGAGAACATGACAGTTTCGCTTCTCATTAATCAGGAATTTTCACTTATAATCTCTATAGAATTATTTAAGGAAATTTTTTCAAGGTCGCAAATTATTTGAAAATTTCACGAGGCATCAGCCAAGGTAAATTTTCTTAAAAAATTCACGACTGAGGAGAAATTTCCGGATTTATAATTCAAGTTTGAGGAGGATTCGGTAAGAAAATTTCGCAACCAAAAAGATGCCTTTTTGCCTTGACAAATAATTTGATTATGTCATTTCGTGTCATTATTTTGACGAAAGTGAGAGGGAAATTTCCAGTCTAATTGGGCCGCCGGAAGTTCAAAGAGTTTGAATATTTCCGGAAATTGTCTACGTTTTAATAGTAATGATTCAAAATAAAATATTCTGATTTATTAGAAAAAGTGGGTGCGAAATTTTAAAAAAATCGTAATTTAGACCTTGAACCTTAGTTGCATACTCGCATATGATGCACTCTATTGGACTCGCCTTCCTAATTGGCCTCGCTCGCTCAACCATAAACAACTCGTCTGATAAACGTATGGATTATGTACTAGTAACATAAAAATATATTATAGAATTTGGTCCCTTGGAACGAAATATCATGAGCCAATCACAGCCAGCCCATGTTAATTAAAAACATAATTTATATATTTTTCAGATGCAAAATTTTGGGTTGGTAGGGGCTCCAAACCATCACCCCAAGGTATCAGGGTTTCCGACGAAAACGGCAAAGAAATTCCCTTGAGAAGATACGATGGCAAAACCATAGTACTCACCCTACCTGGAGATCTCACAGTATTTGACATAGGCCACTTTGGTATTTGGTGTGAACAGTTTACCGTTGATTTTGGTCATATTCAACTTCCTCAAAATCTGAATATTCCACCATCTTTAAAAATGCTGGGAGTTAGTCCACAGGTAAGTTTATTTAAATTCTTTGGAATGCTTTATTGAATGCCAATTTTAATTTTTATCAAATATTATAAACGGTGAATGTGTGGAAAGTGGAAAAAAATCGATAACAAGGAATTGATCCATTCCGTGAAAAAATTGAAAAGGAGGGGTACCTTCGCTAAATTCTAGAAGGCCATGATACGTACCATAAACTACTTACCAAAAATATAGGAGAACGATAATGAAAGCTCCGAAAAGAAGTATTTTTACGAATAAATAAATTTTCAAGGCAAAAAAATGTAGAAATGACATTCAAAAAAAATACAGTCACGCCTGAAGTCAATGGATAAAGTTTAAAAAATAATAAAATTACATAGTCAAATCAATCTGCAACTCTTTCTTATAATTTTTTCTCTGTCTAGCACGTTTCGTTGGCAACGACGTATTGCGCCATAGAATAGTGCCCGAAAAGCGTTGGGTTATGTTTTGTTAACATTTATTATTATAATAAATAAAACTGTACTACTTTGTCATCCTTGTTTACCCTAGAAATAATTACTTTTAGAATCAAATATTAAAATTACATGACAGGAACCTATGATGCTTAAGCCCTTTATTATTTCATTAAAATTCTATCCAGAAGTCAGATTTAAATTAACCATACTCAAGGAAGTAAGAGAAGTTTATATTTAAGATTTAATCATTCAGCAGGTCTATACAACGTATAATTTTTAAGCCATAGGAAGTAGTTTTCATTATTATTTTTATTTATTTTATAATTATAACATTTATCTTAATTCCCATAGTTTTTGCTCTAGACCTTAACATATTATAAAACAGAAGAAAATTACATTGCTTCTCTACTGCCGAGTAAAAAAAAGTACCTACACATAACAATAACTTGAAAATGAACCAGAAATTTTAATATCAGGGGCCAAAACTTTTTAAAAAATAATAGTAACTACTATGGTAACCATTTTTTATTATTAGAAAACATATTTTTATCAAATTTGAGTAAAATCATAACAGAAAATTAAAACGTATTTCTAGCTTATACGTACTGAATCTAATAGCATGCATGTTGATTTGATACGCAAATTTCACTACTCAACACACATGTGTTACAGACAATTACAAGAATTATTAGTTTATTTTCCATTTTCACTCTGTAAAGTACAGTTTAGAAGAGCAGAGGTGAGAAATTTTTAGGCACTTGCTTAGGATGTTGTGCACAGAACACTATGTAATGTGATGAAATACTTTCTTCTTCGATTCCTCCTAAATCTAACAACATGCATGTTGATTTGATACGCAAATTTCACTTCTCAACACAAATCACCATGTGTTACAGACAATTACAAGAATTATTAGTTTATTTTCCATTTTTACTCTGTAAAGTACAGTTTAGAAGAGCAGAGGTGAGGAATTTTTAGGCACTTGCTTAGGATGTTGTGCACAGAACACTATGTAATGTGATGAAATACTTTCTTCTTCGATTCCTCCTAAATCTAACAACATGCATGTTGATTTGATACGCAAATTTCACTTCTCAACACAAATCACCATGTGTTACAGACAATTACAAGAATTATTAGTTTATTTTCCATTTTTACTCTGTAAAGTACAGTTTAGAAGAGCAGAGGTGAGGAATTTTTTGGCACTTGCTTAGGATGTTGTGCACAGAACACTATGTAATGTGATGAAATACTTTCTTCTTCGATTCCTCCTAAATCTAACAACATGCATGTTGATTTGATACGCAAATTTCACTACTCAACACACATGTGTTACAGACAATTACAAGAATTATTAGTTTATTTTCCATTTTCACTCTGTAAAGTACAGTTTAGAAGAGCAGAGGTGAGGAATTTTTAGGCACTTGCTTAGGATGTTGTGCACAGAACACTATGTAATGTGATGAAATACTTTCTTCTTCGATTCCTCCTAAATCTAACAACATGCATGTTGATTTGATACGCAAATTTCACTTCTCAACACAAATCACCATGTGTTACAGACAATTACAAGAATTATTAGTTTATTTTCCATTTTTACTCTGTAAAGTACAGTTTAGAAGAGCAGAGGTGAGGAATTTTTAGGCACTTGCTTAGGATGTTGTGCACAGAACACTATGTAATGTGATGAAATACTTTCTTCTTCGATTCCTCCTAAATCTAACAACATGCATGTTGATTTGATACGCAAATTTCACTTCTCAACACAAATCACCATGTGTTACAGACAATTACAAGAATTATTAGTTTATTTTCCATTTTCACTCTGTAAAGTACAGTTTAGAAGAGCAGAGGTGAGGAATTTTTAGGCACTTGCTTAGGATGTTGTGCACAGAACACTATGTAATGTGATGAAATACTTTCTTCTTCGATTCCTCCTAAATCTAACAACATGCATGTTGATTTGATACGCAAATTTCACTTCTCAACACAAATCACCATGTGTTACAGACAATTACAAGAATTATTAGTTTATTTTCCATTTTTACTCTGTAAAGTACAGTTTAGAAGAGCAGAGGTGAGGAATTTTTAGGCACTTGCTTAGGATGTTGTGCACAGAACACTATGTAATGTGATGAAATACTTTCTTCTTCGATTCCTCCTAAATCTAACAACATGCATGTTGATTTGATACGCAAATTTCACTTCTCAACACAAATCACCATGTGTTACAGACAATTACAAGAATTATTAGTTTATTTTCCATTTTTACTCTGTAAAGTACAGTTTAGAAGAGCAGAGGTGAGGAATTTTTAGGCACTTGCTTAGGATGTTGTGCACAGAACACTATGTAATGTGATGAAATACTTTCTTCTTCGATTCCTCCTAAATCTAACAACATGCATGTTGATTTGATACGCAAATTTCACTTCTCAACACAAATCACCATGTGTTACAGACAATTACAAGAATTATTAGTTTATTTTCCATTTTTACTCTGTAAAGTACAGTTTAGAAGAGCAGAGGTGAGGAATTTTTTGGCACTTGCTTAGGATGTTGTGCACAGAACACTATGTAATGTGATGAAATACTTTCTTCTTCGATTCCTCCTAAATCTAACAACATGCATGTTGATTTGATACGCAAATTTCACTACTCAACACACATGTGTTACAGACAATTACAAGAATTATTAGTTTATTTTCCATTTTCACTCTGTAAAGTACAGTTTAGAAGAGCAGAGGTGAGGAATTTTTAGGCACTTGCTTAGGATGTTGTGCACAGAACACTATGTAATGTGATGAAATACTTTCTTCTTCGATTCCTCCTAAATCTAACAACATGCATGTTGATTTGATACGCAAATTTCACTTCTCAACACAAATCACCATGTGTTACAGACAATTACAAGAATTATTAGTTTATTTTCCATTTTCACTCTGTAAAGTACAGTTTAGAAGAGCAGAGGTGAGGAATTTTTAGGCACTTGCTTAGGATGTTGTGCACAGAACACTATGTAATGTGATGAAATACTTTCTTCTTCGATTCCTCCTAAATCTAACAACATGCATGTTGATTTGATACGCAAATTTCACTTCTCAACACAAATCACCATGTGTTACAGACAATTACAAGAATTATTAGTTTATTTTCCATTTTCACTCTGTAAAGTACAGTTTAGAAGAGCAGAGGTGAGGAATTTTTAGGCACTTGCTTAGGATGTTGTGCACAGAACACTATGTAATGTGATGAAATACTTTCTTCTTCGATTCCTCCTAAATCTAACAACATGCATGTTGATTTGATACGCAAATTTCACTTCTCAACACAAATCACCATGTGTTACAGACAATTACAAGAATTATTAGTTTATTTTCCATTTTTACTCTGTAAAGTACAGTTTAGAAGAGCAGAGGTGAGGAATTTTTAGGCACTTGCTTAGGATGTTGTGCACAGAACACTATGTAATGTGATGAAATACTTTCTTCTTCGATTCCTCCTAAATCTAACAACATGCATGTTGATTTGATACGCAAATTTCACTTCTCAACACAAATCACCATGTGTTACAGACAATTACAAGAATTATTAGTTTATTTTCCATTTTTACTCTGTAAAGTACAGTTTAGAAGAGCAGAGGTGAGGAATTTTTTGGCACTTGCTTAGGATGTTGTGCACAGAACACTATGTAATGTGATGAAATACTTTCTTCTTCGATTCCTCCTAAATCTAACAACATGCATGTTGATTTGATACGCAAATTTCACTTCTCAACACAAATCACCATGTGTTACAGACAATTACAAGAATTATTAGTTTATTTTCCATTTTCACTCTGTAAAGTACAGTTTAGAAGAGCAGAGGTGAGGAATTTTTAGGCACTTGCTTAGGATGTTGTGCACAGAACACTATGTAATGTGATGAAATACTTTCTTCTTCGATTCCTCCTAAATCTAACAACATGCATGTTGATTTGATACGCAAATTTCACTTCTCAACACAAATCACCATGTGTTACAGACAATTACAAGAATTATTAGTTTATTTTCCATTTTTACTCTGTAAAGTACAGTTTAGAAGAGCAGAGGTGAGGAATTTTTAGGCACTTGCTTAGGATGTTGTGCACAGAACACTATGTAATGTGATGAAATACTTTCTTCTTCGATTCCTCCTAAATCTAACAACATGCATGTTGATTTGATACGCAAATTTCACTTCTCAACACAAATCACCATGTGTTACAGACAATTACAAGAATTATTAGTTTATTTTCCATTTTTACTCTGTAAAGTACAGTTTAGAAGAGCAGAGGTGAGGAATTTTTTGGCACTTGCTTAGGATGTTGTGCACAGAACACTATGTAATGTGATGAAATACTTTCTTCTTCGATTCCTCCTAAATCTAACAACATGCATGTTGATTTGATACGCAAATTTCACTACTCAACACACATGTGTTACAGACAATTACAAGAATTATTAGTTTATTTTCCATTTTCACTCTGTAAAGTACAGTTTAGAAGAGCAGAGGTGAGGAATTTTTAGGCACTTGCTTAGGATGTTGTGCACAGAACACTATGTAATGTGATGAAATACTTTCTTCTTCGATTCCTCCTAAATCTAACAACATGCATGTTGATTTGATACGCAAATTTCACTTCTCAACACAAATCACCATGTGTTACAGACAATTACAAGAATTATTAGTTTATTTTCCATTTTTACTCTGTAAAGTACAGTTTAGAAGAGCAGAGGTGAGGAATTTTTAGGCACTTGCTTAGGATGTTGTGCACAGAACACTATGTAATGTGATGAAATACTTTCTTCTTCGATTCCTCCTAAATCTAACAACATGCATGTTGATTTGATACGCAAATTTCACTTCTCAACACAAATCACCATGTGTTACAGACAATTACAAGAATTATTAGTTTATTTTCCATTTTTACTCTGTAAAGTACAGTTTAGAAGAGCAGAGGTGAGGAATTTTTTGGCACTTGCTTAGGATGTTGTGCACAGAACACTATGTAATGTGATGAAATACTTTCTTCTTCGATTCCTCCTAAATCTAACAACATGCATGTTGATTTGATACGCAAATTTCACTACTCAACACACATGTGTTACAGACAATTACAAGAATTATTAGTTTATTTTCCATTTTCACTCTGTAAAGTACAGTTTAGAAGAGCAGAGGTGAGGAATTTTTAGGCACTTGCTTAGGATGTTGTGCACAGAACACTATGTAATGTGATGAAATACTTTCTTCTTCGATTCCTCCTAAATCTAACAACATGCATGTTGATTTGATACGCAAATTTCACTTCTCAACACAAATCACCATGTGTTACAGACAATTACAAGAATTATTAGTTTATTTTCCATTTTTACTCTGTAAAGTACAGTTTAGAAGAGCAGAGGTGAGGAATTTTTAGGCACTTGCTTAGGATGTTGTGCACAGAACACTATGTAATGTGATGAAATACTTTCTTCTTCGATTCCTCCTAAATCTAACAACATGCATGTTGATTTGATACGCAAATTTCACTATTCAAAACAAATCTTTATTTTCTCTCTTTAATTGGGCCGTAAATGTAAAGGACCATATTAAAATAGTTTAAAATTTGCTATTTAAGAAGGCATTAAAATTATATTTTAAACCACCTGAAAGTGCCTTATACTATTAGGTTGTATTTCGACTAACACAGTTAGATAATGAAATACAAATCCGATTGCATAGTTCTACCAAGAAATGAAAACTTTACATTATTAGGATGTCACCACCTGACAATGTAAGGTTTTCATTGCTTGGTAGAACTATGCAATCTGATTTGTATTTCATTATCTAACTGTGTTAGACGAAATACAACCTTATAGTATAAGTCACTTTCTGGTGGTTTAAAATATAATTTTTATGCTTTCTTAAATGTTTGCTACCACCTGACTAGTAAAAATTCTGTGTTTTTACGATTTTTTAAAATTTGTTGTTTGATTTGATAAAAATGTAAACACTGAACATGAAAACTTCGTTTTTTACGAGTATCTCCGAAGATATTCGGAATATTTACATTTTTCTTTTACTAAATTATTAAGTCCCAAAATATGCAATTTTGCGTCAATTTACTCGTCTTAGTATCTTGGTAAGACTTTGTGGACGTTGATTGTGATTTTCAAGTTTAGAAAATTGAAGTCGACGATATGAGTCATCTTTTATTAGCTCCAGCATGAGCATTTTATATGCATTAAAATGATATTAAATCAGTTCTTGAAACAAACACGCTACCTTTATTTGAGCCCGCAATCTATCATCATACCCTTTCATTGACCTGAAGCCTCATTCTGTTCTTGATAAAGTTTGATAAAAGATTAGTAAGAATAAATTAATCTTAAGACTCTGTGGATTTTGGTTAAATAAAGCATTTTTAAAAGCTTAGGAGTAAAATATTGACAATATCAGTAAGGACAATGCAGCTATCAATCCTCATGCCAACCAGTCTTAATATTGCCCTAATACATTACATCAATAATATTGTGACTATAATATAATATGAAATTACTTAAGAAATTACAATTTTTCTCGCTTATCAAAAGTTCAAAACTAAATAAGTAGTGGATCATGTTCCTTTTTTTATGCCCTATTCTGCTAGGTATTAATACTTGCACTTATATTTGTAAAAAAAAGTTAGGTTGGTTTCCATTCCTGGATGAAGGGTAAACTTCAAGCAACTGCAAATATAACTGCTATATCCCAAAAAAAGGGGGCCATTGTGTATTTTTTCATGGAATGGATTAATTCTTTATTACCAAATCCACTTTAAAAATGAATCCTGTATTTTGTTTACCTTACATGCATCATAAGTTTTGTGTTATCTACTTAACTGCATGAAATTCATGACATATCTTAGTAATAAGACTTAATAACCTCTAAATACTTTCAAAAGCTATAAAAGGAATATAAGAAGTTAAGATTCTAGAGACATGTAAATAATTTTTTAATGCGTTTGAGTTCGATTATAATAAAAAAAAGCTGTAAAGCAAAGGACGTTTATCCTTATTTAAAACATATGAAGGAAATATTAAAAAAAGTAATTTTTAATAAACTTTATGGTAAGATCAGTAAGTGTCCCCCAATATTTGTCATTTAAAAAAACATTTTTGGGATGAACAGTACCTAATAATACCTCTCTCTCTGTTGTTCCAGAAACGCCAACAATTGGTCGCCGACAACTCGAGAGAGGTGACGGTGCGAAGACCTCAAATTGGGGGACACTTGCAGGCCACCACCTTCCGACCTCCCTCCCTGTTCTCCAATGTCCAAAGACGCCACGAAATACGCCGGGAGTATAATATTGTGCCCCAACAACAAAATTTTGTTCAGCAAGGATATGTACCGTTTCAACAGTATCAGCCATTCTATCAACAGCAAACTCAGCCACGGTCTAATGATCAAGGATTTTTTCAACAGCACCAACAACCTCAGTTTGTGCATCAGCCACGTCAACTTATACAATTTCAACAGCAACCTACTCATCAACAATCGCAGCAACTTGTCCAACAATTTGTTGGACAGTATCAACCTCAAAACTTCCAACCGGTCGAGTATCAACCATTAAACCAAAACCAAAGACAATACCATGAGCAGATAGCGTACAACAGGCAGCAAGAAGAACAACAGCAACAAATTGCGGCACAGTTTGCCAAACCAAGAAATAGATTTGATTTGCAACATCTGGCTAGTAATAACCAACAATCCTATGTTCCTTTTGGATAAGTTTTCCTAAAAGATTTATGTTTTAGATTTATTATTTATTACCTAACCTTTAATTTGTTTATAGAAATAATTAGCTAAGAAGCATATCTTTCCGCTTTTTTACATTTTAAGTCTCTCTTGTTTAATATTTTGTCAAATTAAATTAATCTTAATGGTATTTGATGATAATTGGTCCCGGTTATGCAAAAACAAGTCAAGCTTCAAATCTAAGTTAAGGCAAAGTATTACGGGGATCTTTACAATGTATATTATTTATCAGATTTATTGCTTTTGTGTTGTTATTATTAATATTTCCAAAGCTATTGGGTACTAATTATGTTTACACAAAATATGTTTCAAACTGTATTGTTGATAATTCGAAAAACGTAATGAAAAAGACGAAATATAATAATGAAATCTAAAAAATAATTTAGTGTAGGTCAACCTATCATTTTCCAGCAACTTTATTTTCCAAGTAAAATTTCAATTCATCTCCAAAAATAGGTTATCAGTTCTTAACACTGTTTATGCGGTCTCTCTAGCTTTCGAAATTCATTGCTTATATTAAGGAACACAAGTACATGGATGGCGTCTCTTAGCTAAGTATCGCTTGATTTGTTTGTGCATTTAACTAGAGTAAACATACAGCATGATCTATTAGGTATGCAACAATGGGAACACTGACTTAGTTCTAAACAACTTTTCTTAATACTTAACATGTTGATCTATTTTTCAACATAAGAGTAATTTACGCATGTACGATTTTTGTATTTTTGGACCTACCCTGTATACCATTCTAACTGCTAAGTGAAGCCATTCTAAATGCACCTGTTATGGTTATCGTACCAACTATTGGTTATTTAAATTTTGATTGTGCAACTAATAAAAAAAATCCCATTTGTTGTGCACATGATATGTCGGGTTGCATAAATATTTTTAACAATAATTAACAAACTAGCAAATTTGGCGATGAGACACATGACAGAAATTCTTTTCTGACCATTAATTATTAATTTTAATTTTTAATTTACTAATCAGACAGTTATGATTGTGAGGCAATAATGCCTGCCAATGTCAGTTATGTCACAGTCAAAGTTGCAAGTTCGTTAATTATTGTTAGAATTCTTTATGCAACCCAACATTAATCGATCACATTCTATGTATTATACAGGGTGATTCCTAAGTTGATACTTATTTTTTAGCTGTGTATAGAAGACATTAAATTAAACAACATTTTCAAATACCTTTTTTCAAAAAACTCAAAAGTATGGTATTTTCATCATCATTGTTTTAAATTTTACCATTTTCACGTGTCACCAATTTAAAATTACTTGCTTCAGAAAAACACCCCGCAGCGGATTGCCAAATAACTAATCACCCGTAAATTGCATGACTAATAAGAGATAAGACAAACAACATAAGGTATAGCAGGCTACGTTTTAATAACCAGGCCCGCACTTAGATCTATTACTTCTGTATCTCGCCTATTTTTAAGTTTTTTGAAAATGTTGTTTATTTTAATGCCTTCTATACACAGCTAAATAAGAAGTATCAACGTAGGAATCACCCTGTATAAACAAAGGTGGTAAAGATTATTTTCCTTCCATACTTTTAAACTTTCACACCCGTATTTACTAAAGGGGTTTAAGATTTAGACCATCGAAATATTTAGATCTAATAGTCTCATAAATTTATTTTCGTTGTTGCATCTTTATATGCTATAATATGACGCTTTTGTGATAATTTAATTTTTTTTTGTAATTAAATCATCTTACCGATAAATAATTTGACCGGGATGTTGTTGCAAATATAATTTTAGTTTTATTAAAGAACTTAGTGCGTACTAAAATACGTTTTTCACTATAAATTTAAAGAAAAACTAAAAAAATATTACAATACAAAATGAGTTAACTAACTGACACTTGTCATCAGTAATATACCGATAGAGGAGGCGTCTTATCGGTAATACCGCTGTTTTTTACAAGAAATCGATTTTCTGATAATTTTCACGAAATATAATTTTTACTTATAATCTGATAAGATCCCGAGAGCTTTAGCTCGAGGGTCTTATCTTTGATTATAAGTAAAAATTATATTGAGTTAAAATTTTCTTAGAAAATTTAGTTTCGAGTGAAAAACAACGGTATGAAGATAAGACGCCGCTTCTAGAGGTGTATTTTATTGGATAATTTACTGAACCCGAAATAAAAGCCGTTTGTGATAAAGGAAAATATGCAAACACATCATTATGATTTACTTTTGAGTTTAGAAACGTGCCACAACAGCCCCTGACAACCTGTTAGGAAAGCTGAAACAATGGCCTATTGGTCCAAATACTTTATAGGCTTAAAAGTAAGATTGATGTTATTTCTTTAAATAATAATTTATTCATCTTCTTTTATATTTTATTTTGTATATTGTAGAATGGACTAATAAACGTCTTATTATTATTATTATTATTATTATTAACTAACAATTAATTAAAAATCCAAGACTAAATCAGACGCGTGGAACGTCAAAAATCAAATTCGCTTATTTTTATCACAGTTGCCATGAAAACGCCAAGATTTCTTAAGCTTACGTCAAAGCAAAGCACAATGGGTTTAATCTTGCATACATTTTGTCATAAAACATTTCTTTAAAAATGTCAAAATTAAGTTAAGTTTATGCCCTAAAATCACCTCAAATACTGTTGTGTGTCACTTTTATTTTGTAGGGGTTATAATATTTATTTATTAAACTTGATTTCTTGAAATAAATTTCTGTTTGTTTGACAAAAAGCTACTGTGGTTTTACCGAGCTAGTCGTAGGTCTTATCGAGTAAGACCATGTTACCAAGGTGGTTGCTATGAAAATTTGCTTTCTGATTGGTTCTACATATGTGAGGTAAATTATCATTTTAAACCCAGAACTATCAATTACTAAACGGTTTTAAATATAGAACCCTTTAGTGAATACGGCTGTCATATTTAAATTGCTGCTTTATTTAGCTTCAAACTACTATTGTTTCGTAGAATTTGCATTGAACGGTGATGCTTACGCTTTTTTAAACTATGCTCTCTATTTAAGCATAAAATATTTTTAAACTAGTATTAACATATTATACCTCTGAGGCTACCTAAAACGTGTAACTTTAATCTGTGATGTTTTTTGTAAATTTAATAACTTTATAACCTAAGTCATTGTACTTAAGGCCAGTGTTTATATTTCTTATATTTTTATGTAAATTTTTTTTTTTGTAAATATATACATATTTTTACACTATTCTATTTTCTTCTAATAAAAGGCTTGGTAAAAATTGTGTTTATTTTTTCCCTACAGTTAGGAAGATTACCTAAAACGTAGCTTTTTTTGAGGATCTACCATCACTTCTGGGTATTTTTCACTCACGCTTTCAAAACAGGCTAAAGCTATAAATCGTTAATACTAATTGCTATAATAAGAGTGGCTATGATATCGATATTGCACAAGGAAGTAAAGTCCGAGCGCGATATAAAACGACCCACTTAAGTTGTACAGTGTATTTTTTCTACCACCCAACTTACGACCTAAAAGATAAAAAAAATGTCATAATCGGGACCTCAACCTATGACCTTCGACCATAGAATGCAAAGTCGCGCCAAATGTCAATGTATTTTTAGGGGTGGCATGAAAATGCCCCGGACATATCAAAGACGAGTTGGTCTTCATTCCCATTGTATCCAATTTTATTTATTTTGTAGCAAATATTATGCATAAAAAGAAAGTAAGTTTAAGCGGCAGGCGGACGAAGTAGTGCATCTATCTTTTGCATTAAAGTACACCGGAATGCCAAAGGTAATGGGTTTCCTGGGGCACAGGTAGAATGACAGGCTGTTTCGTTCTTGTTAGAACTCATCAGAAAGCCATAACCTGTACACACAATTCCCAATACAGCAATAATAGGCTTTCAAGATATTTGTAAGAATAAATATAATATGAAAAAAACCTAGTATCACCATCTGTAAGAATCAATTCAATGCAAAAGATAGCCATCAGACGTGAAAATATAGAACTAACAATAAACCAAGTACAGTGGCCAACACATCCAGTATAGGAAACATTTTTGCGCATTCCTACACTTTATCAACGGATTTGTAGATTCGAATATAGATCGCGCTTCAGTAGCCTACTGGGGTGCTGCACCAATCCGTAATACAATGTCGTGTAAAAATTTAAAGTAGTACAGTTAAGTATCCGTAGAAGTAAAATAGAAAGAAAGTTTTAGCGGCAGGCGGATAAATTTATCAATAAATGTTTATTTTGCAATAGAGTAGTGTTTCAATATGAATAAATTGTAAAATGTAATGGTTTACCACTATACCTATTTCTTAAATTAATTATTTATATTCTCAAGATAGTCACTAAATCAAAAATACACAGAGTTGAAAAATGCACTTAATAGTAGATAATAATAATGTCTTTTTATTTAATATACCGGGTGTTGCATCGTCGAGCGGGACATAGGAAATCCCATGTAATTCTAAATGGGGTCAATTATTGGCTTCCCTAATTATTTTAGAGAAAAAGTCTATTTAGGTTTATTAAAGAGCACTAAAACCCACATTCAAGAGAATAACTTTAGATATTTTTGATGAGCCCGTTTACGGGTTATCGCCGATTTCTTTTTAACTATTTCTCCTTTTTATGGCCCCGTATTTGTGGGCACCAGTCAAGGTAAAAAATGACTGTCAAATAAAGTTGTCATTTTGAAAAGTGTGCTTTATTGTTATAAAAACTCGTACATCGAAAATATTAAAGGTGTATTTATGAGTACAAATTAATCTGAATAAAACTAAAATAAAGTATCCAATTACAAGGTTAATTATGACATTTTACATGTTTCAATATTTTACTAACCAATAGGTAGGTACTATATTAAATTGTTAGAACTTTAGGATTTAAGAAGATATTCAAATATTCCTCCATTGACTAGACAATAACCGAGGCGATCATAAAATTCTCTTCTTACATTCGCTAGTTGGTAAACTGAAATTCTATTGCATTCGGCAGAAATAGCATTTTTTAACTCGTCTAGATTTGGGTATTTTTTATCTTTGTATATCCTGTTTTCTGTTTTTTAAATGGCTCCAAAGAAAGAAATCATTTGGCGATAAATCAGGAGACCTGGCTGGCCAATTTACTGTATGATTTAAGCCAATAACATTTCCATTAAAAGCACGGTTTAAATATTCCCGGACAGCCAGGGTACTATGTGCCGGGCAGCCATCCATTTGGTACCAAACTTCCTGATTTTCCCTGGCGGCATCATGTAAAGTAGGTAAAATATGATCTTCAAGTAGTTCAAAAAAATATTCTGCATTTAAATTTCGTGTAAGAAATAATGGCCCGATAATATTTTCTCCGAAAATCCCAACCCAAACATTAACTTTTTGTGGATATTGCGTCCTTGTTTCGACAAACCTGTGTTGGTTTTATTTGCTTCAATATCGATAATTTTGAACATTGGGTTCATTGTTTAAGGTAAATGTGCATTCGTCAGTGAAACAAATGTTTTTTAAAAATTCCCTATCCATGTTTGCTCTTTCAAACATACCAAAACTCCTGTCGTCGTATTTCGTCTTAGCTCTTGGTGCTTATCATATTTGTATGAATAATATTTATGTCGTTTCAAAGCTCGTAACGCTGTGGTGTGATCTAATCCTATGTCATCCTCAAGTTTCCTTGTGCTGATCTTCCCATCATTTTCTTCCACACACAATAAAACTTGCAAGTCCCTATCGTTTCTTGCATCTCTTCTTTGTTCCTGCCTTTCTTCACATCTGCAGTTATTTATTACAGTGCCTTTTGTCTCAAATTTCTTGATAGTCCTTTCGACTGTAGATTTTGCAGGTATCGGTCTATTCGGATACAGAGCAGCAAACATGTCTGACACATTTTGATAACTATTTCCTTGATAATACCATTTAATCATCAATATTTTTTCTTCAGAAGTGAAATTCATGGCTAATATTTTCGATGTACGAGTTTTTATAACAATAAAGCACACATTTCAAAATGACAACTTTATTTGACAGTCATCTTTTACCTTGACTGCTGCCCGCAAATACGGGGCCATAAAAAGGAGAAATAGTTGAAAAGAAATCGGCGATAACCCGTAAACGGGCTCATCAAAAATATCTAAAGTTATTCTTTTGAATGTGGGTTTTAGTGCTCTTTAATAAACCTAAATAGAATTTTTCTCTAAAATAATTAGGGAAGCCAATAATTGACCCCATTTAAAATTACATGGGATTTCCTATGTCCCGCTCGACGATGCAACACCCGGTATAGAAATAAATACATTAAATATATTGGCGGTATCAACTAATGCCGGCTCATACAACAACCACTTTAATATAATATATTTTTTTTTGAAAAAAATATACCTACATAACGCATCAGACCGAGATTATTAGTAGCGTTCAACGCGTTAAACAGAAAACACGCTATCCCCTACCTCCCACCTTCCATTCTTTAGAACACGCGGTCGAAGCAAGCACGGGAGCGATCGATACGTCGACTCGGCCACACCACACACATATCCCTCCTTTCAAAAATGTTGGAGAGTTTTGGCCATATGTGCCTCTTGGTTGCATTAGAGATTTCGCACCCTAGATTCGAATTTGCCAATACGGTACATGTTGGCTACGTGTTGTCTAAAGCTCAAAAAATATCAAAATTATTTTAAAGTAATTTTAAAATAACACATTGACAATGTACAATGTACATTGACGAAATATTTCAAAATTAAAATTAAGTCACCCCATTTACGGTACTAAGACAGTGTTAAAATATGTTTAGTTATAAATTTAGTCCTTTGACGTATTAGGCGAACTAATATTTAGCCAATTGACTTCGGTCAATTTTTTTTATCGGTCAATAGACAGCCGTACATCCATTGTTGTTAACGAACGAAACCTATTCCGTCATTATAAACCATATTCACCCTATTTCCGTAAAAATCATCAATCACCTAAATGAACAATTATTGTTGAATTACAAGTTATTTCTTTTAGACGAGAAATTAAACGGCAATAGATCATTTCTATAACAATCGAGGTGCAGATAGATGTACATTATTACCTTCATAGATCCCGATGACGATTAAATTGCATGTCAGGATTTATGAGCAGCGTGGTTCCGCTCTATCCTTATATCATGATTTATTATATTTAGGTAAACGTGACATGCACAAATTTCACAAATAAGAACAGAAAATATACTCTATTCATAAAATTCACCAAGTTAGTATGAAAGCTGCCTAGGGTGAGCAGGGGCTACTTTGACTTGCAAGGTTTTTTTGACATGTTTTGTGGTTACTTTGACACCACCTGTATTAAAGCGTATATTACTTGAAAATATTTGGTTGGAGAGAAAGAATAAGAAGAGGGAACAAAAGGCTTTCGCAAAAAATAGAATATTTTACCTAACTACGCTATCACGTATCACAGGCATGTATGTACGCCTGGTTATTTTTGTTTTAGTTTAGTTTTAAAAAAATGTATTCATTAAAATAAGGTTTACATGTCGTTTCCTGCCTAATAAATATATATACATTTAACAAATCTCTAGAACTGGCTAGGACTCGCATCATTGTATCGCATTGATGAGGCTGTTGTTGACCCAGCGGTAGGCGTAGAACTGACTTTAAGTTATATATTTTCAGATAGTTTCAGTAACCTATACACTATAAACTGCCATGTGAGAATTTATTTTGATTTTACTTGAAAGTGATTGGTGATAAAAAGTAGTTATTTATTAGGTTTTTTGCATAGTGTTTGCTGGAAAAGCGCTTCGAGAAACCTGCATTAATTTGTTCAGGTACAAAGTAGCTATTTTATCAAAAAGACTTAAAGATATTTAGTTTCTTATAGTGGGTGGGATTTTGGAGTCGGCGGGGATTGGTACCTGTGCTTTTAGAAATGAAAATTAGAAACATGTTGATTTATCTATCTTGCTGGAAAATATGAGGCATGTGATAGATAGGTTTGTGTGTTGGGTTATCTATTTGTCTAGTGCGAGTGATGTTTTGTGTTAGCGGAGTGTTATGTATATATATTTCGTAGAATTTATTTGAAATGTCTAGTACGTATTGTATTGGGTATGGGGGGGCGTTTGTAGAGTTATGTAATAATCTTAGGGGAATTGTTTGTATTACCGATAGTACCTGCCTTAGTTCTATGTTTTGTAGTATGTTGTATTATTTGTTTGATATGCCACACCAAGCAGGGGCAGCATATGCCAGTATTGGTCTTATTACTTGATGGTATATTGTCAGTTTGTTTTGTGGTGATAAGAAGGATTTATTGTTTGGTAGTTTGTGTAATTTTGTTTTTATAGAGTAGAATTATTTTATTGTGCCTGTAGCGTCGTGTATATGCCTAGTCACCCAATTGTTTATGCCTATGGTCTTATTTTAATTAGTTAAAGCGCTGTTCTCACTATGTTGCCAGGTATATACTATCTTCTCGGCATCAAACCTGGAAATTCAATTTTTTATTATCTAAGTACTGTTTTCATTGCACACGCATATGACCTGCTTGCTACCTCTGGATAAACCTGGCATGCCAATGCCGAGACCCCGTCAAGCACGTCTAATAAGAACTGATTGCTACCAATGGATATACCTGGCATATCTATGCCAAGTCCGCGCGATTCCTTACAAGCCTATTGATAATAGACCTTTATCTACAAGTTGCAAGCAGGTCAGATGCGTGTATAATAAGAACTGTTGATAGAAAATCCGGTTTAAACAAAGAAAAAGTAAATTTACTGATTTGATGTCGATCAGATGCCTGGCACTATATACAAGAAAAATAGACCTTTATAAATCTTTATAACATAACGAATTAAAATCCCTATATATAATTTGTACACGATTTATGAGATAGTTTGATCAGGCATGTCATATAGTTTACAAAATATTAGTAATGAATTGATACATACAATCAAAAGTAAACCATACTAATAAAGTCGTTTTTAATTTCAGTCAAAACTTAACTGCGAGGTTCTTAACGATGACTTGGCTTTTGAAGTTCGCTGGGCCGTTGCTGGAGAAAGCATTGTTTTGCAACTAGTGGGAAAATTAGGTAAGTAAAAATGTAATCATGGACAAAAATATTCTCTACATTTTCATAGAAATAATAATTATATTGGGAAGGCAATACTATATTAATATCCATACTCGCGTTCGTGATACATAGACAGTTGATTATATAATAATACTAGAACGTCATTATGATGTTCACACGATGAAATTTCTGGATTTTTTGTACGACTAGCTTGGCACATGTGCAATATTTTTGCCCGTTAGTGTAATGTGGTATTTCAACTTTCATAACAAAGGCATATTTATCAAAAGCCTTAGTGATGTATGTCCTAAGAGTTTTGGTGAGAAAGCCGTGGCCTTAAAGATATTAAAGAATAATAAAAATAAACCCTTTTTGACCAAAGAGTAAAAAATCGATCACCAATAACAAGACCATAGTTGTACGCACAACATTTCATATTAGATTAAAGCTTTGATTTTATCGCCACTTTCCTAAATTTTATTTAAATTTAGCAACAAAATTTAGTAGCTTATATAATTATGTAAGTTAATTTAATTAGAATTTAAGAAAGAATATAATTTGTATTTTTTTGGGTGGGGTTGGGCAATGCTGCAGCCTGAAAGTAAAGTCAAGAAGGCGTATAGTTTTTAATGCTAACTAGCAATTTTATTATGATCATCCATTATAAAGCCCTTTAAAATTTGTGTCAATTTTTTTAAGGTATCAGGCGCTGCGCGTCAAAGATAATTTACCCATGCTTATCAAGGTACCACTAAAATATTAATTGGGTACGTATTGTCGGTAGCAATAATTTGTTATTCGTTGTTGCCACCACATTAAATTTATATTAGGCTCGCTATTCGCCAAACGTCTCTGCAAATACATAGTTCGCGATATAGTGCTATATGTAAAGTTCCAGCTTTACTATACATTTTTTTTTTTTGTTTGCCTTTTTAAGATCTTTTTTTTTTTCGGATAGTCCGTCCACGACGGAAGTATGTTGACCAGGTTTGGCCCAATATGCTCACCCTTGTCAGCTTTCACACCAACTTGGTGAGCTCGGTAGTTTCTTGCACTAGTTTGTGTAGATATACTAGGTCGTGAAATCCTTCGACTCTAGTTTTGGTTGCCCTAATATTTATTATATTTTCCTATCTAATCTAATGACTCACGGTGACAAATTATATGCTGTACTGTTTCCCTATCCTATCTGCAGAGTTTGTAGCTGAGGTCACCGTTGTACAGTTGCATTCGATGCATGTGCTTCTTAACAGCGATATATTCAAATACCTGTGGCGATTCTAACCTGACTTCTGTCTATCAAAAATATTCTTCTGTTTCGGATCCGGCTCTTCAATAAAAGATTTACTGTGGATCAAACCGATGTCCATTATGTAAGTGAATTTTTTATTTACTCTTAGTTCATCGTTAATTGGTCTCTTGTACTGTACACCTTGAGACTCCGAGTGCTAGTTCTGGACATGTATATATCTTTTCCAAACCCTTTCTCATAGGTTTATCCATTGTTTTATTTCCTGGTACCCTCTGCAGCTTTACTTTGTTATTTTTGTTCAAGGCTGCTAATTTCCTTCCTTTTCCATACCAATATTGACGTTATCCTAGTATAGTTAACAGTCCTAGGATCCTGTTGTTTTCATTCGCACAGTGCAAAATAGCATAGCCTTTTACTTGGAATACTGTGGGAGACTTACCCAGAGAGATGAAGATCAGAAAGATAGTACCTAACGACAATTTTTTTTATCGTTACTTTCAATAAAATGTATTACTCTTCAACATGTTTTCTAAATTCAGCTGGTCTAAACAATATAACTCAAAACTACAGGGCTCTATTTTATTTTCGTTATCCAAAACAAGATTATTAACGATCCCAGTGTAAAATACCCTTTTTTTAAAAGGAAAGTCTTTATTTTCAATTTATTTTTCCCTTTTCTTTAAGGGTTTAATTAAATCTGTCAACAGCTTAAACGCTTAGTTTTGAAAGTAGATAGACGAGTCATTCGTTTTAAAGGCACTAAGTCCCAAATAAAAGAAAAACTTCAGTTTAAACGACTCTATTAAACTTTTGTGTTGGAGAAGGTGAAGTTTTAGGGATTTTAATAATAGAGATCGAGAAAATTACTGTATTAGCTAAGCTCAGATTTTAAAAGGAAAATTATTTTTGATCCGTTTGTTTTTAAAGTTTTTACCTGATACAGTATTCTACATCTTGTCACTCGTCCAACTCACGAAAAGCATACAAATTTTAGTTCCGATTCTGGTTATTCATTTTTATATTAATAAAATACACCGTATTAACGTGCTAATATTTCAGGGTGTAATTTTATGAACCTGCTCATTCATACAAGATTTTATGTTCTATTGCTCCCAAATAGAAAAAAAACTAATTTATGTAATTCCTAAAACCCTGCATAACATACTTGATTTTGAACGGCAGTAGAGTTTCGGACTTGCATTGTCTTTATTTGTCTTGAATCACAACGTTTCAACTGGTAAGTATCTCCTGTCGTCTTCAGGTGAATACTAAATAAGTATGGCTGCTGACCACGCCTGGACGCACGGCCATTATATCATGTGGACATAGGCCGAAATCCTGCAGAAAGAACCGCACTGGAGGAAGTTAAAGGAAGCTGCCACCATACACCAAAACCCAGGTTGTTTTAATAAGCCTTCAGTAGATACGAAAAACGTCTGGAAACCTTTGTTAAGTAAATGTAATCTTAGAGTAAGACCACGTAAGAGTTTAAAGCATGACTCATTCAGTTATGCGTCATACACCTAGCTAGTATAGATAGAACACGTAAGAGTTAAACACATGACTCCAAATAGACGAAATTCAAAATTTAGCCTCACTTGCTAGACACACTCTTCTGCCAACGAAGTCAGCACACTTGTATAAAGAGACATAGTTTTTATAGAAAATCGTATGACCAGAAAAACTCACGATAACGAAAGATACCATTTTGGCATATTTCAACAGCGAACTTTCTAAATACAAAAGGTCTTCGTTAAGGACCAAATGAGTAAATTGATCAGTATTATTTCCTGTCTCAAAAAGAAATCGTAAAGGTATTTGAAAATTATAATATTTTTAGTTGTTCTCATTTTTAGTCTATCTGGAGCAAGCAGACGGCAAGAGTTAATAACTGTATTAGTAACATCTGTTAAAGATTCCCAGTCACATATTTTGGTTAAACTAGAAGATACATAAACAAAAACCGATAAAATTTTTGTTTCGTACCAGGAAATTTAAAAAACACGAATTTAATTTAAAAAAGTAAGAAAATACATCTTGCTAGGGCCAACCAGGACAACCTACAACAGGTTTTTTGTTACTAGAGAAAAAAAAATATCATCTAACTAGTAGGAATGCAAAAGAAAGGAAATATACCAGCTATCGTGGTCAAATATCTAAGGCTACGAAAATATTCTTCTTATACAGGACATTGCTTCGGTAGCTCATCAGCTACTGTATTGACCAATAGTGGAGTGAATATGGAAGAAATTAAAAGGAATGGAGATTGGCGGTCTTATTATTACATTTATGGTGAATTGTATGCAATTGTCACACATAAGAATGTATCTAGTAAAAACCTAATATTTTTTTACTCTTAAAATAAATTCAAAAATAGCATCTGAAACTATTCCCTTGGAAAAAAAATCAGTCTTAATAATTCATTATGATGTTTAGCAATAAATTGCGATATCAAGCACATCTAATCTCATCCTTAAACAACTATCACGATCAAAATTACTGTGTTTATAATTATTATGCAATCTTTTTTGGGTATCTGTAATAATTAAATTCAAATAGGATGTCCTAGTTTAATTTCTAATTATAAATTGTTTTGCACGATCCAATCTGGTACATACACAGTGATCATAATTTTTATTTACTATTTTATGTATTGATGTCAGTCAACATTCCAACCTTATAGGGGAATTTCAAAGTTAAGGCAAAGTGTTGTTTTTCAATTTTTTTGATTATTTTTAATAAACAGTCTGTGGCAAATGTAATAATGAACGGCAGTAGAGTTTTGGACTTGCATTGTCTTTATTTGTTTAGAATCACTACGTTTCAACTGGTAAGTATCTCCAGTCGTCTTCAGGTGAATACTGTACACGTAGTGATTCTAAACAAATAAAGACAATGCAAGTCCAAAACTCTACTGCCGTTCAAGAAACGTCATTGTCTCCAACCTTTAAACAAATGTAATAATGTTTGCTGAGGTGCCTAAAACTAGAGATGGGTTAAAGAATCCTGTGTGAAAATACGAAAACTATTTATATGCAGGGCCGTCAATAAGGGAGGGTTTAAGAGGGTTCAGCCCCCCCCCCCCCCCCATGACAAAACAAAAACCCTCTATCATCGCTTTAGAAAAGAAAATAAAGCTCGTTCAAATAGCAGCCTATAATATAATATAACTGAACTACAAAAAACTAAGCAAGATATTGAATCTCTGTCTTTACTAATAAAAAGATGGTATTTATCTACATTATCTGGGTGTAAATGTGAAAAAAAAATCCATGAAAAAATTATAGGCCTAAAATTATTGTTTTATTTCATTGTATTGTTAAAAATACTTACTATTATTATAACTGAACTACAAAAAACTAAGCAAGATATTGAATCTCTGTCTTTACTAATAAAAAGATGGTATTTATCTACATTATCTGGGTGTAAATGTAAAAAAAAATTCCATGAAAAAATTATAGGCCTAAAATTATTGTTTTATTTCATTGTATTGTTAAAAATACTTACTAGGTATTATTATTTTAATCTTATCTTATGCTCCTCACTAAATTTAAAAAGTTTTTAAAAATCCCTTAATAAACATGACCAAGATTCAATTCAAGAGAACGCAATGTTTTTAATATACAGAGTGATTCCTAAGTTGATATTTCTTTTTTAGCTGTGTATAGAAGGCATTAAAATAAACAACTTTTTTAAATACCTTTTTTCAAAAAACTTAAAAATAGCCGAGTTGCAGAAGTAAAAAATCTAAGTGTCGGCTTGGTCATTAAAACGTAGCCTGCTATACTTTATGTTGTTTGTTTTATCTCTTATTAGTCATGCAATTTACGGGCCGGTGGGTAATTATTTATTTGGCAATCTGCTGCGGTGTGTTTTTCTGAACCCAGTTAATTTTCAATTGGTGACACGTGAAAATGGTAAAATTTGAAAACAATGAACTAGTAGATATGGTGCCAATTTACGGTGAGTTTCGTCAAAGTGCGGCTGCTGCTTCGAGATTATATGCAGAACGCTGTCCCTTGTGGGCTCATCCTACACCCAGAAGTTTTCTTAATGTTATTCAACGAGCAAGTTAGGCAGGACCGTATTTGATCCATAGAGTAATAAATGAATGTAATGTAATTTTTGAGTTTTTTGATAAAAGGTATCTGAAAATGTTGTTTATTTTAATGCCTTCTATACACAACTAAAAAAGAAGTATCAACTTAGAAATCACCGTGTAAAATGAGTTTTAAATTGAAGTTATAGCAACAGGAATATAATAAAACCATATAGATAAGAAATTAAACATAATTTTTACTCTAAGTTAGAATCACAGGGTATATTAAAAACTTCATTAGTCATGCCATAAACTTAAATGCAGATTTTATATAATTACTTATCTGAGCTCTTCGGTTTAATAAGTGTAATGAAACATGACACTTCTCCATTCACCGACCCTGATAAGTGTGTAATTTCCATGTCAGTTACCCAAAGATCTAAATTTGTAAAGTTCACGGAACAAATAAATTTTAAACTGAACATAGGATCGAAGTTTTATCGATAGGAGTGGTTCTAATAATGCAAAGTACCACTGTAAAAAGTTTATGATTTATCTCAGTATGTATATTAGATTACTCAATTTTCTGAAATGCCAGTGATTAATTGTAACCACTGGCGGCTCGTGAGGTAGGACTCTGGGATGGGACTCCGCCGTCTCAAGAATTTGTACAGAATTAAAATAATCCTGTTTTGTTTTTAATCAATTATGTCTAAAAGAATGTCTTTTCTCGCCTTTAAAAGGAATACATTAGTACAGTGGCGTATTTAAGGGAAAGGGCGGGGGGGGGGAAAAACTACCCCCCCCCCCGCCAAGGAGCTCGGGTCTAAAAATCTAATTGCAACCTAATTTTTCATCTCACGCTTGGGCTCTTAATTTAAATTTTTAAATAATGTATTCTTGGCTTAGATTACAAATGTCTTGTAGGAAACGTTTGGTTTTTAAACTTTTCCTCCTTAAAGTCCTGTTTTATATAGAGATTAAGGTTTCGGATGAGTGTCGTTTTAGTTATTGATTTATGATGCAATTTTATAGGAAAACGTGTAAAAAGAATAATATTTTATGGTATTTTTCTATTATATACTTGATACTTGTCTGTTCCGTTTTCCCTTTTTTAGAGCTATTTTAAATCAACAAAAATTTAACCCAATGCAATAAAATATTTTTACAACAAAAACAAAAAACAATTAGGTACCTATTTATTTTTAACGAGAAAAATTACAGTAAAAATTTTAATTGAAATATTTTTTATGGAAGTAGTGTGATAAATAATAAAAAAATAGTGCGGGAAGAAACGAGAATGCTTTATCATGAATATACAAAACGGCACTTTAGAAGGAGTACTTATTTCAAAAACTAAGCATTTGCACCAAAAACGCTCCTAAAATACAGGATTTCTGAAAAAATCATTAATTTTGCCGTGGTGAGCGATATTTACTTTATTTTTAATCATGACAAACTCAGCTCGAAAAACGCGAGTTAGAGTCATACATACGTCTTATCTTAAAATTTTGGATTGACACCAATATTCATATTTTTCACAAATATAAAAAAAAAATTTTAATAAAGAGCCAGCTAGGAATATCAAAAAAAAACATTTACAAAAACAAATATAATTCTACCATGCAGGGGAAAGATAATAATTTTATTTTCGAAATTTGATAGTATAGTAAGGTAAATTTTAAAAGAACTTTGGGCGTGGCCCGGGGCTTCTTCACTAGGTACAACATCATAAAATACATGTAGTCCCGACTGTCTCTTTCTCCAGAAAAAAAATGTCCTACTTACGCCGACTCTCCCCCCTCCCCCCTCCCCTTCGAGCATATTTTCTGGCTACGCCACTGCATTAGTATCCATCCAATTAATACTTCTTCTTGGTGAACTAAACTATACAGTTCTCTCCAAGTATTATTATTGACTAAGCTACACAGTTCGCTCAAAGCTCCAACCAGTATTAACTCTATAGGTACTATAGAACGTAAATTAAATAAGCTATCCTCCTGGTCCAGAGGATAAGCGAGAATAGCAGACAATTTCGCTCACTTATTCAACATATTTCCTGTGTCTTGGACTCCACGTGCTTCTGGCTTCTGCTTGATTTGGCGATTAATTAATGACTTGGCCACAGTCCTCTTTATTCTGGCTGTGACTTGGCCCTTGTATGTACATAATTCGGCACAGACAAGTGTATTTTTATGATGAGGTTTTGTGACTTAAAAAGACTTGTTTGAGTAATTTAAGTTTAGAAGAAAATGCAGATATAAATAACAATGGACGTCCAATGACAGTGTTGAATATAGTTTAGGTGCAAAAAGGATGCAAAAGCAGAACGGCCTCTTCTTGTATGTTTAACCAAAATGTCAAAATGTTTACAATAAAACTTTATAGTTGTGCAGTTGTCACGAGAAAATTCTTTTGTTTTGTATGCTGATTTTTGTTTATTATATATTTTCTCTAAATCTATTATTTCACATAACGCACTAATTAATTTTTTCTTAAATAGATAACAGGGAGTACATGTCATTTGGTTTATCTGGTGATGACTCCAAGAGTGTAATGATAGGTGGTGATGTAGTTGTAGCCTGGGTAGACAAGGAAACACTTAAAGGATATGCCCAAGACTACCACTTGGCAGATAAATCCCAATGTTCTGGACCTTCTGGATCTTGTCCTGACAATAGACTAAAGGTAAGTATTTTTATGACCTCCTTTTAAACAGAACGATAAATTAAGGGGCGTTTTCCCAAAAAAAATGTTCAAACATAACTTTTTAATCATAGTACATTTAACGGTACATTAAAAACCGTTATGAAACATTTACATAACCGAACATCCAGTGGCGGCCGGTGCATAAGCGCTGCAGTGCTGCAGAACTCCCAAAAACCGAACTCTCAAAAAATAAAAAATAATTAACTAATCTAGGTAACTAAAATATTTTCTATTACCAAAAATAAAATATAAGTAAATGCTAGCGAAGTCCAAACCACGCCAGTAAAGTCGATCAGTGGAATAACCTGCCGGCTCAAGGTATCATTATTATTTATCTAGGCCACAAGACTGTGCTCTCAGAGCTCCTTGAAACATCCGGTGGTACTCCGCTTCCCCGTGTCAATCTAAAAAACAAAGCCGTTTTTTAAGTGGAGAGTTCTTTGCATTTAGTCCAGAGCATAGACAAGGGAGACGCGGTCCAGAGCGGTACTAGGTATAATCGGTTATTTGTATCGAATTTTACGCGACTTTATATTTTATTACAATTTAGTAATATTATAGTACGTGCGTGATATTCTGTTTTTGTGTATCGCTGACAATTAATCACTGTGGAACCGCTCTTTAATTGAATTAATGTGAGAGATTTTTTAAACATTCACACTGGCTGGTTAGTTAGTTGTGGTTAAAAATCCTAATGCAACCCAACATTAATCTTTTAATTTCAATATCTATCTATCTATTTTTTCATTCATTTTAGTTAAATGCTAATAGTTTACTACAGATTAAGCAATTTAAAAATAGACCAAATTTTCAACAAGTTTACTAACTAGCCACCATAGTTCCAAAAATTTGACTGAAATGTACACAAAAATAGTTTTTCTTGAATATTTTTATACGAGATAAATGTAGTTGTCGAGTTTTGCAAAAATGCCCCTCAATTTTGCATAACTATAATAAACTAGAAAATTGATCATTGGTTGACCTGGTATTACGGCTCGACCACGCCACCATAGCGGAGTTCCAAAAAAAAAGAATTATAAGCCAAGATTTGCTTTTGTTTCTATTTGAAATTACAATTAATTAAAATCAGTGACACATTATTACTAAGACTAAAAAAAAAATTAAACCTACCACCTTAAAAAGTCCTAAACTATAATAAAAACAATAGCTATAAATCCAATCTAGAATAAAAACTAAGTACTATTTACTGCATTACAGCGCAAAATACAACTATGTCCAAAGGCTTTATAACATGTTTGTAAGCAACCAGACATTGAAAATTATTTGTTTAATTACTAAAACATTTAAATAGGGTAAAACTAAAAAACAGCACGCGGATGCAATGAGACCACTGCCTGCCTGCACTGTTTGGAGAGTAGACTCAACTAGAAATGTGAATTTTCTTTGCTGGAAACGTTAAACACGTGGCCGGTCGTCAGTCAAATCCGGTTCTGTTACTTACATAAATTTTTAGCAGGTCTATTAAAAAAAATTTATAGAATGTTTCTCTAGGATACCCATTTAAATATAATACATCAATTTTATGACACCCTGTATATTGCGTATATTATTGTGCCCTATTCGCCAAAATGCAAGCTATTTTTCTCCATGCTGCAGAGTAATATAAAAGTGTGAAAAATATTATATTTTGAAATAAACATGTCCGTCATTTTTTCATTACCGAGGACGTAAATTGGATAGGATCAGGAGCAATTTTTGACATGTTGTTATGCACGTTTGTAACTTTAACGTGACGCTAAAAATGTTAATTTTTAACCAAAACTAAAGTTGTATTATCCATGACCAGTGGTGTAGCAACTAAATGAGGTCATATCGGCATGGTATATAAAAGCTAATGGTGGTGCAACTATATGCCAATAGTTGTAAATGGCCAGTTTTTGCCAACCAGCAAAATCCCGCTGATTGAATTTTCAGAGGCCAATATTTTGGTATTTGCTAAAATTTGAAAATTAGCAAAAACTGACTAATATCTATATAATCCCGTTATATTTATGGGACAACGAATACTTAAATTCCATTAAACTTTTTTTCATTTAACATTAAAAGTTTAAGAGAACATATTTGTGAAAAATGCAAAAACATGTCGATTGAGATATTTTGTAAGCTTATTTTAAACAAAAAAAAATTGAATTCCTTAAAGGAGTGAAATATAACCTAACTTTTTAATTAAATGGGAAGATATCACTTGTGATCTAGTATATTTCACGTAACCTTTTAATGGCCTTCGATGACACACGTTATGTCTAGAAACATTTATTTTACAGAATTTAAGGTTTGGTTAGGGCCAGACTGGTGTTGCTATAATAGTTAATTACCAAATAAACAAGATATCCATTTGCTTTTTCATAAAAAAAATACTTCACAGATACACACAGTCCAACAGTTTATAATCAAAAAGAATACGCACAAAACCAATGATCTCTAAGAATACCAAATACAACGACAATACTGCCTATATTATTCAATAAGTGAACGAATAAATGCCGGTTCTATGATATTGAAAGAACACAGAGAAGACAATTGTATTGATGAAGTACGGAAAGAGATGTGCAAGGGCAAGAGTGTAAGAAAGAGATCACATACTAACGGCAGTCTATGTCGGTCCTATAACAATAATCTTTTGACAAGTTTTTAGCTGATTGAAAGGCAACAGATTGGAGTGTTCATTATGTATCTTTATCGTGTACATATAAATATAAGATAACATATATCTCTCGTGAATCTAGCCAATATTTTTAAGGAAAAGTCGTTTTCGCAATTAAAGAATTTTTAAATCACATGTTGGCCAACGCGCTTGACAAAAGAAACGTCAAAGCACTAAAAATGTACGTGAAATTTAGTAAACCTTGTTGGAAAACCAAAATTTAAATTAGAAACAATAGCACAGTCAATTTTCTCTTTAAAGCAGCTTTCAAGGAACCGCAAACGGTAATCTTCCCAGTGCAAAAATTTAGTTATACTTCAACTTGATCAAAAGAGAAGGCTTAGTCAGCCATAACTAGAACTCAGGAGCAGCCAAGCTGCCTACCTCTCATGTGTCGAATAAATCACCGATAACAATGAGCTAAGGAGTCTAAAGGATCAATATGCTAACTGGACATCGAACGTGTCACATTGTCAAGCCAAATCACTGATGAGCACCCAAAATCAGAAACAAGGATGACCTCACATTTCATTTTAAGTGAGGCAAGGAATGTTAACATCAAATTAAATGACAGGCCTGCCGTGGTTACCTCAAAAACCCGATGGACGTACCTATCGGTAAACAAACTTGTTTATTGGTAGACCTCCACGGCGCTGAGTGTCCGGGGTTTGCACGCTGTGCACCCCTTCGTCTATTACCCGCTGTCCCCCCACCTTGTCAGTGGGGAATGGCAGTTTATGGGTCCTTAGACTCACTGCTAACAACGGTATGCCCTGTCTTCTTCCGTTAACATCTCAATTCGTTGTTTAGTCCTACTGGGACTCATCAGAAACGCGCGACCATCCTAAGGCCGCGGCCCGCAAAGGGTCTGCGCCTATATATGGTCAATCGTCTGACAACTGGCGTTATTCATCATCGTCATGGAAGGTATCACTCTCCATACTCACGGACCTCCCTCCAAGGGTCCGGACTGGATCGACTTTTGGTGAGCTTAGTTAAAGCCAATAGTTGTCTCGAAAGAGAAGTCGGTTTATTCGTTCAGCGGCAGCCTAGCTCGACTGTCGCAAGGACAGAAAACGGTGAGCCAGGTAAAGGATCTGCGGAACTCTGGGCAAGGACTACAAAAATTGTAGTGTTGCAAGTTCGAGAGTGCAGGGGTGATTCCCCTCTCGGCACCAGGCAACCGCCGGTTGCTCCTTGGTAACAGACGACTACGTAACATGAGCTCTTGCAAAACCAGCCATAAACGAACATCCGGGTTCCCAAGTCCTGATTCTGGGTGCTCATCAGTGATCTGGCTTGGCAATGTGACACGTTCGATGTCCAGTTAGCTTATACTTCAACTTATTAGGGATTTAGAGAGAATAAGACTCAAAAATATCTCAAGCGGCCTTTTGACATTTTCACAAATATTTTTTTTTTTACCTTAAGTGGATTTGAGCTAGATATTATGGAATCCAAACCACGTGATTCAATATGGCGGTTGGATGGCAAAAAACATTGAGTCACCAGTAATATTATTTTTAGGGCACGTGTACCAATTACAAAGCAGTATTTGCCATCCAGTCGCCATTCTGACACATCGTTGGATTGCCTAATAAACCATGAACATAACCTTATTTATAGAAAATTGTAATTTTAATATAAATTATTTGTAAAACGCACAATTTTTAAGAAAAAACTGATTAATAATAAGTTGTTGCAGCTCAGAACGATAAGATACGCCAATGATTGTAACGTTAATTGGTAATATGAGAAGAAAATAAAAAAGCATTAACATTTTAGCCCTCCCTTAGTACAAATTTTATGGTTTTAAATTACAGCCATCCAAGGGGGAAGCCTAAAATAGAAAGGAACCGAAATTAAAAATTAAATCATTAAATCAGTTGAGAAAACAAATTTTAGCCTGTTTCCAAATTAAAGATTTTTACGAGGCGAATTTTTTATAATAAGTTTAGTTTGTGAATTTGACATGCTCGTATGTAATTGTGTTTTTTTTTTAAGTTACGATATAAGGAAATATACTGCTCATTACTAGTACCACAATTGTTCAAGACATACAACATATTTAATTTGTTTTGTTCTATCTATTTACTGAAACACTAAAGATTTTCGAATAGTTTTATTAAAACGAAGCAAAGCAATTTACGATTACATTGTGATGATTAACACACAAGTCTTAAGAAATAAAAATAAAGTTATTAAAGCAGTAAATTTAAAGAGTTTTCTCTTGTCCCTTAAAACTCACATATGGTTGCTATTTCAAATAAGTTCAAGAGAAACAAATTCCGCTTTACAGTCAACTCAGGTCAAAAGAGAAATAAGCAATTTAATAGTTAAATTAACATTACAATAGGTACTAATTAGGTACTCATTGGCTGGAAATTGATCTGGTTCTGAGATTATATTATTTAAAGAGACTTGAGTTACCAAACGGACAGAGGTTACCCTTACACTTGAATACTTTAACAACTCCACTGAGTTCCATTGTGTTTTTATAGTATTTTGGAAACTCTACCAAAATGCTGCAAAAAAACATGCTAATACAATCCGATCGGTATATTCAGCTCTTATCGAGTCTCATTTGAGATATGGTGTCTGTTTCTGGGGGAACTCCAGTCAATATCTCTTGAATTCAGTATTTGTACTTCAGAAGCGAGCTGTGAGATATGTTTGCAGGGCACGAGCAAGAGAACCGTGTAGGCCGTTATTTAGACAACACAAATTATTAACGCTTACTTGTATTTACATTTTGGAGACCGCCTGCTTAATATATAAAAAACTTAAGAGCCAAGATAGTTTAAGGGTATATCACTACAGCACTAGACAAGTGGAAGTTTTACAGTTGCCCATACCCCATACTACTCTGGTAAAAAATTCCATCTTTTGTATACTCTTTGCCAGTTTGTTTTGTATACTCTTTTGCCAGTATTGACGAAAAAGTATTTAACCACTTACCAGCTCACATTAGATCTTTGAGAACCTCTAAAAGACTTAAATCGGCTGTGAAAGGGCTTTTACTAGAAAAAGTCTACCATACCGTTTCAGAGTTTTTTAATGATCGTTTTTAATTGTTTTACATCCCCTAACCATGAACTATTAGTTCTAACTTAGCTTTATCTTTTTTAACCTTTGACTGTTGTACTGGTTTTTATGTTGTTAATTTTGTATAACTGTTGTACATTTCTTCTTAAATGATATATATTTCGGTCATATCGTACAGCCTTGGCCATTAGCATTAAGAGTACCTATGTTTTGTGATGATATTATATGTATAAGTAAATATTAGAGTGTATCTAGGCTTAATTACTTTGTCAGCAAGAACGTATTTCTTTGGACAACAAAGAATTTTAAAGTAAAAGTAGAGAAAGGGTTCCTTTTTGCTGTGTCAGGAATTATTAGCAAGAGAGGAGATTCTTGAATGTACTATTCAAAATGGAACACTTTCTTCAACCAATTACAAACAATTTTTTTATGAATATTTGTCTACTGACTCCTCCTACGAAACCTCTTTGTTCTATGCACTATCTTTCCACTACACCTATTTTTATCAACCTCAATAAATACCACCGCCAAGTATTAGATAAGTAATCCATCCTTAAGGATACCCATCCTTCTCCGACATTTTGCTGCACACTTACTTGCTGTCACTGTATAAAAATGTCCCTAATTATTTAATGTAGATAACTTTGTTACAGGAACACACAAACAATATACGTCTCCTTAATGCCGCCATGGTCAATGGTTATTCAATTGTTACATATCAAAGGCCATTGAAAGCATCTGATGAATATGATCTTCCAATTCACGCCAATCAATCACAGGCTATTATTTGGGCTATTGGACCATTGAATCAAAGGGATGAAGTATCTTTTCATAGTAGTTATCTTAAACGTAAGTGTAATATTTGGTTTTTTTATTGTTTGATCAATATTTTTCCAATATTTCCTAATATTGCTGTGAAATAGAAAATATCCAAAATAATAATAATAATAATAATCATAGCTGCTAATTTAAGCAAAGGGAATGTGGCTAAGTATTTGTTTTACTTAAGTTGTAACCATTTTTTAAAACATTTACGATTGAGTTCTACACTTTAAGGATGAATAATATAAAAATTTAAGATCAAACAAAAATGGAAATTTTCCGTTTTTTGTCTTTCTCCGACATAAAAATGTTAACGGATTTTTTTACAGGTGACAGCTTCATTGACTTTGCTCGACCGGCAAAGTGGAACTGTCCACTACCAGAAGGCGAAACCACCCGTAAACCAACAACAATTGAAAGTAGACAAAAGTATGCAGCTAGCGACGAAGTAGCTGAACCCAACCCACCCAAACCAACACAACCTATAGAAACTACCACAGCTGCACCCAGACGGGAGACAGTAAACAGAAGGAGAGGAGGTACCAGGATCTCTACCAGGCAACCCATTGCTAGCGCGGGTGAAGCCGAAGAAGGTAATTAAACCAGGTGGTAGATGCTCCTTTTGTACAGAATGTTATTATATTAGTTACTTTTTTGCATCCATTATTGTACATATCATTATACTAACAGTTTTGGCACTTTCAACCAATAAATCATCTTATGTGCACGTTGGTAGTTTTGTTCACCTTTGCCCTTCCTCTTATTCAATAAGAAAGTAGGTTTAAACTCATAGACGAATAAGCAAAGTAAAACGGAGGTATTTACATTTGGCAGTAGGAAATACAGCGATAATATAAGAATTTCCGATACTTAGTAGTTAAAGGCCTTTATCACCGTGCTATAATCTGCCTGAAAGAGTTAAATTAAGGACTAGGAACTCGCTTAGTCTAAGCGAGTAGTATCGCCTTCCGGTACATTCTCCTCTTCGTCTTCCCATATATAAGTAGAGATTCATTTGCATATTAAATACTGTTATGACTCAAAAAATAAATCTCTTTTACTTCGTCGTCTGAGAAATTTTATTTAGTTGGTTTCTAGAATTCATAGCTTAAATTTAAAAAACAAATAGTTATGAACATTGCGTTTATATCTTTTTAAATATAACGTATGGGGTGATAAAAATATCTAGGCTAAGTAAACAATGTCATAAAGAATCTATGGAATATAACAATTTTGGTACCACAATGGTACTCAATATGATATACTTTTATTTATTATTTCAACATTTTTATTATCATGATATGCCATTTGTAATAAAATTACCATGCTATAAGCATATTGCCGACATTTACAAAAAATTCAAGTATATCTTTATATAATAAGTAAAAAAAGTACATGATCTGACTGTAAGTTCCAATCCGAAATTTAAAAAAAATGTAAAAACTCGTTGCGTCAAACGTAAAAAATATGAAATTAAAACGTTGAAAATTATGTTTGTGAGTTCAAAATCACAGACTGTTTACCGTTGGCTCAAAAAAGTTAGGGCATGCAATAATGGAAGAAATAATTTAGAAAATTTTAAAATAACTTTTAACTATGAAAAAATTTGTCTTGTATTAATTTTTCAGCAAGCGTAACGTCTTAGTCGCATTTATATGATATGTGAAACATTTTAGTAAGAAGAAGTAGTCCATACTTAAAGTTTCTTTTCCCCATTTATATAGTAATGGAGCACATTAGAAAGTAAATTACAAATCCATTTACCATGCACTGCCTCTCAATAAGAACTTCTTTTAATAATTATTTTAATAGCATCATTTAATATTAAGAACATTTAATATTGTTATCTCAAGATGTGTACACGTATTTTTATTTACATTTTTATATTAACAATAATGTGTACAAAGAAAATAAAAATAATATTACTAAAACATTAAATTGATTTGCAAAAATAAAATATTTTATTATTCTTAGATCTCCTTCACGCATAATTTAGTGCACTCTAATCTAACATGTATATGTCGTAGTCATATAGAGAATATCATAAATTCATGAAAAGCCTAGGAATTTCATGAAACTCCGGCATATATAAAAGTGTAGAGAAATATTGTTAAATTACATTTTTAGTCATATACAGAACTAATTACCTCTACACACGATATATCAGTCAGATAGTGTTTGGTAACATATCTTATTTAATCGAATGAGAAGGCTTAATCAGCCTTAACTAGAGCTCAGGAGCAGCCAAGCTGCCTACCTCTCATGTGTCGAATAAATCACCGACAACAATGAGCTAAGGAGTCTAGAGGATCAATATGATAACTGGACATCGAACGTGTCACATTGCCAAGCCAGATCACTGATAAGCACCCAGAATCAGAAACAAGGATGACCTCACATTTCATTTTAAGTGAGGCAAGGAATGTTAACATCAAATTAAATGACAGGCTAGCCATGGTACCAACACAAACCCGATGGACGTACCTATCGGTAAACGATTCGTTTATTGGTAGCTATCCACGGCATCGAGCGTCCGGGGTTTGCACGCTGTGCACCCCTTCGTCTATTACCCGCTGTCCCCTCATCTTGTCAGTAGGGAATGGCAGTTTACGGAGTTTTTAGACTCACTGCTAACAACGGTATGCCCTGTCTTCTTCCGTTAACATCTCAATACTTTCGTTGTTTCGTCCTATCGCAAAGGGTCTGCGCCTATAGATTGACCATCTATAGGCGCAGACCCTTTGCGGGCCGCGGCCTCAGGATGGTCGCGCGTCTCTGATGAGTCCCAGTAGGACGAAACAACGAAAGGATTGAGATGTTAACGGAAGAAGACAGGGCATACCGTTGTTAGCAGTGAGTCTAAAAACTCCGTAAACTGCCATTCCCTACTGACAAGGTGAGGGGACAGCGGGTAATAGACGAAGGGGTGCACAGCGTGCAAACCCCGGACGCTCGATGCCGTGGATAGCTACCAATAAACGAATCGTTTACCGATAGGTACGTCCATCGGGTTTGTGTTGGTACCATGGCTAGCCTGTCATTTAATTTGATGTTAACATTCCTTGCCTCACTTAAAATGAAATGTGAGGTCATCCTTGTTTCTGATTCTGGGTGCTTATCAGTGATCTGGCTTGGCAATGTGACACGTTCGATGTCCAGTTATCATATCTTATTTACTTGTATTTTTGTTAATGTTTGAATGAAACAATATTAGAAAAAACAAAAGCAAAATTGTTAGTGGAACATTATAATATATTTTATAAAGATAAAATACCAAATAAGCTTCCATACAATGAACAAAAATTAAATGAGGTATAAGCATTTACAGAGCAAATATCAAGGGATATATCCAGAAATACACAGCGCGACTTGGAAAAATGTATTTTCGCGCACTTATTTAATACTTTACAACACTCATAAAATAGTTTTTCTGAGACGTAATTATCCGCCCTGTTTAAAATATGTATACTTATAATAAGAACAATAAATAACAGAATTAGTAGTCACTTTTGGTTGGTCTTATCTGACAACGTTAGATTTACTTCGTACCTCATTTAATTATTTATTATACTAACGCTTTGTTAAAAATAAAAATATTATAATGATCCACAAACAATTCTTCCTTTGTTTTTTTCTGTTATTATTTCATTCAAACATTCACAAAAAGTACCTTATCAAACACTATTTGACTAATAGTATACCGTCTTTTTACGAAATGACGAGTTTTAAATATGGTAAATTGTGTAGAGATAGTTAGTTCACTTTAATGACTAAAAATGTTAGGCTTTCCACGAAAAGTCTAGGCAGATAGCGTAACAATATCTATCTACATGATATGCCGGCGTTATATGAAATGCTTTTAATAAAATAACGGATTTCACAATACGACTACGACATATACAGGGTGTCCCGAAATTAGGTGACAATATTTTAAGGGGATAAAGTACATCCAAAAATAGGACTAGAATCCTTTATTAATATACCTTCAAAAACGCTTCGTTATGGGGCTAGAGCCCCCGGAATGGAAGCTATGATAAGCGGTTTTTTCACAATATCTCAGAAACTGATTAAAGTATCAAAACAAAATTTAATACATGTTTTACCCATGACAAGATGCAATAAACGGTTTGTTTATCTTAAGTGTATTTTTTCCAGTGGCGTCCCACTGGGTAGGTAGTGAGGAGAATATTGCCCTAACTTTTTTATTTGTAGGATTTTTAACGCCAGGTGCAATTTTTAAAAGCACTAAAGTCTTCTATTGAAAAAAGATACTCTTGCTTCATTTCGGTAGGATTCACCTTTTTTTAGTAAAATCGATTTAAAAATTTTCGGTTTTTTACAAGCCGTTGAAAAGGCTAAGGTGTTTTTTGCATATCTCAGCAAACACTTGATATTAAAACATGAAATTTATTAGAAGTTCTACTAGCGACAAGGCATACTTATTAAAGGATGTAACATTAAAATATTTTTCCAGTGGCGTGGCACGAGGTGGAGCCTAAAATAAATATTACAATTTTTTTTTAATTTGATTTTATACTTTTAATGTAATTTTTTAAATTTTTTAATTTTTTGTTAATAAAACCTTCCATTATTGTAATTTAACAGAATATAAGGTTTTCAACAGATTTTTAGACCTTGTTTTTTAAATATTTATTAGTGTAAGACAAAAAAGAATAACAAATTGCAAATCAAATTTAATTGTAAAACCACACGGGAAACTAATTCTTAAGCAAATGTTCGAAATGATTTCCATTTTGTTGGATGCAAAATCTAGACCTACGTGTTATGTTTTGTGAGGCACCGAGAATTTGAAAATGGTGGAACTGGAAAAATATTTTAATGTTACATTCTTTAATAAATGTGCCTTGTCGCTAGTAGAACTTCTATAAAATTTCATGTTTTAATATCAAGTGTTTGCTGAGATATGCAAAAAACACCTTAGCCTTTTCAACGGCTTGTAAAAAACCGAAAATTTTTAAATCGATTTTACTGAAAAATGGTAAATCCTACCAAAATGAAGCAAGAGTATCTTTTTTCAATAGAAGACTTTAGTGCTTTTAAAAATTGCACCTGGCGTTAAAAATAAAAAAGTTATGGCAATATTCTCCTCACTACCTACCCAGTGGGACGCCACTGGAAGAAATACACTTAAGCTAAACAAACCGTTTATTGCGTCTTGTCATGGGTAAAACATGTATCAAATTTTGTTTTAATACTTCAATCAGTTTCTGAGATATTGTGAAAAACCCGCTTATCCTAGCGTCCATTCGGGGGGCTCTAGCCCCATAACGAAGCGTTTTTGAAGGTATATTAATAGAGGATTTTAGTCCTATTTTTGGATGTACTTTATTCCCTTAAAATATTGTCACCTAATTTCGGGACACCCTGTATATACACATAATTTGAAATTATTTTTTACCTCAACATTTACCAATTAATAAAATCTTGACGTTTTTATATTATTTTCAAATATTATTTACCGTTAAAAAAATGTAGTTAAATTATCAAACGTGCATAACAGGAATTACTGAAACACTAAAACGGTAAGGTTTTACTGAATCTTAAAATTATTTCCCATCTTTTAATTGTTACCTCCACTAGGACAAGCTTCAATAAGGGAACCAACTAGAACGAGGGGTTCCAATAACAGAGTTACTCAAAGAGTAACACAGACACGCACTGTTCCACCTCCAACGCCAGTAAAGAACAGGGACGCTTGGTATATTCCACCTATTCAATGTTATGAACCGGAAGATGGTGTATTCTATGCTCAAATGGGACCAACGGGTGGTAAAAGAGGATATCCAGCAATAACGGGTATGTGTACAAGTACATACAAGATTTTATTGTCCTAATTTACATTAATAACTAATTAACAGTATTAGGGTCCAGATTCTAAAATGATCCATACGTCCGAATGAAATTTATTTATTCTTTATTCTAATTAGGGGATTGTATTTGTATATTGTGCGCTGCATAATTTGTGCGCACACCTACAACCCATAATATAATTATAATTCTATTGTTGGGTTTGCTCAAAGATTTTTAACAATAATTAACTAACCAGCAAGTTTGACTGTGACATAAATGACTTTGACAGGCATTATGTACTCATAATCAAAGGTGCCTGATTAGTAAATTAAAAATTAAGGTAACCGGGCCGCTACGATTGGGAGAAAATTATTTCTGCCAATGTCATGTATGTCACCGTCAAATATGCTGGTTAGTTATTAATTGTTAAAACTTAGTGTCATACAGGGTGATTCATTAAGGTCGACGAGCGGCCATATCTCGGAAACTGCTGGGCATAGAAATTTAGGGAAAAAAAATGATAACTAAAGTGGCCATGAGAAAATCCTGGAAATAATGTTTAAGTTCCGCATTTTGCCGAAAGAGGGCGTAATTGAAAAGTAAATTTTAAAATTTTACATATCTCCGAAAATTCCACATTAAGGTATATCTTTGATAACACCATTAAAAAGCTTGGACAATCATTTTGGTCTTATGCTCATTGGCGTACCGACTTTAATAAGAGGGGGGAAGCTATTGAAAGTGTAATCATTTAAATCGCTGTAACTTATAAACGACTTATCCGATTTTAGCAAACTAAAGACTGTTTAGAAGAGAAATGTATGCACTTTCGCCAATCGTATTTAGTTGTCCATAATAGTTCTCAAAAATAATTCTAGAGGGCGCAATTTGTAATAATAACACATTTTTTGATTTTATTCCGAAAAAATAAATCATACGGTATAATTATGATACCATAATCAAAAAGTAAATGAAATTTGCTAGAAAAAATATTAAAACCGCAGCTCGATATCTCCGTTCGTTTTAGCGTTATCGCCAACGCCAATAAAATAATTTTTAAAACTTTAAATGAAAAAGCGATTATATATTTTTTAGAAAAAAAGTGGGACGCCACTGATATTTTTCTATGTGGATATTATTTCGGATTAGCCTGGTCAATTCTGCATAAAAATGGTCTCTTGCGTTTTTCTCCTCAGACACATCGTTCTTAATTAAAATAATTTAATTAAATTGGCTCTACTATTTATTATTATTATTATTATTATTAACATCGATAATGAAAAATTTTGTTTTATAAAAATTATTGGAAATGACCACCTTCACTTAATAGGCATGCTTCCGCCCGTCTAATTTAATGATTTTCAAAATAAGGAACACTTTTTATCAAGAATAACTTTTTCTCGTAAAATCTAAAATAAAAAAATATCCCATTGGGAAACCAAATCTGAAACAACGGTGTTTATTCTTAATCAGGAAAATGAGCTTTAACCATTAAAGAATAAATTATAGAACGTTTCCTTTAAAAAGCACCAGGGTATTAAAAATATTTTTAACCGTATCCACCAAAGGGTTCGAAATTTAAAACTGTCCTAAATTGATAGTTCTGGGTTTAAAACGACAGGTGTCAGAATAAGTCAACCAAGTTTTGAATTGTAAATATTTTTTTGGGTTTTCTTCAAATTTATAAGTAAAAACGTATTTTAGTACGTACTGTGTTCTTTAATAAAACTAACACTATATTTGCAACAACATCCCGATAAAATTATTTATCGGTAAAACGATTTAATTACAAAAAAATCAATCAAAACACAAAAGCGTCATATTGCATATCACAATAATACCACGGTGAAAATACAACTGGGAGACTATTGTCGGGTTGCACAAAGAATTTTAATAATAATTATTTAGCCGGCAAGTTTGACTGTGACATAAATAACTTTGACAGGCATTATATACTCACATTCAAAGGTGCGTGATTAGTAAATTAAAAATTAAGGTAACCGGGTTAGTATGATTGTGAGAAAATTATTTCTGTCAATGTTACGTCTGTCACAGTCAAACTTGTCGGTTAAATAATTATTATTAAAATTCTTTGTGCAACCCGACATATAAGATTTAAATATTTTGATGGCGTAAATTTAAAACCCTTTAGTGAATGTTAATTTTTAAAATACAAGACCTATCCACGACAACAATAAAATGCGTTTTGGTTTTTTCTGATAACGGGTTCTGAATGCTCATAAAAACATAATTTGCTAATTGAAATTTTTTAATAATTTATTATTATATTTAAACAATCATCCTACGTAGTTTACAATTTTGACAACATAATAACACTGAATATGATTCACAGTTAATTAATATTTCAATCCTTTCAATAGCAGACATGCATAATTTTAATAATAATAATATTATAATATAATATTTGTGATAGAGAAGTATCGTTGCTTATATTTGATTTTTCTTTATTATCTCACCCTATATACCACAGTGGTGGCTCGCGGTCTTAAAAAATGATGAAGAGCTCGGTATAGTGCGGGTACTTAAACAAACCTTGACTAATTTATATTTTAATTACGTACTTACATAGCTAGTTTTTGTAAATCAGATCGATTCTTCGGTTAAGGTCTAGCGTTTTCTTTTAAAGCATCATCGATAGTATTTTGATTTGTTCAAAATTTCTTAACATTAACTGACATTTTAAGTGTTCCCCAGTGTTACGCCCCGCCACTGGTTATTGCCAATAATAATTAAATAAAATAATTAATCAAATTGTATTATTTTTCTTGGCTATTTGAAAGGGAGCTTTAGCGGCTGGCGAACAGATATTTTAAAATATGGTTGGGTTCTTTTAGTTTTAACAACTATTAGTGATTTTTCTGGAATAGGGTTAATTCTATAACTATTCTATTAGCTGGTCGATGAAAATAATAACCCACTATTGTGTTATATATACATTTAATGTGAATATTTAAAAATAGGATTTTATAATGGTTACAGAATACATATCTATAAAAAAAATAATACGTGTCCAATATTTTCTATAGCAAACAATTAAACCTTGTACTGTGTACAGATCTGATCTATTCCCTGCGGGATATCAGTGTTAATAAGCGCATAGCTTTGGCACTGCGTGCAAGTGGTTCTAATACATACATCTTTGTGGGATTTTAACGTCAATAGGTACATACGATTTAGGCACTGCGTGCAATTGGTTATAAAACAAATACATACATCCCTGCGGGATCAAATTACTAATATTAAGAATAATTGTTCTTAGCTATGCGAAATATTACATTAGGTTAAATTTGTCAGATTCATGCGTTTTATCAAAATGATAGCTGAAAACACCTATTCGCTGATATATTAATTATAAGAGTACTGCGTACATTTGGGTTAATGCAAAATGATTATACGGGTCCATTATATCACTGATTTTAAATGTCATTGTTTTTAAAAGTCAATAAACTTACTGCAAATAATGTTTAATATAGGAAAGTAGCATCGTTCTTAACTGTCGTACGGCTGGGCTGGGCTTCGGGCATTGCACTTTAACGTAAACACACTAGCACCTGATAATGTAAACCTTCGGGTTAAATTAGAGGCTGAACCCTTAAGGTAATTATGAATTTTTATGTAACTTTCTCACGACTTTAAAAATAGAAAAAAATAATAAACAATTCTTGCATTAAATTGTCTTAAGTTTAACTGGTCATTGAAAACCGAGGCACCAAGGGTTTTTACCCTTTTAGAATTTTAGAGTTTGACATGAGTCTAAGGAAATACTTTTGTCAAGAGATTCTGATATACTAATCCTTGTTTGTCGCGGTCCAGCGTTTTTATATTTTTTATTGTACTCAGTAATTTCCTCAAAGCGCAGAACTAGAATTTTTAAGGCGGTGTCTAGAGGATTATAGTCCCGCCTATAGGTCATTAGCTTCCTGTGTTTTAAAATTTTTTCCTTGAATATTTTTTTTTAAATAAACATTTAGAGCGATTAAAAAACTAATAAAAGCAATTAAGGAAGTAAAAAGTAATTAAATTTCGTCAAAAACGATTAGCTTAATGGTTTTAGGTGATTAAGAAAATGTTAAGTAAACAAAGTCCCAAGGTTTTTTCTTTTGATTGTTTACCGCGATGAGGTAATGCGAGCTTAGTACGTCTGAACCCATATATGGTTTTGACTTTGTTTGACCAATGATCGGCAAGAAGAATTGTACGAAATTATTAAGAACACTCCCAGCTTGTATGAGTGAGAAGAACGATACCTTACATTCTGTCTCTTTCTATGCTTATTTTGATAAAGATTTGATTCGGAATGGATCCCCGTGGTTTTCCTAATAAAATTAAATAGACTTCAATCGATTAAACGAAATAAAATATTTAAGAAAACTTTAGTAAGATCTCTGCCTGTCACACCAGAATCCGCAAAAAAAATCTGTAAATCCTTCCCTATTCCAAACGCAATGTTTATTCGAAAAGAGTAAACACGACCAACAAAACAATTTTTTAGGGCTGCACTACTCCATAGCCAATTATATTCTGAAAACCAGGAACACTTAAAATTAATCTTATAGGATCTGCAACTTTTTTTAAATTCTTTTTTAAAATCTATGTTTAAGATTCCAGTAGGTCGCCCGTGTAACAAAATGTCTCTCTTATCCTCATCTGTCCAACGACGGAATGGAGTTTTCAACAAATTTCAAACTATGTTATTAATTGGGTTCATTTTTTTAAAACACACAATAAAAATTAAACTAAGTAGGTACGTACACACCACTAAATTAACTGAAAAATAAAAACAAAACTTTTTAATCACACAGTAAATCACGTAAAAACGATATTTACAACCGTAAGTTTAGCGAAGCCTCAAAATAAATACCGAGGACCAATGCTAAAACAATGGTGCATACGACTGACCTATTTTTAAATTTCCCTTCATCTTAATGCAAATTCTCACATGCTGGCACGTGACTGACGTCACTTAACCATACTGACGGTGAAATCAAAGCCGCTTGACTGTATGTTTGCTCTTCACTGCAGCTTTGAGCTCACCGATGCGGTCGGCTGGGGCGCACCAAAATGCAGTGTTTATAAATTATTGTCCATCGGAGTTAACCGTGGCCCTATTATGCATAGCTGCATTCGGATTAAATTAATATTATTAATTCGAACATAATTATTTTTAAAGAGCTAAAATGGTAGCTGTATTGGTACATTAATATTTAATATTGTCGAAAAACTTTCCTCCTGGTTTTATTTTATTTGGTGAAGAGCCCCTTCACCTACTTCACCTGACGAGCCGCCACTGATATACCATCAAATTTAGAATAAACCCAATATAACGTTAAGACTCCGTACACCTTTAAAATGCTATTTTTTTTTCACGGGTTTATTGATCGATTAAGAAAAGATGTTGTGTATAATAGTTTTTAGAAATTAAACAAACAGTATTGGAAAGTTCTTTTGGTTTGTCATACATGTATTATATACAGGGTGATTCACGGTGGATGGTACGTTAGAAGTATATGACGAACCAGTTAACGAATCGGTTTGAAAATTTGGTTGTTTATATAAACGGACATGCTCTATTTATCTAAAATATTTTTAATGATGCAGTGTTGCCACGTCTACCTAAAATTAGTAGCAGCTTCGTTATTTTAAATAGAACACCCTGTATTTTATTAAATTTTCGAACCCTCTATTACTTTCTTAACAACTTTATTTAATGTTATTCTATACTTATCTCTTACCGTTTCTAAGATAATAATTAAATTGCATTTTTTTGACGAAAAACGTTAACTTAAAAAAATGTTGATATTTTTGAACTCTGAAATATTAGAGCCCCGAAAATTGGTGGATGGGTAAATATTACTAGGGGGCTTTTAACCCTATGCCGAAATCTTAGTTGCGATATACAGGGTGGTTTAAAAATACAGTTAATTTGGGGACTTCAATAGGTGACCAAAAGTATATTTTTTTAAATGTAACACCCTGTATATTATCACTGATTTAGAAAGCTACTTAAATTGGCTCTTTATTTTTGTATAACATATCTATAGCTAACTAGTCAAGTTTTTGACTTATAAGCCATTATTTGTAAAATTTGCTCAAAAATTTAATTTCCTTTTGATTTTTAGTAAGTATGCCATGACAAACTCTCTCATAAAAATTATGTCACTCTCATTATTGTTGTGGTATTTTATTAAATATTGTCGACTGAGATACTGAATGATTACAAAGCATGGAAGAAATCTATTCGAACGCAGTACTTATGAAGTTATTTATTTTATTTGGACAGTGTGATCATATTATCGCTAGAACATATATAAAGTTTAATGAAATGTACCCAAATCTACCGCCAATGAACTTAAGGAAATTCTTACGGATCCAGAAAAATTTTACTGAGTTTGGTTCAACTTTAAAAGCCCCAAGAAACTTGCCTCGACCCGTAACTTCTGACGAAGACAACCAGATTAATGTTTTGGCTTATTTTCATGTATTTCCTCAGTCGTCAATACGTTGTGCTGAATATGATTTAGGTCTAACATATTCATCAGTCCAGAGGATTTTAGAACAGCATAACATGCATGATTTTAAATTTACTAAAGTTCAAGCCATGAAGCCTCAAGATCCACAACAGAGAGTTGAATTTTGTGAGATGTTATTAGTGCGCACCCAAGAAGATCCAAACTTTTTAAGTAAAATAATTTGGACCGATGAATCTAAATTTTTAAGGGAAGGGGTTTTCAATAGAAGAAATAGTCATTTTTGGTCAAGAGATAACCCTCATGTCACCAAGGAAGCTGGATTTCAAGAAAAATTTAATTTTAATGTTTTCTGCATGTTAATGGACAATCAATTAAACTATTTTATATACGACGAGTCATTAACATCGAGAAGCTACTTAAATATTTTAAGAACAGTTGTCGAAAACTTTGTTGATAATCTGCCCCTTGAAGATTATCGAAGCTGTTGGTATCAACTCGATGGAGCTCCTGCACATTGTACAAGAGAAGTTACAGTGGAACTCGATAGACTTTTTGATGATCGTTGGATAAGACGTTTGGGGCCTTGGAATTGGCCTCCAAGATCACCCGATCTCAATCCATTGGATTTTTACTTGTGGGGCATGTTTAAGGAAAAAATTTACAAGTCACCAGTACATTCAAAAGAAGAATTGCTACGTCGAGTTACCCAAGCATTTAGAGAACAAAATCCAAATGAGATTAGATCTTCCACGACTAATGCGGTAAATACCCGCATCTTAAAGTGTTTGGATGTAAACGGACAGCGTTTTGAACAATTGTTAAAATGATCGATTTAATTTTTTTTTATTACAATCCTGAAATAGTATAAATTTCCTTAAGTTCATTGGCGGTAGATTTGGGTACATTTCATTAAACTTTATACATGTTCTAGCGATAATTATATCACACTGTCCAAATAAAATAAATAAATTAATAAGTACTGCGTTTAAATAGTTTTCTTCAGTAATTTTTAACTGAATTTTTAAAGAAAGTGCCATAATTTTTATGTCAAACAAGAGTTTGTCATGGCATACTTACTAAAAATCAAAAGGAAATTAAATTTTTGAGCAAATTTTACAAATAATGGCTTATAAGTCAAAAACTTGACTAGTTAGCTATAGATATGTTATACAAAAATAAAGAGCCAATTTAAGTAGCTTTCTAAATCAGTGATAATATACAGGGTATTACATTTAAAAAAATATACTTTTGGTCACCCATTGAAGTCCCCAAATTAACTGTATTTTTAAACCACCCTGTATATCGCAACTAAGATTTCGGCATAGGGTTAAAAGCCCCCTGGTAATATTTACCCATCCACCAATTTTCGGGGCTCGAATATTTCAGAGTTCAAAAATATCAACATTTTTTTAAGTTAACGTTTTTCGTCAAAAAAATGCAATTTAATTATTATCTTAGAAACGGTAAGAGATAAGTATAGAATAACATTAAATAAAGTTGTTAAGAAAGTAATAGAGGGTTCAAAAATTTAATAAAATACAGGGTGTTTTATTTAAAATAACGAAGTTGCTACTAATTTTAGGTAGACGTGGCAACACTGCATCATTAAAAATATTTTAGATAAATAGAGCATGTCCGTTTATATAAACAACCAAATTTTCAAAACGATTCGTTAACTGGTTCGTCATATACTTCTAACGTACCATCCACCGTGAATCACCCTGTATATTTAAATCATTTATTTTAACTTTGTAAGTTCAGAATTATATAATATTATTTTATTAATTATTCAATCAATTAATATTATCACCAATAAAACAAAAGATTTTATTTAAAATTTTAGGTCACGTTGGCTGGGGAATTTCCTGGTACATCAACGGTCTTCTGATTCCTGAGATAAACGTTGTTAGAGGAAAAACGTACACATTTGTTGTTGAAGGAGGTCACGACCCTGAAGTTTCTGCTAAGTATCATCCGTTCTATATTACCGATGACCCGATTGGAGGTTATGCTTATAAAACTCCCGATGAACAACAGGTTTGTACATATTTTCAGTCAAATATAATTCATATTTTTACCACTAAAAAAACTTTTTAAATACTGAAATAAATTACCAAACGATACGAAGAAACTGCACCTCATTACGATAGGCGCCCCCCACAGATAAGGAACAGCACGCGGCGTCCTTAACTTAACACAGAAAAATGTACCGAACCCTAAATAATAGATTTTTTAAAAACTTTACACGCACAAATTAAAATTTTGTCACATTCAACACACATACTACACATTCACACTTATTGAGCAATTTGGATGGAGATTCAAAGTTTAGCTATGGTACCTTCTGATTTTGGTTTCCTAACAGGGCTTTACACGAAAACTCCATTGAAGAACTAAAGACATCCACAGCCAGTGGTGTATTTAGGGAGAGGGCTACCGGGCTGCAGCCCCCCCCCCCCCCCTTCCCCATCCCCTACTTGAGCTCAGAAGCTCGGGGTGTAATAATCTGCAAACAAATTTTTCGTCTTACACCTTTTACAAATATTTCATATTCGGTCACATTCCGCAACATTTTAACAAATTTTTAAAATTCGCATTATCAATAGTCGAATTTTGCTACTTCTGGCAACAGTGTTTCTCGATCGTCATAGTGGCACTAACAACTAAGCTCGAGCTGTCCGCCAAGCCGGCTATGCACCGTACTCGAGTTGCATCGTTAGTTTGTTGACAAGGACGTTTCCACTTACTAGCTTAAACGCCAAATTAGTGTAAAACATTGTCTTAGCTGGTTTTGTATAGATTTATCGTTTACACGTTGCTAGTGAGTTTGTGAGTTGTGTAACGACAAAATAATCCTAGTTGCCGTACGTGAAAATGTGAATTTTACAGCTTTTAGGTGCGACAGTAACATTTATGAACCTAACCACGAAATCGGTTGGTTACTCTTCACTATTCTACTCGGTCTAACAGCAATGATTCAATTAGACAGGTATAGAAGAGACTATCATTCAATTCATTTTTATTGATGAAGCCGCATAGAAACAAAAAAGCAAAAACATTTTCGTCGAAATATCTACACCTGCTAACTCAGCGTCATCATGTGTGAGTGGTATAGGGAGCGAAACCATCGATAAAAACAATATTAATTCTGTGGATAGAAAAATTTTTACAAAAGCGCTAAAAAATATATTTCAATGTTTGTTCTGGCTTCTAGATCAGTAAAACAGACTTTCTTTTAGAATAACCCATTTTTTTAACTTGTGGTGCCAGATAGGTAGATGTCGGTTAAGCTGTTTGATGTCGGCAACCTTTATAAATGAATTTTCGATGACCCTTTCTATATAGTACTAACAGGCCTGCATTTAGCCTGCATTTGAATAAACACGTCTTCCGATCTCAAATTTCTCAACAATTTTATTATAGCGTTCTTGCCTAGATACACTATGATTCGGTAATTGATTTGATACTAATTTAGAGAGATTAGTGGATTCTTCTGAATCAAGTTCACCATTTTTTTCTAAAACGATTCCCTAAAATAAATAAATAGGTATTTTTAGACTTAAAGAAAAAAAATCAATTTTTAATATCAACAATCCCTAAGTTGTTCTTTTCTAAAGAACAATAATTATAGAAACCCAATTTTTTTTAAAGAGATTTGGAAAAAAGTGTTATTCACATCTCTAAAAATCAACAAGGTAGGTACAGAAATAGTAGCTAAATTTAAGTTTTAGAAGAGAAACATTATTTTAGCATATTTGTTTTAATTTTCTGCCAGTTGAAGATAATATACAAATAATATGCTTTGCTCTTTTGCTTAATTGATTTTATAAATAATAAATATAGTAAAAACACATTACAAAATACCTGGACATTTTTATATAAAAAACAGGTTGAACAGTATAGCAAAAATATAACAATGAAAAATATTTTTATTTAATCGAGAAAATTTAGAAAAATTTATAATAAAATAGTTTTTACTGAGCGCCTTGAAAGTTGTTGCCATAAAATTCGGTCAATTCGGTGGATATATAAGTAGATATAAAGATTTTTCACAATAATTAACTAACCAGCAACTTTGACTGTGGCATAAATGACATTCCTACTTAGTAGTAACAACTCTTTTATTGTGCTTAAATGTATACATAACTTAAATTACATTTTCAAAGTTATTGTGTCGTTTCTCTTCATAGAAAATTAGTCTTGGGGGGCGTAAAATTCAATGTTGCCAGGGGCGCTCATAACCCTAGCTACGACGCTGCCTATTCAAATATCATTTACGCTGTGGTAAACAAATAACAGCACGAAAAATTTAAATATCTGGTTGTGTAGATATTTGCCACGGCTTGTTTACCTCGGCATAAATAAATACTCCTGTAAAACACGTCAGGTGAAAAAATAATTTTATACCGGGCCCGTATATTAAATTAATTAGACTTTGTGGACTATTGTATTGTTCTTAATAGTTTTTCTTAAAAATTCAAAAAGAATAAAAAAAGGTAATTTAAATATTCTGTTTGACTATACTAATTTAAAAATATTTTCACAAATTATTAGTTTCTGAGCAAATAACACAGGCCTGCGTTTAAATACATTGTAAAATGTGAATTGATTTTTTCAACTGAAATTGAGTATTTCAGTGGTGCTGATTTCAAATCTGTTTTTTTCTATCACGTAAGGTTTTTAAACAAAATGGTAAAACAATACAAAAAGTAAAAATATTTATATATATTTAGCAAAAACAAGAAAAATAATAAACCAACAAAACAAATAATGAAACCGCGGAAGTAGTTTAAAAAAAATTACATACAACAATCCTTAATTTTCTTGGAAAATCTTTCTCTTTTTCCAGAAAAGCTTCTTTTACTTGTTTTTCTTGCATATTCTGCTGTAGGATGGTCCCTTTTAAGCATCCAGCAATAGTCGGCCATCATCCAACATCCCAACTCCCCTGGTATAGCCGTACCATCTCTTTTGTGTCTTGGTGGAAGCGCTCTCCTTGGTCTTCACTGACATCGCGAAGGTTATCCGGAAAATGGTCCAGATGAGCATGTAGAAAATGAACTTTAATGCTCATGTTACAGCCTAACTTTGTAAATGTTTCCAACAATACTTTTAAATTCCGGATCTTTGTAGTTTCCTAGAAACTTATTTACAACTTCTTTAAAATCTGTCCATGCTTCTTTTTCGTCTTCCTGCATAGCCATCTCAATTTCATTACTTTTCATCAACCTATTTCTGGCCCAACAAAGATGCCTTCTTTTAGTTTAGCTTCAGGAAGACCCGGAAATGTTTCACACAAGTACTTAAAACAGCTACCCTTTTTGTCTATAGCTTTGACAAATTGTTTCATCAGTCCCATTATATGTAGGGAGGGGGGGGGGGGGGTAATAAAAAAATTTTGGGGTCAACTAGGCTTTCCCGAATTACGTTTTTGGAGCCAGGTGTTAAATTTCGTCTTCCTGAGGCAGATGGCTCAAAAATGTCAACCTCTGAATCTGTTGAAGGGTCAAATTCGACGGACTGTAAGACTTTCGGTGGAATAGGTACAGGTATATCAGCATCATGTGGAACTGGTCTTATTGCCGACGGAAGATTAAGATAGTTCAAATACTTTAGAGATTTTGTGTTATGACCTTTAGTATCACAAAGACAAAAATAGCAGTCATCGACGTGATTTTTGGGTTCTCTACAGACCATTGGTACACCAAACGGTAGGGCTTTTTTTGTTCCTTTAAACCAATGCCTCAAGGCTTCTTCGCAAACCTTGCAGATAACGTGTGGTGCCCAAACTTTATCTTGATCTCCAAGTTTTACTTTAAAATATGCTAAATATGAATTATTTTCGAAATCAGTAATGTTTCTTTTAAATTTTTTCACTATGAACCTGTCCACAAATATAACAAAAGTCATCAGGTCTATTTTTACAACAGCTGGTAGACATTTTGCACAATGACAATAAAAAGTACACAACGAAACGCCAATAGATTTCGGTGGACAACGCCCGAGAAAATACCTATATCAATACAACATCGATACTAAATAATATTGCTCTCTGAGCCTAAATAAACCGAGCCTCGGAGAATATCCAACAATATTCTAGTAAGGTGTTTTAACGCATCTCAGCGTTTCGAACAAAAAGAAGCAATTTAATTCAATTTTTTTTGTAGTGTTCAGAGATAATAACTTGATACTGGTGTACAAAAAAGTGTACGTGATAGAATAAAAAAGGGGTTATTTAAGCTAAATTTAAGTCCTAAGTAGTCGAAAAAAATGAAAATGGTTTAATCACAAATTTTTCGCAGGCCTGTGTAATGCTTTAATATATTTTTTGTTGTTACGTATTTGTTTCCATAAAATCTATGTTTAAAAAATACTTGCCTCAAGAGTGCTTGAAAAAGTGCTTGTACAGTGCTTATAAGCACTTTTAAAATACAGTGATCGGTAAGTGGTAATTCAAGCCCTTTAAAAAAAGTACTTGGTAATTGAATTTTACATTTCAAGTCATTTAAAGTGCTTGCAAGCGCTCAAAATCACTCCTCGGTAATTGGTAATTGCAAGCACTTAGATTTTCCAAAGTTCTTGATGGTAGCAATTACTTTTTCATAGGGTTTGGTGCCTGGTACTCGAAACCCCTTTGCGGAGTGCTTTGCTCAGCTCTGAATAAAAATATGTGTACTAAAATCATGGCGTTGTTTCACCGGAAATATTAGTGCTTTTTAACATTTCTGGTGAAAATAACTAAAAAAATCCAAAAGCTTACCTATTTGTCATTTATCATTGTTTCACCATCAGAGAAACGATGTATTTTATAAAATGAAGCAAGGAAGACTGGCATAAGTGAAATGATAGGCAATTTTCATGATTCAGGAAATTTTAAATATTATAAAAAGCTTATTTTACGTCTCTAGTATTTCACGTACTCCGTACCTTATTGCATGGAACCACTATCGGCTATAACTAGCCCGCAGGTTCCGCGAGGTGGGGGCGCCTTTACCTCGAGGGGGCCCCATTAGGACCATTTTTTTTAAACTAACTTTTTGTGGGAGTAGAAGAACGCCAGGCAATAGTGAGAACCTTTTTTTATAACTCACTTTTTGTAGGAGTAGAAGAACGCCAGACGGTAGTGAGGGTTTTTTTTAGAATTCATGACTTTTTTGTAAGGGGCAAAGCAAAATCTGACGGAGGGGCCTTTGGATCCTTATCGCCGCCTCTGCCTGTTACGTCATTCTTTAATATTATTTTATATATTATGTTCTGCTTTGATGACTTATGTAGAAAGTATAAGAGAAAGATCCTAACTTTTCATTAAATTTTTAATTAATTGTTCTTAATTTTGACTCAATTATGTCGGCAATTAACCCAATAAAAACCCCTCTGCTTAATTTCTCTTTTAATTTTTACATTACCATTCAAATTGAAAATTAAAAAATGATTGGTTCCATAAAAATTAAAAATTCTTGTTCACTTTTATACCTTTTTACCTTTTTAGGGATGTATTTAGGTTACATTTAAAAGCATTTAATTTCAGAAATGGCCTTCACCGGTAATTTGTAAGTAGCTGATCTACGCGTTTTTAACTAAAACGCTTATTCTCGTTTTTATGAGGTAATTTTGAAATAAATCAAAATGCTTTCGTCGTTATTTCTTACTTATTTACTATGGTAGGTACTTATTTAAATTATTTGTATTTATGCAATAATAATCATCCCTAAAACACATAATAATAACATACATATAGAGGAGGGTGGAGTAAGGTAGGGTAATTTTTAAGCTTTAAACAATCATAATAACAAAATTTTGAAAAATACAACACTTGAATTTTAAAAACCATAATTTTAAGTTTATTCTGTACTCCTGGACCACTAAATACAATGCTCTTGCTTTTAAAATATCTTTATTTATTTGTATTTTATATATACATGTCAGATCATATACAATACAGTTAACAATGATACTATTTACATAGATACACATTAAAACACTAAATAAGGGCATATGTCCACATGACATAGATACAACGGCGAGGCAACGCACCCCCCCCCCCCCCCCTTCCCCCGGAGCTGGTGTTGGCTCTGTATACGATATTCTGACTTGGTCTTTCTATAGACGGCAAGTTCCAGTAATCTTTTACTGCCATGAGAGGATATGTTTGCTTTTTTATTCAGCTTGAAGGTTTTTAAATGTTTTATTGCTAGCTTAATGGATTTTGACTAAGTTTGCTGGGAAAACAATTATAAAAATAATAAAATATTATAAACTTTTTGATATTTTGTAAATAAATATTCTAAATTTTACTGTTTTACGTAAAATTTTTTATTAAATTACTTATATGTAGTCATTTGGACATTTCAGATATATATTTAGATGAAAATAAGTTTGACTACAGGAATTAAACAGTATGGCACTTATGCATATAACTTGATAAATGCACCGAAAAAATGAAGTTAAATTAATTTCGATAGACTTTTTGGTATTCAACAGGCTTCGTCCGTTAATCATAAATACAAAACCCTTTGGTCGGGTTATAGATGGCTAAGTTAAAACTGGTTCCTTATAACTTGGGCTGGTGGCTAAGCTTTCTCATATAAATTCCACTGCTTCCATTAATCATGAAATAGTTTTAAAAAAGTACTTGATTTTCAAAAGCTCATATTTTCATTAAAATGCAATCAATCCGTTCCATTTTCAGTGTACTAGGTAGGCTGTCTCTTGGACCACTCACTAAGTAGGTATACAATGTGTGTGATTTTACTTTAGGTCTTTATACAAGATGATGACTAAAATATCAAGCTGTGTATAGTCTGCTGATTTTAAAATTGATTTTTCTAAAATATGATGCTATGAAAATTGAATTTTATTATTGTATTAGTTACAGCTTCATGTTAGGTACTTACTGTACCCATTACAGTCCAGTACCGTTCGTGTCAATTCAAAAAAAATTAAATTTCAAAAATCGTTCTTTTATTTAAACCCACTTTTCCCTGGTTTTTGAGGATCGAGAATACGATAAAGTATTAATTACAGCTTGAAAATATGATCTTTTGAAATTAAAGTTATTTTCCTCAAAATATTCAGTTATCAAAATTGTTACAAAATCGCATGATGATAAATGATCTGGCCGACTACGAAAATAGCAAAAAATTTATTTCACTCGCTCCGTCTTGCCTTATCAGAGAGGTAAGATAGGGGTACCCCCTAGGGCAAGACGACATGTAGCTTCCTCCGACCATTGCCCTGTATTAGTTTTACGTTCATAATTTCTCTCCATTCTGAAACAAAATAACAAATTTAAATAGAAAACAAACCTAAAATATTGGGGCAAAATGGGTGGCTATACCCCCGTACCCCCCTTTTGCCCCGTAAAGTTTCTATCAAAGCTAAAATAATTTTGAAAAATACTCTTGATATTTAAAACAAATATCAGAGAACCAATAACTGCGGTGGTGGCTCAGTGGTGAGTCACTGGCATTCGACCGTGGCGTTCCGAGTTCGATCCTCGGAGTGGGCATAAGCACTATAAAAAAAAGTATGTCCGAATTTTAGTGGGTTTAAGAATGCCGGGAAGAGTGCCAAATGTATCATCTCCATCCAACTCACCCCATTAATACCGGTAACCAAGCCGGATGAGATCGGACATTTCGTGGGGTGCAGAAGAAGGTCCACACTCCTCAATCAGTAGGTCATTCAATGTCAAGAAATCAAGGGTTGATAGCCCTTGGGGGGTGTCGCATGACTGAGGATCGTGGTTCGGAACCCACGTTAAGCTGTAGGTCCCTCGGGCATGGCCCTGAAAGCGAACGAAGAGGTCAAAAGCCTAATTCGAAAGAATGGCAAGAAATTACAGAGAACCCATCTTGACGTAAAAAAAACACTCCTATTTTAATAACCTTATACCTACTTGTGTCACCCTTTAAATAACATAGAGTTCTTTTAACTTGAGTGTTTAGGAGGCAATGTAGTCGATTGGAGCCAAATGAGTTATTTGTCGATAGTATTTGGCGCTAAACGTGGTTTATTCACGTCATCAGATAAGTACCCTGCCATGCCCTCCTACTCCTATCTTGCGCCACTCTCCCCTATTATAATTATTAAGCTACTTTCCTCAATTTTTACTTAATTCATGTAAAAAATATCATTATCTTTAGTTTCTAATCTTTTTCTTCTCTCCCCATTTTTACATTCATCTAAATTTTAAATAAATAGATATCTTAAATTTTAACTCATGTGTAATAAACATTTTCGTCTGCGTAGTTATTTTCATAGTTTTTCTTTACTTTGTGGATAATATAAATTTAATTTTCTGTAAATTTTGTTAGGCTCAGACGACCTTACCTTTCCAGATTTTCACAACCCAAAAAAAAACAACAAACAAGAAAGAAAAATATAAAGAACCACGTATCCAAAAGTTATTATGGTTAAGTCGCAGAGCAGTTGCTTTATTTAATTTTTGAACAAAAATTAGTTCATTCTTGTTGCTCTCACGCATTACTTTGATTCTGTCGATCTTCTTCCGATAAATTTGAAAAGAGTATTGGGAGACCTAATCCGAAATAAGTGAGACATGGCGATAGATTGAAACATAATAAAGAACTTTAGGCTTTAGTATTGGAAAAGGTCTCTTTATAGCTATAGTAGCTGATATTTTGTAAATATGATATACCTAATTGCGAGAAATATTGGAATTTGTTATTATAGTTATTCTTAAAATCCAATTATTACAATCCATATAATCTTTATTTTAGCAAGTCCGTATATTCTCTGGAGCTCAACAAGACAAAGATGGTTCAGTATACCCCACGGGTACTGGAAGGCTATGCCACTGGACTCACACAGGTGACTCTGATGCAGATGATTTTGATTCGTTTGGTGCCTACCAACGAACATTACAATTGAAATGTGACGCGGGTGAACCTGGTTTTATTCAATGGACTCCTGACAAAAATACTCCTGATACTGTCTATTACCAGGTATTTAGCGTTTTAAATAATTACTCCAAAACCTATAAAAGTTGCTTGAAAATTGGTTTGATATTGATATTGCAATTTGACCAATTAGAACACCATATAACCTAAAGAATTTTATCTTCTATAACCTGCAGCTCCTTAGTTTTACATTTTATTTTGTCCTAAAAGTTTAAAATACAATTATTAATATAAACAATTTTATTATAACATTTTAACCTCAAAATAATAGTGAAAAACTTACATTAGAAGAACTTGACCCACGCACTATGAGAGTTATTAAAATAATAGGCAACTTTTATGGCTCAAGCTAGTTAAGTCTGGTACTGGTACTTATTAAAAATCAAAATGATTCAAGACCTGTCTTTCTTAGTTAAGCAGTTTGATCGTAAATTTTGAAACTTATACGATTTAATAATAAATTTTAGTGTTTCACCCATCGTTACCTTGGCTGGAAGATAAATGTACTTGACTCATGTGATGTGCAAGCAGCAGCCAGCGAACCCAAACCATCCATAGTTAAAGCTCCAATTAATCTGGAGTTATTTTCCGACAAATCCAATGTTGAACTCGAAGCCAGCGCATCCATTCAACAGGAAACAAGGGTAATACCAAATAATCTTATAACTGAAGAAATTTCATCCGATAATAAAAAATCTCAACCTACAGTTTCAGAAATCTTAACCACACTAGACCCAACACCCACCAGCCAGCATAATGCAGACAAGATACCGAACACGTCATTTTTGTATCAATCACAACAGAACCATCTTATCGAACCATTAAATCAAGTAAACAGCTTCGCATTACCATACCATACTTCAGGGCATTATGTTAACTATAACAAAGACGCATCAAGCTTTCAACCCACTCCGACAATTGACAATATCGAAGACTTTTCTATTAAAATTCTAAAACAATCCGTTGTGACAAGTACAGACAATTCTTTGACGAACTTTTTGCCACAGCTAAGTAATCCAAAACCACAGACAGTTAATAATATATTCGACCTTGCTTCCAAATTTAATAACAATTATTTTAAAGCTAGACCAGTAAAACAACAACAAATTTTGTATATGCCAATGAAGCAGACATCTCTAAAGAATCAGAATTTACAATACTCAACCGTCCTTAACGGATATAAGAAAACATTTTTAAGACCAGTGACCCAGAAAATGCACACTAATTCAAACTTCAAAACATTACAAAATAAACCACAGTTACCAATGAACACATTCAAGGTCTCTGCTCCAGTACGTACACAGTTCTTCCCAGGAAATGTTCCAATGGCAGAGATAAAAAATGTAGAAGTTTCCCCACAACAAGCTTCCACTGAAAGAGAACCAGAAATTCAAACAGCAAGTACTTTAGTCGCTGTCCATCCTATTGCGAATGAAAACTTTAATTTTAAAACACCAATTAACACTGGATTTAATTCGAAGAGTTTGACTATAGAGGGAGGATTTAAACCAATCATTGGCAAAGATATTGGAGACCGTATTGATCAAATTAAGCCAGAGGTTGATTTGGGAGGACAGATTGGAGTTATAGAGGTAAAAGGCAAGAAATTTGAACAATTTGAACCATCTCCCACTGATAAAGTTACCAAACAAAAATATAGGACCGCTGTGGAGACGAGAGTAAAGAAAGATAAATATAAAATAGTTGTTCAACCAGAAAGATTTATAGATTCTAATGTCGAACTAGAAATGGCAGCTGCTGACCGAGTTGATTCCTTTTATTTGCCGCCACTAGGACAGACCGACAAGCCGAAAACGTATCCTGCAAAACAACCATCAGAATTAGATTTCGAAACGCCACTATCAAATCCACACCTAATTGTCGGGCCTTCTCTTTCAGAAGCTCCTGATACAGTGGTAACATATGATGGTAAAAAAGTATCCGGTGCAAGTCTTACAGCTAAACCGTTTGAGAAATCTGCTATTTTGGGACAACGTGGATCAAAAGCTGCAGAATTAATTAAGGCTCATCCTCAGTTTGTTCCCTTCAAGGGAGAGCTTCCACCCCTGAATGCAAATGTCCTATTTGATACTAACGCTCGACACCCAAACACCCACACTGGCGTTTTAAGCAGAAACCTAGACACTCCATTACTTCCTCCGTCTGTTTCTACGAGATTGACAAGAGTCAGAAGAGTTGCTCATCACACTGTTGAGCATACTGCTGAGCAGATGAGACAATTGAATCAAACAAAAAGTAATGCAACTACCAGTGGATCAAAAAGCTTGATGCAATTTAACATCGAAGTTAGTTTAGTATTTAGTATGGTCTTATTAAAAACATTCTTTATAGACTAATTAAACTTTATTAATTAAAATATTATAAATTTTTTGATATTTTGTAAATAAATATTCTAAATTTTACTGTTTTACGTAAAATTTTTTATTAAATTACTTATAGGTAGTCATTTGGACATTTCAGATATATATTTAGATGGAAATAAGTTTGACCACAGGAATTAAACAGTATAGCACTTATGCATATAACTTGATAAATGCATTAAACTATTAAACCGAACTAATGAAGTTCAATTAATTTCGATAGACTTTTTGGTATTCAACAGGCTTCGTTCGTTAATCATAAATACAAAACCCTTTGGTCGGGTTATAGATGGCTAAGTTAAAACTGGTTCCTTATAACTTGGGCTGGTGGCTAAGCTTTCTCATATAAATTCCACTGCTTCCATTAATTATGAAAGTTAAAAAATTACTTAATTTTCAAAAGCTCATATTTTCATTAAAATGCAATCAATCCGTTCCATTTTCAGTGTACTAGGTAGGCTGTCTCTTGGACCACTCACTAAGTAGGTACAATGTGTGTGACTTTACTTTATGTCTTTTTAATACAAATTGAAGGCTTAAATAATTAAATATCCAGCTGTGTAAAATCTGCTAATTTTTAAATTGACATTTCTAAAATACGAAGTTATGAAAATTTAATTTAATTATTGTGTTGGTTACAGGCTCGGATACAACTTTATGTTAGGTATTTACTGTACCCACTACAGCGCAGTGCCGTTCTTGACAATTAAAAAAAATTAAATTCTTAGAATCCGTTATATTATTTTTCCGTCGACCGTGTATTTACATCCGATATTAACGTTCCCAAAATCATTCCTTAATGACCCCTATTAATGCATGATTTTCTGTAAATGCACGATTTTGGTAATTAAAATTAAAGGCAGCCATGCAAACAAATCAACAAAATAATAAAACGTCAATCCAAAACGTCGTCCGCTGTCATTAGTATTTGTAGAATTATGAAATCTGAATTGTAAAATAAAAGTTGTTAACTGTTTTTCTTCACTTTAGTAAAAAATACGGTCGACGAAAAAACATTGTAACCAACTCTTATACTAAAATGCGATTAATGATCTCGAACATTAACGCGTGAGCGTAGCGAACGCGTTAAAATATTTCGATCATTAATCGCCATTATTAATGTACTTGTTGGTTAAATTACTATAAACAACCCACTCTTCCCCGGTTTTCGAGGATGGAGAATAAGAAAAAGTATTAGGTACCTACCTATTGTATCCATTACAGCTCAGGGCCGTTCGTGTCAATTTAAATACCAAAATCGTTATAATACTATTTACACTTCCTATCAGCATAACTGACAATATAAAGATTTTTGGAATTTAATTTTTTTTTTAAATTGACGGGAACGGCATTGCGCTGTCATGGGTACATCAAGTACCTAACATAAAACTGTAACCAACACAATAATAAAATTTAATTGTCATAGCTTTGTATTTTAGAAACATCAATTTTAAAATCAGCATATTTTACACAGCTTGATATTTAGCCATTACTCTGTATTAAAAAGACATAAAGTGAAGTCATACACATTGTATTTAGTGGTCCAAGAGACAGCCTACACAATAAACTGGAAATGAAAGGTAGGTATTACTTAAATTTTGATGAAAATATGGGCTTTTTAAATTCAAGTAATTTTTTAACTATTCCATAATTAATGAAGGTAATTGTTGTCAAGTTAGTTTAGTATTTCCACCTTAATATATTGCTGTAATTCTGTGATCGTTTTTACAGCATTGTAGGTTTATGGTAATTTTGGAACGTAACAGAGACAGTCACACAATCCATCATCAGTGTAACCTAAACAGTAACTGGCAAAAAGTATACACCATGTGGGAAAAAATGTATTAAATTTAACAAATTTATATTTCGATCATAAGTACATGGTGCATGCATGCTTTCTGTCTATTACTGTATATACCGGTTAAAATTTCGTTACAAAATTTGGTCCATTTAAGTCGGTTTGGTATCACCCTTTAGAGCTCTAATATACGTAATAATTTTCTTTTATATAAACGAAACGGGTTTCGAGGGTTAATAAAGTATCAGAGATTTCGTACGTTTAAATCGCAGGATGGATAACTATTTTTCATTGGGGTCGGATAGAAACCGTAACATGTCAGCTTGCTCTACTGTAAAATACCAAACACATTAAGTTTACTTAAGTAAATGTGTGAATATTTAGTTTTAAGGAGTTATTTTTACAAATAAATTTTTTTATATAAATTATTGTGTTATTTCTATTATTGGGTGATCAAAATTATAATTGACGTTTGCTTTCCAATCTTCCTATAGGATGTTTGAAAAAGGTCTTTACAAAAATAAAAATTATTATCCTTCAAAATATGCACATATTTCAAAATGTGTTACGCGAAAACTCCCCAGCACAAATCGAAGGCACTCCGCTCGGCCGTATTTTAGTTTAGCTCAAGATTGACCTTATGGATTTATATTAAATTAGAAGATTACATAAATGAATTGAAAATTATATAAGTATAAGACCGAAATAGACATCGCGCTCTCGGAAGTTAAAAAGAGACAAATCCAGTCGTCGACTTTGCCACACTTCGCGTGCCAGCGGTCAGTGGTTCAATAGGAATTTATGGAAACACAGTCCAACAGCTCATCCGTAAATCATGCATGCGCTTGCAATCAAAACTTTGCGTTAGACAAAGAAAAACTTATTACAAAATATGCAGATTGTATAACATTTGCATAAACATTTTGTTTAATTAGGAATGCCGAATTGCCCGATGCCCTTAACCCTTATTTAGTTCGTTTATGTGTGTTTTTAACGTGTACTTATGTGTGTTGTGACTATATTAAAAAACAATGACTTTAACCGTTCAAGAAATATTACAGTTTAAAACAAGATGTGCGTTAGCATATGAAAAACGTTTTATTCAGTGGCGTAGCAACCGCTGTATCAGCTGTATCAGTGATACAGGGCCCACTGGCCTGGGGGGCCCACCAAAAGGAGGCCTAAACTATTATGTTCTGTTTGTTTTAATTCTATTTTAACCGCTCCCCTCTCTAGCCGAGGGGCCCACCACCTGGCTCTTGATACAGGGCCCATTCAATGCTAGCTACGCGACTGCTTTTATTAGAAGTATTTAAAATTTTAATGACCTCTATATAGACGACCCTGATAACACACCCTCTAGTCAACGCCTAGCTACTGCCTTGAATTACAAGTAAACATGCAGTCTAAACTTGATTGGTGTTAAAGCTCGTCTAAGGTAATACTAAATTTGAAATAAAGTTTACCTAAAAATTAAAAATAAATAGACTCGAGTTATCCTTAATTAATCCGAGAATATTGGCTAGTGGCAACTCTGCCCTTCCGTCAAGCTTAGGTTAACTTGCAAATACACAAAAATGATTGTAAGGACCAGTTTTATAAGGTGCTTGTATTAGATATCCGAAATATTCTTATTTATTAATAATAAAGATAAAGGTATTTATATTAATCAACCGAGATTTTTGGGTTCAACTCGAGTTTATAAAACCGGACATAACTACGATAAATATGTAATTATGAGGATGCATTTAAACTGAAAGTTTAACTTACTCCAATGCCTAACAAAACGTTAACCGCCGAATCCGCACTTTCGCGAGTACTTTAATGTAACCTAATTCATTTTTAGATAGGACGACATACCTTTTCTTTGTGTCTAAAAGACGTTATTGACGTTTGATCGACGGTCTGCTTGACGTTTGGAGGACTTTTGACTTTGATAAAAAAATAAACAAATAATCAAAAATTTATTAATTTGTTATCGCAAATAAGAGAAGCGTATCACAGTCAGTTAAGTTTAAGTATGAGTAGGTGTTATCAAAGTTGTAAATCGTTATTTTGTCATAATATAATTAAATAACTTCTCGCGAAACCTTAAAAATGAAAGTTAAAGTAGACCTAAAAATTTGTGGAGTGTGTGGTGATAAAGCACTCGGTTACAATTTTAATGCTGTAACATGCGAGAGTTGTAAAGCGTTTTTCAGAAGAAATGCACTAGTGGAAAAAGAATTTAAATGCCCCTTTACAAATCAGTGTAAGATAACAACAGTAACTCGAAGATTTTGTCAAAAATGCAGACTCGACAAATGTTTTGCAATAGGTATGTGTCGGGACCTTATTATGTCAGACAAAGACAAAGCTCAAAAGAGGCAAAAAATAGAGGAAAACAGAGCTAAAAAGAGAACAATGGGTACCTCTAGACCTAGTGGCAAAAAAATCAAAAAAGAATCTGTTGAACCTGATTCACAAGATTGTGAACTATATAGCAGCTCAAATACTGATTCGGATTCAAAAGATACAAGTTTTTCAGAAGGATATCAGCCGAATAACCCCAATATTGTTAGTGTTATCAATTACATAAATAATACAGATGGCTTAATAAATGATGAGAGAATAACCTCCTCTAATGATGGGCTTGTCTCTTCCAGCAATGATAGTCCATCCTTTGAAAATGTGTTAAGTACTAAACAAGTAGAGTACAATGCTGAGAATAGTTTACAAAGTCAAATAGATAATACATTATTTAATAATTTAGTGAATAATAATACTATGGTAAATGACAATATGCTAAGAAATGATTTATCTAACGAAAGCAATTTTAAAATACAACAGCCAGAAAATAATATAGTGGACGTTACAAGAGATGTAGTAAGAGATGTACAAAGGTTAGTATTCGTATTGAAATAGTTTAGATGTTTTACTATTAAATTTTTAATAATAATGTAGGACTACATAAGTACTACATTGAATAACAAAATAAGTATTTGGAAAAGTAAGTATTGAATATAATAGTTTTTAGATAGGTAAGTATATTAATCTAATAAAATTAGATACCTTATATTTATCTGTAGACACAGGTGTAGACTACACCTGTTTAATCTCAAAATAAGTTGGTATATTTGAGTACGTAGGTACCACAGACTGAGTATTATTTCTGGTGATTTTTCGCAAAAAGTTGATACAACTGTAGATGTTAGCAAGTAGTGACTTTGTCAATAAGGATACTGTTTCTTTGGACAATAATAGTTATTTATGTAACATGTGCAAAAAGTGTATGTTTATTGCACCCGGCATAGAAGTTATTCACCGAGACGTAGTCGAGGTGAATAATATGCCATGTGCAATAAACACACTTTTTGCATATTTTACATACACTATTTTTTCTACGATCGCTTTTTTATTTAACAAAAAAGTTTAAAATTTCATTTCATTTATTAATTCATGTTAAAAATTACAGGTTGCAATGTACATACGTCAAATAAAACTACACAATACTAAGTCATTACAAACAGATATAAAACCTAGTTAAAAATCGCATTAATATAAACTTCCTAAACTATCCTTTATTAAAATATTGAAAATATTCTTCATTAGAATAGAATGCATTACATATTACAATTTGTTTTACTTTCTCCCGATACTTCGAGTGGTAAAGCCCTTATATCTTTGGGTAGAACATTAAAAAATTTCACCGCCCAATATCCTGGGCCATTTTGACACCTTTTCAGCCGCCAATACGCAGACACCAAATCACCCCTATTTCTGGTCTGATATATATGAATGTCCTCATGAAATTGCTCTGTATTACCTCTCCTTTGGGTGCAAAAGTTGTAATTCAAATTTAACAATGGATCATAGATACCTTTGACTTTAATTGTTTGGAAGGAACACGTCTGTCATTCCGCCATATTGTTTTGTGATACACATACTATTAACAAATTGTTCGTTTCCTAGGCAATTTACTTTATTGCATACTATGCAATAAAGTACTTTATTGCATAGTATGCAATAAAGACCTACTTTTGTCATTAGAAATGCATACACAAAATGACTTTTTTTTGAACGATCGTAGAAAAAGTATATTTTGAGTTTGCGTCTGTCACATCTTTACAAACACAAAAAAAACTGTCAAAAAATCTTAATTGTCATTACTTTACTTACTTACATTACTATAATAGACAAAGAGGCAAATAAATATGGTTTTAAAATTAAGATCCATTACAAGGTTGTAATTTTTAAATGGAACACCATTTATTTTATAGCAGTTTTACGAGGGGTCATCCACAAATATTTTAATAAATAATTGAATAGATTCTGCCTTTACTAGATGGAACTCCATAATTTACTATCTGAAGAAAACTCTAATTATGTAAATTCCACTATATTTAAAAAAGCTATTAGTTGTTGACTCAACATGTTTCCATACACAGTTTCTTTATTAAGAGTACTTAATCTAACTTAGGTGTAGTTTTACATAACTAAATGGGGTTGTTGATTAATAAATAATATTCAGTTTAAGTTATTAAGGTCTAATTGCCAATTTAAAAGGTGATTTGTATTTTAAGGTTTATTTATTTCTTGGAATTCCAGCAAATTAAGTTTATTGCCCTTATTTTCAGTATGAAGGATTTGGAAGTTGTAATTAAAATTATGAAAAGATTCAGATAAATGATTTGTATAAAGAGAGTAGGTTTTTCCCAAAGTAAAATGTAAAATCTTTTCTAATTATTTTTGAAAATCTTCTACCAGATTGACCTATGTATGTTTTGGGGCAATCTTGCTTGACAGGTTCTTTTATGAACACAATTGCCATTGTCCTCTGCATATAACTTTTTTATTTAACATCAAAGTTTATGTTTTACATTGTTAAATTTAGCCTTAAAGTTACTTCATGAATAAATTTACCAAGAACTTTACAAGTGTAATGACAGCTTTAAAGACTAAGGTATATTATTGGCGATGTCGAAACATCGAAGCTTTACATTCAAGAGACTAAACCTGAAAACTGATTCTTCTTAGTCATACTCTCAAAGATTATCAATGGTTTCACAATATTATCTAAACAAATAAAATAAAAATAATTTACTCAGGTGTCTAAATGATTAATCAATCAGATAAAGATATACCTATACCTAGTTTACTTTTATCAGTTTAAAGGAACTGAATCTTATGTTAGGACAGTGAAAAAATATAAATTTATACTTAGAATGGCTAGCACTTATTCAGAAGTTGTATTTGAAATATTTTCAGTGTAAGAAAGAACCTTTCCATATTTTTTAGTTCGGCTAGTAAGGGTTTACTACCATAGATGTATGTATACGTTACAAGATTTATTTTTAGATTTGACATTATTGACAGATCAAAATATTTAGTAACATTACTTTGTGTATTTTTAATATTTTATTCCAAAATCCTAAATACAGTCCAGGAATAAACAATTTTGATCAATGTCTATCATTCAATTTGTCATAGTTTGTTTCTCAATGACATACACAGACAAGCAGAATAGATGGGTTCTAGTAAGAAAAATAATGTAGGACCGTGGATCATGTGTTTTTTCTTTACTAGTGTAATGCCCTGCCCTTTTCCTAACCTCATTTCTCTATTTTGTTCTCTCTACTACAAGAGCAGATGCATTGCAGACTGAGAAGGGGAACTGGGTCGGTCTTAGAGCACTAACTATCAGTAAAAAAACCATTATCATGGTGAATAAAAATATATTGTAAGTTGAGAAAATATTGAAATATAACAATCTTGTTTCCAATAGTCCAAATTAATATACTCTTAATCCAGAATCCCATGTTAAACTTCTTTAAAATACAGCTTTTCAAAATAATGTTAAAATGTATAAATTCATTTCTTCAAAACAATCATGAAGGTTGGCACTAACAGTTCCAAAATTTAGTTTCATTATTAACTGTTTCTAACTCAATAGTCATTTAAATTAAATCATAGTATTCAAAAGGAGCATTTACCTACTGTTTGTAAAGTATAAATCTTCAAAATAACATAAGTAAAATTGTTTAATCTTCAAAGGGAGCATATTACACTGCTTCTAATTTAATTTCTTAAAACTCATTATCGGCTTCTTATTAATTTTCTTCAAAAGGGAGCACTATAACAGCTACAAATTAATTTCTTAAAATTTCCAGGAGTTATTAAAAAGTTTTTACCTTTTCTACAATGATGATTTTTCATATAAAATACCAATAAGGTTAAACACTCACTTTTATATTTATATAAAATATTTAATTTATCTTGGTACACAAACTGTTAAGATTTTATGTCTTGAGGCTGGACTAGCTGTCGAAACGATTTAAACTTAAAAAAAAACTTTTAATTACTGCGATTGAGGGAGATCCGAACCCCCTCACGACTTTACTTTTTAGAACTTTTAACCTCGGTGACTTTTTGATTTATTTTCTGCTTTTTACTTTTCGACTAATTTTGACTACTGAAGACTGATCAACTTTCTTGAGTAACTACTACTTGTGCAACTCGTGTAACTCTTAAAGAACTCTTGTAACTAACGCCTAATTAATTATTAGTTGTGTGTATTTATAATATAGCTGAAAGTGACGTATTGTTTTTGACTATGCGTTGTTTTTCTCGCGATCTTTGCTTAATATTCTCCAGGGTCTCAAAACTTTTCTAAACACGAAAACATTTTTGGTAGACGTGACTAAAGTCGCTCGGTACTTGTTTTGGTTAATATAGAGTACTCAGCGCCGCGCGCTACACTAGAACTAAACCTATATTTGCAACAATATTCCGGTAAAATATGACCGTTCTGTATGGTATTATAATAATGGTAATGGGTTAATTACCCCCCATGAATAACTAAAGGTGCCCGAAATTTTAATTTTCTCTAATTGCAATAAAAATATTCGCCTGCGGCATTATTTTTATTTGGCCTTATCCTCACCTTATTGCCATTACTAGCAATACGAATATATGCAATTTTTTATGTGTCGATTTTATTATAAACACAACATGTAGAATCTTCCTTTATTGCCAATACTTTCTATTGAAAATCAATCCGCACCTCTAATAATTGCTTCTAAACCCTGCTTCCAAAAGGCTTCTTCACAACTTTTCCTCAAAAACTACATCACATAAACAGCACTCAAGTTTATTATTTAACTGGTCGATCTTAATCTGAAATGAGGCGTTTAAGAACCTTCCATACCAGCGTGAAACGCAGCATCGTTTTCTGTCTTGTCTAATTGAGAATTTAATACAAAAATGTTGTTAAGGGGTTCACAAGAACTTCTAGTTCGGCGGATGATACCTTATTTTTTTCAAAAAAAAAACAATTAAAAATGTATTTTAAGTTTCAATTATATAGGTTCAAATTATATCATCCGCCATGCAGAATATGAAAATAAAAATATTATGGCCTTGATTATGGCTATTCACCGATATTATCTTAAAAATCTCCACTGACGCCGCGCCACTTAATTCTCGGGAAATTAGTTTTTATAATATTTTGTATATAAAAAAAAGACATTTGAATGTCATCGTCAGACACAAGTATGTAAATGTACTATTTGTTCGTGATAACTCATTGACTACTGTTTGCTCTTAAGTATGGGCTTTAAAACAAAAAAAAAACGTCGATAGCTCAACTCGTTTGTATAGGGTCAACTGGGGCTAATGTGATACAGACAAAATAGTGAGGCTATTATGATACAGCTACCTTAAAAATACTTACAGTCATCAAATTAAAGTAAGAAAAATTGGTAAAGTAGAGAATTATATACTTAATTATAAGTCGTATTCACTTTTACAAAAATGTAAAACGTTTAAAAAATTAAAAAATATTTCTACTTCAGCCACAATTTTTGCTTAGTAAACTTTTATTTTATTTTTACTGCAGGCAAAATTATCGATAATAATGTATGTGTTTATGGTTCCCGTCATATAAGGCCCACTTAGGGCTTTAATTTGAAGCCTTGTTTGTTAAATTTGAGCAATGTGAAAGGTATATTCAACGTTAAAGTGAAGGGGCTATTGTGATACAGCAACTGGGGCTTTTCTGAGACAACCACAGGGACTTTATATTAGCCAAATTTATGGGCGGTTTAAGAAATTCAGTAGCATACAAATACGTGGTTATGGTGAGAAATATAGATAAGAACGACATGGGACTTATTTCAGAGAATAATAAGAAAACGTTTAAAATTAAAGAAAACGATATATCGGTAATAAACAAGGAGGATATACTTGCTAAACTGCCCGTTCCCAATATAATCGGGAATAGGGAAAAATACATTTTTAAAAAAGAAGTGCCAGTGTTTGAGACCATTTAATAATTTACTTTTGTTTATTTTGTTCAGTGTTTCGTTGTCTGTCTATGTTATTTTCGTTGGTATTTTATAATACTTAGACCTCGACTTAGACATTTAATTTTCGTTTGTTGCCTTTCGATGGAGCTAAGATTTTTATTATATTATTATAAAACGCTTCGTGAATTAAAAGTTAATTACAACATTTGTACTTTTTTTTTTAACAATCCCACATCTAACAATCACATTACCTATTATAATTTTATCAATATCAATCAATAGCTTTAGTGAAAAAAATACATGAAATTACTTTCTTGTATCTAACTTAAAACATACTTGAAGGATGGCTTTCAAAATTGCAGGATAAAGGACAATAGTATATTATATTAGTCCCACATATTTGAAATCTATCTCCACTACAGAATTAAAGCGCTGTATCACAAAAGCCCCTTGCTGTATCAACAATAGCCCCAAACGCGGGGCTATTTTGATACAGCATTTTGTTGTTTTTTTACGGGTTTTGTTGTATTTTTCCCTCAAAACGGGGTAGAGAACCTCATTGCTTACAACAAGGAATTTTTGGAGATTTTTAAAACTTAAACCTATATTTTTTTTTGTTAAAGTTTTAATTTTTGTATAATAATAGCCCCAGTTGACCCTATGCGGGGGGTGTAAATATATATAAATTATTTTAAGTTTTTATGTATTATAATAATGTTGATGAATGAAGCTCATTAAAAAAATACAACATTTTACTTATTATGTGCTCATCTCCTTTTCCCAACTTAAGACGGCGCTGCGCTGGCCGAATCGGCCATTTAATAATTAAAAAGGGCCAACTCTAATAACAATAACTGGAGACGGGTCGGCAAGGGTTGTGTTCGGAATATAGTCTGGAGTCCGATGACGAACAAATTTTGTGAGGAAGGTGAATGAGATAATTTATATTTATATATATGATTTATATATAAATAATATGACATACACAATAAAAAAATTTGGTATTTTTAAATGTTAAATAATAACATTTCTTAAGAGTTAAAGGACTGCTTTATTGCGACAGAGCCATGGCCCCGTGTCCCTTTAAAGTTTGTAAATAGCCCAGAAAAAGTGACAAGGGTTGTTTGTATGAATTATTTTTATTATAGAGTGCGAAATGACACCTATTATGAAAGTAACGTTTCAGCTCTATAGCGGCTTTGTTCGGATATATGGTTCAGCTGGTACTTGGAATGAATGGGTTGAAAAAAAGCAGATAGTTATGACAGCCCCTTGAGCAGGCTAAAAATTGTGTAGTGTCACTGTCAACATATTATGTAACTACTCTTTACAAAATTTTGTCCCATGAGTCCATCTTCAGAAATTATTTTCGTCCAATTAGAAATCTACTACATGACAAACAACGTTTAAACCCTTAGCTATCCAGTGATACCAAATTTGTACTTGTTTAATTAAATATTAGGTGATATTTTGGGACAGCCGACGACCTGCAACTATTGTTCCTAACGTTCTTTAACAGTACAAAAGTCAAATGTACTAAACAAACTACTTCCTGAACGGAAGTAGAGTTTTGGGCTTGCATTGTCTTTATTTGTTTCGAATCACAACGTTTTAACTGATAAGTATCTCCAGTCGTCTTCAGGTGAATAGTGTTGCAGATTTAATGAAAAATCGATGAACTATAGGTTCTTCAAGAAAATATTCTCTGTTTTTAAAATTCCGAAGTCAAATATAATATATTAAATTGATCCCACCACGCTAAAATTTGCAGTATTAAATTGCGATCTTCTTGACCCGAATTACAAAAAAATTAAGCAAGTTATTAAATTGCTGTTTTCACCAATGGAAAGCTTGTGTCTATGCCGGTGTGGGAAAGTTATTCGTTATTCGTAGAAAAAGCTATAAGATATTGAAAACCCTGAAAATAAAAACTAAAGTTCATGGTATTGTAAAAAAATTGCCATTGTAAAGTCAAAATTTCAAAAATTTTTAAAAATGTATTTATAAAAATAGTCAGGATTTCGATTAAGAGAACGCAATATTTTTGGTCTAATTTAATATACAGGGTGTCCCAGTTAAGGATGCACTCTACAGGGATCTCGTAAACCGTATAAGATACAGAGACGGTTAAATTAGAAAAAAATGGCGTCCAATTAAAATCTGCAACATTGTGTTTTCAAATTTAAAAAAGTCCTTCTGAAGATATTTGGGCAAAACCGAATTTTCGCGATTTGTTTTTTTTTCTGACTCTATTTGAAGAGATATGTTAAAATAAAGTTTACATTCTCATGACCACTTTCTCTCCTTTACAAGTTGGTGTAATTATATTTTTAATCCGACGTTTCGATTTTTCAAAACCATCATCAGCTTTGCCTTTTTAAATAGTCGGTAAATTTTATTTTAGTATTTTTAAATTCTGCTCCTCCTTTATAATTCAGCGACGTATCACACCTAGTATTAATAATACGTTTCGAACTTATAAAGTTATCATCAATAAGAATAAGTGCTTATTCATCTTGTCTCTATCAACTTTCTTTTGTTTTCAAAGCAAACTAAAAATAATTTGACTCTGAACGTCGACTACATATCACATCCAATTTTTCTTGAATCATGTTCCATTGGTCAGTCGCTAAGGCCGTCAGCCAAAACTTTACAAAGTCAACTATTCCACCTCTAACACGTTCAGACGGCACAATAGCAACCACAGCCGGAGATAAAGCAAACCTACTTGCTGAATTGTTTTCATCGCATTCCACTGTAGACTTCCAGGGAAAATCACCACCCAACATTCCCTCAGTTCAATCGCAAATGTCTGAAATCGTGTTCCGTCAGCGTCTTGTTAAACGGATTCTTAAAGGACTCGACGTCAATAAAGCTTCTGGTCCAGACGAAATTCCTATCATTGTTCTCAAGACATGCGCCGATGAACTTACACCAGTATTTTGTAGACTTTTCAACTTATCCTACAAAAAAGGAATATTTCCATCCTGCTGGAAGTCGGCGCGTGTCCAGCCCATTCCAAAGAAAGGTAAAAAGACCCTGCCAAGCAACTACCGACCCGTCGCATTGCTTTCAGTAATTTCAAAAGTAATTGAGAAAGCTATTAACCAACAACTCCTAAAGTATCTGGAAGGGCTTAACATTATCAGCGACCATCAATACGGTTTTCGAAAGTCCAGATCAACAGGTGACCTTCTGGCATATGTCACCCATCTTTGGAGCAACTCCATCGAACATCATGGAGAATCCCGGGCTGTTGCACTGGACATCTCTAGGGCTTTTGATCGTGTTTGGCACGATGGGCTTCTAAGTAAATTGCGATCCTACGGTATGCCTAATGGATTTTGTTTATGGTTAACCAGCTTCCTTAAGAACCGTTCTCTGCAAGTGGCGATTGACGGGTTTCTCTCAGACACCTTCACCATCAATGCCGGTGTTTCTCAAGGGTCCATATTGTCGCCTACCCTCTTTTTACTGTATATTAACGACCTTCTAGTGAAAACCCAAAATCCAATTTATAGCTTTGCTGATGACAGCACACTTGTCTCATCTTTTACCTTGACTTCCCAAACATCCGCTGCCGACGCACATCTTCGCAGGCAGCATGAAGTATTGCGCCTCAACAATGACCTGGAAGAAATTTTGGCTTGGGGTGACAGTAACCAAGTCGAATTTAATGCTAAGAAAACACAGGCAGCAGTCTTCTCCAAAAAGGTTAACATTGCAGAACCGGATATAGTCATGGCAGGACACGCAATTCCCCTGGCACCGTCTATTAATTTGCTGGGGGTCAATCTGGGAGGTAATATGTCTTGGCATGATCACGTTGCCGCAATTGCCAGGGCAGCTGCACAGAAACTTGGTGTACTTTTCCGCACCAAAAGTTGTACACACCTCATCAACTTTTGACACTCTACAAAGCCCAGATTCGACCATCATTAGAATATTTCTCTCATGTCTGGAGCTCTGCACCCAAGCACACCCTTCGGCTACTGGATTCCATTCAAAGGAGAGCCGTTCGTCTGATCGGCGACCCCGAGCTGACCAAGACCCTCGATAGCCTGGAGCATCGAAGACAGGTTGGTGATTTGGCTCTCTTTTACAGATATTTTCATGGCAGGTGTTCGACTGACATTGCCGACTTGATTCCACCTAGAGCAATGCAAAACAGAAATACACGGCGAACCGCTGCCGCTCATCCATATGTTGTTCAGCTTAGTACTCCTCGAACTTCATTGTTCAAGAACTCTTTCATCTGGAGAACGTTATCGTTGTGGAATGAACTTCCTGAGGTCGTGTTTCCCAATGAATACAATCTTCAACGTTTCAAGACCAACGTTAATCGCTTTTTTCGCACTCGCACCGCTCCCAGAGCGCCTTAAAGGATTTTTCCTACAGTGCAGGTGTTTTATCATAAAAAAAAAAAAAAAAAAATTTATTAAAAAAAAACTACACTCACACTAATCTGTCATATGGCAATAAGTATTTATAATTCATTTAAAGAAGTGCCTGTTACAGCCTACTTGAGGTCTAAGGTTGAGACGGTTAGATAAGGTTAGGGAGATTGAAAATAAAATTGTTTCAAAAAAGATGAATTTGCACTTATTCTTATTGATATTATTATTTATTCCGAAACGTGTTATTAACTAGGTATGATACGTCATTCATTGAATTATAAACGAGGAGGGGAATTTAAAAATAATAAAATAAAGTTTCCCGAATATTTAAAAAAGCAAACTTAATGATTGTTTTGAAAAAACAAAACGTCAGATTAAAAATCTAATTGCACCAACTTGTAGAGGAGAAAAAGTGGTAATAAGAATGTAAACTTTATTTTGACATATCTCTTTAAATAGAGTCAGAAAAAAAAACAAATCGCGAAAATTCGGTTTTGCCCAAATATCTTCAGAAGGACTTTTTTAAATTTGAAGAGATATGTATCTTATACGGTTTACGAGATCCCTGTAGAGTGCATCCTTAACTGGGACACCCTGTATATTAAATTAGACCAAAAATATTGCATTCTCTTCACCCGAATCCTGGCTATTTTTATAAATACATTTTTAAAACTTTTTAAATTTTGACTTTACAATGGCAATTTTTTTACAATACCATGAACTTTAGTAATTATTTTCAGGGTTTTCAATAGCTTATAGCTTTTTCTACAAAAAACGAATAACTTTCCCACACCGCCATAGAGACAAGCTTTCCATTGGTGAAAACAGAAATTTAATAACTTGCTTAATTTTTTTGTAATTCGGGTCAAGAAGATCGCAATTTAATACGGCAAATTTTAGCGTTGTGGGATCAATTTAATATATATTTGACCTCGGAATTTTAAAAACAGAGAATATTTTCTTCAAGAACCTATAGTTCATCGATTTTTCATTAAATCTGCAACACTATTCACCTGAAGACGACTGGAAATACTTATCAGTTGAAACGTTGTGATTCGAAACAAATAAAGACGATGCAAGCCCAAAACTCTACTTCCGCTCAGGAAGTAGTTTGTTTAGTACATTTGACTTTTGTACTGTTAAAGAACGCCACGAACAATATTTAAAAAATAGTTGCAGGTCGTCGGCTGTCCCAAAATATCACCTAATATTTAATTAAACAAGTACAAATTTGGTATCACTGGATAGCTAAGGGTTTAAACGTTGTTTGTCATGTAGTAGATTTCTAATTGGACGAAACTAATTTCTGAAGATGGACTCATGGTATAAAATTTTGTAAAGAGTAGTTACATAATATGTTGACAGTGACACTACACAATTTTTAGCCTGCTCAAGGGGCGCAACTTTTTTTTAATTTAACCATTTCTGTATCTTCTACGGTTTACGAGATTCCTGTAGAGTGCATTTTTATCTGGGACACCTCGGTTATTGTCTAGCATTCAATGGAGGAATATTTGAACATCTTCTTAAATCCTAAAGTTCTAACAATTTAATAGTACCTACCTATTAATTAGTAAAATATTGAAACATGTAAAATGTCATAATTAACCTTGTAATTGGATACTTTATTTTAGTATTCAGATTAATTTGTACTCATAAATACACCTTTAATATTTTCGATGTACGAATTTTTATAACAATAAAGCACACATTTCAAAATGACAGCTTTATTTGACAGTCATCTTTTACCTTGACTGGTGCCCGCAAATACGGAGCCATAAAAAGGAGAAATAGTTAAGAAGAAATCGGCGATAACCCGTAAACGGGCTCATCAAAAATATCTAAAGTTATTCTTTTGAATGTGGGTTTTAGTGCTCTTTAATAAACCTAAATAGAATTTTTCTCTAAAATAATTAGGGAAGCCAATAATTGACCCCATTTAAAATTACATGGGATTTCCTGTCCCGCTCGACGATGCAACACCCGGTATAGATATAATTTCTCATGGAGCTGATAACCTTGAAGAAGAATTTAAAAATATTGGTCGGAGTGTCAGAACGAAACATTTTTATCTACAAAGTTTTTAGACATTTTAACTTAAAATATAATAATATTGATAAAAATTAAAATATTAGATTAAAAAAATGCAAATAATTATGACAGATTATCATCAAAATATTCATTTACGGTATAATAGGTTTTTTTTCCAATATTAAATTGTTATCATCATTCTTGCATGAGTCTTACTTCTAATGATGCTTTATATACAGGTCTGGCAAAATACTTTTACCAACAGGCGCCTAGCGGACAAAAAAAAAGAACGTAATATAGCAGCTATAAATTAAATAAAGAGAAAACCTACTTCGCTTTGACAAAATCATATCTACTCTCCAGAAGGATTAAAAATTATCCAGTGTGAAAGAAAATTCCGGACGAAACTTAAGAATATTTTATAACTAAAGCCTACTATACACTGAGCGAATTTTTTAATTACACTATTGACCTTTAGGCACTGGATTTATTATTTATTTTACAGCGTAAAACTTTCCTTTTGTATTTTTTAGTGTTGATTTTATATTATTTGTTTGACTTTATGTTTAGTTAGTGTGAATTTAATATTATTTGTTTAACTCTAGGGTAACTAATGACACATTTTTTAGAACTATATGTAGTACGTCCCTTAACCGTAGTTTCTATTTAAATTTTTTTTTGAATTTTAGAATATAAGAGTATTACTTATTGTAAAACTTTTTTTGCTTTGTCAACGAGACATTGTCTTAGACAATAAAGCTTTTTTATTTGATTTGATTTGAAGGGTCATCATTAACGGAATGAGAAAGCAAACTTGTCCTTTACCTTCTTTAATATATTATGAAAACAATTTTAAAAAATTATATAAAATAAATATTTTTTTGTTCATAAATTTTTAAAATATGTTTATATAAAATATATTTATACTGCACCTACCTAGTATAAATAGAGCTATAGTTACCATACTTATTTATTGTTCACCTAAAGATGACTGGAGATGCTTACCAGTTGAAATGTAGTGATTCAAAAACAAATAAAGATAATACAAATCCAAAACTCTACTGTTGTTCAAGAAACGTCATTGTCTCCTTTAAACAGACACTATGGTGTCGTTTGTTTGTTGACCGGTACCAGTGTTATGTCTTAATTATCTAGTGACTAAGTTTTTGACCTGCTAGCCCTGATGATGGGTTTTTACCGAAACGCGTAGGCAGTAATTGTTTTTATAATATATTAAAGAAGGTGAAGGACAAGTTTGCTTTCTCATTCAGCTACTTCGCTTTGATTTGCCGGTCTACCAGCATCCGCAGACGGCGCATAAGCAGTCACTTTTTGAAGGGCGGTAGTTTTGAGAAAAGCCTACCTCATCATGTCAGGGATTTGAGTTATTCATAATAAAAAAAAATGGTGGTACCTATTGCCCCCGTACCTACCCCAAAAAAAATATCTACGCGCTTGCTGTCAGTATTATTGCGTAATAAACTAAAGTATGCAAGAATCTCTAGGTCTTACTTTACAAATAAAACTGATCTCTTTTTTGCAAAATAAAAATAGAACCTATTAGATATTAACAATATTTTTGGGGAGATCCCGGAATAATTAGGAAAAAATACTTTGCTCCTAGTGTTACACCTTGGTTGAGTTTATCAGAAAGTCTCCTATATTTTGGCTGCCATTTTGTCTGAAGCACACAATAAGCAAGTTCGGTTTTTTCCCGCCTTTCGGAAATTTTATTTTTAAAATCGGTCAAAAAATTCTCCGACGAAAAATATGTACCTCCATTTGCTCGTCGATATGATAAACGAACGACATTTAGATTTATTTTTGTCCTTTTATGTCGGGTTGCACAAAGAATTTTAATAATAATTATTTAACCGGCAAGTTTGACTGTGACAGACGTAACATTGACAGAAATAATTTTCTCACAATCATACTGGCCCGGTTACTTTAATTTTTAATTTACTAATCAAGCACCTTTGAATGTGAGTATATATTGCCTGTCAAAGTCATTTATGTCACAGTCAAACTTGCCGGTTAAATAATTATTATTACAATTCTTTGTGCAACCTGACAAAACATTAAACGAACGGGCGCGGAGTAATCTGATGGTAAAACCGAACTCGCCTAATATCCATTAAAAATGGAAATGTTTTTATTAAACCATATTCAATTCCATTTATTGTATTTCAGACTGAACCCCCAATGCTCCAATCAAAACTACAACCCCATAGAATCAATTTTATCAGAAGCAATTAAACTAGAATATGAAGCATATTCGTCCATCGCCCAATCTAGTCCACAGTCAAGATCATTGAATGACGCTGAACGATCCAAACTCAACGAACTTATACAGGCAAACAAGGCCTTACTGACGCCTATAGATGAGGAACTGAGCCTTATCGGAAACGAATTTAAGGATGGTGTTAAGGTAATAAAATCTATAATATTTTAAAAAGCTGTATTCGTTAAAGTTTAAAACATCTTATGCATTGGAAAAGGAAAACTACATGGCAATGCATTAAAAAAACGTCTAGAAGGTGTCCGTAACGAGTGGTAAATGGCCATATATTTTCCTTTCTTCTTACATTCCTTTTGATCAAACGGATCTTTTTGCTTTTTTTGAGATAATTGTAAGAAATATAGCATAATACAGGGTGGCCCATTTGTCCGACAAAGTAATGTACCGTCTCTACTATTAAAGATGTCAAAAAAAACTTTTTATAAAAGGTATGAGGTATAAAAAAATATATATTCTAAAATTATTTTTAAACATACAGGATGGTCCAGAAAAGTAGGACAATAAAAAGATACATTTTTTAAAACTGATCACCCTGTATATTTTAGCATTTTTTGCTTCCTTACAACATTATCCATATGACGCCATATTTAGTTTTTTAATTTTTTACAACGTTGCCAAACAAAATGCAAAATTCTTAAAATTTGGGTAAAAACATGATAGTAAAAAAGTACCTGTATTTCTCAATAAGAGTATCGAAAATCGAAAAAAGCTCTTAAGTTTAAGGATAGAAAAACTGTCGTAAATCTTAAAGTACCTAAAATTTTGTTCAGGGTGTTTTCTGTTGACAAAATTTTAAAATACAATAACTCTGTTTTTTCAAACCGAACACCCTATATTTATTAGGCTCATCTGATAGATATTGTAAGTATCTTTTATTGTTAAATCATACCTATACCTAAATTTACTAGTTTTGCCAATATTTCGATTTTTATTTAAATTTTCGTGAAAGATACTAGTGTTTAATTTTCTAGTTAACCATGACCAGCAAAGTCAAAACAAATTACAGTCCTTGTTTATATTCTAGACTCGGCTCCTGCGTCGCCTCGTCCGTAAAACAACTGGAACTGTAATAAGTCACCTCCCGGACTTGTAACGTAATAGCATATTACGTATTAAGTGTGGTAAAAAGCATATTACGCACGAATGGAAAAATTGCAAAAGAGCCGCGTAGCGGCGAGTGCGTATTGCCTTACAACACGCAATACATACTATACGTTTTCTACGACTCTTACTAATAAATTAAAGATCGGTTTATAATTTATAACGTATTGATTTTAACTTCAAATCTCAAATAATGACAATGTCACTGTCAAATATTCATAACGCAAGATAGATAAATGCCACGATTTAAGTGGTTCAAGGCTAACTTGATTGTTATTCTAGGCATCATAAGGCACAGTAGTGCGTGTTTATTCTTTTCCTACGACCACCTATGAAAATGAGAAAAAAGCACGGTTAATTTGGCTAGAAAGCGCCGTATACCACACGCGTGTTGAAATAGTAGTTTGTACAACAAGAGTGGATACGATGTCCATATCGCACGAGGAAGTAACTTGAGCACGACGCCGTGGGCGGAGTGCTCAAGTTACTTCCTCGTGCGATATGGACAATCCACTCGAGTTGAACAGTATATTTTTTCTACAACCAAACTTACAAACCTTATGCTAAACAATGTAAAAAAAAATTTCAGGTTGCCGGGCTCGAACTCACGACCCTTGGTTCCATAGTCAAACGCTCTACCTCTCGACTATCGAAACGTTAAACTAATTATGGGAAAACCAACTAATAAATGATGCTACATGATATTAATTTTCTATGCACATTCAGCAGGTTGCATTATTGATAAATCTATTATAATGCATTTTTCCTTGATTAAATTAAAAAATTTTCATTCTGGTTAATCTAGAAGTCAATCCAGGATTAGTTCTTCCTATGATATATAAAATATGAAAAAATTAAAAAACTACAAATAAGGTAAACACCTATTGACAAACTATAAAACCAGATATTAAGTGGAACATAATCCTAAGTATGCTAATTTCAATACTAGTGTTGATATTTTTTTTCAACACTAATGTTGCAATACTTTTTTCACAAATCAAAGGCTTTTTAATAATTCTTTGTGGTCGTAGGAAAAATAGTGTACATTACTCGTGTGAAAGTGATTATTTTAAAACTAGGAGAATTTCCGCACTCGGCTGACGCCTCGTGCTAAATATCTCCTCGTTTGATAGGTATCACTTTGATCACTTGCTATATAACATACTATTACGCACAGTTGTGCGTAAGAATGTATTTACTTATAGAGTGAACTGTATGTAAAACAATGTTTACTAATATTAGGAGAAGAAAAAATACTATAAGCAGGTATTGGTAAATATTGTTAGATCGTACAATCAACAATACTTATCTTTGTTATCTTTTAACTACACAGGTGTTTAAATATTTAGTGACGTCAGTTCATTAGAATCAGGATATAAAAATAATATAATAAAAGAAAAAAGTAATAAATTTAAAGCATACATTTTTTTCGCTGATATAAAACAGGTAAAAATCCTATTTGGATAGCAAAAAAATTAAATATGGGACACCACAAATTGAAAACATTATAAAATGCACGGATCTTAGTTTACATTACTACCATATTTTTATATTAGTGACACCCTGTATTTTAAGGATTTTTTTCGGTTTAACTATTTATAAAGGCCTTTTTACATTAGGTGCAATTGCAAGTAAAGGGTCGTTTTAGATGGGAAAAATTGCATCAGCTGATTAAAATGTCACCAAAGCGCGTGCTTTTAGGGAATTTTGCTTAAAATTGCGCCTAATGAAATAGCCCTTAAATTGGTAGATCAGGGAGCGTCGTAAACTTTTGAATTTCTAAACCTACGCGCGAGCGTAGGTTTAGAAATTCAGAAGAAGGTTAGCGAAACTGGCCAGCAATAATTATTGGAACTGGGCCAAACCACACAAATTCGTCCATTCGCATGAAAAGTAAGTTTACAAATCCTTACACTGGTTAAGACGGTTTAAGAGAGATGAATTTTTTTTTTATTGATGCAAGTTACAGTACATTCAAAATAATCAATTGATAAAATGTCATATCAGCTTTACTGTTTATTTATATTAAATGTGTTGTAGATACCAGGGAACCATCAAAAAACCGATCCTGCTTTACTAGATGTCATCAACTTGACGGCTATTGGAATTAGGCGATTTATAAAAATGGCAAAGAAAATTAATGCTTTTAAAAACATGTGTCAAGAAGATCAAGTGGCCCTTTTGAAGGGGGGATGCACTGAAATAATGATGATTTTTAGTGCTATGAAATACGATCCTACAAAAAACTTATGGAAGGTAAGTATTTCCATTATATGTGTGTATACCAACGACCTGTATAATTAGACCCAGGTGAAGCGGCCGTTTCGTGCTTGATTTATTTATATTTCTACGTTTTCACGTTAGATGGCTATCTTTTGCATTGAGTTGATTCCTTCTGATGGCGTTACTGGGTTTTCATCGCGTTTTTATTTCTTAATAACGCCTTGAAAGAACAGGCTCGCTGTACTGGGGGTCGCTTACGGGTTATGACTTTCTGATGAGTTCTAACAAGAACGAAACAGCCTCTCATTGTCTACCTGTGCCCCAGGGATTCCATTACCTTTGGCGTCCCTGTGTACTTTAATGCAAAAGATAGACGCACTACTCTGTCCGCTTGCCGCAAAGCTTCTTTTCTTTATTAGACCCAGTGTTTACTTGAAAACATATGCAAATTATTTGACTCAAACATAAGTTGAGACATTGGCAAATTATCATAACATAACATTCCTTAAAATATTTTTCTGTAAAGGCCTATTAAATTTGTAATAAAATTGACACAATTTTTAAGTTATGTTAATTCTACTTTATGAATAGTAGATATATGTATATTAAATTATTATATACAAAAAAACGGTTGCATTGAAGTTATATTTTTGTTTATTATTAACACGAAAATCTTTGTTTATAATATATTATATTTTATTAACTATAGAGATCAATTCTAGGTATTTGTAAATTTATACTTTGCAAGCATAACCGTTTTTTTAAATCAGAATTTTATTATATTTTTGTTCTTTCCATAGAGCGGCCAAATAGCATGGTTCCAAAATTTACAGTTAAAATAATGTTTATAAAAAATTTAAAATATTGTTTATAAATTTAACAAAAAACGAAATAATCAAAAAGGGACCGTTATTTGGCCTCTTCTTGTATAAAAGAAAAGAATTATTAAATATTGATAAAAAGAAATGACAAATGAAAACGTATTCTAAAATAAAGAACCCTTAACCACTTGTACTTGATTTTATTATACAACAAACAATTACGTAAAAAAAGTAAAAATTAAGAAAAATTTTGAATTCATATTAACAAATTTTATTACCTACATAAATATTAAAACAAAATATTTTACTTCTAAAAACTACTATACATATATCTAAGCTATATGACAACTAAGTCTTAAGAATTTAAAAATCGATTTTGCCAACCCAAACGCTTGTAATAGACTTTAGACCTGAAATATTAATACTTTTAGATTCCTTCAGTACAAGAAAGCCTAAATGTCAATGTAAATGTTCTTAAACTAGCCAAAGGAAACGCTTATCAGGAACTTGAAAGATTTGTAAGGACCTTCGATCCAAAATGGAGAGCCGACGAAAATATTATTCTTATACTATGTGCCATAGTTCTTTTCACACCAGATAGACCTAGAGTTATACACCAGGATGTTATTAAATTGGAACAGGTAAATCTTACAATTTTATTACTATTTTTTGATAATCTTTTTAATAATTTTAAATATAACCCTAAATTTTCTTTACAACGGTAGCGATAGGGCTTTCTTTCCAAGCCCCTTACTTATAATAGATGTGCCTAATGTCCCGATGTACGGGTTCCTAAAAGTTTTTAATCAGAAATTTAGGTCTAGTATAAAACCAATGTTATTCGTCCATTTAATAAATCGTTCAAAGGCAGTATGCACGACAGCTAATAAAAGATCCGAAAAGAACTATTTTTACGAATAAATAAAATTTTTCAGGCACAAAAATGTAAAAAGAGGCAAAATGCCAATCAAAAAAGCAATGACGTCAGAAGTCAATGGTCAAAATTAAACAGTCTAATCAATCTCCAACTATTCCTTACACTTTTTCTCTGGCAATTGCGCTATAGAGTAGTGCCCGGAAGACGTTGAATTATGTTTTTAATCGCTTTTATTATTATAATAAATAAAGATGGGGAGTTGTAAATTACGTTGTCGCTTAATCATTGAAGAGTGACGCACGAGTTAAGAAACACTGTGAATACTGTAGGTGCCTTTTTAACAGCCATATTTTTTTATTTCTTACTTTCTTCGGTGTTTTATAAACTAGAAAAATACGAATTAACATTTTTAACATTGTCCGATAGTTTACACTAAAAAAAAGTTCTTTACGGCCCCATTGTGAAAACGCTTGGCAAGGGGCACGTACAGGACTCATTATATGCTAACCAGCAATTAGCATTACCTATATAGAAAAGTGGTATTTTTAGACGAAACGTGGATATTTTCGAATGGAAGTGGTTCAAAATCTTGGCAAGATGAGTCTGTTAAAAGAAAAAAGGGGTGCGGTACGGGAAAGCGTTTTAATTTTTTGCGAGTTTAATTTTTTTTAAATTTTTTCTTCAACATCAAAAAGTGCTGACTATCATGATAATATGAATTTCGAAATGTTTGAAAAATGGTTAAAAGTTCAATTGATACCAAATTTGGATGCTGCATCTTTAATTGTATTAGATAATGCATCATATCATTCAAGAATTTTAAATAAACAACCTACTTCATCTTGGAGGAAAAGTAATATTTATGAATGGCTGGAAAAACACAACCAAAATCCTTTACCAAATATGCATAAATCGGAACTCCTATCAATAGCAAAGTCTCTTAAAAACCCAAAATATACGCGGTAGATGAAATACTGCGTGAATATGGTCATGAGGTTCTACGACTGCCACCATATCATTGCCATTTTAACGCAATAGAATTAATATGGGCTGGTGCAAAGTCTTATTATGAAAAACATGTAGGTGATGGTCTTAAATCCGACCAAGTACAAATAGTTTGGCAAGATTCGTTAGATCATATTACACAAGAGTACTGGAAGAAATCGGTGGAACATACAGAAATATTAATAAGGGATTGGTGGGATCGAGAACAAGTACTAGATGTCGAAGTAGCGCCAATGATAATTGCTCCATTCGAAGACGACTCAGACGATGAGGACTTTTCCAGATTTTATAAGTGACGATGAGAGTTTTTAGGCTATAATTATGAACGGTGTTTTTCGTTTACATTTTTTAGTATTCTTGGGTATTATATTATGCTTTTTTTATGCACATTATTCTGCATAGTCCTTAAACTAATTCCCAGTGTTTTCATTACGGTTTCCTGCATATTGGTTTGCGAATTTCCACTTTTTCTTTCATTATCGAAATAGTTTATCAGACTAAATGCCATTGTATTTTTATGTTTTAGTAGTAAAATTGTTAAAATAAATTGCACTGTTTATTGTTGTCGTTTTTAATTAAAGGGTACAGTAGGTATATAATTAACGATTATATAATTTTTTTGTATTTTTTTCAACTCCCCTGTACATTTTACAAAACTAATAATATTAGGTATATGTGGCTATCTTCGCGATAGCTAAAATAATGAAACTATTTTTCCTTCCTTCGGTATATTTGTAAATAATCTCACAACATTTTGATAGCCTCTGTGTTGTCTGATTTGACGCATATGATCAGTGACCTTTGGACCCGCACGTTAAGACCAGATCTGACTATACTCTATTTTTTTCAGAATTCCTACTACTATCTTCTGAGAAGGTATTTAGAAAGCATTTATGTAGGATGTGAAGCCAAATCTACATTTTTAAAACTTATTCAGAAGATTATGGAACTTCACAAAGTCAATGAGGAGCTTATAAATGTTTTGCTAAACGTAAATCCATCTGAGGTGGAACCCTTACTAATAGAGATATTTGATTTAAAATGACACTGATATTTATCTTTTGCTGTGGTATGTATAAAAATAAAAGTACAGGTAGTTTCCTGTCCACAGGATGGCCCGCATAGATGACCTTGTAGAAATGTGTGACAATACTAGACTAAGCGGTGACCATCGAATAACTAGGGTTGTTTCTGACACAGGTAGTATTCATTGTAACGATGCACAACCACCAGGATTGTCTTGTCAAAACCTGTAAAATTTAAAGACTATACAAGCGGATCTTGAAAACGGTAAGAGATACGAAGATGGTTAAATTGAGGCAAAGTTGCATATTTCGGGGCTTAATAATTTGGTAAAATAAAATTGTAAATATTCCGAATGCTTTCGGAAATATCCGAAAAACCCTAAATTTCTATTTTTGGTTTTTATTTTTTTTCGTCTTCATTTTTGACTTGGGAAAAAAACAAAAAACACTTCCGCGTAGCCGTTCTTAATGTTCTACAAGATGGCGTTATTAGTTTTCAAATTTAACGTTTCGTTCTTTAAATACCAACCTCAAGTCAATTTTTTTAAATACGGACCTGGAATTTTAAATACAGTTTTAGGGACTTCTAAGCTTTACAAATTTAATACAATTTAAAGTTTTTGAAATTTTAACGTTTTGTCATCTAATATCACATTTTTTCAAGTTATCTTTTTATGTCATTATATTATATATGGTCTTGGACATTTAGAGCCAAACCAAAAAAAAAATTTCTGATTTGAGAAATCCGTCCATTTTTACTTAAAAAGGCCTGATATTTGATATTTTGTAAGAGAAAAGAACAAAAGTCTCGGCCTCAAATATTTTTCGGTAGGTTTATTTTTGTTACTTACATGTTTCTCCAGGAACTGGCATTATCAGACCATATAAACAGTAAAAAAATTTGAAATTATTTTTAAAACAAACTTAAGCGCATTACAGTAACATAACTAGACTAACACTCTAGTTACCTTTTCTTTACTCGGGAGCATTAATTTTTTTCTGAATTACAGTATTTCTGTCGAGGTCTAAGGTAAAAACCATAGGGCTTAAAATGTTATATTAATAAAATAAATAATATACTAATAAAAAAAAGAATTACTTCTCGTGCCTTAGAAACTTACTTGCTTTCTAGAGTATTGTTATGGTAACTTTTATTGAAGTACAACGGCCTAAACGCCATAACTTCCTGTAATGTAATTTTAATATTTCAGTTATCCTAAAAATAATTGCTAGGGTCGTAATAGTAAAGAAAGAATAATTTGAAATACTGATGATGTGATATTTGATGACAAAACGTAAAAATTTTAAAAATCTTTAAATTGTATTAAATTTCTAAAGCGTAAAATTGTCCCTAAAAATGTTTTAAAAATTCCAGGTCCGTATTTAAAAAATTTTACTTGAAGTTGGTATCTAAATAACGAAACGTCTAATTTGAAAGCTAATAACACCATCTTGTAGAATATAAAGAACATAAAGTAGTAGAGTTTAGTATCCGTATAAGTACTAAGTACACTACTTTGTCCGCCTGCCGCTAAAAAACCTTCTTTTCTATTTACTTATACGGATACTAAACTCTACTACTTTATTTTAAAAACACGGCATTGTATTACGGGTTGGCAACGTCCAGTGGGTATACTGCAGCGCGAACTTATTTGAGTCTACAAATCCGTAGAAAAATTGTGGGGATGCGATAAATGTTGCCTATACTGGTGTGTTGGCCTAACGTATTTGGTTTATTGTTGCTTTCGTCGACGACTATCTTTTGCATTGAGTTGATTCCTATAGATGGCGTTACTGGGTTTTCATTGCATTTTTATTTCTTAAAAATATCTTGAGAACAGAGTCTCGCTGTATTCGGGGCTTACAGGTTATGGCTTTCTGATGAGTTCTAATAAGAACGAAACAGCCTGTCATTGTCTACCTGTGCCCCAGGGAACGCATTTGGCGTCCCTGTGTACTCAATGCATAAAATAGATGCACTACTTTGTCTGCCTGCCGCTAAAAAAACCTTCTTTTCAATATAAAGAACGGCTAGAAAGTGTTTTTGTTTTTTTCCTAAGTCAAAAATGAAGGCGCAAAAAAATAAAAACCAAAACTTAAAATTTCGATTTTTTCGGATATCTCCGAAAGCATTCGGAATATTTACAATTTTCTTTCACCAAATTATTAAGCCCCAAAATACGCAACTTTGCCTTAATTTAACAGTCTTCGTATCCCTTGCCGTTTTCGTGATACCCTTGTACGGACACGAATTTGTAGCACCCTGTATAGGGTTCTAACTTATATCCTAATGCACGTCATTTATGACCTAATTTTGAAAAATCACAGGTACCAATTCAAATATGTTTTGATAACGAGTAGCTTTGTAGAAATGTAAATTTTTCGTAAAAGTTTTAGTTGATCATCTTGTTTTTAAAATTGTGAAGGTCCGATGCTTTTTTCATGACATCCCATTATTTATAGTTTTTCCATAGTTTAGCCGATACAAAGTAATGAAATTCGTAACACTTTTATTGATAAGGGAATTTTTCTACTACCTTTCCAAAAGTCACTTCTAAAAATTGTTAAAAGTTTGAAAATGTAGATGGTGGATCATTTTTTGGATAGCGGGGAGCCTCTCCCCTCTTGACGCCAATGCGTCAGGGCAAATAACCTTTTATATGAATCGAGGCATCCTTTTGTTTTTATAAGTATAATTTAAAATGTGATTTTATTTTATTGTTAAAGAGATTAGAGTAACTATTAAGCTTACGGAGTTAAAAAACATTTCATATTATTATTAAGTATGTGCCAAAATAGCGATACAACGTGTTTACTAAATAGTAATAAATATTTAGCTCAGGGATTTACAAAAATATTTTGTATAAAAGATAGATTGAGATCTCCTGAAAAAATGTATTGATCCGTTAGGCCCAATTTTATAAAGTCTTCTTATACCTAGATTTAAACCGAAAAATAATTCTAAAATTGTAGAAATGTCAGAAATGGGGGATTTATAACGTGGGATTAACAACAAAGTTCAATTCAAGAGTAATCAACCTGGTCATAACTTGTTATGTTATGTTACATGATATTAAGTTATTACCAGGTAAATCACTTGTAACCGGAACTTTGCTCTCAATCCCACATAATAAAATGGCCATTTCTGACATTTCTACGATTTAAACTGGACCTCGGTTTAAATCATTGCTTTTGAATGGTGGAAGGTAAATTGGGGAGAAAGAGCAATAAAATAATTGTTGGTCAAAAAAAGGTACAGGTAAATTGGGGAGAACAAATAGGTACTTAGGCACTATTCTATTTACTGTTTAGAACATAGATATTTAAATAAAAGTCCATTTTATAGTAAAAAAATATATTGTACCTACTACTTATTAAAACTAAAATGTATTTATAACATAATTCATAATGGAACATGATTTACATGACTTTTGCCAATATAGGAAACACATTTGACAAAATGTAATCTTGCCATTTCACCATCTTTATATTTTTTTATATTTGATCTTAACAATTCTTGTTTTATGCGGACAGCTTTACTTTGTATTTTCTTGGGAAGTGAACTACTATTAATTTTAATATATGTATCAGTTTGGAATTCTATTAATACATTAATAAAGTGAAATAACGATGGATGCGCACTATAAAAATACTTATTAAATTTAGAGTGGAAACTCTCACAAGCATCTGTGGTATTCTCTGTAGAGCTACTACATGAAGCCCATAATATTAGTGGAAATCTAGCTTGCTCAGATATATAGTTGTCAACTAAATAATCAGCCATACTAATAACAGCTTTTGTGTTAGGTTGACTCTTTACAAAATCAAATACAAAACAATCTGACACTTCAATATGATCTAAGTAGGCCATACCAAATAAATGACGTAACCACTTTCCTACTTCACTATTTGGATCACTATATTCATTTTTTAGTCCAAGACATTGAATCTTTCTAAACCAAGCTTGACCTAAGTGAAACTTGCATCCCGTTATTTTCGAATTAGGGAAAACAATACCTATAGCCTTATGTATAGCTTGTTCATAATCTGCAACTACAATTTTTGGATTGAAACATAGTTTTGCTGAAGATATATGCTCTGTATGTGTCTAAATAAAGTAGTGTAAGATTCACTAGATTTATCTGGCAACAAGCAAAATGCTATAGGTATATAATGACCGTTGCTAATGGCATGAATTGTAAATAGTTGACAAAAAATTTAGCACAGTATTGAAAGGTTCCGTCTACGTAAATTTTTTCACATTCACACAGGTATTGCAAATTTGTAGCACAGGAAAACACTATAATTTTCGCCTTGTTCATCACAAACTGGCATAAAACTTTCACTTTGATGGTTTTAAAATCGAATGATTTCAAAATTTGGAAAACTTCATCCTGTGATTTAGGCAGGGTAGGCTGAAGCTTTCGCCGTGCATTGTAAATATTTTTCCTTATGAGACTTATACCTGTTGAAATATTTTCTAAATCGCCAGCGTTATCTCTTAAAACTGTATGAATAATTTTTGATGGACGTTCCGATATGTCGATCGTTGCTTTTCTTTTGGTACTGTTGCTAATTTTCTTTCTGCTAATTGTTTCGCTGGTGTAGCTTTCATGGTTGTGGTGCACATTTTCTTTGCGGGTAATACAAGTGTCTCTAATTGTATACAATTTTGCCTGACATTTTTTGTTAGTGCAAATCCAAAAACTTTCACCAGAGGTTTTTAACACACTTTTTTTTTGAAAAAGTAAAACCACAATACAGAATTAGGGCTTTGCCACGTTCACTAACAATAAATTCGAAATTTTCCATTTTTCACTGCGATCTATCACATATGTATAACTCAAAAGAATATACTAACCACCTACACTTACCTTATTTTATCTGGTATTTCCACTAATTACTTGTAGTACAGCCCTTTTGGATCCTACCTACCTATCTTTATACATTATCCCCAGTTTACCTGTGACAATTTTAATCCTTAGGTTCGCTTGGCCCCATTTTACCTACCCTAAAAAAAATAAATCCCGAATTTACCGACACCGCTGCTTTTTGCCCAATTTTATTAGGTCGATTTATTTATTTTTTATTGTGGGATTGACAGCAAAGTGCGAGTTAAAATTAATTTACCTGGTCATAACTTAATATAATGTAGCATAACATAACAAGTTATGATCAGGTTAATTACTCTTAAATTGAACTTTGCTGTTAATCCCACATTATAAATCCACCATTTCTGACATTTCTACAATTTTAGAATTATTCTTCGGTTTGAACTTAGGTATAAGAGGACTTTATTAAAGTGGGCCTAAGAGCGTTTAATCACTAAGAGCATAAAAATTAAATTTTTTGATAATATTTGTGTTCTAATTTTAAGACCGCAACATAAAAGTTAGATTGTATTTTAAATTTTTTTATAAGTTTAAATTAGACAGTTAAATTATATTTTTACTACACTCCATTGCTTAAAATCATTCTAACAAACCCCTTTTTTATTTAATCAAGATAAATTCCGTTTTGGAAGCTTACCAGAATACAAGGTATTAATAATGATCCTGTCAGCCTTAATTCTGGATTTATAAGAAAAGAGTATTGATTTCTACGTTTTTTTAAAATTTATTTTTAAGTACTAATAGAATAGGTTGTAAATAGAGTAGGTATGTGTTTAGTTTATTTATAGAAGTTGTTATGACTTATCCTGTCAATTAATAGATAGGTTCCTAAAAATATTCCCATATATTTAAGAATGGTGATTATGTTGTTAAAAACTACCTTCACTTTTTATCTCTTCTGTTAGATAATAATAATATTTATTGCATATTGCAATATTTGTGACAATCCTGATTTAGACATATTCTACAGACCGGGACAGCATACTGCGAGCGTAGGGAAATGTAAACAAATTCTTTTGGTATCGAGAAATGAAATAGATGTATGTTTATAGTCGAGGTGAGGGGTTTGTTTCCAGTGCGTCATCGAACATCACTATCTATATTGTCTGTTTAAAGGTTGGAGACAATGACGCAGGGGCGGCTCGTCAACAAGTGCGCTCGTGCGCGCGCACTGCCTAAGAAAGTCAAGCACCAGTAAAAATAAAATTTATACTTATTTAAAAAAATATTTAGGTACAGGGTACAGGTCATGCAATGTAGCATGAGCCCTGAGATGCGCAGATGAAAGAAAAGGAGAGTCAGTGTACGACAGAGATACCTAATACCGAATTTTAGTAAAGTACAGTCCGCGTAGAAAATAAAAGTGGGATTTGATTGATAAAGCCGTAGTGACTGCTAATCGTGTTTTCTAATTGGGCCCTGTTATGCAAAAATCAACCAACCAACAAAATAGTTAATTCCTTTTAATTATTTTTATAATAATTTAAATTATCGGAAATTTTTTCAACACTAAACTTAACTATTCAATATGTAAATTATATTGTAATTCTATTATTCTAACAGTAAAATTATTTTATATATTTTGACCATGCAAACTTTGATACATTGAGGGTTAGTTGCTTTTTGCATAATATGGCCTAATTATGTGTTTATTATGCTTTTATGGCTGCCCTTTCTCGAAACAATATACATATTTGCATCTATTCATATGTGTTTAAATTGTTGGTAATCCTCAGTAATGGGTTTTCCATATTTAATGAGCATTTATTACTTCGCATCCCTGTTTTTTTATAATTTTATTATGGCCGACACAATTTCGGCTTTATATAATTAAAGATGTATGTACATAACATATTAAGAGTCTAAGTTTTAAAAGTACATGTATGACTATTATATAATATTTATCAGTTTCATCTGTCTAATTCTTCTATTCCGGACAGAGAACCCTCGCTTACATAATCATCAGAGTCCTCGCTTGAACTGCTGTCAGTGTCATTCAAATGTATTATTAGGTTTTCTACAACAATATCCACCATGGGTTCGTTTTCCATATACTCTAATTCAAATCTTTTTGCTCGCTCGCAACGTGATTTCCACTGGTCCACCGAAAATTGTTCAAAAAAGTATATCGGTTAATTTCATAACATCTGTTAGATTAACCGTGACGTTTCTTGTGGCCGCAAACTCTTTTATCTGTGCCCACACTAGTTCAATAGGGTTAAGATCAGGGTGGTACGGAGGTAGTCGAACCACGGTGTGCCCCGCACTGGAAAATATTGCATCAATCTTATAACTTTTCTCCCTTGGTTTCCTCATTTTAATTAAACTGTGGAGTTCTGGTTTTAACATTTTTTCGTCAAATGGAATATTTCTCTCACGTAACCACGTTTTCATGTCTTCTTTTTTTGTTACAGATGTAGGGCACTTATTTATTTGCTTATTATGATATGGCGCATTGTCGATTACTACTACACTGTTCGGGCGTAAATTCGGCACTAGGTTGTTTTTTACCCACTTTTCATAATTTTCGTAGTTCATTTCATTGTGGTAATCCTCAGTACTACAGTGTGACTTCCATCTGACGTATGAATTTGGCACAAAACCATCTTCTCCTCCAGCGTTTACGATTATTAGGCGTGTGCCCTTTGATACAGGTTGTTTTACGCCTTCGTCTGTTTCATCGCTCCAAGCTTTTTCTGTTTTCACGCTTTTTGTTTGGCCTGGAAAAAGATTTAACTGCTCCGTATTCGATATTTTTGGCTTCTTGCTTAATTCGTTTAATTGCGCTTAGACTAATCTTTGTAGCGGCTGAAACACGTTCGTGAACCTTCCTGATATCAATTTCTGGTCTTCCTGTATCTGCCTCTTGTTGCATAAATTTTATTAAATTATAATAATAATAATAATATAATAATAATAATAATAATCAATTTTTATTAGCTCATTGAGCTATTTCAATACATTTACATTTTATCTTTTTCTTCATTTTCTTCTTTTTTGATAATTACAATCTAGAAAGACTATTATCGTATTAAACTTATATTATGTAAAATTTGTTTTTTTAATTTTTTTATAAATAATTTTAAGTTATATGTTTTAATTTCATTCCCTATTTTATTATATTCTATTATACCTCTAAAAAATATTGATTTTTGAGTAGATTTTAAATTTGTATGATCCAAAATAAAGTTGTTTTTTCCTCTTGTATTGTGAATATGAACTTCATTAAATTTTGTTAAAAAATTTTCATAATATGGTGCTGATATATTTAAATTTATTTTATGAATAAAAATCAAACTACGAAATAATAAAAAGTTTTCTATGTTCATCCATTCCAAACAATTTAGCATATCTGTTATCTTGGTATATTTATCACACCCCAATATTATTCTCATTGCTCTATTTTGTAAAACTTGTAATCTATTTTTATCTTGTTGTGAACACATGTATAAAATCGAACTACAAAAAACAAAATGAGGTAAAATAATACAATTAAAAATCATTTTTTTACTATAAGTACTTAAATATCCTCCTAATCTATTTAAAACTCCTATTTTTTTGAAATTTTTTTACAAGTATAGTCCACATGATCACGAAAGGTTAAATTTTGGTCTATGATAACTCCTAAATATTTAATCTTTGTTACAATTTCAATATCTTCTTTATTGATTTTAAAAGAAAGCTTTTGATCCAAAAATTCACTATATTGCTTTTCAGATCCCAATAATAAACATTTTGTTTTGTCGATATTAATTTTCAATTTATTTTCACACATCCATTTATATATAAGGTATAGTTTATTATTCATGTTATCTATTATCCACATTATATTGCTACTTGAAATGTAAATCACTGTATCGTCAGCAAAAAAATGATATTTACAATCGACTAGATTATAAACCAAATCATTAATATAAATTATGAACAGCAAAGGACCAAGTATACTACCTTGAGGTACACCAACAGTAATACCTTTTTTATTTGAGACATACTCATTACATTTTACAACCTGCCATCTATTTATTAAATAGTCATGCAACCATTTATATACCTGTCCACCAATTCCATACTTTCGTAATTTTTCTAATAACTTTTTTCTGTCAATTGTTTCAAATGCTCGTTATAAATCTAAAAAGATAACGGCCACCATTTCACCTTTATCAACTGCTAGTTTCCAATCATTTAAAACATACTGTACAGCACTTTCACAACTATATTTCTTTCTAAACCCTGATTGAAATTTTGATAATATTTTATGTTTCTCTACAAAATCCAATAACTGATAATAGACTACTCTTTCCAAAATTTTTTCGATAGCCAAGACCTTAAATCAGATGTATGTTATTTCCGAGGTACGACCTTTTTTTTTTTTTAGAAATCACTATATAAAAAACAGTATATATAAAACAGTAACAGATACAACAAATTCTGTAAATCCCTCGCTACTAAGAAATATTCGGCGCAGAGAAGTAGAGAGTTTCCAGACAAAGACAAACGCTTTTCGCTTTTGAAACCAATAAGTTTTTGCATCGATGTCACCATTTTTAACAAAGAAGAATAAAACACAATCGAGCCATTTTTCTCTCGTTTTTTTTAAGATATAAGCTTATCATCAGTGTCGAAAAATCACCAGAAATTAGACTTTTTTAAAAAGTTTTCACCAGATCACCAGATGGGGTTCAAAATCACCAAATCTGGTGAAAAATCACCAGACCTGGCAACATTGGCCTGGGCAGACTCACCGGCTGTGTGCTACTGTGCTGTGGTGTGTATTCGTTCGGCGCTCTTATGGATGGATTTTCGTGCGATTTTCCTTATGCGGATTGATCGGGAATATTCGGTTAATCGCCCGATGAGAGGGCGTCGCCGGGCGCTTTCTGAATACACACTTCAATCATTTAATATGATTGTTTTATGAGTTTTTGACGCGGTTAGATAAGTTTGGAGTTTATTGACGGTGCTGTGGATGTTTTTGTGTTGTTTTTAAATTAATAATGGCTAGTAGTTTGGATTGTGTCACACGAAGTGATATAGTTATGGACCAAAATTCTGTAGAGGACATTATAAATAAATTTTCGACATTCGATTTCCAAAGGAAAATTGACATAAAAAGATTAGGAAGGCCTACGCCGGATTTAAAATTAAATCAAACTTGTATAAAGAAAAAAGAAGGTCGATGTTTTATTAGACATTTTAATATTGACATTTACAAAAAAAACAAATGGATATGTGGGTGTAATATTAGAAACTCACTGTTTTGTTTCCCATGCTTATTATTTTATAATATAAACATGGACAAGAACTGGAGCCGTGTAGGCATTACAGATTTAAATCATATACAAAGGTGAAAAGGGGCGTGGCACCTCGAAAAATTTTTTTGCCTGCTGCGCACACCCTACAATAAATATCGCGAGCCGCCACTGCAATGACGTTACTTGAACGGCAGTGGAGTTTTGGACTTGCATTGTCTTTATTTGTTGTGAATCACAACGTTTCAACTGGTGAGTATCTCCAGTCGTCTTCAGGTAAATACTAAATAAGTAAAATAACTACAGCTCTATTTATAAAATAGCATAGTAGAAGTATCTTCAGTCGTCTTCAGGTGATTGCTAAATAAGTAAAGTAACTATACAGCTCTATTTATAAAATATATTAACTGATATAAAAGATAGACCAACTTATGTTCAAATAGATAAAGAAAAAGCTATCCTAAAATAACTAAATATGGTGTTCCTCGGGGAACAATTTTGGGACCATTATTTTTTAATATCTATATTAATGATTTGTTTAATGTAAATTGTGATATAGAAATTGATAGTTCCGCAGATGATACTGCAATTTTTTATACAGATACAAACAATAACAAAATTAAAAAAGATTTTAAAATAATAAAAAATTGGTTTGATAAAAATGTATTAACAATTAATTTTGACAAAACTAATTATCTTCCTTTTACTTTAAATCCAAATAATATGCCACAAAATATGAATAGTATTAAAATAAATGATGATATTCAAATTTTGAAAGTTAATCAAGTAAAATATTTAGGACTAATCTTTGACAGTAAATTAAATTGGAATTTTCACATAGAATATTTGAATAAAAAATTAAGAAGTTTACTACCAACTTTTAGAAACATTAAAAGAAATTTTGAGCATAAAACATATGGAAATATTATATTATGCATTAGTTAAAACTCATTTCTATTACGGAATTTTAGGTTGGGGAGGAATGAATAAAACTTTAGTTAAAAAATTTGAAATATTACAGAAAAGGTTTCTAAAAATTATATTTAATAAAGATTATCTTTATCCTTCAATAAAATTATATTCTGAAATTAAAAAAAATGAATATTAGACAACTTTACATTTATAACATCGTAATATACATATTTAAAAAGAAAAATTTTATACAGTTTAAAAACTATAACCATAAAACCTAAAATAAATAAGTCCATAGGACAAAAAAATTCCAAATATTTATGTTTTTACTTAAACGATTGTTTACCAACACAAAAATTAAAAAATATATTTCATTAAAAAAATATAAAGTCGAAATAAAAGCATGGATATTGGAAACACATAACTTAAAAACATTTTTGGAATGAATGAATAATATATTTTTTAAAATTTTTATATTCTATATCTTCAAAAAAAAACTGCGTTTATATTTCTATACATATAGTTAAACGTTTTTATTTACAATTTAACTTTTATATAATATTAACAAATATCTTTAAAAAACATATTTTAATATTCCTATATATTTATCATTTAAATTACTAAGATTTGCCCCTAACAAGCACGTCTTCGGGGGATCAAAGAAGAAGTTTATTAAGGCGGAACTTTGTGCAGCAAGAAATTTATTTGCAAGAGAGTCTCACCCGAAGTGGGCATACTAGCGAGCTTATGACGTGGTGAAAAATATTCCGTAAACATCGACACACACTGAAACCACGAGTCGAGGCGGCAGGTTCTTTCTTATGCTAATGAGTTTCGGTTGATTTTATTTCGAAGATGAGAAATTTGTTTTGAGGAAAATAAGTATTTTACTTGTTATTGTATTAGTTAAAATAATGTATCTAATCGTTATACGGATATATCTTTTAAATTTTGTCTTATTTTATTATTAAAGCTATAGAATATTTACAAAAATAAAGTTAGGTAGAGCAGAAAGTTTGAAGTGTTAATTAATAATAGAATAATAGGTATAAAAGCACCTGCAAACAGGGTGTTCGTGTTCCACCGGGAACCGCTTCGAACTATATATGGAAAACTATACATAGGAAAATTTTCAAAATTTGCCATCGTGGTAATGCTGATGGGGACGACCGGACTAAAAAAATTTCATAATGGTGGTACTAACGGTTATACCGAAAGTTAGTGTCAGCTAGGGTAGTTGGGTTTTAAAAATTAAAAAGCGGGAGGTGGATAGTGCCTGAAGGACAAGTTTTTTTTGAGGTGCTTAAAATAATTATATTGATGATTTCTAAAAAAAAAGTCGATACCCCGTTGATCTTACGCTGTGGCGTGCCTTTTATATTTCTTCCTCCTCTCATCAAACGTGCTTTCTAAAAAAAAAAGGTTGCCCCTCTCTAAGGCAGCTGTACAGTTATTAGACGTCCGTCGTGTTATCGGAAAAGCGGGAGTTTTGTTTAAGTGCGTGGGCGGCGGGAGGTTTAGTAAAAAGCGGGAGCCTCCCGACTAAACCGGGAGGGTTGGCAACCCTAGTATCAGCGTGTTTATTTTAAATAGAACATCCTATATATTATTACATTTTTGCATTCTACGTAAAATTCTAGGCAGATTTTGTACAGGGTGGGGACTTTAATTGGAATAAATTCGATATTATTAAAACTGCTGAAGTTACGCCTACAAAATTGGGTATGTGGGGTTTTGAAGCATGCGGAATTGAATTATAATGTCGGCGCAGTTGCCAGATTTCTCAGCTTTGCGCTACACGTAGTAATTTTAATATTTTAAATGGAATGCCCAATTTATTTTTATTGCAGTGCATTGGGCGTGTCCAATTTAATAAGATGCCAAATATACAAAATTCTATCTTCACTAATTGCTGAGCTATGGCAACACTGTAGTTCCATTAAATAGTATCATGAGAATTTCTATTTTTAAAGTTTAAATTAAATTGGCCATTTTGAAAAGACAAGAACTTTTCTTGAAGCTTGTCAATAACTTAGTAACTATGGAGGTAGACAAGCGTCCCGGTACTTTTTAAGGGAACTACAGTGTTGCCATAGCTCAGAAACTAGTGAAGATAGAATTTTGTAAATTTGAGATCTTACTAAATTTGACACTAATTCACTGCAATAAAAATAAATAGTGCATTCCATTTAAAATAACAAAATTACTACGTGTAGCGCAAAGCTGAGAAATCTGGCAACTGCGCCGACATCATAATCCAATTCCGCATGCTTCAAAACCCCCACATACTAAATTTTGTAGGCGCAACTTCAGCAGGTTTAATAAAATCGAATTTATTTCATTTAAAGTCCCCACCCTGTATACCTATACCTATAAATATCGAAGCGTTTTTGACATATTTGAATTTTTCTGTTAAGAATGACGTTTGCAAGCCTTAAAATAATTATCAATTTTTTCTATAAAGAAGCCTTATATTTATTTAATTTAAGCGGGATTCCTTGTTATAAAGGACCTGCTTTATTAGATTTTTTATAATATTTTGATAACTATTAATTCATGGTGTTTAAACAATATTAATTGAAAAAACTGCAAAAAGTCTTAATTTTATAATTACTTTTAGTTAAGCATTAAAAAGGGTAAGTTTGTATATTTCAAAAATGTTTAGTTTTCGAAATATTGCTAATTTAATATTTTTATATGGCAATTTTGTTGCAGATTTTTAGTTCAGTGACTCTTAGTTGTCTATGACGGCGTTGAAAAACAGCAATATCTAATTTTACCATTTGAACATTATTAATAAGCACATTGTGATGGCTTCTGCTTTGAAGATATCGATTGGCAAATGTGTCCCATGTTCTTAATATAACTTTAACACATTCTCCATAAATAATAAATAAATTTAAATTATCTTCGTTTGTACAATTTAAGCGCACAGACATGATAATTAATGATGTTTAAATGGTAAGTGACAGCTTCATAAATTTTTCTTGCATTTGATTGTTTTTCAACGCCGTTATAGCCAACTAAAAGTAACTAAACTTAAAATCTGCAGCAAAATCGCCATATAAAAATATTAAATTGGCAATGTTTCTAAAACTAAAATTTTTTGGGATATACAAACTTACCCTTATTTTTAATGCTAAATAAGGAATAATTATAAAATTTGTGTATTTCCATTTGAAAAACTAGTCTTTTTGCAGTTTTTCAATTTAATTTTTAATCGTATTGTTTAAACACCCTGTATATAGTTATTAAAATAAATCTATTAAAAATATCTAAAACGCTTAGACATAGGTATAGGACATGGTATACAAGATATGCCTAAATTCTTGCGTAGAATGCAAAAATGTATTAATATATAGAGTATTCTATTTAAAATAAGCAAGTTGACACTTACTTCCAGTATAACGGGAAGTGCCAACATTATAAAAATATTTTAGTCCGATCGCCCCCATCAGCATTAGCATATACTGTCAAATTTTCAAAATTAGGAGGCACAGGCCTACCCTGAAACTAAAGGTTTTCAGCATTGGTTATCAAATACTTCGTAAGGTCAATAGTTTTTCAATCAAAATTTTCTTATATTACAAATTTTTCACCGTGTTTATTTAAAAAACAAAAGATAAGTCCCGCTGGTTCCAGGATTTGTTGACTGTGGTTACTAACTCGCGCAGTATTTTGCCCGTCGCGTTCCGTGCCCTTATAATTATTTTTTTTAAAGTGGTATGTTTTTGACGATTAGTTGCGCTGCACCCTCAAAAGAGGAAAAAGTAAGTACCTAGACTTTTTTTTAGTAACACAGAAACAACAGGAGGTAGTACTGTATCGTCGCGCCAATCCGATACAAAATCACGGTATTAATGTTTTTTATAAACATAAAGTGATAGGGGGGTAGCCAAAAAGACGTGTAAGTTCTCAAAAGTGACTTCTATAAAATAAAATACTTCATAGCCTTTTCTACACTTTCTCCACCGTTCAAAAGTGGCTACAAAAAAAAACAAAACTTTGCGTTTTCAAGAACTTCTATCAAAAGTGATTCCTACAAAAAAAAATGTCGCAGTCGTTTCATAAACTCCCCCTAACAAAAGTTAGTAAAAAAATATATCTACCGCCCCCCCCCCCCCCTCCCCATGTTAGTAAAAAGTATATCATCTACACCCCTCCCCCCCCCCCCCCGCTCCCCCTTGGTCAAGAGACGGGGGCAACAGCCCTCTCTATGGACGCCCATGCCTAACAAAAAATTGTATTTTACTACTCTGCGTGGCATACTGTCCAATTTTTATTTAATACCTACCTAGCTTCTTAGAAGCATTGTCACTATACAGTAGTCTCGCTGCACCAAATTGTAGCTGCGAGCCAATAACATGGACAGATAAATATCATGTGACCAACGCCAAATTCGTGCCTGACAACTACTTTTAAATCGTTAAACCATGGATAAAATAATAAACACATTTCACCTTTAAGATGAATTCATATTTTAACAGGTTTAGACAGAAGCTCACTATATAAACAATATATAGAGGCTGTATAATAAGCATACAATATAAAAACAATCGATTAGAAATAGATTCATTATGCAACAGTTGGTTTCCTTACTCACTAAGAACCTTCATAAATGGCTTTATTTTATTGCACCTATCACCCTTTACCAAGACAAATTAAACTTTAATTTTAGATCTAAGAACTAATATACCAGGATTACCATACATCCTGGGATTTGTCATAAGTTCCCGGTGACCCAGTTTGAGCCTCTAATACCAATAAGCTATTTACCTTAGTATATTTTGTTCACTATCAAGACAATGGCCCATTTCGATAAAAAACGAAACAAAAAAAATTCAATATAGCCCATTTTTGATTGCAATACATCAACAAATCCACTGCATTTTGTTCAATTCTTATCCTTACCTAACATGAATAAGAAATTTTGAAAGCCCAAACACCCGTTTTGACAAAATGGTGAAAGCGCCTTAAACATTTTGCCTTCCGGCGCATTATAAACCATCTCGGTCTAAGCCGAAACATTTATGGCAACCCAGAGTATATAGCACAACTACTAGTTGCGTCTTTTTAAAATTGACGCTTAGATATTCTGTTATTGGCATTGACAATCCAAAAAGAAGAACATAAAATTTAGCCCAAAATTATCCCCGAAATTACTTCTTGTTCGACCACCTATAGTTTTTTTCAGTGTACCATTATTCTCTCTGGATGTAAATTGTTTCACGTCAGCCGAGAATAAATTCAGCTGTATATAGGCAACTTCTATATCATTACAATAAAATTTACCTAAAACATGAGTTGCGCGCTGCAAGATAACGGACTTATTACGACATTGTTTTGTCTCAATTTTTGAAGTCTTAAAGATAAGACATGGAAGTTCTAAGGTACATGGCTATTTTTTTGAAAAAAAATTCTTAGCTACGATATTAACCTTGGAAAAGTGCCTTAAAATACGCACCTTTAGTGGGCATTTTCTTATACATATTCTTATTTTTTTCAAAAAAGGGCTTTGTACCTTAGAAATACAAACATTCCTTTATTAAATTTTAAATTGCCCCGACAAATATATCAAATAGCCTTTGCAGAATCCTGCAGTAGCGAAACGGTGTTTTTCATCCTCTAAATTTGCGCGTGGTAGAGCCTTAAGGAAGATAAATAGACACATTTATTATATTATAAATATTGAAAATAAACATTATTATTATTTCGTATTTACCTGAAGACGACTGGAGATACTTAGGTACCAGTTGAAACGTTGTGATGTAAAACAAATAAAGACAACGCAAGTCCAAAACTCTTCTATCATTCAAGAAACATCATTCAAACAGACACAAATAATATGAATATTTATTATTTATTTTTCTGACGTACATCCCGTTTGAACAACTTCTATTCAGTAGCGGCGCCAAAAGAATGTTGAGATCAATCCAAGTTTACAATAGACTGTATTGACCTGTATAAATATATATTTACAATGACTTTGGTAAATAAATTTATTGGGTCCCAAACCATTATTTTGAATTTGATTTAAAAGAATATGCAAAATCCTAATAATTATTTTATATATTTTATTTATAAAGAGTTGATTTATTTTTATTATATTGTAGGTTTAGGTTAATTGTGTGATGGAGTACCTAATTTATGTGATATGAATGACTGTTTAATAAGGCAATAATGTACAAATTATAGTTAAAACTATTTTAGTCATAAATAAATGATGTTTAAAATATTGTTAATAGTGTTTTATTGTTTTTTCCTCTATTATATATCAAATATATTATACAGGGTGATGGTGACGGTGGATAGTACGTTAGAAGTATGTGAGGAACCAGCTAACAAATCACTCAGTGCTACAGGGTGTTACATTTAAAAAATATACTTCTGGTCACCTATTTAAGTAATATACAGTTAATTTGGTTACTTGAATAGGTGACCATAAATATATTTTTTAAACCTACTTAAATGGGCTATGTAAATAGTAGAGTTTTTGACTTAAAAGCCATTTGTAAAATTTTCTCGACAATTTAATTGGATTTCAGTAAGTGTGTCACAGTGGCGGCTCGCGGTCTTGAAAATGGTGAAGAGCTAGATATAGTGCGGATACTTACGGCCCGTATGCTCCGTTTCAAAGCTTGATCTCGCTTTACTAATCCGGTTTTTCTAAATCGATATTCATTGTTATGCACCATCAATTCCAATTGCTCGATTACTTAATCTTAGGCAATATATGGCAACATTGGAATTGTGGTAGAAACATAAGTGTCCATGAGAAAAAGAAGGAATGAATACCCGTAACATCAAATTTTTTTAAATTACTATTACTGCATGGTGTATGTGACCGATACGTAAAATGTAAAGTATAATTGAATTCAATTAATATTGAAAAAAAGAGAGTACCTACCAAATTTTACACCACCTCTAAAACAGTTTTTACTTAATTTAGTTTTCAATAAGTATATATGCCAGATCCTTAAGGATAAAAAACCAATCGTGTGTCCCTAGATGAAAAAAATCGTGCCTGGAAAGCTATAGACAAAGGATTTAATGCTAAGGCGCCAATTACTTGCTACAGAAGTAGCGAAACATTAAAAAGATATTATGAAAACAAGAAGAATAATATCTACGGCTAAGGAACCCAAAATTTATAATGTCCAAAATGTCTTGATCACCTTCAATAAAAATTTCGTCTTCTATTTCCATTTTTCCTACATTCCGACGAATTTTGAGGTTAGAAAATCACGTTTAAACCATGAGTTTCGGGGGGTTAATTTGATCACGATTATAATGCCTTTTTTTAACGGTTCATAATCGGGATTAAAGTCTTGATCAGGATTAAATCCATTGGTGCATACGGCCGTTTATCACACATTGACCCTAAACCCGTGTAACAAAACGTCTCTCTTATCCTCATCTGTCCAACGACTGAATAGAGTTTCCAACAAACTATGTCATTAATTGGATTCATTTTTAAAACACACAACTAAGTAGAGGTATGTACGTACACTACTTAATTAACTGAAAAATAAAAACAAAACTTTTAATCACACAGTAAATCACGTAAAAACGATATCTATAACCATAAGTTTCGCAAGGCCTCAAAATAAATAGGTACCTTAAGGTTAGGCGAACCAATTCTAAAACAATGGTGCATACAACTGATCTATTTTTAAATTGCCCTTCATCATAATGCAAATTGTTACATGCTGTTTGCGTGAATGACGTCACGTAACCATAGCAACGGTGAATATCAAAGTCATGTTGACCGTTTGGTTTTCACTTGCTTTGAGCTAACGGACACGGTCGGCTGGGGGCGCGCCAAAATACACGAGTATTTATAATTATTGTCCATCGGTCGAGTTAACCGTGGCCCTATTATGCATAGCTACATTCGAATTAAATTAATATTATTCGATTCGAACATAATTATTTTCTAAGGGCTAAAATGGTAGCTGTATTGGTACATTAATATTTAATATTTTTGAGAAACTTTCCTCCTGTTTTTTTTTGTGTAGAGGCCCTTCACCGGACGAGCCGCCACTGGTGTGTCATGACAAACTCATGTTTGACATAAAAATTATGCCACTTTCGTTAAGAATCGTGGAAGAGAACCACAAAATAGTCAAAGAGAACTATTTAAATGCCTTACTTATTTTATTTGGATAGTGTGATAAAATTATCGCTAGAACATGTAAAAAGTTTAATGAAATGTTCCAAATTCTACCGCCATAATCCTGAAATAGTTTCCTGAAGTACTCAAATTAACCTTTTACCACCTTATATATCGCAACTAGGATTTGGGCCTTTAATTAAAAGCCCCCAGGTGGTATTTAACTATCCACCAGAGTTAAAAAATATCGACATTTTTTTTAAGTTCCTTAAAAAAAATTGCAATTTAATTTTTATTTTAGAAGAAAGAGAATAGGTATAGGATAATGTTAAAGAAAGTTGTTAAGAAATTAATAAAGGGTTCGAATGTATCAATAATAATATTTTAAATAAATTGAGCATGTCCGTTTGTACAAATGACCAAATTTTCAGAACGATTCGTTAACTGGTTCGTCATATACGTCTAACGTACCATCCCCCGTGAATCACCCCGTCTACTATGGGCAGTTGATCCAAAAAGTGATAAATACGAAAAAAATCATTGTTTTTATTCTTATTTTTGCTTGTAAAATTACGGCACGTCGCGTTATGAAAAATGTAATCTTTTATACTTACACGGAACATAGAAAATACAAAAAATGTTAATTTTGTTAATAAAAATAAGTCCGCCTCTACCCTGAACTACAACAATGAGAAAGTAAAATTTACTAAATAAAACGCACTTTACGCCTAAAAAATATATTTACAAACAACCTTCCACTCAGTTTTTTTGAGACTTAAAAAAACATGCCCTTTGCTAATGACAGCCCTACATTCTTTGGTATCCAAAGCAAAACAAACATAGCGGACAAAAGAACCCACTTTAATGGCATTTTTTACACTTAAAACTAATAATCATAAAAAAAAAGTTATTACTTTGTTTTTAACTAAATACCTACAATCACAAATATAATTTTAATCATTGAGATATTCTAGATAATCTATTTAAATATTTAGGTATACCTACATAAAATCTAACCATATACACAAAATAAAAACAATACCCATTAGGAATCATGGAAAAGAGCAGATTTCCCTGCCCTAGTAACACCCACTGTTTTCTTTTTAACTGCAGCACTATCTTTTCTACCCAGTACAGGACTTGACCCAGTGCCCATATTCCGAATTAAATTTTTTAAACTTTTGCCCTGACTATCAATAATGTTGTTCTCTTGGGCTATAATATAAAAATCATCTAGTAGGTGAGCCGGTGGGTCCACTTGACCTGGTGTGACGTTAGCTTCTGATCCTCGGTCAATGAGCAGAGCCAATCTGTTTTTAAGCGATTCGTTTCTTTGCTCTAGTTTTAATATTTTGTTTGCATCTTCTTCAAAATGGATCAGAGCAGGTGTAGGCATATACTAAAAGAAAAAGCATAAAATGTTTTTTTTTCATATTTTTGAGTTTTCACTCTTATGATTTTTTTACTAGGTATATCTGGATAATGTTCAAGAACAAGAGCAATAAGGAACCTTTTATTTTAGTGACATTTTTATATGGCTGCAAGGTATTTATGTGCACACAAAATACAGGGTAATTCCTAAGTTGATACTTCTTTTTTAGCTGTGTATAGAAGGCATTAAAATAAACATTTTCAAATGCCTTTTTTCAAAAAACTTTAAAATAGGCGAGATACAGAAGTAAAAAAAAAGTGCGGGCCTGGTCATCAAAGCGTAGCCTCCTATACCTTATGTTGTTTTTGTCTTATTAGTCATGCAATTTACGGATCGGTGGTCAGTTATTTATTTGGCAATCCGCTGCAGTGTGTTTTCTGAAGCAAGTTAATTTTAAATTGGTGACACGTGAAAATGGTAAAATTTGAAAGCAATGAACTAGTAGATATGGTGCTAATTTACGGTGAGTGTCGTCAAAGTGCGGCTGCTGCTTTGAGATTATACGCAGAACGATTTCCCTTGCGGGCTCATCCTACACCCAGAATTTTTCTTATGGTATTCAACAGGCAAGTTTGGCAGAACCGTACTTGATCCATAGTGTAATAAATGAATTTACCTAAGTATTTTAATTTTGAGTTTATTAAAAAAAGGTATTTGAAAATGTTGTTTATTTTAATGCCTTCTATACACAGCTAAAAAATAAGTATCAACTTAGGAATGTATATTTATGTATGTATATTTCATACCACACTATAAATAATGTGAAAGGCCGAAAAATTATATGAAATTATCCCAAAATTTTTTGGTAAATTGATAATTTGTTTAAACAAACATTGTCTATGATGTGTTACTTATTATCAAATAAATATAACTAAAAATCTGTCAAAAGACAGTGGCAAAAAAAGACACAACACATCAATGTTTCAACTCAAAAAATTAATAACTTATAACTTACTTGAAATACAGAGGCCAGAAAGTTATGTAAAGATACCAGCAATGTATCCTGCCATTGCTTTGTAAAATGCAGAGCAAATGTAGGGTTTTCTTCTGGATTCTTGATATATGGCAAAACTACAAATCATTTAATGTTGTTTAAAAGAGATTCACTTGCTTTATCATTTGCATTATATGTGTTTTGGTTTCTTCTTGAAAATTTTAAATAAGACCATATTGTGGATTTACAATACCTAATTATTGGAAAATTATGTTGTGTTTATTGTAAATTTTAATAAAAATATTCAGTTGGGACCATCCGTATTAAACTTATATCTGCAAAACTGTACAGTAGACAATTTTATAAAATAATAAACAATTTTAATAGCATCATAATAGTACATGGCATTATTCAAATATTCAACTAACAAAATAGGTACCAGATTTACTTGATTAAGTAGGTATGTTTATTAACATTTTATTAAAAGAAAAGTATCAGTTTTGCTATCTAAATAGTAACAAAAAAGTTAAAACCTAGGCTCGAGTATTTGACTGGCCTATAAGGCCTAATCCTGATAATAATAATAATTGATATTTAATTTGCACTTGGCTAGTTATAAACAAAATTACATAACAATAAACATGATTGAAATTTGTTACATCATATAATATCTACTAGGTATTTAATTAACATTCGGTTAAAAGAACATAAGTTTGGTGATGATGGCTTTATAGAATATAGAAACATTTTAATATGCTTGTGAATGAGGTTATACATTATGAAACTAGGTAGAACTGTACTTACCAAACCAATCTTTCCAGTCACTTTGGTTCTGCAACTCTGCAGTCATTTTTAAAAAGAAGTCTATTACTTTATCTGGTTTATTGTTAGACACTGCATTTATCAGATATAGTTTTAATACTGCATTCTCTAGTTTTTTTACACCTAAAACATTATTTTAAATCAAGTGTTAATACAATTTACAAGTAACAGATTTAAACTTAACTATACAAAATAAGAGGTTTCCTTTGAGCTAAAAATGTCATTAGCCAAGAAATATCTCTAGAAGGGCATGGCAAGGAAGGAGTTCAAATTTGTGAAAGGTGGCAAAGCGTTACTTATTACTTAGCTGTAAGAGAAATCCAGCTAATTATTAAACTGTGGCTTAAAGTTACCTTACTGGCACTATAAAGTCTATATCGCGATAGAAAACGGCGTTTCGACAGTTGAAAGCCACAGATGACATTTACAGCTGATTCTAGTTTCGCCGAAAAGTTACTAGATTTAGGGTGGGCCGTAACAAGTTCACATATCAGTTCGTGTCCTATTATTTTTGTTGTTTTTTGGTATTTTTGTGGCTGTTTTTTATATAGTGTGTGTTTAAAAACATTTGAGATATTTTTAGACTTTTACATTACTTTATTGTAAGTAATTCCTATCACAATATCTAGTTAGTATTCAGTGAATACCTAATAGGTTCTTGACTTTTGTTCCAATTTGGATAACATCTCCAAAAGTTTCTTGACAACTTTAGATAAGAACGATGATTTAAATAGAAAAATTTGTAAAGTCTTCTTTGATAAATTAAAATGGGAGATAAGGAAATTAATATTTAAATATTTTTTTAGTTTGTTAATGGAACATAAAAATAGTCCGGTCCTGTCTTTTAAGCCAACCTCTAAACGTAAAATAGACCAGACGTCAACAGGGTGCCATAAATGACAAGTGACTTGGCGTTTTCTTAAAAAAATTTGACTATACTTACTTGGGACAAAATGACTCTCTAGCTTGGTGAAAATATGGTTATCGAAATGAGCCCACAACTCCCTGAAACCATTTAAATCATAACTGGATATGAGTTGCATTAACTGTTCTATAATTTTATCCACCCGAAAGCTTTTCTCCTTGTCCGATTTTAATTCATTATCAAAATTTTTAAGAGTCGTTGCAAAACCTTTAAACACTAAATATTCCCGAATTAACTCTTCCATGTACTGAACATGAGCCATTTGTAAACAATTTTAGCAACTACTTATGCTGATCTATACCTTTGTTCGCCTTTATTTTCCCGTCTTTCTTGCTACATCAAAACTTAAATTGGTATTTTGTAATTTTGTGTTTTTCTTATGCGTCGCCTTGGATCTTTATTGACAACAAACAGCTGTTCTTCAATTCAGTCCTTGATATTTATCCGATAATCGAAGAAATAAACAGACATATAATTCCGTTAAGGGCAAGCACAGAGAAAATTAGGGTGAAATTAATGTTGAGTTAGGACTGTCCACCGATAAGTTTCCCCCGTTCGGGGGCGTCCAGCGCGCTTTAGCGATATGGGAATTCAAGCAATAAGGCTTTATTGTTTGAATTTGGAGCAATTTAAAATCGATAAATATGGTAAACGCATCGTTTTAAAATATAATTAGGAGCAGATAAGATTATTTCTCTAATAATATGGTAATAATATACCTATGCTGAAATTTTTTTAAGGGCAGAATGAGTTATTATTGAACATATAAATAACATTCTCCATTTAAAAAATCAATATATTTGTAATAAAATGTTTTAATGGATAAGATTATAATGTACTTATGTAAGTAGGTACCTAATAAATGATTAATTATTGTAAAAATTTTACAAGACTACTTGCTTTCATAGGTTTGTCCTGTCAAATACGTATTATTAACCGAGTCGAATATCACATTGAAACTAAAAAAAACAATAAGGCAGTCCTCACACGGGAAAACTTAAAAGAAATTTAGTGGCATGAAGATTGGGCGACTAGCCAGTTGCCTCTCATCCTCACACGCGGGTCGATACTATAGTCACGCCAGTGGCGGCGTCAGGATTTTTGGAATGGGTGGCACAAGTAGGCCCGATTGATTTTTGAGTGAGCACTACGTGAATGACTTCTAAAAAAAACTCTTTGTTTTCTTCAAAATATACAATACTCCTTTCTCATCAAAACCATTACAAGACCGAATCCATCAGTTTTGGGTGTGCACTCATGTTTCTAGGGTGGGCCGGTGCCCACCCTGCCCCCGCCGCTGAGTCACGCAGTCGCGAGCTAAAGGCCGCACATTTATGAATTTCAGTTTAAAAATTTGTTCCATATTTATTATTTTGCCTCGATCCAGACGCGGATCCGGGGGGGAGACGGTCTCGTTCCCCGTTCCCCCCTCCTGAGCCTTACAAAATGGGCGGTTTTTACTCTGAGCCTTGAAAATTGTAGGGTAAAATATTTTTTTTAGCAGTCACTTTTAAGAATAGGGAGATTTTTATGGCCGGGATACGTTCTTTTTTTGTCCCCCCCTCAACAAAATCCTGGATCCGCCACTGCCTCGATCGGAGTAGCGTGGCGACCCGGTATGCCGAGTAGCGACATTCAAATGTACTTGCTGGGTAAGCTAGTCGCCCAGTCTCTTAATATCCAAACTACAGTTTCTTTTAAGTTTCCCCGTATGATAACTGCCTAACAGCCACAGAACAAATAAAAGTAAATTTGTGCGCTATTTGCTATGGCCCAGCAATGTATAAATGGCAAAAACGTCGCCAGAGTGTGACATAATGCGCGACGGTGTTTAAATTTAAATCGTCGTGAGTAGTTAAGTACCTTCCTAATATTCTTCCATGGCTCAACCTATTCAGTTTTCTGGATATACAGGAAAATTTGTCCTTCCTTTTCTAGTATCTCCATAGATTCATGACTCCATCAGGATCAGATGTTCAATAACAGAAGTTCTCGGCTTGCAGTGGCGCAGACACAAAAAATGTTATTATTAAAATGTTATTTATTGGTTACCCCATTGGCTTTGGACCGAGGTCCTTCAGCCGCAGTAAAGTTTACATATTATTTTTATTTGCTATACATTGTATGAATGTAATTAATTAAAAATATATTTGTTTGAACAAAAAAAAAATTAAAAAATGTTAAACGTGTTACCAACAAGAAAACTCACCTACATTGTACATCAACAAGATTATTTCAGAATATGATCTCTTATTCGTCGAGTAGAGTTTAGTTTAAATAAAACGAATACACAAGGTCTTGAAATTGAATTTTATTTTATTCTATGTCTACAGTTAAATTATCCTATGTCAATAATATGCTATCAAGTAGAAAAAGCCACAAGTTAAACCCAATAAAACTGTAAAATTGAAAAACCTGCGGATCTTTTTATCCTAGTAAGAAATGTCCTTTGACAATATAAATCTAAGAATGACAATCAACAATTTAAAAAATATATCCTACATTCCACTTTCAAATTACAAATTTTCATATTTGTAAGCTAACAGTAGATCGACAGTTTACCTACCATTCAAACTTATGTATATACATACCACTATGTTAACACAAACAGATATTATAGTATTCCATTATCAATTCTAGTTGTAACCTAGTGAGATAAAAAAAATTTCTACTAGGGCAGATTAAACGTCGATTAAAATACTTCATAACCATGTCGCTTAGACTGCTGCAAGATATTTTTTGGACTGCTTATTAACGTTCTAAATATAAAAACCTTGATAAAAACACTATCTATAATATTGCTGATTGTTAGTCCATTGTGTTGTGGCAGCATTATAATCATACTGTTGAGCTACTCTAGGGGGCGCTGTAACGGGTGCTGTCACATACTGTGCTTGAGTCGCCCCAGCATTTGTTCCTGAGTAAGCAGGATAGGTCTGAGCCGCAGGACTATAGGCAGGAGGAGTAGCATAGTACTGCTGCTGTGGCTGTGGTGGGGGTATGTGCATTGGAGGTAATGTTTGACTGTAGTTTGTTGGTTGCATACTGCCTCCTAAAAATAGAATAATATTATATATTATGCTAAATTATTGCTTTACATAACTTACTTATAATGTTTAATGTTGAACCTTTTTTGGACCAGGTGCATATAAATAAAAATATATAGGACATATGGATGTAGATATTTAAGGTTTATGTTTTAACTAGTATGTGATGCTTGCACAAGAAATTGAAATATTACCTTATTTGAAAATTTTAGAAAGCAGCTAAGACTCTACTTGAGAGACCAAACATTTTGCTCATACTGAATATTTTAATAACTCAGTATAGGCTGGTTCCTTTTTTATTTTTAACAATAAAATGAGATACCTCTTAGTGTGTGACTTAGAGTATTATTTCTCCCCATTTAACTTGCCACTTCACTTTAAGTATGGACTACTTCTTTAAAATAATAAAAAATATTAAATAAAAAGAATAGCCTCAAAGAGTACAATGCATTTACTTAAAAAAAAAAACCTTTAAATTTGACCTTACCTCATATACCATTGAAACTTCTACAAGTTAAGTTGATAAAATTTTAGATTGGAGACATACAGAATATGTATAAAAAATATGTTAAATTCGAAAATAAAAAATGTACCATATAATGTCCACTTTCTAAATCATATAATCAATATGAAAATAAAATTACCTTGTGAATACTGGCTATAGTAATTCTGAGTAGAAACAACGGTATCATGAACCACAGGAGCTGTTTCCTGAATAGGAACTGTAATCAGATTTGTTCTCACTCCAGCCGACTGTATTTGTGCGGGCCGCCGACCCGTAGCTTGAACAGAATTTGAACGGGGGTCATTTGCAAGGTTAGGTTTTTGGCGCATTGATGCTCTTTCAGTATCACCAACAATTACCTAAAAACAATAAATACAGCCTACAACAATGGGAAGATACTAGGTACTTTAATTTGTAATAAAATAAAATTATTTGTTTACATTTTTTTAAAAATTTTATTCCTAAAGTTATTAAATTCTATAAGTAAAAATACAGACCTTACTATTTAGCTGAATTACATTTAATATAAAATTATGGTATTTTCCTATCAAACTTATTTTTATCACATATGACTAGAATAGCAAATATTTTTGTAATAAAAATCCAGACACTTTACCTCCATGGGCTGAGGAGCAGATATAACTTGTTGAACTTGTATACTTGACACATGCCTATGGTTTATATGAGCTTGTAGATCTCTTTGAGACAAATAAGTCCTTCGACATCCTGTGGAACCATAACGTGATCCACCATGGGTACACATGAAGACAGTACCAAGTCCAGTTTGTTCCACACGAGAAACCTTTTCCAAACACCTTGGGCATTGTTTGTTTTCTTTCTTACCACAAGCTAGGCAGAAAACATGCTTGCATGGTATCTACAAAACAATATTACATGGAAGTGGACTGAAATAACAGCAAGTTAATATAAAAGTGTTACCTCATATATTATGTAGGTCTGGGCATATATAATTAAATTGGTGAAGGAAATTACTCACAGAACTAACACATTTCAGGAATTTCACTTATTTAAATTTTAATTTATATATACAAATAGATAACTTAAATAAATGGAACATATATTACCATTCTTCCATAAATTAAAATAGGCCTCAAACATTTATCGCAACAGTGTATCATAGGGTTTAGAACCTTTTCACCAATTAAATTAACTTTATGGTCCCAATTTAACCTAAGCATTGGCTCTGGGGGTCCCCTATTAATCGTTGTAAAAGTGGGTGCTTCGAGTTGTGATATATCTGCTTCCAAATCGACTAAAAAGAATTATTGTTTTACATAAAAGATATACTACTTACAATAATATAAAATACTGTTTAAAAACAACTTACTTGGGGGAGGGCCTGTTTCTTGAACAATTTCTGGTTCCGGTTGGGGTTCTTCAGCAGGTTCTGGAACCGGTAGAGTGTTTTCAACTTCTTCATCACTTTCAATTACTTTAATTGCCTTTTTTCCTCTTCCGCGACCTCTACCTCGTCCGCGACCACGTCCTCTTCCTCCTCGGCCACGGCCTCTGCCTCTTTTTGGGGCTCCATCCATTAGATAAAATTTAATTACCGAGACACCACCACAAAACTCAAAATTTTGGGCTAAAAGGATAAAAAAAACAAATCAGGGGTTAGGTTTACTTTTGACGTTTGTTGCCTCAAGTCTCAACGATCGTATATTTAACCGAAGTTAAAAATCTATTTATATGGCATAGAAGAAAAATAAGTCGTAGGATAAATGAAATGTGGATGGATCAACCTAAACGCACAGCCATGTTTTGGGCCAAGGGTTGCAAAATTGGACTGAGAATCTGAATGTAACAAGAGATAAGCGGCTAAATATGAGTTTTTATTTTTTTTAAATCAGCTTCCTTGTGGTTCGTGGCAGCATGGGCGTATCTAGGGATTTTTCCTTGGGGGAGAGCTTTGAAATAGATGTTTTTTCCTGTACTTTTTAAGTCGGAAGACAAAGACAAGGTTTAGCTAGTTTACAGTCAAAATTTACAGGTGGGGCAGTGCCTTCCTGGTCCCCACCTATCTACTCCCTTGCGTGGCAAGGACCCTTAGGTAAATATTAACGATAGATCGGGTGAACTGTATAATCTTTTCATATGTCGTTGAATGCTAAAAGATATATCTTTCTGAAACTACTCTGTGGTAACGGACTCACACTAGTGTCGACCAGAAAACTTCAGGTGAGTTATATCTATTAGCACAGAACTCTATTAGATAAACAAGGATGCTATGCTGATCGGGCAGTACTTCTGAATAAGAAATTTCTTCTTTAATTGCGGGCAAGTCAAATGTGAATCAAACGGCACAACGGTCAAAAATTTTAAAACTGAAATTTTTGGAATTTAACGGTCATCATATTTTTATTTTTTGTGTCTGTGGCTGGTGAGAAGTGCATTTTTAAAGATGTTTTAATGATTGCTAATAAATACCTACTTAAATTTAGTATATTTATAAAATAAGTTCCTTAATATTCAGTTTTTTTTCTACTTATATAGAATACATTAAAAAATGGATTTTAAGCACATTAATGATAAATCTGATAAACACATGACTCCCAAGTCAGAGGTAAGTTTATTCGGTAAAAGAATATCTCAGGGAGTCAGCATCAGTGATAGTCCATTTAGAAATTTACCAAACTTCTCCACCCCACCCTCACGTTTTGCTAAAATCATTAACCCCTTCGAACCCCATTTGATCGAAAGACTGCATTTACCAACATTTAGGTAAGTCAAGTATATTATATTTTTCGATTTTGTCTTAAAGTTTTCATCTTTTTAGTCCTAATGTTTTTGTTCAAAACTCCACACCAAAGACTGAACAAAAATTTAAATGGACTATTGAGGATATTTCTTGCTTAAAACCAGCTGATATAGATGAAACCACAATAAGTCAACATGTTTGTACTATGGATGACCCTCAAGTGGAATCGTTGGTACAGCAAAAAATTGAGACATATTTTAGTGAGAAGGAAATTGCTCCTAGCCCAATAAATTTTAAAGTCCACGATGTTCCTTTATTAAAAGACTGCAGTAGTGTAGAAGAAACCCCACCCAAAGCATTTACTAAGCAAACCTGCGAAGGTAGAGTATTCTTTATTCCTTGACAATTTCTAAAATTCAGTATATATTATTTATATGTTATGGGGCTGGACAGTCACATTCTTTAATTTGACATCCTGTTACATGTGAAATCTTTAATGATGTAACAAAATAAAGTTGCTGTCAAGTTCCTAAACTTAAACTCACAGTTTTTTACATATTGACTTTGAAAAAATAATATTTTTCACATTTTGATAGATACTCACAAATTAATCATAATCTTGACTGTAATTTAGTAAATAGAATATATTTGGCTGTAATGAAGTATATAGTATTTTGTTTTTTCCATAAGCTGTCATTTTGATTTTTCTGGAAATTATCTTAAAAAAACTGGATAACAGATTTTTATTCTTTGATTAAATTTAAATGAAAATAAAAACTATTTTAAAATATATATTTTAAGAAATATTTTAAATATGACGAACCTGCCACTGCTGAGGCTTGAGACATGTTCAGCAGGGTTGTCACTCATCCAATATAAAACAGAATGTCCTGTATTTAGCCTCCCTGTCCTTTATCCCATATGAAATAGGTACATATCTTACTGATAGATAAGTACCAGCAATCCCCAATTGAGATAATTGTTGAGTACATTAATCAGTAATAGTACATTTATTAGTTTGGCTTATAGTGTTGAATGCTTTTGTAAGGTCAAGAATACAAAGGCACTTAATTTTATTATTTACATTGTTTACAACCTCCCAAATCATCCTATACATAGCATCTGAAGTGCTGAATCCCTCCACAAAACCCAACTGATAGGGCGCTATTATCCTTTTTATCTTGGACGAGTAAGAAATACTATGTATATTTATTATAAATAAACTGTGCTATACTATACTACTATTTAAAAAACACGTTGAGCTGTTATTTAAGACATTTTGCAAATATCTTGGTAAAATTACTTATCTATAACTTATAGGTCTAAAACTGTTGTGTGGCACTCTTTTTGAAAAAATATTGGACATGTAGCAATTAGAAAGTATTTAAGTAAATAATAAAGTAAATTTTCTTTAAAAAAAAATCATGTCATTTGGGGAGCCCATAGTGGTCCATAATCATGAATTTTTTCAGATTTTTGTAACTAATGCTTTCATCTCAAAAAGCTCAAATTTTAAAAAATATATTACCGGACACAAAATTCCGCCACTTTGCCACTTTTTGAACGATGCTGTATAGCGATACAACTTCGGCCAATCAAGTTTTTTATAATCGGAAAATTTGCGTTACTTAAATATTTGTGGAAAAATGTTTGTCGTTCTTATTTTTAAAAAATTACGCGATACTGTTGTTAATTTTATATGAACTTTGCAAAAAAATAAAAGAAAAAAATTGTTTTTTGCAAATGCCCGTAGCGTAAAACTTGTCTCTTTTTGTCGTTAATTAGTTGTGGAAAAACTAATTTTGTTGTTCTTATTTTTAAAAAATTACGAGATATTTTTGTCAATTTCATATGAACTTTGCAAAAAAATAAAAGAAAAAAATTGTTTTTTGCAAATTTCATAACGTAAAATTTGCCTCTTTTTTGTCGTTAATTAGTTGGTGAAAAATTAATTTTGTCGTTTTTATTTTTAAAAAATTACGAGATATTTTTGTTAACTTCATATGAACTTTGCAAAAAAATTTAAAAAAATTGTTTTTTGCAAATGCCAGTAGCGTAAAATTTGTCTCTTTTTATCGTTAATTAGTTGTGGAAAAACTAATTTTGTTGTTCTTATTTTTAAAAAATTACTAGATATTTTTGTTAATTTCATATGAACTTTGCAAAAAAAATAAAAAATTGTTTTTTGCAAACGCCAGTAGCGTAAAATTTGTCTCTTTTTGTCGTTAATTAGTTGTGGAAAAACTAATTTTGTTGTTCTTATTTTTAAAAAATTACGAGATATTTTTGTTAATTTCATATGAACTTTGCAAAAAAATAAAAGAAAAATATTGTTCTTTGCAAATGCCAGTAGCGTAAAATTTGCTCCGTTTTTGTCTTAATTAGTTGTGGAAAAATTAATTTTGTTGTTCTTATTTTTAAAAAATTACGCGATATTTTTGTTAATTTCATATGAACTTTGCAAAAAAATAAAAGAAAAAAATTGTTTTTTGCAAATTTCATAACGTAAAATTTGCCTCTTTTTTGTCGTTAATTAGTTGTGGAAAAATTAATTTTGTCGTTTTTATTTTTAAAAAATTACGAGATATTTTTGTTAACTTCATATGAACTTTGCAAAAAAATAAAAGAAAAAATTGTTTTTTGCAAAAAATGCGTAAAATTTGTCTCTTTTTGTCGTTAATTAGTTGTGGAAAAACTAATTTTGTTGTTCTTATTTTTAAAAAGTTACGAGATATTTTTGTTAATTTCATATGAACTTTGCAAAAAAAATAAAAGAAAAATATTGTTCTTTGCAAATGCCAGTAGCGTAAAATTTGTCTCGTTTTTGTCGTTAATTAGTTGTGGAAAAATTAATTTTGTTGTTCTTATTTTTAAAAAATTACGCGATGTTTTGCTAGCTTCATATGAATTTAGCAAAGGAAAAAAATTGTTTTTTTAATTAAACTTGACTGCTTTGCATCGGTCATGCAACGGCAGTCGCGTACGGAAAAATATTACTTTGAGCACTTATAATATATTAACCATTTCCTGGTCCCTTTATATATTTTTAATACTAAAAATTTAATTGTATGTGTTATCTTTTTTTCTACTTTTTTTTCGCGCTCTGCAATTTAATAAAAATTTAGCGCATTTAATACAAATTTGTCTTCCCATCCTTTTTAATTTTAATTAACTCTTTAAGGTTCAACTCAGACAGTGTTAACTCTACCACCTATACTTCCAAAAGAACTAGAAGAAGCCCTTAAACCCTATTTCACTTATCATGATGATCAACAACGAACAAGCGAAGACAATATGAAAAATAGTTCTCTTTATAGACAGTTGTTTGAATTTGATGAGAATGCACCACAGGCCAGTTCCCATGATGATCTTCAATCAATAATGTCGTCTCCTGCATTATCTACAGGTAACCCAACTAACTGAAGTTTTATAAAATTTTATTTTTCACAGCCAGTAAACCTTTTTGCAAAAAAGTATGTTTTTATTAAAATCGGGTGGTCAGTATAAAGGTGAGGCCAAAACTTGTTATAATCTAAGATCCCGACTAAAATTAGCTTTCATTGAACTGTTTTCCTAATAAAAGGTATTTTTTTATCAAAAATAATGTATTAAACAAACTCGGGAGCGTAGTCTAGGCAACATTTTACCAATAATTAATTTACCTTCGCCAGCAATTTCCCTAGTAAATATGGTGTTCCTCGAGGAACAATATTAGGACCATTATTTTTAATATCTATATTAATGATTTATTTAATGTAAATTGTGATGGAGAAATTCATAGTTTCGCAGATTACTGTAATTTTTTATACAAATACAAATTGGGACAACTTAAATAACAAAATTAAAATAGATTTTAAAATAAAAAAAATTGGTTTAATAAAAATATATTAACAATTAATTTTAATAAAACTAATTATCTTCCTTTTACTTTAAATCCAAATAACATATCACAAAATATGAATAGTATTAAAATAAATGATGACATTCAAATTTTAAAAGTAAAATATTCAGGAATAATCTTTGACAGTAAATTAAATTAGAATTTTCACATAGAATATTTGATTAAAAAATTAAGAAGTTTATTACCAATTTTTAGGAACATTAAAAAAAAATTGAACGTAAAACATATGGAAATATTATATTATGCATTTAAATTACGGAATTTTAGGTTGGGGAAGAATAAATAGAACTTAAGTAAGAAAATTAGAAATATTACAGAAACTGTTTCTAAACATTAAAAATATTTAGTAAAGATTATCTTTATCCTTCAATAAAATTATATTCTGAAACAAAAAAAAATTAACATTAGACAACTTTTTATTTATAACATCTTAATATAAATATTTTAAAATAAAAATCTTATACAATTTAAAACCCATAATCACAAAAAAATGTCAAATGTTTATGGTTTTATTTAAACGCCGTAATCCGTATTTACTCCCGGATCTAAAGGGGATCTATTACTGTTTACCAAAAAATTGAATTACAGAACAAACAAAAACTATGGGTAAACCTCATTAAAATCTCTCTACTGCGGCGAAAACCCGCGCGATGGCTGAAAAGGTAAGGAAGGAAGTCGGGTAAATTCCGTAATTAAACGAAAAACCCTCCCTCTGGCTGGGAAACAGAAGGAAACCACAGTCGGGTAATTTCCGTAATTAAACGAAAAACCCTCACTGCGGCTGGAAAACAGAAGGGAACCATAGTCGGGTAATTTCCGTAATTAAACGAAAAACCCGCGGCGGGAAAACGGTTGAAAATGGAAAAGGTTGGTCAGAAAAAGGAATGGTTAATTAGGGCACGACTCTCGAAAATAAGAAACATTAAGATATATGAAAAAAAATTAAACTAATTTAGAAAATGTGTGTTTGTCCTCAATGTAATTAGAAAAAGGTTTTAAAGATAAAATACATAAACTTAAGAAACTTTATCACACAAACAAGAACACAGTTTCCTAGAGAATGTTAACTTTATTACTGACTTTGATTTACTTTATACCACAATAAAAAAACTAATGAATTAAATAAGAACCCTTTTTAGGTTTGACAACTGAACATGACTTATAAAAGAAGGCTATAATCAGTTATTTTTTACTTTGGAAGGAGTTAAAGAAAAAGTCGCGTTTTAAAATTATAGAGAAAATGTTGAGAGTGCCCCTATTTAGTGCTTTTAAACACTGTAAAAAATTTAAGTCGATAGCCGGGATAGCCCCAAAGTGAGTTTAAGCTTAGCAAAAAATTTAAATTGAGAGCCCCAAGAGTGATTTTAAGCTTAGCAAAAATTATAATCGAGAGGCCCAAGACTGGTTTTAAGCTTAGCAAAAATTATAATCGAGAGCCCCATTTTTAAGTCGTACCCATGTTTTTATACTACCCCGCAGTTCTTCCCGTCTCCTCTTTGTGTGATCGTTCCGAGCGTTGCCTGGTACTTCACGATGTCGATGAGCTACGAGTCCCGGCGTCGGCATCGCGGCGCTTGCTTTTGTCATTTTAGATTGTTGACCAATGTCCGTTTTGTTAGATTAACGGCATTTATGAAGCTATTACCGGTATAACTATTATTAGGTAGTATTATTTATGGATTATTTTACATTTGATAATCAATCTTATTTTGACGTGTCCGAATTTTACAAAAGATCCATTGGCCTAGGTTGGTTCCATTACAGACGCCTCCTATTATTTTGAACGAGGGAATATCCCGAGCAAAAAATAATATCCGCAATTTTGGTTTAATGGGATAACAGTAAAACATATCTGGGGCGGCACAAAATGGATTCATCCTGACTTGTAAATACCTATGAATAGAGTGGGTGGGATTGGAAAGAAGTGATAGTCCATTTTGCACCGAACCCGAATATTTCTTCTTAAGCAACTATATTTACTTGTCACATCCATAAACATGCCTATTTCCTAAGCTTGTATCTAAATCGAAGAAATTTCATAAAGTAATTTCCAACAAAGACCTTAATCCTAACAATACCGGCACACCAAACGGGTTCTTGACTCTAACTAATTTATTTTTATAATCTAATCTTAACTACATCAGAAAAGTTTAAAACAACAGGTTTGTATCTCAGCAGGGTTCGAGGGCGGCAAACTAACAGCAGGCCTTGGGTTCGACTGAGCAGGGTTAGATTTCCTGCAGTTTCGGCGGCATCTTCTCGACTTATTTCGGTTACTTTTTTTTTATTTGTGCTTCCGTCAGTGCTTTTAGATACCTCGGCTACAGACTTCCGGTGGCGATTTAGGAACGTACCTTCGACCTCGGTTGTTCCTTAATCATGCTCCCATCAATTGTAGGTCTGCATTTCGAGCCTTTTTCCGGAGAACGCGGTTGGGCCCTTTTTTGGAGGCTTTAATTACCTTGAGTTCCATAGGTACTTTTCCGTTGGAGGCGGCGGGGACCGGGGGTCCCGAAGCACGTGGTCACGTATAACAGCGGTGGTCATAGCAGTGTCCAAGAAATCATACACGTACTGATTTGCTAGTTCATCCGACACTTCGTCCAAAATCCCACATTTGGCTGCCCGACATCTTAGAAAGACTCACTCGGTTTGAGAAAAAATGACCCGTGTTTACTTAAGCGACAGCAAAAGCAGACTATCAACCCCGTTCCAATTTTTCTCATGTTTTGCCTTATTGTGAAGCTGCAATAGTGTAAAGCCTGTCATTGTACTTTTAAACATCTGGACCAACCATAAATTATAGAGAGCGGTAAAGGATAATATTGGTCGTGTTGTAAATACCCTTGATTCTTCGAGTTCCTGGGTCTTGTAATTGATACGTATTTGGGTAAGGCTTGCTGACAATTTTATATGGCCCTTCGTATACTATGCAAAACTTTGCGGCGATCCCTTCAGCGGCGTCGGATACGGGGTTGGTTTTGAGAAGTACCAAATCATTAGTTAGTATAAAATTCGGTTGTCACATTTCTTTGTTTCTTGGCCCGTTTCACAGCGTTTTTTACTATGTTACGCTTTACATTTTCGCTGATGTCCAGGCGTGGGTTAGCGGGGAGACGAGGTAAATAGTTAACGATGGCTCTATTTAGAAGTTGCGGCGGACGTCGCGTCATCCGGTTACAATTTCGGACGGGGCATAACCGGTGCTGCTGTGGGGGATACTATTTAGGGTGTCTTCGACGCTAGGTATTATCGTAGCCCAAAATCGCTAATTTTTATAACAGTAGGTACGTAGAATTCTCCCTATTAATTTCATATACCTCTCGGCAGGGTTAGATCTCACTGGCATGGCGAATGGAAGACAGAGTTGGCCTAATGTTTAGCTCTTTTAATCCCTTTGTCCACCCTTTTGAAGTAAACTGACTTCCGTGGTCACTGAGTATACATTTAACAGGAAAAAGCAGCAACAACTCCCTCTATATACAGGGTCCTGCGCCTCACCTCCAGTCTTCTATGCCTCACTTATTAATTAAATTAGAATTTTGATATTTTGCAAACTTTACCTGTATCCTAGGGCGCATTTCAGGAAAATATTTTTGTTTATACAGGGTGTTCCAAAAAAGTGTGACGTCATTAGGATCTATTTTTTAGATTACATGCTATATATATTTTTACTTATTTGGATGCCTCTTATAGTTGCCTTCATACCCTTAAAATTTTAAAGAAATTGGTTCAGTATTATAGGCGAAAAAAAAATAAAAACTAATAAATATTAAAAAAATTAATTGATTCAGCCGATACTAGGTGGAAATCCATAACTATTATTTAATTAATTAACTTTGTTTTACTGTATCCTATAATATAATAATAAATATTAGTTTTGCGCCACTGGTTATAAAAATTAATAAAAAATAAAAATAATGCCTCATTAATAAAATTATACAAAGGTACTTAGTAAATATGGTCGAACAGTCTCGTTAACCAAGTTTTATTAATACGAATTGTACAGGGTGTCCAAAGTTTAGTGTCAAGTTTTGCAAACTTTAAATCAATTTATTTTTCTTATTTCAAATTGGAACACCTGTATATTGTTATGCCATTCGATGCAGAATTAAAAATCAAACATTTGTTCTAATTACAACCCTATCGCAATTTCTGACGCATCAAGACGTATTTGCAGAAAACTCCTTTTATCAACTATTCCACCAGTCATTATTATAAATAAATATCGAAGATGGCTTTGCAAAACAATTTATTGGTATAAAAGTTTATTAAAACGACAAAAGCCCATTTTGACTCTAGTTTCAAATATTGTTAGATTATTATTAATTATTATTATTGTTATGAATAATATATTTTTCAAAATTTAATTATACCTATATCTTGAAAAAACTGCGTTTATATTTATATACATATATTAAAAAGTTTTTTTAATTTACAATTTAACTTTTATATAATATTAACAAATATATAAACAAAATATTTTAATATGCTCATATATTTATAATTTAAAATATTAAGATTTGCCCCTAACAAGCACGTCTTCAGGGGATCAAAGAAGAAGTTTATTAAGGAAGATAAATAAACAAATTTATTATATTATAAATATTGAAAATAAACTCTTAATAATAATTAATAATTTAAGCTATATTATTTTTTGTGATGGAATACAACCAAGAAGAGCGCGTAGATATGATTTTCATAGTAGGAGCATGCGAAAAGAATTATTTGTTGTCACCTTAGTAAACGTTAATACCAATAAATTGTTTTTCAAAGCCACCTTCGATATTAATTTATGATAATGACTGGTAAAATAGTTGATAAAAGGAGTTTTCTGCAAATAAGTTTTAATGCGTTAGAAATTGCGATAAGGTTTTAATTAGAAAAAATGTTTAATTTTTAATTCGGCATCGAATGACATAATAATATACAGGGGTTACAATTTGAAATAAGAAAAATAAATTGATTTAAAGTTTCCAAAATTTGACACTCAACTTTGGACACCCTATACAATTCGTATTAATTAAACTTGGTTAACGAGACTGTTCTACCTTATTTATTAAGTACCTCTGTAAAATTTTATTAACAAGGCATTATTTTTATTTTTTATTAATTTTTAAAACCCGTGGAAAACCGATTTCTTTTAGTTTTTATTTTTTTTCGCCTATAACACTAAACCGATTTCATTAAAATTTTTGGAGTATGTAGGCAACTATAAGAGGCATCCAAGTAAGTAAGAATATATATAGCATGTAATCTAAAAAAAATAGATCCTTATGATGTTACACGGTTTTGGAACAAAAATATTTTCCTGAAATGCGCCCTAAGATACAGGTAAAGTTTGCAAGGTATCAAAATCTTAACTTAATTAATAAGTGAGCTATAGAAGACGGGAGGTGAGGTGCAGGACCCTGTATAGACGCATCAGAGTGAGTGATCTACATTTAGACACACTGCCAAACTTGTTTATAGTCTGGGTAAATAAAGTTTTTTCAAGCTCCATTTCGTATATTCAGGTACCTAGCAGGGGCGGCTCGTCAACAAGTGCGGTCGTGCGCGCGCACTGCCTAAGAAAGTCGAGCACCAGCAAAAATAAAATTTATACTTATTTAAAAAAATATTTAGGTAACTGAAATAAAGAACTTGTATAATATAACAATGGTGAAGGCGTAAGACTTCAAGCGCGTGGGCAGACTCACCGGCTGTGTGCTGTGGTGTGTATTTGTTCGGCGCTCTTATGGATGGATTTTCGTGCGATTTTCCTTATGCGGATTGATCGGGAATATTCGGTTAATCGCCCGATGAGAGGGCGTCGCCGTGACAAGAGTCTGTGGTACAGACGGAAAGGCCCACCGAAAGAAGCCGAACTCCGGTGCCTAGTGCCGATCGATCGAATCGAAAGAAAACCGTTTGAAATAACTTATTGGCGCGAAATTCATGTGTTGTCACAGACACGTTTGATAAACGCGTATTTATTCATTGTGCGTCTTGTAAGTGCGACCTGTGCGAGACAATGTAGGACTATAAGGTACATTATAATATATATTTTGAATTATGTACGAGTATACAAGGGGGGATTAAAAGCCACTTATACACATTTTTTAAATGGAAGATATTTAGAATAACGTCTATATCAGTCTATCATTTTTGATTGAAAGTTTATTCTACAGGGTCGTGCATCTCACCTCCCGTCTTCCCTAGCTCACTTAAAAATTAAGTTATTATTTTGACATTTTGCGGACTAGACCTGTATCCTAGGGCGCATTTCAGGAAAATATTTTTGATTATACAAGGATCTATTTTTTAGATTACATGCTATATATTATGTATCTGTGTGTGCATATATATGTCAGTTTTTGTGAAATTGATAATATTCGCTTTAAAAGTTTAAACTTTTAAATAGTTAATAATAAGTGACATAAACATTTTTTTTGTTTTTTTAAAATGGGGTTTAGATAATACTAGGGGCTTCGACATTTTGCCCTCATAAAATTTACATTTTTTATTAGTACTTTGGCATATTTATCTCAAAAACGCAAAATAGTGACATATAATATGCACTTCTTGTACCAAGCCACAGATACAGGGTGGAATTTTTAACTGGAATAAATTCAGTATCAGAAAGTATCTTTATTTGCGGAGAAAATACGGAAATACCGGTGCCTTTATTTTTAGTTTGTTACACTTTTTTCGTCCTGTCATGAAATTTACCCCTCTTCTGGGGGTAGAAACCCCCCCTACATTTCCAACAATTTTTACAATAAAAAAAATTGCGTCTAGATTATCGAAATGCAAAAGTAAATAGTCTTATTCCTTTTTTTATGCCCTTTCCAACGAGCTACCGCAATACATTTGAGAAAAAAGTTAGGGGCGGTTTCTACCCCCCAGAAGGGGTAAATTTCATAACGGGACGAGAAAAGTGTACCAAACTAAAAAGAAAGGCACCCGTATTTCCGTATTTTCTCCGCAAATAAAGAGGCTTTTTATTACTGAATTTATTCCAGTTAAATATTCCGCCCTGAATATTCTGACATATGGATGCCTTTTATAGTTGCCTTCAAATTTTTATGAAATCGGTTCAGTATTATATACAAAAAAAAAATAAAAATAATGCCTCGTTAATAAAATTATACAATTTGTATTCAATAAATAAGGTCGAACAGTCTCGTTAACCAAGTTTGATTAATACGAATGGTACAGGGTGTCCAAAGTTTTAACTTTTTTTTCTTATTTCAAATTGGAACATCTGTATATTATTGTCATTGTATGGTATCTACCTAAGTATGTATTTCTAAATAAATATTATCAAGTTCACCATTCCATCAAGAAATCTATTACACTTTTGTTAATTTTATACGTTTGTGTTTGTAAAAATTGGCATTTAGCTTCACCGTTTTGTCAAGAAATCCATTACATATTTGTTAAATAATTAAAGTTTACCATCGTACCTACGGAATTACTAGATTATTATTAACGGCAGAATGTGCCCAGATATTTATTGATTTTTTATTGCTTGAAAAGTTTATTGTATAAAAAGTCATGTAATACTTATATACCACTTGATTTACTTTTCTAATTACTTAAATTTGTATTACTACCATAATAATAATAATAAACAATAAAAATAGCTAAAAACTGACCTAACACCGACGAATTCTGAACTTAAGATTTTTACAAATTACATAAAAACCCGGAAATATTCATAAATATAACGTAATTTAATATAATTTATTTAATACCTAATATCGTTTTAAAACGACATGTAAACTTGTAAATACGCCTACATCTTATTATTGTTTCGGACGACATGTAAACGCACATAACCTAGATTGACACCGCGGCGTTCGGCTTCTTTCGGTGGGCCTTTCCGTCTACCACAGAACTCGAACAAAGAGAAAAGTTATTAACGTGTTAAATGATAGATGCCGCTGTGACTTTTAGGGTGATGCTAACACCGAGAAGCGGAGTGGGATGAACTAATTATGGCGGAAGGGGGTAGGGGAAGCCACCATGTTTTTATTTTTTGAAGGTTAAATTAATATTTTGAAATTTAAAATTTGTAATAATTTTTTTTTATTAATTACGTTTTTATTACTAATAAATACAATTTGCACTGCACGATTCGTAATAACAACGTATTTTTATAAAAAATTATTTAAAACAAATTTTAAATATCAAAATATTAATTAACCTCGATAACAAATATTAAATATAATATTTTTAGTAAAACAATCAATAATAAAACGTTTTTATTGCACAAAATCATTAAATTTATATAAAATAGTCTTTAAGGAACGCCTTTGAAGGATTCCTTAATCTCTACAAAAGCAGAGGCCAAGGAACCCTCCGTCAAAGTGTTCTCAAGCTACTACATACCACCCTCGACAAACACCCACAGCATAAATAAATTTATAACAAAATAAATAACTAAAATCACACATCTATGGTACACAAATAAGTTTAGGGTCATAATAATTATTAAAGTTCAGAATTTAGAGAATGATAGGTCGAGATCCAGTACCAGTGAAAATCAATAAACCAGTGGCGGTTGGTTAACATCACGTTCATCAACATTCTGAAGGATTTATCATGAAACAAGAGAACAGTGACAGAGTCTAATATTGGCAAATTATTTCTCTTACCACTAGTTAACACACATATCAGGTACAAAGTGAAAAAAGGGGCAAAGAAAGAACAATTTATTTAACTTTTAAGATTTTATTGTTTATTGTGCTTTTACAAAAACTTTTGTATATTTAAGTGACGAACTTATATAGACTACCTTGGTTATTCTGTTCACCTAAATTCTTGTAAATCCTTAAATAGACAGTCAAATTGATAATATCAATATCATGTTGCTGGTAAAAATTGGGTAATGTACTACCTACCCCTATTATGTTTAATAACATCGAGCCTTTTTTTAGCCTCGATAAGAGGCTGACTGAAGGTTTCAATAAGAAATGTGATATATTATGAAAATAGATGTTTTTTTAATCGGCCAGTGAACAAATAGATACATATCACGATACTTGAAATATTTCTTGCAGAGAAAGTAGTAAAAGTAAAGTAAAAATCTGAACAAATTGTTTTGAAATTTAGGGTCGTTGACCTTTAGCGATAGAAAATAATTTAAACTGTTTTCAGATTCTTTTTCTCAAATATAATAATATAACTTCTTACCCAGACATGCAATAAGACTTTCTTTTGCATTTTCAAAGCACGATCTTGAGATATTTTTAATAAAAACCCAAAGTAATTTCTTAACAAGCCATGTCATGAAAAATACCAAAACCAAACACAAGGAAAAAGGTGGTTAAGAAGTGGAGCAACGTGATTGGTTGCTATTCAAATATGTATTTTGATTTGAGCCAATCTCTCATATCCTAGAACGGCAGACATCTTTTGAAGTGGCAGACAAGTGACATTGACATAACTGACTGATGCGATTTTCCGCATCCAAGTTTCATCCCCCTGGTCTGTACCACAGACTCTTTTGTCGCCGTGCGCTTTCTGAATACACACTTCAATAACTTAATATGATTGTTATATGCAGGGGTATGAAACTTGGATACGAAAAGACGCATCAAGTGTCACTTGTCTTCCACTACTTTTGCTGTCATCTTTCGACCAATCACGTTGCTCCATTTTTTAAAACCAACCGTTGATGTTTTTCCTTGTGTTCGGCTTTGAAGGTATTTTTCATGACATGGCTCTTTGTTTAGAAATTATTTATGTTTTTATCGCAAATATCTCAAGATCGTGATTTTAAAATGCAAAAGAAAGTCTTATTGCATGTCTGGGTAAGATGTTATATTAATATATTTAAGAAAAAAATCTGAAAACAGAGTTCAAACTATTTTCTAGCGGCAAAGGTCGATGACCCTAAAATTTAAAACAATTTTTTACTTTTCTGCCAGAAATAATTTAAGTATCTTGGTATGTATTTGTTGATTAAGCGATTTAAAAAACGTCTCTATTTTCACAAAATAATATTTTTTAATAAAAACTTCAAGTCAGTTTCTTATCGAGGTTGTTTAAAAACAAAGGCTCGCTGTTATTGAATATATTCCGGGTAGGTAGTACATTGCCTAATTTTTGCTTTGCAACATGATATAAGATATAACTACTGATATTATCAAGTTGACTGTCTACTTAAGGGTTTACAAGAATTTAAGTGAAAAAAATAACCAAGTTAATAAGTTCTGGTCACTTTAACTTTAAATATACAAAAGTTTTAGTAAAAGCAAAATAAACAATAAAATCTTAAAGTTACTTAAATTGTTCTTTATTTGCCCCTTTTTTGTCTTTGTATTTGATATGTGTGATAACTAGTCGTAAGAGAAATAATTAGCCAATATAAGATTTTTGTCGCTGTTCTCTTGTTTCATGATAAATCCTTCAGAATGTTGATGAACATGATGTTAACCAACTGCCACTGGATTTAGACCTGAACTTGATGATGCCCTTCACCGATACTGACCTTCACTGTAATAAGACCTCGACCTGATTTATTGATCTCTACTGGTACTGGATCTCAACATATGATTATGACCCTAAACTTATTTGTGTACATAGATGTGTGATCTCAGTTATTTATTTTCTTAATAAATTTATTTATGCGGCCGGTGTTTGTAGAGGGTGGTATGTCTATGTAGTAGTTTGAGAACACTTTTAAGGAGGGTTAATCCTTGGCCTCTGCTTTTGTATGGGTTAAGGAATCCTTCAAGACTTTATTTTATATAAATTAAATGATTTTGTGCAATAAAAAATTTGTATTATTGATTGTTTTACTAAAGATAAACCAAATATATTTGTCATCAAGGTAAATTAATATTTTGAAATTTAAAATTTGTATTAAATAATTTTTATTAAAAATACGTTGTTGTTACAAATCGTGCAGTGCAAATTGTATTTATTAGTAACAAAAACGTAATTAATAAAAATATTTACTACAAATTTTAAATTTCAAAATATTAATTTTGACCTTCAAAAAAATTAAAACATATGGTGGCTTCCCCTACCCCCTTCTGCAAGTGTTAGTTCAAACGCACTACACTTTGGCGTTAGCATCGCCATGAACGTCATTTAAAGTCACAGCGGCATCTATCATTTAACACGTTAATAGCTTTTCTCTTTGTTCGAATTCTGTGGTTATATGAGTTTTTAGAGGTGGGAAATACTGTTACCGATATGGAACGTTCCATTTCATACCGCGACAGGAAAATACCGCGACTAAATAACGGTTACTCCGGAACGAACTAGGGAGTGTTTGGTTTACAAAAATGTCATAATTTGAAGAAATAAAAAATGTTTCATCATTCCTGTCTGTGACCTTGAAATAATAATAATAATAATAATAATTATAAGTTTATTTTCAATAGTCAGTTTGTCAGTTACAATATAAAAATGAGGTTTATTTTATATTCCTCAATTTCCTGATGACTTGCCTGTCATTTAACGATTTTCGGTATGACTTCCGCTATATTGAAAAAATATCGAGAACATTGTTGATTGGTCAAAACTTGAAGTGTGTCACGCTAAGTGATAAGCGCCCTCTGCGACCTATCCTTCCTCTGTGAAAGAATTTAAAACGGCCTTGGGTTTTTCTTCGAAAGTCAAAAATAATGTTAGGTATATCCCGTACAACCCATAAAACGCAAATAAATAAGAACAAATTCCCATATTTAGGCCAGGAAATAACGAAAACTTTCGAATAAGCTTTAGAAGCGATCTCTATATTTTTGACTAAAAATTTAAATCTTTGAACCTGTAGGAAATCGTATTTAGATTTAGAAGAACCACCAATCTCCCGAAATATAACTCCTACAATAATTATTATCCCAGAAAAATGACGAGTTCCTAATATTAGTTTCATAAATATTAATCGTTTTACTCGATTATTCAAAATAAGGTTAAATATATACATACCTATGTATATACTTATATTTTTATCGTTTATTTACAAAAAAGTATTTTCGTATTTATAAAATATAATATATTATCCCCTTGCACAAACATTTTATATAATAATTTATAAGGTTTAATACTAATAAAATATTTTAATCTTATTGACGACATCAATGCTTTTCAACTTCTTGAGTCATTTCTTTCATCATCGATACAAGCCAAGGGGATCCTCGAGACCGCGTCCATTAAAAGATACTATACACCGCGGCTACCGCGCCAGTAAAACACCTAGTGGTGGGTCGGTATCGGTGTAACTGCTACTTTGAAACGGTATTTTTTGATACCATCGTGTCGCGCTCCACCTCATACAATGAAGCGGTTACTCTCTGGAACTATTAAGATTTCGTCCTTCGCCGCTACACGCACACGCTGCGATGTCAACCGAGAGAAAGCGACAGCGGCCGGCTGAACAGCCCGCCGCTCCGGTTCGTTGTGGAGTGTGTAACAGCAAACGCCGCAAACGGTATGAATAACCATCTGGAGCTTAAGGGTATTTTTTTCCTTGACGGTATTTTTACCTTGACGGTATTTTGTCAGACTGGGGACGAAAGGTTGCCAGTGGAACGTGGAACTGTTGCAGCCGCCGTTCGCGGCGGTATGAGTATAACAGTCTCGAGGTTGACGGCGTTGACGGTATTTTGAAGGTATTTTGCTTAAAGGTATTTTGTCAGACCGGGGATGAAAGGTTGCCAGTGGAACTGTTGCGGCCGCCGTTCGCGTTATAATTAGATGGTGCTGGTGTTTTACTGGCGCGGTAGCCGCGGTGTATAGTATCTTTCAATGGACGCGGTCTCGAGGATCCCCTTGGCTTGTATCGATGATGAAAGAAATGACTCAAGAAGTTGAAAAGCATTGATGTCGTCAATTAGATTAAAATATTTTATTAGTATTAAACTTTATAAATTATTATATAAAATGTTTGTGCAAGGGGATAATATATTATATTTTATAAATACGAAAATACTTTTTTGTAAATAAACGATAAAAATATAAGTACCTATATACATAGGTATGTATATATTTAACCTTATTTTGAATAATCGAGTAAAACGATTAATATTTATGAAACTAATATTAGGAACTCGTCATTTTTCTGGGATAATAATTATTGTAGGAGTTATATTTCGGGAGATTGGTGGTTCTTCTAAATCTAAATACGATTTCCTACAGGTTCAAAGATTTAAATTTTTAGTCAAAAATATAGAGATCGCTTCTAAAGCTTATTCGAAAGTTTTCGTTATTTCCTGGCCTAAATATGGGAATTTGTTCTTATTTATTTGCGTTATTTTTGACTCTTTCGAAGAAAAACCCAAGGCCGTTTTAAATTCTTTCACAGAGGAAGGATAGGTCGCAGAGGGCGCTTATCACTTAGCGTGACACACTTCAAGTTTTGACCAATCAACAATGTTCTCGATATTTTTCCAATATAGCGGAAGTCATACCGAAAATCGTTAAATGACAGGCAAGTCATCAGGAAATTGACGAATAAGTTTATTGAGGAATATAAAATAAACCTCATTTTTATATTGTAACTGACAAACTGACTATTGAAAATAAACTTATTTTTATAATTATTATTATTATTATGTTTTCAGTGTTCTGTTTCTCAGCTTTTTGTTGGTAAGGCTGGTGTTATTTACAGTACAGAGAAGAAATTCATCTTAACCTGTACTGTTTAGAAACTTCCGTACTATATGGCAAGTTTGGAGGATGACGCTTTTCTGAATAAGTTGGTATAAATAACCTGAAAGGCCCAGTTTTTCCAAGTTGGGCTTGAAATTTTTCGTCATAGCTCCCTCCACCGATACTATAATCGGAATTATGTCGATTTTATCCAGCTTCCATATATTTTTTATCTCTATAGCCAAATTCGAGTACTTGGTCTTCTTCTCCGATTCGGTTTTAGAGAGGTTGTGTGTTAGTGGGCAACCTATATCGATTATGAAAGCTTTCTTGGTGGTTTTTTCGATGAGAAGAATATCCGGACGGTTGTGGTCTACTGTTCTATCCGTTATTATTGGCCTGTCCCAGTATAAGAGATATTCAGGGGATTCAAGGACTGGCTCGGGTGAGTATTGGTAGTATGGTGGGAGGTTTTCCCTTAGCCCTAGTTTATGGGCCAGTTCCTTGTGGATGATCTTTGCCACCTGATTATGTCTCCCCAGGTAAGCGTTGGGGGCCATAGCACCACATCCCGCCGTGATATGTTCTATCGTTTCTCTGGGGCAATTGCATTTTCTGCACACATCTTCCACATTTCTTTTCAAGATGACTTTTTCATAGTTTCGAGTTCGAATGACACGGTCTTGGATAGAGATTATAAAACCTTCTGTTTCAGCGTGAAGCTGCCTTTTCTCTAACCAATTCAGTGACATTTTTCTATCTATGAGTGGATTTTGGAGTGCAGTAGGGTATTTGCCGTGTAGAGCTTTTTCTTGCCAAGTTACAAGCTGTTGACTTGGCAGCGCGCGGATGATGTTAGGTAATCCGTTCTGCTTTAAGTTAAGGGCTGTATATCCAGTGTCTGCTGCTACCACTTTTTTAAGAATTTCCCCATTTGATTCTTGGAAGTATTTTCTCATAGAGGTCTCTTGTGACTTGCACAACTTATATATATTAATGAGACCTCTTCCTCCCTCCTTTCGTTTTAGGTAGATTCTTTCAAGTGCAGAGCGTGGGTGGTGGAATCTGAATTTTGTTAGCAGCCTGCGCGTAAGCCTATCTAATTCGTGCAAATCCGTGTCTGAATACTTAAGGATTCCGAATGAGTAGGTAAGTATTGGTATTGCCCAGGTGTTGATGGCAGTAGTAAGGTTACCAGCATTCAGGTGAGTATTAAAAAGCTTTGTTAGTCTGCTTTTGTATTTGTTTTTAAACTCCCTTTTTAGGCTTGTGTGGTTTATTTGTTGGTTTTGGGAGATGCCTAAGTATTTATATGTTTTGTCCTCATCTAGTATATCTATGCCTTCAAGCAGTCCACGATTTTGTTCAGTCTTTCCGCCTACGACGTTCAAGATTGCGCACTTGTCTAATCCAAACGACATTTTGATGTCATCGCTAAATGTCTTGGTTATTTGAATTAGGGACTGTAGGTGGGTTTTGCTTTCAGCGTAGAGTTTGATATCGTCCATAAATAGAAGGTGGTTTATTCTAAAATTTTCAGTTAAGTTGGGACGATATCCGTAGGATGATAATTTTAGTAGTGAGGACAGTGGGTTCATGGCCAAAATGAACCAGAGGGGGCTTAAAGAGTCGCCTTGAAATATACCTTTTGATATATTTATATTGCCAAGCTTCTCTTGTCCAATATGGAGATTGGTGTTCCATTGCTCCATTAGGGTGCCTAACATGTTGCGTATTAGGGGGTGTACTTTGTATATTTGCAATATTTTCTTTAGCCAGTCGTGAGGAACAGAATCGAATGCTTTACTATAGTCAATGTAGCACATATTTAGATTTCGCCTTTTAACTTGAGCCTGTTTTATAATAACGGCATCGATTGTAAGCTGTTCCTTGCAACCCAAAGCTTTCCTAATACAGCCCTTTTGCTCATCAGCTACCAGGTTGTTGTTTATGCAGTGTGTGTATATTTTTGAGTACATGACTGATGTTAAAAGTTTATACACCACTGACAGACAGGTGATCGGTCTGTAGTTTTTTGGATCGTTTACCTGCCCTTTTTTAAACAAAAGGAAGGTATTGCCACTGGCAAGATAAGCTGGGAAGTGTTCGGGGTTTAGAAGAGCTTTGCTAAAGCAGTTTGCTATTATAGGGTGTAAGCTGGTGTAGGTTTTGAGCCAGAAATTATGAATTTGGTCAGGTCCCGGTGATTTCCAGTTAGCCAAGTTCTTAGTGGCATCCCTTATATCACTGGATGTTACTTGCGGCTCAGGTATTTCTTGCAAAGTTTCAGCCTCGGCTTCAACTTTTTCGAGCCAGCTTGCTTTTTCGTCGAAATGGGACGCGTCGGACCAAATATTACTCCAAAATGCATTAAATTGGTCTTTATTTATGTCATTAGTTGGAGTAATGTCGTTTTCTTCTTGGCTCAATGTCCTATAGAAGGTTTTTTGGTTCCTGGTGAACTGTTGGTTTTGAACCTTCCTCTTTGTGGCTTTGTTGTATCGTCTTAGACGAGCTCCTTTAGCCTTAGATTTTTGTCTTGTATTGTCTCTTACGATTGTTAGCAACCGTTTTACATCGGGACTGTCTAAAGGAATGCTCTCTGCTTTCAGTATATCTTTTACCTTTTTAGCAACCTTGCTGCTAGAGTTTCCATTTAGATGTTCTCCAATTATATCACTTTGTGCTCGTAACTGGCTGATTTGTTTTTCAAGTCTCATTTTCCAAGCGGGCACCGCTTGTTTCTTGGTTGTTTTCTTATCAGTTCTGAGATATAATGCCTGACCATTGAGTTCAATTACAGTTACTGCTGCTGCATATAACCCACTATGTAATGTCTCGAGGTCCTCAGTTCTATTTAAGGACGTCCCTGCTGCTAAGTTTACTCTCGCTAGTATTTCGTGGGTTCCTTTCTTGAATCTTAGCTTAGGGATACTCGATCTCAAGGTCGGGTCACTATTTTCGAATAAGGACAAATTTTCCAAATATTTTTGGTTCGTATTGTCCGTATCAGCCTGTATAGTTTGATCTTGTTCATGTATTACTTCCTGCTGTGCTGTTAGTTCTTCCACATGCTGAAGGTTGTGCAACGTTCTGCCAACTTCACGCCGTATTTGATCTATTTCAGCTTGGGGTAGCAGGTGGTTAGCATATATAGCTCTTTGACGGCTCGCTACATTTTGTTCCGTGAGTTTTAATTCCGGATATATCTGGCTTATTTCTCTGTGGAGTTTTATTCTCCAGCCAGGGCGGGGGTTATCTTCACAGTCGTTAATCAAGAGGAATGCTTTGATAAATGTTCTATTCATGTCACGAGTCCACTTGATTCGACCGGTTTCTGTTCTTCTGGGTAGACCAGCGGCAGTTCTATCGACTCCAGGGTCAGGCTGCAAGCTAGTCTCCATTATGATGTGTTCCTCGCCGGTGTTCGGTTGAATAGTTCGGTTGTCGGCAGGGGCTTGTCTTAGCATCCTGCCGTTAGTATTATTAGTACTATTCGAATTTATGCCTCCCCCAGAATCCGTGAGGCTGACTGCTTGCGCAGTGTGGGATTGCGAACCCACCTGGGGTACATATTCTTGTAAATTCGACATCATATTTGTTTAAATCCATATTTACACATTTCGTCAGAAATGGTTTGCATTTATACCTTCTGCCAGGTTATTGATACAGCCGCCCTTAACATAGGGAACAGACGCTGTTGAGAAACCGCCCCTAACATGGAGTCAGCCGTTCCTTCACTACATCAGTTCCTACGCCTACCTGCGGTAGCCGGTGACCAATGTAGGCCCCTTTAAGGCAAGGACCACCAACCTTTTAGCCGCCTTTTACGGCAGGCAGGTTCTACCCTGGGCCTAGATTCGCAAACCGGAACCCCGACGGCTTTTATTATTATTATTATTATTATTATTATTATTATTATTATTATTATTATTATTATTATTATTATTATTATTATTATTATTTCAAGGTCACAGACAGGAATGATGAAACATTTTTTATTTCTTCAAATTATGACATTTTTGTAAACCAAACACTCCCTAGTTCGTTCCGGAGTAACCGTTATTTAGTCGCGGTATTTTCCTGTCGCGGTATGAAATGGAACGTTCCATATCGGTAACAGTATTTCCCACCTCTAAAAACACCAGCACCATCTAATTATAACGCGAACGGCGGCCGCAACAGTTCCACTGGCAACCTTTCATCCCCGGTCTGACAAAATACCTTTAAGCAAAATACCTTCAAAATACCGTCAACGCCGTCAACCTCGAGACTGTTATACTCATACCGCCGCGAACGGCGGCCGCAACAGTTCCACGTTCCACTGGCAACCTTTCGTCCCCAGTCTGACAAAATACCTTCAAGGTAAAAATACCGTCAAGGTAAAAATACCGTCAAGGAAAAAAATACCCTTAAGCTCCAGATGGTTATTCATACCGTTTGCGGCGTTTGCTGTTACACACTCCACAACGAACCGGAGCGCGGCGGGCTGTTCAACCGGCCGCTGTCGCTTTCTCTCGGTTGACATCGCAGCGTGTGCGTGTAGCGGCGAAGGACGAAATCTTAATAGTTCCAGAGAGTAACCGCTTCATTGTATGAGGTGGAGCGCGACACGATGGTATTAAAAAATACCGTTTCAAAGTAGCAGTTACACCGATACCGACCAACCACTATGAGTTTTTGACGCGATTAGATAAGTTTGGAGTTTATTGACGGTGTTGTGGATGTTTTTGTGTTGTTTTTAAATTAATAATGGCTAGTAGTTTGGATTGTGTCACACGAAGTGATATAGTTATGGACCAAAATTCTATAGAGGACATTATAAATAAATTTTCGACATTCGATCTCCAAAGGAAAATTGACATAAAAAGGTTAGGAAGGCCTACGCCGGATTTAAAATTAAATCAAACTTGTAAAAAGAAAAAAGAAGGTCGATCTTTTATTAGACATTTTAATATTGACATTTACAAAAAAAACAAATGGATATGTGGGTGTAATATTAGAAACTCACTGTTTTGTTTCCCATGCTTATTATTTTATAATATAAACATGGACAAGAACTGGAGCCGTGTAGGCATTACAGATTTAAATCATTTACAGGAAAAAATAAATAAGCACGAGTTGTCAAAATCTCATTTGCAGGCTAGTATGGAACTTGCGTTACTTGGAAAAGTAAACATTGCCCAACAGTTAAGCGCTTCCTACCGCTTAGGGATCGCTAAACATAATGAGAATGTAAGAAAAAATCGGCACATTTTAAGTAGAATTATAAGTTGCGTAAAGTTCTGTGGTGTATTTGAGTTGGCTCTTAGAGGCCACGATGAAACAGAAGATTCTTTAAATCGTGGAATTTTTAAAGAATTAATAAACTTCAGTGCTGAATTCGATAATGTTTTGAAACAACATTTGGATAACTCAAGCGTTTTTAAAGGAACCTCAAAAACCATTCAAAACGATATTCTGGACTGTATGTTGACAGTATGCAAAAATGAAATTTTAAAAGAGGTTGAAGGTGCGGATTTTTTGGCAATTCAGTGCGACGAGACTACAGATGTGAGTAATCACTGTCAAATGGCAATCATATTGCGATATGTTAAGGAGCACAGTATACGCGAACACTTCTGGACTTTTTTGCGAGTGCATGATAAAACAGCCAATGGTTTAGTAAATAGTATTCAGCAAGAAATAGATCCAATGTTAAAAAACAATAAAAATAAATTAATAGCGCAAGCGTACGATGGAGCCAACGTTATGAGTGAATCCGTTGGTGGCGTTCAAGCAAAAATGCGTGAAAAATATCCGTTTGCATATTTTGTTCACTGCTATGCTCACCAGCTTAACTTAATAATGCAACAAGCTGCTAGCCAGAATACGCAAGTTAGGGTATTTTTTAGCGACTTATCTGGTATCCCTGCATTTTTTTCGAACTCTTCGCACCGCAGTGATATGTTAGAGCAAATTGTTAAAGTTAGATTGCCCCGTGTTGCCCCTACTCAATGGAATTTTAATTCAAGAATAGTTAACACCGTTTACGAAAATATTGATAATCTGATATTGTGTTTTCATGAAATTTCCGAAAAAACCGAAAAAACAATTACTAGTCGCGAAGCAAGCGCTTTAATAAGAACACTGGAAGATTCTCAGTTTATATTTTGGTTGACGCTTTTTCATAGGATTTTTCCTCATGTTGATGTTCTCTACAATCAATTTCAATCCAGACATGCAGATGGCATTCAATTGCAAAAATCAATTTCAAATTTTGAATCATCTATATTAAGCATACGCCATGAAACTGATGCAATCAAACAAGAGTGGATAACTGAAAATATTGGTAAACGCAGGAGATTGGGAGACACTGATAACAAAAGTGTAACAGCCAAGGAAATTTGCGATGTAATAGTTACCCAACTGAAAGATAGGCTTTCATATAGAGGTCATTTGGAAGCAAATTACCTTCTTACAAACACCTTTTACGAGTCTTTCAATAACAAGTTTCCAAATGATATTTTTAACAGGGTTACTAAGTTATATCCAATGCTTTCAAAAGAGCGATTAAAAACGGAATTGGAAGTAATTTATTCAAGAAATGATTTTTCTAAAATAAACAGTTCCACCAGTACCCTACAATTCATTTTAAAAAATGAATTGGAAAGCACTTTTTCAGAGCTTGTAAAATTATTGAAAATAATTATGACAACGCCAATGAACACCACTGAACCTGAACGGTGTTTTCCCACTCTTAAAAGGCTTAAAACTTTTCTTCGAAATTCTATGACAAACGATAGACTAAATGCTTTGGCAATGATGTCAATAAATAAGGACTTAGTGCACGAAATACCGAATTTCGACGAAAAAGTGTTGGAAACATTTGTTGCGCTTAAAAACCGACGAATGGACTTTTTATTTAAAGACTAGAAACTTTTAGTGATAAGGTATGTATAAAAAAATGTTTTTTTCCAATCTGTATAGGTATCTACTACTATCTAGGTAGGTACCCATTATAAAACTATTAAAATTTTTAAAAAATAAAAAATAAATTTGGTGCTAAAACAAAGAAAATTTAAATCCCTTTAAAAACTGCGTTTTTTAAATTTTTTTGGATAAAAAGCACAAAGAAAATCGATACAAAGGTGAAAAAGGGCGTGGCACACCCTACGATAAATATCACGAGCCGCCACTGGTACCTAGGCTTGCTAAAGTTTGAATCCAAAATGAGCTCCAGTGCTACTTCAGCTGTGTAATTTAAAGGCTGTTTCTTAGAATGCAGAAGCAATTTTCTAACTTTAGCAGGTCGTGTTGGAGTATCTGTAACCTCTTTTAAAACTGCTGCCAAGTCACATTCTTATTGCTTACGTACAGCCATAGTAGTAACTTATATAATTAAAGCTGATTCGTTGTCTGTTTCATGCGATAATTGCGAGGCTTCTCTCCTTTGAGACCTACTGGACTTTTCAAGAAATGGGAGCCTGGGTCTACCCGAAGATGTCGATGATACGACTTTCTTTGTGTTAATGTCAAAGTGTGAATTTAACCACACAGAATGTGTTTTCTTAAAACGGTCTTTCTTTCTCTGTACTTGATGCCATCTGTCGCTAACATTGCGACATATGCGAGCAACTTATTCTTTAATATTATGCTCATTTGATGTGTTTATGCCCTCTCCAACCTTCATTTTTATATGGTTAAAAACTATAGAAAATGTTTGATCTTTATCTACTTCTTGTGTCCACAGTTCAAAAATGTTTTCGTTTTTAAAAGCGATGCATTTCTGCAAAAAAATAAACATAATTAAGAAAGGCGCAAGTAGGCGCAGCTAAACTCATTAAAAAAGTTGTTATGAAAGAGGGCTAAACCCTTTTATATGAACAGTGTTCCCGTCAAACATAGCCAATTTTTTATAAGTAAACAGAAAGTTTTTATTCTAGGTTACACAAAATTAAATTGCAGGGGCACGAATATTTCAATATTTAAACTAAAATCAACAAAACTGAGTATTGGGTTACTAAAATAATAAAAATAAATACCTTAAAGATGTCGAAACGATTTTTTCCACAAAAAATATCAGAAAATATTCTAGCACTACAATTTTAAACTTCGATAACACTTTGCGATTTACTTATAGTAACTAACCACTCTCCGAAACGATTAAGTTTAGACACCCATACCACGTCAGATGGGTAATAAAATACTTAGGTATAATATGATAATTACGGTTTGGGGTATTTCCTAGTAAACCCCACAGATATTCGTGTTATTTGTAAGAAATGAAAAAATGGATTTTGGCCAACAAATTGGCACCCAGAAACCATAGTCCAATTGAAAATTTAAAAAAAATTCTTTAAAGATTTAAAAGTTTGACACTTAATTTTGGACACTGTATAATTCGTATTAGACCTTATTTAATAAGTACCTTGTAGTATTTTCCTACTGACGCACTATTTTTATTTCTCATTAATTTTTAAAACTGGTGGTTCTGATCTAGTTTTTTAAATTTTCTTTTCGCTTTTCTATAAAATTCTTGTTATACATACATATGTGGATAAATAAATAATAGTAATATATAAAGTGCCCAAATCAGCAAGAAAATATATATAATGTCAGGTGAAGGAGTTGGTCGATTCGGATATTTATTGTGATATATCCGACATAATCTGTACTTTATTTTGCCACATTCACACTTAATAAATTTAAAAAATTTTCGTTTGAAAATCCCCAGCGTGACATTTTCCAGAAACAGAATTGACATTCTTAAAATACCCAACAAATAATTAAGTGCAACTGTTTTTCTTGTCAAATCATTCTAGAAAACATTGCCGTCAAAAATATTTTCCTTATAAATACGAGTATTACTATGAAGTATCCATGTACATTTGTTTTCATGGCAGCTTGAAAAAATCGTATTTAAAAAAACTTATTATTATTATTATTATATTCTAAGAGAACGCGTTGATGTGTGTGTACAGAAAAGGTTATAGCAATTTTAAGGAGCAGTGAATTTATCATCATATCAAATAAAAATATACAGGGTGTTCCATTTAAAATAAGAAAGTTTTTTACAATGAGCCCTTAATTGTGACCTCCCTGTACATTTTTTGCCAAGTTTAATTGTTTTTTGAGGTTTGTTGATTCTTTAACTATACAATAACAAAAAAATTTAGTCCAGGAGCTAAGGTACAAAATATATACAGATAGTTTCATCGCTGTGCACTTACGAAATGATTACAAAATATATGTTGTTTATTATATATTTAAATAATATTACAGAAATTTCGGAGAGTTACCAGGGTTGGTGCAAATTAACAAATTACGCCGATGATACAAATATCTTGATTAGTGATAAAAATATCTTCCAAATTCAGGAAAATACCAAAAATATCATGATGGATGCAGGTAACTGGTTCGAAAAAAATAAATTAATTTTAAACAGTAACAAAACAAACACAATTATATTTAAAACAAATAGATCTAGAATGGAGGAACCTCAAACAACGAAAGTGACGAAAACATGATAATATTTTAGTTTAACGATAAAGGTAAACCTACAGATTTTCAAAAAAATATTTTCATTAGTTTCCTTAAAAATTCTAATGCAAGCTCATCGTAAATCACCCGGTATAGTCCTACTATCCTACACCATGTGTGTGTATGTTTTGACCAATTTTTTATATCTAATATGATAAATTAATTTAAATGTTTTTCGGATGTAATGAAAGATTTTTCTTTTCAGCGCACTGTTTTTCAATTAACATTTTATAGGTCAGCCTCCTCGGAACTACATTTATATGCATATAATTTTCTTACGCATTTTAGCAAAATTGATCTAGCGTGAGTTAGTAGGCAGATTAATGCACTGTTATAAGTTATTAATTTTTTCAGGCCTTTCCCCGATTCAGTTTTCGCCCTGTTTAAAAAATCCAGATAGCCCGTTTGATATGCCTGAACTAAAGGAATGCAACTTATCACCCATTTCGAAAACTTCACCTGGTAGAGCGAGGTTATCCACATCAGTTTGTCGATTAAATTTCTCGGACAGGATGAGTGTAGATGCAAGTATGATTGTGCCCGATTTGGATAATCAACAGATGCCAAATAGAAGTTACTGTGGAAATGGTAAGCATAAGTGAATAATTATATTTTTACTAGACTTGAAAAAAAATGGGGTTTTAAGAATAAATACTGACTTCAATTTCAATACTTTAAAACTTTTGAAAGTATTCCTACAATCTGCTCTATATGACAAGACCGCAACAATTCTTATTGCTTGCCTCTGAAGCCCAAAAATTCTATTAGCTCCTGTAATGTTAGGAACTTGGGAAATTAAAAGGTGGAAAAACAACGACAATCAAAAAATTAAAAATTGCGCTGCATTTTAGCAGTACATATTACAGATATTTTTAATTTTTTGATTGTCGTTGTTTTTCCACCTTTTAATTTTTAAACTAGTGTAAATGTGTTTTTTATTGTAAAGTAGTGTGCCAAGTGTTTATTAATTGATTTGTTGACTAGGGTGCGTCCTGCTTGTGGTCTTTATGTGGTGACCTTATTACCTTACGCCCTGATGATGGCCTTGTAGGCCGAAACGCGTAGATTGTAATTTAATATATTTATTTGTAAGAAGGAAGTTAGGGATTTATGTTCCTAACCCTACATTATCATGTCCCTTCTAGAGAGTAGATACGACTTCGTCTATTAGCTCCCTCACCTATGTCCCCATACAAGGATGGCATAAGTCATTGCAGAGTGCCTGATCAAGAATATCTTGTGACACGAAGTCAGCTTGGTCATGAATTAAAAATATATTGGAGGCTAGCTTCGTACACATTTAGTCAGTGTAAACATCCCAGTCCCCGGTCCAGGTATACATCTAAAAAGATAACACTGGAATCCTCCACCTCATCAGAAACATCTCACAAATAGAAAATCCTTGCCTGGGTCTTATTAACGTTGTGGAATAGTTTGCTGGTTGTAAACCAAGTCTCGGCTCTTGAAATGGCCTAACTGGACTGATCCACAGTCCCGCCACAACTAACATCTCGACACGATATCGTTGTATCATCAGCAATGATGGTGTAGTGAGAATTTGGATCAAAGTGAGCTAGTGTATAGATAAGAAATAAAAGAGCCCCCATGACTGAGCCCTGGAGTACCCCTATCGTAACACGCCTTTTTGCAGTTTGCACAGTTAAGCGCCTTGCTCAAATCGTAAAAATTGCTTGACACATACTCTCGGTTTTAAGAATCCCTACGAATGATGTTCATCAGATTAAGTAGGTATTCCCAGTGAAACTCCACTCTCCCGCCGGCAACTAAACTGTTAATCTGAGAACAGACCGTTCAAAGAAGCGTGCAATTCTAGCATCAATGCATTTTTCAAAATTTTTTGCAAATGTTGGAGTAGTGAAATTGGTCTGTAGTTGCCGGCCTCATTGGCAACACCTTTCTTTCAAGAATGGAATAATTATTGCATGTTTGAGAATCGATATAGATCGATCTATAAAGATATTTTGTTGAATGCATAAGTTTATCAGTTTAGTTACAATGTTGTTTTTGTAATTTTTATGAGCTACTATCAATCCAAATGTATCTTTACTTTTTTATTTGTCAAATTATTAATTATCTCCTTAACCTCATTAAAACAATTTGCCTCGAAAGACTGTTACGGGTAATTTATGTACATCTACAGAATCCATGTTTGCTGTACCCACCTGGTTCTGTAAATGACTGTCACGTTAGCAAAGAAATCATTAAATAATTCTGAAGTTATATTTCCCTCATTCATACTTCCCCAAAACACACTCACACCTCTGTATTCATTCAGAATTTTTCACATGCAACTGGATGGATTAAAGAATCCCTGGTTATCATTTGCTTTTCATTGAGGTTTTATTGTGTTCTTTTTTTTTGTAAGATTTTATTTGATATTAAAGATAGGTAGTGAGTTGAATGTTCTTTGTATAAGTTAAATAAAATTGATTTTTCCTTCACATTATTTTTCTTACATTACTCCTACTTTTTCAAATTGCATTTTTACGTTATGAATGTTAATAATATCTTTATTTAGATGTAAGTTTTTCGCCTGCAAGACCCACTGAAATCTCTACACATGAAACGACAATAAACTGGAGCATGGAATACAAACAAGTTTCTTTGGGCTCCCCGACTTCCAGTTCTGATTCTGATAAAATGGACGTGTCAAATTCAAATACTCCTCATTCCAAAATATTTACTGGTAAAGGTAAGTTAATCAGTAAGTTTGTAAAAGTATGAATAACAGTTTTTTTTATCATGAATGGAATGTGCAAATGCAGTATTAATATTACTTGATTTATTCATACAGTGACGGCCTCTATATAAGACCTGCTGCTACTACTACACACTCTGCCAACAAGCTCCATTGAAGCAATCAATCATTGGATTGTTTTATTCAAATCTACCGTCGACAAACAGATGCTTAACTATGCCTTCCTCTTTTTAACTGATTGGATCTAAAATGCGCTCTTTTTCTATTCCTCGTGGCACATAGTTCAAGCAAAATGCCGCCGATTGAAAAAGGTGGGGGATCTTCGACGTTCGAGTAAATAGCAGATTAATCGATTTAATCAATTCAATAGATTGTAATACATGGTCCTATATTGGAGACAGACCACTCAGTTGGGTCTTATTTTTGTCCTGCAAAAGCGAATACTATATTTTCTTGCAAGCCTCTTGACTCCTGCAGACCGGTTTTGAAATGCAACAGAATTCTAACGCTGCCCTCTATTATAATATTTGAAACAACAGTCTTTATTTGGCAGAATCCAGAGAGGTTTCCAACTATTGTAAAATTGCATTCGAACGGGACGAGATGCAGCGTTTCGGATATCTGTTTGCCAGGCTACAGATTGAGTCTTTATAGGAACAGTCCCTTGTATTTTTACTCTCAAGTCTATAATAGGCTGCCCAAAAGCGTTAAATCCGCCGGGGGGTCTTGGCACGTTTAAGGGCAGACTTAGGAGCCATTTGAGCGATATATCCTTTTACTCGGCACAAGAATACTTTAATTAATTATCTTACACGAACGGCTTGAAACTCTCAAGTGATGAATTATTGAGCATGTGGACTTGGGGCTCTAATTACTTATCTGTTATGTGTGATAGTTTGTGAACAATTAGCAATGTAATATTATCTAGACTATTCCTTTTGTTATTTGCAATTTAAGATTAGGCTTAACTTGATTTTTTTAAGGCTTATTTTAACTATGACGTCAATATTTACTATGTAAATCTTACTGGCAATATACAGTGTGTCCACGGATAGAGTTTGGAAGAGGGAAAACTCTTTTTTTTAGTAGGTATAGAAGAAAAAGTCATTCTTTATAAAAACGTCTGCTTGTGCTGAAACTACAACTTTGAATATCAGATTTACTATACAGGGTTCATCAGAAAAAAAAAATGGATTTCGTTTAAAATAAATTTACGTAAAAACAAACAGCTAATGTTGCCTTCTTACTTAGAATATGATTTTATATCTGGCGGAACAACGATTTTGTTGTAAGAAAACTATTTTTCTTTGTCTACTTTTGAAGTATTTTTATTAATACATATCATATTTCTGTAATTTATTCAATCGTAAATTATAAAAAATTAAAAATGTTTTTTTTGTCGAACCCTGTATAGGTATCGCAAATCTGATTTGAAATTGTAGTTTCAAAACAAGCAAAATTGATTTAATACATCAAGGAATTGAAAATTAGAATTGAAAAAAAAATCCAAAAAACTAAAAATGTTGTTTCTGACTAACCCTGTATAGTAATCGCAAATTTGATATTCGAAATTGTAGTTTCAATACAAGCATACGTTTTTATAAAGAAAGACTCTTTCTTCTATACCTACAAATAAAAAAGTGTTCCTCTTCCAAACTCTATTCGCGGACACACTGTATACATGTATATTATGATTATTTTCCTACGACCACCTATGAAAATGAGAAAAAAAGCACGGTTAACTTGGCTCGAAAGCGCCGAATATCACACGCGTATTGAAAGAAAATATTTCAACTCTAGAGTGGAAATACAAGGCACACTATTTAATTTAAGCATATGATGCCAATTTGACAGACCACACCTATTTATTAAAAAGAACAAATTTTAGAAAGCATTTTAGTTTATTTATCACGTATTTGTTGAGTGATTCAGAATTAGAGTGTGAAAATACGTCATCTAAAATTATAAAAAAGTTAAGAATATTAAACTTAAGCAGAAAATGTTTATGGGTCGCTATAGCCTAGAGACTAGATCCATGACCTACGAATCGAAAGATCACAGGTTCAAATCCCATTAGGACCACTTGACTTTTTTTTATGAAAACATTAAATAATTTATAGAATTATTTTGAATTGAAATCTTCCTTGTTGGGTAAATTTTTTAAATTAATTTTTAATGCATCTTTCCTTGATTAAATAAAAAAAATCATTCAAGAAGGAATATTTCAATTCAAAATAATTTTATAATTTATTTAATGTTTTTATAAAAAAAAGCCAAGTACTCCTGATGGAATTTAAACCTGTGACCTTTCGATCTATTAAATTGGCATCATATGTTTAAATTAAATAGTGTGCCTTGTATTTCCACTCTAGAGTTGAAATATTTTTTTCACAAATCAAAGGTTTTTTTAATAATTCTTTGTGGTCGTAGGAAAAATAGTGTACATTACTCGTGTGAAAGTGATTATTCTAAAACACGGAGAATTTCCGCACTCGGCTGACGCCTCGTGCTAAATATCTCCTCGTTTGAAAAGTATCACTTTCATCACTTGTTATGTAATATACTATATAATATATATCGTGGGTTATCCCTTGAAATTTTTGTTTATTTCTTAATTTTGACATGAAAGGAATATCGAAAAATTGAATGTAATAATGGAGTATAATTTTTATGAGAATCTTTTGGAAGATTACCAAACTGTTATGTTGTGTTAAGAAATACACAGGAAAGGTGGGTAAGTGGGCTCTTTAAATCACTGTTGACCTATTCCTAGTGTGATTAATGATTACCAAAACTACATGCCCTTAAACACAAGAACTGATAGTTTCCTATTTACCTGTCGGTTTTTTTTATCAATGTTGTTTTAGTAAAGGTTTGAAACCATACTATTTTTCCAGGTCAGAGAAAAAGACTGAGTGAAAGTTTCAAAAGCGAAGAAGCGGACGATAAAGAAAACATACAGCAATTTGAAGATGTGAGCATGCAAAATAGGCATAAAGTTTTCCGCAATGATGTCACTGATGCAGGATACCATACTCAGGATACTGGTGACTTTAGTAACAATTATTCCAACGTGTTTGCATCGACACCTAGTAAAAGAAAATCTAGAATCGAGTTTTAGGATGTACTTTTCAAATTTATTCGTTATGAATAAAAGTATTGACGGCTAAAGGTATAATTCAAATATTTTTAAATACATTAATAGATACAATTCAGTGTGCTACATGGGGGGTCTCGAAAATGGTAAGCGATACGAAGACGGCTAAATTAAGGCAAAGGTTTGGGTATTTGGGATTTAATAATGTAGTGAAAATCAATTACAAAGATTCCGATTATTTTTCAAAATATCTGAAAAAATGTCTGGCCTCCAGAGACCCTATTACTTTTATTTTTATTTGTTTATTCATAGTATCAACAACTTATACACACAACAAGCTTATAAGCTATAGGAATTTAATAATAATTACTGTAATTGCCTAATTAACGCAGTTCTTAATTTTAATTTTAATATTTCAAAATTTACATTGAATATGTCAATATCTCCACAATATTTATTGAAATGAGAGCATAGTCTTATAAGCGGCGAGTTTCTATACAAATGTGTCCTCGGTGCAGAAACATAAAACATATCTAGAGATCTAATATTAATTTTATTATATGCCTATCATAAATGGGAGCTGTTCTAAAAACTCTTTGTTATCGATCATATTCAGAATTAATTTTAATAGGAAAATAATTTCCGTCTCCACACGCAACAGTCTCAAAGATGGAACGTCAAACAGACTACACAAAAGCTTCTAATCAGTACCTCTTAGTGGATAAGTTGAAAATGACTTATAATGTAAGAATTTTAAAAATTTTCACTGAACACACTCCAAGAGGCTGTGGATCTCAAATAGTACATGCATACTAAAGTTTTGTATATATAATGTGATTATGGCATTAATATTTTTAAGAATTTACTGGTTCTAATAATGAATCCTAACATTTTTAGAGCGCTGGCAGTTATGTTATAAATATGCCCAACAAAACTTAACTTAGGGTCAAAATAGACCCCAAGATCCTTGTGTAAATCAGTTTGTTTTATAGGTATATCATCGATGCAGTATGCAAATTCAATCTTTTGAGTTCTACATGTAAAAGACATTACTGCGCACTTTCCTATATTTATATTTAAATTGTGCTCTCTACACCAACCCACAATTCACTCTTAATAGTACGAATGTTTATAATTATCAGCAAAAATAAGCCCTCTGGTGAAATTAATGCTAGTTCCAATTTTATTTATGACTAGTATGAATAGAAGTGGTCCAAGGTTTGAACCCTGGGGCACTCCTGATGTGGGTGAATATGTTTGTGATGTGTAGCCCTTAAGTTCAACAAATGATGATCTTTCATGTAAATATGATCTTAAAAGTAAAATAATATTTTGGTCTTCTGAGAAGTCTTGAAGAGCTGTAATTATTTCACCAAAATCCACCTTGTCAAATGCTTTTTCCAAATCATTGAAAATCACATCAACTAGCTGACCGTTTTTAAGAGAATTATGAATAAACTGTAAAATTTATTAAATTAGTAATAGTTGAGCGTTGGGGTAAAACTCCATGTTGTTCCGAAATTCTGTGTTTATATTACAAAAAATTAATTGAAAAACTTTTGAGCAAGCCGAAACAAGACTAACTGATCTACAATTTTTAATGTAATTTCTATTTTGTGGGGTATATCTTTTTATAAATAAAGGTTAAAAATATATTTTAGGGGTTATACAAAAAAGTCAGCACAACCCTTAATAACATATGCAGGTAAATTATCTGTTGCTACGGACCTATTAACTTTTATTTTTTGATTGCCTCTCTAATTTCTATATCGGTAATTCTATCAAAAGCCAAACAGGACAAAGTATTTAAATTTTTTGTATAGGGTTGATTGGTATTTTTATTATATATAGAGTTAAAATATTCAGCAAAAGCATTTACAATACTTTGAGTTCCGTCAATTTCGTTTTGATCGATAATCATATTTTCCGGAATGTTGGAATAATTTTTTTGATTTCTTATAAATTGCCAAAATGATTTAGGGTTTGATTTTATTTCCCTTTGCATCTTTTCTTCGTACAAAACATATGCAGTTGTGCTTTGACTTTTTACCAATTGCCTATATTTTGTGGTGGATCATTTCATCTTATCGTAGTTAGCCCACCATTGAATTTCCATCTCGGATACTTATTATAACTTTATGTTTTCTATAACTATTCGGTGTTATCAGCAAACGATACTCATATTAGTAGGTACACAATTAAAATGTTTTAATAGCCTCGAATTGCTTCGGGTTCGGGCTTTTTCGAATATGAAAAATATCCAGAATATTTGTATTTTTATTTCAACGCCTTAAACCCAAAAAAACTCTGCTTGAATTCAAATAAACCGTTTACGCATCTCCTACCGTTTTCGACATCCCCGATTTGTAACATGTATATTTTCATATTGAATTTTAAAAATCAGGCAGTATATCTTGTGTGTGTTATTTTATCAGAAAAAAATAACATGCGAACAGTAATTTATGCACAACCTTCTTTACTAATAAACCCCGAAGTAGAAATATGGCAACACACTAAAGATCGGATCTCTTGCCGTACCGCCATTACAATGTTATATCTAATACTCCAAGTATCATTTTTAGACACATTATAGTAAATGTATCTTAACTATCGTTTCGATTTCTAACGCAAATTGGAAACTGTTGGCACCAAATATGGAAATATTTTCGAAACGTATACATTTTAAATGGAGCATTTGCGCGTATTTCAAAGTGGTTGTTACTAGCTATAACTTTCGCTGTTTCAATGCACAATCAAAACTTTTATTGGTAATATTTCGAAAATGTGTTGCAAAAGTTAAGAAACACATATGTCTCGAAACAATTTTATTAGAAAATGTTTCGAAACGTTTCGCAGCAAAGAATTTGTCCAATTTGTGTCTAAAAATGCTACTTTGGTGGAACGGAAACCCATTACCTCGATGTTTTGAAGGACATATGTTATTGAGCAGAAACACAAGCTAAATAAACTAATATAGACGTTTATATTGTTTCAACAACTAATTTTGATGCAATCGTTATGTAAATCATAAAACAAAAGGGGTAAATTTCCGACCGGCTGCGGTCCCTGCTGTATACCAGTGTGTAATTCAAATATTTAAAGTTCCTTAATAGCAGGCGTTGTCAGTTTTTCACTTTCCAAAATATGAAAACCTAAAAGTCCAGTACTGAGACTCATCTGCAACCAAATTATTGTGCCCCTTTTTCTAATGGTTTGTTAGAGACTTTTTAAACCTACCCACCAAAAATACTTGCAGTACCTTTCATCAACTCTGGATGTGTCACCAAAGGTTGATATAAACAACCATAATGACAAAACTACAAGTAGGTATTGTTTTAAGCTCCTTAACACTCGACGAAAACGTTGTCAATCTGTTAATTGATGTATTAGCAAGCGAGTCGATTATTGAAGTAAAAAAAAACTTAGTAGAGCTAGAATTTTTTTTATATTGGTACTTTCAAGTAAATAACCACTGTCCAAGTGTTCAAATTGGCTGAAAAAACAGCGCCAATCGCCTCTCGCTCTGGCACATACAAATAAATCTTCATCTCCCAGCTGATTCGGTGTTGCCAATTTTTAGTTCGTGGCTTGTTATGTGAAAGGTTGTGGTCTACCGCCAATATCTCCATATTGCGGTAATTATGTAGATTGTCTGAATATGCTTAATAATAAAATGTTATTGATCATATTTTTATTATACAATTATTGTTATTGTAGTTTGTACTGAGTAAATGAAGTGATAGACTCTTCACTTGTGGTTTTTCCTTGTTTTTACAATTCAAAAAATAACGTTTTTACGATTTTAAAAGGCATCATTTTTACAGTTTTAAATAAAAGCATTCACCAAGTTATGTTAAATCTTCGGCGAAAGCTTTGTAAATATAAATTTATGTTTTTATTTGTATATAGATATTTCTTTTTTTATTATATCTACCTACAAATATTGTTGGAGTTGGGCTTATCTCATTTTACGCTTATCAAAAACGTTGACTATAGCCTTTATTTTTTTAATTCAATTTTTGTATAAAATCAACTCAATTATCTATGCTTTGGGTCTGCTATTTTATATTAAGTTTTAAGATTAAGATGAAGTTTAAAAGGCTTACATCAAATTTACTGGTGGATTAAATATTAGGTACATGTTTTTAAACAATGCTGGGCAAATGTTTTTTCCATCAAATTTTAAACTATTTTACTATTTCAGAAGCGGAATGGTAATTTACACTCATATTATTTAAAAATAGGGTAACGATGCATAATGAACATTATCTTTGTATGGTTTATTGCAAACTAATTCTCTTCTGTCATTTAGATCCTTATTTCCCAGTTGTTTTCACCGTGGCATTATCTTGACATGCCATATGACGCATTTGTGTAAATTTATTTTTTTTGTAATTAAATCGTCTTACCGATAAATAATTTTACCGGGAAGTTGTTGCAAATACAGTTTTAGTTCTATTAAAGGACACAGTACGTACTAAAATACGTTTTTCTTTATAAATTTGAAGAAAAACCAAAAAAATATTTACAATACAAAACTTAGTAGATTTATTCTGACACTTGTCATTTTAAACCCAGAACTGTCAGTTTAGGACGGTTTTAAGTTTAGAAAGAACCCTTTAGTGAATAAGGGCGTAATTTTTTTAGTTTAGAACAGAAATATAGTGAAAAACACAATTTATGAGAATATGATAAAACACCCTTAAGATAATAAATTTACATATTAAGCAATTACAAGAAAATCAAATTAACCCAAAGCGTCATATGGCATATAAAATATGCCACGATGAAAACACAACTGTGAGACTATATAGATCTAAATATTTCAATTCGGTCTAAACTCTAAACCCCTTTAGTAAATACTGCTAATAGGGTTTAAATAAATAAAAAAATTGCATTTGCATACAGGGTGTCCCGCTGTCAACCCATAGTATCTAAACTACTCAACTGTTTAATATTTTTTAAATTATACAGGGTGTCGCAAATAGTCGGGAGATATCCAACATACTTTTTTTAAACACCCCATATATTACATTATTTTCTAATTCCCTATAAAATTCCACGTATATTTTGTAGAAAATGTCATATGTCTAAATCCAGTTGTTTTTAATCATGTTTAAAATATGGCATTTTTAGACTTTGACAGGCTGTAGCTTTAAAACGACGTATCTTAGAGAAACACGGTTTTCACCTCTTAGTTTCTTATTCTCTATCTAAAAGTTACAACTTCCGGTTTAACAAATTAAAATATAAGAAAAACATTTTTTGGTTTAACATGTTACACCGGACGTTGGTTTCTTTGGATTGAGAATAAAACTCAAGATAGGGAGGTGAAAACGATTTTTCTCTAAGAGGGTACCATTTTTACCATACGTTTCCGATATCGAGAAATAAAAATGAAATCCCGAGATCAAAATAAAATCCCTCTTCATGATATTACCAGAAATTGTATTAAGTAAACTCAAAGTCCTTTTCCTAAACAAACATAAGTCAACATAAAAAGTAATCGTTGACCTAAAATGCACTACGTTGAGTTGAAGGTTAAAAGCAGTAATTTCCCTGTAAACTGCTGCAGGTCGGGAAAACATGTAGGGATTGAAATCCCGGGATAGCTACTATTTTTAACATATTTTTCGGATCCCGGGCTTACATAAAGGAATCCCGAAAATCCTGGGATTGTTTATTTGCTTTGGGATTGCAATCCCTAGTTCCAATGCTACAGCCTGTCAAACTTAAAATGCCAAATGTTAAACGTCAGTATCTAAAAAATAATTGAATATGACATAAATACGAAATATACAGGATGTCCCATAAGTTATGAGCCGTAGAGTAACTGGAGATACTAGACATCAAACTAAGCCGATTATGTCATATAAGTTTTTTTATTGCGTTGTGATAATTAAAATATTAATTTAATTATGTACTATGTTTTTAATGCTTTGGGATGTTTAAAGGGAAATATCTCGAAAACCGTTAAAGATATTAAGTCTAGTTTGAAACTTAAAAACTTCTACAAATTCTTATTTCTTGCTCATAAAAACATAATATTGCCAACTTTCAATTTGATTCATTAAACCGTTTTAAAATTATGGCTTATTTTCGAGAATAAACTTTTACTTTCAACACCCTGTATCTCTAGAACGAGTAACAATCCGAAAAAACTTATATGACATAATCGGCTTAGTTTGATGTCTCGTATCTCCAGTTACTCTACGGTCCATAAATTATGGGACACCCTATATATGGAATTTTATAGGGAATTAAAAAATAACATATTACATAGGGTGTTTTATTTAAAAAAAAGTACTATTGATGTGCCCTGACTATTTCGACACCCTGTATAATTTAAAATAATTTTAAGATATGTCTCTTAATAATTTTTTTTTTGAAAAATATTAAAAAGTGGAGTAGTTTAGATTCTATGAAATCCTGCGTTATGAGCGGGCCATCTTGTATACCTACAACTTGCAATGCTTATAACTTTAAAACGATTGGGATAATTAATTTCTGTAAAAAGGTTTTGTTGCTATAGTCGGTCTCTATAGAATGAAGTAAAAATTAGACTGATCGACGCCAGTGATGGTCCAGGCGTTGTGACGCCATAAAAATGTCAATCGATGACAGGTACCTATTGTAAATAAAAGTTCGTTAAATTCCAAGAGCTTTTTGTACTTTGCTATCTCCACTCGTTTTTGAGATAAAATCGGTCGATAGCCAATTTTTTTTTTGTGGTTTTATTTAGGGAAATATTGAAAAACAAATAAAACCTCCTTGAGTGATAGTAGAGTGAGTTTTGGACTTGCATTGTTTTTATTTGCTTTATCTCCAGTCTCTTCAGGTAAATACCTTATTATGCAAATTTGTAATAATTTATATACAAAATTGACTTGATATAATCATTTCTTACAGACGAAACGTCTGATTGCAGTTTCAAAAGTGCATTATAATACAGCATTATAAATTTTCTTAATCCGGAGTATAAAAAAATAAAATAAATTGACTATTCAACCGATTATATCTCAAAAACGGATAGAAATATCAGGTCTGAGCAAAGAACGAAGATGTTTTGGAATTTAGCGAACGTATCGGTTGACATATTTATGGCGTTTGTTGTTTATTTTTATTTGAATTTATGATACCGACTACACCTATCAAAACCTTTTACCGAAATGAATTATTTCATTCTCAATATACAGGGTGATTCCTAAGTTGATACTTCTTTTTAGCTGCGTATAGAAGGCATTAAAATAAACAACATTTTCAAATACCTTTTTTCAAAAAATCCAAAAATAAAGTACATTCACATTCATTTATTACACTACGAATCAAATACGGTTCTGCCTAACTTGCCCGTTGAATAACATTAAGAAAACTTCTGGGTGTAGAGAAGAAACATCCGCACTTTTACGACACTCACAATAAATGAGCACTATAATTAGTTCATTGTTTTCAAATTTTACCATTTTTACCAATCTATTAAAATTAATTTGCTTCAGAAAACCACACCGCGCAGCGAATTGCTAAAATAAATAACTGACGACCGATCCGTAAAATGCATGACTAACAATACAAAAAACGGAGAAAAACAATATAAAGTAACGGGCTACGTTTTGATTACCAGGCCCGCACTTAGATTTTTTACTTCTATATCTCGGCTATTTTCAAGTGTTTTGAAAAAGTTGTTTATTTTAATGCCTTCTATACTCAGCTAAAAAAGTAGTATCAACTTGGTAATCACCCTGTATTTTAGAGATATTTATAATTTTAAGTTTTAAATGAAATTTTATAGATTATAATGACAAGAAACCAAACACTTCAACAAATCATATAAATAACAAGTAAACAATATACAGACTATTAACGTAAAAGTGACCTTAATAAGAATGCCTTTCTTGTACAATGATTGGCCAACCCTACCTTTAAGCTGAGAGATCAAAACTTTAGAAATGGATATTAATGTTGGGTTGCATAAAGATTTTTAACCTCAAGTAACTACCCAATATATTTGATTGTGACATACATGACATTGGCAGAAATAATTTTCTCTCAATCATACTGGCCCGGTTACCTTCATTTTTAATTTACTAATCAGGCATCTTTTTTTTTAACTTCGGTGCTGGATGGTCTGAGCTGCTGGGGCTATTTAGCCATGTACCGTTGTTTTTATGCTTCCGTTCAGGTTTCTTGGGCTTCTTGGCTAGAATTAACTGTTTTTTCTTGGTTGTTGGTGTTTTGTGTGTGTGCTACTTTCACGCTGAAACTCCATGTGACATGCACAAGCAAGGTTACTCGGGGCATGCAAAGCGATAAATGATAAGCAAGACTGTTGAAGATGAAGGTGTGCGATTAGGTTGTTTGATAAGAGATGGAAAGTGTCATGAGAGGGATCTCTAAGTGGATGTTATAGTTTTATGCTGCTTATTTGCAGGAAGCGGGTTAAATGTTTGATGGGTGTGCTACTTTTGAATTGGAAGAGAATGTCATGCAATGTTACTGGGGATTGTGCAAAGCTATCTGAAATGAGGGTTTGGAGTTGTTCTACGTTATGATTGTGGTTGCAGGAGAAGAGAATATGAAACAGGGATCCCCTTTCTCCACAATGGCAAAGACCATCTCGTTGGAGTCGTATTCTCTGTTTATGGGTAGGAGTCAAACAGTGTCCTGATCGGAGTCTGCAGAGTGTTACCACCTCTTTTCTCGTGAGATTCTTATATTCGTGAAACCACGGCCTCTTATATGGTTTTAACGTTGACAGTGAGTACTCCCTTCCCTTGCTTCTTCCAATGTCCAAGAACTTCTCTCTCCACCTGTTATAGCAGAACTCCTGTATTCTCGGTAGAAAGGTCCTGAAATCTGCCTTTGGCCTTTCGGCTACATCCAAGAGTCTTCCCTCGGTGGCCAGTCTGTCTGCTTCATTATTACCTCGGATATTGTTATGGCTGGGAATCCAGACCAAGGAAAAATATCTGGACTCCCTAGAAGTCTTCTTTTCGCCAGAATTACCATCTCCTCATTCTTTTTCCAGCGCGCTCATGGAGTCTGAAAAAATTTGTTATTCCTTTCTCTTCCAGTTCTGTCAGGGCACAGTATATTGCGTAGACCTCTGCTGAACATATTGTATGACAATCCGGCATCCTTCTGCTGATCATGATGTTAGCAGTCTTGGAGTATACCCCCACTCCGACTCTTCCTTCTTGATCCACCGATCCATCTGTGAATACAAGAGCGTACTCTTCAGTCCAAATTTCTCTTACTCGATTTTAAAACTCCTAATCAGGCATCTTTGATTGTGTGTAAATATGCCTGTCAATATCAGATAGTTAATTATGGTTAAAAATCTTTATGCAACCCAACAATAGTGTACTACTTTATACATTCTCATAAAGCTTACTGCAACACTTTTATTGTGCGGAATGAGTTAAAAAGTAAAATAATTCAGAAAATAATTCTCATTCATACAATAAAAAATGAATTTACAAAAACACTATGTTGAAACAATGCGCAATGCTCGCCCACATTAAAAATGTTTGTATTGTTTAACCTGCGGATTAACCAAAAACTAATCTTCTGTGTTGAAGACCGTGGAAAATGAAAATGCAAGATAGGAATCGTCCACCACAGCCTATTCAAGCTTAATGTGGTCGCGGATCCAGGCCTAAGCCTTACAAAATGTGTGTTTTTTTACTTTGAGCCTTGAAAATTTTCAATTGTACGGTGTGTGAAGGGTCAGAATTTTTTTTAGAAGTCACTTTTGAGAGTAGGTAGATTTTTAGACCACCCCCTCAACAAAATCCTGGATCCGCCACTGGCTTAATGGTGAAGAGTATTTGGTACAATTCCGATAAAATATATGCTTAGAATATTGAATAAAATCTAAAAATGAAATGAAAAAAATCAGATGAACTTACGCCCAGTGTCCAAGTTTCCATAAGATAGGTCTGATAGTTCCGAAATCTTGTAATAGGTCACTCTTCGCGAAACGGAGTTAACTGATTTTTATACGTCTTATTATTGAAGGGAATGTTCTACTGACTCAGGAATCGGTTCCCTCTAATTCTTGATTCGGGAAACATACTTCTCAATGTTACTATCAGGTCAGCCAAACCTAATCGTTCTACTTTTATGACGGTCTCTCAATTCGCCATCATTTCGGCTACAAATTTTTTTATAAAAATGTTCGTATGTACCTATCCACTTTTAGATTTTTAAAACAATAATTCTTTGTAAAGTAAGATCTAGAAGAGTATCCACATATTGTATATATCACTTTTTATTAATGCATTTCTACCAATTTTTTATCATAATTTTAATTATCTGCTTCTGATCTTATTTTGTGATATTTAGCATAGCATATTTGCCCATGACAACTAACACATTTGTGATGTTAAAAAGACTACATAGACTAACATCTAGTAGGAAGAGACAGTGTTCAATAATATAATGTAGTATGTATTTTAAAGTCTCTTCAAAAACAACCTATTTATATTGTATTTTAGACTAAAAAGTATTTTTGAGTTTTTCTGTAATTTTATCAATTTATCCACTGCCATATTTTAACGTTTTTTTTTTATTTATTTTTTAAGTAATATTAATACTGTGTACAATGTATGTATGTATAGGTATAAAAACAAAAATTCGTGCAGATAGTTCATGGTTTCAACTCATAATTGAAGCATAAAGTTTTACTCTGTTCTATGTTCACAAGGCTTGAGCTACGGCAGCAACACTGTAGATTTAAATTAATAGAATATAATATAAACGTACACCTAAAACATTATTACTGTTTAGGTGCAAAACTGCGTTTTTATGTTTGTTATGCCTCCTCAGACGTTGTAGCCCTAAACTGTGTTTTTTTTGTTATTATCGCTTAGGCTTTGACATCGATGGCTTTGAACTATATGAACGATTGTTTTGCCAGCGCTGCATATAAACGTTTATTTTTAAAAGTGTGCAATTTTTAAGCAGAAATAAAGACTTTGAATCTGAAACTCTTTTTTAGTTTTTTGTTTAAAGGGTGGAGACAATGACGTTTCTTGAACGGCAGTAGAGTTTTGGACTGAATAGTATTCACCTGAAGACGACTGGAGATGCTTACCAGTTGAAACGTAGTGATTCTAAACAAATAAAGACAATGCAAGTCCAAAACTCTACTGCTGTTTTTTAGTTATGTTGTAAAAGTGTTAACAACAGGTACAGTACTCGTTTATAAAGTATGGAGGCCTCATTTATAAACAACAACAAACAAACAACTTTAAATTTCTTTTGAATATATATTAGGTTGAAAAATGGACTTTCAAATTAGCTCTAAAGCCGTGTGTGCCCTTGCCAGGGAGTGTCAGCCGATCTAGCAGATAATACTTACTGTGGGTAGGCCACTAGGATTTTTAGTCAAAGAGGAGATTGATCGTACAGCCAAACAAGCTCCACTAAATAGATGGACAGAGTTATCAGCCTGTAGCACATTCAAGCAATTGTGACCCTATTTTATAAAAGGAAAATCGCAGCGTTATTGAAAGGCCTGAGAAATATCACTGCCGCAGTTACTAGACTGCATTTTCGGTATACTGGGTCTCCCAAAAGTCCAGCATAAAATTAATATCAATTAAAGGAAAAAATTCTACGCTTATGTTGTAAATGTCATGTCTAAATTTAATAGTTTTTAGCCAAACGTTGCCTATGGTAAACGTTTAGCGATTGCGAATATCACTTCGGTTCTCGGCACTTACCGCGGTCTCGCGCCTCGTGTTCGCCCCTTTAGGTGAGAAGCTTATTGCCTGAATGCATAATCGTATCTCGGTTAAATTTCTCGCCGAGAGATTTACGAGATTATTTGATACGGGTATTAGTTACAGACACCGACTCTACAAGGTAGATACACCATTCAATTTTAAATAGGTTTTAGTAATAAGCATAGCTGAATACAATATTTTCCTTGATGTACTTCAGCCTAACATTCTAAATACAAATTCTACCGACCATTTTTGATTTAATTTATTAAAAAATAAAGTTAACAATCATATAATTTTTATCTTACAGTTCATTGAATCTTACATATCTACACCATTTAATTAACAACTAATGGGTACTCTCCTTTTAGAAAAAATATGATCAAACTTCTTTCTTGGTATTTAGTGAAAAGTTAGTGCTTTAAATAAAAACATTCTATTCTTTTTACTTATCTTTGCCATCAGTTCCTCTACATACATTTTACAAGTACATGTAAATAGTTTCTGTGAATTGCTACATATTTAAAATAAGAAAGTTGTATCACCTACAACATTCTTATTGGTGTTAATAGATAAGTACGAGTTATTTTTAAGGAAATAAAAATATGTGTGGATCAATAATGTGAATCTTAAATCGGAAGAATTCATTGTGTTATATATATATAAACAACTTTTAATAGTGTACGTTGATTTGCTGTAAGCATTTTTAAGCATTAGCATTAGTTAAGTTTAAAAAAAAATGTTTTCCCAGCCTAGCTGTGATTTGTGATAGTTAACATATTTTTTTAAATTCGCCTACGGTGCTATATGCAGTGTCATCTGCACTTCCACTTCTAAAAGCAAGATGCGTTACTCTCCTATTAATTTATGCTGATTAAAAAAACTATTGTGTTGGTTATTAAGGAAAAGATGGCAAAATACAAATTTAAAAAATAAATTAAAATATTTTTTATATTAGATGTCTTACTAAGAAGAAAGCCTACCATTAACTAATAATTAATAAGAAAAAATAAAGAAAGGACAAGGAGAAACAGCTCCAATAACCTTTCAATTAAAAAATAAAGCATATTCGTCATTTTAATGTGGTTATGGGCAGCTGTAATCAGCCTTATACGCTTTATAATTTGTATTAAGAAAATTGTGATAAATAATTGTACAAACTCAAAACACAATTTATTGGATTGGTGTAATTATTTTATTATGTATCCGATTTTTGTCCTTCATAAATAATATCGAAAACTGGCGTCAGGTCATTATTTGTTTACAAAATCTTTTATACCACACTATAGATAATCCAGAATATTTAATGACAAACCCGAAAAATGATAATGTAGTATAAAATGGCGCGACCAATTAAAAAAAATACTTTTAAATTTAGAAAGAATATTTTTTAAATATTTGGGCTTTACTCTTACTTAAAAATAAAATTTAGTTAAACCAATTTTTTCCGTTTAAATATTTTAGTTGTTTTTTTTTCTGAAAATGTGTGATGAAACATTTTGTGTACAAATAACTACCCCTTATCAAATTTTGGAATATATTCATAAGGGCAAACATAGCCAATGCCCGTAAAAGCTTTGAATAAAATTATCAGTCTATTTCCAATAAATTCTTAAAACTATTAACTTTTTTTTGTTGAAAATCAATCTCTAAAATTCTCCGTTTTTCAACAAATTTCTAGAAGTTATAATTTCGAACAAGAGTAAAAGCTCATTTTAAAATCCTATTTCAAGTTTCCACTTTTACTGTATTCCTTACATTAAAAAATACAGAAATTAAATGAAGCATGAGTCATTCACAGCATAGAAAAATTATAAGAGAACAAAATACACCATACATTTTTTTATATTTTAACAGACTGTAAGCTAAACCTCTTATGTTTATATAAACCAATGTCTGTTAACAAACATGAAGTGTAGCTGATTAGCCAAATAAGCCGCGATTTTCTAAACAAACGTTTACAAGCTGTTATCTCAATTTGCATCAAAACTGCCTTAGCTTGTTTTTCTCATGTATCCTTCAAATGTAATTTTAATTTTGCTCACCCAGGCTTAATATTTTAGTTAGTTCAAACATATCTAAAAACCACTATAACCTTTACTTAAATACGAAATATATGGGCCGTATTCTGATAAAAACAAAAAGATTTAAGCTTAAGGTCAAGTTATGAAGAGAAACGTTAAGTTAAACGTAGTCAAAGTTAAGTGAAGCTTGTATTATACACAAATCAACAGCGACTTGTAGGGTAAAATAATTTGAAAAACATAGAACACCCTAACAAGGTTAAGTCAGGGGTTATAGTCATTGTCGATGTGGTAATCACTCTTAATACTTATAACATAACAATAATATTAAACAATTATTATTTAATATTAAAGGTAAAATAATGGATTTGGTAATTCTACCATAATTTTTACCCTACAGGCTACCTCGCCGGTCTGGATCAGACTATTTATGGCCATAAGCTTCACTTGTTAATTGCCCATAATTCTGATGCATTATTCCAAAATTATTGGGTTGAAGATAAATTAACATTTATTATTGAGGATCCCACTTTTATTTATATGATGCCCTAGCTTAGAGGAATATTTAAGACCATTTGTTTTGAAGCTTCGGTTTTTTTGACAATTTGATATCCATCTTTTTGACATAAGTACACGATTACACAAAGTTTTTCTTTTTACCAGTTCATACATACCATACATTTTTCTTACAGTTTTAAATAAAGCTAAAATCTATAAAAATGGAAAATAAAGTATTTTTACCCATTGGCCTCAATATCTGTTATCAACGCTTGAAATAAGGTTATTACAACATAGCAAATTCACCTCACAAATCTAAAAAATAACCTAGTAAATTAAACGCCATGTACTAAATGAGGCATCTCAAAGTCTATACAAATATCTACAATCATACGTGATTTATAGAAAAATGTAAAAACCCCTCTAAATAGTTAATTGTATAAAAAATATGTAACCATTTTCGTTAAGGTTATAAAGATTCAATTTTTTGACGATTATGCGTTATTAAACAGAAAATGTGTGGTAACTAGTTGTCCATCTTTGGATAAAAAAAGTTTTTCTTATATTCAATTATCAATAACCACAGAGATTGATTTTAGAAAAAAAATATCAAAAAATTGAATTTAGGTTAAGATTATTAATTGCCAAAAACCGAATTTATTTATGCATGTAGGTGAGAAAACACTATTAATAGAAGAAGTTAATAATGTGTACAAATAAGTTTCCATGTTGAAACACGTTTGAATAAGGCAAGTTGTGCTTTGACAAAAGTACTTTTTTTGATATTATTAACTTGCTTATACCTCTCAAAATGTCTCAGGGGTTCACCATTAATTTACATTTTTCCTACTTCTACCTGTCTTGCAGTTATCCGGTTGCTGGTTACAAGAAAAAATAATAACTTATTTCCTTTTATTATAAGTCTTGCAACGGGAATAAACTTATATAGTTAACTAATAATTAAAAGGCATGATAAAGCAAGTTTTGTTTTTGAACAACATGAACATATAAAAAGTTTCGTCTTGCTACAGTGCCATAACACTAACATAATATAAGGGTAATGCCTAGGTATATATAATGAAATATTTACCTTAGTTTTCATCAAAAGTGAATAAATCGAATTTTGCCTTGAGAAAGACTGATGGTACTGGAAAGTACCCAAGAATAACCACACAGAAATATAAGTCTTAACTCTTAACCTAAGTATCTGTTATCTTAGGTATACTGCTAGTTGAAGTGGATGGTATTGACACCAAAACGTTTTGTTGCTGTTGTTGAACTTGAGATGCGACAGATGCCGCTGCTGTGCTCTGCATTACAGTAGGAGGTAGAGAAACTTTTGGTGGTGTGACTGTCAGTGGGAGTAAAGGCTGTTTATCACTATGTGATTTCGATAGTCGTTCGCTGAGTGCTTTTAGAGCAATTTGTCTGAAAATAAAAAAAGATTATCATAAGAGAATAGAGTGTATGTTAATAACATCCAACCAAGAGGGTTTATAAAGTTCAAAATGATGTAAAAATACTTTTACTAGAAAACTTTCAATTTATTACATGAAATATTTTCTAATTTTTACTGACATTATTATACAACATTTTTTGCTCTAACTGTAGTCTCTACAGGTGACAAAGCTACATTAACTAAAACTATTACTTATGAAATATATAAGATACATGTTTCCTAATTTATGTACAGCCTAATTTAGTGTAATAGTAAATTTGTTAAAAATTTTATTAAGATGTTAATAATATTATTGACCATACCTTTTAGGACTGTATAAACAATTTCTAGAAATAATCTGCAAAAAAATATAAAATTCACCACAGAAAAAGAATTTGAGAATAGTTTAATTTATGACAGCATTTGATCAGAAGGTCAAAAACTTTTTTATGTAAGATTTCTGCAGTGTTCTTTATAAAATAATACAGTAGCTGAGCACATTAACATACTTAGGGCAGTTTTAGCATTTTTACCTTCTACGTTCCATATCATGCTGATCCATTCCAGGAACAGTAACAGTGACTCCTGAAGGATTTGCCATATCAAACTTTCTTACACTTTTTTTGCAAATTCCCACTCTGACTAGACCATTATAGATGCTATTGCTCACTACTGCAATCGGAGGTTGAATTACATTTGGAAAAAAACTAAAAAAAAACACATTATGTATTTAATATGCAGGCACTAATGGCGACCAGCAAGAATAATTTTTTCCTAACATATTTCAGTTTATTCATTTCAGATAATGCTTTCACACCTATAAAAAAGGTTTATCTTTAGAAAGAACCATGGAAAATAATACTGCATTTACTACTATCATTAATCTATTTAAATTGAATTTAATTTCTTTATTTAAATCAAAAATAAAAATTACCTTGCAAATGTAAAATAGTCGGCCATATCACCCCTGGAGCCATTGCTGTGTTTTTGATAAAATCTTAAATACACCCAACTGACTATCATTCCCCAAAAGTACATGGTAGGATATGTCCCATCCACTAGCCCTACAACTTTAACAATCACAGATAAGAAGAATACAGTCAAAGGTATGTTTCTATTGCTGAGTTTCCCTAATGGTGTCTTCATTATTACAAGATCAGGCATTATCTGTTTAACTGCTACAGTAACTCCTGCAATGTATCCTGCAAGTCCGTGTATGTAAACATCGTACAAATATCGAGTATCGTTAAAGCAGTAGTAAAGAATAAAATAAAATGTTGTGGTCAAAATGCCAACTCCGAAGTTAACTAGAGCGAAAAACGTCATCATTTCCATGGGTCCCCATAACGGTTCAATAAGCTTTCCACAAAGTCCTACTGTTATAATATCCACAAGAACCTCCCAAAAATGAATTTCCATAAAACAAAAAGTAAATAAGGACCAAAGTCGTAGTGGAGGCATAATATACCCTGGTGTAACAGAGATAACTTTGAGTGCATCGTCCCAGTAAGAAAGCCCATAACTTATAAGAACTACACCACAAATAAACTTTACTGATGTGCTGGTATTTCCTAATAAAGCCCCAAATTGTTGCCTTAAATAGGGAATATTTCGCCCCAAAGCCCGAAACACAGCCATTGTAAAATCATTTAGGTTATGTTTTGAAATTAAACGTCAAAAAAGACAGCTGGCAGTTGCTCTTTCCCTAAATTGCGATTGGTGGGTCTCAGTTGGTAAAAATAGGGATTCGGGCTGATAAGTAGGAATGTCGCTCGCAGCGACATAGGACTTTTCCTCGGTCTCCTGACGTAGCGGCTGTGATTACAGTATTGGAATGTTTAACCCATCATTACCCTGTGGTGAGAGCTTAGGGTGAGAGAAAGCTTTAGTAACTGGCATTGAGATAGAGTATATTCTATCTCGATGGTAAATGGTATAACGACAGCGACGACCTATCATTCCTCTGTGGCTATGTTGGACTGTAGACCTATTTTTCGTGTGTGGCAAACTTAAAGCACAGAAGAAAAAAAGAGCTAAGAACGACTAACGAGATAACCTAACCTAAAACATTTGTATAAATATTTTCATTTTTGATTTTTGTAGTTTATTCTTTTAATAAAAATATTTTAACATGTGCTCCGTAGGAGATGATTTTGAAAATGAGGGTGAGAAGCAAATGCCCGCTATAGCTAGGCTAAATTTGTAAGTTTATTATGCAAATGTTTACCACACTCTATAGTTACATGATCTGTTACTAAATGTTAGTATTTCTAAATAAATGTGCTTTAATGATTTCTCTCATACTTGACCTAATCCTTTCAAAATAGTACACTGGACAAACCCTTCCTAGTTGTAGTTTATTAATGGACTAAAATGAAATAGACCGTTACCAAATATACTAAGTACTTACTTATTACACAAAGAGCTATAAAAAAATTTTGTATCATGAGTAATAACTATTTCCATTGTTAGATCTGACACAAAATGTAACAAATGCAAAGAAGAGCAACCTATCATTTTGTTGAGAGGTAAAGATGCATACTGCAAAAATTGTTTCCTAGCTGGTGCTAATCACAAGTTTAAAGCTCTACTTGGAAAATCCAGATTATTACGTCCCAATGACAAAGTAATGGTATCATACAAGGTAGGACATCCAAGTACAGCCCTTCTACATCTTTTACGAACTGGACTGGACCTAAATACTCCAAAAAAGCTTAGATTTGACCCACTAATAGTATTTTTAGAAGGTAAAAAACCTATTGTAAATGAGCTTGTATCACTACATAATTTAAAATGTTTGCTTGACAGAAAGAGAGACCGATTTTAAATGATAAGTAATACAGCATTCATTATTTTAGTTTATGCTGGAAAGAAACTAAATAATTATTTTATAAACTAATTGGCTAAAACAAAAATGAGTTTGCATGCCCATAACAATAAGAACACACATATCTAAATTTTAATAACGTTGTTTTTTTTAAGTTAAAGGGTTAAATTTTTAATAAAACTTTACAAGGTAGTCAATTTTAATAAGGCAACTTTGATATCCTTTTGACTTTGACTGTGAACTGTATGATATTTTTAAAGTGGTGAAATTAAAAGATTTCTGTATAGTTTTTCAAGTTGAAAAGCAATAAAAAACAAAAAAAAGTTGTTTTTTTTTCTAGTTTTTTATTTGATTACAAAAATCTTTTTTTATATCACCAGATTTATAGATATATCAACCTACATAAACAACGAGTTTAAAATTATTGTCAGTGATTCATCCTTGTACTTACAGTAAACCTAAAATTTGAAATTACCATTAATTTTTTTTTAGATAGTAGGTACTATGGTTAATATTTAATTTATTTTTATTTGAATTGTTTATTGTTTTTTTTTATACTGGATATTTATTAATATTTTTTTGTACATACAGTATTTAAGTAGCACACAATATTGTAATTCTTCTGGGCAGAAAGCCAGGAAGACCCCCTAGCCCTTTGGCAACTATCTAAATAGATTGTAATAAATAAAAATAAAAAAACATTTTAGATCAGTTTCACCTCACAGTGGATGAAAGACACGAAATGGTAACAAGAGTGGTCAAAGAAGTGGAGTTGTTCAATTTTAAGGTACATCTTGTATCCTTTGAAAATTGTATTTTAAACAATGACATAATAATTTCAGAAAACAACTTAAGTATCAATGAAGATCAAAAGGAACATACTAGCAAAATGTTTCCATCAGGAACAAGTATAACTACAAAAAAGGAAATTCTTAGCATATTGAAGTAAGTTGTTAAACGTATGTACAACCATAGTAAAAAAAAATTAATTCTTCATAAGAAATTGCAATAAAAATAAAATTGTATCGGCCACACTATACAGAACATACAGCCTCAACAACACAATGTTTTGTCCACATGCATGAGTAGAAATAAGTAAACATAATGTGTATTTAACCCGCTAGGAAGATAACTATATACGCTAGGAACACACTCACATTTTAGTCTATTTTAATTTATTAATCAATAACCCTGTAATTAGAGTTATAGGATTAATCAATAATCCTGTGCTATGTTTATGTCAAAATTGTTATTTTTAGGCGAAACATGCTAATAGCTATAGCAAATAAGCTAAACTGTAAATTTATTTTTACACCAGAGTTGTCCATGGATATTGCATCAAATTTATTAACAAATATATCACTGGGTAGAGGTTCTCAGGTTCCTGATGACACAGTAAGTTACTTTTTTTAAGCTTGCTTAGGCTGCTTGCTTAGGCTATCACTTACTTTCAAATTTTACAGGGATTCCTTGATGACAGAGATGAAAACATCAAAATTTTAAGACCTCTTAGGTCATTTGACATGAAAGAGTTAGGTTTTTATAATGTCTTACATAATTTAGAGCCAATATCAGTAAGACAACCTGATGTAAATCAGTATTCCTCTGTTCAGGATTTAATGAAAAAGTTTGTAAACGATCTGCAAGTAACCTATCCAGCTACCATAACTACAGTTGTCAAAACTGGTGACAAGCTAGCATTGGACAGTAATAAGGTGACAGGAAAGTGTAAACTTTGTAAGGTAAATATTTAATATTAGTTACAAATGTAATATTGAGTTGCTCAAAGGCTTAAGCAGGTACCTGCAGAACTTTATTCAATAAATAAAATGTCTATTCAGGCAACTGGAGCATAGATTGGATAAGCACACAATATTTGTAAATACTACCTCCGCCCAATCACATTGGGAGATATCCAGTTTTTTTAAAGAACAATTTACAATAAAATTACACAAATTTTGCTTTTGAGAACAATTTTTTATTTCTTAGAACAGGAGTAGATATTATTTCAAATTGTCTTTGGGAAAACCTCCAATTTTTAATATCAGTCATGTTTTGAGAGGGGGGACCAATAGTAGCCTAGATTTAGTAGTGTTGGAAGGGGTTTAACATGGAGAAGAAATCGAAATTTTAAAAGATTAAGTTTGGCTTAGGTGATGATATTTATCTAACTTTCTAAGGATATCCTTTTAAACTTACAAAAATACTAAAGATATTAAGATTGTTCTCATATGCCTTTAAGACATAAAAATTAAGTTTTTTAAATAATGTTTCGTTTCTAACACTTAAATTTGGCTGCTATTTCTGTAGGTACCTTGTTGATTTTTAAGGATGTAAATAAATTTGTTTCCAAATCTTCTTAAAAAAATGTAACTTCCTATAATTTTTCTTTAGAAAAGAACAGATTTGCTTAGGGATTGTTGGACCCAAAACAGAAATATTATGAAAAAACTGTTTTTTCTTCTTAAGGTCTAAAAATTTTTAATTATTTTAGGGAATCATTTTAGAAAAAAATGGTGAACTTGATTCAGAAGAATCCACTAATCTCTCTAAATTAGTATCAAATCAGTTACCGGATCATAGTATATCTAGGCAAGAACGCCATGCTAAAATTGTTGAGAAATTTGACAATGCCTCTCAAGTGCATAAGGAATATTGTTTTTCTTGTTCTAAAATATCGAAATATCTATTGGATTAAGTCAAGCATAAAGCTAATAAACATACAAAAAATTGGACGGTCGGTTTTCTTCAAACTTATTTTTGATTATATTTATTTTTCTTATATTATTATACATATTTAATAAAAATGTTAATTTATTTTTAAGTCTGTAATTTTTTAATGTTTTATATTTTACTGGTAGCAGAATTATTCAATGGTTAAATAAAACAACATATTACAAATAACATAATAACCATTTATTCAATGAAATATTTTCAGAAATAATTTACATATGGCACTTCTCAATGCATTTATATAATAAAAATTTACAAAAAGGACCCCCATCATATTAAATACCTTTTTCTAGCTACATATTTTTTTTGTTATTTTAAATACATCAACAAAAATAAATCCTATATCGTGATAAAGATAACAATATAAATGTATATATATAAACAAATTTAACAAAGTATTTAATACAACTTTTGGGATAATCATAAGTATCAAAATGTAAGTAATCATTTTCAGAAGTCAAATATTCAAACCTAACAGGGTATTGTTACAAGCATATACAAAAAAGGCATAATTATGTTGATATTTTATAATTCTTCGTTTTATTGGCCTCAATCAGTGAAAAAGATCTTGAATGAATAATTCTTAAATTTAGCATACAATTAATTAGTATATTGTCCATGCGCGGGGTGTATTGAACTAGATATTGATGTGGATATCTTGTAATGACGAATTTTAAATGTTCAAACAATCATATATGATGATTAATATATTGATCGCTTTTAAAGTAATGCTCGAGAACTTATTTGTTTATTCCAAAAAACGCATATTTTGAAACCAAATGTGTTTTTTGGTCTAATATTTACTAAAGGGATTCAAAATGTAGTACGGGTCTAGTAAGCAAGAGAATAAAAAATTTTTTATGTCATTGTTCTTTAAGCAGACCCTACACTATCAGTCAGTATTACTGTTATTTCCTTATCAAGACTGCCAGTCTTACTGTGTAGGGTCTGCATATGGGTTATTAAAAACATGTTTGGTGGAGTGTTCCTTAACCGTTGTTTATTTATATTTTCGGAGATGAGGCAATTCAACGATTTGTGACCACAAATGGCGGCTGAAATCTCAAAAATACAGGTACAAAACTTAGCTGTCTCTGTCTGATTCTTGTCAAAAACTTCGAAATGTCAAATTAAAACAGTTTAGTGAATACGGGTGTAAATTTCATAAATGTCATGGTGATAGTAATATATTTAAGAATAATACTTAAGTCCGTACAATTCCTTGCTTCTGACGTAATTTTTGATTCGAGTCATGTCGTTGATAAATCGTATAATTTTTCAATTGTGTCAGGATTTAAATAAGCTTTAAAGGAGCATTCCTTTTTTTGCTGAATAATGAGACACATTTTGAAAATATGCTCCAACTAACTATTTTTCGCTTTCAAATAACTTTTAACGCTTAAAATTAAAGTTCTTTGAATGACAAAGTTGTCAAAACGAATTTTATGTCAATTGACAGGGCCCTTTAATTAATAAGAGATCTACCTTATTTTTTGTTTCTGTTATGATTTTGTGTTTGCGAGATGTGACGTGAATCCAGCCAGTAATTATACGGACTATAAATGTGTGTCTTATTGGTAGAATCAATCTGAAAAGTTTACGAAATGATATGTTTACTTATAATCTGATAAAACAAATTAAAGCTCTAGCTGTCTTATCTTCGTAGGTATACCATTGAGTTCATTGAGTAGACTTTTTTTTTATAGGAAATTGAGTGAATAAAAAAAGGTATGAAGATGGGAAGAGTCTTGAGGCTTATGATTGGATAATTTCCTGAACACATAGATCAAAATAATGTCGAAGTAAGATTAAAAAACTATGTCATTAAATTTTAAAAGCTTGCAGACCTTAAAAAAACGTCGTAAGTTTTATGTAAGACCACCTGTATCTTATTTCAATAATGTGATGCAAATTAAAAAAGTAATTCACTAATTGGTTTTAGTCTGCCTAACATAATCCTATGTTTGATGCTTTTATTCTAGTGACATTTTTGAGATACTAATATTTAAAAGAGGTGACTCTATATTTGATGTGTTTTACAGCATTAGCTGAATTTAAGCGGCTCGTACTGAATGTTTTAGCTTAACTTTTAAACCATAAGTTACCATTTTGGGATGAATAATGTAGCTTTTTAATAGTCAGGTTTTTTGACGCATAAATTAGGAATTAATCAAGTCCTATTATAGATATATGTACAGGGTGTTCCAAAATCGATGATCACTATTGTGATCTCGGAAACTATAAAATATACAGTAAAGATTAAATTGGGGCAAAGTTGCATAATTTGGAGCTTATGTTAATGCTGGTGAGAATTTAAAAAAATTCCAACTACTTCCGGAAATATCTTTAAAATTTAATTTTCCGTTTTTGTTTTTTTTGTGACGTTTATTATAACCACAAAGAGAAAGGCACTTTCTACAGGCACCTGTAAACGATACATTTAAAGTTTTTTTAGATAATTTAAAAAATGACTTATCGGTTTTCAAATATATCAAAATTTGTAAATAGACCTAATATTTAAATATTATTTTTTGAAGTATTTTATTCCCCAATAACCAACCAATAATATTTTCCCGAAATTTCACCGTTTTGAACCGAAAACCCTTCATCAGTAACTTAGAGTTTTTTTTTTGCAATGCGGTCATGACAATTATTATGTTTGAAAAATGTGCTACTTTAACCAGAAAGAATTTAATAAGTCACATTTTGGTAACAAAGGAATTTCACAGAAAATAAGTATTAATTATTAATTTAAATTAATTAAAATAAGGATTCTAAAATATTCACAATAAGAAAAAAATATAGTTTTAATAAGTGAGATTAGATTAACAGGACCGCATTTCAAAAAACGTTAAGTTACTGATGATGGTTTTTCAGTTCAAAACGGTAAAATTTTGGCAAAATATTATTGGTTTATGTTTTTGGGAACAAAATACTTCAAAAAATCATATTTAAATTTCAGGTCTGTATTTAAAAATGTTTATCTTTAAATGCATCGTCGTGCCTGTAGAAAGTGCTTTTTGTTTTTCCTTATCTTTATAAGTAACGTCACAAAAAAAAAACGGAAAATTAAATTTTCGGTTTTTTTCAGATATCTTCGGAAGTAGTTGGAATTTTTTTAATTTCTCACCGGTTAAGCTACAAATTATGCAACTTTGTCGTATAGTATAGTTTCTGAGATCGCAGTGGTGAGCATCGAATTGGGACACCCTGTTCATTTTCGTGTAATGAAAATACGCTCGGGCACGTTAACGTTCGTCCTCCGGAGACATATTTTTTTGGTATTTTTACTCCCCTGCTTTTCAATGGGATCGTTGTAAAGGCAATTCAATTTCCTTGAAAATAAGGTATCAATTAAGATTTGTGTTTGTGAAAATATATGTCCCCCTGAGAATTAACGTTTACGTGTGGATTTTAATTTATTCTTTGACAAGAAAATAAACTTGGATTGAAAGTTTTCAGTGCGCTACCCTGTATTTGCGACACAAAATTTTAATTTTAAACCTTTACTATTATTTTTTTTAAATGGATATTTAATTGCCTGTTCTTAAAGTTGTAACGAAAACACAGTGGGGCCAAGGACATCTAACGGTGGCAAAAAATATTTTCAACTAATTTTCTTTTTGTAATTGTTATCTATTATATATCTTTTTTAACAAGTATAATTACATTTTGCACATGCCATACACAGGCGATGTTCCAATAGTGCTATGAGCTTCGAGATTTGCAAAAAATTCTGGATAACTGAGCTCTAAGGTGCACATTAAAAACCATGTCCTGTATTGGTCGCTAATACGCAGAAGGTCTTAGCAAATCATTCGCTGAAGTAGAGTGACTAGTTTCGTTTCGCACTTCGCACTTTTCATGGATTTCGAGAAATTTTAAACGCAAATAAAATTAGTTCATAGATGACAGTTTTGTGCTTATTATTTATACCATACTTTTTTTTTGCTGAAACTATGTATTTGGTACTTAGTACTACTCGAGTATTTATTTTTTGTACTTGAAGTCAGTTCATTTTGCTTGTACTCGGAACAGCTCTGGTTCCAAGGACTTTAATATTCCTTAGAAATTTTAAAGTACTTAAAAAATTGAAATAACCGAATTGATTAGTGTCGCTGATATGTATGGAACCGGTCAATTATTTTCTAAAGTAGGCAAAGTTAGCGAGAAATGTTAAACACAGGGGTTTTAGGGTTTTTACAAATCTATTATGAAGTAAAATTGATTATTTCTCCACCATAGTAGTTTGAACAACAAGAGTGGACATGATATCCATATCGCATAAGTATACAGGATGATTCAAAAGTTGATATCACTTTTTTAGCTGTGTATAGAAGGCATTAAAATAAACAACATTTTCAAATACCTTTTTTCAAAAAACTTAAAAATAGGTGAGATACAGAAGTAAAAAACCTAAGTGCGGGCCTGGTCATCGAAACGTAGCCTGCTATACGTTATGTTGTTTTTGTCTTATTAGTCATGCAATTTACGGGTAGGTCGTCAGTTATTTTGCAATATACTGCGGTGTGATTTTCTGAAGCAAGTTAATTTTAAATTGGTGACACGTGAAAATGGTAAAATTTGAAAACAATGAACTAGTAGATATGGTGCTAATTTACGGTGAGTGTCGTCAAAGTCTGCTTCGAGATTATACCAAAACGCTTTGGGCTCATTCTACACCCAGAAGTTTTCTTAATGTTATTCAACGGGCAAGTTAGGCAGGACCGTATTTGATCCGTAGTGTAATAAATAAAATGAATGTAAGTACCTTATTTTTGAGTTTTTTGAAAAAAGGTATTTGAAAATGTTTATTTTAATGCCTTCTATACACAGCTTAAACAGAACTATCAACTTAGGAATCACCCTGTATAAGACGTATAACTTGCATAATACTCGCGTTGTAGAGTATACTTTTTCTACGACCCAACTTTATGATATTATTGATCTTGATGCAGTGCTAATATATTTTAATTTTGTGCACGCCTCTTAGGAAAAATTAATAATAATTGATGTATGCAGTATGCATAAGATCTGGTAAAAAGTTTTGATCTAACAGATTTGCATATTTTTGAACTATAGATATTCTTAACCTCACTTTTACTAAGTGTCATAAAACTACGCGTACGTGGTTTCTTTCTCATCTTTTTCAAGTTTTAATTATCATCATCATATGATTGGTTAGTTTTAAATCCTAACAAGGATGGATATGAAATTATATCCGTTCAGTTAACTGGTATAGCCCATTTATCCAGTCATTCGGTTATAAAGGAAACTGACAATATCCAATTGCATTTTCAGACTTTGACAGACTGTGGCATTGAAACTGTGCATCTTAGAGAAAAATTATTGTTACCGTCCTTGTCTTAGATTCTTATTCTCTATTCGAATGCGAACCTCCGGTTTAACATGTTAAACCTTTTTTTTATTGGTATGTCTGGCCTCAGTGTGCGATGCTCGGCGTGAATCGCTTTCAATATAAATATGCTGGGTAATATGCAGTACAGAAGTATATAAGTCCGATGACGGTATAATGTACGTTCTATGACTAAAAATACACCTCTAAAAAATATAACAAAATCGTATTAGGTTAGAATAATTTAGACATACATATATAAGTTGTAGGTATCCAATCCGAAAGACGGAATTTGGTTTGTCACGACTGCTTACACATCGATAGATTCCTAACTGTCATGCAGGAAATGGGTCGTTTCTTCTTGCCGCTTCGTTTTGTGCTGCTGGTTGTGCTTTGGTTCGATTGAGCATTGCCGTTCGACTGTTCGGAAATTCGTTTCTGATTCTCTGCGGCAGCTGTAACAAGAGGAAACAACTTAAAATTTAAAAAAAAAGAAATTCGGGATTATCTATTTATTTACTGCTGCCATTTACACGGTTTCTGCATACAAATTGTATGTCAAAGTTCTTAAATTGGAAGAATTTGTCCATCTTTACTCAAAGAGACCTTATATCAGATATTTTATGAGAAAAAAGACATAAAGTCGCGGCTTCAAATAAATAGTTTTCTCTCAGTTTATTTTTGTAACATGTTTCGCCTACAACTGGCATCAAGGTAACCTCAAGACTGGTGTGGGAATGTCAGGAGGAACTGGAGGCCCTGGCCAAAGTAAACAAAGTGATGCCACAGTGGGTGCCAGGCCACAAAGGTGTTACAGGAAACGAAAAAGCCGATAAACTTGTGAGAAACGGCTCCGAAAATACATGCATTGGTTCAGAACCGGCACTCGGAGTGCCAAGGGGCACGGCACGAGATGCTATAAAGCAATAAATCAGGAATGAACACAAATTCCACTGAAGTAACAGACAGGGATTAGCCCATAGCAAAAGCTTCATTGGATATCCAGACCCAAGACTTACGAAACATAAATAGGAACCAGCTGAGAACCTTTAGAGGAATTCTGACAGGACACATGGCTGTCATGAACCATCTGCACAGAATGCAACTGTATAATAGAGACCTTGACTGCAGATTATACGGACAAGACAGAGAAACTGTACAGCACATAGTTTGCACTAGATCGAAAGAGGCAACAAATACTCGGGCAACCAAGACTGGAACCGGAGGGCATCCTTACCCTCTCCCCAGTTGACCTACACAAACTAGTGCAAGGACCTGAGGATAACGGAGTGGGTGTAACAACCAAACAGGGTGAGCACAATGGGCCAAGTGCATCCGGCGCATGGACGGGCCCTCGGAAGAAAAAATAAATAGTTTAAAAAAATTAGTATATAAGTACATCATAGTAACATAGCGAAACTAAGAAACTATCAAACCCACCCTGTGGTGATGGCCGATGGGCTGAACTCGATCGCCATCGCCAGTAGACCTTTGGCTAGCAAGGCCAACCTCGTATTTGCGCAAAATCCCCTTATGTTTTATAAGAACTAAAATCTGATGGTTCCCAATATTTGCAAAATTTAAAGAGAGTTAGTACAAACCTGAAGTTGGCTTGCCAGTCTTTATTTAATTTTTATAAGTCGGTTACGCTAACCGAGAATGATTTTTCTTTGTGCAATCTGCTGTTAGACTAATACAAACAGAAAAACATGATAAATTATATTAATCCATCAGCCATAAAATGAGTTAATATGCACACACAAAAACATAAGTTACGATAATACATACAAATTGAAAACATTTATTTTAGCATGTCATTCTCACCTAATATATCTAAGCAATCTAAATTTTGTTGGTAACAAAATCTACTGAGATTGCGACAAGTGTGTTGGAATGGTCTACAGCAAATAAACTTATTTTAAATACTAAAAAACCTGCTTAATTCTTTTTTGAGGTAACAATAATTCCAATGAGTCTTTATACTTTCCTATTAAAGGAAAAAGTATAGAGCAGACACAAACTGTCAAATTTCTAAGAGTCACATTGGATGAAACTGCAGTGGACCCAATAGGTGAATGCTGTTGTAAATAAAATCAGCACGGCAGCATATGCCATTCGTTTTTTGCGTCAGCAGGTTAGTTTAAATGTTGTAAGAATTTTCTATATGTCCAGTGTGCAATCTGTAATTGCATAAAGTATCATGTTCTGGTACCATGCTCTGGTTGCAAATGCACATAGAGTTTTTGTGATTCAAAAGAGAATAGTTAGAATCATGTTGGGGATGTATTACCGAGATTCTTGTACAGGTAAATTTAAACCGTGTTGTGTGTTTTGCTTTTTTAAAGAGTAGGCCCTGAAACCTATTAATATATAATAATAAAATGTGTTACTATTTACTTTGAATCATGTACCATCATAGTTTATATATAGCTGTGTTGTATTTGTAAATACTAACTTTAATATGTTTGTTAAGTTTTTGACACTAGAAACGATTTGGTTAACCTGTGTACCAAACATATCTATTTCATAAGGGCTCTCTCATTATTTGCATTAAAGTGTATAACGCTCTACCGATTGATGTCAGGGGCCATCCAGAGCAGTGAATTATTTAAGCATCACTTAAAGAGGTTTTTGATTAAAAATTATGTTTACTCACTTAATGATTATTCCAACAGATAGAATTTATATTGGAATGGCAATTTGCTGCTCTAATTTTGCTTTGTTGATTCTTATTTTTATTTTAGGTGTTTGCGGTCATTTTAATTATTGTTTTATTTGTTTCGTTTGCATTTTTTGTATGTGTTTATGTAATTCGGGTTTAAATCTGAGCATTGTTATTAGCTACTATATTTTTGTCAGATTGTTTACTTGCTTGTTACGTTTGCATAAAGAGGTATATGATTATTAAGCAACACAATTTTATTTCTACCACTGACGTCAATGTTCACATGTGAATGTATTTTATGACAATAAAGATATTATTATTCTCATCTAAAATATTACTATAAAAAAGTTTTAAAATTCAGGTTATAATGCGTCTTCGCGTGAGTAAATGTGTTATTAAAAAAGTATCGAGGTTGTCTATCGAGTATTTCATTTCATCAACCCTTCTACCATTTCTTAAGTAACTTTCAAAATAAAAGCTTTATGTGCTACCATGATTCACACATTTAGTTTTCTTAGAAATAAAAACATCAGAACTAAAGAGTTCTAGTTTTCATTCACCTTTACTTTTTACCTAGATTATCTTTTAAAATTAGTAATATGAGACCTGCGGAATAGATTCCAGGGTGTTACAAATTCGATGCATTGACATTGCTATCTCGGTAACTATAAGAGATATAAATTTGATTAAACGGAAACAAAGTTGCATATTTTTTGTTTAAAAAAATCCGAAAAAAAAATAAGAAAAAATTAATTTTTGTTTTTATTTTCTTTACGACAAAATATTGATTATTTTGACAAACCAAAAGCACTTACTTAAGACAATTTTATATGGTCTTCAAGAAAATAATTTTATTTTTCAGATACGAAGTTCGTTTCTTAGATACCTACATCAACCTAATTTTTTTAAATTTGGACCTGAGTTAAAAAAAAAATTGAGTAGCTTTTGACGTCTTAAATTATTATCTTAAAAAATACCTTAAGAAAGTGCTCTTGGCTTTTTAAAATAATAAGTACTTATTTTGTCATAAAAAAAATTAAAACAATTTTTTCGTTTATCTCTGGAAGTCATCGAAATTTAATTAGAAATTTAACAAACTGTTCAGCATTCAAATATGCAACTTTGACTCCATTTAACAAACTTTATATCTCTTGTAGTTACCGAGAAAGCCATGCTTGTGCATCGAATTTGTAAAACCCTGTATATTATAAAAAAATCAAGAATAATTGATGTTAAACAGTAAAAACTGTTTAAAAGAAAATTATTTTAAAATTAATATCTCGACAGGGCAAACCGTATTCAAAACAGCTGTCATCTAGTATCTGGTAGTGGTAGCAAAGACGAAGGTCTAACCCGATTGGAACTTTGCACTCCTGACAAAATAAAGCACGTGTAAATCTTCCAATCCCGGACGGATCTAAGGATCTGGCCTGCCACAAAATTTCTGAATTTCTTATGCGCCAGTAAGAGAGGGAGATATATCTATTATCTCTTTCGTAAGCGATGAACAGTTTGGTCATACATAGAATTGGCTGGCGTTGGGTAGCGCCAAGGAATTTTCGCGGCGTCAGGGAGTTTTTGCACCGTTAGGCGTTATCAGATATCAAATGAACGCAACGTCTTGAATTTTAAATTATTCACATTTACAAAAAGAATGAAGCGTAAAGATGCAAAGCAATGATTATGAGTGTGAGTGAAAAAATATCTTGGTGTACATGTAGGTAGGGCCTTGGCACTGTGGCCCTACTGTACGAGCCGCTACTATTCCAAGGCCTCCTTTGAATACGTTTTAAATCTTACGATATTTACAAGACCGCTGCCACACAGAATACAAACACGTGCAAAAAAAACAATCACACGCACATACACTTACATCTACCACCACCAAGTTTTAACTACAAATCTTGCAATCGTGCATTACCGTTCAGCTCCCTTTCTGTGAAGTACTGGGGCTCGTCCGACGTTGCCAAGTTGCCGTCCTCATCGTAGCAAGCGCCAGTTCCGTAGTCTTCGTAGTAATGATCGATCAGGTACGGTAATACTGTCATGTTATGCCACTCGTCGTTTTTTAAAGGCGGAATCGGCACGGTGTAATCACTGGGGGGTGGCTTTCTATTTAGCCATCTATCAAAAATACAAAATTATAAGGGGTTAAAAGGGATAATCATGCGAAAACATTTCAACTATAGCTCACATACAGGGTCTTACATTTAAACCCATAAATGGGCTCTATCACTAAATGTTGTTTTGGTTGTAGTGTATAAAGGAACAAAAAATAAAATTTTCTGTAGCAATAGTTAACAATTTAAATGCCAAAACTATCAAATATAAGAATAGTGAAAGAGCGGCGTCGTCAAACCATAATACCAAAAAAACAAATGGTGAATTTTCTCGTTTATTATAGCAATGTGACATTTAAATTAATATATTTTTCTGAAACATATTTTCATGTCAAGGATTTATGGGGTTAAATGTAATGCATAAGACCGTGTATATGGCTGTAAATAAGTTAATTTATACTTACGGATGTTGCCTAATTTGCTGCAAGCTATACCTTTCCAAAGGATCCTTGCTAAGCATTCCAAAAAGCAGATCTCTAAGGGGATCCTCTATATCATCGGGAATCGTAAAATCGCCTCTTCCTATATTTTCAAATAACCTATAGATGTTGTCCCCTTCAAAAGGGTATTGACCAGTCATTATATTATACCTAAAAAATTAAATTTTTATTATAATTCAGATATGATAATAAACATTTTCCAAAATGCAAAGTTTTAAGCGCCCGTTCAGTCAAACATGTTTTTTGAAAAAAAAATACTTCATATGCCAACAGCGCTTTTGCGAACGAAGGTTTATAAGAATTACTTTAATGTATACACCAGTAGATATTGAAGCTACTGTCTGTGGAATATAAGATACGTAATATGAGAAGTGCATTCAAAAAGGAACTCGAAAAGGTTGAAATCTCAAAAAGAAGCAGAATTTAATAAATACTTGAAACAATTATCATCCCACTAAGAAAGCTTTTAAAATTACTTGCACTAGATTGTATGAGCTCTCGTATAAGCTCCATGTAAGAGAAAATGCAACCACTCTTTTTTCCAAATTGTTTTTTCTCTGCCCCTGTGATATAATAACAATTGCCGCTACGCACACTCTTCTTGTGATATGTTTGAACTGACATAAAAATGTTCGTGTGTAGTGAAATGGAGACCGCTATCGAAACAGGCCGTAAACTGCCGGTCGTTATCGGTGAACAAAACTGAAGGTGTAGTGTCACTATCGATAACGGCCGGCCGGCGGACTGACAGTCCACGGACAGAAGGTCGCCGGCCGGCCGACTGAATGTGAGTTCTTTACACCCTCTAAAGGAGTGTGTCTACTCAAGTTCAGTCGGCCGTCAATCCATGAACTGTCCGTCCGCCGGCCGGCCGTTATCGATAGTCACACTTCAGTTTGGTTTACCAATAACGGCCGGTTTCGATTGCGGCCTCCATTTCACTGTACACGCACAGTTTTTTTTTATCGTAGGTTCAAACATGTCACAAGAAGTAATTTTAAAAACTTTCTTAGGGTGAATGATTGTTTCGAGTATTTATTAAATTCTGCTTCTTTTTTATGTTTTAACCTTTTTTAAGTTCCTTTCTGAATATACTTCTCATATTATGTATCTTATATTCCACAGACAGTAGCTTTAACATCTACTGTTTTATACAGTAAAAGTAATTCTTCTTAAGCCTTCCTTCGCAAAAGCTCTTGGCATATTACGAATTATTTTCTTTTCCAAAAACATTTATGTTTGCAGTACAAATCAACAAAATCTATGATATTTTAACCTTTTTAAGTTCATTCAGCCATTTTCAATTCCAAAACTTTCGTCTGAAGTAAAAGTAGGCCCGCAGTCCAATGCCGGCCGTCAAACGATTACACAGGTTCAAATTTAACAACTGACAGCCGCCGGCCGGCCTTGGCCCGTAATTTAACTATGTGTGTATCGAAATCAGCCGACCGGCCATTATCTCTCCGGAAAATTCCGACCGGCCGCCTGAACGTGAGTAGGCTACTTTATAAAAGTGAATATAAATCCATAATAGTGTTTGATAGTCCTTTGTATTATGTGGAACCAAAGGAAATAGTATGTCCGTATTATTATTTATAAGTACGTTAGTAACAAAGTAATGCTACTTTTGGGTATTGCTAGGGGTCGCACCCATGGGCACACAACAAAGTTGGTATTTAATGAAATAATTTGTAGACATTAGGAGTCATCGCCGTTATTTCTTTTACTTTAGACCCCTGCAAATATGGTGTTCATTTATATTTCAAAAAACTAACGTCGGCGTTGTTTATATTAGATATAATAAGGACTGGTACTTTCGGTCCATGTAGTACTAAATACTTACAGTGTTACACCACTACTCCAAATATCAACTTTGAAACCAGGAAAACTTTCAGCACCATTTGCAATTTCTGGAGGTTGAAAGGCAGGAGAGCCCTGACCTATATAACATGTGTCATCTTTTGCAAAGAGGTCGATAGTCTAAAACAAAACATTAAAAAAATTTTGGGTACAAATAAGTAGCAAAATTTAAAATATATTATGGAAAGGGTAATCTAAAGGAAGGGGTAAATAGATTCAATGGGGCCCAAGATATCACTATCTTTAACAACAATCAAACAAGATAAATTGTGGATATCTCCGGAGTGAACATAATCAGACAAGAGTTCAAATGCAAACTTCCACTATAGTCTATTTCAGAAAGGTGTAAAGGGACTACAGAGTGACCAAACGAATATTTAGGCTTTCACTTTCATAATTTGGCATTGATTTTATTGCAAAATTCTTTATTTTCATCAAGTGCAGGTAGTACCACCCGGGTTTGGGTCAATTTATGGGTTTTGCCTATTGTCATCCATTTACAAACACTGAAAATGGTGTGACAAAGGCGTGCATTATGTACATAGTATTAGGTACACTTATTTTTTATTAAACATAAAAAAAAATACAAAATACAAAAAATACATTATACAGAAATGAAATTATAAAAAACCATAATATTTTTCGTCATCTGAGAAACTGTCATCTCCTTTTGACGTTATCATTAACGGGTCGACGGTCCGATCGATCAGGTGGTCAAGATCCCACATTTTATCCTCTTCTTTAATGACATGATGGACTGCTTTTCGGTAGTTCTCTGGTGTCAATTCCTTAATGGCTTGATCAAACAGTAGCTTAACGTCTTTCATTTTGTATTTTTTTTTAATGGGGAAACTCAAAGTCAAAGTCTCAATCATGTCTTAAAATTTATTCAATGGGTGACATGTTTCGCCCTAAACTATGGGCATCATCAGACCCAACATTCAGAATAAAAAACGAAAATTAAAAATAACAAGTAATATACATGACTCTGCAAATAAAGTGGCACACAAGTCTGTCACTTTATTTTTTGTTTTTTATTTTGAATGTTGGGTCTGATGATGTCCATAGTTTAGGGCGAAACATGTCACCCATTGAATAAATTTTAAGACCTGATTAAGACTTTGACTTTTCCCATTTTTTAAAAATTAAAAGTCTCTTGGAGAAATGGACTAGGTACTTCTTTGAATTTTATTTTGTATGTCGTGTTGTGTCTTGCTAGAAATCCTTTCACTTGCGCCCATATAAGTTCTATAGGATTTAGTTCGCAATGATTATAGCGGTGTGCGCCGCACAGTTACACTATGTTTTTCAGCTATATCTTCCACGGCATATTTCATAAAACGATGTTTGTGTAAATTTATAGCTAATAGTTCCTTCTTTGTAAAATTATCTTCTTTTTTAGTCTTTGGTTAGTTATCATAAATAATTTAATGCACCAAGTTTACCTGCAGCTATGGCCGACACCGAAATTGAGCGGAACTGGACGGAATTTCCCGTTTTATACCTTTCTGAAATATACTATAGAGTTCTTAAACAAAACACGTGGAGCTATAAGCAACTGTTTAGGCTAGAATAGTAAGCTGTTGTCAAATATTCTCTTCTTGTTGTTTTATATTTTTTCCCGTCTCAGTTCACTCAATTTTAATAATAATCCGTAGCCTATAAACACGAATATTTAAGACGAATTAAATGTAAATTGCATTGTACTTCAATCTAATTACTATTCAGACAGATAAATCTTTGGTTGCCAATCAGAACAAAATAAACAATTAGTTTGTTTAATATATTTAATTATAAAAGTAATATTCCATTCACTTAATCTATTCGTGCTTTTAATTTTAATAGTTACATATTTTTACTATATTATGCCTTTGTAACAACATAGTCGTTATTTGTTAATTTTTTTGACTATAGACAGTTTTTGCCATGAAACAAAATCCCGCTAAACTATATTTCAAAGGCAAATTGTTCTGAAAGTACAAAAACAATTTGGTAAAAACCTGTTTTATATTGAGGGCCCAGTACCATTCTTTCTAAAGAAGCAAAATTCGGGTTTCAGGAGTCAGCGGTTGCCGAGATTTCAACGTCTGAAAAATCTAATAGCGGGATATTGTTGCTTGGCAAAAACTGGCTATTAAGATGATTTCGGTATTTAATGGTTTAAAAACGGTGACGGCCAATATTTTAATTCTATTAATGTTACATTTTGCTCTCAACAAGTAATCGTGAAAATCCAATTTCATTGTTGGTTGACGCAAAAATTACTGGACATAGAAAGAGGGAAAATAGATGTTAAGTTTGTAATGCAAATAAATTTCAGTTTGATGTTATGGACCATATGATTATTATTCATAATCTCCGAGAAATATAAAAAAACGCCCAAAGATGTTGGTCAATATGATAAATACTGTTAAAATTATTACATTGCCCGGGCATTATGATTGGCATCAACTAGATAATGTCGAAAAAGGCACAATATTAACATACAATCTTACATTAATAGTACAGGGATATCATTATAAGTGTCTCACCCGATTGGCCACTTTGCTATCGACCACAATAAAAAAAAATTAGGTATTCCCTAACAGGTTTTAGTGAAGAAGCCAAATTTTATGTCAAAAAAAATCTATGTTTACAAATTTGACAGATAGGACGCCATATTGGATTTTCTTAAATGGCAACTCTACCTTATAGTAAGCCAGCTGCATTCGCCTATTTGTTCCAACATTAAAAATATATAATTGTCAATATTTATTTTCAGCCGTTCCGGAGATACGAGGCTTCGAAGTTGGTGATTTTGTTATCATCGAATTAACAGAAGCTTTAAGATTAGAATCTCAATTTTTTTCTGAGGATACGTAATTTTTTTATGGCGGAGCCACCCATGCTATTGTCGTATATCAGATGTCAGAAAATGACAGTTACGCCGCCATTTTGAATTTTTTTAAATGGCAACCCACATTTATAACTACGTCAGTGTATTGCATTTCGCGGTCTGATTTCAAAAATATATAGTTGTCGATATTTATTTCCAACCCTTACCGAAATACGACCTATAAATATATAAATGTGGGTTGCCATTTAAAAAAATTCAAAATAGCGTCTTAACTGTAATTTTTTTACATCTTTTTTGACATGGGTGGCTCCGCCATAAGAAATTACATATCTTCAGAAAAAGTTAATTTTTTAATCTCAAAGCTTCTATATTTTAATGGTGTGAGATACTTAAAAGTACATACTCATACGATGCAGTTTTTGATACGGTCGTATTTCGGTAAGGGTTGGAAATAAATATCGACAACTATATATTTATGACATCGGACTGCGAAATGCAATACACTGGCGTAGTTATAAATGTGGGTTGCCATTTAAAAAAATTCAAAATGGCGTCGTAACTGTAATTTTCTGACATCTGACATATATGACAATAGCATGGGTGGCTCCGCCATAAAAAATTACGTATTCTCAGAAAAAATTGAGATTCTAATCTCAAAGCTTCTGTTAATTCGATGATAACAAAGTCACCAACTTCGAAGCCTCGTATCTCCGGAACGACTGAAAATAAATATTGACAATTATATATTTTTAATGTTGGAACAAATAGGCGAATGCAGCTGGCTTACTATAAGGTGGGGTTGCCATTTAAGAAAATCCAATATGGCGTAGTATCTGTCAAAATTGTAAACATAGATTTTTTTTGACATGAAATTTGGCTTCTTCACTAAAAGCTGTTAAGGAATACATAATTTTTTTTTATTGTGGTCGATAGCAAAGTCGCCAATCGGGTGAGACACTTAAAATAATGTCCCTGTACATTGTATACCTAGTAGGAAAAGCTGAACATTCCCGGACGATCGGAAAGATTGTATGTCGAGGCGCAAGCCGAGACTGACAATGACATGACATGACATGAGTCCGGGAATGTGGCTTTTTCTACGAGGTTAACATACTATATTTCCGTAAATCGAAAATAATTAAGAGGACATAACTTATTACAAGCAACTTGTTAAAATTTTGAAATAAATATTATTAACTTTGTTCACAAATAAAGGATGCCATTAAATATTTGTGTTGTAACTGTGGAAACACAGTAATATTGAATTGTCAAGCTTAAGGCTCTACCACGCGCAAATTTAGAGGATGAAAAACACCGTTTCGCTACTGCAGGATTCTGCAAAGGCTATTTGAAATATTTGTCGGGACAATTTAAAATTTAATAAAGGAATGTTTGTATTTCTAAGGTACAAAGCCCTTTTTTGAAAAAAATAAGAATATGTATAAGAAAATGCCCACTAAAAGTGCGTATTTTTAGGCACTTTGCCAAGGTTAATATCGTAGCTGAGAATTTTTTTTTCAAAAAAATAGCCATGTACCTTAGAACTTCCATGTCTTATCTTTAAGACTTCAAAAATTGAGACAAAACAATGTCGTAATAAGTCCGTTATCTTGCAGCGCGCAACTCATGTTTTGGGTAAATTTTGTTGTCATGTTATAGAAGTTGCCTATATACAGCTGAATTTATTCTCGGCTGACGTGAAACAATTTACATCCAGAGAGAATAATGATACACTGAAAAAAGTTATAGGTGGTCGAACAAGAAGTGTTTTCGGGGGTAATTTTGAGCTAAATTTTATGTTTTCCTTTTTGGATTGTCTGTGCCAATAACAGAATATCTAAGCGTTAATATTAAAAAGACGTAACTAGTAGTTGTGCTATTAACTCCGGGTTACCATACATTTTTCGGCTTAGACCGGGATGGTTTATAATGCGCCGCAGGGCAAAATGTTCAAGGCGCGTTCACCATTTTGTCAAAACTGGTGTTTAAGCTTTCAAAATTTCTTATTCATGTTAGGTAAGGATAAGAATTGAACGAAATCCAGTCGATTTGTTGCAATCAAAAATGGGCTATATTGAATTTTTTGTTTCGTTTTTTATCGAAATGGGTTATTCTCTTGATAGTGAACAAAATATACTAAGGTAAATAGCTATTAGGTAATAGGTATTAGAGGCCCAAACTGGGTCACCGGGAACTTACGACAAATCTAAGGATGTATGGTAACCCTGGTATATTAACTCTTAAATCTAAAATTAAAGTTTAATTTGTCTTGGTAAAGGGTGATAGGTGCAATAAAATAAAGCCATTTATGAAGGTTCTTAGTGAGTAAAGAAACCAACTGTGGTATAATGAATCTATTTCTATTCGATTGTTTTTATATTTTATGCTTATTATACAGGCTCTATATATTGTTTATATAGTGAGCTTCTGTCTAAACCTGTTAAAATATAAATTAATTTTAAAGGTGAAATGTGTTTATTATTTTATCCATGGTTTAACGATTTAAAAGTAGTTGTCAGGCACGAATTTGGCGTTGGTCACATGACATTTATCTGTTCATGTTATTGGCTCGCAGCTACAATTTGGTGCAGCGAGACTACTGTATAGTGACAATGCTTCTAAGAAGCTAGGTAGGTAATAAATAAAAATTGGACAGTATGCCACGCAGAGTAATAAAATACAATTTTTTGTTAGGCATGGGCGTCCATAAAGAGGGCAGTTGCCCCTGTCTCTTGACCAAGGGGGAGAGGGGGGGGGGGGGGTAAATATACTTTTTCCTAACTTTTGTTAGGGGGAGTTTATGAAACGACTGCGACATTTTTTTTTGTAGGAATCACTTTTGATAGAAGTTCTTGAAAACGCAAAGTTTTGTTTCTTTTGTAGCCACTTTTGAACGGTGGAGAAAGTGTAGAAAAGGCTGCGAAGTATTTTATTTTATAGAATTAACTTTTGAGAACTTACATGTTTTTTTGGCTACCCCCCTATCACTTTATGTTTATAAGAAACATTAATACCGTGATTTTGTATCGGATTGGCGCGACGATACGGTACTACCTCCTGTTGTTTCTGTGTTACTAAAAAAAAATCTAGGTACTTACTTTTTTTTCTTTTGAGGGTGCAGCGCAACTAATCGTCAAAAACGTACCACTTTTAAAAAAAATTAATTATAATGGCACGGAACGCGACGGACAAAATACTGCGCGAGTTAGTAACCACAGTCAACAAATCCTGGAACCAGCGGGACTTATCTTTTGTTTTATAAATAAACATGGTAAAAAATTTGTAATATAAGAAAATTTTGATTGAAAAACTATTGACCTTACGAAGTATTTGATAACCAATACTGAAAACCTTCAGTTTCAGGGTAGGCCTGTGCCTATAGAATACTCTATATATTACTACATTTTTGCATTCTACGCAAGAATATAGGCATATCTTGTATACCATGTCCTATACCTATGTCTAAGCGTTTTAGATATTTTTAATAGATTTTTTATAATATTTTGATGACTATTAATACAGGTTGTTTAAACAATACGATTAAAAATTAAATTGAAAAACTGCAAAAAGACTAGATTTTCAAATGGAAATACACAAATTTTATAATTATTTCTTATTTAGCATTAATAATAAGGGTAAGTTTGTATATTCCTAAAATTTTAGTTTTAGAAACATTGCCAACTTAATATTTTTATATGGCGATTTTGCTGCAGATTTTAAGATTAGTTACTTTTAGTTGGCTATAACGGCGTTGAAAAACAATCAAATGCGAGAAAAATTTATGAAGCTGTCACTTACTATTTAAACATCATTAATTATCATGCCTGTGCGCTTAAATTGTACATACAAACGAAGATTATTTAAATTTATTTATTATTTATGGAGAATGTGTTAAAGTTATATCAAGAACATGGGACACATTTGCCAGTCGATATCCGCAAAACAGAAGCCATCACAATGTGATTATTAATAATGTTCAACATTTTTGGGATATACAAACTTACCCTTTTTTAATGCTAAACTAAAAGTAATTATAAAATTTGGGTGTTTCCCTTTGAAAATTTAGACTTCTTGCAGTTTTTTCAATCTTATTGTTTAAAAACCCTAAATTAATAGTTATCAAAATATTATAAAAAATCTAATAAAGCAGGTCCTTTATAACAAGGAATCCCGCTTAAATTAAATAAATATAAGGCTTCTTTATAGAAAAAATTGATAATTATTTTAAGGCTTGCAAACGTCATTCTTAACAGAAAAATTCAAATATGTCAAAAACGCTTAGATATTTATAGGTATAGGCATACAGGGTAGGGACTTTAACTGGAATAAATTCGATATTATTAAACCTGCTGAAGTTGCGCCTACAAAATTTGGTATGTGGGGGTTTTAGAGCATGCGGAATTGGATTATGATGTCGGCGCAGTTGCCAGATTTCTCAGCTTTGCGCTACACGTAGTAATTTTGTTATTTTAAATAGAATGCCCTATTTATTTTTATTGCAGTGAATTGGTAGTGTCCAATTTAGTAAGATCTCAAAATTTACAAAATTCTATCTTCACTAGTTTCTGAGCTATGGCAACACTGAAATTCCCTTTAAAAGTACCGGGACGCTTGTCTACATCCATAGTTACTAAGTTATTGACAAGATTCAAGAAAAGTTCTTGTCTTTTCAATATGGCCTATTTAACTTAAACTTTATAATAAAAATTCTTATGGTACTTTTTAATGGAATTACAGTATTGCCATAGCTCAGCAATTAGTGAAGATAGAATTTTGTTAATTTGGCATCTTATTAAATTGGGCACGCCCAATGCACTGCAATAAAAATAAATAGGGCATTCCATTTAAAATATTAAAATTACTACGTGTAGCGCAAAGCTGAGAAATCTGGCAACTGCGCCGACATTATAATTCAATTCCGCATGCTTCAAAACCATACATACTAAATTTTGTAGGCGTAACCTCAGCAGTTTTAATAATATCGAATTTATTCCAATTAAAGTCCCCACCCCGTACAAAATCTGCCTAGAATCTTACGTAGAATGCAAAAATGTAATAATATATAGGATGTTCTATTTAAAATAAACACGCTGACACTAGGGTTGCCAACCCTCCCGATTTAATCGGGATGCTCCCGCTTTTTTACTTAACCTCCCGCCTCCCACGCACTTAAACAAAACTCCCGCTTTTTTCCAATAACACGACGGACGCCTAATAACTGTACAGCTGCCTTAGAGAGGGGCGACCTTTTTTTTCAGAAAGCACGTTTGATGATAGGAGGAAGAAATATAAAAGGCACGCCACAGCGTAAGGTCAACGGGGTATCGACCTTTTTTTTTTAGAAATCATCAATATAATTATTTTAAGCACCTCAAAAAAAACTTGTCCTCCAGGCACTATCCACTTCCCGCTTTTCAATTTTTAAAATCTGGCTACCCTAGCTGACACTAACTTCCGGTGTAACCGGAAATACCACCATTATGAAATTTTTTTAGTCCGGTCGTCCCCATCAGCATTACCACGATGGCAAATTTTGAAAATTTTCCTATGATAGTTTTCCATATATAGTTCGACGCAGTTCCCGGTGGAACACGAACACCCTGTTTGCAGGTGCTTTTATACCTATTATTAATTAACACTTCAAACTTTCTGCTCTACCTAATTTTATTTTTTGTAAATATTCTATAGCTTTAATAAAATAAGACAAAATTTAAAAGATATATCCGTATAACGATTAGGTACATTATTTTAACTAAGAATACAATAACAAGTACTTATTTTCCACAAAACAAATTTCTCGTCTCCGAAATAAAATCAACCAAAACTCATTAGCATAATAAAGAACATACCGCCTTGCATCGTGCTTTCAGTGTGTGTCGATGTTTACGGAATATTTTTCACCACGTCATAAGCTCGCTAGTATGCCCACTTCGGGTGAGACTCTCTTGCAAATATATTTCTTGCTGCACAAAGTTCCGCCTTAAACATTTTAGTTTACAAGTAGCCGTACAGAATAGTATATTACATAACAAGTAATGAAGTGATACTTTTCAAACGAGGAGATATTTAAAAACCATATAATGCCTCGTGCAGAAATTCTCTCTACTATTATTATTAACATTGATAATGCAAAATTTTGTTTTATAAAAATTGATGGAAATGACCACCTTCACTTAATAGGCATGCATGAAGCTAATTTAATTAAATTATTTTAATTAAGAATGGTGTGCCTAAGGAGAAAGAGACCATTTTTATGCAGAATTGACCAGGCTAATCCGAAATAATATCCACATGGAAAAATATCAGTGGCGTCCCACTCGCTTCTTCATTTCAAGTTTTAAAAATTATTCTATTGGCGATAACGCTGAAACGAACGGAGATATCGAGCTGCGGTTTTATTATTTTTTCTAGCAAGATTCATCTACTTTTCGATTATGGTATCATAATTATACCGTATGATTTAATTTTTCGGAGTAAAATAAAAAAATGTGTTATTATTGCAAATTGCGCCCTTTAGCATTTCTTTTGAGAACTTATATGGACAACTAAATACGATTGGCGAAAGTGCATACATTTCGCTTCCAAACAGTCTTTAGTTTGCTAAAATCGGATAAGTCGTTTAAAAGTTACAGCGATTTAACTGATTACACTTTCAACAGCTTCCCCCCTCTTATTAAAGTCGGTACGCCAATGAACATAAGACCAAAATGATGCATAATTGTCCAAGCTTTTTAATGGTGTTATCAAAGATATACCTTAATGTGGAATTTTCGGAGATATGTAAAATTTTAAAATTTACTTTTCAATTACGCCCTCTTGCGGCAAAATGCGGAACTTAAAAATAATTTCCAGCATTTTCTTTTGGGCACTTTTGTCATAAAAAAATTTACCCGGATGCTGTACGATTACTAGTTTCTGAGATATGGCCGACGGTCATTCTTAGTTGACTACCCGGTACAGGGTGTCTCAAATTCAAGGGTGACCATTGAGATACAAACAAGTTTAAATTATTACTTCCTTGGCGGAAATACCTGATTAAAGGCGTAATGGAGGGGTTAGGGACAAAGCATTACCGAAGGTCGAGTATCAAAATTCAGAGATTCCGGAAAAACGGAGAGATGATCGCTCTGATTATCCTAGGCGTAAATGACAAAATTACTTACTGGTGAAAAGTTATTCCCTTCTCTTTCGCGTTTTTAGCCCGAGAACACGCTACACAACTGATTATTTTTACAGACGCTTTCACCAAATTAATAACTTAAACCCAAACACTTAAAATCAAGTTCAATTGGTCTTAGTATCGGCTTGCGCAAAGATTTTAAACAATAATTAACTAAACAGACAACACAGTCAAAGTTGCCTGTATAGTTAATTATTATTTAAAATCTTTGTGAAACCCGACATAGACTATTAATGAAATAAACACAAAAAAGCACAGTTATCACATGAAGATGCCAATAAAAATGTCTCCATCTGACTTGTCAATAATGACATATGAAACTGGTATTTTAAAATGGTTTAAAAATTATTACCACATCATTTCCGTAGCCGTAGCGATATTGAAATAGTATTTATACTTCTTCATTTTAGGCTTTTTCTTCAAGGTTATAGGCATGCCTATTTTATCGCAAAACTAGTATTCTAAAATTAGGTAACCATGCCGAATATTTATAAATCCCAATAAAATTATTAAATAAAAAATGCTAAATATAAACCTAATTATCACAAAAGACATTAAGTCGCAATCACGAAATTATAATATCATTTATGTTTAATTTTATTTGTTACGCCCGATCACTGTCATGCCTCGGACATGCCTTTATCAAATGACAATTCAATAATGCGTATTTTCTACAGAAAAACAATAATCACCTAGATTTTGGGTCTTATTATTCCACCAGTTGATAGTTGTGTGAACGGAAGAAGTATTTTTATAAAGTTTATTTGATTTCAACCAGTGTTTATCATACTGTAAAGCGGGTAAAGTACAAAGAAAGTAAACCCCTTTATACATTGTTTAAAAATCCATTGAAAAAGTAAAATATTATAAAATCTCGGCTGTTATTTATTGTTTTTAAATGACATGTGCTAATTTCGTTTTATTTAGATATTTTGCTGTTAATTTGTTTTGCCGCGTTGAATATTTTGAAACAGGATGTTGTGCGGAATTTTTTTAGTGGAAGAAACACCAAAAAATTTAATTACATTACGAACTTTAGATGTCTTATTTCTAAAATTGTTATTTTAAATTCCCAACTGTCAAACTAGACCTTCTTTAGTGAAAACGACTGCAATGTTTACAAGTAAATTGAACCAATCACAACACATTAAATAAGTAATTTGTGTTTGTTTCTTTCTTTTTATTTAAATATTAGGGTTGATGATGCAGGTAAAGGCGAAACATGTAGCCTTTAAGTTTTTATAATAAACATAAGGAAATTTGATGACAGTGGCGGCTCGCGGTCCTAAAAAATGGTAAAGAGCTAGGTATAGTGCGGGTACTTAAACAAACATTGACGTAAAACCCGTGTAACAAAACGTGTCTCTGTCCAACGACTGAATGGAGTTTCCAATAAATTACAAACTATGTCATTAATTTGGTTCATTTTTAAAACACACAACTAAGTAGGTACGTACACTACTGAATTAACTAAAAAATAAAAACAAAACTTTTTAATCACACAGTAAATCACGTAAAACCGATATCTATAACCGTAACTTTCGCGAAGCCTCAAAATAAAAACCGCGAACCAATGCTAAAACAATGATGCTTACTTACGACTGATCTATTTTTAAATTGCCCTTCATCATAATGTAAATTGTTACATGCTGTTTGCGTGACTGACGTCACGTAACAATAGCGACGGTGAATATCAAAGCCATGTTGGGCGTTGGGTCTTCACTAGCTTTGAGCTAACGGACACGGTCGCTGGGGCGTGTCAAAATGCACCAGAACAGAAAAATAGTTCAAAAACAGAATTCTTATGTCTGATCAGAAGTCTCTATCTGATTTCTGCAGATATAGAAATATGTCGACGAGGTATTTGGATAATAGATAAAATAGATCTTAATGATCAGTGGTCGTGAACGAGTTCCTTTCCCCTTATAAAACACTTCCCGGTTTTGAATCGCGGGAGATTCCAATAAATTGTACATATCTAACATAACATTTTATGACTGAAGTTGATTGAGATATTCTCTGCGTCTCCGTAGCGCAATTCGTAGAGCAATCGATATTTAATCGAGAGGTTCTGGGTTCAATTCCCAGCGGCGTCATAAAACTTTTTTAATTTTAAAAACTTAGCATGTCGCTAAACATTTTCAGAAATTCTCTAAAAATAAGTGCATAAACGACGACAGTGATGCCATATCTATATATATATATAAAATTGTTTCGAAATTTGCGAACTTCATATGGCTTATCAGTGGTAGATAAGATAAAAGTAGTAATATAAAACAACATTTCCAAAAAACTTTTTGCCATGTTATTTTTCGTTCGAGTTTTAGCCCAAAAATATATTTTCAACCACTTTTGGAGGTTTTTTTTTGACTCCCTTGCAAAGGCTGGACATAATACTACTGAAGTATTCTTTCACATGATAACGTCTGCAGTAAAAGCAGCTTTCTATAGTTTATTTTAGAAATGTGTAGAGTAATAAAATGGGAAATTCCGTCCAGTTCGGCTCAATTTCGGTGTCGGCCATGGGCGCAGGTAAATTTTGTGCATTAAATTATTTATGATAACTAACCAAAGGAAAAAAAGATGATTTGATGAAGAAGTAACTTTTAAAGGAAAAGTAAGACAACAAAGTCACGGTCTCAGCAAATATAATTGTGTATGGTTACACGTGTTTCATCCTTTCGGGCATCATCAGACCTAGAATTTAAAACTGCGAAAAACAGTCACTACATAGTACATGTTAAAACTTTAAAAATGTTAACATGGTTTACATTTTTATTTTTTGGTTTTATTCTTTATTTTCTACTTATTGTTATGATATTAATAATACTATTTAATTTATTTATTTTTTCATGTATTATATTATATTAATCACTGCCATCACGAGCAAGGGGAGAAGTTCTAGCACACAAACCCATACTTCTATGTGGGTTAGGCGAAACTTCTCTCTATGTCTCATAATGGAAATAAAATTCAGAGTATATTTCAAAGAATTATTTATTATTTTAATATATATTTTCATTGTGATTAAAAGTGTATTCTACTAAATTTTTAAATAAAAATTATTTGTATTTACTACGGCCACCCTGTAACAAACATGCTATAACATAGTGTTATGCTAAATATAGATCTGCACATAAGAAGAAGAAAGTTATTAAGACTGGTATTTAAATTATGGTATTCCCTTGAAAGGAAGGTAAACGTGAACGGAGAAATTCTTAAAATCGAATGCATTTAAAATATTCAGTTAAAGTGACTGCATATAACCAGAGAAGATAAAATATTATTGTAATGTAATAAAGAACAATTACAATATTTCCAGTAAAAATGTAAAATAGTAAAAAGCTGATTAAAAAGTGCAAATTTTCAACTCTGTGTCGGTTCAAGGGTAACATGATCTACAAAATCAGCCCGAAAACAAAAACATTTCGAGATAAGAAGCAGCGACTTGATTGAACTCTTCGGGTAAAAAATCTACATAAATACACACATACACATTCAGTGTTATTTTAAACTTCTTTACTAAATGTGATCCTTTCTCTCTGCTAATTTCAGTAATGTAAGATTAATTATTTATTCTTTTAACAAAACGGGAACAATTAATACATCCACGTAGTGACCTTTGTCTGATAAACGTTAGTTTAGTGGCAGTAGGCCAAAAGAGGATATAATCGAAATCAAATGATAAAATGATCGAGTCCATTGTACCAGCATCCGTTGTTAGTGGTTTTATATTATTATTACTCTCATCTAAAAGGTAATAAAGTTATCTCTTTCTATCTCTCGTGCTTTTTCTTGTGCCTCTTGTCACAAAAAACCCGACGTCTAAAAAAATGGCTTCAAATATTTCCTGAAATTCACAGGTTAAAGTAATATTCAGTGTTAAATTTTGCGACAGTGTCGACAGTGGTGTTATTTTATGTCGTGTACACGTGTTTTATGAGCACTTATTACTATATTTTTGTTGTGTTAAGCTTATTTAGTGAATCTGTTTTAATGTACAGTTTTTTGCGTGGTTTTCTTTTAATGTGGACAATTAGGTAAATTGTTGAATACACTTTGAGGAAGCGTGGACCCGTGTAAATATGTAATTTTTATTGTATCTACTTTCTTTTAGGAAATAAATGAATAGTGTTGTTCTCATTCTTATCCTATAATATACTTAACTTATTAAATATTTTTTAATACTATTACGAAAAAAGAGGAATCAACATAAGGAATTTGTTTCTACTAATTCTAAAAACACTTCACTGCGGGGAGGAAAACCCAGGGTTACAGGCAAGAGTCACTATAAAAATACAGTGTAAAGTGTACCGAACTTTCAAAAAATGTAACACAATTTTTTCAATTTAAACATCGTGTACCGGGTTTCCATAAAAATGAATGCCGGTCATAAATCAGGAATCGTTTGTGATAACGTTTTGAAATAAAAAAAATCAATATAAAATCGACCAAGAGAAATCGCTGGAAATTATTTTTAAGTTCCTAAATTTACCGCTAGAGGGAGTTCAACCTCTGACTGTAATGCCCGTCTCGCACTTGGATATGCAATTCACTGAAATAAAATTAGAACCTTTTATCACCCGAACATGACATAAAACTTGCAACAGCTGATCAGAACGTAAAAATGCGCGTGCGCGCAATAAAAATTGCTGCAATTTCATCAAAAAGTGTCCTAGTGTGAGGCGGACATAAAAATATCATAGACTTAGTGTAGTGTTTTATACTTTATACTATATCGTATAATATTGCTTTAATACATTTTGACCTAGTTCGAAAAATAAACTGAGGGGAGGAGGGGGAACCTCTTTTGAAAGAAATACTCATAACATTGGTTTGCCTTCATTAAATTTAACAAACCTAATCTCGTTTGAAAGAGCTTATCCTATAATAACATTTAAAATTTAGTATGAGTATATAAATTGTTATATCCGTCGCCGCTGGAGGGCGCTATTCGCGCAATCACCTTATTTTTCCATTTTTTCAAAAAGATTGAATGAAACCATATATAAATATTTATTAAGATAATAAAAAGTAGCTTAAAAATGAAGACAACTGGTGAAAACCGCATGTCGGTATCTTAATTTATGCCGGAGATACAACAAAAAATATTATGAAATTAGCTGAATGTAGATGATATACCTATCATAGGTTTAAAAGCACAAATAGGATTTGAAAAGATTTATATAAAGACATTTCTAGTTAAATATTGTTAATATCTAAATGGCTTTCAGCTAATTTTTCTGAATTTTTAGTATATTGTAGATCTTGACGTCCTGATTAAAAGTGTCCATGGCCGTTATCCAGTTCTATGACTAGTTTTAAAGCCTTTTAAAGTTGGCAACTTCTTACTTTAAGATTTTATGCATTATGATATAAAACACTTGTGGTTTGTAATTTTCACTCGTATAATGTCACACGTGTTTCGCTGTCACAGCAGCTTCGTCAGATGTGATATTAAAAACAAAATTTCCTTATAATATAGAGGTCTTAATTGACAATAGCTATACAGATGTTGGTAAAACCAGGTTATAAAATTATTAAGGTATTACTTTACAAAGGACAGGTAGGTGGATACTAAACTAATTATGCATTGAATAAATTTAACAAAGGAGAAGTGCAATTATCTAATTGGTCATTTAATAAATTTGGTGAATTTTTCCATTTGTTGATTTCTAAAGACTCTAATAAATTTAATTTTAAACTTTTCTGTTCTACATGTAAAATATCAAAATTATTATTAAAAATGTGGTTTCTATACTCCACGTTTGTTGTCTTTTAAATTTATCTTTATTGTTTTTTATGATTTTACTTAAATTATTGTTTGTTTTGTATGCTATTTTTATATTATGTTTAGTTAAAAAGTTTTTTATATTATTACTAGCTTTGCCGATGAATGTTAAAGTTTTGTACTTAAATTGATCTTTTGTTGTAGGAAATACTTCATTTATTGTCATTTTATACTTCATTTTTGAATATATATTATCTATTAGTTCATGATTATATCCGTTGTTAATTGCTATTTTTTTTTATTAAGTTAAATTCTTTGGTAAAGTTTTCATTTGACATAGGAACATTGATAAGACGGTGGACCATACTATGGTAAGCTGCTACTTTATGTTGATAGGGGTGATGTGATTTATGTAATTGTTGTGTCCGTGTGTGATGGTTTATGATATATTGAAAAATCAAATTTATTATTAATACGGCTAATTGTTAAATCTAAAAAATGTATGGAATTATTATTTTCATGTTCAATGGTAAATTTTATGTTAGGATGAATAGATTTGATGTAATCAAAAAATGTTTGGAGCTGTCTAGTAGTGCCAGTAAAGGAAACAAAAATATCGTCTACATATCTGTACTAAAATTGACAATATTTGGACAAATGATGTTTGTGAATAATCTTTTCTAAGTTATTCATAAAAATTTCGGCCAAAAGTGGGCTTAGTAATTAATCCATTTTTAGCGGTATACAATGTATCATTAAACTGGAAATAATTTTGATCCAAACATATTTCAAGTAAATTGAGAATTTCATTTATGATAATTAATATAATTATTTTTACCCACATCTGTATAGCTATTGTCAATTAAGACCTTTATATTATAAGGAAATTTTGTTTTTAATATCACATCTGACGAAGCTGCTGTGACAACGAAACACGTGTCATGTTGACATTATACGAGTGAAAATTACAAACCACGAGTGTTTTATTTCATTATATTTTTATGGATTTTCATCAAGTAAAGGCTGAAACAATTCGATTTTATGCATTGTCTGGAGTTTTCACTTGTTTCTTAAAAACTATCAGCTTTTTTATATTTTTTTTTATTGGTGGAAAAGTAGGCTCTTTTCTTGTATCTCTGGCTTATAATTTAGTTTTCACCAGTTTTTTTCATATTTAATCTATTTTTTATCTAAACAAATATTTCTATATGATTTCATTAAAATTCATTTTGAAAATAATGGATATTTTTTATTTTAAAAATTTGTGACACACGGGTCCTGAGATGTGACAGGCGTCCATTCCTATTTGGCCACCCGGTACATTGAAAATAAAGCACTTTATATCCGAAGTGCATTAGTTTAAGAATACGGTTGAAATTTTTTTAAAACTAATTAGGAATTTTGTGTTTTTAATCGACTTGAAAGAATAAGAAGGGTTTTTACATATTTGTTCGCAAATAATAATTATTTCCCCATCAAACTGAATTTTATGTGTTTTTTTAGTGTTAGATACAATAGATTTTATTGTGGTCAGGACTATTAAAAAAGAAAACGGCGTAAGTTATAATAAAATGAAGGTTCGAATTTTTTTGGTCACATAGGTGGTTTTCGGGGTTACTTGTACATAACAGCAAAAAAGTTAAAGAACGCTGTTTAGTGACAAATTAACGTTGAGTGAGGGTTAGTAATGCATTCGCCATTGCCTTTTTTAATCATGTTTTGTTACTTTTTCGTTTTATTTAAAAAACGGGCAAAACCGGTCTTATCTACCACTTTAAGTTTAAGGGAGAAATAATACTCAACCTTCACCGGGATATATTTCGAGGGAAAATATTTATTTCACTCTCTACATGTTTCGAACGTATAAACGTTCATCTTCAGGAGAACTTACGTTCCTTGAGGATTTATAAGTTACCCAAAAATCAAAATATCTAAGTAATTTTTCCACCACCAAAAATAAAAAATGAATAAGCTTTATCTCAATGTAACGACTTTTTTCCTTTCCAGGTACCCTACAATTCAATACCTCACTACCTCAAAAAACAAATTTCACTAAGCTTTTTCCATAAAACTTTCACGTTTTTATAAAAAAATGTTTCTTAATTTTTTTTACAACTGGTTTTTCATATCATATTATGTACCCTCCGAAATACAATTCATATAACTACTGTGAACAGTACTCTGAGGCGTCTTACAACGTCATGTATCATATAGTACATCTGCCCTATAACCCAATGTAATTTTTCTTCTTACACCGTTTAACAAGAATATTTCTTCAATAATATGCTTCACCACTAAAATCGTTTTCATTTTTCAGTATCATTTCCACATAACGTTTCTCACCTCGTCACTTTGAATTTTTGAAAATTATCAAGCATTATCCCAACTTTACCTATATAACTTGGTGGTATGTTTTTCTCTTCTACTTCTATGGAAGTTCTTCGACACTTTTCTTTATTCAATTAAATTCCTCAAAAGCTCTATGAGGACGTCACTGACAATTTCCTAATAACTTTTTCAATATGAATTATGCTTCTCCTGAAGATGAACGTTTATACGTTCGAAACATGTAGAGAGTGAAATAAATATTTTCCCTAGAAATATATCCTAGGAAAGGTTGACTTAGAGTATTATTTTTCCCCATTTAACTTGCAACTTCACTTCAAGTATGGACTACTTCTTCAACCTCAACCATCAATGTTTGTGACCCTTAATATCGATGGCAAAACATTGATGTTTCAAAAACATCGGTAAGCATCACTTATACTGGCCAGGTTGCCGTTTTATTTTATCAAGTAAGTCAGATTATCTCAGTCAAATTTCCTTCTTCCTTACCAACGCTAAGCCTACCGGATTTGTAACTGAGCTCGTTCGTTTTAACTGATTTATGTGTCAACTCGCAAAATGGCCGTATTTGAAGTTCAGTCAAGACATTTCGTTCAGTTAGGTTAGAGCTAAGATGTTTTTTTTTAATTAATCGCATTTCCGGTTTAATCACAGCTTCTACAACGCTGTTTATGAGACAGAAACATTTTTTAGAAATAGATTACAACCATAATGTTAAAAAATATTCTCAAAATGGCCAATAATTAGTATAAGAACTGATGAATTCAAAAATAAAAAAGGTTTAAAGATAGAAATCAATAAATTATTATTCAATCCCATCATATTAACAAAAAAACTTACCTCGGCAACACCAAAATCTGATATCTTTAACACCTCTTCTAAAGTTAACAGCAAATTTCCAGGCTTAATATCTTTATGTACAACCCGTGCCCCGTGGAGGTACTCCAAACCATCAATTAGTTGCCCAAAGTAGCCATGAGCTTGCCGCGCAGGTAATTTTTTACCAGGAGCTGATTCCAACATTACTAAAATTTAATTAAAATAAATTAATTATGGAAAATGGAATAAATAAAAAAGCACTTGAATTTTAAACACTTATATATTCTATTCAAAATTCGATTAATTAATGACATTGGCAGGCATTATTCACTCACAATCAAAACTGCCTGATTAATAAATTAAGAATCAAGGTAATTGGGCTACTTTGATTGTGAGAACGGTATTTATGTCAATGTCAGGTATTTCATCGTCAAAGTTGCTGGTTAGTTAGTTATTGTTAAAAATCCTTATGCAACCCGACATTAGTTATACCTACAATATGTTTGATTTTATGTCTTTCTTATACAGGGTGATGATATCAAGCTGTGTAAAATCTTCTGTTTTTAAAATTGATGTTCCTAAAATACGAAGCTATGAAAATTGAATTTTATTTTTGTGTTAGTTAAAGCTTTATGTTAGGTACTTACTGTACCTATTACAGCGAAGCACCGTTTAATTATCAATATAAAAAAAATTAAATTCCAAAAATCGTGATATTGCCAATTTTAGTGATGTTCTTATTTTACGACGCTAGTCAACCAACTACGCTTATAAATTTGTCAAAATTATAAATTTATATATTGGTACTATTTTTGTTTGTCAATCCGCTATTGCCAGAGCGGGCTTGTTCACTATAATCGAATTTATCATATTCAGCACTAACATTCTGAACTAAAATCTATTGAAAATATATCTTAATAATAAAGATCTTCCTAGAGCATCACAAACATTACCTAGGAATAATTAAAAACACGGCCCGAAAGCAGGAAGTTTAAAAACATAATATGAGAATAGATGTACGGGGTCATCCAACCTAGACTGAACAGGGGTCCTATTTTTTGAGTTTCCCTGTATTTTTATTAAAACCAATGTAGCCATCTTGTTTATGTTTGACCGTAGAATCAATAATTTCCAGTTAAAACGCGACTTGGCTTAAAACAAACGAACTGTGGAGTAAATTTGTGGTTTTTTCAATAGAACATCCAGTATATTTTTTATTTTTATGAAAGGTCTTTCTTTTCTGATTCCAAAAATATATAGTTTGTCTATATTAGCTCAAACAAAATAAGATAAAAAAAACTCAATAATTGCTTAGTTTTTTTGTAACTTGGGCGAAGAATAACTGCAAGGACCCCGCACAAAGCTTATGGGCTTTCGGCTAATTTTTCTGAATTTTTAGTATTTTGTAGATCTTGACATCCTGATTAAAAATGTCCAGGGCCGTAATCCAATCCTATGACTAGTTTTTGAGTTATGGTCTTTTAAAGTTGGCAACCTCTTACTTTGAGATTTTATGCATGAGTTTTTCACTTGTTTCTTAAAAACCATCAACTTTTTTATTTTTTTTATTGATGGAAAAGTAGGCCTTAAGTTTTCTTACACTTATATAAAAATAATATATGTACAGGATGTTAAATAATTTATAGGCGGATTAAAGAAAACAATAATATTAAAAAAATTATGAAAACTAAAAAAAAAAAAATTTTACTCATTTTTTGAATTTGGAAACGGCTAGATGTTGTTCATATTTTAATATCTTGTAGCACCAAGCTGTGGATAAAAAAAATGGGTATAGGTTGACGTAGAATATATTGCCGGGTATTTTATTTTTTGAATAAAAATTGAAAATTCACCTGGAAACCTAATAAACCACTTTTAATTGATTCATTGATTTAATTCTTATGCCAATCTGTAACAATTTTCTTTTACAATAATTATTCTTTAACACATTCTTATCTTAGATATACAGGGTGAACCAGTTACAATGATTTACACAAGTGAAAACTTTTAAATATAGAAAAATTAAAAAATGTTGTTTTTTTTATCAAATGACAAAATATTATTGTTAAATTATAAAATATTTTTTTAGTAAAATACCTTGTTTCTTGTACATGACATTTAGATTATCTTATAGAGTCATACCAAAATGTTTTTTTTTTATAATTTATATTATTTCTATATAAGTGAAAGAAAACTTAAGGCCTACTTTTCCACCAAAAAAAATAATAAAAAAGTTCAGTTTTTAAGAAACAAGTGAAAACTCCAGACAGTGCATTAAATCTCAAAGTAAGAAGTTGCCAACTTTAAAAGGCCATAACTCAAAAACTAGTCATAGGAATGGATTACGTCCATGGACACTTTTAATCAAGACCTCAAGATCCAAAAAATACAAAAAATTCAGAAAAATTGTTAGAAAGCCATTTCCCATAAGCTTTGTGCGGGGTCCTTTAACACGGAAAATTTTAGCTTGTTCAGATCCACTTAAGCCTTTTTAGCTCAGGCAATTTATAGCTAATATGTTATTGCAAGCAGTCGATAAATAAAGCAAATACAAGTTACAATAGTTAGAGTAGGAGAGAAGAGAGTTTCAAAATCTTCCTTTATTCAAAGATAAATTATAGTAACTAATATCTAAAATGTGCCGTTCCAGATTTTACAATAATTCAGTGTCATTCCCATCCTCAAGTAAGCTTTTGATTGCTAGTATAATTCAAAAGTATTTTATCCCGTTCTACTGTATACTTCATCTTAAAAGTTAGGTCTTGTTTCGCCATTTCAATTTTTGATCAATATTTCGTATCCTATTCGCTTTATCCAAAAAGCGGACAAATACTCGTCTTTGAGTACCTATTACCTACAGTTTTAATTTAAAGAAATTTTAATTGATGAATTAATGAAAGGAAAAACGAAATCTTGTGAAATTTGTCCATATTTCTTTTTCTGTTTTTATTACTTTATTAACTTTGTTAACTTTAAACTGTAGGTAATTATGCTCCAAATTGTTAATATTTGGATAATTCGTTATTACTAAATAATTATTTTAAATTTGGCCACCCACAATATTTGCGTCTACAGTTGTCCTTTGGAGATAAAACCTTTTTTTCCAACCCACTTGGAAATATTTCGAATCCATAGAAAATATTAGAAATACCCAAACTTTTCCAAGTTTGTTTTAAAAAAAATGTATCTTTAAAGATGGGCAACTATTAGCTGGAGAGGTTAGCGGTAGCCAAATTTTAAATTTTCCTGGAATAAAAATGTTAGCAATAAACTGAATTTTAATGGACTTAGAGTGTATAGTTGATAGATTGCCCTTATGGAAATATGTTGATAAATTTGATGTTGGGTTGCCCAAAGATTTCAAACAATAATTATCTAATCAGACAACTTTGACTATGACATTGGCAAATATTATTTACTCACAGTTAGTAAATTAGGAATTAAGTTAACCCGGCCACTTTGATTGTGACATTATTTCTGTCAATATCATGTGTCAAAGTTGCTGGTTAATTCATTATTATTTAAAATCTTCATACAACCCGACAATAGTCTCCCAGTGTATTCTATATGACGATTTTGTATTATTTTAATTTTTTTAATATGAACCCGTCAATGACTATTAATATTTTAATGTCGGGTTGCATAAAGATTTTAAACAATAATTTACTACAATATATGATATTAGCAAAAATAATTTTTTCACTTTTAAAGTGATCCAGTTAACTTTATTTTATTCTTGATTTACTAATCAGGCAACTTTGATTGTGAGTAGATAAAGTCTACCCATGTCATTTATATCCCAGACAAATTGGGACGGTTATTTAATTTTTGTTCAAAATCTTTGTGCAATCCGACATATACATTATGTAAGTAAGTTAAAACTAACCCTAAATGATCGTCAATATTTTTACTTACCTTGAAGAGACCCCACGCAAAATTCTAATATAAGGTATAATTTTTGCTTCTCTGGTACACGGAGCTCATCTATTAACCGAATTACATTTTTGTGACGTATTTTTCGTAGCAGGCTAATTTCTCTGAAAAAAAAATGAAATTTAGAAAAAAATATAACTGCATCAGTGCTGGGCGGGGCTTGTGACTTTTGCTTGCTTCAAAAGCCCTTTCAGGAAATTCAATTTCATGGCTTTAAGCTCTTTTTAAAACGAGAGTTTGGGGGTTGAATTCCATTATAAAAGGAATTGAAATTGTGAATAAAAAAAGGAGCTTTAATTCCTTTTGAGGACTTTTAAAGCTCTTTGGGTGACTTGAAATACTGAAAGGGCTTGTAAAGCTCTTTCAAAACTATCCAGTATTACCAACCTTACGATTTAAATCGTATTTATACCATTCTTACGTTATATACGAAGTGGTTAAGTAAGTACATCAGAACCAGAGCTGGGCAGTAATTGCCTCAAAAGTGCTTCAAGCACAATAGTGCTTGCAAGCACTTTTAAAATACAGTGTTCGGTAATTAGTAATTCAAGCCCTTTATAAAAAGTGCTCGGTAAGTGATAATTGAATCTCGCATTTCAAGCCATTTAAAGTGCTTGCAAGCACTCAAAATGACTTTCTTCGGAAATTGGTAATTGCAAGCACTTAGAATTTATAAAGTGCTTGATGGTGGCAATTAGTTTTCCAAAGGGCTTAGTGCTCGAGGCACCTTTTTCGAGGGCTTTGTCCAGCTCTGATCAAAATGTCTGCAGAAATTGAATTAAGTAATATAAAACCTAAAATATAATCAAAATAATAAATATGCCGAAAAACTATTTATAATTGTCAAGAACGTCCGTCTATGCTTGTATTTATACAGGGTCCTGGACCTCACCTCCTGTCTTTTATAGCTCACTTATTAATTGAGTTAGGATATATTTAATATTTTGCAGACTTTACCTGTATCCTAGGGCGCATTTCAGGAAAATAATTTTGTTTATACAGGGTGTTCCAAAAAGTGTCATGTCATAAGGATCTATTTTTTATATTACATGCTATATATATTCTTACTTATTTGGATGCCTCTTATAGTTGCCTTCATACCACTAAAATTTTAATGAAATCGGTTCAGGACTATAAAAACTAAGAAAAATCAGTATTGCACCACTGGTTTTAAAAATTAATAATAAATAAAAATAATGCCTAGTTAAAAAAAATTATTCATAATAATTACTGTTGGAATAGTTGATAAAATGAGTTTTCTCCAAATAGGTTTTGATGCGTTAGAAATTGTGATAGGGTTGTAATAAGAACAAATGTTTGATTTTTAATTCTGCATCGAATGACATAATAATATACAGGGGTTCTAATTTGAAATAAGAAAAATAAATTGATTTAAAGTTGGCAAAGTTTGACACTAAACTTTGGACACTCTGTACAAATCGTATTAATCAAACTTGGTTAACGAGACTGTTCGACTATATTTATTAAGTACCTTTGTAAAATTTTATAACCGAGGCATTATTTTAATTTTTTTTTTGATTTTTAAAACCAGTGGTGCAAAACTGATTTTTCTTAGTGTTTAGTTTTTTTCGCCTATAATACTGAATCGATTTAATTAAAATTTTAGGGGTATGTAGGCAACTATAAGAGGCATCCAAATAAGTAAGAATATTTATGGCATGTAATCTAAAAAATAGATCCTTATGACGTCACACTTTTTTGGAACACCCTGTATAAACATAAATATTTTCCTTAAATGCGCCCTTGGACAATTATGCATCATTTTGGTCTTATGCTCATTGGCGTACCGACTTCGATAAAAGGGGGGGAAGCTGTTGAAAGGGTAATCATTTAAATCGCTGTAACTTTTAAACGACTTATCCGATTTTAGTAAACTAAAGACTGTTTGGAAGAGAAATGTATGCACTTTCACCAATCGTATTTAGTTGTCCATAATAGTTCTCCAAAACACATTTTTTGATTTCACTCTGAAAAAATAAATCATACGGTATAATTATAATACCATAATCGAAAAGTAGATGAACCTTGCTAGAAAAAATAGTAAAACCGCAGCTCGATATCTTCTTTCGTTTCAGCGTTATCGCCAATAGAATAATTTTTAAAACTTGAAATGAAGAAGCGAGTGGGACGCCACTGATATTTTTCCATGTGGATATTATTTCGGATTAGCCTGGTCAATTCTGCATAAAAATGGTCTCTTGCGTTTTTCTCCTTAGGCACGCCATTCTTAATTAAAATAATAAAATTAAATTAGCTCAACTATTTATTATTATTAACATTGATAATGAAAAATTTTGTTTCATAAAAATTGTTGAAAATGACAACCTTTACTTAATAGGTAAGCTTCCGCCCGTCTAATTTAATTTAATTATTTTAATTAAGAACGGTGTGCCTGAGGAGAAAAACGCAAGAGACCATTTTTATGCAGAATTGACCAGGCTAATCCGAACTAATATCCACATGGAAAAATATCAGTGGCGTCCCACCTTTTTTCTAAAAAATATATAACCGTTTCTTTATTTCAAGTTTTAAAAATTATTCTATTGGCGATAACGCTGAAACGAACGGAGATATCGAGCTGCGGTTTTAATATTATTTCTAGCAAATTTCATCTACTTTTTGATTATGGTATCATAATTATACCGTATGATTTATTTTTTCGGAGTAACATAAAAAAATGTGTTATTATTACAAATTGCGCCCTCTAGCATTTTTTTTTTTTTAGAACTATGATGGACCATATAAGTCGTTTATAAGTTACAGCGATTTAAATGATTACGCTTTCAACAGTTCCCTCTCCCCCTAAATTTTAAAATTTACTTTTCAATTACGCCCTCTTGTGGCAAAATGCGGAACTTAAAAATTATTTCCCGGATTTTCTCATGGTCACTTAAGTTATAATTTTTTTTTCACCGAGTTTCTATGCCCAGTAGTTTCCGAGATACGGCCAGTAGCCATCCATAATGGGACACCCGGTATATAGACTATATAATATAGAAAGAGCTTTGAAAAGTCGGGAATCCCTCGGTTATCCCCTTGACACAAATTGGTTAAATTATTTACTATTTTATGTTTTAAGCCTTAAAATCTTTCTGTAATATCATGCTGTCATTTAATAAGTTGACGCGGTGCAGCATTGGATGTATTGTATTGTTATATATCTGTATAGGGCTTGAGGCTTCAAGCCCTTTCCTTTCATCGAGGGCTTTGCCCAGCTCTACCATTTCCTACCGCAGGAAATTGGAAATACTTAAACCAGCTACCTTTAACATTTAAATATTTTAATAAAATCTTGTACTTTGGCTTAGGGATCAATTTAAAAAATATTTCACATTTGTTCTTTTGGTAGAAAATGATAAATAAAGTATGTAAGTAAAATAATGTTTTCGTATTTTTGCCCCTGTATAAAACATTAAACTCGTCATAGTTTTATTAATGTTACAAGCAAAAACTTTTCTTGCAAAGTGACATTTTTTTGAATTATATTATCGAAATTTTCTTTTGTCTAAACCCCATCCGCGGAAATTCTGTGTATTAAAAAAATATGGCAACTGCGTTACGTTAACTCAAAATGTGACACTCCTTATATATTTAGGTAAAAAAAAACGGGTTACTGTTATCACAGAAATACGATAATATGTACCCTGCAATTGAACCAGACATCAATGGCTCCTAACTTATCAAAACAATAAATAAAATATTTTTATCATGTTTGCTATCTTTCTAATCCGGCGTTATGTTATGATTATACTAAAATAAGAATAGATATTTTATTTAGTTTACTTTTATTCAATGATATTGCTGTAGGTCGTACCTACCGGTTAAAATACCACGGCAAGATGATCGATTTAATATTGTGTTTATGTTTGCTGTTGTTTTTTATTCAAATATTTTTATTTTTGTTTTTTGGTGGCTACTGGGGCACGTGAGTAAAAATTTCTAAAGTAATGAATGTTAATTCGCAAAAATTCATAATTTTATAAGCTAAATTATAATTAAATGTTGAAATGTTAAGAAACAATTGTTTATCTTTAACAAATACTTTTTTCTTTCAGGATTCGTACAAGAATGTCTGCACTTATAGCATGGCTCGTCGGGAGTGTAAGTATTTTTAAAATGTATCTTACTCATTATTTGATTTTCAATTTAACTTATGATTTGTTAATTTTTATAGTCAGTCAACTTGGTAAATTGGGTAGGTATAAAGACTGAATTTAGGGTATCTAGTGCAGTAGACCTACTTTAAATGCCCTGCAGCTTGCTTAAATGAGATTACTTACTAACTAAATGTGCAAATTTTGAACCCTATATTAAACAATCTCTGAGAATAAGAAGTGTAACCGACAGACAGACACCAATGTAATTCAATAAAAGTTTAATTCTTTTATCTTTATCTTTATGTAGAACAAGAAATATTTATTTACATACATCTTAAGATAAAAAAAAAGTTCTCAAAATATGCAGTGGAATCGATCTGGCATATCTTAAATTATTACTCTTGAAAGGAAACCTAGCTAAAAGGTAAAGGTGAATCAAAAATAGAACTGTTAAGTCTTGAATTGCATTACTGCCAGTATCATAACACAAAATTGAAAAAAAAACATTGCAAAAAGAACTTAAAAATTATAAATTTAAACTAGAAAGGAGACATATTCACCTTCTACTTCCAAACATGTTCTCTTTCTTTCAGTCTTCAATGTATAATAAAAAAAAGAACCACACAGCGTTAGATCGCAGGACTGTGGTGACCGCCTAACTGGCTTTTTACGACTAATAATTCAGTCTTCGTAATTCGTAATCGTAATTCTTCTCAAGCAAATATGCAGGTCACATTTCAGAATTGTATTACATGTTCCCTAGGATACATTTACTTGCTGGTTTAAACGCCGAATAGGGGTTTGTGAGTGTGTAGTAACAATGTGCCTACTTCTTCTACTTTTTGTGCAGTGAAAACTTTAAGTCTCCCACCGCCTTCCTTTCTATTCACCCTTTCAGTTTCGCCAAACTAAACCACCTACTCAAAAATTAGCCACACTGGTCAAAAGCCATAGCTATGTATCAAAATTCTGTTTAAAAATCCTGAATGGCTTCCAGTGCTAAATAAAGCAACTGCCCATCAACCCTTCTACCATTTATAAAGTATCTTTTGAATCATAGGTAGGTATAACCTTTTTTTGCTGCCTTGATTACCATTTTTTTTAAATAGAAATACTTGACAGTTCTATTTTTCATTCACCTTTATCTCAAGAGTAGTAATTTAAGATCAATTCCACATCATACTTTCAGGACTTTTTTTTTTGATATTATGATATGGAAACATTTAGTAAATCATGGATGAAAAGACACTAATTATAGGTAATTAGAGAATCCAACCACGTGATTCAATATGGCGGTTGGATGGCAAAAAGCATTGAGTCACCTGTTAAATGCCACCAGCAATGTTATTTTATAAGTGACGTGTACCAATTACAAAGCAATATTTGCCATCCTGCCGCCATTTTGACACATCGTTGGATTGCCTAATGATCATGGATATCTTATCCACATATGTGATCTTAACCTTTTAATCCATTTTCCTGCTGGTACAACTAACTTACAAATATTTTTTTTTGTATTTATTTATTCACATAAAATAGTGACAATAAGCATAAATAAGTAAGTATAATATTAAGTTCCTGATATGTTAAAATACAAGTTAAATATAAAATGTCAAAAATCTAGCTAGCCGGGCACTAGAAAAAAGATGTAGGTGAAGAAGTGTAGAAGAATGTAGCCATGAACTGTTTTAAGTAGAATTTTATACCCAACGTTGTCTCAGGAAGGAATTTAGATGTTATTCTGAACAATTTCCTCTTTCATTTGACAAAAAAAGTCAAGGCTAGAAGCCAAGTTATTCTGTAAACCTAAACATATGTACTTACATTGTTCTGATACTAAAAAATGGTTAATCCTACAAAGTACTACCCTTAGCTGAAATGTTTTTGGTAAAAATAAATTAATTCCAAAAATAATATAAACTGTACAAATGTATGTTTGGCCCACAAACACTTTTTATTTCCAAGATTATTAGACTTGAACTAAACTTAAAACTCCTTTGATGAATATAGGGGTAAGAAATAAGAATATAAAAAGCATCAATTCAACAAGTATATACCCGAGCATGTATGCCCATGAATTAAATAAAAAAAATAGAGGTGATGGTTATTTAAGTAGCTATTCATCATACTCTGAAAGTTCCTCAAAAACTGTCAGCAATTTACACCTTTTGCTAGGGGATCACTGACAAAGCACAAATTATGATTTAAATTGTTTATGGAATCTGGACAATCAGCTAAAGTTATCTATTTTAAAGAGTCATACTTAGTTAAGATATATTTTTTAAATGAAACTCAAAACTATGTAATGAGTCAACCTATTAATCAGCTTATTTGATAGGTAATATAAAACCTACTTTTGAACATTTTGCTCCCCATTTGGTATCCTACGAAGCTTCTTTTCTTTAAATATTTTGACAGCTCGTCTACATAATATTTCAGAGTCTAGCATTTCCTTGACTTTGCCATAAGACCCTTCTCCTAGCAAGTCTCCCATAACATATTTCCCTATTAACTTTAAGCGTTTCTTCTTCGTCTGGTAAATAATTTGATCACTGTCTACTCGATGAAAAAAATTAGCAATATTCACAGTTTCCAAGTCGTCATCCAATCCATCTAAATCATCGGCACCGTGGGGATCATTTAGCCAAATTTCCGCATTTTCGGCCGCATTTATGGGTTTTAGTTCGTCGTCGCTTTCTACACTGAAAATTCGATTAGCGAGCTCGATTTCCGGACTGCCGGCACCTAAACTTTCTACGCTATTGCTTCCATCACACATATTTTCACTCATATTTAAGTCCTTTGTTATTTTTACTTACTGCTCTATTTAACCTATTTATTTACTTATAAAATATCGTTCACATCTCTCAAATTTTTATTTTTGTTGCCATCAACAGCGAACAGCTGTTTTTTGGTTATGTTTGATTGGCAGCAATGGGCACATTATGTAACTATATTTAAATACGAATAAATAGACTTTACGACTTTAGTAAGCTTTAGTTTGGATTTTTATAGCACTTCGGAATATTTATTTGTTATTTCAAGTGCTTATCACCGCTTATTTTAATAAAACGTATCGCAAGTCCAGATAAAGGTTCAGTGACGTTTGAGCAACGTTAACAACGAAAAGTTCCTAGATTTATCAATTTTTTTAAATCGATAAAATCAAAAATGTTTACCAAAGATACTATTCAATTTAAGAAAACTGCTTCACTGAAGCATTTTCCTCTTTATTCGTTACTATAAAATCTTTTATATTTAACTTTTTAACCTGCTTTCAAATTAAGGATTCGTTTATTGCGCACTCTACTCTAAATTTACTTATGTGTAGCGACATTCAGCATTGTGAAAACACGTACGTATTTCAAATTATTCTTGTTAACGATAAAGAGAGAAGATATTTGTGATTTCGATTCTTAACTGTATAAACAATTCTCAAATGGGTGTTGTGAGTGACACATTTTATTTCATTGTCGTTATTTTCCGTTTGTACAAGACTATTCTCGATGGTACAAGACCAGCAGATATCGCTATTTCACACCATGATACAACTTATAGTTGTATCATGATTTCACACTTGGTTCGTTGAAAAGGTAAGAGCTTGCCCGATTACGATAAAGTCTACTTTTTCTCTGTGCACTGAAGTCAGATTTGTTGTTATGATGCCAAATAGCCCAATGTCAAAGTCACCTTGAGAATCCCCGAACCCAAAATTTTATAACAATATTGGCAATATTTAAATAAATAATTATTTGTTTATCTTTGTAGTGCTCAAGCGCTCCCGGTAAGTTGTTTATTATTGTTGTTCTAAATTATTTAAATAAGATTAAAAAAAATGGTTTCTTTTTTGTATTACTTGGTAGTCAAGATTTTAATTTTTTTATAGACTAGACAACGTACAAAAGTTTATCGTTCAAAGTATTTTATTTAAGATTTAAAGACATGCATTTTGCTCCATATGATCTTTTAGACTAAACATGCTGTATTTGTTTATTAAAGTTGTACTTTGCTTACTTTTGACAATTGTATGGTATTATGGTTTTGTTTTAATTGTATTTGTTAAAAAACTACTTTTATGGTGTATTCTACGTTTACTATTTCTTTCAAAGTTTATAGAGCATGTAAGTACACGTAGGGTACTATAATACTTAGTTGCTTTAAAATATTTTTTAAGGTGGTCCAGTATATTTTATTTTATTGTTCACTTTACAAACATACTTTGGGTACTCGCTACATAAATGGCCAACTAATATTATATTGTAAATAGATGAAAGGTATAGAACCTGAAATATATTTTTTGAAGCTGTTTAAATTATTTTCACTAAAGGGGCTTAAAATTTAGACCATCAAAATATTTAGATCTATAGTCTCAGTTATGTTTTCACTGTGGCATTATTTTATATACCATAATATGACTTTTGTGTTAATTTGATATTTTGTAACTAAATTGTATTACCGATAAATGATTTGACCAGGATGTAGTTGCAAATACAGTTTTAGTTCTATTAAAGAATATAGTAAACTAAGTTTTTCTTTATAAATTTAAAGAAAAACCAAAACAATATTTACTATACAAAACTTAGTTTACTTATTCTGACACTTGTCATTTTAAACACAGAACTGTCACTTTAGGCCTGTTTTAAATTTAGAACCCTTTAGTGAATACGGCTATAACAGTTTAATCATTTTTCTTAGGTGATTAATAGTGCCAAAAAATATATCAAAAGGTTTCTTTATGTTTAATTCATTACACTGTACTGTAAATCGTGATTTGTGATTCTGTTAATCTTTGATACTTTAAACCCTATAAAATTTAATTAACCACATGCAGTCTCTATATTTGATATGAATATCAATATAGTATATAAAAAATACAGCCTCTTTGTTCCTTCTATGTAGTTGGAAACTGAAAACTATCTAACATTGCCCTATATGAAACCATATCTATATGTACATATATGCATTATTTTTCCTTACATCCTATAGTGCTTCTGTACTTTTTCAATATGGTTAATGAGTGGTATAGCTCTGAGCATCTAAATTTGGCTCGTTAACTAATTTAAAACTCGAGAATGCAGCGATTGTTTCCTATGCAGATGACACTGCCCTAATATGTTATGCAAGAACATGGGAGGAAGTAAAACAAAACGTAATTAATAGTCTGGAGGTCATTCATAACTGGTTGAATACTTTTAAACTAACATTAAACCTAAATAAAACTTATATTGCTTTTTCAATTACCCTTGCAAATCGGCAGCTTTTAATTCCATCCAAATAAAAACATCAAATACAATAATTAAGGAGGTCTCGCACACTAAATATTTGGGAGTAATTATAGACAAGCATTTGAAATGGAATCACCATGTTCTTAAGTTAACATCAACAATTAGAAAGCTATTGTATAGATTCTATACCTTAAGAAATATCTTGGGGAGGGACTTGCTGGTGTCTGTATATAGGACTATGGTGGAGTCTTTGTTGAGATATGGTATTGTGGTGTGGAGCGGTATTAATGGAACGGCTTTGCACCCTCTAAGCATTGTACAAAAATATATTTTAAAAATAATCTACAAAAAAAATAGACTTTATCCCTCTAGCATGTTGTATTCTAGAAAAGTTTTTGATATAAGGTCTCTATATGTCTTGGAGACTAGTATTTTTGTCTATAAAAATACGGATTTAAAAAATTATATCAGTCATTGCCACCAAACACGAAATAAGGCAAATGATTATATAAAACTACCTAAAAGTAATACTAATATTAACTTAAGATTTCTTAATTATTTTGCTCCAAAGATTTATAATCTCATACCCTTGGAAATAAGAAATATTAATAAAATTCATATTTTCAAAAAAAAAGTAGATCTTACATATTTGAAAAGATTCATGTGTTTAGGAACCTTTTCTAAATCTCGGCTTATGTGGATCACTTCTCTGCTGGTCTATAAGGTTTCTACTTAAATATGTCTATCCATTTATTTGAAATATGTTAAATAGCTTGAAATTTAAATTTGTAGGAAAATTGTAGCTATCACACATACAGGTGTTTAGTCATCTATAGGTAATTGGTGGTTGCATTTTTGTGTACAAGTTTATCTTGGCATTTATTACTTAACAAAGTCTTGTAGAAGAATTAAAATTATTTTTTAATTATTGATATAACTAAATCTAAATGTAATTAGTATATGTAATTCATCCTTAGATAATAAATGTGGTAGGGATACAGGGATACTGTTCCCACCGAAATAATAATAATAATATTTCAGTGATGGCCTCATCAAGGCATTGTACAATTTAATAATTGTAGCTATCTTACAATGACCTATAAGTATTCTTTAATGTTACATTCTGTTTCTTTAAAACCAATCAGAAATCGTATTTAAATCATGCTGTAATTGTAAACAGTATTTTTCTGAAAAAATAAATCTTGAACAATTTAAAATCATCCTCAATCATCAAACAACGGTTTTGTTTGTAAATAACATGGGTCTAGATTACTGCCTTGTGGAACACTAGAAGTAGCTACAAACTTTTAAGAACATGTTTTACCAACTTTCATTATTTAGAGACAAGATTTTGAATTTTTTTACATTTGTTCAGTACATCCATAATCAACCAGCCAGCCTATTAAGCAGTATTTTATGATCAACCTTGTCAAAAGCGTTTCCACAATCTGAATTTACGACATCAAGTTGTTTTATGTGTTTGATTGCCTGAGATGCATACTCTCAGAGAACACATATGTTTGTAACTGTAGATTTCCAGTTATAAGTATACTTAATATTAAGTAGGTAATGTAATTGTGTTTTAGATCACTGGCAGTAGAGGGGAAGAGGAGCCACCACAAGTAAATAAAGATCCAGCTGAGACAAGTAAAAGCAGGCCAAAGGGTGAAGTAAAACAAAATAAAGGTAAAAATAGGCATCGTGGAAAGAAGGCTACTGAAGAACCTACATTTAGTACCAAGCTATCGACACCCATTGAAGATATAATTGAAGAGACTTTAACTGAAGAAAAAACCGAAACTCAATCGTCTAGTTCTCAAGCAATCTCCGAAGTTACAGGAGCAGAAAAGCCAGTTGTCAAACCTAAAAAGAAGAAAAAGCCAATAAAGAAAGATAAGTTACAAGAAAATTCGGATGAAGATGATGTAGGGTTTTCATTTTTTAAGCCAAAGCCGGCACAACCTATTCAGAAGAAAGGCAAGCAGAGCTTAGAGATCCAAGTTGGTGATGCAAATTTAGTTCAGGATGATGTAGGATTTTCATTTTTCCCAGTAAAAGAAAAAGGGCGAAAAGGAAAAGGCAAGTCACCACTTAACAAACAAAGCTCCGAGGAAGCTCTTCCAGTAGTAATTTCTCAAGAAATCACCAAAAGATCAGACCCTTCCGGACCATCAATTAAACATTCAAAAAATCAAAATTTATCTGTTAAAAAGAGTGATAATATCCTACAAATCACAGATAATTCCCAAAGCTTTGTGTTTGTTAATAAAGTAGAAACAAGTATACCAAAAACAGATCTTAAAGAAAGTAAGAAGGTAACATCACACATTTCCTATGCAAATGTTGTAACTAATAACATTCCTGAAATTGTTCCGTTGGAGGCAGACAAGCCTCAAGAAAGCTTAAGTAAGGAAGTTTCTAGTTCCATAGAAGTTTTAAGTCAGTGTTCTGAGGATCCAGATACTGAACTTGCTGAGGAAGTTTCTGAAACTACATTACTAGGCAGTAACAGAGAAGAATCAACTAAAGTTGAAAATAATACCTACCTACAGCAGTTTGATTTGGGTAACAGTGAGAGTTCTGAACAAAGTAGTTACAAAAGTGAATCTACCTTTGAAGGAAGCATTGAAATCATAGAAAAGTTTGCTGTATCTGAACAAGATTTCCATTCTCACTTTGAGATAGAGGCTGTCGAGGAGGCTGTAAATAATTTAAATACTCTTGAGAATACCGAAAATAAAGAAGTAGATCACATATACGCAGAACAAGAAGACCTAATAATTGAAGCGGTTGGAAATACTACCGCTGACCTAAGTGATCAAGCTTTAAATGAGATTATAGAGCAGCTCAATCACAATTCAAAGTCAGATTCAAATGTAGTGAAAGACACAAATGCACATGAAGATATAAAGAATATCAAGGCATTACTAATTAAAGAGTCCAAAGATTATTTATCAGATAATTTCAGTTCAGAGGAAAAGGACTTTAAACATACTGAGTTGCCCGAAATAAATCCAGAGTATTTGCATACCCAAGAGGCAGAAAAAAAGGAAATCATTTTTACTGATAATACAAAACTAAATGTAGCAAACACTGAAGTACTTGAAGCTGAAATTCGTAATAGTTATATTGAGGAATCAGAAAAGTTTGTGAATAAAGAAAATTCAACTACCGAAAAACAAGCAAATAAATTATCTTCATCTGAAGATAAGTTTATTTCTGAGATAGTTGAAGACTTTATCCAAGCACTGAACACACAAGAACTGAATACAAAGCCAAACTTGCAACAGAAAATTGTAGCTGAACCCGAACAAACTCATTTACTAGAAGGATTAGAAAGAAAACCTGTAGAAGAGGAACCATTTGTTAAAAAATTTGCTTATGAAACAACTAAAAATCAAAAGATAAACAACACTTCCAATATCATAGTAGAAGACTTTCTTCATCAAGTTCAAGAAAATCAAATTGGACAAGACCAAACAAATACCTGTAATCAAAATTCAAGTGATCCTTTGGTTGACAGTATACTTACTACAGAGGATTTAAATGACTTAAAGATATCCGTAGAGAAAAGTCAAGTGTATACATCTAAACCAGAAATAAGTTTACCGTCCTCTCAGGAACTTATTAGTCAAGATAAAACAACTCTTTTTGCAAACATGACTCAAATCCGAGTGTTAACTCTAACTGATAAAGAACATCAAGAATCTACAATTTTTCGCATTGAAAAGAACTTTAATCTTCAGTTTAGATTAGGTCCTTCTTTGCTTGGAAGAAAAATAAAGTTATATTGTAACTATCCTAAAGAAATAAATGGCGTGCTAAAGGAATTTGATAGGGGTACTTACCAATTGTTGAACTGGTGTCAAGATCAAGGATGTAAGAATGCAGATGATACAGCTTTGTTCGCTCAGATTGTTGCTGAGATATCTGGAAGTTTCCATTTTTACTTCATCTATGAAGACGCGTAAGTAGTCAAAAACAGATATAACAAATGACAAACATTTTATTTTTGTTTCTCAACCCTTCCAATAATTAAAAATACTAATTTTTATCTCTTTTTCATTTTTAAAATTTAACAAAAGATTTCTAATGTGGGGTTCCACATAAAAATTAAACCATAATTAACTAATCAGGCAACATACCCTAACATAAATGACATTGCCTAAAAATTTTTTACAATTCAATAAGTAAAATAAATAAATTAAAGTCGAGTAAAGTTAGCTTCATTCTTCATTTAATTACTAGAAAACTTCTATTGTGATTAAGTCATTTTTGCCAATATCAGTGAGTAAAATTATGTTTTGGAAAATATATCATGCTATTTAGTAAATTTGATTGTTTATTTTCTTTAAGAGAAACCGAAGAACGACAAGGTTCTGGATATTTTCTGGTGGATCCAATTCTGAAATATGGAAATGATGAAGAGTTGCTACTGGATTGTATCCAATGTCAAACAGTTTTAGCTAAACAGTTGGGGCCATTTTCAACTTGGGAAAATAAGCTTAAAGTTGCCAAAGAATCAGGATATAATGTGGTTCACTTCACTCCAATACAAGTAAGATTACTTTTTTAGGAAATATTTTAAAGTTTCCCCCAAAAATATATGAAGTGTTACATTAACATTTCATTTTTTTTTTGGCTGATCCATATTTTTATAATTATTTTGCTATTTTTTAAATGTTTTAGGAATTGGGAGCTTCAAAATCTGCTTATAGCTTGAGTGAACAATTAAAATTGAACCCAATGTTTAATGAAGAAAATGGTGAAACGCCGACGTTTGAAGATGTTAAAAAACTTACTACTAAAATGAGAAAGGAATGGAAGGTAGGTACCATCTCTTTTTAAATAGAAGAATAGTTTTTTTGAGTAATTTATTTAAACTAATAGAAGGTTTTGGTGTTAATAAAAATAATCAAGAAAGAAATTTGCGGCTAGTGGACCATTCTGGTGGACAAAGTAGATTTGTACTGCTTTTTGCATTAAGGCAAGCAGGAAGGGCAAAGTAATGGGTGTCTTGGTGCCAAATAGACAATGACGGAATCATTTCATTCATTTTTAGGAGTTGCATCAGGTTATAACTTTCCGATGAGTCTTAATAAAGGCGAGACTGTTCCGTTATTGTCTACCTGGCCCCAGACAGTGGCGGTCACAGATTTTTTCAAGTGGGAAGAGGGTGATTTAGTGTAAAATCACTCTGAACTGTAGGAGGGGCAAAGTTACATAATTTGGAGCTTTAGTTAATGCTGGTGAAAAATTAAAAAAATTCCGACTAGGTCGGAGATATCTTCAAAAACCGAAAATTTAATTTTTTATAAACATTGAAAAGTACTTTCTACAGGCATTTTTTGATGATGCATTTAAAGATAATTTTTAATTTAACAAAATGACCTTTCAGTTTTCAGATATATACATATCTATAGCGTAAAAGTAATTTTTATTAAGATCTCTTATTCTTTGTCATTATAAAGGTGCTGTCAATCTGTGACATTGTTCTAAACCACACAGCGAATGAAAGTGAATGGATCAAAGAACATCCGGAAGCAACATACAATTGTGTAAACAGTCCTTACATGCGACCAGCTTACCTGTTGGATGCTGCTTTCCATCAGTTTTCATTGGATGTTAAAAAGGGTAAGACTTTTTTACAATCATAGTACGCAAAATACGTTTTTCTACTCCTTCATGGAAATTTGCTGTTTCTTTTACACTTAAGTGACGAGAAAAGTAGGCTATTCAAGTTAACTGTACAGCAAAATTTCGTATTTGTCACTAACAGTGCTGCAAAGTGTTGCAACCTTTAAAAATAAAATTTCCCATTTTTCAAGAAAAATTCCACGAGTACACACAATACTGAAAAAGTATTTTTTAGCAGATCACAACCACAAGTGATCCTACAGAATATCCTACGAATATAACACTGTGCGTGAAAATTTCCCTTTTCCATTTGTAGACCTATGATTCCTCTGCTTTGTATCTTTAGTTCTCACGACTCCAGAAATTTCCCATTAGTTGACAATATTGTTATAAAAATTAGATTCCCCTGTGACGTCCTTATAAAATACTGACTTATCACAGTTTAGTGTATTTACTGCTGCTTCGCCTTTTTTTTCAAGCCACTAAATTATATAACTTATGTGTGTATTGTACAATATGTTATTAATTTGTTCAATTAAACAAAATATGTGTGTATCTATAATAGTTTTATCAATAATACAACCTACTGAATGTGCACAGAAAATTAATTTCATGTAGCATTATTATTGAGTTAATTATACCATAATTTCTAATATGAGGATCTGGCGAAGCGACAAAACATCGAACTTTGGATCCAATGGTCGTGAGTTTGAGCCCGGCAGCCTGAAAACTTTTAAAAATTTTTAAGCATAATTTTCGTAGTTTGGTCGTTGAAAAATATACTGTTTAACTAGAGTGGATTGTCCATACCGCACTTGAAAGTTTACTTTCTTGTGAGATACACACATCGAATCCAGTCTTGTTATTTTTTTTATGTTTTCTAAATAAAATTTCCTAGTTGTTGCTCACAAATCACACACATTTTCTTAGGATACTATGAAGATCGCGGTATTCCTGCAGAAGTATCAACAGAAGAACACCTTAACGCCATACGCTACCATTTTAAAACTAGCGTTTTAGAACCGCTAAAATTAACAGAACTCTACGTTGTCGATGTGCCTAAATATCTTGAAAAATTTTTGACACTTGCTAGAAAGACCCCTCCCGTTGGCGAGAATGAAAGGGAATCGCTTAAGAAGGTAAAAATCATTCAAGATCCAGAATTTAGAAGACTGGAAAGTGCAATTGATTTGGATTTGGCATTAAAGGTTTTTAATATCTATAGATTGGATTGTTTTGATGAAGAATCTAGAGTAAAAAGGTAAATTATTTCTGGTAATATTACTGATTATTTTTGTAGTTATTTGGCTGTTATAATAATTTTATAAGCTTATACGGGTACGTTGATGGCTAGCTCTCACTATCAGACTACTTATAAATTTGTTATTTGTTTTAGATGTGCCGAAGATTTGAAGAACAAGCTTGAGGAGCTTAATGAAGTAATAATCAAAGAAGTTACTGCTGATTTAGATGTTGCCATAGAAAATGTTATAGCTGGTGTTAAATATTTTAGAGTTCAAGCTGACGGGCCTAAGTTAAAGGACATTACTCTTAACCATCCATTAGTTAGCAGGTAAATTTGAGTCGAATTTTGTATTAAATTTTCAATTGGACAAGCCGGGAAATGATGCCGCGTTTCACGCTGGTATGGAAGGATCTTAAACGAATTATTACAATGGTTGTTTGTTGTTTTTCTTGCATATCTGTGTGTGTGTACTTCCTTACTCTATGAATAGGTTTAAACTGTACCTGTAGAATTTGTAATAAAAATAAATAAATGGCATTTTTCTAGATATTTTACCGATTATGGGTCACCGAAGTCCGTTAAAGAGTGCGAAGAAATAATGTATAGTCAAAATGGTCGTTATCTTATGGCACACAATGGCTGGGTGATGAATTCGGACCCACTGAAAAACTTTGCTTCCTCTGGTACCAAAATTTATATAAGAAGGGAACTTATTGGTAAGTAATTTATTTTATTTTTTTTTAATTGGCCAATGTGTTATAAATCGATGCTGGATCTAATTGCTTTTCTTCATTTCTTCGTAGTTTCTTGCAATATGGAATATTAAATAAAATAAATAGAAATGAGCGGACTGTAGTTTTTTAATTGACAACGCAAAAATTGATGACAGTCAAAAGTGAAGTAACAATGTGATGTTACCTAGGTAACATCGCATAAAAATAGGTAAATTCTTAACACAATGAGAGATTTAAAATGTCCATTGATCTGTTCATATTGTTAAGAACATTAAAAATTCTATTCAATTATTATTTTATAATTTCCTAAATTATGATTAGGAACGTTTAAACCAATTCTCAAACCACCATAATCATTCAAACGTTTTAATACTTTAAATACAAAATATGACTGCAGTATTCAAGATTTGAACGAATTAGACTCAAAAAGTTGGCACCCCTAATAACAAATATTAAAAATATCTTCAAACAAAACCCATTATTTTCAGACTATATTGAGAAATTCGCACTACATGGTAATTAAAACTTATATGCGCTCATCAAAGTGACCTCCTAAATCTTTTACCATGCTCTGATATTCAAGTTCAATATTTAAGATATTCTTGTGGCCTTTTTATAAGTCTAATATTACAATTACATCATTCCCTTTATTTTGAAAGAATTCTGGTTGACCATAAGTAAAAAAAAATTAACATAGAAAGTTTTTAGCGGCAGGCGAACAAAGTAGTGCATCTATCTTTTGCATTAAAGTACACGGACGCCAAAGGTTGTTTCGTCCTTGTTAGGACTCATCAGGAAGCCAAAATCTGTAAGCAATTCCCAATTCAGCGAAAATATGCTTTCAAGATATTTGTAAGAATAAATATAATATGATAAAAACCTAATATCACCATCTGTAAGAATCAATTCAATGCAAGAGATAGCCATCAGACGTGAAAACAGCACTATCAATAAACCAAGTACGTTAGGCCAAAATATCCAGTATAGGAAATGTTTTTGCGCATCCCCACACTTTTTCTACGGGTTTGTAGATTCAAATATAGATCGTGCTGAGTAGCCCACTGGGGTGCCGCACTAATCCGTAATACAATGCCGTGTTTTAGAAGTGTGTGGTTTATTATTAGTTCTATGTTTTCACGTCTGATGGCTATCTTTTGCATTGAATTGATTCCTACAGGTGGCAATACTAGGTTTTCATCATATATTTATTCTTAAAAATATATTGAAAGCATATTTTCGCTGTATTGGGAATTGCTTACAGGTTTTGGCTTTCTGATAAGTCCCAATAAGGATGAAACCTGTCATTTGTACTTTAATGCAAAAGACAGAAGCACTACTTAGTACTTTGTCCACCTACCGGTAGAAACTTTCTTTCTATTTTATTTATACGGACACTAAACTTTACTATGTACTATATTTTTTTTAAATTATCTTTTGCAGCTATCAATGTAAATAACTCTAAATATTTGGTTTTTTATAGCTTGGGGCGATAGTGTGAAACTACGCTACGGTGACAAACCCGAAGATTCTCCATTTCTATGGGATTACATGCGTAAATATGTTGAGCAGATGGCAACAATTTTCGACGGAGTTCGTCTAGACAATTGTCACTCTACCCCTATTCCAGTTGCCGAGTATCTGTTAGATGCAGCTAGAAAAGTTAGACCTGATCTATACGTTGTCGCAGAACTATTCACCAATTCTGATTTGACAGACAACATTTTTGTAAATAGGTAGGTCTTTGAGACTACTCAATGTAGCTTTATTATTTAATAGAATAAAATTGTATCCTTTTAAATATTTACGGCATAAGTAGATAATATTTTTTTTTATTTGTCTATGGCAATCAATTTTTCATCATGTTGGTATAGTTCAAAAAGTTATGCCGGAAAAATTTGGAAATATATCGCATTTTGTTAATGCTACAAAAAAATAGCACGTTATTCTAGGGTAATTTTCGTAGCACGAACCTTTTAAAAGTTACATCTCGCCAAATTTTGGAAAGAGTAACTTTTACAAATTGTTTCGTATATATCAAACGGAGATCATACAAAAATATTTAATTTTGGCAAACATTGAGGCTGTGTGATTACTTATGTAATCTGTTTATATTGAAGAGTTTCATTTCATCAGATCCATCCCTAGACCCTTTTCGCCATATCATGGCTCATCAGTAGAGCTAGGATCCGACGAAAAAAAGGAGTAACTCAAAACTGCTTTAAGCAGTTTTTGGTGGAACACATCAGCAACATGTTGTCTGTTTATTCTACAAAAATATCTATAAACAAACCTGTAAGGGATTTCATTCTAATAAATAGTTCTTTATTTTATTCTTACCTTTAATTTAGATTGGGTATAACCTCACTTATACGCGAAGCCATGTCAGCCTGGGATTCTCATGAAGAAGGACGCTTAGTTTACCGATACGGTGGCGTTCCGGTCGGTTCATTCTTCCAACCGAATGTCAGACCGTTAGTTCCTATGGTCGCCCACGCTCTCTTCCTTGATTTAACACATGACAATCCTAGCCCAGTGGACAAAAGATCTGGTAAGTAATTTGTATATGTTTATGTAGTGAAATATATAAATCAGTATAGGAAGCTCCTATTTAACCCTTGGTTGCTCATTGGAGCGAATTTTTTCCGCTTGAGAAAGTTACATGTAGTGTATGCTCGCGTACAGTAGAATCGTAAACCATGATGAGGCGACAGTCGACGCGCCAGCAGTCTTAAGAGTAATAGGCGAAGTTTTATAATGTCGCGTATTAAAATGATAGGCGACTGGGTTGTGTAGCTTAGATGGTTTTGATTTATGTTTTAATTATTTTATTAATAATTATTTATTATTTAACGTGCCCTTGTGGTGCGCTACTTAGTCACTGAAACACTAAGGATTTTTTAAGAGATTTATGTAATGAATACATACAGAGATCCTACTGTGCTCTAAAATTGCTTTACCCTCACAGGAATTATTTAAGTCTATCTACTAAAAAACAGCTCTGTGAAACCCTTGTCCTGTCACAATTTAATTACTGTTCAGAAGTTTATGGACCTGCTTTGGACATACACTCGTCCAACAGGATTCAACTGGTACAGAACTCGTGTGCCAGATTTATTTATGGAATAAAAAAATATGACCACATAAGCCATAAACTCAAAGAACTTAAGTGGCTCAACATGCGAAATCGAAGAAAACTGGCAGCATCGGTAATATATCACAAGATTATTAAAAATAAAAAGCCCTCATACTTGTATGACAGGATCCGTTTTAGTGGTGATGTTCATAATATTAATGTTCGTAGAGAAGGGTTAATAACACCTCCAACTCATAGAACATCATTATTCGAACGGAGCTTTTCATATAACATCGCAGCTATCTACAACGCAATTCCTGAGCAATATAAATTACTACCACACGCCGGATTTAAAAATGCCCTTAAAAAACATATTTTCGCGAAGCAAACTTAACCAGGTTATTTCTATTTCTAAATGTGCATAATTGTTTTTTGTAACCGACTATATATCTAATATTTAATTTGTAGTTTTATTATTATATAGGTACTTAAGTAAATCTCGTTCTTAATTTTAGTGAATAAGTAATTTTAAGAGGTTAAGTGGTAGAGCGCTCTTAGTAGTGAACTTCACCTCATTCGGTAGAAATATCTTGTAATAATACATTTAACTTTGTAATTTTTTTTTGTTACCAAATAAAGGCAATAATAATAATAGCAAAGCGATAATAGACAATAATCGTAATGTGAATAAAATACAATGTTACGTTATAAGATTATAAAATGGTAAATTTAGATAGTTCTCTAATAAGGATAGAAATAGTTCCTTTCCCTTTTTACTTACTTTAGAAAGGTGTTATTCTAGCAAGTTTAAAGAACCAATTTGTTCTTAATAGACAACTTTGACCAAAATAAGAAGAATACAATTTTATACAAATAAACAATTAAATGTAAAGAACACTTAGACAATCGGAGCAAAGTATAGTGGTTCTGGGGCAGTACTCTTTATGGCTTGAAAACTGTTTTAGACTTTGAGTAGTTATTTGGGCAGAGTTTACCCTTACACTTGAATGCTTTTTACAACTCTCCGAGTAAGTGTTCCTTCGAGCTTTTTATAAGTTTTACAACCCTTACCAGATGGAAGAAGGGGTTCCTTTTTGCTATGTCAGCAATTTATTAAAAGAGATTTCCCTGGATGGACTATTCAAAATGGAACCCTTTATCCCCACCAATTCAAACAATTATGTTTGTCAACTTTCGTCTACAAACTCCTCCTATGAAATTAGAAATGTCCTTGTCCTTGTTCGAAACACTATTACACTACACCTATTCTTATCATCAGACGAAACACCTATTAAGAGTCTTAGCACCACAACGCAGTATGAAATGAGTAATCCAGCCTTAAGGGTATCCATCCATATCCGACAATATTACATCGGTATGGGCAAAAGTTTGTCATGGATAGGTGATGCTAATTCTATAGGTTGAATTTTCTAAGATTTAAATACACGGTTATTAAAATTATGTTGACTTTAACCTTTGAATATCAAAAATTGAACGATTCATCAAATTAAATATGCAATTGCCCTAATTACAGTTATAGCATAAGAGCTAGCAATATATTTTTATTATACGCGTCTCAGTAAACGTTTAAGGTCAGAAAAAAACATGGTTTCCATTTTCATAGATATGTCTGTCCATGCCTCTCTGTCTTAACATTAAACTGTGGTATTTTTATTTCAGTTTTTGATCTCTTACCAAGTACTGCACTAGTAAACATGGCGTGTTGTGCTAGTGGATCGACTCGTGGCTACGACGAATTAGTCCCGCATCACATACATGTAGTAGATGAAATGAGACAGTACTCAGAATGGTCAGAAGACGAATCATTAGCTGTAGGTAATGTCAAGTTTGTCAATGATAAATTTGGCATCATTGCTGCTAAGAAAGCTTTGAACGAGTTGCACTTTACCCTGGGAAAAGAAGGATACAATCAGGTAGATATTTTTTTTAAATAAACTATAAGAATATTGTATAAACTCGGTAATTTTAATGTTTTCTATCCATAAAGGTTTATGTGGACCAAATGGATACCGATATAGTTGCAGTTACTAGGCATAATCCAGAAACACACACCAGCTATGTCTTAGTAGCATTTACAGCATTTGGACATCCCGATGTTCATGCTGGAGACTATCAACGTGGCATCAAACCTCTTAGAGTTGAAGGTGTACTGGATGAAATTGTATTGGAGGCATCTTTAAGTCATATTGATGTCAAGTAAGTAAAAATGACTCTATACATATACAGGGTGTTCCTTAATGATGCGCTAATATTTTAGGGTGTGATTCCTAAAGTCATTTTATGAAGAAACGTTCATATAAACATATGTCCCAAACAGCTTAAATTTTTTGCTACAGGGTGTTAAATTATTTTTTTTTAATGAGTTTTTTGTAATATTTCCGAAAGTACTTTAGATAATATTTTTAATTTTGGCATGTGCTAATAGGACATAAAACTACATGTTTTAGTTATAAAAGTTATTTTTTTGTCCCACCAGTGGCGTCCCTGCAAACATTTTCTCTGATATTTTTTAGAGAAAAAGTGGTACGCCACTGACATTTTTCCATGCGGATATTATTTCTGATTAGCCTGGTCAATTCTGCATAAAAATGGTTTCTTGCATTTTTCTACTCAGGCACACCGTTCTGAACTAGAATAATTAAATTAAACTAGACGGGCGGCATGCCTATTAAATGAAGGTGGTCATTTCCAACAATTTTTATAAATCAAAATTTTGTATTATCAATGTTAATAATAATAAATAGTAGAGCTAATTTAATTATTTTAATTAAGAACAGTGTGCGTGAGGAGAAAAACGCAAGAGACCATTTTTATGCAGAATTGACCAGGCTAATCAGAAATAATATCCACATGAAAAAATGTCAGTGGCGCACCACTTCTTTTCTAAAAAATATCAGAGGAAATGTTTGCAGGGACGCCACTGGTGGGACAAAATAATAACCTTTATAACTAAAACATGTGGTTTTATGTCCTATTAACACATGCTAAAGTTGAAAATATTATTTAAAGTACTTTCGGAGATATTACAAAAAACGCATTAAAAAAAATAATTCAACACCCTGTAGCAAAAAATTTAAGCCCTTTAGGACATATGTTAATATGAACTTTTCTTCATAAAATGACTTGAGGAATCACACCCTAAAATATTAGCACGTTATTAAGGAACACCCTGTAGAATGAGTCAGATATCCGATAATTTACGTGGATTATGAGCTGCTAGTAGAAAAACTTTTTTAGAAATATTTGCTATTTTTTTTTAGATCTGGTGGTTCAAGATTCACTAAATTTGAGACATTCACCAAAGATTCAACCTGGATAAATGGTTTGTCAGAATATCAAGTGACATTGAAGCAGCATTTACACGTTAGTCAGTCGGATGTTTTTGAGGAAGTTAACTCTGGCACTGAAAATATGTTTCAACTTAATTTTAAAAATTTCAAACCTGGTTCTATTGCAGTAGTGAGGTAGGTTTAAATTATGAAGTTCTTGTCGCTAAATAGGTAATGTGTAATTTTCATACTTTGAATGTATTATTTAAATATGATAATTTTTTTTGGTCCTAGAAATATGTTTTTAAACACATACCAGGTGATTCTTAAAAGTGCTTAAATTATAGTTGAGATGCTTGGGGAAAATACAATAGATCCCTTGCGAACTTGCATCTTTTAGTTGCGCAACTATTTTGTCTCGTTGTTGTGACCCATGTTAGTAATCTCATAATAATGCAAAACAGAAATACACGGCGAACCACTGCCGCTCATCCATATGTTGTTCAGCTTAGTACTCCTCAAACTTCATTGTTCAAGAATTCTTTCATCTGGAGAACGTCATCTTTGTGGAATGATCTTCCTGAGGTCGTGTTTCCCAATGAATACAATCTTCAACGTTTCAAGACCAACGTTAATCGCTTTTTTCGCACTCGCACCGCTCCCAGAGCGCCTTAAAGGATTTTTCCTACAGTGCAGGTGTTTTATCATAAAAAAAAAGACTAAAAATAAAGCCCGGTTGTACAATTGAAACTTAAGTACGAGTTTCTCAAAGCTCGACCTAAAGTTGAACTTCGTTCAAAAATTTATTTCTGTTGTATAATCAATTCCTAACCACAGGTCTACACAGGTGGGATAAATAATTAAATTACCATGCTGTCAATGGTTACTTTGTCAAAAAACCATCAAACTTTATTTGTTGTCAAAGTTTGGGGTATTTACAATTTGCAAACTATATGAAAATTTTACTTTTAAAGAAGAATGTCTGCTAATAACTTTTGTTAAGGAGTTTAAAGGTATTTTGGAAAATGAAAAAACATAATATTATTAATAAAGAAAAAATGGCATGTTAGAAAATATTGAGACTAAATTTAATTACGAAAATTTAAATATCTGTAGTTATATGTCTGTAGTTTTGGGTCCATCTTCGAACGTTTTCTATAGCTCCTAGTACATCCATAAAATCTTCATCATCCGATTCGTCTGTTAAATCCAGAAAGTGTTCAACCTCATCATTCGCATTCATAAATTTAAAGTATTATTACCATAAATTTTAAAGTCACAAAGAATTTATAAGGTTTGTTTTATTGGCTTATATTATTATGTCATCAGTCATTAATAACTTGGATTAAGTCAAAAAAATTGACACCTTACCTGAAAAATGAAAGGTCAGCAGAACCGAGTTCAACTTTAGGTCGAGATTTACAAAACTCGTACTTAAGCTCTTATTGTACAATCGGATCTAAAAGTACGCAAATCAATTTTTTTTAAATGAAAGCAAAATAATTTTTTACAAACGTTTTAATACATTTTTTAAGCTTTTTCTGTACTTTAAATGGAAGCGCACATTCTATCATATTACTTTAAACCTCAATAACACACATGCAGGATGATATATAAAGATCTGTTCCCACAAGCAATCACGGACAAGTTACCGACAGTTTGACAGTTCTCTAACCAATCCAAACACCCAGAAATCCGTGTCTGAGTCTATTACGCAGAATCCTGATTGTCACGGACTGTCCGTGACTTCTGTGGGAACAAACCCATGGACATCTTATCCCCTCTTGTTGTACAAATTATTATTTTAGGATTTCACTGCCCAAGGATATGAAGGAAGCTGTATCTAAAGTCAGAGGCCTAATTAGCAGCTTTTCAGCTAAAAAAGATTCAGACTTAAAACAAATTATAAGTAGAATGACATTGGCAGATTTGAATAGAGCTTTATACAGATGTGATCAGGAAGAGAGAGATGAAGGTGATATAAAAACATTATAAAACTTTAGCCACACACACACACAGCTTAGAGTGGAATTATCGTTGATCTATGCAGTAAATTATATTTAAAAAAAATCCTCTCGTATCGTTTCTAAAAGTTGTCCCTTAAAATTTCATTTCGTAATTGATTTCTACTCAATGGTATTTTTACTTACAATTAATCCAACACCTCGCAATAAAGCTCTCGGTCTCTATAAAATTGTAAGAGAAATACTTGAATTTCTCTCAAACTCGAATGTCTTAATTTTTATCCTTAATGGGCTTTTTCACTGAATTTTGATATTAACTCTATTGTGGAGAACGCGAAAATATAAAATTCTTTACGATTTCAGTTTTTAAATTCTTCAATTATTTACTGGAAAAATAATTAAACAAAATACGCGCTCTAATAAAAACACGCGGAAGAACGTACCGACGTTGACGTCACAACAAAACCGGCAAATGGGCAACCCGGGACAGCCTTCATTCGACACGCCCCGACCACCTGACTAATCTCTCAAGATTGGTGTTATGTTTCCAATCTGTTCTTTTCAATTTAAGTTATGGAAACAAATATAACAATATGACCGATCGTACGACTCGCAAATAAAAGAATTGCGCGGTTAATAGGATGTCGTTCATGCTTTCTCGCCTCATTTTTTTAAACTTTCAGCTTTCCCACCGTGTTTTTAATTGTTTCTAGAAAATATTTTTGATACAGGTAGATTTTTATTATTGGGATATGTTTTCAATAGGTTCCGTCAAATGGGGTAAAGTGGATCAAAAATTCAGGTTTTTTAAGAATATTTCTGTAAATATGTATATAAATCTTTTGAGCACAGAAATTTAGAATCTTTAGTACCTTTCTTTTAATATCGCCAAATGTTAGCTTTCTTTTGTTTATATTTTTTAAATTATTATATGCCAAATGTTGATCCACTTTACCCCATTGATAGGGGTAAAGTGGACAACATGTAAATTCTCACGTAAAATTCATTTTAAAAATGTTTAGAGTAAAGTGGATAACCAAATACCGTTTTAAAAATAGTTTCCTTACAAAAATTTGTAAAAAGAAATAAGACACAACTTATGGAGATTTTAAAATATATTAAATACCTACAAAAGAAGAGATTTAACACAACTTAATCTATGTAAACTTATTTTTATCTACAAAACAAGTTTTGAAACTTGCCTGGGCCAATTTTCTTCTTGTATACTCTTGGCATTTCTCTGTAAACGCAAATAAGAAGAATGAGAAAAAATATTGTAACGTAACCCTAATTTATTTAAAAATATTGTGATCCACTTTTCCCCACAAATTTTTATACATCCGCGAAAAAAAAATTGTTTAATTTATTTTGAAACAACTTGCACTGCAATAATGTGATCTAGATACAGTATACAATTACCTTAAATCGACAAAAAAACCATAGGTTGTCCACTTTTTTTTACTGCAGGTGAATGTTTCAAGGACGGGTGAAATTTCAGGGAAAACACGAACTCAAATAATACTGAATTTGCGAACACCACCAGCCTCAAACGTCGCTTCCCTTATACTAAATACTCGTCTCCTGTACTTCTGTCAACATTTCCTAATACGCGGCGCGGCAGCACTGGCGTACCGTGCAGTTAACGGTCGATCAATGAGTTCGGACCGTTAGAGTTAACTTTACCCCATAGTGTCCACTTTACCCCATTTGACGGTTCTAGTTCAGGATGTTAGCGCTGAATATGATAAATTCGATTATAGTGAAAGAACCCATTCTCTTGATGTTATATAATTAACAATTCTATTTCGTAAGATTTTGGAAAAATCGTGTTATAACCAATGGACTGCAACCTTTATTGCAATATTATTATAAAATCATTTCCTTATTTCAATTTAGTAAACTTTTTTTTAAATGTTTCAAAATAACAGATTGAGATTTTATTTTAGGCAATGGTTTTGACGCTTATAATATTCCTAACTTTGGCCCGATAGTTTACTGTGGCCTTCAAGGATTCATGTCGTTACTAGCTAATATTAGACCAAATAATGATTTGGGCCATCCTTTCTGTGCTAATTTGAGGGATGGTAACTGGCTAATTGGTATGTAATTCATTTTTTAATTATTTCTTATGTTTATCGAATGTTTGTAGAATCTCCATTTAAAATATACGAACAAATGTTCCTGATATATCAATTTGTTTTTGTAGAATACGTATGGAAAAGACTTAAAGTCGACGTAGTAACAAGAGATTTAGGTCAGTGGATTGAAGAAAATACGAAGTACCTACACAGTATTCCAAGATACTTAATTCCCAGCTACTTTGACGTTATTGTTACTGGAATTTATGTGATTTTGTTGGATCATAGTTACAGTTTAATGTCCGAGTAAGTAGAAAATGTATTTAAGATCCAGAACGTTCTATGATTGGATGAAAAACTATTTCTGTTCTCCTCTAATCCCTTTCTCTATTGTCTGCTGGCAGCTAAGGATTGGTTTAATTTTTTGACTTGTTGAAATTGGATATTGTTACCATCGTAACATCTTGGTTATCATTTTAATTATTTTAATAATTTATTTATAGATTTGTCAAATGTGGATCCACTTTTGTAAGGGGTCTTTCTCTGGGCTCTTTGCAGTTTACTGCTTATATAAAATCGGCAGGTTTACCTGAACTCTCACCAAACTTGACGCCACCCAAACCTCCAACTAGAAAAAATAATAACGGAGAAACTGTACAGGCCTGCGTAACTTTGTCAGCTGGTAAGTTAAAGTAAAGTGCTAAGTGTTTTAGTTATTGCAAGGACGTATTTGAGAACTTGTTGAAAAATCTAAAAATAATAAAATGAGAAATACGCGCCACAGTCTAAAAGTTTTAACTATACTTGTAAAATTTGTTATTTTCTTTTTTAGAAAAAATAAATAATTATTCCTAACTTCTTTTGCTTGTTATATAAATACGATTCACATTAAAATGCTTTGATTTAATTCTACAGGGTGCGCGAGAACTATAAAAATTTTGATTTGCACAGTTAAGTATTTTCCAATGAAACATTTTGAAGAATCAGAATTAAAGAGCTTTGAAGAAATTAGAAAGCCTAATAATGTTTTTTCACAGACGTTATGGGTTCCAAGATATTAATTAAAATAGACCTAAAAAGATTTGTCCAAGTTTAGGTTACTGTCTAAACATAAATTATGTACCACAAAAACTTTTTAAGCATTGCTTTTAAAACTTTTTGACTAGTAAGTACTCTCTTTTATTGTTATTTTACAACTTCTAAATTTTATACTTACTTTTAGGGTTAAGCCCTGATGATGGCCTTAAGTAAATAAGGTCGAAAGCGCTTGGCGTCAGTAAATAAACAGATACACTGAAATACGTTTTTCCTTTTTTCAGAACACAGTGTACAACCAACTCCACACATTTACTTTCTAAAAAGATTTGTTTTAAATTAATTGTAAATATTTATTTCACTTAATATATTTAAGTAATTGCAAACCGTAAAGTTTTATTCAACGTACAACCAGACAACGTTAACGCATTTCTCCATCACTTTCCGAAATTCGTAATACACATTGCAAATAATTATGTGGTGTCCTTTTTAAGTCTATTTTTTTTATCAAATATCTTGGAAACCACGTGAAAAACTTTATTTGGCTTTTCGATTTCTTCTAAGCTCTTTTATTTCGATACTTCTAAACGTTTGAATGAACATGCAACAAAATTAAATATTCATAATCATATTTATAAAACAACCAGAAGAAATTATGATTGATTTTTTTTCGAAAAACTGAAAATAACAAATTTTACAAGTATAGTTCATCCATGGATATAGACACCTGTAGAGCGCAGAAAGGTAAGCTGGGCAAAGATATTTGCCAATTTTACTTTTAAAATATTTTCTGAAAATTGGAATATCTTTTCAAATTTCATTGTCAATTTCCTGATTTTCAAATACATTTTTCGAATTATATTTCAAAAGCCCATATTTGCATTAAAATTCAGTCAATCCATTTCATTTCCAGTTTATTGGATAGGGTCTATCTGTTAATTTTAAAATTGAGGTTTCTAAAATACACAGCCACGAAAATTGAATTTTATTTTTATGTTGGTTACATCTTTATTTAAGTACTTACTGTACCCATTACAGTGCAGTACAGGTATAATATTATTTTTTTCACCGGTTAGTACACCGGTGGCACCGGTTGAGTCGAATCGAGTTCTTAAATTGCCTATTGTGTTGTACACAACCATGTTCTTTTATTCGTGGTGGATTCCTATCAACGTCGACGAGAGAGAGGGAGAGATCCTAAAATAATTATCCAACCGGCTGATGACGACGTTTCACCAGCTGTCAATCATAAATCCATCAGTTCCACTACTGGTTGAATTCACCGATGAAAAAAAGAATATATTTACCTTACCGTTCGTGTCAATTTAAATTCCGAAAATTGTAATATTGCCAATTACGCTGCTATGAAACCCACTCTCTCCCGCGATTTCGAGTATTTAAAAATGTTTACAGTTTTTTGATAGGTACTTACTGTTCCCTCTAACGTGGGTTCCGTGGCACCCCCAAGGGCTATGAACCCTCGGTTTCTTGCCATTGCATGACCTACCGATTGGGGAGTGTGTAACTTCTTCCGCCCCCACTGGATGTTCGATCTCATCCGGTCTGGAACCGGCGAGAATGGGGTGCGTTGGAAGATGATACATCTTCCAGCATTCTTAAGCCTACTAAATTTCGGACATACTTTTTTTTATTGTGCTAGGATCGAACTCGGACCGCCATGGTCGAATGCAGGTAACTCACCTTTGAGCCACTGCCGCGGCGTGTTCAATAATCTTTATATTTAAACCATAATTGGCAATATAACGATTTTATAATTTAATTGTTTTTTTAATTGACACGAACGACACTGCGCTGTAGTAGGTACAGTATGTACCTAACATAAAACTGTAACCAACACAATAATAAAATTAAATTTTCATAGCTTTATATTTCAGAAACGTGAATTTTAAAATCAGCAGATTTTACACAGCTCGATATTTTAGTAACCACCCTATATAAAAAAGACTTAAAGTAAAGTTACACACATTTTACTAAGTGTTCCAAGAGACATCCTACCCATTAAACCGAAAATGGAACGGGTTTGTACTATTTGAACCATTCCATAATTAATCGACGCAGTGTATACTACAGGGTAATTCCTAAATTGATACTTCTTTTTAGCTGTGTATAGAAGGCTTTAAAATAAACAACATTTTCAAATACATTTTTTCAAAAAACCTAAATATAGCCGACATACAGAAGTAAAAAATCTAAGTGCGGGCCTGGTCATCAAAACGTAGCCCTTTACTTTATGTTGTTTTGGTCTTGTTAGTCATGCATTTCACGGGTCGGTCGTCAGTTGTTTGGCAATTTGCTGCGGTGTATTTTTCTGAAGCAAGTTAATTTTAAATTGGTGACACGTGAAAATGGTAAAATTTGAAAACAATAAACTAGTAGATATTGTGCTAATTTACAGTGAGTATCGTAAAAGTACTTCTTCGAGATTATACGCAGAACGCTTTCCCTTGCGGGCTCATCCTACACCCAGAAGTTTTCTTAATGTTATTCAACGGGCAAGTTAGGCCGTATTTGATCCATAGTGTAATACATGAATGTAAGTACTTTATTCTTGAGGTTTTTGAAAAAAGTTATTTAAAAATGTTGTTTATTTTAATGCCTTCTATACACAGCTAAAAAAGAAGTATCAACTTAGGAATAACTACCCCATATTCAATAAAATATTTATAAGAGTACCACTAACAGGAGTTAAAAACAAATATCTAGCATATATAAACTATTCTAAATTTTGGTACCTAGTTATTGCCGGTTACTGCATTAGTTCTCAGATGGTTAGTAAAAAATTTCCCCCTTATAATACAATGTTTTATGTGGTAATAAAACGTTTTTCTTTTAAATAGGCTTACCACACTTTTCGGTTGGCTATATGAGAAACTGGGGTCGAGATACTTTCATCGCCTTAAGGGGACTCTTGATTTTAACTGGTAGATTTGAGGAAGCTCGGCAACATATTTTGGGATACGGAGCATGCTTGAGGCACGGCCTCATACCTAATTTGCTGGATGGTGGACGAAACTCTAGGTAACTATAAAGAAATTTGTTCATACTGCATATTGTAAACGGCAGATCTCGTAACAGTGCCACACAATTATTAATAATGATAATATCATTACTGTCAAAATATCGCATTATTATTGCTTTATTCCTGTCAAACGTTACACGATCATTACTTGCTTTTTTTCTCCTAGAAATACTTAATTTTACGGTATTTTTCTCTAGAATGCATCCTTCTTTAATTTTTGTGATTTTGACAAATAAAACTATTATTAATATGGGAATAAATAAACTCCACTTTAAGAATGGACTACTTCTTCAATATTATTAATATATTTCTAACCCTTATTTTCTAAAAAAAACAGGAAGTATAATTAAATAAACGATCATTATTTATAATTGGTGATAAAACGATTACGATTAACCGCCGATTTTATTGGATTTATACTATTAATCGTAATTGTGAATATAAATCCAATCATTTTTGTTGTTTCTTTTTTAACTCGGCATTTAATTTGATAATTATAACAATTCAAGGATTAATAATGTTAATATATTTTATGCAATGTATGTATCAGTACAAAAAGTGCACAATTTTTCTTATTTTTTAAAATTTCAATATACCTATCCAACTAACTAAATTTTTGATTTTAAATAAATAAATAACGATTTTATTACCAAAAAATTAAAATAAACTGTGTGTATACAATGTCAGGATTGTACATATTAAAAAAAAAGAAAGAACATTTTTGAACTCATTCCATTCACAGAGTAGAGGCGAAGTCTAGCAATGCTATTCCCACTCATTTTGTTGCTAATTGAATATTTAAGACCCTTTCCAAGAATAAAAATGCTTTAGTGCTTTAATATTTTTCTAAATTAAAGAATAAAACATAATCACCGCCTATGCAGGGGTCACAAGCCATGTAAAAACAAATGAAGTACAGAGTTTTTTTAAATTTAAAAATCCGAGCAATAGGAATGTAACTACGTTTTGTTATTTTAGCGGCATGTAGATTCTAATCGAATATCTACTTTTTATTACTGAAAATAACTTATTTTATAAAAAATGCTTGAACTCTTTGACTTCAGACCCAGTAATATATTATCTACAGAAGAAAACACTCTGCTTATTTTTAACGGTATAAGAAAAATTCAACAATATCCGTTCCCTTTTTATATAGATTTAACTGCCGTGATGCCATTTGGTGGTGGCTGTACTGCATCAAGTCATATTGTGAAGAAGCTCCTAACGACACAGCGATCCTTTCAGATAAAGTGTCACGTATCTTCCCAACAGATGACTCTGCGCCTCAACCTCCGGGTACTGTAGACCAACCTTTACATGACGTAATACAGGTAAAGATATTTAGCGATAGTGAAATCTTAGTCAAACTAAATTTGTATATTTAGAAAATTTTAATAAAACTGTCTTTAAACAATCCCCTAGAAACCGGAGTACTTATTTTTAAATAGAATGTTTTTTAATGCGGACATTTAATAATTGACATATTCCTTTCAACTTTGACAAACGCGCGCGAACGATTATGTAGAAAATTTTAATAAAACTGTCTTTAAACAATCCCCTAGAAACCGAAGTACTTATTTTTAAATAGAATGTTTTTTAATGCGGACATTTAATAATTGACATATTCCTTTCAACTTTGACAAACGCGCGCGAACGATTATGTAGAAAATTTTAATAAAACTGTCTTTAAACAATCCCCTAGAAACCGGAGTACTTATTTTTAAATAGAATGTTTTTTAATGCGGACATTTAATAATTGACATATTCCTTTCAACTTTGACAAACGCGCGCGAACGATTATGTAGAAAATTTTAATAAAACTGTCTTTAAACAATCCCCTAGAAACCGGAGTACTTATTTTTAAATAGAATGTTTTTTAATGCGGACATTTAATAATTGACATATTCCTTTCAACTTTAACAAACGCGCGCGAACGATTATGTGAAATAGGGGTCCCAGAAAAAGAACAAAGCTAGTAACAGGTGTAGCAATAATAAAAACTTTTTTGGCTAGAACCGGATCTACTCAAAAACTTAGGGCCCTTGACATATCAAAACAAGCAACCAAAGCAACATGAGACAGGTAAGGACAACAACAACACCTATCCCGATGGAACAGAATACCTGGGAAACCCTCAAAGAAGCTATCAACTGGAATGTTGGTTTTAACGCGTACCCAGTTAAACAAGCGGTTGGCCAACTGACAGGCCATTGCCACTTAAGAAAACACCTACGTCGAGTAAGAATTTACAGTGGACCCATTGAATGCAGACTTTGCGGCGAAGAGGACGAAACCGCCTTACATATTATATACAACTGCGAAGACACCTACGTCGAGTAAGAATTTACAGTGGACCCATTGAATGCATACTTTTCGGCGAAGAGGACGAAACCGCCTTACATATTATATACAACTGCGAAGCTCTGACCCAAAGAAGATTCAAAATCTTCGGAGGAATCCAATGTGGTGATAACCTCCCGTATGGCAAGCTTGGTATACATTTACTGGATCTTTTAATAGGAACAAATCTTTTCTAGCAAGACGGACGCACAATAAGCCACTGGGCTGCAGTGCAAGAAGCTTGGACCGCACGCCCAACCCCTGCCTTAAACCAACCAACCCTTGTCAATTAAAACTTATAATTATCGAATTATACCAGTTTTAAATTTTAAAACTTTTTAGTGAATACAATTATTTTTTATAGGAAGCTCTTAAGGTTCACTTCCAAGGGTTAAAGTTCAGGGAACGAAACGCTGGAAGACAAATTGATGAACAAATGACAGATGCTGGTTTTAATAACCAAATAGGAATACATCCTGAAACTGGTTTTGTGTTTGGTAAGCTTACATATATCTTGCCATAGTATAAAAGCAAATATTTTACAATATATTACATTAATATTAAAAAAAAATTATCGTCAAACACCTTGTATTTACCGGGTTTAAAATAGGCTTACTAAGTTACTTCCAATAATTTTTCTGTCTTTCAGTAAAAGAATTTTCCAAGTTCTTGATTTTTGAAGTAACATTACATTGTATATAAATAACTATTTTCTTTATACAGGATGAATCTTTAACTGGAATAAATTTGATAGCAATGAATTTATTCATTTATTGAAAGCATCCATAAATACTGGTACCTTTCTTGAAAATTTAAAATTAATTTCAATTCTGTCAAGATTTAAATAAGCTTCAAAGGAGTATTCATTTTTTGCTGAATAATGACACATATTATCAAAATATGTTCCAACTACCTAGTTTTCGCTTTATAATCACTTTTAACACATACAATTAAAATTCTTTGAAATGACAAAGGTTGTCAAAACGAATTTTATGTCAATTGACAGGACCCTTTAACTAATAACAACCTACCTTATTTTTTGTTATGATTATGTATTTTCGAGTTTTGAGGTGAATCCAGCCAGTAATTGTATTGACTATATCAATTATCTTCGAGTCAAAAATGGATAAACCCTTCGATTTATTTCAGTTAAAAGATCCACCTTGTATACAGACTGCCATATTTCGAAAACCAATCATGGTTTGATTTTGGGGTAAAAAATTATTAATAAATATGGCTAAAATAATTTTATTAAATTTGTAAATTTTAGGTGGAAACCAATGGAATTGTGGTACATGGATGGACAAAATGGGATCATCAGATAAAGCTGGAAATAAAGGAAAACCAGCAACGCCACGTGATGGATCTGCTGTTGAGTTGGTAGGACTTTCTAAGGCAGCTGTTTCGTGGTTATGGAAATTAAACCAAGAAGGTGAAATTTTGTGTTATTAATTTAATATCCATATCCTGATATCGATTTTTCAACTACGACTGATAAAAAAGATGGCTTTCCAAAAACTATATAACGTAAACTATACTCTCGCACTTAAAAATTTGGGTTGCATTCAACAGATTTGAACTTGCGATGGTTTTCTAGTAACAGTTAGTGTATACAGATTATAACCAGTTTAAATCCATCTAAAACAGTTCTGAGACACCAATATAATTATAAATTAATGAGAGATAGTTATGGTTGACTGTACATTAACATGTACACGACGAAGATACACATTAAACAGGTGAAATATTTACAGCACCTCGCATCGAATTCCATTATACAGCGTGTGCGTGGATTTGCTTGCCAAACGGAAAACTTCTTTATTATCAATTTTTCGAAGAAAAGTTATTCCTTATAAAAAGTTTTGCTTTTAAAATTATTAAGATTGGCTTAAGAATGTCTTTTTAATGTTGTACAGGGTATCTCAAAAAACGAAAAACTTTAATTCCAAATGTAAAAAAACTTTATACCTATATTTATTAACCGGCAAATTGGAAAGAGAATAACTTTTTTTCAACAAAATTGATAATAAAGAAGTTTTCCATTTGGCAAGCAAATCCATGCACACGCTGTATATGTGCATCTTTTTCTTACACTTATGTACTTGTGATTCAACGCTGAACTAAGCTTAAGCCGTAATTGTACAATCGGATCTAAGATCCAACTTCATTTGTACAACCTCAACAGGAAGTTAAAGCTTTGTTCAACGCTAAACTAAGCTTAAGCCGTAATTATTCAACCAGGCCTTAATGAAATATAATTGACCTCATCCTCATATGACATTTTATCAGTTAATCAATAGATTAAACGTTAAAATGAGTGATTTTACAGGGAGTTGCATAAAAAAAATTGTTCTTGGTTAGCTTTAGCGGTGGTATTAAAGACAAAATTTAATTAGAGGCTAGCAAGGCCTACTGCGTGCTTGCGCATAATTGCGGTTATTTCGCACAAATGCGATGCCACCAAAATCAAGTTCCGTTAGAAAAATAATACTACTGTCACCTCAAATATTACAATTAGCTTTTTTTTAAATATCTTATAATAATATACTAATAAAATATTATTATTTGCTAGGTAAATATCCATATGATGGCGTAGACAGGACACACAAAAACGGCGCAGTAACCAAGTGGACATTTAAAGAATGGTCTGACAAGATTCAAGAAAACTTTGAGAAAAATTTCTGGGTAGGATCTAAACCATCGAGCGACGAAAGTAGGCCCGATTTAGTAAACAAGAAAAGTATCTATAAAGATTCATTTGGGGGGTCTCAAGCTTGGTGTGATTACCAGCTTAGACCTAATTTCCCCATCGCTATGGTTGCGGTAAGTAATAGTAAATTATTCACGAGAGTCAAGAACCGATAATAATAAAATTATGATGTGCGGTATTTTCTTAACTAGCGCATTTGTTAGAAAAATAACATAGTCGTGTATTAACAGAATATGTTTTCAAGCCTATTTCATTAAATTTAGTTATGTTCATATTTTAAGTATTACATGAAACATGCTCTAATACATTATAGTTGCTGCTCAAATATACTACACAAAATATGAATAGTATTAAAATAAATGATGACATTCAAATTTCGAAAGTTCATCAAGCAAAATATTTAGGAATATTCTTTGACAGTAAATTAAATTGGAATTTTCACATAGAATATTTGATTAAAAAATTAAGAAGTTTACTACCAATTTTTAGAAACATAAAAAAAATTTTGAACGTAAAATAACTGGAAATATTATATTATGCATTAGTTAAAACTCATTTAAATTACGGACTTTTAGGTTGGGGAGGAATAAATAAAACTTTAGTTAAAAAATTAGAAATATTACAGAAAAGGTTTCTAAAAATTATATAACTAAAAAATAATAATAATAAAACTATATATATATATATAATAAATAACTATAAAACCTAAAATAAATAAGTCCATAGGACAATAAAATTTCAAATATTTATGTTTTTATTTAAACATTATTTACCAACAAAAATTAAAAAATATATTTCAAAAAAAATATATAAAGTCGAATAAAAGCATGGATATTGGAAACAGATAACTTTAAAAAAATGTTGGAAATTTTTTAATGAATATTGTTATGAATAATATTGTTATAAATAATATATTTTTCAAAATTTTTATATCATATTCAAAAAAAACTCAGTTTATATTTATATACGTATAGTTAAACGTTTTTTTATTTGCAATTTAACTTTTATATAATATCAAATATTTAAAAAAACATATTTTAATATTCCTATACAGGGTGCGCCAAACTCAGTGGCCTATTAGAAATATTTAGAAAACGACAAAAGATATTTTTATGAAAATTTGAGTGTGTTCATAAGAGCTAATGTTCTAGCGTTGGAAAATATTTTGAAGGAGGCGGTGTTGCCAGATCATCTTGAAACAACTAGCAACTTAAGAATTTTAAATAGAATACCCTGTATATTATTTTACTTTTTGTTTCTGCTTAATAAGACAAATATTTTTTGTATATAATATGCTATGCCTATCTCTTATAGTTTTTGAGATATTAATTAATTAGTAATTTTTTGGTGCCAAAACATGCTAATCAGAAAATCAAATATTTTTGTGATTAAGGCACTTAGAAAGTTAAAATTTTTAAATACAGTTCTTAAAGCATGGCCATCTAGGAATTTTGACGATTTATGAAAATATTTTTACACAGGGCGTCCCAAAAAAATGTAAACTTCGTAATATAAAAGAATGCAAAATTCTCAACTTTTTTAAATACAACACCCTGTATTTTATTTTCTTAACGAAATCTAGCTTACATTTCCTACAAATAAGTATAACATGTTCCTATACCTATCTTTAACCAATTCGATCTTACAAGGCATTTAAAAAAAATTAATAACTTAATAAAAAGGTTTAAACACATTTAATAGTAGGGTTTGGCAGAATTCTTTCAGAAACAAATAAAAGGGAACAAATGTCATCTTAGTTTCCTATATTTTCTTATATTTAAAAAAAATATTAATATGTGCTTACATGGTAAATTATTATAGTTAATATTACATGCTTCGTTGTAGCTTTTCGTATTTCTTCTCTATCTATATATAGAGATACCCTTATTCGTTGCTCTAGATCCCGCTTGGAGGTAACTGGAGTTTTATAAACTTTTTCTTTTATTGTACCCCACAAATAAAAATCTAAAGGAGTAAGATCCGGAGATTTTGAGGGCCTATTCCATGGTCCTTGTTGACCAATCAATCTGTCTTCAAATATGTTACATAATTATGTGCGCATTTTATTAGTTGCATGGGCTGGTGCTCCTTCTAATTGATACCAGCGGTGTTCAAGTCTATTTAATGGCGAATCATTTAAAAAGTTTGACACAGTAGTCTTCAATATTTCTAAATATTTTGCGCCCTTTTTATTCTCGTCATAAATACAAAATGCCATTTTATTATCCATTAGTAAACAAAAAACGTTGAAACTAAAGTGATGCTGAAAATTTCTTTCTCTTACGAAGGGGGACTTTCTCTAAACCAGAAATGGAAATTTCTTCGATTAAAAATGCCTTCCCTTGAAAACCTAAATTTTTCTGTCCAGATGATATTTTTAAAAAGATCGGGGTCTTCTTGTGTCCGGACTAATATCATTTCACAAAAGTACAAATAAAGAAAAAGTTTATAAAACTCCAGTTACCACCAATCGGGATCTAGAGCTATAGATAGAGAAAAAAATACGGAAAGCTACAACGGATCATGCAATAATAACTATTCATGAGTGTTTAAGAGCAAACGGGGACCATTTTAAGCAATTTAGTTATTAGTTTTACCTTTATTTAATATTTTTGTACCATTTCATTATTTTTTTACCATGTAAGCACAAATTAATATTTTTTTTTAAATATAGGAAATTAAGTTGACGTTTGTTCCCTTTTATTTGTTTCTGAAAAAATTCTGCCAAAGCCTACTATTAAATGTGTTTAAACCTTTTTATTAAGTTATTAATTTTTTTAAATGCCTTGTAAGATCGAATTGGTTAAAGATAGGTATAGGAACATGTTATACTTATTTGTAGGAAATGTAAGCTAGATTTCGTTAAGAAAATAAAATACAGGGTGTTGTATTTAAAAAAGTTGAGAATTTTGCATTCTTTTATATTACGAAGTTTACGTTTTTTTGGGACGCCCTGTGTAAAAATATTTTTATAAATCGTCAAAAATCCTAGATGGCCATGCTTTAAGAACCGTCTTTAAAAATTTTAACTTTCTAAGTGACTTAATCACAAAAATATTTGATTTTCTGGTTAGCATGTTTTGGCCCCAAAAAATTACTAATTAATTAATATCTCAAAAACTATAAGAGATAGGTATAGCATATTATATACAAAAAATATTTGTCTTATTAAGCAGAAACAAAAAGTAAAATAATATACAGGGTATTCTATTTAAAATTCTTAAGTTGCTAGTAGTTTTAAGATGATCTGGCAACACCGCCTCTTTTAAAATATTTTCCAACGCTAGAACATTAGCTCTTATGAATACACTCAAATTTTCATAAAAATATCTTTTGTCGTTTTCTAAATATTTCTAATAGGCCACTGAGTTTGGCGCACCCTGTATATTTATAATTTAAAATACTAAGATTTGCCCCTAACAAGCACGTCTTCGGGGGATCAAAGAAGAAGTTTATTGAGGAAGATAAATAAACACATTGATTATATTATAAATTTTGAAATAAACTTATTATTATTATTATTACTTGTTGGGATTTTTTATTTGGATCGGACTGCAGTGATAATTTTTTAAAAATTTAATGACCTTATTTAATTAATTTTAGGCACCTGAAATGTTTGATCCACAACACGCATGGGCAGCTTTGGAACAGGCTGAAAAGTATCTTTTGGGGCCCCTGGGGATGAGAACTTTGGACCCAGAAGACTGGAATTATCGAGGCGATTACGATAACTCAAACGACTCGAACGATTTTAATACTTCTCATGGATTTAATTATCATCAAGGACCAGTAAGTGAATAACAGCCTTGTATTTCTTTTTTAAATCAATGTTTACTCGTTTTGCTTCAATGTGATATGCAATATTTTCGCGTTATAAATGGATCACTTATACAGGGCGTTATATTTAAATGGGTGACTCTTTGGGTATGCTAGAGAAACACTCCATATTTTTTTTTTAACTTCTTTATTTATTGTTGATTTTTTTTTCATTGGAAGTTTTTCGTGTAAATTACAATTGTTATTTTTTGTTCTAACAAAAAAACATAAATGGTTCGTTAGTTTGTCTTTACGTTATAAAACTAATTAGTTTAAGGGTCGTTACCAAACTTTTTGTACTGTCGATTTAAAATATTGCTTCTTTATGCCTAGGACGCTCAGGGAGTCACCCATTTAAATATAAGTAATTTCCATAAGATCACTGCAAGCACTGTCAAAGTTAATATACGCCACCTTAAGCCTTCTTGCGATGCAGAAACGCTGCTGCTGTAACTCTACAATAACTTAATTTTTGAAGTTATTTTTATGAATAAAAGATAATTTATACTCAAAATGTTATTCTAGGAATGGGTTTGGCCAGTAGGATTCTTCCTTAGAGCGAAACTAATATTTGCCGCACAAAACGGAATGTTAAAAGATACCCTAGCTAGCACAAAAGTAACATTATCAAAACATTTTACCGAGTTGCAGACATCCCCTTGGCGCGGGTTGCCCGAATTAACCAACAGTAACGGCGCTTACTGTAGGGATAGCTCTCGAACCCAGGCCTGGAGCATGTCTTGCTTATTAGAGGTAAGTTAAAAAAAACACAAAATCAAGCAAATTTATTAACGAACATAATTTGAGATATATTATTTTGACTTTTTTATTTTTAGGTTCTGCATGATTTGCAGCAGATCGAGTCGAAACAAATAATAGTTAACTGACTTAGCGGTAACTTAGTTTTTAAGCAAAATAAAGTAACAAAAACTCACATCTTAGATCCTAACGCCAAGAAAACTCCATCGCCTCTCATGTCCAAAATTCTTAGGAGGCAAAAAGTTTATGCAGAGGCTAATTTCTCTCTAAAATCTGTTGATAATATGCAAGACTATGACGTTGTGTTAGCTAATATGCCTGTCATAGTTAAAGATGTGTTTTTTAGTTACAGTGATCTGTATATTAAGCATAAAAAGATGTTATATTGTTGTGAAGTTAGGTTATGTTCTTTTTCTTATACAGAAGCAGGTTTACTTGTTCAAGATAATTCGAGTTTTGTTGCAAGATCGCTCGACTATGTGCCTTTTTACAAGAATTATTTAACAATGCCATCTGTAGGATTGTTGTTAGACTTGCCCAAACCAAAAGTCAGTTTTAATAGCGTAGATAAATCCAAAATAGGTACTTATTGTCCTATTTCTACCACTGTTAATTCTCACTATTTATACTCATATCCCAAAAAACTTTACGTGTCTCATTATTCTAGAACTAGTTGTTTAGAAATAAAAAAATGTAGAGCCAATTTAGATTTAGATGAAATCGTTCCTGTCGAAGATGAGGTTGTGCCACAAAATGTCGATAATAGAGCACGATATGCCAGTGAAGGCGATATACTAATTTTAGACCCGTTGTTATTGCAAACAATGCCAAGAGTGAAGAGAATAAAAGCTAATTTGACAGAGTCTGAACAAAATAAGATAGCTAGAGTAACAATAACATATATTTTAGCTTTTTTTGCACTTGTTTTAACTACATTCTTTATCATTTATTTAGCATAACATGTGTAAGTGATACTATTTTGATATTTATTTATTTTTCCATTTTATTTTTTGTATCGTGTGTGATGTGTGTGTTTGTTTTGAATCGAAGTGAGACACTTTAAGGCTTTACTACTACTTCCATTTTAAGAAGAACTATTGTCGCAAAGTGAGTTTTTATTATATATATTTTAAAAGTTGGAAGTTCCACTTTATGAATTTTATCGATATTATGATAATAATTTTGAGATTTGTTATATTTAAAATAAATTGAAGAATCATTAAAAAAGCACTTGTTTTGATTTAAAAATTGGTTTACCCTTGTGTAACGAAGTTACAAAACGCCACTACACTTGCAAGGTCTTTTCGTCGAGATTTCCACGCCGTTTTTTGATATTGTAACGGAATCGAGCCTGGCCGAGGGTATAAATACGAGCAACATTCACAAAACAGCAGAACTCGCAAAGGCACTGGCTTACATACGAGCCGGGCCAGGGACGTTTGTACTGCTGCTGTCGGGTTGTTTGTTTTTTAAATGTTGGGATTTTTTAACTAAATATTTTTTCAAAAAAAAAAATAAAATTTTTCTCGAATTCGGCTGTCAACAGGGTTGTTAAGAGTAAACAGTAGTTATCGCGTGTATTGTACTTATTTACTTATGTCTGGTGATGGCAATAAAATGTCTTTATATACAAAATATTACAAAAACAAATTTTACGAGAATTAAGTAGGCATCAGCGGAGATTTTATCAGGGCATGGTTTGTAATTTTAATGGAAAATAAAATTTGTAACATGAATAGCCGCAATATTTCTATTTTTATGTTCTACATGGCGGGTGATATTTTTTGAGCGTATATAATTGAAACTTTCAAATAAATTTTCAATTTTTTTAAAATAATCATTCGCCAAACTAGAAACTCTTGTGAAACAGTGGCGGCTCGTCAGGTGAAGGCGCTCGTCACAAAAAAAAATAAAACCAGAGGAAAGTTTTTCGACAATATTAAATATTAATGTACCAATACAGCTACCATTTTAGCCCTTAAAAAATAATTATGTTCGAATTAATAATATTAATTTAATCCGAATGTAGTTATGCATAATAGGGCCACGGTTAACTCCGATGGACAATAATTATAAACACTAGTGCATTTTGGCGCGCCCCAGCCGACCGTGTCCGTTAGCTCAAAGCAAGTGAAGACCCAACGCCCAACATGGCTTTGATATTCATCGTTGCTATGGTTACGTGACGCCAGTCACGCAAACAGCATGTAACGATTTGCATTATGATGAAGGGCATTAAAAAAATGAACCCAATTAATGACATAGTTTGTAATTTGTTGGAAACTCCATTTAGTCGTTGGACAGATGAGGATAAGAGAGACGTTTTGTTACACGAGTTTTTAGTCAATGTTTGTTTAAGTACCCGCACTATACCTAGCTCTTTACCATTTTTTAAGAACGCGAGCCCCCACTGACAGTATATTGTATCTTTAATAAAGACATTTATTAATATTATTATTTAACAAAAACACTTCAAATTAAGTCACCCAATACGCTTATTAGAATTAGTAATGAATCATATCGCAAATATAATAGACGTTGACAAGCTTGGAAAATAATAGTTTTCTTCGTCAGGAAGGATGACAGTATTACTTTCAAAATATTAACATGTAGTTTGTTAAAAAATGTTAATAAATATTTATTATTTTTACAGATGAATATTTTGTCTAATTTTGTTTTGCGTATATTTGTTCTTTTTTATCTACTGCTTATGTATCTAGTGCAGGTCGGTAATGCTGTTTTTCTATCCTTTTTCATAAAAAAAAACACTTCACAGATATACACAGTCTAGCAGTTTATAACCAAACAGTCTGCGCACAAAATAATAACAAAATAATCGCTAAAAATACCGAATACAACAATACTATACTTATTATTCAATACGTGAACGAATAAATGCCGGCCCTGTGATATTGAAAGAACGCAGAGAAGACAATTGTATTGATGAAGTACGGAAAGAGATGTGGGAGGGCAAGAGCGTAAGAAAGAGATCACATACTAACGGCAGTCGATGTCGGTGCTGTAACGATAATCTCTTGACGGGTTTTTAGCTGATTGAAAGACAACAAATTGGAGTGTTCAGTGTGTATCGTTAAGTTATATATCCGTCTCTCATGTATCTAGCCAAAGTTCATGAGGAAAATCCGTTCTTGGAATTAAGGAATTTTTAAATCGCATGTTTGACAAGAGTAACGTCAAAGCATTAAAAAAGTACGTGAAATATACTATAATAGTAATATCAGAGTGATAGAAACGATGACGTTTATTAGGTAATGGTAACGTTTGTGTAACAAAATAAAGAAGAACATTGGCAGTCTAGTTCTAGCAGGCACACTAAAGAATGTGTCTTCATTGGAACCAGTATTAGTGTGTTTTTGCGTAGTATGCAGTTGTCATTGTGGCATTTGTTGAAAAGTTACCGTTGTATTGATCAAAAAAAAAATTAGGAGCGGCGGGAAGAAAATTGTTTAAAAAAATATTCAAATTATGAATACGTCAATGAATAACATTAATATATTTTAAAACTGTGTTACAGAATGACATAAATAAATCTTAAACTCACAATACAAATAAATAGGTTCTAAAGTAAAATATAAATAAATTATAATATATTGTCGAATACGGGAAGGGCACACTTCTATATTGAAGATAAGTAATCGATATGATATTTTGAAAATACGACATATCTTTTTGTTTTAGGGCGAATAAAGTCGATTTAAACTGCAAGGAGTTTAGATTATCATAAAGGGTCGTTTTATAATGTATGATTGACAGCAAAGTTCGATTTAAGCGTGATCAACCAGTGTAAAGCGCTTCGGCCGATTTTGTTCTTACTTGCGAAATGTTACTTCCGGGCTTAAATGCCTTATTATCGTGCACACTGTCATATTTTATCACAATATATAATAAAAATACTTTATTTAAAGTGTGTCCTAGCTATAGGGAAACTCATTCAGTTATCTTTATCTATATCTTTCAGTTTGTATTCTTGATTGATGACTGACTTGAAATAAAGAATTTTATTAGGAGGATCGTGATTCGGAACCCACGTTAAGCTGTAGGTCCCCTCGGGAATGGCACTGGCCGCGAACAAAGAGCAAAAAAGCAAGCAACCTAACTTTTTATTTCGAATTTTTCCCAATGAGTTCTTTTTGATCGTCTCTACTTCTTAACTTCACTTAGAAAATAAAAACTCATCTTTGGGCTTATTTTTAGATTTAAGTAAAGCATACGACTGTGTAAATCACGATCTTTTGTTTCATAAATTAAATAAATATGGTATCAGAGGAAATGCGCTTACGTGGTTACGATCCTACCTCTCAAACAGACCCCAAAGAGTTGTTGTAAATAAGTTAAAATCCAATATTAAAGTAAGTACTATAGGTATAGCACAGGGTAGCATTCTTGGACCTATTTTGTTCGTAATTTACCTAAACGATTTAGGAGCTGTAGAGGATAGTTTTCTTATTACCAATTATGCAGATGATACCAATCTGCTGGTGCCAGGTTCCACAATTCAAAATATTTTGGTGAACTCAGAATATGCTTTACAAAAAACAAGTGAATGGTTTACTTGTAACAAAATGATAATTAATGACAGCAAAACAAATTTAATTTTATTCAGAACAAAAAATAGTCAGATCGTAAAGCCTGAACATTTAACGTTAATAAATAATAATTACACACTGGAACATAAAACTGAATTCTTGGGTCTTATAATAGATGAGTTCTTGTCATGGGACCAGCATATTGATAGTTTATGTTTAAAGCTAGGCAGGATAGGTTTTGGTTTAAAAGTTTTAGCTCGCTATGTAAACACAGTTTCTTCAAAGATATTATATTGTGCTAACTTTGAGTCTGTTATTAGATATGGAATCATATTTTGGGGCAGTAGTACTGCAATGCATAGGGTTTTCGTCATACAAAAAAGGATAATTAGAGGGATAAAAAAACTTAATTTCATGTGTTCTTGCAGAGGCAGTTTTAGGGAACTTAATATTATGACAGTATATGCCTTATATATTTTTGAATGTATTTTGTTTATTTTTAAGAATAGAAATAAGTTTTCCAGTAATATTGAACACAGCCATAATACCCGAAATCAAAATTTTGTATATCCAACTCATCGTTTGACTATTACAGAAAAGAGCCCATACTACATGTGTGTAAAATTGTTCAATAAACTTCCACAATCAATTAAAAGTATTTCAAATGTAAAAGCCCTAAAAAGAGAATTAAAACAAGTACTAATTAACATTGAACCATATACAATGTCAGATTTTTTAGAATATAGTTTTTAAGATTTTTTTTGTACTTTGACGTCATTTCATTTTATTTGCAAATATGTATGTATGTAATTAATTTGAAATAAAGAAGTATTATTATTATTATTATTATTATTAACGGATTTCTTTACTCACAGAAAAAGGATCAGTTATTCTCTCGGATATTTTTGTTTTTGGATTCTAGCATTTACTTTCATATGAAACAGAGACAATGAGATCACGTTAAATGACACCAATCGATCTAACTCTACTTTTCATAATGCTGAACGGATTTGGGATTACTTTCCGAACTTAAGATTGGTATAATTGCTATTTCTTAATTCGTGTGGAATATCATGTGCGCTAGTTGCACCATGAGAAAGTAAAGTAGAACTTATCCAATAAACTTATGTTTAATATGTAAAATGTGCCATACCGTTAAACGTTGAAACATTGCAGACATAAGTTACAACAAGATATTTAATATCATCAACTCCTTTATAAGGAACTATCTATAAATACATATTTATCAGATGAAAACATTGCTTTTTAATAAACTTTTATCACTTAGAGCTACAATGTTAGGTTGTGATTTTTAAGCATGATGCAATAGCATTTTAAGACCCCCAATTTAACTAGTTTTATACAAATTAACTTAACATATAAATTAGGCCATTTCTACTAGCCTACTCTACGTATTTACAGCCAAAATAAGTCTCGCTTAAAACAGGGCAAATTATTTATAAACTAATTGTAAGTATTTAGATTTTGTGCTTTCAAATTTTTATTTGAAGCTGTAAAGAGGAATTACACGCTAGGATCGTTTAGGGAATTGTATTTCGTATTTTAAACCTCATTTGGAACCAACGAAAGCACCGAATGTCTCTCAGCCATCACACATACACACTAGTAATGCATGAAAGTTACAAGGCAAACGATAAAGATATAATGTGAATTTTAGTCGAGCGTAACACAGAAAAAGCTGGAAGAAAACTGGTTTGTGATAAATAGACCAAGTAAATCGCTGGCATGTATAACTTTTGAGTGTGCTAGAAGACACGCATGGTGCATTTGTTAATCATGGATAAGGTTTATAATCACTCGACACTGGCGTGTTATAGAATCATTTTTCTACTGCCCAATTACCCCTAAACCAAGATATAGCTTTAATAAGCATTGTAGCTTCAAAATACTTTTTATACAGTGTCAAAAGAACACACATTATTCAGAAGTGCAGACATTCAACTTAAAGCTACGAAATTTGAGATAGGGAACATACATTTTTTTTTCTATATAGGAAATATATATTTAAAATTTATTCAACGAGAACAAGTAATTTACTTGAGCTGGGTTACATTTTTGGTGAAACCGAATTTCCACTGTGCGAAAAATAAAAATAACTACTTGTGTACAATTTTTAATAAAGTTCCTGTTACGTGTTTCGACCCTTTCAATGATGATAATGACCTGAAACGAACGAAGCACGTATCAGAAAACTAATTAAAAATTGTGGAACATAACAATAAAATTGAATCATTGATAATGACCTGAAAGGGCCGAAATACTTAAAACTGATTAAAAATTGTAAAATATAACAAGTAGTTATTTTTATTTCCAGCGCAATAAAAACAAGTAACTGTTTTTTAAATCAATCTATACTTTTCTATCGACCAGGAACTAAATTAGAAGAATAAAATGTGGAACGCGCGTCTGCATATGTTACAGCCCTCGTTTAGTAACGGTAACATTCACATTTATACTGGAACAAATCTCAGACAGGATTTGTCAATAACTATTAATTCTGAGACGTTAAAAACACATACATTTTAATAAAGTTTAGAAAAAGTTGAGATTGCACCATAAATATTATACATTCTAAAATATCATCCAGACAAAAATAAATGAGTTATTTTTAAAAAAAGACTACCAAGCAAAAAAAAAACGTTTAAAAAGTTTTTACCTGTGTTTTCCTTGTCCCAGGATTACGATATGCAAAAATATATCTAACGTTCTAAAATCAAGCTTTAAAATAATGACAACGCTACAGTGGTTAATTTCTAAAATCCTGTACACATTTAAAACATTCTTAATCATTTTTATCACAATTTTTCTCAAACCAAATCACAACCCATCGCTCTAAAAAGTATTTTATTCTGCTTATGGAGTAATTCAAGCAAATGACAATCGTTAGAGACGTAACCCGAAAATTTTCTTTATCATATTATGTGGGGTCGTATTTTCAAACACAAACATCGCTATAGCAAACTCATAATACAAAAGTTAAGGGTAGTTTACCGTAAATTGAAAACCCTGGCACTAAATCAGTTACTCTACAGACCTGTGCATGGGGTCTTATATTATTATTTATTTATAATGTTCACGGGTAAGAACGTCCTAATTTCATCATTATTTAACTATAATCTCAACAATAGTTTCCAAACTGTTGTATTATGTGTATTTTGGGTAACCACAGCGGCGGCTCTTCTGTAAGGTCATTCGGTAACTCTATTCTCTATGTAACTTAATTATAAGTTATTATAGTAAATCATGTAACTTAATATTAACTTTAAAATCCACTCAATCAGACTAACTTGTTTTATTTCGTGTCCTATTACTAATTTAATTACTATTCCTTCTAAAAAATCCGTCGTAACCCACGCATTGCTAAATAAGCAATCTATTTATGGACGTAACGGCGCCAACGGCCACCCTCGCAAAATTTCTGATTCACAGGTTTGGCGACAATCCCTCTAGAACAACGTGAATAAAAAAACTAAGCAAGAGAGAAATAAATAAAAGAAAATATACACTCTGTGCCACTCTGTATATAAATAATTTTTCGATAGAAGTTCCAATGGACGTTACAATGTTATAGAAACGCGCGGGAAAAAAAACTTTAAGTTAAAGGAGTAGTTGTTTATTTTCGGGAAAATATCGTAACATTCAGGTGATTTCTGCAGTCTAGGTAGTTTACATTTTCTCAATTTGTAATTATTATCGAATTTAGATACGGGTGTCGGCCGGGCGCGATAAGTTTAAAATGAATGGTCATCCCTAATCTAATTTAAATATTAGACAAACTAGTATGGATAAAAAAGAGGTTCATCGAAATCGGCGTGCGTCTATATACGACTTTCTGAGTGAATGATATGCAACTACTGTAGGGTGAATACATATTTTGTGTACAAATAATGACCCTTTAATACGTTTTTTCATAATAATAGTCATTAAACTGATAAAAGTAAAAACGTGGCCGATATCTTTAAAACGCGTTTCTTTTCGATACAGTTACCTGTATATATACCTAATTTTTAATATGATAACCCCCTTATAAATTTGGCCAAGATCCGCCACTGGGTTGCCACACATTTTATAAAATGACTGTGGGCGTTCTTAAATACACCCTGACATATTAGCATTAAGGAACACTGTGTGCTTAATAGTTTTAATTTCCCCATTTAACTCAATTTGTGAAACTCTTTGGCTTTCCACCCCGTACAAACGCTATATGCGCTAACTACTTTAAAATCCATTACAAATAAACGTCGAATGCAAGGTTTATAAATGGTGACAATAATAGTTATATTTCAGTAATAGTTTTGGAAAGTAGTTTTTTATAGTATTAGTACTTGAAACACTTGAAAAATTGTCCCCCTGGGCAAATATTTCCAACGTTTTCCAATTGTCTTAAATTACTCTACGAACAGTTGGTACTTAAACTTTTTTATTAAACACCTAGTAAGTAATTAAGTAAAATGGAATGACCTAGAAGTTTTTCTTGAATTTAAGGAAAGAGTTTAACTGGCAAACATGTTTTGCTGAGAAGCATCGTTTTCAAAATCACTCCATGCGTTATTCAACTCCATGAAGATTAGTTTGGCTAGATTTTCGTTATCAGTTCCTGCATGCTAAAATTAAAATAAAAACATATATTAGCTGGTTCAGTAATTTGACATCTTCGCTGTTCTTTGTTACAGTGTCCCAGATAATGATGCAGTCTACAGGAATCTCGTAAACCACATAAGATACAGAGATTGTTAAATTAGAAAAAACGTTGCGCCCTACTAAATTCTGCAACATTGTGTTTTCAAATTTAAAAAACTCCTTTTTTTCTGACTCCCTTTGACGAGATATGTTCAACTAAAGTTTACATTCTCTTTACCATCTTTTCTTTTCTACAAGTTGGTGTAATTAGATTTTTAATCCGAGGTTTCGTTTTTTAAAACCATCATCAACTTGGCTTTTTTAAATAATCGGGAAATTTTATTTTATTATTTTTAAATTCCCCTTCCCTTTTATAACTCAACGACGTACACCTAATATTAATAACACGTTTAGGCCTTAAAAGCCGATCATCAGTAAGAATAGATACAAATTCATCTTGTATCTATAAACATTCTTTTGTTTTCAAAGCGAACTAGAGATCATTTGAATCTGGACGTCAGCAACAAATCATATCCAATTTTTCTTCTCTTGAAAAACGTTCCTCATTTTTATTTTAGAAAACTCCTTAAAAACATAAAATTTTTACTTTAAAGAAATTAGATAAAAGTTCATTTGCACTAAACGATTTAATTACCTAATCTGTCATTTGGCAAGTATTTAAAATTTATTTAAACAAGTGCAAATATGTACAGATGAGACAGACGCAAATTAGATTAGGTTAAAGAGATTGAAAATAAAATAGTTTTAAATAAGATGAATTGATTGACTTCTTATTGAGGATGAGTTTTTAGGTCCAAAACGTATTAATACTAGGTGTGATACGTCATTGAATTATAAAGGATAGAGGTATTTAAAAATACTATTTAAAAAAAGCTAAGTTGATGATGGTTTTGAAAAAACAAAACGCCGGATAAAAAATCTAATTACACCAACTTGTAGAGGAGAAAAAATGGTAGTAAGAATGTAAACTTTATTTTAACATTTATCTTCAAATAAGTTCGCCATCTCTTCGAGATCCCTGTAAAGTGTATCCGTATGTGGGACACCCTGTATACACCTGCAAATCGTACTACGGATCGTCACTTAAACCCACTTAATGCAGTTTCTTTAGAAGTAAACCGATAAAATGTTTCAAAACAATTTGCATTCGTGCAAAGTGTTTTAGCTTGTACATACAGGGTGTTAAAAGTTCGACCACCATTGGCATCTAAACGATAAGAAACACAGCGAAGGTTAAATTACGGCAAAGTTGAACAATCTGGAGACGACTAATTTGATAATTTAACAAACTGACAAATAGATATTATAGAATTGAATATTAAGAAAATCTTAAAAATGTAATCAATATACAGTACACAGCTGTCCTATTCTTACACTCGTAGTTTTAAACCCCGAATTGTCAGATTAGAACTGATTTAAATTTAAAAATAGTTTATATGGCTAAAAAGATTAGAAATTACCTTGTCCGGGTGGACAGCTAAACAAGCTCTTCTATAGGCCTTTTTAACATCCGTGGCAGAGACCAATTGGTGCATTTCACATTTATTCCATTTAGCTCCATCCCATAAAATTGTATGCATGGAACACAGTAAAGCTCTAATATTATTTTTCTTTCCTTCTTTCTGTAATAAAAATATTTATTAACGGACAGAAGCCACTTAAAAAGTTTGATATAGTTGTCCCACTCTAGCTTTGGTGGTAAATGATAATCATCGACGCCACTAGAAGGTTCATAACGACCACAGTAAAAGTTTTAACATTGTTTAATTGTTGGTTCCTTAAAAAGAGTCAATAATCACGCCATTAAAAATTATGTCAACAGCAACCTTTTGCAAACATACAAACGTGGGAAAAGTCTAGAAAAATTCTTTTAGGCTGCATGAATAGGATTTACGTACCCTACATCTTGATGATGAGACAAACTAAATTTGTGCACCTGTTCTAACAACTAACGTGTTCACCAACGTTTCGATTATTTAAAACCTTCATCAGGTTTAATTGTTTCGTTATTTAAAAGTACAGTACAATCGCGATAATATGAATATGCACTCAGGCACTCTTAGACTCAGTAATATGAACATATTTTTTACATTGACCACTCTGTAGTATGAATAACACTGTTCATACTACAGAGGGGTCAATGCAAAAGGAAAATCAAAATGCCTTTCTTCAGTTTGCTCAATTAAGGGAAAAAGCAGAAAAATCTTGCTATAAAAGATTAGTTAAGTATCTTAGGTTGTATTGTATCAATACACACTATGTAGTATGCTAGGTACAATAATAGTTGTTACATAAATGTATTTATATGTATTTTTGTAAACTTCGCTAATATAAACGTTCCGTTAATATGAACTCCTTAGAATTTTTTGTGTTCGCGTTACCGAGATTGTACTGTAATTTTAAAAACACACAGATGTTGGAGTGGTATTTTGTTGGTATATACCAGCAAAAATCTCAGCCAATTCACCAATATTATCTATTTTATTTAAATATTTACTATTAAAATAATTATGTCAGTCCTCTACACTTCTTATTTATTTATAAAACAAAAAATCAGTTGCGTGTCCACTGGTTCCAGGGATTGTTAACTATTGTCTAGGGATGTGACGGTATTAATATAATAATAAGTTTATTTTTAATATTTATAATATAATGAATGTGTTTATTTATCTTCCTTAATAAACTTCTTCTTTGCTCCCCCCGAAGACGTGCTTGTTAGGGGCAATATACCAATTGCGATTTTAAAGCGGTATTTTTTACTAACGTACCTTCACGTTCCACGAGAAAAAATCACCGATTACTGACTCCGCCGTAGTCTATTAAATATACTACGGCGACTTATGTGTTTTAGTTAAAAAACGAGTTACACAAAATAATTCAAAATGACGTGAAAAAATACATATACATTTTGATGTTTCATGACTTATGTTCTTTAGTCTGCCGACCCTAGATATAATAGTGCCTTAAAACTGCAAATTATATCCCTAAAAACAGCATGTTATCTAAAGTGTATGTATGAAAGAGAATAAATATTCTAACAATATGTAATAACTAAATGTAACATTCCATTACCCATTCTGAAACTTTTAATTTTTCTGGATCCATATAGGTTGCCATTTCTTCTTTCCTCATTGCATTTATCGATCTAGGTGTATTATCTTTTTTAGCTGTAAAAGCATATCCTTGAGAACCGAGTAGATCTCCAAATACATCGCCGCTTTTTGGTTTAGTTTTTGGATCTTCTTTTCCGGTACTCGACTTGTTTAGAGGCTCAAAATGTGTTCTAAAATATTGATAATTATTCATTTAAAATTGCTATAAACCTCACATAAATAGCCTAGCAAAAGATATTGATTTTAATGATTTTTAGTGTATAGTTTAACCATAAACCTAGACATCCCACCTAAAGGGGAGAAAGCGGGGCGCAATGTCAATGCCGAGAAGCGAAGTAAATTTGGACGGATTTTCGCGTTTGTTTACCAGCAATAACGTTTGGCTTAACTCATTACAGATTTGGACGCGCGTCCAAAACTATGAGCGCTAAACTTTTTATATTGGATGGTTTCTCTTGGTTGCGTGTCTCTATGGTTTAACATTATAAAATGACGTTTCCTACTGTCATCCACACGGTAACTTAACTGGGACGAAAAGGTAAGGAAACACAAAAAATTATGTATAACATTTAAAATCATAAGCGTGCCTAATTTATTTTTCTGATATAATATTAGAATAAATTAATAAACAAAAATTTGTTGTTTTACTTTCCAAAAAAAAGTTTTAAATATTTTGTTAGTAAAAATTCTGTATGTTGATCAAAATTAGTTTTCTTAACCCTTAAAGAGGACATAAAATCACTCGACTTTATTGGTTAAATTGCCTCTTTTGACCTTAAATACCTCAAAAAAAAAATCCCACTATAGTCAGATCTGGTCTTAACGTGCGGGTCCAAAGGTCACTGATCATATGCGTCAAATCAGGCAACACAGAGGCTATCAAAATGTTGTGAGATTATTTACAAATATACCGAAGGAAGGAAAAATAGTTTCATTATTTTAGCTATCGCGAAGATAGCCACATATACCTAATATTATTAGTTTTTTAAAAATTATGTACAGGGGAGTTGAAAAAGTTACAAAAAAATTATATAATCGTTAATTATATACCTACTGTACCCTTTAATTAAAAACGATAATAATAAACAGTGCAATTTATTTTAACAATTTTACTACTAAAACCTAAAAATGCAATGGCATTTAGTCTGATAAACTATTTCGATAATGAAAGAAAAAGTGGAAATTCGCAAACCAATATGCAGGAAACCGTAATGAAAACACTGGGAATTAGTTTAAAGACTATGCAGAATAATGTGCATGAAAAAAAGCATAATATAATACCCAAGAATACTAAAAAATGTAAACGAAAAACACCGTTTATAATTATAGCCTAAAAACTCTCATCGTCACTTATAAAATCTGAAAAGTCCTCGTCGTCTGAGTCGTCTTCGAATGGAGCAATTATCATTGGCGCTACTTCGACATCTAGTACTTGTTCTCGATCCCACCAATCCCTTATTAATATTTCTGTATGTTCCACCGATTTCTTCCAGTACTCTTGTGTAATATGATCTAACGAATCTTGCTATGCTAAGCTTTTTTAGAATCGCTGGAAAGTAAATACATATCTTTTTTTTTCATGTCAAAATGGAATAAGTCTGTCTCATTTATCTTACGTATTTTATTTAGAGGGTAAAATTAAACGCAAGTAAAGAAAACACAAACTGAGAGTATGTCTTTCTTGAATCGTATGACCCGCACGATAAGACCAGATCCGACTATACCAAACTTGTTGTCTTACCTGCTATAGTCTGGACCTAAAGGTGACTTAGCCTGATGCTGTGGAGTCGTAGACGCTGATTGGTTGTAAGGTGTAGTCGGGCCATCATTTGGCGTTCTACTACCGCTAGTGGGTGTTACCGAAGGTGGCGCCATTTTTTGCTGTGTGAAGCTACCACTACCAAGATTGCCTAAGATAATACTCATACTCTTTAGAACAATGGAATGTAAAAATAAACGGTATTAAAATGCTATTACAGTTCTGATTATAAGAAACTGTATGAAATTTAATTATTAGAGAAGTCTTTACTTTCTTCCAGGGTTGCAATAATTAAGATTTTTTTTTAAATCAATAAACCGGATTTTTTCGATTAAATCGTGATTTTTTGTTTTTTATCAATTTATACCGATTTTTTCCTTAAATATGGCAATAATGAACTTTAAAATCTTTATTTTCATTATTTTGTCTCTATTCGCCCAAAAATATTTGTTGTCTAGATTTACAGTTTGAAAATCTCCTCGGCGATATACAAAATATAACTTGTATTGACATGAAAATTTTCGGTAGTGTAATTTATGAATATTTTTTACGCTGGACTGATGACGACTAGTTATGTTTTTACACTTACATAATGTATCTAACACTTTGTTTTAAATAAACTATCTTACTTTTTTTTAAATTTCCTGATGAGTTATTTGCTTCGGCGACTTGTTTTTACAGCAATTTATAATTTGATTTAAATCACGATTAAAATTGAAAAAATCAGTTGATTTAAATCGTCGCAACCCTGCTTTAAAACAGCAAGTTTCGAACTACAGGTGTTTCATACTTATAATACAAGGACAGTAAAGGTTGAATATCTAATTCACCGTTTAACCTTGACTGAGAAAAGTCCATATTAAACATATGTGTCTGAAATTGTTTAATAAATTGCAAAATAATATAAAAATAATTACTTGTCAGAGGGTGTTTAAGGAGGATTTAATTGTCACCATATTTAGTAGTTGATTTTTTTAGTAATTAGACAAAGGTAGACTAATGTTGGGTTGCCCAAAGATTTTTAACTGTGACATAAATGACTTTGACAGGCAATATGTACTCACAATCAAAGGTGCCTGCCTGATTAGTAAATTAAAAATTAAGGTAACCTGGCCAGTATTATTGTGAGAAATTTATTTCTGCCAATGTTAATAATATGTCACAGTCAAACTTGCTGGTTAGTTAATTATTATTAAAATTCTTTGTGCAACCCGACATTATAGTATAATATATAGGACAAAGGCTAATGATTGCAATTATTGTATTTATTTTTTGTTCATTTTTGACGTCATTTCTTTTATATTGGGTATGTTATACAGTTGATATTTCTGTTTTAGCTGTGTATAGAAGACATTAAAATAAACAACATTTTAAAATACCTTTTTTCAAAAATCTTACAAATAAGATACTTACATTAATTTATTACACAATGGATCAAATACGGTCCTGTCTAATTTTCCCGTTAAATAACATTAAGAAAACTTCTGGGTGTAGGATGACCCCGCAAGGGAAAGCGTCCTGCGTATGATCTCGAAGCAGCGGCCGCACTTTGACGACACTCACAGTAAATTAGCACCATATCTACTAGTTCATTGTTTTCAAATTTTACCATTTTCACGTGTCACCAATTTAAAATTAATTTGCTTCAGAAAAACACACCGCAGCAGATCGCCAAATAAATAACTGACCACCGGCACCGACCCGTAAATGCATGACTAATAAACTAATAAGACAAAAACAACATTAAGTATATCAGGCTATGTTTTGATGACCAGGCCCGCATTTAGATTTTTTACTTCTGTATCTCGCCTATTTTTAAGTTTTTTGAAAAAAGGTATTTGAAAATGTTGTTTATTTTAATGCCTTCTATACACAGCTAAAATAGAAGTATCAGCTTAGGAATCACCCTGTATAATGTACCAATTTCAAAATGAAGTTTATTATTATTTAAACTGATAACTGTGTTAGATATTTTTTCCATATGGTGACTGAACTGACGACTTTCCTTAAACAATTTTATCAATAATATGATTTTTTCTTATATGGCACTTTTCCTTTTGATTATTTAAAGGTAATCATTCAGTAGTGAAATGACATTCGCCAACGTTTGTTTAGTAACTATGCTGATATCAACGGACTAATACATGGAAACCTAAAAAGGCTTAATAAGAGTCGAACATCCTTCTTTTGTAAAACCTGTTAAAAACTTACCAAAATCAGCAAAAAAGTCTTTTTTCTGTTCCCTCGCGTCTTCCTGGGGAGGCGTGGGTATAGAAGGCTGCGGGTTATTGTTGACACTGGAACCTGAAGTTTTGAAGTTACCCCAACCGCCTAAAAGGTTTGCGTTTTCCCGCCCTTCTCCGCCACCACCTAGAGATCCAAACGGATCGAATATGTCACTTGACGAGGATTGTTTGGGGGTAGTATTATTATTGCTGGTCGGTGCTAAATTAAACGCTGGGAATGTATTGGTATTAGCAGAGTCATTACCTAAAATAAAATTAATATATTCAGTAAAAGTTTTCTGAAATTTCAATTGTAAAATAAATTGTTGTTTATAAAGATGAGATATACACAAAGTCTCGGTGTCAGAAACTTGAGTTTATGGAGTTCAGAACTCCCTAATCTTGCTTTATTTCCTTCTTGTTGTTGTGTTGTTTAGTTGAAAAGCGAAAATTGATTAACATGTGTACTTATAATTACAATGTAGTCATGTGATGATTAAAATAACTTGATAGTACCAGCTTACCTAAACCAACAAGGAGATCAAAATTTGAGCTAGGAGATGGCTTAACTAAATTTTGCGGTATCGAAGATCCAGTATTAAGATTAAGTAAATCAACTGCTTCCTCTACAATCGTAATTTCTTGTTCGATTATTTGTTCCCTTTCAATGATAGGAATATTTCGTTCTGCGCTAATAGGTGGTGGTGGGGCCAAAGGGGGTTCAGGTCTCGATGGTCGTTCAGGGCGTGCAGGTCGTTGTACCGGCTTTCTACTTGGTTTACTCCTAAAATTATCTATCGTTTCGTCTTTTTCTATCTGCGAAGCGAACATAGTGTCGGCAACACGATCTGTCTGATCTGTTTGCCACGGAGCGGGTTGGGACGGTTTCCTCTCAGTATCTCCGACGAATACGTTCAGTGTAACTGTGAAACTTTGTTGATAGTGCTCTTGACCCTCAGAAAGTTCATCTAACTCGGATTTTGGGAAGCGAATAGACGTTTCCTCCTCTGGTATATACCCTGTATGCAACTGTATTTGGCATATCTTAATGCCTGTAGCTTTCCCCTGCGTCATAACCCCTCCAAGTATATTCCTAGCATGGTACATAATAATACACACATCTCCACAAACTGTTGCGTTTATTGGGAGTAAACATTTTCCATCAGAGATGTTGTATAACCTCATTCTTTCGTAGTCTTGTAAGGTTGACATTATGCAACGATTTTCACTGTACACTTCTAAATACGGTCTGCAACCGTCTCTTACTTTTGTAAATAGAGGAATCGGTTGCATTTGAAGTGAAACTAGTGTGACTGGGTTGTAATGTGGGTATAGTGGAGGGTTTCTGACAATGTCAGCGAGGTAATACAGATATCTGTAAGAGAAAAAAAAAGAAAAATCAAGTAGCAGATACCGGAAAGAAAATTCCGAGCGTCGAATACTTATTGACATACTAATGTGGTGCGATCAACTAAAATGTTTTAAAAACTTAAATAATTACCTGAGTTCTGAGGGTCGCATGTTTGGTGGACATCTTTTGACAGCGAACATTTGTAAGGCGTCTTCTGGAACGTCATATAACCCAGAGTAAATTAAAAGAGCACACACCAATGACGCTGACGTAGCTTTCCCATCTGTGCAATGTATTACAACAACATTTCGACTATCACCTACCAAAAATATTTTATTTTAATATACACTAGTAGTAGTATTATAGTAAAGTAAACAAAACTAAAAAACACGGAATATTTAGGACACATAAAGAATGTATAACAAAAAAATAAGGTTAAAGGTATGGTTTCGAAATCAGTCAGCGATGGCGATAACTAGCTGCCGCGTTCAACAGCTGTCGGTGCCGGCGGCCGACAACTGCAACTCCGAAACCATACCTTAATACACAACTTTGTTAACTTTATTTTTTTAAAAATGCCTTACCTGCTAAATATTGATAAATATCTTCACATAACTGGTATAAGGAATTAAGTAATGGGGCCTTAAAATGATCAGGATATGCAAATGAACAATCTACTATTCTTGCTTGGCCAAATTTCGATTGATAGGGCTTGTTTGTTAAATTGTATACGGAATATCTAGAATTTCAAAAGATACAAATTATCAAAAACAAAACCAAACAACTTAGAAGTTTCTTTACTTTCTCGAGCAGCAGCAGGCGGCGACCTACGTCATATACGTCGTAAAGGTACTCGCGTCTATATCCCAACCTATTTCCGGCACACTGCGCATGTCAGGTGGATAGCGTGATGCGGGATATTTGAAATTTACATAGGTAGAAATGAGTTCAATTATTACATGTAAAATATGATTGATATAACGATTAATTAATTAAATTTTTAATATTACGGTATTCTATTTATATTTTTAAATCAAACACTTTATTCTCTTTTTTCTTTTACGTTTCAAGGGATTCCAAGATGTGGTTACCGGTGTTGACAGTCTACGATTTTGTAATTCCGACTTTTTGTTATGAGGGTCATGAGTGTTAGAAGAAATCATAGGGCTTATTGTTGTTTTTAGTGCATTAATACCAGAAATGTATGGCATGTAATATGGTCTTTAAAGGTGATCGTTTGAAGACTTTGTGTTGTGTTTTCTTTTCATGTGAACATTAATATTTGTTTTTGTACTACATTTCATCCCACAGTCTGTTTACACATAAACTGTTCTACAATTTAAAAAATTACGGTTAGGTTATTACTTTACAGGTGCTTGATGACAGCCGCCACAAAATATTTAATATTTTGTGTCAGCCGCTTGCCATAACGAAACTTACTGATTAATAACCTGCCTCTCCATTTTAATTATGCCCCACAAGGCCACAAATTAACAAACTGTTCTTGTAAGAAAACTTAATACCTTGACTAGAACTCAACACGTAAAAAAATAATTAAATTCATTTCTACCTATATTTTAAATGTCTCGCCATCACGCTATCCGCCTGACATGCGCAGTGTGCCGCCAATAGGTTGGGATATAGACGCGAATGTAGAACTCAAATTCCTAACATGTGTAAATACGACGATACACCTACAACGGTATGCCAATGAGCAAGCCAGCATAACCTGACGGTTTTAACCTCACATAAAAAGCAAATCTTCTTTATGTGACCGTAATTGTTTTTTATTTTCAGTTCAAATTCGGGTAGTTATACAGGGTGACGCATCGAAAACGAAACAGTCAGTTTTTTTTTTGGAAAAACGCTCAGACCCGTCGAATTTTTCGAGGGGGACGCAAAATTGGCAAAAAATCACGTCAACACGTGCAGCCCTCTGGGCGGGGGTGGCACCATCCCTAAAATCTTAAATAGAAAGAGGGGTCGAGTGATACCTTATTTTAAAGATCTTTCAATTCCATTTATAATGATGTAAAATTCATGTACTTCAGTTCATTTACATCGTAGAGTAAACTTAAATAATTTTTTTCTTTTAAATATTGTATAAATATGCCCCATAATTGGATGTTTAGAGCATCTATCGAGCTTAGCTCTATAAAAAAAATATAAGAGATGAGATACATTATTAATATAGGAAGGGAAACCGCTTTTTTTTAGAAATAGGTTTTTAGAGGACGAGTACCAATCCTTGAAACCGATCCTTATTTGTATCAATGCATGTATTTCTAAAAGACATTTTACAATGTATAGATTTCGTCAGATACTTACACAAAAAACAAAAAAATATAAATTAAAAATTAACACCAAAAGAAAGGCAGGTACTTCTCGAAAAAAATTCATCCAAACTATAATTAGTCTTGCCAATTAAAATTTTTTTTTTAGCTTAGCGCAAATACACCGACAATGTTGTTTCCACCAAAGAAATATATTAATACCCAAGGAATTGGCATTTTCGGTAAATGAGATGCGATTGCCGTTGATATTTAGCGAAATAATTGGCGGAATTTGGATAGGTCTTTGACGCAACTAAAAAAAGAGTGCCTGAGTTTTATCGGCATTTACGTAAAGGTCATTACTACTAAACCATTCATGCAAAGCTTACAAATCACTTTCGCACTTTTCCTGCAAAACATCCAGGGATATGTTAGATACCACCATAGAAGTATCGTCCGCGTATATGGTCAAATTGATGTTTGAATTGACTGTGACTAGGTCATTGCCGTATAATATAAAAAGTATTGGACCCAATATAGAGCACTGTGGTATGCCAGTTTCCACAATACATGTGTCTGACTGAAACTTCGTACTTGCACCGTTGATCATATGCTCAATACTAACATACTGCTTACAGTTTCTTAAAAATGTCTCGATCCAGTATCAATACTTTCGGAGAATCGGAACATTGTTTAAGTAAATATAAATTTCTTACCTGTAATTTGGGTGCCTAGAATCTAAAAACAGTCTTACATCCTCTATGTGGTTGGTTTTATAGGCTGATTCCAATCCTTCCGACGGATATGGCATTACTATTATTCTGGAGGATATATAGTGTATATCCAAGTCTGTTCTGGCCATACTCCTAAAAACATTTATATAAAGTTCGAAGAATTCGTCCATTTTTACTCAAAGATACCTGATATTTTGTAAGAAAAGACTTTGTGCCTTTTTTCTTACAAAATATTCATATAAAGATCTTTTAACATTAGGTGCAATTTAAAGAGAAATTGCCTGAAAGCATGCGCTTTAACGATGTTTTAATCATCTTATGCAGGTTTTAAGTGGGAAAACTTGCATCAGCTGGTTAAAACGTCGTCAAAGCGCATGCTTTCAGGCAATTCTTGTTGAAATTGCACCTAATGTAAAAAGGCAAATTCTAAATTCACACAGTTGTAAGCAGTACTGCTCTAGTATGATACGAAAAACAGAGATATTATGCCGGTGGGTCCAGCGGTGACTTTAAGAATAAGTGATAACTGAAAGTCTGCACTTACTGAGACACAGTCGAAATAACCTTTGAACTTGTATCTTTAAGGTTTTTTAAAAAACTACCAGCGCCGCCTTTAAGAGAGGAAAACAACCCAGCCTGTTTGGAGTGTTCAGGTTGACGCGGAGGAACTTGTGCATTGTGTGGATGTTGAGTGGGAGGAATTGGTCTTTGAGGGGGCTGAACTGGTCTCTGTGGAACCTAAAAAGTTTTTTTTGTTATAAATGTAACAAATACATTGTTACATATAGTTAATTTACTTTGTCAGCCTACGTTGCGAATGTATGTTACGTTTATAAATTGATGCTTACATGTGAGGGCTGTTCTGATTTTGTTCCATTAGCATGATGGGCAGGACTTGGTTGCTGGGACGGTCTGGGGGGCGGCGCCTTATGTGTAGCGGCGTTATTAGATACACAATCACCATTACCCTAAAAATTAATTACAATAATATAGCATTACAAATAATATTATGTGATACTAGGACAGATTAGCTAATAGTCTATAATTTTGTGATAATACTTTTACAGATTCAATTTTATTCATTTTACATTATTATAATAATTGATAAATAAATAAAACAAAAAGAATAATGGTCAAGACGATGGGTCTTGGTATGGTAATAATTTGACATGAAAGCACCTACTTTTAAATTATATTTTGTTATTCCAAGGCCTATCTGACTTTAGAAAAAATCTTTACCGTTGAAACCTAAATATAATCATATTTTTCCGTATTTATTTTTGTTCTTGTTAATATCTTCGTTTTGAAAAAAGATATCAAAAGCATCGGTCTCCCGGGTTTCATATAATTTCTCCCGTAAATTCAGTATGTTAAAGCAGAGGTACAAACTTTTATTAATTTTTTTAGTGCAAGACCAGACATTTTAAAAAGTGTTCGACCTAATAATAATAAGTTTATTTTCAATATTTATAATATAATAAATTTGTTTATTTATTTTCCTTAATAAACTTCTTTTTTGATCCCCTGAAGACGTACTTGTTAGGGGCAAATCTTAATATTTTAAATTATAAATAAATGAGAATATTAAAATATTTGTTAATATTATATAAAATTAAATTGTAAATGCGTTTAAGTATATATATATAAATATAAACGCAGTTTTATAATATAATAAATTTGTTTATTTATTTTCCTTAATAAACTTCTTTTTTGATCCCCTGAAGACGTACTTGTTAGGGGCAAATCTTAATATTTTAAATTATAAATAAATGAGAATATTAAAATATTTGTTAATATTATATAAAATTAAATTGTAAATGCGTTTAAGTATATGTATATAAATATAAACGCAGTTTTTTGAAAATATAGTTATAATAAAATTTTGAAAAATATATTATTCATAACAATATCAATTAAAACATTTCCAAAAATAATTTTAAATTATCCGTTTCCAATATTCATGCTTTTTTTTCGACTTTATATTTTTTTAATGAAATATATTTTTTAATTTTTGTTGGTAAATAATCGTTTAAATAAAAACATAAATATTTGAAATTTTTTTATTATTATTATTTATTTTAGGTTTTATGGTTATTTCATTTTTATGACGAGTATTATGATTATGGTTTTAAATTGTATAAGATTTTTATTTTTAAATATGTATATTAAGATATTATAAATGTAAAGTTGTCTAATGTTCATTTTTTTTTGTTTCGGAATATAATTTTATTGAAGGATAAAGATAATCTTTATTAAATATAATTTTTAGAAATCTTTTCTGTAATATTTCTAATTTTTGAACTAAAGTTCTATTTATTCCTTCCCAACCTAAAATTCTGTAATTTAAATGAGTTTTAACTAATGAATGTCATCAGTTATTTTAATACTATTTACATTTTGTGGTATGTTATTTGGATTTAAAGTGAAAGGAAGATAATTAGTTTTATCAAAATTAATTGTTAATACATTTTTATCAAACCAATTTTTTATTATTTTAAAATCTTTTTTAATTTTGTTATTTAAGTTGTCCCAATTTGTATCTGTATAAAAAATTGCAGTATCATCTGCGAAACTATGAATATCTCCATCACAATTCACATTAAATAAATCATTAATATTGATATTAAAAAATAATGGTCCTAAAATTGTTTCTAATGAAAAATATAAATTTAAAATTAAATAGAAACCCTTTTATTCTGTGAAATATTATATGCTTTGAATATATTTTTTATATTTTCTGAAATTTTGTTAAGTATTATGCCGAAGGATCTTTTATTTATATTACCTTTGATGGATTACACACATTAATAGCTTTTTATGAAGGAAATGCTCTGTCTATATTAATTGGCCAGAGGTGACAGTATGCCTTTGCCAACATCGCGAATTAGACGAAATTTTTTGTATGACATGTCAGTCATAAAACTTTTTCAAAATTCTTAATTTAAATACAAAACGGTCTTGTTAGTTGATTGCTTACTCGTTTAAAAACAAAGTGAAATATTTTTGGGACTTTTTAAATGAAAATATTACTAACTTGTTCTTCATGTATCTGATTTGATTTAAACTGCAACGGCGCTTTAATGTTATATCCATGCGATTCTGCAATTGCAGCCAATCTTTCTAACACACCCGATATTGGTAATCGATGTTCTGGATTTGGTTGAAAACACCCTCCTAAAAAGAAAATATAGTAAATGTAGTGAAAACGTTTTTGATCAGCAAACCTAATTATGATCACTTAAATTATTTAAAGTTTCTATCAATGTCCAGGGTACTACAAATTCGTTTGCGTGCGGCTGTCGAAAATGGAAAGTAATGCAACTTTGGTTAAATTGAAGCAAAGTTGCGTATTTTGGGGCTTAATAATATGGTAAAAGAAAATTGTAATTATTTCGATTACCTTTCGAAAAAACTGAAATTTTCAGTATTGGATTTTAATTTTTTAAGCCTTAAAGGTAGCAATTACATACATTTTGATATATCCGGAGGAAATACTTTTGTCTGTTTAAAGGTTTGAGACAATAACAGAAGTTTTGAAGGTAGTTTATTAAACTTTTTCAAATTAAGTTGCCTTCTTAAAGAGAGAGGAAGATGATTGAATACTTTCTTACCACCGTACAAAAAAGATTTTGTAATTTGTTCTGAATAAGGTATAGGTACTCTTAAAAGAAAAGATTGATGCGTATTATAATGAAAAGGTAACAACTGCTCACTTTTATATTTTTATATGAAATATAATAATATATAAAATGAAGACAGAGCAAAGAGTCAATATTGCATGCCTTATAAAAGGTGGGCGACAAGAATTTCGAATTTTAGCACTACACAATACACATTGCTCTCTTTTACAGAACAAACAACGTGATAAATAAATATTGGGTGCATGACCCCCAAAACAGATCCCATAACGAAGATGGGACTCTATCAGAGCATGGCAACAGTGAAATTCAAGCTATTTGATATCACCCTTAGACCATAACAGCTTATCACAATACGAGACTCACTTATTATATCATGAAATGCTGAAAATCTGGGGTCAGGAGGTAAAATATAGTTTGCATTAATTATTCTCAACTTTGCACTGTCATCATAGGGATGCTTCATGTAGCATAAAGTATACAGAATACAACCCAGTGCCCATATGTCAACTGGGGGTCCGATATAGTGATTGCTCCATGTGTCTACCATTTCTGGTGAGCGGTACATTGGTGTTGTAAATCGGGCCATCTGGAATAGAATATATATTTATATACTTAATGGTAAAAACTATAGTTTTATTTTTTTAATTCCATAATCAATATTACCGTTAATGTGCCAACAATCTTTGTTACAATTAAAAGCAGTTTTAAAAATCGCAATAATAAAAATCTTCCTAGAGTATCACAAATCTTTTCTAGAAACAATTAAAAACCCCGCGGGAAAACTGCATGAGGCGAGCATAAAAAGAACAGATTAGAAATAGAACTCCAGTCTCGAGAGATCAGGTCGGAGATGGATCCGAGCGTGTGGAATGAAGGCTGTAACGGGTGCGTAATTCGAAACGCCGGTTAATTTCAGAGCACTTTTGTTCTAAATTAAACTTTGGTTTGGTATTTAAGATGAATTGTTATCGGCTTTCAAACACGGTGCAGACAAGAAAGGTCGGACTTGCGCGGGGGTTTGTAAGTAAGTTAGTTTTTTTTTTGTAAAACATATTTTGGTCCAAATCGTGTAACCAAAAAAAAGTGCTTATTATCATGTTTTGATTAAATTATAAAAAAAGTTGCCACATCGGCAAGTCTTTGTATAATTTACCGGATTTGGGAGATTCTCCTGTTGTGGAAAACATAGATTTTAGGACAGTGCTTCAGCTTCTCTAGTGGTAAATGAGGAGGACGAAGGTCAAAGTTTGGCAGTGTCACCAGTTAAAGAACTTAAGTGTGTGTTTATCATGTCCTTCAAGATTAAAGGAAAAAATTGGGACGTATTTTATATTTTAGTTCATATATAGAGCAATATAAGATAAATGCCATAATTTATTCACCTGTAACATTTTTAAGTTATTCGGACTTTTTTTCATTACCAGAACTCATCACAATGTTTAATAGTATATTACGTATTAAGTACGGTAAAAAGTATATTACGCACGATGGAAAAATTGCGGCCGAGTGCGGTAACTACATGAGTGCCTAATTGCTTTACAACATATACTATATTTTTTCTACAACTCTTACCAATAAATTAAAGATCGGTTTAAAATTTATAAAGTATCAATTTGAACTTCAAATCTCAAATAATGACAATGTCGCTGTCAAATATTCAAAACGCAAGATATATTATAAATGTCATGATTTGAGTGGTTCAAGACTATAACGTGATTGTTATACTAGGCATCATAACATACAGTTGTGTTTTAGAATGGATTTACTTATTGAGTGAACTGTATGTACAACAATGTTTACTAATATACGAGAAGAAAAAATAATTGAATTTATTATGTTTTTAAGTGACATGGTCATGTTCTTGTAACCACGGTAATGCCGTATGAATGTAGTTGGAGAAAGAAAACAAGTTCAAATTCTATGCTCCGAGCATACATCTACGACCAAAAAACAATTTATTTTACCTGCATACCCCAAACACAAACATTCTATACAAATCCCCAATACACAGCATGTGCACAAGTTACCAATCATTGTCTAACAAAATAGATTCATTTTTTACAAATAAAAATGAAATTAAGAAGATAATACTGCGTATTTAAGAATAGTATACAAAATTATTTATAGTTATAGGATAACTAGGCTAAGAAGATTGTCTTATAAATAGCATCTTAATGTACTGCTAGACAATTAAAGCTATTTTATTTTATTTAACTAGAATACCAAAAAACGAATTTAGTAAACGTCGAGAATATTTTCCAAGAAAAGAAGGAAGACAAAAAGTTAAAAATAGTCCAGTGTACTACGAGAAAAAAACTCTATGAAAGAAAGAGGTAGCACAGGAGAAAAACTTTTTCAGGTCTATCAATGATCTAAGCAACAAAGAAATAAAAAAAAACTGGGTGTCTACTATATTATTTGACGTTACCGTGTGAGCCATTTCTATTTACAATGCCGTTTCTTAAATTTTTTTATAAAATATGGAAGCAAACTGAGTGGTACATATTAATAATTGTATTACTTAATAATACAGAAATTTACAACAAAATTTCTTTGAATTTTTTGCTACTGTCTCTAAAATTGAGCCAAAATTGCTGATTTATAAATAATGACCCAATTATAGGTATCTCGACATTTAATACTTCTTAGTAAATTTGGATACTTCGCAATTACTTACAACTTATCTTTTACAATATTTTCACCCTTCAAATATTAAAAATTCCCTTCTCTATCTGTCATCCTAACTTTTTACATGTTAAAACTTCTATGACTCTTGAACGATAGAAGAGTTTTGGATTTGTGTTTTTAAATAACACCATTTCAACTGATAAGTATCTCCAGTAGTCTTAATGCTATATAACTATGGTATCTACAGCTCTAGGTGCACTGAAGCATACTTGAGATTGGTGCAGTCATGATTTTAATGTGTGCCAAAGGTTGTCAGATTTTTTTTGTATCCAATGAGGGCTTACTAAAATAATCTTAGTTCTGATATATGGTGGCAGTTTCCTTGAACTTCCTCTTGGTTCTTTATGCAGGATTGCTGCTCCTGTTTATATATGATGGCCGTGCGTCCATTTATGGGTCAGCTCCGCCAGATTTTTCGGTTTCTCAGAAACAAAGCCATCATATCATGTGAACAGAAGCTGAAATTCGGCATAAAGGAAGTTTATAGAAGACAACTGGAGATACTTGCCAGTTGAAACGTTGTGATTTAAATGCAAATAAAGACAATGCGAGTCAACAACTCTTCTATCATTTTATATTTCTCCTAATCTGACAATATATTACTTAGTGCATAATGACGTAAACTGTCTCATTTATTTCCATTTAAAATTGGTTTAACTAAATTTTATAGTGTATTGAGGTATTGCTATCGTGAAAAAATGCTTATAAATGTTTTTTAGTAGACGTTTCCCTAAAGATATTTGAAATACAAACACTGTTTATTTATCTCTATAAGGATGTATCTACACTCTAAAAAAATCTATTGCTTTTTGTGGCAGAAGGTAAGCTTTTGTCAACTAGGACTTCAGCCTAAAAAATGAGATTTCTGTTTTTGATGTGAATATGATTGGGTGTGTAGCATAATTTCATGGGGGTATAAATATACAGGGTGTCTGGTAACTTATGGGCCGTGGAGTAACTGGAGATACTAGACATCAAACTAAGCCGATTAAGTCATATAAGTTTTTTCGAATTGTTACTCATTGTAGAGATACAGGGTGTTGAAAGTAAAAGGTTCTTCTCGAAAATAAGCCATAATTTTAAAACAGTTTAATGAATCGAATTGAAAGTTGGCAATATTATGTTTTTATGAGCAAGAAATAAGGATTTGTAAAAATTTTTAAGTTTCAAACTAGAGGGCGCTAGTTGCATACACTGGGCTTCATAAATCTATGATTTTTTTTCTTACCTGTGATATTAGGTGTTTTTCAATTATAGTTTCTTAAAGGGCATTTTCTGAGTCAAAAAGGTGTACTTGATTGATCTTAATATCTTTAACGGTTTTCGAGATATTTTCCTATAAACATTCCAAAGCATAAAAAAACATAGTACATAATTAAATTAATAATACATAAATTATATACACCCTGTATTTCTAGAACAAGTAACAATCCGAAAAAACTTATATGATATAATCGGCTTAGTTTGATGTCTAGTATCTCCAGTTACTCTACGGCCCATAAGTTACCGGACACCCTGTATATTGCACCTTAGTACCAATTTTCATTTTAGGTTTAGACACACCATTTAAAATATATATCTGTAGTGTTTTATTATAAGTAATATTAAATAAAAAAGCACAGAAGTATAAAGAAGCTTCACAGAAGACGAAAGGTCAAGTATACCCTACTCCCCATGAGTATGGCAAAAAACACACTATAGAAAAAGGCATAAATTTACAAACCTAAATAAAGTAATGGAATCAATAATGCTTAAAAGTTAGTGTAAAAAAAAAGTTATATATTTTTAAAGTTACAGGCATTTAAAAACTAACCAGAGCAATAAAGGGGACATAATTCACCTAAGTATTTAGAAGTATTCAAGCCTTCAATGAAATCCCTGAAACAGTGTTAACAATTAAATGTAAAAAGTAGGTACTAAAAACAGAGTGCAGTAATAAAAATATGTTAAACAAATCAAAAATAGTTCTTAAGATAATTAAGTATTAAAACTTTATGATACAAAATCATAAATATTTAAGTACCTATTATTATCTCCATTTATTACATTATAATAGTCAATTTTACTGATTGAAGCTCAGATTGTGGTACTACTTGTAGTAGTGTTAGTTTAAAACTGTAAATCATAAGTAAATCTGGGTACCAGTAACCTTTGATACTGATTGACCTTTAAAATAATAATATTAAACTATTAAATTTTAAAAAATGTGTCAGCATAATATAGGATACCAGGATTAGTGCCACAAAGTGTTAAACTTTCCATTATCCCTATAAAAGAGTTACTTTGCAATTAAAGAATTCTAAATTAGGGGGGTTTCACCAAAATAAAGATATTTAAAGAAGGGGTTACTTACAGTATCCTCCAGACTAGAATGTTGATTAGCAGACCAGGTTAAATCTGGTCTAAAAATTTCAACTGTTGCAGACCCAAAATCACACAGTTTGATAGTTCCATCATCACTGATAAGTAAGTTTTCTATTTTAAGATCTCGATGCACAATAGGAGGTACTTGTGAATGCATGTGGGCTACAGCTCGGCAAGTTTGATAAAATATCCTTGTAATCACATCATTGTCAAATGGTGTGGACCTTGCTTGAAGTATGTCTACCAGGGACCCACCTACATAGGCGTGATAAAAAAAATAAGTTTAATAGGTTCTAAAAAATGATAGGACTATAATATGATAGTGGTATTAACAGATTTTGTTTATACCATAACTGCAGACATTCTAAGCGACAATAGCTAATTTTAGAAGTAAAATAAAATACAACTACATATATCACCTGTACACAGCTCTGTAACAAGTAAGAATTCAGACTGGCCATGCTGAGTCTGAGACTTATCAATAAATGACGCCGATAAGTACTGTATAATATTAGGATGTCCTGACACTTTCTTTAGTACATTAATTTCTTGAATAATGTTTCTCTTAGCTTCTTCATCAGCTGCTAACAGTCTCTACAAAACACAAAGGATTGCAAGGAAGCCTTATGTTAATTTATATAACAGTTACCTTCAGAGCATAATCTTTTCCTGTAGCAAGATCTTGTGCGACAAAAACTACGGCAAATCCACCTACAAAACAAAAATTAGAACAATAAAAGGGAAGATCAATACTCAAAAATTTACCTTCTGCTATAACTTTTTTTATTTTTAACTTGACATTAGATATTTCCACTATTTGCCCAACAAAATTGTTTTCAGTTTGGCCGTTTACGGGGCCACTAAAATACTCGAAGGCTGATTTAAATAAGTCACTCATTTTTATTCATTGAAACTCCAAAATAACTATTTTCTTTCTGAAAATTTTCTTCTGTTTTTAATTTTAACGAAATACGTCAACCTTCGACTTGACAAGAGAATCGAACGCCCCCATATTTCCGTCATGAACCAGTGGCCAGTGGCGTTACAGCGAGATATTTTTTTCAGGAAATGTATATTTTAATTTGATTGGTCAAATTTTATAATGATGTCACTACTCACGGTTACTAAAAAGAACGGTTGTCTGGTAACTTCTGACCAATAAGAGCCTGCCTGCTGATGACGTCACAAAGCGTCTTTGTTATACGGGTCTATTATGAATGCAACAGACAAAGAGAGACAGATACGCCTTTCTATGAAATGAACAGAGCACGGTATATATATTTGATCGTTTTTAGAAAATTTTAGTATTTATGGACCTAATAAATTAGTTTTCCTATTTCTGGAAGCGAATTTTATAAAAATAAAATTGAACTGAAACTTAGACCGTAATTTTAAATATTCAGTTTTCTGTTTTTCTTTTCATATAAGTAGATAAGTATACAGACCGAGCACAGGGTGCAATTTCATTTTACTAACTTTAAAGTTTACTTTAAAAAAACGCATATGTATGTAGCTGCTGTTTTCAATGTTTATTTCAGAAAATATATATATAAATTTTGTTTATTTCTTATAAAACATATACATTATTGTTCTGTACAGATAAAAGAGTAAAAAATTATTGTTTGAATATAAAATACATATTTTTACTAAAACAACTTTAATTTATTATAAAGAAGCAAAAGGTAACAGTTATAAAGATCAAACTTAGGACTCAGTTAAGCTAAATTATAAGGGAAACTACATAGCTTAACGCAAGTAATAAACTATATACACACATAAAACGGTCTTGTAAAAATTCCCTTTAACAACGTCGAGGTTACATGATTCGCTGGAAACTGAGCATCATAAGATCTAACTACAAAAAGGAAAGAAACATATAAAAATAACAACACCTGCATTATAAATGTTTTGTTTTTAATACTCTGGAATCATCTTTAGTTTAAATATTTAATTCTTATAGATACCCGTTGTCTCGCAAAAGAATATACTAATTTAAAGGGAATATTGGAAACTTTTCGAAATATAATTTTTGCAGTTCGTTTTATAATGTTTGTTTTAAATTTAAAGTTATTACAATTCAATTTATTAAACCATTTGTCCATTTCTTCTACACTTTCCTTCCATGGAATTGAAGGATCAGTTAAACCCCCAAAAGAAAGACTCTGAACTCAAGATGGCATAGCATACAAATGCATTTTTTGGCTCATTGTCATAATTGTAGCAACCCAGCTTAGGAAACCCTTTGCGATTTTTTCGTGCTAAAAAGCTTGCTACATACACTAACCCATCTTTTTCACATATTATATTTGTAGCAGATCTGCGTGATGAAGTAGAGGAAGTATCACTAATTTAGTCACTTTATGCTAGCCTTTATAACCAGCCCGGTTTAAGGTAGTAGACAAGATAAATTCTTCACTTTGCTCCCCCTCAACATTAGTATTTCTTTGTACCATTCCGGGATTTTTGCCAAGTACTATCATTCTTATTCTATCTATAACATTAAGGGGTGCCGGGTGGTCATGTTCTTATCTAAAATTTAAAAAATTTATAATATACCTATTACTTAGGTAAACAAAAACATGTAGGTAGGTATTAAGATTTAAAGAGAATAATAATTAATTACCTTTTATTGTACTGTACGGATTAATATATTGATAAAATGTCTCTTTATCTTTAAATATAAGTCTCTAAAACACCTTACAACTTTGAAAATTTGCTGAAAACCACTTCAAAAACAGAAATAACAGAATAAACAATGCTAATTCTGTATACAAATGTCTGAAAAGAAAAGACGTTTTATGACGTAGGCGATGACGTTTCGCCCGCCATGACACCAAGCTTACAAGGCAACCTATCTATCTAAAGACCTTGGTCACTACTAAGTTCCACACGGTAGCGCCCTCTAGTTAATTTAATCCGTTTTTGCATTGACAGAGACAGTGACATATCATCAATGACGTAGTACATCAAATATGGCTGATGTGTAGCGAGTTCAGCGATTTGGCAAATTAAAGTTGTAAATGCCTGCTAGCTTGTAAATTTTGCCTGAAAGCAGTAGATCTCATTATTTTAAACATGGAAAACTTTTTCAGCATGTGGAAGGTGCGAGAAATCGCCGACAAAGTGTAAGTTACACACCTAATTGCCTCCCAACAGATGTTTTTATCAACATAATTTGTTTTTAGTACTAACGTTGTTATGAACTATACTGAAATTGAAGCTAAAGTGAGAGAAGCAACCAATGATGAAGCTTGGGGCCCCACAGGAGTCATACTACAGGAACTTGCTCATGCTACATTTACTTATGAACACTTTCCTGAAGTCATGTCAATGCTGTGGAAACGCATGTTGCAAGATAGTAAACAGCATTGGAGAAGAACGTACAAGGTATTTATGAGCACTTTTTTGTTTCTTTATTCTTTTTAATCAAAATTTTCATTTTTAGTCTTTACTGGTATTAAACTACCTTATTAAAAATGGTTCAGAACGAGTGGTAACTTCAGCAAGGGAGCATATTTACGATTTAAGATCCTTAGAGAATTACTCATTTATAGATGAAAACGGAAAAGATCAGGGGGTAAACATAAGACACAAAGTGAAAGAACTAATAGATTTTATTCAAGATGACGATAGGCTACGGGAGGAGAGAAAAAAGGCTAAGAAAAATAAAGACAAGTATATCGGAATGAGCTCAGATATGGTGGGAATGAAATTTGGTAAGTTTTTTTCTGTTTTAAATGTCACAAATTTAGTAAGACAGTATGTAATATCAATAACCTACAAATACCCCAATTAAAGTTTTAATTTGATTCTAAAAATAGAAAATTATGATAAGCCCTAATCAGATAGGTATTATTTAAATCCCAAAGAAAACAAGTATTGTATAAAAAGGTTAAATAAAATAAAGCAGGTAGTACCCATTTCATTTAATTATTGATTTTGGTCCTGCATAACCAGTTTGTCCTTGAATAATTTTGCAATATAGCATACATTTTAACCAAACTGTTTATTTAATTTTGTGTATTTATTTATATTAAGAATTTGTTAATGTAAATACATGTGTTATTTATTTTAAAATTACAGGGTTTATATTATAAACAAAAAAAATTCATACATATGTTTTCACTGGTACCAGACTGCCAGTTATGTCACCATTATGATCATTAAGTACTTCAATAAAATTAAATTACCTCTGCTTAACCTTCTTAAACATTGGTAAATAATTATGCCCTGGGGAGCATCTCTGTTCCATATCTTGTAATTAATGGTTTTTACTTTCATTTATTTTTCTTAAATAATTGGTAGTAGCAAATGTGGTCACAATAAATTCTTGGAAAATGTTTTTCAGTTTCTAGATCCATTTTCAGAAGGTGTAAAACTGTGTTTTTTATTTTTAAGAAAACTGCTTTGTGTTCTGTAGTTTTCATAGCCAGATACATGTGACCTGGCAAAACACTTTTCGATGCAACCCTAATTTCAGTATCAGTTAGAAATGTTACTTCTTGCTCTTAATAACACCCTCTTTGGTTTAAAATCATGGAAAATTTGAAACTGTACTTATACCTTATACCTATGACTAACCTAAATATTTAATAATTTAGTTATCTGGCTGAAGTGGTCATGGAAAGTAAATGCCTTAGCAGTATGTCACAAAATACATGGTTGTTTTTTTGTTTTATTTTAAAGGATGTAGTGTAACATAACTTTTTAAAATTTATTTTGGAATTTCTGGTTCATAAAAATTTTCTATACATTTTTCAATATTTCTAATCAATATTATTACTTATTATCTTTATTACCTATACTTGCATTGTAAAAGAAGTCGTTAAAATATAATGGAAGATTGTACATTGATATAGGTGTGTCAAGTTATGACTGACGATAGTGTTATAAACAATAATGGTGCCTAGAAATGGTTTTTATGCTTACATTATTTTTTTTTTTTGCAGTTATCTATATTTTTCTATGACATATTAAGGTCGAGGGGTCAACCACTACTCAAAATTTATACAATAAAGTATTTTCCTAAAAAATACCCCAAAATACCTAAAAAGTAAAAAAAAACAGTCTAAAAATTCCTATAATTCTGATTGGCTCAACAGGTGCCCCCATATGGTAATTACTTAAAACTCACATGTTAATTTAAAGCCAATCATATTCTAGAAGCTAAGGACAGGGTCCAAAGCAAAATAAATTATTTATTAGCTTATCAGTCATTCAAAATCAAAATTCAATTTAAATTTGACGCTTCTAGGATATGATTGGTTTTAAACTAACATGTGAGTTTTAAGTAATTACCATATGTGTGCACCTGTTGAGCCAATCGGAATCAGGAATTTTTGGGCTGTTTTTTTTTTTACTTTATTCAACAAAAAGTGAAACCGCTACCCTATGTTATACCTCGAAATATAAAGGCAGCTTTCTTTAGCATTGTGAAATCTAGTAGATTAGATAGTGCTTTAAAGCATCTACCTCTCAACAGCATTTCTATCGTATCCACTTCTATTTATGATTTGAAATACATCTTCGGCGCACAGTTCAAGAATGATAACAGTTTTGTTGTATCAGCACTAGTGTATTAAATATTTTTATTTGAAATCTTGATATATATTGCTTTATTAACTTGATATGGAGAGGAGACAATATTATGCGATCTCTAGTTACAAAGCGATATGTTATGACATTTTGTTTGTTAAGAATCAAGATATCTGTTAAAGGTCAGTCTCTTTTAGTCCAGTATTCTTTCTTATTCTTACTACTTCTACTATCCCATAAATAGATAAACAGGCAAACAGGAATATTTAATAAAGCAACGTTGTGGACCTGAAAGGAAGTTACACATTTTTTTACAATGAAGCTTTCAATACCTACACCTGCCTATTCTACCTACATAGCAAAGTACTGGGATTCTTGGGTTTTGGATACAATATTCAAGTAACCTTCAAATAAAATTAGAGGTCATGTATCTCACAAACTGAATCTGCTGATAAAAATCTGAGGTTATATTTCAAATCAGCTCTCAAAAAACAGCAACATCTTTTGCAACAGAGAAAAAATTCAATTTTGTTGTGTTGTGCTGTGATGAATATGAAATCACACAACTCAAGTAATAATATTTTTTTTTACATTTAATACATACATTTTATTGACATTCAGGATGGCCTATTTGCGCAATGTTGCCAGGTCAAAAAATTAAAAATCACCAGACCCTTGCTTTAAAAGTTGCCAGATTTTGAAAGAAATCACCAGATTCTTAATTTCTCGCATTATCACATACAACACATATTATAATTAATGTAAAATCAAATATATTGCTTCGAAACACATTTTATTACAGACTAAAACAAAATTGTCGGTATAATAACACAAATTCTAACAATAGGCAGGTAAAATAACCGACTAATTGAATGCTTTATTAGGAGTACATACTATTATTATGTTTTTTGATAATATCCGCTGTAACGGAAAAGTTAAAACAATTTTCATTATTTGAAGAAATTATTCTTTTTTTTTGTCCATATTTTGGTATTTTATGCTAAAAATAAATCTGGTCTGAAGTACCTACATTTTTTCTAAAAAAAATTTGCTTTGAAATAATTTTAAATACCTACTGCATGCTTTTAAAATAGACAAAAGTCTCACCAAAGACAATAACAACGGCAAAAATGTGTAAAAACTTACCTTTTTCAACCAAATGGGTACTTATATTAACTTATTGTTATTAAAAACAATACTAAAACTGCTAAATAAAACAGTAACAGATACAAATTCTGTGAATCCCCCGCTTCTAAGTAAGAAATATTCGGCACAGAGAAGTAGAGAGTTTCCAGACAAAGACAAACGCTTTCCGCTTTTGAACCCAATAAGTTTTTGCATCGATGTCACCGAATTTTTAACAAAGAAGAATAAAACACAATCGAGCCATTTTTCTCTTCTTTAAGATATAAGCTTATCATCAGTGTCGAAAAATCACCAGAAATTAGACTTTTTTAAAAAGTTTTCACCAGATCACCAGATGGGGTTCAAAATCATCAAATCTGGTGAAAAATCACCAGACCTGGCAACATTGTATTTGCGTGACAAAGTAATATACCGTCTCTACTATTAAAGATATCAAATAAAGTTTTTATAAAAGTTGTGAGGTATCAAGAATATATGTTCTAAAATTATTTTCAAATTACCAGAGAGTTCAGAAAAGTAGGACAATACAAAAATAATTTTTTTTAATGGAACACCCTAAGTATTTTAACATTTCTTGTTTCCTCACAAAATTGTCCATAAAACGCCATATTTAGTTTATTTTTTATTTTTTGCAACGTTGGCAAACAAAATGCAAAATTCTTAAAATTTTGGGAAAAACTTTGCTGGTTATGGCTAACTAGAAAAATAAAAATTACAGTTTTTTCACGAAAATTTAAATAAAAATCGAATTATTGTCAAAACTAGTAAATTTAGGAATATATATTACTTAACAACAATAAAATATACTTGAAATATCTATCAGATGAGCCTAATAAATATAGGGTGTTTCATTTAAAAAAACAAAGTTATTGTTTTTTTTAAATTTTCTGTATTTGGATGTCAACAGAAAACACCCTGTACTAAATTTTAAGTACATACAGATTTGAGACAGTTTTTCTATCCTTAAATTTAAGAGCTTACAAGAAATTTTTGATTTTCGATATTCTTTTGCATTTTGTTTGGCAACGTTGCAAAAAATTACAAAACTAAATATAGGTTTCTATAAATTGCGAGGAAACAAAAAATTCTAAAATATAATTTAAAAAATTAATATTTTTATTGTCCTACTTTTCTGGACCATACTGTATATTTAAAAATAATTTTTGAACATATATTTTTTTATACCTTACAACTTTTTTTTAACACAGAGTTATTGCATAAAGTTAATATATCAAAAAATATCCTTCACTTGTACCGGGTGTCCCACTAAGAATGGCTCTCGGCCGTATCTCGGAAACTACTGGGCATAGAAACTCAGGAAAAAAAATATAACTAAAGTGGTCATGAGAAAATCCTGGAAATAATTTTTAAGTTCCGCATTTTGCCGCAAGAGGGCGCAATTGAAAAGTAAATTTTAAAAGTTTACATATCTCTGAAAATTTCACATTAAGGTATATCTTTGATAACACCATTGAAAAGCTTGGACAATTATGCATCATTTTGGTCTTATGCTCATTGGCGTACCGACTTTAATAAAAGGGGGGGAAGCGGTTGAATGTGTAATCAGTTAAATCGCTGTAACTTATAAACGACTTATCCGATTTTAGCAAACTAAAGACTGTTGGGAAGAGAAATGTATGCACTTTCACCAATCGTATTTAGTTGTCCATAATAGTTCTCAAAAAAAAAGCTAGAGGGCGCAATTTGTAATAACACATTTTTTGATTTTACTCCGAAAAAATAAATCATACGGTATAATTATGATACCATAATCGAAAAGTAGATTAAATTTGCTAGAACAAATATGAAAACCGCAGCTCAATATCTCCGTTCGTTTCAGCGTTATCGCCAATAGAATAATTTTTAAATGTAAGCGATTATATATTTTTTAGAAAAAAAGTGGGACGCCACTGATATTTTTTCATGTGGATATTATTTCTGATTAGCCTGGTCAATTCTGCATAAAAATGGTCTCTTGCGTTTTTCTCCTCAGGCACACCGTTCTTAATTAAAATAATTAAATTAAATTAGACAGGCGGAAGTGAAGGTGGTCATTTCCAACAATTTTTATAAAACTAAATTTTTCATTATCGATGTTAATAATGATAATAATAAATAGTAGAGCTAATTTATTTTAATTAAGAACGGTGGGCCTGAGGAGAAAAACCCAAGAGACCATTTTTATGCAGAATTGACCAGGCTAATCAGAAATAATATCCACATGAAAAAATATCAGTGGCGTCCTACTTTTTTTCTAAAAAATATATAATCGCTTACTTTTAAAAATTATTCTATTGGCGATAACGCTGAAACGAACGGAGATATCGAGTTGCGATTGTAATATTTTTTCTAGCAAATTTCATCTACTTTTCGATTATGGTAAAATCAAAAAATGTGTTATTATTACAAATTGCGCCCTCTAGCATTTTTTTTGAGAACTATTATGGACAACTAAATACGATTGGTGAAAGTGCATACATTTCTCTTCCAAACAGTCTTTAGTTTGCTAAAATCGGATAAGTCGTTTATAAGTTACAGCGATTTATATGATTACACATTCAACCGCTTCCCCCCCCTTTTATTAAAGTCGGTACGCCAATGAGCATAAGACCAAAATGATGCATAATTGTCCAAGCTTTTCAATGGTGTTATCAAAGATATACCTTAATGTGGAATTTTCGGAGATATGTGAACTTTTAAAATTTACTTTTCAATTACGCCCTCTTGCGGCAAAATGCGGAACTTAAAAATTATTTCCAGGATTTTCTCATGACCACTTTAGTTATAATTTTTTTTTCCTGAGTTTTTATGCCCAGTAGTTTCCGAGATACGGCCGAGAGCCATTCTTAGTGGGACACCCGGTACAATAAAATACCCCAGTGACAGAGCTGATCTAAGCACTCAAAAAAAGTGATTGCCAGCACCAAGCTCTTTGGAAAAGCAATTGCCAGCACCAAGCACTTTGGCAATTCTACGTGCTTGCAATTACCAATTACCGAGGAAAGTAATCTTGAGTGCTTGCAAGCACTTTAAATGGCTTGAACTGCGAAATTCAATTACCAAGCATTTTTTATAAAGGGCCTTGAATTACCGAGCACTATATTTTAAAATCGAAGCACTATTGTGCTTGAAGCACCATCCGCCAAATGTTTAAAAAATCGAAGAATAATTAAAAATCTAAATAAGAAAAATTACGTTAACAAATTGATGCTGAATGGTGTTGTGTTCCGCTCTCTCTGCGCACTGTATATAATCAGCTTGATTGTAATTTACATTTAATTGTGATATTTAAAAAGTATTGTATTGTTTTTAGTACGTATTTATGGTCTGATAAGCTTAAAAATGTAAATTTCATTATTTAGAATACGTCACATTACAAAGTATACCACAAGGAAATGACTCCCTTTTTTCATTTACTTACTATTTTTAAACTGTATTTACATACATTTTATTTAATTCTCCAGTAGCTTGCCTTGGAATTTAGTTCGGGAAAGGCTAATTTATTTGAGTATAGAATGCTCTTTTTTAAAAGAAGCCATGACTTGACAATGTGCTATTCTGTTCATTTTAATGATAATTTTGTGTCATGCATACTTTCAAATTATTATTGATATTTGTTTTCTTTACAATTATTTTATATTGTATGACTTGCTAGTTGTGTATTTTACAAATAACTTTTAAAGTTAAATAATAAGTAAAATATGATAAAAAAATAGTAGAAATAAAAGTATGTCTAAATCACAAATCTTTTAATAATAACATTAAAATTCAATATTAGCCAAAAAGTCTGAATACCGAACTTTTCGGTGGCTAAAAAGGTTTGGTTCATGCAATTGATTGCCATCAAATACTGCTTAATCGTGGAAGACGAAAACCGAAATCTATAATATCTATCAAATCAATGTCGTCCTCTATAAAAATGCCATCCTCTACTTCCATATTTTCGAGATATATCTTTAATTACGCCTAACAAGAAAGTAAAAATTCTCTGAAACCTTGTTAATTCGATTGTTTAGCAAAAAGTAAAAAAAAGTTTGGTTATATTTAGTTTTTAAGCGCGGCTTTGCAATTCAAGCCGCCAGAAATAGGAGCTTAGATTTAACCAAGCTTAACTTAAATATAATTTTGACTTCGAAGCACGATACACCTACAATGGTATGCCAATAAGCACGTAGAAATGTGAACATCGTTGCGCATATCGTCACGAGCGAGGATGCGAGCACGGTTGCATAACCTTTTGACGCGACTGACCGTTTTAACCTGACTAAAAAGCGGGCAAAGTTTTACTATATTTATAATTAGGACCTTATAAAACTTATATAAAATACAGGGTGTCCCACCGGGAACCGAATCGATCTATATATAGAAAACTATACATAGGAAAATTTGACAGTATGCTGATGCTGATGGGGGCGACCGCGCTAAAATATTTTCATAATGGTGGCACTTTCGGTTATACCGGAAGTAAGTGTTAACTTGCTTATTTTAAATGGGACACCCTACATATTATTACATTTTTGCATTCTACGCAAGATTCTAGGCACATTTTGGATACCATGTCCTAACCTATGTCTAAACGTTTTTGACATATTTGAATTTTTATGTCAAAAATGACGTTTGCAAGCCTTAGAATAATTATCAATTTTTTCTATAAAGAAGCCTTATTTATTTAATTTAAGTGGGATTCCTTGTTATAAAGGACCTGCTTTAATAGATTTTTTATAATATTTTGATAACTATTAATACAGGGTGTTTAAAAAATAAGACTAAAAATGAAATTGAAAAAACTGCAAAAAGTCTAGATTTTCAAATGGAAACACCCAAATTTTATAATTATTTCTTATTTAGCATTAAAAATAAGGCTAAGTTTGTGTAAGGTTGTATATCTCAAAAATTGTTAGTTCGAAATATTGCGAATTTAGTATTTTAATATGGCGATCTTGCAGCGGATTTTAAGGTCAGTTGGCTATGGCTCTGTGCAATTTAAGCGTCCCGGCATGGTTATTTATTATTGTCAAATGGCAAGTGACAGCTTCAATGCCGTCATAGCCAACTAGGAGCAACTGAACTTAAAATCTGCTGCAAGATCCCATATAAAAATACTAAATTGGTAATATTTCGAAAACTAAAAATTTTTGGGATATGCAACCTTACACAAACTTACCCTTATTTTTAATGCTAAATAAGAAATAATTATAAAATTTGGGTGTTTCCATTTGAAAATCTAGACTTTTTGCAGTTTTTTCAATTTAATTTTTAATATAATTTTTTAAACACCCTGTATTAATAGTTATCAAAATATTATAAAAATCTATTAAAGCAGGTCCTTTATAACAAGGAATCCCACTTAAATTAAATAAATAGGGCTTCTTTATAGAAAAAATTGATAATTATTCTAAGGCTTGCAAACTTCATTTTTGACATAAAAATTCAAATATATCAAAAACGTTTAGACATAGGTATAGGACATATTATACAAAATCTGCCTTGAATCTTGCGTAGAATGCAAAAATTTAATAATATATAGGGTGCCCCATTTAAAATAAGCAAGTTGACACTTACTTCCGGTATAACCGGAAGTGCCACCATTATGAAAATATTTTATCCCGGTCGCCCCCATCAGCATCAGCATACTGTCAAATTTTCAAAATTTTTCTATGTATAGTTTTCTATATATAGATCGAATCGGTTCCCGGTGGGACACCCTGTATACAGGGTGTTCCAAGTTAAGTGCGCACTATTGCTAACTCTTTTATTATTATAGATACAATGTCAGTTAAATTAGCAAAGTAGTAACATCTTCTCTGCCGATTAAGATAGTAAAAACAAAAAAACAATTGAATACAGCATTTCCGAATAAACGAAAAAAATGCATTTTTTTTAAACGGAACACCCTGTATATTTTTGACACAAATGTTTGCAAATCGTCTACAGAATAAAAAAGTTCATATGCAATATTGGCCCAAACCTAAGAATAATCTTATTATTGCCATATTTACTTTTTAGACAAGGTGGCTGTGCATTTTTAAAATAAAACCCAATTTTATCATAACTGTTTGGTTTAAGCGTAATAAAAAACTATATTAGATGTGCAAAGCCATCGCCGTTTTGTATAATACATTTTTCGACATTCTTTAAAACCCGTCTTGTGGCTTTTAACACTGTTCGGCCATCAATGGATGATATGATGAATCGAATGCTTTCTTGAAGTTCCTCCAGGTTCTCGTATCTCCTTTTATAGACTTCTCCTTTGAAATAATCTCAAAAGTAAAAGTCTAGTGGAATTATGTCAGGAGATCTTGGGGGCCAACGTATCGGACTATTTATTGCTATCCACCTATCTTGAAAAAGCCTTTCTAATAATATTCTTACTTCGTGAATCTGATGAAATCTTGTTGAAAGTAGATTTGGTTACGTACGTCTAAGTTCACATTATCTAAATATGTTTCCAGTAATTCTGACAACACATTAACATATCTCCTGCCTGTTAAATTGCCTTCATAAAAAGTTAATCCAATTATTTGACTGCCTATTATACCACACCAAACATTAATACTAAATCTTATTTGTGGATGTCGGGGATGAGAAAGAAACAAATTTTCTCTATACAACCCCTGTTTAAAAAATTTGCTTCATCGCTCCAAAAAATGTGCCTTAAAAAGTTAGGATTTTGCCTGCACATTTTAACAAACAATTGACAGAAATGTAGTCTCCTTTCAGAGTCCCCAGGTAATAATGTTTGCACTGGTCGGTCCTTATGGGGTACAACTTTATATTTTTTTTAAACTCTCCATATTGTAACTAAGCTTAAACCACTGTCCCTTGCCAAATCTCTGGTTGAATTATTTTTGTATGCTTCAAAATATGCAACACATTTACTTCTACTTGTTCACTTATTATAAACTGGCGTTTAGTTCTAGCCTTTGCAAAGACTCCTTCGTTACTTCTAAATTTTCCATACAGCTTTAAAAAATACCTTTTGTTTGGTTGATCACGTTCAGGATACATTTGGGAATATTGTTCTTGTGCCCGGAAACTTTTTTTTCTGCATACAAAATACGCTTCTAACATATCGCATTTTCCTAAATGTGTGAACACCATTTTGTAATATTTTTACCAAAAAATTTAAAATCACAGACCAGTTCAATCACTTCCAATAACATAAATGCTTACTTTTGTTGACAGCAGAATAATCTACTGACGCACCGAATAAAGATTTTGTTTCAAAAATGCACAGCCACCTTGTCTAAAAAGTAAATATGGCAATATTTAGATTATTCTTAGTTTTAGGCCAATATTGCATATGAATTTTTTTATTCGGTAGACGATTTGCAAACATTTGTGTCAAAAATATACAGGGTGTTCCGTTTAAAAAAACTGCATTTTTCTCGTTTAATCAAAAATGTTGTATTCAATTGTTTTTTTGTTTTTACTATCCTAATCAGCAGAAAAAATGTTACTACTTTGCTAATTTAAGCGACTTTGTATCTATAATAATAAGAGAGTTAGCACTAGTGCGCACTTAACTTGGAACACCCTGTATAGATATCTTACGCAGCTAACAAGTATAAATAATCACCTAGGGTTCGCACTAGGTTTATTCGACGCTGATGATATCCTCGGGTAGCTTCCTCGATAAACACGTCTGCTAAAAGTTGGTGCTGTAGCTGAAAAACCGAATAAAAATATTAGTAAGTACTTCCTAATTGAAGATGATGACGATTTCCATGTCTTAACTGCCGTCCTTGACAGCCGCTATCTTTCTCCAATAAACCGTCGCTTATTTTTGATGGCAGCTGAAATCCTCCAACGTGCAGAAGAACATCTTTTCGGCGCCGGACCGGCCACGTGGCTTACTTCGCTGCACCCGCTTGCCTGCTGATGATGCATCTATTCCGTGTCATTTTTTTCGACGAATTAAGAAGCTTCTTTTTCCAACGGGTTTTCCAGTGGGAGGCGCTTATCGTCTTGGCCGCACGGCGGTGGCATCGTGGTGCTTCGTTTTGTTATTCGGTATAATTACGATGTTGCCACGTAATATTAATTCTTTTGCGTATGTTCTTTCTCGTTTACCTATTGCTTTTATATTTATGGCAGGTCGGCAATGCTGTTTTGTTATCACATTCTCATAATTACTACAGTGCTTAAATTTTTATCCTGTGAACATCGGATGTCCTTAAGGGGAAACGTAAATAGCTTTGTCTATGGCATCGAGATAGAATAAACAAGTAGGCGCTATTACCATTTAATTTCGTCTGCGGAAAACGCTACCAGGGGGCCGGCTAAGTGTCATACCAATATGGCCGATTCATAAGGGCCTGATTAATTTTATTTTGAACAATTCTAAAAGTGCTTGGGTCAATTAACAGCTTTGTAATGGAAATAACGGATAATGGTATTATTTATACACATGTTTGTATATTGTGTACTTGTTAATAGCTAGAAAAGTTTTGGTGAAACCAGTTTGTCTCATTAATTTGATTGGTGACATAGAAAAAATTGAGAATATAGTATTGTAATTAAATATTATTTCATTGCAAAGATGCACAATATGATGAGAAATGATTTTATTTAGAAGTTGTAAATGTTTTAATAAATAAACTTTAACCCATAAAATTTGACTTGCATGCGACCGTAGCAAAAATGAAAATGTTTACACTTTTTTATGAACCATATGACTTGTCAAACAAAGACGAGTGGTGGAATAGTGGCCCGGTTGTCTAAATTTTTAATTTATAAATATTACAAGTTCGATTGTAAGTAAATAATGCCTGCCAATGTCATTTATGTCCAAGCCAATGTTGCTGGTTTAAAATCTTTGTGAAACCCAACATACAAGTTGTGTTTATTTCGCACATAGAAAATAATGACCTGTATCAATAAACAAATGGTGAAATTGCAGTTAAGCGGTTAGTCCTAAAAAGTCCAACGCTGATTTAACTTAATTCTAGATGTATTTTCTTTACATTTTTTTTGTTATTTAATAATTTAAATAAAATTGCAACTAAACAAACCATAAGCAACAATTAACACCCAAAGTTTATAAATACGGACCTGCACTTTATTTATACTAACCTATGAAACTTAATTTTCGCTGTTTTCATCTTATCTACAGTATTTCTGCTGGAACAACTTAGCACGACACAAGAAATAATTAATATCTATCACACAGTAGCAATAGTTTTACACAAAAATTAAAAAACTTCTCATAAAATCTAAAACCACCTCGATTATGATAGATCCAACAGCTGACTATACGAATGACATAAGTGTCATACCAATATGGCGCAGGTAGGATCACTTTTAGTCACGTGATATCGCCTCCTTGTTTATTCTATCTTAATGGTCTATGGTAATTGGTTTGGGGTCACTTGGGATATACAGGCTATACTAGGGATATAGGGAAATTCTAAGAGCTTTTTACATTTCATATGGTAGATAGTTCATATTAATACTTAACTATTATACCTTTTTCAAATCAATCTGAATCCACTTTACGAACTAAAAATTGCATGACCATGGATATTAAATTCGAGTTGAGTCTCATATAACAAAACATAATAAAATTTGAAATAAATCACACAGTTGTCAAAATTCCAGAACCGATTTAAATACCCGTCGTAAAACAATTTCTAGAATTTAATTCTCGACAACTATAATAAAACTATTTCTTACTCTAAGAAAGAATGAAATAATCCTCCTTTGTGTTGCTCTTGACCGACTTTTAAAATGTGCTCTGTTTATTTTTTGTATCTCTGGGAACAAGCATAATCATAGTATTCTTCGTGTTTTTCAGGCTCAGGACCAGATAGGTGGGACGACAAAAGCTATCGTACCGACGCCGGTGATAATTGGGACGATAATTCCACAAACAGATTCCGTGATAAATCTAATGAAGAAGAAGTTGAACGTGAAAATGGCGAGAGTGATGATGAATATTCTCCGAAAGCGACAGGTGAGTAATAATACACAATTAGGTGGTTTGTATTTATCGAAAATATAATGAAGAAATTCCGGCATGTCGATATTTCAAGGTATTGTCTATATTTTTCTGTGAATATATGGCTCTCTCAAGTCCCAAAAGGTTATATCCATTTATTATGTATCTTATTTGAAAATTTTGAATTCACTTTTTTACTTTTCATTTATTTAGAAGTCCACTTTTGAAAACTGTAAATGTAAAAGTTTTTGGAATCATTTTCGATGCCCAACTAACTACCTCTTAGAACTCATTTATCTGAAATAATAAAAAAGCTGCTAGAATGTATGGTTTTGTAGTTAAAAATTGCAGACTATCTTAGCATGTATGAAATATATGAGTTCTATATTTTTCGTATGTAATAAGTGTTTTTTTCCAATGACGAGAAAGCAAAGATAGACCCCGCCTTCCCCTTGATCAAAACAAACCGACAAGAACTAAATTTCATGCTATCACTTAGTTCTTGACGAGTTTTATGAATGAAACCATATGGAAATAGTAGGAAATTTTAACGAGCGTATAATACGCTGTTGCCAAATGATTAAAAGATTCTCCTATTGTGGGTTTTATTTGAGCTCAAATAGGTATATTTTTTTTCGCCGATAAATTTAGCCAGTGGGGGAACTGATGAACTTATGATTGACAGCTGGTGGAAGGACGTCATCAACCGGTTGGTGAATTATTTTACGATCTGTCTCTCGTTGACGTTGATAGAAATCAGAAATCCACCATGAATAAAAGAACATGATTTATGTCCAACTGGTAGGCAATTTAAGAACGCGATTCGGCTCAACCGGTGGTCTCGCCGGAGAAAAAAAGAATATACCTAATTAAACACATCGTTGGATTGCTCAAAATATATTCTAACCTCAAACTAGTCAAAATACTAATAACGACAAACATTACGAGAAAATTTTTCATAGAATGACAGCTAAGAGAGCTTCTATGACTTCGTATTCCTAATAATTTTCCACATTTTTATGAAGTACCTATTTACATAAATCGACCAGAATCCACGTAGCGAATTAAAAAATTTAACCGACACATGGATTGAGTTCGATTATTCAAGGCCGAGTTGGCATATTTTGTAATTGTATCCGTATCGAGATTTAAATGAAAACCGCAACAGAATCGAACTTGGAACGTGATTGTCAGTTTGACATAACTTAACCTAACTTTTGAGCTGTCCACAAGTGATTTGATTCTGGTTAATTTGAAAACATATTATACCTAACTATATTTTTTAAAATCATTATACGTCGTTAATTTAAGGTTTTCAAGATTTTTTTATGGATGGCTATGATTTTGTATGTGGACATATTTTTTAATTCTAAACATTTTTCTCTATTTTTCGACATACCCTTAAACGATTTTCAAATTTTTTTCCCTACCCTGTATGCTGTTTGACTCATAGCCATTCTAAGTGCATTTGATATGGTTATCTAACATGCACCAACTTTTGGCGATATTTAAATTTCGCTTGTACAATTAATGAAAATAATTCCCATTTGTTGCACACTTGTCTTAGGTTGCATAAAGATGTTTAACAATAATTAACAAACTAGTAACTTTCACTGCGACATAAATGACGTTGGTAGGCATTATTTTCTCACAATCAAAGTTGCTCGATTAGTAAATTAAAAATTCAGTTAACTGGGCCACTATGCTTGTGAAAAATTATTTCTGCCAATGTCATGTATGTCGCTGTCAAAGTTACTGGTTCGTTAATCACTGTTAAAAATCTTTATGCAACCTTAGACAAGACATAATCCACCACACTATATAAATATGTATGTATATATTATAAACCTAATTTTCTTATAACCTTTTTCATCCAATAGCTCTACTGCTATTGTATGTGACCAAATAAATAAATTGGTAGTAGCCAATCATATGTATTGTTTGCATTTTTAGGCAAGAACAGTAATGTCAAGAGATATAAAGATGAAGGAAGGCCTGGTAGTCCTCCAGCTAGTATAACAACATATCCAGAAAAGAAAGTTAATTTAAATCTGAACTCCAACATCACAGCTTCACCTAAAAAAGTTCCGAAGTCAATTAAAAAGGTATAATCAATACCATTATTTGAAAATATACCGCCGAAGAAATACTTTTCTCAAACAGGTTCTCCTATCAAGTTCCATATACAGGGTTATTCACGACGAGTATCCATAAGAACTTTTCGGACAACTTCTCAAAATATTTCGTTTTAACTTATGTTTAGATACATTTTTCAATGTACCCTCTTTAACCAATGTATTGATGTTTTTCTATTTCTACCGGTTATCCCGAAAGTGGCTGTCCCATGGTGGCTGTAAACATATTTTGTATAACAAGTCAAACGTTCAAGCTGAATAGTTTTTGAGATATTGGCATTTGAAAAATCATTTTTTTGTTACGTTGACAGGCTGTGGCATTTTACCGGTGCATCTTAGACAAAATACTTCCTATCTAAAAACTTTTATTTCTTAACTAAAAAATTAACTTTCTGTTAACTTGTTAAGTGGATGTCCAGTTAAACCGAAAGTGGTCCTCTTTTGAATGCCTAGAAAATAAAAAACCAACAGAGGAATGTGCAAGCCGTTTTTCTCTAAGTTGCTATAGCCTGTCAAAGTCCCATGTCATTCTTCAAAACCCAATATCTCAAGAATTATTCAATTAGGCAGCTTTACAGTTTGCAATTTTTCTTTCATGCAAAATTTTTTGCAGCAATTAGTATTACGGCAATAAATATTTCACTTCGTTTTACAGCGTGCACTGACTTGCCAAGGTCGTAGGTGATGTACCACTTGCCAACCCTTAAAGTAAACATATATTTGGTTGGGACTTACCCGCGCTTTTTGCAATTGAAATAAAAATATGGTCGGAGCTATATTTCTTGCAAGCAATACAAATTGCGCCAGCTGATCACTATCCTCGTTCTGTGCATACTCGCAGGCAATCTTTTCTTGCGTGAAAGAAAAATTACAAGCTGTAAAGCGGCCTATTTAGACGTATGACCTGTAACAAGATTTGTTTGAAATAAAAAAAAAATAAAAAAAACAAAAGAATAATCATTATATTTATAAAATTGACAGCTTCTTCATCATAACCGGAAGTGATGGGAAAAAAATATGTTTATTTGTATTATTAGTTAAAAAAAATTGTTTTCAGAATTTTCCCAAAAAGTCTAACAAACGCTCGTCGTGAATCACCCTGTATATATATAGGGTGATTCCTAGATTGATTCTTCTTTTTTGGCTGTGTATAGAAGGCATTAACATAAACAACATTTTCAAATACCTTTTTTTTAAACTAGGCGAGATACAGAAGTAAAAAACCCAAGTGCGGGCCTGATCATCAAAACGTAGCCTGCTATACTTTATATTTTTTTGTCTTATTAGTCATGCAATTTACGGGTCGTTGGTCAGTTATTTGGCAGTACGCTGCGGTGTGTTTTTCTGAAGCAAGTTAATTTTAAATTTGAAAACATTGTTTAAGTTAGGCAGGACCGTATTTGATCTATAGTGTAATAATCATTTATGAAAGAACCTTATTTTTGAGATTTTAGAAAAAAGGTATTTGAAAAGGTTGTTTATTTTAATGCCTTCTATACACAGCTAAAAGGGAAGTACTTATCAACGTAGGAATCACCCTGTATGTATAAATCGGTGCTGGGCAGTAATTGCCTCGATAGTGTTTCGAGCACAGTGCTTGCAAACACTTTTAACATACAGTGCTTGGTAATTGAATTTCGCATTTCAAGCCATTTAAGGTGCTTACAAGCACGCAAGATCACTCAAAATTACTTTCCTCGGTAATTGGTAATTGCAAGCAGTTAAAATTTCCAAAGTGCTTGATGCTGGCAATTACTTTTTCAAAGGGCTTGGTGCTGGAGGTACCTTTTTCGAGTGCTTTGCCCAGCTCTGGTATAAATAAAGTTTGTGTAAATAACATTTTATAAATTGTTTATGTTTTAGGTCGATTTAGGAGCTGCAGCTAATTTCGGTCGTGTAACGACACAGAGCCCACTTCCAAGGCCGCCAAGTGGTGGTGGCAATGATTTGTTCGACGACTTTGATCCTCGAGCGGGAGAAATAATTGCACCCGTTACCAATGAATTCGGTGATTTTGAAGCAGTATTCAATAGTAATACCGTGGCTCCAGTGGCAAAGAGTCAGAGCGAAGATGATTTTGCCGATTTTAGTTCTGCATTTTCAATATCTGGCAGGTAATTACAATAATTCACAAACAATAAAGTACATAGCAAATTAACAGAAGAATCTGTAGGAGCTGATGCTGTACGCAGGTTTTTATTATTGTCAGATCTGGTCTTAACGTGCGGGTCCAAAGGTCACTGATCATATGCGTCAAATCAGACAACACAGAGGCTATCAAAATGTTGTGAGATTATTTACAAATATACCGAAGGAAGGAAAAATAGTTTCATTATTTTAGCTATCGCGAAGATGGCCACATATACCTAATATTATTAGTTTTGTAAAAATTATGTACAGGAGAGTTGAAAAAGTTACAAAAAAATTATATAATCGTTAATTATATACCTACTGTGCCCTTTAATTAAAAACGACAATAATAAACAGTGCAATTTATTTTAACAATTTTACTACTAAAACCTAAAAATACAATGGCATTTTAGTCTGATAAACTATTTTGATAATATAATCCACGTTTCGTCTAAAAATACCACTTTTCTAAATTTCGATTTGTAATTGTCCGTATATTTTTTTTAAAACTGAACACGCTGACTCACTATCTGTGGCTGCTCACATAAAAATCTTCGGTTACAGTCTTTTTTATAGCGAAAACCTAAATTTTTTAATAATTTTGGTAACGATTCAAGTCCAATTTCCAAAACACCCCGAATTTTTAATGTTTTTTGTAAAACTGGAAGAGTTACATTGGTTTTTGATTTGTATAAATCGTAAATCACATTTCGAACTCCAATTTTAATATTTTCGCTTACATCCTCAGTCTTTTGCTTTCCTCGTTTACACTTTTTAGTATTCTTGGGTATTATGTTATGTTTTGTTTCATGCACAATTTTCTGCACAGTCCTTAAACTAATTCCCAGTGCTTTGGCTACTGTTTCCTGAATATTGGTTGGCGAATTTCCACTTTTTCTTTCATTTTCGAAATAGTTTATCAGATTAAGTACCATTTTTTTTGATTGGGAATGCAAAAACCCAGAAAATTGTTTCATTTTGTCACACACTGTCAAAGTCACAAAACTGGCATATTTAAAATAAAACGTAGCTGGTGCTATTATAAGCTTTTTTAGAATCGCTGGAAAGTAAATACGTATCCTTTTTTTTCATGTCAAAATGGAATAAGTCTGTCTCATTTATCTTACGTATTTTATTTAGAGGGTAAAATTAAACGCAAGTAAAGAAAACAAAAACTGAGAGTATGTCTTTCTTGAATCGTATGACACGCACGATAAGACCAGATCAGACTATAATTAGAATTTAAATAAACAATTATAATATTATACAATAAAAAACATAACACTAAAATAAAATTATACACCACACAACATACCTTCCTTACCAAACCATCAAAGTAAAAAACAAAGTTAGGCAAAAAAAAACAAAAGAACCAATATATTGTCAGTGGTATGCAGCCAGCGTTTTGTCAACTTGTTCTTCCGTGTATATCATCTCGGGGAGTAAGAGCATGCGCAATATGTGGTATAAACAAGAAATTTTGACCATGTTCTTTTCTGTGTATGCCATGGCCATATCATTCCTCTGTGCCTTGGTCGCTTTTGTGTCGTTAATTTTTTGTGATTATTCTCGTGTATTTTTGTAGAATTTGTACGTGTTTTTATTGCAAAGAAACTATTTAAGGCAATTTAAAAAGGTACTTAATAAATAAGGTCGAACACTCTCGTTAACCAAGTTTGATTAATACGAATTGTACAAGGGGTCCAAAGTTTAGTGTGAAACTTTGCGAACTTTAAATCAATTTATTTTTCTTATTTCAAATTGGAACTCTGTATATTATTATGTCATTCGACGTAGAATTAAAAATCAAACATTTGTTCTAATTACAACCCTATCGCAATTTCTAACGCTTCAAGACTTATTTGCAGAAAACTCATTTTATCAACTATTCCAACAGTCATTATTATGAATTAATATCGAAGGTGGCTTTGCAAAACAATTTATTGGTATTAAAATTTATTAAAGTGACAAAAGCCCATTTTGACTTTAGTTATTATATTGTTTCAAATATTGTTAGATTATAATTAATTATTTAAGCTATATTATTTTTTTTTAATTAAATAAAGATATAATTTTCATATTAGGAGCATGCGAAAAAAATTATTTTTTGTCACTTTAGTAAACGTTATTACCAATAAATTGTTTTTCAAAGCCACCTTTGATATTTATTCATAATAATGACTGTTGGAATATGTAGTTGATAAAATTAGTTTTCTGCAAATAAGTTTTGATACGTTAGAAATTGCGTTAGGGTTGTAATTAGGACAAATGTTTGATTTTTAATTCTGCATCGAATGGCATAATAATTATATACAGGGGTTCCAATTTGAAATATAAGAAAAATAAATTGATTTAAAGTTTGACACTAAACTTTGGACCCCCTGTACACTTCGTATTAATCAAACTAGGTTAAAGACACTGTTCGACCTTATTTATTAAGTACCTTTGTATAATTTTAATAACTCGGCATCATTTTTATTTTTTAATAATTTTTAAAACCAGTGCAAAACTGATTTTTCTTAGTGTTTACTTTTTTTCGCCTGTAATACCAAACTGATTTCATTAAACTTTTTGGGGTATAAATGCAACTATAAGAGACATCCAAATAAGTAAGAATATATATAGCATGTAATCTAAAAAAAAATAGATCCTTATGACGTCACACTTTTTTGGAACATCCTGTATAAACAAAAATATTTTCCTTAAATGCGCCCTAGCCTACAGATAAAGTCTGCAAAATATCAAAATCCTAACTTAATTAATAAGTGAGCTATAGAAGACGGGAAGTGAGGTACAGGACCCTGTATACCGGCCCTGTTCAGTATTTACATGACCTACAAAATGATGTGAAATGTGCAAGTTCTGAATTCCCTTTTAGTCCTCCATCGGAACACAAATCTTATACATGCTATTAGCGATATATTGGGTATATATGGGACACGGTCCCCCTCGATAAGAAAATTAAACATATACCTTTTGTTTTCTGAACTTTCGCGTGAAAAAAAGACTACTGAGGGAGAGGGATTTTGAGTAGCATGCATATTTATAAAGTATGTTATAATAAGTATAAAAGTTATTTAGCTATTACTCCTTCCCCCAATTCGTTATTATGATGTTAAATCAAAAACTTCCTTAGTAGTATAAAGCTGTATAACAAAATGTTTGTTATAAAATTCTCATAAAAAAGCATGTAGTTTTAAAATTATATTGCATGAGTTTCTGTTATGTCCGCTTCACACTAGGACACATTGCACATTTTGACACATCTTCGTAACTATCTCCGTTTGCGGGGCCACCCCAATACGCACACGAATTTATAGCACCCAGTATAATTTGCATTTAATGAAATATTAATTAATCCACCCTTATTCCCTGTTAAATAATAAAAAAGTGCACACGTTCAAAATATGAAGATTTAATTATTTGAAAGTTTCAGCATTAAACCGATGAAAATAAGGGTACTCTTACTCGAAGTTGATTTATATTCATAACTTTTAACATATTCCACTGAGGCTGTTTTATTTTTGTTCCAGCACTACGCCTTCGAGTCTAATAACTTCACCAGCTACACCAACCGTACTACCAAATGTTATTCCTTCAAACATGGGAGCAACTAATCAAAATCTTCTATTGGGAGGACCTCCAATTCATCCGCCTAGTTTACTAAGCGGGGTCCCTTTGCAAACAAACAATAGTATGGGCGGCAATTTATTAGGAGGTTTTGCAGTAGCTCCTATCCCCACACAGGTTCCTATGATGGGAGTGGCTCCTACCAAGAAAAGCGGAGATGATTTGTTAGGAGACTTAACCAATTTTGATAGTTTGAGTATACAGCCTAATTCCGCGATGGGCAACGTGAATAACAATAATATTAATGATGGACTGTTGGGTAATACTGGACTCTTGGATAACCTAAATGGTAAGTAATGATAGTGCTTTTAGTTTTATTTGTGACAAGTCGTCCGTAGCAAAAGAACTTAGTTACATTGAATTCCAAGACAAAAATATTGGCATTGGATTCTATGAGCATGCCCGAAAAATACGAGTCTGTATTCTATTGCATGAAACAGGTACAAGAGTAATAGATTCTTGAAGGCTTAGGTATTTTCTTGACTATTTTTTTTTAATGGTTTTGGTCCAAAAGTTGGCACAAAAATTTTTCTGTCGCTCTTAAATGCAAGGAAAATTATTACTATAGGGCGATTGTGTAATGAGAAGTTTACCTCTATAAGTAACCTAACGGTGTTTATGGCGATTAAAAAATCGATTACAGAATCGCATAATTAGTAACTTTTCTTCTTTAAACTACTTTTTTATTCAGAAATCATATTCATAAAGGCAGTAGTAAGGTATAGGTTATTTAAAGAAAATTATATCGTTTTGAAAACTCTATTTTAAAGGGTGTGGTTATCATCCTGTTTATAACCAACCTAACATATTATATTTAAACATTTATATTCTTGTAATGGACTAATTATTCTTGAAGCAGTTAAAATTTCGGGAAATTCATAGAAATTTCCCATTGCAGATGAAAAGAAACTCACGGAAAAACCTCCACGACGAGTAAATACTGTAAGACAAAGAACAAAGGTAGAATTAGAACTAGAAGAACTTACAACCTGCGCGATAGACCACCTACAGAAAATGGAAAAACTGTCGTCTCAAGGTGACGTAGACAAAGTTTTGGAACTATTAGGAGATCTCCTAAAACATCTTCCAGAACCTCTCAATATCCAAAAACTTATGGGATTAGAAGATGTGTCCTATGAAAATTATGCACAAAACTGTTTCACGGTGCTTTTAGAAGAGTTGGTCAGATTATTCGATCATAGCTTTCCTTTTCAAGATAGCAAGATCTATGAAGATTTCGGAAAAATTTTGACTCTTGAAGATGCTGATTTCTTCGAGGGTAGTTTAAAAGTTCTAATGGAAAATATCAAAAATAGGCAAAAAACTTTAAACGTAGTCGGTTGTCTACAAATGTTAATGCAGTCTGAAGGGTTATTCACCAGCATAGTAGTAAATGCTTACTCTATAGACCAGGAATCTTGGGGCAGCATTGTGAAGTTGATAACATCTCTACCAGCTCGAGTGGCGAATGTATTGGAGAAGAATACGCCAAGTTTTTTCTCCAATAAGATATTTTCTAACTTGTTGATTTATAACTTCTTAAAAACTCTTGAATTTTTGGCCCAAACAATATTGATTGAACCAAGTCTTAAGAATAAGGTTAATTTTGAAAACCTAGCGCTTATTTTAAGTAAAATTGTTATCAATTTTAATGAAAGGACAAATTGTTATGGCCTAAATAACTTTGTTGATATCGTGGCTCTAATCACAAATAAGCCGTCAGAAAAGTTGGGTTTATATCGGGGGCTGTTGGGTAGAATCTTTGAAAATTTGGATAGAGGTGCTATAGAAATACTTGCTAAAGCATTTATAATAAGAATCGATCCTAAAAAGTACTTAATAACGAACGTGTTTGGCAAATCTTTAATCAAGAACGCGAATTGGAAATACATTTTATGTACAAAAATACCGTTGCTAACCTATTTCGATAAAAACCAAAAAAATCTCGTTACAAATCTGGTTTTATATCTAGGATGTGCATCCCATACAGATCTAGTAAAATTACTATTCAATTTAATTTCTATATGGTCGGATAAGTCGTCTATTAAACATACCAGCGTGGAACAACATCTAATTATTTCAAAGTTTATCATTTGTATTATCAATTGCTTAAAGAATATCGGCCTTACTGAACATGAGCGAAAGCAAATAAAGGATAAGGTTTATCATGGTGTTCCAGTTCATTTAGAAAGTTCTGTAGACGTAATAAGGTACTCAGGCATGAAGACTGGAGAGATTGTAATTAATTTTGTATATCAGGAAGAAGCTGAAAATACTGATAATGAGCTTAAATTTGATTTTGAAAATCTTAAAGGAGAGTGTCGACAGGCTGTTGATTCGCTACATTATTTCGCTGATCTTGATTTTGTCGAACTGTATAAAACCAATAAAGATTTTGTAGATAAAGTAGAGGATATTTTACTTCAGCTGCACGATAAGAATAAGATTTTCATAGAATACATCCCCCCCGAACGAACATTTAAAGCGAGTAATCAGGCAGAACAAAAGAATGAAGTGATCTTGTCAAACTACACTAAACAAAAAAGTTATGGTATAACCATAATAGACACCAATCTAGAATTAGATTCAGATGATGAGTTCGAACCTTATGATCTGTCAAATGATGTAAAAGTGTCAAATAAACAATCACCCGCCTATTTAAGAGATTTAAGGGACAATTTGCTAGAAACGGATGACCCTGATATATTTACTTTGAGCCTTAAAAACTGTGAAAATCTTGTCAATCAACAGTTACCCGACGATGACGCAAGTATTGGACTTGAAATATTGGAGATATTAATTTCTTTAGATGCGAAATTCTATGTTGAAAATTTTGACACTTTAGTGTTTCAAAGTTGCGTGGCTATAACTTGTGTATATCCAGCTGTATATGCGGAGTACTTGTGTAGAGAAATTCATGCAGATATTGGAAAGTATTCCATCGTTCATAGAATACTAATGTTGGATGTTTTAAGACAGGCTAGTAAAACTATGTCAAGTCTTACACCAGAAGTCAAAAAAGAAGTTCAACTGAAACATAAAAAGTTAAAAGAGGAAGCGCAATCCGCTTCTGATGTGATAAGGAAAAGATTAGAGAGTAAAACTAGGTACTTTCACAAGCATAATATGTTAATAAAACACGAACAAAGAAATAAATTTGCGGAAGTAGCAGGGTATTTCTTTTTCCCTCTCCTTTATGGCTACAACCAAAATAAACTTCTGACTCAGCCAATAACAAAAGATAATGACGACAACCTCTTGCTAATCCATTTCATTGAAACTTTAGCAATAGTGATGTTTTGCTCTCAAAACTGTAATATAGCCCCGCGTATGGCTAAAGAAGGTCTACATTTCTCTTGGTTTATTCGTTACCACAAGGATGTTAAAGTTAGAATGGCGATATTAAATCTTATAGGAGCAACAGTCATGGTGGTACCTCAAACTATTCTTATTCATGACTTTATGAACGAGCTATTTGAAATACGATTATGGTTAGCAGATTTGTTAAGCCCTAATGTTAACAAAGGAGAACCAAATTTAGAATGTAGGCAATTAGCGGCTTGCACTATGGCACTTATTGAAAACGTTTTGAAAAGTGATGTTGAAGATATTGAGTAATGAAAGAATATTGAAAATTTGAAAACTGAAAACATGAAAATTTCTAGAAAATGTTTTACTTGTAATTTTGTCTGTGGTTGATCTAAACAGAACTCCACGAAATTTCTACATTTTTTCTTGGAAAAGGAATTATTTTGCGAAATTTGTAAAACGTGCCTGTTAAACTTTTTAAAGTGTTTTAACACGCGATTATGATAGTACTTAATTTTCTTTAACGTCTAGATAACAGTCGATTTTAACAAAATTTGTATTACCTATTAATCGACTCTGCCAAGGTTTCGAAATGTCCACCATCCAAATCCTTATTCTGTATATTATGGACAAAACTTTGATGGACTCACAGCAGCATCATTCAGTAACTCACAAATGCGTATTTCAATATGGGCTATAAATGTATTTAAAATTAATACGATTTAATTTTAGTAAACTTAAATTTTTGTACTATTTCATTTGTGTAGTTTAATAAATAAAAAAAGTTTTTATTTGTTTATTGAATTCTATTTTATTTCGTTTTTTAGACTGTTAAGTAATTTCCTAAGACTTGATATTTAACAACTTGATTTAGCCAAAACAGATATTTTTCACAGATAATCTAGGTTTAATTTATGTTTAAACCAGTAGTAATTACACAGCCAAAAAAATGAAAAATGAAGACCGAAAAAGAACACGAATAACATTAAGAAAAAAAAGTGGGATATTGGAATCATAAATAAATGTATTTCTTTTTTAAAACAGCAATATAGTTATTTGAAAAATGATGATTTTCGAACGGTCACAGAAACAATGCAAAACCTATTTATAGGATAATTTAGCTAACATTAACACATCATCTGTCCATTTAGGCTTTCATTTAATATCCTTATTTTTTATTTATTAAGCTGCAGTTTTTATAAAGGAATCTTTAAACTTTATTATCTGATACATTTATCATTTTTATTTGTATTTATTGTTATGTAATGTTTTAATTACTTTTAATAAACCTAATTTTCCTCAAAATGATTTTATTTTAGTAAAAAAAAAGAACGATATTTACTAATTTATTGAAGATACTCCAGATGGCTTCCACCTGACGATAAAATAAAGCTTTTTTATATACTTCATTTTAAATTATTTATTCTCAACTAACTAAAGTTATTTACAAGGAAGGTTAAACTAACTTACCTATCTATCATATAACTAAGTAAGTATTTTTGACAAATAATAAGTTTAAGAACTAATAAAAATATCAAAAGCGAAATAAATACAATTCTGATGTACCTATTATAATTTTACTTTTTTAAAGACTTCTTAAATTTTTCCAAACTTTAAATGTCTAATCCCTAAAAATTATTATATACAGTATGCCTACTTAAGTTGTAGCCTATGGAAAACTTTTTTTAATATTTATTTTAAGAAAAACAGTTATTTTTCATAAAAAGTTCCGCATGAGCCAAAATTTAAAATGAAATAATCAGACATCAATTTTCTGCTGTAATATACGAGGTTTGGCAAAAAACATGAATTTTGGCTAAGAGTAAAATACCTTTACATTTGAAAACATTGAAAATTGTTGTCGTCACAAGTCGCAAATACATAATAACAGAAACAAAAAATAGGGAAGGTCTGTTATTAATTAAGCGTGACAAAAAATTCGTTTTGACAACCTTTGTAATTTTGAAGAACTTTAATTTCACGTGTTAAAAGTGATTAGTCGGAACATATTTTAAAAGTAATGACCATTTTGATTTTTTTAAATCAACGACTTGACTCGAACCAAAAATTACGTCAGAAGCTGTGACTTGCATCCATCCAGTAATTGTACGGACTTTACTCTTGAGCCAAATTCATATTGTTTAAAAAACCTCGTATGGGACTGCAAAAAATTAATATCTAATGGTTGAATTTTAGGTTTTAGACTATACAGAATTTTTTATGAAGAATAAATGTTTCCTTAAAATTAACAATAAAAAAGTTTTCCATATGGCTACAACGTAAGTAGACATACTGTATAACTATTCTGTTATACAAAATTATCCTTTTTCCAACTTACTCTTTACTAAGAAGTAATAAGATCGTTATTATTTCGCGTATGATGTTGGTATAATGAATTAATATGTTTCCGTGTAATATACAAATATCATTAAGTCGTATTCACTAAGGGATTCTATATTTACAACCGTCCTAAATTGATAGTTCTGGGTTTAAAATGACAAGTGTCGTCTAAATTTTGTATTTATTTTGAATTATCAGAACCCCAAATCGAAATCAGATTTTGTAATTTAGAATAAATTACAGTAAAATATATATTTTTTAAATGCCTAAAAGGTATGATATGTCTTGCTCTATATAAAACACCAAAATATATAGGTTAAATATAATTTCTTAAATGTTCAATGTGATTTTTCCAACTTAAATTTTGGTCTAAATATAATCTTAAAAACTTCATGCTTTTAGCAAAGGTATTTAATTTCATTATTTTGATATGTTATTATTGGATCAATTTGCTTGATCATTGATTGGGGATTTTTAATAATAAACATAAAAGATGATTTTGTAAAATTTAATGACAATTTGTTTAAATTTAGCCACTGGATGATTATATTTAAGTCATATTTTATGTTACAATAAATTTTGTAGATATTATTATTAAAATATTCAATAGTGGTATCATCTGCAAAGAGTTTGACATTACCTTTTAACTTTAAAATTGAATTAATATAAACAAGTGGCCCCAGAGTACATCCTTGTGGAACTCCACTGTAATTGTACAACTGTGTTCGTTTACATAAATAATACCTTAAACCTTTTAATCATGCTTCTTGATGCTGCGATTTTTTCTGCTGGCACTGCAACACATTTGCAATTTTTTCCAGGAACTCTGCTCACTCCATCCCCCGTCCAACCCCTTCAACCAATGTCTTCCAGCACAAACAATGCGACACCCACTGCAACTTCTGCCAATAAAACTCTACCTGTTGGCTCAACATGGGTAAACTCGGGTAAGGTGAACATAGATTTAGATAACTTATTAAACACCAAACCCAAGACGGCACCCTCGCCGAGTATGAACCAGCTAGCCAGCACTCCTACTTCTCCTATTAACCAGCCTAGGCCCGGCCCTGGAATGAACCCAGGTTTTGGGGGGAATCTCGCATTTAATAATATGCAAGGGGGCTTTCCACAGCAAGGTAACCAACAATTCTTCGCGGGGTTCAAGTGATTTTAAGGCCAAGGACGAAAAGTCATTTACACTTGTAAAAATTAAAAATGAAGGTGTAGCCGCAGAGTATTTGTAATTGTAATAGCAAAATAGACTGGCGTATGAAATCAGTGTTAAGGATCCCCCAAACCAACGCGGTGTGTCGGTAGCGGTGGACACCGAGCGGTAAACCGCGTTTCTTCTGTTTTGGCTATTCACACCGGTGCGGCGATCTATTGTTCTGTGAATATAACCAGCAAAGTGATGTCAAAAAACAGCCCTCGAAATCAGCACTGCAGAGCTCTAAGAACAGTGCAGACTGCGATGTCTAAATAAAACGCTGTCACAGCGGGACACACGAGTTCGACTACCGCAGCTGTTTGGATAGCTCAATTTATCGCTGTCGTCTGTGGCACCGCGACGAAACCTCAGCACCGCGTTGGTCTGGGGGATCCTTTAAAGGGTATTTTTTTAAATTAGTATTATGTTGATTAGAAGGAAAAAGTGGAATTAATGCCTTGCAAGTGATTTTAGTTTTATTGGAACAGCCGTAGCAAGAATTTTTTTCGTGAGGGGGAGGTCCGAGGATCAATGAAAAATATACACTAAAGGCGGATTCAGAGAGTAATGGGGAGTCGCTCTAAGGGACAAGGGGGTTTACAAATGGTTTTAGAATACGGACAGTAGTAGTTCGAAAGATTAATGGTGGCCAACTTTTAAATTTAGAATCGAAATATGGTAAAAAAAGAATATTTATGCCCTGAGGGCATATAAGCTATAGAACGCCCTTAAGAGTTAGGGCTAGTGACGCATTCGCTATATCATTTTTTCATCAATATTTCGTATTATCTAAAACACCCGCCTTAGGGTAGCAATTACCTAATGAACGACTCGAATCAAAAATTACGTCAGAAGCTGTGACGTGCATCCAACCAGTAATTGTACGGAATTTAACCCTAACTCTTAAAAGAGCCTGTTACCAACTTGCTAAATGTTTATAACGTCGTTAAAATACATAATTCTATGATAAATCTAGCCTATAGTTAATAACATTGTCATCATGTACGCAAATTTGCAAATAATTATATTGTTTACATTATGTTTTTGTGTTGGTATATAAGAAAATAAACGAACACATTTACATACATGTCATGTTTAACGTATAACACTAAGTATGAATTCTACTCTTTCCTTTACTACAACCTTTTTTTTATATTTTTTTTTATGGACACATATCAATCATACTTCAATAATAAGCACATTCATATATAACAAGGTATAATATAATTTAGTCTAAACGTAACAGCTAGCAGGCTGTTAAAAAAAATTAATACGAAAATATTTTATATCTTCCAAAGAATAATTTGTGTGTTATTGTTATTAAAATACTTTTTTTTAACGCTTTTTATTAATTTATAAAATAATGCACATAATTTTGTATATACTAAGTCAAATGCTCATATTTTAATATTGGGTGCTGGGTAAAAATAATTTTTTAGGTATTTATTTAAAATTTAGTCATATACTTTTAAAATTTAGCTGTAGTTTTGTATGGTTACTGTATAAATAATGGTAAGGTAATACCCCAATAACATAAGTCAAACTTAAGTAGGTATCTTCAGAGAAATGAAAACCTAGCCGGCATACATCTTTATTTTAAAAATATTGTGGAAAATATTCCCCATCGATAACGTATTCGCTTCGAAGGCTATTTTAGTTATTTATGTATCAAGGGTACTAAGTAGATGATTATGCCCTGAGGGTGACATTGTTACAAAGCAGAGGGCCTCTGGCCCGAGGGTTCGTAAGTCGCCCGAGGGTATATATCTATAGTACCAGTGGTACATACAAACTTTTATGTCATACCAGTTCGTAAATATTTTTTAAAATTTAATTCGGTTTACCAATTTTTTATTTTTACCTGCGACATTAACTTAAATTTATATTTTGTTATTTTATTAATAAAGAATAAGTTAATCGAAAACTGTTTTTTTGGGTCTTAATGCCCGCGCGGGCCATAATGTGTACTTTATGCCCATGCGGGTCATTATGTAGATGGTATCTAAGGTATAAAAACACAATAATGTACTGGTATGACATAAAATATTGACATTTTGTGAATATCTTTTGACATTAGTCTGTCCAAAATTATTGTGAAATTTTAAGAAAAAAAATCTCTACAAATCAGGTTGTATACATACCTCTACTATCTTGCAGATCTTTTGGGTGAACATTGGCTTGCGAGTATACCCACTGAAACTTTGATTGGTTCGGTATGTTTGTTTGCGTGGCCTCGGGTGCCAAGTGAAGCTTGTACGTGAAAAATGGTGAAGCTTTTAACTGAAATTAATTCAGTAACATAAAATCTATCGATTCTTTGAAAAAGATTCAAAAACATGGGTACCTTTTTTATTCAACTTTTCTTTGCGTTGATAAAATAACTTTTCTATCTTAATGGTGGGGACACGAGGGGGGGGGGGGGATAAAACTGCCCGCTCCCAATCCGCCATTGTAACTATTACCGATTAATTTTTTTCGCATATTACTTAACAGAAATATAAAGTGGGTGATATACCATTTTTTATGCCCTTTCCGCAAGAAATATACATGTGTTTGCATTAATAAAAAGGGTAAAATTAAAGGAAATGTAAATAGACAAAAGTATCCGTAATTTTGGATTTTTTCAAGGAATATGGGTTGATTCTTTGTTACCGAATTAATTCCAGTAAATAAATTCATCGTCATCATCCTTTTATTTAGAGATTTTTCCTATCAATATGTTTTATAATTGCTATTATTATCACCAGACTAATACCAATTTTTGTGGCCTTTGATCTTAAATAACTTTCAAAGTAAACATGATTTCGATACATGATGGAGACATTTTACACGTTATTTATATCGTTAAAATAAAGCTTTATGCAAAGTCAAGGTGTTTTAATTTTTCCGAAGAATGAAACTAATAAATGTAATTGGGGTTCAAGGGAAATTGTGCATTGCTTCCTGTAAGTCAGATTTGCCAAGAGCTAAGTAGAGCAATATTTTTTATTATTAGACGAGCGCTGTTAATGTTCTGTTAAGTTTTTATTAAAATTAAAAATATGTTTTTGAATATATTATTGTTATAAAATTTTTAATTTTAATGTTGCGATCGGGTTTAGTCAAGCACCAAAAATCTTTTGTTTGTTTGATATGTGTTAAAGCGCTTCACTTGTTTTGAACCAGGACCTCATTGGTCAACTCGAGTCGAATCCGAATATTTTATCATAAAATAGTATTTAGTTTGTTGAAAACTTTTAACTTTCATTGTCGTGATAGATTTGCTCGACCAAACATAGAATAACAACCTCGTCTTAAGGCCGTTTTACATTGGGTGCAAATTTTCTCATTTAAAACGACTATTTCTTGCACTAGGACCTATATGTAAAATGGCCAAGTGGTTGACAAAATTGCAAAAGATTTTTGGTGGTATTTATCAGATTCGCAACTTTGTTTTACACTTCTCTAATAATATTACTGTAATTGATAAGGGAAAATGTACCTCTAAAAAGTAATAAGCCTCTGTGTAGCGAATTATATGATTTGGATAGAAAATTTAAAAACAGATACTTAACAAAAACCGACGTGCCTTGATAGAGAAAAAAACAGAACATGCAATTAAAGGTGTATTTAGGTCGTAGTATACGTTCAATGTTCAGTTTGGAAATATTCCCAAGCTCAAGCTCAGTTGTTGTACAGCCCTCCTAATGAAATAAAAGAGTTGTAAGTCTAATAAGCCGTTTTATTTACTTACTGTTACACTATCGTATGTCCAAATAGGTATTTTGATAAAAACTTACATTATACAACAAATGTACTCCACAAGTTACATAAATAAACGAATGGATTTTCATCATTTTAAATAGTTTTGAATGAATAAAAAAGTGAAAACTATCTAAATCCCTTGCATTATATTTAAAACATATCTAATTTGTCCACTTATACATGATATCAACATAAAATTTAGGTATTTTATTTAAAAAATTTTGTTAGAATTTATATTTATAAAAAATATGTTTTTAAGGGTTGTGACCGATTTATTGTGGTAGTGCCATGGCCCCGTGCCAACAAACCAGTCAGTGGCGGCTTTTGGTAAAAATTTTAAGGTGTTCTGCAATTTTTGCAGAAGAAACCTATTTTTTATAATATAAGTCTCCTACCTTCTTTTCTGTTCGCAAATTTTGTAATCACTTTGTCATTAAAATTGTACTTCGAAGATTAACTTATTTTCAATAGATAGCATGGAATGAGATGTTAAACGATCTTAGGTTAATTTTTTAAATAAATGTTTCTATTAAATTTGTGTGTAACTTTTCCCTCTGCTTACATAAGATTTTTCAATAATAATATCTGGTAATGGTCTACCTTAATTGGATATTTTCTTCTTATGAATATTTGAAAAATCTCTTTACATTAATTCAATTAAAGACCACTACACAGTTAATAATTGTCAGCGATAGACAAAAACAGAATCACACGCACGCACTATATTATTTTTATTCTGAACACTCGTAACCTAGAAAGTCGCGTAAAAATTCGATGCAAACAACCGATAATACCCAATACCGCGCTAGACTAAATGCGGCGAACTATCCACTTAAATCATTAGACGGACATAGGGGGAGCGGAGTACATCGTGGGTGGTTCAAGGAGCTCGAAGAGCACGTTCGTGACTGTACTTGAGTGATTCGGACGTCGCTTGTAGCTTTTTATCATTTACAACGGGAATCGCGAGTATTATATTTGCTTTTTGGAAATAGAAAATATTTTATTTAGATTACTATTTTTTTTAGCTGTTTTTTGCTTATGCACCAGTCGCCAGTGAAACCAGTTACAAATTTGGACGTCGTCAAATATAAGCGATAAATTTTTTACATTGGATCGTTTCTCTTGATTTAGTTTTTCTGTGCTTTACTAATAAGTAAACTTGGCTCAGATATCGTATAAGTTGTTAACTATAAAAATTGTATACTTTCACTTTTTTATTTACATCCCTCTACTATGAAAATATTTCCGACATAAAACACTTTTCTTAAAACTTACATCTCTAATAACATGATAAAGGTCAGATCCCCACAGAGCATAATTTGTATTTTTTAACTTTGTGTCTGTACTTTATTTTTTAAACTATATATTCATATTAATATTGAGTTATGTATACGTAGTTTACAGGATATAAAGATGATGAAACATTGAAAAATACCAATTGAAACTATTCGAATTTTGTCCCATAGTTGCCATGTTAGTAGCATTTTTGCTAAACTTATGAATAAAAATAGTAGAAGAAATACATAATCTACATACTATATATTTTGTATTTCTTTTTATGAAACTACCGTTTTTCCCTAACACAAGTTTTTTGACCAATTGAATTGAAAAATTTAATGGCAATCTTAATCAAATTTAGCTAAAAAAAATACCTTAAATTATTGTTTTTCTTTTATGTCCGTGTGTGCACTACCCTTTTCTATGACTAGTTTTAAACTCTCCATACCTGTAAAGATTGTAAAAAAATAAATACCGAATTTATTGCTGGATGGTTGGCAACACCGCTTTCGCCTCCCTGGCATTTCTCTCAGTGCCAGTCTTTGAGCATAATAAATGTTTATTTTATATATGCAAATCCCACCCGAACGTAACGTTGTGTTACTCAACATTGTTTCACGAATATATATTTTAATAATAAAGTATCAAGTTTGGAATATGGAAATTTCGGCATTTTCTTAATATTTAATTGCCCCCTCCTATTTTCAAAATAGCGCATGTGGAGATCCAGTGTATTCTAGAAAGGTGGTGTATTAACTGATATTAGTCACAGAATGACCACAAAAAGTTAGTGTTGAATTTTCTTTCTGGCCAATTGACAATAAACAATATTTCTTAGGCTATTTAAAACGGTAGGAATAAAATGTGGTTAAAACTGAAATACTGATTTTTGGAAATATTGTTGAATAAATACAACTCTGTGCACGTTAGTCTGATAATACACCAGCCCACTAAATTATAAATCTTGATATATGTAGCGTCAAAAATATAAAAACTAAATTAAACAAAAAAAAACAAACATTTTTGTTATTCTGCGTCTGATTGCAACTTGTTCTTCTTCTTTTTCTTCTTCTTAAGACCTTCCGATGGTGCCTCTGTCCCCCCTAAAATGTTTTTCGTATTTAAAAAACAGCGATCAAGCAGAAAAAAATACTTTTTAAATATAGGTATGAGGGCAAAAAATTTTGTAAAGGGCGACTGATTACTGATTTTAGGGGCGACCCAGTTACATTAAAATCTCTTGCTTATTACTTACCTGCACTATCATCCAAAGTATTATTAGCAGATTCGGACTCACTCTTCTTTTTTTTCTTTTTCTTCTTTTCGCCATCAGCTTAAAAAATAATTAAACAGGATTACTAAACAAGCTAAAAATAATACAATGATATAAACTTTATTAAGTTTTAAATATCATCAGGCTATTGGCGAAATCAAGATGTTTTTGTTTTTTAGGTGCTTCAGAATTTTCGCCATTTTTAAATTAAAAAAGCTGATAAAACCCTTGAACTATCTTGTAAATATAAGTCTGGACCGGTGGAACAAACCCGAACCACCACCGAGCAACACATAGAATAAGGGCTCTGATCACTTCGCCGCGCAATTATTTGTTTTTATATGAACATAACTTTTTTTAAATCGAATATAACCCTTGTATTTATTTTTTCTGGTAATTCTGGGGTGTATTAGGTTACGCCAATAAAAAACTCATTGTTATGGTAACAAAATTTCGTATGTCTGTATCGTACTTTTTCGAGTTTTCCTATTTATTAAAACACCATTTTTTATAATGCACATAGCACATATGTACAACAGTTCACCATAAAACAACTCCAAGAATGTTTTAATAAAAGGGAAAACTTGAAAAGGTACGATACAAACGTACGAAACGTTGTTACCATAACAATGAGTTTTTTTTATTGGAGTAACCTAATCCACCCAAGAATTACCACAAAAAGTATATATAGTGTCACTTTTTCTTCAGATCGTTGGATTTATGTATTTTCATAAAATCTGATTAGGAACCAGTACCTGCTTCAGCTTCTAAGTTAATATTATTTATTTAAACTTAAGACGCCCACTCATTAACCTCAGGCCTTATACCTTTATAACCTGTTGTTTTTTAAATTTCTCTAAAATATTTAAATATTTGCAACATTTGATTATACCTGGTGGTGCATCGTGGTTGGAAACATAGGAAATGTCATGCAAGTTTTAGACTGTCCAAATATTTGCTCCCCTGTGGACTTTAGAGCGGGGTTGTAGGGAGACTTTAGGGTCTCTGGTGAGTGCACAATATATGCGGAGTTTGAACAATTTTGGACGACCCAATATTAACTAATTTGAATAGGATTACGGTTGTTTTTTTATTGGAATTCAACAGGTGATACTGCGGACACCAGCATTAATTGGACTTGTCAATCTGTGATTTGTCATTGTCAAATGGTAGGCTTTTTAAAAATCTTTAACAGATATATTTTACACTGGATTTAACTAATATTTTCAAAAAACGACCATTATTTTTAAAACGGACCTTTTAATAGAAAACGATTGATTTTTACTTACAATAAAACCTATTAAATAGTATTAAAATCATCAAAAAATGCTAAAAAGGGAAGAAAATAAGTGTGTTTAAAAATAAACAATTGTTTATAAAAAAAACCTAATAATTTTATTTAAATGTTTGGAATATTGTTAATTCTTAAATGTTCAAATAAATCGACATTTGCTGCTAAACAATATCTTAAACGTCCATGCAATTCTCTACGAACATTAGCGAGTTGGTACTGGGTAAATCTTTCAGATTACATTAAAATTGAATTTTTTAACTACTCTAAATTTTCAAATCTAACACTTTTATAAAGAAGTTTTTTAAATGCTCCCAGAGGAAGAAGTCGTTTGATGAGAGGTTAGGAGACCTAGCTGGCCAATTAATTGTTGAGTTTGAACCGACAACGTGCCCATTAAAGGCATTATTTAGATATTCGCGTACCACAAGCGAATTGTGGGTCGGGCAACCATCCATTTGGAACCAAATCTCCTGATTGTTATCAGCGACTTCCTCCAGTGCGGGTATAATTTGATTTTGAAGAAGATCGAATATGTTGGACCCGTGCATTTGCAGTTTTTTATTACAGTGCCTTTCGCCTCAAACTTAGTAATAACTTTTTGTATTGCCGACTTGGTAGAAAAGCGTCTATCAGGGAAATAACCGGAAAACATATCAGATACAACAATACTTAAGCTTTTCCCCGCATAGTACCATTTTATCATAGTGACTTTTTCTTCTATTGTGTAACTCATAATAATTATCTAGGTAAATAATTATTATTAGTAAAAATCGAATACTTTCAAATTACATTTGACAATGAAAAATCACAGGTTGACAAGTCCAATTACTGCTGGTGTCCGCAGCATCACCTGTTAATTTCCAATGAAAAATCAACTGCAATCCTATTGAAATAAGGTAAGGTCGGATTGTCCAAAATTATGCAACCCCGCTCGAAAGTCTACAGGAGAGCAAATATTTGGACAGTCTAAAACTTGCATTGGATTTCCTGTTTTCAACCACGATGCACCACCCAGTATAATGTATAGGGTTCGTAAGTCTAAACTTACCATTTACTGCACTTTCATTTAAAGTGTTATTTGCAGATTCTGATTCACTTTGCGTTTTCTTTTTCTTCTTTTTGGGGGGTTCTGTCGCAATTTCTATCGTTCCATTTGCTGGAGCGGTACTGTCGTCTAGCGCTTCAGAGGCAGTCCGCTGTAAAAAATTATATCATTTGCGTTAAAAAAAAATGTGACAAGATTTCGACCCAGTACTAAAATAGGCAGTAAAAATATGTAGCGATACACATACCTTCTTCTTTTTTTTCTTCTTTTTCTTGTCTGTTGTACCAACGTGTTGTTTAACTTCCTCAATAGCTTCTTTCATTACATCAATATTCTTTTTAGGCGTCTCACCGGTTTCATAAAATTTAAGCCTATCTTCAACCTAAAAAATGCGGCACTAGTCAGTGATTTATTACTTACAATATTATGACGACGATCCACCGAAAAGATATGCCTATTTGCTCTGACATCTTCCCGTTTATTACCGTCCAGTATGATTTGAAAGATGTGGAGAAAGACATGCCAATTTGTATTTGCGTTTATAGGAACTCGGAGAAGGAAACGGAGGACGAGGAAACAGTAAAGTTATGTAAGAATCCCTAAAGAAAGAACAGGAACGAGGATCCTATAAAAGTTAACTAAACGCTTTTTTATCAGTGGCGCTAAATAACTGTCGAATTGTGTTAAAATCAGTTTAATTTATATGTAGGTTGCCACGGGGTGAAGTGGCGGCATGTAAGTTGTAAGCTTTTATAAGTATGCTCTGACGCATGGTTCTGAAAGAATTTGCTATATTGTCGACTGGCTCACTACAAAATACAGATACAAAAATTCCACAGACATATATGTTATTAAACTATATAGGCCTTACACCTAGTTGTTTGTGTTTCCTCGCTTTTTCGCCCCGGTTAAGTTACCGTGTGGATGACTAAAGGTAAATTAATATACTATTTATATGGTTCTTTATGTATTAAACAGACTTTATTGAATATAAAAGTCATATCTCAAAAGGGTCTATTAAAGCAAAATATAAAAACCATCTTTCTTCTGAAATTCTTTTGTTGTCCGGTGTTTAGCAGAGTGCACATTTATCACCATTTTATTTTAACTGACTTATAAATGACTTAAAAGCATGCATTAAAATATCATCAAATAGTTAGATAATATTATATGCTGATGATTTAAAAATTTAATTTAAAGATATTATCTCTTGCTCATTGCATTGAACTACAGAATGATCTAAAATACTAGATCGATTCATTGTATTTAAATTATTTACATTTAATATTTTTATAAAATGTCACCCACAATTATAACTTACATAACAATTTAATTGAGAGTAATTACCATTATAGATTTAGGCGTTATAATGGATCAAGAACTTTCTTCTATTAATCACATAGACTATGTTTTAAACAAAGCTTTTGGGGTTTGTTATCAGATCACTTAAAAATTTTATTAGCATTTATGCTATAAAAGATGTCTGTTGTGCACCACAATTGAATTAATCAGGTTTGGGCTCCTTACTGCCAATCACATATAGATAAGTTATAAATACTGAGAATATATCTGACCATTGCCTTATAACTTGTCAAATTTTAAAAACAAAAATAAAAACTGAGCCATTTCTTTATACTTTTCGCGACATCAAGAACATTAATTTAGAACATTTTAATGCAGATCTTCATATTACTGACTTTTCCCGTGTCTATAGTGCCAGTGATATCAACACAAAGACAGATATTTTTAACACAATTATTTTAAGTTTATTTGATTTTCATGCTCCCATCAAAACTGTTCGTATAACAAAAAATCAAGCGCCGTGGTTAACTGGAGCTATTAAAATACTAAGGGTTAAAAGAGATAAAGCATTATTAAAATTTAAAAAATCCAAAAATATAGTTGATTGGAATTACTATAAAACTCTTCGTAATGAAACTAACTATGCTATCAAACGAGAGAAAAAAGCCTATTTTGAATATAAGATTAATACCGGAAACCAAAATAATATGTGGAAGGAGCTAAAAAAACTCAATCTAACCTCTAAAAATAATGCAACTCTTCCAACACATTTCTCAGATCCCCAGTCGATAAATAGTTTTTTTCTAAATGTGCAAGGAAATAAGTTACCAGATCCGGAAACTCTGAACTTTCTAAAAACTAACAGGCTCTATGAGGATGTACAAGAATTTAAGTTAAAGCCCACAGACGAAAACGAAATTTTTAAATTACTACTGTCTATCAAATCTAAATCTGTTGGTCCAGATGGTATTAGTATCAGCATGCTGCTCTTGAGTTGTCCTCGTATACTCCCAGTTTTAAAACATTTATTCAATTTTTGTATTGCAAGCAATACATTTCCATCTATCTGGAGAACATCGCATGTAGTACCCATACCTAAGACTGCTACGCCCTCTGAATTAAAAGATCTAAGACCAATAAGTATTTTATGCGTACTTTCAAAAACATTAGAAAAGATAGTTGACGTACAAATGACAAAATTTACTGATGATAATAACATACTTCCAGAGCAACAGTCTGGTTTTCGAAAAGAACACAGCTGCGTTACTGCCTTAACAAAGGTTACTGATGATATCCTTACTGACATAGATAACAATAAACTGACAATATTAGTGCTCCTTGACTATACTAAGGCCTTTGACCTTATAAATCACCAACTGTTACTTGCTTTGTTAGGTTATTTGGGGTTTTCTAAGGATGCAATTAGCTTTTTTGCTGCTTACTTGACGGATAGATTTCAGGCAGTGAGAATTGGTGGAAAGTTATCCGATTTTGCTCGCGTTCTTAACGGAGTCCCTCAGGGCTCGGTCTTGGGGCCACGTCTATTTACCTTGTACACATCTCGATTTTATAAGGCACTTCGGTATTGTATGTCTCACTTTTATGCAGATGACGCGCAACTTTACTTATCATTTTTTATTAATGAGATAGTTGCATCCTGTAACCTAATAAACCACGATCTCGAGGCTCTCTGCGATATATCAAACAAATACTGTCTATCGATGAATCCTTTAAAGTCACAAGTTATGCTGTTTGGTAGAGCTGCTGCCCGTTCTAGATGCTTAGAAAATGTCAATATAATTCTTAATAACGAGAAGCTTACCCTTACAGATGAAGCGAAGAATTTAGGCGTTATTGTGGACTATAAACTTAAGTTCTCCAAACATGTTACTGCTATAACTAAACGAGCATTCTGCAATTTAAAGCTGATTTATTCAAATCGCCATCTACTTAATAAAAAGTGCCGAATCACACTTTGTGAAATGTTAGTACTATCGCACCTTAATTACGGAGATGTAGTGTATGGCCCAAACTTACTTAATGTAGATGCACGCAAACTGCAGCTCGTTCAGAATTCCTGCGTTAGACTTGTGTGCGGTTTGAAAAGAAGGGACCATGTTACTTTTTCGATCAAAGATATAGGATGGCTGAATATGGAGAAGAGGAGACTTCTACACTGTTTAGTATTATATCATAAAATCATTACCATTCAAAAACCTGCTTATCTGTTTGAAAAACTAAAATTCAGAACCTCTGTTCATAATTTAAATGTCAGGTATCGGAATCTTCTAACTCCCCCACAATATAAAACCACCCAATTTCGAGGATCTTTTTCTTATAACGTCACCAAGCAATATAACAAACTTTCTGAATCTTTGAAGTCTTTAAATTTGGCCAACTTTAAATGCAAACTAAAACAAGTGCTACTGGAGTAAATTCTATGTCATGTCATAAATTAGAATTTAAGGTAATATTCAATTTTGTTACATGTTTTATGGTTTTTTTTATTTATTTATGTACTAGAAATTTTGGTTTTTTGTTAAGATTTATTTAAAATATTTTATTTAGTAAAATATATTTTTTTTTTGTTAGTATAATTTAGTTAATAAGTATTGCTGGGTTGAGTGTAAAAGCGCTGCTCACTGTCTCGACAGATGAGTGCGAACTCTGCCCTTGTTGGAAAATGTATGTGTTGTTGTAATTGCAATGATTAATTGTATTTTACTAATTTTTCAACAATAAAAACAATTATTATTATTATTATTATTATTATTATAAGACAAGTTCAAAAAAGGTTTATTAGATATATTGCCTTGAAATTACAAAAACCATTAATTATAATGATTTATATCTATTGCTACATCTTTCAAAGCTTTAAGACTTTGTACCTTATATAAAATAATGGTTTGATTGATTCTTCTAGTTTACTACAACTAATAAATTTTCATGCAGCAGCAAGGGTAACCAGACAAACTAAACTGTTTAGTATTGATTATCATAGAGTTAATTATACTTATTACAGTCCAATTTCTAGATTCTGTTGAAAAGCAAATGAACTGCCTTTTTTCAACCTGATACTTAAAGGTATTAAATCAAATTTAAAAGGAGTAGTTCTTTAATACATATTCTCGTGTTTGCAATGTTTTGTTACTGCAGCTCTTTTGCTGTTTCCAATTTTATTTTTAGTATCTATAAATAATGTTTTTATAAATACTTAAACAAATGGGAAGTCCATAAATAAACATTTATTTATAATAAACATTTAGAAAACATCTGAAGGTAAAAGGGTGTGGGTAAGAGGGAATTTACTCACTTCTTACTTTATTTAAAAAATACGTATTGCAAATAATAATAGTCTACACACAATTGATTTCTGAACTAAATTATAAAAATAACATGACAATAGTTAATACACATAGGTATTAAGTATTTTCTAAATGATTTTAATTTGTCATGAATGAAATAATATTTTTGTCAAAAATGTTGAGTGGCAAGTATGTTGTTTTTGGAGTTCTTAATATCAGAATTATCAATACTAATTGTTCATTTGCCAACATAAACTTTAAAAAACTTTTAAACTACTTTTAATTTACCTGCTGTCTTAATTTGTCACCAAATATATGGTTAGGGGTCTCTGTAAAACAGTCAATTCTAGATGCTATTGAACATTTATTGGCCAAGTACCTAGAGATACGTCCTTTGTTTTTAGTTCCTGCTCTTCCAATAAATGTTGAGTGAAACAGTAATCCATATTTAGGTGTATTGCCTATAAAACAATTTATATTAAAAATAACATTGTGATCAAAACTTTAGACTAACTTTTTTAGATCCGGTTGTACAATTATGGCTTAAGCTTAGTTCAAAGTTGAACCAAGCTCAAACTTGATTTTGACAACCACTTTAAACTCCTGTTGGTTGGTAGTGTATTTTTATAACTGTTGAGTAAGTATTGAATAAAATAAAGTTTGAGCTTGGTTCAATGTTGAGCTAAGCTTAAGCAATAATTATAAAACTGGATCTTAATGGTTTAAGGTCATAGTACACCATTAGCAAAAACTAATACTAGACCCTAAGAAAATTAGATAGGTACTTAAATAACAACCTTTTTTTTTTACCTTTTGTCTTTAGAGCCCTGAACAGAGCTTTTTCTGCACCCAAAATCTGAACAGTTGATGCCGGATACTTTGCTAAATTTGTCAAAGAACCAGCATGAGCTATAAGTCTAGCTCCCACCTGTTCTCCAATTAATGTTGCCAAATTAGGTGCTACATCTGACATTTTGGTTCTTAAATATTCAGCCAACTAAAAATAGTATGGTTGTAAAGGTTGTCTTAAAATAAATGCATAAAACAATATTTTTAATAAGTACAAAAGTACTAAATTTTAATTTCTAGGTAAGAAATATACAGGTATTAATATTAACTTACTTGTTTTCGGTAATCTGCCAAAGAAATAACCCTAGCGGCAAACATTTCAATGTTTAATAGATCTATAGGACTTATATCCATACCCATACTCGATCTGGAAGCATCTAAAATAGCCTGTGCTTTTCCAGAATCCATGGTTATTTCTTCAAGACCTTCCAGTAATTCTTCGCTTAATTCTTTGCGGTTCTTAATAAGTTTTACTAGTCTAGCGAATGTGTAGTTTTCCGGTACTATCTTTACAAGTTCTGGGAAATGGTAGGAATACCATTCTCTACAAGGCACAAAAACATTTTTTTAGTATTAGGTACATTAAACAAAAAGGTCAAAAAAAATTGTAATAAAAATCTATCATGATTTGAATAGTTTGATTTGTGGCAGATTGAAAATACATAATTGACAAAAATTAAATGTTTATAAAATTACTTAGAAACAACTGAATGTTTTATTAAAGTTTTTCTATATCTTACCGTATTCTCATTGAAAATGTATTAATATCCTTATCTAACTGGTCAAGTAACGCAATGGATTGAATAATCATATTGTCCACCCTATGCACATTGAACTTAACCTTAGCTCTGGAATAGGAATGTCCTAGACCTAGTTGAGCTACACCTGAGCTTTGGAGGGTGAAACCTTTTACTAAATTATGGAAGTGAAATCGAATGCCTAAAAAAAGGAAGTAAAGTGAATGGTAATCAAGGGCCTCCCAAATAAATAATTTTTATCTTGCTAATTAGAAGTTAAAAAGGCTGCCATTACTTACACTCTAAAATTGCATTATAGGCCCAGTTTCAGTAGTAATACTTATTGCTTTGTCTAAACATTTAATTATTTACCTATGCCTACATAGGTACCTATACCTATATAGTTTTGTTAGAACTTTAGAACATTCTTTATCTACATTATATCTAGACAATATATAAAACATAAGCTTACCCCTTATAATTTCTGGGACAGGACCAATATGACTGCACTGAAGTCCCAAAGCTTCAGTAATTGCTGCGGCTAGTTTGGGATCACCAACACCCAATGTTACCTTTTTTCCTTTCGTAACAGTCAAATCCAAAAACTGATGCAAATCTTCGGGCAACACCCCTTCAGAAATGGCATTTATATTTTCTAGAGCTGCAACAGCTGTCTTGAACGGTGAGAAACTGACCAACTTGACGATGCTATTAAATCGTGACAAGTCAGGAATACTTGATTCAAGCTGGGGAAGTAACATTCCAATTTCCTCAAATTCCTGGACTTTAAAGATGCCATATCCTGCGGCGTGCTCGAAGAGCACGAAAAACTTACTCTGAAAGTAAAAGGGAACACGCGTTTAGTCAAATTGAGGTTATATTTACAAACATGGAAAATTCAGCTAGTGTTAACTTAAGAATTATTTATATAAAAATAGCAATGCATTTACACGTACCATTTTAGATTTACGTAATCTATTTTCATTCCTATTTCACAAAAATAAGTATACAATCCACGTGCCGGAAATTTTGCGTATTTTTCGTTATAACAAAAACACGTGAACGAAACGAAAACAGCGCAGCTAACTTCAAAGCTATAGCTATATACACAGAAAAAATATTGGGTTTAACCCTCGTACTTATTCAGTCGAATTTTCAGGAGCGTACAGGTTTTGGACCTCTTTGTTGTTCGTTTTATCGAGTTTAGGTTCCTGTGTAGCAGTAAAGGGGAAAAGTATGTGAATGAAAACACCCAAGGAGTTCAAATTCCTGCTCGCTTTACACGAGGAGAGCAATTTTGGTTGCATGGTGCAAAGGTGAAAGAAAAGGGCAGAGCACACGCGCGAAATACTCTACCAATTTCGCGAGACTTCATGCTCTATGTGTGAACCCAAAGCACTTGACGAACGTGTAGTAAACCCTATACATTTTCTTTGGTGTAGTAATTCGTAATGTTTGCGCATTAACGTATCTAAAATAAGACGTTTTCAATTTTTTTACGTTACTATGGCCCTGTGCGCAAAATATATTGCACATATACACTACAATTAAACAAAAATTTAGTTAAAAATATCGTTTTATGGTTTTAGTTTAATCAAATTGGAATCGTTTTGTAGAAAAAATATTGCTTGTAAACTCGCTTCCGAAATTGTTTGGTCATCTTGGAAAATTTTTGGACTTAGCTGTGCCTGGTCAAAACATATTAAATTTGTTCTTGATTACCAAAGTAGTATTTCGCACCCTAAATACAAAAAACATTTTTCGTTGTGGCAGGGGTGGGTAGAAAAGCCAGTAATATACTTAGGCCTAAGAGACCCATTGTATCCCCTGGGCAATGTTAGCCAGATGGGTCCTACAGGTTAGCGTGGGATCCGAACCGCGTGTATGGGGTATCCTTTTTACTTCCCAAGAGGTCCATGACACTCCTCTCGATCTAAATATTAGGAATAAGTAGTAGCATACTGCATCATTCTTTTATCCACTTAAGTTACAAGCATACTTTTTTTTTTTATTAAGCCCTCATACGAACTCATTCTGCCACGGTGGAACGCCAGTAACTCAACCACTGAGCTACCAACCGCGGCTGTCATTAGTACCACAGCTCACAGCTCTACTGCTCATGAGTAAAGAAGTTTTATTTATTTTAGCGATTTTTAGAAGTCATGCTCGCCAATACCTCTACGGCCAACTTCAAAGACCGCCAAGACAACAGGATGGATGGAACAAAATAAAAACAAAATCACTTAACAAAAAGTTCTATTTTTAAAATTTTTTCAACGTTTTTGCCTAGGGTAAGTAATATTCAATTACAGTATTAAAAACAAGTTACAAGTCATTATTCAGTGCAAAATTTGCTAGCCAGCTTTTATCTGAATTTAAAAATGAATGCGTCTAATATTGGATTGCTTTGACTGCGATACACATACTATATGACGTCAGAAATTATTTTCTCACAATGAAACGGGCTTAGTTACCTTAATTTTTAATTTACTTAGAAGGCATCTCTGATTGTGAATAATTCATTTCTGCCACTGTCATCAATCGAAGTGTCTGGTTAGTAAAATGTTTATACAATCCAATATTTTAGTCTATCATAGAGGGAGTTTGGGTTCTAATAAAATAAAAACAAAGAAATCACTTAACAAAAAGTTCTATTTTTAAAATTTTTTCAACGTTTTGGCCTAGGGTAAGTAATATTCAATTACAGTATTAAAAACAAGTTACAAGTCATTATTCAGTGCAAAATTTGCTAGCCAGCTTTTATCTGAATTCAAAAATGAATGCATCTAATATTGGATTGCTTTGACTGCGATACACATACTATATGACGTCAGAAATTATTTTCTCACAATGAAACAGGCTTAGTTACCTTAATTTTTAATTTACTTAGAAGGCATCTTTGATTGTGAATAATTCATTTCTGCCACTGTCATCAATTGAAGTGTCTGGTTAGTAAAATGTTTATACAATCCAATATTTTAGTCTATCATAGAGGGAGTTTGGGTTCTAATAAGCTTTGAGCTAGTCCAAAGTATTCTTTCAATTTTTTTTTTATTATAATTAAAATCAAGCATTTTAGTTGTACACTGTCCTTTAACAAGGCTGTGGCTTTAACTCAAATGCCTTAAATAAATATAATAGGTAGGTATTACCTAACAACAATATTTCTAAAACAAGATCATTATTGAGCTTTTTTGAGATTCTTTCTTCGTCTAACCATTCCAACTTGTTTTAACAAATGAGCATTTTCCTCTTCATTTCCAAGTCGTAGACCCCATATATCTAATTTATTTGGTAGATAAAACAATCCGACCAAAGTAACAATGTTTAAAACACATGGAAATATAACAGAAGGGTTTAAAGTTGTTGCTCGAAAATAGATGGTTTCACTTAAATAAAGCAAAATTGTAATTCCTAAGGACCACTTTCCTAAATCCACTACAGGTTTATAGTGAATGTAAAGAGTGCTATAAGTTAAAACTACTGCTTTTAACAGAGCAAACATTCCTAGGATTCGTGAGGTTGTATAATCATCATCATTATAATCTGTGAGGCTTTTAGTCAGGAAAGATCGTTTTTCAATAAAGCTCTTCGCTGTGGTCCCTAGATCCATAAATGCTACAAAACCTATCCATCCTCGAAAAGCATATAAAACTTTGCTTTCCATATCCATAGTGTACAATAAATGTTACTTATTTTATTGCATTGAACACATAGGTACTGTTTGCAAAATTCACCAAACGTCCATAATTATTTCAATTGATTATGGGCTACAAAATTAAAAAATAAAAAAAATCCAGAACTGTCCTGAAAAATTAACCAAACTCGAGTGATTAACTATCCGTTACAACGAAAGTATAAGAGAATCATGTTATATATCCGTTAAAAAAAATTATAATATTAAATTTGGTTTTTAAAATTTTTAATTATATTTGCACTGGTAATGGTATCTAGTTAATTTATATTAAATATTGTACTATTGACAATCGTCGTCAAATAAAGTTTCAATTTAAAATAATAAATATATTGATGACGTCATGGTTTTCTGTGTTCTCGAATTACAGATGGCCACTTGTCCTTTCGAACCACATCTCGAACATTCAGCCAGCTTGCTCTTGGACCTACCACCCCACGACATGTTCGATCTTATTCGGCCTAGTTACCGGCATGAATGGGTTGCGTTGAAACATGATACATTTTGTACTCTTCCCTGCATTCCTAAATCTGTTAAATTTTGGAGATACTTTTTTTATTGTGCGTATGCCTACTCTGAGGATCGAACTCAGACAGACCACCACGTCGATTGCCAGTAACTCACAGCCAGAGCCACTGCCGTGGTATGACGTCATGGTTACACCTTAAGTTGATACGCTAAAAAACCCGGCCTGATTTTCTTCCTTTTAATTCAATAGTAACATAAATTATAGCAACAGATTAAGGTACAGCCACAGCACAGAAGAATAATAAGTCGATTGATAGAGGGGACAAGTAGGATTCTAACCATGGCCTTCCACATTACACAAAGACAGAGAAGGGTGTTAGCCGTGTGGTTGGAGGAGCGATGTTTACGCGTTTGTTAATCAAAGTTAAATTTACAAGATGTTGATATCACACACGATGACAAAATAAATAGTTTTCCGTGTGATTTTCCGATATTGAGGTAATGATACTGAGTAGCATTTCCCGTGATTACGGTTAGTGGGTTGCTTCCATCATGGAATATACAATCTATCTTTTCTTTGTGTTTTTTGAAGCGATATAGTGCGACCTTCTGTGGTGCCACCTATTATTCCTCTGTGGCGATATTTTTGGTATACTTCTTTGTGTTCTTCAAAAAAAAGATTGTTTTTATAGACAAAATGTGAATAAATAAAAAGTTTTGCAATCGATTTGTTTTTTTAACAGTATTAAGCAATGGCCGGGGTTATTCCAAAGAAATCTGCATCTGGTAGAAAACAGTGGAGTTTACATGGTAAATAATTGTAATCTTGTTAGAATTTCTATTTGATTGTAATACACAAATGTAAAATTCTATGCTAACATTTTTAGGTGCTCAGAGAAGTTCATTGAAGCGGCTCAGAAGCCAGTTAGCGTCTGATGGGTGCCCTGAATCACAAGTAGTGCTTGCAAAACAGCTTTTGGACGAACAGTGTGGTAAGAATAATTGTTTTTTAGCTAAAATTATTCCATATTCCTTTAGAAAAATGTTTGGTATTGTGTGTAGCCTTACTAAACTTATAAGAAAGTTTGATTTGGCTGTTATTGGGCGCATTCGGTGAAATTAAGAACTGCAGCACTTTATTCAGGCAAAGGCTATATATCCTGAGAGCAAATACAGAAAAAATTGGAATATACTTTTTTTATTTCAAAAAGTTAGTTAATATAAAGTAGGTATTACACCATAAAATCTGATACCCCCCAAGGCAAACTACAAAACATGTCCCACTCGATTTTATTATAAATTTGTACTTATGGTATCAGACATGCCTAATATATCATATCAGATATGCCTAATTTAGTTTGTGGACCATCAAAAAAGAATTTGCATTTTAAATAGTGTGACTAGAAAAGAAAAATTACCTGGGTCTTTTCTGAATTTTACTTATTATTATATATTATTAAAATTAACTGTTTTTGTTGCCTACCTCAGAAAATAAGTGCTTTTAGCAGATCAGAAAAGAAATTGCTGAAAGCACTTGGTACCTGAGGTAGATACCTACATCAAAAGATGTGGTTTTTTCAATTTCAATTTTTAAACTCTTAATGTGAATGTGTGTAACTAAAGAGAAATAGGTATCTCCATCCAAGGTATCTCCTTTACATTTAAAGGTCAACTTGTATATCAAAAAAAGAAGAGCCAGTTGTGCTGGTTTCCTTGTTAGATGTTAAAGGAAACATTTTATTCTTACGTTATGGGAGTGTCTTCCCAAACAAGTGTTACTGTTAAACTTTAATTGATTTGTCATGGCATTCTCGATGTTTAACAAGTAGAAAATGGATAAGTGTTTTCCTTGTCTTCACGTTCATCTAGAAGGCCATGGTTCAAGCGGTGACAAAATAATTTAAAACCAGCACATTCAAGGTTAACCAAGGGTATAACAACAGTAATGTCCAACACTTGAAATCGGTATTTAACTCACTTAGCTTTGTCACTTAAACAACTATTTGTCAGCACTGTTATTAAAGCATATTTTCTTTTTAGAATACAAACCAGAACAGAAAGAAAATGCCAGATTGGGAGTGTACTGGTTAATAAAAGCGTCAGAACAAGGAAATTTGGAAGCAACTGATTTGCTAAAAGCATGCTTACAAACTGGAAAAGGCATCAGCGAGCAAAATTACCTGGATGTAAAGTCGTGTATTTCTATGACCCAGGATGAAAAAATTGTTAGGAGAGCTGCCAAAGAAGTATTTGCACAGTAAGTTATGGGTTTAGTATAAATAGTTCAAAATAGTCAAATTTATTATTAAAAAATATATAAATTATCCTTATATTTTGAATTAAACATTTTTTATTAGAAAATACAACCTTAAAATCATTTAAGCAAAACATATTTATAATTTTATATTCGGCTCAATCAGTATGCATCCAAATTAATAGTCACTTGCACAAAACCGGTTATGGTTAGTTTTTTATAGTAAGTAATAGGTAATTATTGGTATAGTAAGTAGTAGGTACCTAATTGTTTGTAATGGTTGCTTAATATGCAGAATGATATTTTAAGGTCTGTTTCCACCAACAATCACGGACAAATTACCGACAGTTTGACAGTTCTCTAACCAATCCTAATACCCAGACATCCGCGTCTATTGCGCAGAATCCTGATTGCCACGGACTGTCTGTGACTGCTGTGGGAACAAACCCTAAGTATAAGGACAGGGTGTCTTATTTTCGACACTTTAGTATCCTACGTTTTGATCAAATTAAAGATTTCAATATCAAACTAAACTTGTGGTTCTCTTAGTTTTTAATTTATAAGATGATTTTGAAAATTGTGGCTTTTAGACACTTAACTTATAAAACAGGTAATAACTGATTTTGATAAAAAAAAAATTTATGTTTAGTAAAGTAAGTAGGTAATCAGTTTTTTCAACAAACTTCATTTTTGAAATTATTAATTATGAAATAGGTAAAAAAGTAGATAGATAATAGACTTGTAATATCTGTCAATTCTTTAATATATGTACATTATATTAAAGGGCCTAAAAAGGATCCTTGTGGAACATACCTGTCAACATCTATTTTATGAGAGACTATAGGGCTACCATAAGCATTATTTTCTACTGCTTTTGTCCAGTTTTTTAAATAAGATTAAATCAATAGCATTTCCCTTAATACCATAATTTTCTAATTTTAAGCATAAAATGTTGTGATTGGCACTTTTCATAGCTTTTGTCTGGTTCAAAGTACATTGCTAGAGTATTTTTTTATTATTATTCATTTATTCAATAAATCTAATAAGTTTGAAATTGTCTGATGATTGCTAAAAAGGTTGGTAAAAAAGTACTTGAATTCCAAACTCCCTTATTTTCACTCAAATTTGATCAATCCATTCCATTTTTAGTTTATTATGTAGGTCTCTTGCACCACTTGGAACAATTTTTTTGACTTTACTTTATCTCTTTTTATACAAGGTTATGAATAAAATATCAAGCCCTGTAAAATCTGCTAATTTTAAAATTGTTATTCCTAAAACACAAAGCAATGAAAATTAAATATTATTAGTGTGTTGGTTACAGTTTTATGTTAGGTAGTTACTGTACTGGCAATATTAAAATTTAATTTTTTTTTAAATATACGAACGGGAACGGCACTGCGATATAATGATTACAGTAAGTACCTAACATAAAGATGTAACCAACACATTATTAAAATTAAATTTTCATTGTTTTGTATTTAAGAAACATCAATTTTAAAACCAGTAGATTGATTATATACTATTGGACCAAAGTAGTAATATTTCATAACATTTTGGTAAATTTTAAACAAAATGTCGGTTGACAAATAATTATAATTTTTAAAAGTAATGAAAGAAGTGCGACAAGAGTAAAGCAACAAATTGTTTTTAACAGTATTTTATTTAACGTGCTAACAAAAATATTTAAGAATTACTATAACTGGAAGTATTATTGAATGATAGAAGAGGTTTGGACGTGTATTGTCTTTATTTGTTTTGAATCACAACGTCTCAACTGATAAGTATCTCCAGTCGTCTTCAAGTGAAAATATTATGTTAATAGTTAATAGAATATCCATAAGATATTATTTATTAGTTGCCGACAACGTCGCGGTATTGAGGCAAACAAATTTTGAACAGTATTTTCAGGAAGACTTCAAATTTCGATAATTTTATTTACCAACAATTGTTTATTTGAAAACATTTAATTATAAATACCAAATTCTACTTCTTCCCACATATTTTCAATAGGATTAAGGTATGGGGATTGTGTCAGCCATTGCAAAACCCGAACGTTATTTTCTTCTTGAACAACTCGTGAAAAATGCAATGCTGCATAAGGCAGCATTACATTTTGAATTATATCCCTATAAACAAATCGATCCATGATTTCGTTAATGAAGTTTAAAGGCCCCACACCATTCCATGAGAGATAACTTCATAGAAATACACTGCTTTTACCATGTTTAATTTTGGGTGTGACGTATTTGTGGTTAAACCTTGTATTGATTGGCCTCCTTATATTCATTATTACTTCAATTAAAATTAAAAATCTTATAACGCGTTTCATCTCTAAAAGGAAATCACAAGGTTGGTTAATATCTCAAAAACTAAACTTTTAAGAAAAACTATCTACACGTCTGAACTCTGCTTTAAAAACTTGATCAAGATCAGTTTTTACCTTTTTAATAGTTAACACATAATGAAAATCTGTGAAGCGTCTAAATAAAGAGTGAATATTTTCACAATCACTCTTGTGAATTAAAAACTAATAGAGCCATGACAAAATACTCTATTTTTGATAATAACCCCAATATCAACTAAACGTGTCAAATATGGGACACCCTGTACACATAATTAGCAGAAATCACACTATACAGGGTGTGTCAGTAAGGTGTCTATCTTAGATAGCACCTAAACTACTTTTGACGCAACCTTTAAGTTGGACTTTGACTTTGGGTATTTTAAGTTAGAATAGGCAACCAACTGGCTTCGTCCTACATTTGGGTTAGTATCGTTTTATTTCTGTTGTAATGTACATGTGTTAGTTTTAAAAACAAGTTTTAAATTTTTAAATGTTTGTAAGGTAATTTGTTTTTTATCTAATTTGTCCGTGCAATTTATAATTATTATTGTATTTACTTATTTAGGTCTGATGATGCCAGTTTAGGGCGAAACATGTAACCTTAATAAACGGATTGGAAAAATGTTGAGGCCGAGACTTTGTGTCTTTTTTTTCTTACAAAATATCAAAGATAGGGAAAAAAGTGTAATACAAAAGTTAAAGGGGTTTTTAGGATACATACTCTAAAAATATTGTCTAATCTACAGGGTGGTCCTAAAAAGTGGTACTGAATAATAAAAAAGAAAATTAAATGGGACACCCAGTATAATTTTCTAGAATATGATTTAATGGAATAAGGACTTTACAACCATATTAAAATTTTTGAAGTGAAGTGCAACGTTGCCAAGTAATTATTTTTTTTCCGAAATTTTAGTAATCTTAAGGGTATCGTTAACAAATCATAGCGACCTGTGGATTAACCTTAGGCAAATATAATTTACGTTGTAAGTACTTTAAGGTACGATATATTGATCTATAATAATGTTTTTTAAATCACTTATACAGAGCGTTCATTACAAGTTGGACAACTCGATAGTTTTAAAAATGCTTTATTTCAATTTTTTTAAATGGGATCCCCCTAATTTTTTTAGGCAAAAGAATTTATCTTGCGAAAACCTCACTTTTTTGTTAAACATGTCATATATCTAAATATCATAGTTTTTGAAATATTTTAGGATTTGTCTTAAATCAGGGTAAAAAATTAAAGTTCTAATTAAACAATTTAGTCAAGATTGCTTTGGAACAAAAAATAAATAATTTTCTTTGTCACAGCTGTCATTGCAAAATTATTTCGCTAACATTTTGTGCTTTATTACTGTTTAAATTTTAGTTTCCTTAACCAACTTTATTCATAACTCATATTTTTCTATTTCGATAAAGTTAGTTCGGGAAACTAAACTTTGAACAGTAATAAAGCACAAAATGTTGGCGAAATAATTTTGCAACGACAGCTGTGACAAAGAAAATTATTTATATTTTGTTCCAAAGCAATCTTGACTAAATTGTTTAATTAGAACTTTCCTTTTTTACCCTGATTTAAGACAAATCCTAAAATATTTCAAAAACTATGATATTTAGATATATGACGTGTTTAACAAAAAAGTAAGGGTTTTGAAAGATAAATTCGTTTGCCTAAAAAAATTAAGGGTATCCCGTTTAAAAAAATTGAAATAAAGCAGACTATCGAGTTTTCCAACTTGTAATAAACGCTCTGTATAAGACATTTAAAAAACATTATTATAGATCAATATATCATACCTTAAAGTACTTACAACGTAAATTATATTTGCCTAGGGTTAATCCACAGGTTGCTATGATTTTTTAACGATACCCTTAAAATTACTAAAATTTCGGAAAAAAATTAATTACTTGGCAACGTTGCATTTCACTTCAAAAATTTTAATATGGTTGCAAAGTCCTTATTCCATTAAATCATATTCTAGAAAATTATACTGGGTGTCCCATTTAATTTTCTTTTTTATTATTCAGTACCACTTTTTAGGACCACCCTGTAGATTAGACAATATTTTTAGAGTATGTATCCTAAAAACCCCTTTAACTTTTGTATTACACTTTTTTCCCTATCTTTGATAGTTTAGGTGCTATCTAAGACAGACACCTTACTGACACACCCTGTATAATAATGCTTGATAGAAAAAGGAAGGAAAGGGGGAATGTAGCCATGATGTAGGTTTAGAGGGAATGATTATCAGGCATTTTTTAAAATCTGAAACTAAAAATATTTTCTAAAAATAAACTATCTTGTATTACAAAACTTTTATTTTTAAGATATGTTGAATCATATTCTGGTAAAAAGATAAACATTGTTTCTTTAAAAAGAAGATAGAAAGTAGTAAAAAAATTAAATAAAATATGTTGCGCCAAAATAAATTACGAAAAGTTAAAATATTATTCTCATATTAATCGTCTCGATCGTCATTGACAGTAAAAAACCAAATGTATCAAAAGTAGATTGAGTGACACCCGATGGTAATCCAGTTGCGGCTAATGACCTTTTAAAGCGTACACACACAAAACAAAATAGTCTATATTTTATCTCACAGCTACAGATCCACCCGCGTTTTTCTTATATATATTTTTTTAATTTTCTGCTACTTATAACTTTTTCCACGGCTTGTGATAGACACTTAAATATTGAAATTAGGCATAGGATGTCCGTTTCGTTTAATCTCAAGTTTTTCGTCAATGTTCAATCTTGAAAAGTCCTTTTATTTCGAAATTAAATCTATTTTTTAATTATCAAAACCAAGACAAAACAGTAAACTCAATAGCTTAGCCACAAAACAAAAGACAGACCGCCAAATGCTATAAACCACGGCTAGACTAAATATGTTGCAGCTCTGTATGTATACGTAAACACGCTTTAAAAACTATAAGAGATATCCCTGCCTAGAAACAGTTCTTATCTGCCATTGGTTGGCTTAAGGTCGACTACTAGTTTTGTGACTTATACGCCAGTTCTGCAACGAACTGCATACGTAGCGTGTAGTATCGAATTATATGGATGAGTGCGGACAAGACAAACCATATGGATAAAAAATATTCTTAAATAAAATTAAAAATTTTGGTTTTCCAAATATAGGCTAATTAACAAACAAATAATATAAATATTTTCATGTTGTCAGAGCTGGTGCTGCAGCTCTGATAACCGCCACACGACAGACAATCTTATTGGTTAGTTATGAACACGAAAATAATATTGATTTTAAATCAATAACCTATTTTAGTGGGGTATTGTAGTATAGTTTTATTTGAAACCATATTAGTTACTGTCATTGCATGATAATAAACAAAACCAAAACGTTTTAGGACACTATTACCTACTTGTTTAAATGTGCAAAATATAAAATAAAATACAAGAAACTTACCATTACCTCAGAATTTAAAGAAGATTTATGTTACAGGCAGTAATGAATTCTTAACATGAAAAAAAAAAAATCTAAGGTGGAAAATCTTTAACAACAGCGTGTTATTCCTGCTTAAACATTTGCTTGTGTTTCCACGTGAAAACACATTGTTTCCACATTCATAAAATATTGAGGAACCTAATGGAAGTTCACATTTGAGTTCTTGTCCGATTGTTGTGATAAAGAAAATACTATATCTATCTTCGTTTTTCTCGTCTTTGGATCAGATAACTTTACTCTTTTGTCAGGACAAGTCTTGTTTTGACATTACCTTTAACATTGCTTTTACTTAACTTTTGTTTAGTTTAACGCATCAAACTGTTCTTTTTAACGTACCAAGTTATTTTTGTTTTACCAGAATATGGCTCTCTCACCACAAAATTCATTTTTTTATTGGACTCATAGTTTTAAATAAATCGTGATATTCTAATGCATTTTATCATCAACTATAAAATAAGTTTTTTTGTTTTTATAATGTCAATATATATTTCTCTTGGGGTGCTATTACATCCAAGGTTGCTCATAATGTTGCTTTGAAGTCGCGTGGTCAGCTGATATCATTGTAATAACCTAGACAGACGGAAAATATCAATGTCAAATCACATTTTAGTTTCTTATAATCTTAAAAATTAAACATTTTCAATCATTCCAAACAGATGACCATTACTTTTTAGCCTATCGAATGGAGAAGATTACATCACATCAAACCAATTGCAAAAGAAAATTCTCGCAATAGATCGTGGGGAGGGCAGTTCCAAATCGACTGAAACAAGAGATTCAGAAAATGAATCTGGAGAACCAAATGGGGAAATAATGAATAATTTTGATGAATCTAGTGATTCTGAGGAGGAGACTGATTGGTCACAAAAGTCTGATATTACCAATGAGAAACTTACTGAAGATAAAATAGTTTCTGCTGCAGTAACATTTTCTCATGGTCATTTACCGATAGTTAATAATATTCTTTGCTTAGCTCAGCCAAATCTCAATGCATTAGATCATGTACCATTTATTTATTGGTCTATATTACATCCTATATTATCCCTAAAGATACTATATTTTAAGCTGATAAAGTTCTTAGGCAGTAAGTCCATACCACTGCCGTTGGTCAGGACTGATGTACAACTTGTGATGCTATTTTTATTCTACTCTCTAGTAAGCTTTAAAGACATTACATACTTCTTGCCTACGGTAATATTTTACTCATCCTTTGTAATAATGGTGGTGACCACATTTCAGATGCTTCAAACTCAACGGGAATTGCACGATTTTCGATTATGGAGAGGCTTATTTATATGTTACTCGAATGGAGATTTAAATGAGAACAGCTTTGAAACACAATTTATTGTAAGCCATACAAAGCCATATGCTTGGTTCTTCTTTACTCTTCTAGTCCACTATTTTTCTTACTCTATTACACCTGTTAAGTTAGAGTCTGAATTTGCAGTTATTGCTTGTTTTCTTATGTTTGTTACTTTGTTTGGTTTTATGCCAAGACGCAGATCCAAAATGGTTCTTGATTCGGTGATGTTGCTAAGCTTTGCTATAAATATTCTTGCTAGATACCCTTATGATACAGATCCGATCGTTTCTCGAGGTTGGCGATATTTGGAACTTAATTTTCCGTCATTTCCTAGTTACGTAGTTGGAAATGGCATTGAGTTTTGCATCAGTTTTCGTCTAGTTCTTTATGCCATGATTCCTGTAATCTTGGCGCGAATGGCAATGAAGGAAAATTGGAGAGGTTCCTATAAAATTGTATTACCTCATTTGGTAACCTTAAGTTGGTTACAGTATTTTGCCCTTTGTTCACACAATGCTACTACTTACGGGCTTTACAGAGCTACTTTAGCTTTAGTTGGATCTGTTCTGTTTTTACCATTAGTCGGTCTAATGTCGGTGATTTTACCAGTGGCTGCCCTTACTAAGTGGATTGTTACCTCAAATTTTATTTATACTATTAGTTTATTTCTGTTTTTGCTAACTATATGCCTTGCAGTCTGTTATGTTTGTGCTAGAACAAGATATGCCCAATATACTGCTTCAGTTCAAGTTATACTGATGGTAATAGCTTTCTTTGCATTACTAAAGTCGTCAGAACACAACTCTAATATTTCGAATGGGTTTGGAATGGAAATTGAACCCAAAGAACTGGAATGGGAAAGTTTCCAGCAACTGTGTCATAAAAGAGTGTGGGAGGGAACGGAAAATATAGCAAGTGCGCAAACGAGATGCGCTAATCTTGAAAATACTCAGGTTTTTTGGGAAGGTACCATTGGTCACGTTAAATTAGTTTCAATTACCAATAATTACAAAAGCATTTTTGATAAATTTCCCAAGTTCATTTCTGAACATTTTTATTGCGTTTATGGGCAAAGAACAAAATCTTTGTGTGAACAAGACGATCCTAGTGAAATCAGCGATTGTTCAATTTTACGGAAATTACCAAACAAATGTTCACTGAAAGATTACAATCTGTACACGTATGAAGTTAAACTAAAAATGCCATCCTCATTTTGGAGTTTAACACCAGAGGTCCATTTGCTTTTGTCAGATGAGTTCAAGAACTTCACATTGCGAATAAAATCGAAGGATCAGGTTTGGTTTAAAGGGACCTTATTTAACAATCAAAGTGCAGGACCCGACGGGATTTTGGGCTCGTTAAGTATCCACGTTAAAGCAACTGAAATTGGCTGCATATCGTGTTCAGATCATGAATTAAGCTCTGTTAAAGTCTATAATCGCAATGGTTTTAGTTTAGATTTTGCGTTTAGAATATATGATGGTTTTAAGTTTGTTTTGAATGTGATGTTTAACCCTGTGTTAATATTTAAGTGATTTTTTGTATTGTAATAACAATTCTTATAAGCTTACTAGTTTTATAGGAACTAAGTCTTCGAAAGTATTATATGTGTGAGATTGTAAAGAAAGCTTTACTTATACTGTTAAAAATGACCGGTAATTATTTCTATGTATCTAATACACTCATTACTTTGGTGATGTATTAAATCTACTTTTTTAAAGGGTAATTGAAAATTTCGTTCAATGATCTGTAAAATATTTTACTTGTTCCCATGGAACTTATTCTTATGCGATCTTTTATTCCCCTTAACTTCTTCTGGCTTAAGGCCTATTCAATAGGCGCAAGTAGTGATGTAAATTTAAAAATAGTTTTTTTTAGAATTGTTTTTTTTAAGTAAAAAAAAACAGCACAAGTTATATATTGGGTGGTGTGTTCGTACAGGACACATGGGATTTCCCATGTAAATATCTAGGTGGTCAAATATTCGCTCCCGTATTGATTTTAAAAAGCTTAGTAAGAGTAAAATGTAAAATTTTAAACTTTTTTAGACATACCGTTTTTAAGATATTAAGAAAATTCTGTCTTGAAACTAGCTTACATTTGGAATACGATTCTATTTAATTTTAATTCATATTAAAATAAAAATACCAGTAATCACCGTTATAATTAGGTTTACACATGTCAATATTTGACAGCGTTTTTAATTTTTTCAAATAAATTGTGTGTTGAACATTTATAATCGCCATGAGCTTAACTGAAGGTTAAGGAAAAAGTTAGAATGATTAAATAGTACTGGGTCTAAAATAGTTACCAAGTGATATCCGACTCGTTCTCAGTTAATTTTCCTAACCGACCTATTCCAAATAAGAAAAATAATTACGGAATATGAATTTAAAGTGCCGAAGCAAAAATAAAAATAATAGGTCCGAAGAGAAGGATAATGATAGTGACCTGAATATACTGCTTTATATCGAAGAAAATAAAGTATAGTTAGTATTAGGACGCTAGGAAAACCCGTAGGGAAACATCACAGTACTGCGTTACGAGTTTTACAGAAACACCAATACCATTCATACAAGTACGAGAAACACCAAGAATTGCGGGAAATTAATGAATAACGAAGATCAAACTTTTTTTCAAATGATGGAACGCTGTAACAATTACAGACATTTTTTCAACGACATTTTTTCTGTGAACATATAACAGATAAAATCTATAAAATTGTTCGGCACGAAAATTTCGACCAATTGAGAAACTCAATTTCAGCAGATTGTGATGGGATTTTGCGATACCCACTGGCAAATGCAACAAGGAACGGAGGGTTGTTTGAGCATCTTAAACAATAATTAAAATAAAACCTACGACTGGAAATATTAATTAATTTTGTTTAAATATTATAACAAATTTATCACTAAGTTTTTGCTTATTTATTTTTTAGTGTAAAATAAAAAAAAAATTGTTCACTGTCCGTTGATATTTTTGCAACTGGACATTTACTACAGTTATTGAATACATAGGTAATTTTATGTAAAACCTGTCCATAACCTTAACCTTGACATAAAACTATCAGACTGTTAAGTTAAGGATGGTGAATACTGCTGTTTAACAAACTTTTCATTAATTTGCTGGTGTATACTGACATAAATGTGTCAGGTCCATATTTCCTAGTTTATCTTTTAAAAAATACATTTTGTTAAATAACTCTTAAATTACTAGGAAAATACGCTTAAATTGGACAAGGACATTCTTCTTATTGTATTCCTTAAAAAGTTTAAGTATATTTTTGGGCCTAAATAAATACGGTAGCGAATATTTGACCACGTCACATTTACATGATGGGAAATCCGAGTAAACTACGACAACAAAAACTGTATTGCGGACAATTTCAGATACTTTACGCGTTCGTTATTTCTCCTCGTCTTTTAAATAGCAATATAAAAAACAGGTTTTTACATCACTAGTAACTTTTAATGAAACACATTTTACATTAAAACGCTTTAATTCTCTAACCACAAATTAGATAATGTATCTAATAATTCAAAAAATGTTATGTAATCTACCTGGCCATGAGAAAAAATACTTAGTGCATTGAAAAAAAAAAATATTTTTATACATCTTTCTCTCTTTCTACTCTAAGACACTTATGTTGGGTTGCACGAAGGTTTTAATCAAGCATTAACTAACCAGACAACTTTGTGACATAAATAACATTTGCAGAAAGGATTGTCTCAATAAAATGGGCTCGGTTATCTTAATTTTTAATTTACTAACTTTTATTGTTAGTGACCAGGTTTTTCTACCTTTTTTCTAGCTGTTAAATTCCCTTAAGAGCCTTCCATACCAGGGTAAAACGCAGCATCGTTTCCCGGCTTGTCTAATTGAATACAAAAACGTTGCTAAAGGGTTCACAAGAAGTTCTAGTTTGGCGGATGATACTTTTTTTTTCAAAAAAAAAATTTTAAATTTGTTTTAATGTTTTAATTATATATGTTCAAATTATATCATCCGCTATGCAGAACATAAAAATAGAAATATTACGGCTATTAATTTTAATTTCTTATATTTAATTAAAATTACAAACGATTCTCCAATATTATCTTAAAAATCTCCACTGACGCCGCGTCACTTAATTCTCGTGATATTCGTTTTTATAATATGTATTTAAAAAAGATATTTTATTGCCATCGCCAGACGCAGGTAAAATATGCGCGATGTGGTGGAAATGCAGTATTATATATACGATAACTTAACAGTGCAACATTTGTGTTCAATCTTGTCATTTTCATAGCGTGGTAGATTACATAAGAATTCGTAGCTTACAAAGTTGTCATCAGAGATTATATCTTCTCAGTAAATTATTATACTACATTTCTTCAATAATAAAACTTATTCAGTATATTTTGAGCGAAGGAAATAATATTTTTATTTTGCTTATAAAGTACCAGCCTAACTGTTCACTGTTCAATTTAGAAAATAGGGTTTGTTATAATTTTATTACATACCTCATTCATGAACTGCTATATAATTTGTTTGTTTAGTGCAAAATTACGTATTACAATACAGCAATTATAAAGTTTGTAAGATTTTAAATGTAGTTTACATTTTATAGTTTAATGTGTGTTAATTTGTAAAATAAAAAATATGTGTGTTTTAAATGTACTTTTACTTCTCTACCACTTAATCAGCATAAGTTTATTTAAATCCTCAAGCTTAAGTGGACTCCGTACACCTTTTTTTCCGAGGGCCCGTACATGCGCCGGATGCACTTAGGCCAGTTTTGGCCCATTGTGCTTACCCTGTTCGGTTTTTACACCCACTCCTTGATCCCAGTTCCTTGCACTAATTTGTGTAGGTTAACTGGGGAGAGGGTAAGTATGTCCTCTGGTTCCAGTTTTGGTTGCCCGAGAATTTGTTGCCTGTTCCGATCTAGTGACTCGCAATGGCAAACTATGTGCTGTACAGTTTCCCTGTCTTGTCCGCATGATCTGCAGTCAAGGTCTCCATTGTACAGTTGCATTCTGTGTAGCCAGTGGATTTTGTGTTCACTCCTGATCCATCGCTTTATGGCATATCATACTGTGCACCTTGGTACTCCGAGTACCGGTTCTGGACCAATGAATGTATTTTCTGAGCCTTTCCTTATATCCGTACACCTTGAAAATGAGATTTCTTCCCATGGGTTTATTAATCGATTTAAAAAAAATGGTGTGTATAAAAGTTTTTAGAAATTAAACAAAGAATATCGGAAAGTCCTTTTGATTTGCCATATATGTATTATATATATTTAAATCATGTATTTTTTAATTAAGCAACACCATATTAACTTTCCAATATTCTCTAATTAACTCTAAACAACTTTTATTAAAATAATTTTTTTTTAATAATTACGGGTTTTTTTTAAATCCAAAGTTTAATTTTTAGTCTATTTCTAAGCTTATTTATAATCCATCTCAGTCGCCACTGATGTTTTATTTTTCTAACATTAGTGGCGAACCCTACTCTCGGAGACGCTAGATTCCGTGGACCAAACATCATGAAAACTGTAGGTGCGGGTAGCTACGGAATCCACATAAGGATGTTTTAATACTTAAGTATACCAATGCCGTCTATTTGTCGGAGGCTACGCTTATACCGTATCTAACATAAATCCCGATGCACGTCATTACTCTAAAAGTCATCCTAACAAAACGTTGTTGCTATTTGGTCTCAAATAGTCCTTTATATCGTTCCAGCACTTAAGTTCTCGAAAATCCTTTCATTTCACCAAATTGTCAGAAAAATATAGGGCAGTCATTTACTTCCTTCAACCTTTAACGTCCATTGTTCTTGTGTGTATATGTGTGCGGGGAGGGGGGGGGGGGGGGGGGGGGGGTATGTGTTTGGTTCAGATTAAATAGTTCCCTATATTTTCAGACAAACGTAAGCAGTCACTATAACCTTATTTTTAAAAACGTTCCTACAACTTTGATTATATTCCACCTTTCCCATAATTCTCATTATAGTATATTTATATTAAACCTAAAATAGCCGAATAGAAAAAAAAAATTATAAAGTTTTGATATGTTGAGATTAGATGCACCAAAAGGAGACTTTTTAAAATCAAAAGAGTTCTTAAGTTTAAAGGGTGAGCTTCACCCCCAAAAACCACCCCCAATACGCACTGAGATGGTTTTTCTCGTTTTTCTCTGAATCCGTTGGTCGCACAAATTTTTTTATAATGACTAAAAATATTCCTTATAAAATTTTCTACAAAAAAGGTTCTATGAAATATTTTTGTCGATCCAATGCATTTCGAGCAATAATCGTTTGAAAAATGGGGTGCAAACAAACACGGGTCGCCTTCCAAATTATAGTCCCCCAAAGTGGTTTAACTTTCTAAATATACACGCAACAGATATAAAACTGTAATATATAAACAAAAACATGTTTTGTGTGTGCTTCTGTATTTATAATATGTTACCTCTTTTAATTTTGCTGCTCGTTTTTGTCCGACGACTAGAACTTGTTTATTTTTCTCAGATATTTTGATGGCAGTACGAATAATCTGGACATCAGCATCATCTATTGCAAATGATGTGCTAATATTCTCGCTATTTAGGTGTAATGCAAGCTGTGAAATAAGTCGTTCCTTATTTTTAATATTGCCTAGGAATTTGCTCTTCTGTTCGACCAATAAGGTATTGCTATCAAAAATAATCTCACGACTCGAATGCTTCAGCAATCGTCTTGCACGTTCGACGCATTTTGTGCTTGTACTGTTTTCGGAGTAACCGTCGAATACCACAGTAACTTTTTGACGATAACGCTTTCGAATAAAGTTGGTATATGCAGTATAAATATCCAAAAAGGTACCTTCTTTTGGCCACTCCATGCGGTGGATAAGAAAACCCACCGTCAAGAACAACATGATAATTTTCTGTGCAAATTTCTCGTTCCTCAACTGCATTGAAGATATCATAAAATGTTGATTTTTTTGTCTTTCTCATCATTCCAGTGTTGTCAAATCTTCTGGAGAATGAACAGTGTATATTATTCGTTGGAAAAGCTGAGTGGAATCGACTTGGATAATGCCATTGCCAACCTTAACTTTTCCGGCTGACGAGGCCATATTCCTTACTATATTTGCACGTTTTAATTTAACGGTTCCAAATTCATTGCCTACAGTAGCATGCAGAATTTTTTCTCCAACAGTTTTCACGTCGTAGCAATTAGTTTTCTCCTCGGCCACAATACCAGTAGATAAAGAAATAAGATTGTTTGTAATGGTAAACGGTGAGTGATTTCGGAGCCACTGTTCAAATTTTCGACAATCTTGTTCGTTTGTCTGTATTCTTGAGTCTCTCATTTCTACATGCTGATCTGAAATGACTGGTGTGATATCGCAATATATTTCCACAGCTTCGCCTACATGGTGGGTAGATGGCATATCAAGAATCCATTTACTTAAAACACTTTCTGAAAAACTTCTTCCATGAGTCAAACCACCAAGACTTTTCATACCTCTCATAAGCGTTTGCTCGATGGTCATATCTGACCAGATTCCGGACCAATGTTTTTCTGAACGGCGAATTGTAAAAAAGCCTTGTTGAGTAAATTGCTCATATTCCTTCTCACTCATCTTCTGATTGAGACAATCCATATCCTGAAGGTAAATCTGACACGCCTTCGCATATGGAAAATGCCCAGTTGCATGAAAAACCGGAAGCATTGCTCTGATGCAACGCAAATGAAGTTTCCAATTCCCCATGCGTTCCGCTTGAATGAAGTGGATCACAATTTCTCGCACTAGGGCGTACCTGAAGTTAAAACTCTAGCTATTTAAATTATGATACTTTTTATCTCACAAAATTTCGCTACTCTGTTAGATTTTAAAAATTATATAATTTCATAAATTTTTATCTGTTGAAAACTAAAGATGGTAAAAATTTACAACAAAATATCACTTAAATTACAGCAAAAATATACTACTTGTGTTATCCTTACAACAATCGAATATTATTTTAACATCTTAAAGTGTTTTTATCGATTAAAATAAAATAATTTGATAAGGTCAGAAAAAAAATCGGTATATCTCATCTGCGCTTAAAGCAACCCCTAACTTCGATCGCTCGCTGCTCGTTATACATTGGAAAAACAAAATAAGTATAAAAACCTTTTTTATATAGAATTTTATAAGGACCATTTTTAAAAGAATACAATTGTCTGTGCGGCTAATGGTTTTTGAGAAAAACGCGAAAAACCACCGCAGTGCGCATTGGGGGTGGTTTTTGGGGGTGAAGCTCACACTTTAAACTTAAGAACTCTTTTGATTTTAAAAAGTCTCCTTTTTGTGCGTTTAATCTCAACATATCAAAACTTTATAATTTTTTTTTTCTAAATATGCTAATATCAATGTACTATTACCCTTTTTTGGACTATGAAAACTTCTTGGGTCGTGTCTTCCCCAAAATAAAATCTTTAAAATTTTACTAAGGATTTAAAATTAACATAATTCATAATCCTGACTGTTCCCTTATTCATATACGACAACGACCCTAATGCCATAACAAACAGAGCTCAGTCTTTGTTGTGAATTAATGAACCGACAAGTCGAAGAATTGATTTATACCGGGTGACACAAAAAAGTTCAAATTTTTTCCGTAATTTTAAAAGTAAAGATTTACGAGTTAATAGTCTGTAAATTGCCATTTTTCGGCCAATTCAAACCTTCAAATCCACTTCCAGTTTAACCGGAATTCAATTTTTAAATTTCAAATGGAAACCCCTCATTTTTATTCGATAATTAAATTCTGTAAAAAATTCTCTTTTCAATGACCTATCACACTATCATTTGTTTCAAAAATGGCCACCTACATCAATTTTCCTTTGTTTCCCAAAATGCCCATAACTGTGATAAAACAAGGTAAGTAGTAAAGAGTCGGTCATGGAAACGTAAAAATGGTTCATTTCAATCTGCTTTATAATATAAAATTGACTTTCTTGAAAAAGATGTATCTGTTAGGGTTAGCTTTCTCGATTTTTTTTCAAATGGTAACCCATCTTTGTTTTATTATAATAAAATTCTTCATTTATTTTTCTTTCTAACGGTGTATTACAAGTTAATAATTTAAATATATTAGGTAATAGTAGAAATTAACAAGAAATATGATAAATATAATTTCTAGACCTGTATAAGTATAACCCATGAGAAGTTATGTCAAGTATGTCCTAGAAAAAAATTCATTTATTTCAATCTAATAGCAGAAATAATGTTTTTGTTTTCCACGGCATACTAGACTGGTCGCGGTCGTGACAAAACTTCTTATGGCTTATATGGGTCTAAAAATTACATTTATGATATTTCTTGTTAATTTATACCATTACCTAATAAATAATTATTAACTTGTCATACACCGTTAGAAATAAAATTAAATGAAGAACATTATTATAATAAAAGAAAGATGGGTTGTCATTTGAAAAAATCGAGAACTTCCACTTTGTTTTTTTTTTTAGAAATAGGTTGTAAATAAAAATAGCTAACGAATACATTTTTCTCAATCTCGTCAAGCTTATATTATAAAGTAGGTTAAAATAAACCACTTACCCTGTTTACCAAAGTTATGGAAATTTTATTAAACAAGGGAAATTTGATCTAGGCGGCCATTTTTAAGACAAATGATACAGTGTGATATATCATTGAAAAGAGAATTTTTTATAGAATTTAAACGTCGAATAAAAATAAGGAGTTTCCATTTTAAATTTAAGAGGACTTCACTTCCGGTTAAACCGGAAGTGGTTTCGAAGGTTTGAATTGGTCGAAAAATGGCAATTTACACACTTATTACTGTTTCACGTTTTTAAATCTTTACTGTTACAATTACGAAAAAAATTGGGGGGTCGCACTTCCTTGTGTCACCCGGTATAGATACCTACAAATTTCACATCCATTATTTATAGCTTTATTTAAACTTATAGTTGGTTTATGTTTTTCTACTGTTAATTGCTTAGTGTTAAATAGAATAATTATAATTTGATTGAATCGGTCGATACTTGGTAGAAATCCATTGAAATTTAGGCGAATGGAAGTAAAAAACGTATTGTTTTACTAAAATTTCCACTATATTTAAAACACTGTAATGAATTTTTACGACATGTTTCGCTGCACGGCAGCTTCTTCAGGTGTGAAAATATAAACAAGGATTACTATTTATAAATACCATCTATAACTTATAATAACAATGTACCTAAAAATGGGTTTTTACCGACATTATCCCTCCTAGAAAAGATTTAACAATGGGGATCTATTTAAATCTAATTGATTATTTAGTAAACAACCAGAGGTTTTAAGTTTGTTAATTTCTAGAGATTCAAGCAGATTTTATTTAATACCTTTATTATCTATATGCAAAATTTTAAAATTATTATTGAAATTATGATTCGTCTCTAGAAGATGGTTAGCATAAGTAGAATCATTTTTTCGATTTATGAAACTAGTAAAATGCTCCTTAATTCTTATATAAAAACTTCTGCCTGACTGGCCAATGTAGGTAGGGCAATCTCCACATGTTAGTTTATATACCCCTGATTTATTATTTTTCCCTATTTTTGACTTATTATTTTTTATGAATTTGCCTAATGAATTATTAGTTCTAAATGCTACTTTAATACCCAGCCTTCTCAAAAATTTATAAATTTTATTACTTATGTGACCTATATAAGTTATAACATTATAACGTTCAAAATTATCTTTGTTAGTTGGATCCCCATTGTTAAATCTTTTCTAGGAGGGATAATGTCGGTAAAAACCCATTTTTAGGTACATTGTTATTATAAGTTATAGATGGTATTTATAAATAGTAATCCTTGTTTATATTTTTACACCTGAAGAAGCTGCCGTGCAGCGAAACATGTCGTAAAAATTCATTACAGTGTTTTAAATGTAAGGGAAATTTTAGTAAAACAATACGTTTTTTACTTCCATTCGCCTAAAATAAAAAAAAAAAAAGAATAATTATATTGGTATTTTTCTTATTTAAATTTAATTTATTTTTTGAAAACCAATCTAACTAAATTAAAGAAAAGTTCAGCTTTTAATAAAAGTCATCCAGGTGTTTGCTTCTGATAATTAAATTAGTGTTATCGGCATATTTAACAATGCGCTGGTTTTCATCCTCTCTAATGTAAGCTAAGTCGTTGATAAATATAATGAAGAGGAGGGGACCTAAGATGCTACCTTGTGCGATACCCACATGATTGTTTAAAATATCTAATTTACAAGTTTTATCTCTGGTCATTTACATTTACAAAGTATTAAAACAAGTTTTCAGCAAACCCAAATTCATGAATTCTTTCATCAACTATATATTTGAACGTATCGCCGCAGAAGCTTCTCGTCTTGCACACTATAACAAAAGGTCTACGATTACCAGCAGTAGGTAAAACTTTTGCTATACCCCACCCGGTGAATTAGCAAAGCACGCTGTTAGTGAAGGAAATAAAGTAGTCACCAAATACACAAGTTCATAATAATTATACTTCTTCGTCTTATAATTGGCTCTTTTTAGAGCTACAACCTAAGCTTTTGTAAGAATTTCATATTTTGAATAGTATGAAAAGAGTATTTTTTTATATTTCGCCTAATTCCATACATTTCAAGTTTTCTAAAAAGTATATTTCCCTGTCTAGACAATCGTATGCTTCAAAGAGATCAAGAAACATTTCAAATGTTCACTCACCTTTTTCATGGTAATTTATAATGGCCCGAAGGATTTGAAAAATAGCAGTTTTCGTTGATCTGTCCTCTATAAATCCATGTTGATATTTAATAAACGAATTATGATCCTTCATAAAACTGACTGATTCCTTAATGCCTGGTGTCACGGGAGTTAAGAACATCGCTATTAAACGATAAATCAATTAAATTGTTAACAAATGATTATTATACTCCCTGGCGATTACATCAGAAGTTCTTTAGGCCAAATTTTATTTTATATGTCCTAAAAATAGCAATAATCCTAATTAAAACCTAGGTTTAAACCGAAGAATAATTCTAAAATCGTAGAAATGTCAGAAATGGCCGATTTATAATATGAGATTGACAGCAAAGTTAAATTTAAAAATAATTAACCTGGTCATAACTTGTTATGTTACATTATATTAGGTTCTAACCAGGTAAATAACTTTTTTCTACTCCCACATGGAAATTAAATTTCACACAAACAGCAAATTTTGCTGTTTCCTTTACACTTAAGTGGCGGGTAAAGTAGGCTATTCCAGTTAACTGTGTGGCAAAATTTTATAACAATCCTAGATAGGTAATGAAACTGACCAATCACAGTAGTCAGTTACAGAGAAGCCATTGTTGTTTTTAAAAGTACTGACCAATCACAGTATATTATTTTTACAGAGGCTCGCCTCCTTTTTCAAGACACTAAATTATATAATTTAAATGCATATGGTACAATTTGTTATTAATTTGTTCAATATAATAAAATCTAGACGCATTTATAATAGATTTATCAATAATGCAACCTGCTGAATGTGCATAGAAAATTAATTTCATGTAGCATCATTATTCAGTTGGTTTTACGATAATTAACTAAACGCTTCAATAGTCCAGACGTTAGAGCGTTTGACTATGGAACCAATGGTCGTGAGTTCGAGCCCGGCAACCTACAAACTGTTTTTTTACATTTTTTAGCATAAGGTCGTAGAAAAAATATACTGTTCAACTCGAGTGGATTGTCTATATCGCACTCGAAAGTTTGAGCACTCCGCCGACGGCGTCGTGCTCAATTTACTTTCTCGTTTAATATAGACATCATATCCACTCTTGTTGTACAAACTACTATTAACTCGAACTTTTCTGTCAATCTCACATTATGAAATGACCATTTTTGACATTTATTCGATTTAAAATGGACCTCAGATAAGTAAGCAGAAAATTTGTAAAAATCCAAATATTTAAAAAATAAAGTAAAAATGGAATCAATTGGGAACCTTTGTTGAACCAAAGTTGAGCATTTGCTCTGTGTTATATTAAAGCCGTAAAAGACAAAGAAACTTCAAAGAAAACTGATTTCACTAAATATAAAAATTTCAAATTTCAGAAATTTCCATAATTTTTGTCATATTTTCTTACTAGCAATTGAATTTTTCTTATTTTTTTCAAAATTAATTAACTTTTATGTTGCAGTAAATTACAGTTTATACCACTGCTCGTAGCGATATTGCATTGCTCTTTAAATTTATTACTATTTTACTGAAAATGCGTCTTCCATAAATTAATTACCTATAACATATTATAGCTATATAGTTAACGCATTAAATTGCAAACTTATAATTATTAGTCATTAATTTTTGTAATTACACAATAATTAAATTTATGTGAAAATTATTAGAATCGGTATTTTTAATTCAGTGGCGGACTAAGTGCTTACCTGGTCATAAGTTAATATAATGTAACATAACCAGCTGTGACCAGGTTGATTACTCTTAAATTGAACTTTGCTGTCAATCCCACATTATAAATCGGCCATTTCTGACATTTCTACGATTTTAGAATTATTATTCGATTTGGTTTAAACTTTTAGGGGAATTTATAAAATTGGGCCTTAAGGAAACAGTATAGTACCTATACAGGGTGATTTATTAAGGTAGACGAGCGGCCATATCTCGGAAACTACTGGGCATAGAAACTCGGGGGAAAAAAATGATAACCAAAGTGGCCATGAGAAAATCCTGGAAATAATTTTTAAGTTCCGCATTTTGCCGCAAGAGGGCGTAATTGACAAGTAAATTTTACATAATCTCCGAAAATCCTACATTAAGGTATATCTTTGATAACACCATAAAAAAGCTTGGACAATTATCCATCATTTTGGTCTTATGCTCATTGGCGTACCGACCAATGTTGCCAGGTCTGGTGATTTTTCACCAGATTTGGTGATTTTGAACCCCATCTGGTGATCTGGTGAAAACTTTTTAAAAAAGTCTAATTTCTGGTGATTTTTCGGCACTGATGATAAGCTTATATCTTAAAAAAAAGAGGGAAAAATGGCTTGATTGTGTTTTATTCTTCTTTGTTAAAAATGGTGACATCGATGCAAAAACTTATTGGTTTCAAAAGCAAAAAGCGTTTGTCTTTGTCTGGAAATTCTCTACTTCTCTGTGCCGAATATTTCTTAGTAGCGGGGGATTTACAGAATTTGTATCTGTTGTTACTGTTTAATATATAGTGATTTCTAAAAAAAAAAAAGGTCGTACCTTGGAAATAACACACATCTCATTTAAGGTCTTGGCACCGGGGTGCGCACTCATGTTTATAGCTTAAACAACATGAGTGCCCACCCTGGCGTCAAAAGCTTAAATGAGAGGTATGTTATTTTCGAGGTATGACCTTTTTTTTTTTTTTTTTAGAAATCACAGCACAGCAATATATTTGATTAACATTAATTATGTTATTATATTATAATGCGAGAAAATTAAGAATCTGGTGATTTCTGGCAACTTTTAAAGCAAGGGTCTGGTGATTTTTAATTTTTTGACCTGGCAACATTGGTACCGACTTTAATAAGAGGGGGGGAAGCTGTTGAAAGTGTAATAAGTTAAAATCAGAAATAATATCCACATGGAAAAATATCAGTGGCGTCCCACTCGCTTTTTCATTTAAAGTTTTAAAAGTTATTCTATTGGCGATAACGCTGAAACCACCGAAGATATCGAGCTGCGGTTTTAATATTTTTTCTAGCAAATTTCATCTACTTTTCGATTATGGTATCATAATTATACCATATGATTTATTTTTTCAGAGTAAAATCAAAAAATGTGTTGTCATTACAAATTGTGCCCTCTAGCATTTTTTTTGCGAACTATTATGGACAACTAAATACGATTGGTGAAAGTGCATACATTTCTCTTCCAAACAGTCTTTAGTTTGCTAAAATCGGATAAGTCGTTTATAAGTTACAGTGATGTAAATGATTACACTTTCAACAGCTTCCCCCCCTCTTATTAAAGTCGGTACGCCAATGAGCATAAGACCAAAATGATGGATAATTGTCCAAACTTTTTTATTGTGTTATCACGGTTATCAAAGATATACCTTAATGTGGGATTTTCGGAGATATGTAAAATTTACTTGTCAATAACGCCCTCTTGCGGCAAAATGCGGAACTTAAAAAATATTCTCAGGATTTTCTTATGGCCACTTTAGTTATCATTTTTTTTTCTGAATTTCTATGCCCAGTAGTTTCCGAGATATGGCCGCTCCGTACCCTTAACTCATCACGCTGTATAATTACTGCATTCTTTTAATGAAAACCGTGGATAATATGCTATTTTAGCTCAACAATTAATACCAGCAAGGTTATTCAAAAAACTAATGAGGTTTCGTTACCTGGCACTGTATAATTAACAAACGAAATTTAGGAAATCACTAATTTGAGGTGCCAGCTTATTGGTGCTTATAAAATATGCAGATAAAAATAGTGAAACTTTTTTTTTTGACTTGTAGAAATAGTTCATACTTTTTTTTTGGGTGCCAAGCTCAATTTACCTTCTTTAAAAACTTTTAGTACATGTAAAAATGCGTTTTTAAATTATAAAAAAATGTTCTACCTTTGCAAATAAGAAATATTTAAAAAATATAATCTAAAAATAACCGCGGCAGTGGCTCAGAGGTGAGTTGCTCGCATTCGACCCTGGCAGCCCGAGTCCGATCCTCGGAGGGGGCATACGCGCAATAAAAAAACTATGTCCGAAATTTAGTAGGTTTTAGAAATGCAGGGTAGAGTGTAAAATGTATCATCTTTCAACGCACTCCATTCACGCCGATAACCAGGTTGGATAAGATCAGGCATTTCTTGGAGTGCAAAAGAAGGCACTCACTCCCCAATCGGTAAGTTATACAATCGCAAGAAAGCGATGATTGATAGCCCTTGGGGGGGGGGGGGGGGTCACATGACTGGTGATCGTGGTTCGTAACCCACGTTAAGCTGTAGGTCCCCACGGGAATGACCCTGGCAGCGAACGAAGGGGAAAAAATTGAAATAACAGATTGGAATCTAAAAATAATATTTATAATTAAAAAATACTTATTGCTCAAGAATACATTTATGAACGTAAAAGAAAGTAAAATTATTTTAACTGTGCACAACTAATCATTTTAAATCTAAAATCAATTAGTAAAAAAAAAGACATAAATATAAAATTAATGATTGATGACGACCTTCATGTTAATTAGGTTTTTTTTTTAATTTAAAGAACGCGTATTTCCATATTAATATAACTTTTTATTTTTATTACACGCGTACCTAGACCGGCTTAAATTACATACACAGAAAAGAAGTCCGTTGCAAACTATGAATTAATATTGAAGCGAGCCCGTTGCACCGCGCTAAACTATGGATTTGTATTGGAGGGTATTTTTAGTTGCATTGTTTACTGCAATACAGAAAGCGAGTCCATTACACCGTGGTAAACTATGGATTTGTATTGTCCGCTGCACCTTTGTAAATAATTAATTTACACATATAAGTACTTATATTCGACGCGTTCATTGGAGAATCAACGAAACCAACTATAAATACTATAACAATAACACTGACCCCACTTATCCCCAAACTGTTGTGTTCCAAATAAGAACAGTAAACCTGTTTATTATATCTCGTGTTTTCAGGTAATGATGCCAACGCATTTTTGTTGCTTCTCTAATTTTTAGGCAGTGCCTGCCGGTGAATATGTAAATATACTTCTCTTTTCTGTCGGCTTATTTTGTTCATTTAAACTTTACAAAATATATTGGTATTTTACTAAAGATCATTATTTATCTAGGTCCATTGACCTGCCCAAAGTAGTGTCCGATTCGTTGTTTCGGGACTGGTTTTGTCTATCAATCAAATTAACTGTTATTTACTAAAATTTAAGAACTTTAATTTTATGTGCATGTGTATGGGGATGATACTAGCAGAATATTTCTTGGTAAGATGGCCTTATTTGTTCAAAATTATAAACTTTCGGGGTGGTATTTATTTCGCATTTTTCTATTCCGTATTATTAAAATTTTAGGGCCACAAATTGTGTAGTAAATCTTCGACAAGTTGTACCGTCAAGATTTTGATAGCATTTATGGAAAAAGCCTTTCTAACGGAGTTACTGGGAATAGACATATAAACGAAAGGAAGACATATAAACAAGGTAAATTATATATCATATTAAAATTTCTAACATTTAAAAGTTCTACTAGTGTTTTACAAAAATGTAATAGTTATTAAAATAAGAAATGCGGTATGAGCATTATTACAGTCACGAGTGCTGTAGTATGCCATAGTGCACATAATGTACAACATTTTATCTGCGACCATTTAAATAAAACCTCATCATTAAAAATTATTTTGATACGTTGTGTCAAATCTATGTTTGTCTTCGTTGGTGTCAAATGGACGTGTTTTTTTAAAGTAAAAAATTAAAGTGGCATGATTTTACCAGTCGTAATTATGTGTTATTGGTTTATTGTTTCCTATTGTTTTGTAAATACCGTGCGAGCAAAAATTATTTGCATCAAAGAGGGGTTGGATTAAAAAACGTAGGGCTTGGTTTAGATCACAATGATATGGGAACGATATATCTAAATAAATCTAGGTTAAAATTTTGTCAAATTCATATTATGGCATGATATATCCAAAACTAATGAGTATAATAAAATAAGTAGACAAATACAAATTTATTTTTGTTGTTTAAAAAATTAACAAAGTAAGAATATAGAGAAAGAAAAATGGGGATTCTCACTACTCCACATGTGTGTATTCTGAGAATTCACATAACCGGAGAGGTGGAACCAGGCTTCATCCGAAAAAAATGTCAGGTCTAATAAATCATTTATTTCCAATAAATTTTGGGTAAACCATTGAGAGTAATTCTTGCGTCTTTCAAAATCGGCGGCTTGTATTTCTTGGAATACTTGCACTTTATAAGAAGATAAATTTAGCTGCTTCTTAAGAATAGTCCTGCATGTTCCAGATCTTCCCACTTCTTGGGACAGGCGTCTTATACAATTTGTTGGCGTATTTTGCATTAATTCGCAGTTATTCTGTTCTTACAGATGGTCTTCCTGCCCTTTTTGTGTTGTATAGAACCTGTTCCCTAAAACAGCCACGGTTCTTTTCAGGCAATAATAAAAATCCCCGGCAATAAAAGCAACGTTAGGAAAATGTTCGTGAAAATCGTTCATGCACAAACCCGGATTGTATTGCCACTCACCATTTACTCTAACTCCGTTTCGAAAATACGCTTCAACCATGAATGTTTTGTACTGTTCCGTAAAGCCCATTGTGTGAATTGTTCAAGACATTGGAAAAATTAGCCATGAATCAAATTACTTGTAACGACTGTCAAAGATGACGAAATAACTGATTGATTGTTAATTCAGGTAGTTACTGACACCCAACAGGTATTAAGCTCTACGGCTAAGCATTACGTCCTTAGATGCAAGGCCTTCTTTGATGCAAATAATTTTTCCTACGACCACCTGTGAAAATGAGAAAATAAGCACGGCTAACTTGGCTTAAAAGCGCCGAATATCACACGCGTGTTGAAAGAAATTATTTCAACTATAGAGTGGAAAGCATTTCTTTGAGTTACAGATAGGGATAAAGGACGTTCCAAATGACTTCTTCGTATACAAGGCACACTATTTAATTTAAACATATGGTGCCAATTTGACAGACCACACCTACTTATTAAAAATAACAAATTTTAGAAAGCAGTTTAGTGTTTAACTTATTTATCATGTATTTGTCGAGTGATTTCGAATAAGAGTGTGAAAATACGCCATCTGAAATTATAAAAAATGTTAATAATATACTGGAAAATCTATTAGCAGTTAAAACAAGCCGCAATGAAGAAAAGGTCATATAAACAAGAAATGTTCATGGGTAGCCATATCGTAGAGAGTAGAGCGTCGGCCTACAGATTGAAAGGTCACAGGTTCAAATCCCATCAAGAGTATTTAACTTTTTTTTTATAAAAACATTAATTAATTTATAGAATTATTTTGGATTGAAATCTTCTTCGTTGAATGAATTTTTTTAATTTAATCAAGGAAAGATGCATTAAACATAAATTAAAAAATTCACTCAACGAGGAAGAGTCAATTCAAAATACCTAATTCTAAAATTTTAATGTTTTTATAAAAAAATGGGATTTGAACCTGTGACCTTTCAATCTGTAGGCCAACGCTCTAGTCTCTACACTACGGCTACCCATAAATATTTCTTGTTTAATATATGACATTTTCTTCATTGCGGCTTGTTTTGACTGGTAATAGATTTTCCAGTATATTATTAACATTTTTTATAATTTCAGATGGCGTATTTTCACACTCTAATTCGAAATCACTCGACAAATACATGATAAATAAGTTAAACACTAAACTGCTTTCTAAAATTTGTTCTTTTTAATAAATAGGGGTGGTCTGTCAAATTGGCATCATATGTTTAAATTAAATAGTGTGCCTTTTATTTCCACTCTAGAGTTGAAATATTTTTTTTCAACTTAGAGTTGAAATATTTTTTTCACAAATCAAAGGTTTTTTAAATAATTCTTTGTGGTCGTAGGAAAAATAGTGTACATTACTCGTGTGAAAGTGATAATTCTAAAACTCTGAGAATTTCCGCACTCGGCTAACGCCTCGTGCTAAATATCTCCTCGTTTGAAAAGTATCACTTTCATCACATGTTATGTAATATACTATTTGCTCGCACGGTGTAGTCACCCTATTGTCGTGTCATTAAAAGTATTATGCATTTTGTGCATTTTTATTGAGAAAAGCAGAAGAAACCGAGATGACGACCACTCTTGAGTTAATGGACTATTTTCAAAAAAATTAAAATATTAGTATGTATAATAAATAGTTCCTAATAAGAAAATTTAAAAAAACGTATTTTTTATTAATGGAAGCATGACAAGTTCTATACCTATTATTACTTGGAAATTCCTAAATGAAATACCATTTTTACCAGTTTTAAAAAAGTCCTTAATAAAGGAAACTCACATAGCCATAAATAACTTTAGTTATTTTGGGTTTTCCTAATACGCCTAATCATGCTGACTAGTTACCTAGCTTGATAAACGGGTTTTACAAATACGGATAGTATATTTTATGTTTAGGAATAGTCGCAAAATTTGCCTTGGATTAGTATCCTTTACAAGTTTTGATGAGTAAAAACACACGGTTTTACCGATTAAATTTAATGTTTTCCCGCTACATTGTGCTAGAAGTTATTTCAATATAACCAATATATTGCTAATAGCATGTAGGGGAAGGCGGGGCAGATTGATGCAAGGGGCACATTGACACACCAACAATATATTGATAACGAGAAACTTTATTCGTGTTACGATATCACCAAATATGTATGAAAACAACAGGTAACAACCGGCAGCCCTCTAGTTACCCGTTAGCATTTAACGTGAGTAGATGTGTTTTTGGCACAACCAACTAACAATTTACGTGAATGTGTTCCAATGCTATTCTATGTCGTTTAGTTAGGATTAAAATATAACACAAATAAGATTTTCCATCCAATAATAGGGATTACACGTGGTTTTCAAATAAGTTCGGTGGTTTTATATTATAATTGATATTTTGGGGTACTTTGATAGGCAACGACACGGGATACATTGATGTGTATCAAAGTGCCCGCATATGAATTCGCTATTATATCTCATAAAAATGATCTCTTGACGGTTTTCGATTAAAAAAATAGAATAAAGTAATAAATAGGCATAAAAATACATTTTTTAAAATGTAGGTATGTTGGTGTGTAAATAATTTTTAAATTGAAAAATATTTTCCGGAATTTCAATTTTAATCTTGTCTGCACGCCGGCTTACAGTTTTTATTTTTTAAAACTTATAACTACTTTGAACAAAAAAAAATTTACAGAAAAAAATTTAGCGGCAATCGGAGAACTATATTAAATTAACTGTAGAAAATGTCCACCTCCTGTAAGTATGCACGCTTCATACCTCATTCTCATCGACTCGCGTACTCTTTGAAGAATTCCTGGAGTATTTCTTACAGGATTTCTTATAGCTTCACAGAAAATTATTACGCGGTTTTGTAATTCTTCCTCGGTTTGAATTGGTTGATTGTAAAGCAAGGTCTTAAGATGTCCCAAAACTGTCGGTCTCCAAAAAAAAAAAATGGGCAACATTTCCAACAATTTTCGTCTAAATTACCGAAATGCAAAAGTAACTAGTCGTATTCCCTTTTTTTGCCCTTTCCAGCGAGCTTTCGCAATACACACCGGCACATTTGAAAAAGAAAGTTGGGGGCGGTTTCTAGCCCTAAAAAGTATGCCAAACAAAAAATAGACGCAGCCGTAGTTCTGTATTTTTTCAGCAAATAAAGAGGATTTCTAATGCTGAATTTATTCCAGTTAAAAATTCCACCCTGTAGAGGGGGTTCGGAAAAAAATAAAACTATTTTGTGTATAAAGAAATTAGGGCTCAGTGCTCACAAGTTTTTATTATACAGAAATCTTCATTTTCACAATTCATTACCAAATTATAAGGTACAGTTACAGTAGCTTTCTAATAAAACAATTTTTCCTCATACTTTTGATAATTAGGTAATTAGAATAAAGAGCAATTAGTGTCTAATGCTAAATCTAAAAATATTTAAGTATAATTAATTATAATTATTTCTTTTTAAAATTTAATGATTCCCGGAAAACCTAAATTTATTTATTATTAACGACGTTTGTGTAAAAATATATTATTTTATCTACTTTCATTTAGTAATATGAATTTTACAGTTCTGTAAATCGTTTTGTAAGGGCATCTATTACAGCACTAGTGATGTAATGGAAAAAAACGGGTTTATTAAAATTTTGCTGTTAAATAGAACCACAATTTTTAGAAGAATGATTTATTATTATTATTTATTTATTATTATTAACAATAATAGGTTCTGTGTTAGGACCTCTACTGTTTTTAATATATGTTAACGACTTACCAATGTTAAATATTACTGGAAAATTTACTATATTCGCAGACGACACAACGATTCTCTGGCATCACGTACATAATAATTTATTGGAAGAGTCCATCAAAAACGATCTTGTTACTATTAAAGACTGGTGTGATGCAAATAAATTATCCCTTAATGTCTCAAAAACAAACATTGTGAGTTTTAAATGTCAGTTAAATGAGATTCACATACATGATCAGCTTGTTGATGGTCTGAGTGAGACTAAGTTTTTAGGACTTTTCATAGACTCAAAATTAAAATTTGAAAGTCACATTGTAAACTTAAATAACAAGATAGCTCGCGGATGTTATGCATTAAGAATTATATCTCGGGAGTTAAGTTATTCTATAGCTCGAGATGTCTATTTTGCTTTAATTGAGTCTCACTTAAGATACGGCATTTGTTTTTGGGGCGCATGCCCTAACTACTGTTTTAAAAAGGTTTTTTTATTACAAAAAAGAGCTATTAGGTTCCTTTGTCAGGCTAAAACTCGAGACTCGTGTAAACCACTCTTTATAAAACATAAAATCTTAACTGCCGCTTGTCTATTTATCCTTGAAACGGTTTGCCTGGTGAAGAGGAAAGCAGAGGTTGTTACGGCTACGGTGTACCCGTTTCGTAAGACTCATATTCTGGCCTTACCAATTCCTGATTCAACCTTAATAAAAAACTCCATTTTCTACAACGGCAGAAAGCTTTTTAACTCTCTACCGCTGAACATTAGGCAGATTGAATTTGATGGCAAATTTAAGAGGGAGGTCCGAGGGTTCCTTGTTGCTAAAGCATATTATTCTGTAGACGAGTTCTATAATGACAACCTTTAATTTTGTCTTTTTTTTTATCTTAGTGTCTAAGGTTGTTACCATGATTATTGTTTTAATTTTATATAGTGTAATCAAAATGTGCGTGCTTACAATTTGTTGTTTGATACTGTTATTTTTTTATATTGTCTTAGTTTTATTTTTTGGTAATATGCTTTGTCAATGAAATTTTTTTTTTATGACAATAGAGCTAATTTTGAGTTGAGTTGAGAAAAAAAATTATAAAATTAATTACCAATTATTAATTAAAATATAACACTTAAGGTTTATTATAAAAATAAATATAAGTTTATTATAAAAGCGTTGCTTTACGGAAAAATAACCCAAAAGGATTTTCTCAGACACCTTCTTTATTTTGTTAGAAGTTTGAAGGTTGGTGCAACCAATCTTCAAACTTCTGATACTCCAACTCATACCGCGCCTTGGATTTTGTCGGAACTAAACTTGAGATCGCTTCGTTTGCCGCTGCTTCTATATCAGAGGGTAAACTCCCATCAGAATCGCTTATTTTGAAAAACGCTTTTTATATTTTTGAATTTGTTTGACAAAGTTTCGACAGTAACCATGCGAAACAGTAACTATGCGAAGGGTAACATAAAAAACTTGATTACTAAACTTAATAGCAGGTGCATTTTTACAGGTACATTTTTATTTTAAAAAATGCCTTTTGCCAAATATTTTTATTCATAGATGAAAGTAGATAAAATTTTGTACAATATTCTTGTTGTAAATTCATATTACTACACTCGATGTTTTATTAAACTCAGCTGACGCCTCGTTTGACAACTTTAACATCTCGTGTTGTAATATGAATCTTTACAACACTTATATCGTAAATAACTATTACGTGTCATAAAACCCGTCAATACAGTAATTATGCAGTGTGATCAGAGCTGGGCAGTAATTGCCTCGAAAGTTCCTTCCTTCGAACACAGTGCTTGCAAGCACTTTTAATATACAGTGGTCGGTAATTGAAGTAATTGAATCCCTTTATAAAAACTGCTTGGTAATTGAATTTCGCATTTCAAGCCATTTAAAGTGTTTGCAAGCACTTTAAATTATTTTCCTCGGTAATTGCAAGCTTTTAGAATTTCAAAGGTGCTTGGTGCTTGATGCTGAAAATTGCTTTTTCAAAAGGCTTGGTGCTCGAAGCACTTTTTGGAGTGCTTTGCCTAGCTCTGGTATTGATTGCGGCAAAACATTTCATAAATCCTGTGCCAAAAGCAAAGGAATACTTAAATGTATTTATTTATCGAGGTTAATCTGCTGCAAGGAGACCCTTACCCCATATTCAACTACTGAAACAACTGGTAAGGGAACCTTAAGAGAAGAATAAGCTCTTAGAGGAAAATTCAGACCTGCTAAGAGAAAAATAAGGCATTTAGAGGAAAATCTATATTTCGGTACATACGGTTAGGTTTAAAAATACCTTTTCAGACTCGTTCAACTTTTCGCCTTCGGCTCAGGCCCTCGATCGTCTTACTGGTATTACTCAACTTTTTAACTCTCTTGTCATTTTCATCTCAGTAAAATGCGATTTATAAATCAGCTGGGTACTATACTGATTCTCTTGTCGGTTAAAAAAAAGAACGTGTACTATGTAAGATCATTTTTTTTTCACCATTTTATGTTTTCACAATTTAGATTTCGGTGATAGTCTGCCACAGACCATTGATCTTGTTTTTGATATATTATTTTTTATTCATAACTACGTAGTTATTTCTTTTACTAATAAATTACAGTTATTTTAGTAATTATCAATATACTATAACGTCAATAATAGTACCTAATTTATTATTTATGTTAATAATTTAATGTTTTGATGGTTTAAAAATGTGCGAAAACAACTCATCTTGATTACATGGCCATTGAGGAAGTTTCAACATAAACTTGCTTGACAGTAATTTTATTAGCAAATTTTCATTAAATCTTGTTAAAATGTATCTAATTTAATAAATTACATACCTATTAAACTAGGCTTGCCAGAAGGCCATCGATTTTTTCTCCTCATTGAATACTTTATTTCTGCGGACAATTATAAGCAAATGTCATTAACACGATATTTTATGCTAACCATCCATAACATGTATGTTTTGTTGGTGGGCAGATAAATCAAGACCGAGGACCAGTGACGTAACAGAATTTTTGTTCGGGGGGGGGGGGGGGGGCAAAAAGGTAGGGAAAACCCTTTTTTTGGGCAATAATATACTTGCTAAACAAAAACTTCTTCATGAAATAAGCATAATTGAACAAAAAAATATTAAAAATAAGGAAAATTTTTTATTTATTGAAAAAACCAAAAAAAAAAACATAATCTAAAAGCTCCATATATTTTTTGCCTAAAACTAAACCGTAATTCGTCGCCTATTTTGACAAAATATATTGATTATTTCATATATAAATATGAATTTTTTGATGAATACTTATTAAAGCTAAACTGGTTGTACGCTCTTCGCCTGAATGGTTTCTTAGATATGTTTTAATCTTTTTAAAGTGGAAAACTTCTTTCTGCAGAAGCCGTAGTTACTGGGAGGATGCGAGGATGATTTAATATTTTATTTGGCCCTCAAAGATTTTTTATTTGCCCAATTATATTTTATATCTTATTTTTTTTATTTCGGAGGGGGGCCCTACCCAGGAGGATTTTTTTTTGACAATATTAAATATTAATGTACCAATACAGCTACCATTTTAACCCTTAAAAAATAATTATGTCAGAATTAATAATATTAATTTAATCCGAATGTAGCTACGCATAGTAGGGCCACGGTTAACTCCGATGAACAATAAATATAAACACTCCTGCATTTTGGCGCGCCCCAGCCGACCGTGTCCGTTAGCTCAAAGCAAGTGAAGACCCAATGCCCAACATGGCTTTGATATTCACCGTTGCTATGGTTACGTGACGTCAGTCACGCAAACAGCATGTAACAATTTACATTATGATGAAGAGCAATTTAAAAATAGTCAGTATGCACCATTGTTTTAGCATTGGTTTGCCTAACCTTAAGGTATTTATTTTGAGGCTTCGCGAAACTTACGGTTATAGATATCGTTTTTACGTGATTTACTGTGTGATTAAAAAGTTTTGTTTTTATTTTTCAGTTAATTCAGTAGTGTACGTACATACCTACTTAGTTGTGTGTTTTAAAAATGAATCCAATTAATGAGTTTGTTGGAAACTCCATTCAGTCGTTGGACAGATGAGGATAAGAGAGACGTTTTGTCGTTACACAGGTTTTTAGTCAATGTTTGTTTAAGTACCCACACTATACCTAGCTCTTCACCATTTTATAAGACCGCGAGCCGCCACTGAGCCAATCTTCGTTAACAGTTCACCCGTTGTACAACTTATGATTTTACACTTAACTGTCTAAATTATTGTTCTAACACTAAAAAGTCACTTAATTATATTTACTCAATCATAAAGAACTTAGTGCTCGAAAATGTAGAGACCGTGAAATTTGCTTACAAAAAGTGGGAGTTTTTTAAAATAATAACATTTATTTAAAACTAGAAGCAGGAAAAAGAAATTATTTATCTCAGTGTTACAACTTTCGGTCTAACATGTTAAACTGTAACACTATTGTTTTTGTTTAATATGTAAGTAAACTGGAAGATAGAGAATAAAAAAGTAAGGAAGGGGGTAAGACCCATTTTTCTCTAAGATGCGCCGTTTCAATGCTACAGCCTCTCAAAGTATGAAAATGCCATATTTTAAACATCAATATCTCAAAAACAATTGAATTTAGACATATGACATTTTATACAAATAATACGTGGTATTTTATAGGGAATTAGAAGTAATTATAATATATAGGGTGTGTCATTTAAAAAAAAAGTAAGTTGGATATTCCCCGACTATTTAGGACACCCTGTATAATTTAAAATAATTTTAAATTGTAGGTCTAATAACCCTTTATAACTCTGTTTTTAAAAAATATTGGAAAGTTGAGTAGTTTAGACGTTATGGATTCCTGCGTTGAGAGCGGGCCACCCTGTATGTGATTGAAATAAAAGATCTGTCTAGTCTAGACCAATTATTTTTGTTGAAATATGTGCAAAAATGTGTCAGTATCAAATTACAAGTCAAATAAATAGAGAAAATCATATAGTTATACAGGGTCCTGCGCCTCACCTCCCGGCTTCTGTAGCTCACTTATTAATTAGGTTAGGATTTTGATATTTTGCAGACTTTACCTGTATCCTAAGGCGCATTTCAGGAAAATATTTGAAATTATAAAATAACTAAAGTCAAAATGGGCTTTTGTCACTTTAATAAACTTTAATACCAATAAATTGTTTTTTAAAGCCACAATATTTATTATATAATAATGACTGGTGGAAAGGTTGATAAAACCAGTTTTCTGTAAATAAGTATTAATCAAACTGGGTTAACGAGACTTTAAGACCTTATTTATTAAGTACCTTTGTATAATTTTATTAACGAGACATTATTTTTAATTTTTATTAATTTTTAAAACCAGTGGTGCAAAACTGATTTTTTTTAGTTTTCATTTTTTTTCGCCTATAATACTGAACCGATTTCATTAAAATTTTAGGGGTATGTAGGCAACTACAAGAGGCATCCAAATAAGTAAGAAAATATATGGCATGTAATCTAAAAAAACATATCCTTATGACGTCACACTTTTTTGAAACACCCTGTATAAACAAAAATATTTTCCTGAAATGCGCCCTAGGATACAGGTAAAGCCTGCAAAACGTCATAATCCTAACTTAATTAATAAGTGAGCTACAGAAGACGGGAGGTAAGGCGCAGGTCCCTGTATATTATGTTTCGACCGTAGGGAAGGTCATCATCAGTTATAAATTCTCGTTATAATGTATAGAACAATAAAACGCTCGGACCCGTAAATTTTTATTTTTAATTGTGCATTTTTTGACATAAAAAAATATTACACAGGGTGTCTCATAGAACTGTCGTCACGTCTTTGACAATTTTTTTAAATGGAACACCCTATATATTGTATTATTTTCTGATTCCCCACAAAATTCTACGCTTATGTTGTAAATGTCATGTGTCTAAATTCAATAGTTTTTGAGATATTGACGTTTAAAATATGACATTTTTTGAATTTGACAGGCTGTAACATTGGAACGATTCATCTTAGAGAAAAATGGTTTTCACCTCCCTATCTTAGTTTTTTATTCTCTATCCAAAGAAACCCACCTCCGATTTACCATGTTAAACCAAAAAACCGGCTTTAACGGTTTAACATGGTAAATCGAAGGTTGGTTTCCTTGGATAGCGAATAAATAACTGAGATAATGCCTTGAATAATAATAATAATAATAATAATAATAATAATAATAATAGCTTTATTGCCCAACAAGAAACCCATTTACAGAGCAATATTAAAAAATTGAATATAAATAATATTGTACTCGATTCAATACAACTATATAAATTTGTAAACATAAATCACCAATAATGGAAATACAATAAATTCAAAATTATCGCCATATTATGCACACATTCATATACTATATTATAATAACACCAATTAATAACACATACTATTAGGTATATATAACAATTTCGTTAATGACCAGCCTCGACAATCCTCCTCAGATCGCGCAAGCTACATGTAAATATATCGCAATCTTCGCACATGCTTTCAAAATTGTAACACATAAAATTTATAGGAGATTTAATCATTACATTTGTTCTTGCTCTTTCACACAAAAATGTTAAATGATGTCTAGTATTCACTCTAGGTACAAACAAATTTATTTGAGATAGCAGATCAGGACAATCGATTCCACCGCGCAGCAACTTAAATAAAAATACTAGAGATGTAACTGCTCTCCTTTTTTCTAGGGTTATAAAATTATATCTATTTAATAAAATATCGTAAGCAGTTCCTTGCTCAGGATACACTCCTTCTGATTTAAATGTTAAATATTTTAAAAATCTTTTTTGAACCTTGTCGATGTTATTTACGTGACATGCATAAAGAGGATTCCAAATCAGTGAAGCATATTCAAGCTTTGATCTGACAAAAGAAAAATATAATGTTTTAAAAACTCTTGGGTCATAAAAGGTTCTGCAGTTGCGCACGATGAAGCCCAGCATCCTGCCTGCCTCCAAAACTATGTTATTTATATGTTCAACAAAAGTCAACATAGGATCGAAGGTGACGCCTAAGTCCTTTATCGACCTGGGGCGCTCTAAAACCTCACCTGAGATGGAATAGGGATACAATAGTGGCTGTTTTTTGCGACTAAAGGTCAAAATTTTACATTTAGCTGCATTAAGGTTGAGTTTGTTTCTGTCGCACCAACCCTGAACCAAATTCAGTTGTTCTTGTAAGAATATACAGTCACTAAGAGATTCAATTAGCAAAAATAATTTTAAATCATCCGCAAAAGTTAGCTTTTTACAGTTTATAATCTTATGTAAATCATTGATGAAAAGTAGAAACAGTAATGGTCCTAAGTTGGAACCTTGCGGTACACCAGAGGATGCGATATATTTATTAGATGTAAAGCCATTGTAAAAAACAAACTGTTCTCTATTTGTTAAATATGATCTAAAAAACTCCAGGGCTGATTCGTCAAAACCATACCCCCTTAGCTTGTGTAACAACAATACATGATCTATCCTATCAAATGCCTTTGAGAAATCTGTATAGACTACGTCCACCTGTCCCTGATTGTTTAGCACACGAGACACTAGCTGAGTGAGGCATGATAAATTCGTAACCGTTGATCTATCACTCATAAATCCATGCTGCTCAACTGCAATGTTTTTACAAACGGACATATAAATTCGCCTATACAGTATTGTTTCTAGAATTTTGGAAAAGTTACAAAGTAAGGAGATCGGGCGGTAGTTGTTAATTGAAACAAAAATCGATTTTAAATTTTTTTTAAGGGTATCTACAAGAGCTGGGCAGTAATTGTTTCGAAAGTAATTCACGTACAATGGTGTTTCAAGCATAGTACTTGCAAGCACTTTTAAAATGCAGTGCTCGGTAATTGGTAATTAAATTTAAAGCCATTTAAAGTGCTTGCAAGCACTCAAAATTACTTTCCTCGGTAATTGGTAATTGCAAGCGCTTAGAATTTCCGAAAAGCTTGATGCTAGATGTTGGCAATTACTTTTCCAAGGAATTGGTGCTCGAAACATTTTTTTCGAGTGCTTTGACCAGCTCTACCTATATTATGTCAAAACAATATCTTACATTTATCCGCTTTTCAAGATGTTTTAACCTTCAGCTTTAAAAAGTGTAACCTTAAACAAATATACCTACATATAATTTTTCACTATTAATTTTAAGAATTTCCCCAATAGTGGCGTAACTACAAATTTAAAAAAAATGTCCAAATACGAAGTCACAGCTTTCTATTGAAAAAATGATAAAAATACTTATTTTTTTGTCTTAATCTGTATAAAGATTGTATTATAATTGGGAAGAAAAGACATTTATTAAGTAATTTAAAAATATCCTGAACATATTGTCTAAAACTAATTTTGATTTAAACCTAATTCCTCCAAAAATAAATTAATTTTGGCATAATTTTTTTGAAATGTTTTAGAAATACCGAGAAATTTAAAGTTTGACCAATATTCCAAAAGTAAACATTAAAAACAACTTTTAAAAATAATTTGATGTCTTCAATCTAGTTTCTATACAGGGTAAGACAAAAAAATAAATAATTTTTTCGTTTTTTGACTTCGGCCGTGACTTCGTATTCGAACATAACAACAATTCTCCCTCATAGGCTCTACAGCTTTTCAATTTTAATGAGCTTAAGGAGATGCAGAAACTTTTATAAATAATAACATTTTCTGTGAAATCAATAATAAAAAAAATCCATATGGAGCAAGAATTCTGCCTGTCACTGTACCTAAAAAAATGTGTCTTGCCATATGCCAAAAGAGATAGATAATCTAACCTCTCTTCATCAAAATTTAATTTCTCAGGATATATTTGTGCTGTTGTCACGTTCTAGATTAACGTAAACTTTTGGTTCCTGAAAAGGGGCTTTTTGGTTCCTGAAAAGGGTCCTCGGGCTCCCCGCTTTGCGGAGGTTAGCGGGGGTGTAGTTACACCACTGTCCCCTAATATCATGGAAAATATTGACCACGGAAAACCCCAAGGGGTTATTATTGATAAATAAATGTAAATTTATAATATTTGCAAAAAGAATGTATCTCATCTGTAGATGATGAAATATGTTTTAATTTATTCTAATCTTATTTTAATGATTTCTGCAGCTGAAAAATATATCTTTTTTGCTAGGCTAGAAATTTATTGTTATTTTATATATTAATCGATAATGGAAAGTTTTGCAAAATGTTGGGACCAGTTTTTACATTGTGTGATTGTTTGGTAACCAATTATAATATACGCCCATAATTGCTCTTTGTACCGAGCTCTGTACCTAAAAAATCTATTGTTGTATAAGAAAAAATTCTTCCATCAAAACCAATTAAGTGTATGTTAGTACGTATATAAATTTTGTATTATACAAACCTGCATATTTTAGGTCATAATAGTATTTTATACAAGAGGGGATATGATGTTTATATTACACGAAGTAGTAAATTGTCTACGACGCTTAAACGTCACCTCACTTTGTTAAGTTGTCAAAAAGGATTTTCTTTGAACTTTATCATTAGGCAATACAATGATGTGTCAAAAATAATGGCTGTGGACAAATTGATACATGTGTCCATAAAATTGACATCACTGGTGGCATTTAACGAGTGACGCAGTGCTTTTTGCCCCCAACAGCCATATTAAATCACTTGGTTTGGATTTTCTTATTGAATGGGTTTCTGTCATCGTTCTGAATCAAAAAGCATGATGCTTTAGGATGTTTAAGAGTAGAAAAGGACATTTATAGTCTCTACAAAATGGTTTTCACTGATTCAGATTAGGTGAAACTGCAATACGCTCGGGATGGTATGGTTGAAATCTATAAATACCCATTCGTCCTCAGTTGTTGCCTTCATTAATTCATCAGCCTATTTTATAATAACAATAATAATAATAAACTCTTTATTTTGAAAGTGTGCAGCATACAATAAAATAGTGTCACAAAAAAAAACTAAGGTATTATTCCTGAATTTAAATTTAAATGTCTATAAAATCCATCAACTGTATATGGTTCTACATCTACAATGAGCCTAAAGATAGACCTTTTCAGTTTCTTTAGATTATGAATTTGTTTTATATGGTTTGGTAAAACATTATATAATTTAATACATTGATAATAGTCTCCCTTTTCATATAAAGTCAATCTATGCCTGGGATAGATATAATTTAGTGTTCGAGTAGGGTATTTCTTTTGTGCCTCACTATTTCTAAAAAAGAACAATACACACTCCTGTATGTACATTCCAGACACAGTCAAGAGTCATTGCTGTTTAATTTTACCTCTACATGAATCTCGCGGTCGTAAATTAAGAATTACCCGTAACGCCCTTTTTTGACAACAAAGCACTCTTATTATGCCTTTGGCACTCCCATACATTACTAGCCCATATCTTATTCTAGATTCAAAGTTAGAGTAATATACCATTTTTCTAGTTTCTAAATTAACATATTTACTTAATATTCTAAGGGTGTAGCATACAGCATTTAACTTTGTTACAACATATTGGACATGACTACCCCAGGACATTTATTCCGTTCAAGAAACGCAAGATCTTTATATGTCACTAAAATATTTGTATTATCTGCATAGTTGGTACTTTTAATATTTTGTGTAGTGTGTAAATTTTATTCACATATATTATAAATAGAATTGACACTACCCTGTGGTATTCCTACTGTAATAGGTCTACTTGTTGAAAACACTTTGTCTCGTCCTTTACCTATCATCACCCTTTGTTCTCTTCCGAATAAGTATTATTTAATCCATTCTAAGGTCCTTCCTCGTATACCATAAAGGTATAAATTTAAAAAAATAATTTCATAATTTAAAGTGTCATATGATTTTGACATATCAAGGAATAGGCCTAACGGAATATCATCACTTTCTAAAATTTCCAAGATATTTGTTGTGAATTCAAATAATGCTGTTTGTGTTGATTTACTTGCAATAAAACCATGTTGTGTTATGTTTAAAATGTTGTTTCTACCATACATTTTATGACACTATGACATATTACGCGCTCAAATACCTTGGAAAATATTTTCTTGCCATACGGCTCAACAATTTTTTAGAAAACAGTTTAAATATAAATTTTGTTCACAGCATAAAAATGCCATTGAATTAGTTAATAAACTTTGCAACATTGCGCTACCAAATGACTTTGTTTTGGTTTCCTTTGATATTGTAAATTTATTTCCTTGCATGCCTAAAATTAAAAGTTTCCGTATCATTGAAAATGTGTTAAAATATTCAGCCAAACTTAGTATAGATTTAGGATCATGCGTTGTTTATTTATTACGGAAATGTTTGGATTCAAGCTTTTGTAGGTTAAATGTATGTTAACAAATAGATCGATGGCCTTTTTTATCCCCCGGAAAATTTCATAAACCATTTTAAAATTAAATCTTAACACCATCTTGTTAAGAATATAGCCTTTTGGCACCAATACTGACACTTTCAAAATTTAAATTTACAATAAAAATTGAGTCGAACCATAAGTAAAATTTTTTTGACCTTACTCTAAATGAACGTATAGATTTCAGTATCTATAGGAAACCTACCCAAACAGACTACATGACCCCTGGGACTCTTGCCACCATATCTCCCAGAAATTATCAGCTTTATAGACATATTTCTATTGACTTTTCTCAATCCCTTTGAAATGGACGTCCTTTGATTTAGAGAGAAATACTCTTTTAGACTGTTTTGTAATTTTTCCAAGGCGTTTGATTATGTCAATTACGGAATACGCTGTCTCATTATGGTTTTAGGGGTGTTGCTCTGAAGTGATTCGAGTCGTATCTTACGAATATGGGACATGTTGTAAGATCTAGAAACGGACAGTCCAGTCCTGCTGATTTGAATCACGGAGTTCTTCAGGGTTCAGTACTGGGCCCACTTCTCTTTCTCCTATATATCAACGACATTACTGCCCTTGAAATACAGGTTTTTTAAAAATCATTTTTGCAGATAATACAACTATTTTATGGTCCCATAGGATGCCCGGTCTGTTAATGAAAATTGTCTCTGAAGATCTTAAGAAAACTAATAAATGGTGTGATGCTAATTTGTTATATCTGAATAATATATCTGGATAAAACGAATGTTCTTAGTTTTAAGTTTGTGTGCATTGTGTTAAGTGTGTGATAGCATAAGTTTGTATGGCTGTGATATCGAAAATAAACAATATATCTAATAAGTTTCTTGGTCTGGTGATTGACGAAAAGCTAAAGTTGGAAAATCTTATTGATGTCCTAAATAAGAAGGTCGTCAGATGTTGCATATGTTGTTAGAGTCGTATCTAAGAGTTGGGTGGATCACTTGCCAGCTTTGTTTACTTTTCCCTGATCGAGAGCCACCTCAAATATGGTATTGCGTTTTGGGGATTTTGCAGCCAATTACATTTTAACTCAAAATTTATACTGCAGAAAAGGGCAATAAAATATATTTGTAGGGCGGATCCACGTGAATACTGTAGGCCACTTTTTATACGGCTAGGAATATTGACATTACTATTTATTCTGGAAACGATCTGTTTAGTTTACAAAAAAATAAAAGATTGTGATCACGCTACCGCGAATACTTGTAACACCAGACTAACTAATATTATATTTCAGTGCCTACTCCAAAAAGCACACTTACCAAGAACTCCCTAATATATGAAAGTACATTTTTTTAACTATCTTCCAGAGGAAATTAAGACTTCTGCAACACTAGCGAGATTTAAAAGGTCAGTGTCATCATTTCTCAAACAAAAAGCCTACTAAAGCTTGACATATTATTATAATGATATTGATGCTTAGGGTCTGTCAATCTTGTCTGTGATGTATGTTGTATCATTTTTAATGAATTTAAAAAAAATCTATTTTAATGTAATTGTATGGCCCTATAACTGTGATTGTTCTTATTACTTCATAATAATACATTTACGATGATGTGTTGACTACTATATTTGTTATTTGTTTTGTTTATGGGGTATTGCTCATTATTTATAACTTCTACATTTGTTTGCAATTATATATACATATGTAGGTATTCTATAGCTTTGTCAACAAATACTTTGTATTTTAAAGACAATAAAGCAGGGCATAAAAATTGAATGTCTTTACATACTATTATGAATATTTTCCATAAAAAATATAATCGTTTAGGGAAAACGATTACATTAAATTTGTACGAAATTGGAAATTGCGGAAATTATCTTTCAAATGTCTTGTTTCTCTCTCCTACCTTATTAGCAAAATCTCAACAATAGTTGGACGTTCTTTGAAAAAAATGACTAACCGTCTGTTCGTGTGCTACAGATTAAGATCAGTTTGCACGATCGCCAACCATTTCTCTAGACTAAAATATAAATTACAAGACTCCAGGTCCAAAATTACAGTCAGTTATTTCCAAAATACCGTGGAATTGTTTCCTCTAAATTCGTATAACCCACTGCACTCTATATGAATATGAAAGCGTGTAATTTTGGACTTATAGTATAGACAGAAATAATGTCTATTTGCTATTATTAGTCGTGTATGTAAATGTAAGTAAACTTGAATAATAGAAGAGTTTTGGACTTGTAAAAAACACTAAATTTCTTACTAGTCAGGTGGTAGCAAACATTCAAGAAAGCTTGAAAAATAAATTTCAAACCACCTGAAAGTACCTTATATGTACTATAAAGTTATATTTCGTCTAACACCGTTAGCAGTGGCGTAGCGCCAGAAAATATGCTCAGACGGGGAGGGGGGGGCGTAATGGGTGTAAATTGGATTTTTTTTTTCTGGAGAAAGGGACAGTTGGGATTACATGTATTTTATGATATTGTACCTTGTGAAGAAGGCGAAAAATTTTCGGGGCCACGCCCAAAGGTTCGTTTAAAATGCACCTAACTACTATCAAATTTCGAAAATTAAATTATTACCTTTTCTCCTCTACATGGTTGGATTAAATTTGTTTTTGTAAATGTTTTTTTAAATTCTTTTTGATATTCCTAGCTGGATCTTAATTTAAAAAAAACATTTTTTATATTTGTGAAAAATTGGTGTTAATCCAAAATTTTAACATAAGACGTATGTATGACTCTAACCCGCGTTTTTCGGGCTCGGTTTTTCATGATTAAAAATAAAGTAAATATCCCTCACCGCGCCAAAATTGTAGTTTTTTTTTTGAAATCATGTTTTTTAGGAGCGTAGATCTAAGAGCAGTTTTTGGGGCAAATGCTTAGGTATTGAAATACTCCTTCTTAAGTGCCCTTTTGTATGTTCATAATAAAGCATTTTCGTTTCTTCCCACACTATTTTTTTTATTATAAATTATCACACTTCTTCCATAAAAACTGTTTCAATTAAAATTTTTACTTTAATTTTTCTCTTTAAAAATAAATACCCAATTATTTTTTGTGTTTGTTGTAAAAATATTTTATTGCATTGGGTTATATTTTTGTTGATTTAAAATAGCTCTAAAAAAGGGAAAACGGAACAAACAAGTATATAATAGAAAAATACTATATTATATTATTCTTTTTACTCGTTTTCCTATAAAATTGCATCATAAATCAATAACTAAAACGATAAGCGTCCGAAACCTTAATCTCTATATAATAAAACGGGACTTTTAGAACAAAGAGTTTAAAAACTACACGTTTCCTTCAAGACCTTTGTAATCTAAGCCAAGAATAGATTATTTAAAAATTTAAATTAAGAGTCCAAGCGTGAGACGAAAAATTAGGTTGCAATTAGACTTTTAGACCCGAGCTCCTAGGCTTGGGCTGCCGGGCTGCAGCCCCCCCCCCCCCCCTAAATACGTCACTGACTGTTAGATAATAACATACAAATCAAATTGCATAGTTCTACCAAAAAATTAAAACTACATTGGTAGGATGTCACCACCTGCAGGTGTTCATGTACATTCTGTTCATGAACACCTACCCTGTACTGACAGGAACAAAAGAGTTCGAAACCGATCTGCAGATGGTGACATCCTATCAATGTAGTTTTCATTTCTTGGTAGAACTATGCAATCTGATTTGTATTTTATTATCTAACAGTGTAGACGAAATACAACCTTATAGTGTTAGGCACTTTCAGGTGGTTTGAAATTTATTTTTCATGCCAAGTCATTAAGTAATGTTCAGTGGCACATTGATGTCCAATATTTTTCCTGTTGTTTTGGGTCTTTTCAAGTACAAATGCACAACCTTCATGTTGTGCTTTTCATAATAGAGGCGTCTCGCAGGGCAAAACTTATCCTATCTTACATTAATAATTCATAGAAAAATTAAGTAAAAACACTCCACTACTATTAATTATACAATATGTAGTTATACCAAAATTTTTACAAAGAGACTAAAAAAAAGCATATTTCTCTGAAAATAAAAGCTTATTGGCAGAATTGCATCTGTGGTTTATGATAAAGATACATTATTACATGAAAAGAGTTATTTAGCGTATTTGCAAAAACTATCTATTAAAGAAGCTCTAAAATCTGGTGTCGTTCTGAGTGTTTTTTAATTAATTTTCAAAGCAAGTGGGATGTGCATACTTTAAGGTGAACATGTTGCAAACAAAATTGTAAGCAGTAGCCAAACAAAGAACCAAGTACGCTGTTGAAAACCAACGCGACGAAAACTTGTGAAGATACATTCGTATATTGTATTTTTATAAACATGATAATGACTCAACAATATTTTAGACGGTAGTCAACCAAGTCGTGTGTCGAAAATGAAAATTAGTGAACAGGTTAGTAAAAACATATTTTTCCGAAAATCGATCGGAAATATTGACATTTATAATAATATTATAAATAATATTGAAAGAAAGAGTCAATATTTCCTTACTTAGTCGTTGCTAGGCAACGGAAAATAACTGTTAGAAAATATTTATTATTGTACTGTAAGGAAATATTATTTCTGTACGGCTACTTGTAAACTAAAATGTGTTAAGCTTGGCAATTCAATATTACTGTGTTTCCATAGTTACAACACAAATATTTAATGACATCCTTTATTTCAAAACAAAGTTAATAATATTTATTTCAAAATTTTAACAAGTTGCTTGTAATAAGTTATGTCCTTTTAATAATTTTCGATTTACGGAAAAATAGTATGTATGCCTCGTAGAAAAAGCTACATTCCCGGACTCCGTATTGCCAGTCTCGACTTGCGCCTCGTCATATAATCTTTACGGTCGTCCGTGAATGTTCAGCTTTTCCTACTAGGTATACAATGTACTATTTTTATCAAATTACTTCGTGTTATTAATCATCTGACTAAACTTTCAATAAAAAATTGAAGGATCATTACGAAATCATTTTAATTTTCACTTGTCTACCACTGATTTTGTTGTTAAAGTCTTGGAGAGCTAATGTTGGCATAGTTACAGGAGGGCGAAGGGGTTAATTATCTTCTCTTAGATCCGTATATTTTAGCAAATATTTAACGTTTTTACAGGGGCAAGGTTTGTATTGAACGGTAACTACTCCCAAAATATATTTTTTCCATCAAGAATTTAAATTTATTGTTGTAGGTTTGCTATTTTAACTGCGTTTTTTAATTTTAGCCCTTGTGCCATAAAATTATTAATATTTACTGCAGGTCACAATTTCTATTTCTGGATAAACTTTATTTAGCCCTAAGACTCTTACTATTTTGGGGGAACGAAAGCCTTTCCAAATTATTTTTAGGACAAAATCTTAAATGACGTTGGAAACAGTTAACCTTACACAAAAACTATTCTTTAAACTTCTTACTTGAACAATATTATTCACAAACTCATTAATTTTTTATATTTTTTAAAATTTCCGCCTGCGACGCTTTTATTTGATCATTTTCTAATAGGGGTTAAGGCTACCTCTAAAACTAAACTATTTTTTATATTTAAAACTACCAAAATGTAAGAATTATTTAAAAAACCACCGTGGTTTGTCCAAAAAAAGCCGAAATACCCTCGATTTTATTTAATTTTCGCTTTGAAATACCTACAAGGAAGAAACCATTTATATACCAGACTCCCTAAACTCTCCGTCGTTAAATTTTGAAATTTGACATGGTTTGCCTTGCGATTTTGGTGCATAATAACAACTGGTATTATGAAAGTCTTTTGATAAGGGCGCAAAATCTCCTCCCCCTCCCAAAATATTTTTAAAAATTCAAATATTTTTTTTATCCCAAAACGATGAATTTTATTGACACGCCTACCCACGTCGGTTTTATTTATATTTATAAGAACCCATCTTATATGTTATAACTAGCGGGTACCCTTAGCTTTGCTCACAAAATAAATTGATAACAATTACGCGAGCGAAGCGGCGGGTACCTACTCGCTAGTAGTTAGTAAAAACGTAACCGCTACAAATATAACATTATGGCTTACATTCTTCGCCTTCTGTAAAAAAATTCCAGGAAAAAATGTTACAAAGGAATTATAAATTTAAAAAACCTCCCCTCCCCCGCTTATGATGTTATAGAGCATGGGGGAGGCGACGACGGCCTTTTTTTAGAAGTCATTTCTGATTTGAGTATTGCCCACTTAAAAATTTTTGGGCCCTTTTGTGCCCGCCCATCCCAAAATCCTGGCGCCGCCTGCATCATTTTAAAGACAATTGGGTCAAATGAAAGAAAACAATCTGAAATTCCTCCAAATAATAAGCTATTAAGTGGATCCCAACAATATTTTAAAATTCTTCTCCAAAATTACCTGTCCATGTTTATTGACGGATTTTTAAAAAATTTTTAAATTTGGACTCTACCTACATTTATTGGAAAATGTGAGAACGTTATTTTTGTTATAAGTATTTACTGATATCTAAATCTTTCTTAACCTTAAGTACACTTTTTAATATGGAATATCGACACCATAAGGTATTTGGCTTCCAAAGTTTAGACATTTCCAAGAAATATGCCAAAAGTACTCTCTTGGTGCTTTTACATTTTTCGCTTCACACCAACTAACAAAATGTTCGTATTGTTTTTCATACCTGACTAATAACTTTTTTGGTAGCAAATCCAAATTTGCGACACTTGCAGCTTCTAAAATATCTTCTGGAAGCTCATCGTCCGAGAAATTTTCTATGGAAGACATTTGTATCAGAATCTGAACGAAATCAAAAATCAAAGCCACGCTCCGGTGAACTGTTGTAAGGTGTCACTTTGACAATTAAATTTTATTTCTGTCGTGGTTAAATCAGCTTTTTTAAAAATGTTTATAATAAACGGCAAAAATTAGTGTTTCTGTAATGAACCTCATTTACTTTTACTAAAAATAAGTCTAAAAATTTATATTTTATTCATTAAAGTTGTATTTTATTATAAAAGTACAAAAAAAAAATATTTTTCCGGTACACCGTGCAGGAAAACTTTTCCCACACCGTGAGGGAAAAATTTTCCCACACCGTACGGGAAAATGGGTCTGTCAGAACCAAAACGAGTGCGGGAAAATGGTAAATCGCACACGCTTGTAGAAAAAATAAATTTCTTACACCCACTTTTCCATTGGTGAAAACAGAGATTTAAAATCTTGTTCAGTTTTTGTAATTTGACTTACAAAAAAACGTAATTTAACATAGGAAATTTTACCGCGTTCAGATTCACTTACCGAAAAACAAAATAAACAATATTTTTCAATATCATAATATTCGAGAATCTTCACTTTCGAAACATTGTAGAGCACATAGTAAGTTTTCCTCCTCATCTATATTACGGATTAATAACAAACCTTGTACATAATTTTTGTCGTTTCTTGCACTTGTTTTGAATTAGGCTTTTCACCTCTTCGTTCGCTGCCAGGGCCATTTCCGAGGGGACTTATAGTTTACCGTGGGTTCCGAACCACGATCCTCAGTCATACGACACGCCCCCCAAGGACTAACAACCCTCGGGTTCTTGCGTCATTGCATGCGATTGGGGGTGTGTACATTATTCCGCACCCGATCTCATCCGGCCTGATTACCGGCGTGAATGGGGTGGATTGGGAGATGATACATTTTACACTCTTCCATGCATTTTTAAACCTACCATAATTCGGACATACTTTTTTTTATTGTGCGTATGCCCACTCCGAGGATCTAACTCGGAACGCCACAGTATAATGCCAGTAACTCACCACTGAGTTACCGCAGCGGTTTACATAATCGTCTTAAAATAACAATATTCCCATTTTTCTATATTACGTTAGGTGCGGAATTTACATACATTTAACAAATTTAAATTTTGGTCAGGTATCTGTCAGTATTCTCAGCTTAAAATAATTTGCGTCATTTGGTAACAAATTTGGAATGTTTTCTATCAGATATTTAATTTTAGAGTCAGATAATTATTTACATTTAATAACGCAGTGATAGCCGAGACCGTTTAACGCCTGATTTTTCTTAAGTGCTTAAGATAAACCCATATTTTGCTCATAACTGTCACTAAATTTCTCCGATTAACAAAGTTTTATAAAATAAATACATTCAGCAATTATTTCTACTCCCTGCTGACACTGATTTGGGAGTGGTAAGTAAATACTTACCTCCCTAGGCAAGTAAGTAAATTCTTAGACTAAAGTAAGTAAATACAAAATAGACTGCAATAGTTATTTCAAAAATACAAATTTTATTTTATATTAATAGTTATAGTAAATTTGATAAATTGCAATTTTAAAAATTTTGGAACTCCTCTTGTAGTTAATTGGACATTTTAATGCGGCCCACTGACGGTCACATTTGCTTGCGAGCATGCATGCAAATTCGACAATGTGTGGTCAAAAACTGACGTCTTTTCATGCTTCTAGCGCGATGTGAAATAATCTGTCGCTGCTTCAATTTTTGCATGCATGCCGACTGGCGTGATCACAGTGTGTGGCAAAAAACGTGCTAGTTGTCATTTTTTTGGTAGTTTACTAAAACATTGCGTGCAATCCAGAATTTTTAGTCGGGTTATTCTAATATGCTTGCCGTCCACAGCACCGAGGTAATGAGGAAAGTGCCACTTTTCTTCGAAATTGTCAGCAATCGTTTTTCACTCTCGTTCAAGTGATGGAGTGGATTAAAATTAAATTAAAATACTTAGATACCAGTACTTTCCCTTGATATACTTATTTTACCAAATATAAAAGTTTTCAAGCGTAATTATTTTAATTGAAAATTCTTTGTATAAGGTGGTAAATAAAAACTAAAATTACGTAAATAGGTTAATCAGCTAAGATATTAGGATTATTAGAATAGTCAAAAATATAATAGGCATTTACCTTTACAAAATTGCTTTGCATTACCATAAATACGGCTTTGCACGTTTCCGGAATAATTTGTCCGAGAGCTTGTGGTGATATTATTGACGAGAATTTTAAATCCTCGTAATTTCTGCCAGTTGCAAGAAATCTTAAGGTAACTGACAGCCTTTCATGTGGACTTATACCTTTTCTCATAGTTGTATTTTGCTTTTCAATTAACGGTGCTACTTTGTACAACAACTCCCTGTAGGTGTCCTCATCCATGCGAAGATAATTTTTGTAATCATCTATTTCTAGTCGTAATTCACTTAATAAATTTATATGCGAATATTGCGTTCTTTGTGTTAACCAAGACTTAATCCATTTCGATTTACTGAAGACGACTGCGTAGTGATTCAATACAAATAAAGACAATGCAAGTCCAAAACTCTACTGCCGTTTACCATTAAGTTTTGTTACAGAGTTTGTCGATGTGTTAGGCTGAACAATGACAGAGGAATCGCTGTTATTCTTGTTACGAATAATTTTGTTTGCCACCTCGCTTTTGTTGTAAAAGCTATTAGCAACATAGCCTTTAGCAACCGTCTCTTACTTTCAATCCACATGTCTTTTAAGAGCTAGAACACTGGAGCTAGTGTTAGCTAATAGTGTTGCAGACGTTCGTCTGAAGGAGTGACCGGTGTAGACTTCAACGTTAGACAACAAGGCAAAAGTGTTTTTTCCCACAGGTTGCCTTAAATATTCGCCTTTCCGGTATCTTAAAAAGAAACGTCGCCTTGGGGACTTTTAACTAGTGTTCTTATACTTAACTATGTCTCTTAAAAATGTTTAGGTGGCAGATGGCGTTATCTTTGTCTGCAGTGGTGAACCTTCTAGACATGACATACATACCATTTTTTGAATCAGGTATATTACATATGACTAAATTTACCATTTCCTGGATATTTTCCACACTTATGTCACATAATTCTTGAGAACGACCTGCCCCAGCAATCTCAACCCTCATTAATAAAAAATCTTCTATCTTCGACCTCTGGTATAAATTTATCCATTTCTTCTCGGGTGAAAACACCAGACTTTTTTGAGAGCAAATAATTTTTTCTTTTCAAAAAAGCCTATATTTTTAGAAACTTTGAAATATCCATATTGTCTTCAATGGATAACGTGGATTTAAGTATGGAATATTCACTCCATAAACTTGTAGGTGACTTGAGGAGCTTTGATTTCTCCACAAAGTACGCCAGCATAGAGTTTTCTGTAACTTTTTCAACGCTCACCTTTTGACATCAAGTTTTTACATTTTTGTAGGCATTTTCGTATCTTTCTTTTGACTTTTTGGACAATAAAGCAGCGCAAGCAACCTCTGCGGCTGCATTGACATCCATTTTACCGTTTTTCTGACAAAACTTTGACGATATTAACAAAATGCTTAAATAAATTAATTTATTCCATAGAAACCATTCTTGTCAATAAAACTTGATTTTGAATCTATCTATATATCTAATTGTATCTATCTATGTATCTAACTTGTATTATGCACCTGAATTGTGCATTAAAAAGAAAACAATTTTTTGAATACAGAACAATAAGTATAAAAATATTATACACAACTTTAGGGGGGGGACCAGTCTCCGACTTCTTTGCCAGTCAACTGGTAGAAGCTACCCACTTTTAACTTTTTCGCTTCAGTACCTTTCATGTAATGTCTCATTTTCTTTATACCAATAAATGACTATTGAGAATTTGAATGACTTTAAATTTCTTCCAAATGGGGGTCCATTAGTAAAATTCCTGATTTATATAAATAGTAACTGCATAACTGACTAAACTGACATATTAATATTTAATTTTTATGCTAATGATTTTTTTCCTATGTAATTTAGTATTTTAATGGGTTTTAAATGATTATAAAGGTGCGACTAAAATTTCCACGTATTATTTTTATTATTATTAAGTTTTGGTTTAATCCATAGTTATATTTCAATAAAGTTTGGTAGATTTATTTCAATAAAATGTTTTAAATCCAAGCGAGAATAATAAATTTACAGTAAGTATTTTTTCTTCGAACGAGATCGGCTCTCTTTAATCTGATAATTTGTTATTTTTGGAAAGCGCTCTTCTTTTGGGGGCACCGGACGGATTCTACTTTCCCGAATTTCGATACAATTTACCAGTGTGGGACATCTTCATGCAACATATGGAGGAATTAATGGGAACTAGGGTAGCTCATTGTAGTGATTGTAGGCAAATCAGAAATATGCAAGGAGAAAAAAATAAAGGGCAGTTCTCCATTTGTTAGCAAATAATTTGTTTGCCCTGCCAATAGTTTTTATTTCGGTGGTTACTAAGCTTGTATTGACATGTAAACCCCTCTAGTGAATAATACGCGTGGGGTAAATGAGTGAATGTACACGGTGTCCCAAGAGATACGAAAAGAGAAACTATTACTTCAATAATTAATAAACACGTTAACACAAATCTACCATAATAGTTTAGCGTATAATGTTTTGTCTCATAGCCACCTTTAATTTATTATTTAAATTTTGTCTTATTTTTCCATATTGAATATGAAGATTTGTCTGATGATGTAATTTTTTGTCGAAAAGTTCAATTACATTACAAACCTGATGCATATACAGGGTGATTCCTAAATTGATACTTCTTTTTTAGCTGTGTTATAGAAGGCATTAAAATAAACAACCTTTTTCAAATACCTTTTTTCAAAAAACTCAAGGATATGCGAGATAGAGAAGTAAAAAATCTAAGTGCGGGCCTCGTCATAAAAACATAGCCCGCTATAGTGTCTGTTTTTCTTATTAGTCATGCAATTTACGGGTGGCGTTGAGCGATCCGCTGCGGTGTGTTTTTCTGAAGCAAGTTAATTTTAAATTGGTGAAAATGGTAAAATTTGAAAACAATAAACTAATAGAGATGGTGCTAATTTACTGTGAGTGTCGTAAAAGTTCGGATGTTTCTTCGAGATTATACGCAGAACGATTCCCTTACGGGCTTATCTTACACCCAGAAGTTTTCTTAATGTTATTCAACGGGCAAGTTAGGCAGAACCATATTTTACTCGTAGGGCATTAAATAAATGTAAGTACTTTATTTTTGAGTTTTTTGAAAAAAGGTATTTGAAAATGTTGTTTATTTTAATGCCTTCTATACGCAGCTAAAAACGAAGTATCAACTTAGGAATCACCCTGTATAATATATATAGTTCTTTCGAAATCTGATGTAAAGGATAAAGGGCCCGGAACATTAAACCGTCGCGTCGGATTTAAAAATTGATGATGCCATTTCGTAGAGAAGAAAAGTCGCAATAAAAAAGTGCGATTTTTTAAAATAAAGTTAAATGGATTTTTTTTTGTTTAAGGAAATGCATACTACTTCAGCCATATACGTGAGAAATGTGGTTAAGAACTATGGAAACAAAACCATTCTTGATCGATTTTCTATGACTGTAGAACGAGGAACAATGTAAGTATTTTTTTTCTACCTAAACAGGATTTAATTAACTGACCTTAGTAATACATATTATTATCCATTTCTAGAGTTTTGACACCTTGGATATGCTGCAAAACATAAAGTCATATTACAGACGCGGTGTAAAAACGCTAATTACTCAGTACTGCGGAAATTAAAATTAAAGGGGAATTTATTCGTCTTCCATTGCCATCGAACCTATTAGATGGTCAGATTTTTAACCATTCTTCCGCAATTAACCATAAATTTCATACACATTCCACAGTCATTTTACAATTGCTAATTTAATCGACTGTGTAACTCCATCCCAATGGTGGGCATCCAATTTGATAAACACACAGTGGCGTGCAGTCCATAGAAGCGAGGAAAGCACTGCTTTCATAAGATAAAATAGTATTGTCTGTTTAAAGGTCGGAGACAATGACGTTTCTTGAACGGCAGTAGAGTTTTGGACTTGCATTGTCTTTATTTGTTTAGAATCACTACGTTTCAACTGGTAAGTATCTCCAGTCGTCTTCAGGTGAATACTGAATAAGTACGGTAACTACAGCTCTATTTATACTAGGCAGGTGCTGTGACGCATGACTAGTGGGCGGAGTCATGCGTGTTGCTAGGTGATGACGCATAACTGGATGAGTCATGCTTGATGAGTCATGCTCGATGACGTCATGCTCGATGAATCATGCGTTTAACTCTTGGGTGGTCTTATTCTAAGATTACATTTACTTAACAAGGGTTTCCAGACGTTTCTCATGTCTAATGAAGGCTTACTAAAGCAACCTGGATTTTGGTGTATGGTAGCAGCTTCCTTAAACTTCCTCTTCCTCCAGTGCGGTTCTTTTTGCAGGATTTCCGCTTTTGTCCACATGATATGATGGCCGTGCGTCCAGGCGTGGTCAGCTGCACCTGATTTTTCGGTCTCTCCTTTTCGGGTATTATTCCGATGTTCTTTAATCCTTACTTCTAGTGGTCTTAGTGTCTCACCAATGTAAGACTGGCCGCATTCGCAGGGGATCTGGTAGACACAATTTTTCTTGTCTTTCTGGCTTACTGGTCTCGTCTTCGTTAGGTGGCTTCTTAAAGTGTCTCTAGAGCTGAATACTGTTTCGATGTTGTATCGTTTTCCTAGTCTTCTTATTTTCTCAGATACTCCTTTGACATACGGAATATTGAGTATTGGTTGTATCTCTTTCTCTGCTTTACGTGTGTTTGGCCGATTCTTGCGATTTTCCAATATTGTGTCAATCAGTTTCATGGGATAGCCATTCTTGTTGAGGTCGGTCTTGATGTGGTTAGTTTCTCTTTTGAGAGCTTCGTTTGAGTTACAGAGAGTAATTGCTCTATCCACAAGGTTTCTTACTATGCCATGTTTTGTGTTGTTTGAGTGGTTTGATGTATAATTGAGATATTGCCCTGTATGTGTAGGTTTTCTGTACACTGAGGTTAGGAAGGTGTTGCCATTTTTCTCTACATTGACGTCTAGAAAAGGTAATTGGTTGTTCTCTTCTTTTTCCATGGTGAATTTAATTGTCGGTGCAAAGTTATTAATGTGATGTAAGAATTCTCTGAGTTCGTCCTCGTTTCCGTTCCAAATAATGAAGGTGTCATCCACATATCTAAGCCATATTTTTGGTTTCTTCTTTGCTTGTTTTATTGCTTCGGATTCGAACCATTCCATATAAATGTTGGCGATTATGGGCGAGAGAGATGAGCCCATTGGTAGTCCGTCCTCTTGGCTAAAGAATCTATCTTTTTCTTGAAAATAAGAATTGTTAAGGCAGCATTCCAATAGTTCCATGATGGCATTTGTAGGTAGCGGTGTTCTTTCTTGTAGGGTCAAGTCTTCCTCAAGTCTGCTCCTGATGACCTTAAGTGCGTCTTTTATAGGGACGTTGGTGTAAAGACTTTCGACGTCAAAGCTGACCAGTTGGTCTCCTGGTTGTACTTCCTTTTCTCCTATTATTTGTGCAAAGTGTTGCGAGTTCTTTACAAATGACGTGCTGTTTCCTTGAAGTGGTTGGAGTAGGGGAAGTAAAAATTTACCTAGTTCATATGTAGGGGAGTTACGGGAGCTTGTAATTGGTCTTAGAGGCATATTATGTTTGTGTATTTTTGGCAGGCCATAGAGGTGTGGTGGTTTACTGTGGTGTGGTGTCAGGCGTCTCCGCGTCTTTTCTGGAATGTACCGCTCAAATTTCTTAAGTGTCGAGGAAGTTGTGCAAAAAGGAAACTACACCCTTATTTCCAAAGATCCGACCGGCACAATCGAGGGAAGAGTCTACCGAACACTTAAGAAATTTGAGCGGTACATTCCAGAAAAGACGCGGAGACGCCTGACACCACACCACAGTAAACCACCACACCTCTATGGCCTGCCAAAAATACACAAACATAATATGCCTCTAAGACCAATTACAAGCTCCCGTAACTCCCCTACATATGAACTAGGTAAATTTTTACTTCCCCTACTCCAACCACTTCAAGGAAACAGCACGTCATTTGTAAAGAACTCGCAACACTTTGCACAAATAATAGGAGAAAAGGAAGTACAACCAGGAGACCAACTGGTCAGCTTTGACGTCGAAAGTCTTTACACCAACGTCCCTATAAAAGACGCACTTAAGGTCATCAGGAGCAGACTTGAGGAAGACTTGACCCTACAAGAAAGAACACCGCTACCTACAAATGCCATCATGGAACTATTGGAATGCTGCCTTAACAATTCTTATTTTCAAGAAAAAGATAGATTCTTTAGCCAAGAGGACGGACTACCAATGGGCTCATCTCTCTCGCCCATAATCGCCAACATTTATATGGAATGGTTCGAATCCGAAGCAATAAAACAAGCAAAGAAGAAACCAAAAATATGGCTTAGATATGTGGATGACACCTTCATTATTTGGAACGGAAACGAGGACGAACTCAGAGAATTCTTACATCACATTAATAACTTTGCACCGACAATTAAATTCACCATGGAAAAAGAAGAGAACAACCAATTACCTTTTCTAGACGTCAATGTAGAGAAAAATGGCAACACCTTCCTAACCTCAGTGTACAGAAAACCTACACATACAGGGCAATATCTCAATTATACATCAAACCACTCAAACAACACAAAACATGGCATAGTAAGAAACCTTGTGGATAGAGCAATTACTCTCTGTAACTCAAACGAAGCTCTCAAAAGAGAAACTAACCACATCAAGACCGACCTCAACAAGAATGGCTATCCCATGAAACTGATTGACACAATATTGGAAAATCGCAAGAATCGGCCAAACACACGTAAAGCAGAGAAAGAGATACAACCAATACTCAATATTCCGTATGTCAAAGGAGTATCTGAGAAAATAAGAAGACTAGGAAAACGATACAACATCGAAACAGTATTCAGCTCTAGAGACACTTTAAGAAGCCACCTAACGAAGACGAGACCAGTAAGCCAGAAAGACAAGAAAAATTGTGTCTACCAGATCCCCTGCGAATGCGGCCAGTCTTACATTGGTGAGACACTAAGACCACTAGAAGTAAGGATTAAAGAACATCGGAATAATACCCGAAAAGGAGAGACCGAAAAATCAGGTGCAGCTGACCACGCCTGGACGCACGGCCATCATATCATGTGGACAAAAGCGGAAATCCTGCAAAAAGAACCGCACTGGAGGAAGAGGAAGTTTAAGGAAGCTGCTACCATACACCAAAATCCAGGTTGCTTTAGTAAGCCTTCATTAGACATGAGAAACGTCTGGAAACCCTTGTTAAGTAAATGTAATCTTAGAATAAGACCACCCAAGAGTTAAACGCATGATTCATCGAGCATGACGTCATCGAGCATGACTCATCAAGCATGACTCATCCAGTTATGCGTCATCACCTAGCAACACGCATGACTCCGCCCACTAGTCATGCGTCACAGCACCTGCCTAGTATAAATAGAGCTGTAGTTACCGTACTTATTCAGTATTCACCTGAAGACGACTGGAGATACTTACCAGTTGAAACGTAGTGATTCTAAACAAATAAAGACAATGCAAGTCCAAAACTCTACTGCCGTTCAATAAAATAGTATATTACATAACAAGTGATAAAAGTCATACTTTTCAAACGAGGAGATATTTAGCACGAGGCATCAGCCAAGTGTGGAAATTCTCCGAGTTTTAGAATAATCATTTTCACACGAGTAATGTACACTATTTTTCCTACGACCTCAAAGAATTATTTAAAAAGCCTTTGATTTGTGAAAATAATATTTCAACACTAGTGTTAAAATTAGCATACTTAGGATTATGTTCCACTTAATATATCCGGTTTCGTAGTTTGTCAATAGGATTTTCCTTTATTTGTAGTTTAACTTTTTCATATTTTATATATCATAGGAAGAACTAATCCTGGATTGACTTCTAGATTATCCAGAATGAAAATATTTAAATTTAATCAAGGAAAGATGCATTAAACATAAATTCAAAAAATCCACCCAACAAGGAAGATTTCAATTCAAAATAATTCTATAAATTATTTAATGTTTTTATAAAAAAAGTCAAATACTCCCGATGGGATTTGAACCTGTGACCTTGCGATCTTTAGGCTAGAGCTCTAATCTCTACGCTATCGCTACCAATAAAGATTTTTTGTTTAATATATGACACTCTTCAGCCCGATTTATTTTTTCTGGTAATAGATTTTCCAGTAGATTATTAACATTTTTTATAATTTCAGATGGCGTATTTTCACACTCTAATTCTGAATCGCTCGACAAATATATGATAAATAAGTTAAACACTTTACAATTACTGCTTTCTAAAATTTGTTCTTTTTAATATATAGGCGTGGTCTGTCAAATTGGTACCATATGTTTAAATTAAATAGTGTGCCTTGATTCTTCAACACTAGTGTTGAAATATTTTTTTTCATAGCCATAACCATATTTGATTCATAATTCTATTCTGTTCATATATATTCTAACATTATTTCTAAATTCTTCTCCATAATTACCAGCTTCATGCGAAATTATATCTATTTTATGATATATTAAAAACATTGGAATCCTGACTAATATTTATTAATGGATTTTTCAAAACTTTTTAAATTTAGGTTCATAGATATTGAGCACAGTGAGAAAGTTATTTTCATCAAAAAAATTATTTTAAATATTTTTAACTATACAATGAAATTAAACAATAATTTTAATGGTTTTCATTGGCTTATATTTTTGCCTGAATTTTTTTGCATGAAAATGCCTTTTCTTACATCCACATAGATACCACCTTTCCCCTGGTAAAAACAAAAATTCAATATCTTTCTTAGTTTTTTTTATAATTCAGTCAAAAAAGCCACTATTTTACATTGCAAACTTTAACACGGTCAAATCTACATGCCGCGTCTCTCACTTTACGTTCATGCTTTGCTGTTTGCCGCACAGCAATTGCGGTTAAACCAACTAGTTTTCAGCGTGTTGTTAGTTACACAGCCATGCGGGGGCGCTGACTTTACGCATTCTTCAGGAAGGAACGGCCGCAGAGAATTCGATACCGAGCCACAACCGAGCGCATTACAAAACGGCGTTGTAAATTATCGTCAGGTAACGATGGTGGTAAGAGTGTTGCAGGCATTGTTGCCAATCCTCCTGAGGTATCGTAGATCTACCAAATTTATTTATTGTTTTCCGATGAATTAAACAGTAAACAGGATGAAATAAAATTATCGTATTTTTGGTATATATCGAAACCCTAGAAACTGATCCTGAGATTTTTACGATATATATAAATGGCTATCACGTCTGCAAAATTATTGTATTTACCTTGTTTACTTTTTGTTAATACGAGCGAGGGGAAAAGACCCTGGAACTCTAGTGTTTTTGTGGACCTAAACAACTTTTACAAAAATGCCAAAATGTTCTCTCATTCATCATGTCATGCATAGTGTCCTATCAAACAGATGTTGGCGCTTCTTCACATGAAAATCTCACTGCACGCACTGTATACGGGGTGACAATTTGAAAACGAACAGCATTTAATATTGCCTCTACCAATGATAGTATGAAAATTTGGCGAAACACGTCAATTGATATATCGAGGGGGACATTTTTCAAGACATTTGTTGTCGTGTTACTCTCAACCCCCTAACCCCCAGGGCACCTACCCCTAAAATTTTAAATGGCAACCCTTATTTATTTTGCCATTTTTGTGTTCCTTATAAAATTCTACATAAACTGTATCTATTTTTTTTTCAAAAAATTTAATTATTTTATTTTTTCTAGTGGCGATATCGAAGACGAAATGTAGAAATACATTCCAAATTCCTTTATTTATTTACATTTCGTCTTCGATATTGCCACTAGAAAAAATAAAATAATTACATTTTTTGAAAAAAAAAATGATACAGTTTATGTAGAATTTTATAAGGAACACAAAAATGGCAAAATAAATAGGGATTGCCATTTAAAATATTAGGGATAGGTGCCCTGGGGGTTAGGGGATTGAACGTAACACGACAACAAATGTCTTAAAAAATGTCCCCCTCGATATATCAATTGACGTGTTTCGGCAAATTTTCATACTATCATTGGTAGAGATAATATTAAATGTTGTTCGTTTTCAAATTGTCACCCCGTATATTACTGATATTGCAACTATATTTCCTTATTCTAAAAATAACTACTTAATTATTTCACAGTTTTTAGAGCATTTTTCAGGAATTATAATAATATCGTGTGTTCATTATAACGGCAAATAGATTTTATATTATGAGCAATTAAGTATTGATTATATAAACATTAAACATATACATTTAAAAAAATCAAGGTCTAATTTTCATACCTACTTGTTTAATTACACTTATCACTTATGTATATATGATAATAAGATGAGCGTGCTTCAAATTTATTATAATGTTTTGCTGTTTAAAAGGTACTTTATAATTTACATGCTTGATTCGTCCTGCATTACAATTCGTTGCGGCAGTAATACTAAAATGGACATCAGTAGACACATACCCATATTTATTACATATTTAAGGAATTTCTTAAAATAAAAAAACAAAACATGGTAAAAAGAAAATATTTTAACCGAACAAAAATGTAAAACTATAATAGTTGAAAGTCGCAGCAGAATTACTAAGAAAGGCAATATGTGTAATTTTACTTTGTTAGATCACTTTTTATTTACTGATTAGTTACTGCAGTTGCGTATCTCTGCAGTAACTAATCAGTAAACAAAAAGTGATATTATAACAAAGTAAAATTACATACATATATGGTCTTTTTGTTAATATGCAATGTCACAAAGTAACGGACTACTCAATCCAATAATAGAATTACTAAGCTTTGTGTTAGTTATTGAGGTTCCGATGTTCCCAATGAACATATATGAAATTGGTGCGCACGGACATGCGCGGAAAAGCTCAATACCAAACATGACCAAAATTTAATAACAGATTATGTAAACAGATTCACTAAGCATAAATATCCCCTCATATTTTACCCACCTTATTTATCAATCCTAGAGAAAAATGTGGGGTTTTGACTAGAAATATCGCAAACAATCACATAAACCGCCATATTAGAATTAATAACAAAGAAATCGTGTCAACAAATAAGCTTAAATACATCGGTGTGACACTAGACATACGACTATTCTTCTTGCCACATATTACTAACAAAACACTACGCAGTAATAAAGACATTGCAAAAATTACTAAATTACAGATCGTTTCTTTTACCAACGAACAAACTGACGATGTACACATCTATTATAAGACCAGTACTAAAGTACGCTGCGCCTGTATGGTGTAGTGTATCAGACAATCAATACAACCGCATACAATCACTACAAAACATAGTACTTAGATAAATACTTTTTGACACGCGACAAGAATACCTACATTAATCGATAAACGTACAATACATAAAACAACAGGTATTTGACATTTCACATAGTTTTTTCACTCAAACACACACCCGGATGAACCTCTTCGCCAACCTATTTATCATAGATTACCAATCTATTTCGAAAACAGGCCAAACTAAAAATCAAAAACAATAAAATAAATTTTAACACCAATAAAACACCAATCATTAAGTAGGCAAGTAACCTCTTTTCTCATACCACTTGGAGATAAATCCCGCCCATCCCAAAACCCCTACCACCTGATGTTTCCTAACATTTGTTCAAGTTTCAAGTCACTATGGCAAAATGGATACGATGTACCTGAGCAATTAAAGCTGTTTTTTTCGTTCCGTTTTTTCAGCAAAACATAGCACCAAAATTTCATATACTCAGTAACAAATAACAACAACTTTCAAACGTATGCAAATTGAATTCTCTCATGGCGGTAATAGATTACTGAAACCTGCCACAATAAACCAAAGTAAAAGCCAGTGTTTTTCTTACCCTGGGCTAATATCAGCCCGACAGGGCGTTGCCTTCTTGATGTACCCCAGTCAGCAGCGGCTAATCTAGCAGGAACTAAATATTTGTATTTATAGAATTTGTCTTAGATAGTAAGAAACCTGACATGTAATAAACAAAACATGAAAAATAAAGACGGTTTTAAAATTAAAATAAACAAGTACCCAGCCAAAGTAGACCGGCGAAGCAAAATGATTTTATATCTCTCAAAGGTCTAATCAAACTTGCCACCCCTGGCCCGCTTAGTTTGTTCTCGTTGGGCTTACTTTAGATGAACTATTATCAGCGGTTGATTAAGTGAAACGTAAACTTATGGTGTACTTTCTACGGCTTAGATACCTATCTAAGAGGTTTTCTATTTACAAGATACATGTATTTCAGATATGGACTTCTAGGCTCTAGCGGATGTGGAAAAACAACTCTCCTCAGTTGTATTGTGGGTCGAAAAAGTGTAGCTTCGGGGGAAATATGGGTATTAGGATCACAAAAGGGAAACGATGTGCCAGGCCCTCGAGTTGGATATATGCCACAGGTAAGAATGTTAAAGGAAAACATACAGTGACCGGCAAATATGTGGGAAAACATTTTAATATTAGATTACCGGAAACACTTTTCCGGAGGATCAGTTCTGCATGTCCTATAATTAAAATCGATTTAGACATAGGTCCCGTTACTACTGGTATGGTGGTACATTAAAAACATGTGAATTTACAAAAAATGAAGTTAGATGACGAGTTATCCAAAAAATGATGATGTGAAAAGTTATGTTGAAGAAACTTTTAGTAGTGTCGATGAGAGAAGAAACGAGTCAAAGGCAGAGTGGTGTGACAAGTTATGTTAAATTAACATCTCGTAGTGATCAGAGTCGAAAAATACTTCAAAACACCAAAGGCAAAATGGTTCGAGTTTGTGGTCTTATGTAAACTGCTTTATATTTATGTAGTATCCACCATTTCCCTAATACCACCGAGTCGGAACTTTATTTAACATAACACAAAATATATACATATAAAGGAGATAAATAATCAACAGACCAGGATACTTCAGGTAGTAATGTTTCTTTCTCTTATCACTACGATATATTTCTTTAACATATTAAAAAAAGCTCTATTGTCACTTTCAATTTCCTATTCATTCTACTGTTATCCCAAGAAGTTATACTTCTCCTGATGATGAACGTCTACAGGGTGGGGACTTTAACCGGAATAAATTCAATATTATTAAAACTGCTGAAGTTGCGCCTACAAAATTGGGTATGTGGGGGTTTTGGAGCATGCGGAATTGGATTATGATGTCGGCGCAGTTGCCAGATTTCTCAGCTTTGCGCTACACGTAGTAATTTTGTTATTTTCAATGGAATGCCCAATTTACTATTATTGCAGTAAATTGGGCGTCTCAAATTTAGTAAGATCCCAAATTTACAAAATTCTATCTTCATTAGTTGCTGAGCTATAGCAACACTGTAGTTCCATTAAAAAGTACCGGGACGCTTATCTAGCTTAAAGTAACGTTACCTTGTTAACATCTCCATAGTTACTAAGTTAAAAAAGTTCTTGTCGTGTCAAAATGGCTTATTTAACTGAAACCTTAAAAATAGGTACTTTTTAATGGAACTACAGTGTTGCCATAGCTCAGCAACTAGTGAAGAAAGAATTTTGTTAATTTAGGATCTTACTAAATTTGACACGCCCAATACACTGCCATAAAAATAAATTATGTATTCCATTTAAAATAACAAAATTACTACGTGTAGCGCAAAGCTGAGAAATCTGGCAACTACGCCGACATCATAATCCAATTCCGCATGGTCCAAAACCCCCAATTTTGTAGGCGTAACTTTAACAGTTTTAATAATATCGAATTTATTCCAGTTAAAGTCCCCACCCTGTATACCTTCGAAATATGTAGTGAATTCCCTTTAAAAAAATTATTTTAATTACTAGTGAACAATAATTTGCAGTATTATTTCTTAGTATTTAACTTGTCACTTCACTCTAAATATGGACTATTTCTTCAAGTTATATTTTTATATATGTAATGAATCAGTCAGTGTCATATTTAATGGCTTTGCCTGACTGTTTATGGAATGTATTAATTTGCACTTCTTTACTTTATAAAGGTTATATGTATTGGGTTTATATAAAATTTTAGTGGATTTTAGAAAAGGTAAATTATGAATGCATTTAATAATTGAAGGGGTTAGTGGATAAAAGTGCTAGAACTTGTTTCCAATAATAGTTATTCATAGAATTGTAGTGAATAAAGGTGAAAATCAGATCTAGAAACTTTATACACTAAAAATATGTTTCAAAATTAGTTTTCACACTACTTTTTAACTCTAAATTGATATAAATAAGAAAAATAAATGGCCCTAGGTAGATCCTTGTGGAACACCACATCCACATGTGCTATATTTTGTTGAACTTAAATTTCTCATTATTTCGATTCGGTTACATAATTAATTTGAAACCATAAATAAACGATTCCCCTTATTCCAATGTTAAGCAAGTTTCTAAAATGCCTTACATAAATCTAATAGAGGCAATAAAAATTTTTTTTTGGTTTATCGAGGTTGTATTAAATATTTGTTATGACATCAGCTACAGCAACTTTTGTCTCTAGATCTACGAAAGCTATACTGACATGTAAAGAGTTATTTATTTGATTACAAACAATGTGTTATTAGGATGGGTGGTCATAACATAACCCACGTAAAACTGTAGCCCCCTGGCAGACAATCAAGAGAAAAAAATGGGAATTTTAACATCTCATTAGTGGTAAAGCTTAGACAATACCTGTATGTGTGATTGATATTTTGTATTCTTCTTATTCTATTCTTTTCATCAAGTTTGAATCAAAAGCTTGTTTAATGTGTAAACATTTCTATACCGGGTGACAACGAGATTACTGCCCACCTTATCACGTCCTTTTAAAATAAAACATTATTTTAAAATTTTGGTAAGTTGTATGGTTACACTATGCACACATTTTCAGTATTCAAAAGTCTGACTATCACTTCCGTTTAAGCCGGATGTGTAAACAACTTTATTATTTAAATAGAACATTAGATTTAAGAGGGGTAGTGCCATTGAAATTATTGGAGAAATTTGTGTTTGCATGTCAACTTTTGCATCACATCTGGTTCAACCGAAAGTGAAATGGTTGTGATTTATTCATACGGAATACCTAAAAAGAAGTAAAAAAGTAAGTGGATCAGCGGTGAGTCACTCGCATTCGACCTCCTAGCTCAATCCTCGGAGTGGAAACAATAAAAAAAAGTATGTCCGAATTTTAGTAGGTTTAAGAATGCAGGGAAGAATGTAAAATGTATCATCTCCCAACCCACCCCATTCACGCCGGTAACCAGGCCGGATGAGATCGAATATCTCGTGGGGTGCGGAAGAAGGTACACACTCCCCAATCGATAGGTCATGCAATAGCGCGAGAAACCGAAGGTTAGCCCTTGGGGGGGGGAGTGTCGCATGATTGAGGATCGTCGTTTGGAACCCACGTTAAGCTTTAGTCCCCTGGGGAATGGCCCTGGCAGCGAACGAAGAGGTAAAAAGCCTGATTCGAAAGAATGGCAAAAGTAAAAAAAGTAATATTACATTTATAATAAAATGTGCTGTTAATTTGATAATCTCTAACGCCATTTTCTCGGAAACTGTCTTAGATAGGTATGAGATATGATACATGTTTTATGCTTACAATTCTTTGTAGAATGCATATCTATAAAAATATACAGGATATTCTATTTAAAATAACAAAAGTTCTGTACACTTCCGGTTCAATCCGAAGTGACAGTTAGACGTTTGAATACTGAAAATGTGCGCACAGCGTAACCATATAACTAACCAAAATTTCATAATAATGTTTTAGTTTATAAGGACGTGACAAGCTGGGCAGTAATTTCGTTGTCACCCGGTATACTTGGATTGTAGTTTTTATTTAATTTATTATTACTTAATTATGGTTTTGTTAATTTTTTACTCTATCAACTGGTAAAGTCATTTTAATTAATCATCATTTTTTACCACATCCTTATATTTTTAAAATACATTTCTTACCATTGATTTTATTTTTAGGAATTAGCTTTGGTGGAAGAGTTTACTATAAAAGATACAATATATTATTTTGGAACGATATTTAATATGAAAAGTAAAGATATTAAGGAAAGACTCGAGGAGTTAACGAATTTGCTGGATTTACCACCAGAAGATAGGTATGATCACTAAAAATAGTATAGAAAAAGTAGGGTTGGCAAACTAGAAAATTGAGTTTTGATTTTACAACTCTGTACAGGTTCATCAAACCAGCACTAAACAGGAGTATATTTTTTGAGTTTCCCTGTATTTTTATTAAAACCCATATAGCCATCTTGTTTATGTTTGACAGCAAAATCTAAAACTGATGTTTAAACAGCGACTTGGCTTAAAGCAAATGAACTGTATCGTAATGTTGTCTTTTCAATGGAACACCCTGTATATTTTTGATTTTTATGAAAGGTCTTTCTTTTCTTTTTTAAAAATTATGTAATTTGTTTATATTACCTGAAACCGTTTTTTAACTATGAGCAATCAAATTTTTAAAAAGCCGTACTCATTCTAGTCAGGGGCGGCTCGTCAGGTGAAGTAGGTCAAAAATAAAACCATAAGGAAAGTTTTCCGACAATATTAAATATTAATGTACCAATACAGCTACCATTTTAGCACTTAAAAAATAATTATGTTCGAATTAATTATATTAATTTAATACGAATGTAGCTATGCATAATAGGGCCACGGTTATCTCCGATAGACAATAATTATCAACACTCGTGCATTTTGGCGCGCCCCAGCCGAGCATGTCCGTTAGCTCAAAACAAGTGAAGATCCAACGCCCAACACGGCCTTGATATTCACCGTCGCTATGGTTACGTGACGTCAGTCACGCAAACAGCATGTGACAAATTTTTATGATGAAGGGAAATTTAAAAGCTGCATATCGCCGATCGGCAACTGGCATTGCCTCTAAAGGTAAAAGTCATTACATAAAAGAATTTAAAAAAATTTGAATTTTTAATTTTTTTAATTTTTTTTTTCATTTATTATAATTTTTTTCTAAATATTCTGTTTTACTATATTATTTAATTTTGTATCACACTCCTTCGGACTGTGATGTGAAAACATATCGCCTAATTTGTCGATATAACACCTGTCAAAAAATATTTACAAATATTTCATTTGATATTTAAGTATTTCAATCTTAATATGAGAACTACACTAACACAACAAAATATTTTTTTATGAACGCGATTATTACACATAAAAAAAAAATGTCAAAATGACAGCTGACAGTATATAACTCATAATACTGTAACTCGTGTATTTCATTTTTATCCCTTTTATTTATGTTTCACAAAATTAACACTTAATAATAAATGGTTTAATTGAAATAGTTGAACTTTGAAATTGTCAAAATGACAGCTAGCAAAAACAACCTCTTTTTCAACACAAAAAATCTTTGTTCCACACAATAACTCATTTTTTATTCGTACGCCAAATTTTGTTCAGACCAGATAAGTAGTTTTTAATTCATGCTTTAATTTCTTCGGATATATTCGTTTTTCTAAACCCATAATAGCAGTCCATTTCAAATTTCACAACCATCATACTTTTCCGAATATAAAGATTGAAGATGTTTTATAGGATCGAAACGTTGATATTTGGTTAAAGCAATATTGCACAAAAACTTTAGAAGAAGCAAGATTTACGAAACTGCAATAAAAATTGTAAGTTTATATTTAAAAATAAAAACCTGATGATGGTATCTAGATGACGAAACGTTTTACTCGAAATCTGATGACATTATATGATAGGAAACAAAATACGGCAATGCAAAAGTTTAATTAGTTTTTCTTTATCTTTCCAAATAAAGTCACAAATCCGAATGTAAGAATATAAAGATTGAAGATGTTTTTTTATAGGGTCGAAACGTTGATATTTGGTTAAAGTAATATTGCACAAATACGTTAGAAGAAGCAAGATTTACGAAACTGCAATAAAAATGACAGGTTTATATTTAAAAATGAAAACTTGAAGATGGTATCTCGATGACGAAACGTTTTACTCGAAATCTGACGCCATCATATGATAGGAAACAAAATACTACAATGAAAATGTTAAATTATTTTTTCTTTATCTTTTCAAATAAAGTCACAAATCCAAATATAAGAATATAAAGATAGAAGATGTTTATTGGGTCGAAACTTTAATATTTTTTTAAAGCAATATTGCACAAATACGTTAGAAGAAGCAAGATTTACGAAACTGCAATAAAAATTACAAGTTTATATTTAAAAATAAAAACCTGATGTTGGTATCTAGATGACGAAACGTTTTACTCGAAATCTGATGACATCATATGATAGGAAACAAAATACGGCAATGCAAAAGTTAAATTATTTTTTCTTTATCTATTCAAATAAAGTCACAAATCCAAATATAAGAATATAAAGATTGAAGATGTTTTATAGTGTCGAAACGTTGATATTTGGTTAAAGCAATATTGCACAAGACATTAGAAGAAGCTAGATTTACGAAACTGCAATAAAAATTACAAGTTTATATTTAAAAATAAAAACCTGATGTTGGTATCTAGATGACGAAACGTTTTACTCGAAATCTGATGACATCATATGATAGGAAACAAAATACGGCAATGCAAAAGTTAAATTATTTTTTCTTTATCTATTCAAATAAAGTCACAAATCCAAATATAAGAATATAAAGATTGAAGATGTTTTATAGTGTCGAAACGTTGATATTTGGTTAAAGCAATATTGCACAAGACATTAGAAGAAGCTAGATTTACGAAACTGCAATAAAAATTACAAGTTTATATTTAAGAATAAAAACCTGATGATGGTATCTAGATGACGAAACGTTTTACTCGAAATCTGACGCCATCATATGATAGGAAACAAAATACGGCAATGTAAAAGTTAAATTATTTTTTCTTTATCTGTTCAAATACAGTCACAATGAATAAAACTTGGAAAAAATCTTATCGGCAATTTTCGGCTATTCCGAAAATCCCCGATATTGAAAAAAATTAATCAAAATTTAGGTAAGCAGACCTACATTAAAATGAAAAATGCATGTATAAATACTATTTTTGGAGTTATCTGTTTTATAACACTGAATTGTAGAAGTTTCGAACTATCTCTTATACCTAATTTTAAAGCGCGAATTGATATAATAACTTTTAAAACTTACTATGAAATATGCCATTTTCGGCTATTTTTGGCTTTTTCTTCATATTTTTAATATCCACGATGACGTTTTATGCATCCAAAGCAATCTCTTCGAAAAGTCATTATTCTGTTAAAATGAAACTTTTACGGAAATTGCAGACTACTTTTAAAATTGAAAATTCGATAACTAATCTGACATATGAAGCTTTAATTTTGGTCTCATTAAATTGTAAAAGTCTCAAATAAGCTATAACATTCAATTTTTAACGTCAAAACGTTGAAACAAGGTCACATTCTGAAGTCAAAAACACCCATTTTAGGCCAATTTTGACAGCTGTAATTATTTCAATATGGAAGCCAGTTTGAGATTTCATGGCAAGCTATTTAAAAAACGTTGCATTTCGATATTTGACGAATTTTTCTGTTCGCGCTCTAAAAATATCAATTTTACTCTAATTTAAAAAAATAAATTGGTATATTCAAGTATATAGGCGTGTTGAGAAAAGATTGAGGAATAAAATAAGCCTAAAATGAACTCTCTAAGGATATTGTAGTAGAAGCTATAATCGAATATAAAAAACTTTTCATAAAAAAAACGTAAAAAAATTAAATAATATTTTTTTTGAACCACTAAACGTCATAACGAAGAGCGCGCACGATATGAATTTTAAAGTCTATTTATCCCTCTAAACAACAGTCCAAAAAAAAGTTAATTACAATAGCTTACAGACGGGTTTAAGCGAACCAGTACCTAAAAAAAAAATTGTAAAAAATCCAAAAAAAATCAAAATTCATTCGTTTCGTGCTCTGTAAATTAAAATGATTAAAAATTGAAAAAATATATTTTAAACGTAGCTTGACGAGCTCTTTCCGATAGGATATACGACATTTTAATAAAAAAATTATTTTTCGAGAAAAAAATTAAAAACCGTGAAAATTTTGGGTCTAAAATCGTAATTTCTAAATTTTCACAATTTTTCACAATTTCTAATATTTTTAGGTATAGAACGATGTATTGTGAAAAGATAGTATTTGAGACGGCCCATCTGATCGTTTAAACCGGAAATATGTCCGACGTACCCAATTCGAGTTATTCAGTACCCAAGACGACCCTGCGATGGCCATTTTTTGACTTTTAAAAAATAAAAAAAATTACTTTCCATTTTTTAATCTTTCTCAAAAACAATAGGGTTGGGCGGCTGCCGGTCCTCTCCAACCTCCAAAAGTAAAAATCGAAAAAAATAATTTTTGCGACCTGAAATGCGTTACAGCGGATTTCGCATATTTCCCGACTTTGACGTTTAAGAACTTTTTTCCGGTACACCCTGTATATTTGAAATTTTTCACAAAATGTGCCCCCGTTATTCCTCTATAAAACCCAATAATCAAAATCAGTGCGAAATCTACCACTTTAGAGAAAAAAAATCGAAAATGTCAAAAAATCGATATTTCAAAAATCGGGTACGACGACGACGACGACAGGGTCACACTTTTTTAAAATAAAGGGGATATATACATATCGCTCGAAAGGGGCGATATGTAAAAGCTGCATATCGCCGATCGGCAACTGGCGTTGCCTCTAAAGGTAAAAGTGATTACATAAAGAATTTAAAAAAATTTGAATTTTTAATTTTTTAAATTTTTTTTTCCATTTTTATAATTTTTTTTTAAATATTCCGTTTTACTATATTATTTACTTTTGTATCACACTCCTTCGGACTGTGATGTGAAAACATATCGCCTAATTTGTCAATATAACACCTGTCAAGAAATATTTACAAATATTTCATTTGATATTTCAATGTTAATATGAGAACTACACTAAAACAACAAAATATTTTTTTATAAACGTGATTAGTACACATAAAAAATGTCAAAATGACAGCTGTCAATATATAACTAATAATACTGTAACGCGTGTATTTTATTGTTATCCTTTTTATTTATGTTTCACAAAATTAACACTTAATATGAAATAGTTTAATTGAAATAGTTGAACTTTGAAATAGTCAAAATGACAGCTAGCAAGAAACAACCTCTTTTTCAACATACAAAATCTTTGTTCCACACAATAACTCATTTTTCATTCGTATGCCAAATTTTGTTCAGACCAGATAAGTAGTTTTCAATTCATGCTTTTACTTCTTCGGATATATTCGTTTTTCCAAGACAATAATAGCAGTCCATTTTAAATTTCACAATTATCATATTTTTCCGAATATAAAGATTGAAGATGTTTTATAGGGTCGAAACGTTGATATTTAGTTAAAGCAAAAGTGCACAAAGACGTTAGAAGAAGCAAGATTTACGAAACTGCAATAAAAATTACAAGTTTATATTTAAAAATAAAAACCTGATGATGGTATCTAGATGATGAAACGTTTTACTCGAAATCTGATGACATCTTATGAGAGGAGAGAAAATACGGCAATGCAAAAGTTAAATTATTTTTTCTTTATCTATTCAAATAAAGTCACAAATCCAAATATAAGAATATCAATATTGAAGATGATTTATAGGGTCGAAACGTTAATATTTGGTTAAAGCAATATTGTACAAATACGTTAGAAGAAGCAAGATTTCCGAAACTGCAATAAAAATTACAAGTTTATATTTAAAAATAAAAACCTGATGATGGTATCTAGATGATGAAACGTTTTACTCGAAATCTGATGACATCTTATGAGAGGAGAGAAAATACGGCAATGCAAAAGTTAAATTATTTTTTCTTTATCTATTCAAATAAAGTCACAAATCCAAATATAAGAATATCAATATTGAAGATGATTTATAGGGTCGAAACGTTAATATTTGGTTAAAGCAATATTGCACAAATACGTTAGAAGAAGCTAGATTTACGAAACTGCAATAAAAATTACAAGTTTATATTTAAAAACAATAACCTGATGATGGTATCTAGATGACGAAACGTTTTACTCGAAATCTGACGCCATCATATGATAGGAAACAAAATACTGCAATGCCAAAGTTAAATAATTTTTTCTTTATCTTTTCAAGTAAAGTCACAAATCCAAATATAAGAATATAAAGATTGAAGATGTTTTATAGGATCGAAACGTTATTATTTGGTTGAAGCAATATTGTACAAATACGTTAGAAGAAGCAAGATTTACGAAACTGCAATAAAAATTACAAGTTTATATTTAAAAATAAAAACCTGATGATGGTATCTAGATGATGAAACGTTTTACTCGAAATCTGATGACATCTTATGAGAGGAGAGAAAATACGGCAATGCAAAAGTTAAATTATTTTTTCTTTATCTATTCAAATAAAGTCACAAATCCAAATATAAGAATATCAATATTGAAGATGATTTATAGGGTCGAAACGTTAATATTTGGTTAAAGCAATATTGCACAAATACGTTAGAAGAAGCTAGATTTACGAAACTGCAATAAAAATTACAAGTTTATATTTAAAAACAATAACCTGATGATGGTATCTAGATGACGAAACGTTTTACTCGAAATCTGACGCCATCATATGATAGGAAACAAAATACTGCAATGCCAAAGTTAAATAATTTTTTCTTTATCTTTTCAAGTAAAGTCACAAATCCAAATATAAGAATATAAAGATTGAAGATGTTTTATAGGATCGAAACGTTATTATTTGGTTAAAGCAATATTGTACAAATACGTTAGAAGAAGCAAGATTTACGAAACTGCAATAAAAATTACCAGTTTATATTTAAAAATAAAAACCTGATGATGGTATCTAGATGACGAAACGTTTTACTCGAAATCTAACGCCATCATATGATAGGAAACAAAATACGGCAATGCCAAAGTTAAATTATTTTTTCTTTATCTTTTCAAATAAAGTCACAAATTCAAATATAAGAATATAAAGATTGAAGATGTTTTATAGGGTCGAAACTTCGATATTTGGTTAAAGCAATATTGCTCAAATACGTTAGAAGAAGCAAGATTTACGAAACTGCAATAAAAATTACCAGTTTATATTTAAAAATGAAAACTTGATGATGGTATCTCGATGACGAAACGTTTTACTCGAAATCTGATGACATTATATGATAGCAAACAAAATACGGCAATGCAAAAGTTAAATTATCTTTTCTTTATCTTTTCAAATAAAGTGACAATGAAAAGAAATCTTGACGGCAATTTTCAGCTGTTCCAAATATACCCGATATTGAAAATATAGGGCTTGCAGACCGACATTAATGTTCATTTAATGTGTTTTATAGCACTGTAATGTAGAAGTTTCGAGCTATCTCTTATCCCAAATTTTAAGGCGCGACCTGCTAGAATAACTTTAAAAACTTGCGATGAAATATGCCATTTTCGGCTATTTTTGGCCTTTTTTGACACTTCATATTTTTAATATCCACGATGACGTTTTATGCATCCAAAGCAATCTCTTCGAAAAGTCATAATTCTGTTAAAATGAAACTTTTACGGAAATTGTAGAGTCTTTCTAAAATTAAAAATTCGATAACTAATCTGACATATGAAGCTTTAATTTTGGTCTCATTAAATTGTAAAAGTCCCAAATAATCTATAACATTCAATTTTTAACGTCAAAACGTCGAAACAAGGTCACATTCTGAGGTCAAAAACACCCATTTTAGGCCAATTTTGACAGCTGTAATTATTTCAATATGGAAGCCAGTTTGAGATTTCATGGCAAGCTATTTAAAAAACGTTGCATTTCGATATTTGACGAATTTTTCTGTTCGCGCTCTAAAAATATCAATTTTACTCTAATTTAAAAAAATAAATTGGTATATTCAAGTATATAGGCGTGTTGAGAAAAGATTGAGGAATAAAATAAGCCTAAAATGAACTCTCTAAGGATATTACAGTAGAAGCTATAATCGAATATAAAAAACTTTTCGTAAAAAAAAAGTCAAAAAATTAAATTTTATTTTTTTTGAACCACTAAATGTCATAACGAAGAGCGCGCACGGCATGAATTTTAAAGTCTATTTATCCTTCTAAACAACAGTCCAAAAAAAAGTTGAAAAAGTTAATTACAGTAGCTCACAGACGGGTTTAAGTGGACCAGTACCTAAAAAAAAAATTGTAAAAAATCAAAAAAAAATCAAAATTCATTCGTTTCGTAAATTAAAATGATTAAAAATCGAAAAAATATACTTTAAATGTAAGTCGACGAGCTCTTTCCGATAGGATGTACGACATTTTAATAAAAAAATTATTTTTCGAGAAAAAAATTAAAAACCGTGAAAATTTTGCGTCTAAAATCGTAATTTTCAAATTTTCACAATTTTTCACAATTTCTAATGTTTTTAGGTATACAAAGATGTATTGTAAAAAGATAGTATTTGAGACGGCCCATCGGATCGTTGAAACCGGAAATATGTCCGACGTACCCAATTCGAGTTATTCGGTACCCAAGACAACCCTGCGATGGCCATTTTTTGACTTTTAAAAAATAAAAAAAATTACTTTCCATTTTCTAATCTTTTTCAAAAACAATAGGGTTGGGCGGCTGCCGGTCCTCTCCAACCTCCAAAAGTAAAAATCGAAAAAAATAATTTTTGCGACCTGAAATGCGTTACAGCGGATTTCGCATATTTCCCGACTTTGACGTTTAATAACTTTTTTCTGGTACACCCTGTATATTTAAAATTTTTCACAAAACGTGCCCCCGTTATTCCTCTATAAAACCAAATAATCAAAATCAGTTAGAGTTTTACCACTTGAGAGAAAAAAAATCGAAAATGTCAAAAATTGCGATTTCAAAAATCGGGTACGACGACGACGACGACGACAAGGTCGAACATTTTTAAAATGGAGAGGAGATATGCATATCGCTCGAAAGGGGCGATATGTGAAAATAGATCAGTCGTATAGATTGTTTTAGCATTGGTTCGCCTAACCTTAAGGTATTTATTTTGAGGTTTCGCGAAACTTACGGTTATAGATATCGTTTTTACGTGATTTACTGTGTGATTAAAAAGTTTTGTTTTTCTTTTTCAGTTAATTCAGTAGTGTACGTACCTACTTAGTTGTGCGTTTTAAAAATAAACCCAATTAATGACATAGTTTATAATTTGTTGGAAACTCCATTCAGTCATTGGACAGATTAGGATAAGAGAGACGTTTTGTTATACGGGTTTTTAGTCAATGTTTTTTCCCGCACTATACCTAGCTCTTCGCCATTTTTTAAGACCTTGAACCACTGATTCTAGTTTAATTCGTCTAGAATGCCTTGGAAATTAAAATGTTTAATAATTATGACCCCCTTGGTTTCAAAATAATCGTCTTAAATACTAGCAACACCATAAACGTAAAAAGAGAAGTGGTAATACTGTAGAGTAACATAAGCTTAAAACCTTTAGTAAAAAATTTAATACTTTCTTTTCTAGAAATCTTATAATTTCGTCTGTTTTATCTGGTTTTCCTCTATTTAGGGAAGATTTACCAGTTATTTTTCTGTATCTGTTGCGTATAATAAAAGTTTTAAGGTCTATTGGGATTGGAGCCCCGTCATCGTAAATAACCAACAAGGCAAATTTATTTTGTATATACATTTTATGCATTAAATCTTTATTTAGTTATTGTCTAGAAATGAGTGGAAAACTGGAGATTTTTGAAATAATAAAGTGCATCTATGCACAAATCTTTAGTTCGGTCAGAAAATAACAATAGTTTGGTAAACATATATTTTGATATTATACCTTCAATTTTCGCACCCTTTCGTGCACTTTTTAGGAAAAAAATTATGTATGCATGACATATACTTAAAAAATGGTTTGAGCTAATAAAGACAAACTATATATTTTTGAAATCAGGAAAGAAAGACTTTTCATGAAAATTAAGAATATACAGGATATTCCCTTGAAAAAACAACAACTTTACGCCATAGTCGTCCACCAACACCAAATAATTTTTTTTTAATTCGTACCATAACGTTACAAAGAAACTGTCCACTGATGGGCAGTGGTATTACTATTTATCTACTTTCATTTAGTAATATGAATTTAACAGTTCCGTAAATCATTTTGTAAGGGCATCTATTACAGCACTAGTGCTTTAACATCTGCATATCTGCACCACTATCAACTAGAATGGTGGCTGAGGACCTCCTAAAACAATGTTTACCGTATCCTTCGGGATTATTCAATCCAAGTTTTGTTGCAATCTTTTTTGGTATACTTCCAAAACTATTAATTCCGACAGGCTGGGAGGTACATTTTCCTTTTCCATAGAATACAAAAAACCGCCTGTGAGTTGCATTAAGAGGACGAAGTTTAGCATACTTTCGAAAAATACTTAAACAGTTGACACCTGTCACATTTCCTTCTGTTATAACAAATTCTCGCATAATTATGGTTTTAGAGAATGGAATCACAATTTTTATATACAAATCATTGTGTTCAATATGATCCAACATTAACTTAGCTAGTTCTTCGCGCCGACAAACCCAAAAAATGCCGATTATCATAACAACCTTCATAAGTAAATATGTTTTATCATCTGCAGTACTAAGAAACTTACATACGTCTTCCTTTGTGAAAACTTTGGACTTTTTGGCCTTGTAACTCTCTGAACTTCTTTTCAAAAATGCGATTAGTTGAGAAAATCTGCTTATATCTTGATTTTTCTTGACTGAAATCATAGTTCTCAACATTGAGTAGTGAGTCCATAGTGTAGATGGTTTCTGGGTTGCTTTACGGAAAAATAACCCAAAAGGATTTTCTCAGACACCTCCTTTATTTTGTTAGCTTTGCACCAATCTACAAACTTCTGATACAACTCATACCGCGCCTTGGATTTTATCGGAACTAAACTTGAGATCGCTTAGTTTGCCGCTGCTTCTATATCAGAGGGTAAACTTCCATCAGAATCGCTCATTTTGAAAAACGGTTTTTATATTTTTGAATTTGTTTGACAAAGTTTCGACAGTAACCATGCGAAACAGTAACTATGCGAAAGGTAACATAAAAAACTTGATTAGTAAACTTAATAGCAGGTGCATTTTTATTTTAAAAAATGCCTTTTGCCAAATATTTTTATTCATAGATGAAAGTAGATAAAATTTTGTACAATATTCTTGTTGTAAATTTATATTACTACACTCGATGTTTTATTAAACTCGGCTGACGCCTCGTTTGACAACTCTAACATCTCGTGTTGTAATGTGAATCTTTACAACACTTATATCGTAAATAACTATTATTATTGATGTCGATTATAGACATAAAGATAACTTGGCCCATATTAGGATCAGGTGGTCCATAATAGAGAGCTGCACGGGCCGGAATTTCACGATCCGGCCCGTCAACCAAAATCGAACAGCCCATTAAGCCAGGTAGACCCGACAAACCCGGCATGCTCGAAAGTTCATTAGGGTTTAAAAATTATTTTATAACTATTTATTTAAAAAATAGAACATAAGCAAACCAAATTCTGATCCGAAAGACCGGCTGGCCACACAAGTCCGGTAGGCTCAGCAGACCTATATTATTACGTTTTTGTTTTCAAAATATTATTTATTTTTATTACATTTTAACCGATTAGCTTTTGCAATAATTACAATAAAAAAACTGACTATAGAATCTAGAAAAATATATTTAAACAAAATGTGGTAGTCTTTATTTGGGAAATTTGTTTTTAGTTATTTGAAGAACTGTAGTGGCGGACAAAAAAGAAGAGTTTCTTTAGCAGCAGCATTGGTTCATAATCCAGAGTTACTTATTTTAGATGAACCTACCGTAGGCATTGATCCTATTTTAAGGGAGAAGTAAGTGATTGGTATGAAATTACAGTACCTACCTACAAACATGATGTCTTCTTTGTTTTTTTTTTCAATAAACAAATAAAATATGCCATATTTTTTTTCGTCAATTTTATTATCATGATACATTTTCTTGAATATGTGCTACGGAGTATTAAAAACTTAAATATTTTACTTGCAGGATATGGGATTACCTTATAAACCAAGTTACCAAGAATAAAATAACTGTGATCATCACGACCCATTATATTGAAGAAACCAAAGAGGCAAATACAGTAAGTTAATTAAAGTTTGAAGAGTTATTTGGATCCGAATATAAAAATGTTTACTCTCTATACAGGGTGTTTCATTAAAGCTGGCCACCGGCCATATCTCGGAAACTACTGGGCATAGAAGCTCAGGGAATTTTTTTAAAATAAATGTGGCTATGAGAAAATCCTGGAAATAATTTTTAAGTTCCGTATTTTGCTGCAAGAGGGCACAATTAAAAATTAAAAACTTTAATTTTTAAAAACCTTATATCAAGGTTCGGGAATGATTATAACAATAATATTATAAATACAACTAAATTGTAACAAATAGGTAAAATAAAATAAAGCCCTATTTTTACCCTACACCGAGATATGGCAGGTGGCCAGCCTTGATGAAACACCCTGTATGTTATGTTAACAGACTTTATCGATGTTTTATCTCTAGATGCATTCAGGGCATAAAAATTCAGTTTTTAATGATATTTCTGTTCTAAAATTAAAATTTGACCGCCATCAATTAACAAATATACCTTTTAGATTGGCCTTATGCGGGGTGGAAAACTTTTAGTACAAGAATCTCCGAGTAGGTTACTTTCAACGTATCAAACTAATACCTTAGAAGAAGTATTTTTCATTTTAAGTCAAAAGCAAGAGAGAGAAGAAGGATCGTTAAGTAACGATATAAGTACTCTTCATCATCAATATAGAAATAGTTCGGAACCAGTGGCAAATGCCCCGTCAGTAGAAAGTTTTGCCATGGGATATGGTTCCCAAGATGTAAGTATTCCACCTTCATTTTCACTTTTAAGATTATTATTTCGGCTTGCATACAGTGCGTCATAACAATAGAAAATATTCCTTGTCAAGTAAGTTTTGTTGTTGTTATTTGCGTCATGTCTACCGATCTGAAAAAAGCAACTAAAACGGACTTGAAGCTTATTATATTGTTATATTCATAGTCAACCGTTTTTTTTAGGAATTAACAAAATCTTCGGTGAAAAAAAAAACCAAAGTAAACTCACATATGTCAGCTCTAAGCTTGAACAAAAACAGAATGAAAGCGTTGCTTGATAAAAATTGGAAACAGTTTTATAGGAATGTTTGGTAAGTAATAAAAATCATTTAATTAAAAATAACACCGAGCTTAACACCTAGGTTCTTGTAAATTCTGGAGTCATTTCATTCCGTATATATACTACTCTCACCGATGGAATTATGATTCGAAGAAGAATATCTCGATACAGCAGCCGTTAGTCTTTCCCGAGGCCTAATTCTTGAAATCGAGGAACAGCCCCCTTATGAAATAATTACACGGCTCGTCAGGTGAAGTAAAAATAAATAAAATCAGGAGGAAAGTTTTTCAACAATTAAATATTTATATATACCAATACAGCCCTTAAAAATAATTATATTCGTATTAATAATTTTAAGTTAATCCGAATGTAGCTATAATAGGGCCACGGTTAACTCTGATGGACAATAAGCCGACCTTGTCCGTTAGCTCAAAGCAAGTGAAGACCCAACGCCCAACATGGCTTTGATATTCACTGTTACTATGGTTATGTGACGTCAGTCACGCCAACAGCATGTAACAATTTGCATTATGATGAAAGGCAATTTAAAAATTGATCAGTTCTATGCACCATTGTTTTAGCATTGGTTCGCCTAACCTTAAGGTATTTATTTTGATGCTTCGCGAAACTTACGGTGTGATTAAAAAGTTTTGTTTTTATTTTTCAGTTAATTCAGTAGTGTACGTACCTACTTAGTTGTGTGTTTTAAAAATGAACCCAATTAATGACATAGTTTGTAATTTGTTGGAAACTCCATTCAATCGTTGGACAGATGAGGATAAGAGAGACGTTTTGTCGTTGCACAGGTTTTTAGTCAATGTACCCGCACTATACCTAGCTCTTCACCATTTTTTAAGACCGCGAGCCGCCACTGGATAATTCGCTTCCCCGTCAGTGTCGCATACCATTTTGAAGGTTTCAAACTAACTCCGCCAATTTATCTCATGAGAAGGCTGTTCTTCGATTTCGAGAATTAGGCCTCTGAACAATTTGCAAAACTTCTAGGCTCCTAGCACTAATCCAGCCCTAAATAATAATCGAAAACGTCCACTTTGATTAGTTTTATGGGTATATCTCTTATCATACCTCATGTTTTTGAGTCAATTTATACTAATTTTGCCGTTGTTGCACGATTAGCATGTTTTTCGTCAAAAAATAGTGCTCTTTCCATAAATTATTTTAGTTGAGATATCCCCTACCCTACAAAATTCTATTCGTCTTCGTTAATTTTCATCAGTCAAAAATATTTTTTAACAGCACATCGGTTGTTTATATCTGACTCTCTTAGTCGACGTCTTGCTGTTTTGAAGGATCTGGGAAAATTGGTTTCCTCTTTCGCTTTTAAAGCTGTCTTAAACATGTTCTCTTAGAAGGTTGACAAGCTCATGGTACACTACAAAACCTGGTCCGGCCGCTATTTAAATTTTAACTCTTCCTACCCTAAAAATTAAATTAACAGTGTCATCACTAGTCTAACTGACTTATTAACCAAAGAACACACCGTTTTTACGATAAATCAACAATTAAAATCATAAAAATAACAAGTACATTGAAATGCCTTATATGAACGGTCTCTCGGAAAAAAATCGTATTAATCGTTCATCAGTGAACTGCTGAATGTGTGTCTGCTGCATAGCTGTCAACTATATTTGCTAACAGTTAACTAACCTTGAACCTGACGCCCTAATAAATACTTTGACATTTATTTGACTAACAGTCAAAACTGCACTAGGGGGTGTTGACTAGCTGTCCACTGATATTAATTACGTTACACTAATACCGGTATGCTAACGCAAATACATTCTCTATCTCTCCCACATGGCGACGTCACGTTCGAGAGCTCTTTAACAATGGTAAGACCGGTTTACATTTCGTGCAAGTAAATGGTTGTTTCAAATGAGAAATTTTGCTTCCGCTGATTAAAAAGTCATCAAAGCGCATGTTTTCAGTCAATTTTACTTAAAGTTACACCTAATAACCTTTAATTATACGGGGGATTCAAGCAATAGGAATTTATTGTTTGAATGTGACCGTCGATAAAAATCCCCTAATTAACAATTATAATACTATAGTACTCTACATAACTATCCGAACTGAAAATAAAAACAACAAGAGCCTCAGAAAGAAAATTTTCCCGCTTTTTACAACAATTACCCGGCAATGTGAGGTTAGAACTGTCACTCGCGTCACTCATATGTGTCGGTATGCGCAATGGTGTTTAGATCTAAGCTTGCTAGTCGGCATACCGTTAAAGGTTGATTGTGATATTGATGAACCCGTCCTGAAATACAGTTTGCCAAATTAAATTTTTAGATTTAAAATTTCAGGAACTACAGTTTTTTTTTGTTATTTTTTAGGGGACTCTTATTCCTTGTGACTTTCCCAATTGTGCAACTATCGTTCTTTATAAATTCAGTTGGAAGCGACCCAAGAGGTCTAAACTTGGGAATTGTAAATAATGAAAGTTCTACTAGCATTTGCAGTGGTATTGATTGGAACAGAACTGCAGTCTCTATTGATTATGACTGTCGTTTACAAAATTTAGCATGTCAGTTTTTAAAGCATTTAGAACATCCTATGATCAATAAGGTAAGATTTTTTTATTATTATTTTATGATAATTACAAGAAATCTGGCGACAAAAGGAGAAATAACTGCAAGAAAATTGAATTATAAAACAGTTATTAAGGGATGTAAGGGATTTTATTTCGTGGAATACAAATCGACATAACAAAATGATGAAAATGTTGACTAATTACAGGAGTTCCGCTTGACAGCGCTCCTTAACTTTTAATTTCACGACTGTCGTTCTTTTCGGGATAGCAGTTTAAATAATACACGCTGAAAACATTCTATACGTCTGACAGCTGATCGTTGCCGTTAGAAAGGGTAGGCACCATAAAAGCGTAAATATAATAGATGCGGCGTTGTCACGTTGACAATCTTGGAAAATAATAGCTTTTTTGGCATAAGGATGGCAGTATTACTTCCACCACTTAGGGCCGGCCCTAGACATTTTGGCGCTCCGGGCAAAACCTTAATTTTGCGCCCCCCCCCCCCCCCCGTTTTTTTAAAAGTAAATCTTATGCGACCATATCAGAAAGTCAAGAAAACATTGAAAAAAAAAATTTAAAAAAAACGTTTTATTAAAAACTCAATCATCAGATAACAAGATAAGCAATTTAGCACTTAAGGCAAAATAACAAAAATTAAAATGTAGTAATGCTAACTAAACTAATATACCATATTTTAAATAAATTCTAACTAACCAAAGTAATTAAAATGCCCTTTTTCTAACTTTTCTTTCGGCAAACTCACGAACCAGTGATTTCAAGTCTAATTTGTCACTAATTTGGTGTTCTATAGTTATCATTGTCAATCCATTGAGACGATTTTGCGTCTGCATGGTTCTGTGATAATTTTTTATTATTTTTAGTTTTGAAAAGCTTCTTTCCCCTGAAGCTACAGTGACTGGAAATGTAAGTAGGATTCTTAATGCTATGCTGAGGTTTGGTGCGAATTTAAGTGTAGCGATAAACTTGAGAACTTCAACAGGGGTTTCCTTTTTTGTCATGTTAAATTGAATTCAACTAGATTTTGCCTTAATGTTTAAATATATTATATTATTTGAATTATGTGCTTAGAAATAAAAATGATAAATTCCGCCTGCCGCCTCTTAATCTTGTCAACTATCAGTCAAATCTTGCAACGCGTTTTTGAGAAGATTCAATTGAACCGATTTTAATGAAATTTGGTATACTTACAAGGGTCCAATGACAATGCAATATTATGATAAATAATTTATTGATATATCAGAATGATAAAAAAAATATTCTTTACATTTTAGTGCATTTTATAAAAGCCTGTAACTTTTTTTTTATTAGTTTATTTTCATTTTCCATGATTTTGGTGCCCCTAGATCATTGCGCTCCGGGCAGCCGCCCGGATCGCCCTACCCTGGGGCCGGCGCTGCACCACTGGCGTAGCAACCGCTATATCAGCTGTATCAATGATACAGGGCCGACTGGCCTGAGGGGGAACCAAAAGGATGCCACCAAAAGAAGGATAAATGTCCTCTAGCCGAGGGGCCCACCACCTGGCTCTTCATACAAAGCCCATTTAATGCTAGCTACGTCACTGACTTTCACTACAACATGTACTTTGTTAAAAAATGTTAAAGTTGAATTTTTTCGCCTATTTATAGGGATACTTAATAATACATACCGCATTGTTTATAAATACCAATATTTATTTTGGTTTTAGGTTTCTTTTAATTCTTTATCCGATGCAATAGAAGGAGTTAAACATGGAAAAATTATCGGAGTTCTTTTTATACCAAATAACTTTACAGAAAGTTATGAGGAAAGGGTAAATATTTTTTAAAACTTTTAGTTGGGCCTTATCAGTTATTTTTTGTATATTTTATAATATTATTACATGGTGCAGAACAAGTGAGAATGGCGCAAGATAGAGATATCATTTTCTTTGTCATAACCAGGGGCGTATTGGAGGGGGGGGGGTCTGCCGGGATACAACTTCTTGTACTTACTCCTTCGATAATAAATGATAAAAAGATCGAAGCACGTGTCAGGAAACTGAAAAAAAATGGGAAACATAACAAGTAATTAAAGTTTTATTTCTGTACAATGACTACTATTAAAATTATTTTTAAATATTAGCTTAAAATAGCAGGTTGTCGTTATTTGTAACATTTTTAGGTCCGCTAGATCAATCTCCTGGTAACTTTACCATAATTTCTATGGAATAAAGAAGTTTTAAGTTTTATTTAATAGATTTTAACGGTACTCTCTCCGCTCTACGCTACTGTCGAACTACGAAATTACTTATACTTTAATACCTAGTACGAACGGCGTATCAAAAATAGGAATGTACTGATTTACACCAAATCCTTGCAACAGCTGATCAAAACGTAGAAATATGCATGCGCACGATGAAAGATGCTGCACCTTTTGCAAAAAGTTTGAAGCAGACAGTTTTAATTTCTAAACGAAAAAATTGATTAAAGAGAACTTCAAAGCACTCTCAAATATTTCATGCATTGTACGAGTTTGTAACACTTTTCAATTTTTTTTAGATTCGTGAGGCAACTAGTGCACCAAGTTGGATAACTGATTTCGGGGAGATTAAGGCCTATATGGACATGTCAAATAGACAACTTGGGCCGATATTGGTTGGCAAGTTACTAAGGCTGTTTATCGATTTTCAGAAGAAGATATTTGCTGATTGCAATTTACCAGAAAAGTATGGAGGTATTCCTATTCAGCAAAATTTTTTGTACGGTGACGATATGCAACCGATGACGTATTTTATCACACCAGGGATGGTATTAATGTAGGTATCTTACAGAATTATCATGCGTTCCCTGCGAGAACAGTTCGCTCTAATTATTTATCACTTACAATTAACTTAGACGTTATTGCTTTGAGTCGTCATAACATAACAAATTAGTAAGTATTTTAAAGATTCCTCAGAACGGCGCGACAGTTCGCTTCCGCGATCTATGCAGTACCACGGCGGATCGATATTCACAGCGGCATACGAACTAGTTCACACACACACACATACACACCATCACACACGTTCGTATGCCGCTGTGTATAAAGATCCGTTGCGACAGTTCTTCTGTCGCGACCATCGAGATAGAATAAATAAAGAGGCGACATCACGTGACTCTACCTGCGTTATATTGGTATGACACCTATGTCATTCGTGTAGTCAGCTGTTCGATCTATCATAATAGAGGTGGTTTTATATTTTATGAGAAGTTTTTCAATTTTTGTAAAAAACTATTGCTATTGTGTGATAGATATTAATTATTTCTTGTTCTCTGCGAAGTTGTTCCAGCAGAAATGCTGTGGATAAGAAGAAAACGGCGAAAATTACGTTTCATAGGTTAGTATAAATAAAGGGCAGTTTCGCATTTATAAACTTTAAGTGCTAATTGTTTCCCATGGTTTGTTTAGTTGCAATTTTATTTAAATTACTAAATAACAAAAAAAAATGTAAAAACAATACATCTACAATTAACTTAAAGCAGCTTTGGACTTTTTAGGACTAGTCGCTTAACTGCAATTTCACCATTTGTTTATTGATACAGCAATAGCGGCTTGTCAGGTGAAGTAGGTTAAAAATAAAACCAGGAGGAAAGTTTTTCGACAATATTAAATATTAATGTACCAATACAGCAACCATTTTAGCCCTTAAAAAATAATTATGTTCGAATTAATAATGTTAATTTAATCCGAATGTAGCTATATATGCATAATAGAGCCACGGTTAACTCCGATGGACAATAATTATAAACACTCGTGCATTTTGGCGAGTCCCAGCCGACCGTGTTCGTTAGATCAAAGCAAGTGAAGACCCAACGTCCAGCATGGCTTTGATATTCACCGTTGCTATGGTTACGTGACATCAGTTACGCAAACAGCATGTAACAATTTTCAATATTTTCATTATGATTACGGGCAATTTAAAAATAGATCAGTCACATTGGGTTCCACAAAGATTTTGAATCAGCAACATTGACTGTAACATTAATGACATTGGCAGGCATTATTTACTTACAATCGAACTTACAATATTTATAAATTAAAAATTTAGACAACCGGGCCACTATTCGTCTTCGTCTGACAAGTCACATGGTTTATAAAAAAGTGGGACAAAAATTTTCATTTTTGCTGCTGTCGCATGTAAGTTATTTTATAAGTTAAAATTTATTTATTTAAACATTTACAACTTCTAAATAAAATCATTTCTCATCCCATTGTGCACCTTTGCAATGGAAAAATATTTAATTACAATACTATATTCTCAATATTTTCTCCATGTCACCAATAAAATTATTGAGCACAAACGGGTTTCACCATCAGACTTTTTCTAGCTACTAACAAGTACACAATATACAAACATGTGTATATATCATGATACAACTATACAAGGTATGATATCAATAGGGTGCGCAGTGGACCGTGACGTCACATTGTGAGGAATTTTTGAATTGAACGCGCCGAATTATACGGCAAAGTGTAGTTTACGTTATTAAAAGGCAATTTTATATGAAATTTTTAACAAATTTATTTCAAATCATATTAGCCTTAGAATTTCTACTGTGACTTAAATCTTGAAACATACATTTTATAGATTGATTATTGTCAAAATTTAAAACTTACTTTTACTTACTTTCCTTAATTCAAGCTTTAAGATGTGATTATGCTTAAAGGAAAACTTCTTTAAAGTACGTAGGAATTCATTTAAACCAAAATTTTACATATAGAAACAGCATGTTACTTATTTTACAAGCAAATTAAAAATATTTTATTATTACAAGGTGACGTCACGAAAGTCACGCCCACCTGCGCGGTATTATATCTTCTTGTAGTTGTATCATGTGTTATTTCTATTACAAAGCTGTTCATTGCTTAATGAAATTATATTTTTCTAATTGACCCAAGCATTTTTAGAATTGTTCAAAATAAATTTAATCAGGCTTATGAATCGGCCATATTGGTATGACACTTAGCCCCGCCCCCTGGTACCGTTTTTCGTAGACGAAATTAAATGGTAATAGCGCCTCCTTGTTTATTCTATCTCGATGGTCGCGACCTAGCAGGAGTATATACATCCAGGCCACGGTTATGTTATGGAACTTAAACCGGCCAATTAAAAGTGTTTACGTCAAGCCCGAGGGAGGAGTTTATTTGGCGCGTTATTTAAATTTATTTTGCGGATGTGGAGTTCTTTATTTAGGTGGCGGAAACGGTAGATTATTTCTTCAAGAAAGATTGCTAGCGAAAAATGATAAGTACAAAAGTTTCACAGTTTACAAAAATTATTTGCAAATGTTTGTTTGTTAACATATTTTTGGTTTTACTTTAAGAAATAATCGACCGTTTCCACACATAAAAGCGAAAGTTGTTAAAAAGGGCTTTCTTGTTTTGTTTTTCATAGACGGATTATACGTTTTAGGCAGTTTGGTAGACTGGTTACATCTAAAATAGTATTTCAATAATATTATTGTGCGTATAAACTTTTAACTAATTTTTGATATACATGTTTATATAATTTTTTTGTAATCATATTACCTTAGTCGTTGCTTGAATTTGACTCGTACGCCATCCTCAACGTCAGTACAATTGATGGTATACGATGCATTTGTCAAATTTTCAAACTCTATTAACCATCTACCAAACTCTTCTTTGTTGGAGCATTTAATAAAAGCTTTAATTGTACTCTGGGAAATGTATCCTCACCCTCTACTATATTTTTAGTTGTAATGTTTGTTTCCCAACCAGGTGGTAAACATGCCTTAACAACGATAGACAAAATAGTTTATCAAAAACATTATGTAATTTACCTTTCTTTTTTGTTGAATTAATATAACTAAGTATAGTTACTTTAAATTCTTTATTCAACGGCGACAGCACCGGTAGTGATACAATATTATTAAAAAAGAAATAATTTCAGCCCTAACACAGCAATTTTAGAATGCGGTTAGAGATCCAACTCACCCTACGATTTCAAACAACAAGACCCCGCCCACGCGCCTGACGTAAAGCACTTTTAATTGGCCAGTTTAAGTTCCATAATATAACCGTGGCCTGGATGTACTCTTGCCGCCACCTATGCGGTACCGCGGCGAATCAATATTAGTTCATACTCCTAAAAGTGTTTTTAAGGTTAGTTTTCTTATATTTAATTATTTTTAGGTTGGTATATTTATTGGGCAGTACCATGACCTCAAATATCCTCGTAAAAGAAAAAATTGACGGAATTTGGGACAGATCCATAGTAGCTGGGGTATCATCACTCGAAATAACGTTAGCACATTTATTGTTGGAAGGGGCCATGATGTTTTTCCAATGCATGGAATGTCTAATAATGCTATTTGCAGTGCTTAAATTGCAATACATGGGCGATCTATATGCCTTGTTTATATTATTATATCTGGCAGGACTTTGTGGAATGGCTTATGGTAAGTATTTTTAATCGACTTCAAGACAAAATGATGTTTGCAAATCGACTGAAATTGATATTTTTTTGTTTGCGAATAATTTTGAAAGACTCTAAACTGCTCAAGCAGTATTTGCAGTGTTGTGTGTACCCCCTGCCGCCTGCCAAAAATACGATAATTTTATTTCATCGTGTTTATTGTTTAATTTATCGGGAAACAATAAATAAATTTGGTAGATGAAATCTCGTTGATTTATCCGCGAAGGTATCGTGGCAAAATATCAACGTAAAGTGGGAGAGGCGGCAAGTGGATTAGACCGTGTCAAAATTCGCTATGTAAAATAGCTGCTTTGTTGACCCGAATTACAAAAAAAACTAAGCAAGATATTCAATTTTTGTTTTTACCAATGGAAAGGTGGTATCTATGTGAGTGTGATAAAAGTTATTTTTATGAAATATATAATATCTATTTAAATAATCCGTTGTTTTAGGTTATTTTATATCAAGCTTATGTAGCGGTGTCACTCAGGCTAATCTCCTTTGTACTGGAGGGTATCTGCCATTGCTTCTAATTGGTGGTAAGTATTTTTAAATTTTAAATAACTCTAGAACTAGAGGAAAATTTAAAATATAACCTTTTTTTCACATTGTTCTTATGAATAAAGTGGTAGAGTTTAGTGTCCGTATATAGAATAATTTTTAAAACTTTAAATGAAGAAGCGGTTATATATTTTTTAGAAAAAAAAGTGGGACGCCACTGATATTTTTCCATATGGATATTATTTCGAATTAGCCTGGTCAATTCTGCATAAAAATGGTCTCTTGCGTTTTTCTCCTCAGGCACACCGTTCTTAATTAAAATAATTAAATTAAATTAGCTCTACTATTTATTATTATTATTAACATTGATAATGAAAAATTTTGTTTTATAAAAATTGTTGGAAATGACCACCTTCACTTAATAGGCAAGCTTCCGCCCGTCTAATTTAATTTAATTATTTTAATTAAGAACGGTGTGCCTCAGGAGAAAAACGCAAGTTTTTATGCAGAATTGACCAGGCTAATCCGAAATAATATCCACATGGAAAAATATCATTGGCGTCCCACTTTTTTTCTAAAAAATATATAACCGCTTCTTCATGTAAAGTTTTAAAAATTAATCTATTAGCGATAACGCTGAAACGAACGGAGATATCGAGCTGCGGTTTTAATATTTTTTCTACCAAATTTCATCTAATTTTCGATTATGGTATCATAATTATACCGTATGATTTATTTTTTCGGAGTAAAATTAAAAAATGTGTTATTATTACAAATTGCGCCCTCTAGCATTTTTTCGAGAACTATTATCTTCAGTTTGCTAAAATCGGATAAGTCGTTTATAAGTGACAGCGATTTAAATTATTACACTTTCAACAGCTTCCCCCCTCCTATTAAACTCGGTACGCCAATGAGCATAAGACCAAAATGATGCATAATTGTCCAAGCTTTTTAATGGTGTGGTTGTCGTGGGACACCCGGTATTGTTCTTATGCTTTAATCGATCTCTTGAGTCGTTTTTGGCAGTTTTTTGTTGAAAGTCCTAGAAGAGAAATTATCCTATTTTTTTGACAAGCCGCTGTTTTTATCAAAAATATTTAAATTTAATCACATAAGTAGGTATGTATTCATTTGATTTTTTTTCCAGCGGGCGCTATAATTATTATTTAGCAAATTATTTTAAATAATGTACCTATACCAGGTGTCTCAAATCATAAAGAAATTTCGTTATTAAAACTAAAACGCTTTGGTTTTCGAGAACTCAATTATTATTTTTGGTAAATTAAAATTTTGTATACTTTTGTGAGGATCTTAGAACTTATTTACAATATACAGAATGGCCAAAAATGTACTATTTTAGTATTTAAACAAACACGGAACAACACAAATTTTAACTAAAGTATTATTGGTTATAACTGTAATAAAAATATGCTCAATATATTCTCCATAAATAATAAAAAAGTAGTAAGAAATTATAATTTATCAAAAATAATAATTAAGTTCTTGAAAGATAATGCCTTTTAGTTTAATAAATTAGTTACTTAAATATCTTTATAATCTGATATAATATAAGTTGGGTGTCTCACATCATAAAGAAATTGAAGCGCATTAGTTACGTCATAGGCGTATCACACTATTAATCTGAAACAAGCTTTTAAACCCTGAAAACCTTTTTAAAATCCTTAATGTTGTTATTGTCGTTTCCGAACTACAAATCTCTAACAAAGAAGATAGAGAAGTTTCGGACTTGCATTGTCTTTATTTTTTCTAAATCACAACGTTTCAAGTGCTAAGTATATCCAGTCGTCTTCAGGTAGATACCTTCTTCAACCTTCAAAGAAGCTCTAATCAAGATATTAAAGACAATCATTTTTTAGTAGTTTATATTCCAATCTTTTTTCAAAAATAATTGCTGTAACGAAATGGGAGTAGTACAATTTAATTTAACAAGTATAAATTTAGATTACTGGGATAGCTAAAGATTTAAATGTTGTTGATTTTTAATTCAAAGTAATTATTAGGATAAAATATTTCTCAAAAATGGCCTAAACTACCGTATATTTTAAAAATAAGAGTTAATTCTGGAAATCTGTTAACTAAAAAACACAATTTTAGACAACTTTCAGTATCTCTAAAATGCAGTGGCGTAACTAGCCCTCTGACCTAGGGGTGGGCCTGTTATTGTGACTTGCAGTGGCGGCTCGTTTAGATGCTGGCCGACGGAGAGCCCGAAATTTTTTTGGACCACGCCCAAATTTTAACAAATTTGGCCAATAATTAACAGTAATATCACAAGACCTCGTTTTTTTATGGGTTAGATTTTTCAGCTGTCACAAAAACTTTTTTTGGAAATTTTTCGAGTTGAATTTTGACATGTTTATTCTGATTAGATCCCGAGAGCGAAGCTCGAGGGATTTAGTTTTTGAATAAAAACAAGCCCAAAATTCAACGAGTATTGCCAAAAAAATTTGAGTGAAAAAGGAAACTTTAACCAATAAAAAAATTATGGTCGAGTGATATTTGGCAAGATTTTTTGTACATCGTTAAATAAACATGCCCAAAGTTCAACGAGTAAAATTGCCTATTAAGTTTAAGGCTGACAACCAAAATACATTTATTATGCTATATTTGCAAGGCGAGTAGCGAGCTTACAAAGTCAGCCTGTTTTGGGGGGGAGGGGGATTAGCGACGTCTGGGGGGGGGGGGGGGGCTAGGCCCCTTTAGTTACGCGCCTGTGTAAGCAAAGCTTTACTCATTTTGTTGCTTCTTAAAATAATTGTTTTAAATATTTTAAGGCTCTTTGCTGTATTATTCTTTTTTGTAGGTTTGATTTGGCCAATAGAAGCAATGCCCACTTTTCTAAGGATAGTTTCAATGTGTCTTCCATGTACTGTAACTATAGTATCCTTTAGAAACGTAATGTCCAAAGGATGGCCCATATGGGATTCCCAAGTAATAAATGGTGCTGGAATAACACTGATATGGATAGCAATTTTTGCAGTCGCTAGTGTTTGGATTATTAAAATAAGAAATTAAATAAGTTTTATATTTTTTTTTGTTTTTGTTACATCATGTTTCTTGAGGTATAGTCATTTAAAGCTAAGACTAGTGATGCTTTCGTTATTTCATTTGTTAATCAATATTGCATTTCATTTTCGTTTTTTCCAAAAAGCTAATAATACCCATTTTTGGGTTACAATTACCTGCATTTTTAGGTTTAAAAAGTTTAGTGATAAACCCATAAAAGGGAAAAATGAAATTTTGACAAATTTGCCCATTAATGAAAAAGTTACGAGATATTGATCAAACAGCGGAATGGCAAATGTGTTACTATAGTCCGTACAATTACTGGCTGGATGCACGTCACAACTCGCAAATACGTTATCAAAATAGAAAAAAAGTAACGTAGGTCGGTTATAAATTAAAGGAAAATTCGTTTTGATAACCTTTGTCATTTCGAACACTTTAATTCTATGTGTTAAAAGTAATTTAAAAGCAAAAATAGGTGGAACATTTGAAAATATGTCTCATTACTCATGCTCAGCAAAAAAAGAAATGCTCATTTTGAACCTATTTAAATCCTGAGAGAATTGAGAAAATATACGATTTAATCAACGACATGACTCGATAAAAAATTACGTCGGAACATTCAGATAGATGAATAAAAATATACCAGATAATATTTTGTGTGGATTTATTAATTTTCTTTGTGTGTTTGAAGTTCTGTGGCCAATGCCGTCTTGATATTCGGCTACGGTTAGGCGCTTAAGCAATAGTGACGACCTATCATTCTTCTGTGCCGTTAGGCACGTATAGCAACAGCGATGACCTATCATTCCTCTGTGCTTATAGTTACACCACAGAGGAATGATAGGTCGTCGCTGTCGCTATACGTTACACAAATACCCTTTTTTCTTTTTCTATGTGTTTTTTCTTTCGTATACTATCGGTGATGTCTCGTCTGATTTGATTTGTAACGTAACTTTAACCGTATAAATTTTCGTTCGCTAACTAAGCTAAATTGTTATATATTTTTTGGTTCGAAACTTGTCTGTTGGGGCTGTGGTTCTGTATACAATCGTGATTTTGTTCTGTGTGTATATTTCTTATTTTCTTTATGACCTCTGATGGAAATGAACGAATTAAGAGTTGAACTTCAATCAAATAATATTGGAGAAATATCCCTTAAACAGTTTAACACGCTTCCAAAAACAGGCAAGCCCAACGAGAAAGAATGGACTATACTCTCATGCATTGTAAAGGAACAAAATTTAAAGTTTGAAGTTGTAGCTTTAGGTACAGGATCAAAATGCATTGGAAAAACAAAAATGTGCCCTAATGGCACCACACTAAATGATAGTCATGCTGAAGTTATATGTAGAAGGGCCTTCTTACGATATTTATATACACAGATGAGAACTGACTCTTTAATATTTAGTTTTAATAAAGACAAGATAAAGTTTTCTCTGAAACCAAATATAAAATTTCACTTTTTTACTACTCATGTACCCTGCGGAGATGCAGCCATCCTTCCCAAAATAAATAATGAAGATTTGGGTTGTATCATGGTAGCGGCAGATTCTGGAGAAATACCCATTAAGAGAAGAAGGGTAGATGAAGATATTCACAGAACAGGCGCCAAATGTTTACAAAATGATACAAAACAAGATTTGAAACTTGAAGGAAGTGAATACCATGTAATAGGAGTAGTTAGAACTAAACCAGGTAATTTACCATAGAGGTTGGCTAATTTTGAATATGAATTGATAATTTTTTAAGAAAAGATGAATTTTATGGTGTTAATTACAAATCTGAACAAGTAGAAATGCTATGTTCTTGACATTTTTTCTTCAATTGCCTGTTTGTAAAAGTTAGGGATGAGGTACTCCTCTTTTTTTAGAACTTTTGAAAAGAGGAGAGGGGTAGGCTTCTTCAGGGACATTGGAAATAAGGAGGTTTCAGTAGCAGACCAGGGACATTTTTTATATTTACCCCTTCTGAATAATGTTCTATAGACGCCCTTGACATTTATACCTATCCTCAATGGTAGAATTCATAGATATTTATTTTAAACCTGTCAAGTGAGTTTTGAAGTCAAAACCCTTTGTAGCATAGATCTTATGATGTTATCCACTTCATATGCTAAGTACTTTAACAATTGTTTATTGTAGGTAGAGGTAATCCAACAGCATCAGTATCTTGCAGTGATAAGTTGTCAAAATGGTGTCATGTTGGTATACAAGGAGCACTACTTATGGTCTTACTGGACACACCCATATACCTAACAACATTCACAATTCTAAGTAAAACACCATTTTGTGTGAAAGCTTTGAAGCGGGCATTATATGATAGACTTGGGAAAACTGAACTCTTACCACCCTATGACAGAAATTTGCTGGATATTCAGACAGTGAATTTGGAGTTTAACTACAGTAAAAGAGAAGATAGGATACCCTGTTCATCAAGTATTGCATGGTGTAAAACACACGAAGAAAGGTTGGTATAGTGAATTTACATACTCACTGCAATTTGATTGGGCTTTGGTTTCAGCAGTTTTTTTGCAACCATTGTCAGTCCCACAGAAATAAAATAAAAAGACGGCCTATTGTTGTAACAACAAAATATGCATGTAAATTTGAAAATTAAAAAGGTATTACATATTAATTAAAAAATGTAAATATTAGAACTTAAACTTGAATATGCCTTATTATCAGAAGATTGTTCACAATCCTATTGACAAAGCCAGTATATGAATTAGTAATTAAAATAATATAAAACCTAAATAAATAATATACATGTTTCTCTTTTTTTAGATATTATGAAGTGGCTGTAAATGGAAAAAAACAAGGCATAACAAAGAAGCATTTGTCTTCAGAAAAAGGTAGACTTAAAATTTGTAAACTAGAACTTTTTAAAATGTTTGTGGACAAACTGAAAGAATTTAACATCCCTGTAGCCTCTGATGTGGAGAAACTAACTTACAGAAATGCCAAAAAACTGGACAAAACCTATCAAGAAAATTGGACTATGTTAAAGAAAAAATTTGGAGTATGGAGCAATAAGGATCCAGCACTGCTAGATTTTCTTATTCCCAGTTCGTAAACCAAGAACTTTAGTGTAATTAGTACTATCAACACCAGTGTTTGCCATTAACAGGTACAGTGTTAACCAACCAGGATTGAACAGGGGCCTATTTTTTGAGTTTTTCTGTATTACCTTTCTTAAAAATAAAAAAATATATAGGGTGTTTCATTGAAAAAAGAACTTTACATCACAGTTCCTTTGTTTTAAGTCGCTTTTTAAATGCCAAAACTAGATTCTACGGTCCAATATAAACAACATGGCTCTATTGGTTTTAATAAAAATACAGGGAAATGCAAAAAATAGGCCCCTGTTCAGTCCAGGTAGGTTGGATAATACAATAATTTAAAAAATTTACCCTTCCATATTTTGAGGCTTTATACCCCTTAAATCAGACCGACGCCAATGAGGAAAATATTCTTGTGCTTGTAAACTGTACTTTACGCTGGAACCTGATTGAAACAAGAACACAAGACGCCGAAACCTTATGGCGGCCTTATTGTCCTTGTGCAATTCCAGTCCACATTAGGGTTGCCAGATCTGTTTTAGGTCAAAACGAGACTGAAGCTAGAAAAGAAGCAAAAATACGGTACACAAAACATATATTTAAAACTATCATAATGAATCCAACAACAATCCATTGTCTGTTAAAGCGTATAGAGGAGCAGTGGCGTAGACAGAAAACAGAAAATATTCTGGGGGGGGGGTCAGTGGGCGTAAGTAGGACGTTGTTTTTTTTGGAGAGAGCGACAATGATATTGTACCCACTGAAAAAGACGAAAAAGCGCCGCAGGCGAAAAGTTTTCGGCGCCACGCCCAAAGTTCGTTTTAAATTCACGTAATTACTATCAAATTTCGAAAATTAAATTATTACCTCTCCCCCTCTGCATTGTTGGATTAAATTTGTTTTTGTAAATGTTTTTTTTCCTTTTTTTTTATATTCCTAGCTAGGTCTTTATTTAAAAATAAAACATTTTTTATATTTGTGAAAAATATGAATATTGGTGACAATTCAAAATTTTAACATAAGACGTATGCATATATAAAATATGTATATACATGTTTATAATTACTAATACTGTAAATAAATAAACTAATAAAAACTAATATGTATGACTCTAACCAGCATTTTGCGGACTCGGTTTTTCATGATTAAAAATAAAGTAAATATCTCTCACCACGCCAAAATTGATGTATTTTAGGAGCGTAGATCTGAGAGCAGTTTTTGGTGCTAATGCTTAGGTTTTGAAATACTTTTTCTTAAATGCCGTTTTGTATATTCATAAAAAAGCATTCTCGTTTCTTCCCGCACTATTTTTTTTAATTATAAATTATTACACTTCTTCCATTAAAAATGCTTCAATTAATTTTTTTTTCTAATTTTTCTCTTTAAAAATAAATAATTGTTTTTTGTTTTTGTCGTAAAAATATTTTATTGCATTGGGTTATTTTTGTTGATTTAAAATAGCTCAAAAAAGGGGAAATTGAACCGACAGTAGTATACATATAGTAGAAGAATACTATAAAATATTATTCTTTTTACTCGTTTGCCTTTAAAATTGCATCATAAATTAATAACTAAAACGATATGCGTCCGAAACCTTAATCTCTATATAAAACAGGATTTTTAGAAGGGAAAGTTTAAAAACTAAACGATTGTTGGAATTAAACAATTATTGTGAGATAAATTGGGAGTTGACATAAAGGTTAAAATTTTCGTGTCAAGTGACAAAAACGGGACAAATGGCGTCCCGTTAATAGCTTGCCCGGGACGTGGAACAAAACCTTGAAAAACGGGACAATCCCGGAAAATACGGGACGTCTGGCAACTCTAGTCCACATTTCAGTTCCATTTCGTCCTTCGTTCTGTTTGACAATTTCTTTATTTAACTTTACACTATTTAAATGTCGATTTTGTGGTTAATCAAATAATTTTCATAGTTGCACACAGTTGTTTTTTGAGTTTAACACATGTAAAAGGCTTGTTGTGATGAAAATATGCGCTAAAATATTTACTTAATCATAGATTGGATTGTTAGCCATAGTTTATATTATGGTTGTGCCAGTCTTGGGATTTCTAAAATGTAGGTTTAATTTTAATTTCTTAACTTTTAGAACAGCGGATTGAGTCGTTAGAACTTAGGACAAATTATTTTTGATAACTTTTCATTGAATTTTGAAGTTTTGGCTGCTTCTCTTTACTGATCCAATATATTTTTAAGCTAGTGTAACTGGTATTTTCTTTAAATATATTTAACCGTGGTTGGTACACTTGGTAGTACAGAAAAATCATCCATTTTTATTTTCCCCTTTTAAGCTAACTTGCAGTAAAGCTTTGGAAATTATTTACATTTATAACTAATGGTTCTTTCGTACATCCGTCAGACGGCCAAAATATAATAGGAGCAACTATTTACCTCGTCGCGTTTCTGTTATCCTGATACCTACTTCGAAAGTTCATGGCTGCTCGCAATCGAAATTTTTTCAGATTAATACAAGTCATAGGCTGGCGCATGCACTATTTCATTTATACGATAACGGCATCATCTATCGGCGTAGCTTTGAAGCCAGATAATAGCAATCTGTAATATTACGTGTAAAAATTAGAACTGCCGTGTCAATGGTAAGCTTTCTGAAGAATTTTATAGATGTCACGAAGGTCGTATCAGTCTCCCCCCATCAATCGGCATAGCTTTAAAATAAAATAATAAAAACCTGCAAACTTGGATGTTCTGAAATACAAGACACGAGAGCTTAAAAACCATGACACCACCAAAAATCGGGACATTTCGAAATGAATGATTCCTTAAACATTTATTAAATACAACCATTTTTAAACAAACTAAAACCAAATATTTTTAAAATAATAATTCGAATATTTTTAATTAAAAGTAGCCTTGAGCTGATTTAATTGAACGATCCATCCGTGATTTGTTTGTATAATTGCAGTACATTATGTTTGTAAAAAATACCTTGTATTAGGAAAACAGATGAGTGAAGGTTGATTTTAGTCGGGATCTTAGATCATAAAAACTTTCTATTTCCATTTTTTATTTAAAATAAATTAACGTTCTGCCAAAAAACAGTCTAAATATACACGCAAGCAACAATTTATTCATGTTAATATATTCATAGCTTTATTTAAGGTATACAGGGTACTACTACATTCGTGTGCGTACAAGGGGATCTCGAAAACGGTAAGAGATGTAAAGATGGTTAAATTGAGGCAAAGTTGCGTATTTTGGGGCTTACCAATTTGATAAAAGAAAATTCGAAATAATTTGAATACTTTCGAAGATATCCGAAAGAAATCGAAATTTTAAGTTTTGGTGTTAATTTTTTGCGCCTTAATCTTTGAATTGGGAAAAAAGTAAAAAACAGGTTTTCGTAGCCGTTTTCTATGTTTTACAAGATGGAGTTATTAGTTTTCCAATTAGACGTTTAGTTCTTTAGATACCAACCTCAAGTCAATTTTTTTAAATACGGACCTGGAATTTTAATACAATTTAGAGGTTTTCGAAATTTTAATCACACATTTTTTTAAATTATCTTTTTATCTTTATTACGGACCTGAACACAACTAAAAAAATTCTGATTTGAAGAATCCGCTATTTTTACTTAAAGAGGCCTGATATTTGATATTTTGTAAGAAAAAAGACCTAAAGTCTCGGCCTCAAATATTTTTGTGTTTGTTTATTTTTAAAGTTATATATTTCGCCTTAAACTAGCATCATATAAACAGTAAAAAAATATGAAATTATTTTCAAAACAAACAAGCACATCACAGTATCGTAACTAGACTAACACTCCAGTTACTTTTTTCTGTCTAGGTCTAAGGTCAAAACCATAGGATCGTATTATAAAATAAATAAAATATTAATAAAAAAAGAATTAGGTACTTCTTATGCCTTTAAACTCTTAAAAATTTTGTTCCTAGAGTATTGTTACGGCAAATCCCGTTAAAATAATAAACATCCTAAACATGTGTAATTTTAACATTTAAGTAATTCTAAAAATAATTGCCAGGGCCGTAATAGTAAAGAAATGATAATTTGAAATATTAATGATGTGTTATTTGATGACAAAACGTTAAAATTTCAAAAACCTTTTAATTGTATTAAATTTCTAAAGCTTAGAAGCCCCTAAAACTGTATTTAAAATTCAAGGTCCATATTTTAAAAAATTGACTTGAGTTTGGTATCTAAACAAGGAAACGTCGAATTTGAAAACTAACCCGGTATAGGGAAATCAGCATATATATATATGCTAAAATGAATTTTTATAATTTTTAATATATTTTATATTATGTTGTAGATCCTTTTGGCTTGAAGAGTACATAGGTTAGAGAAGGTTATGCAACGAAGTTTAGGTTTAGAGATTATCGACTGCTGTTGCTGGTATATTTGTCACTTTCTAAACTTATCCTGGCAAAAAGAATCATGCAGACTAATCAAGGTATGTTTCAAAATATTTTTTTTATACTTTCTTTTGTGTAGGAATATATATTCTGTTGTTCTGCAACCAAGACGTCATAAGGGTTGAAGACTTTTTTTACTGGTTTCCCCAATTTACTTGCTTCCCGTGTTAAAAGAAATTTTCTTGTTTTAACACCAGATTAGTACGGGGAATTGTTGGTAATATGTTACCATAGGAACATACCACGAACACGCCCGTGGAAAATGCAGTTTGACATTCTGCGCCTCGTGGAATTCTTTAGTTTTTAAAATTTGATAATAAATAGCTGGCTATATTACACGTGGACGATAATTTTATGTAATCTAGTATAATATACTCGTATGCGCCTAACGTTTATTATACAGGGTGCTACAAATTCGTGTGCGTACAAGGGGATCTCGAAAACGGTAAGAGATACGAAGATAGTTAAATTGAGGCAAAGTTGCGTATTTTGGGGCTTAATAATTTGGTGAAAGAAAATTGTAAATATTCTGAATACCTTCGGAGATATCCGAAAAAAAACCGAAATTTTTAATTTTGGTTTTTAATTTTTTGCGCCTTTATTTTTGACTTGGGAAAAAAACAAACACCACATTCTCATAGCCATTCTTTATATTCTACAAGATGGCATTATTAGTTATTAAATTCGATATTTCGTTCTTTAGATACCAACCTCAAGTCAATTTTTTTAAATACGGACCTGGAACTTTAAAAACATTTTTAGGGACTTCTACGCTTTAGAAATTGAATACAATTTAATGGTTTTAAAATTTTAACTTAAATCTTAAAATTAGATTACATTACACAAAGTTATGGTATTTAGGCCGTTTATTGGTGACAGTTTGCAAACCAACAAAATCCCTCTTAACGCTATTTCAAACATGATTTTCTCGGAATCCACACAAACAATTATGTAAAAACCTGTTTCATATTCAGCGGCAATTATAATTATTTCCAGCGAATCGAAAATTAGGTTTCAGGTATCAGCCAGTGCGTAGATTTTACGGCCTGAAAAATCAATTAGCGGGATTTTGTTGACTTCCAAAATGTCACCATAATTTCAATAAGATTTAGCGTAACAATACTCTAGGAAGTAAGTAAGTTTCTAAGGGATGAGAAGTAATTCTATTATTTATTAGTATATTATTTATTTTATTAATATAACATCTTATTTCCTATGGTTTTTGCCTTAGACCTAGACCGATATACAGGGCCGTAGCCAGACTCGAACGTTAGGAAGGGCAAACAAATTTGTTGGAAGGGCGAATATATTTAAAAGAAAATTATTGATACAAAAAAAAGGGCAAGGGGCTAGTGGGCGTAAGTAGGACCTTTTTTTTGTGTAGAGAGGAACAGTCAGCACTACATGTATTTCATGACATTGTACCTAGTGAAGAAGGGGAACAAGCGTCGCAGGCGAAAATTTTTTGGGGCCACGCCCAAAGTTCGTTTAAAATTCACCTAATTACTTTCAAAATTCGAAAATTAAATTATTACCTCTCCTCTGGATGGTTAGATTAAATTAATTTTTGTAAATGTTGATTTTTACTTTTTTTTATATTCCTAGCTGGCTCTTTAAAAAAAAAAATTGTAAAAATATGAATATTGGTCAATAACAAAATTTTAATGTATGTATGACTCTAACCAGCGTTTTTCGGGCTCGGTTTTTCGTGATTAAAAATAAAGTAAATATCGCTCACCACGCCAAAATTGATGATTTTTTCAGAAATCATGTATTTTAGGAGCGTAGATCTAAGAGCAGTTTTTGGTGCAAATGCTTAGGTTTTGAAATACTCCTTAAGTGCTGTTTTGTATATTCATAATAAAGCATTCTCGTTTCTTCCCGCACTATTTCTTTTTATTATAAATTCTTCCATAAAAAATGTTTCAATTAAAATTTTTCTCTTTAAAAGTAATAAATATGAAGAAAATTCAAATATTTTCCAGGAAGGGCACCGCCCTGCCTGGCCCTCCCCTGGCTACGGCCCTGCCGATATACTGTAAAACAGAAAAAAATTAATGCTCCTGGGTAAAGAAACTGAAGTGTTAGTCTAATTACGTTACTGCAATGCGCTTATGTTTGTTTCAAAAACAATTTTAATTTTTTTTACTGTTTATACGGCTGATAATGCCAATTTCTGGTGAAACATGTAACAAAAATTAACAGACAGAAAAATATTTGAGGCCGAGACTTTAGGTCTTTTTTCTTACAAAATATCAAATATCAGTACTCTTTGAGTACAAATGGACGGATTTTTCAAATCACAAATCTTGTGTTTTTGGTTTGGCTCTAAATGTTTAGGACCGTAATGACATAAAAAGATAACCCGAAAAAATGTGTTATTAGATGACAAAACGTTAAAATTTCAAAAAACTTTAAATTGTCCGTATTTAAAAAAATTGATTTGAGGTTGGTATTTAAAGAACGAAACGTCAAATTTGAAAACTAATAACACCATCTTGTAGATGGTGTGATAAAAATTTCGGTTTTTTTCGGATATCTCCGAAAGCATTCGAAATATTTACAAATACCCAACTTTACCTCAATTTAACCATCTTCGTATCTCTAACCGTTTTCGAGATCCCCTTGTACGCACACGAATTTCCACCACCCTGTATAGCACGTAAGATTAAAAAAAAACGTTCACAAAGTATTCCGTGGAGTCGATTCCGATTACTCTTAAAAGGTAATCTAAATAAAAGGTAAAGATCAATGAAAAATAGAACTGTCAAGTTCTGAAGTAATTTAAGACATGCGGGACCTATTCCACGGCATAGGTACTTTGAGAACTTTTTTTGAAATCCTACATTACATAAAGTAACACACATATTACTTATATTCTACACTTGCGAAATATGATGCGTTGAAACGATAAATATAAGGTAACTATCATTACGAATATAATTTTCAGTGTCAAAATGATATATTTATTCGGAGTACACGATAATGATAAGAATAATTAATAATCCTAGGAATATAATGTATTAAACATAATTAAGCAAATTATATTTTAATATGTATAACGTAACATTAATATTTATAACGCAATTATTACACTAAGCTGTTATTGCTAATCTGAATAACAATTGTACGAGGTATAGTGAAAAGTATTCTCTCAGACACTTTCAAATCATTTGATCAATATACGGCTATAACAGTGGCGGCTCTTCCATAAGGTAAGTTGGCCAATGACCTCCCACATAAATTATTTTCTTATGTAACTCAATATTTATTAAATCGAAATTGGGTCCAACACTCCAAACTTCGTTTATTTTGTGTATTATACCTGTAAAATATCCCTCGTATTAATGCACTGGTAAGCAAACCAGATGTAACGCTACTTTTTGTGCATCCCCAGCAAAAGTTTTGGCCTGATGTGACCGAAAATTTTAATTCCATTTTCACATATACAGGGTGGCGCATCGAAAACGAAAAAGTTCTTTTTTGGAAAAACGCTCAGACCCGTCGATTTTGTTTTCGAGGGGGACACAAAATAAGGAAAAAATCACGTTAACACGTGCAGCTCCTTGGGCGGGGGTGGCACCACCATAAACAAGAATTGCATCTAATGAAAAATTTAAGTTTTCCAAAAAAATAATACTTATCATCCTATTACTTCTAATTGTACCAATTTTCCCTAAAATCTTAAATGGAAAGGGGGGTCGAGTGATACCTTATTTTAAAGGTCTTTCAATTTTCTTTACTACTGAACTGGTATGTACATTAATTTTACGTCATAGCAACGTAGTCAATATATCAAAACGTGCATTTTTCGCCAAAGTTACCTGTAGCTATACCTAAATTTCAATATGACCCCCTTGTAAAAGTGACTACGCCCCGCTACTGAGCTATAGAAGTTTCTATCCCGACCCTACCGAAATTAATAAGTGGAAATAGGACGAATATATCTGAATGCATAAATCGAAGAAAGATGGACACTAGGTGTAGTAGGGTATGGCTATGCGTGTATGGACAAAGCTTAAAGCTTTTTAAATCATTTTGATTGAATATTACTTCGTTTTAGGCGATTTCGTTAATCAAAAACCCCCAAAACCTATAAATTAAAGGTGGACGTACGGGGTTTTCTTACTAAGGAGACGATATATACTGCATCGGTCAAAGATGCCATAAAATTTTTAGTTCTATCTATCAGAATGTTTTATTGCCATCTGAAAGGAATAAAAGTAATGTTGTAAAATAAACAACATTCCGTAGTGAAGTAAATAACAAAAATTTATAAATAACATTCTGAGAAGTAGAAGTGTTTCATTTCGAACGTTTTTTAAAATGAATTTTCACCCAAAAGCAGGAATGATAACAAATATTACATATTCGTACTTCTTATGAAACGACGGATTTACATAAATTTTTTGTTGATCATTTTATTTTTCAACATAATTGCACCACCTTTTTTTCAACCTGTAACGAATTCATGTCTTCCTCTCCAAAACCTGAATTGGACCCCTAAAAATGATTTGAACATTATCACAAACACACATTTCAGAACAAAAAAAATTCATTTCATTTATTCATTCTTCTTTATCAAATGATCTTTTTTTTCCTTTGATTAGTTATCATAAATAATTTAATTTTTATCTGGTAAGTTAAATATAATTAAAAATTTTATAAACCGTCAAATTATTTGTCAGAAAGTTGACTAGAGTATATTTTTATGTTTAACATTTTTTAATAAAATGAGACATTTCAGAGGGTCAAGTGCCCTACCTTACCACACTCCTGGACTAATAACTAGCATTTATAATCATAGCATTAATAGGTATAATTTGCTCTATGTATATTTTTTATTAATGTACTTTACTCCGGAAGTTTATGATCAGGATGAGGAGAAACATCTTTTATAATATGCACATACATCAACGATAACCAGTAACAAGTTCACATCTCAAGGCTAAGGCAACTTAAGAAAACACATTTCCTTTTTTCTTCAGCAGGTTCACTTGTTGCGCTATAGACCTGCTGGACGGAGTAGGTAGTGCTGCAGTGGTGGTGCATAGCAGAAAGACATTCTAATTTACCGTGTTATTCAGTATGAGTGTATTCGTTTAGTTTATCAGTGATCTTTCGCTTATGTTTCGAATTGCTTTAATTAATTTTATTAACACGTTATAAATAAAGTTAAGAAATTGTTGACGATTTGGTATATGTACCGCAATTTGGTTATTTTATTACGGTAAGTTTATTTCAAACTCTGCAGCTACGTGCATTTCATTTAAACCACTGGCATGTTAGTAATTAAATATTTATTTTCTATTGTATTGATTTCAAAATAGTTACACAATACATGGCTTCATATTTTACTAGGAACCTGCTCTTTCTGAGCCATAACATTTAAATCATCAAAAAATATCGCCACAAGAATTAATTGAGCCTTATTTTTAATAATTGTGTAGCAATTTTTGCGATACTTTATATCTATTAAATTTTGTTATAGAAAGTCCAAATTTAAGCATATTTTATTCTCGTCGACATCAAAGAAGAGAAAGTGTGTTGTTACCGAATAATCTGAGATGTGTGTCGTCAATCAGCTGTTTACTATTAAATAACAGTGTAAGTGGATTACACGTTTACTCACAGTGATATCGCTTAGTGTTCCCGGTCAAAAACGTTTATTATTCACAAGAAAGTATAAGGCCTCTTTTATGCAGGCGTTTTCGTCGCCTCTCGCGCCGCGTTAAAAAATGCGGTGTTTTTTAAATACATTGATCTATATGTACGCGGTAATGCATCGATGGCGGCTGATGCAGAAAAGGGCAGATAAAAAAACCAATGTATTTAGAATAAACGCGTACATGTGGAACAATGTTTTTAGAAAACGCCGCGCGACAGACGAAAAAAACGCGTGTGTAAAAGAGGCATAAAAGTACCATTAATAATAAACCTCTGTTTAGAAATACTCATTCTAAAAGGTAATACTTACCTTTGAGATCTCATTTGTTATTGGTTGACTTGGGAGACACTATTGAATTGAGAAGGTTTTGTGGAATTTACATCTAATTTTAAATGTAGTGTAAAAGCTTACCAGGATTCCAAAAAGTGCGTTTTTAAAATGAAACGCAGGCAACATTTAAAAATTTTTAAGTCCTTTGGCATGAAATGAATAAGTAGTTAGCAATTCGATATTCATATACTAAATTATTATAATCGAATAAAATGTATTAATTTGTATTTCTCGAGATATTTTTTGTAAATGTTGGGGAGGCCTGTGCCCCCCTAGCCCTCTCCGTAGAACCGTATCTGTTTTTAGAAACTGATTAGTCAATAATCATACAGAGTACCGCTTACTTGATCAAGAATTTCTCGGACACCTCAATTTTATTCTTATGTTATGTATTTTTTAGATATTTTTTTATACGGGACGAATTCAGATTCAGCGATCAATTCTAGACTTTTTTTATATGTTCTATACTTATCCATATTCCATATCGGTGGAAATACCGAGAAATCTGTAGGTTCTGCTTTATCAACAGTGGTTGTATGCTTATATAAATGATATACCATTAACACAAAGTGCGTTTAATATCGGCAGCGGGCATATCCACAAAGGGGAAAGTATAAATAATTGAATTTTATCAGAAATACATGAGTGGTTGCAAAATGTAAAAATTTGTTAGCATATTCTCAGCAAAAATAATTAAGTTCGTCGTTTCGAAAAGAAGGTAGAGTTCGTAATAATTGTCAAAATAAAATTTAACATAATGTTTTTGGCTTGATGTATCTGTATGTATTAGCCATTAATTCCCTTTAAACTGTGAGGGACCATTAAAAAAAAAAATTAGCTTCGAAATATTTTACATTACGGTCTACAATAACCTCACTTTTTGTCACGTCAGACCTTGTTTAAGAACAAGGTCTGTATGTTAAGACATAAGCTTTACTCTCGATAAAAATCTTAAATTCAAAATCTCTTACAGTGGGTTGCATAAAGAAAAATCGTTCTCGGTTAACTGAACCACATATTAAAAAGACAAAATGTAATCAGAGACTGGCATTGCCTTAGATTTTGCAAAATATGTCAGTGCTGTCAGATGCCAGTTCTTGTAAAATATAAGGTTATTTTGCTCAAATACGACGTTGGCCTTGCCAGCCTCTGATTAAATTTTGTCTTTTAATACGCGGTTAAGCTAATCGAAAACTATATTTCTTTGTTCAACCCGCTGGTAAACTCACAAAGTTCGAACCTTGGGCTATTCAGTGATATTAAAGTTATGCTTGTTAAGTTCAATTTACTGGTGATATTTAGTGACAGTTGAAGAACGCCTGCAACTATTTTTAAAATATTTATATTGACGTAATTTATTACCAAAGATGTCAAATTTATAAAAAATATTTCAGTATTTCCCCAAATTTTTTATTTTAATAAGAATGCTGTAAATTTCGATTATTGAACCCTGTATATGCAGTTCGTTGTTTGTAAAACCGTAAAAATTTATTTGACACACTTTTAACGAATACTTTAACAGGATTAATAGTCCATTGTTGATTTTATGAGTTGTTCCAATGCATCCCACCAATACTTCTAAACTTTTCTTTAAGGTGATTGGATTTTTAATCAAATAGTTATTTTTATTTAAAATATAATATTTAATATATTTTTCTACTCCTATACTAGTAAACATTCTTTTACGTACAGGGTGTCCCAAATTCGATGCTCATCATGGGTATTTCAAAAACTATTAGAGATACAGCATCGGTCAAATAGTGGGAAAGTTGAGGAATTTTGTGCACAGAAATATGGTAAAAAAAAGTTGAGCTTTATTTTGAAATATTCAAAAAAAAATTTTGAGTTTTCTTCTTATTTATTTTAACCGCTACAGAAAAATAAATACAACATCATTAAAACAATTTTGTTAGCTTTATACCTTCTATCGTGTTTTTATGGTGCCGGATCCATTTAATTAAAGATGACATTAAAATAGACCATAAATACATTATTATGATATAGTAGATATCAGTAAATAATGTATACTTATTATTAGTCTGTAGCAAAACTTGTAAAACAACCTGTATAGTAGTTTTAGCAGGTATGCTTTCTTTATGTTGTTGCATGTGTGCATGTGCGTCACTTACGCATATGTGACCTAAAGAAATTCCAACAGATGAGAAAACGGGTTTGAGACTTGGAAAGAATAAATAAATGATTAATAAAATAAAAAGATTCTTGGTGGATTTCCCTATATTACTTATACAGAAAACAGGTTGTTAAATTTATATACCACTTAGAATTTATACTACCAATAGCCCATGAACTTACTATATTTAGCATTAACATCCTAAATTAGAATCTATTGAAAATACCGGGTGTATACAGGGTGTCCCATAACTTATGGGCCGTAGAGTAACTGGAGTCATATAAGTTTTTCGGATTGTTACTCGTTCTAGAGATACAGGGTCTCGAAAATAAGCCATAATTTTAAAACGGTTTGATGAATCGAATTGAAAGTTGGCAATATTATGTTTTTATAAGCAAGAAATAAGAATTTGTAGAAATTTTTAAGTTTCAAACTAGAGGGCGCTAGTTGCATATACTGGGCTTCATAAATCTATGATTTTTTTTCTTACCTGTGATATATAGGTGTTTTTCAATTATAGTTTCTTAAAGAAGGGCATTTTCTGAGTCAAAAAGGTGTACTTGATTGATCTTAATATCTTTAACGGTTTTCGAGATATTTGCCTTTAAACATCCCAAAGCATAAAAAAACATAGTACATAATTAAATGCATATTTATGTTAATTATCAAAAAAAAACTTATATGACATAATCGGCTTAGTTTGATGTCTAGTATCTCCAGTGACTCTACGGCCCATAAGTTATGGGATACCCTGTATAGTAATGTAATAAGTATGTAAATGCCATTTTTCAACCAATTTAAACCTTCGAAACCACTTCCGGATTAACCGGAAGTGAAGTTAAATTTTAAATGGAAACCCCTTATTTTTATTCTATATTTAAATTCCACAGAAAATTCTCTTTTCAACGACATATCACACTTTATCATTTGTTTTAAAAATGACCACCTAGATCAATTTTCCTTTATTTTTTAAAATGTCCATAGTTTTGGTAAAACAAGGTAAGTAGAAAAGAAAGTTTTAAAACGTTATAATGACTAATTTTAACCTACTTAATAGTATACAATCGGGTCTGACATTCGGTTGTATAATTACGGCTTAATCTCGATAGAAATTTAAAGCTTGGTTCAACGATAAACTAAGCCGTAATTGTACAACCGGGCCTTAATCTTATTTTATATTATGGCCATAGGAACCCTCAAATAATGGCTCCCCTATTAATTTTTTAGCAAAATTGTATTCGATTTTTTTGAGCGTCCTTGTAGATTGGACTCGCACACCCAATTTTATTATTTCCCAATAACTCATTTAATAGTATATTACATAACGAGTGATGAAAAATCAAACGAGGCGATATAAATTCTCCGAGTTTTAGAATAAATAATCACTTTCACGCGGGTAATGTACATTATTTTTCCTGCGACCAAAATAATTATTAAAAAAGCCTTTAATTTGTGAAAAAAATATTTCAACACTAGTGTTGAAATTAGCATACTTAGGATTATGTTTTTAAAAAAGAGGACAGCAGTAACATTTTCGACTATAGACCAATTAGTATAATAAATAATTTCTCGAAAGTTTTTGAAATTATTTTACACGAATATATCTATAATTCAATTAGCATTCACCTATCTGCTCCACAGCACGGTTTTATGAAGGGTCGCTCAACCGTCTCAAATCTATTTTGTCTTACTCATGATCTTGCGGAATCTCTTGATGCGGGTGAATAAACTGACGTCATTTACACTGACTGCTCCAAAGCCTTTGATCGGTTCGATCATGGTATTCTTCTCGATAAATTGGCTACGTTTCTTCTATCACAAAGACTTATTGCATTTTTAAGTCATATTTGACTAACCGCGTACAATATGTTCAATGCCATGGTCATAGTTCCAGAGAGTTTGCTGCCACCTCAGGTGTCCCCCAGGGGTCGTCACATCTGGGACCCCTACTTTTCATTATATTTCCTAACGATCTTGTTTTTATCCTAGATGTCGATCATTTAATTTATGCCGACGATGTCAAGTTATATCTTAGAATTAGAGACGAGATGGACTGCATGAAATTACAAAATAACTTTGAGAAAATGAATGGGTGGTGTAGAAAAAATAAATTACTATTAAATGTGTCCAAGTGCAGTATTGTTACCTTTACTAAAAAGGTGCATCCGATTGTATATATAATGGGGATATGTTAAAACGGTGTGAGTCTGTGTGTGATCTTGGTATTGTGCTGGACTCGAAGCTCTCTTTCCGTGACCATTATTCTAAAATTGTTAGAGAAAGCTTAACATTGTTGGCTTTATTATAAGAAAGGCTGGAGATTTCACGAGTTGGGACACCCTTAGATTGAACGGCAGTAGAGTTTTGGACTTGCATTGTCTTTATTTGTTTAGAATCACTACGTTTCAACTGGTAAGTATCTCCAGTCGTCTTCAGGTGAATACTGAATAAGTACGGTAACTACAGCTCTATTTATACTAGGCAGGTGCTGTGACGCATGACTAGTGGGCGGAGTCATGCGTGTTGCTAGGTGATGACGCATAACTGGATGAGTCATGCTTGATGAGTCATGCTCGATGACGTCATGCTCGATGAATCATGCGTTTAACTCTTGGGTGGTCTTATTCTAAGATTACATTTACTTAACAAGGGTTTCCAGACGTTTCTCATGTCTAATGAAGGCTTACTAAAGCAACCTGGATTTTGGTGTATGGTAGCAGCTTCCTTAAACTTCCTCTTCCTCCAGTGCGGTTCTTTTTGCAGGATTTCCGCTTTTGTCCACATGATATGATGGCCGTGCGTCCAGGCGTGGTCAGCTGCACCTGATTTTTCGGTCTCTCCTTTTCGGGTATTATTCCGATGTTCTTTAATCCTTACTTCTAGTGGTCTTAGTGTCTCACCAATGTAAGACTGGCCGCATTCGCAGGGAATCCGGTAGACACAATTTTTCTTGTCTTTCTGGCTTACTGGTCTCGTCTTCGTTAGGTGGCTTCTTAAAGTGTCTCTAGAGCTGAATACTGTTTCGATGTTGTATTGTTTTCCTAGTTTTCTTATTTTCTCAGATACTCCTTTAACATACGGAATATTGAGTATTGGTTGTATCTCTTTCTCTGCTTTACGTGTGTTTGGCCGATTCTTGCGATTTTCCAATATTGTGTCAATCAGTTTCATGGGATAGCCATTCTTGTTGAGGTCGGTCTTGATGTGGTTAGTTTCTCTTTTGAGAGCTTCGTTTGAGTTACAGAGAGTAATTGCTCTATCCACAAGGTTTCTTACTATGCCATGTTTTGTGTTGTTTGAGTGGTTTGATGTATAATTGAGATATTGCCCTGTATGTGTAGGTTTTCTGTACACTGAGGTTAGGAAGGTGTTGCCATTTTTCTACATTGACGTCTAGAAAAGGTAATTGGTTGTTCTCTTCTTTTTCCATGGTGAATTTAATTGTCGGTGCAAAGTTATTAATGTGATGTAAGAATTCTCTGAGTTCGTCCTCGTTTCCGTTCCAAATAATGAAGGTGTCATCCACATATCTAAGCCATATTTTTGGTTTCTTCTTTGCTTGTTTTATTGCTTCGGATTCGAACCATTCCATATAAATGTTGGCGATTATGGGCGAGAGAGATGAGCCCATTGGTAGTCCGTCCTCTTGGCTAAAGAATCTGTCTTTTTCTTGAAAATAAGAATTGTTAAGGCAGCATTCCAATAGTTCCATGATGGCATTTGTAGGTAGCGGTGTTCTTTCTTGTAGGGTCAAGTCTTCCTCAAGTCTGCTCCTGATGACCTTAAGTGCGTCTTTTATAGGGACGTTGGTGTAAAGACTTTCGACGTCAAAGCTGACCAGTTGGTCTCCTGGTTGTACTTCCTTTTCTCCTATTATTTGTGCAAAGTGTTGCGAGTTCTTTACAAATGACGTGCTGTTTCCTTGAAGTGGTTGGAGTAGGGGAAGTAAAAATTTACCTAGTTCATATGTAGGGGAGTTACGGGAGCTTGTAATTGGCCTGCCAAAAATACACAAACATAATATGCCTCTAAGACCAATTACAAGCTTCCGTAACTCCCCTACATATGAACTAGGTAAATTTTTACTTCCCCTACTCCAACCACTTCAAGGAAACAGCACGTCATTTGTAAAGAACTCGCAACACTTTGCACAAATAATAGGAGAAAAGGAAGTACAACCAGGAGACCAACTGGTCAGCTTTGACGTCGAAAGTCTTTACACCAACGTCCCTATAAAAGACGCACTTAAGGTCATCAGGAGCAGACTTGAGGAAGACTTGACCCTACAAGAAAGAACACCGCTACCTACAAATGCCATCATGGAACTATTGGAATGCTGCCTTAACAATTCTTATTTTCAAGAAAAAGACAGATTCTTTAGCCAAGAGGACGGACTACCAATGGGCTCATCTCTCTCGCCCATAATCGCCAACATTTATATGGAATGGTTCGAATCCGAAGCAATAAAACAAGCAAAGAAGAAACCAAAAATATGGCTTAGATATGTGGATGACACCTTCATTATTTGGAACGGAAACGAGGACGAACTCAGAGAATTCTTACATCACATTAATAACTTTGCACCGACAATTAAATTCACTATGGAAAAAGAAGAGAACAACCAATTACCTTTTCTAGACGTCAATGTAGAGAAAAATGGCAACACCTTCCTAACCTCAGTGTACAGAAAACCTACACATACAGGGCAATATCTCAATTATACATCAAACCACTCAAACAACACAAAACATGGCATAGTAAGAAACCTTGTGGATAGAGCAATTACTCTCTGTAACTCAAACGGAGCTCTCAAAAGAGAAACTAACCACATCAAGACCGACCTCAACAAGAATGGCTATCTGATGAAACTGATTGACACAATATTGGAAAATCGCAAGAATCGGCCAAACACACGTAAAGCAGAGAAAGAGATACAACCAATACTCAATATTCCGTATGTCAAAGGAGTATCTGAGAAAATAAGAAGACTAGGAAAACAATACAACATCGAAACAGTATTCAGCTCTAGAGACACTTTAAGAAGCCACCTAACGAAGACGAGACCAGTAAGCCAGAAAGACAAGAAAAATTGTGTCTACCGGATCCCCTGCGAATGCGGCCAGTCTTACATTGGTGAGACACTAAGACCACTAGAAGTAAGGATTAAAGAACATCGGAATAATACCCGAAAAGGAGAGACCGAAAAATCAGGTGCAGCTGACCACGCCTGGACGCACGGCCATCATATCATGTGGACAAAAGCGGAAATCCTGCAAAAAGAACCGCACTGGAGGAAGAGGAAGTTTAAGGAAGCTGCTACCATACACCAAAATCCAGGTTGCTTTAGTAAGCCTTCATTAGACATGAGAAACGTCTGGAAACCCTTGTTAAGTAAATGTAATCTTAGAATAAGACCACCCAAGAGTTAAACGCATGATTCATCGAGCATGACGTCATCGAGCATGACTCATCAAGCATGACTCATCCAGTTATGCGTCATCACCTAGCAACACGCATGACTCCGCCCACTAGTCATGCGTCACAGCACCTGCCTAGTATAAATAGAGCTGTAGTTACCGTACTTATTCAGTATTCACCTGAAGACGACTGGAGATACTTACCAGTTGAAACGTAGTGATTCTAAACAAATAAAGACAATGCAAGTCCAAAACTCTACTGCCGTTCAAGAAACGTCATTGTCTCCAACCTTTAAACAGACACACCCTTAGATTGTTATTTAATAGCTTTGTTAGGTCACGCCATGAGTATTCCTCGGTTATTTGGTGTCTTTTCCATCAAACCCACATTAGTAATCTGGAAAAAATTCAAAGACGCTTTTTAAAGTATACTAGTTTTAAGCTGGATTGAATCCAGAAATAGGGTTCCCGCACGATCGTCTCTTAGCAAGATTTTCAATGGAAACCCTTGAAACACGACGAACAAAATCTTAAATTATCTTTCTACATAACGTACTTTTCGGGAAAATTGATGCTGGGAATATTTTACAGTCTCTGCACTTTCAGATGCCAAGCCCAACCTCGCATAATTACCTGACTTGCTCTACCAACCCCAAGGATAAATTTAATACACTTGAGTTTTCTCCATTACATCAAATATGTGAAAAGTACAACAACATTCAAAACCAGTTAAATACATGCCTGCACTGTGGCCTCCGTTAAACGCTTGATTCTCTAATTATTTACATATTATATATATATATATATATATATATATATATATATATATATCATTGACATACAATTGTATTCATATTTTTACTATATCTATGTTGTTCTTCTTTTTGATAATGCTTTGTGTTATGTTAAAACTTTTTTTTATATCCCATTCGATAATTGGAACTCTTTAGAATATGGTAATATTAAATAAAATAAAAAATAAAATATGTGATGCACCTTAATAAATCACTGAAGTTTTTTTTAGCAAAGCTAAGGAAGCGATCATTTGATCTTAAACAATCTTTATATGAACGCTTGAGATTGCAATTAAATTAAAAGTCATCATAGATGTAAAATCTATTTAACAACTAACAAACATGTTTACATTGTTCACAGACTATTTTCCGCTGATTTCATCAGGTGCAAGGCTTTTGAATTGACTCCGACTCACTTTGAGATTGCTAACGCAAAACCACATAATTAATTTTTTTGTATCTATAATCTATTATAAATGTAATTACTGAAGTCGTATTTTATAAGCTTAATTGCAATCATAATCAATATTTTTTATACAGGTATACATAAGTAATTACGATTTCCACAAATATATAGAACGACTAGTTATAGAAAATCAATGTCAAACTTTTATATATTGACTTGAAGAAATAGTTCATACTTGAAGTGGAGTGGGAATTTAAAGGGGAAATAATAGTTATTTACGATATAAGTGTTGTAAAGATTCATATTAAAACACGATTTAAAAATAAAAATGCACCTGCTATTAAGTTTACTAATCAAGTTTTTTATGTTACCTTTCGCATAGTTACTGTTTCGCATGGTTACTGTCGAAACTTTGTCTAACAAATTCAAAAATATAAAAAGCGTTTTTTAAAATGAGCGATTCTGATGGAAGTTTAGAGCGTTTTCACACGGCACCATATATCGCGCGCGATAAATGATCGCAATATTGCTTTACACCAAATTATGTGTTCTCTAATATCGCTTGTGTGTGAAAATGGCTCATTAGAAAACACATAATTTGGTGTAAAAGCAATATTGCGACCATTTGTCGCGCGCGATATATGGTGCCGTGTGAAAACGCTCTTACCCTCTGATATAGAAGCAGCGGCAAACGAAGCGATCTCAAGTTTAGTTCCGACAAAATCCAAGGCGCGGTATGAGTTCAGAAGTTTGAAGATTGGTGCAAAGCTAACAAAATAAAGGAGGTGTCTGAGAAAATCCTTTTGGGTTATTTTTCCGTAAGCAACGCTCCCAGAAACCATCTACACTATGGACTCACTACTCAATGTTGAGAACAATGATTTCAGTCAAGAAAAATCAAGATATAAGCAGATTTTCTCAACTAATGGCATTTTTGAAAAGAAGTTTAGAGGGTTACAAGGCCAAAAAGTCCAAAGTTTTCACAAGGGAAGACGTATGTAAGTTTCTTAGTACTGCAGATGATGAAACATATTTACTTATGAAGGTTTATCGGCATTTTTGGGGCTTGTCGGCGCGAAGAACTAGCTAAGTTAATGTTGGATCATATTGAACACAATGATTTGTATATAAAAATTGTGATTCCATTCTCGAAAACCAAAATTATGCGAGAATTTGTTATACCAGAAGGAAATGTAACAGGTGTCAACTGTTTAAGTATTTTTCGAAAGTATGCTAAACTTCGTCCTCTTAATGCAACTCACAGGCGGTTCTTTGTATTCTATGGAAAAGGAAATGGCACCTCCCAGCCTGTCGGAATTAATAGTTTTGGAAGTATACCAAAAAATATTGCAACAAAACTTGGATTGAATAATCCCAAAGGATACAGTGGACATTGTTTTAGGAGGTCCTCAGCCACCATTCTAGTTGATGGTGGTGCAGATATGCAGAAGTTAAAGCGTCATGGGGGCTGGACATCCTCTTCTATGGCAGAAGGCTACGTTGAGAATTCTTTAGAAAATAAGAAACAAATAGCCAAGAAGATCATGGGGTCAGACACGGATTTAATGTTTGGAAATTCGAACGTAAAGGGCCTTATCACATCCACTTCTGATATACAAATTTCTAACTGTATAAAGTGTATTATTAATGTTTATAATAAACCTTAAGTGTTATATTTTAATTAATAATTGGTAATTAATTTTATTTTATAATTGTTAATAATAAATCATTCTTCTAAAAAGTGTGGTTTTATTTAACAGCAAAATTTTAATAAAACCGTTTTTCCATTACAGCACTAGTGCTGTAATGGATGCCCTTACAAAACGATTTACAGAACTGTAAAATTCATATTACTAAATGAAAGTAGATAAAATACTTTAAGTCTTCCTCCACTAATATATTCAGAAAATTATTCAAAAGTTAGAGTCTCTACATGTTTCGAATGCATAAGCATGCATCTTCAGGAGAGGTACTTTTAGAACTTTAAGAAAGGAAAGAAGGTGGAAAATGTCCTAACTGAGCTCTAGGTTCATGGTGTAGTTGAAACGCGTTCAGAGATTTAACAGTGGATAAACACAATACCACAGTGCAGGTCTAGTGAAGAAAACCCGGAAAGTACACACTGGTACAAGGTTCAGAGTTTAAGTCTAAATTCAATTTTTAAAGCATGCCATTTTGGATGAAATTTATGACAAAAGGTCTAGAGATATTATACATGTTTTAATTCTTCTCAAGTTTTTCAAATGGAACACCCTGTATATTATTTGGCTTAAAATATTATATCAACTTGATACACAAATCTGTAAAGATTTGTAGAATTTTATTAATTTAAAATTGAAATATTTCAAAAGTTATACTGAGTGATTCACTGGTCTCAGAAACTTTATTAAATACCATTTCACACTGACTTTTTTAACATCTCTATTACTTTTGCTTGTACGGGAATTTAGGGAAAACTTTTTAAGTCTTTATTCTATGCATTTTTAAATTTTACTCAGTAAGTTTTGTATAACAAGGGATACATATAAACTGTGTAGTTATTAAGATATAAGGCTTTAGCATCTTAACGGTGGATTTTAGAGAAGAACGGTTTACACATTTTAAATTAATAATTTTTCAACAATTTTTAAATTCAAAATATCACTTGACTCGGGAAAAACAAAAATTAAATGGTGGACGGGCTACCGATAGTAAAGTTTAATCATACCGCTTGAATAAAATTGCAAGCATTCTTTTTATATTACGAAGTAAAAATTAATTGCCAACGCCAATTGTTATATATTATCTGCATGCATTTACCAGAACAATGTGCAAGTCATTTAAAAAAGTAATAATAATGGAAACTGTGTAGATTAGTATAAAAAAGTATACACTTAATTCAAGGTTGGTTCTCTCACTCCTAATTGTTATGTAAAAATATCACAGCTTTATAGAAAATAATATTTAATATTATTTTAATATACAAGTTGAAGGGTTCAAGAAAATAATGTGGAATAATTTGATACTTGAAGAGTAAAATGAAGGTTCAAAATGGCATATTCGGGGTGTTATGAAAATAGCTTATCATATACCTTAAAGCTCGTTAATCCTGATATAAAAACACATCGCAGAAAAATGTTTTTAAATGCTCCTTTGTCATTAAATTCACCATTTTGAATTGAAATTTTTGGCCCGCTACTATTTTTTTAACAGTATTTTGTTGGTTTCCGAGGCGTCGGCTAATGAGCCGGCGTTATGTTCTTTCAAAGCAGATCATTGGCAGCGCATTTAGACTGATTTGAGGGATCCTTACCAAACTTTGTAGACGGTCGATTAAAAAAAAATACGGAGCGATTTTCTTCATCCGAGGAGTCACCCATTTAAATTTATTGAGTTATTTCCATAACATCCTATATAGTCTATTTCAGAAAGGTGTAGAGTAATAAAAGCTCATTAGGTATGCAAAGTGACTACAGAGTGACCCAACGAATATTTTTAATATTAAGACACTTTCATAATTTGGCATTGATTTAATTGCAAAATTTTTTTTTTTTTCAAGTGCAGGTAGTACCATCCGGGTTAATGTCAATATATGGGTTTTGCCTATTGTTATATATCCATTCACAAACACTGGAAATCGGCAAAGGCGTGCATTATGCACATACTATTAGGTACACTTATTTTTTATTAAACATTATAAAAAAATACAAAATACAAATAGATACGAATAGAAATTAAATTATAAAAAATCACAATATTCTTCGTCATCTGAGAAACTGTCATCTCCACTTGACGTTATAATTAACGGGTCGACGGTCCGATCGATCAGGTGGTCACGATCCCACATTTTCTCCTTTTCTTTAATGGCATGATGGACTGCTTTTCGCTAGTTCTCTGGTGTCACTTCCTTAATGGCTTGATCAAACAGTAGCTTAACGTCTTTCATTTTGAATGTCGTGTTGTGTCTTGCTACAAATCCTTTCACATGCGCCCATATAAGTTTAATAGTATTTAGTCCGCAATGATACGGCGATGTGCGCAGCACAGTTACACTATTGTCTGCTTAAAGATTGGAGACAATGATGTTTCTTGAACGATGGAAGAGTTTTGGACTTGCATTGTCTTTATTTGTTTTACACGTTCAACGTTTCAACTGGTAAGTATCTCCAGTCGTCTTCAGGTGAATGTATCTCCAGTCGTCTTCAGGTGAATACTCGGTAGAAGTAGAAGTAGAAGAGTTTTGAACTTGCATTGTCTTTATTTGTTTTACATCACAACGTTTCAACTGGTAAGTATCTCCAGGTAAATACTCAGTATTTAATACTGATAGAAGAGTTTTGGGCTTGCATTGTCTTTATTTGTTTTACATCACAACGTTTCAACTGGTAAGTATCTCCAGTCGTCTTCAGGTGAATACTCAGTATTAAATACTGAGTATTTACCTGGAGATACTTACCAGTTGAAACGTTGTGATGTAAAACAAATAAAGACAATGCAAGCCCAAAACTCTTCTATCGTTCAACAGTTACACTATGTTTTCAGCTATATCTTCCACGGCATATTTCATAAAACAATGTTTGTGTAAATTTGCCATAGCTAGCTTCTTTATCAAATTATCTTCTTTTTTTTCTTTGGTTAGTTATCATAAATAATTTAATACACAAAATTTACCTGCGCCTGTGGCCAACACCGAAATTGAGCCAAACTGGACGGAATTTTCCATTTTATTACTCTACACCTTTCTGAAACAGACTATAGATAGTATTTAGTCTGTAAGTTGCGGTTACAATAGACCTTGTACTGAAAAAATCATATTGTTAGAACGCCACATTAATATAACCTTATGGGGAGCGCAGCAGTGGTGACTGGTGAGTGACTGGCATTCCGATCCTCGGAGTGGGCATACGCACAATAAAGAAAGTATGTCCGAATTTTAGTAGGATTAAGAATGCAGGGAAGAATGTAAAGTATCATCTCCCGATTCACCCATTCACGCCCATACACTCCTCAATCGGTAGGTCATTCAATAGCAAGAAACCGAGGGTTGATGCCCTTGAGGGTGTCGTATGACTGAGGATCGTGGTTCGGAACCCACGTTAAGCTGTAGGTTCAAGAGCAAGCTGGCTGAATCTTGGAAACGACTAGTGGCCATCAGTAACCCAGAACACACACAATAAACTTATGGGCAAGTAAAAACGTACATAGCCGATGTACAGGTACCGAAAGGTAATACCTACATTTCGATTGACCCCCTTGTAAAATTGACCACTAGCCGCCACTGCTTATGGGTCAAGAGATAACCTATTAATGCAAACGTAATTTAGTGTATATTTCGAAAAAGAAAGTTAAAAACGTTATATAAGAAATACAGTTTAAGGATGCTTATTTCAACATTATTAAACTGAAATAAATAGTATTTCTCCATTTGGAGAAATTCAGTGACCACGGAAGACAGACAGAGTTTATTTTACATGCAGTAAAAACAAAAACAATTTTTTTTTATAAAACAGGAAAATTGATCTAGGCTGTCATTTTAAAAATGAGTGATATGTCATTGAAAAGAGAATTTTTAATGGGATTTAAGCATCGAAGAAAAATTACGGGTTTCTATTTAAAATTTGACTTTCACTTCCGGTTAAACCGGAAGATGTATTGAAGGTTTTGGTTTGGTATAAAAATGGCAATTTACACACTTATTGACTCCTACATTTTTTTAAACCTTAACTTCAAGAATTAAGGAAACAATTAAGCGACGGAAGGGGGGTTCTTGGCACCTTTTTGAATCACCCGGTATAGATAATTATTATAGAAAATTATTGGAAAAGCCGGAAAATGACATTGAAGATTAAAAATTTATATAATTTTTATTAATTTTACTATTGTATTACTTTTTGATTTTGGAATTAATTTTTAACTTTAATTTCAATTTTACTAATATGTTATGTTGTATGTATATTTTGTATATATCAATTATAAGTAGAGTAATATTAATTGTTTCCTATATTATTATAAGTGCTATAATTGTTTCCTACTGACTATAAAAAGAAACATAAAAAAACAATAATTTTCAGAAAAAGCGAATTAATTAAATAAATTTAGAATATTATTTAATATAATAAGTATAAATGGTCGATACCTATATTTATACTGTAAAAATATACAATAGGAATACATATAGTATGTTATTGAATGTGTAGTAATAAAGGTATATAATATATTACTGAAAAAATTTACTACATGTCGGGTACGTACATTCTTACTCTCACTATCCAAATTAAAATAGAAATTTAATAAAATGTAACTACACATAGTACAAGGACATACACACGCAGATGTTTTTCTTTGGATATGCTTGGCAAAGTTCTTACTTCTAGAAATTTTAACTAGATCTGATATACATAACTTCCTAATAAATGCTGTAAAATTTCTAAAATAGAATTTACTTTAATTTTTCCTACCAATCCGTGGCATTGTGTTATCTACCTAATAAAATAAATTTAAAATTTACTCTATACTATACTTACCAAATTTTGCGAAAACTTCACTGTGCACAGCATGAAATACAAATACTGACAAATTGGTATATATAATTTATTTTAAACGCATTTGATTTGTAAGGTGCTTTTTGGAATTTCCATGCAGATTGGCCTTTTCAGCGAGATGCACTAAATCATCACACTATTTTTTTATCTCACAGCCACAAATCCACCCGTATTTTTCATATATATTTTTATTAAATTTTCTTGTATAACTTTTTCTCCGGCTTCAAGTATTTCGTCAATGTTTAATCTAAGTCCTTATATTTCGAAATTAAATCCATTTTTCAATTATCAATAGCAAAACCAAAAACAAACCACTCAAAACAGTAAACTCAATAACAAACACAAAAGACAGAGAAATGTTCGACAATATTTGAGTAAAGAAAGAAAATTATGAACATTATTTACAAAAAAAAATCTCTTATAGGATAACGGAAATTCGAAAATAAATAGTAGGTGACATTACGTTTTTTATGCCTTTTACTGCCCATTCCTGGGTGAACGATGAACTGGGTTAAAGCGTAGCTCAAGGCCGCGATGTAAATGCCGAGAAGCGAAGTAGATAGATATTCGCGTTCGCTGAATGTGTATGTAACCCGTTACAGCTTTGGACGTCGCGTCGTCCAAAATTATGAGTGGTAACATTTTTACATTGGACAGTTTTTCTTGATTTCGTATCTCTATGGTACCTATAACCGTGTTTTTGGATTTTTTCATGCAATCTATGAATTTTTTCTTACCAAATTTCAGTTAAAAGATTCACGTTGTATAGATGATAGCCAAATAATTCTAAGATACAAACTTTGCAAATTTTTCTTCCGACTAAATTGTACGCTTATAATTAATGTAGATATTTTTTATGAAAATGAATTACTAAATTTATCTTAATAATAAAAATGTAAATTTGTTAAAATTACATAATTTATTCGAATTTTCTGGTATCCAGTTTAATTTTTAATCTAAACGTGTAATGTATTATTTGAAATAGGCTGTTTTTAATAGATTTGTTCATAATGGTAAGATAAATGACGATAATTAGGTTTCACTCCTACATTCCGTAAAGTGATTTCTTCATCTTGTTATCAAGTAGGTAGATATATTTAATGTTTTATATTTACGGAGTTTGTTTAAAACTTTATATAATCGAAAGTGATTGAAACCTTAAACTATATTTTCAATAGGTTTTGAACCCTTCATGAAAGTAAAGAGCCTTCCATACCAATGTGAAATGCGGCATCGTTTACTGGCTTATATAATTAAAAATTTAATACAAAACTTTTACTAAGGGTTTCACAAGAACTTTTAGTTTGGCGAATGATGCCTTATTTTTTTTCAAAAAAAAAAATTGAAAATTTATTTTAAAGTTTCAATTATATAGGTTCAAATTATATCATCCGCCATGCGGAACATAAAAATTTTGCAGCTATTCATGTTAATTTCTTATTTTCTATTAAAATTACAAACGATGTCCCGATATTATCTTCAAAATCGCCACTGACGCTGTCCCACTTAATTCTCGTTAAATTCGTTTTTATAATATTTTGTATAAAAAAAAGACATTTTTCCGATAATCGATCTGAAATATTGACATTTTTAATAACATTTTTGAAAGAAAAAGTCCATATTTCCTTACACTTAGTCGTTGCTAGCCAACGGAAAATAACTATTAGGAAATATTTATTACTGTACTGTAAGGAAATATTATTTCTGTACGGCATCCTTTATTTGTGAACAAAGTTAATAATATTTATTTCAAAATTTTAACAAGTTGATTGTAATAAGTTATGTACTTTTAATAATTTTCGATTTACGGAAAAATAGTATGTATACCTCGTAGAAAAAGCTACATTCCCGGACTCCCTATTGTCAGTCTCGGCTTGCGCCTTCACGTACAATCTTTACGGTCGTCCGGGAATGTTCAGCTTTTCCTACTAGGTAAACAATGTACTGCCATCGCCAGACGCAATATGCGCGATGTGGTGGAAATGCACTACACCTTTTTTGTTCGGGGGTTGTTCAAAACTTTAGAAATGGACAAAAAGCCATTTAACGCGAATCAGCCTATAAACCTAATTTAGATACGCAATTGATTGATTAAATTTCTGACCTTCAATTTAATGAAAATATTTTCGTTACGCATAGATCTATTGTGAATTTTTTAACCAGTAAAAAAAATAAAAATGCGTGTGTATACAGAACATATATAAATTATGTTGATTAAGAAGTTTGTCTGGTCAAAATATATAAAATTATGGTAAAATTATAAAAACACTTTATAATTTAACTATTAAATAGTTAAGTTTTAGTTTTGAAAAAATTGCAGAATATCTAAATAATTAAAAGGAATTAACTGGTAATCTACATTTTGTTGGTTGGTTGTTTTTTGAATAATAGGGCCCAATTAACTTGTTAAAAATATATTGGTATCCCTTGTCTCAAACGGAAGTGTCTGACAGAGCACCTTACGGAGCTGCATTTAAGCAGGTATTCCTGCCATAGCGAGGCAAGGCAAATCCAGATATTCTTTTAAAAGAAAATTATTATTACTTTAGGTTAAAGAAGGAACCTTCGTTTTCTTAGTTGAGCATTAGTATTATGCCCTCTAGCGATCATCTAAAAAACTTTAAAAAAAACAATGTGGGGGGTGTAGCGAAAATAAAGGACATGCGTACTGAGAACAGTGAGAACCACTATTAGGCGACGTTTCGATGATGATTTTCATCATCTCTCTTAAGCTCGAGAATTAAAATGTGGTAGCCAAGATGTTCAGTTCTAAAAAAAACAACATATCACACATACTATGGAAACCCTCCATGGGAAGCACAAAGATAATGTTTTCTTTATTATGGTCTTTTAATTCGTGTACATTTTTTGTTATCTTTAGTCTGTGATGTAAGAATTTGACACAAGTTTAGTTCACTTGTGTCAAATTCTTACATTCATATTTGAATTTCGTATACACTATTGGCAAACTCGAATCTAGGGTGCCGATATAAACGCATCAGACGGAGATTATTAGTAGCTTTATTACGTTAAACAGAGAACACGCTATTCCCTACCTCTCACCTTCCATTCTTAAGAACACGCGGTCGAAGCAGTCAACGTATCGAATGCTTCGATCGCGTGTTCTAAAGAATGGAAGGTGGGAGGTAAAGAATAGCATGTTATCTGTTTAACTTGTTAAAAGCTACTAATAATCTCCGTCTGATGCGTTTATATCGGCACCCTAGATTCGAGTTTGCCAATAGGGTATGTCGATATTCAAAGCATTCATAGACCAAAGATAGAAAATTTTTACACAATTAAAAGAACAGTGAGTCGATTCCCATGGAGGGTTTCCATAGTATGTGTGATATGTTGCTGTTGTTTTTAGTACTGAACATCTTGGCTACCACACTTTAATTTTCGAGGCTTGAGAAAGATGAAAATCATCATCGAAACGTGGCCTAAGAAATAAATAGTGGTACGCATGTCCTTTATTCCCGCTACACCCACACGTTTGATCAACTTATCAAGGACACTAGTTACTTTCTTCATGACTTAAAAATTATTTCCAACGATTTCTCTTGGAAATTTCTTTAAAAAAATCCGAAAGCTGTACGACGAATGGCTCCCAAGATACAGCCTGCGTCCGTTTTTAGTTGTAAACCTTTTTATTAATATGTAATGAATTTCTACATACACGCAGTCTGTTTTCCTTATTTTCTATATAAGAATCAAGTTGATTAATTTTTCTAGAATAATTAAAGCTGTTCATATAAAGCCGAAATACGTTTTTAATTACTATATACTCAGTATTTATTAATTGGATTACTAGTTATATCAACTAATAATTATTAGTGATGTTATAAATTAAAATTTTAAAAAATAATACCCAGACATAAGCAAAAATATAAGTATGAATGTATATTAAGTCAACGAAATCTGATTAAACCTGTATTTATTTTAATTTTAAATAATTTGTTCGTTTTTTGTCCCATTCACAGATACATTAATAGTTTAAATTTATTTTCAGAAAATGTCTAAAAGTGCTGCAATATGCGTAAAAGATCTAGTGAAATGTTATGGCGACAAGAAAATTTTGGATGGACTGTGCATGAATGTTGAGAGGGGAACAATGTAAGTATCAATAACAAATCATAAAAGTTATGGATATTTTATTACACACATACCTTCAGGGCATAGACATTTAGTTTTTTAACAATATTTCTGTTATAATATAAAATGTAAAATATTGGCCACTTTTTTTCTCTGCGGCTACCACTTGTTTATCTTTGGAAAAAAATATTCCAAACCCTCTAGAAAAATTATGGGCATTTTAAATCTATGGACACATGGGAAATTAAAAAAATAAGTTTTTTTTAAACTTCAACAATGTCCTACAATATCCTAAACGACGAAACTAATAGCGATTTTGATTTAGCACTCTAATGTCGGGTTGCACAAAACATTTTAATAGTAGTTAACTAACCAGCAAGTTAGACTGTGACATACATGACATTAGCAGAAATAATTTTCTTACAATCATACTGGCCCGGTTACCTTAATTTTTAATTTACCAATCGGGCACCTTTGATTGTGAGTTCATAATGTCTGTCAATGTCACAGTCAAACTTGCTGGTTAGTAAATTGTGGTTAAATATCTTTGTGCAACTCAACATAAGGTGCTCTGGGAGCAAACTGTAACGTCATAGATTTGCCCGAGATTGGCTGTAACCCTAAATGCGGTTGTTTTCGGACGGAGTGTAAATAGAATGTATGATTGCTACTAAAATTATGACAGATGGTAAAATAATTTTAACCTTTAAATTTAATATAAATTAAAACAATTCTTCTTACAAAAAGAATGGAATACGCAAAAACTACTAATCGAGTCAATCTCGGAAACTACTAACGTATTCTATAACATACTTTCAACACCAATTTGCCAATTCACAATGCAATCTCTATAAAACCTTCATGTTCTTAAAATTGTCCTTAACTTTTAATTTTCATGGTATATGTGTATCCTTTGAGTACAATCCCTGTCACGTATAGAAACCATACCCTAAGATGTCTCGGAACATCATAGATAAGATGGTTTTTCACATACCTACTATCGTTAACAGACGTCGTAATACATATTATAACACGACAACTGATTAGTACCTCTGTCCTACCAGCACATATAATATTCATTTTGCACCATTCGGCAAAAATTTTTTTTTTTCAATAATATACTTCACCACTGAAGTTGCTGTTCAGTTTCAATATCATTCTCACCTAGCGTTTCTCATTTCGTCACTTTAAAATACCCTTTAGCAACCATTCTCCCCTACTTCTATGAAAGTTTATCATCTCTTTTCTTTAATAAATTAAAAAGCTCTATGAGGGTGTCACTCATAATTTCGTAATATTTATTCCAACATAAGCTATAATTCTCCTGAGGATGAACGTTTATACGTTCGAAACATGTAGAGTACAATAAAATAAAGGTTTCTTATCGAATATATCTTAGTGAGGGTTGACTTAGAGTATTATTTCTCCCTATTTAACCTACCTATTAGTTAAAACTTTAAAACAGTCCACCTAATTTAAATAAACAAAGTAGGAAGGACACAAATAAGGAAGTAATTTTTGTAAGTTTATGTACGATTTATCTCAGTGAATTTGAGGATGTGACCACGCAAATTATAACGATATATACGTATACAAATTCATTATAATGTCGTGTATGGTTGATTTTTAAATGATGTCACAGGCGTGTGTTTTGAGAACGGTTGTTAATAAAACCCATTTAGATAATGAAAAATAAAATTTATAGGTTTGATGTCTATACAATGCCTGTCACCATAGTGAGAATCGAGGTGAAAATAGACCTTTATACAAGTAAAGCGTAGCCGATATATCAAAATGAGCATTTTTCGCCAAAATGACCTGTAGGCAGCGGCGTATTTAAGGGAGGGGAGCTGCCGGGCTGCAGCTCCCCCCCCCCCCCTTCCGGAGCCTAGGAGCTCGGGTCTAAAAGTCTAATTGCAACCTAATTTTTCGTCTCACGCTTGGACTCCTAATTTAAATTTTTAAATAATGTATTCTTGGCTTAGATTACAGTCTTTTAGGAAACGTTTGGTTTTTAAACTTTTCCTTCCAAAAGTCCTGTTTTATATAGAGATTAAGGTTTCGGACGCATATTGTTTTAGTTATTGATTTATGATGCAATTTTAAAGGAGAACGAGTAAAAATAATAATATTTTATAGTATTCTTTTATTCTATTATCATATACTTGTCTATTCCGTTTTTCCTTTTTTAGAGCTATTTTAAATCAACAAAAATATAACCCAATGCAATAAAATATTTTTACAACAAAATCAAAAAACAATTAGGTATTTATTTTTTAAGAGAAAAATTAAAGTAAACATTTTAATTGAAACATTTTTTATGGAAGATGTGTGGTAATTTATAATAAAAAAAAATAGTGCGGGAAGAAACGAGAATGCTTTATTATGAATATATAAAATGGCACTTAAGAAGGAGTATTTCAAAATCTAAGCATTTGCACCAAAAACTGCTCTTAGATCTACGCTCCTAAAATACATGATTTCTGAAAAAATCATCAATTTTGGCGTGGTAAGCGATATTTACTTTATTTTTAATCATGAAAACCCGAGCCCGAAAAACGCTGGTTAAAGTCATTTTTAATTTACACCAATATTTATATTTTTCACAAATATAAAAAATATATATTTTTAAATAAAGAATAGGAATATCAAAAATAAAGTAAAAAAAAAACATTTACAAAAACAAATTTAATCCAACCATGCAGAGGGGAAGAGGTAATAATTTAATTTTCGAAATATCATAGTAGTTAGGTGAATTTTAAACGAACTTTGGGCGTGGCCTCGAAAATTTTTCGCCTGCGGCGCTTTTCCGCCTTCTTCACTAGGTACAATATCATAAAATACATGTAGTTCCAACTGTCCCTCTCTCCAGAAAAAAAATGTCCTACTTACGCCCTCCCGCATAATTTCTGGCTACGTCACTGCCTGTACGTATACCTAAATTTCAATATGACCCCTTACCACCCATTTCAATCGACCACTAGCCACCACTGTTTAGTGATATATTATATTTTTAAGTAAGGGTGCTGGATAAATGATTTGCACCGTATATCGGTTTTTTAAAACGTTATAAAGGGAATGTTTCGTGCTTATTTTGTGCCATATACACGTATTATTCTCCGTTACGCTTCAAGCCGACTTAAAATTTAATACAGCTTAAATTGCTGATTTCGTATTCGCGGTCGCTATTTGGAGACTTAAGCTCAATTAACTTTAAGCCCTAAATATTGCAGGCTTAACCACGCGTCTGCGCTGTATTTGACTTTTCTTTGCTCCTGTCTTGTAATACATATTCCTATTTTTCGATGTTAAATATGGAAATAGAAGATGAAATATTTATTGAGAACGATGGAGATATTTTGGATTTTATAGATCTTGGATTTTCCAAAAGAATCTACGAACGAGAAGTATATTATCATCTTGTAAAAGTAGTTTTTGTGGGCGGTCCACCGCCAGTCAAAAAAATGTTGTTTTTCTCCTCTGCCACTTTTTTACGTAGCTCTTTCTTCTTATTACAGTATAGTTTTTTTTAGCTGATTAGCATCCCGATAGTTATTTGAAGGATTTACCGCATTAAAGTCTTCCTCAACGAATTTCCACACTTCTTCCCGTTTTTTTACGGAAGCACGGTCGGTTTTTTTGTCCTCAAGAGTTACTGCATATTTGTCAGCGATTAATCTGAATAGGAATCATTTTTCTAAATATTATGTTAAATTACTGCACCTTTTTTCCTCCATTTTAGCAGGAAAAGGAAAATTATAAAAGAAAGAAAATTTTATGTCAGTTGAAATTTGAAAATGTTTTGAAAGCTAATGTTAAAAACCCACAACACAAAGTAGGCGTAGATTGTCGTTCATTGCTGCAGCCATTAACTCTTAAAAAAAGAAGAGAATAAACGCATCATTGCCAGCTCAAAATAAGCTTAGTTAAGTAACCAAAAATGTTCTACGGTGCTTATCAAATTTAATTTAAGCCAGCTTTAAAATTTAAGGGAGCATAAATTAAGTCCGCTTTATGAAAAAATGGAGAATACGGGCATTAGAGCATCTATTTTTCCAATATTTATCTTTGTGTTTTTTTGGGTCGCTGTTAATGTATTTGATGTTTGTATAAACGGTATAAATATAAGGTGCTAGTGGGAAATTCCCAACAAAGATCATTGACCAATAAACCCTTAATAAAAAATCGTACGGACGAGAAAACGGGCAACAGGCGGATAAGCAAGAAACATCTTCGAACAATTTTATGTTATCTTTACGCGCCATTTACGTAATACGAGCGGCACCAAAAAAGTTTTTTCCCAAAAAGGCAAATAACGGGTTTTGAGATAAATTTAGTTTCTAAAATAATATCTGTTATCTTCAGCGTATCTGTTCTGCTTTAATAACTTACTGGGCTCTTTCACTAAATTTTGATTTTAGTTGTAGTGTATAAAGGAACAAAAAATAAAATTTTCTGTGTTTGTACTTTTTGATATTTTTAAGCCATCACTGAGAAAATAAATAAATAAAATAACTATGGAACAAAAACACAGACTTTATCGAATATACGTCATGAAAACGGTAACTTGACAATGTTCCCAATGTTCTCTAAAATTTTTATATTATGATACAATGACAAAGTCTGAAAAGTAATCCAACGGAAATAATTATTCAAAACGAAAAAATAAAAAAATCATCATATTATTTTCAAAAAATGTTATCAATATTTTGTCTTAAAATAAGTTATTGAAGTTCTAGGAACAAAATATATTATTTAACTACCATAAAAGGTTTCACATGTGGCAACACCGAAATTATTGACAGAAGACCAAGCTAATGAAAGTGGTCTAACCCAAGTTATTGGTTGATGTTTCTGCTCTATGAGCAAGTAAATAAAAAGAACAGTTATTTTAAACAAAAATACATCAATATTACATAATAATTCGAATGTAAGTGGGATGTAAACAAAAACACCGCAATGGCAAGTGAAAGTTTGGTAACGATGCTCACTGTAAATTTTTATCGGATCGACGTCCTCAAGTAATCGCGCCAGTCTGGCGTTTTCAAAATTTGTGGAAATTGTGCATGTTTTTAATGAGGTGCAAAAATGCATGGTATGACCTAGCAATCGTTTTATTAATTATAAACTCTTATTATAGCACCGACTTGTGCAATTAAACCACTCGGCTAACGCTTCGTGGTTTAACGTTGCACACGTTTCATTATAGTGTTCATATCGAACTAGTATCATTAATAACTATAATAGGTTAGTTTCTGCATAACGGCCTACCTTAATGTGAGTGTTTTTCAATTTTCTAAATCAAAAGAAGTTAAAAGAAGCCAAATATGGACTGTGGGTGATTCAGCTAAATAATTTTACACTAGCGGAGGATGGATTGGACTTGCACTGTTTTATGAATTTATAAAAATATACAGAAGAACAGTTTTGTAGGCAAACCGGGACGTTTTTGGTCAACGGTTATAGTAGTACCTTTTTTCGCATGGGTTGAATAAAAAAAATAACTTCTGCTGAATTTCATCAAATGGTAGTCATGAACCTTTCAGCTGATTCTGTACGGGCCTGTTTGTAGCTGGGTTTAATGAAAAATAACGAGAAATTTAAAAAAATTTTCTCAAAGTATGTGTTGAACTTGATCCCGTATGTCTTAAATTATTACTCTTGAAAGCTAGTTGATATTGAGTATGGGAGGGCGCAGATCTAGGTATACAAAATTGAGTGCCCATTTTTCTAATTTTTGAGGGTATGTTCATATCGAAAACATTAGCTAGGAAAATTGGCACAATATGATTCATGTTTCTTTATTCTTCTCTAAAGTTACTAGCTCCATGCGAATTTATATCTATATATAAAAAACATTAGGTTCTCTTGACCCGATTCCTGGTTATGTTTAATAATGGATTTTTGAAAGCTTTAAATTTGGACCCACGAGTATGAAAAAGTTATTTTCATTTTTGAGGACGAAATGTCATTGCAACTTGCTGCAAATATACATTTTGAGAGCAAATCAGAAAATATTTTTTTTTAAATATACAGTGATATAATGAATGTGTCAGTGTTTAAAGAAGATTAGATAGAAAAATTAAAATTTAATAACTCTCGTAGTTACGTTATATCGGTTCTGACGTTTGTAATTTTAATGCAACACTGTGAAGTTGGCAATAAATTATTACTCTGCTTTAAGTGTGGTTTCAGGTCGCTTAAATTTTACGGGTTTTCCCTTGTAGTGAACTGAACTTCTACCACTAATTCATAAAATGATAATTGTTAAAATCCACGGGTTTAAATTAAACTCTCATGAAAAATCCATTCAAAATTCCGTGACTTTTGCATTATTTTTTACATTTTAAGTACTTCACTTAAGTATGTATTTTTGACGATTCATAATAATAAAATTATTCTTTTCTTTTAATTAAATCTCGGACAATCGCGTTTGTTCACAGGGTCGGCTTTAAACTTTATATTTATTTTTTTTTACAAATTTTTCAAAATTCATTATTACTGCAGACAAAATAATTATCTGCATACAGAAAATTTCTAAATATTTGTTAAAAAAAATAAAAAGTGAAAAATAAACCATTAGTATTTAGTATTTCAGTGTAACTATTTATTAAAACTGACTATACCATGTCTTTATGGTTTCCCGAAAATCCACAAGGTAGACGTTCCCATTAGACTAGTCGGGAGGTTTTGTAACACTCCTATTACTAGATGGGGTTTTTTGAATAGATTGCTGTTGAGTCTGACTACAGAATATATAGCTACATATATTCTGTGGTCTGACGAATTTTAAACCAAAATACGGTGTTCAAAATTCGGTGGACTTATCAGACAGACTTAAAAATATAGATATAACAGGTACCACGCAAATCCTCTTCTTTATCGTATGTAATTTATTTACTTCAATTCTAACATTCTACATTACTTAAATTTGGCATATCACAGGACTTTTTTTTATTTTTAACGATATATATTTTGATAAAACCACATGATCTAGCGATGGGTAACCCACTTTCACCTTTTTTGGCAGACCTTTCTATGGACTTCTTAAACCAATCCTCACAGCTAACAAGCAAATCTCATTATGGTTTGGATAATTATTATGTAAATGATAATCTTACTATTATTAACGATATCACAAATGCGAATAGTATTCTTAACTACCTCAAAAATATTTATCCTTCAATAAAATTTACTTTGGATATTGAACAGGACTCTTGTATACATTTTCTGGATTTAAATATTTCTAGACAAACTCAAATTTAGAATATTTCGTAAACCTATCCATATCCAAACTGATAATATTATTCACACTAATTCTAACCACCCTAGTCAACATAAAACAGCAGCATTCAATTGCCTAATTAATCGAGCTCTTAATATACCCATGTCTCTAGAAGATCAATTAAGTGAAATCAATGTAATTAAACAAATTGCTCTCAACAATGTTTATCCATTGTCGAAAGAACCTATAACAAAATTTAACAAAAAAGAGAAAAACACACTGCTTACAATGCTGACATCTCTGATAATACCTGTAGATTCTTGTCACTAACCTATCTAGATCCATTTTCCAATATAATCTCAAGAACCATTTTGAAAAATTTTCCGAATATCAAAATATCGTTCAAATAAACTTGGCCCTTTCATTGTAAACACAAAACAAAAAATATAAAAAAAGGAACGGAGTATATAAACTATTTTACTTATGTGTACTTAATGCAAAAGATTACTTTGTCCCCCTGCCGCTAAAAAACCTTCTTTTCTATTTACTTATATGGACACTAAACTCTACTACTTTATTTTTATAAACTATTTTGTTCAAATTGTCCAGCCACCTATATTGGAAAAACCACCAGGTCCTTAGGTCCTTACACTCCTTACACATAAGAATCAAAGAACACATAGGTAGACCAACTTAAATATACCAACCACAATTTTTCTCTCACTTCAAATAGTAAAATTATTCATCATGGTAGCTTTGGAAACGAATTACGAAATATTGTTGTTGCAGATAACTAAGCCTACCCTGTATTTTCAATGGGAATATGCGTTTGTCCGAGATTTATTTATAATTATGGTCATTAGTAAATCAGCAGGAGAACGATGAAGGCCATTGTTTTCAGATATAATTTTTGGAACTAAATAAATAAATGGAACAGGGAAATGTAGATAATATTTTGTTCCTTTATACAGGGTGATTCACGTTGAGTGGCCTATTAGATCTCGGAAACGAGTAAACTTATCTTTCTAAAAATTTGATAGCAGGCTTTGAGTTTTTAAAATATTATATTTTGACGTTTTTATAACTTCCGGTTATACCAGAAGTTAATGCCAACTTTGCTATTTTAATTATTAAATTTCTAAAGCTTAGAAGTCCCTAAAACTGTATTTAAAATTGCAGCTCCGTATTTAAAAAAATTGACTTGAAGTTGGTATCCAAAGAACGAAACATCGAATTTGAAAACTAATAACGCCATCTTATAGAACAAAAAAATCGCTTCGAAAATATGTTTTTTTTTCAAGTAAAAAATGAGGCACAAGAAATTAAAAACCAAAACTAAAAATTTTTTTTCGGAAGTATTATTTTTTCTTTCACTAAATTATTAGGCTTCAAAATACGTAACTTTGCCTCAATTTAACGATCTCTTACCGCTTGCGAGATCCCCTTGTACTCACACTAATTTGTAGCATCCTATATATGTATGTCTTGCTGTATATAAAATATATTTTTTTAAATGTCCATGGAAGAATTATAAAATAAAAGTTGACCCCTATATTGCCTCTATGTATTTATATTTGAATAAATTAAGTTTAACTCCTTTTGTCTATATCAACAAATTATTGTTTGTCAAAACTTTAGCTGCACAGCTTCACAAGGGGCAAATAAGCCTATTGGTGTTTGTCCAAAAGATGTTTGGTTATATAAACGTCGGAATCGGAACACTCCGTAATGTTTACTTGTTGCTCATTACGTTAGGCCGAATAATCAGATAAAACGTAACAAGAATGATACAGTACATTTAACAAAATGTTTGGACATGACAAATTTGAAAATTATAAGTTGCCGGAATTTGGGTATTTAAAAAAAACTGGATCTAAGTGTAATATCAGAAAATTAAAATAACTATTATTTTCTAGATATGGCCTTTTAGGAGCTAGCGGCTGTGGTAAAACAACTCTACTCAGTTGTATAGTTGGACGAAAAAGTATACAATCTGGAGAGCTATGGGTATTAGGAGGAACTCCTGGGGAGAAAGGTAGTGGAGTGCCGGGACCAAGAGTAGGATACATGCCACAGGTACAAATACTAAAATTGAAAATATAAAAGCTTTCCAATTAAGTTTTAGGGAGTTAGGAGCTGACTATACAGGCTGTCCCATAACTTATGGGCCGTAGAGTAACTGGAGATACTAGACATCAAACGAAGCCGATTAAGTCATATAAGTTTTTTCGGATTGTTACTCGTTCTAGAGATACAGGGTGTTAAAAGTAAAAGTTTATTCTCCAAAATAAGCCATAATTTTAAAACGGTTTAATGAATCGAATTGAAAGTGGGCAATATTATGTTTTTATAAGCAAGAAATAGGAATTTGTTGAAATTTTTAAGTTTCAAACTAGAGGGCGCTAGTTGCATACACTGGGCTTCATAAATCTATGATTTTTTTTTGCTTACCTGTGATATTAGGTGTTTTTCAATTATAGTTTCTTAAAGAAGGGCATTTTCTGAGTCAAAAAGGTGTACTTGATTGATCTTAATATCTTTAACGGTTTTCCAGATATTTCCCTTTCAACATCCCAAAGCATAAAAAACATAGTACATAATTAAATTAATATTTTAATTATCAAAAAAAAACTTATATGACATAATCGGCTTAGTTTGATGTCTAGTATCTCCAGTTACTCTACGGCCCATAAGTTATGGGATACCCTGTATATTATCTACCCCCTAATGAATGCTCTTGAACAAAAAAGATCCAATATACCTAAAAAAATAAATGAGATGGTCAGAACCCAAGGGTTCAAGTAGTATCTTTTATAAATTATTGTTGAATATGCAGAAATTAAAATTAGATAATCGAATCTACTTACGTGCAGAATTAATTAAATTACTGGCTTAATGCACGTCACAGCTTCTGACGTATATTTTAATTCGAGCCATGTCGTTGATTAAATCGTATGTTTTTTTAAATTCTGTCAGGATTTAAGTAAGCTTCAAAATAGGCATTAATTTTTTTTTTGAATAATGGGACATATTTTAAAAATATGTAACAATTTATTATTTTTCGGTTTTAAATCACTTTTAACATCTAAAGTTAAAGTTCTTCGAAATGACAATGGTTGCCAAAAAGAATTTTATGTCAACTGACATGACCCTTTAATTAATAATAACAGACCTACCTTATTTTTGGGTCTGTTATGATTATGTATTTGCGAGTTGTGACGTGCATCCAGCCAGTAATCGTATAGACAATATATTTCATTTTTATTACTGTCACCTTTTGAAACTCATTTAGACTGTGTATTACATATTAGCATTTTGTTGGTTTACTTGGATCTATCTATCTATGCTGTTTTAACAATCTTAAAATATGGTTAACAACATTGTAGGCCAGCAGTTCTCCAAGTTTTCTTTTATTTATCATTCATGTGTGAAATTTACTGTACCACAACTTTCTCAAACAGTAGCATTTAATTTAAAAAAGAATACAGCTTTTCATATTGACCTTTAAAAATTTTTTTATATCTATACAGGGTATTAATTATTAATGACGTGCTTATATTTTAGGGTGTGATTCCTCAAGTCATTTTATGAAGAAAAGTTCATATAAACATAATATGTCCTAAACGGCTTAAATTGTTTGCTACCGGGTGTTGAATTATTTTGTTTTATGCTTTTTTTGTAATATCTCCGAAAGTACTTTAGATAATATTTTCAATTTTGGCATGTGCTAATAGGACATAAAATCACATATTTTAGTAATAAAAGTTATTTTTTTGTCCCACCAGTGGCGTTTCTGCAAACATGTTTTGTGTGGATATCATTTCTGATTAGCCTGGTCAATTCTGCATAAAAAAATGGTCTCTTTCGTTTTTCTCCTCAGGCACACCGTTCTTAATTAAAATAATTAAATAAGCTCTACCATTTATTATTATTAACATTGATAATACAAAATTTTGTTTTATAAAAATTGTTGTATTTTTAATAGGCATGCTTCCGCCCGTCTAATTTAATTTAATTATTTTAGTTAAGAACGTGGAGGCCTGAGGAGAAAAACGCAAGAGATCATTTTTATGCAGAATTGACAGGCTAATCAGAAATAATATCCACATGGAAAAATGTCAGTGGCGTACCACTTTTTTTCTAAAAAATATCAGGAAATGTTTGCAGGGACGCCACTGGTGGGACAAAAAAATAACTTTTATGACTAAGACATGTGGTTTTATGTCCTAATAGCACATGCCAAACTTGAAAATATTTAAAGTACTTTCGGAGATATTACAAAAAACGCATTAAAAAAAATAATTCAACACCCTGTAGCAAAAAATTTAAGCCTTTTAGGACATATGTTTATATGAACTTTTCTTCATAAAATGACTTTAGGAATCACACCCCAAAATATTAGTACATCATTAAGGAACACCCTGTATATTTAAATAACTTCTTCTTGTCTTTTTTAATTGACCGTCAAAAAAATTGGATAATAAGCCCGTGTGAAATGCATAGCCTTTTAAAATGAGAGAGACGGGAAAAGTATATCCGTCTCGAGTAAGACGTAAAACAATATCTATTTTCCTATTAACATATGGCACGTGCAACGAACTCCTCCAGTAATGGCGTCAAAAAAACAAATGGTGAATTTTCTCACTTATTATAACATAGCAATATTTAAAAACATGCTTCTGCATCGTGTACTCATTTCAAGATTTATAAGTTTAAAATGCGTCATTTCCATAACACTCTGTGTATATAAATTATAGACACAAAAAACATGTTTATCGGGGTTGCTACCAATAATAGCCCTCTTATTAGGACTAGTGACACATTTACCATTTAATTTTTTGATAAATATTTCGTACCTTTTTGCGTTATCTAAAAATCGACAAAATATCGGTCTTTATTTAAAAAGTCATTTTTTACAATTTTACGTTTAAAAATTTTGATTTTTTTTGAAGGCCACAAATTAACAAACTGGCAAACTGTTCTTGAAAACCTAATACCTCGACTATGACTCAACACCGTGACGTGAAAAAATAATTAAATCCATTTCTACCTATATTTTAAATGTCCCGCTATCACGCTATCCCCCTGACATGCGCAGTGTTGGGATATAGACGCAAGTAGTTTTCGGCAATATTCACAATAACAGCTTACCAGATAATTCAGATTCATATAGAAAAATCTCACAAATCCCCTAAGATTCTAATTTTTTTTGTGAAACAACCCCCAAAGTTGTCCCGAAAATGTATAAAATCTATTTTTAGGATCTTGCTCTGGTGGGAGAATTTACAGTAAGAGATGCCGTTTTCTATTTTGGACGAATTTTGAATATGGATGATAAACTTATAAATGAAAGATTTAACAAACTTTCGAAACTACTAGAATTACCACCCAATGACAGGTATGTTATAATGTCGTCGTAAATTACCTCAAGGGCCAATTGACGGAGGGAATTCCTCCATGAATGACTAAACGTGCTCAAAAGCTTTTTAATTGTCCTTGGACTTTTTCACTAAATTTTGATTGTAACCCTATCATATAGAGCATGAAAAAATAAAACTTTCTATGGTTTCAGTTATTATTTACTGAGAAAATAATTAAACAAAATACGCTCTCTGTTAGAAAAACACGCGGACAAACTTACTGACGTCACAACAAAACCAGCAAATGGGCAAGCCGGGACAGCCTTCAACCAACACGCTCCGAACTGACTAATTTCTCGAGACTGATGTTCTGTTTCTAATCTGTTCTTTTCTACTTAAGTTCTCGAAACAAAGATAACAATATAATCGGTCGCACGACTCGCAAATAAAGGAATTGGATTACGCACATCCCTTCTCGCCTCATGTTTTTAAACTTCTAGCTTTCCCGCCGTGTTTTTAGAAAAGTTTTATGATACTTTAGGAAGATTTTTATTATTGCGATATGTTTTCAATAGGTTCTAGTTCAGGATGTTAGTGCTGAATATGATAAATTCAATTATAGCGCCTGGGGCGAACAAGTTATTTCTTAACTTCCTTCTTATTATAATAAAATGATGTAGGTATATTCTATTATATCTACTCAAAGCAAATGATTAATTCCTCTTCGGATCGCCGCGCCACTTCATTTAGCAAGCTCTCTATGACGGCCGCTGCTATAATATATAATAACGTGTTGCAATTTGCAATCAAATTTTAAACGAATGGATTATATTGGGCCCATGCATGTTGGCCTATCCGTTTCGCTCAAGTTATCTACTTTGCAAATCCGGTGACCTTAAAACGTATATTTGTGTACGTTTTGGTGGTTTTAAATTTAACAAAAATTAATTATGTTCAAAGTGTAATGTCTGAAGTCGATATTCTGTCGTTAAATCCGAATTAAAGACTTGGAGGGCCTACTCCGATTAAATCAATCCGTGGCTAGCCAAAGGACATTTGATGCGGATATGTAATAGTATATTACATAACAAGTGATGAAAGTGATACTTTTCAAATGATTTATTTAGCACGAGGCGTCAGCCGAGTGCGGCAATTCTCCGAGTTTTAGAATAATAACTTTCACACGAGTAATGTACACTATTTTTCCTACGACCACAAAGAATTATTAAAAAAGTCTTTGATTTGTGAAAAAAATATCAACACTAGTGTTGAAATTAGCATACTTAGGATTATGTTCCACTTAATATCTGGTTTTATAGTTTGTCAATAGGCATTTCCTTTATTTGTAGTTTAACTTTTTCATTTTTTCATACTTTAGGAAACCAATCCTGGATTAACTTCTAGATTAACCAGAATAAAATTTTTAAATTTAATCAAGGAATAAACATAAATTTAAAAATCCACCCAACAAGGAAGATTTCAATTCAAAATAATTCTATAGATTATTTAATGTTTTTATAAAAAAAAAGTCAAATACTCCTGATGAGATTTGAACCTGTGACCTTGCGATCTGTAGGCTAGAGCTCTATTCTCTACGCTACCGCTACCATATAGATTTGTTGTTTAATACATGACACTCTCTTCAGCGCGATTTCTTTTTCTGGTAATAAATTTCTTCACTCGACAAATGCATGATAAATAAGTTAAACACTTTACTGCTTTCTAAAATTTGTTCTTTTTAATAGATAGGGGTTGTCTGTCAAATTGGCACCATATGTTTAAATTAAATAGTGTGCCTTGATATTTCAACACGCGTGTGATATACGGCATTTCCTAGCCAAATTAACCGTGCTTTTTTCTCATTTTCATAGGTGGTCATAGGAAAATATAAGTACGTTGATTTGTAGTTAGGAAATAAAAAATAAGCAGTTAATTAAGATAATAAGTTGCACTTAATTTTTTAATAACCCTCCTAACAATGCAATATTACTTAAATTATATAACTATTTAATTACCTAATTTTTTTTAAAATTGGAACCCTAATTAATATATAATGTTATAATTAACTATAGCAATGGGTATAACCACTCATTTTTAAGGACAAGAAACCACTGCTATCAATATTTAAATATGCATATTATTCACTGATTTATTTTTGATTACTATAACAATAGACTATAGTTCATTCAATTGCTTGCTAGATTCACGTCACAACTCGCCAATACATAATCATAACAGAAACAAAAAATAAGGAAATCTGTTATTAATTAAAGGGTTTTGTCAGTTGACGTAAAATTAGTTTTGACAACCTTTGCCATTTCGAAGAACTTTAATTTTACGTGTTAACACGTTGAGTACCAACAATTCTTTAATCAGTTCTATACTGCTGTACCGCAATAGATAACTTGGAAATGGATTGACATATTAACATGAATCTTAGACAGAAATGATTAATAAAATTGATGATTGATAAGAAAACGTTAGGTAAACAAAAATCATATTTCTGACTTTATTTTGTGTGCTATATCTTAAAACAAGGATTAATGCATAAACCTGGACTTTCATCGCACTTGGGTCATTGGTATATGCTCCTCTTTCGTATGTTATTTTTACAAACGACTAATGTAAGTACTACATGGCCAATATAGTGGCCATGGTGGGCGGGGCGTTTCCCCAATACTTTCTGTGTTCCACAAAACTAAACCCGACCTTCTATTTTGTACTGCGGAAATTCAGTACTCGTTTAAAATGCTGGCCACTATAGTGGCAGCAGTACATTTTTACAACATTTTGTGGCCATTATAGTGGCCGGTCGTATTCAAGGTGTTAAAAATAATTTGGAAGCGAAAAATAATTAATTGGAACATATTCTGAAAATATGTTTCATTATTTGTTGTTGTTGTTTGCAGTTAATGGCTCTGCTCCTTTACGGGCAATTTGCCAGCTCATTCGTGGCGAGGTGATCTTGTCTGGTTTTTCACCATATCATCCCCGCGAGTTGTAGTTTTGTGCTGTGGAGTAAGAATAACCGCCACCGGGGTTGGTTACCCGATCTTGGTTTAAAAAATGGAACGATATGTCTATTACTTTATGGGATGAGGTGTCATTTTGTACAATACATCAAAGCATAAATACAGTTGACTTTTAGCTTGCTGAAAAAAAAAATAAATAATAAAAATTTATAATTTGCATTTTTCATAGTTTTATTTGGTTGTAGGTTAAGAATCTTATTAATATTTTAATTCCGAGTTCTGTGAGACATGACAGAATAATGGCTATATTAAGAGGAGGTTGAAGACCAGAACTGACCAGTTCCTGATAAACATCGAAATTAGGAATGGAATTATTTGGGCACTCTAGGAAAATATGTTCTAGTGACTCTTTTAAGCCACATTCGCAATATGGGTCTGTTTTGATGTTAATTTTATAGAGGTGCGAAGATGTCAGGCAGTGACCTGTGCGCATTCTTATTATTGTCGTGATGTGTTGGCGATCAACAAACTCAAAGTCATCAAACCATCTCTTTTTGGGGAAGGAGGATATTATCCTTGAGTAAAATATCCCTTTAGATTTTATTGTGTCTTGCCGGAATGTGTTGTGTTCGTCATTAATTTTTTCTTTGATAATATTAACTATTTCATTTGTAATGGAGCATTTAGGCTGGCGCCTATTTTAGCTAACTTGTCCACTTTATCATTACCTTTTATATGCGCGTGGCCTGGGATCCATGCAATAGTTATATTTGAGTCGCTACTATTTGCGGTCAAGAGTAGTCTTTTAGTTTTTAGCGATAGATAGTCTCTGAATGGGTGTACATCAGTTTTTTTTAATTTTTCCCATGGCCGCTTGGGAGTCTGAAAAGATAATAACATTTTTGATGCCCTTTTTTAGCACTACCTTAATGGCTTCATATATAGCAGTTACTTCGGTTGTGCAGATGCAAAGGTTATTTGGGAGTCATTATTTATCAAAAGAAGAAATTCTCATTTTGAAGCTTAATTAAATCCTGACATTGACAATTGAAAAAATATACGATTTAATTAACATATCTCGAATCACAAATTACGTCAGAAGTTGTGACGTACATCCAGCCAGTATCTGAAGCAAAGGTATAGTTTGGCTACTAACTGGGTAACAATGCTGGCTTTTTCTATGTTCTGTGCTATTTAGAACGTAGGATGCAGATGGGCAGCCCCCTCCCCTTCCCCTTAACTGCGCCCCTGCTTCTAAGTTTTATAACTTGAATCCAACGCGCGTTGATGCACGATGTAAATTATTGTAGTGACTTCTATGCACGCGCGTGCGTTATTTACATCCACACACAGACCTTGATGACCGCACGTTAATTCACGCATACATTTCTCTGTGTCTGTGGCCGGCTTAACAGTTTACGACTTTACCGAGTTTTGAATCTTTTTAAATTCCAAAGCGTGCACAATTTATTATTTGTTTAATTGAATAATATTGTTTTAATTCAAAACATAGGCGTCCACTTAAAAACAACAACAACTTGTATATACCAAAACGTTATTTTGCGGAAAAGTAAACATACTTTGTATATCATTTTCTACCAAAAGAACAAATATTTTTAGTTTTGTCAAATTACCTTTAGAAAATTGTAAAACATCGTCAATTTAAAAATTATATATTTTTAGGTTTTTAAAGAACTGCAGTGGTGGACAACAACGAAGAGTATCTTTTGCCGCTGCTATGGTTCATATGCCAGAGCTTCTTATTTTGGATGAACCTACAGTCGGCGTTGATCCGGTGTTAAGAGATAAGTAAGTATTTACTAAATACCTTGGTAGTCTATAATGATGATTAACAACCAAATGTGGCCGTAATAAAGCTACAATGCACCATAAAAAATGGTGAAATTCTGGTAGAGGTAAAAAAGAGGACATTTCCTATTTCTAAGTAAAAACGTACAGGGTGCTATAAATTCGTGTGCGTACAAGGGGATCTCGAAAACAGTAAGAGATACGAAAATGGTCAAATTGAAGTAAGGTTGCGTATTTTGGGGCTTAATAATTTGGTAAAAGAAAATTCTTAATATTCCGAATACCTTCGAAAAAAAAAGCGAAATTTTTAGTTTTGGTTTTTAATTTTTTGCGCCTTTATATTTGACTTGGGAAAAAAACCAAAAACACTTTCTTATAACCGTTCTTTATGTTCTACCAGATGGCGTTATTCGTTTTCAAATTCGACGCTCTGTTCATTAGATACCAACCTCAAGTCAATTTTTTTAAATACGGACCTGGACTTTTAAAAACAGTTATAGGGACCTCTACGTTTTGGAAATGTAATACAATTTAAAGGTTTTTAAAATTTTAACGTTTTGTCATCAAGTAGCACGTCATTAGTATTTCAAATTATTCTTTCTTTACTATTACGGCCCTGGCAATTATTTTTAGGATTAGTAAGCAAGTTTTTAAGGCATGAAAAGCAATTCTATTTTTTATTAGTATTTTAATTATTTTATTAATATAACAGGTCGTATGGTTTTTATCTTGGATCTAGACCGAAATACTGTAAAACAAAAAAAAATAATTCTCCCTAGTGAAGAACTTAACTTAACTGGAGTGTTAGTCTAGTTATGTTACTGTGATGATGTGATTAATGTTTGTTTTTTACTATTCATACGGTCTGATGATGCTAGTTTCAGGCGAAACATGTAACAAAAATAAACAGACAGAAAAATATTTGAGTCTTTGGGTCTTTTTTCTTACAAAATATCAATTATCAGGCATTTTTGAATCAGAAATCTTTTTTTTAATTTGACTCTAAATGTTTAGGATCGTAATGATATAAAAAGATAATTTAAAAAAAAATGTGTTATTGATGATAAAAATAAATAAAAATTTAAAAACCTTTAGATTTCTAAAGCTTAGAAGTCCCTAAAACCGTATTTAAAATTCCAGGTCCGTAATTAAGAAATTGACTTGCAAATGGTATGTAAAGTAGAAACGTCGAATTTGAAAACTAATAACGCTATCTTGTAGAACATTAAGGACGGCTAAAAAAATGGTATTTGTTGTCTTCCCGGATCTAAAGCCTTCGGAATATTTACAATTTTCTTTTACCAAATTAATAAGCCCCAAAACATGCAACTTTGCCTCAATTTATCCATCTTACCATTTTCGAGATCCCCTTGTACGCACACGAATTTGTAGCACCCAGTTATATTATTTTTTTTATTTTAGGATTTGGAATTATTTGGTGGAAATAGTTCAAACTGAAAAAGTATCTGTGATAATAACTACTCACTATATAGAGGAAGCTAGGCAAGCTAATAAGGTAGGGACTCCTTATGTTGTTACCTTTCATTTCATAGCCCTTCATGGGTCACTAGTATATGTAAACTACCCTGAAGATTCTCAATCGATTTTTGTCTATATTGCAGCACTTAAAGCCTGAGTTTACATAACACGTGACTCAGTGTTCGTCATAAAAGTAACATAAGTGCAATCTAATGGCCGTACCTTCGGTCTGTGTTTACAGGGGTGGCTCAGTTTTTGACAAGGGGGATGTTTCACAAAATATACAGAATTGTACTATGGCGTCCCTGTGTACTTTGATGCAACAGATAGGTACACTAATTTGTTCGCCTGCCGCTAAAATTTTTTTTATTCTAGTTATTTATTATATTTTTTAATCCGTTTTTCAAATCAAACTAAATTTTAATTTATTCAAAATTTAATTAATTTTCATTTTTAGATTGGTTTAATGCGCGGTGGAAAACTTTTAGCAGAAGAATCACCAGGAAGGCTACTGGAACTATTTCAAACAGAAACTTTAGAAGAAGCATTTTTAATTCTAAGCAGAAATCAAGAAGAAGGAAGAATAAATAGTGTTATAGATGGTATTAATAGGCACAATGGCAACACAATACTGGAATCTGCTTCATCAACAACTTCGGTTGCTACGTTTGATGTGGGCTATGGATCCAAAGATGTAAGAAACTTTAATTTGTTTTACACTCTATTTTTGTTTGTATTATTATTTTAGTATACAGGTTACACAAGCGCGTTTTACAGAATGGGATCTTTCACTTTTCTAATTTTTCATAGTTTTTTTTTTAAATACCGACAAACCACAAAAAGATCGACAAATAACTTCTGTGAATAATTTCGGTTTTGCCACAAGTGAAAAGTTTTAAATAGCGTACATATGTGGTTCCTAGAACTTTATTAACTTATTTAAGACAATATACAGGGTGATTCCTAAGTTGATACTTCTTTTTTAGCTGTATATAGAGGCATTAAAATAAACAACATTTTCAAATACCTTTTTTCGAAAAACTTAAAAACAGATACAGAAGAAAAAATCAAAGTGCGGGCCTGGTCATCAAAACGTAGCCTGCTATACTTGTTGTTGTTTGTCTTATCTCTTATTAGTCATGCAATTTACGGGTAGGTGGTGAGTTATATGGCAATCCGCTACGGTGTGTTTTTCTGAAGCAAGTTAATTTTAAATTGGTATCACGTGAAAATGGTAAAATTTGAAACCAATGAACTAGTAGATATGGTGCTAATTTACGGTGAGTGTCGTCAAAGTGCGGCTGCTGCTTCGAGATTATACGCAAAACGCTTTCCCTTATGGGCTCATCCTACACACCCAGAAGTTTTCTTAATGTTATTCAACGGGCAAGTTAGGCAGAACCGTATTTGATCCATAGTGTAATTAATGAATGTAAGTACCTTATTTTTAAGGTTTTTAAAAAAGGTATTTGAAAATCTTGTTTATTTTAATGCCTTCTATACCCTGTATAGAGAACACGTGGGAAACAATATGGTGTTTTTTTCTCTCATAAGTCCGTTTTGGACTGTTTAAACAATTATTTCTAGAGGATTACTTTTCAGACTTTGTCAATGTTGGTATTATAATAGAAAAATTTTATAATCCATTTGCAATATTGTCAAGCTGCCGTTTTCATGACGTAGATTCGATAAAGTCAGTGTTTTTGTTCCAATACAGTACAAACACAGAATATTTTATTTTTGATTCCTTTATACGCTACAACCAACATCAGAATGCCAATTGACGGTTGTAATGAGCTCTTTCATATTGACAAGCTGAAAAAAATATAATTACATACTATATTTGGAGCACTGACACTGGTATTTTGAACAGCACACAACATAGCTTTTTCCCAGTAACTAATATTCAACTAAACGATTCTAAAATTTTAATGAAAGCAGAAAAACTACTGGATAACATTTAATTATATTAATTAAAAAATATAAGAACTTACCTAAGCACTGACGAAAAGTGTTATACATCAACTTTTGATTTTAGGAGCTAACCACGGAAAAAAAGAAGACTAAAATAAAGAAAGATAAAACAAGTATACAGAGACACAGAATACGAGCATTATTGGACAAAAATTGGAAACAGTTTTATAGAAATATTACGTAAGTAATCATTTTTCCCATTACTTAAAATAAGTCTAAATATAAGAAAAATTTGGTTTTGTTAAGAACACTAGAAAACAATGGGACATATTACAGTGTCAACAGATAATAATTTTTTTTACATCAGAAAAATGATAGAGATCGAAACGAAAACTAGCTATATTCACCTGTTTTCTGTCCATCATTTTTAATATGCAAGGGGCCGTATCAATGAAATTAAAAATAATTATTTTTTTGCCATTTTTAATTGCACCTACCACATAATTTTAAACAAATAATAACACTTGCCTTAAAAAATTACATTATCTATCATCATCATAAAAATACAGATTTAAATTTTTTTGATATATGCAATACTTTCACGTTTAAGAGCTGCCAGCAAGTCCATAGATATGCTCATATTGTTAGGAATAGCACCAAACCACTACAATCACTCAAATTTGTTAATACTTTAAACATATACATCCAATAACTTTGTTCTTTATCGTTAAATATGTTAATGCGTTGCGTAGCAAAATCCGTTTTATGGGAGTCTTAAAAGTTAATCCAAGAGACCGATAATGTCAGTATATAAATTCAAGATATGAACAAACATATAGAAAGTTTTTAGCACCCCTAGTGACAGATCTTGACAATTTCTAGAAATTAACCCTGATGTTTTCAAACTATTTTGAGAAATTCGTACTTAAGTCCGTACAATTTACTGGCTGAATGCACTTCACAGCTTCTTAGGATTTAAATAAGCTTTAAAATGGGCATTCCTTTCTTTAATAAATAATTACATCACATATTTTTAGAATATGTTCCAACTAACTATTTTCACTTTCGAATCACTTTTAACATGTAAAATTAAAGTTCTTCAAAATGACAAAGTTATATTAATTGACAGGGTCCTTTAATTCTAACAGACCTACTTTATTTGTTGTATCTATTACGAGTATGTATTTGCGAGTTGTGACGTGCTTCCAGGCAGTAATTGTACGGACTATACCTACTTACATGCTTATCAAAGTAAACTCCTTATGTTGAGTTGCACAAAGATTTTAAACAATAATTAGTTAGTCAGACAACTTTGACTGTAACATAAATGACATTGATATATATTATTTACTCACAGTCGAAGTTACCTGATTAGTAAATAAAGAATTAAGCTAACCGGGCCACTTTGATTGTAAGAAAATTATTTCTATCAATATCATGTATGTCACCGTGAAAGTGGTTTATTAATTGTTGTTTGAAATCTTTATGTAATCCAACATCAGTATTTTGCTATGTTCTTATATTCAAATTCAATATTAATATGGAATTCATGCGACCCTTTCATAAAAACTAATGAAACAACATTTAGCAATATTAATGTTCAGATGATTTACTTTCTAGACCACTCCCAGACTCAAGTCAATTATCTTAAATTCAATCTACTGTTTTGTATAACTTGTGGTAAATGTGAAATGTTGAACCAATTTGGTGAGCAGTGAGAACCCTTTGGAAGTCCAGAGTGAGTCAAAAGCGTTTTTAACATCAAGAAAGTTTGCAAGCCAACAAACGATCTTTTAATTAAAGCTTGTTGCCCAAAGTTTAGCCAAGACTTTGAATTTTAACATTTAAAGAAAGCCAAATAGATAGGCGCACTAGGATGATTCATTCGCTACGTAAGAACCGACGTGACTTCGGAGCGCGCCGTCTTTTATTGCATAAAATAATACAATATCTAGTGTCTGAAATCGATCGAAAATGGAGACAAACATTAGTTCGTCTCCAAAAACGGTTGCCACATTTGTGCACTGATCCGTCGTTCTTTAAATATTTGAAATTCAAATGCCAAGAGCAGGTTGAAGTTGACCATACCAAAGGCATTTGAGAAGTCTGTATATACCGATTGTATTTGTTGACCATTCTCTAAGGCTTTTAATATATCAGTCTCATATTCTATAAGGTTTGTTACTGTAGAGCGGCCTGAGCAAAGGTCATGATGATTTGGATGGATCAATACTGTAATTATTATCGAGGCGGATATAGTTGTTAAAGTGTCCCATTGTGATAATTATATTTCTTGAAAATTACCAAAGATAATAAGCATATCATAAATAACAAACATTTGAATTCCCATCTAATTTTTTTTAGGGGAATCATATTTTTAATAACCTTCCCTGTTCTACAAACTTGGTGCTTCTTAAATGGAGTAGGAGGAGACCCCAAAGGATTGAAATTAGGAATTGTAAATGACGAAACCATGACAACCAGATGTATGAATTTTACCTTTAACGGTACAACGGAGATACATAATTTTAGTGACTGTCGGTTTTCCAACATAAGCTGTCGATTTTTGGAGTATTTAGAGCATCCAATGATAGACAAGGTATGTTATAGTATTTTTTTATATATTTGCAAAATGCTCATCTTTGACGGGTTACAGAGTACTACAGCAGAGCTACTTAAGTACAAGTAGTGAGCCTACCTAGCAATTAAAATAATATTATTTAAAACGGTCTTCTCGATTTAAAAAGAGTGAGACCTTTCATTTCGACACATTGACGGATCCTATATCAGATATGTTTTATGTTGAACGATAGAAGAGTTTTGAACTTGCATTGTCTTTATTTGTTTTGCATCACAATGTTTCAACTAGTAAGTATCTCCAGTCGTTTTCAGGTGAATACTAAATAAGTAAAGTAACTACAGCTCTATTTATAAAGCTAGATGCACTGAAGCATGACCGATATGGGTGCAGTCATGCATTTAGTTCGTGTGCGATAATTTAAGTTTACATCTACTTAACAAAGGTTTCCAGATATTTCTTATATCTAATGATGGCTTACTAAAACAATCTGGGTTTTGGTATATGGTAACAGCTTTCTTGAACTTCCTTTTTCTCCAATGTGGTTCTTTATGCAGGATTTGAGCTTCTGTCCACTTGTTGTGATGACCGTGTGTCCAGGCATGGTCAGCTGCACCTGATTTTCCGGTTTCTCCTTTAAGCATGTTGTTTCTGTGTTCCTTGACCCTAATTTTAAGTGGTCTTAGAGTCTCATCAATGTAAGATCGGCCACATTCGCAGGGGATCTGGTAGACACAATTTTTTTCTGTTTTTCGAGCTGAATACCGTATTGATGTTGTATCGTTGTCCTAGTCTTCTAATTCTCTCAGATACTCCTTTGACATACGGAATGGTGAGTGTTGATTGTGACTCCATTTGCTTCTTTTGTGTATTTGGCCGATTCTTGCGATTTTCTAATAGTTTATCAACTAAATTCATGGGGTAGCCATTTTGGTTAAACCAAAAACCACAATAATGGTAGCTGTCTAAACCTTGATTAATAAAATATACTATTATATATATGAGAATATATTCATATCAATTATATTTAATACTTGAGTTACTCATCTCTTATGCTAAGGTTTATTCCAAATCTATTATAATTTTAAAATAATTTTATTTCATACCATTTTCAAAATCGGTTTAATGAATTTTTTTTAGATACATTATGATACTTTAGAAGAGGCTACCGATGCAATAAAACATGGAAAAACCCTTGGTGTCTTGTATATGTCAGAGAATTTTACAAAATCCTATGAGGACAGGGTAAGATTTAATATTTATAGGTTTTGAAAAATTACCCTTAATTCTTAAATAGTAACAATATTTATTTACCAGTAAAAAATAAGCTGAATGTAGAAGAGTGTCGACATGCATTGTATTTATTTGTTTTACATCGCTGAATACTAATACAAAACAAATAAAGACAATGCAAATCCAAAGCTCTTCTACATTCAAAAAACATCATTGTCTCCAACTTTCAAACAGAAAAAAAAGGTGTTTGACAACATCCTACATGATGTTTTCAATATTTTAGTAGTTGTTAAATCGGAAGTTCGCTGGGTAGATATAGCGAAAAAAAATAAAATAGAATTAAGCAAGCCATTTTCTCGAAGTTGTACCGGAAATGTGCTGGATTGTATTAAAAGTGTGAAATAAGTAATATTTTTAAAATTAATATGTCCACCATTAATTCAAAAAATATACAAGTGGACAAATTACCTTCATTCGGCTGTGCAAGACGCATACATTTTATTTGAAGATCTGGTATGTCTTCTACAGGTTCCTCATATTTATATATATTTTAAATGTCCCCCAATGAAATAATCCAGGGGGGTCAAGTCAAGTTGCTCTTGCCGGCCACTGTTAATATTGTTATCGTCACTAGTATATATCCAATTTAAGTTATTTTTAAAGTAAAGTTCCCTACAAATGACGTTTCATATTTTTTCGTTTCTTGTTCTTTTTCACTTCTTAATAGGGCGCCCTTACAGGTTGAGAACCACAGACAAAAGAGCTAAAGATAGACGCCGAATCTCATTCATAAAATTACTTTTGCGCCGAGCCTACAACTCACTGTTTATAAGAGGGCGATAGCATGTTTAGACTACTAGACAATCCAGGCACTGAATCGGTTATTTTACAAACCTAGCGCTGTCCCATCATATTGGTCATTTATAATTAACCTACAAAACCTTAGTCCAATAAATTCTCAACACTTTTTTATTTACTAAAGCTGCAATTAAATAATTTATTGTTCAATACTTCTTAATGTCAAAGTTGTCATTCATTTCAGTATTTTCACTTGCTACCGCTAGGAGGCAAACGCTGGCAAGTTTTTTATGATTCTCATTTTGCGAACTATATGCGCAAGTGTGGAATAATCCGGAAAATAAATGTATTATGACAGTTTGTTCACTTATGTTGGAGTGCTCAAAGATTTGTAATCAAAATTAGCTCTAATCAGCAAGTTTGACTGTGACATAAATTTCATTGGCAGGCGTTTTTACTCACAACCAAATGTGCTTGATTAGTAAATTAAAAATTAAGGTAACCGGGCCTCGATAATCATCGAGGATCTCACAATCGTGAGCAAATTATTTCTGCCAATGTCATGTATGTCACGATCAAACTTGCTGGTTAGTTAATTAATATTAAACTTATTTGTACAACCCGACATTAGTATGTTAAAGGCAATTTTAAGATGTTATCGTAATGCTGATTCACTGTAGTTTAAAAAATGTATTTGCTTCTCGAATTCATGAAGAATAGGTGATGATGTGACGAAGTAGAATACTCAAATCGTTTTGACAAGATAACTATTTTATAATTAATTTCTACAGTAGTTCAGGTGAAACGTTAGGTCAAACTGACAATTACGTTCCAAGTTCGATTCTATTGCGGTTTTCATTTAAATTTTGATACGGATACAATTACAAAATATACCTACTCGACCTTGAAACATAATCGAACTCAATACCTGTCGCGTTCACAGTCGTTTGTCGGGCGCGCTCTTTCTGGAATCTAGCTTAAAACTGTCCATAAATGTCGCCTTAGAAAAATATTGTCGTAACTCGAGAATCGAGTCTCCAGAGCGCGCCCGACGAACATCCGACGTCGACTGTGAACGCGACCCTGTGTTCGTATAATTTTTAATTCGCTATGTGGATTCAGATCGATTTATGTAAATGTGGTAAATTATTAGGAATACGAGAATACCACCACTCCATTTAATGATAAATTTTCTCAAAATGTTTGTCGTTATTAGTAGTTTGTATAATTAGTAGAGGTTAGATTATGTTTTAGGCAATCCAACGATGTGTTTAACTTGAGCTTAAATAAAACCCAAAATATGAGAATCTTTTAATCATTTGGCAACAGCGTATTATACGCTCGTAAAAATGGCCTTCTATTTCCATATGGTTTCATTCATGGAACTCGTCAGGAACTAAGTGGTAGGTTAGGTTAGGTTAGGTAAGAGTGGCAGACCCTTGGTTCTGACCAAACGGTCTCACGTAGTCCTGATTAGGTCCGTTGTGATACCACACGTGTTCCGTAGAACCCACCTTCATCAGATCACTGATGGTTTATGCGACGTAACCGCGGAAGGATTTTAACAACTCATTCAAACCAGCCACTACTGTTCAGAAATCTGCTCAGCCGTCCAAGTTGTAAGTTGTTTAGTTCCTCCAGGCTATCGAAAGATGATTCACCCAGAGTAGTGAACCTCCTTCTTGCGAGGCCAGGGCATTCACACAGAAAATGTTGAATACTTTCTTCCTCTTCCTCATCTCTGCAGCTTCTGCAGAAGTCGTTAGTGGGTATTTGCATACGTTCGGCATGTCTACCGAAGAGGCAATGTCCGGTAACAACCGCAGTAATATTTCTCACGTCTTTTCGACTGTGTCTCAATAGCTCTGCGGTTCTCTTTTTATCGAATGTGGGCCACAGTTGCCTGGATGTACTACAGGTTGTCAACCCTGTCCATCTGTTCTGTGCAAGCTGCTTGGCCGTGTAGTCAATCTCCTCTTTGACCAATCCCAGTGGTTTGTTCACTGTATTGTCTGCTAGATCAGCTGGCATGCCTGCGCCCTCTCTTGCGAGCGCATCGGCAGCCTCGTTGCCATCTATTTTGGAGTGTCCAGGAACCCAGCACAGAATAACCCGATGTTGGTTGCCAAGTGTGCATAGATTGTTGCGGCATCGCTTTACGAGCTTTGATTTGACGCTGCTGGAACAGATTGCCTTAATCGCCGCCTGACTATCACTGAAGATGGTGATTGACGAGGCTACTCCCAAGCCAAGGTGTTCTTGCAGGATATTGACCGCCTTCTCTACTGCCAGTACTTCCGCTTGAAAAATACTACAATAGTTGGGGAGTCTATACGATTTCTGTATTTGTAAACTTTCGGAAAAGACCCCGGCTCCCACACCAACGTCCATCTTTGAACCGTCTGTGAAGATTGCGTGATCTGTTTTCGTTATATTCTGATTGCCTTCCCACTCTTCCCTACTCGGAATGAGTATAGAATACCTTCTATCGAAGCATGTTATTGGGACAGAGTAATCAGTCGGGTCTCGTAGATTATTCCCCGGGTGAATCCTTAGTATACTGCTGTGCCCGTAGTTAGTTTCCTTCCAGAATTTCGACTCTTTTAGTCGCAGGGCACTTTTTGCAGCTATACTTTTTCCATAGATATCCAAGGGGGGTATATATAACATGACCTCTAGCGCCGCTGTCGGGGTTGACTTAAGGGCTCCGGTTATTCCTAAACAAGCTGCCCTTTGTATCTTTGTTATTGACTTAGTGTGCACTGCTTTTTCCAAAGCGGTCCACCAAACCAGGACCCCGTATATTAATATAGGTCTTATAATAGCTGTATAGATCCAGTGTACTATGTGGGGTTTTAGTCCCCATTTTTTTCCAATTGCTTTTTTGCAGGCATATAATGCTACCGACACTTTTTTAACTCGTTCTTGCAAGTTTATGCCCCAGTTTAGCTTGGAGTCAAGTACCAATCCTAAATACTTTGCTTTTTCCTTAAGCACTAAAGCATTATTGTCGAGTACTGGGAGTCTGAAGTTCTCGATCACCCTTCTGCGTGTGAATAGAACTACCTCCGTTTTTTCGGGGTTGATTTTTAACCCGCATTTCATGGCCCACTGTTGTAGTATTCGTAGCGCCATTCCTGTTAGGTCGCTGATTGTGTTTACAAATTTACCTGACACTAGTATAACTATATCGTCAGCGTATGCAATCACTTTTATTCCAGCCTTCTCCAACGCTATGAGAACTTTATTTAAAACTCTCAGCCAGAGTGTTGGTGACAGAACCCCGCCTTGCGGAGTTCCTCTTCCAGCAAATCTGACCATCTCGCTACTTCCCAAACTGGAGCAGATTTGACGGCCTTTCAACATCCTCCTAATCCAACGGCAGATGTAGTTGTCGACCCCTGTTTCTATTAGAGCGTCGCACACTGTCTCGGTCGTGACGTTATTAAAGGCTCCTTCAATATCCAAGAAGGTACCTAGGGTGTACTCTTTATTGTTAAGGGATTTCTCAACAGTGCCTACTACTTCGTGTAGCGCCGTTTCCACTGATTTCCCTTTGGTATAAGCGTGTTGAGACGAGCTTAATTCTCGCTCTCTCACCGAGTTCTTGATATGCAGATCCAGTAACCTCTCCAATGTTTTGACAAGGAACGAAGACAGGCTTATTGGTCTGAAGTCTTTGACGGTTACATGACTGCTCTTACCAGCCTTAGGGATGACAATTTTTATCTTATTCCAGTCAGCCGGCATGTAAGTAAAATGCAAGCTGCTTCTGTATATCACCAAGAGCCAAGAGATCAGGATTCTCTTCCCTCTTTGTAGCATGGCGGGCATTATCCCGTCTAATCCTGGTGATTTGTAAGGTTCAAATGAGTCAATCGCCCATTCTAGCTTATCGTAAGTGACTACTGATTTGATGCTATTCAAATCCGGAACGTCTCCTTGATCGATAAGGGGCTCTATGGCCGATGTATTACCAGGAAAGTGGGAATCCATCAGCAGTTCAAGGGTTTCCCCACTACTCTCTGTGTATGTCCCATCATCTTTTTTTAGAAAAGAGGGAGCACTAGGCTCCTTTGATAGAACTTTTCTAAGTCTAGCGGCTTCGTTTGTACTCTCAATCCGCTCGCTGTAATTGTGCCAAGCGCTTCTTTGAGATTTTCTAATCGCTTTCTTGTACGTCTTTAGAGCCTCTCTATAAGAGCTCTCATCTTCAGTACGTTTGCTCTTTGCTTTGTTAAATAGCCTTCGCATGTCCCTTCTTAGCTGACCCAGCTCTGCGTTCCACCATGGTGGGTATGGCTTTTTCGCTGGTCTGCTTATCGGACAGCTTTTGAAAAATGCTGCTTCCAGGGTATTTGTTAGTTTATTAACTGCTTCATCAATTGAAGCCTTATTTGGTAAGAGATTATTGGGAGGATTTGCCAGTTCTCCAGAGATGATTCCGCAAAATTTTTCCCAATCTGTTCTTTTAGGGTTACGAAATGGTGTAGGCAAGTACGTGGACTCACTGATATCAAATAGAATCCAACGATGGTCCGAGAACGAATCCTCGCTGGACACTCTCTAGTTTTGTACCTTTAGATCGTTGGATTCATTTGTAAGCGTGACGTCCAGAACTTCCTGTCTGTTCGCAGTAACAAATGTAGGTGTATTACCGTTATTGCATAAGCTAAGGTTAGTATTTATAATAAAATTAAAAAGACACTCACCTCGGTCATTGATGTCCGTGCTACCCCATATTGTGTGATGGGCGTTGGCATCACATCCCAAGATTAGGCTTTGCTTAGAAATCCTGGTAGATTCCACAATATTTTAGACATCTACCGATGGAGTTGGAACGTCATGCGCCATGTATACGGATGACAGTATTATTGGTGTCCCTCCTTTGCGCTCCAGTTTGACCGTTGTTATGTCCTGGTTACTAAAATTAGGCATTAGGAATACTTTATTTTTAGCTAAAATACAAGTTCTTGGCTTACCATTGCCCCTGGCGTAATAGAGAGAGTAGTTTCTTAGCCTTAATCCACATATGGCGTCATTTCTGACCCAAGGTTCCTGGATCAAGGCGATGTCGAGGCCCTTCTCCTCCATGAGAAGAGCCAGATGGCTAGAGGCCATTTTACTGTGGTGGAGGTTGATTTGGACCACTCGCAACATCGCTGGGCGTCTGTTGTGGTTCAACTTCCATTTCTTGAGTCGGCTCCTTCTCTGGAGCCGCACTCTGTTCATCTTCCATTACCGTGGCAGATGTCACTGTCTCCTCCTTCCTTCCGACATCCTGCTTGGGTTTGGCAAGATTAACTTTCTGGTCAATCCCCTTGTGTTTGGGGATGCCCTTATATATATTCACAGCGATCGCATTAAAGCCGCAGTGAAGCTTAAACTGAGCTTCCTCTAGGGCTGGTAGCGACTCGTCTGTGAGCTGGAGGATTACGCTCCTCCCTGTGGGTTTTGGGTCCTCCATCTTTAGAACCTTCCATTCCTTGCAAGGAATCTTCGGGTTCTGGGCTGCCAAGAGTGGCAGCAAGGACTTCTCTGGAATGGTTGGCACTGGCAACCAAATTCTAGCTCTCGGACACTCTGGAAGTTCCGAGCGGGGGATGACCTGTAATTGGGCAAGTTCCCAAGGTTGTCCGATCTTTTTGACACTCTCTTTCAGAAATGCTAAGGAAAAATCATCAGTGCAATTGATGATCTTTATTCCTCTAGACCATCCTGAGGTGTCGTACTAAGGGATCCTGTCGGCAGGATTGGCTATTAGAAACTCCATAAGGATTTCCGTTAGCCTCCTTTCAACCAGGATCCAGCGGTCTGCTGTGATCTTCCAGCATTTATTGCCGGCATCAATCACGGCCACTTGGAGGCTGCTGCGGGTCACTTCCGACATTGTTCTACTGTCGGACCGCTCCCTGAAAGTAGACTTTTTCTGGCCCCCTCCACTACTAAGCGCAGCGGAACTCTTCGTTTTTGAAACTACCGCAGAGACTTTCTTGGTCTCCGCAGTAAGTCCCCTAGAAGACATTCCAGCTTTGCCTTGCTGTGGAAAGGACTTCCTTTTCTTTAGTTCTTTTGGGGTGCTCTCATCGTCTGTAGAACGTGTCCTCTTTCCAGCGACACTTCTCTCGAAGGTTGCACCCGGTTTTTGATACGTATAGGGGACGTGGAATGGGTCTTGGGCCAAGAGTTCTCTTGCCCACTTTATCGTCCCATTGTCCCTACTTGAGAGTTCAGCTGGCTGTTTGCTTTCCAGTTTTACTAGAAGATGCCTAGCCCTTTGGCACTGTCGCATCTTTCTTGTACCAGCTGATACCTTTCTGTGAGGTTTGCTGTCCTTAGGATCCGCCTGCTTTGTGTCAGGTGATCGTAGCAGCTTTTCCTCCTCGCTTTCATTAATACTGTATGGGCTACCCTCGGTGACCGAATCACCGCCTGGTAGCTTGAGCTGATTATCTTCAGCGTTCTCTTTTGGTTTTTCTTTTTCGTTTTCCATGTAGGTCCCACGAGTAAGCTCGGAAATAAAGGTCGATCCTGGCAGAGCCGGCATACCAGGACAAGGCGCTAATACTGCGGTGATTGCCTGGTCCACCACAGGAGCTCGTTAAAGGCTGATTTCACCCTCAGCCTTCCATCCTAGGCACGGTTGCTCACGCCACCTCGGATTTAGGTATCTCACAACACGACTGAGCGAAGGCAATTGATGTGCCAGACTCAGTCTTAGCTGACTTTCGTCATTACCAGCGGGCGCCCGCGGGGAGGACTCGAAGTGAGGATTTTGCCCGCCAAACTAAGTGGTAGCGTGAAGTTTAGTTTATGACGGCTTGTTTTGATATAGGGGAACGCGGCGTCTATCTTTAGCTCTTTTGTCTGTGTTGAGAACCGATGGATTATAGCAATTTCTTGTAAGCCGAATAAAAAATTTTTCCGTCTAAACTACTTCTTTCTAAATATAGATATTCTTGTCTACAAGTACTAGTTTATAAAGGTTCTTTTACTCACAAAAAAGAAACCTATACATTATAGGAACGTGTTGTCTGCTTCATCAGGCTTAATTATTAACGAATTGAACGTGAACACACGATCAATTTCAAATAAACGTCAATATAAAAGACAAAAGTACATAAATATAAAGAAATATTTTTCAATTTAAAATGATTTTAAACGTTTTGTTTAAACGGGTATATGTTTATAATTACATGTTATAATCATTCGTTTAACTTTTAGTTGGTAAATAATAAGTAAATTGTACTTATTTCTGCTTTTAGATAGAAAAAGGCAAAGACGCTGAAGACTGGATGGCAGACTTCGGAGAAATAAAGGCTTATCTAGACATGTCCAATAGACAAACTGGAGCCACCTTAAAGTATAAACTATATAATCTTTTTTATGATTTTCAAGAAGAGTTGTTTAACGAATGCAAATGGCCGAGGCGGCTTGGAAGCTTACCGCTTCGACAACATTTTATGTATGGTAGTGAAAAGGAACCCTATACGGTTTATATGATACCCGGCACTGTTATAACGTAAGTAAGAAACATGATGATAAGACTATAAAACAATTGAATCTCTTTTAAACGAGACTAGGTTTGGTCATTTTCATTGTCCCTGGCTGAAGTTGCTTATACTTTTCCAAAAAAAAAGTTTGCCTTTCCCCCACTTCTTTATTTGAGGAGCTGAAGCACTAAGTGCTTGAACAAAGTTACTCCACTTCTTTATTTGAGGAGCTGAAGCACTAAGCGCTTGAACAAAGTTACTCATAAGTTTTTAAAGATTATAACACTTACATTTTTAATAAGACTTAACTAGGAATATTAGGGAGAAACCTTCACTCTCTTAGTTGAGCATTACGCTCTCTAACGGGCATCTGAGAAATTTAAAATAATTTTCAGCAATGTATCTTGGCCACTATTCTTAATTAATGTTTTCCAAGATACAGCCGGCGTCCCTTTTTAGTTGGACACCTGGTACTTTACATGATTGATTTTGACTTTTTTTTTGCAAAACATCTCTTCGGCTATAAGTTAAAAACAGACCTTACAAGATATTACTTAACTTAAAAATAAAAATGTTTATGTTTAATTTCCAAATACAACATATCAAACTTACTTTGTTTTCAGAATGTTATTCTTCATGGGCGCCATGATGACATCACAGATAATCATTACGGATCGAAGAGAAGGTGTATGGGATCGATCGATAGTCGCTGGAGTAACCTCATTGGAAATAACCCTTACTCACTTTATTTTACAAGCATCAATAATGCTGATACAGGCACTTGAAGTACTAGCCATGGTCTTTCTTGTGTATCAACATATTTATATAGGAAATGCCGCTTTAATATTTTTTATTTCATATTTGAGTGGAATATGCGGAATGGCATATGGTAAGTAATAATAATTAGTAATTCACCAACATAACTTAAAATGTATGTTTCTACCATTGAATTGTCAGTTTTCTAAGCAATCGAAACAGCAAGAAATCTTTGTAGGAGCGCGTTCGAATCTATTGCGCAGAATCCTGACTGTCCGTGACTTTTGTGGGAACCATTGAGATAGAATAAACAAGGAGGCGACATCACATGACTATAAGTAACCCTACCTGCGCCATATTGGTATGACACTTATGTCATTCGTGTAATCAGCTGTTCGATCTATCATAATCGAGGTGGTTTTAGATTTTATGAGAAGTTTTTCAATTTTTTTGTAAAACTCTTGCTTCTGTGTGATTGATATTAATTATTTCATGTACCGTGCGAAGTTGTTCCAGCAGAAATGCTGAAGAAAACGGCGAAAATTAAGTTTTATAGGTTAGTATAAAAAAAGGGCAGGTCCGTATTTATAAACTTTGGGTGCTAATTGTTGCCTATGGTTTGTTTAGTTGCAATTGCAACAATTGTATTAAAATTTTTAAATAACAAAAAAAAAAAATGTAAAAACAATACATCTACAATTAAGTTAAATCAGCTTTGGACTTTCTAGGACTAGTCGCTTAACTGCAATTTCACCTTTTGTTTATTGATACAAGTCATTATTTTCTATGTGCGAAATAAACACAACTTGTATGTTGGGTTCCACAAAGATTTTAAACCAGCAACATTGACTGCGACATAAATGACATTGGCAGCTATTATTTACTTACAATCGAACTTGCAATATTTATAAATTAAAAATTTAGACAACCGGGCCACTATGCCACTACTCGTCTTCGTCTGACAAGTCGCATTGTTCATAAAAAAGTGTAACAAAAATTTTAATTTTTGCTGCTGTCAGATTTTATGGGTTAAAGTTGATTTATTAAAACATTTACAATTTCTAAATGAAATCAATTCTCATCCCATTGTGCACCTTTGCAATGAAACAATATTTAGTTACAATACTATATTCTCAATTTTTTCTATGTCACCAATCAAATTAATGAGCACAAACGGGTTTCACCAATATATTTCTAGCTACTAAGAAGTACACAATATACAAATATGTGTATAAATAATACCATTATGCGTTATTTCCATTACAAAGCTGTTCATTGCTTAATGACATTATATTATTCTAGTTGACCCAAGCATTCTTAGAATTGTTCAAAATAAATTTAATCAGGCCCTTATGAATCGGCCATATTGGGATGACCCTTTTCCCCGCCCCCTGGTATCGTTTTTCGCAGACGAAATTAAATGGTAATAGCGCCTTCTTGTTTATTCTATCTCGATGGTGGATGGTGGGAACAAACCTATAGTAGCTATTTTGGACTACCACTTTCCAACGTCATTGTTGACAGATGATAAGACTGAATTGTTGAATTGACTGAATGAGAAACCAAATTTGTCCTTCACTTTCTTTACTGTATATAAAAAACTACTGTCTATGCATTTCGGTTCAAAACCATCATCAGGGCTACAGGTTATAAAATTTAGTCTACTAGTCAAGACCCCCACCCCACAACTATGACATCCTTATTAAGAGTGAATTCGGCATTTCATTTTTTAATTAATATTTCTTTTCCTTTTCGGTTTATTCAAAAATGGGCCAAATACCCGTCCTTGAATAGCAATTACCTACAGTTTTGAACTAAAGAAATTTTGTTTAATGAATTACTAAAAGCAAAAATCTAACATTTGTAAAATTTCTCCATTTTTCTTTGTCTGCTTTTATTACTTCATACATTTTTTGCCTAACTTAAAATTGTAGGTAATTATGCTTCAAATTGGCCAATTTTTGGATAAAAACAAAAAGTAACGAAGTATTGATCAAAAAACGAAATGACGAATGCATCACTAGACCTCACTCTAAAGGATGCGAAACTAGCTTTACTAAACAACAACTTACCTACATAAGTGTTTTCTTAGGATAAAAACTGAATAAATTAGTTTTCTTACAATTTTTGACCCATGAAAGACATTAATGCTGTGCCCATTTTAAATGTTTATCAATATCAAAAATGATCCCTAGATATCTTGTCGATGGAACTTCTTCAATTCAATCATCGAAATTGTCTTATTTAATATAGTCAAAATCGGGTCAAGTTCTGTTTTCTTAACAGTGAAAGATAATTTAAAAGTATTGAATCTTTTATTCTACTAAATCCATTTTATGTACTTATTATATTTTACCTCGTGCAAGGGGTTTCCAGAAAAAATAGCAGTTTTGTCATCAGCATAGGATATTATAGATCCACTATTTAAATTCAATTTTGTTAATGAGTTAATATGCAAAATGAAAAGAATTGGACCAAATGCAGTACTTACTCTGTAATACACCTAATTTAGTATCTACAGGGTCATTCATTATATTGACGATTTTAACAAATCTATGCATGTATGTCATTTATCCACAAGAAGGACACCGTCTCAAATGCCTTGGCCAAGTCCAGAAACAATGAAATACATTTTTAATTATTCTCCAACGTAGTCATTTCCTTAGCGAGTTGAAACAGCGCGTCAGAAGTCATATTTTGAGAGAATTGCATTCAAACCAAAATAATTGAAAATCCTGCCTAAGACATTCCTCGAATACTTTTGCAAAATTATTAATAGGACGATAATTACTTATATAAACTTGATTTATCTTTAGTTTTATCATTTAGAGTAACTATTGAGATTTTAAATTTTTCTGGAACGTTGCTATACTACTGAAAATAAAATTAATAATATGTACAAGAGGAGCAATTCGGTATGTTTTTTTTTAAATAATTGTCTATGCCCGCGGCACTATCATTTTTTAGACTGTTTGCTTTATGTTCTCATTCCTATTGACAGGCTCAAGAAATAATGAAGTTAAGGTATTATCTGCTAATTTATTATAATTAATTATGTTTTTAGGGTTCTGGGTATCAGTTATTTGTGAAGATCATTCCCAAGCAAATATTTCTGTTTCTGGAGGATTTTTACCTATGATGCTTCTGTGCGGTAAGTCATAAAAATTATTTATTTACATTCGTTTGAGAATTGCTTGATTTTTTAAAAATTTAAATATAAACCGGCAGTATGTTAATTATTCTTTCACAAATCTGATCATTTTATAACATGTTATTAAGAATACAGCCCTGAGAGCGTTTTCACACGGCACCATATATCGTGCGCGATAAATGGTCGCAATATTGCTTTACACCAAATTATGTGTTCTCTAATATCGCTTGTGTGTGAAAATGGCTCATTAGAAAACACATAATTTGGTGTAAAAGCAATATTGCGACCATTTGTCGCGCGCGATATATGGTGCCGTGTGAAAACGCTCGAACGCCGGATTTTACTTCAATCAAATAGAATGTGGCAATGTTCCCCTATTAAGTTGTACTGATCAAATTCAGTTAAATTTTCTAACACTTTATTGTAAACAAGCCCCCAAAGGAATATCATAAATACAATTAAAAATTTACTACAATTATGTAAGGAACTAATATTCTATTTTATGTTTTTAATTGCAGGATTAATTTGGCCCACTGATGCAATGCCAATAGGACTAAGAATATTTGCGAAATGTCTTCCATTTACTCTTGCAATAGAATCGCTAAGAAATGTAATCAAGAAAGGATGGTCCTTGTCCAACTTACAAGTGCTCCATGGAGTAGGGGTCTGCGGATTTTGGATTTTATTCTTGGGAGTTGTGAGTGTGTGGTTGATTAAATTAAAGAGATAAAACTTAGTTATGGTTAAAGACAATATAGATCATTAGTAGAATATCAAATTTAGGAACGAGGTTACACAAGTAAGGAAAATTAGATACTCTGAAGCTTTTTCACAACGTTGTTCCGTTTCTACAGTTGCTCCGTTTGGAACACTTGTTTCTTTCTTTCCGCGGCCAAATTTTGTCAGATTCAGTGGCAGAACTTCAAAATTTCCCCCATTTTTTTTTATTATGCTTATCAAAATTACTTATTTAGTTAAGATAAAATAACGTTAATTGGAGAAACAGATCTTGCTCCATAAAAATCTAAAATTATTTTTTTTATTCTAATGGGCTTTTTCGCACACAACAAAAAATAAAATTGTGTTTGTACTTTTTAATATTTTTAAGCCATCATTGAGAAAATGAACAAATAAAAAAACTATTGGAACAAAAACGCCGACTTTATCGAATATACGTCATGAAAACGGCAGCTTTACAATGTTACCAATGCTCTCTAAAACTTCTATATTATATTACCAACAATGACAAAGTCTGAAAAGTAATCCAATAGAAATAATTGTCCAAAACGAACTTATGCCGAAAAATAAAAAAATCACCACAATATTTTTTCAAAGTGTTATCTATAGTTGTCTCAAAATTCTAAGAATAAAATTGTGAGTCTCCAGTAACTAGCAGAAAACTTTTTACATGTGGCAACGCCAAAATTATCGACAGAAGACTGATCGAATGCAATGACAGTTGAAAAAAAGCCTAAACTAAGTTATTTGTTGGATTTTTAAAATTAATTTTAAAATGGTAATTCATAATATATTAAAATATGTCTACCAAAAAAACTAAGCGTTGCATTGCGAAGTGCTGTTCACATGCCATCGTTCCAAAAGTCACAACTTGTTGACGAAAGCAGTGTTCCAGTAACCAATCTTGTTGAAACCTGGCTCTGAGCAAATAAATAAGTCATTTTAAATAAAACAATACTCGAAATTTTACAATAATTAGGATGTAAACAAAAACACCGACATAACAAGTGAGTATCGGTAACGATGCTCACTGTAAATTTGTATCAAATTGAGTCATCGCGCCTGTTTTGCGATTTTAAGATTGTTGAAATTAGTGCACATATGACGTAACAACGGTTTAAACTATCAATTATGAGAATAGTGAGAGCCCATTGGTAGTATTAGTACTTGGAATCACCTCAATTTCAATACTGCTACAATCAGACACGTGGCTTAATAATGTAATTTTCTGGTAGATCTTATGCCTCAAAATGCGGAAAGGAAAGAGCGAGTATCCCCAACTTTGTAAATGCAAGTCTAGCCTCAAGGAAAGAACTTGTTTTTAAATCTTTTTAGTTATTTTTATAGCGGGGGTGTATTACATAGCTAGAAACTTAGAAATTGTAAATATTCTTAAAGGATTTATAGAAATTTTATTTTATAGATGTAATTGTACATAAATAATAATTTATTGTTTTGACGTCACCTAGTTATTCTTAGATATATTATGACAATTATAGTATTTAAATGTGTAAAAAAGAAAAGACTATTGTAGTCCCATCTGTTTAAATATCTAAAAATATAAAAGTCAATAAAACACATTTTACTTATAACAGTTTTTTTTTGTATTTATGTAACTTAAACATTAATTATAAAAATTACAGAAAAATATTTTTAACTGGTACGTGGTTCTACTGACTAATAATATACTACATAACGGCTAGTATTTGAGTTTGACCATACATTCCAGAGAATATTTTTTTTTGGGTGTCCTAGAAAAATATGTACTTACTTTTTTAAGTTCGACTATGTAAAAAGTTAGGTAAAGACCCCTAAAATCAGTCTATTTGCACCGCCAGTGACCTGTTCTGAGAAGAATGCAGCATCCAGCGCCGCTGACATAATACTGTTAAAACAGTAGCGGCGGGGCCATACATTTTATAACACAAATGATGCATTTTATCGCTTATTTCAGCAAAGCGACATTTAAAAATATTTTTCGGCATTATATCTGCGTATCAGGATAATTTCCAAATACCATGTGGTGCTGCATGTGTGCTCCATGCATGGAGCGATTAGTATCGATAAAATGTGTTCTTATTTAAAATATTAATTAGTGTCGCTCGAGTAACAATCAAAAATTTAACTCGCGTCTATTTCCCAACACTCTTGCAGACACACTGCGCATTGCAATAGTGTTGGGAAATAGACGCGAGTAAAATACAGAAGTCTCTATACAGACTACACGCTGCGTCCATTAAGTGGATGGTGTTATGTAAAACAATGTTAACCCACAGAACACATGATGTTGAGAAAATGGCGTTTTTAACATTATGGTTTATAAAAACGACTTAAAAGATTTACGAAATGGCTGTTTATGTTTATACCAAGAAAAACGTATTAATTCAACATTTTTTTAGAAACGCGTCAAAGAAATTACAACATTCCTTAAAATTAGTGTTTTATAGGTTAACACTGTATTGCATAACAATAAAATATGTACAATAAAAAGAATTACAAGTGACTTCTTTAAAAAAAACGTGTCTTCTTCCCAAACCTTCTCCACGATCAAAAGTGACCTCTTTAAAAAAAATGTATCTTTTCCAAAACTTTTCCCCGATCAAAAACGACTTCTAAAAAAACATATCTTCTTCTGAAAACTTCCCTTCCTTAACAAAACCTGAATAAAAGTTAATTTTTAAAAAATGCTTCACGTATTTGAATTTCAGTTTCTTTAAAGTCCGTCTCTAGAATGTTTGGTCAAATTCGAACCTAAATCACTATTTATAAGCACAATAATAAAAAAGTATTTCGTATTTCTACGATTTATGCTCCTGTTTGCCGCTTCTTCGACGAGAACTGCCATACCTTAAAACCGGCCTGGGTTTGTAAAGGTCTTCACTAGAGTACCTTTTGGTGTTTGAAACTGAAAGGAAATTCGGAATGAGCTAAGCATGGAAACATTTACTTTTGCTAATTTTCTCCCTTTCCTCACTATGCTTCTAATTTTCTAGTTTGTTCTGTGGCTTACTTGGCAAAGCAACGAGTTTAAAAGTAACTGACAAATAATCTTGTTATTGAGCTTTCAAAAATCTATTAACGTATACCTGTAATAAAAAGTAAATTTTTACAAGATCGAGGGGAATCGTTTAAAAGCTTCCCATAGTTTTCTTGTTCCTAATAATATTCTTTACATTGTTATTTCTGGTGGTCGATTTTAAAACACGACTATTAAAAAAAATTGATTTTTTGACGTCATATTTGCACTTTTATTACCTATTTGGATAGGATAGTTCGATAGTGTGCGAATATTGTTGCAAAAATGGCGTTTTATTAGTGTATTTAAAAAAAAATGCACTTTTTAATTAGGAAGATTTCTAGTATCAATTTCCTGGCTGAAAAGACGACTTTCGGCAAAACGTGGATTTTGTGAATGCCATTTCATAATTTTAATGAATTTAAGCAACAAAAGCAATAAAAATTTCGGCATTAAACATTAGTTTAACGAAAATAAGTATAACTTCCCTCCAAATTTGACCATTGGATGCGCTGCGTTATATTTTTAATGGTCTTGCATAATTATACATTTTGTTGACGCAAGCGTAGATGATCGACATTTTATTTTCAGCTTGTGTGACAAAATATGAAGCTTGCTTGCTCAGCAATATACGTGTATAAATAAGTTGTAATAACACCGTTTCTGGATAGTAGTTTTTTTAATGGTCTAGTTTTAAAAGTCTACCACCTGTATTCACTAAAGGGATTAAAAATTTAGACCATCGAAATATTTAGATTTAATAGTTGTGTTTACCATGGCATTATTTTATCTGCTATAATATGACGCTTCTGTGTTAATTTGATTTTTTGTAATTAAATCGTCTTACCGATAAATAATTTCACCGGGCCGGGATATTGTTGCAAATCCAGTTTTAGTTCTATTAAATATCATAGTACGTACTAAAATACGTTTTTCTTTATAAATTTGAAGAAAAACCAAAAACATATTTACAATACAAAACTTAGTTAACTTATTCTGACACTTGTCATTTTAAATTCAGAACTGTCAGTTTAAGCCGGTTTTAACTTGAGAATACGGCTGTACATATTTTTAATTTACATTAAAAAATTCGAACCCATGGTTACTTATTTATCACATAAAGTCGTTTTTTAAATACGATTCTATGAATCTAGGAATACATATAAAAACTTACCTCTTCCAGTTCTTTTAGTTTTTACAGTAAGAGGTTCCTCCTTTTTGTGTTCGTCAGATTTTTCACTCTCAGCGGGGCTCAAGGGTAAACTAAAGCTTTGGTTTTGAGATACATCTAGAATGAAAGTAAAACCTGTACGGAATGTACAAGAAGCGTGGTTAGTACCAGAAGATGCAGAAAAGAAAATATGAAAAGTATCGTTAGTAGTTAGAAATAGTACGCAGACAAATGGAAGAATATATTGATATTATAGGTTTTAAAAGAATAGAAATAAAAAACTAATATAAAAACATGCAAGCTATAAGGAGTAGCACTTTATGCGGAAAATTTGCCAAATATAGAAATATGACAGTGGTTAATTTTTGGTATTGGCGATTTACGAAAACAATAATTAAGTGACTAGGCAGCTTTGACTGTAACATAAATGACATTGGCAGAAATGTTTTTTTCTCACAATCAAAGTGGTCTGGTAAGCTTAATTCTTGATTTACTAATCAAGCAACTTTATTAGTAAATAAGAACTGCCAATGTCATTTATGTCATAGTCAAATTGCCTGGTGAGTTAATTATTGTTTAAAATCTTTATGTAACTCAACATTAGAATATCTCTTGAATGCCAGCCAATGAAAAATTATTTCTGAATTTTTGACATTATTATTAGTTTGAGGTTAGAAAATGTTAACGTTTGTTGACAATTTGAAGTTTTCATGACTATTTGTATAACTGACGGACAGAGCTGTTCCCAGTACAGACAAAATGGTTCAGAATAAAAATCCTTTATACAAAAAGTAATTGAGGACTGAGTACAAGTAGAAAAAGATAAGTACTCGACATTCGAGAACTGAGTACCGAATACATAGATTTAGCCAAAACTTATAGTATGTAATAATTAATAAGACAAAAGCCTCAGTCATCTTTAGACCAATTTTGTTTGGTTTTAAAGTTTCTCCAAATTATCATCCGTGAAGGCGGGGTGACATGCGAAAAAAGAATAGTGAGTATCGACTAAGGACAAGCGGCCAAGTTGCGGCGACTAATAAGGACATAGTTTAAGAGCCCCTGCGCACTGGCGACCAAAGTTGCGCGTTCAGGTCGCAGCGATCAATACAAGATCTGATTTCTAATGGTCGCCTGCATGGCAGTAGAGTTCTCGATGGCAGTAGAGTTCTCGATGGCCACAGTGGCCGTTTGGTCCCAGATAAAATAATGTCCTATATTGGTCTCCGCCACCTGGTCGTTCAACTACGCTAACCCTAGTGCGCGGGAGCTCTGCATGTCATGTGGCGTATAAAAAGGTGGAGGATGGATAATTATTGAGCATTGCAAGAGTGGTATGGTTGTCTTCAAGGTAATACAAAAATTAAGTTCACTTTTTGACTTTTTTGTGGGAAGTAAAACAAAGTCTAAACTCTCATAAAAATGTACTAAAATAAATTTTTGCAACCTACAATACTCCAAATACAAGTACATTTAAAAAAGAGTACTCATGATGGACTGATTATTGAGTACACCCTTTGAACAGAAAGTACGGAAACTGAGTACTTGTATTCGAGAACCGCCCAGCTTGGCTTTTTGATTTAACAGTTTGACAACTACATTAAGAGTGTTGTCTAGTGACGCATCCGCCATTTAGTTTTTGTTCAATATTTCGTTACTTTTATCCAAAAATCGGTCAAATATTATATTTGAAGCATAATTACCTACAATATAAAGCTAAATAAGTTTGAATCTATAAATTATTAAAATCATAAAAATAAATATAGACATAATTTCAATTTTTGCTTTCATTAATTTATTAATCAAAATGTCTTCAGTTCAAAATTGTAGGTAATTGCTACACAAGGACGGATATTTGGCCTCCTTTTGAATAAAGTGAAAAGGATACGAAATATTGACCAAAAAATGCAATGGCGAATGCATCACTAGACTTCACTCTTAAGTGCTAGTAGCAAAAATCAATATTAGTAGAACTAAATGCTTAATTACTATAGAGTCGGGACATACGGTAATATACCGATTTAAATCATACATTGCTCTATTATTGTTTTCTTACATAATGGAACATTGCATACCTACACCACAAACTTCTATATTTTTTTAAAGCATAGTAAAGATGTGTCCCCTTAGGAGTTATAGCTCTATCTAAAATCATGTGTTAAACTATAGTTAAAGCAAACACACAGACAGGTAAAAAGTCATTGAGTCGTTTTTTGACAAAAATTATTTTTTTCATACAGATTGATGTGTAAAAAAATGCATTGATGTACCTAAATGGTAATTACAAAACTTTTGTAAGTAATTATTTTCCCATTTCCACGGAAAAAGAGGAAAATGGCTACAGCGAACCAGTTATAAATTTATCTCGATACACTTCACGGGTTCTTAATCGTATACAGAAATCGTATTTGTATACTCGTCACTTAATGGCTTTTTACGTGTGGTTTGTGATAGGTAGAGCTAAATATTAGCAAAAACGCAAACAAAAAAATAAATCATTAATAATCACTTACTAGTATTGCACAAATGTCCTCCATTTTGTCTTGCAGCATCAGTAAGATGCTTTCTTTTAGGTTCTATAATAAAAAAATATGAATGACATTTCGGTTCTATTGTTAAATACAATCTACAAGAACATACCTGGTTTACAGTCACCACTTATACTGTTGTTATTTTCGGTACTCGGCGTTTTTCGCTTTCTTCCTCTCTAAAATGAACAAAATATTTAAGTACAAGAGACATTAGAAAGATTTTCTCCCCAACAATTCCACCAGATTTTTACATGATTTTATATTTCAACATCAACTTTATCTCATAAACTGTAACTTTAACGTCGTGTGCTCCAAAACTTTATTCCATTACAAAAATAGGTTTCCTTCTATATAGAAATCTATATTCTCTTTTAGTTGATTATCATCTCTGGGTGGGGGTCGATACTTAATACTTAAAAATTTTAAAAAAGTGCACTTATAATTAGGTGACTTTTTCAAAATGTTTTTTTTTGAAACAAAATGCACTTTTAATTAGAAGGGTTTCAAGTATCGACACCGTTTAAAATTTTTAAATAAAAAGAAGTCAGACGTAATCAGGATAAAATACACTAGTGCAAGAACCAATCTGAACTCCTAATTGTGATTATATTTTAAAAGTATATAAGGTGAAGTGGGGTAAGTGGGGATTAAAAATATAAAAGGTCGCCTTTGAAACTACATAACTTTTTTAAAAATTGAGTTACAGAGATGCGCTATAGACAGGAAGTAATTAGTGATATTTACAATTACAACAAAATTTGTTTAATTATTTACCCAAGAAATTTATGTAAACAAAAAATTGTTATCAAAATGTACCCATAGAACGCACTTGCCCCAGGTACTGGGGTAAGTGGGTTTTCAATTTATAAATCGCGTTTGAGTAGTTATATTCAACTGAAGCAAGTGGGTTAATCTATTGTGACTTCACCAACAACAGGCTTTATTCACATATTAAAAATTCCTAAAAATAAAGAAGTTTATATGTTAGAGATTTCTTCTTCTATAACTTTTTTTAAAACTACGTAATACGGTTTATAAGTTTTTATTTACTTTATAGTTTTGGCAGATTACGCACAATCTCACTTGTCACTTTGAATTTTAATAATATAAAAAATTTAAATGGGACAAGGTTAATCCCCACTTACCCCACTAACAAAAAAAAAGCGGGGCAAGTGGGAACTATGGACCTAAAACTGAAAAATTGAAATGTTAAAAATATATTATAACGTTAGTGATTACAACTTTGAGGATGTAAAAATTTTGAACCTAAGTTTTAAATTAGTAGAGATAAAAAAAACATTTTTGCCGTAACTTATAACTATAGACGAAGTTTAGATACATTTGACATAAGCTGTGTTACTAAAAAAAAATATTAAAATTTTTTTAACAATATGTTGGGGTCTATAAGAGTCTAAAAAAACATTTTATTGTAGTTTTAGTTTTTAAAAGTAATTTTTTGTCCCAGATCCCCACTTACCCCACTTCACCTTACTCGATTTTTAACTGACTATACAACGTGAACGAAATATTTACCGTTTTAACAGCAGGTATGTTATTCTGTATCTGTAGTGACTGCTTTTCAACTGCCTTCTCCAAGTTCCCAATCATATCGTTCAAAACTTTTAAATGTTTCTCGCTCTTGGAATTAGAATTAACAAAGTAATAACAAGGACTATCATCATTCTCCCATTCGCCATCTTGCAAGCAGTCTTTTTTCCCTTTAAGTCCATTGTTGTTTAATTTCGGTGGTAATACATCTTTACTGATATTTAATGGCTTTTTAAATATTTTACCATTTTGATTTGTTTCTTCCCCATTACTGTCTAACGGTGTTTCTTCTTTAGCTTCCGCGTTGCCTTCTTTCACCTCTTCTCTGTTTATTTCCTCTTCTTCACCACTGACATCATCGACTTCACAGACCGGACTAGCCTCGACTTCGTTGGTTTCCATTCCCTGCAAACTAACTAAAACCTTTGATGGTAGTTTACGTTCTATTTTATCAATTTTTATAAACAGTTTTTTACCATTCTTTTGTAACAGATCTTGAATTGTGGAAGACATATTCGTAACTTCTTTAATAGTCGCTTCTAATGACAGACCATGTTTTAAAATAATTCCTTTTTCTTTTCTTGGAAGATTTGGTTTATTGCTTTTTATTCTAGCTAATTCTGGAATGTTGTCTCTTGCAATAGGCACGTTATTCAGTTTCTCTAACATATTTTGTTCCATTTCAAATATTTTCCCAGTAAACTTTATTACATTACAATTATTTCTATCGGCATCATCAAAACCTCTAAATTCATCACCATCCTTTAACTTATTATTAATATCTTTTTGCTCCAAATCTTCGTTATGGTCACTGTCTAATTGTAACGAATCCATTTCTACATCTTCAGTTTCATATAGATTTAATACCCTTTCTTTCTTATGTTCGTCAAGCTCTTTTTTATTTTCAACGTCAATGGAGTTATCATAGCTTATTTCTTTAATATATGATTCTTGAACATCGTTTATGACCAGTTCTTCTACATTTTCAACAAGTCCATTATCTTCTTCATGGCTTATTATTTCTGTTTCATCACAAGGGACATCAAGTTCTTCAGGGACGTCACAGGTTTGTCGAAGTGAATCAGAAATTACTTCATTTTCGGCACTTTTTATAGTCTCTCCTACAGACTCATTAGCTCGTTTAACCAGTGCAATTTCTTTATCAACATTAGTACTGAAATCAGAAATGATCACTGGTACATCTACATTTACAAGTGACCCTTGCTCTGTAAAAGCCTTAATTTCAATAACAAGCTCATTTTCTTTATTAACAACATTTGTGATGAAATCAGGAATAGTTGGAATATTTTCGTCAATCGTTACAGCAGGTAACTCTTCTGTAGACTTATTAACTTGTTTATCAACAAGCTCTACTTCTACATCATTAAAATCAGAACTAGTTATTATATTTTCGTCACTTTCTATAGTAATCGTTTCTTCTGTAGGCGCTGTTAACTGATGATCAATAACTAGCTTAATGTCTTCTATATTAACATTTGTAATGGAATCAGAGACTGGTCCGTTCTCTATAAAATTAATTTTTTCTGCAGGACCTGGAATTTGCTTGCTAACCATTTCTATTTCTTTATCATTTGTATCTGAATCAGAAATAGTAATGGGTATATTCTTTGTAGCCGAAACTTCATTTGTAAGTTCTTCAAGTTTTTTACTAACAACCAACTCAACTTCATCATTATCATCATTTGCACTAGAAGAATCAAACGATATTTTCTTTATACAAGGATGTTTTGTCTCATCGAAGGCCTTCCTTTTCTTAACTGGACTAAAACTAACTGAAGAATATTCATAACTATCATCTTCTTCCCCATACATGTGGTAATTGACATTTGACATCTCTTGAGCTAATCTTGCTTCCAAAGCTTCAAAACTTTCCATACTTAAATCTAGACTTTTCAGCATTGGGGATTCTTCAGAAACTTGTTGTTTAGTGACAGATTCTTCTTTAGTGACAAGTTCCACTCTACTATTAACTTTCTTAAGGGTTTCTTTCTTAATAGCTCCATTTTCAGCATTGTCTTTGGGAACAATTGGCTTGCGAATCAGCGAAGATTTTTCTGTAAAAAAAATATTAATTAGGGAGTGGCACCTACTCCAAACCTATAAAAAGCAATATTTTAATTTAAAGCAGAGTAGATGCATATTATTTGTATGTTAATGAAATCCTTTGAGATACACTTATATGGTAATTCAATAAGCATGTTTTTTAACTCTCTTTTTTATATATCATGGAAATATTTATTACCTTTACCTACGATCACCACCGTAAATAGCAAAAAATATACTTCCTACTATCTCACCAGAAATATAACTATAATACCACTAGAAATAATTCAAACGTGAAAACTTTATAATATTCAAAAAACTCTCCTTGCCTGGACACTACCAAAAAAATATAAATGCAACATACATACCTAAAACAACAGAAAGTTCTTTCATAACTAGCTGGAATTTTGGTTCACTTTGACTTTCCTTCACTGGGTGCACCTGAGCCAGTGAAAGTTGGTTTTGCCTCTCCAATTTTGCAAGCTGTTTACGGATCTTCATTATTTTCATAGCTTCATGTATATTTGATGCGAATTTTGGTTTTATGTATTTGATTGCTTGTGGAGCCTTAAATATTACACATCTATTACAAAAGTATAGTATATTATATACAGGGTGATTAAAAAGTACTTTTAGAAACTTTAGAATATGGTTGCTGACAATATTTTAAGAGGAAAAGCTTTGGACCTACCGTAGCTGTAAGAACATTAACGTTGTCAACTTCCTTTGCTTTATCTGCTGTATGATCTTCCATCTTATCAGAATTACTGGAATCTCCACTTCCACTACTAAATACTTCTGACGATTCCTTACTACTTCCCTTGAATGACTGTGAAAAACTATCAGTAAAGCTACCATTCCGGCTCATTTTACTCGAACCATCATTAGAATCTCTATCTGTGGAACGCCTCTCACTCTTTTTATCCTTCAAGCTGTAATGATCATCTATAGCTTTTTTATCTTTATCTTTCTTTACTGGCGAGTTAGTTTTATTATGGTGTATGGATTTATCTTTATCAAACCTTTTATGCTTGTCTGAAGATTTAGATTTTGAATCACCAGATCCTTTTCTTTCTTTATCTTTTTCTTTACTTTTTGATGAACTTGATAAACTAGACTTTTTAGAACTATCTTTATCTTTTGTGCTTTTATCCTTATCCTTATTAGATGATTCCTTATGTTTACTACTACTGGAAGCAACTTTATCTTTAGTTGTAGAACTTTTGTCCCTTAATTTATCTTCACTTATATCTGATTCTTTAGTAGAACCATCCCTTTTTGATAAATGTATCGATTTATCTTTCCTGTGTTTACTCGAACTGCTCTTTTCCTTTTCAGGTTTCTCTTTTTCCAGCTTATCTTTATTTATTTTTTCTTTCTCTGACTTTTCTGTTTTGTCCTTATCTCGATCAGATTTACTCTTCTCCTTTCCAGATCTATTTTTATCTCTATCTGTTTTTTCTTTATCTGATTTATCCTTATCAAGCTTCTCTTTATAAGTCTTCTCTTTATCAGATCTCTCTTTATCTTTAGCTACTTTGTCCTTTTCATGTTTATTTTTATCTTTCTCAAGTTTTTCTTTGTTTTTACTGCTTTTATCTTTAGATTTTTCTCGCTCTTTATGATCTTTCTTAACTTGTTTGTCTTTTTCAGAACCCTCCTCCTTATCTTTTCCATTCCTGTAATCTTTTTTTTCTTTATCTCTATCTTTAGATGAAGAGCTATGTTTTGAGTGTGACTTAGAATCTTTATCCTTTGATTTGCTTTCAGATTTACTTCTACTTTTCTTATCTACAATAAATTGAGTAAAGTGCATTTCTTTTTATATATATATATATTTGTGAAAGTACTTGTAAAATATTGCAGTAGTTTGGTATTTGTGATAGTATAAGCGCTGCCAAAGTTCGTATAATTTACGTCAAGTTTCAGAAAAGCTGTAACGCGAATTAAAGGTTATTTAAGATGTACTTAGCATTTTTCTAGGTTAAACTCATGGGATATAAAATGTTTTTTCCTAAATATTTTAAAATGAGAAAATTTGGTGCTTATTATAAAAAATCAGGAGAAAAAAATTAATTTCTAAAATTACTGTCAGTGACTCATCGCTTTCATATTGAGTGAAGTTGGTTGTAAGAAGTCAGAGGATAATTCCATAAAAATAAATATTCTGCTCCATTAAAAATACATATAAAAAAATACACTGGAATTGTTTCCTCTAATTTCCTACAACCCGCTGCACAACAAAAAATAAAACTTACCTTTATTATCTTTTCTATCTTTATCACTTCGAGACGACTTGTGTTTGTTATGACTTTTCTTAGAATCTGGTCTACTTTCGTGTGTTTCTTTATCTTCAGATTTTGTACCTTCAAATTCTTTTTTTTCTTCCATTTTTAATTCCTGTATACCTTTAAATTCTTCCACCTTCTCCTCAATTTTCTCTGATGTTTTCTCTCTAGTATCGGGTTCATCAATAATGGTTTCTTTTTCTTCTTTTATTACAATTTCTAATAGATTTTCATTATCGTTATTGTCACAACCTTCTCCTTTTAAGTCTTTGTTCTCAGACATATTTGAATCTTCACAAATTTCCATTTTTACATCTTCCTCTGAGGTTACAATTGATAAGTTTGCTTCACTATTTAGTGAGTTTTGTGAAACATCCTGTGATATATCCATTGGATTATCGTCTTTTATTTCTGCACTATGATTAGACTCATGGCTGGCTAAACCTAAAAAATAATCATACCTATTAAAATTCAAGTGTCATATTTTAAAGTGCAGATAGTTTTTGAAAGCGCCAGAGGTTTCTTTTTTTTAAATAAACATTTTTTAGTAGCAGAATATCAACAAAGAATATAAATTTTTATAATCTACTGTTATCGAAATAAATTTAACAGAGAATATTATTGTTTTTTGTTTATAACAATTATCTTGCTGTTAGTGTTGACAGCACATTGACATAGCCAGCATATCATTTGGGTGAACCTTTAACTTCTTTTTACAGAAATAAATCAAATAGTAATGCCAGGTTACATAAAGATTTTAAACAAAACTAACTAACGAGCAACTTTAACATTTTTATATTGGCAGAAATAATTTTCTCGCAATTCAAGCGACCTGATTAGATTAATTCTTGATTTGCTGTTCAGGAGATCAAGCAACTTTGATTGGAAATAAATAATGCTTCTGTCATAGTCAAAGTTGCTGGTTAGTTAATTATTATTAAAAATCTTTATGCAACCCACCACATAAAACTCTATAACCATTCAAAAATTTTACAATACATTTTACCTGATATTCCAGACAAATGTGAGTCTACAGAATTCTCTTCATGCACAGAAAATTTTGTGTTCTCTTCCAAAAGCTCAAAGGGAGGACTCTCATCTTCTGTTTTTGTGTTTGAGCTATTGAGCGAATTTTCATTTGTCTCAATACTTTCATCTTTTTTATCAGAGTTCGAGTTGAATGAGTGATCTAAAAATATATTAATTGATAGTCAGAAGCCCATAGGGATTCAAGTAAATTTTAGCACATCTTGACTTCTTTTGTCTGAATCATAGGTATCTGGAATGACTAAAAGAATATGCTCAGAAGCTTTACAGATGGCTTTTCTCAAAATAAGGGATATGTAAGTATTTTTTACCTTATGATGTTCAAATTAAGAAACTATTTAAACAAAGGAATATTTAGAAAGAAACAAAATTACAATTTCCTTTATGTTGTAAAAGTTTTTTTATATATATAATTTTCAATGCCATTATTTTGTCTTTAAAAAATATACGACTTGAACGTTTATGTATGCCTTGAGCATTTACAAATAATATTCAAATTCAAAATATAGAAGTATTCGAATCTGGCCTTTACGAAGTATTCAAATAACAAAATTCTTGCGTTTTCCCTGCAGGTGAGAGCAGTTCCTGCGAGATTTCGAATATCAAAAAATTCGATTCTTGAGTGTTGCATATGTCGTCGAGCGATATTCGGCCGATTCTGCGAGGAATGCGATAGTGCCGAACCGACTTATAAAAAAGTAACTATATAATATAATAGAGCAGCATTCGGCATATAAATAATTTGATTCTTTGTATTGGAATAATCAATTGTTTCTCAAAAGTATTCAAATACAAGAAATTTGATTCTCCCGTCACTATTTATAAAGCTAAGTTAATACTGAATATCAATTATACAACGGTTATACGATAGGTATTAGAACTTTTATGCATCATTGTAACTTCCTTAGCTGAAATAAGAAATCATATTACATAATATATACTTTAATCCAATGGACTTTCACTATTCTCAAAAATATGATGTTAGTGAAACTTTTTTTTTGCATTTTAAATATTTTTTTACAAATATTAATTACATCGTTTCTTTTATAAATGCACAAACATTTTGGTAATTATCTGTCATCAATCCAAAACAAATGATTTTGTCAGGAAAGATGTATTTTGGTGAGTAGATTAAGAACCTGAAAGCTGTCTTTGTTGGAATATTCCTTCCTAAAGTGCCGTTTTGTAGAGGGTAAGTTTCGGGCGCATATTTTCGTATTTATTATTTTGTGATGCAATTTTAAAAAGAACTAGTAAAAGGGGCAATATTTTATATCCTCTCTGCCCGTCCTGCCCTGTTTTTAAACTAAATTACCAAACGCAATAATATATTTTTACAAAGTAGGCTCTGTGAGCTGTGACAGTCCAAAAACAAATAAAAATCAGACTCTCTTAATGGTTATTTTTATAGACCAAAAAGTTAAAGTAACATTTTTATTTGAAAAACACAGAAAATTAGACTTTCTCATGCTTTTTTAATGAAGAAGTAGGATAAATCTTATTGTGTACAATAAAAAAATAGTGATCAAGAAGAACTAATATACCTACTTTATTATACATCTAAAACCTAACCTCTACAGAAAACGCCACTTTAAGATGGAATATTTGAAAAACTAAACGTTTTGGTGTAGCTATAATACATAATTACAAAAAATGGTGTTTTATCGAATTTGTTATATTTAACTCAAATGATTCCGACGAATACCTAAGTACATGGTTTAATTAAAAAGAAATTGATACTAAGTATAGGCTTCACCGCGCATAGATGCTTCAAGGACATCGTTATCTATCGGAAAACAGCTGATGCTTGTTAATCTTATCCTTTTTGTGTTTTTGTTTAAATCTGAATTATAGTGGAATATTAATTTATTTTTTGATAAAAAAAGTCAACAAATAAAAAATGTGAAACTGTCATCTGTGTTCTGCGAATAATTGTGGTGTTTACTTAGAACTTCATTAACGTATTTTAAAACAAGATATAATTATAATGCTTCAACACTAGGGAAAAAAGTTCGTGATTTTTAATTTTACCACCAATGAAGGCTTCGAGGAGACCTAATTGAGACCTTTAAATTAAACACCGGTCATTATTCCTGTCACCTAGAAATCTTCCAGCCATCGGAAGTCAGTTTGGAAAAACTTCTATTGAATAACTTTTCAGACTAGGGTCATTTCTTGGTATTACGATATAAAAATTTAAGAGAACACAGATCTTAAAACTACTGTAATCTATTTTAGGCGAGGATAAAAACAAGGTTGCAGCAGTTTAAAATTTACAATATTTAGTAAATTTAAGTCAGAAATAACCTGCAACAACTTGACAAGATCATTATAAAGAAATATTAATGGTTTAAATAAAGGATTTATTTTAAATGATTCTTGGTCACAGCTAAATAAGCCAAGTAGAATATGATTAAGGACAAGACTTTTAATAAAGCAATAAATTATTACCATTTACTGATTCGGGTGAAATAGCTTCTAGATCATTTGGCAACAAATCAACAATGTCTAACTTTTCCTCTTGCTTGACTTCCTGATTAGGTTTTTCTATACCCAAATATCTATAGACCACATCTTCAACTTTTGGGAGAAATATAGTATTTATTTTGGGATTAACAACTTGGTCCACTATACGCTCCACACCAGTTTCTAGAAAGCCAGATCTAAAACAAATATTGATTGATTAAATTGATTTAAACAAAGAGGTAAACATATTATACATATAATAAAAATTGAAATATTAGAATTAAAAATACAAATAATAATTATATGTAATTGAGTCGATCGTTTCTTGATGAAGATCTATATTAAATAAATACGTAAAAGAAACAACATTAAGGTTTCAAATCTTCACATAAATTTGTTTATTTTTATATTAAAAATAAGAACAAAAATATGACATGTTTCGTAGCACTGCTACTCCGTCTGATGTCGAAATGGAATCCACAAACAAAGTTGTAGGTATAGAAATATTTACCTGTTAAAAACTAATTAATTCAAAAAATTCCCTATAGTACGGGTTTTTGGAAAAACCAGAATCATACAGTATACTTATGATGTAAATTCTGAACAATAGGAAAGATATAAAATGGTTGGAAAATACAATATTTTAAAACAAATTTAATAAGGGTAAATTATTAACCTCTAATTGATCGTTTAAAATTTTGCCTGCTTTTTTAATTTTGTTAATTTCTAGAGATTTCAATAAAGACAACTTTTTACTTTTATTTTCGACATGTAAAATTTAAAAATTTTTTAAAACAAACAATAATATAAGTAAATACATCAAAAACAATAAAGACAAGACCGACAAAGAACAAAAATGCGGAGTTTATCAATTAGACTGTGGTTCTTGTCAAAAAAGTTATATAGGACAAACAGGGCGCACCTTTAAAATTAGATTACAAGAACTGTTTAGGATTTCCTTTTTTGTTTTTCATAAAATTAAAAAGAAAAACATATTTTTTTGATGGAAAAATTATTGGTGTCAAGAGATTAAAATTGGTTTGTAGTTTATTCGTTCTTAATACTAATTTTAAATGACCGCGCATGAACAAAACTCCACAAGCCATTCTGATACCACTGTTACTAGAGAGACTGCTATTAACCGCCATGTCAAACACCCACATGTTGGGAAAAATCGTGAGTTTCTGAAACGTGCATCTCAAGTGAAGAAAAGGGGCCCCTTCAGCACCACTGAAGCAACATCAATCAAGGTGAGTGGAGTTTCCGACTTTTATCAATCTTTATTCAATTGTAATGTTTTAATTTTACTACAAATATTTCTGAATCCGCCAGATTAATTTTACAGTCCATTAATCATCCTTTTTCTTTTCAAACCAGCAAAAATACGCTCCATTTTTGGTCTCTTCGGCACGGATATTTATTAGTTTTGTCATAAAAAAGAAAATTGTAGTAAAAATTGAAATTGATTTAGCTTCATAATTTCGCCATTTTTAAATTTATTTGCCGTTGTAAAAAACCGTCTAGCCCACTTCAAAATGTGTTAGCATTGTAAAAACCGCGCAAGTCACGTTTTCGCACACACAGTAAAGCAACTCCTTCGCATCTCCTTTTCTAACTTGAGCATTTTCAAGCAATCGCTACTATCTTTCTTATATACATTGAATCCCTAAAATACAGGGCCGCATTTGAATTTTTTGTACAGTATTCTTACAATGGCCGCCGCCGAAAAACTAAAGAGGGCAAAAGTTTTTCGTCAAGTTGAAATAAACCGCATACAAGAGCTTTATACTTATGCAGAACAGGCAACTGTTGATAAGTCTTTGCATAATCAATTTAAACAAAGATGTAATTATTTACCTGATATCTATGAGGAATTTAATAAACAACAAAGTATAATTATGAATTTAATAATTAATCTGGATGATCAAATTCCATTGGAAGATAAAATACGATCTGAATTTGAGCTTTCCTATTTTTTTGTAAAAGCTGTCTCTGAAGGTATTTTGGAAAATGAATTAAAAGCAACTAATGCTGATCCTAATAATCAGAATATTAATATTATGCCAAAGGTTAAATTACCAGAAATAAAAATAAATAAATTTACTGGTGATATTAAACAGTTTAAAGCCTTCATTGATATTTATGACGCTTTGATTCACAATAATGCTTCTTTAACTAATATTGAAAAGTTCACACATTTACATTCTTATTTAGAAGGTTCACCCAAGGCATTAATTCAATGCACACCTTTAACTAGCACTAATTATCATGTAGCATACAAAGCCTTGGTTGAACGCTATACAAATGACCGTATTCTTGCAACTGCGCATTGGAATGAAATAGAAAATGCCCCGCATTTGTCTTCAGAAAATCCGCATGTCCTCCGACGATTAATTGATATTTTTACTGAAAATATTGCCGCTCTATCAAACCTCAAATATCCTACCGATCACTGGGACTTTATTTTAGTTAATATGCTATTAAAACGTCTTGATTCCGTCACTTTGTCGCGTTTTGAAATGAATCATGGTTCATCCGCTTTGCCAACATTTAAAGGTCTTATTGACTTTTTAAATAAACAATGTGTTGCCTATGATAGTATAGCCTTCTCTACAAACTATAAAAAAGATTCTAGAAAACAGCCGCAACAACGTCCTCAATTGTATTCACTGTTATCAAATACCGCAGAAAACCCTCGAAAATGTCCGCTTTGTTCCTCAAATCACAATATTTATAAGTGTTCTAATTTTATTGCAAAGAGTCCGCAGGAACGTTTTTCTTTAATAAAACAAAATAAATGGTGTTTTAATTGTTTAAGCTCTTCCCATATTTCCGCAAAATGCAACTCAACTTTTACTTGTCGTTTTTGTAAGGCCCGCCATCATTCGCTTTTACACTTGAATGGTCAAAATAGTCACCATATTCCGCGTCCTCAAAATTTACTACCTCCGCTGCAAACTATCTCCCCCGCATTAAATTTTCAATCAAATAATCATAATTCTAATCGTCAAACGCAACAAATTGTTTTACCTACCGCAAATATTTCCGAATCCGTCCCTGTTCAAAATCCGCCGGTCGCATCTTTAGCAACATTCTCAGACTCGCAAAAAATAACCAATAATACAAATACGAATAAAATTAGTTCAAATACAGTATTACTCGGTACATTGCAAATCGATGTTTTAGATTCTCGTGGAAACTATCAAAAGGTTCGCGCTATTTTGGATTGTGCCTCTCAATCTAATTTTATTTCAAAAAAGTGTGTTAATCGGCTTGGTTTATCGCCGCATAAATTGTGTTTATCCGTATGTGGACTTTCAGACATGTCAAAAAATGTCAATTCTGGTGCGGTTCATTGTGTTATTAAACCTGTTGATAACATTACTCCTAAATTGGATATAGAAGCTGTCATTTTGGATAAAATTTGTAATGACCAACCTACTAGTTCTAGTTTGCCTGTTAACTTTCCACATACTATCAATTTAAAATTAGCAGACAAACACTTTTATGAACCAGGTACTGTCGATATTTTACTAAATGCTCATGTTTTTTCTCAAGCCTTAATTGAAGGTTGCATTAAGGGACATGAGAATACGCCAACCGCAATTAATACTATTTTTGGGTGGATATTAATGGGACAAATTACTAATAATTTTAATCAAAATGTATATTCTTTGTTTACTTCTATTGACGCCGCTTTAGACACAACTGTCAAACGATTTTGGGAACTTGAAGAGGTACCGCACGTAAAAACTATTTCTCCTGAAGAGAAGCAATGTGAAAATATTTTTATTGATAAATATTCCCGCTCGCAAACTGGAAGATATTCTGTTTCTTTGCCTTTCCGCGATAATATTGAACCTAGTTTTGTTGATAGCCGCTCGATAGCTCTTCGTCGCTTTCAGTCACTGGAACGTCGACTTATACGTGATCCAGACCTCCATAAAATGTATTGTGAATTTATGGAAGACTATCTCAAAGCCGGACATATGGAAAAAATAAATAAAAATAATAATTATGATGATTCATACTATATCCCGCATCATTCTGTTATAAAATTGGATAGTGTCTCCACTAAATTGCGTGTAGTTTTCGATGCCTCCGCAAAGGATATGAACAATAAGTCTCTAAATGATTTTTTATTGATTGGGCCTAAGTTGCAAAATGATATTTTAAGTATTTTATTACATTTTCGTCTTCATAAATTTGTTTTTACCGCAGATATACGACAGATGTATAGACAAATTTTGATTAACCAATCACATCGCCGCTTTCAAAAAATTTTATTTCGATTTTCTGTAAATGATGAGATTCAAGACTATAAATTAAATACTGTTACGTACGGTGTATCCTCCGCACCGTATTTAGCTATACGCACCTTATTACAACTTGCTGAAGATGAAAAGCATAATTTCCCTATCGCTTCCAAAGTTTTAGTATCTGACACTTACGTCGATGATATCGTAACTGGTGCTCAGACTTTTGAAGATTGTTGTAGTCTTCAAATGCAGCTTAGTTCTCTTTTAGAAAAAGGTGGTTTTCAGCTTAGAAAATGGTGTAGTAATTGTCCTGAACTATTATCACGTCTGCCCGCTGATCACCTTTATAATGAATCATTATTTTTTGACAATAAGGAAACGAATCAAACTATTAAAATCTTAGGTTTAAAATGGAATCCTATTTGTGATAATTTTACATATTCTGTAGAACCTCTGGAACGCGAATGCACAAAAAGAAATATGTTATCAGATTTAGCCCGCATTTTTGACCCCGCAGGGTTTTTAGCCCCTTTGAGTTTTCTATGTAAACAAAAAATACAAATTATGTGGAGCTTAGGCTTAGATTGGGATACCGTTCCTCCAGAACATATTGTTAGTTTTTGGAAAACAATTAAATCACAATTACCTGAACTTAAAGATTTAAAAATTCCGCGCCATTTTAAAAATAGTTTAAATAGTTATTCTGAAATTCATGGATTCTGCGATGCCAGTGAAGCTGGATATTGCGCTTGCATATATATTCGCATTCAAGTAGGCGAAAATAATTTTTGCTGTTATTTAATTTGTGCAAAATCAAAAGTTGCACCGCTCAAACGAATTTCAATACCGCGTCTTGAACTGTGCGCAGCCGTCTTATTGGCTAATTTATTAAAGTTTCTTTTGGATGCGTACAAAGACAAAATTTCATTTTCTAATTTTTGTTGTTGGTCTGATTCAACAGTTGCATTGTCATGGATTAGATCTTCACCGCATAAGTGGGTAACATTCGTAAGTAATCGAGTAACTTTAATTCAAGAAACCATACCGCCATCTTGTTGGCATTATGTTAATACTAAAGATAACCCCGCTGATTACGGAAGTAGAGGTTTACTTCCCCGTGAGTTGCTTCATTGTGCCAAATGGTGGGTGGGTCCCGAATGGCTAAGTTTGCCCCAATCACTTTGGCCTGAGTCTAATATTGTTGTCGAGGAAACTCTCGAGGAAGTTAAACACACCGCTTTGTTATCAAACATTAATCTCGACAAATTAGATACACTTCTAATTAAATTTTCCTCTCTATCCAAAATTTTAAATATCATTTCTTATGTATTACGTTTTATTAAAATGTTAAAAACAAAATCTAAATTAATTGGTCCAATACCGAATTCTGAATCAGAATCAGCTTTGAATCTTTTAATAAAACGCACACAAATGACACATTTTTCACAAGATATTGAACTTTTGACTCGAGGAAAATTAACTACAAATTTAACTAAAAAACTTAACCCGTTTTTAGATACTGAAGGAATTTTAAGAGTAGGGGGTAGAATACGTCACGCTGACGTACCTTATGACTTAAAACATCCTATTTTACTACCACGTATTTGTCGATTAACGGAGTTAATAATTCAGGACGCTCATAAAAAATATTTACATCCTGGAGGTCAAACATTGAGATTTATTTTATCTCAAAAATTTTGGATATTGTCCGCCCGCAGGGCAATACGTAAAATTACGTCTGAATGTATAAAATGTTGGCGTTTAAACCCTAAAACGTCACAACCGCCGATGGGCGATTTGCCTATTAGTCGAATTTCTCAAATAAAACCATTTTCACAAGTAGGCACAGACTACTGTGGCCCATTTAACATATTAATGAATCGCCATCGAGGCGCAAAAACAAGGAAATCATGGATTTGTTTATTTGTTTGTTTTGCGACCAAGGCAATTCACATTGAATTAGCGTCAGATCTTTCAGCAGAGTGTTTTCTTGCTGCATTTCGTCGCTTTATTGCTCGCAGAGGCAGGTGCTCTGCAGTTTTTAGTGATAATGGAACAAATTATGTTGCCGCGAATAAATATATTCAAAATATTATGCAATCAGCTGTGGAATCTGAAAAAATTAGCTGGCATTTTAACCCTCCAGCATCACCACATTTTTCAGGTCTTATGGAGGCTGGTGTCAAGAGCCTAAAAACTCATTTATACCGCGTAATAGGATTGCAAATATTGACATATGAAGAATTTTTAACATTAATAACCCAAATTGAAGCTGTTTTAAATTCTCGCCCATTATGCCCGCTTAGTAATGATCCAAATGATCTGTCGGTACTGACCCCGGGACATTTTTTAACCCTTGAACCGCTTTCCGTTTTACATGATCCCGATTTTAAGGAGGTAAATATAAATAGGTTAAATCGATGGCAACTTCTTCAGCGCCTACATGCAGATTTTTGGTCGCGTTGGAGTAAAGAATACCTTCATACTCTTCTTCAAAGAGGAAAATGGAATCATAAAGATTCACCTATTACTCCTGGTACATTGTGCTTAATAAAACATGAAAATTATCCCCCGCTTGCTTGGCAAATGGCTAGGATTGTAGAGTTGCACCCGGGTGCCGATGGAGTTGCGAGAGTTGCTACTGTGCAGACAAAACATGGGTCTTTGAAACGACCTTTGGTTAAGCTTTGCCCGTTACCCTCGCAATAAAAAATATATATTTTTTCTCAACTTAGATTTAGGATTGCTTGTATGTTTATTTTGTAATTTATTTTAAATGTTAGCACATTTAAGGTGGGTGGGAATGTTTAGGATTTCCTTTTTTGTTTTTCATAAAATTAAAAAGAAAAACATATTTTTTTGATGGAAAAATTATTGGTGTCAAGAGATTAAAATTGGTTTGTAGTTTATTCGTTCTTAATACTAATTTTAAATGACCGCGCATGAACAAAACTCCACAAGCCATTCTGATACCACTGTTACTAGAGAGACTGCTATTAACCGCCATGTCAAACACCCACATGTTGGGAAAAATCGTGAGTTTCTGAAACGTGCATCTCAAGTGAAGAAAAGGGGCCCCTTCAGCACCACTGAAGCAACATCAATCAAGGTGAGTGGAGTTTCCGACTTTTATCAATCTTTATTCAATTGTAATGTTTTAATTTTACTACAAATATTTCTGAATCCGCCAGATTAATTTTACAGTCCATTAATCATCCTTTTTCTTTTCAAACCAGCAAAAATACGCTCCAAGAACATAGAAGGGACTTTTTAAATAAAAAAACAAAATTCAGCGTACGCAACTCATCTACTCTCAGAAAATCATACTTTTCAAGATAATTTTAAAATTTTACATGTCGAAAATAAAAGTAAAAAGTTGTCTTTATTGGAAGCTCTAGAAATTAACAAAATTAAAAAAACCTGGCAAAATTTTAAACGATCAATTAGAGGTTAATAAGGAAACATGTCATGTTTTTGTTCTTATTTTTAATAAAACTATATAACTATATACTATTGTTAAGATAGCCGAAGAGGAGGCTAGATCCTGTACAAAGTTTTTGGGCATTTTTCTGGACCAGAATTTAAAATTTGATACACATATTGCGAACTTGATCAGTAAACTGACGAGAGGTTGCTATGCTATTCGCCTCACATCCAGAGAGGTGGGATTGTCATTGTCAAGATCTGTGTATTTTGCACTTATAGAGTCTCACCTAAGATACGGATTACCGTTTTCGGGTAGCTGCTCTCAAACTCTTTTTAGGTCAGTAGTTTTAATTCAGAAGAGGGCTGTGAGATGCCTTTCTGGTGTGGGTCCTAGGGAGCCTTGCAGGCCTCTGTTTCGGAAACACAGAATATTAACATTGCCGTGTCTTTTCATATTTATTTATTTATTTATTTATTTTTATTTATTTAATCAGCACTTACAGAGATAGAATACACTCCAAATAGCACATACAAAGACCAAAGACTAAAACACTACATTATTACAAATTAAATTACATTAGATCTAACTTTGTTCTTAAATGATAAAAAACTGAAACAAAACAAATCGATATTGATATTATTAAAGTTGACATTGTAATTTCCCATAAGCCTATTGCAGAAAGCCTGAGAACCATATGCAGTTCGATGATTAATTTTGTAAAAAAGATTTGTCAACCGAGTAGGTCTCTGTGGGACTCTAAAGCGCACCTTTGCCAGTATCACACTACAATCAATTTTGCCATTTAGCAACTGAAACAAAAAGTATACCATCGAGTTTTTCCTGCGCCGTTCTAGACTTTCTATACCGGCCAATTGAATGCGAGTTGCATATGGCACATCTTTATAAGGAAATCGAAGCTTAAACAGTAAAAATTTTACAAATTTATTCTGAACACGTTCCAACCTCTCCTTATAACAGTTATAAATAGGATTCCATATAATACTGTTATATTCTAAGACACTACGCACTAGGCAGTTATATAATGCCTTGATAGCTTTAGTGTCATTAACATCAGAACAAGTACGGCGCAGAAAACCTAACATCCTAACCGCCTTTAAGACTATGTTATCTACGTGCTTATCAAAGCTTCAATCGCTACTAATTGGAATCTGGTTGTCTAATCTTTAAGAGGAGGGATGCATACAAGAGAGATGTGTTGGCTTACCAGACTAGAAATACTCATGATATTCTTTTACCTTTGCCAACTAGCGCTCTTGTATACAATTCTATTATATACAATTCAAAAAAGATGTTTAATCATCTCCCTCTTAATATAAAATCCTTAAGTAATTACTTAAAATTTTGAATTCAGGTTAAAAAATTGTTATTGAAACATGTGTATTATACCGTATCTGAGTATTTTTTAGAAAATTTGTAATAGTTCGGTTTATGTATTGTCCTTTATTTGCTTTTGTATAATTTTCTCTGTAGGTATATATTTTGTTTAGCATGAGATCATCTCACTTTGACTTTTTGGTTGACTTTTATTTCATTTAGATTTAAGTTTTTCAGCTTTGTCTACATGACGAATAACATTTGAAGCATTAACAATCCAATGATTACAAATTTATATTTGTTTAATTAAATTTTACTGATAAACATAAAATCTTGAATTTAATTTTTGAAATATTCATTTATCTTGGCTCTCATTAAGATCATGAAAGGCAAATGTACAAAATTACTTCAGTTTTCTCAATAAATGAATTTACTTTAAAATCAACTCAATACATTTAGTTATTTTTGAGTGCAGACTACCCAAAAGCCAGTCTTTTAAGCAATATTATTACTGTTAACGTGTATCTAGTGTTCTTTCAGATATTTAGTTTGAGTCCTTGAGTGATGTTAAGTTCTGGGGTATGCTGACTTGTGAAAAGAAGTGAGGCATGAGAAAGCTGTAAGTGAAGGTAATTTGCCAAGGTGATACATTTATAGTGGGAGAAAAAAATTAGTGTTTTTTTCAAATATAAATAGAAATAAACTAATATTCATGTTAAAAGCATTATTTTAGAGTTTTGGTACAGAGTAAATTTGTTGCCTTTCAGCAGGTGTAAATTGTAAAATTTCTTACTCGGAAATGTTCTTGCGAAGTTGTTCCCTCAATTGATTTTTATTCATATCTTCACTGAACCTCTGCTTCTTAAGAAAGTTCATAACACTACCTTCCACCCTTTGGCTTAAGTTTTGGTAGGCAGGTTTGGTATCTACATCAGCTATACACTCTTTCCTAAATTGATCAAAAATTCCTTGGGATTTTAACTCATAAACAATTTGATCGATTAACCTGGGATCTCCCGGCAAGTAATTGGATGTCACTATATCCATAACGAATAAACCTAGTTTGCTCTAAGGTTTAAAACATCAAGTAGAATAAAAAGTAAAAAAGTACACAAACCGAAAGAACTAGCTAGTGCCAAAAAAATTGACATAATGACATATGACGTTGACTTAAATCTTCTTTAGTACCATCAGCTCTGTAAGACCCAGCAACATTGGTGTTCACAAAGAAAACATAGAAGTAAAATATCCAGTAAAATAATTTTACATGCATCTATCTTGAAGTTGCGAACTACCATTTTTGGATATAGACATCCCATATTTTACTCGGTTGTTTAACAGGGGGACAAGCGGAAGGATAACTTATTTCTCTTCTGTGATTTAGAGTAGACCACAGAGAAACGGTAGGTGAACTATCGACGGACATAGGATACTATTTTTCTGTGAACCAAGGAATACCACAGAGGAATGATAGTTTGGCGCTGCGAATACAAACAACCCTGGAGACAGACAACCGTGTTAATTGGTCGAAGCGAAGAAATATCAAAAACAAGTGTCGCCGCCATCATGTCTGGAGGGAACCTTGAGCCAAGAGGCAGAACATTTTAAATAACTACATAAAAAACTACTCAAAATCCCCCTAGTTGGTTTTATAACAACTCGTATAGAAATTTTCAACACGAGGAGAACAAAAAAATTGAGACCTGTATCTGGTTACTGCAATACATCTATTATTTCACTTGTTAAATTGTTAATATTTTGAGAATATTTTAAAAAGAAAATATATCATTTAAAGTATACTTACATCGGATGATATAAATCGACCACGCGGCACAGTTTCTTCGGCACAGAAATCTCCAGTTGTTCGTTGTTACAGTGACTGAAACTACAAATAAAATGACATAAATTTCCTAGTAGAAAGATATAGCAATAAAAAAATTATTAGTCAGTTTAAGCATACACTAAATTTAATTGTTTCTAAGATATTGACGTTTAAAATATGGCATTTTCAGATTTTGACAGGCTGTATGTAACATTGGAACGGTTCATCTTAGAGAAAAATAGTTTTCACCTCACTATCGTAATCTTTATTCTCTATGTAAAAGTTACAACGTCCGGTTTAACATGTTAAAATGTAAAACCCAGGGTAAAACCGGTTTTTTGGTTTAACATATAAAATCGTAAGTTATTGGTCTCCTTGGATAGAGAATACAAAACTAAGATAGGGAGGTTAAAATCATTTTTCTCTAAGATGAACCGTCCCAATGTTACAACCTGTCACAGGCTGAAAATGCCGTACGTATTTTAAACGTCAATATCTCAAAAACTATTGAATTCAAACATATTATACATTTACAAAATAAGCGTAGAATTTTGTGGGGAATCAGAAAATAATACAATATATAGGTTGTTCCATTTAAAAAACCCAAGTTCTATTCGCCACACGTTTTTTTGGGCCACCACGTATACTCCAGCATAATTTTAAAATGTGCACCTCAATGATCTCTACAACTTTTGTATTTCGAATTTTTATCTAATTCTCAAGATAAAGGGAGAAAATTAACTTTACTCTATAGTTGACTCACCCTGTATGTGACTTCACTTTATGTCTTTTCTGTACAGTGTAATGGCTAAAATATCAAGCTATGTAAAATCTGCTGATTTTAAAATTGACGTTCCCAAAATACGAAATGAAAATTCTATTTTATTATTGTGCTTGTTACAGATTTATGCAGCGTTGCCAACCTTGCCATAATTATGGTAATCTTACCATAATTTAACGGTTGCTACCATATACCATAATGGTCTTTATGGTATGCCATAATTTTCTGTTTTGCCATTTTTATGCCATAACTGCGTGTGTTGCTCTTTGAAATTATTGCTCTGTACACTAAGAATGAAACAAGTGAAAAAGCCGACCCGGAAACAGATGACATTATATTTGAAGATGTTGAATGTTAAATATTAGAACATTATTTTAAATAGTTCATATTAGTTTTATGCATTTGTGATGTAAACCAAAGAATATAATAGTATAAATTAATATGATTTCCAGCAATTCCCTTTCATAAATCTGCCTTATCCTTTGCTACCATAATTTTGAATGAAGTACCATAATTTCGAACAGTTGGCGCCATAGTCACTGTGTCTGGGGTGGCAACGCTGGATTTATGTTAAGTAGGTACTTATTGTCCCATAACAGCTCAATGTCGTTCGTGTCAATTAAAGAAAATTAATTTCTAAAAATCCCTATATTGCCAATTATGCTTTATAGGAATATTTGCATGGATTTTTGGATTTTTTTTTAATCGACACAAACGGTACTGCGCTATAATTAAAATGGTAAGTACATAACACAAAGTTGTATTTTCTATCCTCGAAAATGGGCGGGGGAGTTTCAGGAGTTCAGATATTGGCAATATCACAAATTGCAGATTTTTTTTAATGGACACCAACGGCACTGCGCTATAGGGGGTACAGTAAGTACCTGACAAAAGCAGTAACCAACACAATAACAAAATTATCAATTTTTATAACTTCGTATTTTCGAAACATCAATTTTAAAATCAGGATATTTTACAGAACTTTATATTTTAGTCATCACATCACCCTGTACAAAGAAGACAAAGGGTGAAGTCACATACATTGTACTTAGTGGTCCACGAGACCTATCCAATAAACTAAAAATGGAACGGATTGCATTGAATTTTGATAAAAATATGGGCCTTTGAAATTCAAGTACTATTGCATAATTAACATCTATTAAAAATTGGGCCGAAAATATTTCATTTTTTCGGCCCGAATCCTGACTATGTTTATTAATGGAATTTTATAAACTTTTTAAATTTGGACTTAATAATTATTTTTAAGGTTTGTTCAGGTTTCAAAATTTCACCGTTTTGAACCTAAAATTCATTATCAGTAGTTTGACGTTTTTTGTAATGCGGTCCTGTTAATTATTGTGTTTGAAAACCTATTGATTTAGTTTGTTACCAATACTTATTAAAAATTTTTTTTTTGTTAGTGTGAATATTTTAGAATTTTTATTTTAATTATAATACTTTCTGTAAAATTCCTTTGTTATTCCTTATATAACTTAATAAATTCTTTCTTGTTAAATTAGTATATTTTTTAAACATAATAATTAACAGAAATGCATTGCAAAAAACTTTAAGTTACTGATGATAAATTTTTGATTGAAAACGGTGGAATTATTTTAAAATGCTTGGAGGAACAAAATACTTCAATTGCGTGTTCAAATTTACCGGTCACCTGTTTTAAATATATGTTTAATATAAATTTAGAGTTCATTTTTTATTAAACTTATTCAATAATCCCCCTGAAGACGTGCTTATTGTTAGGGGCAAATCTTATATTTAAAATTATAAATATTTAAGAATATGAAAATATATTTTTTAATAAATGTTTGTTTAATATTGTATTGTTTTGTACTGCATTTAAAAAATGATCAATAATATAGTTACCTTCCATTGCGATTACTCAAGGCATCGGCAACTGTTTCGGCATTCGTTTGCCATCATCAGTGTTGTACGGCTCATATTAAGGGCAACAACAGACAGCTGCTTACTTGTTAATATTTCTTTATGTACCCTAAAACGTAAGCAGTTGCCAAGAATATACATGGATAATTCAATCAAATTTGACCACTTATAGTATATTCTTAAAACCTAAAAATGAAGCAAGCAGTTAAAAAGTGGTTTTATTCATTAACATGACAAAACCTTTTATACCTAAAAAAGAAATAACTAATTAGTCCTAAGTAGCAAGATCATTTAATCTAATAAGAGATTAAGTGGTCTTGTGCTTCAACATTATGAAATGTTGAACAAAACCTAAAAGAGAAATCATTAATTAGTCCTAAATAGTAACAAGATCATTAAAAACAATAATAGATACAGTGGTTTTGTGCATCAACATTATGAAATGTTGGACAAAACCTTTTATGCCTAAAAAAGAAATCATAAATTAGTCCTAAATAGTAACAAGATCATTAGATGAGGTGGTTTTATGCATCAACATTATAAAATGTTGGACAAAACCTTTTATACCTAAAAAAAAAAATTATTAAATTCTATATGTTATGCACCTAAAACAGAAATCAGTAATTAGTATTATTATTTCTTTCTTCTAGTTCATCTGATAATGCGTAAGTCCAATTTCAATAATTTAAATCTTGGCCAAATATTACCGAAAAACCTAAAATAAATTACTGTATCAATCCGTCCTTAAGGTTATAGAAAAGGACAAAATGTTATGTTATATATTATTAATACTTACTTATACTCTTGTAATAATATTATTGTTAAGTGTCTCTTGCCCTTTTTCAATTGTCCCTCGTTGTATTCATCCATACACAACACTTACTTATTACAACGGGCAATGTCGCATCTTTAAGAGCAATCACCTACATTTAATTTTTTTCATTACATATTTAACTTTACTTACAGAGCTGCTATTAAGAAAATATTCTTAAAAAATAAATATAATGGTGGAAAAAAGGTGGTGATTGCTTTTATCCCTTTACTCCTTCACCTGTAGTGACAGAAAAGAAAAGACAACCATCTTATCTTTTAAAAATGAAAGGAGAAGGTTGTGACAAAAGACGGTGCATTTTGCAATAAGATAAACCAACGACACTACACAGACTCGCGCACACGCGAAGGTATGTTTAGGTACCTACTTACAATTGAGGGACGAACGCTACCATCACCATTCACTAACCTGAAACAATAGAGAAAAAGTATTAATATAACAATAATTGAGACTCAGTTTGCTTGGTGTTCACCAAGTAGCTTAATATGATTTTAAGTTTTTTTTTAAATAATTCTTTATTATTTTAACCAGACACACTGGAACAGTAGTGGTCTTTCACAACATTTCTAGGATTATCCAATTCTAGCCTATGTCAATATTTGTTACTATTTGTTTTTTTAATTACAATTGGGGTAAATTAATTTTTTTATAGTTCTTTAAAATAATCCTGCAGAGGTCAAGTCCGGTGATCTTTTCGGCCACTGTTTGTTTATACAGAGTGTCCCGCGTCCCGACATTAGCGGGCAATATTTTTAGAGCGTAAAGTACAGAAAAAAATATGACAGAAATGTCCTATAAACATACCCCCAAAAATGCTTCTTGAGGGGGCTAAAGCCTCTTAAGAAGGGTTGGGGGGAAAGTTTTTTTTGTAACAGCATGGAAACCGTTTAAGATAATGGCATAAAAATTGGTGTATGCCTTATAACCGATAAGTTATAAATTACAGTGAATTTAAACTGAAAATATTTCTTCCAGTGGCGCCGCATGAAGTGAGGATTACGGTAATTATTACATAATATATATATTTATTTCTAAGATTTTTTAATTTTAAATGGAATTTTTTGAAAATCTAGAGTTTGTTTTTAAAAAAAGATACTCTTGTTTTATTTCGATAGAATGCATAGTTTTCGAATAAAATTATTTCTAAATACAACGTATTTTTCAAGGAAGGATAATCCATATGGATGAGTTCAGAATATTCCATAAGTTGCCCTTAACAATGTAGCAACGTCTGAAAGGTCTCATAATAATAAAAAAAATCCTACAAACAATGTTTTGAGTACCATAAGTTGCAAAATATAATTTTTTTTGTAACAGAATTCGATATATTCTTACCTTAAAAAACTCTTGAAGATTGCTCTAATCCAACTGGTGTCCCGAAGATTTAGGTTCTCGTTTATGCTTTTATGGTACCACTTAATTGAAGCCCTTTGGACACATCCAAAAAACAACCGTCTTCTGTAATAACTAATCCTCAAAGCGACAATTAAACAGATACAGAAACCAATCAAAATGTTTAGGTTAATTTATACAGTTCTTATTACTTGATATACAATATTCTCATTATGTTTTATGACATAAATATCTACTGATTACAGTAAAACCGAAATACGATCAATTCAATCTTTTTTGTACGTTAGACTAAAGAAGATCGAAAAGATGAACGCGGTAAGAGGTGACGATCAATCAAATCCTTTTTGTACGTTAGACTAAAAAAGATCGGATTGAGTTTAACACGGATGGGGTTCTATATTTTATGCTACCATGAAAATTCGCGGCCCGGATTTTGTACTGTCCATGTTCCTGAAACAGAAAAACTAAATTAGAAACAAAAAAGGTTTTTTACATTTTTTTATTAAGGTTGTGCAAAGTTATGTGATAATAATGGTAAAGTAGCCTCACGTTACAAACTTTTTTAAAATCATGTTTTAAAAGGTTACTAATAAGAAGGGGTAAAATGTAGGGACGAAAAATTGAATTGTATGTCATTGATGCAAAAAAATTAATTTTGACCAATACATTTTTATAAAAGTTAAGGGGGATGTAAAATGACTGACGTCTATTTCACTACTGCAGACATACTGCGCATGTCAGGCGAATAACCTGATGGCGGCATATTTAAATTAATGTAGAAATGGGTTTATTTATTTTTTAATGTTTAATTACATCACGGAATCACGGTGTGAGTCATAGTTTAGGTTCTAGTCTCTATTAATTTTTTTTTGCAAGAATATAGTGTTGTTATTCGTAGCTTGCTAGTTTGTTAATTTATGAATCATAATTAAAATGGAGGGGCAGGCTATTAAAATTTTGTTATTGTAAGGCCGTAAGCACCTATAAAGTAAAAACCTAACCTCCAATTTTTTAACTGTAAAACAGTTTATGTATGCGCAGACTATGAGATGAATTGTATGTAGTACAAAAATATACTTGCTCCATTGAAGAAAATAATGTAGAAACATGGACCTGCATAATAACCTCTATATTGTTTCCTTCAATAGAGTAAATATATTTTTCTACTACACACAATTCATCCCACAGTCTGTGCACAAATAAATTGTTCTACAATTTAAAAAAGTGGATGTAAGGATTTTACTTTACAGGTGCTTAAGTTACTGATTAATGAGTAATAGCCTGCCCCTTTATTTTATAATTATGGCCCATAAATTAACAAATTGGCAAAATGCGAGTAACAAAAATATTCCTATAAAAAAACTTAATTGGGACTAGAACCTCGACTATGACCCACACCGTGACTTAAAAAATCACCAAAAAATAATTAAACCCATTTCAACCTATATTTTAAATATCCCGCTATCAAGTTATCCGCACGGCAGCGCAGTGTGGTTGCAATAGTATTGGGAAATAGACGCGAGTGTAAAATATAACATGGATGGACATCAGATAATAATTGTCATTATTCGTTGTAAGTTTATAGTGGTGTAAATTTGAAAAATACAAAAACAAGTAACTAAGGATAGAAAAACTTGAAAACAAATTAGTTACCTCCTGATCCATTTCCATTTTCCCGATGACATCATCTTCATTCTTTTTTTTCCCCATTCTACTCTCCAAGGTTCGAACAATAAGGGCGTCGAAGTGCCCCAGGCAAGTCGGCTTGCCCATGAGCCTTTCCGAGACATCCGATATGGTCTTCAAAGGCTGATTTTAACGCGTTGCTAAACTGCGACGATGTTTAGGTAAAGCCTTAGAGAGTAGAATCTTCACACGCGCTTCGCACATCTATTTTAGGGGTCGCGCGTACCCAATATCTGAAATTAAAAAAAAAATTAATAAATTAATAATAAAAATATTTTATTTCAATTATAATATTATGGTAAAATATACAGAAAAAAATGTAACTAAAATGTTGAACTACTCGTTTTTAACAATAACATGAATAAACAGAATAATACTAAATGGGGACTCTACACGATCATTTGTCAGTACATAACAAATATAATGTCGTTATTATTACAACCAAGGTATTTAGTAAGGAATAGCATTACCTACTTCAGTAATTTTAGGATTTAGTCAGTAATACTGATCGTGCAGTGTCCGTGAAATTTTCAATTTTGACGTTAAAATATACTTTTTATGACTTAATTTTATTCTTATTTCCACTGATCTCAAAAATTATTTAATAGAAAAAAGATGAAACAAGTAAGATATCCTTTTTAAAGTAAAAATTACAAATAAAATAATAAACTTACCAATTTATTTTTCAAAACAAGCCAGCTCCAGCGATGACGTTGCTCCGTTTCCCTTTTTATAAACAACGAATTTAATAAAATGATTAAACCAAAACTGAAATTTTGAAAGCCCGTATTCGTCCCGTGTCTTCTCCAAGCTCACATGGTTTTCTTTCAATTTTCAGAATGCTGCCCTACGACTGGGGGTAGATCCTTGAAAGAAGATTATCCGTAGCGCTCCACCCTGCATGCCGATCCAGGATCCAGGCACCAATACGCAGCACGAAGGTCTTTATCGTACGGCGTACTAGTTTGCAGCAGCCTTAAACACTTCTGAACACCCATTCACGAACATACAAAAGTCGCACGCTGGTGGCTTGGAGTCGACCGCGCCTGCTGTTAGTGTGAATTTGGTATCGCTTCCGTCTACAAAAGAAAATAGTAAGGTTATGTAAGTGCACACAAAAATATATTTGTTCTTTCCCAAACTATTAAGTATTTTTTTCGGAAGTAAAAATATTTGAATTGAGTTAAATAAACAATTTTCGAATTCAATGTATTTGGTCAACTTCTAATTCTACCTAATTTTATTTAAATAAAGATTAGACCTTATACTTTAAATTTTTTAACATTAAATACACCGTCCAAAAATTAATCAAATTCCAAATATGCGTTAATGCCAGAAAGAACATCCTTATCGATAAAGCCTTTATAGTCGGATTAAATAATTATTAAAAATTATGAAATTCAAAAAAAAAATTATTACTCATTTTTTGAATTTCGAAAATAAATGGCTTTTGTTCATATTTTATATCTTGTAGTACTAAGCTATAGAGAAAAAAATGGGTATAGGTTGATATAAAGTATATTGCCTGGTATTTTATTCCTCAAAAAATATTTAAATTCACCTGGGGAGCGTAATAAACAAACGACTTTAATTTCTATGTCATAATTGATTAATTTAATATTATCCAATCTCTAACATTCTTTTTACAGTAATTATTTTTTAATACATTCTAATCTTAGATTAGCGGCGGCGCCAGGGGGGGCAGGGTGAGCATTGGCCCACCCTAGAAACATGAGTGCCCACCCAAAATTAATAAATTCGGTTTTGTAATGGACCGGGGAGAAGGGGGACTTGATTTTGATGAGAAAAGAGTGGTGTTATTGAAGAGAACGATGAGTTTTTTTTTAAGCATCACTTTGGACAAGAGGGAAAGAAAGTTTTGTTTTCCCTGCTTGTGGCGTTATAGAACGTGGAGGAGACGGCGACCTTTTTTTTCAAGAAGTCACTTTTAATTTGGGTAGTGCCCACTCAAAAATTATCGGGCCCACTTGTGCCCGCCCATCCCGAAAATCCTGGCGCCGCCACTGTCTTAGATATTTAGGGTAATCCAGCTACAGTGATTTACACAAGTGAAAACTTTTAAAAATAGAAAAATTAAAAAGTTAGTTTTTTATCAAATGACAAAATACTATTGTTAAATTATAAAAATAAAAAATAAAAGGTTTTTTGAGATAATTTATATATTGTTCTAAAGTTAAAGTAAAATTTAGAAGTTTTTCATGTTTTAATGTTATGAATATATTTTTTTATTTACTGTAAAGTTCACACTGGGTCTTTTTCTAAAAGCATTTAAAATGTTTTAATATCTAATAAATAATTTTTTATTTCTCAAACATTATTAAAAATAGTTTCAGACTTTCCAAACAGGAAGGATAACAATATATTATTATAAGCTTTTTATTTCATAGCATTTATATATTATTTTCATTAAAGTTTATTTTATATCAGAGTTGCGACGATTTAAATCGTGATTTAAATCAACTGATTTTTTCAATCTTAATCGAGATTTAAATCAAATTATAAATAGCTGTAAAAACAGATTTAAAAAAAAGGAAGATAGAAAGCCGCGACCTGCTGCCGAAAATTTTCATGTCAGTACAAGTTATTTTGTATGTCGCCGAGGGGCCGAGGAGATTTTCTAACTGTAAATCTAGACAACAAATATTTTTGGGCGATTAAAAGACAAAATAACGAAAATAAGTGATTTTAAAGTTCATTATTGCCCTATTAAGAAAAAATTCAGTATAAATTAATAAAAATCGAAAAAATCAGATTTATTGATGTTGATATTATATTTTGTTTTGACTTAGGTAAAACTAGTTTTCTCTTACGTTTTAAAATTTAAAATAAAATGCCAATAAAAGTTTCCACATTCTACAGGGTCCTGCACCTCACCTCCCGTCTTCTATAGCTCACTTATTAGTTATGTTTGATATTTTGCAGACTTTACCTGTATCCTAGGACGCATTTCAGTAAAATATGTTTGTTAATACAGGGTGTACCACAAAAGTATGACGTCATAAGGATCTATTTATTTAGATTACATTCTATATATGTATATTCTTACTTATTGGGATGCCTCTTATAGTTGCCTTCATATCCCTAAAATTTTAATGAAATCGGTTTAGTATTAAAGGCGAAAAAAAAATAAAAATTAAAAAAACAGTTATGCACCGCTGGTTTTAAAAACAAAAATAATGCCTCGTTAATAAAATTATACACAGATACTTGGTAAATAAGGTCAAATAGTCTCGTTAACCACCGTTGATTAATATGAATTGTACAGGGTGTCCAAAGTTTTATTGTCAAACTTGGCAAACTTTAAAGCAATTTATTTTTCTTATTTCAAATTGGAACCTCTGTATATTATTATGTCATTCGATGCAAAACTAAAAATCAAACATTTGTTCTTATTACAATCCTATCGCAATTTCTAACGCATCAAGACTTATTTACAGAAAACTCATTTTTACAACTATTCCACCAGTCATTATTATAAATAAATATCGAAGGAAAACAAAATTGTTTTGGTTTTAAAGTTTATTAAAGTGACAAAAGCCCATTTTGACTTTAGTTATTATATAGTTTCAAATATTGTTAGAATATTATTAATTATTTAAGCTATATTATTTTTTGTGATGGAATACAACCAAGAAGAGCTCGTAGATGTGATTTTTATATTCGGAGCATGCGAAAAGAATTCTTTTTTGTCACTTTAGTAATCGCTAATATCAATAAATTGTTTTTTAAAACCACCCTTGATATTTTATTTATAATAATGACTGTTGGAATAGGTAGTTGATAAAATGAATTTTCTGTGAATAATTTTTGATGGGTAGAAATTGCGATAGGGTTGTAATTAGGACAAATATTTGATTTTTAATTCTGCATCGAATGGCATAATAATATATAGGGGTTCCAATTTGAAATAAGAAAAATAAATTTATATAAAGTTTGACACTAAACTTTGGACACCCTGTACAATTTGTATTAATGAATCTTGGTTAACGAGACTATTCGACCTTATTTATTAAGTGTATTTGTATAATTTTACTAACGAGGCATTATTTTTATTTTTTATTAATTTTAAAACCAGTCAGTGGTGTAAAACTGACTTTTCTTAGTGTTTTCTCGCCTATAATAAACCGATTTCATTAAAATTTTAGGGATATGTAGACAACTATAAGAGGCATCCAAATAAGTAAGAATATATATAGCATGTAATCTAAAAAAATAGATCCTTATGACGTCACACATTTTTGAAACACCCTGTATAAAAAAATTATTTTCCTGAAATACGTCCTAGGATACAGTCTGCAAAATATCAAAATCCTAATTGAGCTATAGAAGAAGGGAGGTGAGTTACAGGACCCTGTATACAGGGTGGGGAGTTTAACTGGAACAAATTCGCTAGAAGGTTAGGAAAAACTATTTTTGAAAAAAATGGAAAAACACGTCGATTGAGATTTTATATAAGCTACATTTTGGCATAAAAAGTTTTTTTTTTACCTCCTGTATAAGGTGAAACATAACCCAACTTAATTTTTTTTAATGGGAAGATACCATTTCGGAAAATTCATTTCAAGAAAAAATTGAATATCCTATTGTTTTTAATTTTAATTTATCTTCATTGCCCCAGGGTGGTGACTTTCATTGGAACAAATTCGTTAGAATGTTGAGAAAAAATATAAAAACATTTGTGAAAAATGCAAAAACACGTCTATTAAGATGTTTTGAGGTCTTCATACTCACAACAAAAATGTGTTTTTTTTAATCCTCCTACAGAGGTAAAACACAACACAACTTAATTTGTTTATAATAAAAAATAATTTAAAATTAAAAACATTTGGATATTCAATTTTCTCTTAAAAAAATCTTTCCAAAAAGGTATCATAAGTTGCATCTTCCCATTTTATTTGGGTTATGTTTCACCTTATACAGAGCGGTAGACACAATTTCTTTTTGGTGCCAAAATGTAGCTCTTACAAAATCTTAATGGATGTATTTTTCCATTTTTCAAATATATCGCGCGCGACAAATGGTCGCAATATTGCTTTACACCAAATTATGTGTTCTCTAATATCGCTTGTGTGTGAAAATGGCTCATTAGAAAACACATAATTTGGTGTAAAAGCAATATTGCGACCATTTGTCGCGCGCGATATATGGTGCCGTGTGAAAACGCTCTTATTCTAGATTTTTATCGCCATTTTTCGGCGTTTCCATAAAATGCTTTGTGGTGTAATATGAATCATAATTTGTATACAAATAGTTATCTCACCGATGCGATAGTAAATAGAAAAAGTATTTTATATGAAACTTGTAGTGAAGCGAATCTGAACGCGCAAAAATTTCTTATGTTAAATTGGGGTTTTTTGTTTTTTGTGAACAGAATTAACACAAAAACTACGCAAGCTTTTAAATTTTTGTCTGTACCAATGAAAATATGTGGGTGTGAGAAAGTTATTTTCATGCAGACAAAAAAATCGAGGAAAAGGATATAAAACAAGGAACACCTTTAAAAAATGACTAAAGTTCATTGTAATGTAAACATATTGGGAATTATTTTTTTTTTCATAAAAATAACTAAATTTAAAAAGTTTTTAAAAATCCGATAATAAACATAACTTAAAGAAAAATATTTTTTCAAGCCAGTCAAAACGTTTGCAAGAGTACATTCAGCCCGCAGTTATATTATGGAACATAAACCGGTCGATTAGAGGTGTTTACGTCAGGCGCGTGGGCGGGTTCTAGTTTGAAATCGCAGGGTGAGTTGCTTCTCTATTATAAAATTGTTGTGTTAGGGCCGAAATTATTTCTTTTTTAAATGGATTTTGATAATGGAAAATCACCAGTAGAAATAGCCACTAATATAGAAAGAATGATGTTAAAAATTAAAAAAATAATAACACCGGCAGCATTTTCTTCGGCAATGGTCACATTTGGTCTTGGTGAGTAATCCATGTATCATAAATACCTATAATTATTTTAGTTTACCATTCTTGTAAGGTTGTTAATATTTTTTTCTCTACAACTTACATTAAGACTAGACTGCAAAAGGTTCAGAACTCTTGCATTCGCTTTGTTTATGGACTGCGTGCAAGAGAACATGTTAGCTATAAAGTGCCTGAGTTAAAATGGCTTAAAATGGTCGATCGACAAAGACTACATTTTTCTTGTTTTTTGTATCGTCTGCTTGTGAGTGGTGTACCCCAATACCTACGTGAAAAGCTTCATTTCCGGCATTCTACACATAATCGTACAACCCGTTATAATGGTCTTTTAAATGTACCGAAACATCGAACTGCCCTCTTTCAACGCAGTTTTTCTTATATAGCTCCTAAAATCTTTAATACTGATATTTGTACCAAATTTGTCAACCTAAGTTTAAACTCCTTTAGGACCAATTATCGCAGTTTTTTGCTGGGTAACTATGCTTGAATATGTATAAGATCAATATTATGTAAATATATCATTAGTTTAAGTTGCCAATATTTAAGTTTCTACACTAGATTAGGTACTTAATATAACTTAGCAATTTTGTCTCATTTTGTAAAACTTAACTTTTGTAAATTTATCATACATGCTCGGTTAAGCAAACAGCAAGCTGACCTTCGCCGAGTCAAAAATAAAGACGTTTCTATCTATCTATCTATCTATTAGGGGATGCCGACATTATAAAAACATTCAAATTCAAATATGACTATATTGTCAAAATTTTTAACTACGTGCTAAGGCTAAAAAATATTTAAAATGTTTTTATTTAACTATTTTCACAGCATCTGATCACAGAGGGAAAAAAATAATTATGGACCAAATGTGGCCATTGCCGAAGAAAATGCTGCCGGTGTTTTTATTTTTTCAATTCTTAACATCATTGTTTCTGTACTAGTGGCTATTTCTACAGGGGATTTTCCATTATCAAAATCCAATTAAAAAAGGAATAATTTCGGCCCTAACACAACAATTTTATAATAGAGAAGCAACTCCCTGCGATTTCAAATTAGAACCCGCCTACGCGCCTGACGTAAACACCTCTAATTGACCGGTTTATGTTCCATAACATAACTGCGGGCTGGATGTAAGTACTCTTGCAAGCGTTTTGTTTTGACTGGCTTAAAAAAATATATTTCTTAAAGTGGATCCGAACAATATTTCAAAATTATTCTCTAAAGTTACCAGCCACATGCGAAATTATATCCACTTATAAATATATTAAAAACATTGCGTTCTCTTGAACCGAATCCTGTCCATGTTTATTAACGGATTTTTAGAAACTTTTTAAATTTAGTTATTTTTATGAAAAAAAAAATAATTCCCAATATTACAATGAACTTTAGTCATTTTTTTAAAGGTTTTCCTTGGCTTATATCCTTTTCCTCGATTTTTTTGTCTGCATGAAAATAACTTTCTCACACCCACATATTTTCATTGGTACAGACAAAAATTTAAAAGCTTGAGTAGTTTTTGTATTAATTCGGTTCACAAAAAACAAAAAACCCCAATTTAACATAAGAAATTTTTGCGCGTTTAGATTCGCTTCACTACAAGTTTCATATAAAATACTTTTTCTATTTGCTATCGCATCGGTGAGATAACTATTTGTATACAAATTATGATTCATATTACAATACAAAGCATTTTATGGAAACGCCGAAAAATGGCGATAAAAATCTAGAATAAGAGACATTTTTTAAATAAATAATTTTTTCGATTCATTTTAAACAACCTTCTCTTTCAGGTTGAATTTCAAAAATTAATTATTTGATACGTTTTTTATTTAGTTTTATAGAGTAAGTAAATGGTAATGAACATTTTAAAAAATATTACAGCAAAAATTCTAGAGTGAGAACGTAAAGATTGGAACCAATTCAAATGTTTTTTTGTAAAAATCTCTGCCCGTCAATCTTTAATTTGTTTTGTGGCTTTTATGAACATTTCTTTAATAGCTTGTCAATAAGTTATGTTTATAGGTACTTACTTATTTCTTATTTTATTTTTCCAAACGGATATCCCTATTTAAAATTTATTTTTGATCTTTGCATAAAATTAAACATAATTTTTACGAAATATGTCATACATAAACTAAATTGTTTATTTTCAGCTATAATATTCCAAGGACATTAATAAAAGAAGAGGTAAAATTTTATGTCAATTAAAAGCACGCCGCCTATAGCCCGACTTTCGATTGACATAAAATTATTATTTGTCAATGTCCGAGGGATATTCGGTTAGAAAATTTTTAATGGAATAACCATAAAACGCAATGCGTATGCGAATATTTTTACAATCGTTTGTTGCGGAGTGTTATCGCATGCGTTTAAAATTCGCCATTTAAGCCGCGTTGACACGGTTCAAGTGACTTACATAACTCACTTGAATGCAACTGAATTGAACGCTTTTTGAACGTGTAAACCTCCAATTCATCTGACTTGATTCATTTCACTTGAAAGAATCGCCAGTTGAACAAGCTTGAACTTTTTTGTTCAAGTCGAAAAATTCAAGATGGCCGGCACTAGGTGGACCGGGGTAAAGTCGCTGAAATTTGTTTTAGCTTATCAAAAATATCCATGTTTGTGGAACACAAAAAGTGTAGATTATAGAAATAGAGATTTGCGGGCAAGTGCGATTACTGCTTGTAAAATAACGAGATGAATCTTTCTCGGCGCCATTTTTCTTTACTGAAATGCCTACATGTCAAATGAAACGTGTAAAGTTTTTAAAGCGTTCAAGTGAGTTGTTCAAGTCACTTGAACCGTGTCAACGCGGCTTCCCAGCTTCCGCAAAAAAGGCCAATTTTAAAGTGCACATGCGATAACACTTTTTTGAAAGTCACTTTTATTAGTAGCTAGAAGCCTTTTAAAATCGACAGAGATAATTTTTAAGTGCTTCCCCCTTTTCCCCCCACTACCTTGCGTTAACAATTATTAAAAAAAGTTTCTAGAATTTTATAAAAAAAATACATCTTACCTTTCTAGGGAACAAAGCCTGCTTTCTATTAGGATGAATCGAACGCGAATGTGCACTAAAAGTGGTGGTAAGCTTTTTTAAGGGATGGACGTACGACAAACTATCCCCGGGGATAATTTCCATCGCCAAAACGCGCGCGAAGATGCTTTAATGCCAACCACCAGTATACGTTTGAACACGTTTAGTTTTCTTTATATAATCCCTTTGTCCCTAAAACGCGAAACAAATATAAAAATCGAGGCAAAAAATTGTTTTGCTCGGAAATACAGGTATGAATAAAAAATATTAGAGGGCTCTCGACGTAGCATTAGCATTAGAGAGCTTCCAAATTTTTAATTGGTGAAACGATGGGTGAGACGCATATAAACCTTACAGAGATGGGGCCGTGGGAGCCCCCCTTGAGCCAGTGGCGACGCCAGGATTTTTGGGATGGGTGAACAGGCACAAGCGGGCCCGATGATTTGAAGGTGAGCATTACCTAAATCACAAATTACTTCTAAAAAAAAAGATCGCCGCCTCCCTTACGCGCGCAGCTTCGTTCTCTTTATCTCTTATTACATCCTTCTATTTCCTAATTTTGGGTGGGCACCCGTGTTTGTAGGGTGGGCCAGTGCCCACCCTGGCGCCGCCGCTGATTCGGAACCCACGTTAAGCTGTAGGTACTCTCGGGAATAGCCCTGGCAGCAAACAAAAATATAAAATTCTAAATTTCTACGCAATTTTCCACATTAAGGTATACCTTTGATAACATTATTAGGAAGCTTAGACAATTCTGCATCATTTTGGTTTCAGGCTCATTAGCGTACCGACCTTGGTAAGTAGGTGAAGGGGCTCTTTACCAAAAAAATAAAATAAAACCAAGAGGAAGGAAAGTTTTTCGACAATAATAAATATTATTGTACCAATACAGCTACCATTTTGGCCCTTAAAAAATAATTATGTTCGAACTAACAATAATAATTTAATCCGAATGTAGCTACGCATAATAGGGCCACGGTTAACTCCGATGGACAATAATTATAATAATTATAAACACTCGTGCATTTCTGCGCCCCAGCCGATTGTGTCGTCCGTTAGCTCAAAGCAAGTGAAGACCCAACGTCCAACATGGTTTTAATATTCACCGTCGCTATGGTTACGTGACGTCAGTTACGCAAGCAGCATAACACTTTACAATATGATGAAGGGCAATTTAAAAATAGATCAGTCGTATGTACCAGAGTTTTAGCATTAGTTCGACTAACCTTAAGGTATTAATTTTGAGGCTTCGCGAAACTTAGTGTTATAGATATCGTTTTTACGTGCTTTACTGTGTGATTAAAAAGTTTTGTTTTTATTTTTCAGTTAATTCAGTAGTGTACGTACCTACTTAGTTGTGTGTTTTAAAAATGAACGGAATTAATGACATAGTTTGTAATTCAGTCGTTGGACAGATAAGGATAAGAGAGACGTTATATTACACGGGTTTTTTGTCAATGTTTGTTTAAGTACTCGCACTATAGCTAGCTCTTCACCATTTTTTAAGACCGCGAGCCGCCACTGTGGTAAGAGTGATTGAAGCTATTGAAAGTGTAATCATTTAATTTTCTGTAACTTCTAAACGACTTATCCGATTTAAGTAAACTTAAGATTGTTTGGAAGAGAAAGAGACTACTTTTAATTGTCGTATCTATTGGTACACGATAGTTTCTAAAAAAATTATTTTATTTCTCTGTTCCGGTATCGGATCACTTAATTGGCCTTCATGGTTGAAGAATTGTACCTTGTGTACTTCACCATCAAAGAAGGCTTTTGATTAAAGCTACAAGTAAAATTGCTTGCAAAAAAAAATTGCCTACTGTAAAGCGGCCTTTCCGAAAAATACTTCTCGTATTATTCATTTCCTGCTAATCACATCATTCTTCGAAAGTATGAAATCTTTGTTTAGGTTAATCTACTAATCAATTAATATCCATCAATATCAAATATTGGTTATTGCAAATGAATATTTCTAATTTTTTAATACTCAGTCAGAAGTATCAGATTGTGTTTTATAATTAAAATTATTATCTTACGATGTAACTACACAAGATGATAATAATTTTTATTTTCACGAAATGAGTATAGATTAGAAATAAGAGCTTTATCTAACTAAAAGATAACAAATCAGAGATATGTAGTATGTAAGGTAGTGTAATATACTCATCCGATTTAAACAATGAAATATTTATCAGTATCAAACATAATACCTTAATGTGCAAACGGCGTGTATACTATAGGGCGTAAACAAAAAGTTGGAAAAGAATACGTTTCATAATCTAGTTTAATATCATAATGTGTTTTAATTAATAATATCAACATGGCAACAACAAACAGAGTATACGTCTTGGCAGCCTTCTTTTTTTCTGCTATAGGTGCTGTATTTAACATAGTTTCTTTGGGTACCGAACAATGGATTACAGGTGACGCAACTTGGGTTAATGAGACTACTGGATCTATCAATAAAGTCAATTATGGATTATTTCAAGGAAATTATAACAGAATGATGCCTTTTTCAACTATTTATCAATTAACCAGTACGTACGTAGTAGTATATAAGAAAATGTATAGGTTCACACTGTTGTCAATGTTATATCTCTGATTGGTAAAAAATAACGAAATGTTTAATGTCTTTTTAATGCAGTTAACATTTTTTTTCTAACTGCTATCGACAGCTGACTGAGTGGATTTTATCAAGGGCGTCCAAGGTGCGTTATTCAGGGGAAAGAAGGACAAATTGGTCCCTGGTCCAAAGTAACTTCTAAAAAAAGTCCCCTGGCGTGTTGAAATGTCTCCACCTTCCCGAAATCACTTCTAAAAAACAACTAACTGTTTTTGGATCTCGATATTATAATACCAACAATGATATCTGGGGATAGGGCGAGGGGGGGAGGGCAACTGCCAATAAATAATAAATTTAGTACATAAAGGGCTCGTATGCAAAATATACTGCAAGCTGGGGAGAAGAGGGAGCATGCCCCCTATGGATACCCATGGGTTCAATGAAAATAAGGCTTAAAATATGTTCTTTATGGTTTCTTTAGTAATAGTTCAAGAGTCTTTTTTAAAAAAATCATCAACCTACGTTTTGTAGAAGCTCCAAAATAAGAAGGAAAAAATATTAACTTTACGTTATTAGATAAAGATGATTTAAACGCCATACCAAATTGATATCTTAGAGAGATATTTTAAAACTATGATAAAAAAAACATTAGAGAGACAATTTGAAACTGGAATATTAAAATTGTGATTTTAGATTTTTAGTGTTAGGTTTAGTATTAGTCTCTATAACGTGACCGATGTAAATACTGTGTTTGATTAACACCAAATAACTTAATTATCTAATTCCTGTTTGGTGCGCTCAACAAGGTCGTCGGTAAAATACTCTACTCTAAAACTGCACAGTTCGGTCCATCACACGGCCAGAGGCGCAATTAGCATTAGTTTTATGAGGAGTTTAGCAGTAACATTTGTGCGACAGAATGCAATACCTTATTTCTTAGATGTTAATTACTGAAGTATATAAATTTTAAAGTTCAAAAAGGAACTACATAGATGCAGCTAAAAAATGGATCACTGGTTATGTTCTTATATTAAATCAATTTGACAGAACCTTATGCCTAATTAATAGGCATTTAAGATATCAATAAATATAAAAAAATACAAAAATAAAATATCCCTACGAAACTAAAAGAAAACATCCATTTTTTTTATAGTAGGAATTTTTGTAATCGGTGGGCAATTTTGACCGCCTCTGTATGGTATTGACCGCCCATATGCGGTGCATACATCGGACACGCGGTAGCGGATGCACAATATTAGGCTAGGGTTTCAATAACGCGTATTGCCAGAGTAACGTTATTCATTGTACCCAAATTTTGTGTCTTTTTCACATAACGCGTTATTTGGATGCATGAAAAGACGTATCTATGAGATATACCAAGCTACAATAGAAATAACATTAAAAAAATAATCTGAAAACCCTAAATAAAAGGAAAGACTATAACACTGATCATGTACAGGCAAACTAAAGGATTGATAGCCAAAGTGAACTAAATTTTCATTAGAAGCAAGACTAATGATATCGCCCAAGACTGTAATTTTAAATGAACGTGTAGGTTCAGTCTAGACGTTGTCAAGGTGTTCGTTTATTTTTGTGCACGTAGAAAGTATATTATAAATTATTTTAAAAATATGTTTTTAGTTTAAGGATTCTCCAAAAATAATATTAATCATCGTATAGTCATTACATAAGGAAAATAGATTAAAATTATTACTCCGATCTGAAGTAAAATATAAATATGAATAATCTTTTACTAGATACAGTTGATTGTCACCTATCAACGCTTTGAAATAATAAATGATCACTTCTTTAATTGGAGTGTATATTAGGTAAGCTTGGGGAGGCGTCACTTTATTCAAACAAAAAGATTTATCACTCGCGAGAAACGTCTGAAACGCTGTATAAATACAGTGTGTTTATATAAGTTCTGCACAAACGAAAAACTGTTTCCGAGAAAATCAATGTTAATATCATTTGTACCACTGTTAACGATTGTCTCTGATTAGTTATTTATCATTTAGAACCTTTGTATAATCCAGCAATAGTAGTTTGTATAACAACAAGAGTGGATATGATGTCTATTTCTCACAAGGAAGTAAATTGAGCACGACCCTGTAGGCGAGCGGAGTGCTCAAACTTCTGAGTGCGATATGGACAATCCACTTGAGTTGAACAGTATATTTTGTCTACGTAAAAATGTTTTAAAAAAGTTTGCAGGCTACCGGGCTTGAACTCACGACCGTTGTGTCCAAAGTTCGACGCTTACCGTCTCGGCCACTGGATCATATTAAAAATTATGGTAAAATCAACTCAATAATTATGCTACATGAAATTAATTTCCTATGCACATTCAGCAGATTGCATTATTGATAAATCTATTATAGATGCATATATAATTTGTTATATTAAAAAAAATAAATAACATATTGTACCATATACTACATATAATTTAGTGTCTTAAAAAAGAAGGCTTAGCGTCAGTGAATACAATAAACTGTGATTGGTCAATATTTTATAAGGACGCCACAGAGAAATCTAATTTTTATAAGAATGTTGTCAACTTGAACGGCAGTAGAGTTTTGGACTTGCATTGTCTTTATTTGTTTTGAATCACTACGTTTCATGTTGTCAACTAATGGGAAATTTCCGGATTCGTGAGAACAAAGCACAGAGGAATGATAGGTGGGCTCTCCAAAGCAAAAAGAGACATTTTTACGCACAGTGTTTTAGGCGTAGAATATTCATTAGGATCACTTCTGGTTGTGATAAAAAAATATTTTTTCAGTATTGTGTGCATTTAAAATGGAAAATGTTATTTGTAAAGGTTGCAACACTGTTCAGCACTGGCAGTAACAGTATACAATTTTGCCGTACAGTTAACTGGAATAGCCTACTCTTCTCGCCACTTAAGTGTAAAGGAAACAGCAAATATCCGTGTGGGAGTAGAAAATTAGTACATTTTTAAACAATCTACTGAAAATGACGTAGATGTATTAATAATAACGTATGACGTTTTCAGTGACATGCAGTTTTAAAAACAACATTTGCGCACAAATGTGTGGCACCAATGCTGAAGCTCGAAAAGCTCTTTTGGACGACGTATATAATAATGTAGCGATTCCTAGTGACCCATATAGCACATGTCCACAGGTCGTCAGGAACACTTACTATTTAAAATCCTTTGAAGACAGAGCAATATACGCGGAGGCCAATCATTATGGTAAGAATATGGCTGATTGTGTATACAGGGTGTTACAAATTCGACATATCTGAATCTCGGAAACCACAGGAGTTAGAGAAACGGTTAAATGGGGGCAAAGTTGTGCAATTCGGTGCTGATTATAATGCCGCTTTAAAAGTTTTCAAATTCCGAATACTTCCGAATTTATTCGAAAAAAACCGAAATTTTACAAAATCGTTTTTATTTTTTCCTGAGCTCATTCGACTAGCTATTTAAAAATAAATGACACTTTGTCATTGCCACTTTTTCTCCTCTACAAAATTACGTTACTAAACTAAAGATCCGCCATTTCCTCTCTGAGCGGCCATCATCAACTTTACTTTTTTAAATACGGACCTGGATTTTTTTAAACCGATTTTTAAACCATCCTACCCTCAAAATGTAATGGCGATACTATTTTCTTATAATGATGAATTGTCCTTGCTTATTTTTTTAAATTCATATTTTTTAAAATTGCATTTGGTAGGATAAAGAGAAGATCCGTTGAAAGGCCTGTCGCCAAAATTGGAAGAAAAATCGATCGTTTTATTGAGCAAAACGTCGATCTCTTTGAACATTTAGAAAATTAGGATTTATAATTAGTAAATTTACACTTATTAGAAAATTTTTATAAAATAAATTATATTACTTATGTATGAATGTTTTAAATAAAATAAAGTTTTTAATTAATATTGTAATTCGTTGCCAGGACCAGACTGACAAGAAATAAGAGAAAGTAAAATCGCCATTACATTTTGAGGGTAGGAGGGTTTAAAAATCGGTTTAAAAAAATCTAGGTCCGTATTTAAAAAAGTAAAGTTGGTGATGGCCGCTCGGAGACGAAACGGCGGATTTTTAGTTTAGTAACGTCATTTTGTAGAGGGGAAAAAGTGGCAATGACAAAGTTTCCGGAAAAAATACAGACGATTTTTTAAAATTTCGGTTTTTTTCGAATAAAATCGGAAGTATTCGGAATTTGAAAACTTTTAAACCAGCATTATAATCAGCACCGAATTGCACAACTTTGCCCCCATTTAACAGTTTCTCTAACTCCTATGGTTTCCGAGATTCCAATGCTGGTATGTCGAATTTGTAACACCCTATATAACAAATTAGATGTTTAAATTATTCTCAGGAACTAAAGGGGATATCGCAATAATACAAAATATAAAAAGTTTCTTGGTATTCTATTTCGAAAAATTCAGTAAAATTGGGAGAGGGTAAAAAAAATGTATGCCCGGTAGCTGTATTTAAAAATCCTACTTATTTTTTGATCGGGTGTATACTTTTTGATAGAATAATACTAACACAGTAGTTCTATCAGAAAAATTTGTAAAAGCAGTTGAAGTACTTTTCACGCTCTTTCGTGTCCTTTCAGCAAAATGGTAATTACTTTAATAAATATTGTAAGATTCTTAAAAGGAGCCAAAGTCAGATTGATTTAAATTCGGAATAATTTTGGAGAACATAAAATCTTGTTAAATGAGGTATGATTGAAACATTGCTTATTGGTTTATGTCATTCGATTTATACTATGTCGATAGGGAATTCAAAATGACCAATCTATGCATTTTTGGAGATAACTCCAAATTCAAATTGCATATTGTCCAGCAAAGATAAGAACTAAACTAATATTTTTTTTCCGAGGGCCCGTCCGTGCGCCGGATGCACTTAGGCTAGGTTTAGCCCATTGTGCTTACCCTGTTTGGTTGTTACACCCACTCCGTGATCCCAGTTCCCTGCACTAGTTTGTGTAGGTCAACTAGGAGGAGGGTAAGGATGTCCTCTGGTTCCAGTTTTGGTTGCCCGAGTATTCGTTGCCTCTTCCGATCTAGTGACTCGCAATGGCAAACTATGTGCTGTACAGTTTCCCTGTTTTGTCCGCAAAATCTGCAGTCAAGGTCTCCATTGTACAGTTGCATCCTGTGTAGATGGTTCTTGACATCCATGTGTCCTGTCAGAATTCCCGTAACGGTTCTCAGCTGGTTTCTGTTAATTTAAACTGTATCGTAAGTCTTGGGTCTGGATCCCCAATGAAGCTTTTGCTGTGGTCTAATCCCTGTCTGTTACTTCAGTGGATTTTGTGTTCACTCCTAAACCATCGCTTCATGGCATCTCGTGGTGCGTACCTTGGTACTCCGAGTGGCGGTTCTGGACCAATAAATGTATTTTCTGAGCCTTTCCTTGGAAGTTTATCGGCTTTCTCATTTCCTGTAATACCTTCGTGTCCTGGTACCCACTGCAATATTACTTTGTTTACTTTTGCCAGGGCCTCCAGTTCCTATTGACATTTCCATACCAGTCTACCGCTTATTGAGGTAACTCCTCCTATTGTTGTCGTACGCACATTGCAATATGGCGTAAATTTCTGTTTGGAACACTGTGAGAGACTTTCCCAGAGAGAAAAATGCATTTTTCTCTGGTACTACTCCGTGTATCCCCGCTTCGGTACCCTCTTTGGTTTTGGAGCCGTCTGTGTACCAGATTATGCCCCAGGAGTAGTTTCTGGTGTTTTGTTTTTCCATACGTTTCGTTCATCAATTACGACCTCATACGGTATGTCATAGCGAAACCTTGGATTTATGTGGTCTGATCTCATTTCTAACTCAGGTCCACCTATAGTCTCGCTTAAAAGTTATTGTCCAGTTCCCTGCCTACCTAAGAGCGGCGTGGAACTCTGTAGTCTATAGAATCCCATTCTTGCCTTTCCTTTTATCACCAAGTGAAGGAAGGCCTAGGATGATCTCCATTGCACTAAATTTATTTATTAATATAAATGAATATTAAACTTATTTATTAATATTATAATTATTTATCTGTTATTTTATTAGCCCGAGCGACCCTGTTTATATAGTTCTTGTAAATGTACATGGTTTTATTACAGCTTATGTCGACAAACTTTATTGCAGGTAAATGGTCAACAAATAGCGTAAAAAATACTTTAAAATCGTTTCTAACTTAATAATAAACTTTATTTTTAGTTGAACATAGTGATTTTATCAACGCAGGAGTTTGGCTTTGTACATTGATTTTTATAATTTTGGCGGCTCTGATAGGACTTTCAGCTTCAGTTCTGGCATTGTATAATACAGTTACAAATCCTATACAGTTCTTTTTAAGGTAAGATAGTAATATATCATAATTTTAAAAGACGCAGCGCCAGAAAGAAATGAAATTAAACACAATTATAAAAATAGATATAGTTCATCCAATTACTGGCCGTATGCACGTCACAACTCGTAAATACATAATCATAACAGAAACAAAAATTTAAGTAGGCCTGTTATTAATTAAAAAGTTTTGTCAATTTACGTAAAATTCGTTTTGACAACTTTGGGCACAGACAGAACTTTAATTTTACCTGTTAAAAGTAATTTAAAAGCAAAAAATAGTTAATTGGAACATATTTTTGAAAATATGTCTCATTATTCAGCAAAGGAAGAAATGCTCATTTTAAAGTTTAAATAAATCCAGATAGAATTAAAAAATGCACGATTTAATCAACGACATGACTCGAATCAAAAATTACGGCAGAAGCTGTGACGTGCATCCAGCCAGTAATTGTACGAACTTTACCAATGCAAAGTTTCGTTGGGTTTAGTGCCCAAGTTCTCGGTTTTGTGTCAGTTAATATTAATCTTACTGCACTTTCCAAACTTAGCTTGCTTATTTGTAATATGATTTAGTTTCAATTTTCTTATTCGTAGACAGTTTTGATTTTTTTATTTAGTTAATTTTAGAGTTCCTTACAAAATGTGATGAACTTCGTGTATTTTATGCACTAAGGCCAGGTTCGGCCAATTGTGCTCACCCTGTTTAATTTCCACACCAACTCAGTGATCCCTGTTCCTTGCTCTTTGTTTAGGTCAGCTCGGGAGAGGGTGAAAATGTCCTCTGGTTTCAGTTTTGCTTGCCCGAGTAATCTTTTGATCTGATGTGACTCGCAATGGCAAACCATGGGCTGTATTGTTTCCCTAACTTGTTCGCATAATCTACAGTTAAGGAATCCACTGTATTCTGTGCAGATGATTCTTGATAGCTATATGTCCTGTCAGAATTCCTGTAATAGTTGTCAGCTGATTCCTGTTCATTTGAAGCAGCTATCTCGGGTCTGGATCCCCAATGAAATATTGGCTGTGGTGTTATCCCTATCTGTTGTTCCAGTAAATTTAGTATCCATTTCTGATCCATCGCTTTATGGCATCTCGTCTGTGCACCTTGCAACTCCGAGTGAAAAACTCTGTGTATGTCCGTCACCTAAAATTTAATATAGTTATCGTTAATAATGAAGTAAGGAAAGACATGATCAAAGTAGGAAGATTTCAATTCGAAATTTCAGGGGTAGTCAATTTTCAAAGGAGCGGTCAATTTTTTTCAGTACAAATATGTTGCAAAAAAGCTAAATACCACCGTTTGGACTGCCAGTGTTATGAGCGCCTATTGCCGACAGGACTGTACTAAACATGAGGAGGAGTTATAAATATATAATATACAGAGTCTTTTAATAGTGCGATAAAGTCATTGTGGCTATAGATTCAAAAAATATATAGAAAATACCTGTTTTTGAATCCAACTTGTACATTTTGAAATTTGGAAAAGAAAAATTTCTTAAGCAGATTGATCTTTTTATTACTAATGTATTTTTTTTGTCGACGATTCGGTAGTTTGGTTTCTACCTTCTTCAGAGCTACAACAAGATAAATGGACAATAATTGTAATGTAAATTGAGTTAGTAATATCCCACCAACCCTTTAATTTAAGTCAATAATCTGTTATTTTTTTAATATTTTTAGTGTGAAAAGTTTATTTTACTACAATGCTGCCGCATTCTGTTGTACAGTACTATACTTGGTGTTATGGGGTACTATATACAACATAACAATATTCCATAATGTAGGAATATACGATACATTGGTGGGCAATATCGATTCTGATAAGAAAGCATTTTTAGGATATTCATATTGGTACGTATTAAAATGGTATAATGTTTTTTAAATTCTTCTTGAGGCGAAAATCCTAATTTTGTACAAAAAATAATACCGCTTTCAATCAAGTCGTTGATATGGCTTTCGTCAATTCGAATAGGAAATTAGTTGTACTCGATATAATTTGAACTGCGTCTATGATATTAAAAAGAGTCTTTTTCTAATGTTTCCGTTACAATTTTCAATTTGTAAAAAATAAGGAGCAAATAAAGTCAAATGAGTAGCCGTTTATACAAACCTAGAGCTTTTGCTTTATTCTTGTTATTTATGGTTTGATCTGTAATTATATCATCTAACACTTCAAGAATAACCTCAAAAGAAATATGTACTGCTTTAATGTAAGTTAAATAAGCTGCACACATTTTTGTCTACCAAGGTTTCCCAACTTTTGATGTTTAAGGTATTTTTGGGTAACTTCCCTCATTATTCCGCCCCTGATTGAGATATTCTCTATTTATACACATTTTATTTTTAGGATAAGTTTAATACCATTGGCATTTTACACTGGTAGTATAGGAATACTCTACTTGAGAGAATACTTAAATGCAAGAGATCCCAAGCAGCAGCGGGTTGATCTCGATGTAACTGCAACAGATCAAAGTTTATTTTTGTTTTAAAGTTTATGTGCCTACCCATTTATGTATCAAAGATGTTATAAAAATGGTTTATTATTTTTAAACCCATAAATCCTCACACGAAAACAAAGTATAGAATAATAACAGCAGGGCCCGCTCTAGCAATAACGCCGCCCTGGGCAAAACAAGAAATTGCCGCCTTTTTCATCCCTTCTTCGTTTTATACCTACCACAACAGCAAATTGTCTGTCTATTTCTCGCCGCTCGCCGGCTTGTCCTTTGCTGCGACGCCGCCATGACCAAAAAAAAGTATCGGTGCCGGTGCCGGCGTTGTTCGTGCTTTGTCGCGGAATTGCTTGATATTATTATAATATTAAAAAGAAAAGGGATCCGTCGAAATTGTCACTGTTTTAAAAATAAGACGGCACGGCAAAACAAAGGAAATTAAATTTGTTAACTGGGAATTGGAATGGTTCAAACTTCATATATACGTAGGAACGTAGGTAGGCAAAACGGGGATTTATGGTGTTTTTTTGGATTTTTCATGCCGCTCTTCCAACTTGCCGCCCTGGGCAGGGGCCCAGGTGGCCGCCCCCTAGAGCGGGCCCTGAATAACAGTAGTGTATTCACGCGTTATCGCACGGTATCAAACAGCGCCTTGAGGTACTTTTCCCGCCACGGTAGGTAGTCGCTGGCGACTAGCGACCGTGGAGGAAATCCTACCTTTAGTGAAAATCTATCCAGGAGCGGCGTGTGTGACTTCCGATAAGGCTCAATTTTATACCTATACGGTTTAAACCGAAGAATAATTCGAAAATCGTAGAAATGTCAGAAATGGACTATTTATAATGTGGGATTGACAGCAAAGCTCAATATAAAAGTAATTAACCTGGTCATAACTTTATGTTATGTTTGAAGGTTGGAGACAATGACGTTTCTTGACCGGCAGTAGAGTTTTGGACTTTGTCTTTATTTGTTTTGAATTACTACGTTTCAACTGGTCCGTCCAGGTGAATACTCAAAAATAGTCATTTTATAATGTAGGATTGACAGCAAAGTTCGAGTTAAAAGTGATTTACCTGGTCATAACTTAATATAATGTAACATAACATAATAAGTTATGATCAGGTTGATTACTCTTAAATTGAACTTCGCAGTCAATCCCATTATATAAATCGACCATTTCTAAGATTTTAGAATTATTCTTCGATTTTTTACATGTTACATGTTAATGTTTATTTTAAGGGGGTACAACAAGTACAATTAGAGTGTCATGTATTTATCTCTAGATAATGGAAGGAACCACCTATTTATATATGCACATAATACCCCATTTCTATAACACTTTGTATGAAATTAAATTTTATTTGCAAGTTACAACTAACCATGACTATTTTTACTTGTTTGTTAATTTTTAATTCTTTCAAATAATATTTTTTTTTGTATTGACACAAATAATTGGAAATTTCCTTTCAAATTCGTCACTGTTTTCCTTTTAGAATAAATAATTTCGAAAATTGTATATACAATATCTCCACGGATAGAGGTAACAACAGGACAAGCGATTCAAAAATTTCATTGGTTCAAAAATATATTTTTGGTGGGCTTTATTTTTATAAAAATTGTAAAAAATATAGCAAAAATATAACCTAACATTTTTATAAAAGTAAAATTTTAAAAAACATTTTTTTTTTAATTGCATAGTTTTTTCGAAAAATTGGAATACGTTTCAAACTTCAATATCATTATTCTTCTTAATACATTTTCCGAATTATTTATAGTGTGTTATGAAACAAATTTTGCATACTAATAAAATTAATTACCCAATAGTCAGTTTTCTAAAATATTCATAATTACAATTACAGACAAATTTGATTCAGACAAATTGCATTAATTCTCTTAAAGAGCACTTACAATTTTTTTAGTGAACTATTAATTTAAATAGAGACATTTAAAGTAAACATTTTGACTGATAGAGGGAGTTTTAAGCCATAAAAAGTAATTTTTTTTTATCTATGCCAATAATTTATACGAGTGCCCCTAAAAACTGACTAATAAACACTGGCAATGCCTTCTTGATTGTCGGAGGCTACGACACTGGGAATTTACTATATTATTAATATCATTATCGGTCCTGTAATTAGTTTGCTAGGAAAAGTATACTAGAAAAAGCATTGACGTTTTGTGTAGCACATATGAACAAACATTATTTTGTAAAATATTGTAAAAAATAAAATAGTGATTTAGGAAGATTTATTTAATTAATCATTTTATGAATTGAAGCAGAAATCCCAGTGGGGTAAGCAATTCCGCTTTGTATCCTAGCAATGCTTTGGTTTAATACTAAAAAAAGCTTGACTCTAATGATGCAGAACAGCAACTTTAACCTTAGTATATACAGGGTGCTACAAATTTGTGTGAGTACAAGGGGATCTCGAAAACAATAAGAGATCGAAAATGGTTAAATTCAGGCAAAGTTGCGTATTTTGGGGTAAATAATTTGGTGAAGAAAAATTGTAAGTATTCCAAACGCTTTCGGAGATATCCGAAAAAAACGAAATTTCTATTTTTCGCGCCTTTAATTTTGAATTGGGAAAAAAACAAAAACACTTTTTCACAGCCGTTTTTTAGGTTCTACAAGATAGCCTTATTAGTTTTCAAATTCGACGTTTCGTTCTTTAGATACTAACCTCAAGTCAATTTTTTTAAATACGGACCTGGAAATTTAAGCACAGTTTTAGGGACTTTTAGGCTTTATAAATTTGATGTTATTTAAAGATTTTTAACGTCATCTAATAACAAATTTTTTAAATTATATTTTTATATCATTACGGTCCTAAGCATTTAGAGCCAAACTTAAAAAAAAAAGATTCCTGATTTGAAAAATCCGTCCATTTTTACTTAAAGAGGCCTGATATTTGATATTTTGTTAAAAAAAAGACCCAAAGTCTCGGCCTCAAATATCTTTCTGTTTCAAGTCCTTAAAACTGTTTTTAAAAATCCAGGTCCATATTTAAAAAAATTGATTTGAGATTGGAAAGAACTAAACGTCGAATTTGAAAAACATTAACGCTATCTTGTAAAACATTAGAAAGAGTTTTCTTCCCAAGTCAAAAATGAAGGAGCCAAAAATTAAAAACCAATACTAAAAATTTCGGTTTTTTTCGAATATCTTCGAAGGTATTCGGAATATTGGCAATTTTCTTTCACCAAATTATTAAGCCCCAAAATATGCAACTTTGCCTCAATTTAACCATCTTCGTATCTCTTACCATTTCGAGATCCCCTTGTACGCACACAAATTTGTAGCACCCTGTATTTATGTATTTTATTTCCAACTAGCAGGAAATGAAAACAAATCCACTTGGACACTCGACCTGAACAGGGTCGTTTTCAACAGTGTATATTACTTATATGGTTGCACGATTTAAGGAGCCAATACGTCAAGCACAGCACTCTGCAAATCCAAAATGCCAAAATCGAAATAAGTTATATATAAATAATAGAACAATATGTTGTGCGTAATAAAGCTACAATCTAGTCGGAAACGTATTTATTCACGTTAATGCAGTTCTATACCGATGCGATCGCATAGAGCGTGTCATGGTTAGGGTTCTGTTTACTATGTCGCTGCCAGTTGAAAATAAATACACATGTTCAAACATTTTGCCAGTGCATTAAATGAGGCTGGGCGATATTGACAATCTACTATTGAATATCGATATTTAAAAAACATCTAAATAGTCGGTATATCGATAAATTGACTATATCGAAATGTAAAAAGTAGGGTAAACCCGGTAGAGATGGCGCACATTTTTTCAAAATCGCACAAAAAATCAGATTTACAATTTTTAGGTAGGAATTATTTTTTATATGATTATACTGAGTAAAATAAAAGTAGATGATACAAAAAACAAAGCTTAATTTAATTTTAATGACCATAAAATGTATTTTAAAAAAAGCAGAAAAAAACCATCTCACCCCATGGGTATGGGTGAGATGGCGTAAACCTCGGCGTAAACACATAATGTAAAAAAAACATTTTTTTTGCGAAAAATAAAAGTAGAGGATACGAAAAAAATTCATTTAATTTAACTGAACAAGACATGGTTCTCTTTTTTTCCAAATAAGAGAAAAGTCCATCTCTGGTTGAGATGGCGCTCACACAAAATATAAAAAAAAATAACTAAATATTCAAATTGTCTCGTGCAACATCGCAAGCAACAGTTCGAAAACTTTGTGCAACTTTTATGAAGCCATTTGTTGCAAAAAACGCACTGCAGCCAGTCTTCTTGACTTCTAGTGGTTTTGTAGGTATCCCCACAGCCAACACACTCAGTTCTCTCTCTATTATAGATCCTGGCATTTTTAAGATCCTGGTATACTTTTTCCCTTTTTTCTTTTCCTTTTGTATCAACAGTTTATTTTTTAGTTTTGCTTAGGCTGACCAGAAATTTTTGAAACCAAAAGAGTACACATTTTCTTTCTTTCTTTCCGTCTTGAAAAATGCGGCGCAGGCAAATTTTTTTTAGGTGCCACGCCCTTTTTTGGACTATCAAAACCTAGAAATTTAATAGTGAAAAGCGAAAGTTAATCACTAAAGGCACCTCGAAAAGATTTCGCAAGGCTCGAAAACAATACATTTAGTTGTAAAACGGAAAAAGAGAACTTTTACCTAAATTTTAACAAAAAAAGAGCAAAGAGTACTGGAGTGATAAATAGAGAACTGTTCTCTTAAAAAGAGTACGTCTGGTCAGCCTACTGCTAGCGGTGTATCGCTTTCTGAAGAAGAGTCGCTGTAGCTTCTTACTTTTTCCGCCTGGCTGATTTTTTTTTATTTCTCGTAGCTTCCTCTCGTGTTTTTGTGGAACAATTTAACTTTGTTTTCTGCTGGAGTTTTCTTTTTTAACATATTTTCGGGAGATGTAAATATCTCAGCAAGCTGCAAGCTAATTATTTTAGCAGTTTAATCTAATAGATTGGGTAAGACGGCGCACCAACATAGGGTGATATGGCGCGCGTCATCTAACCCAACTTGCGTTGGGTGAGATGGCTCGGTCACGTACTCGGGAACAAATAAAAATGTGAATGATTTTAAGGTTAGAAAACAAACTGTATTTTCATTTCAAAGCGACAATGTTACAACTAGTAAAAATTTTGGCTAGTTTCACACCCAAATTATTAAATTACGTATTATCTAGAAAAAAAAGGACATGCCTGAAATATATAAAGGAAAATTAAAATAACTTAACTTCAAATGATGGGCGCGAGGTGAACGGTATAGAGGTTTACTTACAAATGAAGGTATCTAGCGATGGCCACGTCGCCAAAGGTAATGGGTTCCTTGGGGAACAGGTAGACAATGACAGGCTGTTTCGTCCTTGTTAGGACTCATCAGAAAGTCATAACTTGTAAGCAGTTCCCAATACAGCGAAACTATGCTTTCAAGATATTTTTAAGAACAAATATATGATGAAACCCTAGTATCGCCATCTGTAGGAATCAACTCGATGCAAAAAATAGCCATTAGACGTGAAAACGTAAAACTAACAATAAACCAAGTACGGTAGGCTAACGCATCTAGTATAGGAAACGTTTTTTGTGCATCCCTACACTTTTTCTACGGGTTTGTAGATTTAAATATAGATCGCGCTCCAGTAGTCCACTGGGGTGCCAAACTAATCTAATAAAAACACGCAAAAGAAGGTACCGCCGTCACAACAAAACCAGCAAATGGGAAACACAGGACAGCCTCCATTCGACATGCTCCGCCCTGACTGATCTCTCGAGACTGGTCGCACGATAAAAATAAAAGAATTGCGCGGTTAATAGGATGACGTTCATGCCTTCTCGCCTCATGTGTTTAACCTTGCAGCTTTCCCGCCTTCTTTTTAATTCAAAAATCAAATCTTTTACTTCCTTTCATTGGTATTATTTAAGTAATATTAAAAAAACTGCTTTGGTACTTTACACCCTGTAATAATGCATATAACCGCGAAATGCACTTTCCCATGAGTCACGAACATACCCGGAATCGCACGACCTTACCTGACCATTCGATTTTTTACCTGGCTCGCATTCACGCGAACAACATACCTGACTATTTGACTTTTAGAAGAACCGCGGATACTGCTTTCATCTCTCGCTGATCTTAACCCAAATTCAGCTGGAACCCGATAGACACGTCTTTACTTCGAAATAACTCGTTTTTCTTAACTGAAAATCGATTTATATTGATTTAATTACGGGGTTTTCGTCTAGTGATCAGTGAAAACAAGTGAATTTTGACTTTCCGATACCATTTTTTGTGATAAAAACAAAAAAAGTGTCTGAAAACAAAATTAAGTGTCGAAGTATCCCAAGGCAACGTGACCAAGTGAAATGTAGGACATGTCCTGAGACTCGAATTTCACCAAATAACATAATCTAATTGGCGGTCTTTTAAAGTTAAAAAATTCAAAGTTACAAGAAAGACTTGAACGTTGGGTTAAGCGAGAAACCCCGAAGCAAGGATCTTTGGTTCAGTGGTTCTGTTTGTACTTGACCGTTTCAAATTTGAACCGGAACGGCGAACGTAACAAATCCAAGGTTTATGTTTGTAGTGTTCAGTGCTGTTGTGTTGGCTTAGGTCTTTTTGGATATATCATGGATTAATTATTGTGAACATGAAAATTTCGGTAAGTTTACGTGCAATACTATAAAAATAGTAATTATTTAATATACCAATTCGTAATTACCTTTCGGACAAAATAATAAGAAAAAAAAGTTTTTCTCACACTACTTAGTAAATGTCATAAACTTTTAGCTTTATCTAATGAAAAATATATTTCTTAATAATACTGAGCGTTATTGAGTTAGGAACGTTTCTCAATATAAAGGGATAATGTTGAGACGGAAAAAGTTTCCGTTTCAACATAAACTTGAGGTACCTACTTTAGGGAAACTTAACATTATTGAGATTCTCTCTTTGGAATCAACTACAGCAAAAACCTTGAAAAACTTAGTGCGTAGAGATTAGGGAAGTCAATCCCGAAAGATTTTTCTTAATCCCGGAATCCCGGGATTAGATGTACATACCGAAAAAAATCAGCTAACAAGCAAAAACTTTTATTGCATTAATTTAAAACACAAAATTTAACAAAAAAAGCTCTTAAACAAACTTAAAGAAGTATGTTTTTAAGTTTATAAATTTTTAAAAAATCCCGCAAAATATTTTAGTGTGTCGAAAGCCCATATTTATAGGATTCCTTACCAGTGGCGGCTCGTCAGGTGAAGTAGGTGAAGGGGATCTTCACGAAAAAAAAATAAAACCAGGAGGAAAGTTTTTCGACAATATTAAATATTAATGTACCAATACAGCTACCATTTTAGCCCTTAAAAAATAATTATGTTCGATTTAATAATATTAATTTAATCCGAATGTAGCTATGCATAATAGGGCCACGGTTAACTCCGATGGACAATAATTATAAACACTCGTGCATTTTGGCGCGCCTCAGCCGACCGTATCCGTTAGCTCAAAGCAAGTGAAGACCCAACACCCAACATGGCTTTGATTTTCACCGTTGCTATGGTTACGTGACGTGAGTCGCGCAAACAGTATGTAACAATTTGAATTATGATGAAGGGCAATTTAAAAATAGATCAGTCGTATGCACCATTGTTTTAGCACTGGTTCGCCTTCCCTTAAGGTATTTATTTTGAGGCTTCGCGAAACTTACGGTTATAGATATCGTTTTTACGTGATTTACTGTGTGATTAAAAAGTTTTGTTTTTATTTTTCAGTAGTGTATGTACCTACTTAGTTTAATATTTATTGTATGTTTTAAAAATGAACCCAGTTAATGACAGTTTGTAATTTGTTGGAAACTTCATTCAGTCGTTGGGCAGATGAGGATAAGAGAGACGTTTTGTTACACGGGTTTTAAGTCAATGTTTGTTTAAGTACCCGCACTATACCTAGCTCTTCACTATTTTTTAAGACCGCGAGCCGCCACTGTTATTTACTCGAGGAAAATCTCAGATATCTCAAAACTTGACATTGATTGTTATTGACACTTCCTTGAGGAATCCTTAAGGATTAATTTTTGTCTATAAATACGGACATTATGGCCGTTCTTCCTTGAGGAAGCATCGACATTTAAGGAAGCCTCACGACATCCTTAGTAGAGATGTAACTCATTTAAGAACTTATTATTTTAATGTAAATAATTCGAACACAGTCTACTCCACTCTTTCCATTAAAATATCCCCCCACTGAGACATGCACTACTTCCACAAAAAAAACTATTATTTTAATAAAAATACTAAATAATTATTTATATTTAAAATAAGGAATACTATTTCTACAGTTCATATTGTAGGAATTAAATTGCTCTTAAGCAATAGTCAATACCTGTAATCTAAGTAATCAGTAATCACTATTTAAAATAACTACTGTCTGGCGTTGATCTTAATTATTGATAACACCTCTAACAATTATTATTCTTTTGCTTATAGGCGAGGTTAAAAAAAATTAAGTATAATAAATATATTTTTAAAAACAGGTTCCTTTTACTACCTTCATACAATAATTTAAAATATTTGTTAGAACATAAGCCTAGACGATTGTGGTTATCATTAAACTATTAACAATTATTTTGTGCAAATTGTAGTTGTTGCACCCTTACTAAGGGGTAAAACTCTACCCCAAGATAGTTGCAACGTAATAAAATCCGCCTGGACAGGGCCAAGCAAAATCAGTGTTAGGAGACAAAGTTTTAACAGGAACAGGCATTTTTATTGGCCTGATGTGTGTATACAGGGTGATTCCTAAGTTGATATTTCTTTTTAAGCTGTGTAGAAGGCATTAAAATAAACAACATTTTCAAATGCCTTTTTTCAAAAAACTTAAAAATAAGCGAGATAGAGAAGTAAAAAATCTAAGTGCGGGCCTGCTCATCAAAACGTAGCCTGCTATACTTTATGGTATTTGTCTTATTAGTCATGCAATCTACGGGTCGGTGGTCAGTTATTTGGCAATACGCTGCGGTGTTTTTCTGAAGCAAGTTAATTTTAAATTGGTGAAACGTAAAAATGTTAAAATTTGAAAACAATGAACTAGTAAAAAATCGAACTGTTTCAGCCTTTACTTGATGAAAATTCATAATAATATTATAAAATAAAACACTAGTGGTTTGTAATTTTCACATTTATATTGTCAACATGACACGTGTTTCGCTGTCACAGCAGCTTCGTCAAATATCGGTAACCATTATTTGGACATCTTGCAGGTTTGCACAAGGGGGTTGATGCTGTCTCAGTGCCCTACCAATTATATCCCATAAGTGCTCTATAGGGTTCAAATCGGGACTGAACGGTGGCCAATTTAGAGTTCGAATATTTACTTCGTGTAAATATTCATTGACGATGCGCGCTACATGACGTCTTGCGTTAAAAAATTATTTCCAATGTACGGAGCGAAAGGGACGATGTGCTCAGACAAAATATCACTGATATACCATTCGCTATGATTTATTATAGATTACCTTGTTTGTTAAACCAAATAAGTATCCAGTACAATTGTGATTTATTGAAGAAAAACATGTTCTGGTATAACACAGTGTATTTTCTTGCTGGTATTAGAGATATTAAAAAACAAAATGTTTAGAAAACATTAGGTTACAGTATGATTTCATCATGCGTCCATTATTGTTGCTAATGCTCCCTACAGGGCGTCTCAAATTTAAGGTTAAAAACTATTCTCATCTTTGCACCCTGTTTAAGCCTAAAAGTAAAATCCGAATAAAAAATTCTATACAGTGCAAATACCAAAAAAAAAGTTCAAATTTTTTTTACCGAAATCGATTTATCACTTCGCGAGAAAATAAACTTTGAAATTAAGCATAATTTTTGGTTGTGCGTTATTTTTGCGGCTACGTGTATTCTTAGGGTTTTCATTGGCTTATATCATTTTCTTAGAACTTTTTTTCTGCATCAAAATAATTTTTCGACAACCACATAGATACTATATTTATTATTCACTTAGTTAGGATATTAGGAACACATTTTCACTCCTATTTCACGTACCCTAAAAGACAAAGTAAACTATTATAAAAATTATATCAAGTTACAACAGTAATTTGCACTTAAACTTAGGTAGTTAACGATATGATGAAAATCGCATGCTTTTTATGTGTCAACAGTTGTGGTACGCCAAGCATGGGATCCGCGGTTGTCTAAAATTATGAATTTTTTTATAAGTGGCATAGTAATTTAATTATAGTGACATGGCATAAACGACTGAATAAACTCAAAAGAGACATTGCCCTTTTAAATTATATTCGTGAATCATCAATAATATTATGCAGTTACAGTGATGGACAATGTGTGACAAAATTTAAGCTCAATTATTATTTAAAACAAAATAATATTTAAGCTATGATCAGATGATATACAGCGTGATCAGTTAAGGGTACGGAGCGGCCATATCTCGGAAACTACTGGTCATAGAAATTCAGGAAAAAAAAATGATAACTAAAGTGGCTATGAAAAAATCCTGGAAATAATATAGTAATGCTAATGTCAGAAACAGTCCAGGTCCACCTTGACAAAAAATAGTGAAATTTCAGGACTATTAGGTTCAATTTTCCTCTTAAACCAAAGTTTAAACCGAAGAATAATTCTATCGTAGAGCTATCAGAAATGGTCGATTTATAATGTGAGATTGATAGCAAAGTTCAATTTAAGGGTAGTCAACATGGTCATAACTTGTTATGGTATTGGTGTCTGTTTGAAGGTTGACGAGAATGATATTTCTTAAATGACAGAAGAATTTTGGACTTGCATTGTCTTTATTTGTTTTCGAATCATAACGTTTCAACTGGTAAGGATCGCAGTGGTCTTCAGGTGAATACTGACATGCAAGTCCAAAGCTATTTAATAAATCCACCGGGCATTGGCCAGAAGAAATTCCGATACAAATTTGATACATACAGCGTGATCACTTACGGGTACGGACAACAACTCCTAAAATAGTTGTTGGTACGGAGCGGCCATATCACGGAAACTGCTGGTCAGAGAAATTCAGGAAAAAAAAATGATAACTAAAGTGGCCATGAGAAAAGCCTGGAAATAATTTTTAAGTTCCGCATTTTGCCGCAAGAGGGCGCAATTAAGAAGTCAATTTTAAAATTTTACATATCTCCGAAAATCCCACATTAAGGTATATCTTTGATAACACCATTAAAAAGCTTGGCCAATCATCCATCATTTTGGTCTTATGCTCATTGGCGTACCGACTTTAATAAGAGGGGGGGGGGGGGGCGAAGTTGTTGAAAGTGTAATCATTTACATCGCTGTAACTTATAAACGATTTATCCGATTTTAGCAAACTAAAGACTGTTTGGAAGAGAAATGTATGCACTTTCACCAATCGTATTTAGTTGTCCATAATAGTTCGCAAAAAAATACTAGAGGGCGCAATTTGTAATGATAACACATTTTTTGATTTTACTCGGAAAAAATAAATCATATGGTATTATTATGATACCATAATCGAAAAGTAGATGGAATTTCCTAGAAAAAATATCAAAACCGCAGCTCGATATCTCCGTTCGTTTCAGCGTTATCGCCAATAGAATAATTTTTAAAACTTTAAATGAAGATGCGAGTGGGACGCCACTGATATTTTTCTATGTGGATATTATTTCTGATTAGCCTGGTCAATTCTACATAAAAATGGTCTTATGCGTTTTTCTCCTCAGGCACACTACTTTTCGATTATGGTATCATAATTATACCATATGATTTATTTTTTCAGAGTAAAATCAAAAATTGTGTTATCATTACAAATTGCGCCCTCTAGCATTTTTTTTAGAACTATTATGGACAACTAAATACGATTGGTGAAAGTGCAGACATTTTTCTTCCAACCAGTCTTTAGTTTGCTAAAATCGGATAAGTCGTTTATAAGTTACAGCGATGTAAATGATTACACTTTCAACAGCTTGCCCCCTCTTATTAAAGTCAGTACGCTAATGAGCATAAGACCAAAATGATAAATAATTGACCAAGCTTTTTAATGGTATTATCAAAGATATACCTTAATGTGGGATTTTCGGAGATATGTAAAATTTTAAAATTGACTTCTTAATTGCGCCCTCTTGCGGCAAAATGCGGAACTTAAAAATTATTTCCAGGCTTTTCTCATGGCCACTTTAGTTATCATTTTTTTTTTCCTGAATTTCTCTGACCAGCAGTTTCCGTGATATGGCCGCTCCGTACCAACAACTATTTTAGGAGTTGTTGTCCGTACCCGTAAGTGATCACGCTGTATGTATCAAATTTGTATCGGAATTTCTTCTGGCCAATGCCCGGTGGATTTATTAAATAGCTTTGGACTTGCATGTCAGTATTCACCTGAAGACCACTGCGATCCTTACCAGTTGAAACGTTATGATTCGAAAACAAATAAAGACAATGCAAGTCCAAAATTCTTCTGTCATTTAAGAAATATCATTCTCGTCAACCTTCAAACAGACACCAATACCATAACAATAAGTTATGACCATGTTGACTAGCCTTAAATTGAACTTTGCTATCAATCTCACATTATAAATCGACCATTTCTGATAGCTCTACGATTTTAGAATTATTCTTCGGTTTAAACTTTGGTTTAAGAGGAAAATTGAACCTAATAGTCCTGAAATTTCACTATTTTTTGTCAAGGTGGACCTGAACTGTTTCTGACATTAGCATTACTAAACTTTGACAGTGCGGTTACTTAACTTGACTTCTTTCCACTATCTTTACTGTACTAGTAGTAAAATTGAACAACCATAAAAACAGTCTCTAACGTTAGCTAAGTTTCTATTTTAAGACATGAATACATTATATTCAAATGTCAAGATTAATTCTTTATAAGTATATTTATAAGTAAAATGTCGGTAATTAATTTTTGATTTTTGGGTCTTTAATTCTATTTTCAGGCTTTCACTTTTTACTAGGATAAAATATCATGCAGAAAAAGAAAGTTTAGTATAATATTTGAGTAAAAAATATATTTTTTACAAAAAGGACAAATATTTAATATATTTCAATTTTGTTACACAACACTAAAACGAGGTCAGTAGTCCCGAATAAAGGGGCACGGATGGAGGTCAGTCCCTGACCTCTGATCTCAAGAACTAAAATTCTGCCCTTCATTCTACCTAATTTTTAGTGCTTTTTTGTCAATGTACCAAAAACTAATGACCATTTATTTTCAAACAAATATTGCTTTCGTATTCGTATATCGAACAGCTGTTGTTCGTCACTACTGACAAACAGTCTCCACGTTAAGGTCCCTATGGAGGTCAGTATTGTAGCAGTACCAGCATATATCTACAATATTCCTTACTTACTACCTTTGCTTCGGAAGAGTTGAATTACTGACGTTACAGTCCTTTAGATGGATACGTTACGTCCAAAAGGGTTTCAATATCTGTAATTATCTGTGGACAACTTAACGTTTCTTCCTAGTAGCCCTGCAAACTCTTGCATTGAGGGTCATATTCAGATACTTTGCCGATTTTGTGTAAGGAATCTCAGAATTGTTTATTCTAATAAGAATCATAATATCCTGTTGATGTTGGTGAAGTTGACTTGGATGGACGTGCCTTCATTCGACTTGATGTAAATCTATTAGTACAAGTGTTAATCTATAATCAATTGATGATTACGATTTTCTTCAAGGTTCTTAGTGAACTTTTCTAACAGCTAAAAGGACAGTATCTTCTAAAAAATTGCAATAGTATTGTGCTCAAGGTAATCAAGGTTATACAATAAATAGAGAATTGGACCTAGTACTCTATACTTTGATGTACTCCTGCCCCAATATCTCTTAAGGCTTCTTCTGAAATATCCATACCAGGTAAATAGTATTTAACTAAGTGCTGGTAATAAAATAACGTAAGGAGTTTAGGATTTGATTTAAGTAGAAACAGTATAGCTACTGTACAACACAGTATCACATTCTAAGACCAATATTTGTGCCGATTATAGAAGCACAGTTCATTTAATCTGACCTTTCCTTTTACCTCGATGGTACCACCAAACGGGAAATCCACCAAACCGACTGCTAACTTTAACACTAATGACAGCAGTTATATTTAAATATATTTTTAGGAACTTAAACTTTAACAGTCAATGACAAATGCGCCACGGACGAAAGGTTTGAATTTTATCAGTAAATAAAGAGATCACCCGAAGACGGCTAGAGATACTTACCAGTTGAAACGTTGTAATTTAAAACAAATAAAGACAATGCAAGTTCAAAGCTTCTCTATCATTCAACAGAAAATTGCTTAAAACGCTGTATGCAAAGAGTTTGCAAATATATAATAGAAAACAACAAACATTTTCAATAACCATCTAACTTTTAAAGCTGGCTTTATAAACTCGAACTTCGCGTCGGCGCTTTCGCTGGCGCTAAAAGTTAAGACAATAGAATTATAATATAAAACAGCGACTTATAAACTTCGCTGGCCTTCGCGTTGGCGCAGTCAGCCGTTCGAATCGAACCAACTTTAACTTTTCGGCGCTGGCGTTCGTAGTAATGACGTCAAGCCAATAGTATATTACTATTTGTATTACGTCAAGTTGACAGCTGTTAAAACAACAAAAGGCGAGATCGGTTATTCCTTGCGGATGAGATAAAAGAGAACACAGATTTAAAAAAGCTGATCAGCAGATTACTCCGAGGTTGTCGGTAATTACGGAACGGTTCATATTCATTTGACAAACAGGATAACCTCACTTTTGGCCTTTCATGATAAAAATGGATAATAATTTGTTAATGTTTAATTCCAACTGTTGAAATCGGCCATAATTTGATGATGAATTGAATTGAATGAAATTATTAACCCAACACCCAACTTTCTTAAGCAATATTTGTCAATCAGCTGATGTTGCTTTTATCCTCGGTCAAAAACCTCCGATGAAAAAGATGACGCTCCGAATCATCAGCCCCGGTTTAAACGAACGCAGATAAATGTCAGCCGTCAGCTCTGAAACGATTAAACGAACGACATTTTGACAATCCGAGGAATCGGAGACCTCGCCGATGATTAACCGAACTCGTCTAATGTGTTGGGTTATCTTAACAGTGTCAACCGCCGTTCGAACAAGAACGACACCGACGCCAACTGCAAGTTTATAAATGCCGTCTACGAACGTCGACGATGAACGCTGACGCCAGCGTTTATAAATCCAGCTTAGAGCTCCCGATTTTCAAATAATGCCATAACTATAATAGTCATATTGTAGAAATTTTTAAATTGCCGCCTATGTAACAAAAACTTTCATAGGAAGCATCAATTTGGCAATAAACAGCAAGAAAGTATCTATTAGTTCTGAGAAAGTAATTGGCAGTAGAAAAATCTTAATTGTCAATGAACATCCGTTTGATAATTATCAGTTTATGGTTGTATAGAAGATAATAATTTCAAAAATAAATTAAGAAAATTAAATGACCCATGTCTAACACAAAATATTTGAAATTTTAAAAATAATAACACTGGAAAAATGTTACCCAAGTTTATTTCAGTATGTACCATTTAGAAATAAAGACATTGTTGGTAAAATCTCAGAAACAATAAATACAGTAAATTTTTCATTCATTTTATTTTTAATACATAAGTTTCACTCCAATATTTTGCAGAAAAAATCGTGACAATCTATTTATTTCCTAATTTCACAGAAATCAGGAACAACAATAGAATCGTTACCAGTTGAAAAAGTTAAGTAATATCATTATGTTATTGTTAAATTATTGTGTGTTTTAATAAAAGAATTAGTGAATTCATTAAAAAAACTTTTTCTTTTTTAATTTTGTTATATTTATTTGTTTTCAAATATAAATGCCAACAAACTTTCACGGACAAAGAATTATGTTTTCGGTTATAAAATTACAATAAATTATATCATTGTAACTAGCTTAATGATGGTGTTTTGGACAAAGAAATAGGAATAGTAGAACAAGATATTTTTTATGAAAACCATAGTGCAGATCAGACACAGGGTTATTCACGCTATTCGACACGACATATTATAGCTAAATTGTTTCTGTTGGATAAAAAAAAATTCCGGGGTGGATAGGGGCCTGTTAGATGTACATTTTAAAGATATTTCCATAATGTGCATGTTGATCCAAAAACACAAAACGCATCAAAGTTGTATTTTTTAAATGGAATGCTCTTTATTCATTAAAATAAGGTTTACATGTCATTTCCTGCCTTATAAATATATATTACATAATATACATTTAACAGATCTCTAGAACTGGCTAGGACTCGCATCATTGCATCGCATTGATGGGGCTGTTGTTGACCCACTGGTAGGCGTAGAACTAACTTTCAGCTATATAATTTCAGACAGTTCCAGTAACCTATACACTCTGTTATGTGAGAATTTATTTTGCTTTTACTTAAAAGTGATTGGTGATAAAAAAGTAGTTATTACGTTTTTTTTGCATAGTGTTTGGTGGAAAAGCGCTTCGAAAAACCAGCATTAACTTGTTCAGGTACAAAGTAGCTATTTTATCAAAAATACTTAAAGATTTTTAGTTTCTTAAAGTGGGTGGGATTTTGGAGTCGGCGGGGATTGGTACATGTCTTTTTAGAAATGAAAATTGGAAACATGTTGATTTATTTATCTTGCCGGAAAATATGAAGCCTGTGATAGATAGGTTTGTGTGTTAGGTTATCTATTTGTCTAGTGCGGGTGATGTTTTGTATTACCGGAGTGTTTTGTGTATGTGTGTTCGTTAAATTTAGTTGAAATTTCTAGTACGTATTGCATTAGGTATGGGGTGTTTGTCAAGTTATGTAATAGTCTTAGTGGAGTTGTTCGTATTACTGATAGTACCTGTCTTGGTAGTGTGTTGTATTGTTCGTTTGATATGCTACACCAAACAGGGGCAGCATTTGACTTTAGTGTGAATTTGGTTGAAAAAAAATACATGTTAAGAATTTAATCATTAAAAATGTTACTACATTTTCACAAAATGAGAAATATTTCAAAACCCGTATGGTTTAAATATGGTAAACCTTGATGGAACTTCGAAATTTTTATTTGATCGTAGAAATCGAAAATCAAATAATATACATTCTATTTAAAAGTATTTTTTTTAAAAATAGAAAGTATATTATTTGATTTTCGATTTCTACTTTCTTTGATTAGTGTTTTTGGGACAACCTGTAAATTATGAAAATAATTTTAAATGTACATCGACCCAGAATTTTTTTTTTATCCAACACAAATAATTTAGCCACAATATGTCGTGTCGAATAGCGTGAATACCGGGTGCCAAAATCTGAAATATTGTAAATATTTGAAAAACCACTCAAAATGAGTTTTTGAAAATTGACACATCCATGTAAACTGCTGGCGTTTTGAAAAGCATAAGGAAAATTTTTCGGCTATATTTGAAATTAAATATTTCAGGAAGTGTTACAGGTATTTGAACGTAGCTTAAAGTATATTAGGGCTTATTGTTTGGTCTTAGAGTAGATTGATTAGTTTTGTATTGAATGAATTTCAATTCCATAATGCCTGGTGGTAACTGAAACAGTGTAAATTTAACAAAATTTTACGGCAACGCCATTTCTTTCTTCTAAAAATACTTTTTTATTATTTCAGAGTTTGTTAAGAATCAGCGGTTCAATTGTAAAAAACAACGTAGTTTTACGGGAATTAAACATAATTATACATATTATACAGGGTGAAAAAGTATACTTTCAATACTCTAATGTCGGGTTGCTGCACAAAAGATTGTAATAATAATTAACTAACCAGCAAGTTTGACTGTGACATACATGACATTGGCAGAAATACTGGCCCGGTTACCATAATTTATAATTAACTAATCAGGCACCTTTGATCGTGAGTTCATAATGCCTGTCAATGTCAGTTATGTCACAGTCAAACTTGCTGGTTAGTTTTTTCTGGTTAAAAATGTTTGTACAACCCAAGATATGAATAATTATGTTTAAATTGGTAACATATATAGGTTTTTACAACTATGGATTAAAATTCATTATACTCTTATAAAATTATTAACTTGACACCTCTAATTGCCATCTAAATAAACAAAATTATTAAATTGGAAAAATTAAAATATGGCTTGTGTCACCAAATTAAACTGAAAAAATCTGTTACTGGGAAAATTCATGACGTCGGCGGTTTCTACCCCAAAATGACTGAAGACACGAAAAAGTATGCCAAACTAAAAATAAACACAGTCGTAGTTCTGTATTTTTTCAGTAAATAAAGAGGCTTTCTAATGCTGAATTTATTCCAGTTGAAATTTCCACCCTGTATTTGCTTTTTCTGACATCAGTACTTTTATAAAGTGATAATTTTATTAAACATAATGCAACATCAATCATTCTAACAAATATTAATCATACATTAAATTAAATGATGAACATCATTCTGTAATTATTAGTTTAAAAAATTTTAAATTAAAAAATTATAATAACGTTAATTGGAGACAGGGAAAACTACCCTAGACACTACGCTGTATCAATCCATGGATAAATTATTTCATCTACACGCCCTCAAGGCATAAAAACTTAGTTTTTCAGTCGTTATATTTTAAAATTATTTGAAAATTTGGACACCATTAATCCCTGGGGCTAGTAGTAGTCCATCTCTGGAGATATGAAAAACTATTTTTTTCCAAACCCTTGCAAAAACTTATTAAATTTTTTATAGCCGCATAATTTTTCTAACAAAAAAATTAAATTTATCATAACAAACCGACAAGACCTAGAATGCAAACGTCCACTGGCTTCTCACGAGTTCATTAATCCAAAGATCCTCCCTTAACGGTTTTTTTCATGAATCAATTTGTAACTATTTGGATACCAATACGACCCCAACGCCATAAAGGTACATAATTTAGTTTCGAGAATTGCCGTTTGCTGCTAGCGAAAGTTTTAAGAAATTTTGTCGCGTCTTTGTAATTAATTCAAGGATAGTCAATTTTGGCTTATTAATTTTATGTATTTTTTATGCTAAATATACTCCTATGCTTATCTATTGATTGTTACTTTGGGCGACAAAAAGTTAACACATTAACTATTATATTTTAGCTAAAACAATGCCAATTGCAGCTACATCCTGCCGTTATCTGAATAAAATGTACCAGTCAAAAATCCTAATAATGCCCTAGCAAAAAATGTCGAATTTCTTCAGGAAAGGTCTGATTTTTTGCACCTTCTTTATCGCTTGCGCAGCTGCGGCCTTGCTGCTGGCAGCATTAGGGACAAAACACTGGACAGAAGCTAGTGCCAAAAGGTCGAAAAATCCTTTGGAAAGCGACGGTAGGATCCACTTTGGATTATTCGAAGGGAGAAAGGAACTTAATGTTGCTTACGGATGGAGGACGTATGAAATTGATGGTAAGCATAAGAATATATTACGATAAAAATAGGGTTTAAAGAGCGCCTTAGTACTATGTCATGTAGGTGGTGACGACTAGGTTGCTTCCTAGCACTACTTAAGTATAATTTTTTTTAAATATGTCAATTGTTATCAATAGTAAACACCAAAATTTATGATGCAATTTTTTAATTTGTTAAAATATGTTTTTTCAAATTTTACTATTGTAAAACGGGGTTGTGTCAATCGCGTTCTCAATCAGTTTTTTGTGAAAGCAATAACGCTTTAAATAAATAGTTTTTAATGTGTACAGTAAATTTCATGCTATCCAATTACATAAAATTTAACGCAAGAAATTTTTTAAAAACGTTACATTTAAAGAATTGATTTGTAGTTATTCTTGGGGGTTGGTAGTCTTCAGGTGAATACTGAGTAATGAATACTGAGTACTCACCTGAAGACGACTGGAGATATTTGTCTGTTGAAACGTTGTGATTGAAAACAATTAAAGACAATGCAAGTCCAAAACTCTACTGCCGTTCATTACATTCTTTGTTAAAACAGTGGGCTTTTTCACTACAATCGAGTATCACAATGTGAAAGTATTTTATTGTTATTAGTTACCTTACAACCATGTGAAAAGGTCACTTATGAGGTTGTATGTTTACTCTATTTTTTACATATATTACCCTTGCTATTAAGGTCATTTATAAACATACACTGCCTTTAATCATTTAAAACGTTAAAGTATGTATGTAATTCTTCATTAGTAAGGCTAAGGTTATCTCTTTCTATGTGTGGAAGTTATTTTCATAGATACAATCAGACTTTGATTAATATTACCTACATTGGCTTTATCATTATTGTAATTATTTTAATACTAAGCATTTTCAGACTATAGTCGAGCATGAATTTTTAAAAAAAATTATCCCTCGTCGTCGAAAATTTAAAAAAAATTCATGCTCTCGGAAATATTTCCGGTAGTAATTCAAGTACTAGGTAGATTACCAGTGAGAAACATTTAGATATTTTAGGAATGTACGTATGTAAAACTTATACATACTGTTATTTCGCAATAACAACCTTTGCATAGGAAATCTGCGGTGATTATGTCATTATAAGGTTATTATTCTAAGGACGCGCACTTGTTAAAGGTATGCCTCGCATAGTTTTACATTATGTAAAACGGTACGTGAATTAAGCTGTTCCCTGTTCTATACAGGACGGACAGAGAATAACTAAATTAGTGCATTTTCCTTGATATGTCTGTTAAACTGTCATAAATATTTTTGAAAACTGGCCATATGGTAATTTTACCTCTATATTAAATATGTTTCATACCCCACTAAAAATAATTTGCAAAACTTTTTCGTTTTCTGTAAATATAAGAAATGGCACAAATCGACAAAGATGTTGCATTGTAATTTGGTCCATGAATTTGTTAATGAAGTAAATTTGTCTTCAATCATTTTTCTTACAAGTTATAATAATTTTAAAAAATTTAATTTTATTTAGTTTTTTTTATGTTTGAGATTAATTTCACTGTCGTATTTTTTTTATGCGTATATTGTAGACTATTTTATGTTTTGCAGTGTTTATTTGTAGGTAAATATATATTACTGTGGCTGAATTATAGTGTGCTTATTTTTAATTTGCATTGCTAGTAAACAATAACCTAATCACAAAGCGCTCGATGCGACTGGTACAGGACTGCATTTAGATTTCGCAGTTGAATAAACACATTTTCCGATTATATTGTAGCTTTATTTTTTGCACAACATATTGTTCTATTATTTTAAAACTTGTGATGAGTTTGATATTTTGGATTTGCATAGTGCAGTGTTTGTATTGTGGTACAAAATAAAGCTACTTACAATATAATCGAAAAACGTGTTTATTCAAATGCAAAAGCTGAATGCAGTCCTGTATCGATCGCATCGAGCGTTTTGTGGTTAGGTTATTGTTATTATTGTTATATTGGTGCCAGTTGAAAATAAATACACTTTATAAGACATTCTTATTATGCTTAATTAAAAAACTACATTTTACTTCTTATATTACTAATTGCCCTTAAAATTTGCCCCACCTGTAGAAAAACTTACAGGCCGCAGGTGAATAATTAAGCTTAATTTTATTAGTAAATGTAACTTTTAAACAATACTTCGTTGATTCATCCCGTAATGCACTGTAATATATCCTAACTGTGAACCATGCGTAAATTTGTTTTAGTTAAAGTTAAAAATTAACACAACTATAAACTCGACTTAAGAATGTTGAAACATAACTGGTTCTGTTGTTAATGTCCATAATTGGCGCTCATAATTTCATATTTTTAAACGTTTCTTTGAATGGTCATGTTGAATATTTATATAATGAGAAATATTAAACAGCGTAATGACAATAATAATTTGGATTGGGGAAAATACAAGTTATTATTTTAATAGTTTTGTTCGCGGTAAGGATTCTGAACAGACTCGGGACTATTCGCATGCGCAGTTCAAATAATGGCGTGCGCGGATCACAAAATTCTTTATCTGCATTATGCGAATTATCTGAACTGCGCGTTCGAATTGTTTCGAATCGGTTCAGATTCCTTACCGCGAACAAAGCTATTATTTATCAGCCTGAATAACTAGAGCACTTTTACCTTAATTTTGCGCGATCCTAAAAAAATACAATAAATTAAATTTTAAAAAAAATTTAAAATTACTTAAATTCTACTTATACATCAGTATATTCAAGGCAAGTTATTTAATTCCATCCGTCATCGTCGTGCCACTTCATATAGCAAACTGACGTTCGCTGAGCCGCTGCTATAATGAAATGTTGCGTTCAAAATGCAAACCAATCAGTTACATGACTCGCCTGTATGTTGGATCATCCGAAAGCCTCTTTTTATTACCGCCCATAAAGCATTGTTAGATTGCAGGACAATTGCACACTTTCTTTAGTTTTTAAACAAAAATCAGTTGTTTCACTTGTAAAGTAGAAATGCGTTTACAAAAGTAATACAAATAACAAAACCATATCTACTCTCCAGAATGGTCATTATTAACTGAATGAGAAAGCAAACTTGTCCTTCACCTTCTTTAATATAATATAAAAACAATTACTGCCTACGCGTTTCGGTAAAAAAACCATCACCAGGGCTAGCAGGTCAAAAACTTAGTCAACTAGACAATCAAGAGATAACACTGGTTAAAGTTAAAACTTTTTTTACCTGCTAGTCCTGATGATGTTTTTTACCGAAACGCGTAGGCAGTAATTGTTTTTATATTATATTAAAAAAGGTGAAGGACAAGTTTGCTTTGTAATTCAGTTATTAATACAAATTATTGTCAATACTGACGTCCCGTCCACTGAAAGCAAGTGAGAGCTCTAATAATCACTAATGCGTTTTTTTCTCCTTTTTTTAGTTGCTCAGTCATTAAAATACGAACCAGAATTTCTAAACTATTGGTTTTGGATTGGTACAGTTGCCACATTATGCTTAGCGCTGTTATTCTCAGTATTTAGCGCAGTTTTTGCTGTTATAAATACTGCAACAACCACCCACAGATGCCTTATAGGACTATCAGGATTAATATTTTGGAATTTCCTTACATGTAAGTATGAAACACAGTTTAAAATTTGGTCTTGTATTGAAAGCAACTTTTTTAAGGTTTAACCGATTTTTTAATATTTTCGTAAAATCGATTACCGAGATGGTCCCATTTAAAAAAATTAACATATAAGTGGGAGGGGTAAACACATTTTGTTTTCTTCAAAATGTGTGTATTACGTACGTACTTACTCAATGGAACAAAATGGTCAGATCATTAAAAATTAAAACAATTTTACGGTGTTGTCTGTTATGTCCCTCATACCGTTATGTGTCCAATGTTCAAATTTATTATTTTAAAGTGTATAGTGACTTCGTGAAGCCTACGTTAACTATCCCTGAAAAGGGAAATATATATTCCGAAACGTCCGAATCATTTGCACCTTAAAATTCTAAGCCCATAAAATCATAAAAAAAGATTACTGGACCACAAACCAAAATAGTTTACACTTCTAATAATGTTAAAAGGCTGTCAAAAATAAAATATCGAGTCAATTTTACTTACTTAATGAAGTCGAAAAATCAATAATGACCAGAAAAATTATTTTAAAACAAAGGCAAAGAGCTGGAGGATAAAATCACATTGTTGTTAACGGTGGTATGTCGTTTTCAGGGTTTTTGACACCAGGGATCACGTTTAAACAATATAATATGCATGTTAAAAAATCAGGGGGGGGGGGAGGAGATCATTTGCAAAAATGTTGAGTTGTGTATCTTTTACGGGATAATTAAGGTCAGAAATACCAATTTTGTGTATTGTATTGTGTAAAAAAGAGGTGGAATAGATATTTAAATACAAATTTGTTTTTAAATTCGAAATTATGATATGAAATGGGTTTTAATTTATTTATATAAAAATGTAATTATTAAAATTGAGTAATTCTTCACTTCCTATGTCAAATGGTGTCTGAGAAAAAGAGATGTAAGAGATACACAGACACCGAGTTTAATTCTATAAATGTTCCTAGAAATTTCCACTATAAAAACTATACGACAAAAATTAGTAAATCTATTACTTTTTTAGTTTTCTTCTCATTATGTGGTATTGGATTTTGGATAGCTCAATATTACACAAAAATTCAATATAATGTGTTGTCAAGAGAAGATATAAATAACGAATGGACCTCTGAAGGAATGGCCGAATTAGGATACTCATTTTGGTAAGTGTTAAAAAAGTGTATTTGTGATCCCATTTAATAGTGAGGTCCAGTGACGCATCCGCCACTTCGTTTTTTGTTTAATATTTCGTTACTTTTTCCTTTTATCCAAAAATCGGCCATATTTGAAGCATAATTAAATTACCTATAATATAAAGGTAAACAAGTTTGAATTTATAAAGTAATAAAAGCAGAAAAAGAAAAATGGACAAATTTCACAAAATTTCGTTATTTACTTTTATTAATTTATTAATCAAAATTTCTTTAGTTCAAAACTGTAGGTAATTGCTATTTAAGGACGGGTATTTAGCCGCTTTTAGAATAAAGCGAAAAGGATAAGAAATATTAATCAAAAAATGAACTGGCGAATGTATCGCTAGACTTCACTCTTAAGAGCATACGGCCAATATCTCTAAATTATTCTTCAAGGTTACCAGCTCTATGAGAAATTATATCTACAGAGTGATTCCTAAGTTGATACTTCTTTTTTAGCTGTGTATAGAAGGCATTAAAATAAACAACATTTTTAAATACCTTTTTTCAAAAAACTCAAAGATAAGGTACTTACATTCATTTATTACCCTATGGATCAAATACGGTCCTGCCTAACTTAAACATAATCTTGAAGCAGCGGTCGCACTTTGACGACCCTCACCGTAAATTAGCACCATATCTACTAGTTCATTGTTTTAAAATTTTACCATTTTACCGTTTCACCAGTTTAAAATTAACTTGCTTCAGAAAAACACACCGCAGCGGATTGCCAAATAACTGACCACCTACCCGTAAATTGCATGACTAATAACAACATAAAGTATAGCAGGCTACGTTTTAATGACCAGGCCAGCACTTAGATTTTTTACTTCTGTATCTCGCCTATTTTTACGTTTTTTAAAAAAGGTATTTAAAAATGTTTATTTTAATGCCTTGTATACACAGCTAAAAAAGAAGTATCAACCCTATATTATACAGGGTGTCCCGAAATTAGGTGACAATATTTTAAGGAGATAAAGTACATCCAAAAATAGGACTAAAATCCTTCAAAAACGCTTCGTTATGGGGCTAGAGCCCCCCGAATGGAAGTTATGATAAGCGGTTTTTTCACAATATCTCAGAAACTGATTGAAGTATCAAAACAAAATTTGATACATGTTTTACCCATGACAAGACGCAATAAACGGGTTGTTTAGCTTATGTGTATTTCTTCCAGTGGCGTCCCACTGGGTAGGTAGTGAGGAGAATATTGCCCTAACTTTTTCGTTTGTAGGATTTTTTAACGCCTGGTGCAATATTTAAAAGCACTAAAGTCTTCTATTGAAAAAAGATACTCTTGCTTCATTTTGGTAGGATTTACCATTTTTCAGTTAAATCGATTTAAAAATTTTCGGTTTTTTATAAACCGTTGAAAAGGCTAAGGTGTTTTTTGCATATCTCAGCAAACACTTGATATTAAAACATGAAATTTATTAGAAGTTCTACTAGCGACAAGGCATATTTATGTATGTAACATTAAAATATTTTTCCAGTGGTGTCGCACGGATTGGAGCCTAAAGTAAATATTACTATTTTTTTTTATTTGAGGGGCTTTCCTTTTATACCATATTCAAATTCTCCGTGCCTCATAAAACATAACACGCAGGTCTAGATTTTGCATCCAACAAAATGGAAATCATTTCGAACATTTGCTTAAGAATTAGTTTCCCGTGTGGTTTTACAATTAAATTTGATTTGCAATTTGTTATTCTTTTTTGTTTTATTTTAAGTCTCTTATACAAATAAATATTTAAAAAACAAGGTCTTAAATTTTGTTGAAAACCTTATATTCTGTCAAATTACAATAATGGAAGGTTTTATTAACAAAAAATTAAAAAATTACGTTAAAAGTATGAAAGCCCCTCAAATTAAAAAAAATTGTAATATTTACTTTAGGCTCCACCCCGTGCGACGCCACTGGAAAAATATTTTAATGTTACATCCTTTAATAAATATGCCTTGTCGCTAGTAGAACTTCTAATAAATTTCATGTTTTAATATTAAGTGTTTGCTGAGATATGCAAAAAACACCTTAGCCTTTTCAACGGCTTGTAAAAAACCTAAAATTTTTAAATAGATTTTACTGAAAAATGGTAAATCCTACCAAAATGAAGCAAGAGTATCTTTTTTCAATAGAAGACTTTAGTGCTTTTAAAAATTGCACCTGGCGTTAAAAAATCCTACAAATAAAAAAGTTAGGGCAATATTCTCCTCACTACCTACCCAGTGGGACGCCACTAGAAGAAATACACCTAAGCTAAACAACCCGTTTATTGCGTCTTGTCATGGGTAAAACATGTATCAAATTTTGTTTTGATACTTCCATCAGTTTCTGAGATATTGTGAAAAAACCGCTTATCATAGCTTCCATTCGGGGGGCTCTAGCCCCATAACGAAGCGTTTTTGAAGGTATATTAATAGAGGATTTTAGTCCTATTTTTGGATGTACTTTATCTCCTTAAAATATTGTCACCTAATTTCGGGACACCCTGTATATGTATAATAAGGAAATATGTTTGTTAAATATTATTTTTAAAACATATTTTTGCATTATTTTAAGTGTGTTTTAAATTTGAGTTTAATGGTTGAGCCATTTTTTAATTTAGAACAGAAATATCGGTAAAATAGTGAATTTTAACGCCTCGAGGCATGTAAGATATTCCCCTAAATAACGTAGAAATATCGGTAAAATAGTGAACTTTAACGCCTCGAGGCATGTAAGATATTTTTTTATTTTTTAGGTTTGCTGTTGGTGCCTCCTGTGCAGGTTTTGTAAATATAATTATAGTTACAATAGCAACCAGTGAAAAAGAAACAGAAACAATCATACCAGTGCTTGAAGAAAAAACAAATGGAGCTATAATGTTATATTAAAAAAACAATATTTCTTATGACACAGTAGGGAGAAAATTAACTTATTTCTAATATTAGTGTTATCCAAAGACTTTTAATTCATTTAGGTAAAGTAACTACTATAAAATCAAGCCTGTATTGTTTTAACATACTGTAAAAATAATTGTAAAATATTTTTTTTATATATATTAACTTCTTTGTATTAACAAAAGAATAGAATTATCATATCGTCAAACTTAAAGACAAAGATAATTTTTATATTTAACGAACTTCAGGGCAGGTTTGTTTGATGTTATAAGTACTTTCTTCTGGGTAGGTATCTAACAATACATATCACAATGGGTCAATATAATAATATACTAGGAAACTTTTCAAGTTCCTTAAGAGTGAAGTCTAGATATGCATTCGCCATTTTATTTTTTGATCAATATTTCTTATCCTTTTCGCTTTATTCAAAAAGCGGTCAAATAGTTGTCCTTGAGTAGCAATTACCTACAGTTTTTAACTAAATAAATTTTGATTAATAAATTAATAAAAACAAAAAACGAAAATTTGTAAATATTGTCCATTTTTTTTTCTGCTTTTATTACTTTATAAATTCAAACTTATTTAACTTTAAATTGTAGGTAAGTATGCTTCAAATGTCGGTATTTGGCCGATTTTTGGATAAAAGGAAAAATTACCGAAATATTGATCAAAAAACAAAATGACGAATGCGTAACTAGATTTCACTTTTAAGCGAATTATTGTTAACCTATCAGTCTGGGGCTCGATACTTGAAACTCTCCTAATTAAACAGTGCACTTTTTCTACGTCACATTCCCATACTTTTCAAAGGATGGCAGAGTAAAATAGACCAAGCATTCCCTTGTATCACAAGACGACAAGACATATGCAAATGTCCAATGTCCACTAGGTTCCTCAAGAGTTCATGAATGAAAGGAATGAAATACACAATACAAAAGGACAGAACAATTAAGTATAGAGATGGGCAAAATAGTTAATTTAAAATAACAGTTAACCGCCGACTAGAAAGCTTGCAAGTCAAAGCAAGTAAACAGTCTCGCTTCGTGGCATTTGCATCCCATCAACGGAACAACGCGATTTATAGTTTCTAACCTGTTATTTATTTCTAAAGACAACAGTTGCGACCTGACCTAAATAACAGTTAAAATATTATCGATAAATAAAACCCCATCATTAGTTGAATGACAGTCCGGAAACTATTGTTCTTGCGACGAGGTTATGTGTTTTTACATATTGTGTGAACATTATAATGAAAAAATATTACAAGAGAGTACCTCAGGTCTGTGAAGTACCTGAGTTAGTAGAAAATGGACAAAATCAATAATTAAAAAGTTTTAGGACAAAAAATATTATCTTTAAAAAATAATAGCCCTTTATAAATTTTATTAAGCCTTTAATAAAGTGATCCAACTCAAACATATTCCATGAATGCAAATCGAACATTTATAAAGTGTAACAAAAAACATTCTAAAAAAGGGCCCTTTTGAATTAGGAGGGTTGTAAGTCGACATCCTGATTGTTAATTTGATAACTACCAGTCATATAATTTGCAATTTTGAACACTCCTGTCGCGTTATTTTATTAAAATTCATTGCATAAATAACCTTTTTTTGTATGTCAAACGCAGCTATTGTATGATCATTTGTTAGACGCCTTACCGAGAAGAAAAAACTAATTATTATTAACACTTAACTAAAATTCCGTGAAATTATTGTTTAACGAGTAAGGTAGGTTAAGTGGTCGTAAGTTTTGAACCGATGCTTATATTAATTAAATATAAGACTCACTGTGAATATTAACACGATTATTTAAATTTCTTTAGGCGCTTAATAATTTAAGTAGGTTAGTTAGTAGTTCAACTTGTATTTTAATTACCGAAAAAAATTTTCTTTACTATTAGATACGATGAATAAACAGTTTTGAAATAAGATGGGGGTTTTATGTAGAAACAAATCATTGTAGTCTAGAGAATTACAGAGTCGGTAAAATTGTAGCAAAATTAGTACTACTATTATACAGGGTACTACAAATTCGTGTGCGTACAAGGGGATCTCGAAAACAATAAGAGATACGAAGATGGTTTAATTGGACCTCTAAGCTTTAGAAATTTATTACAATTTAAGGTTTTTTGAAATTTTAACGTTTTGTCATCTAATAACACATTTCTTCAAATTATCTTTTTATATTATTACGGTCCTGAACATTTAGGGCGAAACTAAAAATAACTCTGATTTGAAGAATCCGTCCATTGTTCAAAGATACCTAATATTTGATATTTTGTAAGAAAAAGACCGAAAGTTTCGCCCTCAAATGTTTTTCAGTCTGTTTATTTTTGTTACATGTTTCGTCTGAAACTATCATTATCAGACTTTATAAACAGTAAAAAAATTTGAAATTGTTTTTGAAACAAATAAAAGCGCATCACAGTCACAAAACTAGACAACACTAATGTTATATTTTCTTCACTCGAGAACATTAGTTTAATTAAGGTGTATATACTATAATAAATAAAAATACTAATTAAAAATAGAATTGCTTTAAAAACTTACTTACTTCCTATTGTGACGGCAAATCTTATTGAAATAATAAATGACCTAAACACCATAACTTCCTGTAATGTAATTACAATATTTAAGTAAAATCCTAAAAATAATTGTCAGGGCCGTAATAGTAAACAAGGATAATTTGAAAAACTAATAGTGTTATTTGACGAAAAAACGTTAAAATTTTAAAAACCTTTAAACTGTATTAAATTTCTAAAGTTTACAAGTCCTTAAAACTGTTTTTAAAATTCCAGGTCCGTATTTTAAAAAAATTGACTTGAAGGTGGTATGTAAAGAACGAAACGTCGAATTTGAAAACCAATAACGCCATCTTGTAGATCATAAAAAAACGGTTATGAGACAGTGTTTCTTGTTTTTTCCTAAGTCAAAAATAAAGGCGCAAAAATTTAAAAAAAAATATAAATTTCAGTTTTTTTCGAATATCTCCGAAGATATTGAGAATATTTATAATTTCTTTTCACCAAATTATTAAGCCCCAAAATATGCAACTTTGCCTCAATTTAACCATCTTCGTATCTCTTACCATTTTCGAGATCCCCTTGTACGCACACGAATTTGTAGCACCCTGTATACTATAACTTTTATTTTTTAAATTGCTTAATCATAAGAAAAAGAGCATAACATTATTAAGGCAAGTTAGACAAAATTTCAGTAATACGTTTCATTTATTTGTAACGAATATGAACCCTAATTTGTTGAATACGAGCCTGCATTTTAATTAAAAATATGCTTATTATGATGATCAGTTCTTATGATAACAGAACAATCTTGTAAGTTATAATGACTTATATGACTATATAAAAAAAAGATTCAGAGCAAAAACTAAATTCAGGGACCTGTTCCAGTAGAGTGAAACAAAAAAAATATTCAAAAAGAAGTACTTACAAGTGACGTGCATACTTTGCTACTATGTCATTTTTGATATCTACAATTTGTTCTTCACCTTTTATTCTTCCTTAAAAGTTGTTCCTTCTCTTGAATTTGCTTAAATAAACAGACCATTTATAAAGTAATGAAAAAAATATTTTTCTATAAAAAGAACCCTTTTTGCAATATTTCACCTTCTGTGAATTGGTTATAAGCAAAGTATGATGCTTGACGTTTAGTTGCGAATGTTATAACAATAATGTGCAGCCAAAAGTTTTCGAAAATCAGAAAACCAAAACATAAAAATGTAACATAGAAAGAAAAGTTAGCAGCAAGCGGACAAAGTGGTGCATATGTCTTTTGCATTAAAGTACACAGGGACGCCAAAATAATGGGTTTCCTGGTGCACAAATAGACAATAACAGCGGTTTTGTCCTTATTAGGACTCATCAGAAAGCCAAAACCCGTAAACAACTCCAGAAACAGCAAAAATTTGTTTTCAATACTTACTTAAGAAATAAATAAGTGATGGAAACACAGTATCGCCATCTATAGAAATCAAGTCCAATGCAGAAGTATTCACTAGGGTGCGACGCTATCCGTTTACAAGACTTGTAATAATTAAAGTAGCAATAGTTTAGTGTCTGTAATTTTTAAGTTCCCGTCCGGTGGCTTTGTCTTCTGCATTGGACTTGATTCCTACAGATGGCGACACTGTGTTTTCATCACTTATTTATTTCTTAAGTAAGTCGTGAAAACGCATTTTCGCTGTTTCTGGAATTGCTTACGGGTTTTGGCTTTCTGACAAGTCCTAATAAGGACAAAACAGCTGTCATTGTCTGTCACCTGTTTCCCATGGATCCCATTATTTTGGCGTCCCTGTGTACTTTAATGCAAAAGACCTCATCACTCTCCTAATATTAAAAGTTTTTTTGTGTGAAGTGGACACACGATATAATATATGAAAATCGGTTTAGCATTCTTTGTAAGGAAAGTATTAACATAACAATTATTTTTGTCAAACTAGAAATAAATATTAAAAAATTATCTGCCCTGATCTCTTTGAATATCCACAAAACTTAAGTTTCTTACATGTGTATATTTAAACTTCTAATTGGCATCACCCTTTAACGAATACTTAACTAGTGTTTTCCTAAGAACTTCTAAAATATAATTACTGTTTCTAAAATACTTATTTCTAATTGTGTTGCTTCTAGTTTAATAAATTCACTACTTTGTCCGCTAGCTGCTAACTTTTCTTTCCATTTTATTATTATGGACACTAAACTTCTACTACTTTATAAAATGTAACTCATTCCGGAGTCCTAACTAAGTCCGCACATAAACCTGTCAAAATTTAAATAATTCCTTAATAAGATTGGTTGATGGGCGATTGGTAGCCTCCAGCAACCCCAAACCAATCCTCATCAATTATTGGTTAACCTGGAGCTAGCTATTGAGGCAAATTATAGTGATATATAAATTCTCTTTTAGGTGTATTTTCAATGCTATATTTTAAAACAAGAATTATATAAAATCCATAACAAATTTATTTAAATCATTTTTTACAATCTTAAAAATAAAATAATCATACCTAAAAAAATTCAACTCATTAGCTCTGCGTGAACTTCATTTCTTTGTTTTACAAATCTTAGCAATCTAAATACAGAGGATGGAGTTACGCCCGGAATTCTACTGGCAGCAGCAATCTTTAAAAAAAATTAAGAATACAATGAATTAATTATTTTATTTTAAATTGTTCGAGACAGCCTCTTAAGCAGAGTTGGGTAGTAATTGCCTCGAAAGGGTTTGAAAAAGTACTTCAAGCACAGTGCTTGTCGAACACTTTTAAAATACAGTGCTTGGTAATTGCTAATTTAAGCCCTTTATAAAAATTATTTGGAAAATTGATTTCGCAATTCAAGCCATTTAAAGTGCTTGCAAGCACTCAAAATCACTAAAAATTATTTTCCTCGGTAATTGCAAGCAATTAGAATTTCCAAAGTGCTTTTTTCTTGATGCTGGTAATTACTTTTTCCTACGACGCGACGATGAGAAAAAAAGCACGGTTAACTGGGCTCAAAAGCGCAGTAGAACACACGCGTGTTGAAAAAAATATTTCAACACTAGTGTTAAAATACAAGACACACTATTTAATTTAAACATATGGTGCAAATTTGACAGACCACCCCTATTTATTAAAAACAAATTTTAGAAAGCAGTTATTGTAAAGTGTTTTACTTATATATCATGTATTTGTCGAGTGATTCAGAATTTATAGTGTCAAAATACGCCATCTGAAATTATAAAAAATGTTAATAATATACTGGAAAATCTATTACCAGAAAAAACAAATCGCGCTAAAGAGAGTGTCATATATAAACAACAAATCTTTATCGGTAGCGATAGCGTAGAGAATAGAGCTCCAGCCTACAGATCGCAAGGTCACAGGTTCAAATCCAATCAGGAGTATTTGATTTTTTTTAAGAAAAACATTAAATAATTTATAGAATTATTTTGAACTGAAATCTTATTTGTTGGGTGGATTTTTTAACTGTATGTTTAATGCATCATTCCTTGATTAAATTTAAAAATTTTCATTCTGGTTAATCTAGAAGTCAATCCAGGATTAATTCTTCCTATGATATAGAAAAAATGAAAAAGTTAAATTAAAAATAAAGGAAAAGCCTATTGACAAACTATGAAACCAGATATTGAGTGGAACATTATCAGTATGCTAATTTCCACACTAGTGTTGATATTTTTTTTTTCAACACTAGTGTTGATATTTTTTTTCAACACTAGTGTTGAAATATTTTTTCACAAATCAAAGGCTTTTTTAATAATTCTTTGATGTCGTAGGAAAAATAGAGTAGGTACATTACTCGTGTGAAAGTGATTATTTTAAAACTCTGAGAATTTCCGCACTTGGCTGACGCCTCGTGCTAATTATCTCCTCGTTTGAAAAGTATCACTTTCATCACTTGTCATGTAATATACTATTCCAAAGGGCTTGGTGCTCAAAGCACTTTTTTCGAGTGCGTTGCCCAGCTCTGCTCTTAAGTACGTTGATTAATGCTAAGACAAAAATAGTTATGAGTAGAAATAAATGTATAACTACTCAAAATTAACTCTTACCGTTTGAGGCTGAACCGCAGATAGTTTTTCCCTCTCTTCAAAACTCAAACTTAACGATTCGGAATTGTAATTAAGATCCTTTGGAATACCTAGGGCTTCATTTTGCCTTACCTAAAATAATTAAATGTCAATAAGTTTTTCACTTGCATAAACCTTTTACAGACAAGTTGTAGAATGTAGTGTGCGATTTTCGTCCAGTTAACATTTGCGTTTATTACTCACCCAGTAAAAGAGGATGTGATAAAACACTAAAATATTCCGTAATTTCAGTAAAATCTTTCCCAATATCAAACCCCTGCGTTGAAGTTTGTGTAACACAAGGCAAAGTCCACTGTAACTTTGCTGAAAATTCCGTTCCAATACCAAAAAAAGGGGTGTTTTTTTAAGATAGAGGTTAAATGCAGATGATTTAAAAATTTTTTAGCTGTGTATACAATGCGTTAAAATAAACAACATTTTCAAATACCTTTTTTCAAAAAAACTTAAAAATGGGCGAGATACAGAAGTAAAATATCTAAGTGCGGGCCTGGTCATCAAAACGTAGCCCGCTATACTTTATGTTGGTTTTGTCTTATTAGTCATGCAATTTATGGGTGGTGTTGAGCAATCCGCTGCGGTGTGTTTTTCTGAACCAAGTTAATTTTAATTTGGTCACACGTGAAAATGGTAAAATTTGAAAACAATGAACTAGTAGATATGGTGCTAATTTACGACGAGTGTCGTCAAAGTGCGGTTGCTGCTTCGAGATTATACGCCCTTGCGGGCTCATTCACCCAGAAGTTTTCTTAATGTTATTCAACGGGCAAGTTAAGCAGGACCGTATTTGATCCATAGTGTAATAAATGAATGTAAGTACCATATTTTTTGAAAGTATCAACTTAAGAATCACCCTGTATATTTTTATTAAACATTGAACTGTAGGTAATTCTTCTTCAAACATGGAAATTTGACCAATTTTGGAATGAAACAAAAAATTAAGCGTCGCCTAGCCCTAACTCTTAATGTTTCAGATTTTATTTTGACGTAACGATTTGTACTATGTTCACGTTCGGCGACTCTCAGCCTTTTTTCACATAACTAATTTTATTATTATTTTCTTGATAAGAATAGATATAGACCACTATAATATTTACATACCTCTTTGACTTCTTCATGTTGTTCAGCAGCAGCGCTTTCATAAAGAGATTCAATGTGTAAGCGGTTCTCCAAAGCTGGATCATAAGTCAGCGGCAACAAGGCGGGCTCGGCGGTTGCCAAAAGGGCTACTGTAATTTTTTCATTGTTTACATCCAACAAGTCCCATGCACTTTAACATACAATTTTAATTACTATAATAATTTTAAGATAACTACAGGGAGACTCGCGGTAAAGTTAATTAAATTTTTAATTTACAATCCTTTATTGTCCAAAGAATACATTCTTGCTGACAAGGTAATTAAGCCTAGATATACTATACATTTATGCATATAATATCATCACAAAAACATAGGTACTCTTAATGCTAATGGCCAATGTTGTACGACACGACCGAAATATATATACAGGGTGCGCCAAACTCAGTGGCCTATTAGAAATATTTAGAAAACGACAAAAGATATGTTTTTGAAAATTTGAGAGTGTTCATAAGAGCTAGTGTTCTAGCGTTTAAAAATATTTTGAAAGGGGCGGTGTTGCCAGATCATCTTGAAACTCCTAGCAACTTTGGAATTTTAAATGAGACACCCTGTATATTATTTTACTTTGTGTTTCTGCTTAATAACACAAACATTTTTTGTATATAATAATCTATGCCCATCTCTTATAGTTTTTGAGATATTAATTAGTAATTTTTTGGGGCCAAAACATGCTAACCAGAAAATCAAATATTTTTGTGATTAGGGCACCTAGAAAGTTAAAATTTTTACAGACGGTTCTTATAGCATGGCCATCTAGGAATTTTGATGATATATGAAAATATTGTTACACCGAGCGTCACAAAAAAACGTAATCTTCGTAATATAAATAAATGCAAAATTCTCAACTTTTTTAAATGGAACACCCTGTATTTTATTTTCTTAACAAAATCTAGTTTATATTTCCTACCAATAAGTATAACATGTTCCTATACCTATCTCTAACCAATTCGAACTTACAAGGGGTTTAAAAAAATGTATAACTTAATAAAAAGATTTAAACACATTTAATAGTAGGCTTTGGCAGAATCTGTTCGGAAACAAATGAAAAAGCAAAAATATCAACTTAATTGGTTTTTTGTATAATCTGTGTTTTTAAATTTTTGACTAAAATGGGCAATATTTCTTATTCAAACGCAGAAATTTTGAATTTACTTTTTATACATGGAGAGTGTAATAAAATTGTATCAAGAACATGTAGACGATTTAATGAATGGTATCATTATTCATCTCCAATGACAGCAAAAAAGTTTAGAAAAATAGAACGAAATATGTTGCAGTATAATAATGCGAATGTGTGACGTATAAATCCATAGAACGAATAATTTTTTTTAATATAAGATAATATAGGAAATTAAGTTGACATCTCGGTTGACATTTTTTCTCTTTCATTTGTTTCCGAACAAATTCTGCCAAAGCCTACTATTAAATGTGTTTAACCTTTTTATTAAGTTATTAATTTTTTTACACCCCTTGTAAGTTCGAATTGGTTAGAGATAGGTATAGGAATATGTTATACTTATTGGTAGAAAATATAAACTAGATTTTGTTAAGAAAATAAAATACAGGGTGTTCCATTTAAAAAAGTTGAGAATTTTGCATTTATTTATATTACCAAGATTACGTTTTTTTGTGACGCTCTGTGTAAAAATATTTTCATATATCATCAAAATTCCTAGATGGCCATGCTATAAGAACTGTCTGTAAAAATTTTACCTTTCTAAGTGCCTTAATCACAAAAATATTTGATTTTCTGGTTAGCATGTTTTGGCCCCAAAAAATGACTAATTAATTAATATCTCAAAAACTATAAGAGATAGGCATAGATTATTATATACAAAAAATGTTTGTGTTATTAAGCAGAAACACAAAGTAAAATAATATACAGGGTGTCTCATTTAAAATTCCAAAGTTGCTAGGAGTTTCAAGATGATCTGGCAACATCGCCCCTTTCAAAATATTTTTAAACGCTAGAACACTAGCTCTTATGAACATACTCAAATTTTCAAAAACATATCTTTTGTCGTTTTCTAAATATTTCTAATAGGCCACTGAGTTTGGCGCACCCTGTATAAGAGTAGTCTGCGCAACCAATTCTCTCGTTTTCCGACAGTAGTAATTTGTCATCGATCAGGTGATATTGGGCTTTAGTCATCTTGGAGTTGCTTGTATTAAGTTGAACAGTTCAACTTAATACAAGCAACTCCAAGATGACTAAAGCTTGAAAAAGTACGACAAAACGTACGAAACGTCGTTACAATAAAATGAGTTGTTTTTTGTGTAACCTTGTAAACCCAAGAATTACCAAATAAAAATTAATTACAAAGGTTAAGAAACACTTTATCAAAAAGGTAATAAAAAATTAACAACACAAAAAAAAAATTAGGGGACTTCTCTCTTATTGCTATGTTGACACTAGACATTACTAATTCTGAACTTATTTAAAAATGAATTTCAACGTCTCTGTCAGTTCGAAAATTCAACGTTGACCTTTCATGTAGGCAATTTTTACGATTTTACCTAAGATGGCGTGAATTTTTCTATTTTTAGAGAAAATTACAATCTCAACCTTCCAACCAGAAACATGCTTTATTTAAAACAGAATAACAAAAAAACTAGATAACATAATCGCGTGAAATTTGTACATGTTTATTATTAAAACTCCAATATCGGGGTAGTATTATTGGTATTATTCTTTGATATCTTTTTCTTTTCACAACGTTTTTGATTCTCACTTTTGATGACACACAAAAATTTTACAGGTTTCTATTACTATTATTTAGGTCCGCTAGATCAATCTCTTGGTAACTTTACCAGCCAGATAATTTCCATGGAAACAATTGTCTCAGCAATGGTTTCTTTGAAAATTATCTTGTTGGCAAACTTATCAAGAGATTGATCTAGCGGACCTTGGTCAGTCAACAAACCAAGACTTGAGTCATAGTTTAGTCATAGAGAAATGTTAGGTCGGAAATGTTCCTAAATAGAAATTTTTATTTTTTTTTTTAATAAAAAATGTAATGGTTATAAGCAACTGTACTCCTGCCAAATCGTTTATTTCTTTTTTCTCTGAATTGATTTTTTTAACATATCCTTCTGTTGACCTAAAGCAACGATTAATTGTCTTTTAAATTACAATATTTATGCCACGCTAGGTCATTTTTAAAAATTTTTAACCCAGTAAAAAGACGCCTCAAAATTATGTTTTTCGCAATTATTTTTTATTTCTTTGCTTGGGCCATGGCCTTCCATCTGAATGTACGCCAAATTTAATTTTTGTAACCAGGAAATATTATTTTTTAACAGATTAACTGACGGATGTTTGAGCGAAAACATTATACTTCCTTATAGCCAAATACGAAATTCTAAAAATCAACATAAACCAAGGAAAAATGTAAAATTTAAATTAATTCATATTTTTTTAATTACGTTCTCTGCGCGTTACTTTTGGTAGGAGCTGCTCCAATCATTCTTCTCCACTGGCTGCTACTATAGCTGACACTCTTTAGTAGGGCAATACCTTCTTCCATTTTCTTTTGGACCTCCTTCATTCGGTTGTATCTCTCCTTAGAAACGCAACCAACTGCATATCCTTTAGCAGTTAATCTTTGATCGGCATTGTCAGGTCTTAATGTTAATCTAAAAAAAAATGCACGTCAAGATCATTAAATACTTATTAATAAAAATACCCCCCGACCCCTGATAAAAACAACTGTGTGTTGTCTAGTACTGTTTTCCAAAGGTTTGTCTGTCTGTCTGTTGGTCCTAAAACTTAAAAACTTAGTCCTGCTGAAAACCAGGCGTAGTTTGGGTTTGCTCTATACAGGGTGAGTCTCAGAAAAAATTAGCTTAGGTTAACCATAGTGTACTTAAAGTTAAATATTTTAGGTCATTTAGGTGCGGCTAATGGGGCAAACTATAACAGCTGCGTTGTGATTAAAAATACGCAAAAACTGTTATTACAAAATATGAAGAAGAAAATGACCTACGCTTAAAATTATTTTTAATTCTACAGAGTTGTGCAAAAACTAGGAATGATTTAAAAAAAAATTATTTAATCCAAACACCCTATACTTTATAGTATTGACTGTGAATTACCTAAACTCAGCACGGCTAGTAAACATCCTATAAGGTTCTGTGGTACCCATTGTAGTTAGATCGTCAATCATAACGCCAACATAGCCTTCAGTTCTGCTGATTATGAGAGGGGGTGTATTAAAAGCCTGTAACAAAAAGAGAGATGTAAATCATAACATTGTATTTTGCTAACTTTGGAGACAGAAGAATGCTTACAGTACCAACAATTAAAGGTATCTTGTCATAAATAATTCAGCTTAGAAAATTAAACCTATATAAAATAATCAATAAATAACTTTGTGATAGATATATTTTTGTATAGTAATTCCGCGGACAGGGCTGGGAAAAGGACAAATGGACCAAAAAAGAAAGATACGAAAAAAAATTATTCTTCATAAAAGTTTTCAATTGTAAAATAAATTTGATAAGCGTTGGTAATTTTTTATACAGAAAGGATAAAAATATGATAACGTTATTTTGCGAAAAAGTAAGCATACCATGTGGTGGTTCGTGATTGGAAACAGTAAATCCCATGCAAGTTTTAGACTGTCCAAATATTTACTCCCCTGTTGACTTTGGAGCGGGGTTATAGGAAGAGTTTTTTAGGGTCTCTGTATGGTGAGTGCACATGCGGAGTTTGAACAATTTTGGACAACCCAATCTCAACTTATGTGAATAGGATTGCGGTTGGGTTTTCATTCAACTGCTGATGCTGCCAACACCAACATTGATTGGACTTGTCAACCTGTGATTTGTCATTGTCAAATGTAATTTGCAAACGGTAGGCTTTTTAAATACCTTAAACAGATACATTTTACACTGGGTTTAACTAAGATTTTCAAATAAAACGAACATTATTTTCAGAACGAATCTTTTAATAGAAAACAAATTATTTTGCTTACAATAAAACCTATTAAATAGTATTAAAAGCGTCAACAATTGCTGAAAGAGGAAGAAAATAAGAGGGTGTTTAAAAATAAACAATTGTTTATAGAAAACCTAATAATTTTGTTTTGAGAAAACTGTACAAAAGTTTGAAATATTGTTAATTCTTAATTAAATATTGAAATAAACCGCCATTTGCTACTAAAAAATATACTAAACGATCGCAAAATTATCTACGAACATAATTCTTTCAAATTACATTCAAATTGAATTTTTTAACTGCTCTAAATTTTCAAAACTAACACTTATATAAAGAATTTTTTTTAAATGCCCCCAGAGGAAGAAGTAGTTTGGTGAGAGGAGACCTAGCTGGCCAATTAATTGTTGAGTTTGGACCAACAACGTGCCCATTAAAGGCATTATTTAGATATTCGCGTACCACAAGCGAATTGTGAACCGGGTAATCATCCATTTGGAACAAAATCTCCTGATTTTCATCAGCGACTGCCTCCAGTGCGGGTCCAATTTGATTTTGAAGAAGATCTAAATATGTTGGACCCGTAAGATTTTCGTCAATAAAAAATGGTCCAATGATGCGATGTCCAAAAAATCCTGTCCAAACATTTACTTTCTGTGGGTATTGGGTTCGAGTGCATGCAAGCCTCTAGCAATTCTTAATGGTTTTGATACTTATATGAATGATATTTATGCTTTTTCAAAATTCATGGTGTGATGTTTTTCTACCCCTTGCCCGACAGTTCTAGTGCTGATATTTTTATTTTCTTTGACATAAAGTAAAATATTAAGATCTCTATCATTGTTTTCTTCAGCTCTCTCATAATTCTGTGCTGTCCATTTGCAGTTGTTTATTACAGTGCCTTTCACCTCAAATATAGAAATAACTTTTTGTATTACCGACTTGGTAGGAATGGGTCTATCAGAGAAATAAATGGAAAGCATATCAGACACAATACTTAAGATTTTCCCCTTGTAAAAAATGTAATACTTTTAAATTAGATTTGGTAATGACAAATCACAGGTTGACAATTCCAATCAATGCTGCTGTCAGATTTAAATAAGTTAAGATCTGGTTGTACAAAATTGTTCAAACTCCGCATGTGGACTCACCACACAGAGACCCTAAAAAAGTCTCCCTACAACTCCGCGCTAAAGTCAACGGGGGAGCAAATACTTGGACAGTCCAAAACTTGCATGAGATTTCCTATTTCCAACCACGGTGCACCACCAGGTATATCATTTTCTACGAAAATAAGAAACATTAAATAGGTTTTAAGTTAAATCTAAGCCGAGGTACAAGATTTCATTAAAAAATATAAATATTAAAAGCTTTATTGCATTACTTTTAGAATCCCCAGAATTCGTTAATATTTTAATTTTTTATGGAAATCTTATACTTCGGATTAGGGTTTAATTAAAAACATTTAATTTTTATTCTGTTGATAGAAAATGATATGCAAGGTATATGTTTCCTCTTACATAAAATAACGTTTATTATTTTTGCTCCTTGTATAAAAATTTAAAATTTTTATTTTATAAGCAAAAACTTTTATAAATAATACATTTTCTTCGTATATTTCACGTTTTTCTACATACCTTTGCGGCTGCGTTTATTCCCGCCAAAATTCCTTGAGCAGCTGCTTCTTCATATCCAGTAGTACCATTAATCTGTCCAGCTAAAAATAAACCATTCACCCTTTTCACCTCTAAAGACGGATCCAATTCTCTGGGATCGACATAGTCATACTCGACACCATAACCTGGCCTAAGTACTACAGCATTTTCTAGAGCTGGAATTGAGTGAACTAGTTGTTCTTGTAACTCTTCGGGCAAAGTACATGACAAACCTTAAATGAGAATGTTATTTAATTCGATACATATAATACGTTGTTTATAATTCGATAATAATTTTTATCCTAAGTAGTAATATGAATAGAATTATTAGTAATAAGATGAGAAAAATTATAATGTTCCACAAACAATTTTGTTTCTGTTTTTTCTGCCATCATTTGAAAAAATGAAATGCCGAGTTTTGCGGATTGTGTAGAGGTAATTTATGACTAAAAATCATAGAGATAGAATAAACAAAGATGCGACATCGCGCGTTTAAAAGTGACCCTACCTGCGCCATATTGGTACGACACTTATGTTATTTGTGTAGTCAGCTGTTCGACGAAACCCCGAGACAGATAGCGTAACAATATTTCTTTACACTTTATGCTGGCGTTTCATAAAATGACGGATTTCACTATATGACTATATACATTACATATCCTTTAGAGGAGAGCCTCGGCATGCTCGAGTCGGAGGAAAATAGAAACTCGCTCGTCAAATAAACAAGAATAGTTCTTATGTCGGCTGGACTAAATAACTCATTAAGCAATATCTTTAATTTATAAAGTGATTGTGAATAAATACATTAATATTTACAAACCATTTGGATATATCACATTGCTGTTTAAGCCTTCAGGTTCCAACCATAATTGATGCTCTCTACCCCCAAACCTAAGCACTTTCGATTCAATGCTGGGGCAATATCTTGGACCTGTTACCTCTTCAAATACGTGCCGATTTAGGTGTATGTTGTTTTTTACTATATCCTCTATTTTCTTGGTTGTATTTGTTAGGTAACAAACTAATTGATCTTTTGGCTAAAAAACACCATTATAAATCATTTATTATAATTTTTCAGTAATTGTTAAACATAATAATATTTTCTGTTCATTCTTAAATCAAAAATACTAAAGTCAAATAAACTTGTCGTCAATCATAAACAAAATCACGTGGGTTGAGTATATACTCTTCTAATTTTTAACTGTACTTTATCAAGTAAGCTAACAAATTAGCACCTACATACGTTTATCCAAACCGAATTATTCATGAATGAAAATGGCTGTGGTGGATTATCTCCTCTGCTTTCTCCACATTTGCTATAATCAATTGTATCAGCTTTTAGTCTGGGAGGAGTCCCTGTTTTCAGTCGTCCCATCTTCAGTTCCAGAGATTCTAAGGTGTTTGCCAGTCCTAAAAATATTATTTACTTTTAAAAAGAATAGAAGGGTATATTCTTGTTTATTATATTATATTAGATGTTAATTTGTTAAACATTTTAAAATAGAATACTGATTCCCATGACATGTACTATTTTTATAAACTGGGAAAGCAGCAATCATCTCAAACTTCCGTTTCTTCTGATAAAAATTTAACAGAAATTAGAGGCCTTATGAGTTGACGCGATTGAAGCAAAGATGTGTGGGTTTCGAACTAATAAGTTTGTTCGAGAATATAATAATTTAGAAAATAATAACATTTAAAAAATATAAAAGAAGTTAATTTAGATTAACTGTTTAATAAATATTAATAAAAATATATAAATAATTTATTTAACTAATTCTTTAATTTTTTTTAAGTTGACATTTTTTTAACATTTTTTGGAAGGTTGTTATATTTTATTATTTCATTATATAAAGGCGGTATTTTAAAATTACTTTTAACTGGATAGTTTGATAATGTATTCTTTGTCTGGTGTTATGATCCTGTAATGTCTTATTCTCTTAAAGTGTTATGATTGATTTTTTTTCTTTTAAAATAAGAAAATTAATACAAATACAAATTTTTAATTTATAAATGTTTTGAACAACTCTAAATGGTGTAATTTGTGTATGCATTTATTAACTTTATTTTGCAATTTTTGTAATGGTTTCGAGTTTATTACAAAAGCAGATCCCCATACAGAAGCTAAATATTTTAATTTTAACATATCAATAAAAAAAAATATATTTTTTAGTTATTTCAAAGGAATGTAATATCAGGCTATGTTAAAAACATATATCAAAGGAAATATCGAATTTAGAATATATGGCTTTTCCAATTTAAATTTCCAAGTCTAACTCAAAAATAAAATGAATTTAAAAATCGTACAGAACCTAATATTGATACTTGTGGAACATTATTTTCTTTATCCAAACTTTATCTATCCCCAATTTGGACAAATTGTTTAAGACAACTTAAATAAATTTCAAGTAACTTGTGTATTTTAACCTCCCTTTTCGTGAGACATCACAAAAAACTATGAATTTAACGATTTTTTCATATAGTGGAGTTTACAATATTATGAGATGACGTTTTAATGCATAAACCCGCTGGGTTTTTAGAATGTATTTTACTTTTTCCGATAATGATCCAAAATGACTACCAGCCATAGGATAGCTCCTGCAACAAACTGGTCAGCCTCTCTGGTAAGACCTAGAAGGGAAACTGACCAAGGCAGTGGTTGTCTCTACGGGACATACATATTCTTCATATATTTCTTATTACCTAATTTAGATTTAGAACAAAAAACTGTTTAAAATATTTTTTAGACTGAAACCGTTTTTCTTGAAAAAATGGTTTCTTTTAATAATTGTTAATGAGGTAAAAAGATACATTTATTATCTAATCAAATATGTATTATATGTATATTGAGATATTTTAAAGCTTTATTTGTAGTGGAATTTAAAATACATATTTATTTAATTATTTCAATTCTTAATGATTAATTATTATTTATTAGGTATGTTGTGCCAGGGGATATTCAAATATTAAAATTTATTTAATGGTGTGAGATGAATAAAACATCTACATAGTTTCAAACACATTCTCTTGGTGACTTTAATGCTACGAACACGTAAACATTTGTGTGCAGTAAAAAAAAAGCCAAAACATTAATTGAGCAGTGACAACAGCAAAATCATAAACATGAGGTTGGTTGATTTTGTCATATAAATGCCTAAGGTTAAAACAAGAATTGTAGGATACCTTAACTAAAAAGTGTTTACATATAATTTACCTATTGCCGGTTCATCACCAATACGCCCAGCGGGAAAAACCTTAAGACCAATATTTATTCTACCTTTCAAAAATGTTCCTGTGGTTATTACTACACAATCTGATCTTATTCTCGTGCCATCACCTAAAAAATGTATGTCAATAAAATGCCAGTATTTATATTACATATTAAAGAACCGAATTTGAACTAACATAAATAAGGTTATTTTTCTTTGGACAGTAATAATAATAAAGGTGGAATTACATGACTAATTGGTGACAGTAACATACCAGTTGGCACAAAAAGGTAGGATTTTGATTAGTAATTAATCAGTCTTCCAATCCGACCCTAAGAAAATGTTTTTAAAATGATTTTTAAAAGTCAATTTTTTTTATATCAGTTTGTATATTATGATATAGTATTGAACTTATATATTTAAAAGAAGTTTTATATTATTCTGTATGATGTATTTAAAAAAAAATAAAAATGAATATTGGTATTTCCAAATTATTTTTCTAGATTTCTAGTATTCATGTTATCGTGAATTCTAAATTGAATCTTTTCATATAGATAATTCGTATTTTTTGTAGTGATTGTTTTATACAGGGTGTCCGGTAACTTATGGGCCGTAGAGTAACTGGAGATACTAGACATCAAACTAAGCCGATTATGTCATATAAGTTTTTTCGGATTGTTACTTTTGTTTTTTTTTTGGTAATTTAATTATGTACTATGTTTTTTTTTATGCTTTGGGATGTTTAAAGGGAAATATCTCAAAAACCGTTAAAGATATTAAGATCAATCAAGTACACCTTTTTGACTCAGAAAATGCCCTTTTTAAGAAACTATAATTGAAAAACGCCTAATATCACAGGTAAGAAAAAAAATCATAGATTTATGAAGCCCAGTGTTTGCAACTAGCGCCCTCTAGTTTGAAACTTAAAAATTTCTACAAATTCTTATTCCTTGCTCATAAAAACATAATATTGCCAACTTTTAATTCGATTTATTAAACCGTTTTAAAATTATGACTTATTTTCGAGAATAAACTTTTACTTTCAACACCCTGTATCTCTAGAACGAGTAACAATCCGAAAAAACTTATATGACTTAATCGGCTTAGTTTGATGTCTAGTATCCCCAGTTACTCTACGGTCCATAAGTTACCGGACACCCCGTATATAAAACGATTAAGGTGGATTTCGCGTCTAAATTCAAATTTTATATTAATATGTTGTCTGTAGGTTGGAGTAACAGGGTCATAATCTTAAGTTTATAATAAGCCTTTTTTATTATATTTTTTTTATGCGTTTCAAATGCAAGTATTTATCAAAAATGATACCACGCTGATATTACCAAAGGAATCTTATAATCATTAATAATAACTTTGAAATCAGTGTTGCTTATTATTTTGGAATGAATATTATTTGGACCGATTAAAAGTAAACTGGTCTTGTTTTCATTAAGTTTTAAACCATGATCCTTTATTACTTTAGACACATTAGAAAGATCCTCATTTATCAATGACACCCAACGCATAAGATTGTCATTTTTTATTTTGTGATATATTTTTTTATCATCGGCAAAAGCGATGTATAAAAAAATCATATGTATAAATTATAAATAATAAAGGACCCAGAACAGATCCTTGAGGAACTCATTTTAAAATTTTCCATGAGTGTGGAACATCATGAAGAAATTCTTGTAATTTGAAATCTATTTGATAAATAATTTGCACAAGTGTGTTTACTAAATCCTATGTTTTGCAAGTATCAATTCATAATGTAGATAGTCAAAGGCTTTTGCCACATCTAGGAAAACAATACTAGTAGCAAAATTTGAATCCCAGTTTTCTAAAATATCGTCTAAGTTTATATAACAATGTCGTACTGCTAAAATTAGCTCTGAAACCAGATTGATTGTTAGGTAAAATATTGAATTTATCTAAATAAGATATAACTTGATTGAAAATTATTCTTTCAAGAATTATAGATGTTAAGGACAATAAAGCTATTGGTCGAAAATGGACTTTCCATAAAAGCTGTTTTGATTTTTACATGTTTTTCTGATAGATTAAATAAAGACAAACGAATGCAAGTAAAATATTAATAATCTAGTAAAGTTCAAACGATTTTCAATAAGTTATTGTCAGTCACCTTAACTTCTGTTTTATAGCAGTTTTATTATGGATTTTATGAATTACTAGACTTTGAGAGCATTGTAGATGTAATTTTGTATTCATTAGACTTATGTCTTACATTTTATGAAAATTAAACAAAAACTTTTTATTTGACACTAAAGTTTTTGGTAAGTATCGGAAAAAGCCTTAAAACAGGATTTTTTTAGTTACACAAGTAAAAAAAGATCTTCTTAAGTCTTACTTACTTAAAATTACGCCATTACAATCCACAACAGTTTTATTATTAGCGTCAGTATAACTGTTTTCTATGATCAAATCTTCCACCGGGGCAAAAAGAACATCCAAGTTTTTGGTATTTTCGAATAATTCTTCCTGAATGTGTTTCTTATATAGTGCTCTGTCTATCTGAGCTCTGTACCCCCATACGGCCGGACCTTTGCGTCTATTCAGAATCTAGAAGAAGCATAATAAGAAAAAACTGAAATATTAAAAAAACTCCAAGTGAATTTTGGCAGAGGCTTATTTAGGTACATAGACATTTGCGTGTGTAAAAGTATATAAAGTAACAATCATTACATTGTCAACACCAACTCCCACTTTCGTGACACTTTGCAATTTGCATGTAGCGACAGGGTGATAACTCATGTTCCAATCATGATGTGCAAGAAATTTGACAACAACACTACCACTATTTCAGTGTTCAATTCACTATGAAAAACTTTATTGTGTATCTTAAGTTTGAGACACCCTGTATATTTTTAATGTAATTTTTGTGAAAGGTAAATTTTTTATTTAGTTTTGTGTCAGCGGGGGTAATATTTTGTAAATTTCAAATGACAGCAGGTTAGGAAGATCTGGCATATGTTTTAACTTTTCAGAGATCAGGTAAAAATATATCTAAATTTTGACCTGTCATCACCGGTTTTTAGACAAAACAACTTGCGTGCTCACTTTTGCTCTAGCAGGATGGATATGTATTTTGTGTTATATAAGTTTTACATCCTTTCAGAAATGAGGTGGTTTTTCGGCGGTCGGGTCACAGCTTGGTCTATAAGTATCAAATAAGTATTTTTGTAAACTTTAACATATCCCTCAAACACAAATCACATTGTTCTTCTCCTCATACCTACATAAACAGCTATTAATTAGTCACACCAACAAAATAACACCTATATTTAATGGTATTATTATAATTAAAATTTTGTGTGATTGGTCAATTACTTATTAGTAACTTCACATGTGCAGTGAACAGAATTATTTACCCAAAAATAAATTAAATTTTTAAATAATAATCCTAGAAAAAAGGAAAATTTTTGTCAACTAAGTTGCTTACTTTGTATTGTATTCCAGACAAGTCGCACATTCTTCCACAAACTCCATCCAATGCATCAATTTCCCTCATTAAGTGCCCTTTCCCAATTCCTCCAAAGGATGGATTACATGACATCTCACCTAAAACATCTTTCTGGTTATTGACTCATAAAAAAAAGGCTACTTAATACCCATTTGAACATTATTATTCATTAATATTTTTGTTTTCCAAAATTGTATGAGTAAACCTTTTGTTTTCTAAACTTAAATAGGAATGTCAGGGCAGATCATTTAGGTACTTGTCAATGGAACAGATATATCTTGAGTGTACCTATTACTCTACAAAGTTATATAAGTATCCATTAGGGTGGAGTGAAAATATAAAGTTTTCTGGAATAAGATGGAATACCTGGAAAAAGTTGAGGAATGTTTCTTAAAACAACCCTCTCGCAACCCTCCAAAATACTTTTGGGCTAGTTCAACATTTAGAGGTGCACCAAGATTTTTGAATTTCGAAAATTTTTATAAAAATAGATTTTTTAATTTTTGGGAAGAAATCAACAACTCTTACCATGTAAGAGTTGTTGAAGAAATGCCTAATTTTAGAGATATTCCTTCATAAAGTGCCGTCTTGCAGTGGTTAGGTTTGGAATTTATCTTTTCCTGATGAAATTTTGTAAAAGAAAAATAGTAAAGCCAGCAACATTTTATAAAAAAAATTTTAATCAGCATTTTCTTTTTTTAGAATTATTTTTAATCAAAATAAAAGCCAAATTAATTTTGGTGTGGTGTAACAACAACAGAACACTTTTTGTGGATGATAGCAACCCTACTAAACTTTTTCAGTTAGATGTTTTTTGGATTTTTGTGTTTCCAATTTCTGTCTGATTGAAACAAATTAATGTGATATCATACCAACAGTCTCTTTTTTATGTGTAATCAATAAAGTTTGAGCCCCCATTCGAGCAGCGGCTGCACAGGCCTCGCTTCCAGCATGACCTCCTCCTATAACTATAACATTGTAGTATTTTTTTTTCCAATAGCACAGTTGTCTTTGAAAGCCTTTTGTAGACGACCTTTTTAAAAGAGACAACATTTTTATTATTAATTGTAATGAAATACTTTATAATGTTTATAGAATTTATTCTTAAAATTCGGACATTACAATGGAACTGAGGATACAACCGGTGAAAAAAAAATTGTGATAAAATTTAAAAGCACATTTTGGATTGTTTATTTTTTTTTGTAACACAGAGAGAACTAAGCACTTAAAGACACTCGAGCTTAAAAAGATATGTGATCACAGAGCAAAGGTGGGTTGTATCACACAGAGAACAGGCACGGGTAATTCACTTACGACGTGCTTCGTCGAGTTGAAAGGCAAGGAACACAAAACTCGGCAAAAGACAACGAAGAAATGTAATGGGAATTATGTAAAAAACATGTTTAGATAGCTGATTTTGAATAGAAATTAAATTTTTAAAATCCACTTTTATCATTGTTGCTAATGATTACTAACCACCACCGACAGACAGCTGTAGTACTTAATTACTATGGCCGACACATTGAAGAATTTTTGAGGTTATGTTGAAGTTGACAAAAGGAAAAACTTTGAAAAAAGTATATTTACAAAACTTTAAAAAATAAATATGAATTTACTCCAACCGAATAATCAGACAAGACCACTACATATTTGATATTCAGTGTTTAAACTCTTTTATAAATTCTTAAGTTCCAACAATGGATGAACCTCAAAGTAGTAATGTAAATGCTAGTGACTTGGATGAAGAAACTAAAAAAAGACTTAAAGGAGATACAATAGGAGACACTTTGTATAGTGAATCATTTGTAATAAAAACTCTACTGCAGCTTTCAGACTTAAAATGGTCTGACGAGGTGGAACAAGACTTGTGCTTCTTATGGGACATGACGGTTGAAAAAGATGTATGTAAATACCTTTTTGATATCAACTATCCTTCTATAGCCTGTACAGCTATTGCAAGGTATGAAGAGAGAAGATTTGTAGAAATAATGATTGGGATTTTAGCCAACATACTTGTAGCTGATTGTGAAAAGAAAATTAATAATACAGAGATACAAAATATTATTGATCAGCTTAACTCTGATGATTCAGCTGTTTTGATACAGATTATGAGATTTTTTGAGGCAGTTGCTTACACTATGCCTGATAGAGTTTCTCTAATAGGAGAAGAAGTAATTGAAAGAATGCAGTTTATACTAAAGTATTCCCAGAACTTTGAGTTAATTAGTCATACAATGCAAGCATTAGCAAGACTAACAGAAGATTTCAAGTTGGATGAATTTGAGGTGGATGACAAGCTGTATATCGCTGTTATTCAAGGATTTGATACCATTTTTTCAGTAGAAGCGAATAATTTTGAGATTGAAATTGATACTGAAGAAACAAGCAAAATAGTAAAGATATTTCTAAGACTTATTACAAATATATGTGCTTATGTTGATAAATATCATGATGACAGTATTCCAAGTTGTATAAACAATTGCCCAAAACTAGCAGTTACAATATGCAGAATGCTTCGTCATTTTTCTGAAGAACAGTATTTATTTCCACTTTCTAAAGATTTTAATGAATATATATCAGCATTTCAGACAATCTTAACTACACGTGATGTTACTGTTGTGGCAGATATGAACAATGGACTTTTTTATCACATATTTTACTCTCTTTGTAAAATTTTGTATCTGTTTCACAAATGCAAATCTGAAGTTTTGGAAAGTTTTAATTTAGTTTTAGATCTCATTGGGTATCTCATCTATTTTGTGGATCAAAAAATAATATTGACTGAGTTAAAAAAGTTCCGTTATAGAAGAGGAATTGTAGTATTAAATTCTTTAAAAGAAAGTTCAAGAACATTTGAATTTGATATTTCAGAGAAGTTAAGGTTTCTTTTTTCGGAGTTTAAATAGTAATTTTATCTATATTAATAGTGATCAGATCTATTCAAGCTTTTACCATCCTAGCACCAGTGCGGCGCATTGTGATGTTTTCTAGAAAAGTTCTTTGCTGCCATGCAATCAAAACTTACCTGGCTTTGTTTGGTTAATGTGAGTAGACAATGATAGGCAATCCAACCATGGGTCAAAAATGGCGGCTGTGGGCAAATACTGATTTATGATTGGTAGACTACATCATAAAAATTACTTTGCTAGTGGCATTTAACAGGTAGCTCAATGCTTTTTGCCCACATCCGCCATTTTTAGTCATACGGTTTGGACTCACTAATAACTATTGGGTTTCAAATTGTCAACATGATAACAAGGGAATAGTTTTTAACATTAAATGACTAACAACCTCAAAATTTCAAAGATAATTTTAGACATCAGCCATTATATTGTAATAAAAAGTGATTAAAGTAATCCATTTAATCCTGTGAGTGAAATTTATAGGGATTTTGTCAAGGGTGCAGCCTGCAGCCGAATAGTGCTAGAGGTTAACAAATACTCTTGGTTGGGATTAATATGCTATTTTTTGCAGTTTTGTCATGGCACCCTGTATAAATTTTAAAAAAATTGTTAATGTGAAAATTATTTAATATTCCAAAAATAACAGAGTTTAGTACCTCGGGATTATGGTGTATAAAATGACTTGTATTTGTCTAGCTTTGGAGAAACTACATACATGTATAGTCATGAAAGGACAATTTTTCAATTAAATATTTATTAGGAAAAGAGTGTTGTAAATATACCTTACCTGCCTATCCATTATCAATGGTAAAATAACTATGTACTTAGTTAATCACATGTAAAAGTTGCTGTAATAATTTACTATTAAGCTGTTGTGAAAAATTGTATGTTTAGTTTAAAGTGGTTTGTAAATATTTTCTAATAGGACTGTAATCCCTGTAATTATTAGGTAAGGTTTTTTAAATATGTTGATTGACTTTTATTGAGTTGTATAAAGATTTTAAATTAACTAACCAGGCACTTGGATTGTGACATCAATGACAGCGGCAGAAACTATTTACTCACAATCAAAGTTTTCTGATTAGTATATAAATTAAAAATTAAGGTAACCAAACCTCTTTGTAATTCTGCCATTGTCATTGATGTCACGACCATAGTGCCTGGTTAGTTAATAATTGTTTAAAATCTGTATGGAACCCAACCACTGTCTTCTAGACAACTATTTTTGTATAAAAAATAATAAAATTTATTTTATTAAAAGAAAAGAGGTGCATTTATTTAAAAATGCTATCCTTATTTGGGATACATGTATCCCTATGTCCTCTATATACAGGGTGTCCCAGATAAGAATGCGCTCTACAGGGATCTTAACCATAAAAGTTACACAGATGGTTAAATTAGAAAAAGTTGCGCTCTACTAGATTCTGAACGTTTTGTTTTTAGATTTAAAAATTTCCTAATCCTGAAAATATTTAAGCCAAACCGATTTTTTAAATCTTTCTGACTTTACTCTGAGAGATATGTTAAAATAAATACATTCCCATTTTTTTTCTCCCTACAAGTTGGCCTAATTAGAGTTTTAATCCGACGTTTCGTTTTTTCAATACCATCACAACTTTGTGTTTTTATACAGTAGGTATAAAAATTGTATTTTATTATTTTTAAATTTCCCTCCTCATTTATAATTCAACAACGTATCACATCTAGCACTAATAATACGTTTTTGACTCAAAAAGTCATCATCAATAATACCTACTTTTATTTGAAACTATTATTTTCACTCGCCATTACTTAATCTAATTTTTATCTGACTATATAACATTCACTTGTTTGTTTTTGGGAAGTTTTTTGAGTTGAATTTGTTTATGAATAAAATTGCATTTAATGTTAATAGAAAAATAAGTTCAATGTAAAAATTTGGTTTTAAAACGCGAGTATTATTTGTTTAAATTTATTGTTTTCCCGAGGCAAATTATTTTTAGTTGGCTTTGAAAACAAAAGAAAGTTTATACAAGGTGAATTTCCACTTATTCCAATAATTGATGATGAGTTTTGAATCCAAAACGTGTAATTATTACTAGGTGTGACGTCGTTGAATTATAAATGAGGAAGGGTTAATAAAATAAAATTTTCCTTCTATTTAAAAAAACAAATATGATCATGGTTTTGAAAAAACGAAAAATTATAATAATTTATTCACAACAAACTATAAACAAAAAAGTTTCTATAATATTATCAAACTTAAGTTTATTATGAATGCACGTACATGTGCTTTAAGAGAAGTCTAAGGGTAAGGAAGAAATCCCCTCCACTTACAACTGAAGCGAAGACTACCTAAAGATAAAAAATTATGTAACAAGAATTTAGAGAAAATACAAACTATAGTATCCACCACAAAATCACCTACTCACTAAAAATGTCGGATTGAAAATCTTATTACCCCAACTGAGAAGAAAAAATGGTACCTAATTAATGGGAATGTAAATAAATATGTTTTGCTATCAATCCTCAGTTTCTTGCGTTATTGCATGACCTACCGATTGGGGAGTGTGTACCTTCTTCCGCACCCCACGACCCGATCTCATCCTGCCTGGTTATCGACGTGAATGAGATGAGTTGGGGAGATAATACATTTTACACTCTTTCCTACATTCTTAAACCTACTAAAATTCGGATATCCTTTTTTTATTGCGCGTATGCCCACTCTGAGGATCGATCTCGGAACACCACGGTCGAAAATAGTAAGATGTAGCGATTAAAATATTTAACAAAATTTAACTCAGGGCCGGATTGACCACTCTAGGCCAAGGCGCCACGAACGAAATAGGCGCTTCGTCGCCCTGAGTACCGTATAAGCTTACTACAATTAAATTAATCTGAGTTTTTTTTTTAACAAAACGTGCAAATTTCCGCTTGCAAAACATATTTTTACGAGATTATTTTTAGGCACAAATTTGATCATCCGTATCAGAGTCATAACTCGCTCAATTTTTTAAAATCCATTTAGAAATTGAAAAAAATTGGCGCAGTTTCCTAAGGGGTCAAACGACCTTAATTCGGCCCTGGTTGAACTGTTATTATATTTACGGTCTCCGGGTTTCTTGGACATTAAAATGAATAGGTGTTATGTGTGTTTATATTTTTTGTGTTAAGTAGTTAAGTTATTTGTAATTGAGGGATTATGCATATTGCACCATAATAAATGGTTCACAGATCTCGAGCTCATTTCAACCGAGAAGAAGTGAACTTGATCAACATTTGTGATTTTTGGTTTTGGATCGACGAGATCCGACTCAGTGAGCCGGATCTTTGTATTGATCCAGATCCGGTGATGGAAATCTCAAAAAGATTGGGTTTGCTCAAGGTTTCTAAAGGGAAAGAAACCTTGCGGTTTGCCACCTTTACATCAAAAAAAAATAATATGAAACATCTAATACTGAATTCACGTTATAAATATAATTAGAGATAAGTAAGAAACCTTCCTGATGCACCCATAGTGCACTAATCTTCGAGATAATTATAGATTTAAAGGAATCAAAAATCATAAAGCATGGGTAAATAATTATTCCTAAAGACACCAATTTGGCTGGAAGTTGATAGCTAGAGAAACTTATGGAATAACAACAATCCTCTGTGTGTTTGTCTGACGGATGGCGAAAACTTATAGCGTTTTCCATTTGACATTTAGTGCGCACTGAGTGCAATATTTATATTCCATTTGATTGCACCGGGCGAGTTTTTCATGTTCCATTTGAAAACGGTGTGATTATTTCTGCTCCGAGTGCAGCATTTTTAGCACGGAATCTCGGAGCTCGTGCCGCCTCAGTGCAGTTTGTAGTTTGTTTACATTTTTAAAAAAATGGACGAAATGGAGTACTTCTTATCAAAAGAAAAACTTTCTGCTGTTTTAGAACTTTTAAGCAGTAGTGAAGATGACTCGGATGATGAATTCCTCTTATTTGAGCGAAATAATCTTCCAAAAATAGTTGATTATAATATAGTTGTGCATAAATTTGACTTTAAACAAATGATTTTTTTCGTCAGCTGAGATGGATAAAGTAACTTCCTCCTTGTTTATTTTAAATTTAACTTCCACTTCAGTCATTTTTGCAACAAACAAACCACAGCTCTAAAAACAAGAGAACATAACCTAAAATTTAACAAGAAGTATATTCCATTTACACGGCACTGGTACACATTTTTTGGCAAAACCAGACTAATGTCAGTTCACACTGAGTGCTGCCCTGGTGCAGCAAATGGAAAACGCTATTAAAAATCTGTCAATATTGTCAAAAAAATAGGGTCGATTTTAATGGACGTCTTTGGACGATCGTCGGCTGGTTAGCAAAATAAAATGTAAAAATCGAGAAAAATTTACGAAAGTTTACCCCTATTTCCCAAGTTTATCAAGCAGATTACGTCCTCGGTGTTTAAAAATCAGTTTTCAATGTGGAAGCAGTTAGAAATGGGGCTACGAGCATTCTTGCTTATAGCCTCAAGAATATGGACATGCTTGTGTTTTACTTTAAAAAAACAAACCAGAGCAGTAAGTACTACGAATTTACCCCTTATATTGCCATAACATAATAGGCTATTATGTTTTTATATATTTGTTGGCAAAAAATTTAACCTATTAATATGGTATTATTGGCTCTGTTAATTATTGATAAATGTATACAAACCAAATTTTTAAGCGTAAAATTTGACTAAAATATATTTTATGTAGTTATACTTATACAAACGTGATGGTGATCATGTTGTGTTAGAGTTTTTAGCCAAGTATATTTTGGCAAACAACCAATTTAGCTTATTTTTTTGCATTTGCAGGTAATTCAGCATCAATCTGTAAAGTATGACTTATTCCCATTGTCACCCTTATCAAGACATAGATTAAGTGAGTATTTTAGTTTATTTTTTATCACTTAATAATAAATGAAATTTAATATTGTTCCAATTTTTTTGCTGGTAATAATTGCGTAGCTTTTTAATGAATAATTGATCTAAAATGAAATGATCTGTTTAAAATCTCATTTTAGTTTTGTTATCGATATATTCACAATAGATACCACAGACTTTCACAATAGATTGCTAATTACTTAAATTACTTATTTATTAAATCTTTTTTTGAGAGAGGCAGGATCTGATTCCTGTTAATAGGGCTTACAAATAAATTAATAAGGCAATTTAAAACTGAATATAAAAACTTAACCTAGATTATGTTTTTGATTGACAGAATATCCTAAGTCGAAGGATTTTAATTATATTTTATTTTTAACTATAAATTGAACTGCAGAAAAATATGTGCTTATTCTTGTGAGATTCGAGCAATGAGAGGAACAAATTTAATGGCAGGAATTTATATTTTAACTAAAACTATAGATATAATACACAAAGTTTTGAGCAGATCAAATAATGTATCTATTTGCTTTATTTCAAGTAAGATTATATTTATTAGGTGTTACTTTTAGTCTTGTGAGACAAAATATCTTTGTATATAGCAGAGCTGGGAAAAGAACTTGAAAAAAGTGCTTCAACCACGAAGCCCTCGAAAAGTAATTGCCAGCATCAAGCACTTAGAAAACTCTAAGTGCTTGCAATTAAGTACCAATTACCAAGGAAAGTACTTTTGAGTGCTTGCAAGCACCATAAACGGCTTGAAATGCAAAATTCAATTATCAATTACCAAGCACTTTTTATAAAGGGTTTGATTTACCAATTACTGAGTACTGTATTTTAAAAGTACTTGCAAGCACTGTTTTTGATGCACTATTAGGCTTGAAGCACTTTCGAGGCAATTACTGCCCAGCTCTGGTATATAGTACCCTAGTAACTATCACTTGAACTATCAATTTAACCAGCATCTAAGGGAGTAGAAAATTAAAAAGTTGGGTGTGGGACTGGAGAAAATATCCATCCAGAATTGAGTGCAGTAGAATTTTTAACAGTTCCCTATGATAATTTTATATAATGAGGTTTGAAGAAGAACAATATAACTTCTGAGATATTTTTTTTAAATTTAAAAATGTTGTGTAAAAATGAAATTTTACAGTTCTATGCCACTTAGTATGTGCATAATTTAATCATCAAACAAATGGAGGTGAAATTTATTGGAGTGTCTTTATGATTTAGCATGTTGATTATTCCAGGTGACCCTATTTCAAAAGCAAATCTTAAAACATGGAATGAAGCTCAAAATTAACCTCAAATACATATGCTTCATTTTCAATTATTCCCAATTCTATTGACAGGGCCAGGATATAAATAAGTAATTAAAACATTATACCTATCTACTTAAAAGCAATAAAAATAAAATAAAAGCAAATACAAATAAGTATAGGTACTAAATAATTTTTTTTTCTGAGGGCCCGTCCATGCACCGGATGCACTAAGGCCAGGTTTGGCCCATTGTGCTCACCCTGTTTAGTTGTTACACCCACTCTGTGATCCCAGTTCCTTGCACTCGTTTGTGTAGGTCAACTGGGGAGAGGGTAAGGATGTCCTCTGGTTCCAGTTTTGGTTGCCCGAGTATTTGTTGCCTCTTCCGATCCAGAGACTCGCAATGGCAAATTATGTGCTGTACAGTTTGTCTGTCTTGTCTGCATAATCTGCAGTCAAGGTCTCCATTGTACAGTTGCATTCTGTGCAGATGGTTCTTGACAGCCATGTGTTCTGTCAGAATTCCTGTAATGGTTCTCAGCTGGTTCCTATTCATTTAAAGCAGCTGTTTCGTAAGTCTTGGGTCTGGATCCCCCGAGGGATCCCCCATAAAGCTTTTGCTAAGGGCTAATCCCTGTCTGTTACTCCAGTGGATTTTGTGTTCACTCCTGATCCATCACTTTATAGCATCTCGTGCCGTGCACCTTGGCATTCCGAGTGCCGGTTCTGGACCAATAAATGTAGTTTCGGAGCCTTTTCTCGCCAGACTGTCGGCTTTTTCGTTTCCTGTAATACCTTCGTGGCCCGGCATCCACTGCAGTACTACTTTGTTTACTTTTGCCAGGGCCTCTAGTTCCTCCTGACATTCCCATACTAGTGTTGAGGTTACCTTGTTGAATATAAGCCATATAAGGGCTGCCTGCCTGATAATTTATCCAACTATAAATAAAACGACAGTAAGTAATAAGATAATCTTAATTATGTTTTTTAAAGTTATATACGGTTTTGATTTTTAAATATGTTGTAAAATTATCTAATTTTAATCTTTTTGTGTCTGAATATAATTTTTTGAAGGATAAAGATAATCTTTATTAAATAAAATTTTTAGAAACCTTTTCTATAAAACTTCTAATTTTTTAACTAAAGTTTTATTCCTCCACAACCCAAAATTCCGTAAATTAAATAATTTTAACCAGGGTTGCGACGATTTAAATCAACTGATTTTTTCAATTTTAATCGTGATTTAAACCAAATTATAAATTGCTGTAAAAACAAGTGGCCGAAGCAAATAACTCATTAGGAAATTTAAAAAGATATGAAGATAGTTTATTTAAAACGAAGTGTTTAGTTACATTACGTAAGTGTAAAAACGTCATCAGCTTAAAAAATATTCATAAATTACGCTGCCGAAAATTTTTATGTCTACAAGTTATTTTGTATGTCGCCGAGAAGATTTTCTAACTGTAAATCGAGACAACAAATATTTTTGGGCGAATAGAGACAAAATAATGAAAATAAGTGATTTTAAGGTTCATTATTGCCATATTTAAGGAAAAAATCAGTATAAATTGATAAAAATCAAAAAAATCACGATTTAATCGAAAAAATCAGATTTATTGATTTTTTCAAAAAAGTCGTGATTTATTGCAATCCTTTTTTATAGGGAAGTGGAAGATAATAGCGACATTTTGCCAAACAACAAAATCCCGCTAAACGATATTTCAAAAGTGATTTTCTCTGAATCCACACAAACAATTTTGTAAAAACCTGTTTCATATTTAGCGGCAAATATAATTCTTTCCAGCGAATCGAAAATCTTGTTTCAGGCATCAACCACTGCCGAGATGTTAGCGCCTGAAAAATCGATTAGCAGGAATTTGTTGGTTGGCAAAATGTCACCAATATTGTGTTCCATTAAAAAAAAAGTATGTTTGATATGTCCGGACTAATTGCGACACCCTGTATAATTTAAAATACATTTTAAATTGTGGATTTAATGCCTTCTTATAACTCTGTTTTTATGAAATATTGAAAAGGTGAGTAGTTTAGATGCTATGGATTCCTGAATTGAGAACGGGCCACTAAAACAATCAATTTTTTTTGCCTTATGTCTGCGGATGGGATTTAGAAGAAGAAAAATGGACCAAAAAGTAAAAGATGCGAAAAAAGTAATTCTTTAGAAAAGTTTTTGCTTGTAAAATAAATGAGAACATTATTTTGCGTTAGAGTAAAGATACCTGTCATTTTCTCCCAGAAAAATAAATATTAAATGTTTTAGATTAAACCCAGAGCTGAAGTACAAGATTTCATTAAAAAATTTAGAAACTTTCAACTATTTGCTCTCACCTTCATAATCCAGTGTTGGTTTCTACATATCAACAATAATGACACCTGTGGACATGTTTTTTATTTTTTATATAATAATAATAATAATATTTGTTTTTTTGGTAAAATATTATATAGGTACATACAAGGTATGTTTACTCTTACGCAAAATACCGTTCTCATATTTTTTTTGTTCAAGGTATTAAAAGAATTTTCATAACGTTAATCTCATTTATTTATATGCAAAAACTGTTATAAACAATGTATATTTTTCATATCTCACTTTTTACGCCGTTTGTCCACTTCTAAACCGCATCCGCAGACATACTGTATAAACAAACTTTTTGATGAAAATAGGTAATTTCTTATTTCTTAAATTAAGATTAGAAACGTACAATCTAATTCCAGAGCATCATAATAATTATGGTCAAAAGGCTTGCAAAATAGAAAATAAACGTATTTGAATTAATACAAATGTATTTTTTACTTTTTACTCCTGTAATTATTGTAACAATAAAAAAAATATTTTTTAATTTATAATTTTAGGTATAGTGAAACGTAAAGTCCTGGTACTCGACCTAGACGAGACCCTGATACATTCACATCACGATGGTGTAGTAAGACAAACTGTCAGGCCTGGAGTACCTCCCGACTTTGTCCTGAAGGTTATTATTGACAGACATCCGGTACGATTTTTCGTACATAAAAGGCCACATGTTGACTTTTTTTTGGATATTGTAAGTACACCCGTATTCACTAAAGGGGTTTAAAATTTAAACCATCGAAATATTTGGATCTATAGTCTCACAGTTGTGTTTTCACCGTTGCATTATTTTATAAGCCATATGACGCTTTTGTATTAAATTGCTTTCTTTTGTAACTAAATCGATTTACCGATAAATAATTTGACCTGGATGCTGTTGCAAATACACTTTTAGTTCTATTAAAGAACGCAGTTACGTGTTAAAATATTTTTTCTTTATAAATTTAAAGAAAAATCATAAAAAATATATACAATACAAAACTCAGTTGACTTATTCTGATACTTGTCATTTTAAACCTAAAACTGTCAATCTAGGACGGTTTTAAATTTAGATCCCTTTAGAAAATACGACTGATATTGTTTTAATAATAATTTTGTGGGAATCAATTTATTTTCCTAAGCAATTGGCATAACAACATGTGTAACAAAATTTAAATGACATTTCAGGTATCCCAGTGGTACGAGTTAGTCGTATTCACTGCCAGCATGGAAATTTACGGCGCTGCAGTCGCCGACAGGTTGGATGCGGGACGGGGCATCCTACAAAGGCGCTTCTACCGGCAACATTGCACGCCCGATTTCGGGTCTTACACGAAAGACTTGAGCGCCATCTGCAACGATCTCTCCAGTGTGTTCATTCTGGATAATAGTCCGGGAGCTTATAAAGCCTATCCTGGTAAGTATTTGCCATTAGTAAAGAAAACATTTAGTAACTTTTCCTAGAAGGAATCAAAGTGATTCATAATAGGTACTATTAACAAAGTTTGAACTTGTTGCCTAATGTAAACTGCTTCTTTACATCTCACTCCCAGATAGCACAGAATATTCTCTCAATATCCTATCTATGAAACTGTAACGAAGTTACATAATTTTTCCAAGATTTTATTCATGTTCAAAGTTAACTTCCTTATTTTTCATGATATAAAGATCATTCTTGTTCGTAAATAATCCATATTAATTGCACTTACCGATTTTCCAAAATTTTCCGTCGCGAAATACCAGGAAATAACTTTTCTTTATTTTCCGTCATTCCCTGCTATTCGTATTACACATCAGCGCGGAACCATCGCCGCGGACGGTACCTCTCGATGCCGCGACGCGCGATGGAGAGGACGCGCAACTGCTTGGCTCAATTCTTGCGAATACGATCCAGCGTCCTTATTTGAAAAAATATCAAAGTCGTTAACTTTACAATCGGTGTCATTCACATCTTATGGAATACATTACCGGAAAGCATACACGTATACAACCTCCATCTCTCTCTACAAACTGGACTATAATCGAATTATTTCGTTTGGAAATAGAACATGTTTTGAAACCCAATTGTTTCATTTTATTTTCCCGAACCTATCACTACAGAGATGCGAGATGATCGCACTACGTGCAGTTGAACGCCTGGTTTATTTTTTCCACTGTATAAAAGCTCCCGGAGCAAATTTGTGGTCTCCTTGCCACATTAATTCACGGAGTAGCGCCCGAGATACCGTTGGAAAAGAACTTTTTGTCCTATAGTTGCATACATCTAAAAACGCGACGTCAGTAAGAACAAATAAATACGAAAATAAACCGCCTTTACAAAACATGTCCCAAAACATTATGAGCATATCCGATTGCATAATATACTTTTTATACACTTTTGTGAAACTGTTGGGACGACATGTGCATTGTGCATAGCTTATCTGCATAAATACACTGGTTTGTATAGCAACAGGAATGCTGTAATATACACAGTTAGAATCTTACCTATTTTTAATTTAGACAAGTTTAGTGAATATGAATTCTCGATGAATTGACCCATACAACCTTGTTTGTTAATATTAGGGCTGACGATTGGAAGGGCATATATTGACAAAGCTATAACAATACCGCTACACGTTTTCAATGGCTATAATATTTCTTTATTTTTAGACAATGCAATCCCGATCAAGTCGTGGTTCTCCGATCCGACAGACGTGGCGCTGCTCAACCTCCTGCCGGTGCTGGACGCGCTACGTTTCACGGCGGACGTCCGGTCAGTGCTCAGTCGCAACCTGCATCTGCACAGGCTCTGGTAGGGCATCATACCAGGTGTTCCTTAGACTGGTCGTAGTAGCGTGTAAAAAGCGATTAGGCGAACAGGTGAGTGCTGGTGTTGCTGCAGACGTGCGGGTGGTTATGGGCATGGAATTTAACACGACTTGGTTTTGGTTAGAAACATCGTACTAACGTAACAAAATTGCTAAATATATAGAGTGATTCGTGATGGGTGACTCATTAAAAGATTTCATAAATAAGTAATATATTGAATAATTGGTACTAGGCATAAGTGCTTCTAAACCTTATTATTAATATACTTTGATGTTTCTGTCGCGAAATATATAACATTTTTTATTTACATTTTAACCTCAAAATTTTGAACGTATTTTATAAAAATATCTTATTGTTGCCTAAGAATCATCAATTTTACCTGCCTCTTAAGTAGCCTACTCACGTTAAGTCGGCCAGCGGGAATTTGCCGGAGAGATAATGGCCGTCCGGCCGATTCCGCTAAACACACAGGTAAGATCTGCTGGCCGTTATCGGTGAAGAAAACTGAGGGTGTAGTGTGACTATGGATAACGGCCGGCCGGCGGAAGGACAGTCCACGAAGTGACGTGCGTCGGCCGACTGAACGTGAGTTGACTCATTAAGATATTTTAATGAATTTCTCTTCTTACCCAGTATATATTACCACTATTATGATGTCTAGAAACTTATTTATTAAGTACAACATACTTTTTCACTTTTCTTTACCAATTTTTTTTCCTTTGCTTTTTTGAAATCGTCATTATTGTCACGCCCAGATTTTAGGGTGCGACGAGGGCGTAAAGGTAGCTTACGGGACCTTACCAACTATCAGAAAAACAAAGTGATTTTGAAAACAAATTTATTACACAGTCAAAATAACATTTATCTGAAGGGTTTACAAAGAAAATCGAACTTAATAAATAATTTGGATTGAAACCTTTAACAATAACTTTAAAATCAAATTATACTTACATTAATATGGGGCTCATCGCTGGCATCTTGATAGTTTGGGGATCAACAAGTTGTTCACAATTTTTAGACGTGTGTAGTGTCGAAAAATCTAGTTTCTACCAATAATGTGCCGTTCCGTCAAGTCAGCAATTTTTCCCCAATTTTAGGGAAACGGCGAACTTAGGTCGTACACCTCATTTCTGCTGACTCGATGACTCGACAATAATTGATAGATCGGGAAGCCCGTATAACATTTCATAATTACAACTTTATTAATTTGCTTAATAAACTTGATACCGGTTTCATGTTGCGTTGAATGGCCTGTGTTAAACGTGAACAATTTATAAAAATGGAAAATATTGATTTATGAAATATTATGATCTTACGGTTCCCTTTCGTGACAATATTCTGAAGTTTTTCTTAGAACATAAATATGCGTTGATTTTAAGACTGAGCTAGGTCACTACTATACATCGCTAGAACTTTTGGGAAAACTTCAAAAAATTATTTTCTTTAAACTTGCTTAGATATAATATTTCAATTACGAGGCACTAAATTCCGCAACTTTGCCACTGTTACTGTGTATCTATTGTAGTTTCTCAAACCCAGAGATAAAGCTCAAATTTTGGATACTGTACATAATAATATTGGTGTATGGTAACTATGTTGTCTATTTTTTGAAATTAATGGGATTATACTGTAACTTAATTTACGCCGTTATGAACTTACATCGGAAGTATATAATTCCTAGCTCACATACCTGTTATGTTTACATTCATTCTACAAGCTTATGGTGCTGTAAAATCAGTTTTTTTTTGTATGAAATCTGTTAAAGAGTCATCAATTATTTTAAATAGGTTAAAAATTCAAAAGTAATGTTTCACTAATCAAACAAAACTATTTATATATATATATGTTTTCGCCCCTAAGGTTACTATTCTGCTGCTTGCATGTTTTTAACTGTACGCAGTTTTACGTGTTCTTGTTTAATTTTGATTAGAAGGATGCTGAATGGCTCTATATATCTAAACTATCGTTTGTTTGTGTAGTAGTTTGAACTGGATTGGTTTTTAACAAACACTTTTGGTATATTATTACTTTAGGTTTTAAAACTACAGGACTACAGTAACGTTTCAGGTTTGCTTAATTTTAATATGGACATCTTACGCCGTACATACTTTAATAAAACATATGTTGGGTTGTACAAAGATATTAATTAACTAATCAGACAATGTTAGTGATAGTGTTGGGGATGCTCAGCAACCTGGTAAGGAGATCAAGGCTATCCTTTTTCTCTACCCCTCCTAAATCTTCCCCAACTACTCTAACCACCTGTACCATCGTCAAACCTCCCGACCTCACTGTGAATGTCAGAATGTCTTTCCAAGCGAGGACAATAACTCCGTGTCTTCGGAGTTACGCCGAGCCAAAGATTTGGTGTCTTAGTCTTCCCAGGGCCTCGCACAGGACCTAGAAGTTTAATCTCTTCTTCCTACTGACACCCAGTACATGTTGGGTATTCCTCTACGCCAATTGGCGTCATGTATTTTCTCAGCCGGCAGTGCCCTGTCAGAATCGAGATTATGAGCGCCGATGTTCTATTCATGAGCCACTCCAACCTGGATTTTTCGACTTTTGTGTCTGCGTTGCCGCGCACCCCTTGATGCCCTGGGACCCAAACCAAATTAATTTCTTTAATATCTGAGAGCCTGTTCGGGGTTTCCACGTACTTTTTAATAAATCTCTGCCTGAAATACTGCGGTAAAGCTGCTTAACGGGTAGCTGGGGCGTTTGTTCTAGGTACATTCTTACTGCAGAAGACTGGATTCCAGTCATACGTGACGGGTGTAGCGTAACGCGGTGGGGCGTTCTTAGACAACTTTAACTGTGACATACATGACGTTGGCAGAAAGGATTTACTTACAATCAAAGTGGCCTGGTTTGCTTATTTCTTGATTTGCTAACCAGACAAGTTTGATTGTGATGTCTGCTAATATAGTTTATGCCAAAGTAAAGTTGTCTGGTTAGTTAATTATTACTTAGAATTTTTGTGCAATCCAACTTGAATATACTATACTATATTTAAAACAAGTCACTAACTATAGTCAACGCGGGATCGGCGCGTGCTGCTTTAAGATTGATTTATCAGCTATAGAGCGCGCTTTGCGACAGTGCCCTCTGTTATTATTACCTTTACTGACTTTGTTTTGAATAAAGTATAGTTAACAGCATGATTAACTTAATAAAGGTTATAACCTCCAAAAATTATGGCTTGCCTTGGACGTTGAGGGCTTGGGAATTGATTGTCTAGTTACTAAGTCTAAAAATTATCGTGGTTTTGGCTTTACACTTATAGGCTCACCTATTTTTTTTACATAATAACCCATGACAACATAATTATGTATAAAGTTCTAAATTACTGACAGACTTTTTCCCAATTGTATTTAAAAAGGCCAATTATTTGGTAAGTTTAGTTTAAATCACCTAACCTATGATCCATTCTAAATTTACCATTTGATGCTTACAGTGCTTATGTTTTGTTGAACACTTGCCATATATTTTTGACATTACTATAAGTGTTTGATAATGACTTGACATTACGACGCGTATTCGTTCACTACATGTGGTGATGACATACTTACTGCTTAATATTTTTTGTTATTATGACATGCATCGAAGGGTAGTTATAGTAATGATTGGTAAAATATCAGCTAAATATACCTAGTTTTTAGACTAAGCACACAAAAAGTGCCTGGGCTATCTACTTTCCGTATAATAAATACACAGAGACTTTTTACATTGATGACAGACTAAGTACTAACACTAAATAAGGTTTATTATTTTCGTTACTATTGTGCTCAGGTAATAAAGGACACCGGTCATATCTAGAAACCCATACTTTAATAGAGCATATTATATATAAAAAAAAAATATCTATTCAATGCACCGTAACTTTAGCACATTTAAAATATTTTTATTGCATTTAACTCTTTTGTTAAATACATTTTCTTGTAAAGAAGCGAAATGGTTCCCACATATGATCGGTATGCATCCTGTACTGAACAGGCTGTTTAATGTAGACTAGATTAGGTTTCCTTGATGACTCGCTAATATTTGGGAATGTGATTCCTCGGGTCAGTTTGTTCATATAAATTCTTTGCTAGAGGGTGTCATTATTTTCTATTTTTGGTATGTATTAATAGGATATATATAACACATTTTATTTAGAAAGGTTATGCTATTTGGATAGGCATTATTTAACTAAACTTTTGTACAAACATTTTAATATTATGTGCATTATAGATATTTAGTTGCGTTGTGGAAATATGTTAATATAAACTTCTTCATAAAATGATCATCATCCCCTGAAATATTAGCATGGCATTAAGGAAGGCCCTGTATTATTGCATATTAGTGCTAATGATTCTAAGAGCATTTTATGCTTTGATAGCGGTAAGTTCATAAAGGGTTTGTTCATGATAGTAACATTACTGAATAGGTTTAAAGTGCCCGTAACCAATGACAACCCTACTATTAGGCAAACTAGTACATAGTTTAGTATTGTCTAGCAAAGTCGAATAAATTTAACCGTAGTTTAAACGCAATGTCCCCGTAAAGAATCTGCGGCAACACCGGCGCCCGTTAGGTCTTAGACCAGCGTTGATTTATTCGCGCTTTTTACAGCGGAAATATGGGGCCAAGCTCCCCACGTCCACGCCCCCTAGATGGAGCCCCCTTAAAGCCCAAGTCAGATCTAGATAGCCTAGCTGACAGCGTTGTCACGCGAGTGGAAGACTCGCCCTCCGAACAAGATTCTGGCAACAGTTCAAGCTTATCGACCAAAGAAAAGAGGTTCAAGTCGCGCATTCCGCAGCGTATGTGCAATTGACGGCATCGGAAGTAGGAAAGGGGGAAGTTGTTGCGACTGGAAGGGGTATTGGAGGGAGAAGCTGGGTGAGCTCGGCAGATGTTCACCAGCGTCTGTTAAAATAAATAGTAGCAAATTCGAGTGAGATTGTACAATAATTTGGTATGTTTTTAAACATAATCTTGAATTTTGTGGGTTAGATGTCAAAAAATAAATAGGGTGTGTTTGTTACGGTCGAAATTTGTGTATTGTACATTATGAAATTCACCCGATATTAAGATTTTTTATTAAAACAATGTACGATATAATTATATCAGTAATTTTGTGCAACAAATTAATAGTATGAAAGTGAGTGTCAACAATTTTGCCTTGTCAGTATATTCCATCATTGCGAAGAGGATAAATAAAAGTACAAAGCTCATTTGTTCCAAAAGTCATAAATATTACTGCTAATTTAGTGCCGTTACTCGGTTAACACGAGAAGTTAGCTAATTCGCGAATTACTGGGGTAAAATGTGATTTAACCATCACAGCCAGTCGATACGAGAAGAAATAAATTTATATTAACAGTTTTCGCAAATTATATGACACCCAATTATAAAATATTATCATGTAATCAAGCGATTTACAGGGTGAGATTTTTTTTATTATATCGCTATCTACCATCACTTACTTTTTGGAAAAAAATTCATAAACATGTGTTTTAAACGTGTTTACACTTTGATTATTACCAGCCATGTCGTGTCATGGATGAAGGGAATACTACTTGCACAGGCAACGCGTAAATTATCATTTCGTAGTAGTAGTAGCGTAACTACAGAGGGCCTGGTGGGGCCAGGCCCCCAAGAAGAATTTGAGTTATCATATATATACCAGTTTGTCAAATGAAATAGTAAGGCAAAATGACAACATATTTTCTTATTTTTAGTAAGTACGTTTCCGCCATATTTTCATAAAATAAATGTAAAATAATTTCAGAAAAATATTAAGAAAGAAGTGTCTGCAAGCAAGCAAGTAACGCAAGTAGTCTGTATCGGAGTAAAACCTTTCTTCTTCGCAGACTGTAGTCTCGTGTCGCCAGCGGCACTGGCTTTTATTTTCAATTTTTCTTCAAAAATAGGCTAGTCCACCTCTTCATCAATCAGTTAAAATGTAATACAATATTAATAGAATTAGCATATACGTTGATATTGATTATTCTGGCTTTTAAATAATAACTTACAAGTCATTGTTTTATTATTATCATATTGATTGTTATCCTTATGAAAAATGAATTTTAAGCAAACGTGATTTAAAATAATTGTATCGTACTCAAAACAAATTTTTTTTATCTACACATTCTATAGCAGTATTATAAATTATTTGTATTTAGATTTGATTTTGAATGTTTATTTTTACCTTGAAAAACTCCTCCAATACCCCTCCTACATTTTTATACTGAAAATAAACGATAACAAATAAAGAAGTGTAAATGACATTTTGTATAATATACACTTGAAATTTTCATGTTTAATACTTTTTTAGGTAAATATAAGTAATTTTAGAGAAAAATTCTCTTCATCATACAAAGTAGATTCCTAGTTATAGGCAATATTTAAAATTGTAAGATTTATATTATAAAAGTCCGTTAATAAATTTTCTTTCCAAGTGGGCTGTATATTTGCTTCTTTTATTGATTTTTTCTATTCTAAATGTATTACGTCTGGTTGCAGAAAGGTGTTAAATAATTAAGGGTCATACTAGCGCGAAACGCGGCGTCGTTTCCTGGCTTGTCTAAGACTTCTTGCGCACTAGGCCGCCACAACACGACTTCTTATTTTCAATTAGGTGAACGCACTACCAAGGACTCCTGGTTGCGGCCGACACTAGAAACGAGACGATCGCGCAGGCTGCCTAGTCTAGGAGGTCTAATAAATTTAACACAAATATTTTACTAAGAGGTTGAAAAGAACTAGTTTGGCGAATGATACCTTATTTTTTTTAATTAAAAATATGCATTGAATATTGCCCCGATATTATGTTCAAATTCTCCACTAACGCTGCGCCGCTTGACTCTTTTGAAATTCACTTTTATACTTTAAATTTAAAAAAAACAGCCGTCGGGCGACGCAGGTACAATAAAATGTACTGTTACTTGGCGAAGAGGGAAAATGTTATGGTATTTGTCCTTTTTTCCCAGTGTTTGTGATAGCAGCCGCCTACGACTCTCTTGTTATTATTTAAAGCCGGCCAAGTAAATTATTGTATTGACGTTCTTATACGCGCGTGCATTATTTACATTCACACAGAAATAAAAATAGTCTGGTTAATTAAGTATTGCCTAAAATCTTTCTGCAACCTGACAATAGTCTGGTTAAGGTCCATAATTAATATTAGTGTATTAAAGATATTAAGTACAATAGAATCCTGTTTGTTATTAAACATATACTTAAAAAGGGTGTAGCGAGCCGTTCTTCAGTCTTTGGTAGTATTTTTGTTCCTGGTGGCCTTGCTTGACTGCGCGTTTATCTATTGGATATTTGGGTATAACTTTGAAATTAAAAAAAACTTTTTTATTAAATATTTTTTCTAAAGTGAAAAATTAAGGTATTACTTTTCTCTTAAGATAGTTCACTGTATCCTGTCAGTGGTGGCGTTTGTGGTTGAGTTTTTTAAATTTTCTGATGTGGAATAACTTTTAAATAAGATTTCTTTAATTTATAGCGTTTGTAAAGTTATATAAGATCGAAGCTGGTAAACCTCGTAAGACAAATGCGTACAGACGACTTATTTTTAAAGCGCGATACAAAGATTACTAAAGATATGATATTCCTTTGTATCATCCACTGAACGCGATAAGTATAGTTGTATGCAGGAAGCCAGAAACAAAAATACTGCTTTAAAATTAAAGTTCTTCAAAGAGACACAATTGCCATAACGATTTTTTAAATTTATCAACGTCAACTGACAGCACCCTTTACTAATAACAAACCTACTTTTTTTTGTTTCTGTTGTGATTATATATTTGCGAGTTGTGACGTGCATCCAGCCAGTAATTGGACCAACTATAGTAAGTAAGTACGTTTCCGCCATTACGGTTTTGTCTGACGCGAACTCCTAGGGGTTTGTTCGCGAACCACCGGTTGGGAATCGCTGCTTTAGAAGGATTACAACTGACTTTTCAAAACGCGAACAAAACATTTTCATGTATATTTTGAAACCAGTCATTACTGATTTTTAGCCGACGATATATGTTGCAAGATATACTTTGACCACAAACAGGATTTTTTGTCATCTCATTTTTTGGTAAATGTGGTCCCAAAAAGAGTTAACGTATTTCTAAAATATCTCGAGAGAGACTGTATCAAACATTTTATTGAGGCTGTTCCTATATGCTGTTTGAGCCGACATAACCCTATTTGAAAAAGAATGTTGCCTACTTTTAGGCAATTTTTACGTGTCTCTATCTTTATCTACCAGGGTTAGATCGCGTACTGCATTTGTTTGGCTACGTTTTTACACGCAATAGATGTATGCCTGTTGTGTCCAAAAATTATATTAAGATATTTATTTGTACAAGAAATATGTTTATTACTATATTATGTATTACACTAGAAAAAATTATTAGAAAATCTGGAAAGTAGGTAACAACTTTTAAAGTTACTCCAATTTTTGGAAAAATACCATATACTTTAAAAAAAATGTTTTAAATAAATAACTTTCATAATTCAATTTTACACTAAAGTACCAAGACCAAATTCCCAGCCGTTAAATATTGACGCATCCCGGGATCGGTGAGATTCAGAGGGGGCGAGGCAACGAATGATGGTAACCTCCATGTCAGCCTGGGGTTTAACTAAACAATTTGAGGTTAGTTTTATTTGTCAAATCATAACAAAACATTAACATCCATTTGTTTATTAGACAATTCAACGATGTTGGTACACGTGACACCCACAGTCGCCATTTTAAGTCACTCGCTAAAAAACTAGTTGAGTTTTTTTTTTCAAATCATGACAATACCTCAATGATTGGCAAAAACGGTTTGTCTGGATCGAGAAGGTGTGAAAGGTGAGATAAGCCTCAACAGCACTTAAGCCATAGTTGCCTCATTGAGCATTCTTCAAGAATTTAAAAATTAACCTGAAGATTTAAAGTAGTTGAGGATATCGTCGTCGCCCAATGGTCTCTTTTTTTGTCGGTGAGGGTAGATCAGTACTCGCCGTTCATGGATTTTCTACTGAAGGAGTGTGCTGCACAGTCACAAAGAATATGTTCTACTGTATCATCCTTCTGTTCACACCCTTTACATAAAGGTGTATCGCTGAATTTCATTCTGAAAAGGTGTTTTCGTAGCTGACAATTCTCTATTTAAATACCTATGACTAAACGTACATTTTTCCGGGACATCGTTCGGTATTTCTTAGATGTGACCGTGTTCGGATATTTTAGTAACTGTTTTAAGAGTTCGCAGTTAGTTGTCTTTCATATTAAACCTGTTATTGCTGATGCTGTCAGGCCTAGTGTTGGTTTGTACCTTCACTCGCCATGCAGTAGAAAGCAGCCGTGGCGTAGTTACAAATTTCGTGTGTGTGTGTAGGGGGGGGGGGGGGGGGCTCTGGGGGTTTTTACCAAAAGAATATCCATATTGTTAAGAGTTGATGGTTTACAATTCAAATTTTGGTAAATAAATGCAGTCAACTATTAAAAAGTGAGAATTATCATCTGCCCCTATCGGAGATATGTAATTTGTATGTCAACTATTTAGGTATTGTTAGGGTTTTTACATTGATGCATTCGACTTGCTTGTAATGTGACGAAATGTTGTTAATAACGAACAGACCAGACAATTTCATTTTAGAAAAAAAGTGTGAAAGTCTAACATTTAAAAAAATCTTTTATTTGTCCAGGCTGGTATATTTACACAATATATATAGGGACTGAGCGGGTTATGGAAAACGTCAAGGTCGAAAAGCGCCGAGGTTGAAATTTTTTTGGAACCACGCCCAAATTCCGACAAAAACTCACACAACTATTATCTAAATTCATAAATGAACTTATTTATTTTTTTAATCCACGTTCTTATTTTTGGTAATATTATCTGTCTTAACTCTAAGGATAAATGACTTATTAGATATTAAAAAATCGATTTGAAGTGATGGACCGGTTATAGATATTCCAAATTGGTTTTTACCACTGACGTTGTAATGACTGTGCTTATCATGGCGTTCTCGATGTTTAAAGAGTAGAAAAGAAATAAGTGTTTTCCTTGTCTTCATGTTCATCGAGAAGGACATAGTTCAAGCGTTTCTTGTGCCGTGTGACGAAATAATTTTAAAAGAGGACATTTAAGGTTAACCAAGGGTATAACCGCAGCAATTACCGGTCCATTGCTCCAAATCGCTTTTTGTTGCATCGTTCTATGGGGCTGGAAAGCAGTGACTTACGTCATTAGAGTTAAATGGTAGAAAAAGATAAAATAAATAAATAAAATCTTAATTAGAATTTAATTCTGTCTTCCATGCAGACGGCGACGTACAGATATCTATTTCATTTAAAATCAGCGAAAATTTGACCCTTTTTAACAAAAATAAATTAACGCATCAATCTTGTTATTACATTTAACCAACCCGTACCATAGGGTTGGTTAAATGTAATAACAAGATTGATGCGTACTGCAAATGCCACATAACTACTTCTTTTTGGGACATACTTTACGTGCTTGTATAAAAATGTCATGCAGAGGTTGCAATAAAAAGCTATGTAGGTAAATAATTTAAAACTTTTACATTATAAGAATAAAAAGTGATTGATGAGTAACGTTCATTTAAAGACAGTATTTTGTTTCATTTAAACTTATGCTTAAATCTAACATAACCGCTAAACTAGCTTATTAGTTGCTATATTTTAAATTTCATTGCTACTTACGTCTAATATTTTTTGTTTTTTCTCAGGTAGTTGAAGCCCAATCTATGAAGAAGTGTTTGTAAGTTAGCAAAATATTTTTATTTTTGAGAAACGTTTTTTTAAAGTTTACTCTTTTATAGATCCTATTTGCTTTATGTACGCGTACGTATTTTATATCCTAGATCATTTCATTGCAAATTACTCTCATTTAGTTTTATAAAAATATTTATCTCAAAGTGGAACTACAGAGATATAAAATAAAGAAGACTCACAGTACTCTCCACAAATTTACATTTGAGAGGATTGTAAGTCTCCTTTATCCTCTATGCTCTTATTTATGTTAAACACAATTTATGTACGATGTTAAAACATATTTTATTTACTTTTAAACCTTACCTATATTGATAACTGACTTTATGTTTTGAATGCAATGTGTGTTTTAAAGTTAAAAAAAAAATTAGGTTAGTAATCGGCCAGTTGTTCCTCTCAGTTCAAATTAAAATAGGTTTTAACGTCTACTTGTAAGTTAAACATGTCCTTTTTAGTACAATAAGATCTTGTGTTTGTGTATACTATTTATTTTTTAGGTTAGGCAAAAAATGTAAAGCTCTTCTAAAAACCAAAGACGCTTAAACATTCTGGTGTTGTACCTACTTTAAAATGTTAGTTTTGACTGTCTATATTCTGTATTACATAATGAGCGGCAGCCAGACAAGTTTTTTAATATAGAAAGTTTTATGTCTCTCGGCTAGAACCAGAAGTCACTTGCTGTCACCGTAAAGGCATTACTAATTTGTAGGGTTCATAAACAGCCCGACCATGGGAATCGGGACGGCAACTAAGTTATTTTGTTAAAAATAAGAAACAATATAATATATGGTTTTTAAAAGTATAAGAGAATGTGCATAAAAAACTTACCAAGTAAATATTAAAACTCTGAATGTATTTTGCTAAACATCTGCACCGTAGCAAACGTCTGCACAGTCGTTTTTTCGAGCCTATCAATATTATTCGTTTTTTAAAATGTTTTTTGGTAACACCAAACTATTTTTTAGCTTAACCAATGTGAACCTTGTTTGCATGCGGTAAAGTAAGTTCCCGAGGTTATTCCAATTCAAAAAGCGACCAATTATCGGTCTTTGGGACTCTACAGTTTTAAATTTTAAAAAACCAGTTTAGAAATCAATTAGTAAAATCATTTTACAAATTCTGTATAACAAAACAAATACACGCGGAGAGCACATAAACAGGGCCGCAAACAATGTCTTTAAGTTTTATTTCAGATTGACCAAGAGCAATAAGATTTGAGGTGAGCATGTGCATATCACGTGCTGTTGCTTGTTTATCCTACTATATTGTGAATTTAGTATAACTGGACTTCGCAATCTTCGAATATTCAAAACTACATTTCTTAACATAAAATCGAATGTTATATGACATATTATGACATTATTTGGTAATGCTATTGCTGCGAGAGTAAGAAAATCCTGGTTCAATTTTCGGCGGACAAATAAAACTTTATAATTTTAAAGACTGCTTGAATGTCACTTAACTAAATTTCCATAAAAAATTACCTTTTTCTTAAATTAAAAGTTACAAAAATCATAAATTTGTTAATAAATAGAAACTTTGCAATAATTAATCCTAATTAGCTCAACCTTAAAATGTGGTTCAAGTTCCAAATCATACTACTGTCAAGATGGTAGCCGGATATATATAAGTGTATAGCTAGAGACTATGTTAATTATAATTAAAGGGTCATGTCTATTTATTTTACTAAAGATTATTTACTTTCGAGAAAATTGATTATTTTATGATAAATAACTAAAGAACCGTGCAAATATTTTTTTAATTAAAAAATAAGCCTTCATTGTACGGACATTTCATTTCACCAAGAATGTAGCCCAACTCAAATAAGTTTTACATTTAAAAAGGGATACCTTTTTATCAGAAACTCCCAATGACTTACGGATCAGATTAAATACTAAAAATAAGTTAATCTAAAGGAAAGCATACTGACCGCCAGCGTCAATCCTTGCAAATCACATAAACTTACCATGCTTACTTATTGTAATCAGTGTACTGTATGCATCCTTGCCGTCGAAGAACGCCTTAAAATTTCCTTAACCTTTACCTATGCCAAGGTAGCCTTCAAGGCGTTTACACCCACTAGATGATCCCAGTTCCTTGCACTAGTTTGTGTAGGTCAACTGAGGTCGGGATTTCCTCCGACTCTAGTTTTAGTTGTCCGAATACTTGTAGCCTTTTCCGATCTAATGACACTCAATGGCAAATTATATGCTTTAGCGTTCCCCTATCTTGTCCTAAGAGCCTGCAGCTTAAGTCACAGGTGTATTCGACGCAGGTCCTTAACGGCCATGTGTCCTATCAGAATACCTGTGGGATTCTCAACTGATTCAAGCTCATCAGAAGTATATGTTTGGTTAGTTTTGGATCCGGGTCGGATCTCCAATGAAATATTTACTCATTCATCGTATACGTCATTTAATCCCTGTTTGTTCCAATAGATCTTTGTTCGCTCCTGATCCATCGCTAATGACATCTGGTACTTGGAACCTTACGACTCTGGACTTATGCATATTTTTTCGATCCTATTCTTGCAATTTCGTTGACGGCTTTGTTCCTATTCTTTGCTGGTACCCACTGCAGTTTTACTTTGTTGGCATTGACATTCCCATAACAATTACATATACTTTTTCTATCACTTGATGCCCACCCTAGCCAGTATAAAGACAGCCGTAGATAATGTGAATAAACACTTAACAATCAGACTATTCGTATGATCAGTGATTTTACGGTGATCTCCTACACTTACTTTGCAACCAATTCCGCAATAAAATATTGAGGCAGTATTTTTCTTTTGTTGATCGTAACGATCAAATAATTTTTGTTAAATTATACGTTTCTCAAAGAATTAGAGGTATCAATCCGGTATATAATTTGTAAATTAAATAGACAATACTTTTATAGTTTAGAAAATAATTTTACGTGTGTTTATTGCTCTTAAGATAATAGGAACATCTGAGATTTTCTGTATCAGAAATTTGTCAAATCTAATACGACGTGACTTGCTAGCCCAGTAGTAAATATTCAATGTATCTTTAATAATAAAAAATTCTCAGTGGTTAGATTATGTTGTAAATATTGTGTCATAGTAGAGAACAAGTAGCATTTTATAAGAAACATATTTTCAGGACAAATAATTACTGTACTTAATGTCTTTTTCCTAATTTTTGTTTACTGAAGTTTTTAAAGCGGTTTTCTTCTGTTCCTACAACTTTATATTTAATTTTAATCCTACCAAAATCGAACTGTTTTCGCGGCTTACCTTATACAAAACTAGAAATGTTCTGTCGCGTAAAACACAATATTTTAAGTTTAAATATTGTGTTTTACGCGACAGAATTTTTTTAGTAGTATAGGATTCGCCGCGCAGGCGCAGAAGTTCAATGTTAGCGCGTCCAAATTTCCTATCACTGATTATAAGAAATCCATGGATTGACATTGCCGGCTGGTAGCGTAACTTAAGATCGACCAACATAAGTTTTCGTCGATCAGTGCTTTTTTCCATTCATCAAACTACGCAACCAAAAATACACAATTTTTTTTTAAATTTTTAAATTGTCAATATGTTTATATAGTTTTATATATCAACGTCTGGCAGTTTTTTTTTAAATTTCCGAAAAATGTGAATACTCAGTTATGCCCGTTGGTGATCTTAAGTTCTTTTAACATCCGTTACATTGTTATTGCTTGTGATTTACAATTGAACATCACAAAGATATGTTAATTTTGTTGGACTAGGCGTTTTCAGTGTACCACTCTGAGCATACTCCAAGAGTACTCTGTGACGTCATATACTTTACCAAGATTTACTGTTGTCCCAAATTCGGTCCCCCTCGGACAGAGTATAAATGTAATAACTGGTTAAAACCGTGACTTTCTAGGATTTGAGGATGAGTTAGTGAAACACAATACAGGTCCGTTCATAAAAAAAAAGTGAAAATTTGACATTTACCACGGGGCTAACGTAAGTTACTTTTCTTTTTCTACTACTCTGCTAGTAAAGGTACAAACAGGAATCAAACCAAAATAGTAGTTTATTTTTCACGTTTTTGCCAAATCTTGACGTCTTGTCATAATTTGACCAAGAAAACTAACCTTTAGATATACCGATGTCAACGTTTTGGCCGAAACTAACCTCAAAATATTTAATTAGGCAAAAATGGCGGCTGGATGGTAAAATTGTTTTGTAATTGGTACACGTGACCATAAAAATAACATTGCTGGTGGCATTTAACGGGTGACTCAATGTTTTTTGCTATCCGACTGTCATATTGGATCATGTGGTTTGGATTCCCTAATTAGGGCCTCCAAACCACGTAATTTAATATGGCGGTTGGATGGCAAAAAGCATTGAGTCACCCGTTAAATGCCACCGGCAATGTGTACCAATTACAAAGCAGTATTTAACATCCGCCGTCATTTTTGACACATCGTTGGTTTGCCTAATAAATAAACAAACAGATGTGAACGTCATGATTTGACAAACAAAACTAACCTAACATTATTTAGCTAAACTCTTAAAGGGAAAGTCACCACTACTGTCCATAAATAATCTCACCCTTCCCCGCCGTAATGAAATGGTTAGGAATTCTGTCTCATTTAAATCGAGACGGCTACGGTTAAAATAATTACTTTTAAAATTAAAAAAAAACAAGAACCCATTATACAAAGAATATAAGATATGATATTCAGAGGCTATGACGTCATTGGTGAGTAAGTAACCATAGAAACAGATTGTCATTATAATTGTTTCGATGGTTACGAATATAAATTTTAGTCACCACATGATGTCAGTCTGTGACTATTATATCTTTAGTTCTTTGTATTATGATTTTGCTACTGGATTTCAGGGCAAGCTGGTCTGTAAATTAAACGTACAACACATAACTCTCACAGAAAGCACCCTGTGAGTATTTCAGAGCAGTAAACTGAAAACCCTATTAATAAATATAAAAAAAAAACTACGCAGGGCAGATCCCCACATTTATCAACCTATTGGTCCTTTTGTATAGATTGTTAAAGATTGCCTGTAATCGCTGTAAAGTAATTTTGTTGCTATTTGAAGCTTTCTATTAAGTATAGCTTGTTTATTATTAAACTTAACGTTAGTTTCCTCATACGATTTTGTGATTTTTCCTTTACATCTTGTGATTTTTCTTTTTAGATGTACCATTGATTTTATTTTTGTGTTTTTTTCGGTGCTATTTCTGTTACAAAATGCTCGAAATTGTATGTATTTACAATTACATTGTTGTCTTTTAGTTCTTTTATAAAATATAAGCTGTAAAATTGCAGCGCCCAATATTTTGCTGTTGATGTACATATTTTGTAGGGAGTAACCTAAAGTTTGTGTTGTGAATCTAGTTTACCGATAGATATATGAACAGTATGTATTTGAACAAGAAGTAAGTACCTTATAATTGTAAATTTTACATGGTAAGAAATAAAATGATTTAATTTTTATTTTTATTTTATTAACCCATTCTCCAAAATTTTGTGTGAAATCAACAAACAAGTTTTTCATATGGAGCCAGAATTCTACCGGTCACTGTATAACTTAATATAAAGGGTGGGGATTTTATATGAAACGCTGCTTATAGCGGCTCTGGGAATAAGATTTCTCTAAAATCCAAAAATGCGTACTCGAAGATTTTTTATGGGCCTCGCTTTTGTTATTAAAAAAAAAATGGGACCAACTGTTTTTTTTTTCAAATTAGATGATATCTTGTGGCACCGTTTTGGGAAGCTTATTGAAAAAGGAATTTGTCCATATATATATTTTTATATCTCTCAAACCAGATAAGTGGATAGGACTGCGAGGATTTATAGAGTGGTCGCCCAGATATTACACCTGGACAAGGATAACTAGTGCATACACGTGGTTCGGATTCCACGTTAAGCTGTAGGTCCCGTCTGGCTGACATTACCCAGACGATAGAGGATACAATGGGCTAATGCCCAAGCCCGCCCCCCATAGGCCTAAGTATACTGGCTATTCCGCCAACCCCAGCAAAAAAGGGGAAGAGTTATACCATCAATTTGGTCTGTGCTAACAGATTCATGGGGCACATTTCAATAATTGCTATGCTAAAAAGGTGACATTACAGTTTTAAAGTAATTGTTCCTTAAATTAGTTTATATTAAATTTCTGACACATGGAAATATATAGACAATAGTAATAGTTATTTACGATATAAGTGTTGTAAAGATTCCTATGACAACACGAGATGTTAAAGTTGTCAAACGAGGCGTCAGCCGAGTTTAATAAAACATCGAATGTAGTAATATGAATTTACAACAAGAATATTGTACAAAATTTTATCTACTTTCATCTATGAATAAAAATATTTGGCAAAAGGCATTTTTAAAAATAAAAATGCACCTGCTATTAAGTTTACTAATCAAGTTTTTATGTTACCTTTCGCATAGTTACTGTTTCGCATGGTTACTGTCGAAACTTTGTTAAACAAATTCAAAAATATAAAAAGCGTTTTTCAAAATGAGCGATTCTGATGGAAGTTTACCCTGTGATATAGAAGCAGCGGCAAACGAAGCGATCTCAAGTTTAGTTCCGACAAAATCCAAGGCGCGGTATGAGTTGTATCAGAAGTTTGAAGATTGGTGCAAAGCTAACAAAATAAAGGAGTGTTTGAGAAAATGTTTTTGGGTTATTTTTCCGTAAAGCAACGCTCCCAGAAACCATCTACACTATGGACTCACTACTCAATGTTGAGAACTATGATTTCAGTCGAGAAAAATCAAGATATAAGCAGATTTTCTCAACTAATCGCATTTTTGAAAAGACGTTCAGAGGGTTACAAGGCCAAAAAGTCCAAAGTTTTCACAAAGGAAGACGTATGTATTTCTTAGTACTGCAGATGATGAAACATATTTACTGTTGGTTGGTTGTTATGATAATCGGCATTTTTGGGGCTTGTCGGCGCGAAGAACTAGCTAAGTTAATGTTTCATCATATTGAACACAATAATTTGTATATAAAAATTGTGATTCCATTCTCGAAACCCAAAATTATACGAGAATTTGTTATAACAGAAGGAAATATGACGGGTGTCAACTGTTTAAGTATTTTTCGAAAGTATGCTAAACTTCGTCCTCTTAATGCAACTTACAGGCGGTTTTTTGTATTCTATGGAAAAGGAAAATGCACCTCCCAGCCTGTCGGAATTAATAGTTTTGGAAGTATACCAAAAAAGATTGCAACAAAACTTGGATTGAATAATCCCAAAAGATACAGTGGACATTGTTTTAGGAGGTCCTCAGCCACCATTCTAGTTGATGGTGGTGCAGATATGCAGATGTTAAAGCGTCATGGGGGCTGGAAATCCTCTTCTACGGCAGAAGGCTACGTTGAGATATCTTTAGAAAATAAGAAACAATTAGCAAAGAAGATCATGGGGTCAGAACACGGATTTAATGATTGGAAATTCGAACGTAAAGGGCTCCATCACATCCACTTCTGGTATACAAATTTCTAACTGTAAAAAGTGTATTATTAATGTTTATAATAAACCTTAAGTGTTATATTTTAATTAATAATTGGTAATTAATTTTATAATTGTTAATAATAAATCATTCTTTTAAAAAGTGTGATTTTATTTAACAGCAAAATTTTAATAAAACCGTTTTTTTCATTACAGCACTAGTGCTGTAATAGATGCCTTTACAAAACGATTTACAGAACTGTAAAATTCATATTACTAAATGAAAGTAGATAAATTCCTTTTTCAACAAGCTTTCCAAAAAAGTGCTACAAGTGGTATCCTCTAATTTAAAAAAAAAGGTGGTTAGGGCTGCGTCCCCTCCTTAGGGTACAATTTTTTTTAAATGCCAGGCCCATAAAAGTATTTGATGACGTAGTTTTGGATTTTAGAGAAATCTTATTCCCAGAGCCGCTATAAGCAGCGTTCCATTTAAAATTCCCACCCATGACCAGGTTGATCACACTTTATAGTATCATCAAATTGGGGTAGTGTTAGTGATAGACAAAGAAAATCTTTCATAATTAAATTTTTCATATTTATTTATAAAACTGAATTAAAACTTCACAAAACAACAAAAATAAAGTTTGGGACTAGTAACAACTTTTAGAAATTAAAGTCAAACTGAGGTCGCACTTATAAATATTTTCTATATAGTAGACTTATGTGGTTGTTCACGGATAGGGTTTAGAAGAGAATGGATCCAAAAGTGAAAGATACAAGAAAAAAGTAATTCTTTATAAAAGTACTTGCTTGTAAAATAAATGAGATTAATTAATTTAACCAGACATTGGAAGAGGGACATTCCAGGAAGAAATCAGAAATCCCTTTAGACATCAAAGGAAGCGATTAGAAAAATGTGTCAAATGAGGGTGGAGTTTTTTTAAATTGTGATACAGATGTATTATATTGCTTAGTTTATGATATTGTTTTAGTTTAATAAAGACATTGACAAACATATCCATAGGTGTCAATATTGTTGGTATGTGTAGGAACTAGTACTCTGGATGCGGAGATGAGATAAACTAGTTGAGTTTCCAAAGTAATGTGACAAAACTCGCTACTTTTAATATTTAAATTTTTTTAATAAAATCTTGTACTTCAGCTTAGGGATTAATTTAAACCGTATTTAATATTTCTTCTTTTGGTAAAATATGATATACAAGGTATGTTTATTCCTACGCAAAATAACGTTTTCATATTTTGGTATACTCCCTGTATAAAAAATTAAATTTTTCATAGCGTGAATCTAATTTATTTTACAAGCAAAAACTATTATAATGAATTACTTTTTTTCGTATCTTCCATTTTTTGGACCTTTTGTCCTCTTCTAAATCCTATCCATGGACAGTATACAGGGTTTTATGGAATTGACTCATTATATTTAAATGGGTGACTCCTGGGGTATCTTAGAGATACACAAAAATTTACATTTCCAGTCGAGCCCATGCGCCGAACAGTGCATCCGCGTTCGGTTTTTAGTTTTCCACTATTTAAAAGTTTTTGTAATTTAACAAATAATTTTCAATGTCGCTTAAAAACATGTTATAAAGCCTTTGGGCATAGTTGTATTATGTGCTGTGTAAAGTAAATACTGCCAAGTTTTAATTCTAGATTGAATTTATAGTTTTTATAATGGTTTTGAATTTTTGAGGAGGTAAGTTTTTTTTTCAACTCTCAATAAGTCATATAATGCGTCAATTCCATAACACCCTGTAAGTATATATTTTTACAAATTAATTATTCCAATTCCCATTTTTAAATAAATCCCTTGCATTAGAACGTTCTTTTATCTCTAATAGAAAAGTCATATATACGCCATAAAACCCACTTAGAATAAGAAATATTAAGCTAAATTTTTTGGCTTGGAATACCACAGTCAAAAAGTGCGTTCAAGTTAGGTACTGCAATCGCATGTTGAATATACCTTAAAGAGGAAGCTTCTTAGGGTATGTGTTTATGTCTTTCTGTAATATTACGTCAAGATTATAAAAACACATTTTTTGTTGTGAAAAACTGCTGGGGGTGAAAAAAAACACTAAAAGGTTAAATGGAAAGGAGGTTGAGTTACATGTCATTTGAAACGTTGCTTAATCAACTTTTTAAAATAACCTTATACTTTAAATGATGTATCATCAACCCCTCCGTCCTTCTTTTTTAAGATTTTAGGGGTTGATATAATTTAGTTTAAAACTAGCTTAAGGAATGAAAATAAAGTTGTATTTATGCAGATTTCCATATTTTGTTGAAGGGCCCAAATATTAAGGGTGGCAAGCCCAGTTTTACGGTCAACTACCAGGTCCAAATAAAGAAAAAAACAAAAATATGGTCGATTGTTCATATGATACGCACCCTATATAGTTTTTAAGTTGGGGGTTTTCCGACCGTATGATGTGCAGTATATGCACAAACCATTTTTTTGCGTTTGTAATTTTTACCAGGAAGTTGGTCGCGAAACTGGGTGTTAGTAAATCGACAGCCTGTGTATATTCAGCCCTGACATTCTAAGTTAGAATCTATTGAAAATATAAGGTTAATAACACGATATACTAATACCGGTATGCCATGGCACATACATTTTCTATCTTTCTCTCATATTGTCCCGAACAGACCCGAACAAATAAATACAATGTAAGTCTAAAACTCTTCTATCATGCAATAAAACTCTTGGCACAGAACATTTCTAGAAATAATTAAAAAGACGCGAAAGTGGAAGGTTTGAAACAAGCAGACGGTTATTTTCTTGTTTGCCATGTTTATGCGCCTGATAATGGTATCTTTGTTTCGACTTTTAAATAGAAAATAACAGCTTAGAAACAGGAAAAAAGCCCCGCTCGATGGTAGCACGTTAGGCAGAACGTCATCGACCGCAGTCGAGTGTTTTTTTTTGTCAGGGAGCTCGTTTGGAAATAATTCAAGATTTTATTATTGCTCATTTAATTTAAAAGAAAACATCAACTTCAATAAATTAATTCTTGCATTTGGCAGAAAATTTACTCAAATTTTTGTCAGCTAATGGACCTCGAACTCTAGCAAAAAAATACCTTTCGGTGGAAGACATTGAAAAAGGGTCATCAATTTTATTAACATTTTAAGATAGATTCTATCTTCCTGTATAAACTTAAATTAATGTTTCTTTCGCCTATATTGATTCAAAAAATTTTTTTTTACTTTTTAGATGTCATTAAATTATGTTTTACGCAACGGGATTTAGCCACAAAATGTTCAATTTTATGATAAATATTTTTCACATATTGACAACCAACATTTACGTTTTTTTAAATAATTTTTGGCTTTCGACGTAATTTTTTTACTTTACTCTTAATGCAATTTAGAAAAAATGGCATTTGCTCCCTTACTATTAGCCGCAGGTGAAATGTGAAATATGCATTTAAAGTTTCAAGGCATGCACCAACTTTTATCAAGAATAAAATTTTCTGAGAAATCGGTAATAAAAAACTTTTACATATGTTGCATACTTTTTTGGACACACTGTATAATATTAAAAGTATTGGATTCTCTTGACCCGAATCCTTCAAACTTTCTAAATTTGGACTTACAGATACACATATAGTGGAGTGTGAGAACGTTATACAGTATTGGCAAATTCGAATCTAGGGTGCGAAATCTCTAATGCAACCGAGAGAGAAGGCACTTATGGGCAAAACCTTCAGTTAAAAAGAGACACCTCACCACTCTCCTACATTTCTGAAAGGGGGGTGTGTGGTGTGGCTGAGTCGACGTATCGATCGCTCCCGTGCCTGCTTCGACCGCGTGTTCTAAAGAATGGAAGGTGGGAGGTAGGGGATAGCGTGTTCTCTGTTTAACCTGTTAAATTCAACTAATAATCTCTGTCTAATGCGTTTATATCGGCACCCTAGATTCGAGATTGCCAATACGGTATTAACAATACAATGAAATTAATCAATAATTTCAATAGTTTTCATGGCTTATATTATTTTCCTAGATTTTTTTTGCATGAAAATTACTTTCTCACACCCACATAGAGGCCACCGTTCCATTGGTAAAAACAGAAATTTAAGATCCTGCTTAGTTTTTTTGTACTTTGGGTAAAAAATCCGCTATTTTACATGGCAAATTTTAACGCAATCATGATCACATACCGCATACCGTGTATTCAAAATGAAGTCTGCACTATTGCTAACTTTCTTATTATAAGAAATTTCGGTTAAATTATTAAAGAGTTATAGTTTCATGTGGTGATTATGATGATGTCAAAAAAAAAACAATTAAGCATCAGAATCATGTAATATTAACAAAAAAAATGTTTTAAATGGAAAGTGCTATTTCTGTTATAACTGTTTGATAGAAAGTAAAATTCTAAGTAAAATTTATTTTTAGTACATATCGCTAAACTTAATAATAACCGAGATATTTACATTTAAACGCATTTCCAATAAAAATCGCGAATTTTATTTTGATAATATTACGTGATTTCAATTGTTTTTTGACATTAGCCCATGAAACTACAACTCTTACTAATTTAACTGACGTCTTATCTCTTATATAATATATTAAAAAAGTTAGCAATAGTGCCGACTTCGTTTTAAACACACGGTATAATCGGATCCACTCGCCGCGTCTCCCACTTTACGTTGGTGCTTTACCGAAAGCCGCGAGACTATCGCGGAAAATTTACCGATACTTTAACCTATTTTCAGTTACACATCGGGTGGAATACGGCCGTCCGGAAGTCGCTGATGTTACGTGCTCGTATGAAAAGCGATGCCGCAGAGAATTTGGTACAACGCCACAGCCGAACGCATTACATGATGGCGCGTGGATTTTAGGTAATGAAGGGGGTAAGAAAGTTGCAGGTAGTGTTGCTAACCGTGCTAAATTATCGGTAGATATACAAAATTTATTTATTGTTTCCCGATGAGTTAGACAATAAACAAGATGAAAAAAATTATAGTATTTGTGTCAGGGGGCAGAGGGAGGGGGCGGCCTCACGGAGAAGCCGCCACTGTCGTACGTTCTAATGGCCAAATGTAAATAGTTTTGTCTAGGGTAATTTGTCTGAGGGTATCACTAATAATGTTGTTTTATTATTATTTTGAGGAAACATTTAAAGTAAAAATTATTAAGTGCCACCACTGTAAAGTAAATATATTTGGGTAGAGAAGAAGCGCTACAAATGTTCAAACCATATCCCTAAACATGCACCATAAGACCATTTAATTTTTCTAAATGGGAACAAATCCAATTAATTCTAAAATATATGGAAACCCTCCTTATACCAAGTCTTGTATTTGTATATAGGATTACTATTAGGATTTTTACAATTTTGATCTTTGGTAGTTTACACAATGCGCCATATTGCTGGAACCATCAGTAAAAATCAGTACAAGATAAAACTATGGTGAAAAAACTAGTCAAATGTAAAAATAAAACAATAATTCTATACAGCGTCAAACTAAACTACAACAAAAAAAATTTTAAATTTCATCCTAATTGGTAACATTTTCTTCCCTGCTACTCTTTTTACTATGGCAAGACTCTGTGTCACAATCTTTCGATGAATATCTAAAAAAAGAATTATTTAAGATAATAAATAAGGAAAAATATATGATTATAATTACTTTAAACTAATTGTGACCTATGCCTATGGACTATGCTATATCCTCATGGGTACTGAAAAAAAAATCAGAAGACATGCACTTACAGGGTGATAAAAAAAGTCAGCGCTATTACTTATTGATAGATACGTTTCGTTGAATTGGCAAAAAATAATTGCATTTGTTTTTAATATTGGGATTTCAAAAATATAATGGGCCTTTCCACTATATTCAAATATTCAAATGTATCATATTTAGGACTAAAATCCTGAATTAGAACATGCTAAAAATACAGTGTGTCGAAAAAATTATGCAACATATGGAGAATTTTTTATTACCGATTTCTTAGAAAATTGTATTCTAGTTAAAAGTTGGTGCAACGTTAAAATTTTAAAAAATTTTAAATTGTATTAAATTTACAAAGCGTAGAAGTCCCCAAAAATGTTTTAAAAATTCCAGGTTAGTATTTAAAAAAATTGACTTGAAGTTGGTATCTAACGAACGAAACGTCGAATTTAAAAACTAATAACGCCATCTTGTAGAACATAAAAAACAGGTATGAGAAAGTGTTTTTTGTTTTTTTCAGTCAAAAATGAAGGCGAAAAAAATCCAAAACCAAAACTAAAAATTTCGGTTTTCCTCGGATATCTCCGAAGGTATTCAGAATATTTAGAATTTTCTTTCATCAAATTATGAAGCCCCAAAATACACAACTTTGCCTTAATTTAACCATCTTCGTATCTCTTACCGTTTTCAAGATCCCCTTGTACGCACAAGAATTTGTAGTACCCTGTATAAAAAGATCCTTAACAAAAAATATATAAATACAATTTTTTGCCAATTTAACTGAACTTGCAACTATAATAATGAAGTGAACAATAGTTTCGACTTTATTTTGAACACCCTATATAGAACATAAATAACAAAAAATACATTAAAATATGTTCGCAGAGAGGTTTAGACAAATGAACCAAATTATGAAAGCTATTTAAAAATATTTATTGTATTATAATTAAGCTTAGAAATAGACTATAAGTTGCCTAGAATTAAATACAGAATATTGGAAAGTCCATATAGTATTGCTAAATTAAAAAATAAATAATATAAATACGTATAACAAACCAAAAGGACTTTCAAATATTCTTTGTTTAATTTCGAAAAACTTCTATATACATTTTTTTCGTAACCGATGAATAACCCCATGGAAAGAAATCTCGTTTTAAAGGTGTACGGAGTACTCTTAAAAATGCGGTTTCGCAGTCTACGTAGATGCTTCCAGATTATGCAGTGGCGGCTCGCGGTCTTAAAAAATGGTGAAGAGCTAGGTATATTGCGGGTACTTAAACAAACATTGACTAAAAACCCGTGTAACAAAACGTCTCTCTTATCCTCATCTGTCCAACGACTGAATGGATTTTCCAACAAATTACAAACTATGTCATTAATTTGGTTCATTTTTAAAACACACTAAGTAGGTACGTACACTGAATTAACTGAAAAATAAAAAAACATTTTTTTATCACACAGTAAATCACGTAAAAACGATATCTATAACCGTAAGTTTTGTGAAGCCTCAAAATAAATACTTTAAGGTTAGGCGAACCAATGCTAAAACAATGGTGCATACAACTGATCTATTTTTAAATTGCCCTTCATCATAATGCAAATTGTTACATGCTGTTTGCGTGACTGACGTCACGTAACCATAGCGATGGTGAATATCAAAGTCATGTTGGGCGATGGGTCTTCACTTGCTTTGAGCTAACGGACACGGTCGCGGCTGGGGCGCCCCAAACTGCACGAGTGTTAATAATTATTGTCCATCAAAGTTAACCGTGGCCCTATTATGCATAGCTTTACATTCAGAAAAAATTAATATTATTAATTCGAACATAAGTATTTTTTAAGGGCTAAAATGGTACATTAATATTTAATATTGTCAAAAAACTTTCCTTCTGGTTATTTTTTTTTTTGGTGAACCTGACGAGCCGCCACTGAGATTATGACTTTCCGATGAGGACGAAATGGTGGTCATTGTCTATCTGACCCCAGATAACCTATTATTTTGGCGTCCTTGTGTACTTTATTGCAAAAGACAGATGTACACAAGTCTTATCCGCTAACCACTAATTTTCTTTCTTCATTATTATTACAGACACTAAACGTCTACTATTCCGTCATTAATATTTTAAATAATTTACTTGATGATATCTAAAAAAACGAAACGCGAAATATCAAAACAAATACCGACATATGGTACAACATGAAAAACTGCTGTAAAAATGCATTTGCGTTTTTTTATAAGTTTACACGTGTGTACACGCAACGGAATTGAACACTCACAGTAAATAAATTATGTTAAGTTTAGTTAGCAGCTACACCTCTAAACTAGTGAATCTGTTAAAGAACGATTTTTTAATAAGTTGTCTATAATAAATTTTTAACCTGCCATATTTGTTCATAAAACAAAATTTAAAGTGATTTTTTTAAAAATTGGTATGGTTACCTTTTGTAACTTCCCAGCATGTTGCTATTATTACATATTGCCAAAAAGTACTGTTAACATACTAAATATACGTTTTTATTTACCAAAATATCCCCTTCAAAAACACCTTATTGAAAAAACCATCAGTTCCATTATTTTTCAAGTATAAATAAAAAAAAGAAGTAAAAAAATCTAATTACATTATTTCAAGACTAGATTCACTTGTTTTCATCCCATGCTCTGGTTCGGAAGATCCTGATCCTGAACCAACTTCAAGAAGCTCTTCTTTGCTTTCCTCGATTTCACCCTCCGTCTCGTGTTCCTGGTGAACACTTGACATTTGCCAGGCGGGAATAGAGGGAGGAACCACTGGTGTATTTGCAACTGACGGGAACTGCTTTCTAAAAAAAATGTTATACGGTAAAGTTGTAGACCTATACTTCCGAACACCTCTGTCCACCATGCAGAACTTAAAAATATAAATATTGGGGCTATTCATGTTAATTTCTTATCTTCCATTAAAACTACAAACGGTGCCTAGATATTATCTTTAAAATTTCCACTGACACCACGCCACTTAATTCTCGTAAAATTAGTTTTTATAATATTTTGTATATAAAAAAAGACGTTTTATTGCCATCGTCTGATGCAAGTACAGGGTGAGTCAACGATAAAGTTAACTTTCTCCTTTATATTAAGAATAAGAGAAAAATTCGAAATACAAAAGTTGTAGAGACCATTAAGGTGCACATTTTAAAATCATGCTGTAGCATACGTCGTAGCCCAAAAAAAAACGTGACGAATATAACTTTTTTTAAACGGAACACCATATACCTATAGTGTATTATTTTCTGATTCCCCCACAAAATTCTACGCTTATTTTGTAATTGTCATATGTCTAACTTCAATACATATTGACGTTAAAAAAATGGTATTTTTAGACTTCGACAGAGGCTGTAACATTAAAACGGTTCATCTTAGAGAAAAATGGTTTTCACCTCAAAACTTAGTTTTTTATTGTCTATCCTAAGAGACCAACTTACGATTCAATATTTTAAACCAAAAAACCCGGTTTTACCCTGGGTTTTACAGTTTAATATGTTAAACCGGAAGTTGTAACTTTTAGATAGAGAAAAAAAATTAAGATAGAGAGGTGAAAACCATTTTTCTCTAAGATCAACCGTTCCAATGTTACAGCCTGCCAAAGTCTGAAAATGCCATATTTTAAACGTCAATATCTCAAAAGCTATTAACTTTAGACATTTAAGATTTTATACAAAATAAGCGTACAATTTAGTGGGAAATTAGGAAATAATACAATATATAGGGTGTTCTATTTAAAAAAACCTAAGTTATATTCACCACATTCTTTTAGGCCATCCAGTATACTCCAGTATAATTTCAAAATGTGCACCTCAATGATTTCTACAACTTTTGTATTTCGAATTTTTATCTAATTCTTAATATAAAGGAGAAAATAACCTTTACTCCATCGTTGATTCACCCTGTACAACACGCGCGATGTGGTGGAAACACACAGTTTGTTCGTAATGACTCATAGACGACTGTTTGATCTTATTAGGACTAATCGTAAAGCCATAACCAATGATGCAATGCCACAGAGTGTGATACAACGTTTTCAATATTTATTTTAAAAAAATGGTCTAAAAATTTCATTTTTCGAAAAAAAATATTTTTGGTAAGTTTCTGCTGCTTAAAAAACGGTCTACGAGAAGGGTTTAACTTCTTTATACACTGTGCTCAAAAAATTAAACCTCAAACTTCCATTATTTTCTAATAAGCCAATTAAAAGTTATTAATAAATTCTTCGTAAAATCAATAAAAATTAAATACACGTAGTATCACTTAATCATTGGCATATTTCTTGAATACTGTAAAACAAGTTCAAACTAATAGAGAATAAAACGTCTATTAAAATTTGACATTACATTAGATCTTTTCGCGGAGTCGATCCTGAACCCATTCAGGGTATTATCGCATGCACACTTTAATATTACCCAACATCATAGCCTTTTTTAAGGGCGCATGCGATAACACTGAATATGTTCAACTCCTCGAAAATAATTTATAATATCAATACTGGTGGTTTCGTTAAGGTATGTATTATAGCTGAATTTAATTTTTACCGATTTTACGAAGAGTTTTTTTCTAAATAACCTTTAATTGGACTATTAGAAAATAAGCAAATTTGCTGTGCCATGGACCTTTAAAAATATATTTTTTGCTGTAAAATTATTAGGGAAGTCAATATTTGAGGGTGGCAAAATTTAGCTAGTCTGGCGCTGCACCAGCACCACCCAGTATAGATTATGACAGCAGCTAAATGTCTTCTTACCTGGTTAGCAAGAGTCCCTTGACGGTTGCCATCTCAGACTTTAACTCTTTTAATTTGGATACCAATTCATTTTCTGAACTATAATTATATCTATCTACTTCTGCTTTTACTTCACCCAAACTATTTTTTATATCACTTATTGAATCTCCAACATTTTTTTCAAAGTCATCTATTTTATCTTCTATGCTTTTTTTCTTAGTTCCGAATAAAAATGGTGCTACATATTTCTAAAAAAAATTATATTTCATGTAAGCATTGATCGGGGGAAGCCACAGCAGTCACAATCAGGATTCTGCGCAATAGACTTGGATGCGAATTTCTGATTATTTGAATTGAATGGAAAACTTGTCCGTGATTGTTAATAATTAATAATTTTTTAAAAGCATCAATTTTAAAATATCTTTTTTAGTACAGACCATCTTTAGGAATTATTTTCCATTAAAATTACAAACAATGCCCCGATGTTATCTTCAAAATTTCCACTGACGCCGCGCCACTTAATTTTCATGAATTCGTTTTTATAATATTTTGTATAAAAAAAGATATTTTATGGCCATCGCCCGACGCAGGGACAACACGCGGATGTGTTGGAAATGCACATAATTTTTATTACATTTTTATCTATGTTTTTGTCAAAAGTGAATATTTATTTTTGTTGAAAAAAAAACTTCCATACAATGTGGTTTAAAAATGCAAATATCGCGGAAACGGATTGTCTTAATAAAATAAATGAGGTATACCTTTTTTCTTTAGAAGTGACCATTCTATTATACATTTTAATCAAAATTCCACTAAAGTTACTTGCAAATAATTTTGCCCGTGATGAAGTCGGTTTGTTTGAAAAACATCAATAAATTTTATGTTTATATCTCAAAAACAGCTTGAGGTACGAAATCCATTAATAAATTAATAATTTGAATGAAAATCGTTATTTATATATTTCTTAAAATTAAATATACCGGGGTTATTCACGCTATTTGACACGACATATTATAGCTAAATTGTTTGTGTTGGATACAATTTTTTTTTCTATGTGGATAGGGGCCTGTTGGAAGTACATACATTTAAAAATTATTTTTCATATTGTACAGGTTGTCCCAAAAACACAAATACATAGTATAAAAGCTGTATTTTTTAAAACATAACGCCCTGTATATTATTTTGTTTTCGGCTTCTACGATCAAAATAGTAACTTTCATCACGGTTTACCATTACTTACGGTTCACTTTGTAAAAATGTAGTAAAAATTTAATGATTATATTCTCGATAGGTATTTTCTTTTTTTAAACCAAATTTTATTACCAAAGTTTACTAACCGATTAAGTTTTGTGTCGCACTTATGAAAAATTTACTAACTTATACAGGGTGTTCAAAAAATACGACTAAATAATTACAAATTTGAAATGGTAATAACTTATTTAATTTAAATGTAACACCCTATATTGTATATCAGCATCAAATGTAAAATTTAATTATTTATCGAAAAGTATTAAGCTTTCCCATAGCTAACTGCTCACGTTTTCAAAAAAAAATAAATATTTATAATGCAGACGGATTTTTCCAAAAAAAACACAAAAAATTTCACCATAATATGTCGTGTCAAATAGCCTGAATAACCCTGTATTATGGGGTCTCTACACTCAGTTGTCAATATTTTCGAAACAGTTGAATTTACATATATGGTATGTTATAGGAAAACTATTTTAAATTATTAAGAATTTAGAATAACTAACAATATACATGGTATTCCATATAAAAAAATTAAAAGGAACGCCACCCCTTGACAGTTGATAGCGGTATTGATAAAATGTTAGTTCTATAGATTGTCCAAAACCCCAAGATGATATCACTTTTTATTCTGCTGTAATTAAGTCGTTCCGGAACAATTACCCAACCCTCATTTTATTTGAAATAGATAAAATTTAAACTATAACAAATTTATTTCAGAATAAATGTATGAAATATGAATGTATAGATTAACTGAATTTTTACGCCTTGGATTCAAATTCTATGGAATGGCTGTTTAGTTAATGGGTTTTAAGTAAACGTTGTTATAACTATTAACTATTGCAATGTGCGAGTAGATATAGCAAATCAATTATTGACCCTTAATGTGTCTTAAGTGCTTAAAATAAATAAAATACTGTATAAAAACACAATCTTTGTACTTCAATTATTATCAACAACCAACAGTACAGAGTACAAAAAAAATAAGTACCTATTACCAGAATTAGTAATGATATTCCCTATAATAAAGACGCGTAAACTAAACTGCTGACCACTTTAATGCTTATTAATGTTACTAGTTATTGGTATTTGTCAATGCATTTATTAATTTTTCGGAAATTAAAAAAAAAATATCAAGATATATGTTAAAAAGAGAAGTGTGAAATTTATTTCTTAAAAAAAACAAATTCTGTGTTTCTTGATGGGATTCCTCTATATTTTGTTTAATTATAAATATCATTCAGAGATTCTCTAACCCCAATACACAGAGGAATGATAGGTCGGCGATTGTCGCTGGACGAGAGGACAATTCAGTTTCACCAATCAGGCATTATCTTGGTATCTTTCCAATATAGCGGGAATCCCAGCAGGAATGGGCATTTTCATTGGTCTGGTGTGACATTCTTTATTCAATTAGAGACAAGGTTACTTGGCGCCTTTTTAAAAAAGTGCTGTTCCTATCGAGACATTGTCTCAAAATGAACACTTAGGATAATAGCATTAGCAACACTTCTACTGTGATACATTTTATGATTTGAGGGAATTAGAAACATTTTTTGCGTTCTATTTAAGACATAGCCATGTAGTACTTACAGTTTTATATATTTTTATTTACTTAATTACTCAAAGCTAGGCAAAAGTGACAATAAATGTTATTGAATTTAAAATAGAACATAGTCTTACCTGATAAAACTTATTTATCACATAAGCCACAATACTAAATATTGCAATATTATGCACCAGCTCCCGAATTCTTTCAAAAAAACTAACTTGTAGTGGTCCATACCCACGATATGTTGTGAGCATATTGGGCATGTGTGGTGGCAATGTCGGTAAATTTAAACTTTGTTCATGTTGTGTGTAAGCGCTTGATTTTTCACAGGCTATTCTTATTTCTTCTTCAGTAAGGCCTCTTCTTTGTAAGAACTGTTGCTTCTGGGCTAGTGGGCTATTTATAACTCTGGGATTTTGTAGAAATTTTACTGCAGTATCTACCTGTTTGTGATATTTTTGGATTAGTGATAATGAAATATATATACTTCAAAAAAATAAACTAAATGCAGAGAACAACAACCAGAAAGAAGGGCCAAAAACGAAAAACAGGCAAAATTATTCTGACAACTTTTTAATAGATTAAAATATCTAAATTTTAATATATTTAAATAATATATTTTCGGGAAAAATTAAAAATCAGCGCCCAACAGCCCAGGCTGAAAAAATTGAGTAAATACTTACCTGAATATAATGAAAAATTAAAATCAAGTATCTACCTAAATTTTAGTTGGTTGAGTTTGGAATAAAAAAAAAATGTTTGCCAGTCACCTGGATTTTCCAGGGAGCAAAACTAAGTAAAAAGTTCAACACCCTAAACTAACGGATTTCCTCAAGGTAGCGTTCTTTCACCATTACTTTTTTTGTTATTTATCAATGACACATGGTCAACTACCTTAATTTAGGTGAGTGAAATAGTTCATTACACTGATGGCACTTTTATAGTGATATCTGAGATGCTGCTTGATACTCTTATACAACGAGTGAATCAAATCCTCAATAAATTTAAATACTGGTATTCTATGAATGGATTTATGGTTAATGAAAACAAAACACAGTACCTATAGTTTTTATAAACGACGAATTATTCCGGATTTTGTTCTTAACATGGATGGAGTGGAGTTTGCGAGAGCGACAGAGGCTAAGTTTTTGGGTTTACATGCTGATAGCTAACTGACATGGGACGTTTATATTGAATATGTAACCAGTAAATTAAAATCTGTATACTTTGCAATTATTAACTTTAAAATGTTCTGTCAACCAAACAACTTCTAAATGTTTACTATGCCGTGGTTTACTGCCACCTAAAGTATATGATTTTATGTTGGGGTCAGGCCACTGACCTGAACAGAGTTTTTGTCCTCCAAAAAAGAATTATAAGAAAGGTATTTTCTCTAAAACCGTTAGAAACCTTTTAAACAACTTTTAAAAATAACAACATTCGAACTTTTGTATTTTAATCATGTAATCGGCTATCTATGTTAAGAAACATTTATCAGACTTTCCACATCTTTATGCAACCAAACATAAAACTTTTATTAAATAATTGTTTTGTTCACGGTTTGCCACATAGTACCTACGGTTTTTTTTTTGTATAAAATTTCCATTTTTGTTATAATAATAAAGCTAAAATTTTGTATTGTTTGTTTGAGAAAAATATTCGTAATATTTTCTTTACAAGTCACTTTTAAGTTTATACATAAAAAGTTACAGATAATAAAAATAATAATAAAGATCAACAACTTTTGTGTAATTTGTCTGACTTTTCATCTTTAGGACTGTTGCATATAGAAGCAGGCTTTATTTCCCAACATAAAATAATCTACCTAGAGAGGATCACTTGACTCCCCTCTGGGCAACCCTGTTTGTATGTTCTATGTTCCTGTACAAATCTGTATGCTCTATCCTAATAAGACTGCCTTATTTTTGATAAATGTTGTGGAGAAATTAATATTATAATCAATGTAAATTGTGAAAAATTTAAAATAAAATTGAAAGTGAATTATTTAGCCAATTACAGTAGGTAATTGCAGTGTTTAACATTGAGTTATTTATTATAGCTTAGAAGTTTTCAGAAATGACTTATGTTATTATACCTTGTAAGCTTTAGTAATAACTTATGTAAGTTGTTGATACTATAAATTATAAATAAATAAAATAAATTATTTTCTGCCTCGGTAGGTATAGCATAGCAGACCAAAATTAAACTAACAATTAAAAAAAAAAATATAAAACGCCTTACAATCACATCTAATAATGATGCGGTAGCCATAAAATAACATTGTTCTGTGATATACGAAGTTTCGTTAATATCAAAAAGATAATTCAGGGACGACCAAGTTATAACCAAACTTTTGGCCAACAAACTGTTGAAAGTGACCCTTGTATTTTATTAGGTCATTTAGATATTTTAAGTAATTTAATCACGTTTTTAAGACATTTAACATTGAATGTTCCTTACCAGATCCTCCCTAACAGATAAAAGGGGCTGATTTTGCTCTGTTATTTCTTCAGCTGCCTCTGAATTTAAAGCCATAATTTCCAATAGCACAATAATAGGAATTTAATTAATTAGAATACATTAAATTTAAAGTAAGAAATTAAAGTTATTAAAAAATTTTGGAAAAAAAAACAACTTGCAACATTCACCATCTGTCAAATTGACATTTAAAAAATATGGGGAAACAAAGAAGAGAAAGGATAATTTGCGCTTCTCTTTAATGGCGTTAGCTACTAGGGCTGTACAACAGAAGACTGATGACTTTTGTACCACAAGATAAAACCAAAAAAGAATCTGTATTTTTTTGCTTTTAAACACGCTAGAGGACGATGTCTTCATTTACCTCTTTTACATCCAAAAAGTTGTTCCCTTTTCCTTGTACCACAGAGGAGTCGTGTACATCGATCACAGAGCAATTTTAGATGAGCACTGATGAAATATACCTTTTAAGTTTTTCTTGTTGCTATAATTTTAAAACTTCATTTGATTTTTGAATCTTACTTCACACAGGATATATCAAAAACGTCAAATTTGACATCTCTTCAGCTTCCTGCGGCCATTTTTCAGGTTGTCGTGGAAGATTTTGTAACATTTTTGCAAATCGGCTTTTAAAAAAAGTGGTATTTCTAGTGCTAAAAGTAAACTAAATGTAAAAAACCAGTGCTCCTTACTAAACAAGAAAAATGGCACGCTATGGGCAAAGGCCTGAGAATGCCCTGAAACGGGCTAATGGTAAGCATATGGGTGTTTCCAAATGCGTTTTTTATTTTCCACACAATCATTTATTTTCATTACTGATTGATAACTCTTCTTGTTTCTAGAATTTATTGAAGTAGGCAAACCTGCCAGAGCTTTAGACACTTTACAGGAAGTGTTTCGTAATAAAAAATGGGCTTACAACTGGTCGGAATCTGTCTTGGAACCCATAATGTTCAAGTATCTCGATCTCTGCGTGGAACTGAAAAAATCCCACATTGCAAAGGAAGGACTGTTTCAATATCGTAATATGTTTCAATCGGTAAATGTAGGTTCATTGGAAAATGTAATTCGAGGATATTTACGAATGGCAGAAGAAAAAACTGAAAATGCCAGAGAACAATCTGCCCAAGCTGTAATTGATATAGATGATTTAGATAATTTAGCAACTCCTGAAAGTATATTGTTAAGCGCTGTTTCTGGTGAAGATGCCCAAGATAGGTCAGACCGTACAATTTTGACTCCTTGGGTTAAATTCTTATGGGAGTCATATTGCCAATGTTTAGAACTGTTAAGAACCAATGCTCATGTGGAGAATTTATATCATGACATTGCAAGAATGGCATTTCAGTTTTGCCTGAAATACAATAGAAAAACTGAATTCAGGAAATTGTGTGATAAACTTAGAAAGCACTTGGAAGATATTTGTAAGCTACCTCCCCAAGTCGCAAATGTGTCCATGTCCAAACCTGAGACACAACAGTTGAATCTTGAGACAAGGTTAGTGACACACATTTTTCTTAAATACATTTAAATTGTTTTATGAACTTATTTATTTGTTAGCTATTTATTACACCTTTTTGTTTTGTAGACTTCATCAACTTGACTTTGCAATTCAAATGGAGTTATGGCAGGAAGCCTATAAGGCCATTGAGGATATTAACAATTTAATGAATCTTTCCAAAAAAATGCCTGTTCCAAAAACAATGGCTAACTATTATCAGAAACTTGCAATGGTATTTTGGAAAGCTGGAAATTATTTGTTTCATGCAGCAGCCTTGTTTAAGTTGCTCCAACTCAGTAAAGAAATGAAAAAGAATATTACCCAGGAGGAGTTACAAAAAATGGCTTGCAGGTAAAATGAATGTTATAATTAAAAAAATAAGTACTATATTAAATCTTATGTTAAATTGTCTGTGTTTGTAAGTAATTAAAAACAAAGCCATACATTAGCGGAAAAGTCATAAGAACACTTGATAAGGTGAAGACTGAAGAGAAAACTTTCCTCTTAAGTTTTCACCCTAACTCTACTTTATACTCTACCTCTTTTGTGTAATATAAATTTTTTTTTAACAGTACCCAAGCCCAAGGTGAGAGGTTAAAACTTTAGAAATGGATAATATGTATTGTATTTTAAAAGCCAATTATTGTAAATAAAAAAAACCTATTGACCAAATTACCTATATGATTATGTTCTTGATTTTAATAATAATTGATATTTATTTAGCAATTGGCTAGTTATAAACAAAATTACACAACAATAAACATGATTGAATTTTGTGACTCCTCCCTCATAAAATAAGGTTTTTTGAAGTCTAGTTGATGAGACATTGACAGGAGTTATGTTTTTGTTCCTGTGAAAATAAAATATAGTAGGTAATCCTTATTTTTGTATAAAACTTTAAATTCTAGGATTACCATAAGAAATAATTACTCCTATGATAATAAAGTCTGTAGTTGACTGATTATCTTGTGTAGATATATATCTGCATTTTTTCCCGCGTTTATGTATCGTTTTAAAACTCTTAAGGACATTATTATCTAGATATTGGACACAAGACTTGTACTGACATTTATTTTTTAAAGAAATTTATTTTTTGGTTTATTTAATTAAATCAATTTTTAGAAATTTAACTATTTACTACTGTGCTTTTTGTAGGGTTCTTCTTGCAACCTTAAGTATCCCACTTCCTTCAGCACATCCAGAATTTGATAGATTTATTGAAACTGATAAATCACCATTAGAGAAAGCTCAAAGATTAGCAACTCTTTTAGGATTGATGCAACCGCCCACCAGAGCAAGTCTTTTAAAAGATTTGGTAAGAGTAACTCAAATAAATAATACAGTTAAGGAAGTTACATACCTTGGTTCCTGTAAATTTCTTTATTACTTTCCACTAATGGAAACTAAAAGTGTTTGAATAAAATAAAAACTCCTATATTATACATACTATGAAAATAAGGGGTTTAGAAAGAAAGCTCTATCTTCCATCCTCGCCTACCCGTTTCGGCGCACTTTAATCAATTTAATTGAACAAAGTGCGCCCCACTTTGTCTTTGTGTTTTTGGACCTTATTGCCTCAAGTCCTGATGATGGCCCTTTTGGCCGAAACGCGTAGGCACTAGTTTTGTTTTGAATAAATTTAAGAAGGAAGATAGAGCTTTCTTTCCAAACTCCTTATATACAATGTCTCTTCTGGAGAGTAGTTACGTCTTTACTTTATACTATGATTTATTCAATTTTAACAAAACTTTGATATAAAATACTTAAAATCTGTAAAGTGTATTTAAGTGAAATGACTTTATACTACTTTAAGCCATTTAATCAAATAATTAGGAGATAATATGTTAAGTCCACATCTGTAAACAGAAAATTAAAAACAGACATAGCTTTATCGCTTTTATCAAACATGGATGTTCTATTAAAACATGCTATTCCTTATTGAAAAAAATAATGTTTTCAATATATGTATTTTTAGTGAAATATTAATTTTTTTGGTTTAGGTACGTGTCAACGTTGTTAATTTAGCAACTCCTAAACTTCAAGAGTTATACTGCTGGTTGGAAGTTGATTTTGACCCTTTGAACCTCTGTCCAAGGGTTCAAAGTGTGATTAAATATATACAAGAAGGTAAGTATGTATAAGAAGATAATATAGTTCTTCGAAATATTTATTGCGCTTGGAATTTGTTTCTGGGAAAATTTTTGTCAATATATTTTTCATTCTATTTTCATTACCACAACAAATTTTAACACTAATCAGGGCAAGTCCATTTGGAGACATTATAATAAACATTGTTGTGTAAGCAATTTTTGATATAGGTAATCTATAACATTAAAATACTGGCACTAAATCAGTTACTTTACAGACCTGGGACACATAATATTGTTTTGTTATAATATTCACACAACACATAAATAAAGTTTAATTTCATAACTACTTAACCATAAACTTTCTCATAGTTTCCAAACGCTTTTTACGGATTATTGTGGTCAAGAAACTCCTAACGACTCCGATTTAAAGTTAGTTCTGAATACATAAAAGGCTACTATTTTTCAGATGACGCTTGTACTGCTCTTCAGCAGTATATTTGTGCTTTGCAAGATGTGACTCTAGTTAGGCTTGTAAGGCAAGTAGCTCAAGTCTATCAAACTATTGAATTTGCAAGATTACTGGATTTGGCTAAGTTTACCACACATTTCCATTTGGAAAGACTTCTAGTTGATTGTGTTAGACACAATGATATGCAGGTAGGTTTTATAACTCTTTCATTTTATATAATAGAGTTACTTTAAAATGTTATTTTACTATATACTTTATTAATTTCATGTTTTTTTTAGATAAGAATTGATCATGGAAAACATTGCATACACTTTGGTATTGATCTGAGTGAAAGTCAGCGAGAGGATAAACCTGAAGGTCCTACCCTACAAGTCATGCCAAGTGAGCAAGTCCGCAATCAACTTGTCAATATGTCCAGTGTTTTAAATAAAGCCATCAATGTTATTAATCCAAATAAGAAAAGGGTAAATATTTAATATTACAAAAATTATCTTTGCTGTATTAGAATGCTAAAGTGACTTTAAACAATAGCTCATATAGTATAAGAAAGAACTATGTTTTCCTTGTGTACATTATAAACAATTCGCCAAACAACATCTTTTTATTGTCAAATTTCTGAAAGTTTCAGTCAATTTTTTTCCTCTGGATTTTCAGGGCTCCACATTTCTATTTTTTTGAGAATTTATATCGACAGAGGTAAAATCATTGTCGCTAGTAAAAAAGTTTTTTTTTAAAGACATCAATAATATGCAAAATGTGTTTAAGTCACAGTAACAATTTTCCTGGATTAAGCTTAGATGTTAAGTGTCCATAGACAGGTCATATTTCTGGATTCACAGGATTGTTTTGCAGGTTCTGTAGGATACATTACTTTTGTTGGTTTAAATGCCAAATAGATGTTTGTGGGTGTTTGTTAACAATTTTCCCCACTTCTACTCTGTACAATGCAATTCAATGATATGTCTTATTTCAACAATTGGGGCTCAATTAAAATAATCTTTTTTTTTCTAGCTGGAAAGAGAAAAGCTCAGAACAATAATGGTTCAAAACTATCACGAGACTAAAGTTAAAGAACATCAAAAGATTTTACAGCGACACAAGATTATTGAAGATAGGAAGGAATATATTGAAAGATTGAATACTGTCCGTGAAGAAGAAGAACATAAACGGTAATGGTACATTTTATATGTTTCCTTATGGTTTTTAACATACCTTGCTGCACTTATACAGAATATTCAATGTTTGGTTGCGTGCGTTTTAACAGTTTTAAATTTAATAAAAATGAGTTTTTTTCAAAGTTTAATAGCGGCCTCATTCTGTAGTCTATCTTGCGCCGATAAATCAGTGATTTTAACTTAAAATATTGTGTTTTATGTGACAAAAAATATTTGATTTAAGGAAACAAAGGATGAAAATAGCTACCAAATAATTCCAAACTAATTATTAATGCATGAGTTGAACTGTAACCTCATCTAATAGGCCAAAAACCAAAATACTTTTCGAAATTCACAGTTTTTTTCTTATTGTTATGAATTATTGTAGGTTGGAGGAAATACAAAGACAGCAGATGTTAGCCGAACAAAAACGATTAGAAGAAGAACGACAGGAACGTGAAAGGAGACGCCAACAAAACGAAATCGAACAGATTAAGCACAGGCATCTTCAAGAAAAATTACAACAGGTATATAGTAATAAAGTGTTTTTTTTTAGTTGGTCTCTAGGATAAAGTGTTTGATACATTTTACATATTACACAAAAATATTCGTTTTCTTTTCATATATTGTCAATTCTATGTAAATCTTTCAGGCACATTTTACATATTACACAAAAATATTCGTTTTCTTTTCATATATTGTCAATATCTTCTATGTAAATCTTTCAGGCAATATACATATTGATGGTTGAAAGGCAAAAAGTCATAAGCGACAGTTTAATAACGTCGCAGTAGAATGATTTAAAGTTTTTTTAAATTTAAAATTTTGTATATTTTTATTTTCAGGCGCAGTTTTTAAATTTAAAAATTGGTACAGTAAAATCTAAGACATATTTGTTGTAATAACTATATTCACACAACAACATAGCCTCTCATAACAAAATTGCTGTCGCTTAATCAATTCAGTGACCAAATTACATTTGGGTAAAAGGTCTTAAGAAACCATACATAAATGTTAGCATTTCGGAAAACGTTTTAACCACATTAGATTTAAATGTAAATGATTTAGTAAAACGTTTCAACCACCTTACGTTTAAATATAAAGAAATAGGTAAAACGTTTTAATCACTTTACTTTTAAATACAAAGGATTATGCAAAACGTTTCAACCACTTTGCTTTTGTATACACATGATTAGGTAAAACGCTTTAACCATTTTACTTTTAAATTCAAATGATCGGGTAAAACATTTCTCTGATTAGTAAATATAGGCTAATAGGTTTAAATGTTCTAACATGCTAGTGGTTAATAATTGATGATTGTTTTTATTTTAACTCCACATGTGTATAACTATTAGCATTATTTTGGTGTTTGATAACACCTTTATTCTTATCCTACAGAAACTTTATTAAGTAAGTATTGGTGTGTAACTAAAAAATTATTATATACTCAAATTCATCCTCTGTATCAGAAACGGGTAGAGTATCTTTTACAGGTCTTATTGGAATACTAGTAAACTCATGATGAAAAATTGGCGGTATAACATTATTTTGGCACAGTTTATTAAGATCATCGTATTTTTGCTTAAATATTGGAAGAAGTGATTTGTAGCAACTAGTGGGTGCAGCTTTTACTCTTACTTAAACTTATATTTCAAAACTGGACGTTTTGTTATTCATTGCTTTTTTTATGGTTATTTTATGAGCGTCCCTTTTCTTAAAAGTGCTAACTCGAACTTTACTGATATTTCCAATTAGATTTCCTTTAAAGTACTTTTCTCCCAAAACATCCCACTTGTTAAAATCTGCTCAGATATTAAAAAACATAATGTTAAAAGTCAAGTAAAACGATTTATCCATAATGTTTGGAACATTTATTGTTGGTAAAAGATAATAAATGAATGTTTATAAATTATTTCAATGGAGTAAAATGCTATAAAAGACAAATTAATAAATTGTCTACCCAGGAAAAACAGGCTAAACGACACGATCACAGATGACGTGTGCATTGTAAAAGACCTCAAGCGACAATACTTGTTTGTTTTCTTTTGTAGCAAAACAGGATAACGACCAATATTAAAAATAAATGGAATAGCAAATTGGTGCAAATAAGATTAATTGTTTTTCAAAATAACATAAGTGACAGTCGTTTCAAATTATCCTTAATTTAGTCGCTTGGTAGAAAAAAACAGCTTGCAATTCATTATTTTTCGGTTGACTCAAGCGACAAAAATCATAATAGGAAGCTAAAACCTCGCCCATTCGACACGGAAACGAAAAACAACTATAGTGACGTTTAAATATAAATTTCACGAAATGTGTCGCTTAAGACCTTTTGCCTTTCAAGCATCGATATATCATATCAATATTGAACATGCATTTCTAGCACAATTTTGGAAAACAATACTTTAATTTTCTGTTTGCTTTAGATTAGCCAGACTGGCCATGGTCAAAAGATTCTCAAGAAAATGGATGAAGATGACATCAAGAAATTGGACGCGGACCAGATAGCCGCTAAAGAAGCTGAAGAACTCCAAAAGGAAAGGCGCGAGTTACAAGCTAAACTAAAGTCCCAAGAAAAAAAGGTAACATTTTGTAAGAATAATATTATTTAAATTAGGAGTAATCACGAGCGCCGCCAGAAGCCCGTATTCGACCGGCGCGTTGCGTCGACGTGAATTTTCGCTAGCGCTCTTTGACAGTATATAAGTGGTCGTAGACCATGGTTACTAAAAAGTATCCGTCTCTCTTTGTCTGTTGCATACACATTAGACCCATATATCCCAGATATTTTGTGACGTCATCAGCAGACACTCATTGGTCAGAAGTTACCAGACAACCGTTCTTTCTAGTAACCGAATTGTAATGTAATAAATACTTTATTGTAAAAAAAAATGTACAAAAGGCGATGTAATATATGTACAATCGCGTTCAATAGAAAGTTGTACAGTAAAACGTTTGTGCTTTGCTAGGCAAGTTGTAAAGCACATACTTTATTTATACATTGTACATAGGCAACACTTTCTTGGACACGACACATATTGCGAATAAGGGCGCCCTGACAAAATACTAAACCCGTAAGTGCGCCGCAAACTAAAAAAGTTTGGAAACCCCTGCTTTAAATGGTTAACAATTAAAAGACCATATAACACAATTCAACAAGAATGTTCTGAAAAACAATTTTGTTCACTTAGACTGTGGCCGCCTCCTGCTTAATACCTCCCGATTTTAGGTTGATTATTTCGAACGTGCTAAACGCCTGGAAGAAATTCCTCTACTGCAAGAGAGCCTTAAAGAGAGACAGTTACAAGATCAAAACTTCTGGGAACAGCAGGAAACGGAACGAATTGCTGCCGCTATTGAAGAGCGCAAATTAGCCGTGGCTACTAGAGATAGGTTCTCTCGCATAAAACCAGACAAGGTAAGAAGTCATCTTTTCTTTGTTGTTTTCTAAATTTCGGATTATTAAGATTTTTAATCTATTTAAACAGATAAATAAACTCTTGCAGATCATAATCCCCAAACACAGTTTTGCAAATTGTGATTTTGTTGTCCGTTTGTCCTTTTGAACTACCCATTCCTGGAACACAGTATATTTAAAAAAAGGCTTTTACAATTTAAATGCTATAACCATAATACATGTCATAAAAATTAAACATCCATAAAACTTACAATACAACAAACAAAAAAATATTTATGGTTTTATTTAAACAACCAACAAGCATTTAAAAAAATATATGTTGAAACAAAAACATTGACAGATGATTTAAAAATATTTTTGGAAATACTTTAATTAATGAATATTATTGTTGTGAATAATTTATATCAGTAATCTTTTTAAAATTTAATATGTTATCTAACTTCAATTAGCTGCGTTTATATATATTTGCGCCTTTTGATTTGAAATAATATTTAAAGAATTTGTTTTCATATATTTAGCTTTTTAAATATTAAAAAAAAGACTGCCCCTAACCATCACGTCGTTAGAGGATTGAAGGATAAGTTTATTTAAGAAGATAATATAAGAATATTTATTGTATTATACAGGGTGGGAAGTTTAACTGGAACAAATTCGCTAAAAGTTTAGGAAAAATATTTTTGAAAAATGGAAAAACACGTCGATTGAGATTTTGTATGAGCTACATTTTGGCACCAAGAAAAATATTTTTTTACCCCCTGTATAGGGTGCAACATAACGCGACTCCATTTTTTTAAAAGGGAAGATACCACTTATGATACCTATTTAGAAAGCTCCTTTTAAAAGAAAATTATTTATCCGATTTTTTTATTTTAATTTTCTATTCATTGGCCCAGGGTGGAACTTTCATCGCAACAAATTCGCTAGAAAGTTGAAATGAATATAAAAGAATTTGTGAAAACAACAATTGAGATAACACGTCAATTGAGATGTTTTGTGAGCTTCATATTCATAACAAAAAGTATGAAGGACACAAAATATCTCGATCGACATGTTTAGCATTTTTCACAAATATTTTTCCTTAACCTTTTAGTGAATTTGTTCCATTTAAAGTCCCCACCCTATAAAAACAAACTTACTATTATTACATATTTTTTTATTTAGGATATATTCTTGGCAAAACTTAAAAAGGAGAGGAACACCGTATATGAAGAAAAATTACAAGATTTCGAGAAAATGCTTGCTGAAGAAAGAAAGAAGAGACTTGCAGAAAGAAAGGCTAACCGTAAAGAAGAGAATCGTGCCAAGTGGCGTAAACAGAAAGAGGATGAAGAGGAACGAAAACGCGAGGAACAGATAGTGTAAGTAGGATTTATTGTTTGTAACATTGAGCCTTTTAACTAAATAATAATAAAAAAAAATACGTTTTCTAATAAAAACACGCGAAATATTTTACCTACATCATAACAAATCTAAGCAATCGACAGCCTTTTATTCGACGCGCTCACACCGGACCGTTGTCTTAAGTTTGCCGTCCTGTTTCTATTAAAACACAGATATCAATATAACTGGTCGCGGACTGGCAAATAAAATAATTGCGCGGTTAATAAGATGACGTACATCGCTGCTTATCTTATGTTTTCAAACTCTTTGCTTTTGCAGCGTGTTTTTAATTGTTTCTAGAAAATGTTTGTGACACAAGGAAGATTTTTATTTTTGTGATATATTTTCAATAGGTTCTAATTCTTAATGATAACACAAGACAAAGGCTGCTTTAAGTTTGTTCCTACAGAAAATCACAGATAGATTAGTGACAGTTTTTAAACCAATTTAATGCGCATGTCTACTTCAGTACGATTCCAAACAGTTTGTGAGAACAGTTGACAGATGATGATCCTGGATGGCAGTATTCACCTAAAGATCAGATCATCATCAGTTGAAACGTTGTGATTTAAAAAACAAATAAAGACAGTGCAAATCCAAAACTCTTCTATCATTTAATGGACTACTTGTTTTCGAACTGTTTTAAATCCGTGTAGAAACGCTTTTGGCTTATTGTGCAGAATTCTGACAGTCGGGGACTGTTTCTGACTGCCGTGGGAACGAACCTTTTATGATTTTTTTTTACATTTTTTGTCAGATATTGGCTCCAGTATTTCGAAGAAGTTAAAAATATATTTATTGTTCATTTAGGAAGATGGAAGGGAAAAACTTGATGGCGGAAAATTACATATTACTTACAATTTTGTTTAGAAAGCTAACAGGTTTTATATTTTAGACGCGAGAAAGCAGAACGTGAGGCCCAGGAAGAAAAAGAACGCGTAGAAAAACTTGAGCGCGAGCGAACCCAAAAGGAAGAGAAAGAACGTGAAGCTAAAGAAAATCAAGAGATGTTGGAACGCGCTGCCGCTAAACAGCGAGCTAAATTAGAGGAAATTGGTAAGTGATTTTTTTTTATTACGGAAAATATATATTTGAAGAAAATTGTTTATTTTGTTACTGCTGAGGTAGCTAATAATGTGCCTAAAATAATATCAACCAGCGAGAAAGCCATAAAAACGCTATAACCTTTTTAATGTGACATCACAAAATTATACAGCCATATAATAAAATACGCATAAATAAGATGTGAAAAGAAAAATTCTAATCTAAGGAGTTTATTAACTTTTTGATAATTTATTCGTAGAACGCAGAGAAGCTGAAGAGAAGCTACAAAATGACGCTGAGAAGCCAGCAGGAATGTGGAGAAGAGGAGGTGCGGATAAAGATTCGAAAAGACCTGAGAAAAAAGAAACAAGTTCTTGGAGAGCTACAGGTGGATCTGGTGACAAAGATAGAGATGATGAAGTGAAAAAGACAGAAGTTTGGACACCAAGTAAGTCATACACACATTCTTACATGAAAAAATAAAACGTTATTTTGGTCTGTAAAATGGTAGAAATAACTATTTTCTAGAATTGCCATTTGAACTGACACTTCAAAACCAAGGGAACTCTTGAAATTTCTTACTTTTTGTTAACAATATTAAAAAGGTTTTCAAAACTGATTACGAAAAGTAGCTTACTTTTCAGAAGTGGCTATGAAAAGTTAATTTAATCCTAACATTAGGGTAGAATAAAAATGTAAAGTTTTCTGGGTGACTGGGAAAATTTGGGGAGTGTTTCTTACAATATTTTAAGGCTAGCTCAACGTTTAATATTGCCCCAAGCTTTTTAAATCCAGAAGTTTTGTAAAAAGGATTTTTTTTTTATTACAAAAAATGCTAGTAGAATATCCAGTTACAACGAGTACGCAATAGATCCCATGTAAGAATATTGCATTTTATAATTTTTTTCTATCTCTATTTTTTCAATACTTCTTTTGGGGCATCTCAAAAGTTAAATAGGTATGTGAAAGTGATTTTTACAACTTCTTAGTTAAACAGCTGAGCATCTTTTAGTAGCTACTCCGTTTTGAAAATTTAAAAAAAAATCATTAAGAATAACTTCACTACACCCTATTCAACATACCTACCCCATGCTTTGATTTTTTTGGCATAAAAATATTGTACCATAAATATTTTGGCAAAATTAAAAAAAATTTTGTATAAAACTTGTTAGGACATAAAATTTCTGATAAATTTCGTACAATTACTGGCTGGATGCACATCACAGCTTCGGTCAGGGTTTAATTAAACTACAAAATGAGCATTTCTTCTTTTGTTGAATAATGAGACATATTTTCAGAATATGTTCCAATTAATAATTTTTCGCTTTCAAATTACTTTTAACACGTAAAATTAAAGTTCTTTGAAATGACAAAGGTCAAAACGAATTTAACGTCAAGTACAGGTCAAACAAAATAGCATGATCCCAGACTTTCAGATGCGCAGTAAACAGGTGGACGGGTCTATCTGTGTACTATACTGAAATTAGGCATTTAGTATCTCTCATACACTGAATCGCCTTTTCTATCTACGCATCTCGGGGCTCAAGCTATATTGCACGACCTGTAACAGGGCCCTTTAATTAATAACAGACCTACTCTATTTTTTGTTTCTGTTATGATTATGTATTTGCGAGTTGTGACGTGCATGCAGCCAGTAATTGAATGCACTATATTACCTTGCAAGACTTGCTAAAACAAAGTTATGCACGGTTCTGGGTGGTATAATAGCCTATAAAATTTAGACACCAGAATTACATAGGCATACACCTCATGCCATTACTATCACCTGATTTGACAGTGACCTTTGGATATTTTAAATATTTACTACATGTTCCAATATAAAGAAATAAAAAACGTTTTTGTAGTTTTTTTGAATAAGGCTTAAGGCAATAAATCACTTTTAGAACATCGTTCCAACACCGACAATGACAGCTGGCGTCGCCTCGGCTCTGATAAAGATCGAGAGTCGTCACGTGATAGAGACCGTGATCGTGACCGTGAGATCACCCGTGGAGCGGGATTAGACAGAAGAGAAGATAAAGAGGGAAGAAGTTTTGGTAGAGAAGATAGAGGTAATTAAAAAACATTTATAGGTTAGTCTCCTAGTACATCAAAGGGACGTAGTTTCTATACTACCATATTTTCGGCTTAAAGTTAGGTTTAGTACCTCATTGGCCGTTACAACTTTGTGTTTATACACAGAATTGTATAACTGAAAAAATGTAGCCTATAATACTCATAACTTTTGATCTAAACAAACACAATTTTTTAAAATTTCAATATATCCTTTAGGGGTTGATCGGGACAGGAGGGATAATCGTGATGGCGGCCGCATCGAACGAGATCACAGAGATGGTGGAAAATCGTTTGATAGAGACGGTGGAAAGTCGTTTGATAGAGACGGTGGAAAGTCGTTTGATAGAGACGGTGGAAAGTCGTTTGACAGGGATGGTGGAAAGTCGTTTGATAGAGATAGCGACAGACCTCGTACCTATGATAGAGAGAATAGAGATTCTGGACGCGCGTTTGAACGTAGGGGAGATGATCGCAGGTAAGTTTTGGTCTTCTACAGATGCCTTTTCTGGAACTATTTTCACCTGTAAAACGTGTTTTTATTAAGAGCAAACAGTAGTCTATGAGTCATCACCAACAAACCGTGCGTTTCCTCCACATTGTACCTGTTGGAGGATGGTAATAAAATTTCTTTTTAATATAAAAACGAATTTCACGAGAATTAAGTGGACCCGCCTAAGTGGTGATATTAAAGATAATATCGGGGCACCGTTTGCAATTTTAATGGAAAATAAGAAATTAACATGAATAGCCGCAATATATTGTTTTTTTGCAAAAATTAAAATATAAACTTATATACTTATATGGTTCTTTCTTAAATTAGGGGCGATTTTGAAGAAGGAAAATTTGAAAAAATTATTGTTTCAAATTATTTTAATATTGGGTTTATAGAGGCTCTCTGCTACTGCTTTTGTAATAATTGCCATCAGCAATGCTAAAAAGTTGTTTTTTTCCACAAAAATAAATTTTTAGCCACCTTAATGAACAACTGTCCATGTTAATGACATCTTATTATGCCCATGTTAATGACAAAATTTCTTTAATGTTTAATTAAAAATATAAACGAAATTAAGTTAAAAGTTCATCACATGCCTATTAAAACACATCTTATATAGCCATGTTATGTATAAATGGAAAGAAAAAAACAAGTATTTTGACACTTACCGCGTCCACGTTAGTGACACTTAAAAAACAACCCTCTAAAAACTTGCAGAACTTTATTCAACAACTATTTTCGCCAAACTAAACTCGTCAAAACAATCCGGATCTTGATATTTACCCCCAGAACAAAGGTTTTTGCATTATTGCCAAATCGTGTCCTGTTTAAGGAAATTCTCAATTGTGTAGTTTTTTTCTGTCCATGTTAATGACAACACACCTTGGGGACGAACTAATTTGCTTAATAACCCCACCAGTAATGAATTATTGTGTAAATTGGGATATCAAAGGTACTTTTTGAAACCTTCTAAATCACCTAGTTGTAACATAATATGTATAACTATTTTATTTGCTGTAAAATATCTATGATTATAAATAAAGTCATAAAAGGGACGGTCCACGTTAGTGACATTTCTGGTATTCAGCAGTCATTTAAAAAGTAAACAAAAACGTTTAAAATGTGGCAAGCTATTGTAACTAATGGGACTCATAAAATGTCCATTTCAGCCAAAGAAGAAAATCCCGAAATTGAGGGTTCGCCACTCAGGGACGACAAAATTTACCCAAATGTGAGAATAAACCATATAAATTATGTATTGACATCTGTTTATTGATATTATTTATATCGAAATAAATTTTTTAAAAAATTTTGACAAAAAATAAGATATCAGCCATCATGATTAATATTTGTTTTTTTTTATTAAGAAGTCTGGCTCATACCCACTTTAGCACAAATTTCCTACAGTTTAAAGTTAAAGAGGTTGGATTTATAAAGTGTTAAAAGTATTAAACGAAATATGAGCATATTTGACAACATTTTTGCTTTTATTATAACATATTATTTATATTTATTATAACTTATAGTAACCATATTAACATAATCAAAAAATATATTGTCGAAAAATTGTAACTTAGTCCTCGGTATCAGGTTTTTCTGATTCGAGGTCAGTAATAAATTACTAATAAAAAATAAAAAAATATTTTCAGTGATTTAACTTGACAACTTCACTCTAATCAAAAAACGGCACTATAAACAAACACACACAGGTAAAATACAATACTATCAAAATATTGATAGTTTAATTGAGACATCACTGAAAATATTTGAAAAGTCCTAGTATATGGTATTTTCTTTGCTTTTATTAATTTTTTACATAGCTAATGTCGCCTTTAATCTACTTAAAATAGTAGATAAAATAGCACTTTAACCGCGAGGGTAGATTAAATGATGATGAACAGCAAGGATAGGTTAAAAACTTTATTTTTTAAGTAAAAAATGATATTTTGATGATAATAGCTTGGCTATGGCCTCTGATGCCTCATCTCGAATATCGGGTGGTAACAGTTCATAGTTTTCGCTTATTTCTTCTTCCAAAAACCGCATTGAACGACACTACAAAAGTAATAAATGTTGGCATCATAATGACAATTAGAGGAATAAATTTGTTTAATAATCAACATCCATAAAAACCGATGCCTACTAAAGGAAAAGTTTACCCAAATTTAAAATCGCCTCAAAGAGTTTCTAAATTGTTCTTCATACTAAAAGCACAAAAACGTCCATATTCCAGCTATGGAAAAAGCATTGTTTTACATACGACGATAAAATGACATTATCGTCTTCCGAAATTAATTCACTCGCGAGTTCATCGCTCGCGAATTTATCTTTTTCGGTCGACAATCGTCTTTTATAAACAGACTTCAGTCTTCCATCAAAATATGTTATTGTCTGCAACTGTTATTTTTTAAGCTTAAAACTGGTACTCAAAGATGGGAGTTTAGCCGGGTTTTAAATAAAATGAAATAGAAATGAGTTTCCTAAGTCAGCTGGCTAGACATGTGATGTCTGGATGGCGAAATTCCAAAATTTATTTTCCTGGTTACTATTATTCTATGGCTCTAACTTTCCTTAAAAGTCCGCAACTCTCTAAATTGTAGACACTTATTTTATTTAAAAATTACCAATGCTTAATCCAACCTTTAAAAATTAAGTATGATTTTGCAAGTATGTAGTTCTTACATTTTGAATTAAATATTACTTCTGAAACCTTTTTTAAAACAGATACGACGACAGAGACCGCAAGACCGATGGTGGTGGTGGTGGTGGCGGTGGTGGTGGTAGTTCCTGGAGAAAGAATGATGACCCGCCACGTAGAGCTCCACCTCCAACTTCCAGATCTACACAGCCCCGTGAAAGTGGCCCTTCAGGGGAATGGCGAAAAGACACGTCTTCGCGTAAAGACGAGCCTTTGAGGAGAGGTGGCGATGATAGACGAGGTGGAGACGATAGACGAGGTGGGGACGATAGACGAGGTGGGGAAGAGAAGCGGCCAGCTCCTCCTAAAGAGAAACGTAAGCGACTAAAAGGGTTTAAGTAAAATACATATTATTTTTAAAGAAAAGTAAAATTTTTGTTAAAATTATATTTAAATATTTTAAGAATTAATCCGGGTTTATCACCATTCGTAACTTTAATGCGTAGTTTATCAACATAAACTTAGTTGTAAACGCAATACGTAAGACACAGTTTATAATGATACTTAATTCTTAACCATTATAAGCTGACTGTGACATAACGTCAACAAAGTGTTTACTTTGTTGTGCAGCATTTTCTTACTGTGCAAAAACATAACCGAGTCTAAACTTAGATCAAATTCCTATCTTTAATTTCTATGCTTGTAGCGGTCGTTTAGCGAACAAGAACTGTTTCAATCTTTGCTACTTTTTTTCAAACGCAAGAGTCGGACATGTCCAAATTTTTAAAAATGTATACATTCTTATATAAAATTTTATTTTTACTACTTATTTCATTTTCATGTGTATTTTTTACCTAAAAAACTATGATAAAATTTTAAAATTTGGCCGGTTTTTTCACAAATAACATCAATTTGCACCGCACCACTGATATCCTTTGCCTGGACCTGAGAATAATGCCAGCGGCCCCATACATACGATTTAAAAAAAAGTAAAGACGAAACTGTTACTTGTCAATACCTAACCTTTAAAAGTAGTTTATTTTTAATTTGTTAAAACTCTAGCTGATAATAATTCCCTGTATAGTTATTTGTTATTAATTTTTGGTTTAGATCCGCGCCCAGCCAAGATAATAACAAAAATATCGAAAGCTACAATAATTTTAACTCATCCGAGGTTGTGTTGATTATTAAAAATATTTGGACGTAAATTGGCGCCAAAAATTTAGACCAATGAGAGCACCGTCTGATCACCGTAGCGTCGGAAATCGTATGCATGAGACGCCTGCTTTACTTCTTCGTCTTCTGTAGACGGCCAGGGTCTTTTTAATTTAGTTTTAATAATGATTATTTTATATTTTCAGCTGCACAAGATTCTCAACCTCAAGCTGAAGCTGACGAGGGCTGGTCCAAAGTTCGCCGCCGCTAAACATCAATCTTTTCAGCATAATTTTTAATCTGCCTTATCAAAGTAAACTATAAATAGTAAATAGAAATTCATTATAATTTTCTTAATTTTATTTACAGGTGTTTATGGAAAATGGTTTAAGTAAAAATGGCGCATAGCCTCTTTATGTATATCTCGTTTTATCATTTAAAAAGTAAAACTGGCATACTAATAATTTGTTTTAGTCAATATAGACGTTTTAAAGAAATCGTTTTTAAATTTTTTCATGGTGCATTTTATCGTATTTCCTGTTAATCTAAATTTAAATAACAGCAATACACGTGTATCTTTTTATGTTTAGTTGTTTTTACAAAATGTCACAAATATTCTTAATGAAAAATCTAATCATTCCAGTCTTTAGTGATCTTTAGCTGACTGGCAATTTATCTGAGATTGACATGCTTGTGGGCTAGTGGGGAATGGCAAAGCAATGCAGTCACGGGCCTATGCAATAGCTATTTACCTAACAAGTCCGCCGTGAAGCAGCCGAATGCAGGGAAAACATTTTCCGCAAGTGTCGGGTACAATAGTTTTTCTACAGACATGGGGAAATAAGTAACACATATTTCAAAGAAATTTAATAATTTTTAATTAACTATAATAATCACATACATATGTAACAGTAACTAGTTCTGAGCAAAAAAGTAATAACTACATTGAGTTATAGGAAACTGTTAAAAAAACTTATTCTTTGTTCAAATTAACATGGTAGGTAACCGAAGAGTGACAATTATAAGCATTATTAACTAAATTTGGTGCGTCGAAAAAATTTCCGCACTAGTGTGGAAATAGTAGTTTGTACAAGAGTGGATATGATGTCTATATCGCACGAGGAAGTAAATTGAACTTCCGAGGGCAATATGGACAATCCACTCGAGTTGAATAGTATATTTTTTCTACAACCAAACTTACAAACCTTATGCTAAAAAATGTAAAAAAAAGTTTTCAGGTTGCCGGACTCGAACTCACGACCATTGGATCCATAGTCAAACGCTCTACCTCTCGACTATCAAAACGTTAAACTAATTATGGGAAAACCAACTGATAAATGATGCTACATGAAATTAATTTTCTATGCACATTCAGCAGGTTGCATTATTGATAAATCTATTATGAATGCGTCTAGATTTTATTATATTGAACAAATTAATAACAAATTGTACCATATGCATTTAAATTATATAATTTAGTGTCTTGAAAAAGGAGGCGGAGCCTCAGTAAAAATATTATACTGTGATTGGTCAGTACTTTTAAGAACAACAATGGCTTCTCTGTAATTGACTACTGATTGGTCAGTTTCATTACCTATCTAGGATTGTTATAAAATTTTGCCGCACAGTTAATTGGAATAGCCTACTTTACCCACCACTTAAGTGTAAAGGAAACAGCAAATTTCCATGTGGGAGTAGAAAAAATCAATTTTCCGCGATGATATCCATGCGGAAAATTGGGTTTTCCACCCGTCTGTATAAAAAAGTTATACTACATAGGCCTGAACGTACTTATTAAAATATAAACACTTATGAGTACATGATATACCTACTTATTATTTATTAAATTAACAGTTTTGTATTGCTCTAATTGCTATACTTTTATAGTAAAAAGGTAAAAAACATAAAGAAATTTCCAAGGTATTTTTATTTATATTTTATATTTCTTTCAAGCTACAAAAAATCCAAAATCAAATTTTTGTCTTTATTTACGCGGCTATTTTGTCGGCAAGATCAGCGTATCAAAAACAGCAGCGGCTAGTTTAATGTAACAGTGTTTATGCACTTGTTTCCGGCAGTCGAGGTTTGTTACTTTCTGAAGGGAGGGCCACGTTTTTTAAAATTTTTACAGAAGTGCGATAATCGCCAATTCTATTACCATTTTTTTCCTTTAGGCATTAGGCAATAATACAAACTAAAAGTTTAGATAAACTGGGTGTGGGTTTCGCCATTGCAACTTCACCATAATCAAGATTTTTCGAATCTCGACTCTAACAAGTGGCATGGGTTCTTTTAAAGGGTGTACAATTTTTCTCTTTGGTAATTATAAAACTTTGGTGAGCCAGAATAGGCAGATGGGGGAGATATATTTTGTGAAATTTAATAAATATTTCTCTATTTTGGGATTAGGGGGGGGGGGGGGGGGGTTGTTCGGGGGGCTGGGTACAATGCGATGATATAATAAAAATAATTGCTTGTTTGAGTGTGAAATTGAAATGTAAATTTTAACAATGAACCAAATTATATAAGAATTACTGTGAATTCGCATAGACGGAAAACGTCGACATAGCGGAACTTTACTTTTTTTTATTGTGCGTATGCCCACTCCGAGGATCGAACTCTGATCACCTTAATTGGAGAAGGCTATGGTCCGACACAAAATGTCCTCTATCACGGCCCTCATTAGTTAGGGGCTGTGCCCATCAAAGTAGTATAGCGGAACTTAAAATGGATGTTACGTTAGTTGATTGACAGAATCAATTTCTGCTCAATAAATAGGAATTAAACTGTAGATCCAGCGACAAACGTGAATCTATCGTTCCTCTAAAATATTGGCCCGTAGAAAAAAAGTGATTTTCCTGCCGTTTAGTATATACGCCAATGCTTTTTATACGATTTGCACAGAGAAGTGGTGAGTCGCTCTGCTTGGAGCACATTTGAAAAATGACCGTGGTGGGTATAAACAGAGAGAGTATTGATCATTCGTCGGGCGTACAGTCTTGTATATAGCGAAACACCCAAATTACCTATACCGATAAATATAAGTGGCGGATCCAGGATTTTATTGAGGGGGGGGGGGAACTAAAAAAAGACTTCTAAAAAAAAAAAAAAGAGCGTATCTCGGCTCTAAAAATCTTCCTGCTCTCAAAAGTGACTTCTAAAAAATATTCTGACCCTGCACACACCGTAGAATTTTCTAGGCTCAAAGTAAAAACCACCCATTTTGGAAGACTCAGGGGGGGAGCGAACCTGCCCCCCCCCCCCTATGAATCACATTGTCACGTCACGATCTAGTGCGCACCCTGTTAATATCATACCTGTGTATAGTTGTATCATGGTGGGAAATATGCTTTGTAATTGGTACAAGTGACCATAAAAATAACAGTCAATTCGCAGGACGTTGACATCGGTTTGTTTGTGCAACAGCACGGCGACTATACGTCATCTACGTGGTAAACGTCAAATGTTTACTTGTTTTTCTTTATAAACTGGCTTGTGTTGTCTCTGACTCACTTAAATCAAATACAACTTTATTATCACAAGAACATTTTCTTGTTGACAAAATAACTTAAAATTAGAAATTCTTCCTTAAATCCTAGAAGGCCATGGCTAGATTATAGGGGCACAGCGTGGGCACAGCCATCGAGGTGGAATCAAACCAAGGTTCATATCTATCTAAGAACCTTGGAATAAAACCTTCTATTCTACTTCGATGGGCACAGCCCCTAAACAGGGCTGTGATAGAGGATATTTTCTGTCTGACCATAGCCTCCTCAAATTAAGGCGCGAGTGAGACATGACATAATTCTCTCTCACTCTTCCCTAAACTCTAGAGACAATGGGAAAATCATTAGGCACATGGGGTGCATTCGAATTAGGATAATTATTATCCGGTAATTTGAGCGTGCACCCAAATATTTAATATGTGGACGGCTTATTGACGTCTTAATCTCAAATTATTTAGTTCTGGTCGTTGGACATGGCAGTCAGCACCATGGCCTTTTAGAATTTAAGGAGTAACAAACTATGTCTCAGTATCTGTTTGAATCTTGGAGACCATGCAGTCTCTTGAAATTGCATTGTCTTTACTTGTTTTGAATGACAACGTTTCGACTAGTAATTACAGTACAATAGCATTCACTTGAAGACGACTTGAGATATTTACCAGTTGAAACGTTGTGATTCCAAACAAATAAAGACAATGATAGTCCAAAAATTTTCTGCCGTTCAAGAAACTATGTCTCACTCACTTCTCTTACATCGAGAAGGCAATTCTCAAGACTATCCGTTAGGCTCCTCAAAAATGCTACTTACACTTATTATTCAAGTGCCCAACACGGCTGTGGGTTGCATATTTAAGAAAGGTGTCAAACCAGTACCGGCGCGGCGTCAGAAAAATGTTTAGGGTGGACACAGGATACTGTAAAAATCAACGTGTCTCCTTCCCCGATCCAAAGTGCCTTAAACTAAAAAAAACCTCGAGCTAAATTGACTTCTAAATAAAAAAGTCCCTCCTCGCAAAACTTATCCTCCAATCCAAAATGATTTCGGAAAAAACAATTAGGTAGGCACATGGGTGGGCATTAAGCAAGGTCTCTAAATTTAGAGACCTTGGGCATTAAGCACCCTTAGTTTCAGGGTGGGTCAGCGCCTACCTTGGCCCCCTGACGCCGTCACTGCGTCAAACTCGTCACATCAGGCCAATGAAAACGTCCATTTCTGGTGTGAATTTAGCCTTATGGGAAAAAAACATGTAGTTGTCAGAACCTTATGACCTATCACTCCTCTGTGATTCTTACGTAAGGCCTACGTACGATACAAACAACAAACCCGCTTTATCGTTTTCGTAATAGAAAAACAAAAATAAAATAATCGAAACTTTCATGCGCGTCCGTTTCTCCGTTTTTAGTTGCGCGCGTTCAGTTAGGAGCGAATGTTGTTATTCTCCCTCACGTATGTTTGTGTCTAATATACGCGAGTAAAGGAAGCCTTATATTTCAGCAGAAAGTGAATTTTATAAATTGCCAATTAAGTAAAGAGGTAATCTGCTTTTAATTCTATGAGCTTTCATTGACCTAAATAGAGATTATCGGTTTTTCTTGCAGTTTTTTAAAGAAAATACCTCAAAATGGTGTCTGGCGGTATGACCTGTGTGAAATACCTAATGTTTTGCTTTAACCTGTTGTTTGCAGTAAGTATCAGCCTCTTTTAATATTTAAGTAGTTACAGTTACATGATTTAGTATACCAATAATAAAATCTAGGCCTTTAAGATCCAACAATGCACCAACGTGATTACATATTAGCCCATAGGCCTATTATATGCACAGATTTTTTTATGCAGCTATGCGTACTAAATAAAATCTCACCTACTAATTTAAATAAAAGTTCAGTTTCCTCTTTTGAAAGGAAACTTCCATATAGGCAGTTCATATCAGTGGAACCTGGGGTACGTTCGAAATAGGGTAATATTTTTGGTATGTTTCATTATGTATGTACCAGATTATGTGCTTAAAGACTTTTTAATGGTGAAAGTGATCACTAGAATAATTTTTATACTTACACGGTCCCTGATGAGCTAAATGTATTCAAATTAAGTAGTGGTGCACAACTATGGGGGGTTAGATGGATTATCTCACTCACCTGTTTTAATTTTAGATAGACAGATGCCCTTTTAGACTCACAGTTTCAGTGTTGCCAGATACTAATATTATGATAGTGTGGTAGTACACAATTGTTAAAACTGTCGTACAATACTGTAAGAATGTTAAAAGAAAGTTATTTGACCATATTGTACATTAAAAGAGATTTTTGTAAAAGTGTTTATTTTGACATAGTATTAGAACAATTTACAAAAATTAGGGAGAGAACATTTTTTGGATAACTTATTATAATAAATTTTCAATAAAAAGTTATTTCTTTATAATTCTTTTTTATTATGAATATGTCATCACAAAACAAGTACCAAGGCAAGTGTTTTTAGAACTTAAGGTGGATTTATAGTTGCCGTAACGTAAGCCGTAAGCAGTAGGCAGTAGTCAGTAAGACGTAAGAATTAAGCCGTAACAGGAAACCCATTTATAGATTCAAATTAGTTAAGAAGTAAGAAGTAACCTAACAAATTTTTAGGACATGTATAATGTTGGATTAAGTCAATTAGCAGCTGTTCTTGTTCAAAGTCGCTCATTTTTCAATAAAATTGATACTAAAAAGTTAATAAAATCTAAAAACAACAGTGAAAAAACATACTTCGCTTCTTTTGTATCCTTTGTTTGACCTTCTCATATGGTTGTAAACATGACGATTATGTCCGAGTATGACCGATCCCGGCCGAATCAGTAAGCAGTAACTAAGAAATAAAAATAAACCATTCCTTACTGCTTACGTCCTACGCGTTAATTCTTACTGCTTAAGTTTTATGAACTATAAATGGGTGTGTTGCTGATCATATGTTTATTTTTCTTACTGTTTAACGTTACTGCTTACGGCTTACGTTACTGCAACTATAAATCCAGCTTTATTACCTCGGACCATGTCTCTTCAAACATTAATTTAAAATGTATATTGGTGATTATTTAATATGCAGAATTTTGTAAATTTATTTTATTACCTTTTTTGTGGTGACCAAAAAATATGATATTATGATTTCCTTTTGTTAATTCAGTGTAATTTTGAAATATAGAAAAAGTATAGTGTAGGTACTTGTCAGCTGCCTAGTCCTAGGGTTAATTTGTTTCAATACAGTGGCCACTTTCATCCTTCCCCATTTGATATACATAATATGTTAGTTATGATAGGTGGGAAGGCGTAGAAAATAAATGTCTACCAGATATAAACTGTTGGATGTGTGCGCCATTTATAATTTAAATACTTTTTTAGTTTCATATTTTGTATTTATGTTTTTTTAATCCTATTATATTTAGTACTCATCTTTAATTATACACATTATAGATTTCAGGTTTAGCTATACTGGTGGCTGGAGTACTTACATACATTCATGTTTATGACCGGTATTCGAATTTTGTGGATCCAAGTTATCAGCTAGCGCCAATAATATTGATCTGCGTTGGAGTTATCATTTTCTTTATCTCCTTCTTTGGATGCTGTGGAGCAGTTAAAGAGAATCACTGTATGATCATTACGGTAAGCAAATATCATATTTATGCTCTACTTTTGAAAAAAATACTATTACATATTCACCATAATTCCAGTTATAAAACCACACTTTTAACTTAATTCTGTAATGTTGAGTTACACAATTTAAGTAATAAGACACTTTGAATTTGACATCAATGATATTGACAGAAATTATCAACTAACACCCATAATCAAAGTTGCCTGGTTAGTAAATCAAAAATTGAGTGAATGGGCCACTTAGATTTGAAAAAATCATGTCTAAATAATAAATATACTATGTACTGTATATGTTACAGTCAAAGTTGTCTGGTTAGTTAATTCTTCATGTAAATATGTTTGCAACCTGACATTAGAGATTTTGTCTGCTAAAATGAAGGCCTGGTCTTGTTTTCAGTAGAATTAATGGTATGAAATGAAAATCTTCAATAACTCTGGGGCATGAGGATTCTCTCGCACCATAACACTGTGTCAAATAAATTTAATCTATCAAAGAAAGCATATTGTGGTAAATGTAACAGTATTGTTGGGTTGCACAAAGATTTTTAATAATTATAATTAACTAACCAGCAACTTTGACGGTGACATAGACAACTTCGATTGTGAGTAGATAATGCCTGCCAATGTCATTTTTGTCACAGTCAAAATTGTTGGTTAGTTAATTATCAATAAAAATCTTTGTGCAACCGAGTAGGACAAGTTCTCTGTGTAAAAAATTTAAGGTATACTCATAGTTAAGAAAAGCGCTTATTGAAAATAATTCCATGTACTCCTACTGTAAACTCCTTATTTATAAATTCCCAATTAACCCAAATGTCGAAGTTTTGAGAACATTTTTTATTGAGTTAAAAATGATGCTTCTCTGGTTGGTTCTATAACTGGTTCGACTCTTAACTTGACTGATTTTTTTCTTTAGTTTTCTGTGCTCTTGGGAATAATATTGATTGCCGAGATTGCTGCAGGAGTTGTTGGATACATAAACCGCAGTGAAGTAGAAGTCATGCTTGAAACAAAACTCAATTCTACCATCTATAAATATTACACAAGCAGTGATATAAGGAAAACATGGGATATTGCTCAACATGAGGTAAGCAATGCTTGTCTTCCTAATTTTTGTTTCTGTTTACGAAGATTATTATAAACATTTTTCAATTAAACCTTGAAGTCATTGCATATAACAAGAAAATATGAAATTTTCAAAGAAATTTTTGAGTTCTTGAATTAGAACTCGTGCTAAAAAATTCGGCGTCATAATCAGCTAAACAGCCTACTGCTTTAAGGCGGGAAGTTTTTTCGTCTTTTGCTTTCCCTGCTTCTAAGCGTTTTTTGAGAAAGAAGAAGAAAGAGAAAGAACGAGCATGTTTGTTACATCAAAAAATCGTAAACGGAACTGTGACTTGTCGATTTCAACTTCAAACATGTGGAACTGTTAGTGTTTTTTTTTGTTTTACCTATTAAGTGCAACCATGTTATTAAAAGCGAAGGATTTTGTAGTTTAAATTGAACATTTAATAGAGAAAGAACAATAGTGATTTTATAAACTAATTAAAATGTTTCTTTTTGCATGAAGGTTTGAATAATTGTATTTGCATAGATTTGTTTAGTAATGTTTGTTTTTATGTACAAGGTGTCCCAAATTCGATGCTCATCATAGATATCTCGGAAACTATAAGAGCATTTTTTCCTACGTAATATATAACTCATCCTGCTGTATGCAAATATATCTTAAATGAATGCCAGGACGGTATTTATTTAAAAGTAATTATCAAATTCCTGATGATGTAAAGAAAACATCAAAACGTCTGAAAATTATTAAGTGTGATACATGGTTGAATTCAGGGCTTAAAAAGATTTCAAAAAATAAAATTAAAAATACAGGTCCGTATTTAAAAAATTAAAGTGATAACAGTTATACAAAAACGAAACGTTGTATCGGAATCCTAAAAACAATAGTATAAAGCTAAAAAAAGTTGCTTTCAGAAAGTCGTAGAGTTATATTTCTATAGCGGTTAAAATAAGTGAGATAATTAAAAAAGTAAACTAAAAATTTTTTTTTTCGAATATCCAAAAGTAAAAAGAAGGCTCAGTTTTTTTTTACGATATTACTGGGCACAATATTCCGCAACTTTGCCACCATTTGACCGATACTGTATCTCTTATAGTTTCCGAGATACCCATGATGAGCATCGAATTTGGGATACCCTGTACATAAGTAAGCAAAACTAGGCCATGTCTGAAACTCTGAAAATTCTTCAAGTAGAGAAATCTGTACTTACCTAGTTTATAATTCTAAAAAAAATTTAGCTTCCAGTTTAAATTAAGTTGCTGAAAATGTTGCTTTCTGTGGTAATTGAAATGTACCCTTTTAGGGTGGTCTGCCAGGCAATTTTTACCAAGCACTTTTTGCCAGGGTAAGACAGCAGCTTAAAGTATTATTTCACCAGACAATTAATATTGTAAAGTAAGATAAAAACAAACGGATGTTCGATAATATAGGGTTTCAGATCGTTGCGTCTCCTTCGCCTCCTGAACCAAGGTCTAGCGTCTTTGCATCCTATTTATTTACTTGAGTATGCAATTTAAATATGTCACTTAAACAATATTTTTTTCTGCGTGAAAGTTGAGATATTTCCAGACTGAAAGGAATATTCGCTTATTATTTATATCAATTTTTTGATGCTTGTTAAAAACCAGTGATATAAAAACAAAAATAAAATAATAGATTTCCTTAAATAGAAGAGTAATTATTTATTTTATCATTAGTGTCATAATAGATTACAACAGGAAACGAGTGTATCAAAAAAGAATTTTAATTATCTAGGTAGAAAATTGATAATGACTTCAACCATTTATTGTTTACATTTGAATTTGTTGAATGAGTAAGGATCTCAGGTAAGGATCGACGCCACCATTTCTTTATATATTATTTATTACTTGCATTTTACTTTTATACCTATAATGGTAACAAATATTTAAAAAAAAAATATTTTAATATTCTTATATATTAACGATTTTAAATAGGTACTTAAAATAATAAGATTTGCCTCTAACAAGCACGTCTTCAGGGGATTGAAGAAAGATTTTTGATGAAGAAGATAAAATTAACATATTTATTATAACTGTTGAAAATAAACTTATATTATTATTTGTTTAATAAATTCGGAGGATTTAATTGGAGAATTCATAACCGTATAATGTTTTTTTCTATGAAAATGGAAAATAGTGAACCAGTCGGATTAATTCTTGATTCAAAGAGGTAGTCCATTTCTCCAGGAGACTTGATTTTTATTTTCAATAAACATTTCAACAAAATATCCTTAGGTTATTAATTAATGACATGCTAATATTTCAGGGTGTGATTCCTCAAATCATTTTATGAAGCAAAGTTTATATAAGCATTAACCAATTTCCTATCTTTAATAATAACAAAGTTACCAATGGTAGATACTTCTTTTGGATAACCCTGTATATCGCCATGGCGAGTGACGAGAAATATTAAATTTTATTTATTACTACAATTTCCATATTAAATAACTATTTTCCAAGTGGATCCGTACCTGTTGGTACCATGAACATAAGCAGTTGCATTGTTGATAAAAACACTAAAACAGTAAATATTACATTTTATTGTGTTAACACATTCTTAAGATAACGTATCTAGGTACCTACTGCTGGTAAATTAACCCAGAATGTACTGTGCTTTTAAAATGCTGTTAAATAATTCAATGACCTTAATTTTAAATTATTACCGGCAGCTTGAATGAGTAATTTTTTGAAATTTGACTTGTCTAGGTAGATCATAATTTAAGGGTGTTTATATACTCGATATGAAATATGAATAATGCCTTTTTGGTCAAAAAGCAGCTACAGCCACGACGGCTTTTATGTTTCTGAAATTTTATGACAGGCGTGGTGTGTGACAAAACTAGTACTTAAACTGTTTTTTTTTAAATAAATTTTTAATTATATTTAATAAAAATTACTTAACGCTTACAATCAAAGGTACCTGATTAGTAAATTAAAAATTAAGGTAACCGGGGCACTATGATTGTGAGAAAAATATTTCTGCCAATGTCATGTATGTCACCGTCAAACTTGCTGGTTAGTTAATTACTATTATAGTCCTTTGTGCAACCCGACCTAAGAAGATAAAAATTTATAAAATAATACTTTCTACACCATGAAATAATAATTGTTTTGCTGAGGAACATTCACAAATTATATTCAACAGGTTTAGATGACATAATGCCAAAAAAAGCAGCAAAAACTATGAGACATATTAACAAATCAATTAAATTTCTTAGAGTTGGGTAATTAAAGATTTATACAGAAAACATTTAAAAAATACATTCAATAAAAATCAAGTTAAAAAAAACTTTCGCAAACATACCTGTTTGTTTTAGGTTAGAATTTTTCCAAGGCAAAGGTGGAAATAATATTTAGCTTTATTTGTTTCTAGTTTTATTAATGGTAAAATATTATAATTTACAACAAACTGCATGGAACTGTAAAGAAAAACATAAATAAAAATATACTAACACTGATTTAAAATGCGATTTATTTAGAATAAATTGTTTGCAATGCATGCGACACCCCCTGCCTAGATTTTACCATCTGAAAATTCGAATAGCGGGATTTTGTTGGTTGGTAAAAACTGGCTAATATATAAACAATTAAAGTAAAAACTACGTCCAAATCTTCACTAAAATTCTTTATTTATACTCTACGCGTTTCGGCAGATTGCCATTGTCAATGTCATTATGGAACAGAGTTTGATGATTATAATAATAAACAATACGTAAAAATATTTTGAAGGTGATTTTTTTAAAGCTCTAAATAAAGAGTGAAATACTGTGGTGTACTGGCATGATGCAATAACTAATAGCCTTCCAAATAACATAGTTGGAGTCCCGAAATTAGATAGTCCAAAATTTACATTGCTATTACTTTTGTCCGAGAGAGGCGACACTGTAGACCCGCTCAATATGTTTTTGTGATTTTTTTGTTCGCACTGTTGTTTTACATGTAAGCCAGATTTTATCTTTCCAACTATTAAATGCGCTCCTTGCATCATCTTGCTGGGGTACCCCACCAAATACTGTATAAGCAGCTTTGAGTTGCTCCTTTCTTTCGTCGGATCCTAGCTCTACTGATAAGCCATGATATGGCGAAACGCGTCTAGGAATGGATCTGACGAAAGAAAATTCTTCTGCATTATAAATTATAGTTTAGGAAATATTTTCGCGTGACAGACTGAACGTCGGACGGATGTCTGAGCGATAACAAGATGCTTCCCTCTAGATATACCGGGTGTCCCATTATGGATGGCCACCGGCCGTATCTCAGAAACTACTGGGCATAGAAACTCGGGGAAAAAAAAATGACGGGCTGAAACTTGGCTATTAAGTGAAGGTGGTCATTTCCAACAATTTTTTTAAAACAAAATTTTTCATTGTCAATGTTAATAATAATAATAATAAAAAGTAGAGCTAATTTAATTTAATTATTTTAATTAAGAACGGTGTGCCCGAGGAGAAAAACGCAAGAGACCATTTTTATGCAGAATTGACCAGGCTAATCCGAAATAATATCCAGATGGAAAAATATCAGTGGCGTCCCACTTTTTTTCTAAAAAATATATAACCGCTTCTTCATTTAAAGTTTTAAAAATTATTCTATTGGCGATAATGCTGAAACGAACGGAGATATCGAGCTGCGATTTATATATATATTTTTTTTTAGCAAATTTCATCTACTTTTCGATTATGGTATCATAATTATACCGTATGATTTATTTTTTCGGAGTAAAATCAAAAAATGTGTTATTATGACAAATTGCGCCCTCTAGCATTTTTTTTTGAAAACTATTATGGACAACTAAATACGATTGGTGAAAGTGCATACATTTCTCTTCCAAACAGTCATTAGTTTGCTAAAATCGAATGAGTCGTTTATAAGTTACAGCGATTTAACTGATTACACTTTCAACAGCCTTCCCCCCCCCCCCCCCTCTTATTAAAGTCGGTACGCCAATGAGCATAAGACCAAAATGATGCATAATTGTTCAAGCTTTTTAATGGTGTTACCAAAGATATACCTTAATGTGGAATTTTCGGAGATATGTGAAATTTTAAAATTTACTTGTCAATTACGCCCTCTTGCGTCAAAATGCTGAACTTAAAAATTATTTCCAGGATTTTTTCATGGCCACTTTAGTTATCATTTTTTTCCCGAGTTTCTATGCCCAGTAGTTTCCGAGATACGGCCGGTGGCCATCCATAATGGGACACCCGGTATACAGAATCTTAAAAATCAATGTCTTCTCTGTGCCGTTATAATAGAACGGGCGTTTAAAACACCTGATCTTAAAATAGATCATTATTGCTAGAAATTGCACCTTTAACCTTTAAATTAACCTTAATTAGGTTGTTTGGGCCTGAATGCGACAATTTAAGAGATACACAAGGCGGCAAATAAGTGCTCTTAGCTGCGAACAATAGAGAATGAAATCTTTGAAATTGATTGACGAATTTAATGTAGTAAAGGCCTTTTTACATTGGGTGCAATTGCAAGAAAAATGGCCTGGAAGCATGCGCTTCGACGACGTTTTAATCAGCTGATGCACGTTTTCCCATTTAAAACCTGCATCAGCTGTTTAAAACGTCGACAAAGCGCATGCTTTCAGGCAATTTTTTCTTGCAATTGCACCCAATGTAAAAAGGCCTGTAGGTACGTTTGAGCGTTTTTTATTACCTCTTTGGTCATGAAATGTTTTTTTTTTAAATCGGCTTTCTAAATATTATTATTACAGAAGCCCTGGCACCGTTATTAAAATAAATCCGTCCGGTATCTCACCTTCCGCCTTCTATAGCTCAGTTAATTAATGAAGTTAGGATTTTAATATTGTGCAGACTTTACTTGTTCCAGAAAAATATTTTTGAATAAACAGGGTGTCGCGAAGGTTTGACAACAAGTACAAAGCTACTAGCGCGGTTGTTAAACGTTCATAATGTGAGCAAATATTACCCAATCGCTTAAATTTTAGATATGGCCCATCATAATTATGGCAACATCGAATTGAGATGCTAAATTATTCGTACAGTAGTTTTTTAGTCCATAATTGGCAATATCACGATATTTGAAATTTAAATTTTTTTAATTAATACGAACGGCACTAAGCTGGAATGGGTACAATTACCTAACATAACGCTGTAACCAACACGCTAATAAAATTCAATTTTCATCGCTTTGTATTTTAGAAATATCAATTTTAAAATCAGCAGATTTTACATGGCTTGACATCACCCTGTATAAAAAAAGTCGGCCGTGAAAAAAAGACATAAAAAAAGTTCACTTTAATAAACTTTATTACCAATATATTGTTTTGCAAAGCCACCTTAGATATTTATTTATAATAATGACTGGTGGAATAGTTGATAAAATGAGTTTTCTGCAACAAAGTCTTGATGCGTTAGAAATTGCGATAGGGTTGTTATTAGATCAAATGTTTGATTTTTAATTCTGCATCGAATTACATAATAATATACAGGGGTTCCAATTTGAAATAAGAAAAATAAATTGATTTAAAGTTTGCAAAGTTTGACACTAAACTTTGGACACCCTGTACAATTCGTATTAATCAAACTTGGTTAACGAGACTGTTCAACCTTATTTATTAAGTACCTTTGTAAAATTTTATTAACGAGGCATTATTTTTATTTTTTACAGGTGCAAAACTGATTTTTCTTAGTTTTTTTTCGCCTATAATTCTGAACCGATTTCATTAAAATTTTAGGGGTATGTAGGCATCTATAAGAGGCATCCAAATAAGTAAGAATATATATAGCATGTAATCTAAAAAAAATAGATCCCTATGACGTCACACTTTTGTATAAACAAGCATATTTTTGTGAAATGCGCCCTAGGATACAGATAAAGTCTAGAAAATATCAAAATCCTAACTTAATTAATAAGTGAGCTATAGAAGACGGGAGGTGAGGTGCAGGACCCTGTATACTCTCACAAATAAATATTTCCGAAATTCTCGAATCCACGGTTAGGTAACAATTTTCCATTACATTAAAGTACTGGACACTGTAGTCTCTTATTTATAATGTAATGGCAACATCAAAAGATTGTTTTTGTCAGTTACATTGTCTTTATTTTGTTATTGAACACAATTTCGTCTAGTTACATACAACATATTTTAAACATTGTCTACCACTTTTAAATGAACAAAATGTGCAAATTGTTCATCATCAATCAATCAAAATATATCTTTATTCATGGTATTATAAAGAAAAACTTGAATTATTATAACTTTAAAACTAAGCATATTATAACTTTATTTAAAATTGTTTCTTTTAGTAAGGACGAGCATGGGATATTATTATTTATTGATCTTTAGGTTACCTATCAGGTAATTGATTTTTTACATAATTAATAATAGTCTTGAATTATTAATTTCCTAAGAGCAGTTAATGATGTTTCCGTTTTATTTAATATGGTTTTATTTTAACTATTTTTATATTAATTTTTTGCATAAATCATAATATTGGTTTCATTAATGATAATCATATTTTGTAAATAAATAACTATCGTCTGGTTAGTTTTTAAAAACGTTCGTATAATAACAACAATAGGCATAAATCTATTTAGAAATTGCATCTAAGAAGAAAGTAATATGAGAAGTATATTCAAAGCATTACCGAATATTATTTACTGTGATATTCTCGATAAATTTTGCTAAATTACGACGCGACTGGGGCAATCTTGCGACAAAATCACCTTTATGAGCAGATTGTTGGTTATGTTATGAGCAATGTGCATGCTGAAAAATTCTTTTATCTATGGTTTTTTACTTATGTGTCTACTATACCAGGTGTCCGTGGAAGGTGATCGCCCATATACATTTTTTGTTGTTAAAGATAATGAAGTGGAAATCCTCAAAGAATCATTCGCTTCCCCGTTAGTGTCACAGACAGATAAATCCGTATTTTCAACAAGGGAAGTGATAGGGACACACGTCACATACTACTTAAAATAAATAAATAGAAGAGTAAGGTTATATACAGAGTATAAGGCAATCCAACGATGTGTCAGAATGGCGGCTGGATGGCAAAAACTGCTTTGTAATTGGTACACGTGACCCTAAAAATAATACTGCTGGTGGCATTTAACGGGTGACTCAATGCTTTTTGCCATCCAACCGCCATATTGAATCACGTGGTTTGGATTCCCTAATAAAATGACATGTGATAGACACGTTCTGTCATCTAATAGTAGAAGAAGCCGCTGCTCCCACTATTTGGTGATAGGAAAGATCACCCCACTTCAAGAATACGATTTTGAAGTTTTTAAACGAACTCCGCCCATTTATCTTACGAGAAGGCTGTTCCTCGATTTCGAGAATTCGGCCTCAGGCAAGTTTGATTGTTATTATGTCTGCCATTGTCACTGATGTACCAATGAAAGTTGTCTGGTTAGTTTATCAATATAAATAACTAGTATGATAATATTTTAAAGAATTCCAGGACTAATACATTTAAAAAAAAACTTATTGGCTTATACAGTTAGAAATGCATATTAAAAAAGGTAATAACTTTATTTAGGCTATTTTGTTAATAAAATATTTAACCACATAACTAAAATATTTCCTCTGCTGTTTCCCAAAATTTAGAATTTTAAAGGTGACTTAAAAAGCCAATATATCCAACTCCCAAAGGAATTTCTTTAGAGAGAGAGTTCATCGAAAATTTATGGGATATTTTAAATAGACTCCCCTCGTATTATAAACAGAATTACGAGAAACATATGAAATTAAGTAATCGATTTCTCTTCGTAGGTAGTTTTAAATTTACTTTTGCACTTTGGTGATATATTAAATTTACTGTTATACTTTTGTTTTGTCTGTCGTGTTTATTGAACCCTCTCGCTATTTTTAATAAATTATTTAATGTTGACTTGATAGCGCTTTGCAAGAGCATGTGGGTTCACACCTGTATATATTTTATTGGATTTTTGACCGCATTTTTTAAAAATAAACTCCTGGGGAATATTTTTAGGATCGGTTTAAGTTTTCATCTTTATGCAATCGATAACTTTGTAATATTTTATGATATGTATTTTAAGAAGATAAATATAATTAATTTTATGGTAATTAGAATGTAAACGATTCATTTATTATTTAAGAGCCTTTCAAACCAGCGTGAAATGCGGCATCGTTTCCTGGCTTGTCGAATTGAAAATTTAATACAAACATTTTACTAAGGGATTCACAACAATTTCTAGTTTGGCGGATGATACCTTAATTTTTTTCAAAAAAAAAAAAATGAATTTGAATGCAGTATTTGTTCGTGATGACTCATCGACTACTGTTTGCTCTTAAAAATCAGGGCCTGAACTTATACAAAATTATCAACATTATTGCTGATATGCGGGTGATTCATTTCAAATTTTGGGAAAATTTCTAAAACTATTTTTGATGGGGCCTTCTTGCCTAAAATATTGTCGTTTTTCTATTACTTCAGGGTATGATAGTTGTCAACTTTCTCATTTTGAATAGGATATGATTATTTTTATTGCTTATTTGGATTTTTTTCAATATTTTAATATTAGTTTGTACAACAAGAGTGGATATGAAGTATGCAGGATGTCTCAAATAATCATGCACTCTACAGAGATCTCGTTAAATTAGAAAAAAGTTGCGCCCTACTAAATTCTGCAACATTGAGTTTTGAAATTTAAAAAACTCCGAATCCTTCCGAAGATATTTGGAAAAACCCGAATTTTCGCGATTTCGTTTTTTTTTTCTGACTTTATTTGAAAAGATAAATTGAGTTAAAATAAACTTTACATTCTCATTACCACTTTTAAATTTTAAATTCGACGTTTCTTTTATTCAAAACCATCATCAACTCTGTGTTTTTAAATAGTCGGGAAATTTTATTTTACTATTTTTAACTTCAGATTCCGATAAAATCAACGACGTATCACACCTAGTATTAATAATACGTTTCGTACTTTCCTTTGTTTTCAAAACCAATAATTTGAATCTGGACATCGACTACAAATCATATCCAATATTTCTTCTCTTGAATGTTTCATAATTTTTATAAAAAAGATCATCTCTTCAAAAACATAAAAGATTTACTTTAAAGAAATTAAATAAAGGTTAATTTGCACTAAACTAAATAGAAATTAGATAAAAGTTAATTTGCACTTAAACTAGATAGAAATTAGATAAAAGTTAATTTGCACTAAACTAGAAAGAAATTAGATAAAAGTTAATTTGCATTAATCTAATATGTCATTTGGCAAGTATTTATAATTTATTTGAACAAGTGCCTGTCACGGCTTACTATACAGTTGAGACAGATTAAATTATGGAGATTGAAAATAAAATAGTTTTAAATAAAATGAATTACCACTTATTTTTATTGGTGATGGGTTTTTAAGTCCGAAACGTGTTATTAATACTATGATACGTCATTGAATTATAAAGAAAAACGGGAATTTAAAAATAATAAAATAAAATTTCCGGACTACTTTAGAAAGCAAAGTTGATGATGGTTTTGAAAAAACGAAACGTTGGATTAAAAATCGAATTACACGAACTTGTAGAGAATAAAAAATGGTAATGAGAATGTAAACTTTATTTTAACACATCTCTTCAAATAGAGTCAGAAAAAAATAAAACGAAATCGCGAAATCTTCGGAAGCTTACGGAGTTTTTTAAATTTCAAAACACAATGTTACAGAATTTAGTAGGGCGCAACTTTTTTCTAATTTAAGCGTCTCTGTATCTTCTGTGGTTTACGACATTCCTGTAGAGTGCGTCTTTATCTGGGATACCCTGTATATTTTTTGAAGGTTTCCAAAAGGTTTGACGAACGCTCGTTGCGAATCACCCTGTATACTCTTATTATAAAAAATGCAGCTTCTAAAAATAATACACCTACGCCTATATAATTTGATGAAAGTTTGAAATTATATTTAGAATGTTAGAGTATAGACAGTAATTAATGATATTTTTACTACGATTGTTTTCATTTTCATGGATACGATTCATTTCACTAACTTGATAAATATCATCATGAATGGGTCTTCAAAGTATGATTACTTAAATTGGTCTTTTTTAATTGTTCAGTAATTTAGTAGAGGCTGAGGTGTTGACTTAATAGTTTGCGATAAAAGCTTTCGACCGTTGGTATTTGGTTTTTATCGTCAAATTACGTATTAATTACTACTTAAGGCTCTACCACGCGCAAATTTAGAGGATGAAAAACACCGTTTCGCTACTGCAGGATTCTGCAAAGGCTATTTGAAATATTTGTCGGGACAATTTAAAATTTAATAAAGGAATGTTTGTATTTCTAAGGTACAAAGCCCTTTTTTGAAAAAAATAAGAATATGTATAAGAAAATGCCCACTAAAGGTGCGTATTTTTAGGCACTTTTCCAAGGTTAATATCGTAGCTAAGAATTTTTTTTTCAAAAAAATAGCCATGTACCTTAGAACTTCCATATCTTATCTTTAAGACTTCAAAAATTGAGACAAAACAATGTCGTAATAAGTCCGTTATCTTGCAGCGCGCAACTCATGTTTTAGGCAAATTTTGTTGTCATGTTATAGAAGTTGCCTATATACAGCTGAATTTATTCTCGGCTGACGTGAAACAATTTACTTCCAGAGAGAATAATGATACACTGAAAAAAATTATAGGTGGCCGAACAAGAAGTAATTTTGGGCTAAATTTTATGTTTTCCTTTTTGGATTGTCTGTGCCAATAACAGAATATCTAAGCGTTAATATTAAAAAGACGTAACTAGTAGTTGTGCTATTAACTCCGGGTTACCATACATTTTTCGGCTTAGACCGGGATGGTTTATAATGCGCCGCAGGGCAAAATGTTCAAGACGCGTTCACCATTTTGTCAAAACTGGTGTTTAAGCTTTCAAAATTTCTTATTCATGTTAGGTAAGGATAAGACTTGAATGAAATCCAGTCGATTTGTTGCAATCGAAAATGGGCTATATTGAATTTTTTGTTTCGTTTTTTATCGAAATGGGTTATTCTCTTGATAGTGAACAAAATATACTAAGGTAAATAGCTTATCGGTATTAGAGGCCCAAACTGGGTCACCGGGAACTTACGACAAATCTAAGGATGTATGGTAACCCTGGTATATTAACTCTTAGATCTAAAATTAAAGTTTAATTTGTCTTGGTAAAGGGTGATAGGTGCAATAAAATAAAGCCATTTATGAAGGTTCTTAGTGAGTAAAGAAACCAACTGTTGCATAATGAATCTATTTCTATTCGATTGTTTTTATATTTTATGCTTATTATACAGGCTCTATACATTGTTTATATAGTGAGATTCTGTCTAAACCTGTTAAAATATAAATTAATTTTAAAGGTGAAATGTGGTTATTATTTTATCCATGGTTTAACGATTTAAAAGTAGTTGTCAGGCACGAATTTGGCGTTGGTCACATGACATTTATCTGTGCATGTTATTGGCTCGCAGCGACAATTTGGTGCAGTGAGACTACTGTATAGTGACAATGCTTCTAAGAAGCTAGGTAGGTAATAAATAAAAATTGGACAGTATGCCACGCAGAGTAATAAAATACAATTTTTTATTAGGCATGGGCGTCCATAAAGAGGGCAGTTGCCCCTGTCTCTTGACCAAGGGGGAGAGGGGGGGGGGGGGGGGGTAAATATACTTTTTACTAACTTTTGTTAGGGGGAGTTTATGAAACGACTGCGACATTTTTTTTTGTAGGAATCACTTTTGATAGAAGTTCTTGAAAACGCAAAGTTTTTTTTTTGTAGCCACTTTTGAACGGTGGAGAAAGTGTAGAAAAGGCTGCGAAGTATTTTATTTTATAGAATTAACTTTTAAGAACTTACACGTTTTTTTGGCTACCCCCCTATCACTTTATGTTTATAAGAAACTTTAATACCGTGATTTTGTATCGGATTGGCGCGAAGATACGGTACTACCTCCTGTTGTTTCTGTGTTACTAAAAAAAAATAGGTACTTACTTTTTTTTCTTTTGAAGGTGCAGCGCAACTAATCGTCAAAAACATACCACTTTTTAAAAAAAATTAATTATAATGGCACGGAACGCGACGGACAAAATACTGCGCGAGTTAGTAACCACAGTCAACAAATCCTGGAACCAGCGGGACTTATCTGTTGTTTTATAAATAAACATAATGAAAAATTTGTAATATAAGAAAATTTTGATTGAAAAACTATTGACCTTACGAAGTATTTGATAACCAATGCTGAAAACCTTTAGTTTCAGGGTAGGCCTGTGCCTCCCAATTTTGAAAATTTGACAATATGTTAGTGCTGATGGGGGCGATCGGGCTAAAATATATTTATAATGGTGGCACTTTCCGTTATACCGGAAGTAAGTGTCAACTTGCTTATTTTAAATAGAATACTCTATATATTACTACATTTTTGCATTCTACGCAAGAATTTAGGCATATCTTGTATACTATGTCCTATACCTATGTCTAAGCGTTTTAGATATTTTTAATAGATTTTTTATAATATTTTGATAACTATTAATACAGGGTGTTTAAACAATACGATTAAAAATTAAATTGAAAAACTGCAAAAAGACTAGATTTTCAAATGGAAATACACAAATTTTATAATTATTTCTTATTTAGCATTAAAAATTCTTAACAGAAAAATTCAAATATGTCAAAAACGCTTAGATATTTATAGGACATAGGCATACAGGGTAGGGACTTTAACTGGAATAAATTCGATATTATTAAACCTGCTGAAGTTGCGCCTACAAAATTTGGTATCTGGGGGTTTTAGAGCATATGCGGAATTGGATTATGTTGTCGGCGCAGTTGCCAGATTTCTCAGCTTTGCGCTACACGTAGTAATTTTGTTATTTTAAATAGAATGCCCTATTTATTTTTATTGCAGTGAATTGGTAGTGTCAAATTTAGTAAGATCCCAAATTTACAAAATTCTATCTTCACTAGTTTCTGAGCTATGGCAACACTGAAGTTTCCTTAAAAAGTACCGGGACGCTTGTCTACCTCCATAGTTACTAAGTTATTGACAAGATTCAAGAAAAGTTCTTGTCTTTTCAAAATGGCCTATTTAACTTAAACTTTAAAAATAGAAATTCTCATGGTACTTTTTAATGGAATTACAGTATTGCCATAGCTCAGCAATTAGTGAAGATAGAATTTTGTTAATTTGGCATCTTATTAAATTGGACACGCCCAATGCACTGCCATAAAAATAAATAGGGCATTCCATTTTAAATATTAAAATTACTACGTGTAGCGCAAAGCTGAGAAATCTGGCAACTGCGCCGACATTATAATTCAATTCCGCATGCTTCAAAACCATACATACTAAATTTTGTAGGCGTAACCTCAGCAGTTTTAATAATATCGAATTTATTCCAATTAAAGTCCCCACCCTGTACAAAATCTGCCTAGAATCTTACGTAGAATGCAAAAATGTAATAATATATAGGATGTTCTATTTAACATAAACACGCTGACACTAGGGTTGCCAACCCTCCCGATTTAGTCGGGATGCTCCTGCTTTTTTACTTAACCTCCCGCCTCCCACGTACTTAAACAAAACTCCCGCTTTTTTCCAATAACACGACGAACGCCTAATAACTGTACAGCTGCCTTAGAGATGGGCGACCTTTTTTTTTTAGAAAGCACGTTTGATGATAGGAGGAAGAAATATAAAAGGCACGCCACAGCGCGCGTAAGGTCAACGGGGTATCGACATTTTTTTTTTAGAAATCATCAATATAATTATTTTAAGCACCTCAAAAAAAACTTGTCCTCCAGGCACTATCCACTTCCCGCTTTTCAATTTTTAAAATCTGGCTACCCTAGCTGACACTAACTTCCGGTGTAACCGGAAGTACCACCATTATGAAATTTTTTTAGTCCGGTCGTCCCCATCAGCATTACCACGATGGCAAATTTTGAAAATTTTCCTGTGTATAGTTTTCCATATATAGTTCGAAGCGGTTCCCGGTGGAACACGAACACCCTGTTTGCAGGTGCTTTTATACCTATTATTAATTAACACTTCAAACTTTCTGCTCTACCTAATTTTATTTTTTGTAAATATTCTATAGCTTTAATAATAAAATAAGACAAAATTTAAAAGATATATATTTGTATAACGATTAGGTACATTATTTCAACTAAGAATACCATAACAAGTACTTATTTTCCACAAAACAAATTTCTCGTCTCCGAAATAAAATCAACCAAAACTCATTAGCATAATAAAGAACCTACCGCCTTGCATCGTGCTTTCAGTGTGTGTCGATGTTTACGGAGTATTTTTCACCACGTCATAAGCTCGCTAGTATGCCCACTTCGGGTGAGACTCTCTTGCAAATATATTTCTTGCTGCACAAAGTTCCGCCTTAAAAGTTTAGTCTCGGCCAATTTAGAAATAAAAGTTTACATAGAACGTGAAGTTTACCTGGTAAATTTTCCCGTAGTACCGGGTGAGTTAACGATTGCGCGGAGTATTTTTATGACTTAAACATAAGATTTGTTGATAGTAAGCTTTTGTGTTGAGGTATTGTTGAATATTCTGTACATTTTAAAAATAATTTGAATTATACAGGGTGCGTTCATGTAGTAAGGTGTCACAAAGTTACATTTTTTAAATAGAACACCCTATATATTATAGCATTTTTGAGATATGCTTAGAATTCTACTACTCTACTACCTATTTTATATGGTGTAGAATTCTAAGTATAACTAAAAAATGCAATATACAGAGTATACAAAAAGTAACTTTGTTACTTTATGAACGCACCCTGTATAATTCAAAATATTTTTAAAATGTGCAGAATATCCAACCATATCTCACCACAAAAGCGTATTTCAAGAAATCTTATCTTAAGAGCCTTCCATACCAGCGTGAAACGCGGCATCGTTTCCTGGCTTGTCTAATTGAAAATTTAGTACAAAAATTTTACTAAGGGGTTCGTTCACAAGAACTTCTCTAGTTTGGCGGATTGTACCTTATTTAAAAAATAAATGAAATAGTAATTTAACCAACAAGTACATTAATAATGGCGATTAATGATCTAAATATTTTAACGCGTGAGCGTAGCGAACGCGTTAATGTTCGAGATCATTAATCGCATTTTAATGTAAGAGTTGGTTACAATGTTTTTTCGTCGACCGTATTTTTTACTAAAGTGAAGAAAAACAGTTAACAACTTTTATTTTACAATCCAGATTTCACAATTCTACAAATACTAATGACAGCGGGCGACGTTTTGGATTGACGTTTTATTATTTTGTTGATTTGTTTGCATGGCTGCCTTTAATTTTAATTACCAAAATCGTGCATTTACAGAAAATCATGCATTAATAGGGGTCATTAATGAATGATTTTGGGAACGTTAATATCGGATGTAAATACACGGTCGACGGAAAATGTATTTTAAAGTTTCAATTATATAGGTTCAACTTATATCATCAGCCATGCAGAACATAAAAATATAAATATTACGGCTATTCACGTTAATTTCTTATTTTGCATTAAAATTACAAACGATGCCACAATATTATCTTCAAAATCTCTACTGACGCCGCGCTACTTAATTCTCGTGAAATGAGTTTATATAATATACAATATCTCGTACAGTATGCTCAGAATTGTGCCAAAATTTATAAGCATACTGTACGAGATATTACCTTTCAAATAATGTATCACAAGCTGTATGTCTCTATTTAAAAAAAGATCGATGTCATATCTTTGACAAATGTCTATAAAAAAAAAACTAATAACGTCAAAATGTGAGCATATATAAAACTAAGTTGACGTGTCCGAGCGTTTTCCCCAAAAGTTACAGGTTAAGGCTATATTAATTTTATTCCGAACTTCTGGGCAACCATGTATAATATAGTAGGTAAAAACTTAAAAATAATAAAGGTATAAAACATTAATTTAGTTTTTGTTGTTTTACTGTTATTATCTTGTGGTATATTATAGATCGATAGCAGGCTGTTTTTAATAATAAATGCAGTTCTTGACGTTTTCATGTACGACTTAAAGTTATCCTATCCAAAATATTGATTGTCGATTGGCAAACCATTAAAAATAGGTCAATAAATTATATTATAATAGATAGTGATGTCTATTCCACTGTTTTTTTAAAATAAAATATATTGTTCTTATCCTTTTTCTTGTTAATATGCTCTATTTGGATTATTTAAATTCGGTTTTCGCGTTATTTTCTGAAAACTATTTTTAGTTTACCTAATTAACTATTAACTTTATTCTTGTCTAAATATTTAAATAGTGATGGATAAATTTGCTATCTCGGCTAAAAATATTCTTGACAAATACATTTCATACTGTAGTTATTAAAACATTATACTGTTATGTCTACACCCTGTGGATCATAATTAATTTTACAGACATTAAGCTAGTTAGTGCTGTGAGTGATATTTTCCTTTGGTCACTTGTAACACAAGCCTTTTAGGGGACTGGTTAAATTTTTCTATGTAACAAATTTATACGTATAGGTACCGCTGTTATTAATTATCAAACCCGCCCGGTGGAGGGGTCAGGGGAGGTCAAGCGAACCCCCCCCCCCCTGCAGAAATTATTGGATGACTAGAAGATTTCGACGGGTAGTGACGAGTACCAGTTGACTTAATAACTGGTACTCGTCACTACCCGTCATTGATCAAGTTTAAAGTCACTTTTTGCATGGTTACTGACAAATCTTTGTTAATGAAACTCAAAAAAACAAACAGCGCTTTAAAAAACGAGTAATTCTAATGACAGCTTACCCTCTGATATTAAAGCAGCGGCAAACGGACCTATCTCAAGTCTAGATCCGACAAAATTCAAAGCGCAGTATGAGTTGAAATACCAAAAGTTGCAAAGCTATTAAGGTAAAAGAAGTATCTGAAAAAATCATTCTGGCTTATTTTTCAAAAAAGCAACAACGTTCATAAAAACCATATGTATGTATGGACTCTAATTTAATGAACTACGATTTCAGTTAAAAAAAATTAAGATATACTTAAACAAATTTTTTCAACTAATCGCATTTCTAAAAAAAAATTCGGACTGTAAGAGCGTTTTCACACGGCGCGCGCGACAAATGGTCGCTATATTGCTTTTACCTAATGAGCCATTTTCACACACAAGCGATATTAGAGAACACATAATTTGGTGTAAAGCAATATTGCGACCATTTATCGCGCGCGATATATGGTGCCGTGTAAAAACGCTCTTACTTGGCCAAAAAGCCCAAAATTATTGTTACAAAAGAAGAAATATGTAGGTATGTAAGTTTTTAAATACTACAGATGATGAATCATGTCTACTAATAAAAGTTACTATGATAATTGGTATTTTTGGGGCGTGTCGTTGAGAAGAATTAACTAAGCTATTGCTGGAACATATTCAATTTCTATATAAAAATTGTTATTTCGTGCACGAAAACAAAAATTATCCGATAATTTATTATAACAGAAGGAAATGTACCTGTTTAAATATTTTTTGAAAATATGCTGAACTTCTCCCTTCTAGTGCAACCCACAGACGATTTTTTTTATGCTATAGACAAGACAAATATAACTCCCAGCCTGTCTGAGTTATTACTTTTAAAAGCATACAAAAAATCATTGCATAGATTAAAGAATTATAAAGAATACAGTGCACGCTGTTTTAGAAGGTGTTCAGCCACTATGCTGGTTAATAGCAGTGTAAAATATGCAGATGTTAAAGCGTCATGGGGACTGGAAATCTTTTTTTTACGGCTGAAAGCTATCTTGAGAATTATTTAGAAAATACGAAATAGATTATGGGATCAAACACGAATTTGACGGTTGGAAAGTGTAATTTAAGAGCAAACAGTAGTCGATGAGTCATTACGAACAAATATTGCATTTCCACCACATTGTGCATACTATATGTACATCTGATGATGGCAATAAAATTAATTTTTTTATACAAAATATATAAACGAATTTTGCAAGAATTAAGGGACGCGGCGTTATCGCGTCAGTGGAGATTTTGAAAATAATATCGGGGCATCATTTGTAGTTTTAATGGAAGATAAAAAATTAACATGAATAGCCGTAATATTTCTTTTCTTATGTTCTACATGGCGGATGATATAAGTTGAACATATATATTAATGAAACTAAAAAAAAATTCTAAAATAAGTTATCATCCGCCAAACTAGAAGTTCTTGTGAACCCTTTAGTAAAATTTTTGTAATAAATTTTTAATTAGACATGCCAGGAAACGATGCCGCGTTTCACGCTGGTATGGACACTACTTCTGACCTAAAAAATCTAAATTGTAAAAAGTATATAATTTTTCTAAAAAAGGTGGTTTTATTTATTAAAAAAAGTTAAGTAAAACTTTAAAACAATTCATTACAGCACTTGTGTAGGAACTGTATTACAATAATGCAGTTTTTTGTCAAATAAACCTACTGCAGGGTACTAATTTCAACAGAGTTGGTTTAAGAGATAATCAGTGGCGGCTCGTGGCTAAGTTACATAGGAAGGCAAAATTAAGCACCAAGGTGGAAAAGTGCCGGTCATAATTCGTCAATAATTCACTTAATAATTATAAGTGCTACCAAATTTCGTAAATTAAATATTAGTTTCGCAAGTTATTTTTATAGGTAGGTAGGTGTTTTAGTAGATACCTATGATGTTTTAAAACAATAATTAAATTATTTTTGAGGGCCCGAAAGAGGTAATACTTATTAAAAAATTATTGTTAAAATTGGAGTCAAACTTGGCAAACAAAGTGACTCCTTGTAAAAATTACGTGCTTCGTTTTTTTAATCGTGACCTCTGAAAGCCGCCATATTTTGCAACGCTAAAAATATTGTGTTTCATGGTAATTTTTTTAAAGGAGGTAGGCAAAATATTTTTCTTACAACAAAACCGATTATTTATTAGGATATTGAAAGGACCTTTAGGTACTTGGTCAATAAAATATTTTATATAGGTAGCTTTGCATTAAAAATATGTTATTGTTCAGCAAATAATTTGCCTAAAGTTAAATTTAATAAGAAATTCTACAATATCCTTGGCGTTTCTTCATTTTTAATAATGAAATCAGTAAATTAAATTTTAAAAACTTACCATCCCGCCTTCGATAACACCTTCACGTATCGCAAAATCACAAGAATAAAGAATTATGAAAGAAATTAAAAAACCATAACCTACACTAACATAACGGTAACAGGTGTAACGGCCCAATTACAGAACCTAATTCGAAATTCCTAAAATCTTATTGGTTAAAGCGCATTAGGCGTGCCTGCCTCCTAACCGCGGTTTGCGTCATGCGAAAGAGCATTCTGCGATTCCGAAAACATATAATTATTTGTATTTTTACTGTTGTTTTTCCCAAAAACATTGACTACAGAGGACACATTTTTCGGATTGCCACCGCAAACTCCGATAAACTGCGATCTATCAATGAAGAGCGAGACAAGATGTTATAACAATAAAACGGATAAGGACGTTGTTGCTTCACTGGACAAAGGTCCAGACGTTGAAATTAAAAATTGAATATTAGAGACTTTCAGAAAGTACAAATTTATTAAAGAGATTTCACAAAATTTATAGAGGAACTATTATATTATTGTGTTTATATTAAAAAATATGGTTTAAAGCTGTTTTAATGGTATAATTATAGGTATAGGTATATAAAATAAGGTATTATTACATTAATATTTTCAGGGGAGGCACTGCCTCCCCTGACGAGCCGCCACTGGAGATAATTCTAAATGCAATACATTATTTTAACATTTAATATTGAAAAAGTAATAAGCGAAGTGAAGCGACCCACTTAAATGTTAAACTCTGCGGAATGCGAAATGACCATTTTAATTACCTCATAGTGTATATGTTTTTTTATTTGTCGGTGAGTGTGTAATTGAGCGGACTGTTGTATGACTTGACAAGATAAGCATTTTTGTTGAGTAGGCGAATTTTTGTGGTCAACTTTGCGCAATATTTATATGTAGTATATTATGTGGTTAAACCATAACATAAATTTCATATTTCCTCCATGGAAACTGTGTTGTTGAGTGCATTTATGATAATAAAAGTAATCTGGCAAAGGAGATCATCATCATCGATGAGATGTAGTTTCGAAATCTGTAACTGACCCAATCTACCCGACATATAGTCTATTTCAGAAAGGTGTAGAGTAATAATAGCTCATTAGGTATGCAAAGGGACTACAGAGTGACCCAACGAATATTTAAGTCGCTTTCATAATTTGGCATTAATTTCATTGCAAAATTATTTCTTTTCATCAAGTGCAGGTAGTACCACCCGGGTTTGGATCAATTTATGGGTTTTGCCTATTGTTATCCATTCACAAACACTGAAAATCGAGCTGAAAATGGTGTGACAAAGGCGTGTATTAAGTATATAGTATTAGGTACACTTATTTTTTTAATAAACATTATTAAAAAATACAAAACCACATTATACAGAAATTAAATTATAAAAAATCATAATATTCTTCGTCATCTGAGGAACTGTCATCTCCTCTTGACGTTATAATTAACTGGTCGACGCGACGGTGCGATCGATCAGGTGTTCAAGATCCCACATTTTCTCCTCTTTAATGACATGATGGGCTGCTTTTCGCCAGTTCTCTGGTGTCACTTCCATAATGGCTTAATCAAAAAGTAGCTTAACGTTTTTCATTTTGAATATCGTGTTGTTTCATGCTACAAATCCTTTCACTTGCGCTCATATAAGTGTTATAGGATTTAGTTCGCAATGACATGGCGGTGTGCGCAGCACAGTTACACTATGTTTTTCAGCTATATCTTCCACGGCATATTTCATAAAACGATGTTTGCGTAAATTTGCTATAGCTAATAGTTCTTTATTCATCAAATTATCTTGATTTTTTTCTTTGGTTAGTTATAAATAATTTAATGCTCAAAATTTACCTACGCCTATGGGCGACACCGAAATTGAGCCGAACTGGACGGAATTTCCCATCTAATTATTATACATCTTTCTAAAATAAACTATAGGTGATGCATCAATATTTAGTGTTTTTACTGTATTTTTGTGGTAGACTTAAAATTTGGTCACCGTTAATATCTGATGCTACTAGTTGCCCGTCTTTGTAGATAAGAAACACTTTTTTCCTAACCCCCTAAAAAATTGATTTTTGTTGCAGTGTGTACCAGTGGCGCACCGAGAAGTTTCGGGGTTTTCTCAATGTGCCAACCTAAAAAAAACATTTTGTAAAAAAGTGACGGTCAATATCTATTATACGCTCACCACGTAGATTAGAAATCTAAAAATTATTTTCGTCGGAAACGCTTAGTTTTCGAGGTATTCCTTCTTAAAGTGCTGTTTTGCTATTTTATTAGGGGTCATGTAAGCACCTCAGAATTTTCCAATTTTCCTTCTTTAATCACTATTTTTTATGTTACACATTGCTCATTAAAGTTCTTTAGAGTTAAAAAACAAAGAAATAGGCACAATTTGTTGATTTTTCAATTAAAGTGTTTATTTTAAATTTAAATTATTTCCCTCATATTACTGCATTTAGGAGGCTGATGTGTTTAGTTTGTCGTCGAGTATTACCGTGCAAAATTATTTTATTGGGTTGAAGGAACGGAAGGTTATATTTACGTTTAAAAGAGCCCCAAAGAAACAAAAACAGGGAAAAAAATACCAAACTTCACACCTCTTTTAAGCATTTTTAAAATTATTCTTATATCATCAACCGATATAAATGCGATTTGGCTTTGAAAACCTAATCTCTATGAACTTTAAGTGACTTTAAGAAGGAATATCTCAAAAACTTAGCGTGGCCGACGAAAACGGTTTTCAAATTCCTAATCTTCGCCCCAAAATACATCGTTTCTGAAACATTCATCAATTTTGGCGTGGTGAGCGTTTAATAGATATTTTTTGCCAAAATATTATTACATTTATAAAATTTGAGTTATCGAAATTTGGCCATTTATTATGATGATGGCTTTTAGTTCAAATAATAAAATTAGAATTGTCAAAGGTTTTTACTTTACAGGCCCTGGAGGGGCTTTAAAGTAACTCCCAAATCTCCACCCCCCCCCCCTTCCTCGATGGGCTACTGGGTATTCAGAAACTACTATTTTCTGTGTTTTTACTTTTTTTATATTAAACCATCACCGAGATAATAAATAAAAAAAAACTATACAAACAAAAACACGAGCTTTATCAAATATACATCATGAAAACGGCAACTTGCCAAAGTTTCCAATTTTCTCTAAAATTTTTGAATTATTTAACTCATAAAACTTTAATTTCCATTCCATACTTGAAGTGACGTGACAAGTTAAATAGGCTGAAATAATACTCTAATGTTGAGTTGCACTATGGTTTTTAATCAGAATTAACTAACCAGCCAGATTGACTGTGACATAAGTGACATTGACAGGCATTATGTACTCACAATCAAAAGTGCTTGGTTAGTAAATTAAAAATTAAGATAACCCGGCCTGTATGATTGTGAGAAAATTATTTCTGCCAATGTCATGTCACAGTCCCACTTGCTGGTTAGTTAACTATTATTAAAATTATTTGTGCAACGCAACATAAGTCAACCTTCAGTATTAGTATTCATTCAAAACTTTGTTCGTGTGGCGACACCGCAATTATTCGCGTAGGACGGAACAGTTTTTATTTTACTCTTCTTATTAAATTTAAGAAAACAGTGAAAAGTCCATTGGCCATTTAGAAAAGTAAGTTTTTTTTTATCTCCAAAGAAAATTTTTGTTTTGGAACCAAAATATTATCAAAAAACTAAATGTACGCCTGCGCAAGTGACCACGGTTATTCTTTTAAACCGGTAACATTGTTCTTTTATAATTTTTTTCTATTGCTTGAATGTAGAGTTTTAGAAAAAATGATTTCTTTAATTGTATAAAATTTTAAGGTAAACATTATTTTGCCATTAAAAGCTGTCAAATTTTCAAGAGCAATCGTATCTATTTACACCCTGTCCGAGAGTAACCTCATTCGGAGCAGCAGCAAATCTCTGGTAGATATATGACGTTACAGAGCGTCTCGGAGTACTCTCAGAGTGGTGTGATAAACTGAAAACGCTAATAATTATGTAGTCTCTATTAATATTACCTCTATTTAGATCTTAGATGATGAACATGAAAACGCTATTAATTATGTAATAATTAATATTATCCCTATTTTTTCAGTTGCATTGCTGTGGAATCAGTGGCCCCGATGATTGGCAATCAATTAACCACAACAACTCTTTACCCCACACTTGCTGTGACAATACTGCCAATGACGGAAGTTGCAATAGAAATTCGGAAAATCTCTACAAAGCTTCTTGCATCCAGAAACTGAAAGATTCGCTCATCAAGTATTCCTCTGTTATTGGAGCAGTTGGATTGGGAGTCGCCGGTTTCCAGGTAACTAGGTGGACCAAATCGGAAATCGTCCTATACGATAGAGTCAAAATCATAATTTAGTGAAGAAGCCTATTTGTCTGGATTGTAGTTTCCAATTAAACTTTTTTTTATTTTCAGATCCTTGGAATAATCTTCGCATGTGCTTTAGCAAGGCACATCCGTAAGGAATATGAAATAGTATAAGCTACCTACTAAAGTATTGCATATGATGAGTGATGCACAATGATATATTATTCGGAATCTCACGTTCTCATTGTTACTGATATTTTGTTGTATTGTTGTATTTATACCAGTTATTGTATTCGAATGATTTGCTTTCTATTCGTTAGGTTATAAACATTTTTATGCACAGAACAAATATAATAACAAAACATACGTGTAGGACCTTGGTTTTATATATGTTGTCTCTTTCTTCATAGGATACTGGCGCATTCTCAATTTATTTTAAATGAAATACCCTAATATATTAATACAGATAGATATATTATTAGATTTTACGTAAGCGTTTTTGACATAATATTTAAGTTTTTATATCAAAAATTACGTTTGCTAGCCTTAAAACAATTATCAATTTTTATTATAAGCCTTAATTATCTAATTTAAGTGGGATTCCTTGTTGAAAAGAATCTGCCTCAATAGATTTTTTATAATATTTTGATAACTATTAATACTCTTCAAACAATAAGATTAAAAATGAAATAGAAAAAAACTGTAAAAAGTGTAGATTTTCAAATGGAAACCCCCAAATTTTATATTTATTTCCTATTTAGGATTTAAAATTAGTTTGTGTAAGGTTTCCATTTGAAAATGTATTGTGCAGTTTTTCAATATCATTTTTGATCGTATTATTTGAACACCCTGTAGTAATGTTTATTAAAATATTATAAAAAATCTAATAAAGCAGGTCCATTTTAACGAGAAATCCAACCCAAATTAATTAATAAAGGACTCCTTATAAGAAAAAATTATCATTATTTTAAGACTTTCAATCGTCAAATAAGAACTTAAATATGTTAAAACCGCTTAGACTTAGGTTTAGGACATAATATGAGAAATCTGTCTAAATACGTAGAATCTAAAAATGTAATAATATATATTAAAAATAAGCAAGTTGACACCTCCAGAAGTGCCATCATATTGAACATATTTTAGACGGGTTGCTCCTATCAACATTAACATACTGTCAAATTTTCAAAAATGTCCTATGTATTTTTCGATATATAGATCGAGGCGGTTCCTAGTGGGACACCTTGTATGTATATTTAACTTTTAAAAATGTATCTTTTATTGTTGAAATGACGTAAAAGTACCCTATTTCTCACCCTTCTTTTGGGCTCTGGCCCAGTCAAATTTTGATGTCTTGTCAATTATTTCCAAAAGTAATGAAAATGTCAATAAATAATTCTAACCTCAAACTAGTAGTAACGTCAAAAGTGTCGGAAAAATTTCTCATTGGCTGACGGCCAAGTGAGCTTGTAAGATTGCGACAAGAGGTCGCATTCCTTACGGTAAATCGCGAATTGCTTTTAGCAGGCTAGTTCTGTGTATAGAAATGTAATAAATAAAAATTTTTGTATTTGGTTGTGAATTTTTTTACCGAAAGCAAGTTCATTTTAGATGTATGCAATAAGATGCAATTTATTACTTAGTATTTTACCACTGTATTATGTTTTTTTATAAGCGTTTACTAGGATTTGACGATTATAATTTGTTTCTTTACGATATCTTTTGTATAAAAATTTTTTTATAGGTATATTATGTAAGTGTCCACAGTATTTTTATATTTTATTATGTCAGATGTTCACCTCAAATAAGCTAATACTAAATATGTTTTCTCAAATTTTCAATGTGTTCACCTTCACAGACTGATTTGTTACACTTTTTCACTTTTGTAGTTTATTAAAGATAGTTTAATATTGTATTTTACAAACCAAAGATAAACTATTTGTTAGTGGTAAGCAGTGACTTGAGCGTTTTTAGGAGCTAACAGCTTCTGTATTTTTCTACAATATTGGATATCATAAACCATAATGTTGGATTACATTAACAATAATTAACTAACCATTTATTATTTACTCACAATCAAAGTTGCCTGGTGAATTCAGAATTAAATATAAAATGCAGTTGCGCAGTTAACAAAATTAAACTTACTTTACTTTTAAAACTTTCTTTATTGCTTAATAATATTTTTACATGTCAGTTTTCTTACTAGTACTGCATTATATAGGTTACATAATGTATACTTAAAAACCACATCCTGCTGGTTTAGCAGCTGCTAACCAGGGCACATCGACGAGGCAACGCCCTGCCGGGGCTGCTTCTGGCCCAGGTAAGAAAATTCTGGCTTTTACTCTGATTTTAAACGGCAGATTTCAGTTATCTTTAACCGTCATGAAAGAGTTCAACTTCCTAAGACCTCGAATAAAAGTTAGAAACCATCTAAGGGGGGGGGGGGGGGGGGGGAGGAGGGGTGGTTTAGAGTGGGCAGGATTTACTCCACGCGGTACGAGAAATGGGGTTACTTTCTTGTATGTTTGTTCGTGTCATTGCCAATTTACTTGCTTTTTGATCGGCCAAATGGGGCGTTGCATTTTAAACAAAATTAAAGTAGATGGTAGTTCTAAACAAACGGAACACCGGTCATTTCCACAAGCGGACTGTTTTTTCGTCCATTTTGAAATAATCATAACTGACTTAAAAAATCACTTATTCATAAACATCCGCCAAAACATTTAAATCTAACCTCTAAAATATGCGGACCAAGGCACAACGATTCCATTCATGTGCGGGGAAACAATTAGCAATAGAAATGCAAAAAGAAGACGATGCCATATGGCGTAATTCGCAAGTAGGAAGAGGCAGCATTGACGCCATATGGCGACGTCCGCAGCGAAAGGGTTAAAATGCAAATTTAAAAAACACTAATTTAAAATAATAAATAGGATAGTTCTTTAAAAACGCTCAAATAGTGTGCACCTTCGTGAACTATAGTATTTAGTTGTACTTCAAGCTAATAGTTTACTTCTAAATATTATTTATTGGTGTTTTGGGACTAAGTTATATCTATTAATGTTACAGATCTAAAAGGTTTCGCCAAATTTTTCAATCAAAATTTTACCTAAGAATAAAACCTTTATTTTTATGTATAAAGTTAATGTCCCTTAGGCCTGGTTTCTGTGTTGTTATTCTACTAATTAGAAGAGATGTGACAAGAGCCATCAAAAAAACAAACCGCCACATTCTTTAAAAGTGCTAGCTTCTATTTTACCAAATAGATTTTGACAGGTTCAGTTTAATTTTGTAGGTTATTGTCACAATTAGCTCGGTTGTAGAATTACGACTTAAACTTAGTTCAGAGTTAAACCAAGCTCAAACTACATTTTGCCAACCACTTTATATTCTTGTTGGTTGTCAAAATAAAGTTTGAGCTTGGTTCAACGTTGAACTCAGTTTAAGATTCGGTTGTACAATAAGAGCTTAAGTACTAGTTTTATAAAGCTCGACCTAAAGTTGACCTCGGTTCTGCTGAGCTTTCATTCTTTAGGTAAGTTGTCAATTTTCTAGGCGTAAACCAAGTTATTAATGACTGCTGACATATAACCCAATAAAACAAACCTTATAAATTCTTTTTGACTTTAAAATTAATGGTAATAATACTTTAAATTTATGAATGCGAATGATGAGGTTGAACACTTTCTGGATTTAACAGACGAATCGGATGATGAAGATTTTATGGATGTACTAGGAGCTATAGAAAACGTTCCTAGACGGCCCCAAAACTACAGACCGGAACATGATTATATTCAAATTTTCGTAATTAACTTTAGTTTCAATATTTTTCTAATATTCTATTTTTTCTTTATTATTAATATTCTCTGTTGACAAAAGCTAATAGCAGACATTCTTCTTTGAAAGTAAAATTTGCATATAGTTTTGTTTTTTACATGGAAAAGTAGCTGCAAATTGTAAATACCTCAAATTTTGGCAACAAATATAGTTTGATGGTTTTTTGACAGCGTAACCATTGCCAACATGGTAATTTAATTATTCATCCCACCTGTGCAGACCGGTGGTTAGGAATTGATTATACAACAGTATTACGTTTTTAAACCAAGTTCAACTTTAAGTCGAGCTTTGAGAAACTCGTACTTAAGTTCTAATTGTACAACCGGACCTAAGTCGTAATTGTATAACCGGATCCCAATCTGGTAAATCATCAATACATTTGAGAAACTGGGACTTAAATTAATTTTAGGAAACTTATAATTAGATAAAGTTCAAAGTAAATATATTCTCATATTTATAATTGTACACATTTTAAGTAAGTAAGTTTCTTGTTAGCTGTATATGAACCAGATCCGTTCCACGAAAAGCAATATGGGCAGCTACAACACATACTAGATTGTGAACAGTTCGTGTTTCTGTGTTAAAATAAAATGCCAAAGTGGTTCGGTCTGTGGTTTATACCTATTTACAAAATATTTTAAGTACCTACCCATATTTGTAGATTTATATCCATGAATAAACCAAATATTGTGTGTGTATAAGAATGGTTTTGTATAACTTATAAAGTTTGGGGGCAGCTTGGCGTAACATGTTGGAAGACAATTGAGGAATCAAGAAGATGCATAGAGAATCTCACAAAAATATTTTGTACACCCTGCAGTTCAAAAGGTAAGATATACCGGGTGTCTCACTAAGGTCGGCCAGCCGCTGTATCTCGGAAAGTATTGATCATACATTATCGGTGAAAATTTTTTCATTACTTGGGTCGGGCTTTTTAATATTATACCTCCGGAAGTGAAAAATTTAACTAGTTTCCCTCTTTTTAAATATATAATTAAAAAATGGATATATTCATTGCCTAGATATCAGATACACCAATACGTTGATTTTAAAAACATATACCGTATACCTGAGTAATGAGGATTGCGGATGTGTGAATGTAGTTTTATGCCTATCCATGTCCATTTTGAACTTAAATTATCGTTAAATAATGGACTGATATATTATGGGGTGTGATGTGTGTATAGGTACGTGTGTGATGTGTGTAAGTAATGTATATATTTTGGGATCGTGGAATATGCATCATTCCAGGGATGGGTTCCATGTAGAATAACTTTAGAATTTGTAATTTTTTTTTAAATAATGTTATTGATATTAAATTTAATTTAATTATATTAATAAATAAAAGCATACCCACGCACAGCGTAGTCTTTAGTGGGTTTAGATTTTATTTATTTCTCCATAACAGTATGTACTAACAACTATGTACCTAATTATTGTTGTTTTGAGAATAAGTAAATTTTTTTGTAGCGCCCTCTGCAAAACAAAATACGAATTAGCGACCATCAACAAAGTTACTTTCTTATTAAGCATAACATTATCTTTCAATCGAGCCTACATTTATTAAAATTGCATAAAAGATGCGATAGCTACAGTACATTTATTAATAACTTATTTACCAGCTTCCCCCAACATTTATTGGAGATACAAAAAAAAATTCCCGATATCAAAATAGTACCTTAATATGACAATTTTTAAAATAACTTGAATTTCGTATTTTGCTTCGTTAGTTACGCTCTCTAGCGTCAATTGTACAACTTTAGAAATAATTTCAAGTATTTTCTCATTACCAGGTTACATATAAAAAAACTTTTCCCGATAATCTATGATCAAAACTTTCCGAGATACAGCCGCTGGCCGAACTTAGTGGGACACCCGGTATAACAAGGACATATCCCATTTAGATGGAACTAAAATGAAATTTTGAACTTGACTTTCACCGGTGGCGTACTATAGTAGGGCAAATCGGGGCAGTCCCCGGGACCGCAGACCAACCGGGGGCCTCAGCGACTGCGAGATATTAAAGAAATATAAATAATTTCACAAAAACCATTGGAACGAGATAAAGTATAGCAAGAAAATGTATCTAGTTTTACATATTTATTATTTTTAGCTATTCTTCTTTCCAAATTTGGTCCAATCCAATGTTAAAAATAAAGGTTTCCTAGTACTAACGGACATAATATTATTTTTTAAGTTTAGGTAGAGGGGGGCCTAGGGTTACCATCTTTCTAAAACAAAAAATCACACCGAGCTTTCGCTATTTTCTAAAACAAACTACTTTTTGTATTTTATTGACTGAACTATTTTCACACTCTACTAAATTGACAGTTTCTTAATTTAGTTTTTTTCTTTGGTGGTGTGTTTGGCATTTCTGCATTATTGTCACTCATTTTAAACACTAATGAGTGCATACAATATAGGCAAAAAAGCATTGCCTACCCTGGGAACAATAAAACAAACTCCAACCAAAATTATTTCTTTATATTTAAATTTTTATCTGTGTAATATCCTGCAATATTTCTGTTTATGTAGAGGACCAGGACCGAAAAGTTAATCGTATAACATTGAAGATCATTTCTACGAACGCATTTGTTGCCAATTAATCGTAAACTCGATCGCTGTATAAGCAACCCATATAAGAATTTCGAAAGCAATGATTTTACATTACCTACATTAACCGCTTATGGGAGAGCAAAAGCACTGCTGAGTGGAAGCGAGCGTGAGCCGGTAGGCAGTAAGCTAGAAAGAGAACAAAGACACGTGAGTCTCTAGCTGAACCTCTGTCGGCCCGCGTTGGTAAAATGCATTGGTGCCAATTTTCCAACTTTGTCGTAGTTTCAAAAAATATTACGCGTTCTCGATATAAAACATGTCAGGTTGGTTAAGATCTTTATTTGTAACGTAAAATAATCCTACTCTGTAATTGGATTACTGTAGAGTTTGTAAACAAACAAATAAATAAAAAAGAAGTACTTTTATAATGATTTACGATAATTTTTGTTAATAAGTATGTTAAATTATAATTTACATAATAATTGACTTGGGGTTCAATCAAGTCGATGTTAGATTTAAAATCTAAATATAAAATGAATGTGGATGAAATTTATTCATAATAATATATATTAGTGTTTTCGCCCAGTGTTTTCTTTTGTTATTAACGTCGCCGTCGGTTGTCGAAAAAAAATGGAAAAGAGGACATGTCCACGTACATGTAATTGAGGTAATGGCGATGTCAACTGTGTTGAAAATGTTTAAAGTCAATTGTTTGGAAATTAAATGTTTGCCTACCCTGTTCAAACGGCTTTGCACGCCACTGCGAGTACCTAGTTATGTTTACCAATAATCGCTTTTGTATGAAATCCTACGACAAACTACATCAGGTTACCTAACCTACTATACAAAAAACTTCTAAAACTATGTGAATGTCACAATAGTAGTTTGTCCGACAAAAGTGGATGATGTCTATATTTCACGAGGAAGTAAATTCAAACTCAAATCAAACTTTCGAGTGCGATATAGACAATCCACTCGAGTTGAACAGTATATTTTTTCTAGGACCAAACTTACGAACCTAACAGGCAAAATGCAGTTTAGTACATAGTTTTGCCTAGGAACATTATTTACCTACTAATAAACACCGCAAAAACATATAATACTAAAATTGCATTTTTGTTGTGACTTTTTTTTAAATTACCGCAAACAGCTTTGCTTTATTATTATTTTTTATATAATTCTCTTACCTTTATAAAGTTGTGTGTTTGTATATAAAATCGATCCTTCTATCCTTTTGTTTCGAAAAATGTTCTATCACTAGGTCAATAAAATTATAAATACTTATAATAAAAGTTTTTTCAATGCTTAACATAGCTGAGGAAACTAAGCAAAGCTGATAACGCTATGCAGCACATGTTTCAATGTGTTTAGAAAACTTTGGTCGCGCTTTCTCTTAAGTTTGGGATACCTAAAGCAACATTTTAAAGCATATTTTTTATTTAGGAATAACTGTTTTTTTAGTTTTAACAAATTAAAATAAACAATAATAACTAAAAGTAAGTATAAATATACATATATTAATTATTGGTGATAAAATCACTATTAGGTTTCCAACATAGACGTTTCCCTAGTGGGATATCGAAAACCTTTGTGCCCGATTCCCATTTGGCAAGTCTGGGATATGTAGTTTAATCCTATCTTCAGGAAAATACATCAAAATTGCAACAGCTGATCAAAACGAAGATATGCACATGCGCGCAAAAAAAATTGCTGCACTTTTAGGAAAAAGTTTTCGATATCGTAATAAAGAAACTATAATAGCCTATATACTTTTCTCTCATATAACGGGGTGCCCAACAAGTCGGCAATATATTGGAAATCATTAATAATTGATTTTTTACAAAATGTTATTTTTCAAAAAAATTGTTGCGTAAAAAAATACTGTTACCACTGAAACACTTGTTGCATACTTTTTGGACACCCTATTAAAAATGTCAAATACCAATTAATGATTTTACAATGGACATGATATGTGAGTTAGAACGAGGTAACAATACAACTGTTTTGCCTAAAATGAGGTTATATTATTGAACGCTGCGTCAGTTAGTACCTACGTAAACATAATATTACTTCATGCTACTTGTGGTAACGCAGGGACGTCGCAGAGATTAACATACCTCACATACCAGGGAAACGTCGTATTGGTCTCTCTATCTAGTTTATTTAAATCATCATAAACGTTCTTGAAATTGCGTAATCTTAATTTCTAATGTAACGAACGACCATAATTCGTAATATCTATTAATTATCTAAGTCATGCATGATAGTACAATATATGGTTTTATAGAATTGTAATGAGTTCATTATATATCAGCCTGTGGTGATAAATTTAATGTATAATGTACATACATTATATTAATAAATATTATATGGGGATATATAATGGTATTTATTGATATCATATGTACTATGAATTTATTTAGTATATTTTTTGTGCTTTAATGTTAAATGTTTAAAACCGTTTAAACCACTAGGTCATAAGTTACAGCGGTTTTAAAACTGGGGTGAGATCCTACCCAATACATTACAGTTAACAAAAGACGGTAGGCGTACGCTATACCTAATAATGCTATATCCAATAATGATTATAGTAGGATATTAAAATATATAATACTATGCATAACTTCATACTAGAAATACAGACAATGCACAATAATTATTATTACGTGAAGTTCCAATTCTTGGTTGTATATTCTCAAAGCTTGCTAAATCTTACAGTATTTTAAAAATGAATCAATAAAGGATTGGAAACCAGAAGCAATGAAATTGACGAAGCTCATAAGATTCTAAATTTATTAGAATATTAAAAATTATCTTTATAAAAAGTTTCATTTAATTTATTGATATTAAAGGTAAAGTTAAAAGTTTACTTAAGACATTGAGAATGTGAACAAAACAATGATGTTTAAGTCTGAATATAATAATAAAACATATTTTTATAGTTATACGGATGTTCCTATCTTAACTTACTGAATCAATATTATATACCAAATTTTGCAGTAAAGTTGTTTGTTTTTGACGTAAAAATGCTGATAAGTTGAAGGATTATATGGATTTAACGATTATTTTTCTTAAGCCACCAATTGATGACTGTAATTAGGTATCTATAACATTGTACAGTACAGCCAGCAACAGCACTGTTAGGGAACTCCATAACCCAACTCCATCATATTCAGAATGCTAGACCACCAGGACCAGGCCAATCAATTCTTTCAATTAACAGTGATAATTATTAAGTTTTTGTAATACCCACAAAACTACTTGTCTTATCACTTTTAACCAGGTAAATTTGCCACCAACAAGACAATCAAATCCCAAAAATCCTAATCCATCTTCCGTAAATTCGTTTTCTAAGCAGTTTTACTACTGCAAACTTTTGTAGATAATATTAATTTAGTGGAAAGTACACCCACATTTTAGTTTTAAGCTTGAAGATTTAACATGATTGTTCTTATTTCCTCAACATCTTGATACACTTAAACTTTTACCTACCAGGGGAACCTCAGTAAATATCATTGGTTTGTTTGGTACCTACTCCTTTAGCTTTATCAGTTTCATTCTTGCTACTTATTTTCCATTTCTTTGCTTCTCGTTTCCGTTCGTATAGTCCTGGAATTATTGTCAAATTAAGATAGCTATAACTACGAGTTTGAGCTTCTTCTTATACGTACATAGCCCAGCTTCCTTAATTAATGTTAAAAACTTACACTAAAACCAAGGAATAATTTGCCAGCCAAAATAAGTTGTTTTGGCTAAACTAAAATCCATCCAAGCAACATCAAAACCACATATACAACCAGTATATTGTTTATAGCACGTTACACGATTTGGAGGACTAAAACGAGTTTCCGCAGTTCACAACATTTTGTGGCTCATGTAAATTGAACAGGACCGGCTTAGAGAAGAATTAGAAATTACACGGCACGTAAAAGGCACTATATCTACCATTATAGTTTATAAAAACACCTAATCCTAATTTATCCTAAATAGTTTTTTTGCAATAAAACCACACAACACTTTAAAATTCCATAAAAATAATGAACGATCCAGTTCTGCTCGCGTAGAGGCATCAGCTGATGCGATCCGTTGCTGGGATGGATTTATTATAGGTAGTATCTTGTACTATAAATGAAACTAAACTTCCCTGACATAATTTTATACAGTTTTGAGAAAATTCTCAGTACCTACATATAATTCTGTCTAGGCACAATACAGCACAGGTATTTCCATAAATCTAATTAATAATCTGCAATGAACCTTTTCACTAAATTGTAATTTTCACCGAGAAAAAAATTAAGCAAAATAGACTCCCTGATAAAAACTTACGAAAACCTAATTAAGTACCCCACGTGATCATAACAAACTAGTCAGTTGACAGCGGCCGAGACCCCCTGCATAATAAATTTAATTATAGTGCATAGAAGTAGTATTCAGAATAAGAGTTCATTAGATATTTGTAACAGCAGCAAATATTTACAAATTTCTCACAGAAATTGTCTTTAAAGGGTAATTTTTATTTTACTTTTTAACTTAATCACATGTAAAAAAAAATTAGACATTTATTTGGTAAGTACTTAGAGATGTCAAAAATGTTGGAATAAAACATAAAAATATACAAACAATAAATAAATAAGATGATATAACCCAAATAATGTGTTTACAGTAATTCGTTTCATATTTAAAAAAAAAATTTCGTATAAAGCGATTTTAACCAAAAAAGAATAAAATATAACGTATCGCAAAGCAAACAAAAATGGCCCGGGTATATGTTTCCCTCACTCCATTGCATCGGATCTCGCTCCTTGTACTGCTTATCGGTATAATTATCTACTAATCTTTGATATTAATGCTGTTAAATCTAAATTTTAATCATTATCTATAATAATTTCGGTAGTAAGAATATTTATTATTATTTAATACATTAACGTTCAAAATGTTCGCCAGTAGCAGTTGGTAATACTTCTGCACAATGTGTACATGATTCTTCTATAATAACTATATTATGTGCATATTTGCCTGTACCTGATTTGTACCATGATTCTGACATTTTAATGTCACCATTTATTTGTTTTTTTGGATGTTTTTGCAAATATTCTCCTATATAATATAAACCTTTCTGCGCAGCACAGCTTTTATTATATTGTCTGTTTGTTTCTTCTTTATTATATACATCATATATTTTCTTATCTTTAGGTGTTCCAGGATCAATAAATTGAAAATTCCCATTTTTCCATTTAAAGGGAATATCTTTTTGAACATCGTCAGAACAAGATTTTTTGACAGAAAACGGACTATCCCCCGATACAGTAACAAATTTTAATTGCTTACCATCAGTAAAATCTACGCAGAATGCCCCCATCATCATTCCTTTTTTTTCAGGATTAGTACCAAACTGAGGAACATATTTATTATTATTCTTATGGGTTGATTGTGTTCTGCCCTTCTTACTATCAAATTGCTCTGCTTTGTTCTTAAGCTTATTAAGTTCGTTTCGTAAATCTGTAAAAACTTTTAAATATTCATCTTTTTTTCCTACTTTTATCCTATTGTTATACGATGGGTATTGCTCTTCGCGCATGGGCTGATTACTTCTTCCTCCCTCTGCAAGTATCTGTGTTCCAGATATATCTCGAATATGAGGAGCTATATAAAGTGTTGGGTCAGATTCTATCTGCGTTATAGTTTTTTCTTTTAATTCACTTGGATCTTTTTGGATTTGTGACCCAACAGAATCAAAAAGACAATTATTTTTACTAGTATCATCAAAAGACCAACCTTTATCATTTCTAAAAGGTACATAATGGCCAGTAGGGTTGTTTTCGTCAGCGGGAAAGTAACTAACTTTTATAGGATCACCTAAATATTGTCTTCCTATAATAATAACGTTGCCATTTTCTTCATAAATATGAATAGGCCTTTTTATTACATCGCTGAGGACTTTAGCTTGCTCTTGTCCTGCTTGTCCACCTTCTTTAAAACCTTTATTTATTTCAAGGCATTTTGTTCTTTCTTGTTTCTCTTTTGTATAATTTGAGTATGCTGATCTACCTACAGAATAAACATCGTTACATGTTTTTATGGTTGTACTAACAACTTGACTATACATCTCTTCTGATATTTGTTCAATTAGCTGATTGATAAGTTCATCAATATTTTTATTTGTAGATTTATCAGTATATTTTAACTTGTCATTAATTTTTTTACATAAAACTTTAGCATAATTATAAACTTCTGTCCAAGAAACATATTGGTCAATTGTTAGAGCTACCAATTGAACTTTCCAGTTATTGCAATGCTTGGTTAATCCTAAAATTACATCTTTAAAAATGTGTCTTACAGTTTCATAATTTATAGATTCTTTTATTTCCTTGATTATATTTTGAATGTCTTCGTAATATTTTAATTTTTCTTGGTCTATATTTTCTCTTATAGCTTTCTCAACGTGTTTGCTAATTGTTACTTTTAAATCTGATATTAATGAACTAAGTGCTGGAGTAACAATTTTACTCATTATCACATTTTCTACAGTTCTACTGGCCACATTTTTAACAGTACCCATTGCCACTTGTTTCAGTGCTGACATACATGTTTCAAAACGTGTTAACTCTGTTAATTTACCTACTTCTTGTAACTCTCTAAATAAATCTGAACACCGTTTGATGTTTTCTCCTAAATATTTTAGATGTTGTAAGTTCTTAGTTTTATGTAAATCATCAATATATTTTAACTTTTCTACTTTACTCATGTTACTAAACTTAGCTATGATTTCCATTTTCTCAAACAAATCACCGATTCTGTCAAACTTTGTTGCTAAAAATTCACAATCACGTTGTAAATAAGGACATTTGCGTAATGTTTCGGATATCCATCTGCACGCTTTTTTTGCTGCATTTAAAATTTTAGGGCATTGCAATGCTGCATTAATACCCATAGTAAGAAGCGACACACCATAACTGATGACTTTACCCTTTATATAAGCATCTTTATTAAATTTACCATTTCCATTTCGATTAATTAATTCAATTGTAATATCACAAATTCCTTCAGTAATCATTGTTCCACCGATTGCAGATGTTGCAGGCAAAGCAGGGGGAAAGCAGATTCCAGTAGCAATTAATGCAATTCCTCCACCTATTTGTATCTGTGCTCCTGTAGCTATTTCTGGACAAACATCATGTACTTCTCTGAGAGCATAAGTTGTATTTGTACCAACAGCCGCTAGTTCAGATAGTTCCGAATTAGTTATGTTATTTTTAATTTTTTGTTCATTACTATTTTGTGGCTTGAAATTAGAGAAATAATTAGAAATACGACCACCTATAATAATACCATCTTTCTGTTCATCAATTTGCTCTGCCAAGCTCTCGGCATGGCTAATATTAAGGTTTAAAGCTTGCTGTTTTGAAATTGTATGCTTTATAAATAAATTTTCTTTATTTTATTGGGTCGTTAGGTAGCGTATTGACGAATGTATTTCGTAAATCTCGAACATCGTGCTGCTGAGAAAATCTCAAGCTTGTAAAGTTTTTTATAAAGTCTTCAATTCTTATATTCTCAAGAGTCATAGGACCACATGAAGAATAGTCGTTTTGTTCAGACATAGTATGAGCGATAAATTCGAAGTTGTTGTAATATTTTTTAAATTCTTCTATTATTTCGGCAATATTACTCTGAAAATCTCCTTTTGAATCTTTATATAAAATTGTGATACAATCTTGAATTTTTACAACACACATACTGATCCAATGAGTAACAAATAAATACTGGTAACTTATCCCTAAGTTGATATTCGTTACAAAAAGTTTTTATTTGATCTTTGGTGAGTCTATTTTTAAACTGAACATTAATATTTATACCTAAAAGTTCTAAAACTACTTTACCGGCGTTATGCATATCTTCGTCGCTAAACCAATATGAGTTATCTTTTTTATTAATTTTATTACTGCTTTCGCTTTTTATAATATTTGCAAATTCTTCATCTTCAAAAAGGTTTTCTATGTAGTGTAGTTCTTTCTTAAAGGCTTCTTTCGCTTTTTTTAAATATTTCTTAGCATCTTCTTTATATTCTCTATCAGGTTTAACTGCTGAAATAAAAAAAAACATCTCCTACAGCTTTTCTACATTTAGCTAAAAACACTCTCCCTTTTTCAATTGCAATTTCAAAAAGTTTTATGTAAGCACTACATAATATTTCTGGATTTTTACTTATCGCAATAGCATGCTTTAAGGTATCTTCTGCTTTATCGAATTTTTCGTTTACAATAAAATGCTCTGCTTGTTGTATACTGTAGTATGGATTAAACTTAATTGATCCTCCGATTATATCATATACCTCAGATTCAAAAATTTTAAATTCTTTTTCTGGGCTTTTATGAGCTAATTCTAATCCTTTAAAATTGTTTTTTTCTAACCAAAAAGCCCAAAACTCTTTTAAATCATTTAAAGCATATTGATACTCTCCTTCACCTTGATCATTTCGTTTTAACTTGCTGTACAAGGTGGAAAACAATTGAAACAAGCTATCTTGAAAGTTAAGTTCGAGTACTTTAACTTCTCTAATTTGTTTGATTCTATCCTGCTCTTTTTGGTCCCGTACTCTTTTTATTTCTTCAAAGCTATCAGAATCAGTACCTCTCTTTTCAACTTCACTTTTCTTGATAATTAGCTTAGCAGTACCATTATTACCTTGACGCGCTGTTCTACCAAAAGCCTGATCTTCTATTATCTTGTTCAAAGGTAAAAAAGCAACACATACTTGTAACCCCCCATTACTTTCGAGTTCAGCAGAAGTCTTAAAATCTGTTCCTCTACCAGCTATATTAGTGGCTATAACCTTCACCAGGATTTATCTCTTCTTCAGTAATGTGAGCATTGCTTCATCAAAAAAAGTTTTGATAATTATATTATAATTTTTACTTTTTAATACTTCCTGTATTGTTTTGGCATCTTTTATTGTTTCGCAGATAATTAAAGAAGATCGATCTTTCTTAGCTTCAGATATAACATAATCTGCCACTTTTTCACTAAATATTTGATCGTCTACAACCTCACCATCTATTTCGATAAACTTTTTTTCTTTATAAGTTGGGATTCTTGCATAGCCCACATTATAAATCGAAGATAACAATTCCTGCTCTGCTTTAGAACCTAAAGTTCCTGTAAGGCCGAATATTTTATTACCATATTTATTAATGTAACCAAGATTAGAAATAAAACAACTGGTTAAACTTTCAGCAGTCAAATGTAAGTTATGTTTTAGTTGCAAAAATTGATGAAGACCATGCTGCCATATGGTATTTTTTAAAGTAATGCCTGTATTTGCATAATCCACCGGTTGAACTACTTGTTCTCCGTCTTTACTTCGAATAACGTATTGTTCGTCTTCATGATAATTAAACTTTGCATCAATAGCACTATTTATCCATCTATCCAATGAATTATCAGCATATTCCTGAATATGTGAAGGAATAATGTCAATTCTCGTTGGGTTAGATGCTTTAATATAATCTTTGATTTTTTGAATCAGTGAATTTTGTAACTCGGTTTCAAATTGTTCGTATAATAGTTCTGCTTTTTCGCTATTCGATAATTCTTGTAATTGATGAACTTTTAGTTTTATTTCTTTTTGAATCTCTTGAATAATTTTCTCTTCAGCTTTATAAAGTTCTTGCCATATCTTTATATAAACATATTTTAAACTTTCCATACCAGGCAATGGCCCAGATAATTTAGCAATATGACTGGCATTATCAATAATCATACTATCCACTTCATCAAGAATAATACACTCAAATGGCCTACCGACACGTGTTTTAAGATCTAAAAATGAATCTTTTAAAAATTCAAACTGAAAATTACTGATACTTCCGTATACGATATCAAACGTATAACACTTCATTTCGCCACTTTAAGAGTTTTCATAGAGTTTTTATGTTATTCGGTATTTTTTTACTTAAAAAGTCTTTATACAAGCAAACAGTTTGATCTGACAGTTTTATAATGCAGAAAGCAGCACCACTATTTTTTTCGTTATAACAAATAATAAAAATACTTTTTTCGTCTATTTTGTCGTCGTTATGTGATTCTAATCGTTCATTTAATCCGCTAACATCACAAACAATAAGTTGATCTTTATCGTATCCTTGCTGTTCAGCAATACGTTCTCCTAATTCAGTAATATCTTCAAGAGTTAAATTATCATCTTTTAAGAGCTTGTTACCAATATCACCTGCCTTAGTATGAGTTGTGCTTATTTGCACATTAATCTCTTTGTTATATTTGTTAATATTTTGAGCTAATCCTTTCTTCATTTTGAATGTTTATTTTTCGAAATAAGCTTAATTAATTTGTTTAAAATGGTAATTATGTTCTTCAGCTATATCAGGTTGACAACTCTCAGTAAATAAATGCTCATCATCATTGCTAATATTTATGTCTAAGTTATGTAATCCTACACTTAGGGTATGTTTAGTGATTTCTATTGATCGATTAACTTGATTAAGTTGCTCTTGAACACTTTCAATACAAGATAAAAATCGTTGATCGTTTTCACTTCCTATTTTAAATTTTTTATGTGCATCAGAAAACGTACTTTTTGCTTCATTAAATTTAATATTAGCTAACTTATATTTATGTTGTTGTTCAAGCTTATGTGCTTCTTGCAATAACTTAGTCCCATTATGTTGTGATTTAATACCGTGATTAAATAATTCATTTCCTTCTATTTTTAAGGAGACAATAGTTTCATATTTTTTAAATCCCAAATTGTTAGAAAATATTTCTAAATTACTTCTAGACTCATTTAACACTCTTCTGAAAATTTCGTTTGCTTCTTCGGATCGGTCATTTTCTGTATCATTTTCCGCGGCCCAGGCTTCGTTCCATAAGGTATTAAGTTTCAGTAATTTATTTAAGATAGTTTGCGCTTTATCGTTATTAATATCATATATCGTCTTTTTTTTAACAACTTGGGATTTATTATAAGCTTCTTGATATTTATCGTGGGCTTCACTATATTGTCCTCGTCTAAATAAATTATCTCCCTCAGAATTTAAGTTTATTGCATCTATTTCAATTTGAGCTCTATCTCTATTAGCCCTATATTTATTATAGTTAGAGCTAATATGGGAATTATTATAAGCTTCCTGATATTTACTTTGAGCTTGATTGTATTGTCCTTGTTTAAATAAATTATCTCCCTGATAATTTAAGTTTATTGCATCTATTTCAAGTTGAGCTCTATCTCTATTAGCTTTATACTTATTATACTCTGTGCTAATCTTTGATTTGCTATGAGCTTCCTGATATTTAATCTGGGCTTCACTATATTTTCCTTCTTTAAAAAAATAATCTCCCTGATAATATAAATTCAGTGAAACTATTTCATTTTGAGCGATATCTATATAAGTTTTATAATTATAACACTCAGTTCTAATCTGGGATTTATTATAGGCGTCCTGATATTTACTTTTAGCTTCACTATATTTACCTTCTCTAAATAAATTATCTCCCTGATAATTCAAGTTTAACGCATCTATTTCAGTTTGAGCTCTATCTCCATTAGCTTTATATTTATTATAATTCGTGCTAATCTGAGATGTATTATAAGCTTCCTGATATTTACATTGAGCTTCACTATATTTTCCTTCTTTAAATAAATTATCTCCTTGAGAATTTAAGTTTAATGAATCTGCTTCAATTTGAGCTCTATTTCTACTAGCTTTATTCTTATTATGCTCTGTGCTAATTTTTGATTTATTATAAGCTTCCCGATATTTACATTGAGCTTCACTATATTTTCCTTCTTTAAATAAATTATCTCCTTGAGAACTTAAGTTTAATGAATCTGCTTCAGTTTGTGCTCTATCTCTATTAGCTTTATATTTAATATACTCCGTGCTAATCTGGGATTTATTGTAAGCTTCCTGATATTTACTTTGGGCTTCACTATATTTTCCTTTTCTAAATAAATTATCTCCCTGATAATTTAGGTTTAATGAATCTATTTCAGTTTGGGTTCTATCTCTATTAGTTATATATTTATTACACTCCTCGCTAATCTGAGATTTATTACAAGCTTCCTGATATTTATTGTGGGCATCACTATATTGACCTTGCCCAAATAAGTTATCTCCCTCAAAATTTAAGTTTATTGCATCTATTTCGGCTTGAGCTTTATCTCTATTAGCACTATATTTATTATACTCCGTGTTAATCTTGGATTTATTATAAGCCTCCTGATATTTACTGTGAGCTTCACTGTATCTGCCTTCTCTAAATAAATTATCTCCCTGATAATTTAGGTTTAATGAATCTATTTCAGTTTGGGTTCTATCTCTATTAGTTATATATTTATTACACTCCTCGCTAATCTGAGATTTATTACAAGCTTCCTGATATTTATTATGGGCATCACTATATTGACCTTGCCCAAATAAGTTATCTCCCTCAGAATTTAAGTTTAACGAATCTATTTCCGTTTGAGCTCTATCTCTATTAGTTATATATTTATTACACTCCTCGCTAATCTGAGATTTATTACAAGCTTCCTGATATTTATTATGGGCATCACTATATTGACCTTGCCCAAATAAGTTATCTCCCTCAGAATTTAAGTTTAACGAATCTATTTCCGTTTGAGCTCTATCTCTATTAGTTATATATTTATTACACTCCTCGCTAATCTGAGATTTATTACAAGCTTCCTGATATTTATTATGGGCATCACTATATTGACCTTGCCCAAATAAGTTATCTCCCTCAGAATTTAAGTTTATTGCATCTATTTCGGCTTGAGCTTTATCTCTATTAGCACTATATTTATTATACTCCTTTATAATTCCGGTTTTATTATAAGCCTCCTGATATTTACTTTGGGCTTCAATATAATTGCCTTGTCTGAATAAATTATCTCCCTGAGAATTTAAGTTTATTGCGCTAAGTTCATTTATAGCTTTATGGCTGTTATTTTTAAATGTTTGTTGATTGATATACCCAGAAGTACAGAATCGATAAGCATTATCACAATACTCATGAGCTGCAGTGTAATTTCCTTCCTGGAATAACTCCAAACCTGTAGTATTTAGTTTTTCGGCAGCTTGATTTTTATCGTGACTTAGGCATTGCCCTGTGTTGTTATTAAAATATAAAGAGCTCCAGTCTAGCTGGTTTTGAACGGACTGCACTACTCTACCAGTTAAAAACCCAATTGTTCCAACTACAGGTATATTAATATGTAGATCTTTTCTTGCTCCCCACCAGTATTTTATCTGCTGTACTCCACAAGAAGGTTCTAATACTCCACTATCTCCACTACCATTGTTACAAAAGTTAGATGGTCCCCTATATCCTTGTAATACATTGAACCAAGCTTTTTTTGTATTATTGGCATTATCAAATAGGCTTTGTAGATGACTTGGTAATGAGTTATAAAAATCCACTATATTAGTTTTATCTAAGTCTTTTTCATAAAAATAGTCTATATCCTTCATAAGGTTATCTTATTTATCCCAAATCGGATGTCAGAAACTTTATTTATGTCATATACTACAACAATAGTCGAATAAATTTTCAGTTTGAAAACTTTGCATTATCTTGAATTTGAGTTATTGGTATTTCTAAATTATGATGTTCTTTAGATATCCTGGTTTTGTCCAGCTGCGACAATAAACGTTTCTTCTTTGTGCTTATTATCTTGATCGACCCAAATAGAAATTTTTCGTCAAATATCATCGAGTCAGTTGGATGTCTAAAACATGATAAAATATAGTTTTGTTAAGCAGCAATAATAATAAATCGTACAAATTAAAAAAATACGGATGAATTTTAGCAATGACTTTTGTTATGTGTTGTTAACATGAAATTAATTGTGTACATTTGTGCTGCTGACTACTAACGATTGCAAATTTAAAATATTTCAAAATTACAGTTGGGCCCGATTATAACGAGTACAACTTATAACGAGCATCCGAATTTAACAAAATATTTTCAGTGTTACGGCAAAATAATAGCGAGCTTGGATATAAGCAGTTCTTTTAGTACCAGCAAATGTTCTTAAGTACCGGAACTCGGTTTGTATACAACAGGGCTAAGCAAATCACTCAATGAAACGACTTGTAGCACTAAAAGCTACTAAGTAATTTTAACTACAAGCCCAAAGTGCTTTAAACTTACTGAAAGAGCATGAAGCACATTGACTGGGCTTAGAATTAATTTAGAATTTTGTGTGAACAGGGTATAGTTAGCTGTTTTCTGCAAATAGATCATAGTAATTCGACAACTGTAAGTTTATTTGAGTAGCATATTAAGACTAAGTAAAAAGTTGATCAAAAACGTTTTTTAAACAACTAGAATAATAATACAATAAAAACCTATTTATTTTCAGGTTGAGCAGTATAGCAACTAACATATAACTAAAGTTTTTACGAGCTTAAAAGCTCTAAGCCCAACCGCTGTCAACAAATTTCTTAAAATTGGAACATAGGATTTACTTTAGTTTAAAAATATTAAAAGGCGCAACCTTAAGGCCAAAATCCATTTTAAATCGAAGAACTGTTAAAATTGGTTATTTTATAATGTGGGATTGAAAGCAATGTTCGAGTTAAGAGTGACCAACCTGGTCATAACTTGTTACCTATGTTGTTATATTTATATATTAAGTTATAAACAGCAGGTGCGGCTTGTCCATAAGGTCATTTGGTCAATGAATGACCCATTAATTAAATTATTTTTCAAAACAAATTAAAATAATTATCCTTCAAAAAATTCAAATATTCCAAAATGTGTCACGCAAAAACTCCCCAATTCAGATCGAACTGAACGAAACCCACCGCTCGGTCAGGCCGTATTTTACCATTACTCACGGTTGACCTTATGGGTTTATATTAAACTAGATTACATAAATTAATTGGAAACTAAGAGCGAAACAGACATACGCGATCTCGTAAGTTAAAAAGAGGCGGGAAAGAGACAAATCCGGATGTCGACTTCGCCACACTTCGCGTTTAGTCGGTCATTGGTTCAATCACGTTCAATAGGCATTTATGGACACTTAGTCAAACAGTTTCGTAAATCATCCATGTTATTGCAATTAAAACTTAGCGTTAGACAAAGAAAAACTTATTACAAAATATGCGGATTGTATTTTCTAAATTTGGATACAGTTTTTGTTCCATTAGAAATGCCGAATCGCCCGTAGTATGCTCTTAAGCGGTATTTAGTTCGTTTATGTATGTGTTTGCTGTTTGACGTGTACTTGTATTAAAGAACAACAAAAAATTTAATTGTCACACGTGTTTAACACAATAATTTGGCTAGTTTAAAAAAAAATTCCTGAAGATATTTTAAAATCTGTTAAAAATAATTATGACAGGACAAACGTTTCCAAGCTTAAATCAGAATTGGAAGTTTTATTTACTCGTGAAGATTTCTATAATAGTTCGGGTGCTAGGGGCATTTTACAGCTATTGTTAGAAATAAACCTCGGTGAAATTTTTTCGGAAAGTGTAAAATTATTAGAAATTTTATGTACTATTCCAATGACGACAGTGGAAGGTGCTTTTGTGAAACCTACCACGTTAATTATTTTATCAGGTTGGCGCTAACGGGGTAGATTACAAGTACTCTTTCTAGTGGGTTCAAAATCTCGAAGGGAGCAATATTTGTTGTTTCATTGCTAACCTCTGGTGATACTATTAGCTTGCCTCGTTGTAACTAGAAGTTCTGGCAGAAAATTTACACCCTGTTGGATCTTGCCGAATAATTTGCAACAGAAGTGATAGTTGCAGTCATTGTAAAATTCTAACTTTTATTTGTGCAGTGACCGAAGTCATAAAAACACATGTTCACGTTTTAAACGACACTTGTTATATTCAATTAATAGAAATATGGAGCCACCGACATGTTACAATTTCTAAGTCTAATTTAAAATAAAAACCATAATTTCTATTATTTTCTGTAGCACTTACTTTGTGGGCGCAATTACACTAAATGTCTTAGCTTTAGGTAAAAACGCAAATTTCTAATCAACCCGGACTGACTGAGCAAACTTTTTCCTATTCGTGATTTTTCTTGTTGTTTAAATGTTTACTTCATAACTTCTGTCTTTGTAACTAACTTCATCGTAAACTCGTAGCTTATTTTTAACTAAAAACTTTGTAACAAAAACTTTATAAGTAAAAACTAACTTCATTTTCATAAAAAAAAACTGGTGAAAAATATTCAAGTTAGGGTTTTTATCAAGGATATTAATGTCAATGGTTTTTATAGATTTCGATTCCCCCTTGGATAAGGGTGACATCAATTTTTCTAAGAAATCCCACCAACATTTCGCTAGGAGTAGGAAACCTTGTGTTTGAAAAATACGCCTTATCTAACCAGTGATTTAGGTTGACAATTGCGTATCCCCTCATTTACTCCGACGTTTTCAATAAAATTCCACTGATTCAGAAGGAGAACTATAGTTTATTCGTATAACAAAATATTAAACATTTTTAATTAATTTTCACTAGGAACCAAAATCTAGGTCATAAACTATATTCTATTTTCAACCAAAAATGGTACGTATACGCTTCTCCAGGTAAAGTTATATCTTAAATTTGTTATACCGAAGGTTTAATTTTGTTTGTTTATCCTTTGACCAATAAAATGACTTTAACTTTTCGAGTGGGGACAATCTTGGTTCAGATTCGAGCATCATCATGACGATCTTTGCTTTGTTAGTTGAATCGTGATTTTAAAATTGAAACTTCTTAAATAAAATAAAGTTCTTGGTAAGTTTCATTTTATTCAGGTTTAAATTAAAATTATTTTTTCAAAATAATTTAAATAACATTTTATAAATTCGCGGTAGGTATTAAAACTTTGCGTATTTTCTTTTGCCAAAATAATTTATTTTTTGATTTTTATAAATGTTTGGTTTGAAACATTAATTAATTTTTTTCCAAAATAATTTATATAATAATTGTTCTAATCTTCAATTATTTTTTTCCAAAATAATTTACTAAAATTTTTCTTAAATGTTCAAAGGTAAAAAATAAGAACACAAAGTCTTCCTCCACTGTTATATTATAGAAATATTTTAAGCAAATTCTCTACATGTGTCGAATGCAGAGGCATTCATCTTCAGGAGAAAAATTAAAAGACGAAAAGACCAGTAGATATCACCCTAACTGAGCAACATAATTGTAGGTTCGGTGTAAAAATGAGTGGAACGGTGAGGATTTTTACACCGAACCTACAATTATGTTGCTCAGTTAGGGTGATATCTATAGACTACAGGCCCATGTCCAAAAAATGGATGGGTCATATGAACCACCAGGTGACGTATATAGGACGATATAAGAGCATAAAATAATAAGATTCAGCACTATGCCGTCACTTGTAAGTTGTCCAACTGAGTGCTGGTGAGAATTTAAAAGTGCAGGTAGAGTGAGTACATTTTGGTCATATATTTTTGTACGGCATTTTTACCATCTATAGATCCATGAAAAATAATAGGAAAGCGCGCAGTGCCGTAAAAAAATGGTGCGCCACAAAGTCGGTTAGGTAATTTTTTTTTGATTTTCTGACAAAAATCATGCGACAAGGGGAAAAAATCGAGGGTTGCAACCCCCCTCTCTTTCCGTTGTCCGGGGGGTGATTTGAAACAACATAATAGTAATTTACGTTACAAGACCGGAAAGAAGTGTTTTTCAGGTCGAGACAAGCATGGAATCTTGGGGAGACCTGAAAAACACAAATTTCCGGTTGCGTGACGTACAATATTTTTTTTAAGACCGACACTTTTATATAATACATTTTTTAATTCTTTATATTTTATTTCATTTTATATAAAAAATTAATTAACATTACTAAAACCAGATAAAAGAATAAAAATACTGGAAACAACTGCATAAACTGGAAAATACGTTATTTTTGAATATTTATGTTAAATGTAGAATTGTGAACGTTAAATATTTGGAGGGAAGATGTGTCTGAAATGGTGGGAATGATTTTACTGGCAATATATCATAAGTCGCTCCAATAACTCAAAATCTGAATTCATAATATTTTTAAATTTGCGCACTCGCGAAACAAGTTTGACATAAACAACAAATTCATCAAACGAACTGTCACTCAACAATACATTCGAAATTTTGTTACCTTAGTAACGAAATCAAACAGGGCCGTCGCTAGGGCTATTGCCGCCCGTGTGCCACTCAATAATTGCCACCCCCTTCCCATCTAGGTGCTAATATTTAACGAAATCTATAAAAATCAAAAATAAGTACGGGTGTTTAAAGAATATTCTCATACATTTATATTTATAAATGTATAAAAGTTCCATAGTTACTTTCTTTACATATGTATCAATAGTAATAGTAATGATTAAATAGGTAAATATACTTACTTAAAAATTTAAAGTGATATCCAACATCTAGGAAGTCTCCAAATTAAAATAAAAACGTCCATTATCCATTAAAATAAAATATAACGATAACAATAACAGTATTTAAAAATGAACTTTTCGGGCTTTCGTTTCGGAAAACTTTTTGACAATGTCTTTAGTATCCAATGTCGCACACACTTCATGTTCGATAGATAACATAGCTAAAGCAGACATTCTATCTTGCGTCATTGAGGATCGTAAATAGTTTTTAATAATTTTAAGTTTTGAGAACGACCGCTCACCCGTGGCTACAGTAACCGGTAGAGTTAGGAATATACGTATGATTATAGTTAAGTTTGGAAATGTTGATAGAAGATTATTGTCGTAAATGTATCCAAGAATATCACTAGGATTTTTTTCTGTGGTTCAATAGCTTTGATTTCTTCATATAAATCGGTTGCACTAATGTCACTTTGTCTGTCTGAGCTGTTTATGACTGTAAGGGCTTGGTGGATTTTCTCACAATTGATTTTAAGTTCGTCGTCGTTCTTATTTTTGGTTATAAAATATATTACATTAAAAATATCTATGTGCTGTTGAAGTAATTGGAAACGTTCTTCAATGGCCGTTATGGCACTTATGGCAGCATCCAAAATCTTAAAGTAAAAATTTATTTTAAATGATAATTCAGGAGATAATATAGGTTCATCAGTTCCTTCATACTCAAATTGCCTTTTTTTTCTTCTAATTCGTTGGTTAGGTAAGCTGGGGAATGCTTCTTCAATGCTAGCTTTTGTAGCTATCTCTCTCGATTCATTTAAAAAAAGTTGAAAATGTTCATCAGAACGTTTGGCTATAAAATAGTTTTTTAAATTATTAAGAGCATCAAGTGAAGATTTTATGTCAAATTTCGGACTCTGAAGGATTTTAAAATAATTACGAAAATTTTCAAAACAGCCCTAATTTAACAAAACAAGGCAAAAACACTTTAAGTAATATTGTTTGTCCAAATTAAATAATAATCGTACCATAACTAGGGCTGGGCGATTATCAAAAAAAATAATCGATTTTCGATTATATGAATGAATCGATTATTTTCGATTAATCGAAAATAATCGATTAATTGAAATAATCGATTAATCGTTTTTTTTTTCGAATCGCCGCATCAGTTAATATAAAAAAATCAAATAATCGAAAATAATTATCGATTTTTTTCATTATATACTTAAATAACATTGAAATAATATCTAAATCATAATTATCATTAATTTTGACAAGGCGAACTTGAGGGTAATACATAATAGAGGCCTTAAGTTATATCGTTGATTTTGTCGCAAAATATTTTTATTAATCTATTCGATTAATATAAAAATTGTTATTATTCCGATTAATCGAAAAAGACATATTTTAATCGAAATTATATCGATGATCGAAAAATCGAAATAGTTGTTTCGATTTTTTGATTAATCGAAAACATTTCGATTTTTCTATTAATCGATTAATCGAAAACATTTCGATTTTTCGATTAATCGATTAATAGAAAAATCGAATAATTTTCGATTAATAATCGATTAATCGATTTTTTGATTAATCGATTAAAAATATATCCTTAATCGAATAATCGATTAATCGATTATTACACGATTAATCGATTATTTTGCGCACCCCTAACCATAACCCGTATACACATACTGTGTAAACGTAAACGTTTAAACCCGTGGCCGATAAATAGGTAACTAAATATTAAAAGAAAAATAAGAACATATTTTTCTTATGATTAAAACTGTAAAGCTAAAAGCCGCCCTAAATAAAAAAGTTAAATTTATTGTTTTACATTTGTTTATGAAACCCGATGACATGGCGCGGCGAGTACCGCGACACCGACAAAAAATAATTTATGATATTATTATTATTAGTAAAACGGCAGAATCGACAGTTTCAAATGTATAGATTTATTTCTGTTTGGATTTAGATAAAAAAAATGAGTTTCAACCTTTTATAATATAGAGTAAGGTAGGAATTATAGAGTTTACAGAATTATTTTACTGAATTTAAATTAATTTTTTTCGGTCTTTAGGCAAAAAGTAATATCAGTGGGGTCCGCTTTGGCCGCCCCTATTTTTGGCCGCCCGTGTGCGGTGCACACTTTGCACACATGGTAGCGGCGGCCCTGAAATCAAAGTAGATTCCATTATCAAAGAGCGATTGGAAAATTGACGTAAGGGACTTGCAAAGGATTTTTTCGGTCCCTTACGTCAATTTTCCGGTCCCGAGACCGGCAAAACGGTATTTTCTGGACGAAAAATTGTCCAGAAAGTGTAGGTATATTTTCTGGTCGGTCTTAAAAAAAATTATTTTTATACGGCGTTGCGGAATAATGGATTAGAAGCTGTATTGAAACAGTATGAAACTGATGCCGTACAGAATGCTATGACCAAATTTACCCTGGAAATTGTCAGAAAATCAAAAAAATTTACCGACTTTGTGGCGCACCATTTTTTTACGGCACTGCGCGCTTTCCTATTATTTTTCATGGATCTATCGATGGTAAAAATGCCGTACAAAAATATATGACCATAATGTACTCACTCTACCTGCACTTTTGAATTCTCACCAGTTGGACAGCTTACATATACGTCATATACTTAATTTTAAAAAATCACAGCAAAAAATGTAATTTTTGCATTTTACGTTTTTGCAGTGTTTATTAGTAGATAAATAATTTATTCCTTGTCAAAACTATGCACTAAACTGCAATTTGTTTGTTAGGTTACTGCCGCCAAAACTTGCCCCACCTGTAAAAAAGACTCACGAGCCGCGCCTGATGACCAGGTTGATTACTCTTAAATCGAAGTTTGCTGTCAATCACATATTATAAAATTACCATTTTTTGACCATATATGATTTAAACTGGACCTTGCAGTTTAAAATTGGTCCCTATAATAGGCCCAATTTAAATCGAAGAAATCCCAAAAATTATCATTTTATAATGTGGGATTGAAAGAAAAGTTTGAGTTAAGAATGATTTATCATAATGTACCATAGCATAACAAGTTATTATGACCAGGTTTGTTCGGGTTTGTGCTTTACACCCACAATAAGTAATGATTATGATTACTTTTATCTATTAAATTACCATTGCTATTTTCGTTAGAAATGATGGATTTATACAGCTTGTACAAATACTCAAACGTTTATTGATTTGAAGGGCTAATATTAGTATCGCTAAATATTATCTGTTATTAATAACATAGGCCAAAATATAAAGATTACTTTGTTTCTATTTATCTCTCTAGTTCATTCTAATCTTATATTTTATCTTATGTGCTAAAAAATTAATTTCACTAAAACAGACAGTGACCTGTAATCCATTAAAATAAATTTATTTATGTTTTTTCTCGCGTCCTAGCTTTTATACCAAATTTCATCTTTCTAGCTATTATTATAGTTTAGGCGTGACAGACATATTCCGTATTTGCTTTGATTGGAAATAGTTGATCACGCTTAACTCCAACTTTGCTTTCAATTCCATATTATAAAATTACCATTTTTGACATTTCTTCGTTTTAAACTGGACCTCGGTTTAAATCGACTTCGCCTAAGGGCCAATTTTAAACTGCAAGATCCAGTTTAAATCCTATATTGTAAAAAATAGATTTTAGAATGTGGGATCGACAGCAAAGTTCGATTTAAGAGTAATCAACCTGATTGTACGCGAAGGATGTCCTGTTCGCTTTCGCACTACTAAAAATGAAATGCGAATACAAAGGAAACAAAATAATTAAAAGTCCCTGATACTGTCAAAAAATATAAAATCGTGATCAGCAGATGAATCGTCTATTATGGTTTATGATCTTCCCCGTATTTATTTGATTTAAAGAGATGTTAATAAATCGGGTTTTAAAAAGTACTTAGATTTTTTATTATTATGAACCCTATCGAAGCCAACCACTCGTTCAATATAGGTTCAAATGATACCTGTGTCCAAAACAGGCTGGCTGGAACAGTGGCGTAGTCAGAATTTTAGTTGGGGGGGGGGGGGGGGGGCAAAAGGGTAGCGAAAGCTACGAACCAGCACCACAGGCAAATCGGCGAAGGCGATATTTTTTTTTTGTGCCACGCCCAAAAAACCCTTTTTTTGGACAATCAAAAAAAAATTACATATATTTAAAGAAACTTGTAGTGACTGTTTAAAGGTTGAAGACAATGACGTTTCGTAAACGGCAATAGAGTTCTGGACTTGCATTGTCTTTATTGGTTTTGAATCACTACGTTTCAACTGGTAATTGAAACTAGTGATTTTTCAGAATTGCCCTGTTTCTCAATATTTTCCAGCACCAGATTCACTGTCACTAATGTTGATACTAAAGCCAGAAGAAAATTTAAATTAAAAGTCCAAGCGTGAGACGAAGAATTGCAAAGTTACAATTAGACTTTTAGACCCGAGCTCCTAGGCAGCGGCATCGCCAGGGGGGGGGGGGGCAGGGTGGGCTCCGGCCCACCCTAGAAACATGAGTGTCCACCCTGGTGCCCCCCCAAAATTGATGGGTTGGTTTTGTAAGGGAATTTTCTCGGAGGAAGAGGGACTTGGCTATGAAAGTTTTGATGTTGTATGGTATTTTCAAGAAAACGACCTTTTTTTTTGTTGTAGACGTCACTTAGGACAAGAGGGAAGTTTTGTCTATCGCTGTTTATCGCGTTCTAGATCGGCGATCTTTTTTTTTTTTTTAGAAGTCACCTTTGATTATGGCAGTACCCACTCAAAAATCATCGGGCCCATTTATGCCCTCCCATTCCAAAAATCCTGGCGCCGCCGCTGCTCCTAGGCTCGCGGGGGGGGGGGGGGGGGCTGCACTCCGCCAGCCCTCCCCTAAATACGCCAATGAAAGAGATTTTTGACAGTAAATAACATGGAGGTTAACAACCAGACGAATACTAAGCACTCAAAGCTCAAACTTACGTAAATTTCATGCACTATACTGATTTATGCAGCGGCCAAGCTTTTGTGACGTCACGCGCTGAAATATGACATCTTTGAAGAGGCATATATCCGTTATTATCTGCGATAGAAGGGTGCGGTTTGGACTATTATTCTTAGTTTTTTTTTCTTTATTTTTTTAAACAAAGTTGTTTTTTTGGCGCACACCCCCTTTAAAATTCTTTAGAATAACAAATAAAACAATATCAATATTAAAAAAATACTAAACTTACCTTTAATATAAACATCAAAAATCACACATGAGCTATGTAAAAATGAAATAAACCAAATGTTCTGTTCTATACTGACTAACCGACTAACTAGCTAGACTCCAGATAACGAGACAACCAACTACGTGACATGCAGCCGGTAGCCTTCAGGTTCGGTGTTGTTAATCCTGAGCGAAAATTTTTGGTAACAAATGCCAATCAAAAAAGTAACATTTTCAGTTTAAACCTAACGTTTCAGGCGAGGTTTAATCACATCATCCCTATCGGAGGAGAGGGTTGTTATGCTTAAAGGTAATTTAAAAATGCAACGAAAACTAAACATTATTAAAGCGATAAATTAAAAAAAAAATGGTAAAATGCTGGGTGGAATTTATGGAACAGGAAGTTTTAAAAATAATTAATTAGGGCCGTAGAAAATATTTTGCAAATATGACAATGGACATAAAATATAAGACACTGGTATAAATTATGTGCCAAGCAGGAATCAGGCATTTTACTGTAGACATCCCTTAGATCCGAACATATTGGGCGCGTAGACAAAAGTTAAGATATATGGATCAAAAAATGCGTTTATAGGCAGGCAGGCCCGCGCCTAGCACTTTTGGCGCCCTTGTGCAAATTTAAAATAACGCCCCAAATTCGTTCAACGTTCATATGTGAGTACAGATACGGGTTAAGTTAGGTATTATTATCCACTATTGAATTGAACAATAATTTTAAAAAGTATATTCATAAATTTATTTTTATATTTTACAAGTACAAGCCATACAAGTATTTTCTCATTGAGATACATAACATAATTATAAACTTATAGAAAACAGAAATATATTCTAACAGTATTACAACTCAAAATTTTTGTATTTTAGTTTCAAATGTAATATATGATACAAAAGCACAAGAAATAAAAAAAATATTTAAAACATAAAAAATACTCGTTTATATATCACAGGACGAAACTGATCGACAAATAAAAACAAAACAATATATTATTTTAATAATGCAACATGTCACCTTTTTAAGGTTAATATCGAGGTATTAGGTATTGTTATTAATATTTTAGCTAAGTGAATTGAGCTTTTCGTGCTTTAATTTTTGCAAATTGTTTAATTAAATCTTCGGTGTCTAATTCTTTTAGCTGGTCCGATTCTATTGAAATGATAGCAAGATTACTTAGTCGGTTTTGCCCCATGGTCGATCTTAAATGCTACGTATTCGATCGAATAAATGCTATTATTGCGTACTCTCATTTGAAAAATATATTATTTTCGAGAAATTCGGTTCCCTCGTCTCCAAGAGAAAAAATAAAATAATAAACAAATAAAAAACAATGTAATAGCTAGCAATTCCTTACTGTTTTTTTTTATCATTATAAATTTTGTTTTGACAATGTTGTTTGTTCCTTTATCTTTTTTTTACTTTTGAGTTTTAAGGCTTTTCGGCGCCTTCGGCGCCTCGGCGCCGTCGTGCACCACACGACTTTGCCCTTATGTACGGCGCGGGCCTGTAGGCAGGGCTACTCCAGCTACTGCATGGTCATGTCTTGATGAATTCCACACAAGCCCTCTGCCAACATCTATGCGCTTTATAGGAAGCGTCTGTCAGCGTTCGGAACCGTACTATCAACATCGGCGTCATTGTTCTTATTTTTTTGAAAGAGAAAAGGAAACGATTTTTATTTCTAAAATGCTAGTAAAAACAAGAGTTAAATAATTATTGTTGTAAAATTGAAGACATTCAGGGGCGTATCCAGGAAAAAATTCTGGGGGGGCACAAACATAGCCAAAGACTAAAGGGTAATTTTTACTTGTTTTATTAATAAATAGTAGTTTTACAAAAAAAAAATAACAAAGGATCAGTGACGTAACCAGAAAATATGCTGGAGGGGGGGGGGGCTCAGTAAGCGTAAGTAGGACATTTTTTTCTGGAGAGAGGGACAGTCGGGACTACATGTATTTCATGATATTGCACCTAGTAAAGAAGGCAGAAAAGCGAAAAATTTTCGGGGCCACGCCCAAACTTCGGTTAAAATTCACCAAACTACTATTAAATTTCAAAAATTGAATTATTACCTCTCCCCCTCTGCATGGTTGGATTAAATTTGTTTTTGTAAATATTTTTTTTTTACTTTTTTTTTTGATATTTCTATGACTCTAACCACGCCAAAATTGATAATTTTTTCAGAAATCATGTATTTTAGGAGCGTGGATCTAAGAGCAGGTTTTGGTGCAAATACTTAGGTTTTGAAATATTCCTTCTTAAGTGCCGTTTAAGCCCGGCAGCCCCCCCCCCCCCTCCTAAATACGCCACTGCATGGGATATATAATAAGAAAATATTTTTTGTTAAAATTAGTGTACGAAAAACTTATATGCCATTGCCAACCCAACTCAATTAAATATCATAGGATGTAGAATACAAAAAACCGTTTTGTTAAAAGTACTTTATTACAATAAGCTGACAAAAAAACAGAAAACAGTATTAATTTTTAATTTATAGGGCAATATGCCTGGTTACGCCTGGGCTCTGAGGGGGGGGGGGACGTGCTTGAGTGCCCCCCCCCCCCCCCCGGATACGCCCTGAAAACATTATTTATTCATTTGATTGCTTTAATTGGATTCTATTATAACGCCAGGCGAAAGGCTAACAAAATAAAACGTAACTTCGTAGTAACACAATAAGGAAACATGTAGCTTTTTCGTTACAATTGTGACACCAAAACCAACAGTGATTACGTTTAAACAATGACTGAACTCAATATATAATTCGGGGAAGTCCCGCTTGCAATAATATTGATATATTGATAAAGTAATCTAGAGTTATGGCACATTTATACTCGTAAAAAAGCGCGGTTGTCATGTTTTAATAAAATTTTCTTGTTTGAATTTTTATAATTCCGGTATTTGGAAGACGTTCACGATGCGGATGCCGGCAGGATTTTAGAATCGTGATCTGATGCCCTAAATTACAGAATAGTTTTTAAAAAGATTGCCAGTGTTAAGTATTTGCAGGCAAAAATTTTTATATATAATATAAAGGTTAAGTATAATTTATTTGTCAAAAACTCTCAGCAGACACACCAGGCGCGGATCCAGGGGACGCAGTCGTCATCGTCGTCGTACCCCCTCAACAATACAAAATGGGTGTTTTTGTAAATTGTAGGGCCTGTGAATAGTCAGAATTTTTTTTAGAAGTCACTTTTGAGAGTAGGAGAATTTAAGAGCCGGGATACGCTCTTTTTTTTAGAAGTCTTTTTTTTTAGTCGCTCACCCCCTCAACAGAATCCTGAATCCGCCAGACCACAGACTACATTTTTTTTTAAATCAATGAAAATCTGTTAAATCCAGGTTTATGGAAAACAAGTCAGTGATTTAAATGACTTTAAAAAAATTAAATGACTTTAAAAAAAACTTTAAACCAAACCAAGCTTTTACTTACATAATTCCTAATTTAATTGCCATTGGATCTAAAATGTGTAAAACCGGAGAAATACCGAAATCAGGGGAAATATCTCGAATTATGACCGCCCATAGGAAGTGCAAGGGGCGCAGCTGCCTCCTTGGATCCTGAGATATAGGGCAGCAACAACCTATTTTTTAGAGGTCACTTTTGTAAAATTAGAAATGTATACAGGGTGTTACAAATTGGACATACCAGCATTGGAATCTCGGAAACCATACGAGTTAGAGAAACGGTTAAATGGGGGCAAAGTTGTGCAATTCGGTGCTGATTATAATGCCGCTTTAAAAATTTTCAAATTCCGAATACTTCCGATTTTATTCGAAAAAAACCGAAATTTTGCAAAATCGTTTTAATTTTTTCCTGAGCTCATTTGACTAGCTATTTAAAAATAAATGACACTTTGTCATTTCCACTTTTTCTCCTCTACAAAATGACGTTACTAAACTAAAGATCCGCCGTTTCGTCTCCGAGCGGCCATCACCAACTTTACTTTTTTAAATACGGACCTGGATTTTTTAACCGATTTTTAAACCCTCCTACCCTCAAAATGTAATGGCGATATTACTTTCTCAAAATGATGAATTGTTGTTGCTTATTTTTTTAAATTCATATGTTTTACACTTCTTGTCAGTCCGGTCCTGGCAAGATATTTCACCGCTGGATCTCTTTTTATGGGGGGCTTTAAAAAATGTTATTTATAAAAATGACGTAGATACCATGGAAGAACTCGAAGAACGCATAGAGGTTGCATTTGGTAGGATAAGAAGAAGATCGGTTGAAAGGGCTGTCGCCAGAATTGAAAGAAAAATCGATCGTTGTACTGAGCAAAACGGCAATCTCTTTGAACATTTAGAAAATTAGGATTTATAATTAGTAAATTTAGCATTAAGTATTAGAAAATTCTTATAAAATAAATTATATTACTTATGTATGAATGTTTTAAATAAAATAAAGTTTTTATTTAATATTGTGATTCGTTGCCAAGACCGGACTGACAAGAAGTGTAAATAATATGAATTTAAAAAAATAGGCAAGAACAATTTATCATTATGAGAAAGTAATATCGCCATTACATTTTGAGGGTAGGAGGGTTTAAAAAATCCAGGTCCGTATTTAAAAAAGTAAAGTTGGTGATGGCCGCTCGGAGACGAAACGCGAATCTTTAGTTTAGTAACGTCATTTTGCAGAGGAGTAAAAGTGATAATGACAAAGTGTCATTAATTTTTAAATAGCTTGTCAAATGAGCTCAGGAAAAAATAAAAACGATTTTACAAAATTTCGTTTTTTTTTTAATAAAATCGGAAGTATTCGAAATTTGAAAACTTTTAAAGCGGCATTATAATCAGCACCGAATTACACAACTTTGCCCCCATTTAACCGTTTCTCTAACTCCTATGGTTTCTGAGATTCCAATGCTGGTATGTCGAATTTGTAACACCCTGTCTACATAACTTGTTAGTAAAACACTTGAATTAATTTTTGTGGGTTTTTATTCAAATACTATTTTTATTGGGCTGTAAAAATAAATTTTAAATAAAACACCAAAGTTTTTCGAGCGTTTATATATTATTCTGTAATTAAGTAAAGAAAACCAATAGATTGTGACACTTAAATGGTAAATGTGCAACGAGAAAAATTCAGCCTACGGCGCTATGATAACATTATTATTGCACAGGCTGACAAAAATGTTAAACACTCCTGATTTAATGTAACCTATACTTTGACTCAACAATGATACAGGGTATCTTGTAAAGATTCTTTAAAAGTAATTGGGATAATAAATTTATGTAAAAAGATTGTGCTAGGTGTAGTGGGTATATGTCATATGTTTAACATCGAATAAAAATTAGACCAACGCCAGTGATTGCTTAGGCGTCGCGACGCCACAAATATGTTAGTCGATGGCAGGTATATAAAAGTATTATATTAGAAGAGTTAGTTAAAGTCTAAGAGATTCTTGTCATTTGCTTTAGTTTAAAACTAACACTCTTTGAGAGACAATCGATCAAATAGCAAATTTATTTTTAATGGCCCTATTTAGGAAAATATCGAACAAATAAATAAAACCTTCACTTTTAAAACCAATTAGACATTTCGTCTGTAAAACATCATCACCGCGGGTCAATTTTGTTAAATGATTTATTAAATTATTTCTTTACAGCAATATCTACTAATAAATTATACAAAATGGTTCGAAGTACCTCCTTTTGCGGGTTATTCTGCAAATGACAGCACAAGATGGGTAACTTTTGTTTCATGCCATATCTTTTTATATATCTTATAAAATATCCCCAAATAAATTTATCCAGTGGGGATTAAGTCTGGTGATCTTGCCAGTCACTGCTTATTACTACTGTTCTCGTCATCAGTATCCGATGAAAGTTGTTATTATTAATATAATAATTTAATAAATCATTTACCAAAATTGACCTGATGATAATATTTTATAAACGAAACGTCTAATTGAAGTTTCAAAAAATTATGATAAATTATTAAGAATTTACTTAATACTTATTTATTTTTCGACATTTCTTTAAATGGGATATTAAGAAATTTAACCCATATGAACCTACCGTCCTTTATAAAGGCCAATACACTTTGGCGCCAAAATTTTTAATTTAATTTTCCAAAACTAGATGTCGCTACGGGTATACTTTAAAAAGGACACCTAGATGTAGCCAATCCATGGGTCCCATATTTTTTTGCTACTTTTTTCCAACCTTTGAATAGAACTTAAAAGAAGAATTTTGATTTAAAAAAATTATAGTTTCAGGGCTATATGGGTTAATATGAAGAAGTTCAATTTGCGCGAAGAATAATAATCTCTTGGAATATAAAGAACTTTTGAAATATATCGCTTTCAAGGTACGTGCGCCATCGATTACCATTTTGAGGGCGTCGCGACGTCTGCAGAATCACTGCACAAAAATTAATTAGCTCCACTCGTTTTAAAGATATAATTGTTTCAGTGACATACCCTGTATATTAATTCGATGCAGGAGTTCGGAATTTTATCCATTAGGTATATACAGGATGGAATTTTTAACTGAAATAAATTCAGTATTAGAAAGCTTTATTTGCTGAAAAAATACAGAACTACGGCTGCGTTTATTTTTAGTCTGGCATAATTCTTTCGCGTCTTCATGACCCCAACCTTTTTTTTTGAAAATGTGTTAGCTCGTTGGTTACTTTTGCATGTCGGTAATGTAGACTCAATTTGTTTTATTGTAAATAGTGTTGAAAATCTTGCCCATTTTTTTCTTGACAAACCCCTAATCTAAAGTAAAATTCGTTCTCGACATTATGTATCATATCCAGTGTTATTTGGCCAATTTCGTGTATAAGTCGTTGCCTAAGTTTTTCTAAATTTTCTGGTTCTGTTACGTAAACTTTGGTTTTTAAGTGACCCCAAAGGTTTCTAGACTACTGAAATGCAAAAGTAAATAGTGGGCCGTATGCCCTTTTCAACGAGCTACCACAATACATACCTTTACACTTGAAAAAAAAGTTGGGGCGGTTTCTACCTCAAAAAGAGGGGTACATTTCATGAAGACACGAAAAAGTATGCGTAACTAAAAATCAACGCAGCCATAGTATTTTTTCAGCAAATAAAGAGGCTTTCTAATACTGAATTTATTCCAGTCTAAAAATACCACCTAACACAACTAATGTAGTTTACGTATTGAGGCACTGAGAGTATACATAAAATCAATGCCAACGAACATTATTTCATTATCATATCCAGAAGGTTAGTTCGGGGATTTAGTGTCTGTTTGAAGGTTGGAGACAATGATGTTTCTTGAATGATAGAAGAGTTTTGGACTTGCATTGTCTTTATTTGTTTTACATCACAACGTTTCAACTGGTAAGTATCTCCAGTCGTCTTCAGGTGAATACTGGTAATGTGGTGAATACAGTATTCACCTGAACACGACTGGAGATACTTACCAGTTGAAACGTTGTAATGTAAAAAAATAAAGACAATGCAAGTCCAAAACTCTTCTATCTCGGGGGAATTTACTAAGAGCGCTGCACACCAATTTTTTTACAAAATAGAAAATTTATACAATCAATAATTAAAGATCCTATCAATATAAATAATTATTATTTTAGTAACTAGTACAACACGTATTAATAACTTAATATTAGCAAATGGTTATGTTTAAATAAATTTCTTTTTTTATTGATTTCAATAAACTATACCTACTGACAAAGAGTCTATATGTATGTTTGTTTACAATACAATACAATACAATAATAACTAAAAGTAAATATAAATGTATATCATTTATTGGTAATAAAATTAGATTTCCATCATAGACGTTTTCCTATTAGGATATCAAAAACCTTAATGCCCGATTCCCATTTGGTAAGTCTGAGATATGTACATGGAACAACATTAGAACCAATTCTATCTTCAGGAAATTAAATCAAACTTGCAACAGCTGATCAAAACGTAGATAGTGTAGTAAAATTGCTGCAATTTTAGGAGGATGAGTGTCCTAGTGGGAAGAGGGCATAAAGAAGCATTGGTGTTTGTTCCAATATTTAAATCCTTTCGATATCGTAATAGAGAAACTATAATAGCGTATATATTTTTCTCTCATATAACGGGGTGCCCAACAAGTCGTCAATATAATGAAAACTCTTTAATAATTGATTTTTCAGAAAATGTTATTCTTCAAAAAAATACTTAAAAAAATACTTTTACCACTGAAACACTTGTTGCATACTTTTTGAACACCCTATTAAAAATGTTAAATACCAATTAATGATTTTACAATGGACAGGATGTAGGAGTTTGATCTGAATTATGTGAGTTAGAACAATACAACAATACAACTGTTTTGCCTAAATGAGGTTATGTTGAACGCTGCGTCAGTCAGTACGTAAACATTGTGCTTCATACTACTTGTGGTAACGTAGGGACGTCGCAGAGATTAACATACCTCACATACCAGGGAAACATCGTATTGGTGTCTCTATCTAGTTTATTTAAATCATCATAAACGTCCTCAAAATTGCGTAATCCTAATTTCTAATGTGACGATATGAGTACAATATATGGTTTTATTAAATTGTAATGAGTTCATTATATATCAGCCTGTGGTGATAAATTTATTGTATAATGTACATACATTATATTAATAATCATTATATTAGGAAAATGTATAATATTTATTGATATCATATGTACATATGAACTTATTTAGTGTATTTCTTGTGCTTTAATGTTAAATGTAACTTTAAAACCGCTTAAACCACAAGGTCATAACTTACAGCGGTTTTAAAACTGGGGTGAGATCCTACCCAATACATTACAGTCAACAAAAGACGGTAGGCCTACGCTAAATATATCCAATAATGCATAAGTAGGATATTACAATAATTTATAATACTATGCATAACTTTATACTAGAAATAAAGGCAAGGCACAATAATTATTATTACGTGAAGTTCAAATTCATGGTTGTATATTCTCAAAGCGTGTTAAATCAAATCTTACAGTATTTTAAGAACTAATCAATAAAGGCTTGGAAACCAGAAGCAATGAAATTGATAAAGCTCATGTAAGATTCTAAATTTATTAGAATATTAAAAATTATCTTTATAAAAAGTCTCATTATTATTTATTGATATTAAAGGTAAAGTAAAGAGTTTACTTAAGACATTGGGAATGTGAACAAATCAATCATGTGTAAGCCTGAATATAATAATAAAACATAATTATTTTTATAGTTATACGGATATTCCTCTCTTAAACTTACTGAATCAATATTATATACCAAATTTTGCAGTAAAGTTGTTTGTTTTTGACGTAAAAATGCTGATAAGATGAAGGATATATGGATTTAACGATTTTCTTTTTTAAGTCGCCAATTAATGACTGTAATTAGGTATCTATAACGTTGTAGAGTTCAGCCAGCAACAGCACTGTTAGGGAACTCCATAACCCAACTCCTTCATAATTAGAAGCCTAGACCACCAGGACCAAGCCAATCAATTCTTTCAATTTATAGTGATAATTATTAAGTTTTTGTAATACCCACAAAACTACTTGTCTTATCACTTTTAACCAGGTATATTTGCCACTAACAAGACAACCAAATCCCAAAAATCCTAATCCATCTTCCGTAAATTCTTTTTCTAAGCAGTCTTACTACTGCAAAGTTTAGTAGATAATATTAATTCAGGAGGTCAATATAACTAGTTATTCCTCTCCTTGGAAAGTACACCCATATTTTAGTTTTAAGCTTGAGGATTTAACATGATTGTTCTTATTTCCTCAACATCTTGATATACTTAAACTTTAACCCAGGGGAAACTCAGTAAATATCATTGGTTTGTTTGGTACCTACTCCTTTAGCTTTATTAGTTTCATTCTTGCTACTTATTTTCCATTTCTTTGCTTCTCGTTTCCGTTCGTATAGTTCCTGGAATTATTGTAAAATTAAGCTCAGCTTCCTTAATTAAAATCACTTCTACTAAAAACTTACACTAAAATCAAGGAATAATTTGTGAGCCAAAATAAGTTGTTTAGGCTAAACTAAAATCCGTCTAAGCAGCATCAAAACCACAAACCACATAATATACAACCAGTATATTGTTAATGGCATTTTACACGATTTGGGATCCATGTGGAGGACTAAACAGAGTTTGCGCAGTTCACAACAATTTGTGGCTCATGTAAATTGAACAGGGCAGGCTTAGAGGAAAATTAGAAATTACAAGGCACGTAAAAAGCACTATATCTACCATTATAGTTTATAAAAACACGTAACTTGTCCTAAATAGTTTTTTTGCAATAAACACCACACAACACTTTAAAATCCCATAAAAATAATTAACGATCCAGTTCTGCTCGCGTCGAGGCATCAGCTGATGCGATCCGTTCTTGGGATGTATTTAGTATAGGTAGTACTATAAACGAAGCTAAACTTTCCTAACTGACATAATTTTAAATCTTTTTAGTTTTACAGTTTTGGGAAAATTCTCAGTACATATAATTCTGTTTAGGCACAATACAGCACAGATATTTCCATAAATCTAATTAATAATCTGCAATGAACCTTTTCACTAAACTGTAATTTTCACCGAGAAAATAATTAAGCAAAATAGACTCCATGATAAAAACTTACGAGAACCTACTTAAGTACCCCAGTGATCATAACAAACTAGTCAGTCGACAGCGGCCGAGAGCGCCGTTATAGTGAAAAAATCCATTACTACAATTTTATATTTAAATTAATATATTATATACATTAAAATAAGCAGAGAAGTATTATTCAGAATAAGAGTTCATTGGATATTTGTAACAGCAGCAAATATTTACAAGTTTCTCACAGAAATTGTCTTTACAGGGTAATATTTATTTAAACTTAATTACATGTAAAAAAAAGTATGGACATTTATTTGGTAAGTGCTTAGAGATATCAAAAATGTTGGAATAAAACATAAAAATATACAGAACAATAAATAAATAAGATGATATAACACAAATAATGTGTTTACAATAATTCGTTTCATATTTTTTTTATTTTTTCGTATAAAGCGATGTTTTAGTTTAAAAATATTTACCTGTTTTTTATTTTAAATATACCGGTCGGGAATTGCGTTGTCCGTCTATATCCTAGTAATAAGTTAAAAGAATAAAAATATAAAGTATCGCAAAGCAAACAGAAATGGGTAGATGTTTCCCCCACGCCATCGCATCGGATATATTATTTGGGTTAACTACTGTCATATCTTTGATATTAATGCTGTTAAATCTAAATTTTAATCATTATTCATAATAATTTCAGTGGTAAGAATATTTATAACGATTTAATACATTAACGTTTAAGTTCTTCGCCAGTAGCAATTGGTAATACTTTTTCACAATGTGTACATGATGCCTCTATAGAAACCTGAGTATGTGCATATTTGCCTGTACCTGGTTTGTACCATGATTCTGACATTTTAATGTCACCATTTATTTGTTTTTTTGGATTTTTTTGCAAATATTCTCCTATATAATACAAACCTTTCTGCGCAGCACAGCTTTTATTATATTGTTCGTTTGTTTCTTGTTTATTATATACATCATATATTTTCTTATCTTTAGGTGTTCCAGGATCAATAAGTTGATAACTCCCATTTTTCCATGTAAATGGAATATCTTTTTGAACATCGTCAGAACAAGATTGTTTGTCAGAAAACGGATTATCTCCAGATACAGTAACAAATTTTAACTGCGTACCATCAGTAAAATCTACGCAAAATACCCCCATCATCATTTCTTCTTTTTCAGGATTCGTACCAAACTGAGGAAAAGATTTATTATGACTCTTATGGATTGATTGTGTTCTGCCCTTCTTACTATCAAATTGCTCGACTTTATTTTTAAGCTTATTAAGTTCGTTTCGTAAACCTGCAAGAACTTTTAAATGTTCATCTTCTTTTCCTACTTTTATCCTATTTTTATACGATGGGTATTGCTCTTCGCGCATGGGCTGATTACTTCTTCCTCCCTCTGCAAGTATCTGTGTTCCAGATATATCTCGAACATGAGGAGCTATATAAAGTGTTGGGTCAGATTCTATCTGCGTTATAGTTTTTTCTCTTAATTCACTTGGATCTTTTTGGATTTGTGATCCAACAGAATCAAAAAGACAATTGTTTTTACTAGTATCATCAAAAGACCAACCTTTATCGTTCCCAAAAGGTACATAATGACCAGTAGGGTTGTTTTCGTCAGCGGGAAAGTAACTAACTTTTATAGGATCACCTAAATATTGTCTTCCTATAATAATGACGTTGCCATTTTCTTCATAAATATGAATAGGTCTTTTTATTACATCGCTGAGAGCTTTAGCTTGCTCTTGTCCTGCTTGTCCACCTTCTTTAAAACCTATATTTATTTCAAGGCATTTTGTTCTTTCTTGTTTCTCTTTTGTATAATTTGAGTATGCTGATCTACCTACAGAATAAACATCGTTACATGTTTTTATGGTTGTACTAACAACTTGACTATACATCTCTTCTGATATTTGTTCAATTAGCTGATTGATAAGTTCATCAATATTTTTATTTGTAGATTTATCAGTATATTTTAACTTGTCATTAATTTTTTTACATAAAACTTTAGCATAATTATAAACTTCTGTCCAAGAAACATATTGGTCAATTGTTAGAGCTACCAATTGAACTTTCCAGTTATTGCAATGCTTGGTTAATCCTAAAATTACATCTTTAAAAATGTGTCTTACAGTTTCATAATTTATAGATTCTTTTATTTCCTTGTTTATATTTTGAATGTCTTCGTAAAGGCTATATTTTAATTTTTCTTGGTCTATATTTTCTCTTATAGCTTTCTCAACGTGTTTTCTAATTGTCACTTTTAAATCTGATATTAATGAACTAAGTGCTGGAGTAACAATTTTACTCATTATCACATTTTCTACAGTTCTACTGGCCACATTTTTGACAGTACCCATTGCCACTTGTTTCAGTGCTGACATACATGTTTCAAAACGTGTTAACTCTGTTAATTTACCTACTTCTTTTAACTCTCTAAATAAATCTGAACACTGTTTGATGTTTTCTCCTAAATATTTTAGATGTTGTAAGTTCTTAGTTTTATGTAAATCATCAATATATTTTAACTTTTCTACTTTACTCATGTTACTAAACTTAGCTATGATTTCCATTTTCTCAAACAAATCACCGATTCTGTCAAACTTTGTTGCTAAAAATTCACAAGCACGTTGTAAATAAGGACATTTGCGTAATGTTTCGGATATCCATCTGCACGCTTTTTTTGCTGCATTTAAAATTTTAGGGCATTGCAATGCTGCATTAATACCCATAGTAAGAAGCGACACACCATAACTGATGACTTTACCCTTTATATAAGCATCTTTATTAAATTTACCATTTCCATTTCGATTAATTAATTCAATTGCAATATCACAAATTCCTTCAGTAATCATTGTTCCACCGATTGCAGATGTTGCAGGCAAAGCAGGGGGAAAGCAAATTCCACTAGCAATTAATGCAATTCCTCCACCTATTTGTATCTGTGCTCCTGTAGCTATTTCTGGACAAACATCATGTACTTCTCTGAGAGCATAAGTTGTATTTGTACCAACAGCCGCTAGTTCAGATAGTTCCGAATTAGTTATGTTATTTTTAATTTTTTCTTCATTACTATTTTGTGGCTTGAAATTAGAGAAATAATTAGAAATACGACCACCTATAATAATACCATCTTTCTGTTCATCAATTTGCTCTGCCAAGCTCTCGGCATGGCTAATATTAAGGTTTAAAGCTTGCTGTTTTGAAATTGTATGCTTTATAAATAAATTTTCTTTTTTTATTGGGTCGTTAGGTAGCGTATTGACGAATGTATTTCGTAAATCTCGAACATCGTGCTGCTGAGAAAATCTCAAACTTGTAAAGTTTTTTATAAAGTTTTCAATTCCAACTTTTTGAATTGACGTAGCCATAATTCTTATATTCTCAAGAGTCATAGGACCACATGAAGAATAGTCGTTTTGTTCAGACATAGTATGAGCGATAAATTCGAAGTTGTTGTAATATTTTTTAAATTCTTCTATTATTTCGGCAATATTACTTTGAAAATCTCCTTTTGAATCTTTATATAAAACTGTGATACAATCTTGAATTTTTACAACACACATACTGATCCAATGAGTGCCACCGGTTTGAATTGATGTGCCACCTAGGTTGTAACAAATAAATACTGGTAACTTATCCCTAAGTTGATATTCGTTACAAAAAGTTTTTATTTGATCTTTGGTGAGTCTATTTTTAAACTGAACATTAATATTTATACCTAAAGGTTCTAAAACTACTTTACCGGCGTTATGCATATCTTCGTCGCTAAACCAATATGAGTTATCTTTTTTATTAATTTTATTACTGCTTTCGCTTTTTATAATATTTGCAAATTCTTCATCTTCAAAAAGGGTTTCTATGTAGTGTAGTTCTTTCTTAAAAGCTTCTTTCGCTTTTTTTAAATATTTCTTAGCATCTTCTTTATATCCTCTATCAGGTTTAACTGCTGAAATAAAAAAAACATCTCCTACAGCTTTTCTACATTTATCTAAAAACACTCTCCCTTTTTCAATTGCAATTTCAAAAAGTTTTATGTAAGCACTATATAATATTTCTGGATTTTTACTTATCGCAATAGCATGCTTTAAGGCATCTTCTGCTTTATCGAATTTTTCGTTTACAATAAAATGCTCTGCTTGTTGTATACTGTAGTATGGATTAAACTTAATTGATCCTCCGATTATATCATATACCTCAGATTCAAAAATTTTAAATTCTTTTTCTGGACTTTTATGAGCTAATTCTAATCCTGTAAAATTGTTTTTTTCTAACCAAAAAGCCCAAAACTCTTTTAAATCATTTAAAGCATATTGATACTCTCCTTCACCTTGATCATTTCGTTTTAAGTTGCTATACAAGGTGGAAAACAATTGAAACAAACTATCTTGAAAGTTAAGTTCGAGTACTTTAACTTCTTTAATTTGTTTGATTCTATCCTGCTCTTTTTGGTCCCGTACTCTTTTTATTTCTTCAAAGCTATCAGAATCAGTACCTATCTTTTCAACTTCACTTTTCTTGATAATTAGCTTAGCAGTACCATTATTACCCTGACGCGCTGTTCTACCAAAAGCCTGATCTTCTATTCTCTTGTTCAAAGGTAAAAAAGCAACACATACTTGTAACCCCCCATTACTTTCGAGTTCAGCAGAAGTCTTAAAATCTGTTCCTCTACCAGCTATATTAGTGGCTATAACTACTTCACCAGGATTTATCTCTTCTTCAGTAATGTGAGCATTTGCTTCATCAAAAAAAGTTTTGATAATTATATTATAATTTTTACTTTTTAATACATCCTCTATTGTTTTGGCATCTTTTATTGTCTCGCAGATAATTAAAGAAGATCGATCATTCTCAGCTTCAGATATAATATTATCTGCAACTTTTTCACTAAATACTTCATCGTCTACAACCTCACCATCTATTTCGATAAACTTTTTTTCTTTATAAGTTGGGATTCTTGCATAGCCCACATTATAAATCGAAGATAACAATTCCTGCTCTGCTTTAGAACCTAAAGTTCCTGTAAGGCCGAATATTTTATTACCATATTTATTAATGTAACCAAGATTAGAAATAAAACAACTAGTTAAACTTTCAGCAGTCAAATGTAAGTTATGTTTTAGTTGCAAAAATTGATGAAGACCATGCTGCCATATGGTATTTTTTAAAGTAATGCCTGTATTTGCATAATCCACCGGTTGAACTACTTGTTCTCCGTCTTTACTTCGAATAACGTATTGTTCGTCTTCATGATAATTAAACTTTGCATCAATAGCACTATTTATCCATCTATCCAATGAATTATCAGCATATTCCTGAATATGTGAAGGAATAATGTCAATTCTCGTTGGGTTAGATGCTTTAATATAATCTTTGATTTTTTGAATCATTGAATTTTGTAACTCGGTTTCAAATTGTTGGTATAATAGTTCTGCTTCTTCGCTATTCGATAATTCTTGTAACTGATGAACTTTTAGTTTTATTTCTTTTTGAATCTCTTGAATAATTTTCTCTTCAGCTTTATAAAGTTCTTGCCATATCTTTATATAAACATATTTTAAACTTTCCATACCAGGCAATGGTCCAGATAATTTAGCAATATGACTGGCATTATCAATAATCATACTATCCACTTCATCAAGAATAATACACTCAAATGGCCTACCGACACGTGTTTTAAGATCTAAAAATGAATCTTTTAAAAAATCAAATTGAAAATTACTGATACTTCCGTATACGATATCAAACGTATAACACTTCCTTTCGCCACTTTTAGAGTTTTCATCCAAGTTGTTTGTCGTAGCACTCAACCCTAATAAGTTATAAAAAAGTTTTTTAACTTTAATTCCATCAGATGCTAAAACAGGATTACTGGTAATCACATCTACAGTTGCACCTTGCAAAGCCTTAATCGCTGCAAGAATTGATACAATAGTCGTTTTTCCCTCACCTGTTTGAATTTGCGATAACTGGCCTTTATCTTTTGAGTGTAAAAATGTAAGTACTGATAAAATCTGAGTATCGCGAAGTTTGTGCCCTCCTGTCACGAGCTCATTAGCCCTATCCATTATAGCGAATGCTTCATAAATATCATAGTCGGTAAGTTGTCCTTTTTTAGAGACTGCCCATCGATTAATCTCCAAGGCATCCTTATTATCCCAGAACTTAGAAAAATCTTTAACTTTGTTATAACATTTCTTTAAATATTCAATATTTAGAATATCTGAATTTTCTACTATTATCTCTAATAATAACTGTTTAAATGGTTTGCCTGTATCAATCAGATTAGTATCTTTAGATATATATTTTGGTAAAACGCCAATAACATCTTTAATATCGTTAATATTAGAATCATTATAATTATTATCATTATCTTGCTTTCTTTCTTCTTGGGCTTTAAAGAAACTTTTTAACTTGTTGTACTCAAGATCTAATTTTGAACTGATTTCTTTAAGGTTTTCATCTAATTTTTCATCCACGGTAGATCTTGCAAGTGGCTCAAAAACCTTAGTAAATTTTTCCATTTGAGTTGGAAAATGTTTGACAATATTTAATTGTAGATTACCTTTTTGATTTTGAAATGATTCTATTTTTAGGTCTTTAGTTTTACTAAAAGCCTTCTCTTTGGCTCTTTCAATTTTTTTTATTATAGCAATATCAATTTCTTGTTCTTCCATTTTTGCAAACTCTTTTAAGAGAGTTTGATACATTTTAAAATTGTCTACTTCATCTAATAATGGAATATTGTTAATAAACTTTTTAATTGCATTTTTAAATTCTTTATCTCTCGATAATTGATCTATATCACTGGCGACAGTTTTATAGTAACCTTCCTTTACCAAATAAAATAACTGATCTTTTGAATTAACAGCTCCATTCCTGAGCCTTGCAAAAAATGAATTTTTAGGGTCAGCGAACCCTTCAATAAAATCCTTTTTTTTATCTGGTTTTAAGAAAACCATCATAGTTTCAAGAGTTTTTAAAAATAAAACATCTCGACTTTTTTGATCTCCTACCTTTTCAAATTCAGCATGTATTTTAAACTTAATATTTTTACCAAAATATTGTTCTAAAACGGTTTTTATGTTATCCGGTATTTTTTTACTTAAAAAGTCCTTATACAAGCAAACAGTTTGATCTGATAGTTTTATAATGCAGAAAGCAGCACCACTATTTTTTTCGTTATAACAAATAATAAAAATAATTTTTTCGTCTATTTTGTCGTCGTTATGTGATTCTAATCGTTCATTTAATCCGCTAACATCACAAACAATAAGTTGATCTTTATCGTATCCTTGCTGTTCAGCAATACGTTCTCCTAATTCAGTAATATCTTCAAGAGTTAAATTATCATCTTTTAAGAGCTTGTTACCAATATCACCTGCCTTAGTATGAGTTTTGCTTATTTGCACATTAATGTCTTTGTTATATTTGTTAATATTTTGAGCTAATCCTTTCTTCATTTTGAATGTTTATTTTTCGAAATAAGCTTAATTAATTTGTTCAAAATGGTAATTATGTTCTTCAGCTATATCAGGTTGACAACTCTCAGTAAATAAATGCTCATAATCATTGCTAATATTTATGTCTAAGTTATGTAATCCTACACTTAGGGTATGTTTAGTGATTTCTATTGATCGATTTACTTGATTAAGTTGCTCTTGAACACTTTCAATACAAGATAAAAATCGTTGATCGTTTTCACTTACTATTTTAAATTTTTCATGTGCATCAGAAAACGTACTTTTTGCTTCATTAAATTTAATATTAGCTAACTTATATTTATGTTGTTGTTCAAGCTTATGTGCTTCTTGCAATAACTTAGTCCCATTATGTTGTGATTTAATACCGTGATTAAATAATTCATTTCCTTCTATTTTTAAGGAGACAATAGTTTCATATTTTTTAAATCCCAAATTGTTAGAAAATATTTCTAAATTACTTCTAGACTCATTTAACACTCTTCTGAAAATTTCGTTTGCTTCTTCGGATCGGTCATTTTCTGTATCATTTTCCGCGGCCCAGGCTTCGTTCCATAAGGTATCAAGTTTCAGTAATTTATTTAAGATAGTTTGCGCTTTATCTTTATTAATATCATATATCGTCTTTTTTTTAACAACTTGGGATTTATTATAAGCTTCTTGATATTTATCGTGGGCTTCACTATATTGTCCTCGTCTAAATAAATTATCTCCCTCAGAATTTAAGTTTATTGCATCTATTTCAATTTGAGCTCTATCTCTATTAGCCCTATATTTATTATAGTTCGAGCTAATATGGGAATTATTATAAGCTTCCTGATATTTACTTTGAGCTTGATTGTATTGTCCTTGTTTAAATAAATTATCTCCCTGATAATTTAAGTTTATTGCATCTATTTCAAGTTGAGCTCTATCTCTATTAGCTTTATACTTATTATACTCTGTGCTAATCTTTGATTTATTATAAGCTTCCTGATATTTATTTTGGGCTTCTCTATATTTTCCTTCTTTAAAAAAATGATCTCCCTGATAATTTAAATTCAGTGAATCTATTTCATTTTGAGCGATATCTATATAGGTTTTATAATTATAACACTCAGTGCTAATCTGGGATTTATTGTAAGCTTCCTGATATTTACTTTTAGCTTCACTATATTTACCTTCTCTAAATAAATTATCTCCCTGATAATTCAAGTTTAACGCATCTATTTCAGTTTGAGCTCTATCTCCATTAGCTTTATATTTATTATAATTCGTGCTAATCTGAGATGTATTATAAGCTTCCTGATATTTACATTGAGCTTCACTATATTTTCCTTCTTTAAATAAATTATCTCCTTGAGAATTTAAGTTTAATGAATCTGCTTCAGTTTGAGCTCTATCTCTATTATCTTTATACTTATTATACTGTGTGCTAATCTTTGATTTATTATAAGCTTCCTGATATTTACATTGAGCTTCACTATATTTTCCTTCCTTAAATAAATTATCTCCTTGAGAATTTAAGTTTAATGAATCTGCTTCAGTTTGAGCTCTATCTCTATTAGCTTTATACTTATTATACTCTGTGCTAATCTTTGATTTATTGTAAGCTTCCCGATATTTACATTGAGCTTCACTATATTTTCCTTCTTTAAATAAATTATCTCCTTGAGAATTTAAGTTTAATGAATCTGCTTCAGTTTGTGCTCTATCTCTATTAGCTTTATATTTAATATACTCCGTGCTAATCTGGGATTTATTATAAGCTTCCTGATATTTACTTTGGGCTTCACTATATTTTCCTTCTCTAAATAAATTATCTCCCTGATAATTTAGGTTTAATGAATCTATTTCAGTTTGGGTTCTATCTCTATTAGTTATATATTTATTACACTCCTCGCTAATCTGAGATTTATTACAAGCTTCCTGATATTTATTGTGGGCATCACTATATTGACCTTGCCCAAATAAGTTATCTCCCTCAGAATTTAAGTTTATTGCATCTATTTCGGCTTGAGCTCTATCTCTATTAGCACTATATTTATTATATTCCTTGCTAATCCGGGATTTATTATAAGCCTCCTGATATTTACTTTGGGCTTCAATATAATTGCCTTGTCTAAATAAATTATCTCCCTGAGAATTTAGGTTTATTGCACCAAGTTCATCTATAGCTTTATGACTGTTATTTTTAAATGTTTGTTCATTGCTATACCCAGAAGTACATAATCGATAAGCATTATCACAATACTCATGAGCTGCAGTGTAATTTCCTTCCTGGAATAACTCCAAACCTTTAGTATTTAGTATTTCGGCAGCTTTATTTTTATCGTGACTTAGGCATTGCCCTGTGTTGTTATCAAAATATAAAGAGCTCCAGTCTAGCTGGTTTTGAACGGACTGCACTACTCTACCAGTTAAAAACCAAACTGTTCCAACTACAGGTATAAAATGTTGATCTTTTCTTGCTCCCCACCAGTATTTTATCTGCTGTACTCCACAACAAGGTTCTAATACTCCACTATCTCCGCTACCATTGTTACAAAAGTTAGATGGTCCTCTATATCCTTGTAATACATTCAACGCAATTTTTTTTGTTTTATTGGCATTATTAAATAAGCTTTGTAGATGACTTGGTAATGAGTTATAAAAATCCACTATATTAGTTTCATCTAAGTCTTTTTCATAAAAATAGTCTATATCCTTCATAAGGTTATCTTAATTATCCCAAATCGGATGTCAGAAAGTTTATTTATGTCATACACTACAATAGTCGAATAAATTTTCAGTTTGAAAATTTTGCATTATCTTGAATTTGAGTTATCGGTATTTCTAAATTGGTGTTCTTTAAACATCCTGGTTCTGTCCAGCTGCGACAATAAACGTTTCTTCTATTTACTTTTTATCTTGATCGACCCAAATAGAAATTTTTCGTCAAATATCATCGAGTCAGTTGGATGTCTAAAACATGATAAAATATAGTTTTGTTAAGAGCAGCAATAATAATAAATCGTACAAATTAAAAAAATACGGATGAATTTTAGCTGTGACTTTTGTTATGTGTTGTTAATATGAAATTAATTGTGTACATTTGTGCTGCTGACTACTAACGATTGCAAATTTAAAATATTTTAAAATTACAGTTGGGCCCGATTATAACGAGTACGACTTATAACGAGCGCCCGAATTTAACAAGAGATTTTCAGTGTTATGGCAAAATAATAGCGAGCTTGGCTATAAGCACTTCTTTTAGTACCAGCAAATTTTCTTGCCGGTATTCGGTTTGTATAAAATCTATAACAGGGCTGGGTAAATCACCAATGAAAATACTTGTAGCACTAAAAGCTCCTAGACTACAGGCCCATGTCCAAAAAATGGATGGGTCATATGAACCACCAGATGACGTATATAGGACGATATAAGAGCATAAAATAATAAGATTTAGCACTATGCCGTCACTTGTAAGCTGTCCAACTGAGTGCTGGTAAGAATTCAAAAGTGCTGGTATAGTGAGTACATTTTGGTCATATATTTTTATACGGCATTTTTACCATCGATAGATCCATGAAAAATAATAAGAAAGCGCGCAGTGCCGTAAAAAATGGTGCGCCACAAAGTCGGTAAATTTTTTTGATTTTCTGACAATTTCCAGGGTAAATTTGGTCATTTCATTCTGTACGGCATCAGTTTTATACTGTTTCAATACAGCTTCTAATCCATTATTCCGCAACGCCGTACAAAAATCATGCCGTACTTTTTCAAATCACCCCCCGGACGAAGGAGGGGGGTTTCAACCCTCGATTTTTTCCTCTTGTCGCATGATTTTTGTACGGCGTTGCGGAATAATGGATTAGAAGCTGTATTGAAACAGTATGAAATGACCAAATTTACCCTGGAAATTGTCAGAAAACCAAAAAAATTTACCGACTTTGTGGCGCACCATTTTTTTACGGCACTGCACGCTTTCTTATTATTTTTCATGGATCTATCGATGGTAAAAATGCCGTATAAAAATATATGACCAAAATGTACTCACTCTACCTGCACTTTTGAATTCTCACCAGCACTCAGTTGGACAGCTTACAAGTGACGGCATAGTGCTGAATCTTATTATTTTATGCTCTTATATCGTCCTATACAGGGTGTTGCAAGTTAAGTGCGCACTATTGCTAACTCTTTTATTATTATAGATATAAAGTCGATTAAATTAGCAAAGTAGTAACATTTTTTCTGCTGACGAAGATAGTAAAAACAAAAAAACAATTGAATACAGCATTTCCGATTAAACGAGAAAAATGCATGTTTTTTAAACGGAACGCCCTGTATATTTTTAACACAAATTAATGTTTGCAAATCGTCTACAGAATAAAAAAGTTATTATGCAATATTGGCCTAAAACTAAGAATAAATTATTGCTATATTTACTTTTTAGACAAGGTGGCTGTGCAAGAAACAAATTTTCTCTAGACCAACAATGCATGTTTTTACGATTAAACATACCCCTGTTTGAAAAATTGGCTTCATCGCTCCAAAAAATGTGCCTTAAAAAGTTAGGATTTCGCCTGCACATTTTAACAAACAATTGACAGAAATGTAGTCTCCTTTCAGAGTCCCCAGGTAATAATGTTTACACTGGTCGGTACTTATGGGGTACAACGTTATATTTTTTTAAAACTCTCCATATTGTAACTGAGCTTAAACCACTGTCCCTTGCCAAATATCTGGTTGAATTAATTTTGTATGCTTCAAAATATTTACTACATTTACTTCTACTTGTTCACTTATTATAAACTGGCGTTTAGTTCTAGCCTTTGCAAAGACTCCTTCGTTACTTCTAAATTTTCTATACAGCTTTAAAAAATACCTTCTGTTTGGATGATCACGTTCAGGATACATTTGGGAATATTGTTCCTGTACCTGGAAACTATTTTTTCTGCATACAAAATACGCTTCTACCATATCGCATTTTTCTAAATGTGTGAACACCATTTTGTAATATTTTTACCAAAAAATCTAAAATTACAGACCAGTTCAATCACTTACAATAACATAAATGCTTATTTTTTTTGACAGCAGAATAATCTACTGACGCACCGAATAAAGCTTTTGTTTCAAAAATGCACAGCCACCTTGTCTAAACAGTAAATATGGCAATAATTAGATTATTCTTAGTTTTAGGCCAATATTGCATATGAACTTTTTTATTCTGTAGACGATTTGAAACATTTGTGTCAAAAATATACAGGGTGTTCCGTTTACAAAAAATGCATTTTTCTCGTTTAATCGAAAATGCTGTATTTAATTGTTTTTTTTGTTTTTACTATCTTAATCAGCAGAAAAAATGTTACTACTTTGCGAATTTAACCGACTTTGTATCTATAATAATAAAAGAGTTAGCAATAGTGCGCACTTAACTTGGGACACCCTGTATACGTCACCTGGTGATTCATATCACCCATCCATTTTTTGGACATGGGCCTGTAGTCTATCCGACTTAAACGCGTTTGCCTCTTGAAGCTTGAAGCAAATTGACTGGGCTTAGAATTAATTACATTGTATCTATTCGAAATTTTAGTGTGAACAGGGTATAATTAGCTATTTTCTGCAAATAGATTATAGTAATTTGACAATTGTACGTTTATTTGAGCAGCATATTAAGACTAAGTTTTTACTTACTGTATTTTTATTTTTATATTGGAGACTGTATGTCTTATGTACAAAAAATACTCGTTGGATATTCGTTCCTTTATCAGTGGTTCCTACAAGGAGCTCCTATATCATTAGGCTTCCTATTCCTACATCTGCATTAACTAAGAACTCTATTTTTTATAATAGTAAAAAACTTTTTAATAATCTGCCTATAGAACTTAGAAGAGTTTCTAATTACAGGATATTTAGGAGTAGGGTAAAAAGCCTATTGGTTAAGAAGGCATATTATACGGTTGAGGAATATCTTATGGATAATCCAGTGTGATCAATACCATTGCCTGAATATTTATATTTTAAATTTTGTATCTGTATATTCACAGTTATTGTCTTAACTTGTTTTTTGATTGTGAGTGGGTTTTTGTTTTTATATATTTTATGTCCTTCCTGCGTTGACTGCTCATTATATTTTAAATGATTTTTATTTATTATTTATAAATTTTTATTTAGATACTAAGTTGTTGGCTTTGTCAATGGGATTGTACAAATCTTCGGACAATAAAGCATATTTGAGTTTGAGTTTGAGTTTTGAGTTTACTTGAACAAAAATGTTTTTTAAACAACTAGAATAATAACACAATAAAAACTTATTTATTTTCAGCTTGAGCAGTATTTTTACAACTAACATAATATGTTAATTATATTATAATTAAAATTTTTACGAGCTTAAAAGCTCTAAACCCAACGCTGCGCGCTATGAACAAATTTCTTAAAATTGGAACATAGGATTTACTTCAGTTTAAAAATATTAAAAGGCGCAACCTTAAGGCCCAATTTTCTAAAGTCGATTGAAACCGAGATAAACTTTTGACATTTTTTCGATTTAAATTGGGCCAATTTTGAATTGCAAGGGCCAGTTTAAATCCTATATTGTAAATAATGGTAATATTATAATGTGGGATCGATAGCAAAGTTCGATTTAAGAGTAATTAACCTGGTAATAATTTAATATATAAATATAACAAGTTATGACCAGGTTGGTCAATCTTAAATTGAACTTAGGTGTCAATACCACATATAAAACGTTCATTTTTGACGATCTATGATTTAAACTGGTAAAATTGGCCCTAAACAGTGTGTAACGTGTAACTTTTTATCTTTCATTTTTGAAATATACAATCATATACAGGGTGATTCACGTTGAGTGGCCTATTAGAAGATCTCCAAAACGAGTAAACTTATCTTTCTAAAAATTTGACAGCAGACATAATTGGCTTTGAGCTTTTAAAACATTATCTTTTGAGGTTTTTGTTACTTCCGGTTACACCGGAAGTTAATGCCAACTTTGCTATTTCAAATGGAACACCCTGTATATTTTAGCATTTTTGATTACCTTATTAAAATCTAAATTACTTTTGTTAATAATTTTCTATTTCTATCTATATATCTAGGATTTTTTTGCGTAAAAACGCTCTGAGAAGAAAGTTTAGTAACTCTGAAACTAATAAAGGTTAACATTTAAAATTTTGTAAGCTTTCAAGTAATACATTAAATTACTTAAGTTTCACGTTTTTTATACAGGGAGTTCTTAAAATTGGGCCAATGTTTCCATTTAAATAAATGTGCATAAGTCAATTTTTGCAAATGGAACACCCTATTTTTTAGCTTACTAATGTGTAGAGAATTAAATTTCCTATCTAAATGCCTAATGTGTTACAATCCACATTTTTAGTCGTTTTGGAATTATGAGCAAATTAAATAAAAAATCTTAAAATTTCTGTTTGTGTTAATGTGACATTATTTTTGAAAAGAAACTGACTGAGATTCTCGTTTGCCTTTGATCTGTTTGTTGCCAATTTGTAAAGTTGGCTTTGACCAAAATGATTTTAAAGTTGACACTTATCTTAGCCCTGTTTTCATATTCTTTTCAAAAATAATGTCTCATTAATACAAGACAAGCAGAAATTTTAAGATTTTTCATTTAAATTGCTCACAATTCCAAAACGACTAAAAATGTGGATTATAACATGTAAGGCATTTAGATAGGAAATTTAATTCTCTACAAGTTAGTAAGCTAAAAAATAGGGTGTTCCATTTGCAAAAATTGACTTATGCTCATTTATTTAAATGGAAACATTGGCACAATTTTAAGAACTCCCTGTATAAAAAACGTGAAACCTAAGTAATTTAAACTAAAGATCTATGTATTACTTAAAAGCTTACAAAATTTTAAATGTTTACCTTTATTAGTTTCAGAGTTACTAAACTTTCTTCTCGGAGCGTTTTTACACAAAAAATCCTTTTATAATTCATATCTCAAAAACGGTTAGAGATAGGAATCGATTTTTATTCACAAAAGTTATTTAGATTTTAATAAGGTAATCAAAAATGCTAAAATATACAGGGTGTTCCATTTGAAATAGCAAAGTTGGCATTAACTTCCGGTGTAACCGGAAGTAATTAAAACGTCAAAATATAATGTTTTAAAAGCTTAAAGCCAGTTATGTCTGCTATCAAATTTTTAGAAAGATAAGTTTACTCGTTTCCGAGATCTTCTAATAGGCCACTCAACGTGAATCACCCGGTATGCCATCTTAGGAATAATAATTATAAAATACTACAGCGTTTAAAATGTTAGCTCTGTAATGATACCTAATTGACTACATGTTTAATTAAATTTTACTGGTAATATTTGAGGACAGCCGATCGCCTGAAACTGATTTGGAAATATTTATCTTCGCCTCCGTTAATAGCACAAAATTCAATTATGAATAAATGTGTAATATCGTCATAAAAACATTTTTTGAGATCAATAATTACACCACCAAAAGAGGTGGCATTCTATTTTAAAATATAAAACCCTCAAAGTGTCAGTTAAAGTACAAAAATTTAAAAACAATTGTTATTAATCTGTCAGTTTTTGTTGTCAAATCGCTGTAAATATATTACCTGGCTAATTCTCAATCCTGTTTGTAAAACTAATTCGATTTTAGCATAATTCTGTTTATGAGTACCATCAGAAGATCCACAAGACCTGAAATTGACAATAACTTTACTGAATTTAATTCTACAACTCAACATTTTATTATACAATAATATTCTTTACAGTTATTTTGTATTAATAACGTCTTATAATAATTAGTAGTTAAAATTTTTGTAAATGTGTTGAATAAAATAAGTCCTATTGCTTTTAGGTTTTAAGGATTCTTTTTAATATACTTCTTTGTCAGATACATTTTTTTTTACAGGACAGGGGTGTGCCTAAGGAGGGGTAGGGTAATCAGAGTACCTGCTACCAGACGCGTAACTTGCATGAGTTTTTAGGTGTGTTTAAGCCCTAAAGGTGAACCTTTTAAAAAATACTGCGCAGGTGAAAAATTTCAAGTTCACGCATCTAACCTACTCAGCTTTTTAATATTTTTCAAAAATAAATTTATAGAGAAGTATTAGGTCTACAATTTAAAATTATTTTAAATTATACATGGTGTCCCAGCATGGTGTCAGGGCATATCAAACATACTTATTTTTAATTGAACACCCTGTATATTACATCCTTGCCTTCCCCTATAAAATTCTATGCATATTTTGTATATGTCATGTCTAAATTCAATTGTTATTGAGATATTAACGTTCAAAATATGGACTTTGACAGGCTGTAACATTGAAACGGTATCTACAACTTTTAGATAAAGGATACAAAAAAAGTGAGATAGAGAGATGAAAACCATTTATCTCTAAGATGTCAAAGTAGTAAACTGCCATATTTTAAACGTCAATATCTTAAAAACAATTGAATTTAAACAGCACAAGGCAATTACTGCCAAGCTCTGTTCGCCCCAAAACCTATATTGTTAAATTTGTCCCTTAAAGGAGTATTTGATTCTTTAAAAATATATAGAACGTTCTGGTAAAATTTAAAAAATTTAGTCCGTTTTTGACTACTCCTGAATAACCGTATATTTTACAAGAACTGGCGTCTGACAGAGCGGCCATCTTTTGCAAAATCTATGGTAATTTTTCGTAAACAAGGAGTAGGCCTTTCCAGCCTCTGATTTTTCTTTATGCAACCCGCTGTTAAAGAGTTGAAGTACCAAATATTAGCATATCTATCTAAATTAACAATTTAATTTAAACTTTTTATAGTTCTGTCCAAAGACCATAATACATAGGTACTGTATATCTATATGCATATATCGAGCTGATTATTATTGTGTTTGACATTTATTTGTTTAATTCTGAAAGATGTTTAATTATGTTCTTAATCCCTTGTAGAGGGTATAATTTGAAAATTTAATAAAATTCTGTCTATATACGTAGTGGTTAAGTGAGGAAGCTTTATTTATTATTATTATTATTATTATTATTATTATTATTATTATTATTATTATTATTATTTTTTTTTTTTTTTTTTTTTTTTTTTTGTTTATAGCGGCATAAACTGCTGTGGTCATTAGCCGCGTTATACTTATAAATTAAATTATTAACATAATTAACATAATTTCGACTACAGTTTCTTTAGTAATGTCGTGCTTTTCAAGAACTGGATAAGTTTATTATTATTATTATTATTATTATTATTATTATTATTATTATTATTATTATTATTATTATTATTATTATTAATTTTTAGTTAAATCGCACAAAAAGTAGTTACGAACATCATCCGTGATTCCAGTCAAAGTGTATTTATATCAGCTTAATGATGTTTCAGGAGTTACAGCCATCTTACCATCTCTTGCGAGCATGCTGCATGACGAACCGATTATATATCTATGAGTACATGGAGAGGGGGGAGGAGGGTTAAACAACCAACTCTTCTTAAACCGAAATTTAAATGTTGTCCACCTACCAACAACTTTAATTATAAATAATGTTTAAAGAAATCCTACACCGGTGGTCAATTCCTACCTACAGCCAGTGGCGGCGCCAGGATTTTTGGGATGGGTAGGCATAAGGGGGCCCGATGATTATCGAGGGGGCACTAAAATGAAAAGTAACTTCTAAAAAAAAATGGTCGCTGCCTCCTCCACGCTCTATAACGCCACAAGCAGGGGCACACAAAACTTCCCTCTTGTCTAAAGTGACGTTTAACAAAAAAAGGGTCATCGGTCTCTTGAAACCAAAACCAACAACACCACTCTTTTCTCATCAAAGCTTTCATAGCCAAGTCCTCCTTCCTCCCGGTCCATTAATTTTGGGTGGGCACCAAGGTGGACACTCATGCTTCTAGGGTGGGCCGGTGCCCACCCCAGGCCCTACACACCGATCATTATGACTTTCTCGGTGACATCATCTAGTGCATGTGGTGGTGTTGCATATTGCCAGCGCAGTAGTTATTTTGGGATTTCAAACATTTAGAATAATTAAAAGGCTGCGCGTAAATGCCTCTACACATAACAATGGGTCAGCCATAGCATGCCTGCAAGAAATGTTGGTACGTGTAACACTAACCAGCGGCGGCGCCAGGGTGGGCACTGGCCCACCCTAGAAACATGAGTGCCCACCCTGGTGCCCCCCCAAATTTGATGGATTCGGTTTTTTAATAGAATTTCCAGGGGACTTGGTTAGACAAGCCGTGTTATTTAATCATGACCTCTTTTTTTTGGACGTCACTTTAGGCAGCGAGAAGGTTTGGTTTCTTTCTCATTACTGCGTTATAAAGAGAGCGGGGGAGGCGGCGACCTTTTTTTTTTTTTTTTTTTTTTTTTCATTGAAAATTCAAAAAATAAAACATAGGCCCAAGCCGAATTTTTTTTACAAAATTGAGGCAATTGCTGGCTTTCCTGCGGTCTCCCACTAACATTATCCGATGTGACTTAAGTTAGAAACGGATTCAGAAACGATTCTACCAACGAGTTCCCAATATTGGGAGATATAATTGAAAAAATACGTTTTTCTTACATGTTGTATAGTCAGCTGGTCCAGACAATAAACATTTTTTGTGATAAACATACGGGAGTATGTTCTGAAAATTGGTCAGTCTACCAGGGGCTGCAGGGGTGGATAAATTATTAAAATTAATAATTTATAAAATAAGGCCCAAGAAAGAGTTAACGATTTGTGTAGATCGTTAGATCTTGATATGAGGTAAGAATCAATATTAACAAAGTTTTTATATACTAGAAACGGAAAAAGTCAGGGGCGGTGGGGGTGAAATTAATTCATTAAAGTTACTATTGCGAATAATAAATAGTAAACGAATTTGGTACACTACTAGATTTTGTCAAAAGATAAGGTTTATAACTAAAAAAGTTTTTATATATCAGAAACAGAAAAAGTCAGGGGCGGCGGGGGTGAAATTAATTTATTAAAGTTACTATTGGGAATAATAAATGGTAAACGAATTTAGTACAACACTAGATTTTGTCAAAAGATAAGGTTTATAACTAAAAAAGTTTTTATATATCAGAAACAGAAAAAGTCAGGGGCGGCGGGGGTGAAATTAATTTATTAAAGTTACTATTGGGAATAATAAATAGTAAACGAATTTGTTACACCACTAGATTTTGTCAAAAGATAGGGTTTATAACTAAAAAAGTTTTTATATATCAGAAACAGAAAAAGTCAGGGGCGGCGGGGGTGAAATTAATTTATTAAAGTTACTATTGGGAATAATAAATAGTAAACGAATTTGGTACACTACTAGATTTTGTCAAAAGATAAGGTTTATAACTAAAAAAGTTTTTATATATCAGAAACAGAAAAAGTCAGGGGCGGCGGGAGTGAAATTAATTTATTAAAGTTACTATTGGGAATAATAAATAGTAAACGAATTTGTTACACCACTAGATTTTGTCAAAACATAGGGTTTATAACTAAAAAAGTTTTTATATATCAGAAACAGAAAAAGTCAGGGGCGGCGGGGGTGAAATTAATTTATTAAAGTTACTATTAGAAATAATAAATGGTAAACGAATTTGTTACACCACTAGATTTTGTCAAAAGATAGGGTTTATAACTAAAAAAGTTTTTATATATCAGAAACAGAAAAAGTCAGGGGCGGCGGGGGTGAAATTAATTTATTAAAGTTACTATTGGGAATAATAAATAGTACACGAATTTGGTACACCACTAGATTTTGTCAAAAGATAGGGTTTATAACTAAAAAAGTTTTTATATATCAGAAACAGAAAAAGTCAGGGGCGGCGGGGGTGAAATTAATTTATTAAAGTTACTATTGGGAATAATAAATAGTAAACGAATTTGGTACACTACTAGATTTTGTCAAAAGATAAGGTTTATAACTAAAAAAGTTTTTATATATCAGAAACAGAAAAAGTCAGGGGCGGCGGGGGTGAAATTAATTTATTAAAGTTACTATCGGGAATAATAAATAGTAAACGAATTTGGTACACTACTAGATTTTGTCAAAAGATAAGGTTTATAACTAAAAAAGTTTTTATATATCAGAAACAGAAAAAGTCAGGGGCGGCGGGGGTGAAATTAATTTATTAAAGATACTATCGGGAATAATAAATAGTAAACGAATTTGGTACACTACTAGATTTTGTCAAAAGATAAGGTTTATAACTAAAAAAGTTTTTATATATCAAAAATAGAAAAAGTCAGGGGCGGCGGGGGTGAAATTAATTTATTAAAGTTACTATTGGGAATAATAAATAGTAAACGAATTTGGTACACTACTAGATTTTGTCAAAAGATAAGGTTTATAACTAAAAAAGTTTTTATATATCAAAAACAGAAAAAGTCAGGGGCGGCGGGAGTGAAATTAATTTATTAAAGTTACTATTGGGAATAATAAATAGTAAACGAATTTGTTACACCACTAGATTTTGTCAAAAGATAGGGTTTATAACTAAAAAAGTTTTTATATATCAAAAACAGAAAAAGTCAGGGGCGGCGGGGGTGAAATTAATTTATTAAAGTTACTATTAGAAATAATAAATGGTAAACGAATTTGTTACACCACTAGATTTTGTCAAAAAGATAAGGTTTATAACTAAAAAAGTTTTTATATATCAGAAACAGAAAAAGTCAGGGGCGGCGGGAGTGAAATTAATTTATTAAAGTTACTATTGGGAATTATAAATAGCAAACGAATTTGTTACACCACTAGATTTTGTCAAAAGATAGGGTTTATAACTAAAAAAGTTTTTATATATCAGAAACAGAAAAAGTCAGGGGCGGCGAGGGTGAAATTAATTTATTAAAGTTACTATTGGGAATAATAAATAGTAAACGAATTTGGTACACTACTAGATTTTGTCAAAAGATAAGGTTTATAACTAAAAAAGTTTTTATATATCAGAAACAGAAAAAGTCAGGGGCGGCGGGAGTGAAATTAATTTATTAAAGTTACTATTGGGAATAATAAATGGTAAACGAATTTGGTACACCACTAGATTTTGTCAAAAGATAAGGTTTATAACTAAAAAAGTTTTTATATATCAGAAACAGAAAAAGTCAGGGGCGGCGGGGGTGAAATTAATTTATTAAAGATACTATCGGGAATAATAAATAGTAAACGAATTTGGTACACTACTAGATTTTGTCAAAAGATAAGGTTTATAACTAAAAAAGTTTTTATATATCAAAAACAGAAAAAGTCAGGGGCGGCGGGGGTGAAATTAATTTATTAAAGTGACTATTAGGAATAATAAATGGTAAACGAATTTGTTACACCACTAGATTTTGTCAAAAGATAAGGTTTATATAAGGTTTATAACTAAAAAAGTTTTTATATATCAGAAACAGAAAAAGTCAGGGGCGGCGGGGGTGAAATTAATTTATTAAAGTTACTATTGGGAATAATAAATGGTAAACGAATTTGGTACACCACTAGATTTTGTCAAAAGATAAGGTTTATAACTAAAAAAGTTTTTATATATCAAAAACAGAAAAAGTCAGGGGCGGCGGGAGTGAAATTAATTTATTAAAGTTACTATTGGGAATTATAAATAGCAAACGAATTTGTTACACCACTAGATTTTGTCAAAAGATAAGGTTTATAACTAAAAAAGTTTTTATATATCAGAAACAGAAAAAGTCAGGGGCGGCGGGGGTGAAATTAATTTATTAAAGTTACTATTGGGAATAATAAATGGTAAACGAATTTAGTACACCACTAGATTTTGTCAAAAGATAAGGTTTATAACTAAAAAAGTTTTTATATATCAGAAACAGAAAAAGTCAGGGGCGGCGGGGGTGAAATTAATTTATTAAAGTTACTATTGGGAATAATAAATGGTAAACGAATTTGGTACACCACTAGATTTTGTCAAAAGATAAGGTTTATAACTAAAAAAGTTTTTATATATCAGAAACAGAAAAAGTCAGGGGCGGCGGGGGTGAAATTAATTTATTAAAGTTACTATTGGGAATAATAAATGGTAAACGAATTTGGTACACCACTAGATTTTGTCAAAAGATAAGGTTTATAACTAAAAAAGTTTTTATATATCAGAAACAGAAAAAGTCAGGGGCGGCGGGGGTGAAATTAATTTATTAAAGTTACTATTGGGAATAATAAATGGTAAACGAATTTGGTACACCACTAGATTTTGTCAAAAGATAAGGTTTATAACTAAAAAAGTTTTTATATATCAGAAACAGAAAAAGTCAGGGGCGGCGACGGTGAAATTAATTTATTAAAGTTACTATTGGGAATAATAAATGGTAAACGAATTTGGTACACCACTAGATTTTGTCAAAAGATAAGGTTTATAACTAAAAAAGTTTTTATATATCAGAAACAGAAAAAGTCAGGGGCGGCGGGGGTGAAATTAATTTATTAAAGTTACTATTGGGAATAATAAATGGTAAACGAATTTAGTACACCACTAGATTTTGTCAAAAGATAAGGTTTATAACTAAAAAAGTTTTTATATATCAGAAACAGAAAAAGTCAGGGGCGGCGGTGGTGAAATTAATTTATTAAAGTTACTATTGGGAATAATAAATGGTAAACGAATTTGGTACACCACTAGATTTTGTCAAAAGATAAGGTTTATAACTAAAAAAGTTTTTATATATCAGAAACCGAAAAAGTCAGGGGCGGCGGGGGTGAAATTAATTTATTAAAGTTACTATCGGGAATAATAAATGGTAAACGAATTTAGTACACCACTAGATTTTGTCAAAAGATAAGGTTTATAACTAAAAAAGTTTTTATATATCAGAAACCGAAAAAGTCAGGGGCGGCGGGGGTGAAATTAATTTATTAAAGTTACTATCGGGAATAATAAATGAATTTAATACATCACTAGATTTTGTCAAAAGATAAGGTTTATAACTAAAAAAGTTGGCAGAAACAGAAAAAGTCAGGGAGGGCGGGGATGAAATTTATTTATTAAAGTTACTATTGGGAATAATAAATAGTAAACGAATTTAGTACATCATTAGATTTTGTCAAAAGATAAGGTTTATAACTAAAAAAGTTTTTATATATCAGAAACGGAAAAAGTCAGGGGCGGCGGGGGTGAAATTAATTTATTAAAGTTACTATTGGGAATAATAAATAGTAAACGAATTTGGTACACCACTAGATTTTGTCAAAAGATAAAAATCATAACTAAAAAAGTTTTTATATATCAGAAACAGAAAAAGTCAGGGGCGGCGGGGGTGAAATTAATTTATTAAAGTTACTATTAGGAATAATAAATGGTAAACGAATTGGGTACACCACCAGATTTTGTCAAAATATAAGGTTTATAACTTAAAAAGTTTTTATATATCAGAAACGGAAAAAGTCAGGGGCGGCGGGGGTGAAATTAATTTATTAAAGTTACTATTGGGAATAATAAATAGTAAACGAATTTGGTACACCACTAGATTTTGTCAAAAGATAAGATTCATAACTAAAAAAGTTTTTATATATCAGAAACAGAAAAAGTCTGGGGCGGCGGGGGTGAAATTAATTTATTAAAGTTACTATTAGGAATAATAAATGGTAAACGAATTTGGTACACCACCAGATTTTGTCAAAAGATAAGGTTTATAACTAAAAAAGTTTTTATCTATCAGAAACGGAAAAAGTCAGGGGCGGCGGGGGTGAAATTAATTTATTAAAGTTACTATTGGGAATAATAAATAGTAAACGAATTTAGTACATCATTAGATTTTGTCAAAAGATAAGGTTTATAACTAAAAAAGTTTTTATATATCAGAAACAGAAAAAGTCAGGGGCGGCGGGAGTGAAATTAATTTATTAAAGTTACTATTGGGAATAATAAATAGTAAACGAATTTAGTACATCATTAGATTTTGTCAAAAGATAAGGTTTATAACTAAAAAAGTTTTTACATATCAGAAACAGAAAAAGTCAGGGAGGGCGGGGGTGAAATTATTTTATTAAAGTTACTATTGGGAATAATAAAAAGTAAACGAATTTAGTACACCACTAGATTTTGCCAAAAGATGCGGTTAATAAAAAATGTTTTTATTTATTAGAAACAGAAAAAATCAGGGCGGCGGGGGTGAAATTAATTTATTAGGGTTACTATTGGAAATTGCTAAAGTGAAAAGGCCTTTTAGACGTAAAAATATCTTGCGAGATTTTCCATCTCGTAAAACACTAGTTTTCACCCCTTAAAATATTTTTTTTCGAAACCATATCCGCAATTATGGCAATACATATTTTGTAATCGGAATACATAAAGCTTGTGTTTGCAGGAAGCCAAAAATGTTGTTTCAGGAGTTATACTTTTTAGCTTTTAGTTTAAAGATTGAATATCGTGCTTGCAAAAAGTTTAAAATACCTGCCTATATTCTAAGATGCTAGACACGCCCCTAGTAGATGTTGTAAGTCTCAAGTTTCTTGGTATTATAAATCCTGGTAAATCTTGTCGATCCCAAAATTGTAATATTAAATTTAAAAAGCAAGCACATTTTTTCAATTAAAGTTCTTAAAATTCATAAGAATAGCATATAAAACAACATAAATACTCAAAAAATTCTATACTTACCTTTAATATACACACCAAAAATTATAAAACACATGAACTATGTAAAAATGAAATAAACCAAATGTTCTGTTCTATACTAGTTACCGACTAGCTAGCCAGACTCCAGACAACCGACGCCGACGAACCGACCGTAGTCAGTCACGTAGACTTGCAGCCGGTAACCTTCAGGTTCGGTGTTGTTAATTCTAACCGAAAATTTGTGTAACAAAAATCCATCAAAAAAAGTAACATCTTCAGTTTAAACTTAACATTTCAGGCGAAGTTTTAAAATCGAAGTTACATCCCATAATTTATTGAGTCACTTCATCACAATTAGGGTTGCCACTTTTAAAGATCAGTTGACCCGGAGATTTATGACCAAAAAAAAAATTAAAAGGACTTAGTAGGTGTCTTTTTTTATTTTTATATAATAATTGCATGGGTATGTCTAATTTGCGGACCAATATTTAAATCGTGCCACACGCTAGACAAATTGAGCCAACTCATCCAAAATTGGTATGGATAATCCAAGTCAACATACCTACTTGATAGTATCATCAAATCCGGCCTAGTATCATACTAGGTAGTACTTTACTCTAGTACTTTTTTGAAAAAATCGTGCCACACGCTAGACGAATTGAGCCAGCTCATCCAAAATTGGTGTGGATAATATGAGTTAACATACCTACCTGATAGTATCATCAAATCCGGCCTAGTATCATACTAGGTAGTACTTTACTCTAGTACTTTTTTAAAAAAATCGTGCCACACGCTAGACGAATTGAGCCAGCTCATCCAAAATTGGTATGGATAATATGAGTCAACATACCTACTTGATAGTATCATCAAATCCGGCCTAGTATCATACTAGGTAGTACTTTACTCTAGTACTTTTTAAAAAAAATCGTGCCACACGCTAGACGAATTGAGCCAGCTCATCCAAAACTGGTATGGATAATCCGAGTCAACATACCTAGTTGATAGTATCATCAAATCCGGCCTAGTATCATACTAGGCAGTACTTTACTCTAGTACTTTCTTTAAAAAATCGTGCCACACGCTAGACGAATTGAGCCAGCTCATCCAAAACTGGTATGGATAATCCAAGTCAACATACCTACTTGATAGTATTATCAAATCCGGCCTAGTATCATACTAGGTAATACTTTACTCTAGTACTTTTTAAAAAAAATCGTGCCACACGCTAGACGAATTGAGCCAACTCATCCAAAATTGGTATGGATAATCCAAGTCAACATACCTACTTGATAGTATCATCAAATCCGGCCTAGTATCATACTAGGTAGTACTTTACTCTAGTACTTTTTTGAAAAAATCGTGCCACACGCTAGACGAATTGAGCCAGCTCATCCAAAATTGGTATGGATAATATGAGTCAACATACCTACCTGATAGTATCATCAAATCCGGCCTAGTATCATACTAGGTAGTACTTTACTCTAGTACTTTTTAAAAAAATCGTGCCACACGCTAGACGAATTGAGCCAGCTCATCCAAAACTGGTATGGATAATATGAGTCAACATACCTACCTGATAGTATCATCAAATCCGGCCTAGTATCATACTAGGTAATACTTTACTCTAGTACTTTTTAAAAAAAATCGTGCCACACGCTAGACGAATTGAGCCAGCTTATCCAAAATTGGTATGGATAATCCGAGTCAAGATACCTACTTGATAGTATCACCAAATCCGGCCTAGTATCATACTAGGCAATACTTTACTCTAGTACTTTTAAAAAAAAATCGTGCCACACGCTAGACGAATTGAGCCAACTCATCCAAAATTGGTATGGATAATCCAAGTCAACATACCTACTTGATAGTATCATCAAATCCGGCATAGTATGACACTAGGCCAGATTTGGTGATACTATTAAGTAGGTATCTTGACTCGGATTATCCATACCAGTTTTGGATGAGCTGGCTCAATTCGTCTAGCGTGTGGCACGATTTTTTTAAGAAAGTACTAGAGTAAAGTACTGCCTAGTATGATACTAGGCCGGATTTGATGATACTATCAAGTAGGTATGTTGACTCGGATTATCCATACCAGTTTTGGATGAGCTGGCTCAATTTGTCTAGCGTGTGGCACGATTTTTTTAAGAAAGTACTAGAGTAAAGTACTGCCTAGTATGATACTAGGCCGGATTTGATGATACTATCAAGTAGGTATGTTGACTCGGATTATCCATACCAATTTTGGATAAGCTGGCTCAATTCGTCTAGCGTGTGGCACGATTTTTTCAAAAAAGTACTAGAGTAAAGTACTACCTAGTATAATACTAGGCCGGATTTGATGATACTATCAAGTAGGTATGTTGACTCGGATTATCCATACCAGTTTTGGATGAGCTGGCTCAATTCGTCTAGCGTGTGGCACGATTTTTTTAAGAAAGTACTAGAGTAAAGTACTGCCTAGTATGATACTAGGCCGGATTTGATGATACTATCAAGTAGGTATGTTGACTCGGATTATCCATACCAGTTTTGGATGAGCTGGCTCAATTCGTCTAGCGTGTGGCACGATTTAAATATTGGTCCGCAAATTAGACATACCCTAATTGCATGGCTGTATTCATTACTTCAACTTTTAAAAATATTTTTAAATTTAAAGCTATATATTTGGTATTCTTTTTGTTCACCTTTCCCTAAATATTGAGCAAATTCTTGACAGGTCATATTAAAATTTACTTTAGTGCATAATTCTGTCTTTACCAAAGCTACTCTCATTCGGTTACGTTCATCAGTCCACAGATTAAGCATTAATGAGAATATCCTTTCTGGATAAGCGTTGCTTATGGGAATTGACAGAATTTTGCTTACAATTTTGAACAATTGAGGCATATCTACATTTTGAAATATCTAACACCATATTTTATCTATGTCGGTTTTCAAAGTCACAAAATATTTAAAAGGAGAGTTTTCAAAATTATAATACGGATTTAAGTAATCCAATGTCCTTTGGTAAACTAAACAAGCTTCTTTTACAAATGTATGTTTTTCAGATGATGTAAGGTATTTTAAAGCCGATGTTATTTTGCTTCCGAAGAATTGATCTTTTAACCGCTGTTTAAATTTTCGACATCAAAAGATAGTACTTTTTTAGGCATTTCTACCAGCATTATAAATTACATAGCAGTTACAGTTAGCTTTCACAATTACTTTATTTTCATTGATTAGTTTTTGATAGATTGAGTTATGAATGCCGTAGTTTACTGACGCGCTGTATGCACTTATGTCAGCCACTCTTAGTGAGCACATTTCTAAAGTCTTTAAGGATAGATTTAGTATATTTATAAGAAGAGTACCTATAACTGATGACATGACCTCGGCCTTTGTTGTTATGCGGTTGCTAAGAGTTTAACTTTTTCCTAGCATATTATATGTATATAGAAAAAAATATTTTTCGTGAATGAGGTTTAATCCGGAGAATGTAATTAGTAAACCGGAGCCCGGAGACCCCGTATCAATACCCGGAGTCTCCGGGTAAAACCTGGAGAGGTGGCAACCCTAATCACAATCGGGAGAGAGGGTTGTTATGCTATAAAAGGTAATTTAAAAATGCCACGAAGACTAAACATTATTATACCTATTATAAACGATAAATTTTAAAAAAGATGGTAAAATGCTGGGTGGAATTTATGGAACAGGAAGTTCAAAATCTAAATAATAATTAATTAGGACCGTAGAAAACATTTTGCAAATGTGACAATGCACATAAAATATAAGACACTGGTATAAATTATGTGCCAAGCAGGAATCAGACATTTTACCAGAGACAAATTACCCTTAGATCCGAACACAACGCGCGTAGCGTAGACAAAAGTTAAGATATATGTATATGGATCAAAAAATGCGTTTTTCTACGATCGTTCAAAAAATGTCATTTTGTGTATACATTTCTAATGACAAAAGGTTTGTATACTATGCAATAAAGTACTTTTTGCCCTAGTGCAACAAAGTAAATTGCCTAGGAAACGAATGAAAAGTTAAAACGAGAATCACAAAACAATATGGCGGAATGACGGCCGTCTTCCTTCCAAACAATTAAAGTCAAAGGTATCTATGATCCATTGTTAAATTTGAATTACAACTTTTGCACACAAAGGAGAGGTAATACAGAGCAATTTTAAACTTTTTTGTTAAATAAGAAAGCGATCATAGAAAAAAAAAAGCATGTAACATGTGCAAAAAGTGTGTTTATTGCACATTATTCACCTCGACTACGTCTCGGTGAATAACTGCTATGCCGTATGCAATGAACATACACTTTTTGCACTAGTTGCCTAAATAACCATTATAGGCAGGGCTACTGCATGGTCACATCGTCATATCTTATCGAATTCCACACAAGCCCTCTGCCAACATCTATTGGCTTTATAGGAAGCGTCTGCAACTGTCAGCGTACGGTACCGTACTATCGACATCGACGTCATTGTTCTTATTTTTTGAAAAGAGAAATGATTTTTACTCATAAAATGCCAGTAAAAACAAGAGTTAAATAATTATCGTTGTAAAATTGAAGACATTATTTATTGATTTGCTTGCTTTAATTGAATTATATTTAAACGCCAGGTAAAAGGCTAACAAAACAAACAGTAACACAATAAGAAAAATGTAACTGTTTCGTTACATTTGTGACACCACAACCAACACTGACTATGTTTAAACAACGAACGAACTAAATATATAATTCGGGGAAGTCCCGCTTGTAATAATATTGCGAATATGATAATCAAGTAATCTACAGTTCTGGCACATTATACTCGTAAAAAAGCGCGGTCGTCATGTTTAAATAAAAATTTTATATTTGAATCTTTATAATTCCGGTATTTGTAAGACGTTCACGATGCGGATGCCGCCAGGATTTTAGAATTCGGGACCGGGTGCCCTAAATTATACTATAGTTTTTTAAAAGATTGCCAGTGTTAAGTATTTGCAGGCACAATAACTAGGGTTTCCAACCCTCCAGGTTTGGTTTGGAGGCTCCAGGTCGAAACCCTTTAACTCCAGGGTATCGGGGAGAAGGGGGAGACGTGTAGATTACCATTTTTTCTAGAAGTCACCTATGATTGGGAAGGACCATGAAAATGTGGGCGACCTTTTTTTTTTTAGAAAAATCACTTTTGATTGGAGCAAAAAATAAAACTCCAGGTCAACAACTTTAAAAAGTTGACAACCCTAACAATAACTTATATCTGTTAAATCCCGATTTATGGAAAACACTGTCGGAACGAGTTAATTCACAGGAATTAAGTCAAGTGATTTAGTAAGTGAATTAAATTACTTTAAACCAAATTAAACTTTTACCTATACAACTTTTAATTTAATTGCTATTAGACCTGAAATCTGACTACTGTGTAAAATCGGAGAAATACCAAAATCAGGGGAAGTATCTCGACTTATGGGCGCCCACAGGGAGGGCAAGGGGCACATTTGCTTTCTTGGATCCTGATATACAGTGTGTCCAAAAAAGTATGCAACATATGTAAAAGTTTTTTATTACCGATTTCTCAGAAAAATTTTTTCTTGATAAAAGTTGGTGCATGCCTTGAAACTATAAATGCATATTTCACATTTGACCTGCGGCTAATAGTAAGGGAGCAAATGCCATTTTTTCGAAATTGCATTAAGAGTAAAGTACCTTAGTTATTAGAAATACAGCCAAATTTTAAATGGAAATGTTATTGCAAATTAAAAACATAGCTCAAATACGACATTTGAGTTACATATCTCAATTTTTATTTTATTTTTTCTAATCTCTAATTTCCCCTAAACGGTACGCCTCTGGTCGATTTTTCGTTTACGCAATTGTAATATATTTATCAAATAACTTAAACGTGGGTTTATAATAAAAATGCATTAAGTAGTTGCAAACTTTTAAAAACTTTTTAATGAACCGGGTCGGTTTGGATATAAGCGTGTTGCACGCCTACTTAAACACATTTTAGCCAACTTCTGTTCGAAACTAAATTATAATAAAATTCAACCCTTTTCATAGTACTGGAAATAATAATACTTTTTTGGACACACTGTATACGGGAGCAACAACCTATTTTCTATAGTCACTTTTGGAAAATTTATTATGTTGCTTCAGGAGCCATATTTTTTTTAGAAACGGCGAAGGAGACTTTTTTTTAGAAGTCACTTTTGATGGGAAAATTTTACGGTTTTTTGGATGCAAAATTGATGAAATTCTCTATGGGCATCCATGACTATACTAATACATACTATGTTTACTATTTATAAACAATCCAACAGTGATAAAACGGCCCTAGTAGTGTGAAAATAAATTGTTACGAAAAAAGCGTTTATAGTATGTGTAAAGCATATTATTATGAAAGGCTGAAGAATTTTGGACTTGCATTGTCTTTATTTGTTTTGAATCAAAACATTTCAACAGAAAAAACAAAATTCCAAATGCAATCGTTGACAGGTGTCATTAAATAGAGTCGAGTTTTCCCGTCAGAATACAATGTCATTTCTTCATCTAGCCACTCAGCGCATGGTGTTTCAGCAGATAATCGCAACAGTGGTCGACGTCCAAGGTATGTTCCGCATGCCCACTGGTCCAGGGCTCGATCGATCGGGCTAATCGCGTCCTTTGTACATCGGAAAAACGAAATGTCATCTCCTACTTTGGTTCTTCAACCACTTACCGCACAATATGTTACAGACATTATTCAAGGTATAAAACTACACAACGCACTGTAATTAGACGAGCTGTATAATATCAACAAGAGGTACCCTGTAATTCTCAGCGAGAGCCCGGATCAAGCAGTGTAGCTCACTGATCGAATATCGCCTGCCAGAAAAGGCTGACGGTAACGCGGGGCATGAAACGGTCGATTTCGTTTAAAGTAATAGACATTTTATTTTCAAAACATGACGCCATAATGATCCGGTTGTATAATTACGGCTTAAGCTTAGTTAAGCGTTGAATCAAGCTCAAACTTTATTTTGACAACCGACAAGAATGTAAAGTGGATGTCAAAATGAAGTTTGAGCTTGGTTCAACGCTGAACTAAGATTAATGCCTCCGTCTATATTTTATGTCCACTAACTTTGCGAGTATTTTCTTATGTCACAAAATTACACTATCCTTAATTTAGATATAATTTTTTCGATGTTCGAAATGACGATTACCAAAATACTAATTAAAAATTGAAAATAAAATAAACAAAATTGTTTACATACTAAAATTTATTGTTACATAATTAATTATTATAAACTAAACAGTACCTAGAAGAATAGTCCATATTCTCTTATAATTTAGTAAAAAAAAAATACTTACACAAAGCTGATTGAGTTTATTTTAATGCAATATACCTCTTGTTCTGAACAAATCGATGCTTGAAAAGAAAAATGCGTAACACATCGAGTTCTAACGAAGAAAATTCTGTGGTAAATAATATCACCAGTGTTAAGACAACACAAATTTATATGATTAATATTTTTTGCAAAGCCTTTTGGAAGAGAGGAGCGTTAGTCATTTCTATTTTCAAGCGTTTAAATAAATATTCGCAAGTAGATCGCAATAAAAGAGATTACGTAGTTCTGCACAAGCAAACTACAAATATTAAATTGCACAAATTGCAGACAAATATTATTATTGGAGCTATTTTTTTTTAATACTACTAGTAGGTGGTTTAAGAAAAATCCATTATTAATTTTTTTTTATCACATTTTAACCTAAGTTAAACCTTAATAATGATTGTAAGAAGTGAGTTACCTACTTGGCTGTTTGGACATTCCAATGTAATTCAATTCTTTAAAATGGTCTTGGGTGATTGTAGATACTTCAATGTAAATAAAATTTTATTGCATTACTGTATCTGTCGAATAGCAGGCTGTAACATAACATTTTGGTCTTCTATCTCAAGGTATTATTATTATGCTCCTCTATAACTGAGCTTTTTTGCAAACACTTTCACCAATTATTTTAAACGCAAAGAAGAGTATTTACTCCTGAATGGGAAATAAATATTGTGTTGGTGGATTGGGAAATTTTTGCGTTTACAAAGTAGAGAAGTTTATTTGCAAAAATTGCCTAGTATTTACTCTTAAAAGTTGTAAAATTCAGGCGATAAAAATATTACCCCCTTCGGAGTCTTCTTGGAGGTAATTAAACTAGTCAAAACGATTTATTGAAGTATTGTCTAACATTTAAAAAAATTATTTAAATAGGTATCACCTGTAAAATTTAATTATTCCATTTATATCACATTAATTGTTATTTTCCACCAAAATCAATCGATATTATTAAAAATTTCGTCGCACTAACGCTATATAAAAATTTCAATTATGTCATTCTAAAAAAAAAATAATTAATTTTCTTCAATTACTATCATAATACGATAATACTGCGATATATAAACAGAATGGCATATTATCCAAAACGTATTTTGATCCTTAGCCAATGTTTCTGAAATTTTAGTGTAAAGTTTTCACAGAATATATAACAAAAATACACAGTACTTTCAATCAAGTTTGACATACTCATAAAAATTCAGTCTCTGCAGTTACTAGTTGCTCAATAATTTTGGAGATAAAAAAGGCTTCTCTTAACCTCCTAAAAAAAGTATGTCTATGGAAAAATTTATAAATACTACCCATTATTTTTCTAGAAAGTTTGGAGAGAAAATATATTTTACCTTAAAAAATGGACAACAGTCCCATACATTAATGATGTTCAAATTTCAATTTTATAACAGAAATATAGTAAAAAAAACAACTCTTATGCACTGATGACATGTAAGTGATAACTGATAAAACATCTTTAATTTGACCTGAAACAATAAATTTGGGGAACCGAAATATGTTCAACGATTATGAATTTCTTCCTCCTTCCTAGAGTTTTTTTGCATTATTTTTAAAAGAAAAGGAAATTTTAATCAATTTTTACTGACTGCTCCCCCTTAAGAATATTCTAAAGGCTCTGCACATCATTTTTGTTAAAAATAACTACGAGCCTAAATTCGTTCTGTACAGTGTCCAAAATATGAATTTAAATTGAAAAAAAGTGAAATTTGGAAAATTAGTATTTATCTTTTCCTTACTCCATTTAAAGAGAAATTATAAAATAAATGTTTGTTCCCTACAGAATGGCATTATCAGTTTTTGAATCCGAAGTTTTCGGCGCATTATCAACTCGTATTTTCAAAATACGGGCCTAGATGTTTTCCTTCGGAATTCGAAAGAACTCGCTATTCTATTAAAAACAGATAATTTTCGTCATACGTTCAATAAAAAAGTGTGATTCATATCTATTTTTAGAATGACGAGCTCTTTCGAATTCCAAAGTAAAGTGCATTTAAATAAAGTAAATAATGAGCACAAAACGTCAGATTCAAAAGCTGACTGTGCTGACGCCATTTTTTAGAACAAAAAGTTCTTAATTTCTCTTTAAATAAAGAAAAAATAAAAACAAATTTTCCAAATTTCGCTTTTTTCCAAAAATCTCCAGAAGTATAGAAGAGACCATGGAAAATTCATTTATAAAAAGGTTCCCGACATCAACCTGGCCCAGAAAGTTTTAAAAAATGGGTTATTCTACACGAAATTCGGATTAACAGATCGAAAAGCCAGAAAAAAATGTATTTTTTCAGAGCTCGTGTAAAAAATTCTCTATCCAGAGAATCACCCATATATGTAATATTTTTTGTCGGATGACTCAAGACCTATACGGGTGATTCTCTGGAAAGCGAAATTTTTACACGCGTGTCAAATAAATACATTTTTAACGTTTTTTTCTGGCTTTTACATCAGTAAAATAGATTTTCGTGTAGAATAAGCCATTTTCGATGATCTCTTCTATACTAGGAGTTTAGTAAATTTTTAATACACGTTTAATTGAATTCAAATTTGTGGAACCTTGCCACAATTTAAACTTAAAATCTCTTATAGTTTCCATAGATCCAAATGGTCAACCTCGAATTTGGGACACTCTGCACAGCACATTTTTAACAGGTAACAAATTCAGACTCCACAAAATAAGGTGGCTCCTATACTGGCAATTAGCGCAATTGGCAACCAATGGCATTCTCGCCATTTGATAATACAAAGCGATATCGCGCTGCAATCACCTTGCCTTTATGTGCGAGCCATTGAATCCTGCGTGTATTGCCGAAAGGCGACAATATCGCCCTTCCAAATGCTAATTGCTCTTTGCACCGCTGCCTTAGCGCGAAAGCCACCTAATAAAATTATAATCACAAGTATATTCCTAGAAAACAATTCAAATATTGTTGACGTTGCTAAAGGTAACAATACAAGCAATTAAAATATTTGGTTCAATTACAATTAATTTCTTAATATAAAACATTTTCATTAATTTTTGGCAAACATAATAATATGGCCATTTTAACGTTATCGCGGCTGGTATATTATTTACATTACCTACATATATCGTCCTGACGACAACGTATTCACTTCAACATAGATAAACTAAATCAAGAGGAACCGTGCACTGTTAAAATCTTACCACTCACATTTTTGTAAGACGTCCATAGCTGTATAGGATTACGCCAAACGTTGTCTGTAATGGAAAATTTACGTCGCGGCCTTGGACCTCGCTGTAGCCCCTTTAGGTTGTATGTCTAGGTTTACTTAGTTTGACTTCAAAAAGCTATGTATCTAATGAGTAATGGCTTAATAATAACACACTTTTCTTTAACCACCTTAATGTACCTAATGTAAAACTTTTAATCTTGGTAACGCAATGAAAAAAAAAACGAATTGATATGAAAGACAGGACACAATCGCCTTAATAGTACAAGCTACAACTAGATACAAAAATCGACAATCACCAGGAACATAAAGTCACTTGTTACCCAAATATCGGAAATCAAAACCCGTTTGGCAACTGTAAGAATATTTTAAACCAAATTTTAACTTCTGTTATAACCATTTAATAAGTACAATATCTAACTTTTGAGTTTTAGATCTTGACTAGTCCTCTTGGGAGCAAATTATTGTAGTTGCATGTATTAAATATAAATGAAAAACAATTTTTTTTAATTAAAAAAGGTTTATGCTGCCGCTGGGAATTGAACTCAGAACCTCTCGATCACCAGTCAAACGCTCTACCAATTGCGCTACGGAGACTCTAAAATGTTCTCCCAAACTTCGGTCAAGACCACTGATCAGCGAGTTCCTTCCCCTTAAAATAACACTCTCTCCAGTTGAAATCGCCGGAGATTCAAGACTGTATACAACTAACATAAAATAGTAGTTTTTACAACAAGAGTGGATATAATGTCTATAACTTACAAGGAAGTAAATTTCCGAGTGCGATATGGACAATCGATTCGAGTTGAACAATATATTTTTTCTACTACCAAAGTTACGAACATTATGCTAAAAATGTTTTAAAAAGTTTGCAGGCTGCCGGGCTTGAACTCACCACTTGGATCTAAAGTTCAACGCTTTACCATCTCGACCACAGGATCATGTTAGAAATTATGGTAAAACCAACTCCAATAAAAGTGCTACATGAAAAAAAAATTCTATGCACATTCAACAGGTTGCATTGATAAATCTATTATATATTTTGTTATATTGAACATAATGTACCATATACATATAAATTATATAATTTAGTGTCTTGAAAAAGAAATTGGAGCCGCACTAAAAAAAATAAACTGTGATTGGTCAGTACCTTATGAGAAGGCCACAGAAAACTATTTTTTATAACAAAATGAGAAATGGCCGGATTCGTGAGAACAAAGCAGAGGGATGATAGGTCGGCGCTGTCTCAAAATGAAAAATTTTACGCAGTGTTATATTCGTGGGATATTCTATAGGATCATTTGTGGTTGTGACTGCTAAAAAAATACTTTTTTTGTATAGTGTGCCTTCGTGGAAGTTTTCTTGAATGGTAAATTTTGCTGTACAGTTAACTGGAATAGCCTACTTTTATCGTCACTTTTAAGTGTAAAGGAAACAGCAAATTTCCATGTAGGAGTAGAAAAAAGTTGTATGACCGAAGTTGGTAAAATAATTTCAAAGTCTCCATAGCGCAATTGGTAGAGTTCGACTTTGTCTTCACGCCGCTATACACTTTTCATTTATATCAATAGGTATAATGTAAAGTTACCATACGATTAAAATTTTAGGTAAAAAGAAATCCAATTATTATCACAAAAAAAGCTGGTAAAGAGGTAAGTAAAATGATCAAATAACCGGCTGGTCGGTTACCAAGCCACATCTTCTAAACATTACAGTGGGTAGTTCCAAGCCTCAAGTAAAAGCTTTTTAAACCATTTTGTTCAGGTCCAAAAATAGTGTCGTCCTTACTGAACGTCTCTTTACTGAGAGTAAAAAGTCTCATTAGGCCTTTTAAAAACACAGATAAGTTCTTTAAATAAGTCCTACTTTTCTACTCACATCGGTCCAAAATTCAAAAGATCTATAAAGTACTTTTCTGGAACATCAAAGACCGGAATATTTTCTTAAAGTCAGAACTACACAAATAATTGTATCTCAGTACATAGATTACAATTATCGTAAATTTTGTAACCTATCAAGACTTACATAGTAGGATGTTACAAACTTACGAAAAAAAAATTAAAACAATTTGTTTTAGACGAAAAATTAACAGTTTCTGCCTGGACTGGCATCGCAAATCAATGGAAGGGCGGGAAGAGAGGCGAGCAAATCACGTTGCGTAACGCTTCGTCCAAAGTCGGGCGATGCGATCGTGCTCTTCCCGATTTTGCAGGTATTGGGTTGCTATACTGCCTACCAAAGGATCGGCTGAAATCATAAAAATATTTCAATGTAAAATACCAATTTTAAGAAACATTAAAAAAATTTTGAACGTAAAACATATGGAAATATTATATTATGTTATATATATTAGTTAAAACTCATTTAAATTACGTCATTTTAGGTTGGGGAGGAATAAATAAAACTTTAGTTAAAAAATTAGAAACATTACAGAAAAGGTTTCTAAAAATTATATTTAATAAAGATTATCTTTATCCTTCAATAAAATTATACTCGGAAACAAAAAAAAGAACATTAGACAACTTTACATTTATAACATCTTAATATGCATATTTAAAAATAAAAATCTTATACAATTTAAAAACCATAATCATAATACACGTCATAAAAACGAAATAACCATAAAACCTAAAAAAGTCCATAGGACAAAGAGAATTCAAATATTTATGTTTTTATTTAAACGATTGTTCGTTTACCAACAAAAATAAAAAAATATAAATTCAAAATAAAAGCATGGATATTGGAAACAGATAACTTAAAATTTTTTTTGGAAATGTTATAATAAATATTGTTATGAATAACATATTTTTCAAAATTTTATATCCTATATCTTCAAAAAAAACTGCGTTTATATTTATATACATATAGTAAAACGTTTTTTATTTGCAATTTAACATTTATAAACATTTTTAAAAACATATTTTCAAGAATCATCAAAAAGAAGTCTATTGAGGAAGATAAATAAACACATTTATTATATTATAAATATTGAAAATAAACTTATTATTATTACTTCAATCGTAAACTGATCAAATTTAAATAAGTTGCTTGTATTTTGAGGACTAATTTGCAATTTTGAGCCTGATGAGGCTATTGCCGTCTCTAGTATCTAACTGTTTTTTAATATAAATTATTACATTTTCCATAAAATACCCTACGAAAAATTAAGCTTACCTGGATTGCAATCAGTCAATAAGGAGCAAATCGATAGCAAAACTTTTGAAATGGTCAAGGCTGGGGACCAGTTGTCTTTTAAAATGTCGAGGCAGATGACTCCCTGACTATTGATATTGCAATGATAAATTCTAGTGCGAAAAGTCACTTTTGGGGGCTTGAAGGGATATTCAGGGGAGAAATGAATGTCGAGAAAGAATACACCACCTAAAATAAAGTTTAACGTTTGATGTTTGTTATTGTAACGACGGTACTAATTTTCAGATTTTGTTTTTATGAACGTTAGCTAATAAACTTTTCATTCTTTCAAGAACAGCAGCCATTATGTATTAATTCTACATATTAGTTTGAATTCACCAATCAGTTAATTATTTAAATCATTGTTTCTTTGCCATAAATGTCAGTGATAGCAAAAACACTATTGGCAAACTCGAATCTAGGGTGCCGATATAAACGCATCACACGGAGATTATTAGTAGCGTTTTAACACGGTAAACAGAGACCACGCTATCCCCTACATCCCACCTTCCATTCTTTAGAACACGCGGTCGAAGTAGCCACGGGAGCAATCGATACGTCGACTCGGCCACAACACACACATATCCTCCCTTTCAGTAGTAATGTAGGAGTGGTTAGGTGTCTCTTTTTAACTGAAGGTTTTGCCTATATGTGCCTTCTCTCTTGGTTGCATTAGAGATTTCGCACCCCAGATTCGAGTTTGCCAATAGTGTATAGTACCAATGCTACATGTTCAAAGAATTTTAATCGATGGGCTTTAGTTGTGTGCATGATACACATACAACGATATGCTGATTAGCAAGCCGAAATTTGAACACCGTCGCGCATCGCTCGATCATTACGTTACACCCGTTGGCGGGCCCTTCTAATTACTTTTATTCGTTCTGTGGTATTTGTGTTTAAATCGGGCTTATTGGCGATGAACGTGGCGTTATACATAAGAATTTGGCATACCGGTGTTAGTGTATCGTGTTAGTGACATACGTCCCACTAAGGTTTCTGAGAAGCGATTATTTGGCCAAAAGTCAATTTTCAAATTATGCCCTATTGTTCAATTAAATTATATTATAAGTAAATACCACAAATAATAATATCTTACGATATTTCTTTGTTAACTCGTCCTTATGACCAGGTAAGAATACCTGTTTAAGAACATTCAACAAAGTCGTTCGTTAGTTTGATTAATATGCCTTAACCATAATGTGCTGGCACTTTGTTTCAATATTTTTTCGTGGAGTGAATTGAAGAAAACTTCAGTAGGTCTTTTTTTCACAAATTTTTATTTTTTGGATACATGTTTCTGCCGTATTTTATACGGTCACGGAATTGGATTATCATCTTTAAGGTATGTACTTCCTTGTTGTAACAGAAATATTTAATTGGCTTGTAACATTAGTTATAATATGGGGTTTATGTCTATGTATCTTGTGAAGCATTGATTTTCAAATGTTTGACTTACATTCTTAAAGAGTTTAGCTGTTACTATCGCTTTAAAAATAAAAACAGTTTTTTGCATAAAGGGGACAAAAATAAAAAATGTCTTACTATTCCTAGTAATGTCCCTAGAAAGATTAGAAAAAAATAAATAGATCCATATCCGATCCGTTTCTATTGTAATTTTCATAAAAGAAGGCATCTATCTCTTAGAATAAAGGAATATTTTTAAAATAAAAAATTTCGCTTGATTACAAACCCACTTTGTGATCGAAACAGACGAATTCTCGTCGTTCACGCGATTCCTTTTTTGAAACAACAAATAAAAAATAATTTGAAGAAGAAGTCCAAAAATAAAAAATAGATTTTCCTGAGATTCTAGTAAAATAACCGGTCTTCTATTATTAACGTTATCAGCTACGCTTTCTAGCGGTCAAATTTAAAGGTTACAAATAATTTCCAGAAACATCTGATGAACACTTTAGTTCTAAAAAATCCTGAAGTTTTTCTTTAATATCACCAACTTTATCAGGACATCAGGACCCTGTATAGCATAAATAAAAAAATTACTTAATATTCTAATTTTGTTAGAATTTGTCACTATAAAAAATACTTACGCCAGCTTGGTCTTTTAATATAATGCTATAAATCATTTTGGCCAAAAAATCAAGTTCTAGAAACCATGCGTTCATTCTTATAATCTGAAAATTATAGTTACCTTCATAAACGGAACCAGGAGGTCCTAAAATGGTGGACACCCATTCGTAGAAGTTTTCACCCTTGGGACCGGCACTGCAGTTTGGCGGTGGGTCCAAAGTAATTTCGGCCAACTCCTTTTGAATACGTTTGGCGGATGTACCAAGAGCTTTCGACATTTTCGGATTGGGTTTACTCTCTTTTGCTTCTTTTTGATCACCTACTGCTGCCTGGCTGCCTCGTCCGCGTCCTGAACCACTCGATCCAGCTGCTGACATGACCCGTTACCTGAAAATATTGAATCTTAAGACCTTATAACATGCCCATGTCAAAAATGTGAATATTCCTATAGTTTTTATATTGCACAAATGTTTTAGGCTAAAAAAATCAAGTTTTGTAATGCAGACTCTACGATCATCAAGAAGAAATGATAGTAATACTGATTGAATAAGGGCAAATTTCAAGGTGTAATTGCCGGACTGATATAATTTCGTCATATGCAGACTCCACGCGATGATTTAGACACAGACTGACAGTCCTCAATGCTATCAATCCAATTAAATTTTGAAATTTGCCCGTACACGATTACTACTACTACTGTCATCACCTTATCAAGACTGTCAGTCTAAATGATCATGTAGTCTTCAATACATTATTATTGTAATTTATCCAGTAACAAATGGTTTTATTGTAGTCATTTTATGATTGACATCAGTAATAGGTACCGTCAGTAATACTGATCGTGTAGGTTGGTCGAAAATATCGGCGGCCAGGTGGCAGCAGGAGCGGCGCATTTGAAGTTGAGTGTTGAACACTTATTCCTGGTAGTCGAGTTTTGTTACTCGCCGAAGAGCGTGGCAAAGTTCATTCTCTAAATGTTTACCGAAATGTCATAATCACCACGTTTGTATCACCATATCGCTTGATAAAAATCTTTGCTATTCAAAACTCAATGTTATAGAGTTAAATATTGTTGGCCCCAATTTTTTCCTTTAGGTAATATCTTCTGTTATAAAATTATATTTAAATGTGACCAGCAATTTGGTTAACTAGACGATCGCGCCCGGGTCTGTGTTCATGGAAAACCCCTATGATTACGCCCCTATTTGGACCAGGGACTTATAGAGTTTAAACATGTGAAATAATCACGTAGATGAGGTAGGTCGCCGGCTGCTGCAACACAAACTAACCTCAAAATAAATGTAATATTTTTTAAGATATTATGGATCTTTTTAGTTATGTATCAAATGTAGGTGCGTCTTTTGGGCTGTGGTACACAAAAATATTTCCTAAATAATTTTAAACGTATAAATGAAAAATTAGGAAAATAAAAATTAATTTTAAAACGTAATTTCAATTTTCAAAAAAAATAATCAAATAATAAATTTTTAAAGTCGAAAGAGATCATTTTTTTTTAAATTCAGAAAAGTCAAATTTACAGTCTTCTCCACATAATGTTGCTTTTATAAAAATGTCGGTTTATATTTATAGCAATTTTTTCCACAAACACCCTTTTATCTAAAATATATTTTTTTTTATTTATAGTTTTTTCTGAAAATTGGAGTAACTTTTCAAACTTTATTGTCATTTCCGGCATCCCATGTGGCAAATCTGTAGCAGCGACCGTAGTTGTTCTCTCATCAATTTTATTTAAAAAAAATTGAGTAGCTTATTTCAAAATGGTAAAGCCAAAAACTTTCAACCCATATCCATGATGGGCTGCAAATGTTAATACGCCCCAGCCCACCGCTAGTTAAACAGTATTTTGTCGGCGTCTAGCGCTATATTCTTTCCAGAGCAGATCACTAGCAGCGCACATAGACATTCTGTATATACGCCGTGGCCTAAAAATATTACCCGGTAATGCTTTTTCTTGTGGAAAAGTAGATTTTTTTGTCACGACTGTACATTAGTACAATCCCATCAAGGCTAGGGTTGCCAAATACGTTTTAGGTCAAAGCGGGACTGAAGCTAAAAAAGAAGCATAAATACGGGACAAGCAGAAAAAAAGAACAAACATACATATATTTAAAACTTTTTAAATGAGATACAAAAATGTATCACAATTATTAATCCAACAACAATCCATTGACTGTTAAAACGTAAAGAGGAGAATGATTCCAATAATATGCATTTTTACAGAAATAAATGTTAAAAAATACTCATCTTTTCTTTTGTTGTTGTTGTACTTAGTTGAATGTTGGGATAAAACAATGAATGTGAGATACGGGAGTGGACTTAAAGTTTCAAATTTTCGTGTCAGGTAAGAAAAACGCGACAAATGGTGTCGCGCTAATAGCTTTTACTTGATGCGGGACAAAATATTGAAAAATGGGACAATCACGGAAAATACGGGACGTCTGGCAACACTAATCAAAGCTAAAGAATGAATTTACTGCAGGCCTGGTTTAATACAAACTAAAGAAATATAATAATATATTTTAGGCATGATTCAATCAATTGGCATTTTAAACAATAAAATTAATGATATACAATAAAGCTCCGGATCAATTAAAAATGTCATTATATTAGTTTGATTTGTTCAGTTAGTGATTCTAAGAAAAAAATCGTATACAGGGTGCCTTAGATAAGAATGCCCTCTACAGGGATCCCGTAAACCATACAGAGACGGTTAAATTAGAAAAAAGTTGCGTCCTACTAAATTCTGCAACATTGTGATTTCAAATTTAATAAACTTCGAATTCTTCCGAAGATATTTGGGCAAAACCGAAGTTTCGCGATTTCGTTTTTATTTTTTTCCGACTCTATTTGAAGAGATATGTTAAAATAAAGTTTACATTTTCATTACCATTTTTTCTTCTCTAGAAGCTGGTAATTAGATTTTTTTATTCGACGATTCGTTTTTTCAAAACCATCATCAACTTTACTTTTTTAAATAGTCGGGAAATTTTATTTTAAATTCCCTTCTTCCTTAATAATTCAACGACGTAACCCTGGTATTAATAACACGTTTCGGACTTAAAAACCCATCATCAATGAGAATAAGTGTTAATTCATCTTTAAGTAACAAATCTTTTAAGGTTTATTATTGACCAATATCCAACAAACTCTACAAAGATAAACTTAACTGTGGTCACTAAACTCAATTAAAATAAAATCTTCAACTATTTAAAAAACCAAAGTTGATGATGGTTTTGAAAAAACGAAACATCGGTCCAAGGGTTAGTTTCAGGTTATATTAAGGAAATGTTTTTAGTTATAGTAAGTTTTCAGATTTTAGGAAGCCAGCCATTTTTGCATGTAGTTAAAGCTAGAGATATTTAGTAATAATTGGTAAGTGATTATTAATTTTTCATGTTTGTAATATATCCCTTTTTCTATGAAAAATCGCACTACATCTATTCTTTGAACATCTACTAATACTATCATAGAAGGACTATGATGCTCAAATAATTAAGATTGAACTTCCTTACAGGTAAGTCGAACAATGTCTTAATTATAATCTATATCTCTTTCTTTAGTTAGATTTAAATTACAATAAACGGTGACTTCAACAATTTTGTGCAATACACATATTTACATACTTTTTCTCTAAGATTTATTTTCACATCCTAAGTTTTATGAAAGAAAGTCACATTTGTTAAGTACTGTGTATTAGAATTTAGTTTTTCCTTGCATGAATATGAGATGAGCTTGAGATCGAAGGTACCTAATTATTCATAAGAGAATGTTTTGAGGTTTCTCTTAAATTAATATAGTTATTTAATGGTAGATATCACCATTTTATTTTACAAAATTGGATCATAGATTAAGAAAAGATATAGGTACTATAAAAAATGTGTTGTTATATTTTAAAAACCAAGAAAATACCGCATTTTTTAACCTATCTAAAGTGAAAAAAGCCATTGCTTAGCTTCAAAGCACTTTTCCTCCTTTCAAAACTATCTTCTAAAAAAAATTCAACGCGCCAGTTTTTTGGATGAGTTTTCCTGGGTTCTTCAATCATCTGTCCACCCCTGCCTGTGCTCCTGAGAGTGTTAACGTGAAAACGAAACAGCGTTGTTTTTGTGCACTTGGGTCCATTATTTTAAAAGAGCTCAGACATGGGAATTATATTTTTGAGGGGGTACACTGCTAGTAGCTATTTTCCAACCTTTTTCTTTAACCCCCTGAGCAGGGGTGGAATAACCCTTAAAATTTTGAATGGCAAGACAAGTCAAGTGCGGTCAAGTGGCACCTCAATTTAAAGGTTTTTAATTCCCTTTACAGCAATACCAACAGTTTTTCAATTTGGTGCAAAAGTCACTGAAAATTATGGGAATTAAGAGAGCTTTAAAGGGGTAATCCCATCTCTGCTTAGTGCCTTAAAGAAAAATAATTTAAAGAAGAAGATAGCTTATAGCAGTTTTCTCCTTAATATATTATATCCATGGCTGAAGGACTTCGGTCGATGGCCATTTGGGAAACCAATAAAAAACATAATAATAATAAATAATTATATCCTATGTCCGAGTATTTTTTGAAATAGGTAATCGGCCTACAATACTATTTCATTTTCATTTGGCCACCCCCTATATGAAAATTGGTATTAAAAATAACCAAGACCAGGTATTGACAATTTCCGCAGTACCTAGCTATTTTATTCTTTAAAAAGAAATTCTTGAGAGTAGATAGAAGAAAGCCATGACAATTAACACAACATATTAAATCCGTGGTCCCGGAGAAAAAGGAGATAAGTCTCAATTTGGTCAAAATGAGATAAATGATAAAATCACTTTCAAATTGTTGCTTCTACCTTCGGACCTAACGGGATTGGTTAATTCACATTAATAAGATTTTTACGGCAAAGTACATTAGGAGATATGTCATAAGTTAGCCCCTAAAATGTGTTTTAAGGGATAACTAAACTTATTTCTTTTTACACATAACTATACCCGCATTAAAATACTGTCCAAGAAGAGATAAGTCGACATATCTCTTTTAGTCCCACAATTTTTTTAGTTTACATGCACATATCTCTATTTAGTCCGAATATTTACGTTAAATCTGACGAGTCATTTTGCCTAACTCTTTGAAAGCAAGTTGTTTCCTTGATATCCCAGTTAAAGTTATCGAAATGGAGTCTAGGGGAAAAAGACTAATGTCTATGTGTGGAAGGTAACGGTAAGTATTTTTGAATAGTAAAAAAGAAATTTTATATATTTAATTTAATAGTAAAAAGGAAGTGCAAGTAAAGAAAAAGGATGAATCAGGGGACCCATTTTATTGGCGTAATGTTCGAGAAATCACCGTTAAAAAAAATCAAATGGGTCACATGTTTTTTAAGACAAACATTAATGGGAACTTTAAAATTTTGTGATTTAAGCGACGTGGTTCCCCAGCAAATTTAATTTCTAATATACAGTATAAGGGTCCAGTACCAATTGCTAAAAAGAAAAAAAGATAACCTAATAATGCAGCTACTTCCGTATATTTCCAATCAATTTTGGGATTTTTACAAAAACCTTCCTACCGTGGATGATGCAAAGGAAACACATCCTGACCTTGTATCACCCGACGGAGAAGACTATAAGTTTAGTATAATTATTTGTTCATGTTTCTAGTTATCGTTTTATGTCTAACTACATTTTAATTAAAATAGTAGCAAGTGTTTAGTTCTGACAGTATTTTATTTTTGTTTTAGTATAATATAAATAAAATGTTATAAATGAGATAAGTATTGTTTCAGTTGGTTCTTAAAGGGATAACTACATTTTTTTCGTCAAAAACCAAAAATATCAGATCAAGTATTAGACACATTTAAACTTAAGGTAACATTGACTATACCATCAAAATTTTAGCGTCCAAACCCCTTCGCCTGATTTGCAGTACTAAATTAAACTTTAACTCAATCTCCTGAAAACTTTAAAAAATCAACTTATCTCCTTTTTCTCCGGGACCACGGAAATAGGAAGGTAGCAGATAACCTGAAAGAAGGAATTTCTACTGGTAGGCCTAGGCAGGGGCTAATCCCTACAAAGCTATCTGTGGTGAGTTGCCAACCGTCCTTTAAAAGGAAGGATGTCCTGGATTTGGAGACCTCCTGCATTCTTGTAAAAAGTCTGGAAGGATAGACATTGTCCTTTTTTCAGAACATAGTGTTTTTAAGAAAGAAAGAGGAGCTTTTTCTTTTTGATCATAAGACTTGTTATATTCTGATTACTATTTTGTTTTTAATTTAACTAGTTTTTGTTCTTCTTGTTTTTAGTTAGTTTTAAAATGTACATATTTAATAAAAGTCAAAAATCATTAATTTTGAAATGTCCTGATATTTTTGACGGTGTTCAGGTTGCTGTATATTGGAATATCTAAGTTGGCAACCCTAATCTGTCGGTTTTGTTATGCTGTAAATTAAACTTGTTCATGTTTGCTAAACATTTTAAAATCATTATACTTGTAGTACATGAGACTACCTATATCACAGACCTATCTAGTAATCTACTTTTCTTTTAATAATGTACAATGATTGTACATTCTTTGTTAAGGTCAAATTCAATATGGAAAAAGGTTTTAAATACAATTTTATATTTGCCTAAAATTGCTGCATATGTTAGATATCTTCATAATTTAATGAAATAAGAAATAAAATAAATATTAGCAGGTAAACGGCTGGATGACCCTTCTCAAAAATTGATTCCTTTCTGCTTTTATAGTCGGCCATTTTGATTTCGGGACTCCATGGACTTTAATTAAACATAAAAATCAATTTAATTTAATGTTTGGTCCCATTCAAAGTACATTTATGCTCTGTAGATAGGGGGTAAACTGTTTAGCCTTTAAACAGTGCAATATAAAATAAAATATTGAAAGAAAAATTATAAAGTATACATTTCTTGATTCGGTCAGTTTTCGTACAACGAAAGCAAATAAATCTTGTAATAGGAATATCCTGAACGTGCAGATTCATATAAGCAAAATAGCCTATTACAATTATTTAACTTACCAAGGAAAGTAACAAATTTTAAAACTCAAAAACAAACCACTTTCACACTCCCTTTTTAGAAGATTCGGCTGATCATGGCGTACTTCTAGCAAGGACCGATCAGGTTCACCAATTGCAAAAATTTTCCTAAAAGTTTTTAATAATTCCTTTAAGCCATAAAAAACAATATTAATACGAGAGTTGGAAAAAACCTTAGTTTAAATAATAATTTGTATAGGCCAGAATATTATTACTTTAAAATAAGTACAACTTCTATTTAAAAAAATATATTTTAAAATAGCCGACAGTATATTTTCGAGCCAAGATGTTGGTAGACAAGTTGTTATGATGTTTTGACGTTTGACCTAACCTCAAAAAACACTGAATTCTTTGAAATTGCGAACTGCAGTTGCAGTTGATTTTATCAGTTTTTTAATACAGATTGATACAAAAGGGATTAAACATGGGGAAACGACAACATCAAAAAGATAAGATGTACCTTACATACACCGAGTGGACAACACTATATGGAGGCAAAAAATCTGGAACTTTATCAAAAGAAGAACAAAATTTTAAGAGACTACCTTTTGACCACTGTTCCTTGTCTTTGCAGCCCTACGAAGTGCCAATTTGTGATCTGGATGGTAATATATTTGATTTGGATGCCTTAATCCCATTTTTAAAGAAGTTCAAGATCAATCCAGTGACTGGTAAACCCTTAGATTTCCATTCATTAATTCAGCTGAACATGAAACGCAATAATGAAAATGATTTTGAATGTCCAGTTTTATTTAAGTCATTCTCCAATAGTTCCCATATTGCTGCCATTGCTACTACGGGAAATGTGTATTTAATGGAGGCAATAGAACAATTAAACATAAAAAACAGAAATTGGAAAGACTTAATTAATGATAAATCATTTGAACGAAAAGATATTATTGTACTACAGGACCCCAACAACTTGTCCAAGTTTAATATATCCAGTTTCCATCATATCAAACATAACTTGAGGGTTGAAACAGAAGGTAAAAATAAATAATATATAAATAATAATGATATAAATATATCTTTCAGTTGCTTATAAAAACTAGGGTCACAAAATTGAATTTATTTTTAGAGGAAATAGCAGACAAGTCAAATCCACAGGCTCGGTTAAAGAGTGTAAATCCAGAAACTAAAGATACATTGGCAGAGTTAGATAGAGACTATAAAGTCCCCACAATCCAGTTAAACTCTACTGAAAGTAAAGAGAAAGCAGACAAATTTAATGCTGCTCATTATTCAACAGGGGCTGTAGCAGCCAGTTTTACATCTACATCTATGAATCGTAGTTTGGTGCATGAAGCTGCTATCAGACATGAAGATGAGGTTAGATATGAAAGAGTAAAGAAAAAAGGTACCAATTTATACAATTAATTTTAGATAATATAAATTAAATTAACAGGTTCATGGGTACTTAGCAAATGCTCCACAGTTTTACAGAAAATGTTTAGTTTTTATCTACATAAAATTTCAACCTAACAAGTTTTTGTTAAACCAAGGATTTATTAACGAAATTAGCATCCCCCCTGGATATGGAAATGTAAAAAGAAATATTGTTGACAAAAAAATATGACAAGCAAAATTTTTTAAATTTTACTTGCCACAAATAAGTAAATTCTTGCTAAAAAAAGAAATTTTTTCATGTATTGCATGTACAACCTACATATTTAGGTACTTAATAAAACCATAGTAAAATATAATACTTTTACTACTGCATATAGCTAAAAAATCCAAATAACCTTAGTCCATTACAAAGGTTTAATAAAAATATGTTTTTCTAATATTTTTTAAGGCTATGTTAGACTAGTTACCAACGTGGGAATGTTAAATTTGGAACTCTATTGTGAGCAAGTTCCAAAAACCTGCGAAAACTTTATTAAACATTGTGAGAATGGCTATTATAATGGAACAAAGTTTCATAGGTCGATAAGGAATTTTATGGTAGGTATTTATTCTTCATCACAAGATTGGTCAGGATCTATTATAATTATTTAACAGGAGTAGGTTGTACATTATACAACTGTTAGTTCATCAATGCACAACCATCAGTGTGCAAACAAAAACTAGCTTGTGTGGGCATTTTTTCGTCGAGAACATGTACATACATTTATAATGGAAACAAGCTTATATTTTCGGTACTTCTCAATTAATTGTTTTAAATTTTGCTGTACTAAGGCACACTTTTCTATTGCATAAAATTTTAGTTAACTCATTAGCGTACGGATTTATAGGGGTTTTAAAACAATAATTTAAAAAGTAAGGTACCTTTAGAGATCATTTTATTTCAAAACTAATATCAGAAGTCGATTTGGCATCCCCCAAAACGACCAAACACAAATTTTCAATTGACTGACACAAACAGTGGCGTGTGTATGACCGATTTTATTTTTATTTCTATTTAAAAATATTTATCTAAAAAACGCGTCTCAATATCGGTGCAAGATGATTCTTGGCCAAGTCTGAGGAGGGCTTATATATAAGGAGAGTTTTTAAGATAAGATAAAACCGAGGGAAAAACTATTTGAACACATTTTGGCTTTAGGCTTAATATTATTTTTAAATTGTAGTTAAGTACTAAACTAAGTAAATTTTACTGCCATAGATTCAAGGAGGCGACCCTACAAATACAGGAAATGGGGGAACATCAATATGGGGTAACAAGTTTGAGGATGAGTTTAGGCCTAACTTGTCCCATACTGGGAGAGGAGTTCTTTCAATGGCTAATTCGGGGAAAGACACAAATGGGTCTCAATTGTAAGTAAATAGTAAGTAATATTATAATAGTGATAAATAAATTAAGAATTGATCAGCAAAAGGCTGGTAGTTATTTTATAATCATACCTATATAAATTACATTTTGCTCTTATTATAAATAATTTCAAAAATAAGATTTAACTAAAACAGGGTTGAAACTAAAATTTTTATGATTTTATTGGTTTCTGTTGATTAATCATAGAAAATTCTTCTTAATTTGTGTTTAATTAGGTGTTCTTTTAAAAGGACAGTGGACATTAAAAACTACCTGCTATACTTAAAACAATGACTTTTACAAAGACAGAGTGACCCTATTTAGGAGGTAGGTAATTGTATACAAAATGTGTTTTGTATTATACATGATGAAAATTGAAAAAATGTATTGGATAAACCGGAAAAAGACAATGAAGTTTAACAAGTTGTTCCCATTTTTGGGAGAATCTATAACACTCATATTAACTAAAGGGTTTTAAATTTAGACCAGCAAAATATTTACATTACACTCCCAGTTGTATTTTCAGCATTATTGTGAAATGCCATTATGACATTTTTGTGTCAATTTCATTTTTTGTAACTTAACCGTTTTACCGATAAATAATTTTACCGGAATTTTGTTACAAATACAGTTTTAGTTCTATTAAAGAACACAGTACTTGAGTACCACAGAATATACCGGTGGTGCATTGTGGTTGGACACATAGGAAATCTCATGCCAGTTTTAGACTGTCCAAATATTTGATCTCCTGTTGACTTTAGAGCGGGGTTGTAGGGAGACTTTTTTAGGGTCTCTGTGTAGTAAGTGTACATGCGGAGTTTGACAACCCGATCTTAAATTATTTAAATGGGATTGCGGTTGATTTTTCATTGGAATTCAATAGGTGATCCTGCGAACACCAGCATTGATTGGACTGGTCAATCTGTGATTTGTCATTGTCAAATGTAATTTTCAAACGGTAGGCTTTTTAATAGTTTTTAGCAGATACATTTTACACTGGATTTAACTGATATTTTCAAATAAAAGGAACATTATTTTTAAAACGGATCTTTCATTAGAAAACGAAGTATTTTACTTACAATAAAACCTATTAAATAGTGTTAAAATCATCAAGAATTGCTAAAAGGAGAAGAAAAAAAGAGGGTGTTTAAAATAAACAATTGTTTATAAAAAAAATACTAATAATGTTTTTTTTTTAAGAAAACTGTACATTCGTTTGGAATATTGTTAATTCTTAATTAAATATTCAAATAAACAGAATGAAAATAAAACAGAAATACGCGAAGTTCTTCCTATTTCTATCGGGATAGTCGCCTTTCGGCCATTGCGAATGTAGCCGAACAATCTTACATAGTGCTAAATAAGAACAAAAAGAAAAATAAACAGAATTTTTTTTTGATATCTTTTACATGGTTCAGCGCTAATTATGTTACATTATAGTAAGTTATGATCAGATAAATCATTTTTAACTCGAACTTTGCTGTCAATCCCACATTATAAAATAACCATTTTTGACATTTCTTCGATTTAAACTGGACCTAGGTTTAAATCATAGATGTTCGTTTGCCTCATTTTATAAAGTCGATTTAAACGGAGGTCCAGTTTAAATCAAAGAACAGATGGTCATTTTCATTAGGCAAGTCCGTTTTTTACCTTGCAGATGAGACGAGAGCGATAACATTTTTAGATCATAATATGATCACAGAATCACAGATGATTCAGACGACTTCGTATTTACCGAACGATCTTGATGGTTTATATTTTTATTTTCCAACCTAAGAATTTTGTAAGGTTGTATGTAAACAAGTTTAAACAAAAATTTTAGTCGGATTCATATATTATTTACAATACAATAAATAACAATCTTGGCGAATTTCACGAAATCGTGTATTTTATTCTCGTGAAAAATAACTATAAAGGGCCCCTTTCACACGCCAACATGTTTGCGCAAACTCGATTGAACAAACCTATTTTCGCAATAATTTGTGCGTGAAAGAGCAAACATTTTGTTTGTACATACCAAATAAATTGGTTTGGGCAAATTCTGTTCAGTTTGATTTTTGGTTTGAGGTTGGTGCGCTTGTTTGTGTGTGAAAGCGTAATCTAAACCAGTTTCTGCAGTTATTATACCCAGCGCTTGCGTATTGGCGCTATTTCCACGTGTTGCCCATGTGTTTTGCTTGTTGTAGCTTGTAGCTAAATTAAACGTGTGATTGCACGTTTCATGACAGTATCTTCCTTTTTAATGATTGGTGTAATTAAACTTAACAATTGTCGATAAAGATAAGAAAGTTTTTGGCTAATTATTTAAATGTTTATTTCAATACACTGAACTAAATAATTTCTTTTATTCTTTACAGATTAACATAATATACAATATAATTGGCACATCCAATTAAGCTCCATGGTACCCCCAAATAACTAATTTTTCTTTCCATACCACTTTCTTTTCTCTCCCCGTGTTTTCTTCAGGATGAGATTTCTGGACCCATGAGTCTCCATTTTTCCTATATATTTTTTCTCAGCCCTGACGGGCCCTCTTGTCACTGTTACCTTTTGCCCACGGTCAGTGTCCAAACTTAGCCTCGAGGCTCTAAGTATACCAATTTTTTAAATCATCAGTTCTTAATTTTTGGCTCGATAGAGCTCCATCGATGTTCACTACCAGTTAATCTTGCTCCTTTATTTACTAATGCTCTCTCTTTGTATTTTTTCCTGATGATGGGTGTTACTACACCCGAAACATGTAGAATTTAAAATTTTTTTATTATTTCAATAAACCAGTGGAGAACGACTTCATGTTTTTACTTATTCCTATAAATTAACTCCACTTTAAGAATGGACTACTTCCTCAAAATTGTCGATAAGTTTCCTCGTCCATCCGCAAATAGTTGCGGAAATCTTCGGGTTCATTCCTTAATTCTTGTATTAAATTAGTAGGTATAGGCCAATAAAAGTCTTTTTTGCAGCCACAATTTCGTTGCTTTTCTTTTTTTTTCTACGCGATGAGTTTCTTCTTAATAACACAAACCGCAGTAAGTCCTAGCAGTAGTTCCTCCTCTGTGTCTATAGTCATATTTGCACTATTAACAATATTGCCGTAAAAATACGTGAGTACGCCACTATTATTCAACTCAAAATTCTACGATTTGTACTAAAATGTTGAGCGTTAAATGTACCTACGTCGACTTCAACAAGTTGGTGGTTGCGGTTTGTACAAACTAGTTTGCGCAAACATGTTGGCGTGTGAACTTTAATTTTTATTATATATAATTTTATTAAATAATATTTTATTAAAATGATATGACTATTGAATCTTGTTTTTTTTTACATTTTAATGGGGAGTAAGGTGTTGTTATGTATGGAAATTTATAATGAAAGTATTTATGATTCTTAAATGTTTATTATACTGTTGTTCAGAGTTACATTTTATTTTTTCTTTCTAGTTTTATAACCTACAGATCTTGCAAGCATTTGGATAGCAAACATACAATATTTGGTAGAGTCGTTGGTGGGATCGAAACACTAAATGAGATGGAAAAAATTGAAGTTGACAACAAAGATCGACCAATTGAGGACATTGTTCTACTCAAAGCGCAAATATTTGTAAATCCATATGATGAAGCAGATGAAATCGTAAGTTTAAGCGACATTTAAAAAAAACTGACACCATGTCTTATAACATATGAAATGAAATATTTATTTACGGTAATATACAGGGTGGCCCGCTCTCAACGCAGGATTCCATAGCATCTAAACTACTTAACTCTTTAATATTTTTCAAAAATAATGTTATAAGGAGGCATTAGATCTACTATTTAAAATTATTTTAAATTATACACCGTGTCCCAATTAGTCTGGGCATATCCAACATACTTTTTTTGTAATGGAACGCCCTATATATTATATACAGGGTGATTCACGTTGAGTGGCCTATTAGAAGATCTCGGTAACGAGTAACCTTATCTTTCTAAAAATTTGATAGCAGACATAACTGGCTTTAAGCTTTTAAAACATTATATTTTGACGTTTTAATTACTTCTGGTTATACCGGAAGTTAATGCCAACTTTGCTATTTCAAATAGAACACCCTGTATATTTTAGCATTTTTGATTACCTTCTTAAAATCTAAATAACTTTTGTTAATAATAATCTATTCCTATCTCTAACCGTTTTTGAGATATGAATTATAAAAGGATTTTTTTGTGTAAAAACGCTCCGAAAAGAAAGTTTAGTAACTCTGCAACTAATAAAGGTAAACATTTAAAATTTTGTAAGCTTTCAAGTAATACAGAGACCTTTAGTTTAAATTACTTAGGTTTCACGTTTTTTATACAGGGAGTTCTTAAAATTGTGGCAATGTTTCCATTTAAATAAATGTGCATAAGTCAATTTTTGCAAATGGAACACCCTATTTTTTAGCTTACTAACGTGTAGAGAATTAAATTTCCTATCTAAATGCTTAATATGTTACAATCCACATTTTTAGTCGTTTTGGAATTATGAGCAATTTAAATAAAAAATCTTAAAATGTCTATTTGTGTTAATGCGACATTATTTTTAAAAAGAAGACTTCGACTGGGACTTTCGTTTGGCTTTAAATGAGAAATAGCTAAGCAACAAACATAGGCAGTTAATAACAAATTTCAAAAACAAAGCTCAAAGTCAAACGAAAATCCCAGTTGATGAAGCCTTCTTTTTAAAAATAATGTCGCATTAACATAAACAAAAATTTTAAGATTTTTTATTTAAATTGCTCATAATTCCAAAACGACTAAAAATGTGGATTGTAACATATTAAGCATTTAGATAGGAAATTTAATTCTCTACACGTTAGTAAGCTAAAAAATAGGGTGTTCCGTTTGCAAAAATTGACTTATGCACGTTTATTTAAATGGAAACATTGGCATAATTTTAAGAACTCCCTGTATAAAAAACGTGAAACCTAAGTAATTTAAACTAAAGATCTATGTATTACTTGAAAGCTTACAAAATTTTAAATGTTTACCTTTATTAGTTTCAGAGTTACTAAACCTTCTTCTCGGAGCGTTTTTACACAAAAAAATCCTTTTATAATTCATATCTCAAAAACGGTTAGTGATAGGAATAGATTATTATTAACAAAAGTTTTTTAGATTTTAATAAATTATATTATATATATATATATATATAGATCTTTATATCAAATCCGAGCCACTAGTTAAAACGTACTATACAGAGCCATCCATTATATATTTATGAAAATTTAAATTGAAGGTACATAGTTCATTTGTAAGGTAAAATGTAAGTGTTTATCAACATATATATCGAATTAATGCATTTTTTTTATAATTTTTTGGTTTTTATATATAAAGATACTTTTTGTACTAACCTGAACCATGTAGAAATTTATACCCAATCTGAGCCAAATATACAACTTTCTAGATTCAAGTTAACCACTCTGAGCCGTGCATTGTTGCCAAAGTAAACTTTCGTTTTAAAAATATTTTTAGAGGAGGAAAAGAGAGAGGTAATAAGTCTTATTTTATTAAATAACTAACTAGTATAATTCACCAATTACTGTTTATGAAGTTTAAAGCGAATATCAATAGGATTGTTCGCTTAAAGTTTTTAAACAAAAAATCGGGAGGGAGAATACATTTCGATGGAATGAGGGAAAGCATGTCTTAAAAGATCTAAATAAGTTCGACCTTTTTTGTATTAATAAAAATGATTCTATTAAGAAGTTATATACCGATATTATATCCTGAAATTAACTTCATATGAACATAGCAAAACAATAAAAGAAAAAAAAGTTTTTTGCAAATGTTAGTAGAGTAAAGTTTGCTTCTTTTTTGTCGTTAATTAGTTGTGGAAAAATCAATTTTGTCGTTCTTATTTTTAAAAAATTACGCGATGTTTTTGTTAATTCTATATGAACTTTGCAAAACAATAAAAGAAAAAAAATAGTTTTTGCAAATGTTAGTAGAGTAAAGTTTGCTTCTTTTTTGTCGTTAATTAGTTGTGGAAAAATCAATTTTGTCGTTCTTATTTTTAAAAAATTACGCGATGTTTTTGTTAATTCCATATGAACTTTGCAAAACCATAAAAGAAAAAAAATAGTTTTTGCAAATGTTAGAAGCGTTAAGTTTGCTTCTTTTTTGTCGTTAATTAGTTGTAAAAAAATTAATTTTGTCGTTCTTATTTTTTAAAAATTACGCGATGTTTTTGTTAATTTTATATGAACTTTGAAAACAATAAAAGAAAAAAAAGTCTTTTGCAAATCTTAGTAGCGTAAAATTTGCTTCTTTTTTGTCGTTAATTAGCTGTGAAAAAATCAATTTTGTCGTTATTATTTTTAAATGTGACAGTATTTCGCAAATAGGGAAATATCTCGTAATTTCGCATTATTTCTGAAGATTTCGCAGGATTTCGCGGAATTTCGCATTATTGTGCGGGATTTCGCACCATAATATGGGATTTCGCGCGAATTCACGTGATTGCACTGAACGGAATTCGATATGTTAATATAATGAGCAATCCAAGAAGGTACTGAATCAAAATGCAGTGGACTTTATAATGTTGTATAATTCAAGGAAAAATGCTAACCCAAAAAGAACTCTTATAAACACAGGGACAAAATATATAATACCTATAATAAATTTATATAGCAATATTTAATTTTATTAAATCTTAAACTTACATGTTTCACCTCTACAGGGTGCTACAAATTTGTGTGCGTAGAAGGGGATCTCGAAAACGGTAAGAGATACGAAGATGGTTAAATCGAGGGTTAAATTGAGGCAAAGTTGCGTATTTTGGGTAATTTGGCGAAGAAAAATTGTAAATATTTCCAATGCTTTAGAAGATATCCGAAAAAAAAACGAAATTTCTATTTTTGGTTTTTAATTTTTCGCGCCTTCATTTGTGACTTTGGAAAAAATAGTAATTTACGATACAAGACCGGAAAGAAGTGTTTTTCAGGTCGAGACAAGCATTTCCAGGGCGAGCCGTAGGCGAGTCCTGGAATCTTGGGGAGACCTGAAAAACACAAATTTCCGGTTGCGTGACGTACAATATTTTTTTTAAGACCGACACTTTTATATAATACATTTTTTAATTCTTTATATTTTATTTGACATAAACAACAAATTCATCAAACGAACTGTCACTCAACAATACATTCGAAATTTTGTTACCTTAGTAACGAAATCAAAGTAGATTCCATTATCAAAGAGCGATTGGAAAATTGACGTAAGGGACTTGCAAAGGATTTTTCCTGTCCCTTACGTCAATTTTCCGGTCCCGAGACCGGCAAAACGTTATTTTCTGGACGAAAAATTGTCCAGAAAGTGTATATTTTCTGGTCGGTCTTAAAAAAACATTTTTTCACAACCGTTTTTTAAGTTCTACAAGATGGCATTATTAGTTTTCAAATTTTACGTTTCGTTCTTTAGATACCAACCTAAAGTCAATTTTTTTAAATATGGACCTGGAATTTTAAATACAGTTTTAGGGACTTCTAAGCTTTACAAAATTAATACAATTTAAAGTTTTTGAAATTTTAACGTTTTGTCATCTAATAACACATTTTTTCAAATTATATTTTTATATCATTATGGTCATGAGCATTTAAAAAAAAATTTCTGATTTGAAAAATCCGTCCATTTTTAATCAAAGAGGCCTGATATTTGATATTTTGTAAGAAAAAAGACCCAAAGTCTCGGCCTCAACTATCTTTCTGTTCGTTTATTATTGTTACATGGGTTTCGCTTGAACTAGCATCGTCAGACCTTATAAACAGTAAAAAAATGTTGACATTGTGTTTGAAATAAATAGAAGCGCATCACAGTAACATAACTAATCGAACACTCCAGTTACCGTCTCTTTACTCAGGAGCAATAATTTTTTTCTGTTTTACAGTATTTCGGTCTAGGTCTAAGGCAAAAATCATTGTATCCAAGATGTTATATTAATAAAATAAATAAAAAACTAAAAAAAAAACAGTATTATTTCTTAACAAAAATAAACAGACAGAAATGTATTTGAGGCCGAGACTTTTGGGTATTTCTTCTTACAAAATATTAAATATCATGCTTCTTTGAGTAAAAATGGTCGGTTTTTTTAAATCAGAATTTTGTTTTTTAGTTTAGCTCTAAATGTTGAGGACCGTAATAAAATAAAAAGATAATTTGAAAAAATGTCTTATTAGATGACCAAACGTTAAAATTTAAAAATCTTTAAACAGTATTACATTTCTAAAACCTAGAAGTCCCTCAAGCTGTTTTTTAAAATGCCAGGTCCGTATTTAAAAAAATTGACTTGAGGCTGGTATCTAAAGAACGAAACGTCGAATTTAAAACCTAATATCTTGTAAAACATAAAGAACGGCTATGAGAAAGTGTTTTTTGTTTTTTTCCCAAGTCAAAAATGAAGGCACCAAAAATTAACACAAATACTAAAAATTTCGTTTTTTTTTTCGCATATGTCCGAAGGTATTCGGACTATTGACCATTTTCTTTCACCAAATTATTAAACCTCAAAAAATGCAAAATATAGCACACGAGTTTGTAGCATCCTGTATAGAGGCATCATCAGACCTAACATTTAATAAAAATTAAAAAGAAAACAAACACATAAAAATCAATACGGAGAGATTTTTATTGTCTATAGTCGACTATAAATCTCTTTTTGGTTAGTTCTTTCGAAGATCGTTTTAATTATTCAAACATTGCATTGTTAGTTGTCAAACACTAGTATTTCTGAAATCGATCACGAATATCAAACTTTATCAAATTACATTATCGTCCGGAAGTGTATTGCTTTTACTTTTAAGTATACCTACACAATGAAAGCCGCCCGCAGAAAATTTTGTGGGGGATGGAAGAGTTTTATAAAGAAAAGAAATATTGTCTTGGTGATTTCTAAGAAAATAGTCACCATGTGATAATCTCCAAAAAGTGAATTCAATGACATGTGTTTTTTGCAAATGTTAGTAGCGTAAAATTTGCCTCTTTTTGTCGTTAATTTAGTTGTGGACAAATCAATTTTGGCGTTCTTATTTTAAAAAAATTACGCGATGTTTTTGTTAATTTCATATGAACTTTGCAAAACAATAAAAGAAAAAAATAGACTTTTGCAAATGTTAGTAGCGTAAAGTTTTCCTCTTTTTGTCGTTAATTAGGTGTGGACAAATCAATTTTGTCGTTATTATTTTTTAAAAAATTAGGCGATGTTGTTGTTAATTTCATATGAACTTTGCAAAACAATGAAAGAAAAAAATAGGCTTTTGCAAATGTTAGTAGCATAAAATTTACTTCGTTAATTAGTTGTGGACAAATCAATTTTGGCGTTCTTATTTTTTAAAAATGTTGCGATGTTTTTGTTAATTTTATATGAACTTTGCAAAACAATAAAAGAAAAAAATAATCTTTTGCAAATGTTAGTAGCGTAAAGTTTTCCTCTTTTTTTCGTTAATTAGTTGTGGACAAATCAATTTTGTCGTTCTTATTTTTTTAAAATGTTGCATTGTTTTTGTTATTTTATATAAACTTTGCAAAACAATAAATTAAAAAAATAGTTTTTGCAAATGTTAGTAGCCTAAAGTTTTCTTCTTTTTTGTCGTTAATTAGTTGTGGAAAAATCAATTTTGTCGTTTTTAATTTAAAAAAATTACGCGATGTTTTTGTTAATTTCATATAAACTTTGCAAAACAATAAAAGAAAAAATAGTTTTTTGCAAATGTCAGTAGCGCTAAGTTTGCCTCTTTTTATCGTTAATTAGTTGTGGAAAAATCAATTTTGTCGTTCTTATTTTTTAAAAATTACGCGATGTTTTGCTAAGTTCATATGAAGTTATCGTGGGAAAAGTATATAAAGGTATTGGCTAGTCAATTATAAAATCTTTGTGCAACCCAACATTAGAGTTTCATTTTGACGTTCGAAAATATACATTTTTATTTTCATGATAAAATCATTGAATTTTTTAAATCATTTATTCATAAGATAAGTACGAAAAGGTTATTATTGTAAATAATTAGATTTTCAGTTCACCTCTTGTGGTAAAATAATTGGTGTGTTATAAAATACTAAAAAATATATAAGCTAGTGTGCGAGATTCACGTTGACTAAGCTTATTCCTTGCTTTACGTCGGTGAGTAATACAGGTTGTCCGGTAAGTATATCGAAAAAATTCTGTAGTGGGTAGGGGACGTCATTCTTGTTTCCTTATGTTCTCTTTAACGAAAATATAGGACTTAAAGATAACTCTTATCATGGCCATCAAATTTGAAGGATAAGAAAGTGTATTTACGTACTTACAGGTGGTTCATTTTGAGTAGCAAGTAAATTCTTATTTCATTTCACCAATCAAAAGTTTAAAGCTTTCAGAAATAACGTAGAATAATGCTGCATCACAGAATTTTGGTTGACTAAAAACAATAGATTTTTTCGTAAATGGTTTATTTTTCAAAAAAAAATATTTTTAAGAGAAAGTGCCCGAAAGTATCTAAAAATTAGTTTTTAGCTTTTTAAAACGACACATATCTAAATTTAAGACCCACGAATTGAGTGTTAAGTCTGTTCCTGTCTTTCTAAAAATTTATCAGAATGCTTCTTATAGGAATAAAAAAGTATTCAAAACTAAAAAACCAAATAAAAACTTTTACATAAAAGTGTGTCTTAACATCAATGCTTTACTAAAAGTTTTAAAACAGAATATGTAGGTAAGTAAGTATAACTCAAGTAACCGAGTGCCCTAACAGAGTGTGAGTGAAATCTATTACCCAAAAGGTAATTACAAAAAATTGGATTGGCTTATCTTTTGCTACATAATTATATTTCACAGCTACCTATTTAAATCGATGTATTTAAACGAATAAATAAAATTTCATTGTTGCCAAATTTAGATGGCTCAGGTTGTAATGCACGAACTTAGCTTTACACCTATACAATTTGTATATACGAGTTCGATGACAGAGCCACGGTAGATTTTTTGCCGAACTAAAATTATTAGAATTCATACCAACCTGAGCCACTTTTTGGAGGGAAAAATTGGCGCGTAAAATCTGTTTGGACAGTTGTCAGATGAGAGAAATGAAGGACCAGGATTGGGTAAAAATTAATCCATCTTAAAATTAGTACGTTTGGATTTTTTTTCATCACGTGACTCTGTTTTCATGCAAAAACTAACCTGAGCCACATATACGGCTCAGCTTGGTTGATCTGGCTCAACATTGCATGTACAGTTTGCTATCCTAGGCTCAGATTGGATAGCATTCTCTATATATATATATATATATATATATATATATATATATAAATAATACAGGGTGTTCTATTTGAAATAGCAAAGTTGGCATTAACTTCCGGTATAACCGGAAGTAATAAAAATGTCAAAATATAATGTTTCAAAAGCTCAAAACCAATTATGCCTGCTATCAAATTTTTAGAAAGATAGGGTTACTCGTTTGCGAGATCTTCTAATAGGCCACTCAACGTGAATCACCCTGTATATTTCTAATTTTCGACATAATCCTACATTTATTTTGAATAGAATGCCATTAACTCGCCCTTAAGCCTCGAGGGATTTTCAGCACGAAAATTAAATAAAATGTTAATTTCGGCAAAAACCAAGTGGTTTTAGCGGACAGCCGACGTAATTTCTTTAAGCTGCCGTCATGGCGCTGCTGGGATCATCTAGTAAATTGCCAATGGTGTGCAGTTTTTGCCTCTCACGGTATCTTTGTTGTATTACTAGGGCTTGGCGCCTTAACGACTTTGTTCTCTTCTAATCTCTAATTTTTGTAGTTAAACAAAGAAAGGGAAGAAGAATTAAATAGGGAAAAACTGAAAGCTGAAGAAGAGAAGAAAAGAATAGCTAGGGATGCACCGCTCAAAGCGTTTAAAAGTGGTGTTGGAAAATACATTAATCCAACTACTCTGAAAAGGTACCGAAAAAAAATCTTATCATTTTAAATTTATGTGTGTTTATATAATTTTTTGATGGCTCTGGAAAACTTCCAACAGGCAACGTTACCAATAATACCAACTAGTTGCGTTCTGTGCGGATGTTCATTGCAATACATGAGCAATAACTACTAAGTAACTGGTTGGTGATTTAAGTTTGTAATTTGTTTCTTTTTAGTCGCCTTGTGTGCGAAGGGCCTAAGTCTTTGAATATCACTATTGATATTCAAAGCCTCAGTTTATTATTCGTCGTAGGTCTCTGGAATCATACATCGTTTTTAGAGTAAATGTTATATAAAAGGTTTGGATTTTAGCTTTGCTAAAAAAATTTAATAGTATGTTTGGACATGAGAAGAGCTTATGCTTGGTGTACCTCTATAACATCTTGTCTCAAAGTATGGATAATCCAGACAGCGGTTTTTTTAGTAACCCTTTCTGTCAATCTATTTATGTTATACATTATACACAGGTAATTCACAGAAACTATAAACACTGATCTTAAAAATCTGGCTTAGTAGGTACTTACTTTAGCTGTCATGATTTGCAGTGTTTTATTAGAATAGTGTATCTGTAAACGGCAAACACTGCCGTTGTTGTCATATTAATAGTCAAACAATGGCGTTGTGTTGTTTCTTTGGTGAACATGTTTTATTTTCTATATAAAATATTTATAAAAGAATGATTAAATATATTAAAATAAAAGGTTTATGGTGATTAACAAGTTTTGTTTGTTGCAGGTCAGATCCAGATGTCGAAAAACCAGAAACTCAGACTAAAAAGAAAAAAACGTCTTATTCTTTTAACTTTAATAACTGGTGATACAGATTTTTAACCTGACTACTAAATCAATAATTTGTTTTAATGATTTTTAAGCTTATTTACCTGACAATAGAGAAGAAGCTTTCATGAAGCTTTGGTTAATTCCAAAAAATAATTATACTATGCTTTCTCTTGGTCGGACAATAGTTTTTTTAAATGTATTTTAAGATTTAAAAAATATATAGTCATATACAAATTCGGTGCTTGACCTTTACGATCTTGGTATTTTAAAGTAAGTGCGGTCCGAAATTTTTTTTACCGAATGTAATAAAAATTGGAAAATTTTAGCATACAAATTATTATCTATTTGTCGAGTTACAACGCGGCCGACTCCCGTCTTATAAAACAGTGTAACATACACTATTTTTTTTTCAAAATTGAACTTATACCTACAGGGTTTTCACTTGAAACTTGCAATACTTAGGTATATCTTTAAAACGAATCAAGATATAGACGTTACACTCCTTACAATTAGTGGCAGTTTTTACACGTAGATTATTAACCGCGTGACAGCAACGCGCGGTTGCGTTCGCGATAGATTGTACTATTTGAAAAGGTTTATTAGACGTTTCTTGTTGGTAAAAAATGTCAAGGTCCCAAATGGTAAGCGTCGCCAAGTAACACTATACTTATGTATAATTCAATGTAAAATTGAGATTTAAACATTAAAAATAATTACATGGTAGATTATTTTTATTTAATTTTTAATTTAATTAAACACTAAGTTTAATTTTTCTTTAACACGTTCGCTGCCACCATAAAAGTCGAAAATTGGGGTCTCCTGGAGCCACACTAAAATTTACTAGGTAAATTTAATTTTCTTAATAATATTACCAACAAAATAAAAAATTCTGGGCCAAAACCGATTTTAGGTCCGCTGGAGGCACGATCGGGGGCTCACGCGGCTTAAGGCGGAACTTTGTGCAGGAAGAAATATATTTGCAAGAGAGTCTCACCCGAAGTGGGCATACTAGCGAGCTTATGACGTGGTGAAAAATATTCCGTAAACATCGACACACACTGAAAGCACGATGCAAGGCGGTAGGTTCTTTATTATGCTAATGAGTTTTGGTTGATTTTATTTCGGAGACGAGAAATTTGTTTTGTGGAAAATAAGTACTTGTTATTGTATTCTTAGTTAAAATAATGTACCTAATCGTTATACGGATATATCTTTTAAATTTAAAGCTATAGAATATTTACAAAAAATAAAATTAGGTAGAGCAGAAAGTTTGAAGTGTTAATTAATAATAGGTATAAAAGCACCTGCAAACAGGGTGTTCGTGTTCCACCGGGAACCGCTTCGAACTATATATGGAAAACTATACATAGGAAAATTTTCAAAATGTGCCATTGTGGTAATGCTGATGGGGACGACCGGACTAAAAAAATTTCATAATGGTGGTACTTCCGGTTACACCGGAAGTTAGTGTCAGCTAGGGTAGCCAGATTTTAAAAATTGAAAAGCGGGAAGTGGATAGTGCCTGGAGGACAAGTTTTTTTTGAGGTGCTTAAAATAATTATATTGATTATTTCTAAAAAAAAAAGGTCGATACCCCGTTGACCTTACGCTGTGGCGTGCCTTTTATATTTCTTCCTCCTATCATCAAACGTGCTTTCTAAAAAAAAAGGTCGCCCCCCTCTAAGGCAGCTGTACAGTTATTAGGCGTCCGTCGTGTTATTGGAAAAAAGCGGGAGTTTTGTTTAAGTGCGTGGGAGGCGGGAGGTTAAGTAAAAAAGCGGGAGCATCCCGACTAAATCGGGTGGGTTGGCAACCCTAGTGTCAGCGTGTTTATTTTAAATAGAACATCCTATATATTATTACATTTTTGCATTCTACGTAAGATTCTAGGCAGATTTTGTACAGGTTGGGGACTTTAATTGGAATAAATTCGATATTATTAAAACTGCTGAAGTTACGCCTACAAAATTTAGTATGTATGGTTTTGAAGCATGCGGAATTGAATTATAATGTCGGCGCAGTTGCCAGATTTCCAGCTTTGCGCTACACGTAGTAATTTTAATATTTTAAATGGAATGCCCTATTTATTTTTATTGCAGTGCATTGGGCGTGTCCAATTTAATAAGATGCCAAATTAACAAAATTCTATCTTTACTAATTGCTGAGCTATGGCAATACTGTAATTCCATTAAAAAGTACCATGAGAATTTCTATTTTTAAAGTTTAAGTTAAATAGGCCATTTTGAAAAGACAAGAACTTTTCTTGAATCTTGTCAATAACTTAGTAACTATGGAGGTAGACAAGCGTCCCGGTACTTTTTAAGGGAACTTCAGTGTTGCCATAGCTTAGAAACTAGTGAAGATAGAATTTTGTAAATTTGAGATCTTACTAAATTTGACACTACCAATTCACTGCAATAAAAATAAATATGGCATTCTATTTAAATTAACAAAATTACTACGTGTAGCGCAAAGCTGAGAAATCTGGCAACTGCGCCGACATCATAATCCAATTCCGCATGCTCTAAAACCCCCACATACCAAATTTTGTAGGCGCAACTTCAGCAGGTTTAATAATATCGAATTTATTCCAGTTAAATTCCCTACCCTGTATACCTATACCTATAAATATCTAAGCGTTTTTGACATATTTGAATTTTTCTGTTAAGAATGACGTTTGCAAGCCTTAAAATAATTATCCATTTTTTCTATAAAGAATCCTTATATTTATTTAATTTAAGCGGGATTCCTTGTTATAAAGGACCTGCTTTATTAGATTTTTTATAATATTTTGATAACTATTAATTCAGGGTGTTTAAACAATAAGATTGAAAAAACTGCAAGAAGTCTAAATTTTCAAAGGGAAACACCCAAATTTTATAATTTCTTTTAGTTTAGCATTAAAAAAGGGTAAGTTTGTATATCCCAAAAATGTTGAACATTATTAATAAGCACATTGTGATGGCTTCTGTTTTGCGGATATCGATTGGCAAATGTGTCCCATGTTCTTGATATAACTTTAACACATTCTCCATAAATAATAAATAAATTTAAATAATCTTCGTTTGTATGTACAATTTAAGCGCACAGGCATGATAATTAATGATGTTTAAATGGTAAGTGACAGCTTCATAAATTTTTCTCGCATTTGATTGTTTTTCAACGCCGTTATAGCCAACTAAAAGTAACTAAACTTAAAATCTGCAGCAAAATCGCCATATAAAAATATTAAGTTGGCAATGTTTCTAAAACTAAAATTTTTTGGAATATACAAACTTACCCTTATTTTTAATGCTAAATAAGAAATAATTATAAAATTTGTGTATTTCCATTTGAAAATCTAGTCCTTTTGCAGTTTTTCAATTTAATTTTTAATGGAATTGTTTAAACACCCTGTATTAATAGTTATCAAAATATTATAAAAAATTTATTAAAAATATCTAAAACGCTTAGACATAGGTATAGGACAATATGGTATACAAGATATGCCTAAATTCTTGCGTAGAATGCAAAAATGTAGTAATATATAGAGTATTCTATTTAAAATAAGCAAGTTGACACTTACTTCCGGTATAACGGGAAGTGCCACCATTATAAATATATTTTAGCCCGATCGCCCCCATCAGCACTAACATATACTGTCAAATTTTCAAAATTAGGAGGCACAGGCCTACCCTGAAACTAAAGGTTTTCAGCATTGGTTATCAAATACTTCGTAAGGTCAATAGTTTTTCAATCAAAATTTTCTTATATTACAAATTTTTCACCATGTTTATTTATAAAACAAAAGACAAAAGTCCCGCTGGTTCCAGGATTTGTTGACTGTGGTTACTAACTCACGCAGTATTTTGTCCGTCGCGTTCCGTGCCATTATAATTAATTTTTTTTAAAAGTGGTATGTTTTTGACGATTAGTTGCGCTGCACCTTCAAAAGAAAAAAAATTAAGTACCTAGATTTTTTTTTAGTAACACAGAAACAACAGGAGGTAGTACCGTATCGTCGTGCCAATCCGATACAAAATCACGGTATTAATGTTTCTTATAAACATAAAGTGATAGGGGGGTAGCCAAAAAAACGTGTAAGTTCTCAAAAGTTAATTCTATAAAATAAAATACTTCGCAGCCTTTTCTACACTTTCTCCACCGTTCAAAACTGGCTACAAAAAAAAACAAAACTTTGCGTTTTCAATAACTTCTATCAAAAGTGATTCCTACAAAAAAAAATGTCGCAGTCGTTTCATAAACTCCCCCTAACAAAAGTTAGTAAAAAGTATATTTACCCCCCCCCCCCCCCTCCCTCTCCCCCTTGGTCAAGAGACAGGGGCAACTGCCCTCTTTATGGACGCCCATGCCTAACAAAAAATTGTATTTTATTACTCTGCGTGGCATACTGTCCAATTTTTATTTATTACCTACCTAGCTTCTTAGAAGCATTGTCACTATACAGTAGTCTCGCTGCACCAAATTGTAGCTGCGAGCCAATAACATGAACAGATAAATGTCATGTGACCAACGCCAAATTCGTGCCTGACAACTATTTTTAAATCGTTAAACCATGGATAAAATAATAAACACATTTCACCTTTAAAATTAATTTATATTTTAACAGGCTTAGACAGAAGCTCACTATATAAACAATATATAGAGCCTGTATAATAAGCATAAAATATAAAAACAATCGAATAGAAATAGATTCATTATGCAACAGTTGATTTTTTTACTCACTAAGAACCTTCATAAATGGCTTTATTTTATTGCACCTATCACCCTTTACCAAGACAAATTAAACTTTAATTTTAGATCTAAAAGTTAATATACCAGGGTTACCATACATCCTTAGATTTGTCGTAAGTTCCTGGTGACCCAGTTTGGGCCTCTAATACCGATAAGCTATTTACCTTAGTATATTTTGTTCACTATCAAGAGAATAACCCATTTCGATAAAAAACGAAACAAAAAATTTAATATAGCCCATTTTTGATTGCAACAAATCGACTGGATTTCGTTCAATTCTTATCCTTACCTAACATGAATAAGAAATTTTGAAAGCTCAAACACCAGTTTAGACAAAATGGTGAACGCGCCTTGACCATTTTACCCTGCGGCGCATTATAAACCATCCCGGTCTAAGCCGAAAAATGTATGGTAACCCGGAGTTAATAGCACAACTACTAGTTACGTCTTTTTAATATTAACGCTTAGATATTCTGTTATTGGCACAGACAATCCAAAAAGGAAAACATAAAATTTAGCCCAAAATTACCCCCGAAATTACTTCTTGTTCGACCACCTATAATTTTTTTCAGTGTATCATTATTCTCTCTGGATGTAAATTGTTTCACGTCAGCCGAGAATAAATTCAGCTGTATATAGGCAACTTCTATAACATGACAACAAAATTTACCTAAAACATGAGTTGCGCGCTGCAAGATAACGGACTTATTACGACATTGTTTTGTCTCAATTTTTGAAGTCTTAAAGATAAGACATGGAAGTTCTAAGGTACATGGCTATTTTTTTGAAAAAAAAATTCTTAGCTACGATATTAACCTTGGAAAAGTGCCTAAAAATACGCACCTTTAGTGGGCATTTTCTTATACATATTCTTATTTTTTTCAAAAAAGGGCTTTGTACCTTAGAAATACAAACATTCCTTTATTAAATTTTAAATTGTCCCGACAAATATTTCAAATAGCCTTTGCAGAATCCTGCAGTAGCGAAACGATGTTTTTCATCCTCTAAATTTGCGCGTAGTAGAGCCTTAAAAGCAAACCTCAACAATAACATATAAGGCACAATATGTGTATGTTGCGGCCTTGAAGGCCCAAATTTGTAAGGTCTATACGGCATACTTCATAGCGGCGAATTAGTGTAAATTCTGAGAATTTCTTGAATTTTAGGCTTTAAGATCGTAAGTCTTGTGATATTACTGTTGATTATTGACCAAATTTGTTAAAATTTGGGCGTGATCCAAAACAAATTTCGCCTGCGGCGCATTTCGCCTACGACGGGCTCTCCGCCGACCCGCATCTACACGAGCCGCCACTGCAAGTCACAATTACAGTCCCACCCTAGGCCACCCCCAGGTCAGAGGGCTAGTTACGCCACTGGCTACCCCCCTAAACAAAAAGCTAAATAATATTCCCTTGATACAATATAGTAAAATACACGTTTGTTTCTGAAACCTTATGTCATTTATTTTGTTATAATGAGCCAATATTGGTGAATATGAAAAAAGAGGTACGATTTGGCAGCCAGGATTATCCTGCGCGGAGACGGAATGTTTATTTCTCGGAAGCTGTTGATTTTCAAACCTCCATATAAACGTAATACAGCTGATCATGTGATCCAGCCAGTCAAACGAGTAATGTTATTGATTTCTGAAATACCTCAAACAAAAACGATTGTGATGCTGTGACGATCTGTTCTGTGTTGACGATTTTGTGAATCGAACGGAAATTTCCATAGACGACATAAAATTTCTTTGAACGACACGATAACAAGGGATTTTTCGAGTGCGTTGGATAATTAAATTTTTGTGTTTTTTTCATCGATTTATGCCAGTTTGGTAATTTCCAAGATGATCGACTGCAACAGCATAATGAGGAACTATTCCAGATACATGCTGGTTATTTTTAATTTCTTTTTTGTGGTAAGTTCTTTGTTCTATTATCTGTACTTTTGGCAGAGATAAATGCCAAGTTTTTATCGGTATTTCTCGTTACCCGATTTAGTTTCTAATTTTTTCCATTATTACCTATTCGGCTTAGCTTACATCAATCAGATAATCACATCTTTATCTACGGATTCAGTCTTGCTATTATAGAATTTTCTTCCTCGATTGTGCAATATTACCTGGACCTGCCGAAAATTGGGCTATGAGCTTTGACGCTACATTAAACTGGTTTAATTTTCATTATTCACACTAATATAGGGTTTATTTAAAGATCTACCATCACTTATTCACTTGCGCATTGCATTTTTAGTGTATTCAAAACCTACTATTAAAGTACCTACCTAAACTATTTATCAAATTTATTTCAAGATATAAGCATAGGCAAGTACCTATTTATTAGGAAATACCGAGGGAAATACTTAAGTAAATATTGTACAGTTCACTTTTGTTGTATTAATGAATGTCACAATAAATGTTCCTAAAATATTTGAATCATAGGTATTATACCTATTTGTCTATGTTGTGAACAAATTGCAGTTGAAAATGTGATACTTGACTTTAGAGATTCTTGTGCTCCGATACCAGCAATCATGTGCTGCTTAGGAACTGCTTTAGTGATTTAAATGTATGTATTGTTACCATTATACAGGGTGTTTTTTAATTGAGTGCCGATACTTAAGGTTGTGAATCCTTGGGTAATTTTAAGAAGAAAAGTTAATATTAACATATGTCCTAAAGCTCTTAATTTTTGAGCTACAGGGTGTTAACATTTTTTTAAAAAATATAACGTTTTTATCATAACTATTTTATCACTCTTAGATATTTTTATGAAATTTTGTACACGCCTCTTAATCTTAATGTAAATAAATTTATTTCTACTGACTAGTGCCCATAAAGTATCTTAAAGGTTTCTATTGCATCGCCTCTGAGTCTATTTTCAAGTGTTGTAAAGAGTACTTTCAATCTTTCTCAATATAAATAAATAAATAAATAAAATAAAATAGCTTTAATTGTCTAGCAGTACATTGATATACTATTTACAAGACAATATACTTAGCCTAGTTATCCTATAACTATACATACATAATTTTGTATACTATTTTTAAATACCCAATATTATCTTCCTAATTTCATTTTTATTTGTAAAAAATAGATCTATTTTGTTAGACAATGAATGGTAACTTGGGCACATGCTGTGTATTGGGGATTTATATAGAATTTTTTTGTTTGGGGTATGCAAGTAAAATAAATTGTTTTTGGTCGTAGATTTAGGCTCGGAGCATAGAAATTAATTTGACTGAGTAGATATGATGAGTCAATTTTATTATTACATAATTTATATATTGTGTGAATTTGGTGATATTTATGTCGATCTTAAATATTATTTATTTTGAACCTGTCAAGTAAAATTGTGCCATTATAACCCCTTGGAAGATAGATGTTATCCACTTTGTATGCTAAGTACTTTAATAGTCTACGCTGCACAGCCTCTAGTTCCATTTTGTATTTCGCGTAGTAGGGGGTCCACACAACACAGCTGTACTCAAGTTTGGACCTTACATAGGCAAAATACAGAGTTTTAATGGTTTCAATATTGGTGAAATGTTTGCAAACACGAAATATAAATCCTAGCATCCTTATGGCAGAGTTACAAATATTTTCAATATGTTGTGCAAATGACAGTATTGTATTAAACATCACTCCCAAGTCTTTATAGCTATTGCAGCGTTCCAGTGTATTTCCATTTATATTATATTGATATTCAATTTTAAAGTGCTTTTTAGTAAAAGTCATTGCTTTACATTTACCCATGCTAAGTTGTAGATGGTTTTTTATACACCACTCCAATATTCTGTCAATGTCGCCCTGCAGTGTGCGGCAATCATTAATGGTTGTAATTTTACTATAGATTTTTGCGTCGTCTGCATATAAAAGTATTTTACTTAGAACAACCTGCCAAATGTCATTGATAAAGAGAACAAAAAGCAGCGGAGCGAGAACGCCTCCCTGAGGCACACCACTAGTATGCGTAAAAGTTTTAGATGTATGTCCTTGACATTCAACAAATAGATTTCTATTTTGTAAATACGATTTTAACAGACTCAATAGTTTACTATTAAAACCTAACACTTGAAGTTTATGCAATAGTAATTGATGGTCAACACTGTCAAATGCCTTTGAAATGTCCATGTATATAATGTCAACCTGACCATGATGATCAAGCTCATTGCTTACAAACTCGGTAAGTTCTGACAGATTGGTTGATGTGGACTTTGCGTCAAGAAACCCATGTTGACACGGATTTATTAACGGGCGAACATGAAATATAATTTGGTCATACACACACATCTCAAAGACCTTCGCAAAGTTTGATATTAGTGCAATTGGTCTATAATTTTCTATTTTGGTTTTTGACCCTGATTTATGCACAGGGCAAATTTTAGTATGCTTCTATTTATCAGGAAATTGACATGTTTTTAAAATAAAGTTAAATATTACATACAGGGGATCTATGAAAATGTGCCGACAGTCTTTTAAAAGAAATGCAGGTATACCATCCACGCCACGGGATGCCTTTGGCTTTAGTGATGATATATGAATGTGCTATAGTGGGAAAGAGTCTAGTAAATCGTCTCTGTGTTTGCTTAAATGTATGAGTATCTTCAGCAAAATATAGATTCCACACTGGAGCTGCATAGTCCAAGATAGGTCTTATGTAGATTTTATATATTTTTTCAAGCAGCTCTGGAGAGGTTTTTAAAAGTTCGTGACACCATTATATGAGACAGAGTTTGCTTTCTTAATGATGTTTCCCATGTGGACTGCCCACTTGAGGTCTTGGGTTATTATTACTCCTAGGTCTTTTCGGCTTTTCACTTATTTTATTGTTTTTCCCTTAAGGGTATATGGTCTTTTAGGGTTGTGAAACCGATGTGAAGGACACAGCATTTGGTTTCATTTAAATATAAGTTTGACTTCGTGCACCACTGTTCTATTTTAACCAGGTCGTTGTTGAGTGTTTCATAGTGTGAAAAAGGGTTGTTGTATAATTTCGTGTCATCTGCAAACATTGATATTGGAAATTGATGTCGGTTGGTAAGTCGCAGGTATATAAATTAAATAGAATTTGGGCTAGGACTGAACCTTAGGGTAATCCTGTGGTGCTGTGAAACCTGTGTGATGTTACGCCCTCAATTCTAACAACATTTGTTCTATTAGTTAAAAAGTCAAAGATTTCCACCAATGCCATAGTGTTCTAGTTTGAAAACTAATTTGTCATGAGGTATGTGGTCGAAAGCGCTCTTAAAATCCAGGTACAGTATGTCTGCAGGTTCTTTTTTGTCTAACGACTTGGTCCGTGCGTTTACACATTGGAGGAGATTAGTGGATGTAGAGCGACCTGGTAGAAACCCATGTTGGCATTGTGGAATAGTATAATTTTATAGTTTCTCCATGAGTTTACAGAGTACAGAAGTTAAGCTTACCTGTCTGTTGTTTTTGGGATCAAATTTATCACCTTTCTTATAAATTGGAATAATGACAGATTTTTTCCATTCTTCAGACCTTCTTTCATTGATCTTTTCAATAACCGTGTTACAGGTTTTATTAGGGTTGGTACATTTTTTATAATGTAGGGGTGGATATTATCTGGACCTGGGATACTTTCTGATTTTAATTCCCTTAATGCTTTTCTTGGCCTATCTTCTGTCATTTCGGATGTAGTAAGTGTTCTAGGTGTAACTTGTGTTGGTAGAGTTGGGATAGTAGGCTCCCTTGTAGAAGGAGGTCGGTAAAATTCTTGTGCGAATATATTTACCACTAAGTTGGGATCACTTATCAGGTCATTGGTTCCATTGTAAATAGGCAGGATCCAGATTTTAAATAATACCTATTTATGATTTTGCAAGCTCTAAAAGTATTATAAACTTATTTTTAGCTTATGTGTTAACTAAACAATTGTCTGCCTTCTTAATCCAAAAATATATAAACATTCCTGCATCAGGCACAATAGCAGATGCTAGTTTTTTAAAGACAAATTCATTACTTTCGGAATTTTGGAATTATTGTTATTGTTAGTGTGCCAAAATTGGAAAAACACTTATGAGCAGCAGCAAGCGACGTCAGGCGGCAGGGTAGGCACCGGTTCACCCTGAAACTAGGGTGCCGACCTAATTGTGTTTAGTGATAGTTCTGAATAGTATTATTAGGTTATAGTATCTGAGAAAACCATTATGTATTTTTATCGTTAATCATAATCGTTTTAATGATATTATATTAGACAGTAAATTACGATTATTTGAACCGCAAAGGTAATTACAAAGATAACCTATTCTATTTATTTTCAGCTTACCGGAGTTATAATCATATCAGTTGGAGTAAGCGCAAAGGGATACTTTAACGAATTCGATCATTTGCTCGATGACAGGTATTTCTATGTGTCCGATCTGCTTATCGTCATTGGTGCCATCATTTTCCTGATTGCCTTCTTCGGATGCTGTGGCGCAGCCAAGGAAAACGCTTGTCTTACAACTACGGTAAGTAATTTGCGCCACCAATCTGCTCTTAAAAACTAATAATCTTTTTTTGATTATTTTTTAAATGAGAAAAAATTAACTTGGCATTTAACCCGGTGCTATTTGTCAATAATTGAAATTATTCACAAAAAATAATAAATACCTACTTAAAAATACAACTGACCATAGATCCAGGTTGCACAAAAATTTTAAACAATCATTAACTAACAAGGCAACTTTGACTGTGACAAATGACATTGATAGATCTTACTTACTCACTGCCTGATCAGTATATCAAAAATTAAGCTAACCGGGCCACTCTGATTCTGAGGAAATCATTTTCGCCAATGTCATTTATGTCGAAGTCAAGGTTGCCTGGTTAATTAATTATTTTTTAAAATCTTTGTGCAATTTGACATACAGGTTGTCTATTTTAACGTGCTCCCTTAATATTTTAGTCTTGTAATAAATAAACGCATCTTTATTTCCAAGTGGAACATTATTTTTTATTTTAGATGGTTTTCAATTAAATTATATTGACAATTTTAATGAAAAAGAGAGTTGAATGGTACAGGATGTCCCAAATTTGATACTCACCATTGGAATCTCGGAAACTAAAAAAGATACGGCAAACATTAAATTGGGGCAAAGTTGCATAATTTGGAGCTTAAGTTAATGCCGGTGAGAAATTTAAAAAATGCCGACTACATATCTGAAATAACCGAAAATTTAGTTTTCTATTTTTGTTTTTTTGTGACGTTACTTATAAACATATGGAAAAATGGAAAGCACTTTCTACAGGCACTTGTTGACGATGCATTTTAAGATTAAAATTTACGTTTCGGTTTTCAGATATCATCATCAAATCAACATTTTTAATTACGGACCTGAAATTTAAATATTTTTTAACAAGTATTTTGTTTCTTAAAAACATATACCAATAACATTTGCCGAAATTTCACCGTTTTGAACCGAAAACCCATCATCAGTAACTTGAAAGTTTTTTTACAATGCGTCATGATAATTATTATGTTTGCAAAATATGCTATTTTAACCAAAAATAATTTAAAAGCAATATTTCGGTAACCAAGACATTTTACAGAAAGTATTATAATTAAAATAAAGATTCTAAAATAATAACTACAAAAAATATAAGATTTTGATAACAAATTAAATAGGTTTTTAAGGTTATTTTTCAAACATAATAATTGCAAAATAATTTTAAGTTACTGATGAGGGACTTCAAAATGGTGAAATTTTGGAAATATGCTATTTGTTTATATTTTTGGGAAACCAACTAGGTACATCAAAAAATAATATTTAAATTTCAGATCCGTATTTAAAAATGTTGGTTTGATATGGCATTTATAAATAAAAAAGTCATTTTTTAAATTAGAAACTACCTTTAAATGCATCGTCAGAAAGTGCTTTCGGTTTTTCCTTATGTTTATAAGTAACGTCACAGAAAAACAAACACGGAAAATTAAATTTTCAATTTTTTTCAGATATCTCCGGAAGTAGTCGAAATTTTTTTAATTTCTCACCGGCATTACCTTAAGTTCCAAATTATTCAACTTTACCCCAATTTAACCTTTGCTGTATCTTTTATAGTTTTCGAAATCCCAATGGTGAGCATCGAATTTGGGACTCCCTGTACATCATTTGAAATGTTGTTCAAAAACCGTTTTAAATTTAAAACTACCTTATACTTAAATGTTAAATACATTTTGAATAACAAAATCATATCTACTCTCCAGAAGGGTCATCATTAACTGAATTAGAAAGTATTTATCCTTCGCCTTCTTTAATATAATATAAAAACAATTACTGCCAACGCGTTTCGGTAAAAAACCATCATCAGGGCTAGCAAGTCAAAAAATTAGTCACTAGACAATCAAGACATAACACTGGTACCGGTCAACAAACAAACGCCACAATATTTAAAAAAAGTTTTCTAAGTATGTCTTGATTGTCTAGTGAAGTTTTTGACCTGTTAGCCCTGATGATGAACAAATCCGAAATGCGTAGGCAGTAATTGTTTTTATATTATATTAAAGAAGGTGAAGGACAATTTTGCTTTCTCATTCAGTTAAGTAAATATATTTTGGGTTAATTTTTTTTTTCCGGTGAAATTTTGTATTAAAAAATTATTAGTTTTATTTTGTTTTTTAAGGGACATAAATTATGTACATTTTTTAAAGCTAATATATTTTTAACAAGTACGGTCCTTTTGTTATTGGAGAATATAACCATTGTTTTTAGAAGATATTTATTTTTAAACATCAATATTTGTTTTATTTTAGTTCTCAACTCTCTTAATTGTTATATTCATTCTGGAAGCATTGGTGGGTATCGGTGGTGTGGTACTGAGGCATAAAACTGAAGAGTATCTGGAGACAGCATTAAACAAAACCATGGCTAGATATGGGAAGAATGATACTGAAATTACAAAGACTTGGGATACTGTTCAAAAACAGGTAATTTATTTTTTGTATATTTTTGCACCAAAATAATTTAAAATCCACGTAAATCATTAAAGTAAAAAAAAATATACATGATTTCAACCGATTTAAATTAAAAGCCAAATTTCAGCGCCATAGCTACCGCTGTATCAGCTGTAACGATGATACAGGGTCCCTAAACTAGAAGGCCTTCAAATATGATAAGCAAGTACATTATTACACACACATTAGTAAAATGTAGGAGATTCGCGGGGAGAACCCTAAGGAGACTGGGTTTTTGCGCTTCACAACAAATTTCTAAACCAAAAATAAGGCGATCTAGATAAACTTATGCAATGTTGCTTCGTTTTGCCGCTACAGGTACCGTAAATAATTTTCTTGTAAAGAAACTGTATGTCTGGCTAAAATTTTACAAGAGACAAAAAAGTTTTAACATGCAGCTAGTGTTAGAGAAATAATTAAAGTCATTTATATGGGGGGTAGTAAAAAGACAAACTTATTTACCAATCACACGCCATTTTTAAATTTATAGGGTTTAAAAAAAAGATGGCGCACATGTCAAAACACGCTATTAATAGTGGTCATTCTTAATCCCAAAATTAGTGAAAATCGATAAAGGCGTTTAGAAATTATTCCGGAAAAACTATAATTATTTGAAAACTTTAGCGCCCTGCAGCGGCAAAACGAAGCAACATTGCATATAGGTAAGTTTGCCTAGATCGCCTTATTTTTGGTTAAGGAATTTGTGGTGAAGCGTTGTACAATTATTTCAAGGACACCCTGTATATACATATTTTAGAGAGTATTGTATGTTTATTTATTTATTTATTTATTCAATCAGCACTTACAGAGATAGATTACACTCCAAATAGCACATACAAAGACCAAAGACTAAAACACTACATTATTACAAATTAAATTACATTAGATCTAACTAAAATGTTTGTTTTTCTTGGATTTTCGGTTACTCTTGAATAAAAGAATTTTCTTTATAAGGGGTTAACAAGGTAAGACAAATATTTTTTTTTTATAGTTCTGATGATGGTTTCCTAATAAAACCGAAACGTTAACCCCTTATAAAGAAAAATCTTTTATTCAAGAGTGATCGAAAACCCAAGAAAAACAAACATTTTAATCGATTAAAACGGTCAGGAAAACAAACTAATATTAATTAGATCTAACTTTGTTCTTAAATGATAAAAAACTGAAACAAAACAAATCGATATTATTAAAGTTGACATTGTAATTTCCCATGAGCCTATTGCAGAAAGCCTGAGAACCATATACAGTTCGATGATTAATTGTGTAAAAAAGATTTCTTAAACGAGTAGGTCTCTGTGGGACTCTAAAGCGCACCTTTGCCAGTATCACACTACAATCAATTTTGCTATTTAGCAACTTAAACAAAAAGTATACCATCGAGTTTTTCCTGCGCCGTTTTCGTGCGACTTTCTATACCGGCCAATTGAATGCGAGTTGCATATTCTTCTTTGCTCTGTATGACATTTTGATATTTTTATTAATAAGTATCTACTGTATTTTGTCTCATTTTATTATTTAAACCTAGGATTTATTTTAGGGCTCTATGACTATATGAATGTAAAAATGTGTTTATACAATATTTTAGTAAATGTAATAATTTTAAAACACTTTAAATTGACGTCGGTATAATTACATGTAATTATAACCGTAATATATATTTGAATTTGAAAAATTCGTTAGTTAACTTTATCCAATACTGTTCATACTTTTATGTCATATCAATAAAAGCCCAGCCTTAATGAATATAATAAAACATTCCGCCAGAGCTTTATATTATTTCATCTATTTCTATTTCAAGTACCATATTACCGACTGCGAGACGAACGAAATTATACACGCACAATCGACTCAACCGGTTTAGTGTGCCAGATATTTTTCTTGATAATTAGGTTGTGTGAAATTGTCAAATATATGAACCAAATAGAGAATTTACCCCATTGCTTTTACAAAAATAATTAAGCAGAAGAAAGATTATGTTTCTATAAAAATGTAATTTTGTAATTTTAAAAATCAATTACCGAATTGGATGTTTGTAGTAATACAGGGGAGAATCAGATTTAATTGGGGGGGGAGGGGAGTTGTCTAGGCACCGCAGGAAACTTATTTAGGGATAGACTTTTTACTGCCAAACGGATACCAAAAAGAGAAAAAATAGTACTTCTGCCAAAAAGTATTGTTGCGTCACAATTTTTAGTAAATAATTTTACGCACAGTGGCGCGCCGGCTGGAATTTGATTTAGCAGGGGGTACTTATTTATAAAATATTTTGAATCCGTTTACAAATAGCCAAGAATGAAAGAAATTTGTTTAATAATAATTATAAGTAAAATATTCATCTTGGTCGCAGGAGAGGCTGCAAACCAGTAGCCCCTCAGTGGTCTTTATTGTGAAAACTCAAGATTTGGGTTGGGCAAATTTAATTTCAGCCAGAATTTGAAATTTCAAACTGAAATTTTACAAAATTTTATTTTTTAGATGCAATGCTGTGGTATCACCAAGTATTCTGACTGGCACCATGTTCATCCCAATGGAACCAATTTACCTCTGAGTTGTTGCCCAGTTCCACATGGTGTTTTTGGTAATTTCACCTGTAATGATAGTAATGCCTACCCAAAGGGTTGCTTGGATGCGTTTGGTGATTATATCAGAGAAAACACCTCCAGTATTGAGATAGTGGGATTAACTTTGGCTCTTGTACAGGTAAGTTAATAAATGTAGGGCGCAAAGTAAGAAAGTGGAATGGCCTTCCTTAATTGAACTAGTACTTTGTACAACAAGAGTGGATATGATACCCCTAACGCACTTTCGAGCGCAATATGGATAATCCACTCGAGTTGCACAGTATATTTTTTCTACAACCCAACCCAACCTTACACTAATTTTTTTTTAAAGTTAGGCGCAAACACAAGGTGCTCTTGTTAGAAATTATAGTATAAATGCAATTATGTTTATATGTTATTTAATCCTGTCCAGTAAATCTATTTATAGTTCATCCAATTACTGGCTGGATGCACGTCACAACTCGCAAATACATAATCATAACAGACACAAAAATAAGGTAGGTCTGTTATTAATTAGAGGGTCCTGCGGTCCTGTCAATTGACGTAAAATTCGTTTTGACAATCTTTGTTATTTCGAGGAACTTTAATTTTACGTGTTAAAAGTAATTTAAAAGTGAAAAATAATTAATTGGAACATATTCTGAAAATATGTTTCATTATTTAGCAAAAGAAGAAATGCTCATTTTGAAGTTCTAAATGATATACCGTCTTTTCATGAAACGCCGAATTTTACATACGGCGGATTGTGTAGAGGTAATTATACAGGGTGTTTTTTAATTGAGTGCCGATATTTAGGGTTGTGAATCCTTCGGTGATTTTAAGAAGAAAAGTTAATATTAACACGCAATTCCCCTGGCACCGTCTATTAATTTGCTGGGGGTCGATCTGGGAGGTAATATGTCTTGGCATGATCACGTTGCCGCAACTGCCAAGGCAGCCGCACAGAAACTTGGTGTACTTTTCCGCACCAAAAGGTTGTACACACCTCATCAACTTTTGACACTCTACAAAGCCCAGATTCGACCATCATTAGAATATTGCTCTCATGTCTGGAGCTCTGCACCCAAGCACACCCTTCGGCTACTGGATTCCATTCAAAGGAGAGCCGTTCGTCTGATCGGCGACCCCGAGCTAACCAAGACCCTCGATAGCCTGGAGCATCGAAGACAGGTTGGTGATTTGGCTCTCTTTTACAGATATTTCCATGGCAGGTGTTCGACTGACATTGCCCACTTGATTCCACCTAGAGCAATGCAAAACAGAAATACACGGCGAACCACTGCCGCTCATCCATATGTTGTTCAGCTTAGTACTCCTCGAACTTCATTGTTCAAGAATTCTTTCATCTGGAGAACGTCATCTTTGTGGAATGATCTTCCTGAGGTCGTGTTTCCCAATGAATACAATCTTCAACGTTTCAAGACCAACGTTAATCGCTTTTTTCGCACTCGCACCACTCCCAGAGCGCCTTAAAGGATTATTCCTACAGTGCAGGTGTTTTATCATAAAAAAAAAAATATGTCCTAAAGCTCTTCATTTTTAAGATAGAGGGTGTTAACATTTTTTAAAAAATATAACTTTTTTATCATAATTATTACATAACTCTTAGATACTTTTATGAAATTTTGTACACACCTCTTAATCATTAAGGAGCATTTTTGGAATTAAAAGTTTTTTTTTAATTTTTACCAGTGACGTCCGTACGGGGTTTGAACTGAATATTTTTAAAGAAAAAAATGGTACGCCACTGATTTTTCTAAAAACCAAACTTATATTTAAAATCCTCATTTATTTTGGAGCAAATTTGGTCCATAGACTTACTTTCGTATGATTCACCCTTTTTGCATAAAAAAATAAAAACCAAAAAAAAAACGATTTTTTTTTCGGTTCATTGAGACTGCTTTCGATATTTTGTTGAAAAAAAAATAAAGAGCTAATTATTTTATATTATTAACTTTTCTTCTTAAAATCACCCAAGGATTCACAACCTTAAGTATCGGCACTCAATTAAAAAACACCCTGTATAGTTTACTATATGACCAAAAATGTTAGGCTTTTCGTGCCGAGGTAGATAGCGTAACAATATTTCCATACACTATTTCCCGGCGTTTCATGAAATGACGGATTTCACTATTATGATGACATATACAGGGTGCTACAAATTTGTGTATGTACAAGGGGATCTCGAAAATGGTTGGAGATACGAAGATGGTTAAATTGAGGCAAAGTTGCGTATTTTGGGGCTTAATAATTTGGTGAAAGATAATATTCCAAATACCTTCGGAGATATCCGAAAAAACCCGAAATTTTTAGTTTTGGTTTTTATTCTTTTGCGTCTTCATTTTTGATTTGGGGAAAAAACAAAAAACACTTTCTCGTAGCCGTTTTTATTTTCTACAAGTTGGCGTTATTAGTTTTCAAATTCGACTTTTCGTTATACAGCTAGGAATGTAAAAAAAAGTAAAGTTTCATAAATTGACGGATTTCACAATATGACTACAGTAGATTCCCCATTATCCGAAACCGGATTATGCCAACTCCGCATTATCCGAAACGACCCATGAACCGGATTATCCGAAATGATTCTTGCTATGCCTCTACATTATCCGAAATTTCGAAGAAATTAATCAAATCGACAGACTTTAAAATTAAAACAAGTACCAATTACCTCTTTCTTGAATTTATAAATATGAATACATACTAATATACATACATAAGTATTAGAATTTATGATGTATGTACAAGTACATCTATAAAAGTACATATATATAGTTACTTTTCCTATAGTTAATGATCTTCCTCAATCTCCGCATTATACGAAATCGGTCGGGTCCGCATTATTTCGGATAATCAGGAGTCTACTGTATATGAATATTCATATAGTTATATTCGCCACGTTTTTTTGAGCCACCCCGTATACTCCAGCATATTTTGAAAATGTGCACCACAATAATGGTATCTACAACTTTCGTATTTCGAATTTTTATCTAATTAAGATAAAGGAGAAAATGAACTTTATCGTTGACTCACCCTGTACTGATCAGTATTGTTTTCTTTTTCAGTTACTGGGAATAATACTTTCCTGCTACCTGGCGAAGCAAATAAGAAGCGATTATGAGACTGTGTAAATATTTATGAGTAGGTATTGTCTACTAACTTTAATCTACTTAATCTTACAGTATAACCAAAGTTTATCGTTATAACAGCTATATATCACTCCTAATTAGTTATTTACAAATATTCTATCTTAATCATGTTTCAGTTCATCACAAGCTTTATTTACAAACATAAATATATTTCTGATTATAAACCGTTAAGGAAGTGAAACATGATTTTTTTATTGGTATAGGTGATAGAAGTCTTGATTAGTTTGACCTATATAGAGTAAGTTAATGTAGTTTCCTATATTTCCATTTTCTAACTTTTATTAAAATAATGTGATACTTTAAATAGGATTAGAAGTTTTTTTTAAATCCCTTTTCCGTTTTGAACAATTTTGCTTTTTTACATTCGTGTCATTTCTTGGCATTGTGAAATAAACATTTTAGAGAACATTGGTAACATTGTTAACTTGCCGTTGTCATGACGTAGGTTGATCCGTGTTTTTATTCTTATGGCTCAACCAGTCCAGAAATAAGGATTTTTCCTGACGCTCGTGGCAAATTCTGTGTCATGCAAGAACAGAAAAATTCATTTTTCTATGCCCATACGGATATTCGGTGTTTCCTTTAACACTAAAGTGATTGAATATTATTATTGGTTATTCCGATTAACTGAACGGATATAATTTTATGTACATCCTAGATAGGGTATGAAACTGACCAGTCACCGTGGTCAATTACAAATTTACAAGTTAATTTTACTCGTCGCTTTATGACACTCGGCAGAACTGAGGTTAGGAATATACTACGAAAAGATGCAAATGTATGTAAATTGAAGATTATTTTGAAGAACTTTACCTTAGCGAACGTTAAAAGTTAATTAGAATGCACAAAAGCCGTTTTTTACTGCTTAAAACGAATTTTGCTGATCTTTCGACGTTATAATTCTTACACAAGCAAGCAACGAAGAATACATTTCAGCAGAACAATTAAACATTTCCAAAACTTTCTAGATCGGGAGTGATTTAGAAAAATCCAACTTTTCTGATAACTTTGTTAGGACTGGTATGTTATTTTTCGGTTGTCCTTTAAAATTGGCTTCCAGTGGGCTAAAAAGTAATAGAGAGTATTTTGCTGAGTTATTTGAAAAACAAAATCGAATTAAACTAGTTTTGGAAACATATTGCGGATTTAGACAGCTTTGGGAAAAGTACTTTGAATGGTTAAAAAGTTAAACAACGTACATGATGCAAAAATGTATATTCAACTTTTAATTTTCAAATCAAAAATACAGATTCTCGTTTAAGCAAAAACAGGTTCAGAATGTAAAATATTTCAAGTTTGGAAGTCCTCATCTATAGTGCACAAGCGAATAGACAATGACGTTTCTTGAACTGCAGTAGACTTGTGGCGGTAGTTACCATACTTATTTAGTATTCTCCTGAAGACGACTGGACATGCTTACCAGTTGAAACGTAGTGATTCAAAACAAATAAAGACAATGCAAGTCCAAAACTCTACTGCCGTTCACGAATAGGACCTAACAAGTTTTGAAACATTCTTTTTACAGAAATCCTTCAAAAAGCGTTTCAAAACCTTCCATAATCCTTCAGTTCTGTTTGTGATTAAAGAATACTAAAAAACGTATGAACTTCCCCAAAATTTCTTCTCAAATTAAAAATGTCTTGTAAAAAAAAACTTGTCTCTCGAAAATCTCTCCTCAAATCAAAAGTGACTCTTAAAAAAACTGTCTACCCCAAAATCTCTCCTCAAATCAAAAGTGACTTCTAAAAAAACTTGTCTCCTGACTTGATGCGCCGTCCCCCGTTCTGCTGGAAAGTAACCTTGTGGCATAATTTTCTATCATTTCTTCGCGGTATTGCGTCGAATTGAGTGTTTTTGAAAAAAATCAGTCTTAATTTTCGAAATGGCTGCTAACACTTAAACCTTCTCAGAATGTAGATGTTTCTTTTGTAAGGAATGTTGATTTTCAGAGCTCCACGAACACTAAAACCATGTCTCGTCAGTAAAAAATGATATTTTTTAAAGACGCTTTCGCCACAGATGAAAAAATGGTTTGTTTACGCTATTATGTAAATCAGGCATAAAGCATTCTGAAAATGGGCATCCTCTGCTGCTGGTCGTATCGTAGCAATTCTTGCACTGAGCTTAGACTAGACGATAAGCCTGCACTGTTGGTTACCTATTAGGATTGTATTGCAGTTTCTGCAGGATACGTTTACTTTTTAACTTATACACCAAATTAGGAGTTACAAAAGCCCCAAAAAATGCTAGAAGGCGCTATAAGTATAGTAACTGAAAGAGCTTTGAGTACTTAAAAAGTTCTTTAAGCTCTTTGAAGGGCCTCGTTAAGCCCTCATCACGTTGATTAAGATTTAGTTCAGTCCATTTTTCTAGCTTATAAAAATACTTGCCTATAATAGGACTAGGGCTGGGCGATTATCAAAAAAAATAATCGATTTTCGATTATATGAATGAATCGATTATTTTCGATTAATCGATTAATCGAAAATAATCGATTAATCGAAAATAATCGATTAATCGAAATAATCGATTAATCAAAATAATCGATTAATCGAAATAATCGACTAATCGAAATAATCGATTAATCGTTTTTTTTTCGAATCGCCTTATTGAAAACAATCAGTTAATATAAAAAAAATCAAATAATCGAAAATAATTATCGATTTTTTTTATTATATACTTAAATAACATTGAAATAATATCTAAATCATAATTATTATTAATTTTGGCAAGGCAAACTTGAGAGTAATACGTAATAGAGGCCTTAAGTTATATCGTTGATTTTGTCGCAAGATATTTTTATTAATCTATTCGATTAATCTAAAAATTGTTATTATTCCGATTAATCGAAAAATACATATTTTAATCGAAATTATATCGATGATCGAAAAATCGAAATAGTTGTTTCGATTTTTTGATTAATCGAAAACATTTCGATTTTTCTATTAATCGATTAATCAAAAACATTTCGATTTTTTGATTAATCGAAAAATCGAATAATTTTCGATTAATAATCGATTAATCGATTTTTCGATTAATCGATTAAAAATATATCCTAAATCGAATAATCGATTAATCGATTATTACACGATTAATCGATTATTTTGCGCACCCCTAAATAGGACATCTTAATAATAACATTAAATACCTACCCCTCTTAAACGAACTTTAAATAAAAGGTACCAAGGAAAATGTTTGTTTGTCATATTGGGAAGCGCCATTCTCATTTTTAAAACCGTTATTGATATTTTTAATTGTGATTCCCAGAGAAGCACCTTTTACCAAGGAAACTACTCTTAGATAAGTAAACAAAGTTTATTAAAATCGATGAAATGGTTCCCAAGATATTGCTGGATATATAATTATGGCCACACTTCCATAGTTTTCAATATTGTGTGTGTTCTGCTTTATAAGTAAAATAAAAAGAAAGATAATCTATTTATATTGAAAATGCGACTGCATGGACGATACATTATATTATCATATTATTATAGTACCTATCGATAATTATTTTTTTCTCTGGTCGAAAGTTACATTGTGCCACAGGTAAAAGTTTAAGAAAATATAGGTACATAATTATGTAAAAAATCTTTCAGGGAACAAATCCTCAAGTAAGAATCATAATTATAGTAGAATCTGAAAAGTGGATGGTAGGATGATGGTCGTGATACGCTCCTTGATGATTGGCCGCTTCGAGTCATTTAGCACTCTCATATCTAGAAGGCCTTTGTTTTTAAATTTCCTTAAAATCCCAATTCTTGTTTGATGGTTTATGGTTTTATTTTCTGTGAGTGAAAAAGTGACGCGGTCGGATATTTTTGGTGCTCCTGTGAATCCTACCAAAATCATGTTATTTAATCTTTAAAACCTTATCAACGTGTGTTATCTGCTACAGACTTTATTTTTTAAGTTTAAGAAATCGAAACAACAAAGAATGTTATGATATAATATTCGAGTATAAAATGGGGTTAGGTTAAAAGTTAATTAGGGAATCCAAACCACGTGATTCAATATGGCGGATGGATGGCAAAAAGCATTGAGTCACCCGTTAAATGCCACCAGAAAAATTATATTTATGGTCACGTGTACCAATCACAAAGCAGTATTTGCCATCCAGCCGACAATTTGACACATCGTTGGATTGCCTAATAGAAAAGCATAAAATAATATAGGTATTTATAAAAGCGTGTGCATCCTTGCACAGTGTATTATATATTGGGATTGTGTATACTATAATTATAATTAGTTTAATTCGATGTTTTAAAATGCAATAGTCCAAATTACTGTTGAAAGTTCTGCAATATAGCATGTCCCCTGTCTTTCAATACGTCCGGATTTACCCGGACATGTTTGGGTTTTTAGGGTGTCCGGGGAAGTTCGGCCAGAATTTGAAAAATGTCCGGGGAACCCGGGCACCGTAAATATAACAAAAAGGGCTCAATTTTGTTAAATATTTTAATTGCTACATCTCTACTATTTTTGCAGAAATAAAACAAACACTGAAGCGTAAAAATTAAACATTTTTATTTAAAGGACCCCTCACAAAGCTTTTTTTTTGAATTGTTAGTATTTTGTAGATCCAGACATCCTGATTAAAATGGCATGGCCGTAAACCAATCCTATGACTAGTTTTTTGTTATGGCCCGTTGGTGGCAACTTCTTACCTTGAGAGTTTCTGTATTGTCTGTTAAGTGTTCAGTTGTTTCTTTTAAACTATTAACTTTTTTTTTTATTTTTCTTTATGGGTGGAAAAGTAGATCTTAAGTTTTCTTTCACTTATATAGAAATAAAATATGTACAGGGTGTTGAATAATTTACAGGCGAATTAAATAATTAAAAATAGCATTTAAAAATTGTGAAAATTAAAAAAAAAATTATTAGGTAACCATTTTTTGAATCTCGAAAATAAAGGGCTACATTTTGTTCATGTTTTAATATCTTGTAGTAGTATAAAGGAAAATAAATAGGTATAGGATTATGTAAAGTTAAAACGGGTATTTTATTTCTCAAAAAATAATTAAAATTCACCGGAAAACGTAATTAACGACTTTAATTCATTGCTAATATTAAATTTATATACGATGTAATCCAGCTATAATAATTTACAGGAAAATTTAAAAAAAATTTATCAAAAGACAAAATATAATTATTGTTAAATTATAAACTATTTTTTTGGTAGAATTTTTATCTTGGCTCTTGTACAAGACGCATTTAAACTACCTTAGGGTCCTAATAAATTGTCATTTTTGTCCGTTTGTAAAATAAAAAAATATTTTTACCACACATTAAGACATTTTATTCGAAAAAGAGCCAGTGTGAACTTTACACTAAATAAAAAAATATATTCATAAAATTAAAACAAATATATTTTAACTTGAAGAAGTAAATCTATACTTGATGGAGTGGATAATTAGTAGGAAAGAAGTAACTCAAAGTCTTCCTCCACAGTTATATTAATGAAAGCTTATTTTAATATAAAAACTCTCTACATGTTTCAAATGCAGAAGCATTTATCTTCAGGACAACAAATGAAATTAAGAAGAAAAGGGTAGATATCATCACAACGGAGCTTTAAGATTGATATATTTAATGAAATGAAGGTTAAATGAGTAGAATAGGGAGAATCATTACCAAAATACACGTCATACCGTGAAAAGGGAAATTACAGTAAGGTTTGTAGCTTTGGTAATATCAGAATTTAAGTGCAGAATAAAAGGTTTAACAATTAGGTGTGAGAAAGAGAAATAGAGAGTAATTGGGTTGAATAAAAAAATTAAAATTTATCTCAGTAGGTACCCAGATTACTCTCCATTTCTCTTCCTTACTCCTGGTTGTTAAACCTTATATTCTGCAATTAAATGTTGATAGTACCCAAAGCTACAAACCTTACTGTGTACGTGTATTTTGGTAATGATTCTGTTTATTCTACTCATTAAAGTTTTATTTCATCTAATATTTTATTCTTAAAGCTCCGTTAGGATGTGTACCGGGTGATTCATTAAGGGTGACGAGCGGACATATCTCGGAAACTACTGGGCATAGAAATTCAGAAAAAAAAAATTATAACTAAAGTGGCCATGAGAAAATCCTGGAAATAATTTTTAAGTTCCGTATTTTGCCGCAAGAGGGCGTAATTGAAGAGTAAATTTTAAAATTTTACATATCTCCGAAAATTCCACATTAAGGTATATCTTTGATAACACCATTAAAAAGCTTGGACAATTATGCATCATTTTGGTCCTGCTCATTGACGTACCGACCTTAATAAGAGGGTTGAAAGTGTAATCAGTTAAATCGCTGTAACAGCTTCCCCCCTAAACATCATTGGTTTAAAAACATCCTGACAGTGGTATATATTTTAATATTGTTTTAAAATACAGTGGACGAAATGCCATCCCACCTAATTGAGGATATCATTGTATATTGACGAATACGAATAGCACTGAAGATGGCGAAAGCCGAAACAAGGGCGTAGATATGGGGAGGGTAAAGGGGGTAATTCCCCCCCCCCCCCCGGACCATAATAATGAATAAAAAATGTAGTTTAGTTGCATCAGTTATTGTTTTGGAAAAAGAATTTGCAAAATTACTTTGGGAATTAAATTTTGCTTTATACACCTTACTTCGTAAGTAATCTTGAATATTCTTGTGTAATATTAATAAAAAAATTTGAGATCAAACACTAGCCCCCAGAAAAAAATAATATCTACGCCCTTGAGCCGAAAGCGCTCTGCTATGATTTTAATAAAATAAAAATATTTACACGTAATACAAACTCTCTTTTCTTCAATTCTACTCTCCGTGTACACAGCCACAGCTAATTTTCAATTAAATTTTCGTTCACCATTTTGTCAGAAATCCGTGACTAGGCGGCAATTCGTTCGAAGGGTTGAAGAAATCCGGCTCTGTTCAGATGCACCCGATAAGCTCGCGCCCTATGTTACCGGCGACGTCACGCACACCCTCGACACGGATTCTGACAGTCGATTTTTATAGTGGACCAAATGTAATGATTTACCTGTTATCGGACCAATAATTATGTTTTGACGGTATTTAAATCGTATTTTTGTATTTTTAAATTAGTTAACAGTGCATCCTGTGTTGTGGTAATGAAGTATTATCCGTTGTTCCACGATTGATATTGTTATATTGTTTGACGTCTCGCCATATTAGCAAACCACTTGTTACTTCGTGTTTTTTTAATTATTTATGACTGCATATTGTTTGGAGCACGCAACTGTAGTGTCTTGAAGCTTTTTTTTATTTACAAACCCTTTCTGTGTCGTCTATTTTCTTCGTCTACACGTTCTGTCGTCTTTAGAATGATTGGGTAAGTTGATGGATAAGTAGTCAGTAGATAAGCAGTTTTTGTAAAAATGCTTCATTGAATTATTTTCGATAATTTATTGTTTTCAGATGTAGATTTATAGAACTTTCTTATTATTACGTACCTACCTACCTATTTTTAAAAAAAGGCATGTCTTTTTGTTTTGATAAAATGTAATAAAACAATTTTATTGTTATTGATATAAATGATGAATGCCGGTAGAGTTGCCAGCGTTTAGCTTTTTAAATTATTGGATTATTTAAATTTAAGACAGCCTATACAGGGTGGTCCAATAGTGCGGCAAAGTAAATAATAATAAATACATTTTAATTGGAGGAATTGTATTTATTTTAAAGTATTAATTAAATAGGTTCAAATTATATCATCCGCCATGCAGAACATAAAAATAGAATTATTACAGCTATTCATGTTAATTTCTTATTTTCCAGTAAAATTACAAACGAAGTCCCGATATTATCTTAAAAATCTCCACTGGCGCCGCGTCACTTAATACTCGTGAAATCGTTTTTCTAATACTTTGTATGTATAATGTGGTAATGCACAGTGGCGGATCCAGGGGGGGGGCGAAGGCAGTTTCGCCCCCCCCTGAGCCTCACAAAATGGGTGTTTTTTTACCTTGAGCCTTGAAAATTGTAGGGCGTGTGAAGGGTCAGAAGTGTTTTGAGAAATCACATTTGAGAGTAGGAATATTTTTAGAGTCGGGATACGCTCTTTTTTTTTAGAAGTATTTTTTTTAAATCGCCGCCCCCCCCTCAACAAAATCCTGGATCCGCTACTGGTAATGCACTATTTATGATGACTCATCGACTACTCTTTTCTTACGTGATTCTTACTTTAATGTCTGCTTTACACTAGACACTTTTTGCAAAAGTTGCAATCATTTTAATTGGGCGCATGCACATTTCTACGTTTTGATCAGCTGTTGCAAGAGTATAGGATTGGTTCTAATTTTATTTCAGTGAATTATATATATGTGTGAATTACATGTCCCAGACTTTGCCAAGTGGGAAACGGGCATTTTATTTTTTTTTAGAAGTCACCTGAAAAGGAGGGGGAGTTTGAGAAGACCTTTTTTTTAGAAGTTACTTTGAAAAGGAGGACCTTTTTTTCACGCACTGCTTCCGGGTTTTGTCCAGATTTTTAAGTCGCCTTGTTAGGGTTTTTATATTTTAGGGATAGATAGAAATGCCTTTGTGTCAGTGGCGTAGCCAGATGGGGGGCAGGGGGCGCTTGCTTCAGGTTATTACTAAATAAGTGTGGTAACTACAGCTCTATTTATACTAGCTAGGTGCAGTGACGCATAACTAAGTGGGCGGAGTCACGCGTTTAACTTTTATATGTTCACAGCATGATTACGCCCACTTAGTTATGCGTCACTGCACCTAGCTAGTATAAATAGAGCTTGTAGCATAGCCCCCCCGATAAAGTAAAGGAGGCAATGGCTGTAGTTACCGCACTCATTTAGTATTTACCTGAAGACGACGGGAGATACTTACCAGTTGAAACGTTGTGATTCAAAACAAATAAAGACAATGTAAATCCAAAAATCTACTGCCTTTCAAGAAACGTATTTGTTTTAAACTCGGCGAAGAGCAGCATTGAGCATACATTTTACAATAAATACTTATAGGTACATATTTGAAGGAAAAATTGGTAACATGTTGAATTACAATTATAAAAAAAATAGAAAATGGCCCACAGTTATTATGTGTAGAGAATGTCATTCTGATTGAAAGTATTCAAGGCCACAACAAAATCTAAGGGACCAATTTTTGAAATACAGGATGTTCAAGTTTAAAAAATATAATTTTTTTACACATATTTTCGTGTTTCATGATTTTAATTTGTTTTGTTTTTCTGGATTTTTGTTTACATAGACTATAATTTTTTAACTATACAGGGTGTCAAAGATAAGGATGCACTCTGCAGGGATCCATTAAACCATACAAGATACAGAGGTGATTAAAATAGAAAAAAGTTGCGCCTTACGAAATTCTGCAACAATGTGTTTTCAAATTTAAAGAAACTCCGAATCCTTTCGAAGATATTTGCCAAAACCAAATTTTTGCAATTTCGTTTATATTTTTTGCTAACGCTATTTGAAGAGATATGTTAAAATAAAGTTAACATTCCGATTACCATTGTTTGTCCTCTACAAGTAGGTGCAATTATATTTATATTTAAAACGTTTCGTCCTTTCAAAACCGTCATCAACTTTGCATTTTTTAAATAGTTGGAAAATTTTAGTTTAAAATTAATTATTAATGACATATTTCGGACTTAAAAATCCATTATCAATAAGACTAGATGCAATTTAACCTTATTTGAAACTATTTTTTTAGTTAAAATAAAATATAAATAATATGTTGTGCATTAATAAAAACTAAAAAATAAACTTAAAGTAGCTTTTATCACACCCATTTTTATGTATGACAGTCAAACACATTACCAAAGTATGAGTAAAAGAAAAACTATTCAACCAACAGTTGGTAACATTGTAAATTTATTACCGATGCTTTGATACTATAGTATACATGTATTTCACTAAGGCATTTGATAAATGATGAAGAGTTTTGAACTGGCATTGTCCTAATTTATTTTTAAAAAACAACATTTTAACTGATCAGTGTCTTCAGTCGTCTTCAGGTGAATACTAAACAAGTATAGTAACTACAGCTCTATTTATATTAGCTAGTAGGCTATTGATTATGTCATATCATAAGGAATTACAGAGTGTGTGGGTTTTTATTGCATACATCGTTCAATTGGTCATTCAGAATGAAAAACCCGCAGAGTGCTATTAAATTAGAGGGGGGAAACTGGAGATATTGGGGGAAATGCAACCCTTACGGATTTTTGAGTATATCTCGAAAACGAAGCAAAATTTGTAGGTATTTTATTGGAAAAATTTTATAAAGAGTTAGATTTTCTATTTTCAATTTAACAAAAAAGTGCAAAAAATTAAATATTTGATTTTTTTACTTTTATGCAAATAACTTTTTTTTGAGCAGAGATAGGTATAGGCATTGCTTCATAGAAAATACAGGATATTAAATTTCCTACAGAATGACCAAAAATATTTTTTTGATTAAGTTTCAATGAGATATGGCCGTTTAAACTTTGTCATATTTTTCGGTTTTTATTGAATTTATAACAATATCATTTTGTTACTTAGTTTTGAATGTATGTAATTAAATTTTATTTAATAAAGACATGTTAAATTAATTGATCAACAATAAATAAATGTTATATGCAATATTGATCGTATATTGCCCATATATTGCCAATATAAAATATTGACAATAATATTTACCGTCTGAGGCCCGCTTTAGTTTATGTGAAAATATTTGAATATACTGTGAATATCTATAAAGTACAAACATTTTTTATATTTCTTTAATAATATTGTCAAACTGGATTTCAATTTCTTCGTCGACTTCTTGAAGAACATCGTCTTCAGATACCTCTGGTATATAAAAACCGAAAAAACTTCATCAACATTTTTTTTTAATACGTCATTCTGTAGGAAATTTAATATTCTGTCTTCTATGAAGCAATGCCTATACCTATATCTGCTAAAAAAAAGTTATTTGCATAAAAGTAAAAAAATCAATTATTTAATTTTTTTGCTCGATTTTTTGCACTTTTTTGTTAAATTGTTTTTAATATAATTTGAACTGAATAGACTTGTACATTTTTTAGTTAAGCCATTTCGATAGAAAATCTAACTCTCTACAAAATTTTTCCTATAAAATACCCACAAATTTTGCTTCGTTTTCGAGATATACTCAAAAACCGGAAGGGTTGCATTTTCCCCCCTAATTTAATAGCACTTTGCGGTTTTTTCATTTTGAATAACCAATTGAACGATTTAGGCAATAAAAACCCACACACTCTGTAGTTCCCCATTACCCTGCTTTTTAGGACATAATCAATAGCCTATAGGTGCACTAAAGCATAACTAGAATTGGTTTTTTTCCATTTTTTTGATCCCATATATTCTCCTCCTATCCTATATATTTTGCAAGAAAATGTGGCTTGCTCGTAGCTCTTCTTTCTTGTATCTGCATTTGGCTTAATAGGTAGCAAAGGTAGGTACAGGAACCGCCCTTATTATTGTTTTTCGGTACATTAATGATTTAAATCCAAAAGAAGACCCCGTAAAACTACATTTTTATAAAACTTTTTTACTGTTTCTATCTTGAAGTCGCGGACGGAGCAATTTCAAGAAATTAATTTTTACAATTTGCATAATTACATTAAGTTTCATGAGATTGCTTTTTGTCGTCCGGAAAACTTTCGAGATTTGCAAATTGGATTAACTCGAGCAAAAATAAAAGAAATATCAACTTTTGGACAGACAGACAGTGCAGCAGGTATATTGTAATTGTAAGTAGTTTTCTTATTTTGTTTTCTAAAACTGGGACCCTTTATTATAGAAATAACTAAATTGCTAAACTAAATATATTCTTTCCCAAGTTAAAAATATAAGCTGAGGTAAAATTTGCTTCAAACTCGGTATATATAAAAACTAGCGTGGGAGCTCATTTTTAAATGGTGACGGTACAGGAGTATCGACTCGCTTGATTGTTGTAGAGATTTTTTTTAGAAACACCTTGTTTGGGAATTGGAAGGCAGTGCGGTATCTCTGGTAGACACCACATGGTCCGTAGGAGTAACTGCGATTTTTTTCTAGAAACCATTTTTAGAAGACGTTAGCCTGTTAAATAAAAATCAAAAATGATTTAGATTTTTTTATACTTTTACCAACGACTACTTTTTAAATCTAGGTATAATAAATTAAAATGAGAAAAAAATACAAAGTTTTGAATTTTGCTTAAAACATCTTTAAAACAGGGTTGCAATAAATAACAATTTTTTTGAAAAAATCAGTAAATTGATTTTTTCGATTAAATCGTAATTTTTTTGATTTTTATCAATTTATACTGATTTTTTCCTTAAATATGGCAGTAATTAACTTTAAAATCACTTACCTATTTTAATTATTTTGTCTATTCGCCCAAAAATATTTGTTGTCTAGATTTACAGTTAGAAAATCTCCTCGGCGACATACAAAATAACTTTTATTGACATGAAAATTTTCGATAGCGTGAAGCATAATTTATGAATATTTTTTACGCTGGACGGATGACGATTAGTTATGTTTTTACACTTACATAATGTATCTAAACACTTCGTTTGAAATAAATTATTTTTCTTTTTTTAAATTTCTTGATTAGGTGTTTGCTTCGGCGACTTGTTTTTAGCAGCAAATTTATAATTTGATTTAAATCACGATTAAAATTGAAAAAATCAGTTGATTTAAATCGTCACAATCCTGGTTTTAAACATCTGTTTTAAAACACAGTTTAAAACATCTTGTTTAAAATAAACAAAACAACCCTGGACAGTATGGATTATCAAGTATATTTAAAAAAAATGTGTACGTGATACAGGAACACTCTAATTAATAATAATTTGTACTTTCTAGCCCAACTTTTGATGCATAAAAATTTAAAAAGCATTTTACCTGTTCCTGAAAATCATTTACGATCTAAACTAATAAATCATCGGTTTAATAGAAATAATCTGCAGTAAGAGAAAATATTTTAAAATCCTATTTAGGCAGTGTGGCGTTATTAGCCACTCAAAATAAAAAAAAGACTGTGATTAACATAGGTGGCGCTGGCTTTGTTAACCCTCGCCCGGATCTTCCCGGTCAGGAACCACCACAAGGTCTAGCAACGTTTAGTATCGGTAAAAAATAAGTATTTATGTAATTATGAATATAGAAACAGAATACATCGACTTACCAGATTTTGGGATTTGCTGGGAAGAATGGACACCTACCAAAACGGCGCAGTACCGTCGAACGTTTATTGGTATCTGGTTCTCTCTCCTTTCCAAAATCGCGCATCGCATCGTACACGAGTACGGTGGGTAGGTACGAGGGACGGTAAAAAGGTAGGAAATGGAAAGTCGAGAATATGTAATTTTAAATGTAAATTAACTAATTAAATTGCAATAAGTAAAACAAAACGCGTAATTTTGAATGCAAGTAGACACCCATAAAGAGGAAAAATATTTATAAGAATTATACTTTAAACTTAAAAATAATATTAATTATAAACCTAAATATATATATAAGCAGCAAACGAGGACAGAACAGGCAGAAAAACTAGAAAGTTATCTGATCTCATCATAGTATCTAATTCGGTAACGTCACAGTGTAATTTGGTCAAAATTAAAAATCAAATCACCCGAATTACGAATATACTTCCAACTTTATGTAGGGACGAATAACCAAATAAAAACGATCCGGAGCAAATGAAATTGGCAGACAGACGATGCCGCTTGGCCTTATAAGTAAATTAAAAACTCTTTCGAAGTAATATTTCTGCTATGCATAACCAACCAATTACGAGTTCAAAACGCAAAGGTCTGTTCTGTATAGTAGTATATAGATGCATCCTTCTCTTTGGCGGCACTCCTCTTATAAACAATGTATTCAGGGGCGTACGGAATCCACAATTGGGGGGGGGGGGGGGGGGGGGCATGGCAGCAGCTAAAATTTCCCAACTAATTTCTCAAACATTGAGGGGGATGCCGCTGCCGAGAAAATGTATGCCATAGAGCTGATCATTTTTTGAAAAGGTATTTAAATTAAATAACAATTTTAAACTAGAAGCTGGTAAGGCAGAAAAAAAAGCGCTAATTTAACTTAAAATGTTTATTATTTTTAGAAAAGTTCAACAAAAATTATGACATTATGACATGAATATAAAACAATATCTTAGTAACTTAGACACGTCATAGCGACGGGGCCTACTTGAACTTCAGTTGGAAGTTATTACTATACCGGAGAGGTTCTAAACGTAATAGAAATTAATTATACATTTTTTAAATCAACTTGGGTCAGCAGATGAAGTTTTGTATGTAATTAGGATCATAAACGATTATTATTGCACACGCCGTGTTAATATTGTCAGGCTACAAAAAGGCAGACGACTGGGACGTGTAGCTTAGATAGTTTGAAATTTGTTGTGCACTATTATTTACTGAAACACCAAAGATTTTTAATGGTTTTATTAAAACGAAGTAAAGCAAAGCAATTGACGCTTTCATTATGATGAATAACATACAAGTCTTAAAAAATAAAAATAAAGTTATTAAATCAGTAAGTAAATTTAGAGAGTTTTCTCTAAGTAAAGAAGAATTGTTCCCTTAAAACTCACATACGACGCTATTTTAAGTAGCCAAGCCAAAAGAAAAATAAACAATTTAATACTTAAATAAACATTACAATGACCACTTACTCATTGGCTGAAAACTGTTTTGGTTCTGACATTATGGTTTGCATCATTTAGGGAGACTTGAGCTACCAAACGGCCAGAGGTTACTTGAACACTTTAAGAACCCATAGTAAGTGGTTCTTTGAGTTTTTATGGTGTTTTGTAACCCCTACCAAAATAGAGAAGGGGCTCCTTTTTGCTGTGTCAGGAATTATTAACATTAGGAGAAAAGTTTCTTAAATGTACTATTCAAAATAGAACCCTTCCTTCAACCAATTACAAACACTTATTTTTATAAATATTTGTCTAATGACTCCTCCTACGAAACTAGAAATGTCCTTGTCCTTGTTCTATGCACTATCTTTCCACTACACCTATTTTTTATCAAACTTATGACCCATAAAGAGTCTTAACTTTACAGCGAAGTATTAGATAAGCAATCCATCCTTAAGGATACCAATCCATATCCGACAATATTCACGGCTAGTACTATAATGATCGTTATAATCTTTATTACATAAATAACTATTACCGAACTTCCGTGCCTTCGCCTTGCCTTTCTACGGTAGTTCCTTTTTTTGTTTGGAAAATGCAGTATGCATCACATTTAATCTTGCATTATGAAACTAAATCTTTAGTAAATGAGTTTTCTTGCGGAGTAACCGGGTATCGCGGTTTATAATATTATGTAAAACGGTATTCACTTTTCAGTTACGCATGAACAAGCGACTACCGTGTATGAAAAAGCATTTAAAATGCAAATCTAAAAATTTGAATTTTTATTGAGGCACCTCTTTTTAGAATTTTTGCGCGGAATCACCACACCGAGATAATATTGGAACAAAAACCATAGGCGTATATTTTGAAATAATATGTTTTATTTTTGCTGGCGTTAATTTGAAATTAATATTTAATTTGCTGTATTTAATTTAAATAGGAAAGCAAAAATTAATTACCTTTTTGGGCGAATTGAATGTTTTTTACTCGTAAATAATGTTTATTTTGCACAAAACTGCACCAGCCTTCTTTGTCTATTTTTATCTGCGAGAAATGCTTATTAAATCAGTGTTTAAAAAAGTGTACTTTGCTGCGGATTCCAACAATATTCTATTGAATCAAATGTAGGTTTATAATTTTTCCGAAATAATATTTTAAGCTTTATCTTTTTCGAGTTAGGAAATGAACCATATTATTGGGGGAGACCGCGCGGTTGCTTCTATATTTTTGCTTAAACATTTTTATGGACATTTCTGTCCATTTTATCTTGAGAACTAGGACAGAAAAAAAATAAAACAAAAATTCACCATATCGATCAATCCATGCACCAAATTACATTAACTTATCCTCGCAAAACCACGGCAATGGCTCAGAGGTGACTTACTGGCACTCGACCGTGGCGGTTCGAGTTCGATTTTCGGAGTGGGCATACGCACAATAAAAAAAGTATGTCTGAAATTTAGCAGGTTTAAGAATGCAGGAAAGAGTATAAAATGTATCATCTCCCAACCCACCCCACTTACGCCGGTAACCAGGCCGGGTGAGATCGGACATCTCGTGGTGGTGCGGAAAAAGGTATACACTCTGCAATCAATAGGTCACGCCATTACAATAAATCGAGGGTTTATAACCCTTGGGGGGTGTCGCATGACTGAGGATCGTGGTTCGGAACCCACGTTCAGCTGTAGGTCCAAGAGCAAGATGGCTGAATGTTCGAAAGGACAAGCGGCCATCAGTCACCCAGAACAACAATACTCGTAAGGAAAATTGATGTAGGTAATAATATACCTATATGTTATTGAAAAGAACATTGTCTACAGAATTTGTGTGGCTGTTGTTGCTAAACTAACAGAAGTTATTACTTACTTATTATCACATCATGTTATTAGTGTCATGCCACTGGCTGCATGCAAAGTTATGCATTTATATTTTTTACATATTCTTTTGTAAAGCGTTGATTTAAAACAAATCCAGAATCGTTTTCCATAAATTATATAGGTTTGAAGGTATGTTTAGAAAATAATCCATTTTAATGTTTAAGGCCCCTTTTAACACGTGGAAATAATGTTTATATTTGCTTGTAGTATTCTAAATACGGGAATTTAGTTTTTCATTAACATTTCTTTTTGCATACGGCTCTTATGTTTATTCGCATATAATATTGACATTAGAGATACAACCAAGACATTTCCGACCTAGTTTGAAATAGATTCTTCCAATTTTTCTACGATTTCAAAATGCCCGTAATTATTTCAAGGTTTACCTTCTTTTCGTTCTTTTGATCTTGGAGTTCTCAGAATTTGATTTTTTTATCCTAAAGTTTTAATCCATAACCATGAATTTTTTCTCTGATAACGTCTATTTAAAAATATAGGAAACAAATAAAAGTAAATTAAGACGATCTTAGTCCCCTACCTAAATTACCAGCTAGGCCAATATCTGAACCTCAGCTGCACATAATGGATTTAAAACTACCAATGCCCTTATAGTTGCGAGTCATTCAACAACATTAAATGAACTGTTGATCCAACTGAGCCGCAAATGATTATGTAGCTTATATCAAATTCAAGGAAGAGGAGTAAGAAACCCCTAAAACCTTGTTTGTGGCATCGTTTTTCTCTTTTCTGTACTTCTACTGAATGGACATGTGAATGCCATGCGATGATCAAAAGGAATGAAAGGTAGGAAGTGATAGTTGCAGTGAAAGGAAATAAAAGAGTTCAAGTAGCAGCAATATAAGTGCGGAATAAAGTGAGGCAGTTAATGAGAGGCTTGTGGTAAGTGAAGACAGTTAAGAGGTCAAAGGCAGTTGTTATTGAGGCGGAAAGTCGAGTAAAACGAGGAAAAATAATGGATAGGATAAAGGACGGGGGTTTTTGGAAGAAACAATAAAAAGGGGGATTAAACGGATATAAGGAAGTAATGATGAAAAAGCGCTATGGAAATCCTAAAATAAATGGAATTTTGGCCTTGACGGAAACAAGGAATATGAAAATAGTGACAAGGAGGTGATGTAGAAATCCATTTCCATATTTTTTTTTAATACTAGTAAAATTTGATTGTAAAATTTTAAGAATATGTTCTTGTATAAGCATCATTATTTTAATTACCTATTTGACCTATAAAAACACTCTGTGTATTTATTATGAATAAAGAAATACTATACTACTACACTGTAGAGAAAACATTTTAGGGGTGTACTCGGATATTTTAAATATCTAGTACAGAGTGGAAAGATTAGTATAGATTTGACGTACAGAGATTGATGATGTACGTGGAGGAGTATACATGATGGTTAAAGTGTGGCTAAAAAGAACAGTTATGCACAATAAAGGCGCGAAAACTTACTTTGGTCTTCGTTGTAGACTTTTCAATTCGATGCAGGTGCTTCTTAACAACCATGTGTCTTGTTAGGAATACCTGTGATGATTCTCAGCTGATTTCTAGATATCAGAAGTAGCTGGCTAGTTAATATCTCGTCAGAGTCTACAATGAAAGATCTACGGTCATATAATCTTTGTCTATTGTTCCAGTAGATTTTGTGTCCACTCTGAATCAGTCGCGTACAAGTTAATTTACATTACGGGCAATCTGTCACTTACATGCCCTCGGAGTTTACAATTTTAGTTCTTTAATGATACATTTGATATAAAATTAAAATTGGGCACCCATCAGTCTCTGCGGCTATTAGTACTATTAATATTTCGTTCCTTTTTCTTTTAATGCAAATATCGACTAAATTGGTATTTTTAAACTTAACCTAAAACTATACGTAACTGCTACCCAAAGAGGAGTATATTTCGCCTTGTTGGTTATAGCGAAGAAAACCAAACATTGCACAAGAAAATGGCGAATGCGGCACTAACCCAAGCTCCTAAAGACAAGATATTTTAGAGCTTACAGCGTACTTGCTAGTGCTTAACTTTAATCAGATTTAGTGGGTAATATTTTACCTTTTCGAAGGGGTGAAAACAAAGCATAAAAATTAAAAATCTGCATATTACATTAACTTTGTGATGTAAAAAATATAAAAAGGCAATTTAATTAAGTTGACGAACAAGCTAAATCCCCAAGTTAAATGTGCAAACAGACTTTTTGGAACGTTTTGCCGTCACACTAAATTAAAAAGATAATTTGAGTACCTTTTGTGTTTTCAAAGTAGGGAAAAAAACCAACAATATTAGGGTTACCGGCCCGTTATGAAGTGTACAGGGAATGCCCTTTTTGATAATTGACAAAATGGGGAATGTTCGCGGGGAAATTAAAAATTTCTCGTTGGTATTTTATTTCATTTTCAGTCCGAATTGTGGAAATAAATTGTTTATTGAATTTCTTATTCTTTGCAAATTAAAAAGAATATTTGATGTCCAAAATGCCTCAAAAATTGTATCGTCCCTGTTCTCTGTAATCGCATCATTTTTTTACGAAGGCATCAGCAATGTGTTTATTTTCATTCACCGAATAGGCATGGGCACAGCCCCCTTCACAGAAAGCCACGATGTAAGAATTGGCAACGCCGCATCAGCTGATAGATGAAGATCTATTTGTATAAGCGATTAGCCAGGGCGAAAGGCGGCTTATAAATGTAAACAGAGTATAAAACAAGATTTAAAAACGCGTTTAGGATGTGTGTTTTTTAAAAAGTACAATGGAACTGGGCAATATAATTTCGCAAGTGCATACAAACCTTTTGTCATAGTTAGCACGAAAGAACGAAAGAAATTCCTCACGTTTTCAATTTAAAAAACTGAAAATCTTTCACCTGTCTCGGGATCTACGCTTGTCTTAAGAGAATTACGTACTACCTGGTTTACTGACTCGTTACTTTCACAATGTATGAATTGATACCGAGACAATAAGTTTTCAAGCTGAGACCACCTGCTTAGTTTCATTTCAAAAGGTAATATCCATTTTAAATCATTGTAAGCCAATTCATTACCTTTTAAAAAAACATTTACCTTCATATCATTGTCCACTGAAACCTGATTAACAATATTTATACAGTTATTGGTCAAATCTAAACTATAAAAATGTATTTTTGAGCCACTCTCAATTTTTACTTCCCAAAATTCAGAAATATTAATTTTCTGTGAATAATTGTTAATATCGTCAAAACTTTTAATAAAATCTGATTGTTCGAAAGCTTGATTAATTTCAGTGTTACGTTCTTGGTGTTCCTTGTTTCTCTCTGCTGGACTTTTTCTGGGAATAGGAACAGTTTTTGACAAATAAGCAGGCAGATTGGGAAAAATGCACGGAACTGCTGATAAATTTAGTCTTACTTTAGTAGGAATTTTTATTGTGGTGCCATCAGCTAAAAGTAAAATATCCTCACGAATAATGTCATTTGGGACAAAATGTTTAGCACAAACTACAGAATACGGTGTAGGTGACCAATTAGCTCTTGGAATGGCTTTTAGCCACTGAATTTTAAGATTTTCATTTTTTGGGAAGTGAAAAATTGAAACAGTCTCTTCTCCTGCTTTTATAGCACTTTGATAGTTAGAATTGCATCCAGGAACACAGCAGGGGCTTGGCATTTTGATAACTAAATTTAAAAAATAGTACTTACCAAAGTATCTAGGTCCTAGGTACTATAATACTACCTACTAACGAAATTTTTAAACTTCACTGATAATTTTTAACCTAACTTATATATGATACCTTCAAGCTAAATAAACAGCCAACACATAGGTAGAATTTAATAAATTAACCGTACGCACAAAACAATAAAGTTCACGCAACAAGCCAAAAAATATAAACAAAACGTTTAAATTAAAACACAAAATTTCCCCGCCATTACACAAACGGCGAGTCAGCAGGCAACGGTTGCCGCGGTCGTTCACTTGGTTTATCACTTTATTAATGATATTACAGCAAAACCGCATCAAAAATAGTCACTATAATCTTTCGTAGGGGTTCTTAGCGATAACTTTAGGTAAACTTTTTGTTAGATATCAATGAAAACCGGATAAAAAATGCAAATTATTTAGGAAAGCCGAAAGGTCAACCACCTGTTTAGCATAAATTGCATGTACTAACGTCAAGAAATTGAACTAAACCAGATCTCCATCCCATGTTGCCAGATTTCTTACATCGCGGCTTTCTGTAAAGGGGACTGTGGCATGGGCATCGTTAATATTTTTTTTAGAGGTAGGGTTGCCATCTTCCTTACCAACGATTCCGGGAGTCTAATAACCAAAACAAAAGTTGAATGTAAATATGTTTATTTATATACAAAATAAACAAAAAAGCCATCAAAGGTAACATAAATAAAAGATCCTTCGCCATAATAGTTAACAAAATTTCAGAAAATATAAAAAAATATAATCAAAGCATACAAAATTTTACAGTATAAAAGGGTTTCTATTTAATTTTAAATTTGTATATTTCGTTAGATCGAACACTTTTTAAAATGTCTGGTCTTGAACTAATGAGCTCGTGAAAGTCCTTGTAGTTCATTGTGAAATTAATAAAAGTTTGTACTTCTGCCTTAACATGCTCTTCGGTAAGACGATTCCGTTCGTTGGTCCAGATATCGTTAGCCACACTGAACACTCTTTCGTAATTAGAATTTGAAACCGTCACTGAGAGAACAAAACACACACTTTTTTTAGCTCAAGTACAATGTCTCCTTCAAGTTTCGAAAAAAACTTAACCCATTTCATGTCCACTCTCTTTATTTCCGCGAGAAGAGGTTGAACTCTCAAGACGCTAAAATCTTCATATAATTTGTCCACATTTACTTCTATTTTCGGAAATGTAACCAGTTCATTTAGAGCTGTTCACTCGAATGGCTCTTTTAACAAGAAAATAATCATTTTACTAAAATGCGAGTTTTCAAAATCGTACCATTTTTTAAGATAATTTAGGCATCTTTCAAAAAATATATGTCTCTTCGACAAACCTAGTTCGATCAATTTTACTTAATTTAGCTAAAATGTTACTCGCCAGTTGACTATAAAATTCGTCTTTTCTTCGATTTTTAATCTTTTGACTATTTCAACCATAATACTGTGTAGTTCTGTACAAGATTCGAAATCACTTTCTAGGATTTTTATACCGCATACGCTTGCATGGAGCTTCTATTTGTTGAAAAATGGATGGTGGAAAGTTTGCATGAAAGGTGCAGCGTTTTTTAAACTGAATTTCCGGGAGAATTTATATGAGACCCGGTAGACGGGAGACCGACGGTTTTTAAGGCCCGATTCCAGAAGACTCCCGGAAAACCGGGGGAGGTGGCAACCCTATTTAAAGGGTACAACCACCTTGCGCACCCTATAGGCAAGAAACATCTCAGGCGAAGAATTTTTTGCCACACCAAAATTTTGCTAAATAGTCAATAATTTATAGTAAGTACTTCGTTCCTCCAAATGAAGATTCTCATTATTTTTTGTAACTTACTTTTTTTTAATATAAATAATTTTTTATGTAATATGTGTCAAAATACCAGCCTTCCTGAAATGACATTAAGATACCCCTTTTTTTTGCCCCTTTGTATATAGGGCTCCAAACCCAAGGGAGACAAATACTGGGTAGCCCAGGCATTACTTTTGGTTCTCGACTTGTAAAGTAGATCTCATGAAAATTTTAAGTGTCTACATTAAAAAAAATAGACAGTCTTGTCAGTTATATTCACCGGTATTTTTTTTCCTTTACTCAAACTTTTATTACCTTTACTTTATACTATTTACTATTATGAAGGACTTTACTTAGTACACGAACTTGACTCACACTTGGCATTGTTATCAAGAAACACTTCTCATACACTCTAACAATGTTGTATGGCAACAGCATGGAAGTAACTATATTTTAAATTTACTTTAACAAACCTAGTTAGTTAGTGTGGTATAGTCGAGTATCCAACAAAGCACAATCTATTAACAACACTAACTATTGATTCTCGTTACACTTAAAACAACTACAACTATAATATCAGTAATCGTTCGATTATGTATATGTATTTTTACCGAACCGAAATGTTGTGGCTGGAGGCGGACTGATTCACTGACTCTTGTTTCGTTGACTTTTGAAGCAACAGTGTTGGCAGTATTGCTAATTTTACCATAGTTAGAATTGTATAACTATGTATTTCATCAGATTAACTAAGTATCGTATTGCTTCCTTAGCGAAGTGATATTTATAAAAAGTTACAAAAGGATATTCCCATAGTAACAAAAATAATTTTTCCTACGACCACCTATGAAAATGAGAAAAAAAAACGGTTAACTTGGCTCGAAAACGCCGAATATCACACGCGTGTTGAAAACAAATATTTCAACTGTAGAGTTGAATTACAAGGCATACTATTTAATTTAATCATATGATGCCAATTTGACACACCACCTCTATTTTTTATTAAAAAGAACAAATTTTAGAAAGCAGTAATTGTAAAGTGTTTAACTTATTTATCATGTATTTGTCGAGTGATTCATAATTAGAGTGTGATAAGACGCCATCTGAAATTAGAAAAAATGTTAATAATATACTGGAAAATCTATTACCAGAAAAAACAAACCGCGCTGAAGAAAATGTCATATATTAAACAACAAATGTTTATGGGTAGCCAATTTTTTCATTCTGGTTAATCTAGAGGTCAATCCAGGGTTAGTTGTTCCTATGATATATAAAATATTAAAAAATTAAAAAGTTAAAAAACTACAAATAAAGGAAAAGCCTATTGACAAACTATGAAACCAGATATTAAATGGAACATCATTTCAACACTAGTGTTGATATTTTTTTTCACAAATCAAAGGCTTTTTTAATAATTCTTTGTAGTCGTAGGAAAAGTAGTGTACATTATCGTGTGATAGTGATTATTCTAAAACTCGGAGAATTTCCGCACTCGACTGACGCCACGTACTAAATATCTTATCGTTTGAAAGGTATCACTTTCATCACTTGTTCTGTAATATACTATTACAAAATTAGTTCTGATAACAATATGTATGGCTGTGTCTATATTAATCAGGCGGTATTGTTAACTTAACCATATATCTATCTATCTTCTTCTTAACCATATATATGTTTACGATGCCCATATATTTTGTCGGTGTATAAAACTCCATTTAGGAGTTTGATGAACTAACGAATAATAAATGTACCCTTTAATGGCGTCCCTATAAATAACCATAGTGACAATGTCTGCTACCTGTAAATTTAAGATACGCAATTTAAGTTTTGAAAGCCTGGCATTTTGGGCTTAAATTGAAGTTTAAGACGGCCTTAATAGAGCGGTTGCTTATTAATAAAGATTTTATTAAGTGATGGGGGATGGAAAGGAGGCGGTACGTTATTGATCAGAGTCTTATATAATCATAGCAAGTTATTGTGGAATGCAAATATCGTCACGTTTGCGGAAATAATGCAGTGGTTAAATTCAGGGGATATTAAGGGGGGAGCTAAGGGGATAGACTGACCAATAAATTACGTCACAATAACCTAAATGGGACAGAACTAGCGAGTTACACAACGTTAGTTTTGTACCTGTGTCAAGAATATTCTTATGCGTGTGAAGTATTTAACTTTGCGTAGGCCTTCTGTATTAAAAGCGAAACAAAGGAGGAAAATCTTAAATCGGAATTCATGGTCAATCTAAGATTCTTGCAGGTTAGATAGGGTTGCAAAAAAAACGTTATTAATTGCGATCTTAAACAATGGGTATTGCATTATTTTGCCTTTATATTTGCCAAAAGTTATGAGCTGGGTTTTTAACTCGTTTAAAACAAGCTTATGAGCCCTCAAAACGTTATGAATAGCCTGTAAATCAGTATTTAATGTGTGCACAGGTGCAGCAAGTTCAAAGAAGAAAAAGGAAAAATATATTTGAGTATAATCTGAACATCGATGTGATAAACACAACTTGAGAAATCTGTAAAAATCAGCAGTATACGGGAGAAAAAAGAACCCAGAATGATTCCTTGCCCATGGACTCCGACAACAGCTCAAACGTCTTGCTGTTTATTAAAACCCTCTGTCCTCTGTTACTAAAGTAGTCTTAAAAAAAATTAAGCGCAGTATGATCCAAACCAAAGTATTTGAGAAGGAAATAAATAAGAACTCAGTCTTGTTCCACTGTTATATTCATGAAAACCTTATTCTAAGAAAGAAATTCTCTACATGTTTCGAATGCAGAAGCATTCATCTTCAGGAGAACAAATGAAATTAAGAAGAAAAGGGTAGATATCATTCCAACGAAGCTTTAAGATTAAATATTAGATGAAATAAAGGTTCAATGAGTAGAAAAGTGACAAAAGTTGATCATTTTCGACATTTCTGCGATTTAAAGCGAGATTCAGTTTAAATCGAAGAAATGTCAAAAATGGTCATTTTATAATGTGGGATTGACAGCAAAGTTCAAGTTAAAAGTGATAATATAGTGTAAGATAGCATAACAAGTTATGACCAGTTTGATCCCCGGAGTGGGCATATGCATAATAAAAAAAAGTATGTCCGAAATTTAGTAGGTTTAAGAATGCAGGGAAGAGTGTAAAATGTATTATCTCCCAACCCACCCCATTCACGCCGGTAACCAGGCCGAATGAGATCGGACATCTCGTCGGGTGCGGAAGAAGGTACACACTCCCCAATCCATGCAATGGCAAGAAACCAAGGGTTGAGAGCCCTTGGGGGTGTCGCACGGCTGATAACCGTGATTTGGAACCCACGTTAAGCTGTAGGTCCCCTCGGGAATGGCCCTGGCAGCGAACTAAGAGAAAGAATTATACAACAAAACCACATACGTACTTTTTATTTATTTATTTATATATTTACAAATAATAGTCTCTACTACAGCTTATTTCTAAACTAATAAATTATTAAACTGCATTATCAGTCCCCATCAATACATTAATCCGTCTGGCTTTCGTCTATAAGAAAAATTTGTTAACATGGCAGGCATGATTGCTTCCGGTGAACCGGATATTGCAACTTCCGCCATTAGTATAGTGTGAATTCTGTGTAGGAATACACGCCTGTGATGTTCACATGCATACATACGATCGTCGATGATACTGTACGTTTCTGATTAAATATACGAATTAGTTTTATATGTGTATGAGGTGCTGCGTCTACAGGATGGCATATTTGTGTGACAACGTAATTAGTAGTAAAAGCTTTTTTCTACTACTGTATAAATAAATTAACTTTCGGGCCCTAGCAACACGACAGAATTCGAAAGTAAACAGTCGAGTTACCTGAATAGTATACGTTGCTTGCTATGTAAAGTAGCGTTGCTAGCTATGTATAGTATTACTTTCGGTGCCAGGACAAAAAAAAAATGGATTATTTTACAGGTGGAAAATCCTTATTTTATTTGAACTGACAATACTCAAATAACTAGTTGTCATGGATTATTTTACAGGTGGAAAAAAAACTTATTTTAGCATTTTAATTTAAACAATATCAAAGTTTATTACTTAATAATATATTGATCAGAGAACAGTAGTAGAAAAAATTTAATACATTACACGATGCGAAAGCCTTTTTTGGTGGTCGGAGGTATTAAATCACCTCGACTTCGCCTCGGCAATTCAAAAACCTCCTCACACCAAAAAATAAACTTTCGCATCTAGTAATGTAAATAACTAATGCCCGTATTCTCCATTTTTTCATAAAGCGGACTTAATTTAAGCTCCCTTAAATTTTAAAGCTAGCTTAAATTAAATTTGATAAGCACTGTAGAAAATTTTTGGTTACTTAACTAAGTCTTATTTTGAGCTGGCAACGATGCGGTTATTCTCTTCTTTTTTTAAGAGTTAATGGCTGCAGCAACGAACGACAATCTACGCCTACTTTGTGTTATCGTTACTAACTTTGTGTTGGGGGTTTTTAACCTTAGCTTTCAAAACATTTTCAAATTTCAACTGACATAAAATTTTCTTTCTTTCATAATTTTCCTTTTCCTGCTAAAATGGAGGAAAAAAGGTGCTGTAATTTAACATAATATTCAGAAAAATTATTCCTATTCAGATTAATCGCTGACAAATATGCGATAACTCTTGAGGACAAAAAACCGACCGTGCTTCCGTAAAAAAACGGGAAGAAGTGTGGAAATTCGTTAAGGAAGACTTTAATGCGGTAAATCCTTCAAATAACTATCGGGATGCTAATCAGCTAAAAAATTATACTGTAATAAGAAGAAAGAGCTACGTAAAAAAGTGGCAGAAGAGAAAAACGACATTTTTTTGACTGGCAGTGGACCGCCCACAAAAACTACTTTTACAAGATGATGTTGATAATATACTTCTCGTTCGTAGATTCTTTTGGAAAATCCAAGATCTATAACATTCAAAATATCTCCATCGTTCTCAATAAATATTTGATCTTCTATTTCCATATTTAACTTCGAAAAATACGAATATGTATTACAAGACGGAAGCAAAGAAAAGTCAAATACAGCGCAGACGCGTGGTTAAGCCTGCAATATTTAGGGCTTAAAGTTAATTGAGCTTAAGTCTCCAAATAGCGACCGCGAATACGAAATCAGTAATTTTAGCTGTATTAAATTTTAAGCCGGCTTGAAGCGTTACGGAGAATACGGGCATTATAGATGGTTGTATACGTTTGACAAAAAAACTATCGTTGTAATTACTCCCAGGGTACCCAGGAGAGAAACTTCCGGAAAGGGATGGTTAGCAGGGAGACTAAACCTCCTTCTTTTCCCTAACATCACTTTATATAACCCATCTTTCATTAAAAACAATGATTATATTATAATATAAAATAATGAACATAGTAGAAATCGTGCTTTTTTAAAGAAACAAAATCAAACCTATAGAAACTGCGCCGCAGGGGAAAAGTTTAGAAAGAATTTTAATTAAATCAGGTAAAATGGGATTAAAATCTAAAGCTGCTGTAGAAAACATTGGCAACGCAACGGTATCCTTCGGACGGCTATAGGTCCATGTATATTGTGAAGTCAATAAAAGAGTGGATTTTGGAGGTACATTTAAAGAACCACTAAAGAGATTACATAATAAGTATTGAAATGCCGCATTTAGCCAGCACTCGATTATTTATTCGATTTTTCCCAACTCCGTGCAGCAGTCAGCCCAACTTATTTAATCGTTTTCTTAATTACCATGCGTAGGGGAAAATAATTTACAAGAACGAGCGGCCTGCTTATGGCGTAGTTAATTACCATAAATTTTAAACTTAGTAATTTAATCTAATGTTTGAATATTTTATATTTAAAACAATCTACACCTACCTGCTGCAGAAATTCCGAGGATTAAAAGATGATTATATTTTCCGTTCCCTTTTCCACATCCTGGGGATTAACTAGGTCTGTTGGAAAGTAAATATTTGAGTGCCGTCAAATAGTATAAGTAGCATTGCGGTAAGTATGTATTATTTATGCTGTTTCTACTATGCCTCACATATATCTTTTTGTACGATTTTACAAGTTACGTACGATTACATGAGCACTTACATTACATTTATTATTAAAAAATAAAACCAGAAAGAAACTTACCTAATTTGGATTTGGGGAATGGTATAACTTTACTGTATTTTAGTCTAATTGCACTACACTGTAATATTACAGTAAATATATGTTTATTAAAATGCATATTTTTAATGAGCTAATATGCCATTTATGTTGTATGCATAATTGCATATACTTGGTGACATAAGTGATACCCACTTAATTTTCTCTGTAATTTTAGCTGTAAAGGTTTAAAAAAGTGAGACGTTAATAAGTGTATAAATTGCCATTTTTCGACCAATTCAAACCTTCGATATAACTTCCGGTTTAACAGGAAGTGAAGTCAACTTTTAAATTTAAAATGAAGGCCCCTTGTTTTTATTCTATGTTTAAATTCTATACAAAATTATCTTTTCAATGACATATCACACTTTTTCATTTGTTTTTAAAATGGTCGCCTAGATCAATTTTCCTTTGTTTCTAAAATGTTCATAGTTTTAATAAAACAAGGTAAGTACTAAAGAGTAGGCGATGGAAACGTTAAAATGGCGCATTTTAACCTACTTAATAGTATAAAATTGACTTGCTTGAGAAAAATGTATCCGTTAGGGCTATTTTATTTAAGTTTATGTGCAGTTTATTATAATAATATTGTTCATTTAATTTTATTTCTAACAGTGTATCACAAGTTAAAATTATCCGTTAGATAAAAGTAATAGAACTTAATACGAAATATCATAAATGTAACTCTAGACTTAAATACATAAGCTATAAAATGTTTAATCTAGTATACCGTTGAAAACAAAAATATTATTTCTGAATTTATTTGACCAAAATGTTGGTATTAGGTACATAATAATTACGAAGATTAAAATGAATGAATAGTTGATGAGCAACTGTGCAAAACGCATTAAATCCATAATATGTTGGAATTACTGCATTTTGTTTAATCAGAATATGGATTTATGCCATTTTGCTAGGTTAGTATTGATTTATTCCTTTTTGCTTACTTCTTGTTTGGATTTATTGCGTTTTGTTTGAAGTAATTAAGTTTACATTATTTTATAAGGCCAATAAAATTTAAAACTTCAGTGAAATAATTATTAATTATATATATATATAAGATTATTGAAATAAAAGAATGCAAACGCTTTAAACAGAAATTAATATTCTTTTTTTGGATTTATTTTACTTTACTTAAATGCGAATTGGATTTATTGCACTTTGCTTAAACGTGTATTGGAATTAATCCGTTTTGCTTAGCTGAGTGTTTTTAATATGGCTATTTCTATTTGATTTATCGGGCCTTGATCAAACTGGGTTGTTCTAATGATAGCTTGACTAAAAAGCACTACATTTTTATATTTACCTTGAAAATTATACAAAATGGATTTAATGCGTTTTGCACAGTTGCTGCTCAGTTTTCCACGGCATACTTGACATAACTTTTCATGAGTCTAGAAATTACATTTATGATATTTTTGTTGATTTCTACTATTACCTAATAAATAATTATTAACTTGTGATATATCGTTAGAAAGGAAATTAAATGAAGAATTCTATAATAAAACAATGATGGGTTGTTGCTATTTCATCTCTGACGAAACATCCATCTCCTCCCCCTTATTAAAACCTTAAAAATATATTTAACAAAATTAGTTTTCTTCTTCTCAATAATCCTATAACAACCTGAGATCAATTACCATAGACAAAGTATTCTAGCTTATTTCATTTATAAATCAGCTATTATTGTACGAACACGGTTAAAGTCACATCACAATCACATTTGCGATGCAAGTAAGTCTCCCACCCTTAAAAGGGGTGATCAATCGGGACATGCGGGGAAGCGGATGACATTAAGAGGATACTACTTCTACAGCGCTTCGGTCACAGTTTGTCAAGTCACGAACGTGGCCGATTTTATTCTCATCTGTGAATTGTTATTTCCGACCTTAACTGTCTTAATTTCTTGCACACTTAAAACGGACGTGAGTTATATCACAACCTATCCAAGGAATATGCAGATTCATCATAATATTATCTTAATGCTAGCTAAGCATCTTGTTCACTTTTTATACTTTGTAATGTTGTTTTACAATCAGTTTAGAGTCAAAGCTGAACAGAGTAACCGCTCTTACTCTACGAGCTGTAAGATAACAAATCAATCGTGTATTCTTGATCAATAAAATTGTTTTTCAAAAAAGGACTTCCGAGTATCAATCGTATAACTCGTGCAATTTTATTTCAATATACAGTATATTTAATAAAAAACACTTCAAATAATGTTACAAAATAGACTTTCTTAATGAACTGGTGATGAATGATGATGAATCATATCACAAATATAATAGATGCGACGTTGTCGCGTTAATAAACTTGGAAATTTATAGTTTTGTTTGTTATAAGGATGACATTTTACTTTCAAAATATTAACATGTAGTTTGTTAAAAATAAAATAAGGTGTTGCATAATTATTTATTATTTTTACAGACGAATATTTGTTCTAATTTTCGGCAATGCTGTTTTGCTATCACATTCTTATATACAGTGCGTACATTTTTATCTTGTGAACATCGGATGTCCTTAAGGGGAAACATAAATATAGACTGCACAATTCTCTCGTTTTCCGACAGACGACAGCAGTAATTTGTCATTAATCAGCTGATATCGGGACCTCATAAATTCCCCAAATTTTTAGTGAGCCGTAATCAGCCCACACGTCCCGTTGTGAATTGTGTTATGGAAAGTAAACATACCATAATTCACGTGTCTTTGACTCCATCTGGCGAGAGTACTCAAAAAATCTACCATAGCTTTGTCTATGGTAATTGGGTCTAAGATAACAGACATATTTTAACATCACATTTTTGAGAAAAATTTCCTTACCACATTTTATCCTTTTCTTTACCTGTCGGTTTTAAATTTCTTAGGTTACCATATTGACATTACCACAATCAAAATAATCATGACATACAGGTAAGATTGATAACCTCCTTTTGATTGAGTGGGAATAATCAAAGCCCTTCGACTACCAATTTGAATAGTGTATACCGGGTCGTCTGAAAAAGTGTTACAAATCGAACACTAATAAAACTAGTTATAAACATTAGGCTACATAGATTGAACTTTCACACGGTAATTAAAGGCAGCAGTTACGAAGCGTTTGCTCATAAAGGAAATAATTTAAATTGGGGGACTTTTGATCCGACCGTTATTAAACACACATGGAGGCAATTCGACTGTTATCGTAGCTGTTATCAATTTAATTTGCTACCAATTAGAGTGCAATTGATTTCGCAAACAACGCCCCTTCATAGCCGATTGAATTTTCGGCAGAGTTATTTCATTATGATAATATCCAATTTGTAACCATCAGTTTTCATTCAAAGGAACAAATGGACTGGAATAATCAAGTTTTGTAATTTCTCTTGCATCTGCACATTCCATTTCGTATTTATTTAAACTATTGTTACAAGAAATAGACAAGACATGCAGGAATGGACTCTGGACTATATTAGTTCCATTTTGTTTTTCTTTCCGAGGGTCCGTCTGTGCGCCGGATACACTTAGGCCAGGTTTGGCTCATTGTGCTCACACTGTTTGGTTGTTACACTCACACCGTGATCCCAGTTCCTTGCACTAGTTTGTGTAGGTCCACTGGGGCAAGGGTAAGGATGTTCTCTCGTTCTGGTTTTGGCTTTTGATCTAGTAGTGACTCGAGCATTCTGTGCAGATGGTTATTGACAGCCATGTGTCCCATTTTAAGCAGCTGTTTCGTAAGTCTAAAAAAAATTAAAAATTAAGGTATGATTGTAAAAAAAATTATTTCTGCCAATGTCATGTATGTCACAGTCAAACTTGCTGATTAGTTAATTATCATTAAAATTCTTTGTGCAACCTGACATTAGACGTGTTAACGAGTGCAAGAACGTAGTGATAGTCATCGACTCTCAGCTTCGATTTAGCAGTCAAATCTCCTATTAAATTCATTTTAGAAATTGCGACTTCCTTATATACACCGCGATATTTCTAATACTAAACTGAAACTTACGTTAGCTGACTCTCTTGTGTTTTTTAGCTTAAGAATAAGATTATCGATTGGTTTAGTTTAAACAAAAATTCAAATGTTATAAATAAATGGGGTGGTTGTATGAGTATCCATATTGGATACCGCCACAAGTCATTTATTACTACGTTTTCATGGGGACTGAGTTCGATTTGAATATTTTTTAGCCTATTACATTCCAAGGCGTTTTCATTGCAGTTTTCAAATCGAATTGAAATCGATTTCAATTCGGATTTGAATTTTCGACATTTGTCTGCTGTCATGCGTCAAACCTGTGGTTATAACCTTTCTTTTCGCGTACTTCTTTATGTTTTCGCTTTTAGATTTTTTTATTTACTAGTTTCTATTGCTTTTTTGGTCGGTCATTATTAAAACGTTTATAAAAGAACCGCCAAAACCAAACATAACGTAAGAACTATTTGTAGGTTATGAGAATCATATTCCGTTCCGGTCTTGCACCGTTTTCATGATTAAAAATTTCGGTACGATCCCGATACGATCCCAAAAATTGACGAATCGACCTTGAACTGAAAACGAACTCAATACGGTAAAAATACCTGTTTTCATGTGTTCAATTCGGATTCAAATCGAACTGAATCCTCATGAAAACGTAGTAATTATGTATATTATTTCATTTCATTTTATTTGAGATAATAACGGAGTGAAGCCGTATCGGCGCTTCAACTACTAGCGATCAGAAATACTGTCGATTAATCAAGTGTCAAGTCAAGTCAGTTGTTAATAACATTTGCGTTTTTTAATAAACTTGAATCGAACTTTGATTGCTTACATAGCTTTTTAAGCTTTATAAGAATATACAAATTAACAAAAAACAATATTCATAAATTATTAGAGAAAAAGTTACTTGACCTACTGTTGCATTCAAATGTAATTAATTATTTTAAAGATATACTTTCATTTGGGTATCTTAATGCTCGTATCATGTTTTTGGTTCATTTTCACTGTCAAAATAAAACATAATTAATTTTAAAATCCTTTATTATAGTAAAATCAATAAAAATTTGATTTGGGTTTGATAAGAAATTGGCAACTAATTTTCATTATTTTAATTTTGATATTCCAGCCACTGTACTATACTTTGAAGGTCATCCTCAATTTCGAAAACTAGAAACTGTATATTAAATTAATGGCTTTGAAACTAATGATTTCTTATTTTTCAATTTGGTGAATTTTATATAATTATATTATAATTTTTCCAAATTTAGCAAAAAGCTAAGATTAATGTCGGGTTGCACAAAGAGTTTTAATAATAATTAACTAACCAGCAAATTTGACTGTGACACACATGACATTGATAGAAATAAATTTTCTCACAATCATAGTGCTCCGGTTACCTTAAGTTTAAATTTACTAATCAGATACTTTTCATTGTAAGTCAATAATGCAAGCCAGTATCATTTATGTCACAGTCAAACTTGCTGATTAGTTAATTACTTTTGTGCAACCCAACATTAGGCTTCAAACATCAACTCAACCAAAAAACTTACCCCAATTTATTTAAAAAACAAGTGAAGGCGTCGCGTCGTTTTCTTTTTCTCGCTCATTATATATTTTATCAAGATATATTTTGCAGCTGAGTAGTAATTTAAAGGGAACAGTAAGATATATATATATATATATATATATATATATTATTTTCCACTACTTAAAAAATATTTATCGTAAAAATAGCTACTATTAAAATTACTTTAAATAAATCTCTACCAATATTACCTGTAATTAGGCTATATTTTTATGAAATACGACACATATGTTTACTGTAGCATTGAAATTTAATTAATAGGAACATAGGCGGGTTTTTCATAGAATAATAATAAAAATAATCTTGTGTAATTAATTTGAAAATTTGAGAAAAGAATAATCATGAATACTGGGGTATCATACACTGATAGGTAATGTTAAAAATAATATATAAGTATCATACATTAGTATGTGATGCTGTCTTATACTAATACCATAACTATAACCATTACTGACTAATACAGATTTGACATCGTTTACTTACTCGTTATGTACCTGAATATCAATATTTGATTAGCCAGTAACTATTAATATACTAGTTACATTAATGCCATCTTAAATATAATTTATTGAGCCCCTTCATCGGCAAATGCGACAAATAATTGCAATTTGTTCTGGTTATCAGCTGTTTTAGTAACGCTCTGAGGCGAACCTATAATCAAACTAAAATGTTTCAAAATGGTAATTTATTGCTTTCAATTATTATTGCCTTAAAACATTAGAAAGTGGGGGTTTTCTCCCTGTATCGACTGCCTCATTCGTTACGTTCACTTTTGTTGCTTCGCCAGATTAACTTCAATTACCTGCCTGAATGATCCACGTATTGAATTTCGCTTCAGCATGATGTCGGCTTATTAACTGTCTAATCTGATTTGCTCTTCTATAAACTTGAAAAGCGTTGCGAACGAGGATTGGGGCTTTATAGTTTTCATTTAACGTGGCTTGCTTACTTACTGACTACGTATACGTAGGGTCCTTTATCTACCGATATTGTTGAGAAATAGGGGTTCTGAAAGGAAAGGTAATGTGTCAATGGTATTTTCGCGTTAAATTGTTCGGAAAATAAGCTTCTGGGGGATTTTGAGTCTTATTTAAGGACAATGTAGCGTAAGTCTAATTCGATAGGGAACTGTTGGATATTCGTTCTCAATGGCTAATACCGATCAGTGCATTTTTGAGGTTTCTTTTACTAATTAGATTCATATACCTACCGCCTTATTATCAGGGTCGTAGCGTAGAATCAGAGTCTCAGGTTGAATATTTATAATATACTGTTGAGTAACATATTTACTTTGGTGGAAAAATATTACAAATAGATAGAAATAAGAAACTTTAAGTCTTCTTTTACTATTATAATCAGAATTTTTTTTTATTATAAAGGGGTATGTTGTTGTTTGCATATTATTTGTAAATTGAATAATGTTTGCCGGCGTGCAGAAAAGATTAAAATTAAACAAGTTTTATTCCTCCTCTGGGAATTAAATGCAGAACCTCTCGATTAAGCTTCAAGTGTGCTGCCAATTGCGATACGGGACACCTGATATTTTCTCACCAACACACTCATATAACTTATTCAATTTTAATTTTATGAGTTCCCTTTATTTATTTATTTGTTAATAGAGGGAGATGGTATGTTCTGCACCAATTTGCGGAGGTCCCTTCCCCGGCAGTGCGCAGGCGCTAGCTAAACAGCCTTGTTTAAAAACAGCTAAACCGCTAGCGGTCCGGGTCCTGCGCAGAAGGGACCTCCGCAAATTGGCGCAGAACATACCATCTCCCTCTACTTTTATTTATTTATTTAAGTACATGCCTTACAGGTTATTACATACTCAACTACAAGGCAGTACAAAACATGTATACAAGCCCTGTAATGTATGACAATTAAATATTTCAAATTTAACACTAATTTAACACTAATAAAAAATTAAAGAAATTAGGAAAAATCGGCAAGTTTTAAGGTACAATTACTGACCACACTAAGATATTTACAAAATAAAATAATAACTATCAAACAATTACCGAAAAATTATGCCAGAGGTTTTCAATGCCTAGGAATTCGACCCAACTCCGATAATGACGAGTTAAAAAAGTCGATATGAATATTTTTATTATACAACTCACACATTGCATAAAGCGGAAAGAATCTTAAAATGTTTGTACGAGAAGTGTCCAAATAAAAGCAGTTATTATAACGACTATTTAGGCGAGGTACACCGAAATTAATTCTGGATAGGATATTTGGGCAGTCAATAAGATTATTTAATAGTTTTAACACCTTCCCTGGTCTGTAAATTGCAGGAGATTCCAAACTGTTACAACTAACTTGAATTGAATAAGTTATATGACCAAAGTTGATGAGAAAATATCAGGTCCTCCGTAGCGCAATTGGCAAGGCACTTGAGGCCTACTCGATATGTTCGGGGTTAGATTCTCAGCCGAGGCATACAACCTTTTTAATTGAATTTAAATGAAAAAAATCTTTAATTATCGTGTCCAATAATGCTGCTTTAGAAATATCTTATATGATTTTTAATGTAATTTCCGTTTGTTTGGAAATTACATTTATTGAAACCACGACCTCTCGTGACGTCAGACTTAGGCTCTATCATGCATATGCCACTCTCTGTATATTATATTACAATATTAATATTTACAGGCATCTGTAGGTTTAACGTTGAAACTTTTAAGAACCCTTTAATGCACGTTTATATGAACACTAAAAACAAACCACTGAATTTCATTTTAACTGCCTTTAAACTATCATCCCCAAGTACTAGTTTAAAATTTTATATCATTCAAAAAGCTATAATAGAGGTCTTTATGAAGAACTTGGTTAGATTTTAAATATAAATACGAGGCAACCTTTGAGTATCGTAAACTCAATTTATTAAATGAAAGATGTTTATAGATATCTTACTGAAACTAATTAACACGCCGCGACGGAATGGTTATACAACTTTTATAAACTCAAAGATCAAGTTAATGTCAACAGAACCCTATAAAACTTTATTGCAAACTTAAACGCGGCAGTAAACAGCTACACAAAGATACTGACGAAAAAGTTTTCGGAACGATATTAAACGGACCTTTATCTCTCGTTTTATATGCTGTTCTACAAATAAAAAGGGCTCTTAATTATTATGATAAATAAAAAAAATAGTAATTTGGACGCATTTATATATTTATATACAAATATCCCTAAAGTTTCCACCATCCTCGGATGGTTTTAGTTTAAATGGTCTGCAGCGAAGCGTGACTTAAAAACGTCCTACCAAAAAGACGTAATATAATAGTTTGTACAACAAGAGTGGATATGATGTCCATATCATATATAAATATATATATTATTTTGAAGAAGTAGTCCATACTTGAAGTAAAGTGGCAAGTTAAATTGGGAGAAATTATACTATAAGTCAACCTTCACTAGGATATATTTCAAGGAAAAATATTTATTCTACATGTTTCGAACGTATAAACGTTCATCTTCAGGAGAAGTATAGTTTATGTTGAAATAGATATTAGGAAATTGTCAATGACATCCTCATAGAGCTTTTGAGGAAATTAATTAATTAAAGAAAAGTTTTTAAGAACTTTCATAGAAGTAGGAGAGAAAAAGATACTACCAAGTTATATAGATAAAGTTAAGAGAATGGTCGATAATTTTCAAAAATTCCAAGTGACGAGATGAGAAATGTTAGGTGAAAATGATACTGAAAAATGAAAACAACTTTAGTGGTGAAGCATATTATTGAAGAAAAATTTTTGTTGAACGGTATAAGATAAAAAAATTACATTGCGAGACGTCTCGCATTTAATTCTTTAAAAATATACAGAACGTTCAATTTAAAATAATGAAGTTAGTATTTTTTTGACAAACTATTTACAATTACAAAAACGATTTCGTCCTTTTAACTATATGATTATGGACGTTTTCAAAAAATTATATGTATTATTTTGTGAAATATTTGCAATTTTCCAAGCTTTCTTGGCACTTTGTACAAAGGCAACAAAATTCTTGGTAACAATAATTCATGTTATAACAAGAAATATATATCTAGCTTAAAGTAGTTACTTAAACCTCAAGCGAATGAAATAAAATTTCCTTGCTTCTCCATTTACTCCTTATCTCTTGTTTGGACAGTTACATAGCTTTACTGGCGCACAATATTTGTTCTGCTAAATAATTCACCTGCTAAATTACCGGTATACATCCGCTTTACGAATACTTTACGAGCTGCAAACCAACCGGTGACACCGCAGTTAAGTCTGCTGAATGCAATAACAAACGTTTTGATTACCGTTGCTTAATCCCCACCAAATGAGGCTAAGCCACTCGCAACCCTTTTGAAATAAACATACTCATTAACCGTAGTTGCTAATTTATAAGCTGAAAACAGGACCGACTGTTTCACTCGCTAAGCAGAGCAAATCCGTAATTGTTTGCCATGTTGTTAATGTTTGCCCAAAATCTAACTGAATATATATACCATATTTATTTAATTTTTAGGAAAAGCAACCTTGGGTAATGGATTATACAAAAAATACACTCTACTGTTTCAACCATTGGTTTCATTTCGGTATGCTTAGTCCTTTTTTTAAAAAAAATAATTTTCAAGCGCTTATAATTTTTTTCGGGCCTTCCAGGTCTGTCGGGTTGTTCGGTGGATACGGGTATTCACCTGAAGACGACTGGAGATACTTACCAGTTGCAACATTGTGATTCAAAACAAATAAAGACAATGTAAGTCCAAAACTCTACTGCCCTTCAAAAAAATTAGCTAATATGAGTTTTGAAAGTTGCGAATCCATTAGAATCAAACTATTTAATCAATTCTGTAATAAAGTTTACTGTCTTAGCTAAATAAACTAACCAATTTTAGATGCTAATATGTGCTAATTACTCTTATTAAGGAATTAATCAAGTATATGTAATATTACCATTAGCAGAAATCTTTATTTAAAAAATGTTACCTTTAATATTCTTAAAAAATATTTATTTTACCTTAGTATACTCAAAATTACAATATCTTATTTCTATTTAGGGATCAACAAAGACAATTTTCGTGGGACCATTAAAAATACTTCAAAAATGAAGCTATTAAATGTATAGTTGTGAGATTAGCGTCCTAATTCAAATTCAGGTAGGTAGGTATTTGGGGGTATAGGACAATAAAAAACAATTCCTTCTTAATTAAACAATTGCTGATGTTCGATCTTTATTTTGTCTTTATCAAGGCTGTAACAAAACGCCAATATTAGGGAGAACATTAATGAAATTCCTTTTTTTCTCTATATTAGGTTAAAATATAATATATAAGAAAAAATTATATTTCATGAATATATTTTGAAATAAATCTTACACGTATATTTTTTTTATTTCATTATTTTTTAAATTTTCCTTCCAAAATCAGAACAATGCCTATAAAATATGTTGTTATTGCAAGTTACAAGTAGAGTTAAAAATATATATATATATATATTTATATAAATTAATATATCCTAAGAAAAAGAAGTGAGTTTATTGTTTAGAGGAATAAAGAGAGCCGGATAAGACACACACGAGAAGCCCAATGATGATGCAAAATATATACCAATGTGTAGTTAACCATCAAATACTTACCTCTTTCTAAAGTAAAGGAATATGTGTCAACATAATCATTAAAACCATGTCCAGTGATCAAAACACGAACACACATTTAAAACAGACATAAGAACAAATATTTATGGATATAAACAACCTACACGACAACGAGTACTGTTAATGTGTGAATGAAGGAATGTGTATTATGGTTAAGTATACTCGTATATTCTTTTTCCCCTTACTTCTTACCCTTCGTCACACATAATTTTAATTAATTAGAGTTGACTAGTTATGATGAATATTTATATAAATTCAATAAATAATTATGCTGTATATTAAGTCCTTGGGTATGCGTTCTACAATTAACTGTATTACTAAGATGATGATTTACATAACTCGTCAACAAAACAGCGTTGGCAACTCTAAAAGGAAGAAATATTTCGGGGATTACCAGTGATATTTTCATCAATGACGTGCTTTGGAATTTGTATTGGATGATCTATAGCTTCTACAATATCGAATATCAGCGTTGTTGCTTAATCCCTTGCAAGCTCTTTAAATGTGCTTATTATCTGTATAATTGTTAATTAATAAACTTAAATCAGGACTAATTGTTTGCAATTGGATTCCAGCAAATTCACTTGCACGGTAAAACAAATAAGCAGTTATCAGTGTTGGCTTAAAAGTTTCTATCGAATAATACACTAAATGCTGCATTTAAAGTGCCTATAATGCCTAACTTAACATGGTGCTAATTAAACAAAAATCAAACACAATAATTAGATACCGTCAGAGTAATCATTACCGATCTATATACCATTCAATTTATGGTTTCATTACGGCGCCGACCGACGCGCGACGTTGTGTATTTTTGACTCGCGTCTTTTATTTATAATGTTTACTTAAGAAATAGTTATATAAATTTGTGCCATATTTATGTATTTTCTGACAGCATTTTGAAATTAATGTAAAGCATGGTAGTATATATATATATAGTATCCGAATTTTCTTTATGATTATATTTTTCAAGAAAACGTGCATCTACCTAAACTAACTAAATGTGTAAATACTTTATAATTTACCTGCTTTGTATCTGTAATGTAATATTATTCTTCATTTAATTTTTAGTTGATAATAGTTTTCACAATAAATGGTTTTGATCTGTTAACTGCAATAAAACTAAAGGGTCGATTCCATTGTGTGGACAAGAGATTGGAAAGAAATAAGTAAAGTATAAAGGTGCAGTAAAGAGTCGGACTGAGAAAATTAAGCAATTATACTCGTATAATGTACTTAATTAATTTAATGAAATGAAAAAAAAAATATTATACATTTTTAAAAACCACTTATATTTATTTACATATATAATGTTACTTTAGATCTAGTCCTGTTTCGCTATAATAATAAATAATATAATGGGTTTAATTGTATCACGCAGACTAACATAAGAATTTTTTACAATAATTACATGATTAATTGAATTTTTCGAACTAGCTGGAGGAATATCATTAGGAAATTTTTATTAATTCTACACTATAACTTGAAAGTTCGAGAAGTATTTTCTAACTTAACCAATTGATTTTAATTAGTGCCACATGTGCTCTATGGTATTAAAAATATATGGTATTACAATACAACTAAACACTTCTCGTGAGAAATAAAGGCTGACATTCAATCTTTCACAGTAATTGGGGGATTAGTTAAACTTAAATACTAGGGATTAACGGGTATTTACGGCCGCACTTAGCACCCAGTTTATTGCAGTCATTGAATCAGAACCATTTATTGTGAAAAAAAAAACGTTACTTCTTTCACGTTTTTGGAATGTACCTATAGTTTATTCCTGGATAAATGTTCCCATAAAAGCAAGTTAATGCTTTTTAATTTATAGATTTCCAAAAACACTTTATAAAATTAATTTATCTGATGTTAAGTTTCAAGCCAGAAATCCCAACTAATAAAGTAAACAAATGTAAATATTGTTATTTTGTATCATTTATTCTACACTACTTTCTTGCTGTTTTACTAACCACATTAATGTTTTGTTATGATTGTCGTGTACTTTATGTTAATGTTTCTTTCTCTTTTTAGGGGCTTGAATGTCATTAGACGTCTTAAGGTGAGTTTCTTTTCACAATCTTTGCTTTTTGACACGCACCTCTTTTACTGCTTGCATGTACCTTTCAACAGCTTTGCTTATATAACAATATAATTTTTTTGGTGTTAAAAATAGGTCTTAAGTCGTTGAGTCATGGTCTCAACAGCTTATCTAGGTTCTACGTGTTTTTCCAGCATGACGAACATGTAACTGAATGAGCAATCAAGTTTCTTCTTCACTTTTATTATATAAATATTCTTATAAGAATACTGTCTAAGTCTTTTAGCTCATATAAGGATATGATTTTATTATTGGATATCATTTTTTGAAAATAGGCACATCCATCTGGTGAAAAACGGCACATGTAAAATTAGCGAAACCGTTTCTATAATGTCAGTCAGAAAAAAAGATTAATGTTTGTATTTAGAATGAACATCCTGTATATTTTTCAAAAATGAAATAATCCTTTAAAGAAAAATTCAACGAGTTAGGGATGGATTTGTTTTTAAAAATGACATTATTATGAAAACAAATCTTAAATAAATAAACAAATACAGAATGCAAATCTGAAATAATTAATAATTGAACAAAAGTTACTTTGAATAAAATAAAGATTTTCCTTTCATTTCGTCGGATCCATCCCTAGACCCGTTTCGCCATAACATGGCTCATCAGTAGGGCTAGGATCCGCCGAAAGAAATAAATAACTCAAAACTGCTTTACGCAGTATTTGGTGATGCACACCAGCAAGATGTTGGACGGAGCGTCATCTGTGTCGCTGTTAGACACCCTTGAGCATACCAGCACCTCTAACAAACTTATGAAAATAAGTAAAAATGTTAAGAGGAAATATTATTTAATGTTCAAAATATTTTCGATTATAAACTAGGCAATACAAAAGATGTAAAAAGGCTTTAAATATTCAATATTAACGTGTCTATTTTTGTTAATCTTATTCTTTGAATGATTCCACAAATAAAAGCGGTGAGATTTCGGCATTTGGGAGCCACTAAATTTCATCTCTCCTTTCTAACCACTCCTAAGCCGAAAAAGTAACTTTTCTGTATGGATTTCTTGTTACTTTCTCATCCTAAGCCAGATTGTAACGATTTTTCTATATAAAATATATAAATTTATAAAAATTCTAAAATATTATTAAGCTATTTCAAAATAAAAAGAAGGTATGTATATCTTGTAGTAAATCATATTGCTTTTACTCCTAGATAGACAATATACTAGTCTTATTATTGTGGAGAAAATATTTCTAGTGCTTTAATTATGCTCATAACTAACTAATAACTTTAATTCATTCCTTTTATACGTATACCTATAAGCTTATACATTTTATATCAATACACAGATTATTCATAAATCTGTATCTCAACAGCTGACAACAGCGCAACGTTTCAGTTTCGATTTTTGTATTTCCTGGCTCCAGAAGGGTGATAAGTGGCTGCTGTACGAAGGCCTGCCATTTCATCTCTGTGTTGTGTACTTTCGTGTATTATACAGCCGTTTTACCTCTGAAGGTAGAGCAACCAGTAATTGCCACTGATGTATATGCAGTTGCCTAAGACTGATGGCTGTGGCGAAATTTATCTTGTGTTTTTTATTTATTTACAGTAAGAATTGCTAGGCAATTGATATATTTTAAGGATTTACCATCGTTTTTAATATTTTCCTCTTGCCCTTGAATTTATTGCGTTTACTTAAAGCGGAGTAAAGTTATCGAATTTATTTTAATATATTTTTTAATTTTATAGAGCTAGTCCATATTTCCTCAGAGGAGCAAATTTAATAGAAAAAAAATCATTCGCAAATTTAATGGAAAAATATTTTTTAAATGTGAACCATTAGTACATTTTACAAACTGATTATACCATAAATATGTTCAGAGACGTAACTTGAGTTCTTTTTAATTAGAAAGCGGCACTATAATTAAACATACACAGGAAAAATACAATACTGTCAAATTCAGAGCCGCACAATCAAAAGTTGGTGTTGTCAGTGTAAAAATATAGTATAGACCACAGTGACAAGCCATTTAGAAAAGGTTTATTTGTAGATGAAGAAGGGCAATTTTTGATTAGAGATATTAAATTAGGTTTACATATCTTCAACAGAAAGTTGTATTCGTCTTGTTTTTCCCATTTTTGAATGACTCTTTTTAACATATACATCTGATCTGACATTTTTTTATCGTGAATTCAATTTATCAACAAGCAGAACTTTTTATAAAGAATGACTTTTGGTCGTAAAATGAATAATAAAGATTTTTTCCCCCTTGGGGACCCAATCCGCGGACACACTGTATATGTAAACTTAATAATTTAATATGTTTAACCAAAAACTTGAGAAAGACAGTTTAATCTATATAAAATATACGTAATTAATTTTATGAAATTTAAACTCCTAAAATTATTTTATTTATGCAGTTTCGTCAGTACTTTTTAAACTTTTATTGCAGATGTAAATGACGAGTAAAAGTTGATAAAAAAACATTTACAGGGTGTTTCTATAAGGCTAGAAACTACTGGGCATAGAGAAAAATCGTAATTAAAGTGGCCATAAGAAAATTCTGGAAATAATTTTTAGGATCCACATTTTACCACAAGAGGGCACAATTGAAAATTAATTATTCAAATGTTAAATTTCTCCGTTTAAGTCGTTACAGCAATTTAAATGGATTACACATACAATAGCTCCTTTCCCTCTCTTATCAAGGTCGGCATGTCACATGTAGATATGTTATAGGGTACTTAACGGTTTAATAATAAAATAGTGTTTGTATAATAAGAGATGTCCATACCGCACGAGGAAATAAACTGAGCACGACGCCGTAGGCAGTCGAGTTGTACAGTATATTTTTTCTACGACTCAACTTCATTTTTTAGTTGGCCGTGAACTTTTGAGAAAGATAATAAAAAATAATTAAAGAAAAACTAATTTCTTTGGCAAATCCATGGACCAAATTACACTGTAACATATTTATTGATTTGAGTAATTTCTTATATTTACACAAAATCAATATATCTATCTTTCTCACATTTGGCGTTTTGCAGAATAATTTACGCACCATTTCGTGTACTTTCTGGGAAAAAATTGTGTATGCATAGACTTTGGAATAAATGTTTTGATATAAATTAAAAAGAACATATTATTTTATCCAACATATTTACATATTTTTGAAGTATATTTTTAACCTCACTTCTGTCCAGTGTCAGAAAACGACTCGTAAAATTTACATGTAAATTTTCTTTCTTTGTAAGCAAACCCGAACAAACCACTGTGATTGGTCAATTTCATATCCTAACTAGGATGAATATGAAGTCATAGCCGTTCAGTTAACCGAAATAGCTCACTATTTCAATCATTTAGCGTAAAGGAAACAGCCAATTTCTATGTGGGAGTAGAAAAAATATTGATTTATAGGTTATGCCTATTGTGCGTTAGCGTTATTGTCGAGCAAGAATTAACAATAAACGTATATCATATACTGCAGTATTGTCATCGAAATAAGAAAATGCTTATCATAACATATGAAGTTGTTCACAGAATATTAAGTTGCATTTTGGCAAACTTATATGGGAAACCAAAAGTTTATTAATAACGTTAAGGATTAAATGCTGTCTTATGTCGCTATGGACCAAATACTCGATGCTTCGCTCGACTATTCACCTTTATAAAAAAAAGATATTTTAAATAATGGCAAACTAGCGAGCTTTTTGTAAAGCCAATCACAGGGATACAAACCAAAGAAATCCAAGACATTAGACCGATGTGATATAGAGAAGTTTTTGAACGAAGCTCCCGACGACGAGTACTTGTTAATGAAAGTGGCATTGATAATGAGGATTAGCGGTGCTTGTAGATGCGATAAATTGGTCAATTTGAAAATAGAAAATATTCAAGACAAAGGTAAATATTTTTACGTAGTTTTGCCAGACACTAAAACCAAGAAATCGAGAAGTTTCACCATACTTGAAGACGGATTTCCAGTCAACCCGATGAATTTGTTTAAAAATTCTGCTTGTAATAGTAATAATTAATAAATAAATGGAATACTACTTTAAATATGAACGTGAGGTATTTGATAGTTTGCTTGTCTAAAATGACATTGATAATGGCAGTCATAACTTGGTCATAACTGTCATGTGTTGGATAAAAGTTATTTTTCCTAAAAAAAATAATTCTGAATATTTTTTAGAATACAATGAATTTCAGTAATTTTTTTAGGGTTTTCATTGAGATATCTTTTTTAAAAAGTGCGCATCATGTTATGGGGCAAAAGTTCGCAGCGTACTTTATTATTTTTGTCGCTTTGTGAAGGCGCGTAAGGACCAAATTATCTTATGAACGCTGTTTTTTCTTAATTTTCAGAAATTATAAACGCAAATCCGAACGTAAGCCAATTACCCATGAACTTTTTGAAAGAGCTTTTATTACAAACTGGTTTATCTCAGCCTCTGTAACGTCCATTGCTTCCACTATCAGACATCTAGCTGAACACTCTACAAGTATTTCCACTGCTTCCACTATCAGACTTCCAGTTAAACCTTCTACAAGTGGTTTTGAAAGAGTTCCTGAATCGAGCAACACCACACTTATTGCATTAACGAATAGCTCGGCATCTATTTTAGTGCATCAGATCCCGCGCTTCCAAAGAAGAAAGAAAAAGTGTTTAGGCAAAGAAATAGGAAGGGCAAAAAATGCGTCGTGTTAACCAGCATTCCTGTAAAAGACGAGCTAGAGAAAGCAGAGAAATCCAAAGAAGAAAAAAATAATAAAGGAAAGAAGAATGTGTTTGGTTTCCAGGCCCAGGCAAATGTACCAACAGTTAAAAAAACGTCATTTGACCGAAAGTTAGAAACGAAAAAGAAATTAGAAATCTCCGAAGATGTCACAATTTGCCCTGGTTGCGAAGAGTCCTTCTCTGAAAGTCGCAACGATGACTGGGTCCAATGCAATTACTGTCAGGAATGGTGGCACGAGGCATGTTCATTATTTGAAGGAAAAGGAGCATTTAGGAGCGATTACTGCTAACCTGCTATTGACTTGTTCGTACTTATTTATTTTTACTTTGATAAATGTGTTTGTTCTCTATTTTTTGCATTTTATTTAAATGCGATCTTTCACCCCATATCGATCGTACTTTTGCCCCACTAGTTCGGCAAAAGTACGAATTCGTGTTTTCACCCAATTTTGTTGCAAATAACAGTTGATAATCGTTCCTTGATATTTTATTGCATTTTTTGTGATAGTCCATACATTTATCTACTGGATATTCCGGACTACAACAATAGAATTATATTTGTTTCAGAAATGCTAAGCAATAAATATTAAGTGTGTACTTTTGCCCCACACTACTCTACAACATAAAAATGTTTAATTAGTAAAAACTAAATTGGAAAAAACTTTCTTCGATGTTTTTAAAAACTTTGTCCATTTTAAAAGTTGCAGCTAATGTTAGTGCTTGTAAAGAAATAGGAAAAATACAAAAGCTTACCTAATACAATTTTATTTTCTACATAAATACCTTAAGTAGAAAGGCAGCTCCTAAGAAAACATTTTCTGAAAAACAAGGTAATTATCTCGGCCCAGATTGCCGCAACTATTCAGTTAAGTTGCAATGGTAGCGGACTTCGGTACTTTTAAAGTGTTTCATTAAATTAAGTTTCACGTCCTTTGGTTGAAGACGTAACTTACCTAGACAGTTTCTTTTTCCGTATTAAGCCGGTGCACTTTGGCCACGTTATTTTTTTTGTTTTTACATTGAGTGAAGGAATATAGAATGACCGCTAGAAATTGTGCAGCATATTTGTTATTTTTGAAATGTATACTTATTATAGTCTATACAAAGTCAGTGTAAACAGCAAGGAAATTGGGGTACGATCAATTTCCTATGGCTATGCATTAAAATAAAAATTATAATCCCCGTTAATGACTCCTCGTCGAAAGTCCACGTGGACTTAATGAGTCTGTCATGACAAAATGAGGGTGGGATTACAAGACAAGCGTCTTTCATTGTTCCCTGCCGAAATTCTTTGGATAAAAAGTTTGTCCCACATAGAAGCATTAAATATGATATTTAAGTGACAGTGCGGTACAGCGTAGTTTCAGTTTAAGTAAAACGTAGTGTTATGTTTTTGATTATGAAAATATTTAATGACACACTCGTTAAATTAACTTATCTTTATTGACTTATTGACAGTAAAAAACTTAAAGTATAGTATAAAGGTAACATATCAGCGAGCGTCTGTATATCGAATCATGTGATCTTCATCCCTTTGGTGCGGGTAAAAGTCCCAGTTGCTCGCGCACCATTATTAGGGAGTTACACCATTATTAGGGAGGCACAGTCATAGTTCGCAACAGTTAGTTTATCAATATTTTGCTTTGTTATTGTTATTGCCATTGTTGTTATTGTCTTTTTTGTTATAATTGTTGTTGTTGCGTGTAAATTTGTTTTTATTATAATATGACTTTGTTGTTGTTGTTGATATTTCTGATGGTAAAAGGAAACTGATAATCTCGAAATTAATGCAGTTGCAGAACCTTCGAAATTTCGTAATAAAGACTTACATATCCAAGCACAGAAAATTATTTTAAATATCTATACATGCTTGAAAAGTGAAAATCATGAAGCCTTAGAAAATTACATAGTAAAGCGAATTTGTGAGGTAACTAAATTTCCACGCTCTACAATTTATAACGTAATTAAGGTAGAAGAAGAAAAAGGCCCGCTTTAAACACAATTACGCTCGCAAATAAGCGATATTCGTTTATAATATTTATTAATTATATGTAGATATTATGAAAACTATAATTAATTATTTTTCCATTTCTACCGTCACGTGGCACGCCTATGTTTCATAAAGGAGATGCAGGTATAAGTAGAGTTTTAGATTTTTGCTGTTTACACTGACTTCGTATAGACTTTACCTAATTTTTTTTTCGAAAAGTTTTGCTTGTCTACAAACCAAAATGATACCCAGTTAAATTCGTATGGCATACGTGGAAGAGTAAAATAAATCGAAATGGCTTTAAGAGATGGTACACTTTTCACTTTTCCGAAGGAAACAGTAAATTTCCATGTGGGAATAGAAAAAATTTTATATTCTTATTATTCAGTGCTGCACAGTGTTGCGACCCTTAAAAGTAAAATTTCCCTTTTTAAAGAAAAATTCTACGAATGCACACAATACTGAAAAAGTATTTTTTTAGCAGATCACAACTAAAAAAGTGATTCTAAAGAATTTTCTACGAATATAACACTGTGCGTAAAAATTTTCCTTTTCCCTTGGGGGACGACTTTGACCTATCCTTCCTCTGTGCTTTGTTCTCAAAAATTCGGAAATTTCACATTAGTTGATAACATTGTTATAAGAATTTGATTTTTCTGTGGCATTTTTATAAAGTACTGGCCAATCACAGTTTATTGTATTTTCTTTTTCAAGACAGTAAATTATATATTTTATAAAAATATGGTACAGTATATTATTATTTTGTTTAATATAACAAAATATATAAAAGACTATACTCATTTTATCAATAATGCAACCTGCTGAATGTTCATAGAAAATTAATTTCATGTAGCATTATTATTGGGTTAGTTTTACCTTAATTTCTAAAATGAAAATTTTGCGAAGCGACATAACATAAGCTTTGGATCCAATGGTCGTGAGTTCAGGCCCATCAGCCTGCAAACATTTTTTTAAATTTTTAGCATAAGGTTCGTAAGTTTGGTTGTAGAAAATATATACCGTTCAATATGAGTGGATTGTCCATATCGCACTCGGAAGTTTGAGCACTCGGTCTACGGCGTCGTACTAAATTTACTTCCTTGTGGGATATAGATATCATATGCACTCTTGTACAAACTACTATTTTATTATTAAACCATTAAGTATCCCAGAACATTTCTACAGTAACACAGTTTCCATCATGCCAAGGAGTTTTATGTTTACCTACGACACAATACGTTTGTTTGACGGGAAGATTGATTTTTAAGTCTCAGTGCGGCAAGAATAAGTGGCAGGGTTTTACAAAAACCCCAGTTTTAGTTTGCCAAAGCAAGTATCATTATTTTCCCAACAAAATTGAAATTGAGGAGAAGTTTGGATATTTTTTACCTATAGTCAGATCTGGTCTTAACGTGCGGGTCCAAAGGTCACTGATCATATGCGTCAAATCAGACAACACAGAGGCTATCAAAATGTTGTAAGATTATTTACAAATATACCGAAGGAAGGAAAAATAGTTTCATTATTTTAGCTATCGCGAAGATAGCCACATATACCTAATATTATTAGTTTTGTAAAAATTATGTACAGGGGAGTTGAAAAAGTTAATTATATACCTACTGTACCCTTTAATTCAAAACGACAATAATAAACAGTGCAATTTATTTTAACAATTTTACTACTAAAACCTAAAAATACAATGGCATTTAGTCTGATAAACTAGTTCGATAATGAAAGAAAAAGTGGAAATTCGCAAACCAATATGCAGGAAACCGTTATGAAAACACTGGGAATTAGTTTAAATGCATGAAAAAAAAGCATAATATAATACCCAAGAATACTAAAAAATGTAAACGAAAAACACCGTTTATAATTATAGCCTAAAAACTCTCATCGTCACTTATAAAATCTTAAAAGTCCTCGTCGTCTTCGAATGGAGCAATTATCATTGGCGCTACTTCGACATCTAGTACTTGTTCTCGATCCCACCAATCCCTTATTAATATTTCTGTATGTTCCACCGATTTCTTCCAGTACTCTTGTGTAATATGATCTAACGAATCTTGCCAAACTATTTGTACTTGGTCGGATTTAAGACCATCACCTACATGTTTTTCATAAAAAGACTTATTAATTCTATTGCGTTAAACTGGCAATGATATGGTGGCAGTCGTAGAACCTCATGACCATATTCACGCAGTATTTAATCTACCGCGTATATTTTGGGTTTTTTAAGAGACTTTGCTATTGATAGGAGTTCCGATTTAAGCATAGTTGGTAAAGGATTTTGGTTGTGTTTTTCCAGCCACTCATAAATATCACTTTTCCTCCAAGATGAAGTAGGCTGTTTATTTAAAATTCTTGAATAATATGATGCATTATCTAATACAATTAAAGACCGAGCATCAAAATTTGGTATCAATTGAACTTTTAACCATTTTTCAAACATTTCGCAACTCATATTATTATGATAGTCAGCACTTTTTGATGTTGAAGAAAAAATTAAACTCGCACCTGCAACATATCCTGTTGCAGAACCGGCATGCAAAATAATAAAACGCGTTCCCGTACCGCACCCCTTTTTCCTTTTAACACTTTTTACAGACTCATCTTGCCAAGATTTTGAACCACTTCCATTCGAAAATATCCACGTTTCGTCTAAAAATACCACTTTTCTAAATTTCGATTTGTAATTGTCCGTATATTTTTTTAAAAACTGAACACGCTGACTCACTATCTGTGGCTGCTCACATAAAAATCTTCGGTTACAGTCTTTTTTATAGCGAAAACCTAAATTTTTTAATAATTTTGATAACGCTTCAAGTCCAATTTCCAAAACACCCCGAATTTTTAATGTTTTTTGTAAAACTGGAAGAGTTACATTGGTTTTTGATTTGTATAAATCGTAAATCACATTTCGAACTCCAATTTTAATATTTTCGCTTACATCCTCAGTCTTTGGTTTTCTTCGTTTACACTTTTTAGTATTCTTGGGTATTATGTTATGTTTTGTTTCATGCACAATTTTCTGCACAGTCCTTAAACTAATTCCCAGTGCTTTGGCTACTGTTTCCTGAATATTAGTTGGCGAATTTCCACTTTTTCTTTCATTTTCGAAATAGTTTATCAGATTAAGTACCATTTTTTTTGATTGGGGATGCAAAAACCCAGAAAATTGTTTCATTTTGTCATAAACTGTCAAAGTCACAAAACTGGCATATTTAAAATAAAACGTAGCTGGTGCTATTATAAGCTTTTTTAGAATCGCTGGAAATATCCTGCAAGAATACCTTGGCCTGGAAGTAGCCTTGTCAATCACCATCTTCAGTGATAGTCAGGCGGCGATTAAGGCAATCTGTTCCAGCAGCGTCAAATCAAAGTTCGTAAAGCGATGCCGCAACAATCTATACACACTTGGCAACCAACATCGGGTTACTCTGTGCTGGGTTCCTGGACACTCCAAAATAGATGGCAACGAGGCTGCCGATTCGCTCGCGAGAGAGGGCGCACGCATGCCAGCTGATCTAGCAAACAATACGGTGATCAAGCCACTGGGATTAGTCAAAGAGGAGATTGATTACATGGCCAAGCAGCTTGCACAGAACAGATGGACAGAGTTGACAACCTGTAGTACATCCAGGCAACTGTGGCCCACATTCGATAAAAAGAGAACCGCAGAGCTATTGAGACAGTCGAAAAGACGTGAGAAATATTACTGCGGTTGTTACTGGACATTGCCTCTTCGGTAGACATGCCAAATGTATGCAAATACCCACTAACGACTTCTGTAGAAGTATTCAACATTTTCTGTGTGAATACCCTGGCCTCGCAAGAAGAAGGTTCACTGCTCTGGGCGAATCATTCTTCGATAGCCTGGAGGAACTAAGCAACTTACAACTTGGACGACTGAGCAGGTTTCTAAATAGTAGTGGCTGGTTTGAATAAGTTGTTAAAAATCCTTCTGCGGTGTACGCCGCACTAATCATCAAAGATCTGATGAAGGTGGGTTCAACGGAATACGTGTGGTATCACAACGGACCTCATAGGACTACGTGATACAGTTTGGTCAGAACCAAAGATCTGCCACTCTTACCTAACCTAAATGTGTTCAAGAATACGAGATCGCCATTTTCATGAGAGAAATTGCATACCCCATGGGAAATCTACTCCCATGAACCATGAAATAAGTTTAGGAATTCAAGAACTACAAGAATAAATAACTATAAAAGTAATCCTACAATATAATAAATGTTTGAACGCACTGTAGCTTGTTTTGCCACAATCATAGCTTGTTATTGAAAGCCAATGGTGTTCAAATATAAATGCTTTTATGCCAAATATATTCTTTCATTGAAAACCAATGGCATTTTCATAAAAACCAATGATATCTTATAGTTAAATAAATGATAATCGTTGTTACGAAGCAACAATAGGTTGAGGATTAAAACAAATAGAACAGTGACTCAGGAATAGCAAATACAGTCTACCATTGATTTAATGAGTTTCTCTTTGGTACCACGATACCGTTTTCTCTGTGTATAGCTCTGTGAGATCCGATGAAAGAAAGGAATAACCTAAACTGCTTATGCATTATTTGGCGGAATACACCAGCAAGGTGTTGCACGGAGCACCATCCGTGTCGTTGTTAGACACTCTTTTAAATTACTGCCTGTTTAAAACAGCACCGGTTCGATAACTTCACTTTTGTGTCGAAATATACCTTGTCGACATCAACTTTTGCAAACTTGACAGTTCGAAGGTATGTCAGCTCAGTAGTAAAGCTGTCGCATTCGGCCACAGGTGACCTGGGTTCGATCCCCGGGCGGGTGTACATTTAATAAAAAAGTATACCCAAGATTTTAGAGGTAAGAATGCAGTGTCACTGGTAGACTGAAAGATAAACCAGTGCATACGCGTGGTTCGGATTCTACGTAAAAACTGTAGGTCCCGCCTCGCTGACAATAAGCAGACGTTAAACAAGGGGAATAAAAGAAACCGTTCCGCTGTAGTATATGGATAATATGTCAACCCTTCTTCAATCAACCAACATGACAATTTCTTCGACTAACTTCACGTTTTATCTCTTTTAGGTTATGAAATTTTATTATCTTGTTTCACCAGATTACAGCCCAGAGAGTTAATGTTTCTATTTAATCTACAATTCTACGTACTTAATTAAAGAACATCTGTTAAAATGGGTTTGCAGTAGCTGTTATCTATCTAAGCGCTATAGAATCGAGTTTTTACACAGTTTATGTCGTCTGTTAATTTTTATTTATGACAGTTAAAATATCAAACACTTCATCTAAATCAGCGTTAAATTTTATAACCTTCCCGACACATAAAAATTAAACGTGACTTAGGAACATAAATTTTGTAAGAACATGCCATCAATTTGGAAAAAGGCTTTTTGCTTTTTTATCATCCGCGCAAAAAGGGAATTTCCATTATTTTTTTATGTGGAATGAATTTTATGCGGTCACAATATAATAGAGTATGATGGTCAATAACTTTTCTATTAGCATTATATGACTTTCACGCGCTTATGCCCTTTTTCATTAATATAAAAATAGTACAGTATTGCCAGAAATAAACAGTACTGAACTTGTAATCGTATTATATATTTAAAAAATACATATTATTGACACTTATATATGTTCTAAATGTGCACCTCCTCGTTCAAGACAGACTTCATAACGATGTTCTAAGTTTCTGGTCATGTTATTGAATAAGAGTTGTCTCAGAGCTGCGAAGAAGACTCTAACGACATCCTTTAATTCATCGATGGTTTGTGGTGCCCGTTTGAAAACGGCATTTTTAGCCATGCCCCAAATGTATGCGTCTGGAGGTGTGAGGTCTGGAGAATGTGAAGGATAAGGATAGTCAGTAAATCGTGAAATAAATTTGCTTGGAAAATGCTCTTGAAGAAATTGACGAATTGCGGCAGCAGTATGGCAAGTTGCCCCGTCCTGCTGAAAAAATTGGTTTCGAAATGCCAAGTTACGTGCACGACAGAATTGACGTAGATCAGGGATAAATCGTGTTAAAATGTGTCTGTACGTACCTCTGTTGATCAAGTGTGACTTGCCTACCATTCTCTTCGATGAAGTACGGACCAATGATTCCGTGTCCGGACACAGCACACCAGACACTCACTTTTGCACTATGTAAAGGAACCTCTTGAACCTCATCGGGTCTGGCAAAGCCCAGAAATCGATTTGTGCGACGATTCACATAACCTGACAAGTGAAAGTGTGCTTCGTCTGAAAACCAAACATTTTTCAAAAATTTAGGATTTTCATACTGTAACGCGAGAATTCTGGCGCAATAGTCCACTCTACTGCGATAATCCCGAGGATGTAGTTGTTGATGTACCTGAATCACATACGAACATGCACCCAGCTCCTTCAGGATTCTTTGAAAGGAAGTTCTTTTTAAATCAAGTTGTAACGCTGTCCTTGCCTGGCTGACTTTCGGATTTTGTAAGATTTGCTCAAAAACACATTCATGGTTATTGTTGTTGTTAACTGTCCTGGGACGCCCCGAGTTTCCTTTTCGTTGGCACAATACACTACCCGTATTTCTGAACTTTTCAATAACCTTCAAAATTACAGCATTACTTGAAGAACGTTTATTAAACCGTTGTGTGAATTGATCAGACACGTATAGCAAACTTGCACCATTATGTCGGCCCATTCCGTATGAGCGAAAATAATGCTCTACCAGAAACACTTTCTCCTCTGTACTTAACACCATTTTTAACAATTAGGCCCTACTAATTACTTGTTTGAGGTTTACTTGACAGGTCTATAGTAGCTAACTTGAGTGTGACAGCGCACGCATAAAAACACCGCCAACTTAGTTTCAGTACTGTTTGTTTCGGGCATATCTGTATTATAGTACATGTTAAACCATTAAAACAGGTTTTTGGTTTAACATGGTAAACCGGAAGTTGTAACTTTTAGATAGAGAATAAAAAATTAAGATAGAGAGATGAAAACCATTTCTCTTTAAGTTGAACCGTTCCAATGTTACAGCCTGTCAAAGTTTGAAAATGCCATATTTTAAACGTCAATATCTCAAAAACTATTGAATTTAGACATATGACATAAAATAAGCGTAGAATTTTTTTGGGGAATCAGAAACTAATACAATATATAGGTGTCCCTTTAAAAAAACCCAAGTTATATTCGCCACGTTTTTTTGGGCCACCCCGTATACTCCAGTATAATTTTAACATGTGCACCTTAAAGGTTTCTACAACTTTTGTATGTCGAATTTTTATCTTATTCTTAAGATAAAGGGGAAAATAAACTTTACTCTATCGCTGACTATATACCGTGTATACAGGGTGTTCCAAGTTAAGTGGGCACTATTGCTAACTCTTTTATTATTATAAATACAAAGTCGGTTAACTTAGCAAGGTAGTAACATTTTTTCTACTGATTAAGACAGTAAAAACAAAAAAACAATTGAATACAGTATTTCCGATTAAACGAGAAAAATGCATTTTTTTTAAAAGGAACACCCTGTATATTTTTGACACAAATGTTTGCAAATCGTCTACAGAATAAAAAAGTTCATATGCAATATTGGCCTAAAACTAAGAATAATCTAATTATTGCCATATTTACTTTTTAGACAAAGTGGCTGTGCATTTTTGAAACCAAAGCTTTATTCGGTGCGTCAGTAGATTATTCTGCTGTCAACAAAAGTAAGCATTATTTTATGTTATTGTTCTATACAACTTTAAAAAAATAACTTCTGTTTGGTTGATCACGTTCAGGATACATTTGGGAACATTGTTCCTATGCCCGGAAACTATTTTTTCTGCATACAAAATACGTTTCTAATCTCACAGACCAGTTCAATCACTTACAATCACATAAATGCTTACTTTTGTTGACAGCAGAATAATCAGAGCTGTGAAAGTTACTTCAGAAAAGTAACTAGTTACTTTTTCGATACTTTTACCCAAATGTATCTAGTTACTTATAAGGAATAGTTACTTTTACCTAAAAGTAACTTAGTTCTTAGTTACTTAGTAAAAGTAACTAGTTACTTTTTCGATACTTTTGCCCAAATGTATAATAATAATAATAATAATAATAATAAATGACTTTATTGTAAATAATTTACAAAAGGCGAAGTTGAAGCAAGCTTCCTCACTTAACCATTAAGTATATAAACAAAATTTTATTAAATTTTCAAATTGAACCCTCTACAAGGGATGAAGAACATAATTAAACATATATATTAGTTACTTATAAGGAATAGTTACTTTTACCTAAAAGTAACTTAGTTCTTAGTTACTTAGTAAAAGTAATTAGTTACTTTTTCGATACTTTTGCCCAAATGTATCTAGTTACTTATAAGGAATAGTTACTTTTACCTAAAAGTAACTTAGTTCTTAGTTACTTAGTAAAAGTAACTAGTTACTTTTTCGATACTTTTGTCCAAATAAATAAATTTACCAGGTAGTGATAATTTTTCATGTACACACTACAGACTGTGACAAGTGACTTCTAAAAAAAAAAAAAAAACGGCCGCCGATCGTCCCTTGGTCATCATCTGATTGTGTGCATTATTTGTTACTTTTGAAAAGTAACTTGTGTCTAGTTACTTTTTAGGAGTAACTATACACTTAAAAAGTAACTAGTTACTCCTAAAAAGTAACTAGTAACAAGTTACTTTTTTGCCAAAAGTAACTGTAACTTCGTTACTTTTGAAAAGTAACTTGTAACAAGTTACTTTTTTGCCAAAAGTAACTGTAACTTCGTTCCTTTTGAAAAGTAACTTGTATCTAGTTACTTTTTAGGAGTAACTATACACTTAAAAAGTAACTAGTTACTTTAAAAGTAACTTAGTTACTCCTAAAAAGTAACTAGATACAAGTTACTTTTCAAAAGTAACGAAGTTACAGTTACTTTTGGCATGATTAAAAAAAGAACTAAGTTACTAAGTATCTAGTTACTTTAAGTAACTAGTTACTAAAAAGTATCTAGTTACTTTAGTTACTCACAGCTCTGAGAATAATCTACTGACGCACCGAATAAAGCTTTTGTTTCAAAAAGCACGGCCACTTTGTCTAAAAAGTAAATATTGCAATAATTAGATTATGCTTAGTTTTAGACCAATATTGCATATGAACTTTTTTTATTCTGTAGATGATTTGCAAACATTTGTGTCAAAAATATACAGGGTGTTCCGTTTAAAAAAATGCATTTTTCTCGTTTATTCGGAAATGCTGTATTCAATTGTTTTTTTGTTTTTACTATCTTAATCAGCAGAAGAAATGTTACTACTTTGCTAATTAAACCGACTTTGTATCTATAATAATAAAGGAGTTAGCAATAGTGTCCACTTAACTTGAAACATCCTGTATATTAATGAATTCTTTAGACCTACACGTGGTACAATACTCCCTTAAGCATTTAAAATAATCCTTTTAAAAAACGTTATTACAACAATCGTAGGTTGTTAGGAAAAACATGAATGGAGAACGTGACTAAACGTCGAAGAACAACAAGGAGGAGAGAAGAGGAGTTTGATCATTTTTGAAACAGAATGGACGTTTGAGGCATCTAAGGGCGAAAAACCCTGTCTCAGCTAAATGGACAGTTTTATTTATTTTTTCTTCATTTTTGCCTCTTCTCTTTGTTTTCACTGGTCCTAGTCTCGTTATTCTTCCTTCTCCTCTTCGTTTTACTTCTTTCCTTGTTTCTTCTAGTCATTAAGTTTGTTGTGTATGGTTGTGTGGGTTAGAGCGTATGTAGGGACTTCTTCTTATTTTTTTTTAGCTATATTTATGCCTGTAAATTGTTTTTCTCGTTACGATGCCTACATCATAGCCTCACATATTATTTTTAGAATTTCAATATCAGTTAATGGGAACGAAAACCTAATTTGTAACAAAAACAGAGTAATACTATTCAAAACTTAAAGCAGACATTAACACAAGAAAGACAACAGGAATAACAAATGAGCAAAAGTTTAAACGGGCTTTAAATTGTCATTATCACAGCTTTGTAAGCAGACTGCCATCATAAAATTATAATAATACACGTTTTTCATCTTGACGTATGTTTGTTAAGCAAACTGTTTTTGTTTTTCTCTGTCACTCTTCAGACGTAAATGGAAGACTTATTAACTTTATGTAAATTTTACATAATTTAAAATTTAATATCAGACATTTTACGAAATTGTCATACTCCATGTGATTACCGAAAAAGTAATTGTAAATAAAGTCGTCGCTAGTACTTGTGCATTGGGTAAGAGGTAAAAATAGTAGTTTGTACAACAAGAGTCGATATTATGTCCATATCGCACGAGGAAGTAAATTGAGCACAACGCCGTCAGCGGATTGCCCAAATTTCCGAGCGATATAGGCAATCCACTCGAGTTCGAGTTATACACGTACCGTATATTTTCTCTACGACCCAATTTACGCACCCATATTAAAAACTAAAACAAAATTTATTTATTAGAACTTGTTAGAAAAATGATAAAAAACAGTTAACAAAAAAATCTTAGAAATTTTCTTGATCCAAAACAACAAGTTCTTTATTTATTTCATTACTTATCTTATGTTTAAAATTGCTTTAATATTAAACCTTCAATATTTCTAGTTAAAGTAATCATAAAATGGCACAAACACATTTTTCTGTCCTAAAGAATAGAAACTTTGTTGTAAGTACTTTACAACCTATAAAATTTGAAAATAATGAACTAGTAGATATGGTGCTAATTTACGGTGAGTGTCGTCAAAGTGCGGCTGCTGCTTCAAGATTATACGCAGAACGCTTTGCCTTGCGGGTTCATCCTACACCCAGAAGTTTTCTTAATGTTATTCAACGGGCAAGTTAGGCAGAACAGTATTTGATCTATAGTGTAACAAATGAATGTAACTACCTTATTTTTGAGTTTTTTGATAAAAGGTATTTGAAAATATTGTTTATTTTAATGCCTTCTATACACAGCTAAAAAAGAAGTATCCACTTAGGAATCACCATGTATTTAATTTCTATATCAAAACATATTTCTTAGAATTATATAGAAGTCATAATTCTCTTGGATTTAGGTAATATTCTTTTAATTAAGAGAACATATTTTTCTGAAGAAATAGTCCATATTTAAAGTGGAATGGATATTTAGAAGGAAAGAAATAAGAACTCAAAGTTCACTGTTAAAGTAATGAAAAACTTGTTTTAAAATAAAAATTCTCTACATGTTTCGAATTCAAAACCATTTATCTTCAGGAGAACAAATGAAATTAAGAAGAAAAGGGTAGATATCACCTTAACGGAGCCTTAAGATTATAATATTAGATGAAAAAAGGTTCAATGAATAGAACAGTAAGAAAATCATCACCAAAATACACATCACACTGTGAAAAGGGAAAGATATGTAAGGTTTGTAGCTTTGGATGCTATAAGAATTTAAGGGTAGAATAAAAGGGTTAACAAACAGGTATGCGAACTGTATTTTCGGAAGCGTTTCCAGATTTTTTAAAAATAAACCCAAACATTTTCAATTTTTCGTTAAGAAAATGTTGAATAAAACTAAAAATATCTATATTTTTTCTACATAATAATATACTCCTAATTTACATATTTGCCATATGGATGCTTCCGTCTGGTCATCATATTCTACTTTATCTTAATGTGGTCATCCCATCAATTTGCTTAAAATAATTCAAATTTTATTAGCATTTATCTGCATCACACTTATACAGGGTGGGGATTTTAACTGGAATAAATTCGATATTATTAAAACTGCTGAAGCTGCGCCTACAAAATTTGGTATGTGGGGGTTTTGAAGCATGCGGAATTGGATTATAATGTCGGCGCAGTTGCCATATTTCTCAGCTTTGAGCTACACGTAGCGATTTTGTTATTTTATATGGAATGCCCAATTTATTTTTATTGCAGTGAATTGGGCGTGTCAAATTTAGTAAGATTCCAAATTTACAAAATTCTATCTTCACTAATTGCTGAGCTATGGAAACACTGTAGTTCCATTAAAAAGTACCAGGACGCTTATCTACCTTAAAGTAGCGTTACCTTGTTAACATCTCCATGGTTACTAAGTTATTGACAAGCTTCAAGAAAAGTTCTTGTCATGTCAAAATGATTTATTTAACTGAAACCTTAAAGATAGAAATTCTCATGGTACTTTTTAATGAAACTACAGTGTTGCCATAGCTCAACAATTAGTGAAGATAGAATTTTGTAAATTTGGGATCTTATTAAATTTGACAAGCATAATTCACTGCAATAAAAATAAATTGAGCATTTCATTTAAAATAACAAAATTACTACGTGTAGCGCAAAGCTGAGAAATCTGGCAACTCCGCCGACATCATAACCCAATTCCGCGTTCTCCAAAACTCATACATACCAAATTTTGTAGGCGCAACTTCAGCAGTTTTAATAATATCAAAAATTTATTCCAGTTAAAGTCCCCACCCTGTATACACGTCGTTTCCATACTTTTTGATATGCCGAACCCACAGTATTTTTTTTAATGAATTATTAAATTTCTACCCATATTACTCTTAATTTCTCTTAACAATTCTTTTTCTCACACCTTGTTGTTAAATTCTTATAGTACCCAAAGCTATACTAAGTAAATCTTACATAATATGTTTCCCGTTTCACCGTGTGACGTGTATTTTTGTGATTTTTCTCACTGTTCTACTCATTGAACCTTTATTTCATCTAATATTGTGATCTTAAGGCTCCACTATATATATCTCCACTATATATATCTCCACTTCTGCATTTGAAAAATGTAGAGAATTTCTATTCTAAAATAAGTTTTTTATTAATATAACGGTAGAGGAAGACTTTGAGTTCTTATTTCTTTCCTACTAATTATATACATTTGGTCCGATATAAATCGTTACATTACTGAAGTTATAGTTTTGGGAGTACTCGGTACCGTACATATAAGTCAAATTAGGCCTGGTATTAAAATAATATTTTCGGGAAATGGCACACGAAACAATCGTAACCTACTAAATTATGAAAGTATTTTATTCGCATTTCGCAACATCCAACAAGCCACATCCAACGCATGAAATTTTCAATTTACTGGTTGCGTATAAAGGTCTGTCGGTCGGACCACTACGTTTGCTCCGGTGAAATTACACAAGAAAAGAGATTTTCGAGAAACGACGTCAATAATTCACCGCTTTAATAATGTTGGTATGAATAATAAGCCAAACGTATATGGCCATGAGGTTGGCAATACATTATTAATTCGAAATCTAGTTAATTATTAGACAGGCTTGGGGAATGCCAACGAAATTCGGGTTGTTCGAGTCGACCTATTTATTATTCTTTTGCCTGTTAAAACATAAATAAAGGTTATGAAAGATTTTTTAGAGTCACTAAAATAAGGTGTAGTATATAAGAGAATAAGTACTGGTGTTTAAACTCACCCCCCTGTTCTGTAACTCTTAACGACATCGTTACCGGTAGTTACGAAACACTCTAAGGTAATAGTACTTTGTATTCCTAGTAGGAAAAGCTGAACATTCCCGGACGACCGTAAAGATTGTATGTCGGGGCGTAAGCCGAGACTGACAATACGAAATCCGGGAATGTGACTTTTTCTACCAGTATTACACATACTATTTTTTCGTAAATCGAAAGTAAAAGGACATAACTTATTACAAGCAACTTGTTAAAATTTTGAAATAAATATTATTAACTTTGTTCACAAATAAAGGATGCCATTAAATATTTGTGTTGTAACTATGGAAACACAGTAATATTGAATTGTCAAGCTTAACACATTTTAGTTTACAAGTAGCAGTACAGAAATAATATTTCCTTACAGTACAATAATAAATATTTTCTAACAGTTATTTTCCGTTGCCTAGCAACGACAAGTGTAAGTGAATATTGACTTTTTCTTTCAGAAATGTGATCAAAAATGTCAATATTTCCGATCGATTTTCGGAAAAAATAGGTACTTATATGGTAAAATTACCAAATATATTATGTTACCTAGCTTTATAAAATAGTGAATTGTTTAATATTATTATTATAGTTCTTACTTAACATTGAAACCCATAACAAGGTTAAAGCAGGGGTTAACACTCATTGCCAAACGTGACATTGTATTAAGGCGATAGTTTAACGTTATTTTGTAATATATATGTCGTAGGCTAATTACAAATTCAGTCATTCATAAAACGCCTAATCGTTTTATAAATGACTAGGTATTGTAATATGAAGAATAAATACTGAATTTTTACAATTCGACTGAACTTTTTAGACATTTCATAAAAAATTGCACTCAGGCTTATTGTTAAGTGAAGGTGTGGGCGATTATTTTTACAATGCGCCTGAAATAATTTTACATATTTAGGCGTATTACAATAAGACTGCCATCGAGTCAGGCGAGTTGTTAGTTTAACTTCTTTATGCTGTGGTTTGACAGTTTGTAAACAATCGATGAGTTAACAGTATTTTTCCATTGTTTTTACTTCACAAACTTTCGTTTTAAGATGTGAGAAGACTCGGAAAGTGATTCGTTTGTTGATAAAAAGTTGTATTATAAAGAGCTCGAAACATTTACACCGCTAAGTAATAAGAAAAATATAACCTCAAAAGCCAAAAATAGTATATTTATCGGTAATTTACGTAGCGAATGTCGGAACGTGTGTTTTAAGTGTTACCCATTAATTTTTTTTATGATATGAGAAAAAAAAACAAAATATAGTGTCCAACTTACTATTTATTTGTTTGAAATATTATACGATCAAGCAACAATATAAATCGGTGTTTTATAACAACAAACAAGATTGAAGAACCATTTACAATGAGCCTAAGAGCAATTCGGCGTTTTATGAAGCGCCTAAAAAGTTCAGTCCAATTGTAAAAATTCAGTATTTATTCTTCATATTACAATACCTAGTCATTTATAAAACTACTAAGCGTTTTATAAAACGACTGAATTTGTAATTAGCCTACAACATATATATGACTGAGTAACAAATAATCCTTTTTTACATAAACAGTTTACCTATTCTTTCTACGTCATCGAAGCAGGTAGTTACAGTACAATACTTTAATCATAAAAATAACTACATTTTAAAATTATTAAAAAATTGCGGCAGCCGTTATCGAAGTTGGAGTGTAGTCGTCCACCAACAACAACCCAAAGGATAGTCGTTGCGTCGCTTTAATTCCTAACCTGTGGGTTTGTTCATATTTTTTTTTACGATTTGCCCGGATTTACGGACATGCCACAAAGCCGCTGACTAATACTGATAATTTTACTGGAAGAGTTTAAAAGGATTGATATGGATGCCGATTCGATTTATTAAATAGATTAGGTTTACATTGTGTGGAAAATAAAAAATAACTACTTGTTATGTTTCAACAATTTAATCAGTTTCCTGACACGTGTTTCAACCTTCTCAGGTCATTATCAAAGGAGTACAAGAAGATACTCCTTTGATAATGACCTGAGAAGGTTGAAACACGTGTCAGGAAACTGATTAAATTGTTGAAACATAACAAGTAGTTATTTTTTATTTTCCACACAATGGAAATTCCGTTTCACCAAGAATGTAGCCCAACTCAAATAAGATTAGGTTTAGACAAAAATAGCTATCTAAACCATGGTTAATATGATTTTTTCCATTACTAAAACATTTACAAGATACTTATTTTTACGGTGTAATTAATTATAAAAAAAGTTTAGGTATGTGTTTAAAAAAATCGCTTTTGAACCTTTTTCAATCAAGTTACGTATGCGTTGGAATTGGCAAGATAATTTGTTTTGTCTTGTCAGGTGGCTTTGTTCATGTCAAATTTTGTTGATTGATAAAGTGACACAGTCGGTTTTTTATTAATTTATTGTGACTATTAATTTTGAGCTTTATAACGACCCGAATACTATTATTCTAATGAATATGGCATATTATTTTTTTACATAGCGTATATTTGTAATTTCGTAGCGATACTTTACAGTATGGACCACCACTGAGAATCTAGTATCTATTGTCAATTATTATCTGGTTGCCTACCTACAAGAAATCATATTATTATTTTAATAATCAAGTGCCTTCAAATTGATTGTTTTCATTATTAATCATGGTCAATAATAATTGGCAAGGCAAAGAAAACAGGTTTCTAAGGTTAATAATCGGTCAATAACGGTCGAAAAAATGTATTATATCCTGTAGACAAAATCACCAACAAAGATCTTGATCCTTAATTTAAAATAATACCCTAATAACTAAATAAAAAATTACCACAATAAAACACTGGCCCGAGTATTTCGCATTTAATCAAACCAAATAATAAAAAGAGAACGTAGGAAAACAAAAGAAGGTACAATAAAGACGTCTAGAGGGCGAAGCCTCCCGGCTTACCGGCTTGACGAGAAAAAGCTTTTCCGTCCGAATGGACTTTACTTCTGGTCCGACCTATTTTTGAAATAAAGACAATTTCACAATTGAACTGAACAAGCCTTTACACAGGTAATTATTTTTAAATAACTCGGTTCTATGGACGAATTTTATTTCTCTGTGGAGGAGGGTTAAAAATTTTTATAAAAATAAATAAACAGGACAGTTAGAGTCTAAAGTGAGTGATTTCAAAGAAGTAGTCCATTTCTCAAAGAGACCTGATAGTAATTTCAAAAAACATAAAACGAACACAAAATCACAATCTCAACAAACTCTCCTTAGGTTTATAAAAAATTTAAGGTTACATGTTTCGCTTTAATATAGGCATCATGAAACCACAAAAATAAAGCATCTGAAAGGAAATACCTAACATCTTTTTTACAATAATAAAAAAGTTTAGCGGCATGAGGACAAAGTAATGCGTCTATCTTTTTCATTAAAGTACACATTACCTAACATTTAAAGAAAAATTAAAGAGACAACAAACATAATAATAGTATATTATTGACCAAGGTTTAAACAGATACTATTATTGACCGAACGTCGATTTTAAATTTCGAGGAGCGCAGCGACGAGGGATTTAAGACTTGAGGGCAATAATAGTTGTCTAAACCGTGCTAAATATATTATTTTTTCCACTACTAACAGATTTACAAAATTAAATTATTAATTAAAGTTAAATACCTTCTTAGGGTTGCTTCTTTTTTTTCAGTCAAGTTACCTTTGCTTTGAAATTTGCAGCATTTTTTTTATCTTGTCAGATGGCATTCTTAGTTGTCAGTATTTGTCGATTTGTCTAAACATGACGTTTTCATATATTTTTAAAATAAAAAAAGGTCAAGTTGCCTGTTTTATATTGTTTTTGCCAGAAGCCTCTATTATTGACCGTTGTCAATGTTGACGGTTAATAATAGAGGCTTCTGGCCAGGGGTAAGGAAAGGCGATTTCTAAAGTTAATAATCGGTCAATAATGAGTGATTTTAAAGTTAGTAGTGGAAAAACATATTTATTTGGTTTTGCCAACCATTTATTTTCGTGAGGTCAACAGTAAATTTATACAACTAAAAAGACTCTGGTAATTGAACTGTTGGACAATTAATGACATGAATCAACTCAACCTACAAATTTTAGTTGTCACAACGAAATTGTATACACGGCTATTTCAAGAGATTATATTATATAAGATGAAAATAATTTTTAAAAGTATTTTTTCCAAACTAAAAATATAGAATGTAAATGTGGCTACAGACTATGCGGCTATTCGCGATTTATAATTCGTGAATAGTGTGTAGGGACTAGGGCAATATTTGGCCCCGCTAAAGTCTGCATATAGGATATGTTCCATTTGACAACGCACCACAGTGGCTGCTCACGGTCTTAAAAAATGGTGAAGAGCTAAGTATAGTGCGGGTACTTAAACAAACATTGACTAAAAACCCGTGTAACAAAACGTCTCTCTTATCCTCATCTGTTCCAAAAAATTACAAACTATATCATTAAATTGGTTTATTTTTAAAACACACAACTCAGTACACTACTGAATTAACTGAAAAATTAAAACAAAACTTTTTATTCAGGCAGTAAATTACGTAAAAACGATCTATAACCGTACGTTTGGCGAAACCTTAAAATAAATACCTTATGGTTAGGCGAACCAATGCTAAAACAACGGTGCATACGACTGATCTATTTTTAAATTACCCTTCATACATTCGGATTAAATAAATATTATTAATTCGAACATAATTCTTTTTTAAAGGCTATAATGGTAGCCATATGGGTGTATTAATATTTAATATTGTCGAAAAACTTTCCTCTGTTTTTTTTTTACTTCACCTGACGAGCCGTCACTGACGCACCACTCGGTATATTAAATAATAACATATTTTTACGGATCTTTTGTTATATTAATAAAACGATACCTAGCGCATTATAAAATAAGAAAAATTCAGCTCGTCGATCATGTGTCGAAATTTATTCGCAGGAAGTGTCAGTAGGTATAGATATTTTCCCTGACCGGCTATTTCGTATTCAGAGCTCATACATAAATGTCTTTATGTATACGATATTCATAAATTCCAGACGGTATGAATACGAAAGTGTCGGTTGGCCGACGGGCCTAATGTCGAGGCCCGGGCTCAATTTTAAACTACCTATCATCTAGCGTTGCGTCCCTCCTATCTGTTTTAAGTAAACTTTGGTGTTATGCAAATGAAGGGGTTTGCTTAAGAACGGCGTTGCAAAAACGTTAGGATTGCAGAAAACATAAACAACTGATGCTTTTTGTTTACTATGTCGTACAAATCCTAAAAGGCGTTAAGTACATTGAGATTCCTTCACAGAAAATACTGTCGTCAGTGGCGTATTTAGGGGGGGGGGGGCTCCGGGCTGCGCCCCCCTCCCCCCTGAGCCTAGGAGCTTGGGTCTAAAAGTCTAATTGCAACCTAAGTTTTCGTCTCAAGCTTAAACTCTTAATTTCAATTTTTAAATAATGTATTCTTGGCTTAGATTACAAAGGTTCTTGTAGGAATCATTTAGTTTTTAAACTTTTTTTCTAAAAGTCCTGGTTTATATAGAGATTAAGGTTTCGGACGCAAGTCGTTTACCCAATGCAATAAAATATTTTTACAACAAAAACAAAGAACAATTAAAAAGGGGGGGGGGGAAGTCGGTTGTACGCCGATTTTTCAATGACATAAAAGGTATTTTGTATTCAGCGTAAATTTATTTTATTGCCTAGCACTTTCGGCCTACTGGAGGGCCATCTTCAGGGCTTAGGTTTCGTCAAATCTTGCCCAGGAAACAAGAAAAATTTTCAAAAATTGAAAGAGAATTTTTAAAACAAATTTTCGGTTGTTGGTTTTGATTTTAAAAAAAATAATTCTTTCAATTTTTGAAAATGTTTCTTGTTTCCTGGGCAAGATTTTACGAAACCTAAGCCCTGAAGATGTCCCTCCAGTAGGCCAAAAGCGCTAAAGTAAAAAGAATAATATTTTATAGTATTTTTCTATTGTATACCTACTTGTCTGTTTCGTTTTCCCTTTTTGAGCTATATTAAATTAACAAAAATATAACCCAATGCAATTAAATATTTTTACAACAAAAGCAAAAAAAATTAGGTATTTATTTTTAAAGAGAAAAATTAAAGTAAACATTTTAATTGAAACAATTTTTATGAAGGAAGTGTGATAATTTACAATTAAAAAAATAGTGCGGGAAGAAACGAGAAAGCTTTATTATAAATATACAAAATGGCACTTAAGAAGGAGTATTTCAAAACCTAAGCATTTGCACCAAAAACTGCTCTTAGATCTACGCCCCTAATTTTGGCGTGGTGAGCCATATTTACTTTATGCTTATTCATGAAAAACCGAGCCCGAAAAACGCTGGTTAGAGTCATAGATACGTCTTATGTTAAAATTTTGGATTCACACCAATATTCATATTTTTCACAAATATAAAAAATGTGTTTTCTGTTTTAAATAAAGAGAGCTAGGAATATCAAAAAAAAAGTAAAAAAACATTTTCAAAAACAAATCCAATCATGAAGAGGGAGAGAGGTAATAATGTAATTTTTGAAATTTGATAGTAGTTAGGTGAATTTTAAACGAACTTTGGGCGTGGCCTGAACATTTTTCGCCTGCGGCGCTTTCCCGCCTTCGTCACTAGGTACAATATATAAAATGCATGTAGTCCCGACTGTCCCTCTATCCAGGAAAAAATGTCCCACTTACGCACACAAAACTTTTAGAGAATAGGTAATTGTTTTTTTTTACTGTGGTCCGTAGTCGTAGTAAAATCGCCAATCGGGTGCATGATATACTTAAAATAATGTCCATGTACGTGAAAGATTAATGAATATAATATAATATGCTTTTTCCACGACCATTACTGAATGCAATAATTCCAAAATCATTTTTGATAATAGAATGTAAAAATTCTCGCTCTTGGGTTGGAATATTTATTCTGAAATACTTGCTTCTTATGCGCTTTGCGTGTATTTTCATTCCATAACAAGATACGGAATGAATATTCTGTAATTGATCTAAACGACATAGGTTGCCATGAATTTCAAAACTATCAATGTCAGCAGACAAATTTTAGTGCAAGTCAAAATATGAGTGAAAAGTCGGATGAATCAGATATGGAACTGGATAATACTCCACCTGAAATTACAAATATTGCGAATAGTATTTTTGGTCGTAGAGAAAATATAGTCTGCTACTCGATTAGAATGAAAATTCGATACTCGTGGTCCTCACGCTCGCTATACTCGTATTCGGAATCTTCCACTCGGATCAAATTTTCATTCCAACCTCGTTACAGCATCTACTATTATATCTTAAAAATCCACACACCTCAATATTTTATATTCAATTGTGGTTTCTGATATTTTTTTTAAATATAAAATCTAAGAAATTTTTAGGTTGGATAAAAAACCTACTGTGTAATTGTGAAACGTTTTTAAACTTACTTAAGGCCGAGACACAATTTAAAAATAAACATTAGGCGATAAGCACTAAGCAACATAAATACATTTTGACACGTACAAACAAATAAATCACGACACAATCAAGTTTTATGGAACAAGCAACAAGAATTACTATTTATATTATATTTTTTATTTACAATTACCTATTTCTAATTGCATATTGCTTATTTTTTAATTGTGTCTTGGTCTTTAGGAATTTAACATTCTGCTATCTGACAGTTTTTTCTTGACTTACTTGTTTTTGTACGCATCTTATAATGAAATAGTTATTCACATGTAGTTAAACTGCAAGGTTCATTATTAAAACCGTTCGACTTTTTCTGTTCCTATTGTTGTTTTAATTTTGCTTAATCAACTAGGCCTAGTAGAACCATATATTTTCTTTAAATTTGATTTTATCTATAACTAGACTTTGCGTTTTTAAATTCCAATCTAGCTCTTTGTTTCTCAACATATATTTCTTTAGGCGAAGTCATCCATCATAAAAGATACATTGTAAATCCTTCCCATTCACGTACAATGTTGACACAAAATTCCCAGCATAAAAGCTAATTCAGTCACTTGTCAAAGATAAAACAGACTTCGTAGCCTGTTTTTATTCGTTGTCGAATGGTAATTAGGGCTCGACTTCACTTTATGTTTAACTCTGCTCGCTCATTTTGGCTCAATATGTGCAAATTTATGTACGCAAATGTTTCTCTACAGAGATTAAAGGTAAAAGCGACCATCAAGGAGCGACTGAAATTAATCCATTTGACTCGAATTTGAATGATAGAGTCGCAAAGTTAAACAACTTATGATAACCCTATTTATGTAACCAAAAAAAGTGAAACCAAATGTTCTAAAATATGTCAAGTAAAGCACGCAAGATGAATCTGAGATTGTATTTTTTTTGAATTTTGTGTAATTTATATCATGTTCTTTAATTCCTATTAATAAACTTGCAGTAACGATATTTTTTTAAACGAGCCGAAAAATGTTTTGTTTGGTAAATACTGTATATAACTGTAAATTCTATAATATAAACTGTTAATACTGTACGGGTGTGCCATTTTCGGGTCTGTTCGGGTCTGTTCCCGTGTTGATTAGTGCTATCAAGAAAGTAATATAGGCGTCTTGTGCTCTTTCTAGATCAAATTTAAAATTATCTAATCAAAATTTGAAAATTTTCGCTCGCTTAAGAGATTCGTGAAAAATACAAAAAATTAACAATTTCAAAATTACCCTATATGTTCTAAGTTAAAAGAGATACAGAAAAATGTTTTATACAAAAGTTTCTTTATAATGGTAGTTGAATAATCTGCCGTTTTCAGAATAAGTATACGGGGTCAGGTAAAAAAGTTATTGGACCTAAAATCATTTTACCCTGTATATTTTAATCTAAAAAGATAGCATTTTAAATTCTCTTTTCAAATATATAACACACCATGGATGAAAATTTTTAAAAGATTCTACTTTATATATTTTTAATAGGTTCTAATTGAGGACGTTAGTGGTGAGTATGACAAATTCAATTATAATGAAATTTTCCGTCGACCGTGTATTTACATCCGATATTAACGTTCCCAAAATCATTCATTAATGACCCCTATTAATGCATGATTTTCTGTAAATGCTCGATTTCCCAAAATCATTCATTAATGACCCCTATTAATGCATGATTTTCTGTAAATGCTCGATTTCCCAAAATCATTCATTAATGACCCCTATTAATGCATGATTTTCTGTAAATGCACGAATTTGGTAATTAAAATTAAAGGCAGCCATGCAAACAAATCAACAAAATAATAAAACGTCAATCCAAAACGTCGTCCGCTGTCATTAGTATTTGTAGAATTGTGAAATCTGGATTGTAAAATCAAAGTTGTTAACTGTTTTTCTTCACTTTAGTAAAAAATACGGTCGACGAAAAAACATTGTAACCAACTCTTACATTAAAATGCGATTAATGATCTCGAGCATTAACGCGTTCGCTACGCTCACGCGTTAAAATATTTCGATCATTAATCGCCATTATTAATGTACTTGTTGGTTAAATTACTATTAATTCAGATTGAAAATTCCTCGTAGATATCAAAAATTTTAATAACCCAAAACAAATTAATCCTTGGCTTAACTAAATTTGTCATTGCAAACATTTTAGTTTTTGTGTTGTGTATTTATCTCAATACACTAGTGTCAAAATATCAATCATATAAAGTACAATGACTTGTGCGACGGCGGAGAGAAAACTTTAAAAAGCTGCTAATAACTTAAAATAATGAATATTTTATTTTTAAGTATAGTCTAAGTAATATTCCATTACTGGTTTTTGATGCGTTACGCAGGTTTCAAGAGTGACGCCATCAATCGCTGCAACAATATCTCCGTAGACATCTACGTCATTATAATTTTCATGATTGATTTTGACTTAATGTTGGATTGCACTAATATTTTTAACCATAATTAACTAACCAGCAAATTTAACTGTGACTTAAATGACATTGGCCTGCAATATTACTCATAATCAAAGGTACCTGTTAGTAAATTAAAAATTAAGGGTACTATGATTGTAAGAAAATTATTTCTGCCAATTTCATATATGGGGATAGAAAAGTGATTTTATATTACGTGTAAAAAAATTTTCTTTATTAATATCATCGCAGAGCGCTTTCGGCTTTCGCCATCCTCAGTGCTATTCGTCAAGATTACATGATGACATCCTCATATAGGCCGAACGGCACTACGTCTACTTAATATTTTAAATTGATTAAAATTGTAAAAAGACAATATAAAAACACAACATAAATATTTTTTGATTTACAAAACCATGTTAAAAAATAACGAACAAGTGTTCACTTGTGACACTTGTGAACACTTGTTCGTTATTTTACCACTTATAACATAGTTTTGTAAATCAAAAAATGTTTATGTTGTGTTTTTATATTCTCGTTTTACAATTTTAATCAATTTAAAATATTAAGTGGACGTAGTGTAGTGCCGTTCGGCCTATATGAGGATGTCATCATGTAATCTTGACGAATAGCACTGAGGATGGCGAAAGCCGAAAGCACTCTGCTATGATATTAATAAAGAAAAATTTTTTACACGTAATACAAAATCACTTTTCCATCCCTACTAAACGTGTACACGGCCATTGCTAATTTTCAATTTCATATATATCACCGTCAAACTTGCTAGTTAGTTAATTTATTGAAATTCTTTGTGCAACCCGACATAAAACTATCAGAGAAAAAATATTAATCTTACCCGCCAAACAAATATTTTTTTTTAAAGATTGATAAGATGTAAATAAAATAAGGTTTTGTTGCGTGCTGCACCTACCACTAACATAATTCAATACATTGCTTCTATGAAACATACATTATTTAACTTTTATCAAGACAGCTACCTGTATAGTATACGCTATAGTGAATTTCGCTCAATATAACACCCCAAGCAGTATATACAAGCACTTTCCTATGAGCGGACTGAATACATGACTTGATTTTTCAGGGCTAATGGACTAGATTTAGCAGTCACTCGCTTACCAAATCAAACCATAAGCTTTAGAGGTAGAGTTTAGAAATAATAAACTTTATTTTTAAAGATGTAATAAATATAATAAATTATTTAAAAATTTAGTAAAATTACCCCTGAAAGGCAGTGAAATCTTTAATTATTTATTTGAGGTCGAAATGTTGGCTAAATAAAAATTTTGAAATTCTGCAGCTATTTTACTGACCATTTCCAAATTATTTCCACTCCTAGATATTAGTCAGTGTGGTCATTAATTATATCAATTTAAAAATCAAATAATATCTTTAAATTTTAAAACACGTTTAATTTTAATAAGATTTGTTTAAAATATTTAATTTTTATTAGAAGAAGGTCTTTAAATATGGCGCATTATCTATCAATTTTTATGAGAAATCTTATATCTTAAAACGTTGGGCACAGATCTAATTTTTTTTATAAGAAATTGTATAATCCTTTAAATATTAAGCACTAGGTTAATTTTTATAAAGGAATGCTAAACGTGTCCTAATCTTTAAATATTATTAAACCTATCGAAAACTTTTTAAAATTTTATGAGAACAGCATACATTTAAAAAATAAATGAAATCATGCCTCTAAATATTAAGCACTCATTTAATTTTTATAGAGGAAGGCTTAACGTGTCCTAATCTTTAAATATTGTTATACGTATCCGAAACTTTTTAAAAGTTTATGAGAACTGCATACATTTAAAAAATAAATGAAATCATGTCTCTAAATATTAAGTACTTGTTTTATTTTTATAAAGAAAAGCTTGAACGGCAGTAGAGTTTTGGACTTGCATTGTCTTTATTTGTTTAGAATCACTACGTTTCAACTGGTAAGTATCTCCAGTCGTCTTCAGGTGAATACTGAATAAGTACGGTAACTACAGCTCTATTTATACTAGGCAGGTGCTGTGACGCATGACTAGTGGGCGGAGTCATGCGTGTTGCTAGGTGATGACGCATAACTGGATGAGTCATGCTTGATGAGTCATGCTCGATGACGTCATGCTCGATGAATCATGCGTTTAACTCTTGGGTGGTCTTATTCTAAGATTACATTTACTTAACAAGGGTTTCCAGACGTTTCTCATGTCTAATGAAGGCTTACTAAAGCAACCTGGATTTTGGTGTATGGTAGCAGCTTCCTTAAACTTCCTCTTTCTCCAGTGCGGTTCTTTTTGCAGGATTTCCGCTTTTGTCCACATGATATGATGGCCGTGCGTCCAGGCGTGGTCAGCTGCACCTGATTTTTCGGTCTCTCCTTTTCGGGTATTATTCCGATGTTCTTTAATCCTTACTTCTAGTGGTCTTAGTGTCTCACCAATGTAAGACTGGCCGCATTCGCAGGGGATCTGGTAGACACAATTTTTCTTGTCTTTCTGGCTTACTGGTCTCGTCTTCGTTAGGTGGCTTCTTAAAGTGTCTCTAGAGCTGAATACTGTTTCGATGTTGTATCGTTTTCCTAGTCTTCTTATTTTCTCCGATACTCCTTTGACATACGGAATATTGAGTATTGGTTGTATCTCTTTCTCTGCTTTACGTGTGTTTGGCCGATTCTTGCGATTTTCCAATATTGTGTCAATCAGTTTCATGGGATAGCCATTCTTGTTGAGGTCGGTCTTGATGTGGTTAGTTTCTCTTTTGAGAGCTTCGTTTAAGTTACAGAGAGTAATTGCTCTATCCACAAGGTTTCTTACTATGCCATGTTTTGTGTTGTTTGAGTGGTTTGATGTATAATTGAGATATTGCCCTGTATGTGTAGGTTTTCTGTACACTGAGGTTAGGAAGGTGTTGCCATTTTTCTCTACATTGACATCTAGAAAAGGTAACTGGTTGTTCTCTTCTTTTTCCATGGTGAATTTAATTGTTGGTGCAAAGTTATTAATGTGATGTAAGAATTCTCTGAGTTCGTCCTCGTTTCCGTTCCAAATAATGAAGGTGTCATCCACATATCTAAGCCATATTTTTGTGGATGACACCTTCATTATTTGGAACGGAAACGAGGACGAACTCAGAGAATTCTTACATCACATTAATAACTTTGCACCAACAATTAAATTCACCATGGAAAAAGAAGAGAACAACCAGTTACCTTTTCTAGATGTCAATGTAGAGAAAAATGGCAACACCTTCCTAACCTCAGTGTACAGAAAACCTACACATACAGGGCAATATCTCAATTATACATCAAACCACTCAAACAACACAAAACATGGCATAGTAAGAAACCTTGTGGATAGAGCAATTACTCTCTGTAACTTAAACGAAGCTCTCAAAAGAGAAACTAACCACATCAAGACCGACCTCAACAAGAATGGCTATCCCATGAAACTGATTGACACAATATTGGAAAATCGCAAGAATCGGCCAAACACACGTAAAGCAGAGAAAGAGATACAACCAATACTCAATATTCCGTATGTCAAAGGAGTATCGGAGAAAATAAGAAGACTAGGAAAACGATACAACATCGAAACAGTATTCAGCTCTAGAGACACTTTAAGAAGCCACCTAACGAAGACGAGACCAGTAAGCCAGAAAGACAAGAAAAATTGTGTCTACCAGATCCCCTGCGAATGCGGCCAGTCTTACATTGGTGAGACACTAAGACCACTAGAAGTAAGGATTAAAGAACATCGGAATAATACCCGAAAAGGAGAGACCGAAAAATCAGGTGCAGCTGACCACGCCTGGACGCACGGCCATCATATCATGTGGACAAAAGCGGAAATCCTGCAAAAAGAACCGCACTGGAGAAAGAGGAAGTTTAAGGAAGCTGCTACCATACACCAAAATCCAGGTTGCTTTAGTAAGCCTTCATTAGACATGAGAAACGTCTGGAAACCCTTGTTAAGTAAATGTAATCTTAGAATAAGACCACCCAAGAGTTAAACGCATGATTCATCGAGCATGAAGTCATCGAGCATGACTCATCAAGCATGACTCATCCAGTTATGCGTCATCACCTAGCAACACGCATGACTCCGCCCACTAGTCATGCGTCACAGCACCTGCCTAGTATAAATAGAGCTGTAGTTACCGTACTTATTCAGTATTCACCTGAAGACGACTGGAGATACTTACCAGTTGAAACGTAGTGATTCTAAACAAATAAAGACAATGCAAGTCCAAAACTCTACTGCCGTTCAAGAAACGTCATTGTCTCCAACCTTTAAACAGACAAAAGAAAAGCTTATTATATCTTTAGGGGTCGGGCAAGTATTTGATTTGTATTTAAAAATGTAATTGAAGGGTCCATTGCAAAATGTGTCCAAGGCGCATTTTTTTATATGATGTATCTTTTTTAAACCTTTTTAAAGGTATAACAGTCCAAAATATCGAGCTCGAAAATAAATAATTTACTAGTCCAATGCATAAAGTACCTAGATCCATTGCTGGAATGATTATTTAGATTTACTACGACGTTAATTTCATTTCTTCATGAATGGCCTCCGCTTGTTAAGATCAAAGAGTGCCTAAGTCCGCAAATGTAAGATTAAACGCAGCATTAATTTAGTGGAATGCTGACAATAAACCAGGACATGTGCGTTATTTGTGTTTTTCAGAGTTCAGGGTGAAACAATTTCATTATGAGTTTATATTAAAAAAAAAGTTTTCTTGTGTTTGTTTCATAGAAAAATGATTGTGTTTACATTGGATTTTTAATTTAAGGTAATAAATAATTCTTTTTTTTTTTATTTATGAGTTTTTTACGTTAGTCTATTTTTTTTTTAATTTTGAGAAAAATCTTATAAATTTAATTTTTTTCCTTTGCAAAGTAGTAGTCAATCAAAATAATGTAATATTCCAATGATCGGAAGCATCACTGGTGAAAAAATGGCATCATATACAAGTACCTAATGGCAACATTTCCACCAATAATAAAACTTTTAAATTGGGTTTTCTTAGAAACTATAAAATATAACTTTGGCACATTTTGCATTGGGCCCTTCAATTCGTATCATTAATATTAAGATCTCGTGAAATGTATATGAAAAAAAAGCTGATCATATCTCAAAATCTTACATGCTTTAAGTAAAATTGAATCATGTCTTTAAATATTGAGCATTCGTTCAATTTTTTTAAAGAAAGGCTTATCATATCTCTAAATGTTGAACACATTTAATTTATTTGAAAAAATGTAAATCGTATATTTGAACAGCATTTTTATTACATCTGAAAATATCAAGCACAGATCTAATTTTTGTGAATAATGAATCTTAAGTTCAGTTTAAATGCAATTTTTTAAGCTTTTACCTAAAGAATTACAGAAAAAACATCTTTGTATGTCACCCGGTATATCAAATTATTGCTTCCCCTATTATTAACTTCCAGAGCACCGAAATGTCGCTTTTGATACACAGCCATTGAAAACTAAATAAGCAAAAATAAACCATTAAAACGCCGTTAAAAGTAGACGTCTACGTCCCTATGAAAAAACAATTGTTTTTTCATCTTTTTTTAAAAGTCCTTGCTTTTATATGTTCTACGAAACCTGATCTATGAATTATTCAGAGCACGAATATATTTACCGGTGGTCATTTTAAAAGGACACGTTATAGATTAGGCGGGAGAAGATAATGCGTGCCGTCAACCCTGAAATGTAAGGGATGAAGTATGTATCCGATTTACAAAAATGGGTCTACTTGTTGCCCGAGCATAAATTTAACTTTTATGTTAGGAATTCATCATCGAATGGAAAATCAAGCCATTTTTATGTAAATCAACTCGTTTTTGGGCTTCCGCTGTCACTTAATTTCCTCAACTTGGAACATACGACTTACTTTAGTTTAAAGATATTGTTTCTCATATAAAGAATTTTTACATTTGAATCCCTTTTTTTTCGAGGGCCCGTCCGGGCGCCGAATGCACTTAGGCTAGGTTTGGCCCAATATGCTCATCCTGTTTGGTTGTTTCACCCACTCCGTGATCCCAGTTCCTTGTACTAGTTGGTGGAGGCCAACTGGTTAGAGGGTCTGGATGTCCTTTGGTTTCAGTTTTGGTTGTCCGATTATTTGTTGCCTCTTCCGATCTAGTGACTCGCAATGTCAAACTATGAGCCTTACAGTTTTCCTGACTTGTCCGCATAATTTGCAGTTAAGGTTTCCATTGTACATTTGCATTCTGTGCAGATGGTTCTTGACAGCCATGTGTTCTGTCAGAATTCATGTAATAGTTCTCAGCTGATTCCTATTCATTTGAAAAGCTGTTTCGTAAGTTTTGGGTCTGGATCCCCAATGAAGCTTTTGTTGTGATGTAATCCTTGTCTATTGCTTCAGTGGATTTTGTGTTCATTTCTGATCCATCGCTTTCTGGCATCTCGTACTGTGCACCTTGGTACTCCAAGTGCCGGTTCTGGATTTGTTATGTAAGCATTTCCTGCGTAATACCTTCATTCCCTGATACCCACTGCAGTATTACTTTGTTCACTTTTGCGAGGGTCTCCAGTTCCTCTTGGCATTCCCATACCAGTCTTGAGGTTACCTTGCTGCATATTAGCGATCTAAGGGCTGCTTGACTATCAGAGTATATATGGATCTGCTTATTGAGGTAAGCCCTCCTTGTTTTCATACGCACACTGTAATATGACGTAAATTTCTGCTTGGAACACTTTGGGAAACTTTTTCAGAGGGAAAAACTCGTTTGTCTCCGGTCCTACTTTGTGTATCCCCGCTACGGTACCCCGGTACATGCAGGAGAAACTAATATTTCCAACAAGTTTTTTTATGTTTAACGACTCTTATCTTGTTTAAACGTAACGAATTAATTTATCTGTCTGACTAGAATAGAATGGAAGTGATGGATCAGATTTCCCCTTGAAACAAATATTCATTAACATTCAAAATTCAATTAACTAATAATGACGCAAGAAAAATATAAATTTCCATCGTAAAGATAAAAATCAATTACAGCGTACGAAACTGCATTATTTATTTATTTATTTATTTTATTTCAAGTTTTTTAGAATAATTTAAAGTTGACAATTTACAGTCACGCTTCACGCTTTTTACCTACGGAAGATTTGGACAGAGCGTGAATATTAAAGATAAATTGCATTTTAGAAAATTGGAATGGCGTCCGTAGTCGAATGATAAAATGTTTTATTAAAAATAAAAGCCGGGGAGATTTATGAAAGTTCTAATGTAAATAAGCTGACTGCATTTAATTTCACCAGAGGCGTACATAGTAATCACAAATACATATTCATTTATTTTAGTTAACGGAAATAGTATATTACATAACAAGTGATGAAAGTGATACGTTTCAAACGAGGAGATATTTAGCACGAGGCGTCAGCCGAGTGCGGAAATTCTCCGAGTTTTAGAATAATCACTTTCACACGAGTAATGTACACTATTTTTCCTACGACCACAAAGAATTATTAAAAAAATCTTTGATTTGTGAAAAAAATATTTCAACTCTAGAGCTGAAAAAAAATATTTCAACTCTAGAGTGGAAATACAAGGCACACTATTTAATTTAAACATATGATGCCAATTTAATAGATCGAAAGGTCACAGGGTCAAATTAATCAGGAGTACTTGACTTTTTTTTTATAAAAACATTGAATAAATTATAAAATTATTTTGAATTGAAATCTTCCTTCTTGAATGATTTTTTTTATTTAATCAAGGAAAGATGCATTAAAAATAAATTAAAAAAATTCACCCAACAAGGAAGATTTCAATTCAAAATAATTCTATAAATTATTTAATGTTTTCATAAAAAAAAGTCAAGTGCTCCTGACGGGATTTGAACCTGTGATCTTTCGATTCGTAAGTCATGGCTTTAGTCTCTGGGCTATGGCGACCCATACACATTTTCTGCTTAAGTTTAATATATGACATTTTCTTCAGCGGGGCTTGTTTTGACTGGTAATAAATTTTCCAGTATATTCTTAACTTTTTTATAATTTCAGATGGCGTATTTTCACACTCTAATTCTGAAACACTCGACAAATACGTGATAAATAAACTAAACTGCTTTCTAAAATTTGTTCTTTTTAATAAATAGGTGTGGTCTGTCAAATTGGCATCATAAGCCTAAATTAAATAGTGTGCCTTGTATTTCCACTCTAGAGTTGAAATATTTTCTTTCAACACGCGTGTGATATTCGGCGCTTTCGAGCCAAGTTAACCGTGCTTTCATTCTCATTTTCATAGGTGGTCGTAGGAAAAATATAATTCCTGAAATTTAATTTTTACTATTATGACTATCATCACCATTATCTGAGAAAGTGAAATTGGACTCGCAACAAAGGAAAAACAAAGTGTTTGCACAATGCCTGTGCATAATCTCCTACTTCAAAAACATTATTATAAACCAAGGGTCAACATCAGCCCCCACAGCGCTGCCTTGTGGACGACCTGAGTACTTGTGCTCAAAGGAACCAATTATTGTATAATATATAATATATGTTTGTTAAATGTTATAAGAAAAATGTATGTAAACAAATAAAGGGATTTTTAATCGAAAAGTGTTTAAACGTGCACGCTTCTATTAAAAATTAGTAAAACATTGCAATACTAACTAAAAGCGTATTAGTTATAAAATATAGAAATAATCTGCAGTTTTAGCGCAACTAGAATATACACGAAATTTATTATACTGCAAAAAAGTTAAGTGTATGGGATCAGTCAAGAAGTCATGAAAGAACAAAGTTAATTTATTTAAATAAAAAGCCTTGTATATTATTCTAAATTTCAATTATTTGCTGATAAGTTATAAAATTCCTTAATTTGTTAATCCATTAGAGATACTTTGACCAGGCTATAATATCTTAGCGGTATGGAGTAAAAAAAGAACCAAGATAGAAGCGTGAAAGCCTTTTATATAAGGACACCGTTACGTTGCTACAGTCTATCAACGCATCAAAATGTCATTTTGTAGATACTAATATCTTAAAAACTATTCAGTTAAGCCGTTTGACATGTTATACAAAGTACGTTTAGACTTAAAATAATAGGTTGCCAGTTACTTTCAATATAATCGGAAGTCATAGAAAAAAAACATTAATATTTTAGTTAAAAAGGGCACTCCGAAAAATATATCCAAACATAAGTTTTCTGGTAGTTTTTGTAAATACTGCGACAAATGTATAAGAATAATAACATTTTTGATACAATGTTTGTCCATGTTCTAAAATGTTACAAAAGACCTTATCTGGGTGGCATCGTGTTACTTTCGCGAGAACACAGGCCAAAAAATGTTAATACGTTCTTGCATTCCTCGAGACCTATAGTTTAAATGTGTATTTCTCACTTAATATCGTGCCAGTAAGTTCTGGCGACTCTAATCGTTGCAAGTAAGTACGTCAGTGTCGCGCACATCGGTATCCCGTGCGTGACTTAGTAGTACAATGAGGGTAGTCTTAGGCCCTTCGCACATAAGGCGACTAAAAAGAAACGAATTACAAACTTAAATAAGTATTGCTCATGTATTCCAATCAACTTCCGCATACAACGCAACTAGTTGGTAACGTTACTAACAAATTGGGGGATGTTCATTAAAATATATGGACAACTAAGTAACTGATTGGTAATTTAAGTTTGTAATTTGTTTCTTTTTAGTCGCCTTGTGTGCGACCGGCCTTAGAAGGTAAAATATTGAATATATAGTCATACAAGCCGCATGCATGTGCTTCTGTATCCGCCCGTGTGTTTTGCATCATGTTATTTATATCTGAACCTTCATAATAATATCTAGGTATAGATTAATAATTCTTTTCTGATGAATTAAAGGGTATTTTTAAGATTGGTTATTTCTTCCTGTAAAATAAAATGAGATTAAAGAGAATCGAGGTAATAAGCCAGATAATAAGCAGCTTTCATCTAAATACACAATATAAGCACATTTCCATTATACCAACATTCCATTTGAAGACGGCTCTTATGCTTAATTTAATTCTAAAGAAGCGAGAAACTAGCCTAGGAGTGTGCACATACTCTAAAGCAGTACACTAAACGTTTATTGTTCTTGTGCTTCCAGGTATTATAACCGGGGGAATTTCTTGTTATATGCTAGACTATTCTGGTTACAAAGGTAAATACCGTGCTCACTGTTAAGGTCCCATCAGGGACTGTTTAACTAACTGTTTACTTTTGAAACACAAGACCGAGGCTATGGGCATATTTGCCTTGAATTTTTCATTAAGTCAACTTTTTCGGTCAATTATTAAATTTGAATGTTAGTCTAACTGTTGTATTCCCGGCAGACGGTCCTTTATTCGCTTTTCCCTTTGTAAACTTGTTTATATACAAAAACGGGGATCGTTAGGGATTTTGCGGCACAGATGTGTAGTTTACAAATGAGTTTTATGGTAAAGATGTTGTTTAAAAAGTCACTTAATTGTTTAAATGTATACAGAGTGAGTTCTAACTTGATACTATTTTTAAACTATGTCTGTATAGAAGTCAATGGTTTTGTTCCCACAGCAGTCACGGACAGTCCGTGACGATAAGGATTCTGCGCAATTGACTCGGACGCGGATTTCTGGGTGTTTGGATTGGCTAGAGAATTGTCAAACTGTCGGTAACTTGTTCGTGATTACTTGTGGGAAAAGACCTATAAAAATAAACAAACTTTTCAAATAATTATCAATTCTGACAATTAGAATTCAAAAAATACAATAAACACAAATATATTACACCAAATATTGTCACAGCCAAGCATGCGTGCAATAACCAGGCAATTAAGATGAGAATGGCCGATTCTTATCTTGAAAACACGAAGAAATGGACACGACATCTTTCCGTACTACGACTTCTCTCCTTAATGTTGTCATCGTCAACAGTCTCTGTTCGGAATATAAGTGGCCAAAACAGCGATGACATTATATTAATATTATTAATTAAACTTGAAGTTGGTCTCTTTGATAGCTGTTTATTTTTGTCTTTATTTTTTTGATTTGACCGTTAAGATGGACTTTGACTTTGGGTATCTCAAGTTAGAATAGGCAACCAACTAATTTCGTCCTACATTAGTGTTAGTATAGTTTTGTTGCTGTTGTAATGTACCTACTTATGTTTATTTTAAAGACAATTTTAACATTTTATAACTGTTTATAAGGTAAAGGTAGGTTTTCCGTGCAATTTGTAATTGTCTTCACTTGTTTAGGTCTGATGATGCCAGTTTAAGGCGAAACATGTAACCATAAAAATAAACAGACCATAAAAATTTTGAGGCCAAGACTTTTTGTCTTTTTTATTACAAATTGTCAAATATCAGGTCCCTTTAAGAAAAATAGACGAATTCTTTGAATTTTTCTCTAAAATGCGCCGTTCTAATTCTGCAGCCTATCATAGTATGAAAATGCCATATTTTAAACGTCAACGCTAATTGAATTTAGACATATGACATTTTATATAAAATATACGTGGAATTTCTTAGGGAAGTAGAAAATAATATATAGCCTGACTATTGGGACATCATGTATAGTTATAAAATATTTTTATTATATAAATAATTTTAAATTATAGATCTAACGCCTTCTTATAACTCTGTTTCTGAAAAATATTAAAAAGTTGAATAGTTTGGATGCTATGCAATTCTGCGTTAAGAGTGGACCACCCTGTATACTGTATAGTATATGTATATAAAATATATCCAGTTCTTAGTTAAAGCTAATATGTCTTTGGGTATATAAAAATCAATTTTTTACTTAGTTTAAGATTTTTTACCCTAGTGCTAGTATTCATTTTTTTTTCAGTGGAGGTTCATACCTCAAACTTTTACAAACATTCCTCGAAGTTAAAAAAGGAGCAGACTTTATTGAATTGATAATAATGCTAAATTTTTAATTAGTTAAAACAAATCTTACTAAGATTTTAATGAGAGATTAAGTAAAACTTAATTAATTAAAACAAAAAGCAAAAACGAGAAAACAAGTTCAGCTTTTATCGTAATAAAATCTGTTCCCTCCTCTTTGGTTGATTTTAATGATTTTCTTTTTACAAAGAATGGGAGTTAACTTGATGTTATTCCAGATTATCAAACTTTGTCATCGTGGGTTTGGTGATATAATTAAATGTACTTTTAATTACGTTACTGCTAGAGCTTAAATTACTTAATTTTGATACAATTTTTATTAAATGGAGAAACACAGTCATACATTTAAAAATAGAGTTATAATAATTATAATGTAACTACACGTAATAAACTTCTTGACAAAATTAACACAACGTCATTAGTTTACCACATATATTTTTCTGAATCTATTATCCGATTTGAATAATTTTTTTTTTGCATTGTATATTGGTTTCTGGTCATAGTTTTTCCTACTTGTGATAAAAAGTAAATTTTCGTTTTATACTGAGTATAATAAAAATATTATGAAATTTTTTCCAAAGTTCATCCGTCGGCTAAAGCGGGAGTCCCATGCATCCGATTTCCGACATCCGAAAATATTTTGGTTTTCGTACGAAAATGTTTTGCATGTCCCATGGATACGAATTTCGGATCCGAATTTCTGTAAACATGACGTTAGAAGTCTGACGTTTATGACATACCCTTCAATTTCAAACCTTCCTTAAAACTTGTTAGTATATATTTTTTGCTTAAAACCAAATATTTTTTTAGTTCGGTTATATACCTTTTTTCATAATGGACTCAGAAGAAATTAAATTAAGTTGTTACAAGTAGCATACGAGGGTGCTAAAGAATTTCTATAGTAGGTACCGAGTAGGCATATGCTTAAGATATTAATAAATATTTATAAAAAGCAAAATTAGAACTTTTATTATAGACTAGCTTCACAAGTCCATAGTTGTTCTTAGAAGGCAAAAATAAGATTAAACTGGTCTACTAAAAAATGTATTCATTAATAATTTAAGATTAAATCACAAATCTGAATGTAAAAGACTTTATTTTGAAGATAGAGTTCCCAATAATGAAAGCTAAACATTTATTTTAAATTTGAAACAACATATTCAACCAGTAGGTATTATAAAATTTGTATTAAACTTACTAACGTTTTATAAATATGAATTTTATTAGGAACCCACCATAAGAATTTTAAACAAATCAGGGTCAATATTGTAATAATGTAGATCCCCAAAATTAGGTAGGTTTATACCTATTTTTAAATCACAAATTTATGTTCTTATTAATTTTTTGGTTTTATAATGTTTCTCATCCAAAATCTTCGCGGTCTTTGTTTTTTTTCTAGCGGGTTTATGTTTCTTTCGTAAAATTAACAAAAGCGATAAAAGTAGTACGTTATTGGCAGCACAAATGTATTCTCTATACTGATTATTCATTGTTATATTAAATATCTAAAAAGCACCGAACCAAATAAAAGTCAAATTGTCAAATATCTAGTAAAGTCAATTTAAAAAATTTCCGACATCGTAAATTTTTAAAATTATTCGGGCGAAATTTGATGCCAATATTTTCGACCAATGACAGCGCCGAATTATCATCGTATCGTCGGAAATCGGATGCATGGGACTCCCGCTTTAGTCTACAAAACTAGTAAGTCCAAACATGACAATTTTACAGAAGGGACAAAAAACATTTTACAAAATAAATAAGAAAAACTGTTCTGTTTAGATATAAAAAGTCTGTGTTTTCTAGGTACCTTTTTGAAACCATAAGTATTTATTTCAAATTTAATTGGACATATAAAGCTTTGTCCCATTTAAAAAAATATATTGTCGGATATGAATTAAAGTTAAGACTCTGAATGGGTGATAAGTTTCATAAAAATAGGTGTAGTGAAAAGATTATTTCAAGATTTAGATTATTCAAGTGTGAGGGTAACCTCTGTCCGTTTGGTCACTCAAGTCTCTCTAAATGATGTAAAAACACAATCTCAGGACCAGATCAGTTTCAAGCCACCAAATGTTGCGTATCAAAATGGTAGGCGACTGGAACGTATAGCTTAGTTGATTTAAAATTACGTTTAGTTTATTTAATTTGTTGTGCCCTATTTATTTACTGAAACATCAAAGATTTTTAATAGTTTTATTAAAGCGAAGCAAAGCAAAACAATTTAGGATTATTTTGCGGTACATAACATACATACGTCTTAAGAAATAAAAATAAAATTATGAAATCAGTAAATTTAGAGAGTTTTCTCTAAAGAAGATGTGTCCCCTTAAAACTCACATACGATGATATTTCAAGTGAGTTCAATAGAAACCATTTCCGTTTTATAGTAGTCAACTCAGGTCAAAAGAGAAATAAACAATTTCACACATGAATAAACATTATTTACATACTGGCTGAAAACTGCTCTGGATCGTGTTTTTACATCATTTAGAGAGATTTGAGTGACCAACGGACAACACTTGAATTCTTTAACAACTCCACTGAGTAAGTGTTCCTTTGAGTTTTATAGTGTTTGTAACCCCTACCAAAATAGAGAAGGAATTTCTTTTTGCTGTCTCAGGACTTATTAACATTAGGAGAAAAGCTTTCTAAATGTACTATTCAAAATGGAACCCTTTTTTCAAACAGTTATTTTTTATAACCATTTGTCTACTGGCTCCTCCTAAGAAACTAGAAATGTTCTTGTCCTTGTTCTATGCACTATCTTTCCACTACACCTATTTTTATTAAACTTATCACCCATTAAGAGTCTTCACAGCGAAATATTAGATGAGCAATCCATCCTTAAGGATACCAATCCATATCCGACAATATTTTGTGGACTACGGGATTTTATAGCTAAAGGAGAAGGCTAAAAATAAAATGATCACTTTACTTTGATTAATTTATTATTCGTCTAACCTAAATTATGTTTCTATGCGTTATAGGTTCGATTATTGAATTCATATATTAGGAAAACCTGGTAAGTCAGTTTAATGAATACCCAAAAGTTTACTTACGAAAACTCTGTAACTCCACTTCCATATTTTAACAGCAAATATTACATTGATTCACAGTAAATAAATTACAACCTAAATTATATATATTATGACTAATTTAACGTACTTACCTTGTGTTTCACAACTCAGTGTTTTAAAACTAATATTAACTAGAAATTAAACGAATTTTAAGAAATTGTGGTGCACGTGTCTGGTCGGTGATGCGTAATCGCGGAGTTATGGGATTATCATTATGATTTTAGTCAGGCTTGGACTTATATTTTTTTGGAGTTATTGGTAGTTCTTTGACAACTAGAGGCAATTTTTTAACGGAAGGTGACCTTAAAATGTCAAGGCAGGCAAAATGTAGATTTACAAGTTTAGCATATTAAGCAATTACCCTGTAGAGTATAATAGCGACCGTAACATACCGTATTCGCAATATCGAATCTAGGATGCCGATATGAACGCATCAGACCGAGATTATTAGTAGCGTTTAACAAGTTAAACAGAACACGCTATCCCCTACCTCCCACCTTCCATTCGTTAGAACACGCGGTCGAAGCAGCCACAGAGCAATCGACCCGTCGACTCAGCCACACCACACACCCTTTCAGAAATGTAGGAGGGTGGTTAGGTGTCTCTTTTTAACTGAAGGTTTTGCCCATAATGTGCCTTCTCTCTTGGTTGCATTAGAGATTTCGTACCCTAGATTCAATTTTGCCAATACGGTATAATTGAAATTAAACTGTAGCTGTGTTTGGACATATCGCATGCTCAACTTGCATAGGTCTTTCAAAGATACAAACTTGCTTTCTTTATACTGGCGTAGGTCCTAATGACATATTATTAACCGTTTTCTCAATAACTAACCTACATGCTTTACGAATAAACTTTTAAACCAAATAATAAAGAGTCTAAAACCTAATAAATTTTTAAGATCGACGAAAATTAAACTCTCGAAAGGGGTTTAAATATTAAATTCAATATAAAATTAGATCCCGTTGGGACCAGGTATCCCTACAATAAGTATCCGTAAAGTTCTTTTTTAATTCTTTATTTTCTTGTTAGCATCGAGTAGGCGAGGCATTAAGGAACACGGAAATTTGCCTATCAATTTCCTTTGGAGCTATCGACGAGTAAACAGGGGCTCTTTAGACTTTCTTATTCTCTATTCTTTCTTTCGCTCTATTTTTCCTTGAAGAAGGATGGGTCTACGTCAACGGTGAACCCTTGGCCTAGAAAATATGTTCTTCTCGGGTAGTAAAAAGCCTTAATGTATTATGTACTACATGGATTGCTAAGTTACCGGTAAATTATTTTCTATTCCCAGGAAGTAGTTGTTTACGTTACTAATCAGGAAAGTAATATTTTACTAGACCTTTATGCAAGATCGGAAGTTTGTGCACAGTTAAAAAAAGAAGCACAACTTTTACTAATTTTTTATATATTGTTTATGCAATTCTATGTTGAATGATTGGAAAGCCATGGTAATGTACTGTATGTAACAACATTGCTACACTTTAAAAAATCAGTTGATCGCTCAAGCTATTTTTTTTTTAAATTTATTTATTTATTTATTTGCAAACTCTACAGTAAATCCAATTACAGAGTAGGATAGTTGACAGAAAGTAGAAAAAAACTTAAATATTTTATTTAAAATTCTCCTAAGCCTAACTTTACTAATATTGAACAAATAATATTGATTTTGTATTTGATTATATAGCTTGCATATTTGTGTAATGGGTGAATTTCTATAATAATTTGTACGAGCGTTATCAACATACAATGTTAGAGATTTCTTGTTCTGTAAGACGTTACATAAAAATTTAAACAAGATAATAGGCAGAGGAAACTAAGATCATGGTATACTAGGCCAGTTTTAAAAGAGTATGTTGTCCCGAAACCACTTGCAAAGCAAGCGTTAATTTGTATTATGATCAGCAATACAATTTGTAATATGAACAGCAATACTTTACAATAGTTTTTCAGAGTTTCGAACATATTATTACTCATTAAATTTAAAGTCCCTAATTTAATTGGTAAATGGGCTTAAATTTACAAACACTTTAAACATAAGGACATTTTACAAAATTGTGTAAATTCCTTTAAAAATCATATATATCATTTTTATATTTAAAATGTCCCTAATTATTAAGAAATTTGCTTTAAATTTACCTGACAATTTTGCCATGTAGATGAAACTTAGAATCCCCTTAACTCAGCTTTAACATTTTCCATAAAATAAGGCCAATTTTTCAGGTAAATATTTTCCTTTAATTAAAAATGATTTATTATTATTTGTTTCCACTTTTTTTTGTACTTATATAGGTTGTTTTTGCTGCTGGTTAGTGACTGGATAACATTTTTTCAATATAATATTTTAGCTTCAAATTTTAAAGCTTAAATTCAAATGAAAAAAAAAGTAATTAAAAAGTTGATAGGATATTATTCAAAATTAATATAATGAGGGGAAACATAAAAACCTTTGCAGATTTAATGATATCAAAAAGTCTGCCCGAATTACGAAATATTTTTCGTAATAAAAAATTCCCAAAACATCCCCCAGTTGTAAAAAAATCATTTTTATGTTTAATTTTGTAATGCATTATTTTTTACGACCTACCATGGACCGTCGGACTTAACAATTTTTGTATGGAGTGAATAAAAAACACAATCTTATCGTTAAGATAGCTTTAATTTTCTTTAGTATAAAGCAACCGCCTTTATTTAAGAAAAGATTACGAAAACCAATTTATGGCAACTGATGGTGGTAAATTTTTAAGATGGCTTTCGTGTTTAACAATTTATTTTCCAATTATCCTTAATAATGATCAAATAGAGTTTTTGTTACTGTGTTTAAAAAGTATTTAAATACTTTTTCATTTTTAATAACGTACTTAAGAGGTCAAGATATTAACTTAATATGTAAAACAAAATAACATCACGTAATAAAAACAAAATTGGTTGGATATGTAGAACCGTTAGATGATTGTTTAATAATAGATCTAAATTGGCAATTGTTAATCCTCTGTATAAGAAGGGTGACCCTGCTTCTTTGGAGAACTACAGGCCAATTAGTCTATTACCTTCATTCTTAAAGATCTTTGAAATGGCAATGTACTCTAGATTGTTAAGTTTTTTCTACTCTGAGAGGTTACTTAGTCCATCGCAGCATGGCTTCTTAAAGGATAGATTTATAGAGACAGCTGTTTATGAGTTTATTGAGAGAGTCATTGAGGGGCAGGAGGATAAGAGCTTGTATTTGGGCATTGTTTTAGAAAAACTGGAGCGTTACGGAATAAGGGGACCTCCATTGGACTGGGTGCGCCCATACCTTTCAGATCGTGGTCAGAGAGTGCTGATCGAGAAGGATGGTAGGCGGTACTTTTCGGAGGTGAGGCGCCTTCGTATGGGAATCCCACAGGGGAGCATCATGGGTTCGTTGCTGGACGGGGATTCTCATTTGGTAAATTTTTCCGATGACACCAATATTTTGATACTGGGGTCTTCGCTGAATGAGCTTCTTGGGGTCTCTAGTGACTGCTTGGACAGGACTCAGGAATGGTTCACAAAGAATAAATTAGTTTTGAAGGACAATACCAAATATGTATGGTTCAGTTCAAAACAAAGAAACAGTGACAGGATGTCATGCTCCGCTCGCAGGGTGTAACTTTAGCAACAGACACCAAGTTCTTGGGTATTTGCATTGACCAGAATTTGGATTTGATGTCTCAGGTAATACATGTTTGCAACAAGCTAAATACTGCCTGGTACTTTCTCAAAGTGATGGCTAGATATCTTGACCGTAGCACACTAAGAATACCTAACTATAACTATACAAAATTTCAGTTCTTTATGTCAAAGAACATTTAAAAATCGAAGAAAACTGGTTGTGAATAAACGAACACACGCATTCATCGAAATATTTCCATGTATTTTAATAGATTTTTAAAAATGTTATACTTTATTGTATTTAAATTAACAACATTAAATAATAATTTTCATAAATACAATAAACAACTTTAAAAGCGTGCCAAAATTAACGAAGGTAAATCTTAATAAAAACTTTAAAAAATTTAAAGCGGTAAAATACTTTTTAATTAAGGCATTTTGGCCGTTATTAAAAAACTCCCTAAAAATATCCCTGCTGTTAATGCAAGGAGATATTAAATTAATATCATTTTTGATTTTAATCCGACGACGGCTTGTTCCGCATCATATCTAATCAAGCATCTAATTCATTATATTAAGAATTTAATAAAATTTTACTTTATTGCACATTAAATCGAGTTTTTGTTTATAAATTTTTGTAAAAAATGGAACTTGCTCCTAAAAATTAATTATACGCAATCGAGACTTTGAAAATAAGATAAAATCGAAGGATATGAATATTTTGTGTTTTAAACTAGAAATGTAAGAATGGTTAAGACATTCTTATTGCTGTTTATAAATAAACGCTTAACTTTTTAGAAAGAAAATTATTAGTGGACTTTATAAATAACAGGAATACCTAATCCGATACATTTTTTTGTGACAGTGGCCATAAATGAATGAATCTTTTTAACTATAAATTTTAGAGGTTATAACCCATTGTTATCTTAAATGGTATGTTGAACAGAGGGTTCTGCTACTCCTTTTTAAACTAGTTGCATAATTAATTTTTTCTCCTCCCTATATTGTAAACAACGCTTTTGACACTGTTTTGAAGTACGTAAGTAACAATTACCAAAAGGTATCGATTGCCCTTGACGATGGGTTGTAAGTCAACTTACCAATTTGGGTGGTAATAATTTATGCCATATAAAAACAATGATTTATAAAAATTGAGTAACCTTAAGTGATATTACTATTACAATTATGAACATTATTTACAAAATTTGGATAAATGTTTTCGCGTTTTTTCTCAATTTGTATGAAATGTTCTGACTCCATAATTTCTCCATCTCTAACCAAGTTTTCTGTTACTCTTGAAGTACTGCAGGAGACTTCTGGCTTCGGTATATGGTATAAAATTTTATTTTGAGAGCTAATACATCAACTCCAGAATTCGTTGATAAAGTGGCCGATGTTCTTCTAAGGGAGTGTCCAGCATACTCCTTGAAGTTCAAAAATTTAGCAATATTTCTTGGAATTGAAGAAATAGAGTTTTTCCCGACAGGCTGTTTTAAGCACTTTCCATTTTGATATCGCATGAAGTAGCGAGGATTAAAATTCGTCATGTGGGATCTTGTATCAATGTAATTTCGACCTATTTTGAAATAATAAACCTTCTCATCGTCACTTTTAGTCACTATAAATTTACGTGCCTTCCCTGTCAAACACATTAGATTTTTTGGGTTTATATCCGTCATCCCATAATTTCATGCAAAAAGTATCGAATTAAATTTAAAAAAATCCAAGAATAAATTCTGCGCGGAGGAGAAAAAATGTTATATACTTCACGGGATGTAAGTATATTTACTAGTATCCATTGTAGTATAAATAACTATTGTATTCAACTTTTAAGATGCATATTAGTTTTCTCGATCTGTTTATTTACCCCCTCCTTACCTATCAACTGCTATTCTGGCACTTTAATTAAGTTAAATATTCAGGTTTTAACACATGCATTGTAAAGGGGCAGTAAGTTTCTACGTTGAAACTTTATTGATTTTCAGACCTAAAGGTTGCCATACTCCGAAATTTCTATTTTAGTACATTCGCCAAACCTTGTTAAATCAAGAACTTATACCATTTAGCACCGTCCTAGTTTCAATAAATATTTTACTGGTAATATTTGTAAAATTCAATACGTCTGTTTTCATGTATTTATTATTTGCCTAATTTTATTTTAATTTTACCTAAATTGCATCCTTTTATTAATAAATTCGATCTTTTTGATTTGGTAAACCGATTTACATCCCTCTTTTAATGTTTGATATCAAGTTTGTAATTTCATTTATGATTAAGTCTACAAAATGCTGTTAACTGACATGTGATCAAAAGGAAGGAAACAAAGGAAAAAGAACAAACAGCTTTACTTACAAAACTGAGGGCATGGTATTGATGAAAGCGTGCTGGATAAAAGTGATTGTGAATTACAATTCACTTTTCCACATTGCACGCATAATATGCTAAACAGTAATGGATTTAATAATTAATTTTGTTTAAATGTTACATATTTGTGAAAAATTAAAAATAAGAAATGTATATCATGTTGAAATATGTTGTGTTGTAATAATTGGTTGCAATGACGAGTGAATCATTAATTGATATATTGTTGCCAATTTACTTAACCTTTTGAATATGGAATAACATTTTGTTATAAAAAATTGTCTTATATGTGCTTTAAATTTATTATTTTCTCGAGAGAGATAATAAAATGTATAATCCCAAATATTTTTCATCGCCAACATTTAATTGAAAATAAGTGGAGAACCTTATTTAAATTACTACTAGGTAACTAGATAATTTATTTCTGAATGGATTAAGTTATGACCAGGTAAATGACTCTTAAGTTAAACTTTGCTGTCACGTTATAAAACGACCATTTCTGACATTTCTACGATTTAAACTGGATCTCGGTTTAAATCATAGATGTTCTTTTGCCCAATTTTAATAACTCAAAAATTAACAGCAAAATTCGAGTTAAAAGTGATTACCCGGTCATGACTTAGTATTATGTAACATAACAAGTTATGACCAGGTTAATTACTCTTAAATTGAACTTCGCTGTCAATCTCACATTATAAATCGACCATTTCTGACATTCCAACGATTTTAGAATTATTATTCGGTTTAAACCTAGGTTTAAACTGAGGTTTAAGAGGGCTTTATAAAATTGGGCCTAAGAACAGCATACAAATCAAATTTAAAACCACTTATAATAATGGCAAAATATGTTAAAAATAATATTGAACAAACATATTTTATTTCCTTATTTTTTAATTTGATTCTAATAATATTTTGAATTTAAAACAACTTTATTACAAAACCTCTATTTTATACATATGTATATAAAAACAAAAATGTATTACAAATCGAAAACATTAACCATATATTTTTGAGGAAGTAGTCCATTCTTAAAGTGGAGTTAATTTATAGGAATAAATAAAAACATGAAGTCTTTCTCCACTGGTTTATTGAAATAATAAAAATTTTTTAAATTCTACATGTTTCGGGTGTAGTAACACCCATCATCAGGAAAAAATACAAAGAGAGAGCATTAGTAAATAAAGGAGCAAGATTAACTGGTAGTGAACATCGATGGAGCTCTATCGAGCCATGAGAGATAAAAATTAAGAACTGATGATTTAAAAAATTGGTATACTTAGAGCCTCGAGGCTAAGTTTGGACACTGACCGTGGGCAAAAGGTAACAGTGACAAGAGGGCCCGTTAGGGCTGAGAAAAAAATATATAGGAAAAATGGAGACTCATGGGTCCAGAAATCTCATCCTGAAGAAAACATGGGGAGAGAAAAGAAAGTGGTATGGAAAGAAAAATTAATTATTTGGGGCTACCATGGAGCTTAATTGGATGTGCCAATTATATTGTATATTATATTAATCTGTAAAGAATAAAAGAAATTATTTAGTTCAGTGTATTGAAATAAACATTTAAAAAATTAGCCAAAAACTTTCTTTTATATATATTTGAAGAGGGGCTTACCTTAAGTCAAAGTTGTAAAATAAAAATTTTTGAAAAAATTGGGGGAACTAGTCCAAAAAAAGGACTGGAACCCCGGTGGGTTTTAATTTCAGCATGGCTTATAAAACTTTAAAAAACTTTTTGAGGTTTAAGTAAAACTTGGAAAGAAAAAAGCCGAAGTTACTTTGTTAGACCTTAGTCCATACGTGGTTAAAAGGAAAAGAATTTGAACTTGAACTTGACCGCTTGACCCAGTGATTCGTCACTTGACACATATTTTCAAGGTGGGGAAAAAAAAACACAAGTGTTTTAGCAGGTAATTTAAAAAGGGGTTGTTAGTATACCAATAATAACATGACAGAGAAAAGCTCAATCGAAGTTCAATATGGTGAAAAACGAGTCGACCTTATAACTATGAGAAATCAAAGTTAAAATTAAAGAATGGTAAAGAAACATTGAAAAATTATTTTCGGGTCACTACTTATATAAACAAGAACACTGTATATATTGGCAGCCTCTATTGGAAAAGTCTAAAATACAATCATATTTGGAAAATAAAAGAATACTATATGGAATATCTGAAGGGTAGAAATCTAAAAAATCAAAAGCGACATCTATAGGTGAAGGATTAAAATAGGTAGATGAGTAAAAAGAAGAATAGTTATAAAATATTATGGAGCTGAGGGCTGGAACAATTCAATAAGTATGGTTATAAAAATAATTTTCAGATTTAAAAATAAAAGGACCGAAAAAGGAACGCCAGAAACAGAGAAGGGTAAGTTTATTAATTATGTAAAAATGAGAGAGTTAAAAAATTGAGTGGCACCATGTTGAAGTTGGTCATTTAAGCAAATAATATTATTGTTGTTTAGGGTTTTGTTAATTTCTAGAATTTTTAACAGGTCCAGTTTATTGCCTTTATTACAAAAATGTATGTATTTAGTATGAGAGTCCTGAATAAAATTGTGTTTGTTTGAATGGATATGTCTAGAAAAATTAGATTTGATTTTGGAAGGTGAAAGATTGAGATTATGTGCCTTCTCTATTTCTTTACAATGTTCCTTAATTCTGGTTGAAAACTTGCGTCCTGTTTGGCCAATATACACTGCAGGGCATCCCTCAGTCGAACAATGTAAACCATAGACTCCAGACCTGTCAGAGACAGGTGTAGGGTCCTTAGTCTTACCTATAAAACTTTTCAAAGAGTGTTGTGTTTTGAAGACTATATTAATATTGAAAGACTTAAAAACATTTTTGAGTTTATATGAGAGTTATATGAGTTTATATACTAAACAATTTAAATCATCAGTTCTTAATTTTTATCTCTCATGGCTCGATAGAGCTCCATCGATGTTCACTACCAGTTAATCTTGCTCCTTTATTTACTAATGCTCTCTCTTTGTATTTTTTCCTGATGATGGGTGTTACTACACCCGAAACATGTAGAATTTAAAAATTTTTTATTATTTCAATAAACCAGTGGAGAAAGACTTCATGTTTTTACTTATTCCTATTAACCATATAGATGCAACAAGACAATAAACAAATCTTTGTTTATAGTATATTATTTTTAATTTAACACTTTTAAAAGAGAATGCTTTGTTTGTTGGCCTTAAAATATTTAATTTATTGCCAAATAATTTAAAAACTATGGGTTTTCAAACATTAAAAAGAAAAATAAGAATATGGATTATTCAAAATGACAAGATAAGCCAAGTTGTAAATGGATAAGAAAATTATGTTAATATTAAAATAATTTGTTATAATCTATTTTTATACTTTCTTAACTATATTTTTTAAATAATTTATTACTTTATTTTTTTAGAGCTCCTACAATTACATACATTTTTAAATATACAATCATTTTTGATTACAAAATAGGACATATTAGTCTATCATTTAGTGATGATATTTTAATTTTACAGATTTAATTCATTTTACATTGTTATATAAATTGATAAATAAATAAATTGATTTTAACAAATGTTTAGTTACTTTCAAAATAATTTTTATCTTGTTCTAGAGTAGTAAAAATAATTTTTTTATGACTGTAATGTTTGCCCCCATTGGGATTTCCGAAATTCGGCGTCCCTGTTTGCAGGTTTAAACTGCTTAAGAGTAAAGTCTAGTGATGCATTCGCAATTTCAATTTTTGATCAATATCCTTTTCGCTTTATTCGAGAAGGGGCCAAATACCCGTCCTTAAGTAGCAATTACCTACAGTTTTGAATTAAAGAAATTTTGCTTATTGAATTAATAAAAGTAAAATACGAAAAATTTGAAAATTTGTCCATCTTTCTTTTTCTGCTTTTATTATTTTATAAATTTAAACTTGTTTTTTAAATTGTAGGTAATTATGCTTTAAGGGGGTCTCCTCATCAGTCAGCTTCGAAAAATCGATTTCCGAGTTCCGAGGAGAGGCTCGCGTGGGGCAAGCGCGAGCCAGGCCGCGCGCCCTCCCGTGTTCCGCGTAGGTGTCTTTTCTTTATTGTTTTTTAAAATTCCGTGCACGATTACAAATAAACTATAAAAGCTATATATAAAAGAAAGACACTGTTTTTTAGATAATTTATTTGTGCACAGACTGAACTAAAAAAAAGTTTTAGAAATTTCATATTTTATAATGTTATTAACGAACTTACTGCTAAAAAAAGGTCGAAAAATCGAGTACTTTATTGAAAAATGACTAAAATATTTAAATTTCAACTTGCAATCACCATAATAGTCTATACTGTGCAGAAAAGCCTCCCGATTAATGAAGTACTTCAATTTTTGGTTTCAGATAAAAATTACGGGCTGTATCTTTCACAGAGTTTGAGTTGTCCGCGGCGAGCTGCTGCGCAAGATTGTTTATAAATCCGCCATTTTTATTTATTTTGACGTTCGGAAAACTTTTTTTGGTTGAATAAACATATGTTAAAAAATACGCATAAGATTATTTGTTTCTCTTGTTGTTTTCATGTTAAAAAAAAAATCCTAAAAAACCACCTTTTTTATAAGCCACTGATGAGGAGACCCCTTTAAATATGGGTATTTGGCCGATTTTTGGATAAAAGGAAAAACTAACGAAATATTGCTCAAAAAACTAAATGGCGAATGCGTCACTAGCCTTTACTCTTAAGCATTGTTACGAGAAGTGTACTGTGTGCTGTAAGTTTCGTTTTTCGACGACCGCTTTTCCGTTTATTTGGGAAAACCCACTCGTTTTCAAACTTAAAATCTAAGTAAAGTTAACTCTATTCATTTCTTTATTACAGGGTTAAAATAAATAAACAATACGTGCACGGAATAGTGTGTTAATTAAAAGTTTTAAACAAGTGACGGGTTATCTGTCCGCAAAATAGGAGCTGTCCACAATTACCCTAATGGGCGTTTCGCCGTTATTATTGATTATGCCTCAGGCTTCCAAGCTTTAATGGATATTTTGAATTAAATGCATTCTTTAACCCCTTTATTTAAATTTGCGGTGGCCTTAATTAATCATAGTATAGACGACAAGGTGAATAATTGGTAAATAAAATAAGCTAATATTATATAGAATGGTCTCTGTAAGAATAGTTACAGCAGCCACAGTGGTTCTATATCCGTGCATCATTGTTCAACGATGAAACGACAACGTGATTCACAAATCCCCATCTTTATTTATTTTAATAATAAAAACATTACCCAATATGTCTTCCAGACACTATTCTATGACGCAATATGCGATTGTCAGTGAATTTATTTGAATATTTATAGTCTATTTCAGAAAGGTGCAGGGTAATAATATGGGAAATTCCGTCCAGTTCGGCTAAATTTCGGTGTCGGCCATAGGCGCACGTAAATTTGGTGCAATAAATTATTTATGATAACATTGATAACTGACCAAAAATTTTAGAGAATTAGGTTAACGGGTATTAGATAGTATTGTTTGTAATATTAAAATTTCAGGTAATTGCGTAATTCAATTCGGGAGATAACCACGAGGACATGAATGCGAATGTTTTTGAGCACAATTTTGGTGAAATGATAAAATATCTTCCAGCTGATTCATTAGTAGTTATGGATAACGCAAGCTATTATTCACGACGCACAGAAAAGACTCCAACTTCATCTTGGAGAAAAAGAGAAATTATCGACTGCATGGTTAACCACCAAAAGTATTGAATTTGAAGATAATTTGATAAAGAAAGAACTATTAGCTATAGCAAATTTACACAAACATCGTTTTATGAAATATGCGGTGGAAGATATAACTAAAAAACAGTGTAACTGTGCTACGAACACCGCCATATCATTGCGAACCTAATCCTATAGAACTTATATGGGAGCAAGTGATAGGATTTGTTGCAAGACACAACACGACATTTAAAATAAAAGACGTTAAGCTACTGTTTGATTAAGCCATAAAGGAAGTGACATTAGAGAACTGGCGAAAAGCAGTCCATCATGTCATTAAAGAAGAGGAGAAAATGTGGAATCTTGACCACCTGATCAATCGGACCGTCGACCCGTTAATTATAACGCCAAGAGGAGATGACAGTTCCTCAGATGAAGAAGAATGATATGATTTTTTATAATATAATTTCTGTATTTTTTGTATTTTGTATTTGTTTTATTATGTGTAAAAAAAATAAGTGGACCTAATACTATATACATAACGCACGCCTTTGTCACACCATTTTTAGTGTTTGTAAATGGATAACAATTACCAAAACCCATAAATTGACCTAAACCGGGGTGGTACTACCTGCAATTGATGAAAATAAAGAATTTTGCAATAAAATCAATGCCAAAATATGAATGTGGCTTATATATTCGTTGGGTCACTCTGTAGTCCCTTTGCATACCTAATAAGCTTTTATTACTCTACACCTTCCTAAAATAGACCATCATTTTAATACATTTAAAAGTTTCTCCATTGACTTCCGACGTCATCATTTTTTTTTACATTTTTGAGCCTTGAAAATTTATTTATCCGAAGAAATAATCCTTTCGTTTTTTTTTGTCATCGTTTTCTTGATGTGTTTCCGGGTAAGTAGTGATTGATACTTATTTATTTATTGTAAAAAGTCTAACTTTAAATAGTAGGTATGTCGTGAAAAAAATTACGGCAATGGCTAAAGTCCGCTAAAAAATTAAATATTCATAATACAGTGACCTGCAACATTCTGGCTCCATATGGAAAACTTTTTTATTGTTGATATCACAGAGAACTGTATTCTTGATAAAAGCTTCTGTGCCCCCTTTAACCAAAAAAGCGCTCATTAAAATTGAAAAAATTTAGCCCATATGAGAAAGAATCCATTTTTTAAAAGTTGCTCAAGAGTAAAGTAGGTAAGGTCAACCTGAGTAAGTGTGGACGCTTTTTCAATAAGTTAATATTTGTTACCTTCTTACTTCTAGTATTTAGGGTCGCGTTATAAGATTTTTCAAGTTTATACTTGAACATTTAATTGCTAAGCTTCAAATCCTAAACATAATTATATACGACACTAAAACAAATATCAATTTTTATAAATTATGTCTGTACGTCACAATTCCCCTTAAGGCAAGTATGACGTAGGTTTGTGGTGTCTCCAAATAAGCTTATATTTAATACATAGGGACAAGTGTGAAAATTAGGAAATAAAATAATTAACTAATTTCAGATTATTGGCAATAAGTTTATTGGAAAAAAAGTTACAAACTTTTAAAATTTATAAATACACTCACAGACAAAAATATTGCATAATTTATCCAAAAAGGCTTATGCAGTATTATGCAATATTTTTCTTCACGACCATTACTGAATGCAATATTCCAAAATCATTTTTGATAATAGAATGTAAAAATTCTCGCTCTTGAGTTGGAATATTTATTCTGAAACACTTGCTTCTTATGCGTTTTGCGTGTATTTTCATTCCTTAACAAGATACGGAATGAATATTCTGTAATTGATCTAAACGACATGGGTTGCCATGAATTTCGAAACTGTCAATGTCAGCAGACAAATTTTGGTGCAAGTCAAAATATGAGTGAAAAATCGGATGAATCAGATATGGAACTGGATAATACTCCACCTGAAATTACAAATATTGCGAATAGTATTTTTGGTCGTGGAGAAAATATAGTCTGCTACTCGGTTAGAATGAAAATTTGATTCTCGCTACGCTCGCGTTCAGAATCTTCCACTCGGATCAAATTTTCATTTCAACCTCGTTACAGAATCTACTATTCTGTGAGTATATAAACAATCAAAACCTACTTGAGCCAGAAAATTATTTGTTCTGTCTTTAAGTGGATTTGGACCTTTATTATCAACTACAGTATTGCTATCTTCTATTTCTGGCCACGCAAGGACATTTTTCTTCCTTTTTAGGAATATTACTGGCCATCCTTCTTCTTCTCTACTTTTAACCTGCCCAACAAAATATTTCTATGAATAATTCAGCAAAATTACCAAACTTTTAATTTTTTTTATTTAAATTCTTTTTTTTATTGGTAAGATAAGAGATCCTTTGAGTAATTTAAGTAGATTCTGAACAAATTGTCTAAAATTAATTTTGGGTTAAACCTAATTGCTCCAAAAATAAACGATAAATTTCTTTTGGATGGTTTAAAAAAAATTTTGAAATTACTAGAAGTTTTAAATTTGACCAATATTCTAAAAGTAAATATTATTAGAAGCTTTTAATAATAATTTAATCTTGAATCTAGGCTGTATATGTAATAGAACGTAATTTTTGGTTTTCTTCTTATTTCGGGTTTTTGTAACAATCACGTTTACCCCCAGAAGACATGTGTTTCCTATTAACCGGAGCAACTAAAATTATATTTTTGCAAGAAATAAATAAATCCATTTCGACACTTTAGGGTCATATTAAAATAATTCAAAGAAAGGTTTGCTGGACTTTCTCTTTGGGCAAATTATACTTTTAACTGCCTGTAAACCCAAGCGATGGTCAACACATGTTATGTTATCCTAGAAATGAGCCGGAGGGCCTTTTATGATTGTTTCACGTATATTATACTACATGAATCATATAGTGATAGTGATAAAAAAATGGAATATATGAGGAAGTTGATGGCTGAATTTGAATCTTGACCGATCCGTTTAAGGTTGTAAGAGGCTAAGCGCAATTGTGTTGCTTTTTCCCATAACGTTTAAATGGGTTTTTTAAACACATTTGACTTAGTACTTTAGGTTAATTAGATATACTATCTCTAGTACCTTTGTATAAATTAGTGAATAAGTAAGTTAGAGAGAAGGTTAGTATTTTATTCTCAAATCGTGAGACTGGGGCCATCTATTATCTATTGGTTAAATCTCTCAGTACCTAAGGCAAATGGCCAACGAGTAAAAGGACTCGGATTGGTCCGGGAAGGGTAAAGTAATCCTATAGGGTAGAAGTCATAATTATTGGGAACAATAAAACTTTAAGTGGGGTTGACAAGAGGTCAGAAAGTATAGTGACAAATCTATTAAAATGAGTTCCTCGGGGTTATCGGTACGGGAAAGTTCCAAGTTCGTTTTCGTAATGAAAGGTTTCGAAGGGATAGTTTGTACGGGAAAGTTACGAAAGGTTATTCTTACGCGACAGTTCCGAGTTTCCTTTTTATAAACAGTTCAGGTTTACGCGATTGTTTTCTTGGGAAAGTGAATCTTAATTCAAAGTGCAAAGATGGGATTAAATATCAGGGTTTACGATCGTCGTTTAGGACTCTTCAATCTTAGGATTAACTTCAGGGTTTTCTTTATTTTAACTGAATCAGATTGGGTGGTTTTCTCATATCAAGGGTTTATTTTCGAGATTGTTCTCTTTCACAGTAAATGCATGTCTGGGTTTTAATTGCATATTGGATATCATTTCAGTAAAACACCTCTCTTTATTCTCTTACACTTATCTTGTAAATATCTTAAGTTTAATATTGTAAAGTTTCTTTTTCTTTATCTCTTGTTGTTAATAGATTTAAGTGTTTTGAACATATAGTGTTTTATTGCTCACTATAATAAAAGGGATAGGGATTCACAAGAGTGAACGATTCGCGTAGGCAGCGCCGTTTCCGAGGACTATCGAGGCAGAGCGGCATATATCTGGTGAAGGCCCGATTGGTAAGTCGTATAATATCAATTAACACCTTAATTAACAATCTAAGGGAAAATGTCACGACACGACCAGAGTGCTCTTGCGATGAAAGTATAATTAGTTATTTCCGGAATACATTTTAAACTCACTGTGAAGGGAAGGATCTAGAGGTTCGGCTAGGGACACGCTACCATTGAGTCTTAAACGCTACCAGTTAGATACGTAATTCAATATTACTAGACAGTGCCATAATCTAGATCAATCCCGTCACATAAAAATTGGTGGCAGCGGTGGGATCTTTCTTTTAGCTTAGTTGCAGGTTTCGATGTGGTTAGCATAAATTTGATATTGTTGTCAGTTATTTGTGTAACTAAGGCAACAGGAAAGAGAACCTTACGCCGTGTTTTTAGGCTTTTTAGGGAAAAACGTATATAGGTACTAATTTTTTCTGTAAAAACATTTTTTCTCCTTATTGTTTCCGTTGTACCATCTATTGCGGTAAGATTGAATAAAAAACTAAGTAGCATTAAACATACGTGGAAGAAACGAATAAATCAAAATTTTCTGCCTAAATGAAAACAAAACAAGTATTTTTCTACGAATTAAAAAGATCATTTTCTTAATTTTTGCTGTTAGAGTTGTTTAAAGTTAGGGATAGATAGGGTTTTCAGATAATAGTAAGCAAGAGCACAGAACTTCAAGATTCCAGGAAGATTATTGCATGTGTATACTAAAATAGGTCAGTGTATGTTGTGTGAAAATATTAGCTTTCGATATCGACTGTAGAACCATGGTTATGTGGTTAAAAGTTTCGTGTTAAGATTATGTCATAAAAGTGAAAGATAAAGTTTCGGTTTGGAAGATTGTAGTAAAGAAAAACACAACAATATATTGACTGTTCGTTGAGTAGATAAATACTAATAAAACTGTGGAACTCCTTTGACATATATCGTGCCAGTATATGTCATCGTATTGTTATTTAAATGAGATGCAGAATTTGTTGTATTGTTTATTTTGGTCAAATTAAACTATTTCTCGTTTTGCAAAGTATAAAAATATGTCTGCGATTTTTAAATAGGGTTATTTTATTCAAATCAGCTGCGTTTTATTTCTTTTCATTATTTATGGTAATTAAAAGTATAATTTTTGCGATATTCCTAGCAATATAATTTTTTTCGAAAAGTGAACAAATTATTTTAAATAGTAAAATTGTCGGTTTTTCCTGAAATTAATTTCTTAACAAACTAATCAATTTTCTTCCAGCATAATATTATTTTATTGCCTAATCACCGATGTCATAAAACTGCATACAAACCACCCCAGTGCCGTGTCAAGGAACTAGAGAAGCGACTTTAAGAGGGTACAGCTGTGGACTCTCCAGACTGGGTTTGAATATATTGTTTGATTTTAGCGTTTTGGATAGCACTAATACGATTTGGATGGACAGCGATTAAATTCCGATTTTTGCTAATAATTTTCGTTACAGGGTTGATTGTGATCAGAGCCAGGCGGATAGCAGCGAGTTTTGAATATTGGAAGCAATGTATGTTATTAGTTAGAATTTTTTTTGGTAATTCTTTTTACAGGTATTATGTCTCGACAGGATATTTGGGTTTTGGTTCATAGGGTTGTTGTTATTGGTTTGCGTTTGTTTTAATCTCAAACTTTGTTTATTGATTTGATTTTGAGGTTTAATAACTTCGTGGTATGAAGGTAAGATGCATGAGATTTACATTTATTACACTGTAGTTGTATAACAGGTAGAATTGTTGTAGTAGGTAATCTGTACTCTCATTTAAATAAATTATCGATTGCACAAGTTAAATATTATTGTACGAATGTAGTTCTAGCCCAGCAGGACGCCTATGATTTGAGGATAGGTACCTACCTATATTATCTGGGTTAAGTTTGGGTTACTATGGCACACTGGTGAAAAGGTAATAAAGAAATTACCATTTAATGACGGAATGGTCAGGAATAATGTTTAAAAGGCGCGATATAGAGTTTGATAGTCGGGGGCCTGGTGCTACATTTGCATAATATTTTTACAATGGAATGGTATTCGAAAGGTGTTCAAGATTTAATGTATTTTTATTAATTTTTTTTTTTGGGATGCGGAAGAACACCTAATCGGTAGAATGCCATTTCCTTTGCGGGTTTTTTGATATTGCCGGTTGGAATTTTTTTTTTGAAATTTGTGGGAAAAGCGAAATGGAAGGAAAAAGATAATAAAAAGTTATAGCCAATTAACATCTGGGTTAGGACATTTAACCTGAGATTTATTTTTATTTTGCATTGGAAAAAGAAAGGTAATAGGCATATCGATTAGAATCTCGAGGAAAAAGCTTAACTTTTTGTGATCTTTTTTTTTTAATTTTTAATATATCTTATGGTTTTGTTTTTTGGGAAAACGGTTGCGGAGAAGATACGTAACATTTTAAGGAATTTCAGGTCCAGGTAGTTTTTCGAAATTTTGTGCATTGCGATGATCCGTGGAGGGGTTCGTTTTATTTAAGAAGTGATTTGATTAGTGAAGTGAGTACAATGTTGTTAAAGGGCGTTATTACCATATGGGCGGGTCAACTTATTTGATAATAGATTAAAGGATTACCGGTTAGAAGAAGTTATATCTGGAGGAGATCCATATAAAGTTAGTTCTGTGTGGGTATAACTTGACCTTGCATATTGGTTATCTAAATGACTCTACCTCGTTGAGAAGCACAGCGACGATGCGACGGAACTAGCGTAACACACAGATAAGAGCGTTTACGGCATACCTCTGCAGACGAGTGAGTCTGTAGGCATTTTCAAAGGACAAGCTAGCGAGAATAATGAGAATAATATGGATTTTAATGGCGTAAAGGCCAGGGAGCACCGAGTTATAGTAGGAGAGTTACGTAACTCAAAGGGTGTTGACCCTGGAGTAATAGGAGGAAATCTACGTAACTCAAAGGGCGATGAGCCGGGAGTTATAGTAGAGCTACGTACCTCAAATGGTGGAGGTATAGTAGCGGGGCTACGTAACTCAAGTGGTGTTGAGCCTGGAGTTATGGTAAGAGAGATACATAACTCAAAGGGTGTCAAGCCGGGAGTTATAGTGGTAAGGATACGTAACTCAAATGGAGTTGAGCATAGAGTTATAGTAAGAGAGATGCGTTACTCAACTTGTGCTGAGGAAATGGTACCAACCTTTGAAAATGAGGCATGCTCGTCTAGTTCCGTTGATTCACCAACAGTTAGAAATTTTTCTGGAAACCTTGAGGGTATCTGAAATCCCGAGGATACAGAGAAAATTTCCCAGTTGTACAATAGACCGGAAGAAAAGGACAACAACCTGGTTAACAATAGTACTCTTAACTTCAGCAGCCGACCGCTAAGGGCTGGTCCCCTAGTAACAAGTTTGGTGATAGTTTAAAACAACCAAATCTTGTCAGACTGCGTGAAGACTTGGAAATTCTGTTTCACGGCTGTGATCTCGTGGTTCCTGTAGACGTGCAGGTACTATGATTTGCGAGCCACTCAATCATGACTGATGTCGGTATTTGTATGACAGCGACCGCCATAGTTACCATTGAAGCCCCACAAGAAGGCAAAAATAGAAGTATTGTTGTCCGATTTCTAAATACTACTCCCCTACCTCAGACCATAAAAATACACCCCCCCCCCCTTTTTGTTACATTTGGTGAATGTAGACAGTTTAGATATAGGTACAGATCTCTCGATAATTCTGTAGTTAGGAAAATGAAGTGAAATGAAAATGTTGTGTTATGAGACTATGTTGATGAACATAGTAAGTGTTAAGCCGTGTGCAAGTTTCCGATGAATGAGAAATTGATAGGAAAGTATAGCGATACTTTTGTACAAGAAAAAAGAAGAAAATGGTGAAATTTTGGGAAGTTACAGCGACGTTTTATACGGGAGGAAAGACGATTTTCAAAGTGGAAAATTTAGAAGTAAACAAGGTAAAAACGAGTAATAACGCACCGATAACAAAAACATGTTACCAAAATTCCGTAGGTTCTCCGAAGAAGTAAGTATAGACACAAATCATTTCTGTTTTTTTTTTGTTAAATAAATACAGAAGAGGGATTTTAGTTTTAGTACTAGACGAAATGAAATGAAAGAAGCGACGAGACAAGTAGATGGAATGAATGAAATGAATGGAAGAAACAGAAATCGCTAATCTAGACCCATGGACAGGTAATTTCCCAAGAGTAAGGCGGAAGATGTACGGTTGAGAAGAAAGCAAAAACTAAAGAAGGGAAAGAAAGAAAATGCAAAAAACCGAGACTCTGGTGCGATAGACTATCGAGATCACTGGCAAAAGGCTAGATTAGATAATTGTGTTATATTTAAGTGATTTATATTTAGTTTTGTTGTTGTAGAAAGGATTTATTTTAATAAAGATGTTTTTTTTTAACCAAAAGTTTTTTTTGTGTATATCACCTGTCGTGAGCATAAGTAATGTCTTGATGTTTTAGTAGAAAAGGAGCCGTGATGAGATGAAACGCGTTAATGTTTACCCTATGCAGGAATGTGGAAATAAGGGGATATGAGTGAGTGGAGACAGCTATAGAGTTTACAGAGTTATCCCTTCTATCCGGGAAGCCATGTCAGATGCTGCAGGAAATGTCATGGAGTAAACGTCCGGTTACGTGAGTGCTAAGGACCGACTTATTGGAGTAGACCAGGGGAGGACTTCTGAACGTTACGAAGAGCAACCAGTTTTGTATGAAAGCGGATTCCAGTTCCGCATGGTTGTTAGTTAAACACGAAACGTTAATGGAATGCCAACCACCACTCTCAGTCAACTCCCAAATCAGAAAACAACTGGATGAAGGTCGCTCCTAAACTCAAATGGGCCACTGAAGCGGTTGAGTTAGAGGCCAGTTAGAAAGAAGATGGAAATGTCAATGCGAGGTTTTTTCATTTCCCCGATGAGCTCCAATGGTTTATATACACAGAAAGATATGGGAAAATGCTAGCAGACACCGTTATACCCCGACACCAGGAAAGGCAGGGTCTAACCAGGGTACCAGGAGAATAGAGGGCATTGACAACACCAACCGTTCATATGCCAGATCTGTTCTCCCAACTCGAATTTACAAAGAATGCATACCCTACAGCGGAGGAGGCATGGAATTTTAGCCAGTTAGCTATGGAGTAGAGCTAATTACCTCACTTTGAAGAAGCTAACCAACAATCATTCCAAAGGGTGGCAGTACCTACCAGCCGGTTTACCGAAGAACTTAGCCCATGCCTACCATGTTAAGTCCCAACAACCAGTTCGAGGGCGAGTAACCCCAACGGATGAGGATATGGATTTCAGCGAAACCAAGATGGAGCCGACCGCTCTCAAAAGTATTTATCCAGCCTGTCCGGACCAGGGAGCAGTAAATGAGGAGGCCGATTGCTGTTTCAAAGACATTAGTGTAACGAATTGGATCTTCTCAGGAACAGTGATTCGCGGGGCAGTGGTAGAACAAAAGTGCGGGTAAATTCGTGAGTGTTGGAATTCGCCCGTCAAAGACTGCATTTAGCAGAATGGTTAGTGGAATGGTGATCTGTAATTTGTAACTTTAGGTTTATAGATTGATTAATTATTGGTAGTTTGTTTACGAACGAGCAAGATACAAACCAGTGGCGTACTTATTAATTCCTTTTTTTTTAACGCAATATATGATTCAGTCTAAGTGGGGGGCAATGTAATAGAACGTAATTTTTGGTTTTCTTCTTATTTCGGGTTTTTGTAACAATCACGTTTACCCCCAGAAGACATGTGTTTCCTATTAACCGGAGCAACTAAAATTATATTTTTGCAAGAAATAAATAAATCCATTTCGACACTTTAGGGTCATATTAAAATAATTCAAAGAAAGGTTTGCTGGACTTTCTCTTTGGGCAAATTATACTTTTAACTGCCTGTAAACCCAAGCGATGGTCAACACATGTTATGTTATCCTAGAAATGAGCCGGAGGGCCTTTTATGATTGTTTCACGTATATTATACTACATGAATCATATATTGATAGTGATAAAAAAATGGAATATATGAGGAAGTTGATGGCTGAATTTGAATCTTGACCGATCCGTTTAAGGTTGTAAGAGGCTAAGCGCAATTGTGTTGCTTTTTCCCATAACGTTTAAATGGGTTTTTTAAACACATTTGACTTAGTACTTTAGGTTAATTAGATATACTATCTCTAGTACCTTTGTATAAATTAGTGAATAAGTAAGTTAGAGAGAAGGTTAGTATTTTATTCTCAAATCGTGAGACTGGGGCCATCTATTATCTATTGGTTAAATCTCTCAGTACCTAAGGCAAATGGCCAACGAGTAAAAGGACTCGGATTGGTCCGGGAAGGGTAAAGTAATCCTATAGGGTAGAAGTCATAATTATTGGGAACAATAAAACTTTAAGTGGGGTTGACAAGAGGTCAGAAAGTATAGTGACAAATCTATTAAAATGAGTTCCTCGGGGTTATCGGTACGGGAAAGTTCCAAGTTCGTTTTCGTAATGAAAGGTTTCGAAGGGATAGTTTGTACGGGAAAGTTACGAAAGGTTATTCTTACGCGACAGTTCCGAGTTTCCTTTTTATAAACAGTTCAGGTTTACGCGATTGTTTTCTTGGGAAAGTGAATCTTAATTCAAAGTGCAAAGATGGGATTAAATATCAGGGTTTACGATCGTCGTTTAGGACTCTTCAATCTTAGGATTAACTTCAGGGTTTTCTTTATTTTAACTGAATCAGATTGGGTGGTTTTCTCATATCAAGGGTTTATTTTCGAGATTGTTCTCTTTCACAGTAAATGCATGTCTGGGTTTTAATTGCATATTGGATATCATTTCAGTAAAACACCTCTCTTTATTCTCTTACACTTATCTTGTAAATATCTTAAGTTTAATATTGTAAAGTTTCTTTTTCTTTATCTCTTGTTGTTAATAGATTTAAGTGTTTTGAACATATAGTGTTTTATTGCTCACTATAATAAAAGGGATAGGGATTCACAAGAGTGAACGATTCGCGTAGGCAGCGCCGTTTCCGAGGACTATCGAGGCAGAGCGGCATATATCTGGTGAAGGCCCGATTGGTAAGTCGTATAATATCAATTAACACCTTAATTAACAATCTAAGGGAAAATGTCACGACACGACCAGAGTGCTCTTGCGATGAAAGTATAATTAGTTATTTCCGGAATACATTTTAAACTCACTGTGAAGGGAAGGATCTAGAGGTTCGGCTAGGGACACGCTACCATTGAGTCTTAAACGCTACCAGTTAGATACGTAATTCAATATTACTAGACAGTGCCATAATCTAGATCAATCCCGTCACATATACAGGGTAAAACCAGAAAATAGGTATTTCTTCGTTTTATGAATAGGAGGCCGTAATTTTGTGTTCGGACATAACTTTTAATTCTAAACAACTTTTACAAATAAAAATTTTATCTAACACGAAAAACAAATGTACTTTACTCTTGAGCAACTTTTAAAAAATTGAATCGCCTCGTATGCGTTTTTTTTAAGTGGACACAAAAGCTTTTATAAAGAATAACATTTTTTGTGAAATCTACAATAAAAAAAAGTTTTCCATACGGAGCCAGAATTCTGCCGGTCAGTGTATATAAGAAAATATTGGGCAAAGTACTCTTCCATGATCCATTAATTAAATGTATGGATAAAACATTGGCTATGTACTAGATTTGAATTTTTGATTTAAACCTTTAGGGACCCGTACATCGGGACATTAGTTACGTCTATTATTATATTTATAAAATTAAACTTTGTTTTGACCATTTTTGTTTAATTTGATTAATACTATTTTATTGACAACACCCAAAAATCCGTGTCCGAGTCTATTGCGCAGAATTCTGATTGTCACGGACTGTCTGTGACTGCTGTGGGAAAATTAGGTTGATTTATTGTTTCAGGAGTTACGGCCTCCTACATGTCGCAACACCTCCTGCGAATATGCTGTGGTGGGCTCATTATATCGGTATCCAGAAACTCCATTCCTATATTGAAGAAGATAGTCTCCATATGAAAACATGAAAAAAGTTCATACATGTCAATGTAGATCCTTAAATGTTTTATAAGGAAAGAAGATATGGCCGTTGTTAATTTATTTAAAATGTGTTTTCTGTGTCATTTTGAAGAATCAATCCGTTAAGCTCTAAATCGTTGAATTTTTCGTTTAAAGCACTATTTAATTCATCAAATATTTACAGGACGTAGGTACTTTTTGAAATAAAAAGTTAGTGTTATATTTTCTAACTAACCCTTTACCAGAAACGTTTTGAAGCATATTAGGGCTGATTGTTTGATTTTAGGATATAAATTAAACTGAAACAGTGCAATTTTAACAATATTTCACGTTGCAATAATATTTTCCAAATATATTTTTTTCTTTAAATCTAAATTTTTCCAAGAATTACTGGTTAAATTGTTTAAAACAACTTGTGAGGTTTTTAATAAACATTGTAATTTTACAGTAATTAGAGTTTAATTAAAAAACGACACTTTCCTATTCATCAAATAAATAAAATATAAATGTGTGTACTATCTATTTATAATGGAACACGACATTTTACAAAACTATGTGTTACGGTTTAGAATATCACGTAGTACTATTTATTAAACCACCCAATGTATTTCGCCTAAGTTTAAACACAAGCATCAACACACAAACTTGGATGAGGATAGATGCTATGTCTGCTGGAAGGGTGCTCTCTTAAAAGTAAATCTCATTGAATTGGCGACGGGCATAATATTTTTATATTTTTATTAAATGTGACTACTGAAAGTTTTGGTCCCCGTGCGACTAATCAGTATAGGGTAAGTCAACGGTAGAGTAAAGTACATTTTCTCTTTATTTTAAAAACTAGATAAAAACCTTTAATTCAAAAGCTATAGGGATCGTTAGGATTAATATTTTATAATTATATTCGAGCTCACAAGATTTTCCAAAAAAAAAAAAAACGTTCCGAATTAACCTGTTTTTTAAATATATTATTATTGCATTTTTGAATTTTACTAAAAATTCCACATTTATTTTATACAACACGCTACATGTTTAAATTCGATTGTTTTTGAGATATGAACATTTAAAAAATTACGTTAATCCCACTTTAACAGGCTGTAGCATCCAAATGGCGCATCTTAGGAAAAAAACGGGTTTTCATCACTATCTTAGTTCTTATTGTATAACCATAAATACAAATTGTCAGTTAAAAAAGTTCGTATTTTTGGGTACAAAATGAAACACGAACATAGAAATGTAGAACCAATTTTTCCCTAAGATACACCATTCGGACGCTGCAGCCTGACAAAGAGGGATTAATGTAATTTTGCAAATGTCCATATCTCAAAAACAATTGAATTTAGACATGTAGTGTGCCATATAAAATAAGTAGGTCTGTTCCTACAACCCACAAGCAATCACGGACAAGTTATCGATAGTTTGACAGTTCAAATACCCAGAAATCCGCATCCGAGTCTACTGCGCAAAATCCTGATTGTCACGGACTATCCGTGACTTCAGTGGGAACAAACTCATTGTTGAACTCTGAGTACAATTCAAAAATGCAGTAATAATATATTTAAAAACAGGCTATATTCGCCACGCTTTTGTGGGCAACCCTGTATGCCCCAATATAATTTTAAAATATGCATCTTAACGATCTGTATAACTTTTGTAAATAACGTTTTATCTAGTCTTTAAAATTAAAAGAAAAATGTACTTTCCCTTCCGTTGACTTACCCTGTATATAATATTCAAATGGTACGTACATCTTACAATAAATTATGATATGATCACTTAATAACAGATAATACACTTTATGAAACGATATAATACCATACAAGAAATTAATTAATAATATCTATAAGAATAGTTTATATTTATTTTATTTACAATAAAATCCTGTAAAAATAATTAAAGAAATATTATTTCTTTTTAGAAAATATAATAATATTTCATAAACATTTTAATAAATTTTAATAGGAACTTTTATGAAGATTACAAAATAATATAATAATTTATATTACCAAAAATAATACCCGTCACTATATGAACTATAATATTATTATTGTAAACGGTATTATCCTGGATTATGGTCCCATACAGGGTGCTACAAATTCGTGTGCGTATAAGGGGATCTCGAGAACGGTAAGAGATACAAAGATTGTTAAATTGGGGCAAAGTTGCATATTTCGATGCTTAATAATTGGTGAAAGAAAATTGTAAATATTCCGAATACTTCGGAGATATACGAAATAAACAGAAATGTTTAGTTTTGGTTTTTAATTTTTTGCGCCCTTTTGACTTGGGAAAAAGACAAAAAACACTTTCTCATAACCGTTCTTTATGCTCTACAATATGGCGTTATTAGTTTTCAAATTCGACGTTTCGTGCTTTAAATACCAACCTTAAGTCAATTTTTTTAAATACGGACCTGAAATTTTAAATACAGTTTTAGGGACTTAAATATTAAAATGACATTACATTACAGGAAGTTATGGTGTTAAAGCTGTTTATTATTTCAATAAGATTTACTAGGAAGTAAGTAAATTTTTATGAGAAGTAATTCTATTTTTTATTAGAATTTTATTTATTTTATTAAGTCCTAAGACCTAGGCCGAAATATTGTAAAACAGAAAAAAAATTAATGCTCCCGAGTAAAGAAAAGGTAACTCGAGTGCTAGTCTAGTTATGTTACTGTAATGCGCTTATGTATGTTTCAAAAACAATTTGTATTTTTTTTACTGTTTATACGATCTGATAATGCCAGTTTCTGGCGAAACATGTAACACAAATATACAGACAGAAAATAATTTGAGGTCGAGACGTTAGGTCTTCTTTCTTACAAAATATCAAATATTAGGACCCTTTTAGTAAAAATGGTCGGATTTTTCAAATCGGAAATCTTTTTTTTTTGTTTGGCTCGTTAAAATTTCAAAACTTTGAATTATATTAAATTTCTAAAGCTTAGAAGTCCCTAAAACTGTATTTAAAATTCCAGGTCCGTATTTAAAAAATTGACTTGAGGTTGGTATTTAAAGAACGAAACGTCGAATTTGAAAACTAATAACGCCATCTTGTAGAATTGTTTTTTGCTTTATTTCCAAGTCAACAATGAAGGTGCAAAAAATTAAAAACCAAAAATAGAAATTTTGTTTTTTTTCGAATATTTTCGAAAGCATTCGGAATATTTACAATTTTTTTTACCAAATTATTAAGCCCCAAAATACGCAACTTTGCCTCAATTTAACCATTTTTGTATCTCTTACCATTTTCGAGATCCCCTTGTACGCATACGAATTTGTAGCACACTGTATACTACTTTAAATTATAATAAATATTATTATATTTGTTATAATTTCCCTCGCTGTAATTAATAATTAACAATCGAGATCCTGATATTCCTGAGGGTAAATAAACACCGAATCTGGGACACACTGTATTTGCCCGTTCATATTCACATTCCGTTAGGCTACCTTGTATACCTAACAGCTTCCCACACTATTTCCTTCTTTAAAGTCCCATGGGAATCCTCTTGGGGCACTGCCTTCGCCTCAGTGTAATCTGGGACCGCTCGCTCGTTGCCGGTCTCATCAATTATTGATGAATCCAACTTGCAAACAATTCCATGTCAGGAGATCGTGATATTGGTCAGTAAATTCATTTCTCGTTTTGAATTATTGATATCTTATTTGGCGGAAAATTTTGACCGCCTTCGAGGAAAATGTTATGAATTGTTTCTCTAGTTAACTGAGTGGTTTTACATACCAGGTGAACATTATAATTTTGGACCATTGCCTTTCACGTAAAATATTTAAAACTGAATCAGGTAATGTTTTTGTACAATGGGCCTTTTCACTATACAGGGTCCTGGACCTCACCTCCTGTCATCTATAGCTCACTTATTAATTGAGTTAGGATATATTTAATATTTTGCAGACTTTACCTGTATCCTAGGGCGCATTTCAGGAAAATGTTTTGTTTATACAGGGTGTTCCATAAAAGTGTGACGTCATAAGGATCTATTTTTTTAGATTACATGCCATAAATATTCTTACTTATTTGCTTGCCTTTTATAGTTGCCTACATACCCCCAAAATTTTAATAAAATCGGTTCAGTATTATAGGCAAAAAATTAACACTAAGAAAAATCAGTTTGGCACCACTGGTTTTAAAAATTAATAAAAAATAAAAATAATGCCTTGTTATTAAAATAATACCAAGGTACTTAATAAATAAGGTCAAACAGTCTCGTTAACCAAGTTTGATTAATACGAATTGTAGGTACAGGGTGTCCAAAGTTTAGTGTCAAATGCAAACTTTAAATCAATTTATTTTTCTTATTTCAAATTGGAACCCCTGTATATTATGCAGAATTAAAAATGAAATATTTGTCCTAATTACAACCCTATCGCAATTTCTAACGCATCAATATACTTATTTGCAGAAAACTCATTTTATCAACTATTCCAACAGTCATTATTTTGAATAAATATCAGTTATATTATATATAATATATCAAAACCCGGCCCGGGCTGGATTCTGGAACCAAGATCAAAAAGCCCGGCCGTCCCGAAAAAATTATTAGAGCCCGAAAACCCGAACCTTTATTGATGAAGTGGCCCGACCGAATCGGGAGTAAGGCTGGTTCGCGTATAACCTGAGATGAATAAATCCTGAGGGTTTTTTCCTATTAACTGTAAAAACGTATGGACTACAAAACTTCATTAGTCTTATTAAGGGTTACTTACATTATGAATTTAAAAAAATAATGCCGTAAGTTAACGCTGCTACTATGAACCGAATTAATAGGAAACTTTCCAATTTTTTTATTGCTTAAAAATGTTCAGTCTTAAATATCACTCCTTAATGTATTTTAGTCACATTTTTCATTGTGTGTCTTTTGATGATATTAGCTTACGCTTAAGATGATTATTTTTCAAATGTAATTTTTAGACAAGTTCCTCATTATATAATCTGCCTGCCTACTAAGATTTTTGATATACCAGCATCTGCCAGTGGATTTTTGATGTGACCAGCTTTGATAATAGTTTTCTTTATGCAAAACAAATGCCATTTGTTTAAGTTTAGGTTAGTGTATAAACATAAGTTATGTACCACAAAAGCTTTTTAAGCATTGCTTTTAAAACTCTTTTTGACTAGGTTAAGCCCTGATGATGGCCTTAAGTAAATAAGGCCGAAAGCGCTTGGCGTCATTAAATAAATACTTACACTGAAATAAAACGTTTTTCCTTTCTTCAGAACACAGTGTACAACCAACTCCACACATTTACTTTCAAAAAAATAGCAACTACTATCAGTCATCTTGACAACGATAAAATATACTGCTAAATAATACGCCGAAAAATATACTGTCATCGTAAACTAGAGGTCTGCACGGGCCGGGTTTTCATCTCAGGCCTTAACGCGACCTGGCCCGAGTCTTGGGCTCGAGTCGGGCCGGGCCGGGCCACTTAATCGATAACGGTTGGGTTTTCGGGATATAACAATTTTTTGCGGGCCTGCCAAGCTTGTCGGACCTGCCGGGCTTGTCGGGCCTACCGGGCCATTCAGTTTAGGTTGCCGGATCGCGCCGCGTAGCAATATTCCTGTTCGGGCCGGGTCTGGTCGTGAACTTCCGGACCGTGCAGGGCCATATCGTAAACATATATGTATATGGTAAACTTAACAATACCGCTTGATTAGTATAGGCACAACCATACATATTGTTATCAGATCCATATAGTTTTTGTTAATTTATTTTTGTTACTGCAACAACATCGTTTTACTATTTTTTACAATAGAGGTATCGCTGTTCACATTTCACATAATTAAAATAATAAATATTAAATCATGCACAAAATATTATTTGTAATCTGTGTTACCTACTTACAAATACTTGCAGACAAAATCCCCCAAAGCCTTTGTAATTCCGTCGCTTAGCCTCATTGGGTTCAACTTCACCCCGAGGTACCTGTGTGCCTCGGTGATTGATTATTTCTTAATATTATTAAGACGATCAACGCACGACGAGGCGGGTTATGTCTTATGTAGCTCAACGGAAGGGGAAGTTATACGCATTGGATGTGATTGGATCTCTTCATTTCTTTTTAGGCTTGCCAAGGCTTAATTTGTATTTGGTCAACATGACCTCCCTATATTGTAATATTACCTGTAATGTAATACATAAAGGTGATTATCTGTGTTGACAACAAAAAATGTTAGTGTTTGATGCAAGAACAAAAACTAAACAGCAAGAAACTGATGGAAATCGGCCAGAAATTTCAAAAACAATTCTGATTAACATAAATCTTGTCCCAGAGTTAAATAACAACAAAAATTCAGCGCTTAAACAACTTTATCTTAAACCTGTAATAACAAGTCTGCAGTATTTAAAATCGGTCAAAAAAAAAATTCAATTACCTACAACGGAATTTAAGTTGGCAAATACTTTTTTACTTTTAACTTTCTAAATTTCACATCAAACGATAAATTACTTTCCTTAAAATTTGCCCAATCTTATTAGGTCCAGTTGAATTCGGCAACCCTGTAATAGCTTGTTCACCGATTTTAGTCACCCTTGTAAAAGCTTTTGGCTTTTTAAAGTTACCAACTAAACCACGTTGACAAATATAACACTGTGCGCTTCTGTTTATTTTTACGGGGAATTAACTTTGCCTTTAAATGCTTAAATTTTCGTTTTACAGTGTTTCATGTTTTATTAGAGTTATATTAGCCTTACCGGCGAATGGAGTTTTAAAAGCAAAGGTATTATTTTATTTGTTACCGGGTTGTTTTAAATGTGATAAAATGAAAAGAGTTTTGTTTTGGGTTTAAAGTTCGATGAAGGAAGGGAAACAAAACTCTTATCATTTTAAAATCGCCTCGGAGCTTTGTACCTAGCGGTAACACTTGGAATTGTGTCACTTTGCAAGTGATCTTCTTTGTGCAGGTACTTTGTCGAACATTAACTAGATGTCGCTACTCGTAAAACTTCTTAAATGTGATAATTAGTGACGGCTCGCGGTCTTAAAGAATGGTGAAGAGCTAGGTACGGTGCGGGTACTTAAACAAACATTGACTAAAAACCCGTGTAACAAAACGTCTTCCTTATCCTCATCTGTCTAACGACTGAATAGAGTTTTCAACAAATTACAAACTATGTCATTAATTGGGTTCATTTTTGAAACACACAACTAAGTAGGTACGTACACTATAAACCAAACAAAACAAAACTTTTTAATCACAGAATAAATCACGTAAAAACGATATTTATAGTTTCGCGAAGCCTCAAAAAAATACCTAAGGTTAGCCGAAACAATGGTGAATACGACTGATCTATTTTTAAATTGCCCTTCATCATAATGCACATTTTTGCATGGTGTATGCGTGACTGACGTCACGTAACCATAGTAACGGTGAATATCAAAGCTATGTTGGACGTTGGCTCTTCACTTGCTTTGCGCTAAAGGACACGGTCTGCTGGAGCGCTCCAAAATGCACGAGTGTTTATAATTATTGTCCATCGGAGTTAACCGTGGTCCTATTGTGCATAGCTACATTCGGATTAAATTAATATTATTAATCCGAACATCATTCTTTTTAACGGACTAAAATGGTAGCTGTATTATTGGTACAATAATATTTAATATTGTCGAAAATCTTTCCTCCTGGTTTTATTTTTTTGTTGGTGAAGAACCCCTTCACCTGACGAGTCGCCACTAGTGATAATTTATTCCCGCTCTTAATTACTCACCAGATGACAATATTATATTTATATATTCATTCAAATGAATTGCCATTATGTGAGTAGAACACTACATTTTATCTATGGCTCCACTCACAAAGAAAGAACAATTCTGGTACTTATTAAACGACTTCTATAATTATTAGTAAATAATGTTAACTTAACAAGCACAAACTTTTATTTTAATTCACTAAATCTTTCTTGGAACAATATTTAAATTCAAATAAGAACGTCCTCTTCAGCCTAACCTTAAACCGAAGAATAATTCTAGAATCGTAGAAATGTTAGGAATGGTCGATTTATAATGTGGGATTGACAACAAAGTTCAATTTAAGAGTAATCAACCTGGTCATAACTTCTTATGTTGTATTATAATATATTAAGTTATGACCAGGTAAATTACTTTTAACTCGAACTCTGCTATCAATCACACATTATAAAATAAGCGTTTCTAACATTTCTTTCATTTAAACTTGTCCTCTATTTAAATCATTTATTCTATTTTATTATTACGGACACTATACCGACTTAGCCTGTGCAATAACCAAATAAAATAGCACATCTTATAATAAATTATAATATAACCACTTAATCGCAGATAATAAACGTTAAGAAACGATATAATACCATATAAGATAATAATTAATAATAACTATAAGAATATTTTGTAATTCTTAAAATAAAATATAATAAATGCAAATAAAAAAATAATATTTATTAAAAAATATCGCATCTAATATTTATTTAAAATTTTTATAAATTTTAATAGAAACTATTATGAAGTTTACAAAATAATATAATAATTTATATTACCAAAAATGTAATGTCACCAAAGGAAATACAGGGTGATTTCTTTAGTTGATACTTCTTTTTTAGTTGTGTATAGAAGGCATTAAAATAAACAAGATTTTAAAATACCTTTTTTCACAAAACTCAAAAATAAGGTACTTACATTCATTTATTACACTATGGATCAATTATGGTTCTGCCTAACTTGCCCGTTGAATAACATTAAGAAAACTTCTGGGTGTAGTATGAGCCCGCAAGGGAAAACGTTCTGCGTATAATCTCGAAGCAGCAGCCGCACTTTGACGACACTCACCGTAAATTAGCACTATAATTATCTATTATTAAAAGTAAATTTGTGGAGTTGGTTGTACACTGTGTTCTGAAGAAAAAAAAAACGTTGTATTTCTGTGTAACTGTTTATTTACTGACGCCAAGCGCTTTCGGCCTTATTTACTTAAGGTCATCATCAGGGCTTAACCTATTCAAAAAGAGTTTTGAAAGCAATGCTTAAAAAGTTTTTGTGGTACATAATTTATGTTTATATAGTAACCTAAACTTGGACAAATGACATTACTATATAAACATAAATTATGTACCACAAAAACTTTTTAAGCATTGCTTTCAAAACTCTTTTTGACTAGGTTAAGCCCTGATGATGGCCTTAAGTAAATAAGGCCGAAAGCGCTTGGCGTCACTAAATATCTATTATTAGTTCATTGTTTTCAAATTTTACCCTTTTCTCGTGTCACCAATTTAAAATTAACCTGCTTCAGAAAAACACCGCAGCGAATTGCTCAACACCACCCGTATGACTAATAAGAGATAAGAAAAACAACATAAACTATAACGGGCTACGTTTTGATAACCAGACCCAAACTTAGATTTTTTACTTCTTCATGTATCTCGCCTATTTTTAAGTTTTTTGAAAAAGGTATTTATAAAAGTTTATTTTAATGCCTTCTATACACAGCTAAAAAAGAAGTATCAACTTTGGAATCACCCTGTATAATAATATTATTGAAAACGATATTATACTGAATTCTTACATAGTACCAGAAATTATAATAAATATTATTATGTTTCTTATACCTTGTATTATAACATTCTCTCCGTGTACATTGTAGCATTTTTATCTACAAACGCAAGCTGGTCTTAATAATACATAAATTTAATTTTATATTTTAATTTAAAAAGAAAAATATTTATTTCCGGTAAATTGGCCTTATTTTTTCAAAACCCATTTATTATCTTTTATTTTATACGCTCTGCAATTAAACTTTATAAATAAACCAATTTAATGAAAACCCCTGTAATTGACGTACAATAGAGTTAAAAGGCAGCATATTTGTTGAATATTTTTACCAAAAAGCTCCATTAAAAATATAATTACTGGGCCCGCCGGCGCAACACGTTTATTTTTTTCAGATATAAAAACATGTTTTGAAATGGTAGCGAGGATCATTACAGTATTTTATTGTAATATTTGGTCAATATCAAATAATGCCAATTTAGGGATCGAAGAAATCTATTATTCGATCTTTCAAATCGAAATTGTGTTCTAAAGAAACGTACTCCTGTAGCTCAAAAATACTTTTTTTCACGAGATAATCATCGCACCTCAGTATGTATAAAAATAATACAACCAAGTTGCTCGGAACCCTTAAGTGGGCTCTACGGGCCCCGCAATAGTTTAAAAGACGCTGGTTTAGAGAACTAGATCATATGCCTTCTTTTATAGGTTAGTATCAACCGTATAATTCAAGCATTAGGATTAATTTGTATCTATTTCTAACAAACGACAAGAAAGCTGGTCTTTAATGAAGAAAACCACTCTGGTAGTGAATAATAAATTATAGGTTATAATTTCCCGTAAATTAGGCAACGCAACGATGTGTCAAAAATGGCGGCGGATGGCCAATACTGCATTGTAATTGATCAGTGGCGGCTTGTCAGGTAAAGTAGGGCTCTTCACCAAAAAAAAATTAAACCAGGAGGAACATTTTTCGACAATAGTTAATATTAATGTACCAACACAGCTACCATTTTAGCCCTTAAAAAATAATTATGTTCGAATTAATAATACTAATACTTCGATGAACAATAACTATAAACACTCTTGCATTTTAGTGCGCCCCAGCCGACCGTGTCCGTTAGCTCAAAGCAAGTGAAGACCAAACGCCCAACAAGGCTTTGATATTTACCGTTGCTATGGTTACGTGACATCAGTCATGCAAACAGCGTGTAACAATTTGCTATATAATGAAGGGCAATTTAAAAATAGATCAGTCGTATGCACCATTGTTTTAGCATTGGTTCGCCTAACCTTAAGGTATTTATTTTGAGGCTTCGCGAAACTTACGGTTATAGATATCGTTTTTACGTATTTACTGTGTGATTAAAAAGTTTTGTTTTTATTTTTCAGTTAATTCAGTAGTGTACGTACCTATTTAGTTGTGTGTTTTAAAAATTAACCCAATTAATGACATAGTTTGTAATTTTTTGGAAAGTCCATTCAGTCGTTGGACAAATAAGGATAAGAGAGACGTTTTGTTACACGGGTTTTTAGTTAATGTTTGTTTAAGTACCCGCACTATACCTAGCTCTTCACCAGTTTTTAAGACCGCGAGCCGCCACTGTAATTGATAGATATAACCATAAAAATGACACTGCTGGTAGCATTTAACGGGTGACTCAATGCATTTTGCCATTCACCGCCTTTTTGAATCCGTGGTTTGGATTCCCTAATGGTACGTTTAAATAATCTATACGGATACATGTCAAAAATTGGGTTATTATAAATGTCGTGTTTTCACTTTTAATTTTGTAACCCTTGTCTTTCTACTTTTATATTAGTAAACATTGTTTTACTTGCAGTTCGCTCTAAGTTAATTTATTCTTACGCACTACTGTGCGTAAAGAATAAAAACGTACAACTGTGCGTTATGATGAATAAAAACATGCCTAGTATAACAATCAAGTTAGTCTTGAACCACTCCAATCGTGACATTTATCTATCTTGCGTTTTGTGAATTTTTAACAGTGACATTGTCATTATTTGAGATTTGTTCAAGTTCAAATCGATACTTTATAAATTATAAACCGATCTGTAATTTATTAGTAAGAGTTGTAGAAAAAGTATCGTACGTATTGCGTATTGTAAAGCAATTACGCACTCATATAATTATCGCACTTGCCTCTACGCGGCTTGTTTACAAATTTTTCCAGTCGTGCGTAATATGCTTTTTACCACCATATATTCTATTACCAATTTACTTGACATTCGATATCGGTCAGTAACTCTTTAGACTTTTTAAAATTAGATCGCGTGCGATAATATTCAGCCCGTTAAATTGACCTTCTATTATAATACGTTGCATTTCCGATTATCGTACTGTGTAATAACATCATTGTATTCCACTACGAACTGAGAGCGCCGGAAACTAATCAGTCGCCATTTAGAATTGATTGGCTAAAAATATCAGCCTGTTGCGATAGCATAGTGGCCATTATTACAATAACGAATCGGATGAGGTTTTGCCATTTTTACGATAAGCGAATGAGCTATTCCCAAAGTAGTTAAAATAATTATTGTAAATATACATTTTAACCCATTGTCAGATAAATTTTAGTCATAGATCGAGAAACTTGAGTTTAAAGTCTTTCTCATTGATAAAGTAATCATATTAATAGGTAACCAGGTCGAGTATAATATAACATCATAATAAGAGAAGGGGTTACAATTTAATGCCCAGCTAGAACCCTAGCAATAAGGCAAATTTAGTCTGGTAAAGTTCCGTTACCCATATGCAAATTACCCTATTAAAGAAGTTTATGTATATATATATAGCTATACATATAAGAAGTTAGTGTTGTTGAGCAAATAGATACAGCATAATTTCCAACTTGCAACATGTCAATTTTTAAACCCCACACCTGACACCAATTTAAAATAATTGTTTCTAATAATATTACCATTTCTGCATATTTATCGCGTGTCTTGTTGATGTCTATAACTAAATAACTTGTCAGAAGTAGGAGAAAGGATTACATTTGTCATCAGAATATAACCAGAGCTAGTAGCTAGCTACTAAATAATTAAGTTACTAACCAGCTAGTTTTTGGTAGCTATTTCATATTAGCTTTAATCGAGCTACTTCTAAAACGAAACAGCTTAAAACTGTAGCTTTTACACTTTGCAGTTACTGGAAAAAGCCATTTAAGCTATTTTTGGTAGTTGTACTATGTAATAGCAGTAGTACTAGTAGCTGTATTCTTCTTCTGACAATTGTGTTTTAAATTTTGTATGACCCATATTTACTATTTATAATAAGATTTTAAGAAAGCATGAAAATTAAATTTCAAACCACCTGAAAGTGCCTTATACTATAAGGTTGTATTTCTTCTTTGTTGTATTTTATTATCTAAGTGTGTTAGAAGAAATATAACCTTATAGTACCTTTCACTTTAAGGTGGTTTGAAATTAAATTTTCATTCTTTCTTAAAATGTTTGCTACTACCTGACAAGTAAAAATAATTCTGTGCCTGACAAGTAAAAATAATTCTGTGTATTTACAATTTGTAATAAGGATAGAGTAAATGCACCTGCTATTAAGTGGCTTTCAATACATCCCTTTTTAAGGAACATTTCTCCCTAAAACCAGCGACCTTCAAATATTTTTTGTCTGTTGAGTGTGCTCAAAAGAAAAATGCAACAACTTTTCGTTTCCAAGAAAATGTGTCCGCGATTAAAAAATTATTTGCTTTTAATTGGTTGATTCATCCGGTATAATATAAGTAGTCTACAAAAAATTTTGATGGAATTAACTGTTACCTTAGGAAACAGCTGCTTTAAATGAACAGGAACCAGCTAAGAACCTTTACAGGAATTCTAACAGGACACATGACTGTCAAGAACAATCTGCACAGAATGCAACTGTACAATTGACTGCAGATTATGCGGACAAGTCAGGGAAACTGTGCAGCACATAGTTTGCCACTGCGAATCACTAGATCGGAAGAGGCAACAAATACTCGGGCAACCAAAACTGGAACCAGAGGACATCCTTACCCTCTCCCCAGATGACCTACACAAACTAGTGCGAGAAACTGGGATCATGAAATGGATGTAACAACCATATAGGGTGAACATAATGGGCCAAACCGGCCCTTAGTGCATGCACTCGAAAAAAAGAAAAAAAACTGTTATTTTGATTGTACATCTTATTATTAAATTAATTGGTCTACTTGTCCGTCCCATAAATTGATATTTTTTGTTGTTTATCTAGTGAATATTGTAAAAAATCAGTTCTCTTTTTTACTAATATAGTTCATTTTTTGAGTATTCTCGCAAGATGTAGTTAAATACATGTGATGTTTACTTTCTATAACATATTTTACAACGTGACGTATGGGCTAATTACGGCTCACTAAAAATCTAGGGAAATTATGAGGTTCCGGACAAATTACTGTTGTCGTCTATCGGAAAACGATAGCATTGGTTGCGACGACTATTTCTATTTTATTGCTGCGGTTGGCGGAAGAGCCGGTGTAAGGCCCGTTGTATCCCTTATCGTCTGGGTAATGTCAGTCAGACGGAACCTACAGCTTAACGTGGAATCCGAACCACGTGTATACACTAGTTATCCTTTTTACGCCCCCAGAGGTCCATGACGCCCTTCTCGGTCCCGATATTTGGAATCACTAGTAGCAAATTGCATTCTTTTAGCCACTAAATTTCGGACATACTTTTTTTATTATGCATGTGCCCAGTCCGGGGACCGAACCCGGAATGCCAGTAACTCACCACTGAGCCACTGCCGCGGCTATACCTCCGTTATTACAATATTGTTAATAAGAATCCGCCTCTGTCCTAAATCTCATCACTCAGTACCTGCATGAGAAATATATGAAAATTCAATTACAAAATTTCCCTGGAGCAACTACAAAACAAATGGAGTTAAACAAAAGGGTGTAAAAAATGTTAATTTACCGGTACATTCAGCAATATATTGTATTGAGGTTTTTAGACTCCAACTTTTTTTTTCATTTGTTCACAAGCGAATTATTTAGCTAGTTTAATCCAAGTTCCGCTTAGTATTTGCTGGATTTCCGATTATTGAACTATGTTACCTCATTGTGTTTCATTGTTAACTTAGAATGGCGGAAATTAATCAGTTGCCATATGGAACCGATTCGTATAGTTCAGCTCGTTGCGACCATATTGTGCTTTTTAATTTCGACATTTCAGAGGGAAATTAGAAATTGAATTTTTAAATATCCGTTGTGTATTATTTTGGCCTAATAACAACCGTTATAATGGGCTTTTTCACTAAATTTTGATTTTGACTCTATCGTACAGAGCAAGAAAAAATCAAATTTTCTACGGTTTCGGTTTTTAAATTCCTCAACTATTTACTGAGACAAGAATTAAACAAACTACGCTCTCTAATAAAAACACGCAGAAGAACGTACCGACGTCACAACAAAACCGGCAAATGGCCAACCGTGGAGAGCCTTCATTGGAAACGCTCCGACCTAACCTGAATCTCTCGAGACTGGTGTTCTGTTTCTAATCTGTTCTTTTCTGTTTAAGTAATCAGAACTAAGATAACAATATAATCGGTCGTACGATTAATTTTAAAAGAATTGTGCGGTTAATAGGATGACGTACATCCCTTCTCGTCGTGTTTTTAATTGTTTCTAGAAAAGGTTTGTCATATTCTGAGATTTTTATTATTGAGATATGTTTTCAATAGGTTCTAGTTCAGGATGTTAGTGCTGAATATAATAAATTCGATTATAGTGAAAGAGCCCATTGCACTAATGGAACAAACCTGAGAATTTTGCTGAAAAATCTTCGATACCGACGTCAGTTAAAATTAAAAATGATAATATATATTTTTGTCAGATAAGTGAGAAATTGTTGAAATTTAGATCTATGATAATGAGCTATAATGCAGATTTGAACTTACACGTAACAACTTAACGTGCTTGCTTAACAATTTACGACGACTGGAGGTCTATATTTTAAGACAAAAATTACTATCAGTGATGAATAGCTTTTATATAGAGTGCAACAGGTTTTATACAAGGTGACCCACTTGTCTGACAAAGTAATATACCGTCTCTACTATCAAAAAAAAGTTTTTATAAAAGTTATTAGGTATAAAAAAATATATGTTTTAAAATTATTTTTAAATATACAGAATGGTCCAGAAAAGTAGGACAATAAAAGGATACATTTTGTTAAATGGAACACCCTATATATCTATTTTAGCATTTTTTGTTTCCTTACATAATTATCCATATGACGCCATATTTAGTTTTTTAATTTTTTTGCAGCGTTGCCAAACAAAATGCAAAATTCTTACAATTTTGGAAAAAACATCATCGTAAAAAATTACCTGTATTTCTCAATAAGAGTATCGAAAATTTCTTGTAAGCTCTTAAATTTAGATACTGAAAAACTGTCTTAAATCTTTAAGTACCTAAAATTTTGTACAGGGTGTTTTCTGTTGACCTCCAAATATACAAAATTTTAAAACATAACTATGTTTTTTTCAAATGCAACACCCTATATTTATTAGGCTCATCTGATAGATATTGTAAGTATCTTTTATTATTGTTAAATCATACCTATACCTAAACTTAATAGTTTTGCCAATATTTCCATTTTTATTTAAATTTTTATTTTGGTAGTTAGCTATGACCAGCAAAGTCAAACCAAATGTATTAGAATATAATGTAATATTATAATAACTATGGTTACATATTTATTTAATTAAATCAAACTTATTTTTTATTTACGCAACTTGATATTGAAAATAAGTTCACAAACATTTAAATCGTCGGTTTCGCGTCGTTTGTTCTCGGTTCAGTGATAGTCAATTTAGGTCATTTTCTTTCGTTCAAACAGTTTTTTTTCTATTCCTTTTATGGCCATAGTTACGCTTCCTGTTCTGTCAAACCTCTCCAATTTTTCCAAAGCTGGTTTATTGGATTGTCGTTTGACTGGATATTTTCCACGATAAAGTTTTGTTGCCAACAATGTATTTTTGTCACTTACACCAAGAATGTAAATCATGTAGCATTTCGGTACTTGAAAAAATATTATTTTACATAAATGCTAAAATTAACTGCCAGTATCTAGATAACAAGAATACCTCGTCGAAATAATATTACTTTTATACGTATTTTAATTTAAAATTATATTTAATTACATTGGGTTTGACTTTGCTGGTGATGGCTAACTACAAAAATAAAAACTATAGTTTTTTTCATGAAAATTTAAATAAAAATCGAAATATTCGCAAAAATAGTTAGTTTAGGTATAGGTATGACTAAATAATAATAAAAGATACTTACAATATCTATCAGACGAACCTAATAAATATAGGGTGTTTCATTTAAAAAAACAGAGTTATTGTATTTTAAAATTTTGTATATTTGGAGGTCAACAGAAAACACCATGTACTAAATTTTAGGTTAAGATTTAGACAGTTTTTCTATCCCTAAATTTAAGAGCTTACAAGATATTTTTGATACTCTTATTGAGAAATACAGATAATAATACAGGTGACCTTCTGGCATATGTCACCCATCTTTGGAGCAACACCATCGAACATCATGGAGAATCCCGGGCTGTTGCACTGGACATCTCTAAGGCTTTTGATCGTGTTTGGCACGATGGGCTTCTAAGTAAATTGCGATCCTACGGTATGCCTAATGGATTTTGTTTATGGTTAACCAGCTTCCTTAAGAACCGTTCTCTGCAAGTGGCGATTGACGGGTTTCTCTCAGACACCTTCACCATCAATGCCGGTGTTCCTCAAGGGTCCATATTGTCGCCTACCCTCTTTTTACTGTATATTAACGACCTTCTAGTGAAAACCCAAAATCCAATTTATAGCTTTGCTGATGACAGCACACTTGTCTCATCTTTTACCTTGACTCCCAAAACATCCGCTGCCGAAGCACATCTTCACAGGCAGCATGAAGTATTGCGCCTCAACAATGACCTGGAAGAAATTTTGGCTTGGAGTGATAGTAACCAAGTCGAATTTAATGCTAAGAAAACCCAGGCAGCAGTCTTCAAAAAAGTTACACACCTCATCAACTTTTGACACTCTACAAAGCCCAGATTCGACCATCATTAGAATATTGCTCTCATGTCTGGAGCTCTGCACCCAAGCACACCCTTCGGCTACTGGATTCCATTCAAAGGAGAGCCGTTCGTCTGATCGGCGACCCCGAGCTGACCAAGACCCTCGATAGCCTGGAGCATCGAAGACAGGTTGGTGATTTGGCTCTCTTTTACAGATATTTCCATGGCAGGTGTTCGACTGACATTGCCCACTTGATTCCACCTAGAGCAATGCAAAACAGAAATACACGGCGAACCGCTGCCGCTCATCCATATGTTGTTCAGCTTAGTACTCCTCGAACTTCATTGTTCAAGAATTCTTTCATCTGGAGAACGTCATCTTTGTGGAATGATCTTCCTGAGGTCGTGTTTCCCAATGAATACAATCTTCAACGTTTCAAGACCAACGTTAATCGCTTTTTTCGCACTCGCACCGCTCCCAGAGCGCCTTAAAGGATTTTTTCTACAGTGCAGGTGTTTTATCATAAAAAAAAATTTTTTTACTATCATGTTTTTTCAAAATTTTAAGAAATTTGCATTTTGTTTGGCAACTTTGCAAAAAATTAAAAAAGCGAAATATGCCGTCATATGGATAATTTTGTAAGGAAACAAAATATGCTAAAATATATAGGGTTTCATTTTAAAAAATGCATCTTTTTATTGTCCTACCTGTCTGGACCATCCTGTATGTTTAAAAATAATTTTAGAATATATATTTTTTTATACTTCACAGCTTTTATAAAAACTTTTTTTTTGATATCTTTAATAGTAGAGCCGGTATATTACTTTGTCAGACAAATGGGCCACCCGTATGTGTAGCATACTCTTAAAAATAACATGATATGAATTACTAAAATTTGTTTCTGACAACCATTTAGTCTCGTGAAATCGGACTCAACCTAAAAGTTAATCTATACAATAAAAAAAAAAATTGGCGTTAGTGAACTCTGGAACTATTTAATAACATAAACCGACAAATTTTAGTTGTTACAACGAAATTGTATATACGGGGTATCTAAACCAATTTTTACATAATACTACTACTCCTGCTTTTAAACCATATCTTTTAGTTTTCACAACTAATGTGGAAAGTTAAAGAATTTTTTTCAAGGAATTTTTGTTAATGATGCAATCTACAAATAATATTGCCAAAGCGATCATTTATTTGAGCCACACTTGAAATTTGTGTTTTTAACACACACATTGTGTTTATTAACTTTTTTCTGTACATTCTATTGTAAGGAAGAAATTGCATCATAAATAAGTAAAAAAATTTTTTTTTATTATTTCAGTTGCAAATTTTTACATTATAAAGCAATTCAAAGTTGGCAAGTTGATTTCATAGAAATTTTGTATGTTATATTTCTAAATAAAAGTCATGGACTAATTTTTAATTTGATCAAATACAAAATATTTCATATCGGTATTATATTCTAATCAGAAAGTTTACGGGATATTTTCTTCAAATAAGTAAAATCATTAAGATATAATTTAGGTACAAAATATACCTACTAGAGAAGTAGATATATTGGGAAGCCTATACACGATCAGTACCATATCAGTAGTACTATCAATGCTATAAAATAATGATAGTATTATTATAATTTGTACATACTAACAAACGATATTACTTTAGTCACTTTGGGATGGACTGGTGTCCAGTAATACTATGGGCGTGTAGAGCCCCATATAAATAAAAAAATGGCGTTGTGATAGTACTCTATTGCTTAAGCTAATTGGAATTAATTATCAGGGATATTATGGTTTCTTTAAGAAAAATTATTTCCAATATCCTTGTCCTCATGTTTTTTCTAATACACACTTATGCCATAAAAACAACCACCAGATGTTTAACTTATTTTAATCATGTGTTAGGTTGTTAACCTGAAGTATAGAGACCACCACTCTTCCCTTATTTTCCTGCTCTGATTATCTTCCCGGTAAACTCATTGGTTATAACTTTTACTCATCATTTATTTAAAGGTTTTTAATTTGATTTATAAAAAGCAATATGCTGACTTTCTCAATAGGGCACAGGGATGTGAAATGATTCCTTACTTGATTGTTAATCCCCATAATAGTGGTTAGATCAACCCTTACTAATCAACGTCATCGCACGCTGGGTTTTCCAAAATATGTAGAATGTAGGCGCCATTTACAACAAATTACTGAACAAAACAAACCCAGAGTTGCTGGAAATTACTCCTGTAAATTAATAAAGCACCCTGTCACTGAGAGGGTTATGTGCTCAATTAAAAGGTAATACAACAAAATTTAAAATGTAATTTAATTATCTTCTTTAAAGTTACACATCGCGACGATCGCATATTCCCGCTCAAAATACAGGGTTAGTTTAGTAACCTGCAGCAAGCGTTAGCATAAACGTTTATCTTTGGCGAAAAATAACTTAACTTATGGCATAATTTTACATTTTCTTGGTGATACTTTATTCGTGTTTGTATTTACTTTCAAATGTGTTATTTGAAACGTACATTTCTTTTGAATACTGGTTTTCTTCACTTACTCTTAATAGAGTAAATTTTCGTCGTCAAGACTACAACATTCGATTCCTCCACAAATTAAACATCAAACCACATTCAGTTAACTAATGGTACAGTTTTTTAAAATTACATCCATTGCCCTTTAATGCACCAAATTTTAATATATCTTAAAATATCTTAATACGTTTCATTCACAGGTTTTTTGTAACACAAAAAATTCTCTTACACACTCTGCCTGTGGCATTCGATGGTACAACTATCCTACCACTACACTTTTCTTCAATTTTAAACCACTTAGCTAACATTTGGTTATTGTCTTTTCGGTTTTTAAACCATTTTGCATTTAACTTTTTCCCCACTCGTTACTATAAGGTACCTTTCCCTGTTGACTGATCTTTCACATTATTTTAACCTCAATTGGGTTTACGTTTCCTCCCTTACTTCTGCGGAAGGTTTTTTTTCTCTAACATCTTTCTCAAAAAAGCTCTACTAAGATATCACCAACAATTTTCTATTCTATGGTTACTCCAACACGTTATCTTTCTTCTGAAGATGAACGTGTATACGTTCGAAACATGTATGCTTTGTCATCTGAGGAACTGTCATCTCCTCTTATTTATTTTATTTTTTATTTATTTAATCTTTATTTCAAAATTACATTGTAATATACAAATAAGTAATAAACAAAGTAAAAAGAAATGTCAAAAAAAAAACAGAAACAAAGCAACAATAGTTACAATTCACAAAATCTTAAGTGTCTAAGTAATCGCTTAACTTATAGGGTTCGAAATCAATTAGAAAATTTTTAAGTTTCTTCTTAAATAGGCGTTCGTTTGATGCGTCCTTAATTCTAACATTCAATTTATTAAACATTCTAATACACATGTAATATGGACTTTTTTCGGACAATGTTAATCTGTGTATTGGATAATTTATATCTCTCGTTCTTGTATTATAGTTGTGGTAAATAATTGTATTAAACCTATCTTTGTTTTTATAAAAAAATAAAACTCTTGACGTTATAATTAACGGGTCGACGGTTCCATCGATCAGGTGGTCAAAATCCTACATTTTCTCCTCTTCTTTAATGGACTGTTTCGCCAGATCTCTGGTGTTACTTCCTTAATGACTTGATCGAATAGTAGCTTAACGTCTTTCATTTTTAATGTCGCGTTGTGTCTTGCTACAAATCCTTTCATTTGCGCCCATATAAGTTCTATAGGATTTAGTTCGCAATGATATGGCGGTGTGCGCAGCACAGTTTCACTGTTTTTTAGCTATATCTTCCACCGCATATTTCATAAAACGATGTTTGTGTAATTTCCTATAGCTAATAGTTCCTTCTTTATAATTTTTTTTTCTTTGGTTAGTTATCATAAATAATTTAATGCACAAAATTTACCTATGCCTATGGCCAACACCGAAATTGAGCCGATCTAGACGGAATTTCCCATTTTATTACTCTACACTTTTTTGAAATAGACTATAATTACTGTATTTTCAACATATTAGCATAAAAACATGTAAAAAATACTATCCTAAGTTTAATAGAACATTTTTTTCCGATAATATAATGAATTACCAATCAACGCAGTAATTTTTTCTGCTTTATACGATAATCGTAGCAAAAACGACTGTTAATAATGAAAAGCGCACCGTTCTATAAATATTGGTAATAATGGGCAAAAAATAAATGCCAATCTGGCAAAATATTTATTAACCCTTACAAAACAGAAAATTTCAATGTTTTAATTATACACTTATTTACCTTATTTAATATTATACAAACATTTTATTTTGAATTGTTCGGATAACATTTATAATTACGATCTAAAAATAATTTTTGTAAGCGCAAACATACATTAAATTAATTAAAATAATTTTAGGCTTAAAACAAAACATCAACTAATAAAGTATTTTAAATTCATTAAATGTACAGCAGGGTTAAAATTATCTTATTAAAATATATATACAGGGTGACCCAGATAAGGATGCACTCTACAGGGATCTCGTAAACCATATAAAATACAGAGATGGTTAAATTAGAAAAAAGTTGCGCCCTAATAAATTTGCAACATTGTGTTTTCGAATTAAAAACAGTCCTAATTTGTCCGAATATATTTGGGCAAAAACGAATTTTCGCGATTTAGCTTTTATTTTTTTCTGACTTTATTTGAAGAAATATGTTAAAATAATGTTTACATTCTTATTACCATTTCTCCTCTATAAGTTCGTGTAATTAGATTTTTAATTCGACGTTACGTTGTTCAAAACCATCATCAACTTTGCTTTTTTATATAATCGGGAAATTTTATTTTAATGTTTTTATATTTGCCTCCTCCTTTATAATTCCACTTGGGAGGGCGGCCTTAGTGTTAATATGTTAGTGAAATTTATATTTTTAGACACAAAAAAATACGTAAATATTGCAGATCAAAGTGGTGATCGATCGACTCTTTCAGATCATCTTAATTGTAAATGATTGAGTTGCCTATGTACTCCAGTGTTTCTAGCTTTAACTAAGACTGACACCATAATCAGACATTCTAAAGATACACTCTTAAAAAAAATGATTAAATTTTAAATCAAAACCAAATCAGAATCAACTAAGACCACAAAACAGACACTAAACAAAAACAATCAATCAAATACCCTTCGATACCCGAAAATTCAAACTGGTGATGATGAGAAGCGACCTGCCCGCTCAAAGAGAAAAAAAAGAGTTGTTGCATAAGTTAGCGACTTCTTTGGCATTTTTAAATCCGTCATAATCAGATATGATTTAAAAGATTGACATATTTTATGCAATTAATCAGTATCGATTTAAAGTAATCCAAGATGATTTTTTTGTCTCAACAGTAAAAATCATACCACTAAATTAAAAATTGATTAAAAAATAAATCAAGCAAATTAAATCAGACAAGCCTCGCTGTTAATCAATTGAATTTTTTACTGTGAGAGGAGAGAAGCATTTTAGGATGGTATGCTGATTAGTTCTTCTAAGTTTGACAGCGCCTTTTTAGTGTATGTGAAAACAAGCAAGCTTTTTTCTCTTCTATTTCTTTCAAGAACATCTCTAAATATAAAGCCTCATGAATATAATGAAAAATTATTTAAGAAATGATTAAAGTATACCCTGAAGTTAAATATTAATCCAAAAATGAAACCATCATTTTCTTACACCTAATGTAAACCGGCCTTAAGCGTCCTCGCACGTTTCGTCAAAATGTGGGAGAGAGATAGCGAATTTATGTGCGTTATCATACTGGTGTTAGTGTATCGTGAAATAATGGTAAAAATACGGTTACCTTTTTATTTAACTTGCAATGTTAGTTTGTGTGTATGTGTCAGGGTCAAATCTTGCAAGCTGAATTAGGATCACTTCATTTTATCCTACAGAGTTGAAATTTTACATGGTAATTCAGTTCCGCTGACAATGCTTTTTTATGATAAAAGGAACCGAACAAACTTGAACAATGACGCATTAATTGAAATGAGCATATTAATAAAAATATCCAACGAAAACTACAAAAGAAAAAAAATGAACTAATATTTAAAAAAAATTTAATTTTTTTTTATTTGAGTGCGCTAAAAACTGTGTATTTCTTATAAATTAAATTTAAAATGACCTGTGTTTGATTTCTTCTCTCGACAAGCTTTTATATCATAAATTACACAATGTAACAAAATAGTGTGTTTGATTTACTTCAAAGTTTATTTTCTTCTTTTTAGCGAACTCAAATAAAAGCTCTTTTAAATTTTTTTTAAATATTAATTTATTTACCTTATTAATTATTTTGACTATAAGTTAAAAATAAAATATTAATTATCATATTCTCATTACCGAACTCATAATGATATCGTTAATACCTCATTGCATTCTATTTAATCTATTGGTAAATACAAGTTCATTTTGCTACAGCAAATCATGATAAAATCATAATGCAATATGAAGTTTATAATAATTTGTTAATTTCAGCATTTTGATAAAACCCTACAATTATTATTAATTCGTATGGCTTCATCAAGCGGATTAAAAAACTTTAATATTCATGTAATCACAAAATATAAAATGGCTTTAATTATTTAGGATACACAATTACACACTAGTTGCACTTTATGTTTGCATTTATAGTATACAGTTTGTCCGTTAATCTCGTAGTAAAAATTTGAACATTTTAAGAGTTAACAATTATTGTGTAAACTGTCATTTGTCGACAAAATCAAACATTCAAAACCATTTCCGATTTAACCGGAAATGGCGAATTCTTTTATTTTCGCACCTGTTCGTTCTTAGCTTAAGATTTCTGCGTGTCGGTAAAGTCCTTTCCACGGTAAATGGTTCTGATTTATTGATTACAATAAAATGGGTGCCAAGTGTAAGTGTGGTCGTAAATACTCGTGAATAACCAGTCTTTATTTTCGGAGCCGGATTATAATGATTTCTAGGTAAGGTTAAATTAAAATAAGGTATTTTAATTACTTTAAAATATTGAATGTCAGTCTTTCGCACGGGAAGTGTTCAGTTGTATTGCAATATCATTTTACGAAATATATTATACGTATAAAACAGCGTTATGTGGCGTCCGTGAAAAACATTCATGGAGCTGCTTCAAATGTTCCGGTGAAGAAAAAGTATTTATCTCTCGATGCTAGGAACACTTGAAAAACTGTTTATAGTTCTTTACTTAACAGGGGACTTCCTATGTTACTATGCATGATACAATTAAACCGATTATAATGAATTTAAGTGAGGATAGCGACAGCGAAACCGAACTAGATATAGTATAACATTATAAATATAAGTACCAAGTACCTAGTATTTAAAAATGTATAATGGTTTTTTTTTCATTTCATTAAATTAATATAAACGCATCATACGAGTTTAATTACTAAATTTTCTTAGTCCGACCCTTTATGCTTTACTTATTCAGTGCCAAACTCTTGTTTACACAATGGGATCGACCCTTTAGTTGTATTGCAGTTAACCGGTTAAAATCATTCCACATTACATTACATGTACTAAAACTTGCCTACCTACTTCTCATGGCGGCCGTCTTGGATTTTTACATTTTCACATCATAGCATTTGCTTATTTTTATAAGTTTTAAGTGATCTGTTACGTTTTCTTGAGCTGTGATTTTATTTTTTTTTGGGTAGAAGGACAGAGAGGACCTTTTTGTTTTTTAGTTATTACTTTTATTCGGGTTTGCCCTTTGCGTAGCTTGAATACGGGTAGTACGGGTTTGTTCTTTGCGCAGCTATGGACCTTTTTACCTTTTTTTTTTTAATTTAAAAAAAAGTTGAATTTTTTGGGTGCCATGCCCTGTTAAATTCGAAAATAGCGCCGCAGGCAAAAAATTTTCGGGGCCACGCCCAAAGTTCGTTTAAAATTCACCTAACTACTATCAAATTTCGAAAATAAAATTATTACCTCTCCCACTCTGCATGGTTGGATTAAATTTGTTTTGGTAAATGTTATTTTTTACTTTTTTTTTGATATTCCTAGCTGGTTCTTTATTAAAAAAAACATTTTTTATATTTGTGAAAATATGAATATTGATAACAAACCAAAATTTTAACATAAGACATATGTATTACTGTAACCAGCGTTTTTCGGGCTCGATTTTTCATGATTAAAAATAAAGTGAATATCGCTCACCACGCCAAAATTGATTATTTTTTCAGAAATCATGTTTTCATTTTGGGAGCATAGATCTAACAGCAGTTTTTGGTGCAAATGCTTATAGGTTTTAAAATACTCCCTGTTAAGTGCCGTTTTGTATATTCATAATAAAGCATTCTCGTTTCTTCACGCACTATTTTTTTTATTATAAATTATCACACTTCTTCCATAAAAAATGTTTTTTGATTTTGATTTAAAATACGCCACTGGGTCGGACTGACCACAGAACAGGACTGACTAAACGCACTTGTCGGAAATGGAAGTTGTCCAACGGACAGACAAATAAAATTGTTAGTAAATCTTAAGGTGATAAATGAGGTAAAGCGAACGTGGAAGGACACACCTTAATTCATTTAGGTAATATTGTTTTTAGTATCTAATATATTTTAGTAATATTTTTTTAGAAAATAATCTTTTCTATCTTCTCTAGTAAGGCTAGGGAGACGATTTTTGAGTTGGGTAGTTCAGTCAAGTAATATATCATGGGGGGGGGGGGGGGGGGTTGACCCCCCTACCTACGGCCCTGTCGGTCATGATACATACTAACAACACCATATGCGTACAAATTTATAGTTAACTTGCATATTGGACTGTGTTATTTTAAATATTTTTTGCTAAAAAAATCATTGTCCCTTGTTAGAAAAAACGAATTTTTATAATATTTTCTCATAAATCTTTTACTGAAATCTACTATTCACATCTGATCTCACCTTCTAAACTCATATTTTTTATAATTATTTTAGTTGATTTATTTACATATTCATAATATACTGGATGCATTCCATTCGTTTATTACATTTCATGTCATGCACACTGTCTTAAAGTACTTCAATAAAAGGAAATTAAATAATAAAACAATTACCCTATCTTAATTAAGTTCATTTAAAAGATGATATAGGTAAATTAACTTAATAGCGCGTGGGTTTTGTTAATAAAAGGTCATTTATTTTTAAATTTGTCGGTACATTACGTTATACGAAGATATTACAGGAAAAATAAATTACTGGTAAACTTAAAAAAATAAGCATTATAAGAAACATTATATTTGCCCTATTGTCAGATATATTGACCTACAAATTATATTTTGGTAACTACTAGCGATTTCGGTTTACAGATCTCGGGCACTTTGAGAGCGCTCTGTGACGTCATATATCTGCCCGAGATCTGTCATAGCCATATAGTGAGATATCTCGATTTCGATAATCGAACACGCAAATCTCGGGGAGAGCACTCTCAGAGTGCCCGAGATCTGTAAACCGAAATCGCCATTAGTTCTTAGTACTGAATTATTGTCTTTTTATAAACATAAACTTTTGACGAAAATGCAAGGCACTATTAATAGAAATTTATTTTTTTATTCATTTTTTTCTTAATTAGTTACTATATTACAGGCCAGGTCGCTATTCTGTTAGGAAATAATATATATTATAATAGACACCAAGTTAATTTTAAAGATCGCTCAAAATCGTAGAAATATGGGTAAGACAGGAAGGACTTAACATCAGTCCAAACAAGACTGTTATAGTTCCCTTCACAAAACGTAGAAAGAAAAATGGGCTTACACCTCTAATTCTACGAAAAGCAATTATTCCACTGCCAGAAGAGGTCAAATACCTGGGGTAACTCTAGATTCCAGACTGACTTGGAACAAACACGTGGAAAAAACTATCCGCAAGGCAGAAGTAACCTTAGTAGTTACTAGACGAATGTACGGAAAAACATGGGGACTTTCACCTAAACTGGTGCACTGGCTGTATACCAGAGTGGTAAGACCCGCAATCACATATTATGCAGCCCTGGTATGGTAGCCAAAGGTGCAGCAGAAAATCACGATATCAAATCCAGAAAGCCTACAAAGACTGACCTGCTTGAGCATCACTTGGTGATAAAAGGAGAGGCAAGAATGACTCTATAGACTGCAGAGTTTGACACCGCTCCTCGGCAGGCAGAGAACTGGACCCGAACTTTTAAGTGAGACTATAGGTGGACCTGAGTTAGAAATGATACCCGATGACAGAAATCCAAGGTTTCGCTATGACATACCATACAAGGTCGTAATTGTAAACTAAACGCATGGAAATACAAAACACCAAAGAGGGTACTAGAGCGGGGATACACGGAGTAAGACCAGAGGAGAACTTATTTTTCCCTCTGGAAAATTTTCCCCCGGTGTTTTAAGCAGAAATCTACGCCATATTTCAGTGTGCATACAATAAGAAAGCTTACCTAAGCGGATCCATATATACTCTGACAGTCAAGCAGCCCTTAAATCATTAATATACAAAAAGGTATCCTCAAGACTGGTATGGGAATGTCAAGAGGAATTGGAGGCCCCGCCAAAGTACACAAAGTAAAACTGCAGTGGGTACCAGGACACGAAGGTATTACAGAGAACGAAAAAGTCGATGAATCTTTGAAAACAGACTCATTGGTCCAGAACGAGCACTTGGAGTACCAAGGTACACGGTACGAGATGCCATAAGGCGATGGAGCAGGAGTGAACATAAAATCATGGAATAAAACAACAAACAGGGATTACACCATGGTAAATGCTTCATTGGGGAACCAGACCCGAGACAACGAAACAGCTGCTTCAAATGAACAGTAATCAGCTGAGTAAACCAAGTAATAGCTGCAATTGGTTTGGGAAACTAAAGATTATTGTTAAGTATACTAGTCTATCCAGTCCAACCATAAAAAATTAGCTTGAGCGACCAACTCATTTTTGAAAGTTAGGCTTCAATGTACCGGGCAGGCTTTAAAATGCTTTTTATACTCCACAATTTCATTTAGAAATTCTAATTCTAGTAAAATGATTTATTTTGGAGAACGATTCGTGGCTATTAGAATGGATTTTTCCTAAACATGGAAGTGTTCGACATGTGTATAATTTGATTTAAAAAATACATATTAATAAATACAATAGGTACATGAATTTAAAAAAGAAATGTAATTCCTACTAGTTAATGAAATATTATTAGACTCACAGTTATATCCCTATTTGTAAACAAAGAAAATCATTAAACAATTTACAGCTTACTATAGCTCCTATGTACTGATAAAAAAATGTCCATAATAATTTATAAAGTATTTTTCTTCCTAGAAACTGAAACAATTTTCTGAGATGCTATATATAACGCTCTTTTGTGTAAATTTTTATCATCTCGACACCCTGCTGGTCATTTTGCTGGTATATTGTTCTTTCGCGAGATTTATTAAAATTTGCCCCCTATAGTGTTATACTCTATCCCCTTTATCTTAAAGTGATGAAAAATGTTTATAATGTATAGCTCTCACCAGTGATAAAAGATTTAAAATGTATTAGCCAAAAATGTTTTTAATATTAAATTGCATTGCATAGACTTTTTTTAAGTAGAAAATGTGAAAACTCGTACTAATTAAATAGCATTATATCGCTGTGATAGTATTATGAACAATGTGTCGGTAGATGTCAAAAAATATATGGACACATTATTTTTTCGATAAGCTTTCCAAAAAGGTGCTAAAAGTGGTTTCCACTAATTTGAGAAAAAAGTTAGTTTGGGCTGCGCCCCCTCCTTGAGATCCTAATTTTTTTTATATGACAAAATATCTTTCTGGTCGATCACAGCTTGTACTTATTGACGGTGAATTGTCTGAACCCTTATTAATGATGGGAGTAACTCAAGGGTCGATTTTGGCGCCATTACTTTTTCTAATTTATACGGTTGGCTTAGCACTATTACTTTTGGCTTAGCACTGTTATATATATTCTGAAGAAGGGTTGTGTATCTATGATCAATACTGCATTCCGTAAGCGCTCTTACCATAGAGCTGTGCTGGACTGCTGTGCTGCTTTCTCAAAGTCTACAAATATTAGTTTTAACGGTTTGTTGTATTCTATAACTTTCTCTATCAAGGACTTTATTACTTATAGGTGGTCATTCGTTCCAAAGTTACTTCTAAATCCGGCTTGTTCCAGTGGTTGGCGAAAGTCTAATTTAGGTACCAGTCTATTAGTAATTATTCTCATAAACAGCTTATATAAGTGAGATAATAGGCTGATAGGTCTGTAGTTTCCGATGTCCGTTATGTTTCCCTTTTTATGCAAAATGATCATAACGGCCTTATTCCATTGTTCTGGTGTACTTACTTCAAAAAGGCAGGCATTATACAGATTTCCCAAGGCCTTTACTATGCATCTACCTCCCAGTTTTGTCATTTTACTGACAATGCCGTCTTCTCCTGGGGTTTTGTTGTTCTTCATGCATTTTAGGGCTGATTCAATTTACTCTTCGGTTATTTCTGGAAGTTCCTCTGATCCTTGATTCTGTATTACTGGGATTTCTACCTCTTGAAGGGAATCGTCCCGACTATATAGTGTTCTATAGTATTCCTCGGTTATTTTCAGAATCTCTTGTTGTTCGTATATGATGTGCCCTTGCTTATAAATATTCCTCGTTCCTGTCTTTAACTTTCGTTTTAGAACTTTAAGGCTTTTGTTTTGTTCTATGGTATTATTTATTTCTTTAGTGTTAAAGTTCCGTTTTTCTTTCCTAATTGCCTTTGAAATGTTTTAATTTGAACTCCTTAGCTCTGCTTTATTCGATGTGTGTTTATCTTTCATTTCCCTTCTTCTTTGCATTAGGTCCCTTGTGCCTTCAGTGAGTTTATCATTTTTCCTTGTTTGGCCATCTTCACATTTCTTTTGTGCCTTCGTTAATACCTCCACCTCAGACCTTGTTTTTTTTTTGTTTCTCATTTTACGGGGAATTTTGGCCGTTTTTCTACCACGCTGACCTGTGCGGGTTGGTAGAGGATCTATCAGGAGGGTCTCATTTTCTTAACCTCGGTAGAACGGTTATACCGCCGTGATTCGGTCGTCAGAGCCTCGTCTGTGAAAGCAGGGTACAGCACGGGCAGGTGAGGTTGACTTTTGAGCAGGAGAGGCTATTTGGGAGGCTTCACTGCCCCATTATGTCTATGATCAATCTTCTGACATCTGCACCCCGTGTCTACGAATACTCTACTATAAATGATCTAAAATTAAATCCGAACAAATCAGCCGTTATGTTCTTTGGACCAAGTAGGGAATGGGCGAATATGTCAATTGTTAATATATCTGCGGTAAACGAATACAAAAATCTGGGAGTTCTCTTAGACAGCAATCTTAGATTTAAAGTCAAGTATGCAAGGTAGTTTAAAAGTCATTCATGTCTCTTAGAAATTTATATAAGAATTAGGATATATTGAGCACGTCTTTAAAAAGGCACTTATGCCAATCTCTTGTTCTCTCGCATATCAATTACGCAGACATCGTTTATGGTCCATGCCTTGATTTTCAGTCTAAGGGTAGATTGCAGAAAATTCAAAATTCGTGTATTCCCTTTATTTCCAACCTTAGGTTAAGAGACCACGTAACACACAAGTTGCGCGACTTAAGATGGCTGAACGTTCAGGATAGACTAAAATTGCATATGGCGTGTTTTTTACACAGATTGCTCGAAAGCGGGACTCCTCAATACCTGCGAGAGAAGCTATCATTTCGCTCTACAACCCACAATCGCGAGACTCGCCACAATGACCTACTTAATATATCACGTCACCGAACAGCCCTTTACGAATGTTGCTTTTCTTATGTGATTCCCAAATTATTTAATTCGGAAATTCGAGATAAGTTATCAAATATTAGTTATTTGTCTTTTAAAAATAAGTTTAAAGTATATTTGTTAGTAAATATTAAAAACTTGATATTTTAAATACAATAGTTATTTTTTAATATATGAGTAAGAAATCTTTAGTTGATTCATTATATTATTATAATAATGATTATATAACATTATATAGTGCCTGCTACTACTAATTCTTCCTAAATAAGTACCTATATTGATTGTAAATGTATATTTTTGTATTGCATATGTTCGGTTAAGTAAACAGCAAGCTGCTCTTCGCTGAGTTAAAAAATAAAGACGTTTCTATCTATCTATCTAAAAGCGAAGTCCCTAAAATATCTTTGAGGACGTATTTTTGGATTTTAGAAAACTTTAGAGAATCCCCAGAGCCGCTCTAAGCAGCGTTCCATTTAAAATCCATACCCTGTATGATAAAAGTGTAATCTGGACAAAAGAACGACCCGATACAAATGACAATCCATTTATTTTTCTAGCCACAGTTTATACGTTCTGGTCGTGGAAGAGCGATTTTGATGACTTCCTATAAATTATTTTTAATAAACCACAAGAAAGGATACCCCCTCAATTTTATTATAGTAGAATAATAGTTAGTTAATATGTAGGAAGTACTAATTGGAAGAATTTGAAAACTATCTTAATTTTACTCGTCTATAAGCCTACGAATAAAACATCTCATGTTTGTTTTTTTTTTCCGAAAGATACTGGCGTTAGAATTGTTTGTCTACGGACTTAAGATGCTATGAAAGCGGTCCTATAACAACACAGAAGTTCAAAGTTTTCCACAACCTTTATTTTCCGGACGCAAATCCTTTCTGGTTTTACTATTTTATTTTTTGTTAGACATATAAGAGGGTAACAAAAAAAAAAGGTGTTTATTGCTCAGTTGCAAACATTTTTATTTCACAGGGTTGACTAATACGTTTTAATCAATATTTACAAATTTATTAAACGAATTTCGACAGCTTTGTATTTATTGTTGAAACGGCGATTTTTAAAAATGAAGCGCCCTTGTTCACACGAAATAATTACTTTTTGTTTTACAATATTTTACCGTAAACCAGATATAAAGGTTCTATTTATTAAACACAGTTTGAGATATGTTGTGACTTTTTTCCTGTTATTTTAACGTATATTAATATGCAATTTTTAATAACAAAAAACTCCAATGGATTTTAAACAATATTTTATGAGCCATAAGATGGCGAAATGCATCTGGGGATGAATCTGACGAGTGAAAGGAAAAATATGTTAATTGCCTAATGTGTCTAATTTATTGAATCTCGACACACTTTTTTTGGAAACACACAAGAAAAACTTTTAATTAAAATTAAATATCTTAGGAAATGTCTAAAATATTTGAACGCGATTTGAGCATATTAGTGCTTAAAATTTGATCTTAGGTTAGATTGATTAGTATGAATTTTAATTCCACATAATTAACACCAAAACGGTATAAATTATCCATTTAAAAAAAAACACTGGTTCAGTTGTAATAAACAACTTTCGGGATGTTTGAATAAACATCGTAGTTTAATCGAAAAATGATACTTTTGTATCACCCTGTATCTGTCTCGCAATTTTTCGAAAAAATATTTCTTACTTATCCTTAGTTCCAAATTCTTGATTTCTAAAAATATTTTATAAAGGGCTAGAAAAAGTTATACTTTAACCCCAGGATTCATCAAAGGATTTTTAATTTAGACCAGCGAAATATTTAGATCTTAATAGTCTCACAGTTGTGTTTCCCCGTGGCATTATTTTGATATGCCATTGACGCTTTTGTGTTAATTTGATCTTCTTGCAATTAAGTCATTTTTCCGATAAATAATTTTACCGGGATATTAATGCAAATAAAGTTCTATTTTTTTCTATAGCTGACGTTAAAATGTTTTAGCAACTCTTTTGAGTAGATAAGGTATCACTTTAACCGCAAGGGTAGATAAAGTAACACTTTAATAGCAAGGGTAGATAAAATGTTTTAACTTTTCATTCAATTAAATTTACAAATTCATACACATTAATTCGAAGGATTAACAACAAGTGTAATTTTACAATGAACATTATTAGAAACATCTATTTTTGGAACACCACAACTTGTACTTGTTTGCTTTGAACCGAGGTACTGGATTGATTTTCAGGTTCACCAAGTATACACTTGGATACAGCAATCTTATTCCATACTGACTATTCAATGTAAGACTCTGCAACGGATGACGATTTCCATCCACCTAAGTGTTTAACTTTTACTAGATCAGCACCAGAGTTTGTCAACATGGTAGCTGAAGAACGACGGAAACAATGCCCCGTGTACATTTCTGACTTTGGTAGCTTTAAAAAATTCGCAATCTTCTTTGGTATCTTATATACAGTGTTAATCCCCACCGGTTGAGAAGTGCACTTTTGCTGTCGGTAATTCACAAAAAACGTACTGTGAGGTACGTTTTTGGGGCGCAAGCCAATGTACTTTCTCACGATTTCCAATAAACTCACTCCACTTTTCTTGTCAGTAATACAAAACGACCTATGCTGCTTGGTTTTAGTATCAGATAATGAAACGACTATCACCGATTTTCTGTCGTCCACATTAAACACTTCTAACTTGTGCGATTCGTCCAATGAATCTAGTCGCTCCATGCACACCAAAAATAGCAATAACCTTCATAAACAAATAGACGTCATCAGGAGCTTCTGTCAGAAATTTAATAATATCATTTTACTCCAGGATTTTGGCCTTTTTAGCTTTGTATCCTCCACTCAGGTTTTTCAGTAATGTGATAAACTTGCTGAATTTAGAAATGTCACAATTGTCTTTCACTAACGTACGCTTCAGCATCGAATAATACAACCATAATGACGATGGCTTCGCTTTTTTTGACTTTTCAGAAAAATACGCCATAAGCACTTTTTCACTCACGCCATTGATATCCTTAATGCTTTTCGACTTCTTAAAGGACTGGTATTCCTTCTCATACGTCATCCTAGATTTTTGGGGCAATAATAAACTTTCTGCTTGCAACGCTGCATCTTCTACATCTGATGGCAGTTTTTCTTCTTCTTGTGTTAATTTTTTTGCGTATATTTCGTATTTACTTCGTACACAAAACGCAAAAATACTGAACACTCTACAAAAACCAGAATGCAAAATTTGTTTGACATTTGTTGACAGAGTAATTCAGAGCAACATAGTTGCGACTTTTGTGCCAAAAATAACAATTTTCTTTAAAATTTTATTTTTCACCTGAATTTAAAGTCTTGTGCTGTATTGCACACGACGATAAAATCGCATTATCTTCTCGAGCATAATTAGCGTCTCGACTGACGTCTCGACGCTAAAAAACACTCTCAAAGATAAAGTACAATTTTATCGTCTTGTACAATAAATAACTAAAAGACCACAATACTTCCGTCCTCCGTTACAGGTTTAACGATTAAACCAAAAGTTGGTTGGGTAGAAAATTAAAAACTAAGATAAAATCGTGAAAGCAGTTTTTTTCTGAGATGCACAGGCAGTAGTGGGATAAATGTAATTTGTTAAATGTCAAATCTTACAAACAATTTAATTTAGGTATGTATTGTGCTGTATAAAATAGGTGTATAATTAAAAAATGCGAAAACCTACAGGGTATTCTATTTAAAAAAAAATACATTTTTCTTGTTGCGTTTTTTTGAGTCAAAAATAATTTTACGTTATAACTTACTTAAAGCTATTAAACTTTTATATTAACATTTTTGATGTATTTGAAATAGTAACCAAGCTATTGTACTTTGCCACACTAAACGGCCACCTTGTATGTAATTTACCGACAAACCGTAGTGAATTATCCATAAATACTGGACCCTGGTTTTAAGCCAAAATATATTAACACTATTATGAATTAAAAATAAAATGAAAATGTTTTTCTGATATTCTATACTGTTCTCCATTCCCAATGATTTTTTTTTTGCAATATTACAAATTTTGCTTAAGTAATTCTTGTTGAGGAATTGCTTAATTAAAACTACAAATAAATTATATTACTTTCACACATACTTAATAATAAAAATTGAAGTCCGGCCCTGACCAAATTTAAAGTGCTATAAAATGAACCGTACTAGAAAGAACGTGTGTCATCGCCGGCCATTAAAAGCTTACGGAAAAAATACTTTACAAATGTATTTAAAAAAAACCCTGATCTGACTCTATTGTTTTAACTAGGCACAAGTCACAACCCAGGAAAAATCGCCAGCCGAGAAAATAATTTTCAGGAACGAAATAACACCACTATTGTCAAACTGGCTTGTTCGATGGGAAAGGTTACACGTGCCCTTAATGCTATTTGTTTATTTTACATTTCAATTACATAATATGACCCTTAATAAGACTTGTTTAGATTACAAACAATGTTGCCGTTTGTATACTTTTGTATTTTAAAACGGAAAAGTTTAGTTTTTATTTAAAAGTCAATAATTATAACAATGACTTTTTAAGAGCTAGGAAATTTAGGTAAGGTCATCAAAGCTTTCCCTCTGACTTCAATCCAGGAGTTGCCACCACTCGAAATGAGGAAAGTCATGCATGTGTCAGTTAAATAAACCGTTTCCTTCTTGATCAATAATTCTTCTGATTTATTTTTTTTATACCAAAGTAGGTATGTTCTCGTCATAAAATGTATGAAACTAACTTTTTATTGATTACTCTTTACCAAAGGGTAAAAAATTAAAATTTGATGCAACATTGTTGTTTTACGACCACCCCTTGTTATGTAACAGGTGTGTAACTGATAAAAACCATATTAAGGCAAGGTTGCCATGGTCGTCAATTTTTATTAAGCATAATATTACATGGAAGCCATAACTATGACTATTTAACTACGTTTCTTTTAGCGAAAAGCAATGATGCAATTTTTCAAAAAGTTGTATAGTTTAATTATTTAAAATGAAGTTTCCGAAACATATTACTCCAAAAATGGTAAACATTTAGAGGTGAGAAGAGACAAAAGAAGATATTTTTTAACAATGTTTTCTTATATATTGTTTTCAGTTTTATGGTTTTAAAGAATACGACGTAAAAAGTTAATAGTTTTAGAACAAAAAGTTCATAGAAATATGTGGCCTAAATATTTAGACATTTGAGAAACAGGATGTTAATTTTTTTTTTCGTTTTTTTAAAATGTTTATTATTAAAAGTTTTAGGGACAATTAATTTAAATTTAGCACAAATAATACTTTTTTCTACTTCCACATGGATATTTGCTGTTTTCTTTACACTTAACGAAAAAAGTAGGCTATTCCAGTTAACTGCACGGCAAAACTTCATGTTCTTACTGTCAGTGCTGAACAGTGTTGCAACCTTTAAAAATAAAATTTCCCATTTTTAAAGAAAAATTCCACGAATGCACACAATACGGAAATTAAAAGTTATTTTCCTAACAAGTGCGGAAAGTCATACTTTCCCGCACGCGACTGCAGTTGACCCGAACGACGCGAAGCGGAGTTCGGGCAAGCGGTAAAGACACTTTACGCATGAGTTAGGAACATTCTTTTTTCTACGACCATATATTATACAAAAGAGTATACCAACCCATTTTTTAAAAATTATTTTATTTCAACATACATTACAAAACTTTAACTAAAAACTACTAATTATTATAAATATTAGTATTATTTATATATAATATTTCTCCTTACACCATGTAACAAAATGGTCGTATTGCTTTTCATATCTTAGTCTGGATTTGGCAGGTAACAGCTCGGAATTAGCTTTATCTGCAGCCTTCAAAATGGCTTCGGGAACTTCTTCGTCGGATGAATCCATTAATATTATTGCTTCGGATTCGGTTTAATGTGGTTTAATTTAGAGTAAGATTGTATTCGGTCACTTCGAAAACGCTTTGAACAACTTTGACATTTTAGTAACAATTACACGCCTGCGTTATTCTAACAACTGATGTCAAACCAGGTGGTTTGATAGTTGTTTTGTGACATTATTTTAAAGAATGTTCAGGGTTATATAAAATATCTTCATTATTTTATATTTTCAAAAAATTAAAAATGCAACAAAAAGCTAGAAAAGATGTAGTTTTTATTTGATAAGCGTAAATATTTATTTACCTGTTGTAACAATAGGTTTAACTTCCGAAGTAAAAAACTATCTAATAAGGTCAAAATTTGCATTATTTTACTTTCCCGCACTAGTGCGGGAAAGTGACACTCTCAAAACTAAAATGCGTGCGGGAAAATGGGTTAAAACGCACGGTCGTAGAAAAAAGTATTTTTTTAGCAGATCACAACCACAATTGATCCTAATGAGTATCCTACGAATATAACACTGTGCGTAAAAATCAATTCCTCTGTGGCGTGAGAAATAAGGATCCAAAACACAGATGAATGATAGGTCGGCGCTGTCTCCAAAGGAAAAAGGGAAATCTTTATGCACAGTGTTATAATATACAGGGTGATTCCTAAGTTGATACTCCTTTTTTAGCTGTGTATAGAAGGCATTAAAATAAACAACTTTTTCAAATACCTTTTTTTCAAAGAACTTAAAAATAGGCGAGATACAGAAGTAAAAAAAGTGCGGGCCTGGTAATCAAAACGTAGCCCTTTACTTTATATTGTTTTTTTCCGTTTTTTGTATGTGAGTCATGCATTTTACGGATCGGTCGTCAGTTATTTATTATGGCAATTCGCGGCGCGGTGTGGTTTTCTGAAGCAATTAATTTTAATAAATTGGTGAAAATGGTAAAATTTGGTGCTAATTTATTGTGAGTGTCGTAAAAGTGCGGATGTTTCTTCTCTACACCCAGAAGTTTTCCTTATGTTATTTAACGGGCAAGTTAGGCAGGACCGTATTTGATTCGTAGTGTAATAAATGAATGTAAGTACTTTATTTTTGAGTTTTTTGAAAAAAAGTATTTGAAAATGTTGTTTATTTTATGCCTTCTATACGCAGCTAAAAAAGAAGTATCAACTTAGGAATCACCCTATATATAGGATATTCTTTAGGATCACTTGTGGTTGTGATTTTTTTTAAATGGGAAATTTTATTTTTAAAGGTTGCAACACTGTGAAACTCTGACAGTAATGAATATGAAATTTTGCCGTGCAGTTAACTAAAAAAGCCTACTTTTCTCATCACTTAAGTAAAAAGGAAACAGAAAATATCCATGTGGAGGTAGAAAAAGTATTATTTGTTGAATTAACTCACCCTAAAACTACGATGGGAATATTAAAAAAACGAAAAGAAAAATTAAAAATTAACACCCTCTATATATCTCGAAAATCTGAACATTTAGGCCACATGGTGATTCCTAAGTTGATACTTCTTTTTTAGCTGTGTATAGAAGGCATTAAAATAAACAACTTTTTTAAATACTTTTTTTTTAACTCAAAAATAAACTACTTACATTCATTTATTACACTATGGATCAAATACGGTTCTGCCTAACTTGCTCGTTGAATAACATTAAAAAAACTTCTGGGTATAGGATGAGCCCGCAAGGGAAAGCGTTCTGCGTATAATCGCGAAGAAACAGCCGCACTTTGACGATACTCACAATAAATTAGCACCATATCTATTAGTTCATTGTTTTCAAATTTTACCATTTTCACGTGTCACCAATTTAAAATTAACTTGCTTCAGAAAAAAACATCGCAGCGGATTGCTCAACACCACCCGTAAATGGAATGACTAATAAGAGATAAAATAAACAACAGAAACTATATCGGGCTATGTTGTGATGACCAGGCCCGCACTTAAATTTGTTACTTCTCTATCTCGCCTATTTTTGATTTTTTTGAAAAAAGGTATTTGAAAAAGTTGTTTATTTTAATGCTTTCTATATACAGCTAAAAAAGAAGTATCAACTTAAGAATTACCCAGTATAAACTTTTTGTCTAAGTTTGTCAACGTACTTAAATAACACCCTGTATATAGTGTTTTTTTGTATGAAATCAAATATCAGGTCTCTTCGAGTAAAAAATTGACGAAAGCTTCGATATATAGAGGTTTATGTTGAAAGGGGTTATCGTTGTTTATATAAAAGTTTTAAAAAAAATCAGCAACGACTACCTATTTCGCTTGACTTTTTAAAATCGCTAATCTATAAAACAGGAAACTTATTAAAAATTATTAAGTATTCAGAATTGAGATATTAGACCACTGTGTATACGACGTAGCTAAAAACCTCTTTTGTTTTTTAAAATTAATTTCTTTTCTCTTGTTTCAGGTATAGTGTCTCAGCTAGATTAGCCGTCAGCTTTTAATATTACAACATGAGGTAATTAGATTAAGGTTCTTTGTGTGTCTGTTGTTAAAAAATGTTTAATGGAGTTTTTCTTGGATAAAGAGTAATTAAAATTCTTATTAATTTATTAATCTATATCAAATTTTATATTAATTGCCCCTCAAGTGTGCCTGTATATTTTTTATAAAGTTTGAGGTGTTATATTAACCATAAAAACTCGGAATTGTGACAACATCGCCGATAAATGTCGTAAAGTAATTTTAGGAATTTTCAACTACACAATACATTTTGTGCGATGCTCTGTTTTTAATGGCCATCATATTTTTTTATCATGTCAATTTTCCCATATTGTGCATATGCAGATTTTACAAAAGCACTAATTATATTAAGCTTCTTTGTAAAAGTATACACGGAAAAAAATATAATCCTTTACCAAGTATAAGCTAACACTTTAATTTAACACTTAATACAAGTGTAAATTAGTGCGTGTAAAAAGAGTCACTATTTCGATCAATAATTTATAAAAGGTGTTCACTGTTAAGAGCTCGTTCTTTTTTTGAAAGTTTGTTTTTAGATTAAAACTCAAACTTAATATTCGTTCAAGATTTTAAAGATCTTCCAGTGGCGGCTCGCGGACTTAAAAAATGATGAAGAGCTAGGTATAGTGCGGGTACTTAAATAAACATTGGCTAAAAACCCGTGTAACAAAACGTCTCTCTTATCCTCATCTGTCCAACGACTGAATGGAGTTTTTAACAAAGTACAAACTATGTCATTAATTGGGTTCATTTTTAAAACACATAACTAAGTAGGTACGTACACTACTAAATTAACTGAAAAATAAAAACTAAACTTTTAAATCACACAGTAAATCACGTAAAAACGATATCTATAACCGTAAGTTTCGCGAAGCCTCAAAATAAATACCTTAAGGTTAGGCGAACCAATGCTAAAACAATGGTGCATACGACTGATCTATTTTTAAATTGCCCTTCATTATAATGCAAATTGTTACATGCTGTTTGCGTGACTGACGTTACGTAACCATAGCAACGGTGAATATCAAAGCCATGTTGAGCGTTGGGTCTTCACTTGCTTTGAGCTAACGACACAGTAGACTGGGGCGCGCCAAAATGCATGAGTGTTTATAATTATTGTCCATCAAAGTTAACCGTGGCCCTATTATGCATAGCTACATTCGGATTAAATTAATATTATTAATTCGAACATAATTATTTTTTAAGGGCTAAAATGGTAGCTGTATTGGTACTTTAATATTGTCCAAAAACATTCCTCCTGGTTTTATTATTTTTTTTACTTCACCTGACGAGCCGCCACTGAGGTCTTCAGATTAAAAAATTATGTTATTCTTTATTTAGATCATAAGTGTCTGTTTTGGAGTAATTATAGTACGTTTTGTTGTGATCCATATTTATATTTCAAGAAAGATTTTTAAATTATTTTTATATTGAAAATGAATAATAAGATTTGACCAAGACTTCATCTTGGAGAAGACATTAATATCATAAAATCCGCGAAATAAGCAACGTTGTACGTTGATCTAATGGGATAAATAAAATCACACCGGTTCAATGAAAAAGTCTGTTTCTGATGCTATTTTTGCCATGTTAAACAAATATCAAGAAAGTCTAATTGGTCAGAAGCCAGAATGTCGTAACTAGTCCAACGACAGGCTTGACCTATCTTTTCTCTGTGGTTATAGTAATGGCGTACGGTAATGGCTCAAGCACAGACAGAATAATAAATTGGACAGTCTACATTATACGTTTAACTAAGGGTTTCTGCAATTTAAGGAGTGAGAGACACAATACAAGCTTGTTCATAAAAAAAAACAAGTACAAATTTGACGTTTACCACGGAGCTGACTGGCTTAGAAACAAACCAAAACGGCAGTTGTTTTTTGACGTTTTTGTCCAGTCTTGTCGTAAATTGACAAACCAAACTAACCTTAAAATATACCTATATCAACGTTTTATAATAATTAGAGAATCGAAACCACGTGATTCAATATGGCGGTTGTTGGCAAAATGTACCAATTACAAAGCAGTGTTTGCCATCAACTGCCATTTATTAGCCCTGGCCGCAGAAAGGGATGTCACTACTTTCTCAAGGCCTCAAAGACGCCGCCTCGCCTGAATCGGTTAAAGGCCAAAATGAAATGGATAGAATTGACTCTGAATCGAGAAGGCTATAAGTTTAATAAGCGAGACATTTTTCTTTGTAGTTACAAAATATTCCTTTTATACATTTTACATTACATTTTGTGTTAACTCAAACGTTCTGTGTTTACATCATTGCAACTGTAATTAGTGCGCAATTCAAAACCCGTACTGTAAAAAAACCTACCAATTGGAATACAATAAAAGAAACATTGTAATCGTAGCATTGTTCTCAACTTCACGACTCAAAATTAACCGTAAAAACAGTAATAGGAGTTGTTCAAAAAGGCAACAAAATAGTTTTTACTATTTAATTAGTCGCAGGCAGCCATTTTATTACAATGCCCATTCGGTTCGACGGAGAACATAAATTTAACAATCCAGCGTCGGACTGGACTGTTGGCGGTCTACTGATTCAGAGACCTGATGTAAGTCCTATTGTTAAAGGCCCCGAAATTAAGTAATTTTTATTTGGGTAATAAACTAATCTCACTATGGACTTTAAAATTCAAAAACTAAAGAACAACAGATCAATGTTAAAAATTGCTAACCTATTTTTGGAGACGAACTACTAGAGAACTTACAAGTCGATCCCAGATATTCCGCGGTGGATCACAGCGCTTGTTGAAGTTACGTAGGTTTTGGAGTCCAATGCGTTGTGAATAGATTATAAACTGTATTTGTATTTCTGTATTTCTCTAAATATTGATATTCAAAGCTACGATAATATAATAACGAATGGGGTCCTTGTGAAAATGTAAAATTTATCGGTGAAAAATAGGTTGATGTGCAATGTTCACCGGTCATATTTCTTCAAGTTGAACGTTTATGGGCATGCCCAGCCCTTTCGCTATCATGTGTTACTTTTTAGACCATGCATCCATGTTGATTCTTAACCAAATAAATTTTCTTGATCGAAAACGGTTGCGATCAAGATCATCGTCAGATGCAGAGGTGGGGGTCTTTTTTGAAATGTGGATCACAGGATCAGGATCAGTGCAAAGATGACTGAACCGAGTAGTTCCAAAAATCTGTCATTCAGTATTCGAATCGGGATCCATCACTGGATCCGTGCAATGTGATGGAATCCATGCATTATTTAAACGGCCTTACTTGGTGAATACTATCTAAAATACTTTTGATTAAACTTACACATATGAACCGAATCGCCTTTGTGGCTATGTCGATATTCGAACAATTTACTTCACGGTCGCTGTTGACTATGATCCAGTAGCGACGACTGATTCGCCAAGACATGTTAAATGGTTTCTAAACATGTTTGTTTTCCTAGCAGCTACCCAACTGCTGCTATCGAACTTCAAAAAATCACTGTACACCTCTTGGTGAATCAGTAGTCGCTACTGGGTTGTAGTTGGTCATAGTCGCCACAGATTAGCGACCGTGGAGGAAAATCCACCTTTACACGACTTTATACTTAGACGACTAAGACTTTATACGTAGATCGCCAGTCAACTCAATCGGATTCCATTTAAAATCCGTAAACCGTCTGCTTTATTTCAGGAGTCCAACCAGTCCGAATATTTCTTAAGATCCAACTTAATGAACCGGCTCAGATTCGATCCGCCCACTACTAGCCAGATGGACTCTGGATTGAGAGTTGATCGTTTGTGTCGCGATATTTTTTTATTTATTCCCTTTGTGTTATACCTATATTATTGAAATAATGTTCTGTGGCCTATACATTTTATATTTAAATATCGTGAAACGTTGCGCAGTGCCACACTGTGAGCGGCATCCTGAAGGGAGGTTTGTTCGAGTAGTTTCTTCAGTTTCTTCTTGATCATCACAGACGAATTACATTTTGCTTCCTAGGACAGAATTTACTAACTTGGTAAACTTTTGACTTATTTAACAATGAAGATTTGTTTGATTTTTCAATAGGATGTGTTACCCTTTCATCCTACAGTCCTTTACTGCAATGACCGTTTTTATTACGCCCGTAGAAAAGCACGCAAGCAAACAGAGTGTTCGCCCTTTTTAGAGGCAACCGGTAAACAATGCGGGTTATTTAATAATTTATCAGGAAATTCTGCGCTATTGATTTTCGGCTTTCTACTCCCTTTGAAAGGTATGCGGGCATAATGTTAAATAACAATATTAAGCTCTATATGAACAGTTAGTAGATACTATGACATTTGATTAACATTAAATTTACTGTTTGTATTTTGCGTAAAACAATTGAATACTCTTAAGCACTTCGCCGACCATTTTTTACACAAGTTGGATAGGAAAGACTTCTCGTGAGATCGACAACACTTGTCATATTTATTCGTGAATAAAAACATATCACTGTCGCTAATGTAATGTAAATGCCGCGAGGCGAGACGTAGCCAGATTGCTTGCTTGTTTTGACTTGCACGCTGTCGTCGAAGACGGCCTACCAGGGCCGTAGCTAGACGTTATTCATGGGGGATGGGGGGGGGGGGGGGGGGTAGGTTATTAAGTTTAAAAAAAGTTGAATTTTTTGGGTGCCATGCCCTGTTAAATTCGAAAATAGCGCCGCAGGCGAACAATTTTCGGGGCCATGCCCAAAGTTCGTTTAAAATTTACCTAACTACTATCAAATTTCGAAAATAAAATTATTACCTCTCCCACTCTGCATGGTTGGATTAAATTTGTTTTGGTAAATGTTATTTTTTACTTTTTTTTTGATATTCCTAGCTGGTTCTTTATTAAAAAAAAAAATTTTTTTTTATATTTGTGAAAATATGAATATTGATAACAACCCAAAATTTTAACATAAGACGTATGTATTACTGTAACCAGCGTTTTTCGGGCTCGGTTTTTCATGATTAAAAATAAAGTAAATATCGCTCACCACGCCAAAATTGATGATTTTTTCAGAAATCATGTTTTCATTTTGGGAGCATAGATCTAACAGCAGTTTTTGGTGCAAATGCTTATAGGTTTTAAAATACTCCTTGTTAAGTGCCGTTTTGTATATTCATAATAAAGCATTCTCGTTTCTTCACGCACTATTTTTTTTATTATAAATTATCACACTTCTTCCATAAAAAATGTTTCAATTAATTATTTTTTGGTTTGTTGTGCAAATATTTTATTGCATTGGGTTATATTTTTGTTGATTGAAAATAGTGCTAAAAAAGGCAGAACGGAAGAGACAAGTATATATTGGAAAAATGCTATAAAATATTATTCTTTTTACTCGGTTACCTTCAAAATTTCATCAAAAATCAATAATTAAAACGATATGCGTCTGAAAACCCTAATCTCTATATAAAATAGGACTTTTAGAAGGAAAAGTTTAAAACCTAAACGTTTCCTACAAAACCTTTGAAATCTAGGCTTAGAATACATTATTTAAAGATTTAAATTAAGTGTCCAAGCGTTCAAAAATTAGGTTGCAACTAGATTTTTAGAGCCGAGCTCCGGAGCTCGGGGGGAGCTGCAGCCCGGCAGCCCCCCCCCCCCCCCCCCCCCAAATACGCCACTGGGTCGGACTGACCACAGAACAGGACTGACTAAACGCACTTGTCGGAAATGGAAGTTGTCCAACGGACGGACAAATAAAATTGTGAGTAAATCTTAAGGTGATGAATGAGGTAAAGCGAACGTGGAAGGACACACCTTGATTCATTTAGGTAATATTGTTTTTAGTATCTAATATATTTTTTTAGAAAAGAATCTTTTCTATCTTCTCTAGTAAAGCTAGGGAGACGATTTTTGAGTTGGGTAGTTCAGTCAAGTAATATATCATGGGGGGGGGGGGGGGGGAGGTTGAACCCCCTAAACCCCCCTTACCTACAGTTTACAAAGCAATAGCTAAATTAATAAAGAAACAACTATGACATGTTATTTTTAAGTAACAGTTGCAAATTTCATTTAAAATAAACTGTTTTGCCCATCTTTACATTAATTTCATTTTGTATTGTGTATTTTGTATTGCCTATACTAATATACGTAAATGAGGATTTAATCGTTTCTGAAAAAACAGCGTTGCCACGTCTTGTAGAACCTTCACCGATTTTGAAATTTTACAGGGGAATTTTAAATATATTTTTCTACTCCCACATGGATATTTGCTGTTTTCTTTGCACTTAAGTGACGAGAAAAGTAGGCTATTCTAGTTAACTGCACGGCAAAATTTCATATTCTTACTGTTCAGTACTGCAGAGTATTGCGACTTTTAAAAATAAAATTTCCTATTTTTAAAGAAATATTCTACGAACGCACACAATACTAAAAAACTATTTTTTAGCAGATCACAACCACAAGTGATCCTAAAAAATATCCTACGAATACAACACTGTGAGTAACATTTTTTCTTTTCCCTGTGGAGACATCGCCGACCTATCATTCCTCTGTGCTTTGTTCTCACGAATCCGGAAATGTCCCATTAGTTGACAACATTTTTATAAAAACTAGATTTCTCTGTGGCGTTCTTATAGTACTGAGTCATCACAGTTTATTGTGTTTACTGAGGCTCCGCCTTCTTTTTCAGGACACTATCATTTATATAATTTTTATGTATGGTACAATATGTCATTAATTTGTTCAATATAATGCAACCTGCTGAATGTGCATAGAAAATTAATTTCATGTAGCATTATTATTGAGTTGGTTTTACCATAATTCCTACTATGATCTAGTGGCCGAGACGGTAAAGCTTTGAACTTTGGATCCAATGATCGTGAGTTCAAGCCTAGATACCTGCAAACTTAAAAAAAAAGTTTAACATAAGATTCGTAAGTTTGGTTGTAGAAAAAATATACTGTTCAACTCGAGTGGATTGTCCATATCGCACTTAGAAGTTTGAGTACTCCGCCTACGGCATCGTGCTCAATTTACTTTCTTATGAGATATAGGCATCATATATTATCCACTTTTGTTGTAAAAACTACTATATTAGTGGTAATATTGTTTACTTAATTTTTACCATATATGATGATTTTATTTGTAAATTAACATTAAATAGTATTTTATTGCCAACTTAAGATGAAAACTAATAAAAGATCGAAGTCTAATGCAATCGCGTCGCATTACGGGAACTTAGAATATTCATTATGTGTAGATATACGTAAGTTCTTTCGGTAAGCCTTCCAAGTTTATCTAAGAACCAACATAGCTTGCTTTTTTTGCTACATTCATATGAACTTTTTTTTTAAGTTATCGTATGTAGAATCTCTCCTTGAAATATACGATCGTTATGTCCGGACACCTAGTTTGTGAGAATCGTGATTTTTAATTTGAAACAATAATGAGTCTGATGTCCGCCAACTATACATACCAAAAGAAGTGGATTTTCTATGTTTAATGATATTCTAGATCATTACATAAAACTATTTTAATTGGTGACAAGGACATTTGTGTCCTGACTAGTTTTGTTTATGAAATATTGAAGATTATCCAAAAAACATACAGGGTGTCCCACCGGGAACCGCTTCGATCTATATATGGAAAACTATACATAGGAAAAATTTGACAGTATGTTAAAGCTGATGGGGGCGACCGGGCTAAAATATTTTCAAAATGATGGCACTTCTGGTTATACCGGAAGTCAGTGTCAACTTGCTTATTTTAAATAGAACACCCTATATATAATTACATTTTTGCATTCTACGCGAGATTCTAGACATATTTTGTATACCATATTCTATACCTATGTCGAAGCGTTTTTGACATATTTCAATTTTTTTGTCAAAAATGACGTTTGCAAGCCTTAAAATGATTATCAATTTTTTCTATAAAGAAGCCTTATTTATTTAATTTAAGCGGGACTCCTTATTATAAAGGACCTGCTTTAATAGATTTTCTATAATATTTTGATAACATTAATACAGGGTGTTTAAACAATAAGATTTAAAATGCAATTGAAAAAACTGCAAAAAGTCTAGATTTTCAAATGGAAACATCCAAATTTTATAATAGTTATCAAAATATTATAGAAAATCTATTAAAGCAGATCTTTTAGAACAAGGAGTCCCACTTAAATTAAATAAATAAGGCTTCTTTATGGACAAAATTGATAATTATTTTAAGGCTTGCAAACGTCATTTTTGACATAAAAATTGAAATATGTCAAAAACGCTTACACATAGGTAAAGGACATGGTATATAAAATCTGCCTAGAATCTTGCGTAGAAGGCAAGAATGTAATAATATATAGGGTGTTCTATTTAAAATAAGCAAGTTGACACTTACTTCCGGTATACGGGAAGTGTCGCCATTATAAAAATAGTTTAGCCCGGTAACCCCCATCAGCATTAGCATACTGTCAAATTTTCAAAATTTCCCTATAGTTTTCGATATATCGATCGAAGCGGTTCCCGGTGGGACACACTGTATACAAAATGATTTTATTACTAAATAGTCCTAGATAAGCTGTTAATTGGCTAATCCTTGGGGAATTTATGAGTCAACATCAGAATTTAAAAAGTATGTGCTGCTCGATAGCTCGATCGTTGGATTAAGGAAATTGTTTTAGATTATATATATTATTAATTATACAATAGAAATAAATATTTTTCTTTATCTTTTTAATACCTATTACCTGTATCTTTTCTGGTATAATCCAAAAATAGAATCTGATCATTGATTAACTAATTAAATTATTAAAAGGTGATAAACCACAAGGTAAACCTGTAGTTGCTAGTTTAACTAATTTGGTAGAAAAGATGGTTCTGGGAATTTTATTACGTAAAAGAACATTTCAATATTTATTTTACATTTATTGGTACCATATTTCCATAAATATATTTATAAATTTGCATAAACATATCTACATATAGAGGTATATTTTTAAAATTATTCTATACAGTGTGTCCCAAATTCGAAGCTCACCATTGGGATTTCGGAAATTATAAAGATACAGCAAACGGTAAATTGGAGCAAAGTTGCATAATTTAAAGCTTAAGTTAATGCGGGTGAGAATTAAAAAAAAATCCTACCACTTCTGAAGATATCTGAAAAAAACCGAAAATTTAATTTTTCGTGTTTGTTTCTTTGTGACATTACACATTACTTATAAACATATGCATGGAAAAACGAAAAGCACTTTCTATAGGAATTTTTTGACGATGCATTTAAAGATCTAATTTAAAAAATGACGTTTCGGTTTTCAGATATCATCATCAAATCAATATTTTTAAATACGTACTTGAAATATAAATACATATTATTTTTTAAATTATTTTGTTCCCAAAAACATAAACCAATAGCATAATTCCGACAATGCACCGTTTTGAACCGAAAATCCATCATCAGTAACTTAAATTTTTTCTGCAATGCGGTCCTGTTAATTATTATATTTGAAAAATAACCTTAAAAACCCATTTAGTTTGTTACCGAAAGCTCACTTATTAAATTTTTTTTGTTACTGTGAATAACTCATTAAATTCTTTCTGGTTAAAGTAGCACATTTTTTAAACATAATAATTGACAGAACCGCATTACAAAAACTTCAAGTTACTGATGATGGATTTTAGATTTAAAACGGTGAAGTTTTGGCAAAACGTTATTGGTTTATGTTTTCGGGGAACAAAATACTCCAAAAAATAATATTTACATTTCAGGTCCGTATTTAAAAATGTTGATTTTTTTGCATGAAAACCAAAACGTCATATTTGAAATTAAGTGCATCGTCAAAAAGTGCCTCTAGAAAGTGCTTTAAGTTTTTCCATATATAAATAAGTAATGCCACAAAAAAACGAAAACGGAAAATTATATTTTGATTTTTTTTAGATATCTCCGGAAATTTCTCACCGGCATTAACTTAAGATCCAAATTATGCAATTTTGCCGTATTTTTTATAGTTTCCGGGAACCCAATGTTGAGCTTTGAATTTGGGACATCCGTACAGAATTAAATTTGTATAATAACTACACTTTTATTGCTGTTTGCACCTTTTCCTCAATACAACTTTTTAAATTCGCGCCCATAATCAAACAAATATTTTTCCACGCCCACACGGATATTTGCTGTTTCCTTTACACTAAAGTGATTGGATAAGTGGGCTATTCCGGTTAATTGAACGGATATTATTTTATATCCATCCTAGTTAGGATATGAAACTGTGGTCACAGTGGGCAATTACAAAGAAACCAAATTTACACGTTGGAAATTTTACGCGTCGTTTTATGACACTTAACAATAGCAAGGTTAAGAATATACTTCAAAAGGATGCAAATCTGTGCGATTAAATTTGTTATATTTTTATTTGAATTAAAACACTTATCCCATAGTCTATGCATATACCAATTTTCCCTAAAAAGTTCACGAAATGCTGCAGGAAAATTGAATAATAAAACCAAAATATATTTCTACAAAACCATTGTTATTTTCTGACCGAACTGAAGATTTGTATACAAATGCACTTCCTAATTTCAAAAATCTCCATTTTTTCCCTTATTTATAGAGAATTACTACATTATTTAATACCTAAAATATATATACATTATTATCGTTTTGTACTTGCCTTGTATATATATATTTTGAATGCGGCTCCAACCCCAATCGACCTTTAAACTTTTAATATATGCTGCAACAATCTTTCTTAAATGGTGAAAAGTGAAGATAAGTACACAAAACCAGATAAACAGAAGAAATTATAAGATTATGTTAAGGTTATGTTATTTTGTTTTGCACAAAAAAGGGTTGGTTCAGCAGGCGGAGACTATTGTTTAGAAAAAGAAATTGTCCATTTTTATTCACAAATAAATGGCTTTTTTCTGTTATTCTCCAAAAGGCCGATTGTGAGAAAGATAAATATATTCAGAGTAATTTTGTGTAAATATAAGAAATGACCCAAATCGACAAATATGGTACAGTGTAATTTGGTCCATGGATTTGTCAACGAAATACATTTTTCTTTAATTGTTATTATCATCTTTCTCACAAGTACACGGCCAACTATAGAGGCAAGTTATAATGCTTGATTTAAATATTTTATTTTTAGTATGAAGTTCAGAAGTTTACCGTAGAAAAAATATACGGTACAACTCGAGTTGATTGTCCAATGTCCATATTGCACTCAAAATTTGTATTACTTTTTATTTACTTTCTGATGTAATAGGAATATCATATCCACTTTTGTAGTACAAAGTACTATTCTTTGGCCCCGCAAAGGTATTCGCTGCCATAGAGCGCCGTTCAACGACTACGACTAATATTCACAACACATAAAGACACAGTAGAACACAGCTAAGTCAATCAATATACACTTATAATCAAAGCAAAATTAAATCAATCGCTTTGATTTCATTGAGGTACCTACCAATAAGAGCCATTCATAAGTTTTAAAAAAACTAAGAAAGATCTACACCTTTACCCAATAATTATTATAGTCCATTGTTTTTTACTTTGACATTCTGTTAAAATATTGTTCTACTGAATGGAACATTTTATGAATCTGATGACACTGTATTTCCACTCTAAGTTAATGATTCTGCCTATCGGTATACCCCCTTTTCAAACGATGGTTATTTTTCATTTGGAGTCGATTCTACGATCACTACATTCTCTTTTATCTTATCTAAGCATACAATGCGAACTAAAAACCTCTTTTAGCTGTTAACAAACTCTAATTTGTGCCTTTTTCATTTCAATAACTGAAACAATGATTGAAAAAATCGTGATTCAATAAGGCAATAATACTGGAATATTGCAATATTTTACCATCATACCATTTTTAACTGGTATCAATTATTATCAAATCTATGTTTCGTGACTGAATTGCTCCAATAATGGTCCGGTATTAGATTACCAGAAGGCAATCAATCGTATTATCGTTAAGTCTCGAGTTAAAGCAGCTTAGTCATCAGCATCACCAATAAACTCCACAACCTGCTGACTTGACTTCTTCGCTTGCACTTTCCGTTCTTCGCTTTTGCACGGTTCTTGGTTCATTCGATACTTCCTTTCCCCTCGCTTCGCCCAACCCATTGCATGGTACCCACATTCAACAGGTAAATGGTAGAATTCCCGCGTGTCTGTTTTTTTCGTGCTCGTCCTTTTTCGACTGTTTTCGAGAGGTCTCGCCCGGCCATCCGCGACTTAGCCCGTATGGTATGGCGCGACGCGTCGGTGTATGTTGCCGCGAAACATGACGGAATTTTCTAAGCAGACTTAAAACTCATCAGTGCTGTACCCAGATTATTCGCTGCTGTTTGTCGGTTTTTTTGTTTTGTTTACGGTTGCTTGACGTGACTTTTTTCCGTATTATTTTTGACGTTTTACTTTAGGCGCGGCAATCAACAATCCGAAAAGACAGTGATTGTTTTACGAGGATTTGTAGCTTGTTTGTCAGTTTTAGCAAATCAAGTGAGAGTGCCAGTGTTTTATAGTTGTGCAGTCATTTTTGGATTAACTTTCAGCACTTAACCCTTCAGTCGTTTAGCCTGGACGAAGATAGAGCATTGCTAAGGTAAAATGAGGAAAATTGTTATCCAACTTTTTTGTTTTAATTTTTAATCTCTATTATTAAAATCCTATAAGGATGTTCTATGCCATGGTTTAATTTTCATTGTGTAAAATTAAATATATAACATCGGTTATTGCAGCTAAAGACGCCAATGTTTAGGCATGTTTATACCATGAATTCAATATACACAATTACTGAAATTGATGAGTGGATGATATTGTTACATTTAGTATTATTGACTACGTAAATGGCAGAAAGAAATATTGATAAGGGTGATTTTTATGGTCTGAAAATGTTACCAATTAGATAACTCAAATTTAAATAGCATTATTCGAGGTATTTAATAGATTATGTGAAGGCAACCAGATAAATGCAACATTCTAAATATCAGAAGATGTTATGACATGCAGTGGCGTATTTAGAATCCAAAAGGAAAATTAAGGGACAACCTAGTTTAGTTTTAGTACCCCTAAAGAACAAAAATGGTGGGGAATAAAAAAAACAGGCGATATATTTAGGTCAAGATTTAATTTCTATTAGTTCCATTAATCCAGTCTAAAATGAGACTAACGCATCAGCAAGCAAAAACTATTAATATATTTAAAATAATTTAATATGCTTACTAACAATGTTATTAAAGTTCTCAAAAAATAATAAATCATTTAAAAAATTTAACACTGTTTGTAAGGTCTGATGATGCAACTTTAAGTCAAGACATATAACAAAAATATACAACCAAAAATATTTATTTGCGGCCGAGACTTCGTGTCTTTTTCTTACAGAAGATAAGAATAACGATCCTAAAACAAAAGGACCTACATATATATGAGTACTTTTATATAAATTACCAACTATCGCAAAAAAATTATATATATAATAATACCCCTGACGATGTCTGTAGATTCTATAATATTATTTGTACTTAAAACAATAGGTAATATTTAATAATAGATATATCATATACAGAGTGGCCCGCTCTTAACGCAGGATTCCATAGACTTTAAACTACTCAACTTTTTAATATTGTTCAAAAATAGAGTTATAAGAAGGCATTAGATCTACATTTTAAAATTATTTTAGATTATACAGGGTGTCCCAATTAGTCAGGGTATATTAAACATATTTTTTTTTTAAATGGAATACCTTATAGTATATTATATTATTTTCTAATTCCCTTAAAATTCCACGTATATTTTGTAAAAAATATCATATGTCTAAATTGATAATGATGTTTAAAATATGGCATTTTTAGACAGTACAGGCTCTACCCTGTGCACTATTTATCGTTTGCCATTTAGTATTACCACAATATGTACTATAAAAATATTAAATTGTTAGTTGTGTAAGAAATTTCCGGAGATATCATGTAATTTTGTGAAGTATTTATATAATAATAGTACACACAGTTCTTTGTAAGAGTACACCCAGGAGTACACTTTTATAGGGTAAAGTATTGTTTATAAAATTAACTAATTTTTTAAGAAATGCATGAAATAACTACTTTCATACCAAGGGAGAGAAATGGTGCTTTTCCTCCCGCGGATAGTTTAATTTGATTAATATCCAAGGAAGGAAACGCATGAGGTATGTGTATAGTTTTTTTAACTACTAGTTTAACCTTTATGATTTTACAGGGCGCCAAAGTTAAAAAAAGTCAATTTTCAATTTTTTTTCAATGATTCAATTTAGTCATATGATGCTATCTATATACGATAAAGTATTGGAATTTCTGGGAAAATTCAAATTTATAAAAATATACAGGCTGTTCCATTTAAAATAAATGAGTTAATATCTATTTCCGGAGCGACCGAAAGTGCCCCACCTTGTTGGATGTAGCCACACATACTATTACATACGGTTTAGTTATCCAACGTATTTTCAAATTCAGTGGATTACTAAACAATTCAATTTTTTCATATATAACAGGCCCATCAAGGTTGGACACCTTGTAAACTTTTTTAATTTTGCTCTAAAAAATAATAAACATGCATACTTATAAAAACAGCAGAAGAAAAACTCTTGCTTATTAAGAGCAAACAGTAGTCGATGAGCCATCACGAACAAATGCTGAATTTCCACCACATCGTGCATACTGTATTTGCGTCTGACAATGGCAATAACATTTCTTTTTTTATATACAAAATATTATATAAACAAATTTCACGAGAATTAAGGGGCGCGGCGCGGCGTCAGTGGAGATTTTTAAAATAATATCGGGGAATCGTTTGTTATGCCGTAGTATTTCTATGTTTATGTTCTGTATGGCGGATGGTATACAGGGTGTTACAAATTCAACATGCCAGCATTGGAATCTCGGAAACCATATGAGTTAGAGAATCGGTTAAATAGGGGCAAAGTTGTGCAATTCGGTGCTGATTATAATGCCGCTTTAAAAATTTTCAAATTCCGAATACTTGATTCAAAAAAAAACCAAATTTTGCAAAATGTTTTTATTTTTTCCTGAGCTCATTTGACTAGCTATTTAAAAATAAATGATATTTTGTCATTGCCACTTTTTCTCCTCTACAAAATAACGTTACTAAACTGAAGATCCGCCGTTTCGTCTCCGAGCGGCCAGCACCAACTTTACTTTTTTAAATACGGACCTGGACTTTTTTAAACCGATTTTTAAACCCTCCTACCCTTAAAATGTAATGGCGATATTACTTTCTCATAATGATGAATTGTCCTTGCTTATTTTTTTAAATTTATATTTTTTACACTTCTGACTGACGGTCCTGGCAATATATTTCGCCGCTGGATTTGTTTTTATGAGGGGCTTTAAAAAATGTTATTTATGAAAATTACATAGATACCATGGAAGAACTCGAAGAACGAATAGAGGTTGCATTTGGGATAAGGAGAAGATCGGTTGAAAGGACTGTCGCCAAAATTGGAAGAAAAATCGATCATTGTATTGAGCAAAACGGCAATATCTTTGAACATTTAGAAAATTAGGATTTATATAATAGTAAATTTAGCATTATTAGAAAATTCTTATAAAATAATTTATATTACTTATGTATGACTGTTTTAAATAAAATAAAGTTTTTATTTAATATTGTGATTGGTTGCCAGGACAGGACTGACAAGAAGTGTAAAAAATATGAATATAAAAAAAATAAGCAAGGACAATTCATCATTATGAGAAAGTAATATCGCCATAATAATAGTAACGTCATTTTGTAGAGGATAAAAAGTGGCAATGACAAAGTGTAATATTTTTAAATAGCTTGTCGAATAAGCTCAGGAAAAAATTAAAAAACGATTTTGCAAAATTTCGGTTTTTTTCGAATAAAATCGGAAGTATTCAGAATTTGAAAACGTTTAATGCGGCATTATAACCAGCACCGAATTGCACAACTTAGCCCCCATTTAACAGTTTCTCTAACTCCTATGGTTTCCGAGATTTCAATGCTGGTATGTCGAATTTGTAACACCTTGTAAAAATTTTTCAATAATTAGACAAGCCAGGAAACGATGCCGCGTTTCACGCTGGTATGGAAGGAAATTTAACCTTATAAATAAATAATTTTTTCCAGTACCTATCTTACTAGAAAACGTCACTTTCGACCCCGAAAGAAGAGAGGAAAATAGTTCTTTTCCACACCACAATTTTTTTCCACACCACATGTATAATTTTTAAATTGTGGATCTAATGCCTCCTTGTAACTTTGTTTTTGAAAAATATTAAAAAGTTAAGTAGTTTTAAGTGCTTTGGAATCTTGCGTTGAAAGCAGGCCACCCTGTATATTAGTTTGCCCTTGGCTTTTAAAGTCAATTTTGGTTGGATTTCTTCGGATTTCTTTAATTTTATACATTAAACGTTAGGTGTGGATTCACGAGCAGCATTTTTAACTAACTAATCGTAATCAGTATAATAGGCTCGGTAATAGGCATAGGAAATCTATAGATTGGCTGTATTCTATGTTGCCATTGTATTACATTTTTGTCGATATAATAAAAATGATTACGTCATGAAATCATAATGTCGTAGTAGAATAATAAAATCCGTAATTTATTAGTCATTCAGTATTCACCCGAAGACGACCGGAGATACCTCGGGAGATATTTACTAGTTGAAACAATTCAAGTCCAAAAATTCAGTCAAGAAACATCATTGTCTCCAACCTTTCTTTCGAATTCGGCTTTTTACCTCTTCGTTCGCTGCCAGGGCCATTCCCGAGGGGACCTACAGTGGGTTCCAAACCACGATCCTGTCATGCGACACTCTCCCCCAAGGGCTACCCTCGGTTTTTTGCGCCATTGCATGACCTACCGATTGGGGAGTATGTACCTTGATCGAAGAGAATAAGGCTAATATCGCCTTAACCAGAACTCAGGATCCAGTAAAACAAACTGTCATCCTCCCAGGTGCCGAATAAATCACCGACATCACCGGGCTAAGGAGTCTGGAGGACCAATTATGATATTGGACATCGTACGCGTCACATTGCCAAGCAAAGCCACAGATAAGTCGCCCGAGAACGGCGCAAACATCTGATCAACAACTAGGATATTAACTGTCAGTCATGACATGACACAGGCACTTTAACCAACGTTCACCTCAAGGCGTGAAAAACCTTATACGAGGCAGACCACCTCATCGGAGATGGGAGGAATACCTCCCACCAACAAGGGGGCCCTGTATTGTCAATGTCAAGAGCGTCCGGGGTTTCCACGCTGTGGACCCCTTCGTCTATTCCTCAGTGCACCGCGGCCTAACAACCGGGTCGGAGGGTTATGGGTTTATACCGTTCCCCAAACACTGAAGCATTCACTGTCTTTCCATAGTCCATGATCAGCCGTTTCGTCCTACTGGGACTCATCAGAGACGCGCGACACCTGAGGCCGCGACTTGCAAAAAGTCTGCGCCTATGGCTGTCAATCGTCTGTTACTTCTTAGGACTCAGATTTACAAAACTATTTAATATAAATTTTAATTAATGCCGTTTTAGAATACAGGGTGGCCAAACGAAAACCACAGTTAAGAGAGAAATTATTTAAAAATAAATGCTTGGACACGGGAACTAAATTATTGAGTGTAACACTGCTATTAGCTATTTTTAACCGTTTTTCTTTAACTCCCAGAACAAGGGTAAAATAACCCCTAAAATTTCAAAATTCAAAAATTTTAATTTTGGTGCAATAATCACCGAGAATTATTGGAATTAAAAGGGTTTTAAAATGATAACACTTGACTCACATTGCCATTTAAAATTTTAGGGATTAGGTATTTTCCCGCTGCTTAGGGCTTTAAAGAAAAAGAGTTAAAAATAGATAATAGCAGTGCCCCCCCCCCCCCCCCATTTAATATTCTTGTTCTTGTGTCCATACGTAAGACTTATAAGCCCTTAAATAAGCCTACAACGAAACTTTTTCGTTTGGTCCCGTTTGCACAATGCATGTTAATTTAATTAGAAAAATAGTTCAGTTACTAATTTACACAAAAAATACAAGAAATACAAACTTGTTTTACTAATATTACAGTATTAATCTTGGGAAGAAATTTTAAATCGTTAGAATAATGCGGTTTTCATACTTTATTAAGGTTGCAAAGAAATAGTTTAATAAATTGATCAATTTTTTTTTAATTGGGATTTTTTTTGCAGATACTGAACAGTTTTATGTATTGAATAAACTGACTCGCCCTCATGCATCAAATCCTCTTTATTTAAGAACTCAAACAGCTTAAGTCTATTATCCCGAATTTCTATTTCTGAAACAAATAGAAATATTTTCTAAAGACGACATCAGCCGACAAACTTCTTATACCCGCTTTAAAGCTAAAAGTAGGTATATTCTACAACGTAGAATACATTTGGTTATGAAACTTTTTTTAAAACTCAATTACAAGCTAGTTTATGCATGTCTTATTATAATTTAGGCATTATGCAAAAGTACAAAATAACAAGACACACTTACGGTTTTTTTGCACGGTACACAGAACCAGAGCTTTCGGCCCAACAATCTGCGACAAAATAAGCGTGTCAATCTAACATTGGTACGTTTGACCTTAGTTACATCGATTCTTTTGGATGTAGCTGTATTATTTTTTCAGTTTATTATCATATGTTCTTCTAGTTTAAAAGATTGACTGTTATTTACGCTTTGGAAAGAACTTGGTTTTGTACATTTTGTCCACCTTAATATAGAAAATTGATCACCGTGGTCCGTCTCCAACCTTCAGAAGTTAAGTTTTTACAAAAGTATCCATTACAGTAATTTAAAATTTAATTAATGGAAATGGATTTGTGTAGACAATTTACATGTTCGGTAAATAATTGGTTGTTTAAATACAAATGAGTTTATTTGCCTACTTTCCACGGTATACCGTTCGTTGACTTTTCACCGAAACCATCGTAGATATAAATTACCGAGGGAATTACCTATGAAAATAATTACCACATAAACCACCACTGTGTTGTTTATGTTCCGTCTTGTACATGAGACTTTTACCATTTATTGAAGAGCTTTTTTAAGCCTATAATTTTAAAGTAACGACCGGGATAGTTATTTTATATTCGTTTTTTACAGATCTTAGGATTACTTGTATAGGTTCAGTGTAAATTACAAATCTACAAATGACAATTAAACTACAGTTACGTTACTGCATAAACTTAAGTTTAACTGTCACTGGTAGTTTAAACTGAACATATATAAGAGGCCCTTAATGGATTCGTTTCTTGTTTAGTTAATGATTCCTCCGGTTTATGGTTGTAGAATGTTGTTGTATGGTTGTAATGAATGGTAAGTGCCAACAGTCGTTTTGAATGTATCTTTTTGAAAGTCGGCACTACAACTACAACATTGTTTTAAAATGTTTTTTTCTTTGGTATTATCTTAGGCTGTCTACAAACCATTTAGTTTCAGAGCGATAAAATTTCCCTCCATTTCTTCCTGTTTAGGGTTTTTCTTTGCTTATAGTATTACAACAATTTATTCCTATTTTTCTTTCTTCAGGTTTTTTTCTCGCATTGTTGTTCACCGTTGCCACCTATCATTACATATGTATATCTATTATGATTTTACTCTTTTATTATTATTTTCTTAATTATCTTATGATTTGTGATCCCTTTTGACCTTCTTCTCTGCTCTTTGCACACTTTGCTTTTTTTTTATAAGTTTGCGAAAGGTGCTGGTATGCTTAAGAGTGTCACAACGACACAGATGTCGCTCCATTCAACATCTTACTGGTGTGCTGTAGTTTTGAGTTATTCCTTTTTTTCGTCGGATCCTAGCTCTACTGATATGGCAAAACGCGTCTGGGGATGGATCTGACGAAATGAAAGAAAATGTTTATTTTACTTAATTATCTAAAGGTATTACAAAGGACATGCAACGTCCCGAGACCCCTGAGGTGCCCCTAATAGTCAGTGGCATATAACGTCTTAGAATCATTCTATATGCGTTTTACTAATTTTTGCATGCGAGCGTGTTAATATTTAGCATGACGAGCGTGTTACTAATTTGAATTCATATAGATTTCAACTAGAATAAATAGTTTAATCTTTAAGTGGCGTGGGAATTATATAGCAAGAAATAAGAAACTCTGAGCTTTCTCCACTGATTTATTTTAAAGAAAATTGGTTAGATTATAGAATCTCTACATGTTTCGAATGTATAAACAATCATCTTCAGAAGAACAAATTAAAGAAATGAAAGAAAAAGGTGAACAACTGAACAACCTTTTAACGGAGATGTAGACTTGGTTAAAATAGATTGTGGTAGAAGTTTTAAAATAGAAAAATTGGAACAAAACAGATGTTGTATCATTGTCCTAGTCCTCTAAGATCCGGTTATACAATAAGAGCTTAAGTACGAGTTTTGTAAAACTCTACTTAAAGTTGAACTTGGTTCAAAAAGGTATTTCTGTTGTACAATCAATTCCTAACCACAGGTCTGCACAGGTGGGATCAATAATTAAAGTACCATGCTGCCAAAAAACCATCAAACTTTATTTGTTGTCAAAATTTGGGGTATTTACAATTTGCAGCTACTTTTTCGATGTATTCTAACACAAAACTATATGCAAATTTTACTTCCAAAGAAGAATGTCTGCTATTAACTCTTGTTAAGGAGTTTAAAGGTATTTTGGAAAATAAAAAACAGATAATATTACTAATAAAGAAAAAATAGAATGCTTGAAAAATATTGAGACTAAATTTAATTACGAAAATTTGAATATGATCAGGTCCCGGTCTGTAGTTTTGGACCGTCTTCGAACGTTTTCTATAGCTCCTAGTACATCCATAAAATCTTCATCATCCGATTCGTCTGATAAATCCACAAAGTGTTCAACCTCATCATTCGCATTCATAACTTTAAAATATTATTACCACAAATTTTAAAGTCAAAAATAATAATTTTTTTTAAGGTTTATTGGATTATATGTCATCAGTCATTAATAACTTGGTTTAAGCCTAGAAAATTGACAACTTACCTGAAAAATGAGAGCTCAGCAGAACCGAGTTCAACTTTAAGTAGAGCTTTACAAAACTCGTACTTAAGTTCTTATTGCACAACCGGATCTAAATCTCTCATATATTTCCTTAACATTCACAATGTCGAGTGTTGGTTGTGCCTCGTTTTGCTTCTTGTGTGCAGTTAAAACGGCGTAATTTATAACAAATAAAGACAATGCAAATCCAAAACTTTTTTACGATTCGAAAAATATCTCGAGAAACATCAATGTCTCCATGTGTAGGGAAAAAACTTTATGAAGAAAATTAAATGAAAAATATTTGATGATTTTTTAAGGGCAAAATTGTAAAAAGTCATTATATTTAGTTACATTCATTTTGTTCTTTAAAAAATTCATGAAAATGATCATTTTTAAATAATATTTTTGATTTAATTTTCTACAAAAAAGGTTTCTTCCTTACACTAGCGGATCCAGAATTTTACTGAGGGGGACGACTAAAAAAAAGCGCCTTCAAAAAAAGAGCTTATCCCGGTTCCAAAAATCTTCTTACTCTCGAAAGTGACTTCTAAAAAAATTCTGACCCTTGAAACACCCATTTGGTAAGGCTCCCCTCCCCCACCCCCTGGATCCGCGCCTGCTTCCATACACTTACATGTATCCTACTATTTCATTACTTCATTAATTTTTAATATGCTATATAGCCCTTTCCTTTATTAATATTCGTTAACTTACACCTGTGTATACTATCCAGATTTTATCTCTGAACTGAATTCTTAGCATGTCAAGGCTGTTATATACTATAGGCTTTATGAAAGCTTTCTTTTTATGTGTTCTCTAGTAGTATATTTCTTCATTAAAACTTTAAACTTTTTCTATCTAATTTAACCCTGGATTTAACCATAAGTCTAAAGCTTCGTTATGACGTTATCGAGGACGTTATTCACCTTTTTCTTTCATTTACTTAATTTATTCTCCTGAAGATGTACACATTCGAAACATGTAGATATTCTAACATTCAACCGAGCATCTAACAATTTTTTTAGTGGGGAGGAAGACTTTGTTTCTTATTTTTTTCCATTCATATAGATTTATTTGATGGTCTCAAAATTCCATTTACGCGAAGCTTATGTCGGCACTGGTCGATAGTGCTGTAAATGAAATTATAAAAAAAAACTCGAAAAAAACGCACTTTGTAAAAAATATTACATATTATGTGTCCGTTTTTATACGTATTATCACAGATCTGTGGTATTATATTATATTTTTCTTAATATTTTCTCCACTTTGTCTGGGCGCCTCGCAATGCTTTTTTTCGTTTTGAATATGACAAATAAGTCACGCTCTATATAATATGTACCTCATTTGTTTATTTTTGTTGGCGATGTTTTGTATGATGCATTGTACTCTGTTTTTAGATATTAATGTTTAAAAATTGACATATATTTCTGCACACATATTCCACATTTTGTTAGATAATAATTTTATAAACTAGAGTTCGAAAACTCTCTGTTGGTACAACGCTATTATTTCTAACATAGATTTTCATCGATGATTTCATAATTTATTGTGTTATAGATAACATGTTTACAAATCCTTTAGGTAGTACCGTTTGAAAATAGTAATAGTATTAGTTTAGATAATAGAATATCCCTCGGAACATCCTGTCAAGATAAGGTTTTCATTGTTTAGACAATTTTCACACTTGTTTTTTTCAGGTATAAAATAATTGTGACGAAGAAAAATCGAAAATTTAATGGTCTAAATTTCTTGTAAAGTCACAAGAAATGTGTGATGAATAGTAATATACTTTTACTATTTAATTGCAAAATTACATTTTTGTTGTGAATATACAAAATTACAACATATATTACAATACCTATACAGAGTGCTACAAATTCGTGTGCGTACAAGGGGATCTCGAAAACGGTAAGAGATACGAAGATGGTTAAATTGAGGCAAAGTTGCGTATTTTGGGGCTTAATAATTTGGTAAAAGAAAATTGTACATATTCCGGATACCTTCGGAGATATCCGAAAAAAACCGAAATTTTTAGTTTTGGTTTTTAATTTTTTGCGTCTTCATTTTTGACTTAGGAAAAAAACAAAAAATACTTTCTCATAGCCGTTCTTTAAGTTATATAAGATGGCGTTATTATTTTTCAAATTGGACGTTTCGTTCTTTAGATACCAACCTCAATTCATTTATTTTAAATACAGACCTGGAATTTTTACAACAGTTTTAAGGTGACTAAGCTTTGAAAATTTAATCCAATTTAAAGGTTTCTAAAATTTTAACTTTTTGTCATCAAATAACACATCACTAGCATTTAAAATTATCTTTTCTTTACTATTACGGCCCTGGCAACATAAAATTGAATAAGTTATATGACCGAAGTATGGTGAGAGAATCTCAGGTCCCCCCGTAGCGCAATTGGCAGCGCGCTTGACATGTAATCGAGAGGTTCTGGGTTCGAATCCTAGCGGAGGCATAAAACTTTTTCAATTTTAATCTTGTCTGTACGCCGGCAAAACACTTTTCATTTTAAAATTATTTACAGACACCAACAAACCTACATTTTTTAATCAGTTTTTTAGTTTGGCTCTAAATGTTCAGGACCGTAATGAAATGAAAAAGATAATTTGAAAAATGTTTTATTAGATGACAAAACGTTAAAATTTTAAAAACTTGTACATTGTATTAAATATATAAAGCTTAGAAATCCCTAAAACTGTATTTAAAATTCCAGGTCCGTATTTAAAAAAATTGACTTGATGTTGGTAACTAAAGAACTCGCTAAAGAATGACACGTCGAATTTCAAAACTAATAACGCCATCTTATAGAACATCAAAAACGGCTATAAAAAAGTGTTCTTTATTTTTTTCCCAAGTCAAAAAAGAAAGTGCAAAAAATTGGAAACCAAAAAAAGTCGGTTTTTTTCGAATATCTCCGAAAGCATTTGAAATAATTACAATTTTTTTTCACCAAATTATTAAGCCCCAAAATACGCAACTTTGCCTCAATTTAACCATCTTCGTATCTCTTACCGTTTTCGAGATCTCCTTGTACGCACATGAATTTGTAGCATCCTGTATAGTTACGTTATCGATGCAAATTTACAAAGCACAAGCAAATAATAAAAAGTATATTCCTATTCTTCACACATTTTTTATAATATCAGAAATTTACTGCTGTTAGTGCGACCGTATTTCTTGTAAATTCACAAACTATTTTTTCAATGTACGGCTAGATACTGGGGTAGTCGCTTTTTTGTAAATTTTTTGGGAGAAAGGCTTTTTAACGATTTCCAAAAATAACGTAGAAAAAATAAATAAATCTTGCTTTTTCGCGGGTGTTTTAAAAATATCGAGGAAAATTTCGATTTAAGCTTACATATATTATTTGTTTATTTTTTCCTAAAATACCTAAGTATTTTTATTTTAGATAGTAGTGAACTTGAACGTGTGCAGAAAGCCCTATTTGTATTTAATTTTTTAATTAATTATTGCTATCTGAATTTTTTATCATATGCCCTTGGTATAAATAAACAAGCTATTGCAATAATTTTATAAGAACAGGGAGTTAGTAATTATAGTTTTGATATATCAGTCGGAATGACAGCGTTGATAAAGGAATGACAGTAATACTGATGGTGTAAGGGCAAATTGGTCGACTGATTTAAATTCTCATAAGAAAAAACACGGATGCGAAAATGACAAAGGATTGATATCATTCAGGACTGTCATTCCGACTGATAGTATACGGTCTGCATAAAGGTGGTTCCATTAAAATATCAAACGAGGCCTCGATATTATCTTTAAAATCTTCACTGACACCGCGCCGTTCTCGTGAAATTCGTTTAAACATAGTGGGGACTTTAACTGGAATAAATTCTTTTATTCGATATTATTAAAACTGCTGAAGTTGCGCCTACAAAATTTGGTATGTGGGGGTTTTGGAGCATGCGGAATTGGATTATGATGTCGGCGCAGTTGCCAGATTTCTCAGCTTTGCGATACACGTAGTAATTTTGTTATTTTAAACGGAATGCCCAATTTATTTATATTGCAGTGAATTGGGCGTGTCAAATTTAGTAAGATCCCCAAATTCACAAAATTCTATTTTCACTTGTTGCTGAGCTATGGCAACACTGTATTTCCATTAAAAAATGCTTATTCTTAAGGTTTTACTTAAATAAGCCATTTTGACACGACAAGAACTTTTCTTGAAGCTTGTCAATAACTTAGGAACTATGGAGATGTTAACAAGGTAACGCTACTTTAAGGTAGATAAGCGTCCCGGTACTTTTTAATGGAAATACAGTATTGCCATAGCTCAGCAATTAGTGAAGATAGTATTTTGTAAATTTGGGATCTTACTAAATTTGACACTGCAATAAAAATAAATTGGGCATTCCATTTAATATAACAAAATTACTACGTGTAGTGTAAAGCTGGGAAATCTGGCAACTGCGCCGACATCATAATCCAATTCCGCATGCTAAAAAAAACCCGCATACCAAATTTTGTAGGCGCAGCTTCAGCAGTTTTAATAATATCGAATTTATTCCAGTTAAAGGCCCCACCCTGTATAATATTTTGCATATAAAAAAATTAATTTTATAGCCATCGACAGACGCAGGTACAATATGCGCGATGTGGTGGAAATGCGATATTTGTTCGTGAAGACTCATCGGCTACTGTTTGCTCTTAACCGATAACAATACAAGTGCAGAAAGTAGGGATCTTCTTTAGTGCTAAGATAAAGACAACTGAATAATCGATTTTTTTGAAGATGTAACATCCCAACGATCGATATATTATTTTTATATTTTTTAGAAATGTAACAGCTAAACTCAATTATTAACAATTTCATTTAACGGTAGATGCCAGTAAAATACCAAACCTGTAAATAAATTGTATCTTTTTTTGATAAATAATTTTACACATTTTTCGAGCGAAATTTAAATTGCACCCTATTTAAAATTGATTAAACATTATTACGTTTACACGCGTGCAAACGCTTCACCAAGTTTTCATTATGGCATTTTAAATATTTTATTAGCAAACATAACACAAAATTCTCGTTATTAAATTCCACTTTCAGCACATATTTTAAAAAATTTACCTTTATGTTTAATTCTGTTGTATGTAATTTTCGATTGCTTTTTTTCACTCAACTTTGCTAACAGGCAAATTTTTTATTGCCTTCGTTCACTGTCCAATCAAAGGAATGAATAACGAACCTGATATGGATGTCACAAAAAGACAAACAGACGAAAACCTAAATTTTTCGAAAAAACATTTTTGATAAGCTTGTGATTCTTAAAAATAACGGAATACGAGAAAGTTTTTGACTTTTTTATACAAAGTGCTTAAAAAATACAAAAATAATAAATTCTGTCAAGAGTAAGCCATCTTTATTTTTCAATTTATTAATACGTAAAAAACACTACTTATTCAAACACGCCCTGTATTTCACACATTTTTTAAACTCTGTCTGATGTATGGTCATATATTTCCTGAAGCGAAATCATTTGCACCGACTCTAAAATTCTGTTTTAATATACTAATATTATATTCAGTGTGTTGCTGTAACGTTAGTTCTTTTAAGCGGCTCCAGAGATACGCATCTGAAAGTGTAAGGTCGGGATTTGTTGAAGTCTATAAACTGGTGGGTTTCGGCTAATACATCTCTCTCCAAATACATTTTTAAGTTACTCTCTTACGAGGGGTGAACCACTCTGGAAATACATGTACATTTTTCATGAAAATCCTCGAAATCGCCTTAGAAATCGTGGCGACTGCTCGGTTTCCCCGAAATCATAAATGAAATCACTTGCAGTCACAGAAATCACCACCGAAATCCCAGCATTCGCATCCAAAATCCACGCAATCGCATGGAAATCTAAGCATTCGCCAGGGAAATCCCGCTTTCGGCAAAGAACTTAGGTTAGAACCGACGTGGAAATACATGTACATTTTTCATGGAAATCCTCGAAACCGCCTTGGAAATCGTGGCGACTGCTCGAAATCCCCGAAATCATTAACGAAATCGCTGGCAGTCGCAGAAATCGCTACCGAAATCCCAGCATTCGCATCCGAAATTCTCGCAATCGCATGGATTCCTAAAATCTCTTAAAGATATCGAGTAAATCCTAGCAGTCCCGTAAAGATTGCGAGGAAATCGCCACAGTCACCAGGAAATCGAGAGATTTCCGCCATACTACATTTTTTTGGGAATGGTTTACCCCTCGCTTTCTTACCTCATGTGCCCAATGCACTGGCCAGCCATCTTGCTAAAAGTAAATTTGCTAGGTACTGAAATGGCAGCTCAAAAAAAGGTTTGTTCTAAATACGAATTTCTATTGGAAGTGCCCCCAAAAAAATATGGCCCCATTATTTCATCATAGAAAATACCACACTAAATTAACTTTTTTTAAATATTGTCGATGTGCAGGAATCTTAAAATTCGGATTTTGTTTGCTCCAGTATCATACTTGCTGTAAAGCGACCGTAGCATTTGAAGAAAGCGTCGATTTCGTTATTTTTATTTCAATTTTGTCTTCAAACCCTAAACAAAAATCTAGTCGTTATGCTGGATCTCCCCCTTCTAAAGCTTGATTGAAATATGGCTTGAAAGGTTTAATTTTTTGAATTTGACTTTTTGGAACAACCTGCAAATTTTGAGCTCGTTTCCTCTATACTAAAATATGAATTTCTACGACAGACTACATAACCGAAACGATTGCTGCATCGTTGTCATTAAAGGATTTATTACTTCTTTTAAATTTTGCACCGACCCAGTGGTCCTATATCTTTATTAGTCGCCGCATTCCATTAGTAGAGACATGAACCCCAGGAAACTTTTCACACAATCGTTCTTGCAAATAAATATGTCAGAATAAAATTAAATGAATTGCATTTGGATGGACTCACCCTTAAGCGATTTGAGGAGGAGTAAAAGAGATATAATACTGGCCTATTCGTAAAAAATTATGAAAATTTGACGATTACCACGTAGTTGACTTAGATCCTCAACTTTCTGCTTCTTGGCTAGTAACGATACAAACCAACTTTATAATGTATAGCGCAGCACATCAAAATTACCGTTGGGTTTTTGACAAAGTCTTGACGTTTTATACGTTAGCGCCATCTCTTGGTAGTCCCATGCAATCTATCTGAGTATACCCGTCAAGGGATTTACAAGAATTGAATGAAACCGGTCTGCAGGTGGTGACATCCTACCAATATAAAGTTTTCATTTCTTGGTAGAACTATGCAATCCGATTTGTATTTTATTATCTAACAGCGTTAGACAAAATACAACCTTATAGTATAAGGCACTTTCAGGTGGTTTGAAAATTTATTTTTCATGTTTTCTTAAATGTTTGCTTCCACCTGACTAGTAAGAAATTCTGTGTTTTTACAACAAATCTAGCCTTAAATATTTTAGTTAAACCCCCTGGTCACTGAAAGGAAGATAACCTGTAACCCTGAAAGACTAAACTTTAATTGGTGTATGTTGAGCGATTAAAGTTATATCTTCATTAACTAACGAAAGTGATAAGAAACAAATGAAAATGTCGATATCTGTGTTTTTTTAGTGGCATCTGCCAACTAACTGTCACTTTTTCTCTGAAAATTATGTTGACAGTCCCTTAAAAAAACAAAATTTAATCGGTTGCTAGGAAGATTTAACTGTTGTCAAGAAGTTAACGATCGTTAAGCCTAAAAAAGCTTTGTGAAACCCGCTGTAAGCCGCAACTGGATCCGTCCAAATGTCGAAATGGAATGGCTGCCCCACTCACTAATTTCACATCAAGAAGGCTATGGGATCGACATTAAGATTAATTTCTCCTAAAGTCATTATTATTTAAGTTATGTTAGAATCACAATCCCCTCTTAGCTTAATTAACCTGTTTAAGCAACCAACCATTTCACCCTTTTGTAGTCATTTTTGATGTTTAATTCAAATTTGTAACAAACACAACAAAAAATCTTGTTTCTGCAATTTGATCCTTAGCCCAGCTCAAACTAGAACACCTAAACATTCTGCTGGCCCTAAAATGTTTCAATTAGATTTTATTAAAGATTAATTTTACCCTTGCCTTCGGGTCTTAGGGTTAAGTTGCGTAATTAAAAGGGTTTCAGACAACAACAAAGACATAAACCACATTACCGGAGTTACAGATACATGTACCTATATCATATAGGTATTAAAGGTTTATCTTAACCGAGATTTTATCCACTGTACTCAAAGGTAAACGAATCAAGAGGTTGAAATTGTGTAGTATAGTTGTTGAAGGATGGTATTTGAAAAAGTAATTGTTGATACAAAACGTGCATAGTTCTTTTATTTGTGTTAAAACTGTTGTGACATGAATGATAAAACAGTTATACAGTATATACCGGGTTGGAAACATAGAAAATCCTATGTAAAATTTAGATTAAATATTTGCTCCCCTGTTGACTTTAGAGCGGGGTTGTAGGAAGACTTTTTTAACTTCCCTGTGTGATGAGTACACATGCGGAGTTTGAACAATTTTGAACAACCGGTTGATTGTGGTTGGTTTTTCATTGGAATTCAATAGGCGATGCTGCGAAAACCAACATTGATTGGACTTGTCAACCTGTGATTTGTCATTGTCATTTTTTAAATGCCCCCAGAGGAAGAAGTCGTTTGGTGAGAGGTTAGGCGACCTAGCTGGCCAATTTATTGTTGAGTTTGGACCGACAGCGTGCCCATTAAAGGCATTATTTAGATATTCGCGAACCACAAGCGAATTATGGGCTAGGTAAACAGCCATTTGAAACTAAATCTCTTGATTTTTATCAGCGACTTCCTCCAGTGTGGATCCAATTTGATTTTGAAGAGGATCTAAATATATTGGACCCATAAGATTTCCATCAATAAAAAGTGATCCAATGATCAAATAACCAAATATTCACTTTCTGAGGATATTGGGTTCGAGTGCATGCAAGACTATAACCATTTTTTAGGCTTGCAATCGTCTGAGAAGCAAATATTTTGTATAAAATATCTGTTGTTATTAGCTCGCTTCATCATTTTAAAACAAAAAATGATCTTCGCTCTTTATCCCCTTCTAGCAATTTTTGATGGTTTTGATACTTATATGCATGATATATATGCTTTTTCAACGTTCGCAGTACTGTGGAGTAGTTTTTCTACCCCTTGCCCGAGAATTCGTGTACTGATATTTTTATTTTCTTCGACGTGAAGTAAAATATTAAGATTTTTATCATTGTTTTCTTCAGCTCTCTCATGATTCTGTGCTGTGCATTTTCAGTTGTTTATTACAGTGCCTAGACTTTAATACCCGTATTCATTAAAGGGGTTTTAAATTTAGACCATCTAAATATTTAGATCTATAGTCTCACAGTTGTGTTTTCACCGTTTTATATGGCGTATGACGCTTTTGTGTTATTTTATTTTTTTGTAATTAAATCATCTTATCGATAAATGATTTGACCAGGATGTTGTTGCAATTACATTTTTAGTTCTATTAAAGAACACAGTACGTGCTAAAATACTTTTTTCTTTAAAAATTGAATGAAAAATTTAAAAAAATATGTACAATACAAAACTTAGTTGACTTATTCTGATACTGGTCATTTTAAACCTAGAACGTAGAATGTAGAGTAGGACGGGTTTAAATTTAGATCCCTTTAGTGAATACGAATGTAAATTTTCAATATTAATCGGTCTATTTTTGGAAACCTTATTTTTTTAATCGCTCCACCAATAAAAGTTTTAATTCCAGCCACTTAGTGTCGCCTCTCTCCCTATTAGTGCGGCACCCAGTGGGCTACTTCAGCGCGATCTATATTTGAATCTACAAACCCGAAAAAGAGAAGAAAAAGTGTAGGGATGTGTTGGCCACCGTAGTTGGTTTATTTAGTTCTATGTTTTTACGTCTGATGGTTATCTCTTGCATTGAGTTGATTCCTACAGATGTAGATACTAGGTTTTCACCATATATTTATTCTTAAATCAATGCTATATTTGTTACACTTACGCTAGAGCTGTTTTTGGTCTGGTTGACCTATTTTTATATTTCTTAACTAGATTATTTACACATGACTGAATTATTGCTGGTCAGATTCTTGACACCCTCGTATAGAAAAATTTGGTTTATTTTATATGAAATTAACTGTTTCCGTGTTTTAAACGCAATACCGACACATTTCCGACACCCACGTTTAGCAACTGTGTTACCATCGAATGAAATAAAGCAAATGTTGCTTGTCAACGGAACACACCCGGCGAATCAGTTACCGTCATGTCTAATAAACCTTTCGGAAGATTAATATATTTTCACGTAACTAGACGAACCTGGTTAAAAATACACTAAAACTTAGTTAACCGACTATAATTTGCCTGTAAGCGTAGTAATTAGTTTGACATATGGTAAATACTGCAATATATCATAATATTAGTTATGATTATTTCGCATTTAAAGTTGGTTAACATGTAAATATGTGCTCTTTTCTAAGGATGATATAATATTTCTGGCAGAACTTCATGGTTTCAATATTTAAGAGTTACAGTTCGCCATTCAGTTTTATTCGATATTTCATATCATTTTCGCTTTATCCAAAATGCTGCCAAATGTCTGTCTAAGGTCCGCTAGATCAATCTCCTGATAATTTTACCAGCCAGATATTTTCTATTGAAACAATTGTCTTAACAATGGTGTTTTTGGAAATTATCTTGTTGGTAAAGTTATCAGGAGGTTCTAGTATTCATACCACCCGATAGAAAGTAAACATACCAGAATTGACAAAGTGTCACTCCATCTTGCCAGAGTTCTCAAGAAATCTATTATATCAGGATTTACAGGTTTAAAAATAATGCGTTAATTCCATAAGACCCTGTATATATGTATATTCATTTTGATAACCATGGTTTTGTATGTTTTGGTTATTCAATAATCGTTCTTTCATTAGTGCAGGTGACAGAGTTATAGTCGGCCACATACACTACTTTACTACTACGTAGCCAGCACACATTTTTATACTGTGATCCGTGACCGCTGTTTGTACATCCTACTAAATATATTGTTTGACACACAGTTCTGAAACGACCTTAACAATGCAGAAAAAAGTTTGGAAATTGTAAGCTGGCTCACTACTAAATACAGCTAAAAAAAAACACAGAAATATACGTTATTTAATTTAAACTAAAGTGTGTTTTTTTAAGTTAGATAGAACTTTAGTTAGGAATCACTGTCAGACCGAACTGTTAATCTGTCGCAGTTTATAAAATTTATATTTAGTAAAGTTTGGCAAATCATCATGCACAGACTCATGCTTGAACAACGTTACCAAATTATTCAAATTTACTTTGAAAGTCGGTCGTCGATTCGCAAAACGTATAGAAGACTGTGAATTTTACAGCGCACATAATCGTACATCTGAGCTAATTATTATCCGTCGCACTGTGGATAGATTTCATACCACATACTCTCTACATGATGTTCGGGTTTGTTCGGGTCATACCAATTCGTCTAAAGAATGTGCGTAATGAAAGGAATATCGCCGTTGTACGTGAAAGTGTGGAAGAAAATTCAAATTTATCCATTCGTCGTCGGTCGCAGCAAGTTAGGCTCACTCCGTCGACTACATGGGCAATTTTGCGGAAAGATCTTAAGTTATACTCATATAAGATCCAGCTGGTGCAGGAATTAAAGCCGCAAAATCATGGCTTGCGTCGTTGTTTCGCTAATTGGGCTTTAGCACAGTTGGAAGTTGACCCACTGCTTTACCGCAAAATTGTGTTTACCGATGAGGCTCATTTTTGGCTTACCGGATTTGTCAATACACAGAATTGCCGGATATGGTGTGATGCCAATCCACAGGAGATTCAACAGACCCCATTACATTCAGAAAAATGTACCTTTTGGTGCGGTTTACATGCTGGTGGTATCATCGGACCTTATTTCTTTAAAAATGAGGTTGGGGCTAACGTTACGGTCAATGTAGAATGTTACCAGACCATGATTAATAAATTTTTCTTTCAAAATATGAATGATTATGATCCATGCGAGATATGGATGCAACAGCATGGCGCTACATGTCACACCGCGAACGAAACTGTCGCCTTATTGCAAACAAGATTTGGTGATAAGTTAATCTCGAGAAATGGACCTAACTTAACTGGCCACCCAGGTCCTGTGATGTGACGCCCCTAGATTATTTCCTATGGGACTACGTCAAGTCATTGGTTTATGCTAATAAACCAGCAACAATTAACGCCTTAGAAGCCAACATTATTCGCGTTATTCATGACGTACGGCCAGTAGTGCTCGAAAAAGTCACCCAAGATTGGACTCAAAGATTGCGCTACCTCGTGAACAGCCGCGATGGCCACATGCCCCAAATAAAATTAGTTTTTTGATCACAACAATATTTTCTTTATTATTTTTCCATGTTTGAAGTTCTATCGTTCTTAAAAAAACAACCTTTATATGAGCAAAAATAAATTAGCCCCGCTTTGACTTCAAATTTTACATCTAATTTCTTATGCGTTTCCTCGCCTGTTTGCCCCGGTTAAGTTACCGTGTGTATGGCTATAAATAGCTTTATATTTCTGACAAGCTGGGTAGTAATTTCGTTGTCACCCGGTATGATAGGGTCAAAATCAAAATTCAGTGAAAAAGCCTATTACTCAGTTATAACAAAAAATGACATGAGAAAACTGTTAAAGTCATTCTGTTGAGAAGAAAAAAATACGAAGTTTTTATTGATTAAGACGTTTTTAATAAATCACCCTATATCTCATGAATTAAAAAGAAGTTGGCAGTGCAATTACTAAATCTTAAAACAGCTTTAAAAATTGCACATTTTCTCTAATCGTATTAGCTTAGTAGAAATTACCGAATAGTTACCACCCTGTATATGAAACACCTGTATCTTAATATGAGCATCATTTTATAACCTAATCCGTTTAAACGAATCCACCTTGACATATTGACCTCAAAGATACCTACACTGAAATAAAATTTGAATACCTTCAAATTTAATAATTTTTCAATAACTCATGAAACCACTATAGAATTAATTGCCATATGAAAATTACGTGTATAATAATAATTTTAAATGTCATACAAGTACGTACATAAATAAGTTCCACAGTGTGTACAAATTTTAATATATGTCTACGACCTATGGTTAAGAGCAATTTATCAAGTGCGTATAGTTCTCTCGACAGCTTCAAAGTCGTGAGCTTTGTTGGAAAACCGTTGCTTAAAGTACGTATTATTCATATAAAGGGTGGACCCGAGGGTGGACCAATAGTGTGAGGAAGTAAACTAACTCCGTTTTTAGAGGTATCAAAATATATTAAAGGGAGGAATTGTATGGCACCTTAAGATGCATATTAATTTTTTTTTTAAATCTATAGTGTGTTCAATAATTAAGATCCACGACAAAATGACATTTCTTTAAATTATGTGTATATTATGGAGTTTGCGAATTGTACTTAGAATTCTACACTATACACGAAAATATTAGAAATATAATAAAATTAATTGTAATTTCTAGTAGTATATAGGACCATAATCCAGTATCGTTTACAATAATATTATTATACTTCATATTATAGTGACGGGTATTATTTTTGGTAATATAAATTATTGTTTTGTTATCTTCATAATAATTTCTATTAAAATTTATGAAAACTTTTATTAAATATTATTATATTTTCTAATAAAAAATATTATTTTTTTATTAGCTTTTACTAAATTTTATTGTAAAAAATATAAACTATTCTTATAGCTGTTATTAATTAATTTCTTATGTGGTATTATATCGTTTCGTATAGGGTATTATATTGTGTTATATAAGTGGTTATATTTTAATTTATTGTAAGATTTGCTATTTGAATAGCTATTATATACAGGGTAAGTTAACTGTAAAGTACATTTTAAACACTAGATAGAAACGTTAAATACAAAAGTTATAGAGATCGTTAAGATGCATATTTTAAAATTATATTAGAGCATACAGGGTTGCCCACAAAATATTGGCGAATATAACCTGTTTTTTAATTATATTATTATTGCATTTTTGAATTGTACTAAGAATTCTATTTTATATGGCACACTACATGTCTAAATTCAATTGTTTCTAAAATATGAAAACCTAAAAATTTACGTTAATCCCTCTTTGATAGGCTTCACCGCCCAAATGGTGTATCTTAAGAACTACATTTCTATCTTTATGTTTTATTTTCTAGCCAAAAATACCAACTTTTTTAGCCGACCGGCTTTGTGCTCTATTTACTTCCTCATGCGATATGGACATCATGTCCACTCTTGTTGTTCAAATTACTATTTTACATGTTTTAAGTTCCTTATAAGACATTAAGAACTTTTTTCATGTTTTCATATGTAGAATTTTTCCTTGAAATATACGATCGAATTTTCGGATACCCTGTATAGTTTTGTGGAAAATATGCGTATACAATAGAAACATCTGTTGTTGTTAGTGCCCAAAGCCAATTTTAAATTTTAATGCTTATTTTTCTCTAGCAATAAAATGATTTTATAACTGCATTTGCAAATTTTCCAGTGGCATCATCATGATCATCATCATCAAGAAGCTAAATTTAACTTTTTGCAATAAAACTACATATTTTATTGAGCTCTGTTGCGAGCTTAAATTTCTTGCGTAGACTAAGGAATGCCAGCCAATCTATAAAACTTTATATTAATGTTTTTTTGTGCAATCATTGACCTATTATTCTAATAAAGCATAAAATCGATTTTATAAGTTTGTTGGGTTGCATAAAGATTTTCAACCAAAATTAACTTTCAAGCCGAATCTTAAAGGCCTTTTTACATTGGGTGCAATTGCAAGAAAAAATTTCCTGAAAGCATGCGCTTTGTGGGCGTTTTAAACAGCTGATGCAGGTTTTAAATTGGAATCAGCTGATTAAAACGTCATCGAAGCGCATGCTTTCAGGCCATTTTTCTTGCAATTGCACCCAATGTAAAAAGGCCTTAAGCGTTCTTACCTCTGTCACCGTTCCTTTAAATGCCTTCTTGTTATCAACACCAATACTTTTGTAAAGTTAATTAATTAACCAGAAGTTTGATTTTTTTAAAAATATTTTCCAATTGTTTCAAACAACTTTCAACAGACGTTGCTTTTCAATAACGTCAAATGCGATTACGGTTGGGAGAACCTATAGGAAACTATTTTACAGTTTTCAAGTATTTCCCAGTTTTGAAATGGAATCTTTACTGACTTGATGGCAGAACGGTATCCTTCACCGCTAGAGGGCGTTATCGCTCGTGACCGAAGCTAGCCCTCATTACAGTTTTTTACACAAAAATACGATTCACTTTATTTGGTCCAACCCACCATAAAATCCCTGAGAAAAAAACATTTCAACTTTGTTTATCTTGTAATAGACTTTAAATTTAGGGCTTTCTTTGGAAGAAAATAATTCCTAAACTTGGTCTAGTGTCATGCTATGATGAACTGATTAAACGGGAAGTTGTCTTGTTTGAGAATTAAACACTAAAATAGAAATGTGAAAATCGTTTTTTTTTCTAAGATGCATGAATTGAAATCCATACGACCTGTAAAAGTTTTAAATGTCTATATCTCAAAAACCTCTTTGGTTTTGTTTTCAAAGATAAAACATGCGCCATATGAATTAGATTTTTCTATGACCCAACTTACAAACTTTATACTAAATATTTAAAAGACAGGTAGGTATTTAAATTTGGTTATAACGTATAACTTGTCAGAAAGATGACAAAAAACAGTTGAAAAATTTATTTTATTGGAAAATCCAAGGACCACTCTAAAAGCCAAGTTTCACTGTACACTGTAACATATTTGTCAATTTTGCCCATTTCTTATACTTGTTTATAGAAAATCCCTTTGAAAACATCAAGTTTATGCAGGGTGACGATTTTAAATGGAACGCTGCTTATACGCACTGAGGATAAGATTGGGAATAAGATTTCTCTAGAATCCAAAAATACGTTCTCAACATTTTTTATGGGCTTCGCTTTTATTATGTTAAAAAAATTGGCACCCCAAGGGGGGGGGGGGGGGGCAGCCCTAACCAACTTTTTTTTCAAATTAGACGATACCACTTGTGGCACATTTTTGGAAAGCTTATTGAAAAAGGAATGTGTCCATATTATTTCTTACATATGTCAGAAATTTATTAAAAACTAATTTTTAACGAATAATTCAATACAAATAACTTTAGCCCTGTAATGCCACTTTTTAGCGTAACAATTGTTGAAAATGCGCCCCATGAACGTAATGGGCATAGAACCAACCAATAGTATAACTCTTTCCTTATACTCTCTCTAAAACTTCTGGAGTGATTAAACTTATGTCTGCTCGAATCCTTGCCTTTAACTTTTGCAGATTTCTAGGTCTGGTGACAGACCCAGTTTTTTAAATCGCCCCATAAGTAAAAATCTAAGGGTGTAATATCCGGGGATCTGGGCGGTCACGTTATAAATCTTTGCCGTCCTATCCACCTATTTGACAATGTCATATTTAAGAATTTTCTTACGATTCTTGCAAAGTGGGGAGATCGAGAGGGAGGTTCTCCATTCTGCTGGAAAAAAAATTCTTTGATCTAAATTTTCGTAATTAAGGAATATTCTTTGGAGTTATTGGTATTAAAAAAGTTTGAAAAAAATTTAAATTGCCTTTAAATAAGAATGGACCAGTTATTCTGTCGCCTAATATTCCAGCCCAAACATTTACTTTCCCTTGGCATTGAGAGTGGCATTCAACAATCCAATGAGGATTTTCGTCGGAATAATATCGGCAATTTTGTGGATTAACCTAAAATGAAAATTAATTAATAATAAAAGCAAATAAAGATTTCTCTTTTATTTCGTCAGATCCATCCATAGACGCGTTTGGTTTGGTCATTAGTAGAGCTAGGATCCGACGAAAGAAAGGTATAACTCAAAACTGCTTTAATCAGTAATTGGTGGAACACACCAGCAAGATATTGTACGGAGCGATATCTGTGTCATTGTTAGGCACTTTTGAGCATACCAGCACCTTTAACAAACTTAGAAATAAGTAAAAATGATAAGAGGAAATCACCTGTAATGACATTCTGTCTAAGTCATCCTCCAATAACTCTTGTACCGACTGCATTTTCAATAGTTTTATCCCAGTAGATTTTGTTATCTTTAACACCGTTTTATAATCAATATTGTGGTCACATAAGATATTCAATTTAGTTTCATCTGATACTTTTAGGGGTCGTCTTCGAAGAACATGTCTTACATGGCCCAATTCTCGAAATTGCTTTTCAATTTTGTTGACTGTACTTCGCGACAGAGGCGGCAAATTGGGATGACGTTCATGAAACAACGCAGCAACTTCTTCTTTGTTTTCTATCGACAAACCCGATCATCATTAATATTTCAATTTTTAGCGGTTCAGCTAAATACATTTTTGAAACTTTTAAATCAAATCGTTTAAAATTTTAAACAACCAACTGTATTACCAAGAAAACAAAGTAATTGGTGTACAGATGGGTCTGTCTGTCCCAAATGGGACACATTTTCAACACCTGTTGCGCTAAAAAAAGTGGCATTATAGTTTTAAAGTTATTTTTAATATAATTAATTAATTATTTTTTATTAAATTTCTGACACCTGATTTGACAGATGTAAAAAAATATATGGATAAATTATTTTATCTACTTTCATTTAGTAATATGAGTTTTACAGTTCTGTAAATAGTTTTGTAAGGGCCACGAGTGCTGTAATGAAAAAACTGTTTTTATTAAAATTTTGCTGTTAAATAAAACCACACTTTTAGAAGAATGATTTATTATTAACAATTATAAAATTAATTACCAATTATTAATTAAAATATAACACTTAAGGTTTATTATAAACATTAATAATACACTTTTTACAGTTTACTCAATGTTGATAAAATCTGCTTGTATCTTGATTTTTCTTGACTGAAATCATAGTTCGCAACATTGAGTAGTGAGTCCATAGTGTAGATTTTCTGGGAGCGTTGCTTTACGGAAAAATAACCCAAAAGGATTTTCTCAGACACCTCCTTTATTTTGTTAGCTTTGCACCAATCTTCAAACTTCTGATACTCCAACTCATACCGCGCCTTGGATTTTGTCGGAACTAAACTTGAGATCGCTTCGTTAGCCGCTGCTACTATATCAGAGGGTAATCTTCCATCAGAATCGCTAATTTTGAAAAACGCTTTTTATATTTTTGAATTTGTTTGACAAAGTTTCGACAGTAACCATGCGAAACAGTAACTATGCGAAAGGTAACATAAAAAACTTGATTAGTAAACTTAATAGAGGGTGCATTTTTACAGGTGCATTTTTATTTTAAAAAATGCCTTTTACCAAATATTTTTATTCATAGATGAAAATAGATAAAATTTTGTACAATATTCTTGTTGTAAATTCATATTACTACACTCGATGTTTTATTAAACTCAGCTGACGCCTCGTTTGACAACTTTAACATCTCGTGTTGTAATATGAATCTTTACAGCACTTATATCGTAAATAACTATTGTGGTATCGTCTAATTTGAAAAAGAAGGTTGATGTCCCAATTTTTTTTTCATGACAAAAGCAAGGCCCAAGAAATCTTATTTCCAGAGCCACTTTAAGCAGCGTTCCATTTAAAATCCCTACCCTGTATTTGTCTTTTTCACATTCCGTATTTTGTTTAGAAACAAACAAAAAGCAGTATATTTATTTATAAACATGAACAATGTCGTTTCCTGAAACATAGTCAATTTGATGTATTGTTATGATGCAATGTATTCTTAGTTGTCTGCTTTCGCAATAATAATAATGTTTAACGATAAACAAAATAGCTATAAAATTTATTTTAAACATTAAAAACGACTTGTGAATTTATATTTTAACATTCGCGATTGTATTTTTTTTTAATAATAATCGCATTCTGTAAGTTGCGGCTGGTGTCTACAATCACAAAAATTTGGGGCCTCAGACAGTTATCCAAATACCGGGTGACACAAAAAAGTGTTCTTTCATAATTTTAAATGTAAAGATTTAAAAAGTAGAGGAGTTAATAAGTGTGTAAATTGCCATTTTTCGGCCAATCAAATGTTCGAAGCCACTTCCGGTTTAACCGGAAGTGAAGTCAAAATTTAAATTTTGAATGGAAACCCCCCATTTTTATTCGATGCTTGAAAAATTCTCTTTTTAATGACATATCACACTTTATCATTTGTTTTAAAAATGATCCCCAGATCAATTTTTCTTTGTTTTCTTCTTGTCAATAACTTTGATAAAACAAGGTAAGTAGTAAAGAGTAGGCCATGAAAACGGTGAAATGGTTCATTTTAACCTGCTTTATAATATAAGATTGACTTGTTTAAAAAAATGTGTCCGTTAGGGCATATTATTTAACACCTGTTTAAAAAAAAAACAAAATGGAATTTATCGAATTTTTCAAACAATTTGCTGGGGGTCAATCTGGGAGGTAATATGTCTTGGTATGATCACGTTGCCGCAATTGCCAAGACAGCTGCACAGAAACTTGGTGTACTTTTCCGCACCAAAAGGTTGTACACACCTCATCAACTTTTGACACTCTACAAAGCCCAGATTCGACCATCATTAGAATATTGCTCTCATGTCTGGAGCTCTGCACCCAAGCACACCCTTCGGTTACTGGATTCCATTCAAAGGAGAGCCGTTCGTCTGATCGGCGACCCCGAGCTGACCAAGACCCTCGATAGCCTGGAGCATCGAATACAGGTTGGTGATTTGGCTCTCTTTTACAGATATTTCCATGATGGCAGGTGTTCGACTGACATTGCCCACTTGATTCCACCTAGAGCAATGCAAAACAGAAATACACGGCGAACCACTGCCGCTCATCCATATGTTGTTCAGCTTAGTACTCCTCGAACTTCATTGTTCAAGAATTCTTTCATCTGGAGAACGTCATCTTTGTGGAATGATCTTCCTGAGGTCGTGTTTCCCAATGAATACAATCTTCAACGTTTCAAGACCAACGTTAATCGCTTTCTTCGCACACGCACCGCTCCCAGAGCGCCTTAAAGGATTTTTCCTACAGTGCAGGTGTTTAATCATAAAAAAAAAAAAAAAAAAATTATAATAAAATTATTTATCTCATTTTCTTTCTAACGGTGTATCACAAGTAAATAATTTTTTTTAGGTTCTTTTTCTCCTCTGCCTCTTTTTTACGTAGCTCTTTCTTCTTACTACAGTATAGGTTTTTTAGCTGATTAGCATTCCGATAGTTATTTGAAGGATTTACCGCAATAAAGTCTTCCTCAACGAATTTCCACACTTCTTCCCGTTTTTTTACGGAAGCACGGTCGGTTTTTTTGTCCTCAAGAGGTATCGCATATTTGTCAGCGATTAATCTGAATAGGAATGATGTTTCTGAATATGTAAAATTACAGCACCTCTTTTTCCTCCATTTTAGCAGAAAAAGGAAAATTAGGAAAGAAAGAAAATTTTACGTCAGTTGAAATTTGAAAATGTTTTGAAAGCTAAGGTTAAAAACCCACAACACAAGGTTAGTAACGATAACACAAAGTAGGCGTAGATTGCCGTTCGTTGATGCAGCCATTAACTCTTAAAAAAAAGAAGAGAATAACTGCATCGTTGCCAGCTCAAAATAAGGCTTAGTTAAGTAACCAAAAATTTTCTACGGTGCTTATCCAATTTAATTTAAGCCAGCTTTGAAATTTAAGGGAGCTTAAATTAAGTCCGCTTTATGAAAAAATGGAGAATACGGGCATAAACGTCTTATATTTTTAATCTTTACTGCTAAAATTACGAAAACAATTGGTGTTTACTTTCTTGTGTCACCCGGTATTGTTGATTTTCTAAAATTAAATAAACTTTTATTCCCCTAATAAACATTTCAGTAACTCAATGAAAGTCTATAAAATATATAATTTCAGTTGAATTGTTAACTTCATAAAGTCCAACGTTGTAATAAAACTGCCTAATTCGCGTTATAAAAATTCGATAAATGGGTAAATTTAACCTAATTTGCTAGAATTTAAGCTGAAAATAAGCTTTCATGTGCATTAATCCGTTTTATTTTTAATATAAATTCATCCAATAACAATGAAACCATATGCAAAGCCAGGAAAACGTAAAAAAAGCTATTTTGATAATACATACAATACATTTATTACCTCGAATTCAATTCAATAAAGCAAGCGTGAAACGCTACCAACTAAATGGCTTTTTATTTTCTACCTGATTGTACATATTCTATCTATAACTGCAGTTAAACTATCGTAATTCAATGAATTTAGTGTCGTTATGTCGAAATTATTTTGTCGATTGTATTTGATCTCTAAATTTATAGCCAGTGGTTAATGGTAAAATGGTCGTTAATGTGTAATTTGGTGCTAATTTTATTGTTTTATTATGTAGAAAAACATTAACTAGAATTTGGCCCAAAATAACATTTTATTTCATATTTTATGGGCTACTTCTGGTCTATAGGTTTTGGTTACAAACTATGTAACCGGAACATTGACAGCACATTATTATTTTTTTTCTTGAGTTTTCAGTTGTAAAGAAATTTTTAAAAATTAGTTAATATTTCGGTTTATCTTTAACCCATCATCAGTTCTGTATTGTCAGTGACTTTTATATACATATAATACATTTTGCCTCTTACTTTACCTAATCTATTTCTAGTATACCTAGCATTTGTTTTTGCACAAATTAAAAAAATTCAAGATCAAACCTGATCCTTTTATCGAAGAAAAAAACTAAATAAAAACAGCTACCTAAAAATTTGAAACATGAACTAATGTTACAGAATATATAAATAATATAAACAAAAAATAAGAAATATATTTTTAAATTCATGATTAAAACATTTAAAAAACAACCAAAAATATTATCTGTATATCGGGTGGTGCATTGTGATTGGAAACATAGGAAATACCATGCAAGTTTTAGACTGTCCAAATATTTGCTCCCCTGTTGACTTTAGAGCTGAGTTGTAGGGATACTTTTTTAGGGTCTCTGTGTGGTGAGTGCATAGGCGGAATTTGAACAATTTTGGACGACCTGATCGTAACTTATTTGAATAGGAATAAGTAAAAACATGAAGTCTTTCACTGGAACCCCGGTGGGTTTTAATTTCCAGGTTTCAGTCCATTTGTTCGGACTTGCTCCTCGAACTTCTTCTATAATCTTAAACTAAGATTAATACATTATAATTGATACCTCTAAGTAATCTTATAAGGAAGTTTTAAATAAACAACTTTTCTCTCTTTCTACACCACCTTTCTTACTCTTCCCATGTTTTTTTCGGGATGAGAGTTCTGGACCCATGAGTCTAAATTTTTCTTATATTTTTCTCTCTGCCCAAACGGGCCCCCTCTTGCCACTGTTACCTGTTGCCCATGGTCAGTGTCAAGACTTAACCTCTGATCTTCAAGTATACCAATCTTAAATCACTAACCCATTTCTTAACATTTTATCTTTCATGGCTCTATGAGAGCTCCTTCGATGTTCACTACCATTTAACTTTGTTCCTTTTACTTACAACTATTTTCTCATTGTATCTTATTCCTGATGATGGGTGTTACTACACCCGAAACATGTAGAGTATCTACTAGAATTTAATTTCATTACTTTAATAAACCTGTGGAGAAAGACTTCATGTTTTTACTTATTCCTATAAATTAACTCCACTTTAAGAATGGACTACTTCTTCAAAATTATTTGAATAGGATTGCGGTTGGTTTATCATTGGAATTCAACAGGTGATGCTACTGACACCAGCATTTATTGGACTTGTCAACCTGTGATTTGTCATTGTACCTTTAGTAGGCTTGAAAAACAACTAACAATTTTAGACTTATGCTTAAACTTTAATAATTTCACAAGTGGGCTTGGAAAACAAATAATAATTTTAGATGTAGAATTTTGCGCGGGCACTGTTTAAATGGTATGGATACAGATCTGATCAAGTACTTGTCAAATTAACGTAATACAAACTTACCCTGTATTATCCTTTTTCCATCTAATCCTCTTAGTATTCAAATCAAAAATAGCCCAAGTATAAGACCTGTGGCATCGGCCTATTTATCGATAACGTTGGCAGGCGCCGCAATCTGTTGCCTGCGGACGTGACGGCGGCGTCGGGGAGCAACAGGACCAACGTCGCGACGACCCGCGTTCAACAGTTTGCCTCGCGGCATCACGCAAGCTTTCGTGTTGTTTCAGATTAATAATAGGACTTGTTTTTCAAACAAAATTTATTGTCGTTGATAACAACTATAGCCATCATTTCCTCAAATGCTAATAGTTCACCTAAATTACAGCAATTTGCACGAATAAAGTGTAGAGCGTTCGTGAATCGATTTGATTTAAAATCTGGCGAGCAACAATTTGTTGAAGCAACAAGCATCAAGGACTTTTGAATCAACAAGCAACAAAGGAGGCCAAACACAAATTTCTGAAGCAACAGTTAACCGAGTTTGTTGACATGCTAGTGTGTTATTTAGGGAAATTCTTTTATTTAATTTCTAAATCTATGACGAAGAGAAAACTAAATTAAAGAAAAATAATAAAATTTATTGGTATTTAGAGTAACACACAAAAAAAAATCATTATGTCAACTGCATTAGTTGAGTTTAGATATCTTAATGATATCTGTAGTTAATTGATATGGGTAAAAAACTAGAAAGCCTGTAATAATCTGGTTAGCCATAGCCAACCTTAAGCTTCTAACTAAAGCAACTTGGATCAGCTGTGTGTTTTGAAAAAATAATGGCGGATGAAGGAATATTAATGGCGTTAGGAAATAAAATTAGATTTAATATGTTTATTTTTCAACGGCCATAATAACATCGCAATAAATTTGAATTGTTGCCATTGTATTGGCAGCTAGTTTTACAAGATAATAGTAATACTTGTTTTTCATACATAATTAAAACATGCTATAATACCGAAGTCGTTATGTTTTTACTGTTGCTAACGGTTTACTTAAATGGGGTTTTAAAATCTTCTAGGTGTCATATTTTTTAATTACCTGGCGTTGACAAGTTTACAGTAAATGGCCATCGCCAATGTTATGCAAGACAGTCATAGTACAATTATTACAAATTAATAGCTTAGCTGAAAAAGGGATTTGTAAAAAAACGTAGATGGGCTAATGATACAAAGATTACAAGTTATGATGTTCGAAGGCTCTGACGTCATCTTTTTGGTAAAATTTCTATTCGTTACCACTTTTTTATTCAAGCTATTCAAATGTACTAACAATAATACAGATCGACCGCACAATGCATTTTGGTGAATATTTTTTTGTTATTATCTCAATTACTTAATTTAGTTTTTCTACTCACACATGTATATTTTCTATTTTCTTTACAATCTACTGAATAAGTAAATAAGCTTTTTCAGTTGACCAAACGGATATAATTTCATATTCACTCTTCTTAGAATAGGAAACTGTCAAATTACAGTTTGTATTTAGTACAAAAAGAGGTTTTCAAATATTGATGCTCCATTTCTTTTCGACATGCCGCCTAAGATGTACCTAAAGAAGAAGACATAAATCATCAATGTCAAATTGACAAAACGTTGACATCGGTTTGTTTATCAATAAAAGTTCGTGTAAACTTTAAACTTCGTAGTGGTAGGAAGGGAAACAGTACGATTCATTTAAAAACTAGTTTTAAGACAAAATTTCCAACTACATACAGCAAATTTTTTTTTTAAAAGAACAAACAGCGCGTCCCGGTCGTCTCGGAGCCTCGCCGATTTCAGATCCGTCAAAACGTCATTTTACAGGGACATGTAGAATGTTTAAAAGGCTTAAATTTGTTGGGTCGTAAACAAATATACGCTCTAACGTTTGAGCATTCCTGTGGCGCCGTTCGCAATTTACTTATTCGTGCGATTTGGATATCATATCCACTCTTGTTATACTACACTACTATCACTAGATAGTTCTTTATTTTTACTTTTTCTAATTAGAATTTGCACGATATAGGTAGTCATATGGCATACTCCACAAACCTGGAAGACAATAGCCCAACTTTAATACAACAAGTTTAAAGCATTTATCAATAAAAGTTGTAATCACAAATGAGCTTACGCTTCTACAAGAATCCATGTTTTAAAAACCCGAAAAGCAACAAATTGTTGAAGCAACAAGCGACAAGGACGCTTGAATCAACAAGCAACAAACGACGCCCGGCATAAGTTTCTGAAGCAACAGCTGACCAAGGTTGTTGACACGCTATTTTATTTTTTTGGGGGAAATGAAAAGAGGACTAATTAAGTTAATGGAAGCAAGAAAATAAATTAAGATAAAAATTAATATTTATTAATTGAGTATGTCAGTAAATATGTCTGAATATTTGACTTGTAACCAAAAGTGCGTTTAATATAATGGGTAACATAAAGAGTTTTATATTTTGGTTGTTTGAGGAATGCAAAATGCAACCACTCAATAAATAATAATAATAAAGGGGCCAGTGAGTTTGAGTATAAGCCTTGCTCTTGATAGCTAGAAGCTTGACTAAAAAGTTAAAAATCAGTAACTTTTAGCGAAACTTTAATCTTTTGCGTTTCAACCCTGTACTGTGCTTACTTTTCTGTTTTCAAACCCTTTCGGACGTCTTTTACTGTTTCGGGCATCTGTATATCTCGTAATTCAGACTTCTTTATACCCTTTTTTCTACTTTTAATTTGAAAGGAACTTTGTGTGAAGTATGGTTATGTTTTGTTCAAGCTCCAGGATGCATAGAAATTGTTTAGACTCACTTACTCTTACTTTAAAGAAAATACTAGGTTTGCAGTCTTACAGTACTACTTACGCAGAATACTTTCTTGTTGGCTGTTCATTTTTTGTTTTGAAAAGTATTTCTTTACAAACACAGGCTAACCGCACATAATGGTATTTCAAAGCTGGATTAAGGCCCATCACAGTATTAAGATTTCTTTGTCGATTGCTCTGCTGTAAAAGCAAGCTATAAAGCAGCCGCCATCGTCGTCGAGGCGTGTGATTGAACGAATACCATCAGCAAGGGTATGTCGGTAACGGCTTCTTTATAGTTCACTAAAAGAATAATATTAAGACTGCGAGTGAGTTACTGGCGTTCGACCGTGGCGGCTTTCCGAATTCGATACTTATAGTGGGTATACGTACAATAAAAAAAAGATGTCCAAATTTTAGTAGGTTTAAGAATCAAGGAAGTGTGTAAAATGTCTCATTTTCCAACTCACCCCATTTACGCTGGTAACCAGGCCAGATGAGATCGGATGCCTCGTGGGGTGCGGAAGAAGGTACACACTGCTCAATTGATAAGTCATGCAACGGCGTAAGAAACCAGCCCTTGGGGGGAGTATCGCCATGACTGAGGATCGTGGTTCGGAACCCACGTTAAGCTGTATGTTCCCTCGGGAATGGCCCTGGCAGCGAACAAAGAGGTAAAAGTACTAATTCGAAAGAAGGGCAAGAAACGACAACAATAATATTAATATTTTTTAAAATAATTTTAATTTGTATTATGAGGCATACGTTTGCTGCAATATGACAGGATTTTTACAATTGTTGTTTGTTTTAAATTAATTTTTGATTGATGATATTTTATAAAATATTTTTTTACTATATAGAAAGTTTAGCAGCACATCAGATTGCAAATAAAGTATTTTGTCTTAAACTATTTGCATAAGTATAGTGTCGCTAAGATCGAGCGCGAGGCCTCCTTAAAAGCGGGGCCCTAGGCCGGTGCCTATTGGGAAAATAGGCCCTGATCGCATTTAGATAAAATATCAATGATTTACCGATGATTGATTGACAATTAAATAAACCCATCACCATTGTTAATATTGTTCAATCAGTCATTTAAATTTAATAAATATATTTCAGAGCTAATAATGTATCGTTGTATTATTACGATAAATTTATCATTGTCCTACTAACCTTCTGCGTTCTGCGTTTGCTGTCTTACCAATTAAAATCCAAATATTTGCTTACAAGAAAATTTGACTACCATAAACCATCAAGAATAAGAAGGGTGAACAATTATTTATGTTAAATAAACATTTTAACTTTCTTTTTTATGCAATTTGTCCTTGCTGCTTGACAAGAAACAAACAGTACTAATGTAAATTTTTAATAATAAAGAAAAGGTAAATATAGTTTTAACACGTTAAAAGTAAAAATTTGCATGCACTATAAATACCGGGTCCGCCAACCATGCGGGAACGGAAGATTAAATCATTATCGAGGAACTTATCAAAAATACTAAACCAGCATGAAGTATGGACTTAAAAACGGCATATTTTAAAAATATTTAACATTATACAGGGTGGGTCAAAAAAGTGTGGCTGATTAAACTTGCATTTTTTTAAACGGAACATCCTATATATTATATTGTTTTATAGTTCCCTATAAAATTCCACGTATATTTTCTATAATATAGTTGGCTATGACGGCGTTGAAAAACAATTAAATGCTAAGAAAATCTATGAAGCTGTCACTTACCATTTGAACATTATTAATAATCATGCCTGGGCGTTTAAATTAACAAACGAAGATTATTTAAACTTATTTATTATTTATGGAGAATGTAATAAAGTTATATCAAGAACATGTGACACATTTGCCATTCATAGATTTTCTTAGCATTTGATTGTTTTTCAACGCCGTCATAGCCAACTAAGAGTAACTGAACTTAAAATCTGCAGCAAAATCGCCTTAAAAAAATACTAAATTGGCAATATTTCGAAAATTAGAAATTTTTGAGATATGCAACCTTACACAAACTTACCCTTTTTTTTAATGCTAAATAAGAAATAATTATAAAATTTGGGTGTTTCCGTTTGAAAATCTAGACTTTTTGCAGTTTTTTCAATTTCATTTTTAATCTTATTTTTTAAACACCCTGTATTAATAGTTATCAAAATAATATAAAAAATCTATTAAAGCAGGTCCTTTATAACAAGGAATCCCACTTAAATTATAGCTATTTATGTATCAAGGGCGTTACGGGGACTATAATGCCCTGAAGGTAGAAATAGCCCGAGGGCCTCTGGCCCGAGGGATAGGTTTCTGCCTGATGGGCATTATAGTCCAGTAAAGCCCGTGGTGCATACAATGCTTTATGTTTTACCTAAAAAAGAGTTTTTCAATGACTAATTACATTATTTATTCGCAATATAAAAAATAAGTTGCACCTGTACCTGTATACGTAAGTAGATAATGACTGGTGTTAAGTTTGACTTTGATGTTTCTGTCAGTTAGTCAGTTGGCATTTTTTATTTAACGATTTGCTCAAAATGGAAGAAATTCCACAAAATATAAGAGAAAAGGTCATAAAAGCGACCGAAAATCTTTTGCCAGTTAAATCAAGGCAACAGTATGATCGGGAGTATGGCATATTTGGTATTTGGAAAGATACGAACACAATTCTTCAAATAACCGAAAATGTTTTAATGGCATATTTCCAGGAACTGGTAAGTTATTGATTTTATTTTAATACATATGTTTAACAAACTTTATTATTTTTAGTCGGAAAAATACAGTCCGAACTCTCTCTGGACCAAGTATTCTACCCTAAGGTCTACGTTGATGGTCTATGAAAATATAGACATTTCGCAATACCATCGTCTCATATCTTTTTTAAAAGTTAAGTCGAAAGGATACGTCCCGAAGAAGTCTAAAGTTTTGGAAGGAGAACAAATATTAAAATTTATTAAGAAGGCTCCTGATGATATCTACTTGGTACACAAAGTCATATTGGTAATGGGTGTTTTTGGAGGTTTAAGACGAGATGAGTTGGTCAAAATCATAATGCCCGCTTATAATGCCCTAGGTGTGATAGCAGGTATTATTGCTATCATAACATATTCCGTTTCTAAGGTATTATAGATCAATAATAGATAGGTAAAACATAAAATAAATAAGGCTTCTTTATAGAAAAAATTGATAATTATTCTAAAGCTTGCAAACGTCATTTTTGACATAAAAATTCAAATATGTCAAAAACGTTTAGACATAGGTATAGGACATGGTATACAAAATCTGCCTAGAATCTTGCGTAGAATGCAAAAATGTAATAATATATAGGGTGTCCCATTGAAAATAGGCAAGCTGACACTTACTTCCGGTATAACCGGAAGTGCCACCATTATGAAAATATTTTAGCCCGATTGCCCCCATCAGCATCAGCATACCGTCAAATTTTCAAAATTTTCCTATGTATAGTTTTCTATATATAGATCGATTCGGTTCCCGGTGGGACACCCTGTATAATCAATATAATAATAAATTAAATATTCATCTTAGAACTCCTGTTTTGGTTTAATTAATGTTGATCCCATTGATGTGTTTTGCTCATTTCTCGTCTTTGAATTACGCGTGTAAATATTTCTTTATATTAACAGCGCCGCTAACGCTTACTTATATATAACCAGATGCTATTTTTCAGAATGTCATTAATTTATCTTATTCCGTTGACAGGTAAAATTGATACGCGTGAGAAAGAACACGTGTGTTTAAATCAAAGTAATAAAAAACAATTTGGCTACATTCTGAGCTTTGCACTGTTAAATCTTATAAGTATACCGGATGTGAGAAGAAATCTGGATAATAAATACAAAAAGCCGGACAAGTGCGATTAAGTGGATCCGAACAATATTTATAAACTCTTCTCCAAAGCTACCAGCTCTATGTGAAATTATATCTATACAAGGTGATTCCTACGTTGAAACTTATTTTTTAGCTGTGTATAGAAGGCATTAAAATAAACAACATTTTCAAATACCTATTTTCAAAAAACAGATACAGACGTAAAAAATCTAAGTGCGGGCCTAGTCATCAAAACGTGGCCTGCTATACTTTATGTTGTTTGTCTTATTAGTCATGCAATTTACGGGTCGGTGGTGAGTTATTTGGCAATACGCTGCGGTGTGTTTTTCTGAAGGAAGTTAATTTTAAACTGGTGACATGTGAAAATGGTAAAATTTGAAAACAATGAACTAGTAGATATAGTGCTAATTTACGGTGAGTGTCGTCAAAGTGCGGCTGCTGCTTCGAGATTATACGCAGAATGCTTTCCCTTGCGGGCTTATCCTACACCCAGAAGTTTTCTTAATGTTATTCAACGGGCAAGTTAGGCAGGACCATATTTGATCCATAGCGTAATAAATGAATGTAAGTACCTTATTTTTAAGTTTTTTGAAAAAAGGTATTTAAAAATGTTGTTTATTTTAATGCCTTCTAAACACAGCTAAAAAGGAAGTATCAACATAGGAATCATCCTGTATAATCAATTTTTCTTATATTAAATATCAGTTTCGATATCTTACATACAGTAAAATAACTAGTTTTGTAACAACATAAATAGACTTTTAATTATGATTATTTCCAACATCTGTCAAAGTGATAAAACTCATACGGCGTGTGTAGATTTTTAGTTGACACGTGGATTACTTTTTTATTATTGATTTTCGCACCAAAATTTATATCTAATAAACTGTTTTGGCTTCTTTAAAAACACAGAATAATGTAGCTTAAGTTAACTATGCCTACCCAGGATGTTTTATAATTGACTATGATTTAAAAGTTAGAAAAATTGAATAAAATATATCAAAAGATCTGTTATCACATCCTATTATTTATTTTAAAGTTTTTAATTATATTTTTATTAAATTTAACACAATTTATTTACAACACTTATACAGGGTGTCCTAGATAAGGATACAGGGATCTCGTAAACCATAGAAGATACAGAGATGGTTAAATTAGAAGAAAGTTGCGCCCTATTTAATTGTGCAATGTTATGTTGTCAAATTTAAAAAACTCCGAATGTTTCCGAAGATATTTGAGGAAAGCCGAATTTTCGCGATTTTGTCGTTATTTTTTATATTTATGTTAAAATAAAGTTTACATACTCGGTACCATTTTTTCTCCTCTAAAAGTTGTCGCAATTAGATTTTTAATCTGACGTTTCGTTTTTTCAAAACCATCATCAACTTTGCTTTTTTTAGTTTAGTATTTTTAAATGACTATTCTTCTTTATAATTCAATGATGTATTACACCTATTATTAATAACACGTTTTGGACCTAAAAACCCATCATTAATAAGAATAAGTGCAAATTTATCTTATTGGAAACTATTTTATTTTCAATCTCCGTAACCTAATCTAATTTTCATCTGTCTCAACTGTATAGTAGGCTGTAACAGGCCCTTGTTTTATTATTATAATTAAAATTAATTAAGAGTGCCAAATGACACATTAGGTTAATGAAATCATTTAGTACAAATTAACTTTTATTTAATTTCTTCTTTTTCTTCTAAATATTATGTTTTTGGGAAGTTGTGTAAGTTTTTTTAATAACAATTATGGAACATTATTTATGAGAAGAAAAATGATTTGTTGTCCACGTCCATAGTCAAATTATTTCTAGTTAGCTTTAAAAACAAAAGAAAGTTGATAGAATGAATTTGCAGTTATTCTTATAGATGATGGATTTTTAAGTCCGAAACGTATTATTATTACTAGGTATGATACGTCGTTGAATTATAAAGAAGGAGGGTAATTCAAAAGCATTAAAATAACATTTTCCGACTATTTGAAAAAGAAAAGTTGATGATGGCTTTGAAAAAACAAAATGTCGGATTTTATTATACGGATTTAAGTAAACAAACGAGGGGAAAAAGTGATAATGAGAATGTAAACTTTATTTGAACATATCTCTTCAAATAAAGTCCGAAGAAATAAAAACGAAATCGCGAAAATTCGGTTTTGTCCAAATTACTTCGTAGTTTTTTAAGGTTGAAAACACCATGTTGCAGAATCTAGTAAGGCGCAACTTTTTTCTAATTTAACCATCTCTGTATCTTATATGATTTACGAGATTGCTGTAGAGTGCATCCTTATCTGGGACACGCTGTATACAACTAATTAACAGGACGATGGGCGTCGTTTATTTTTTATATACTAAACGCGTGGCAATAAAGATAAATGTATATTATTACGCAAATAAAATGCAATTCCTTCATGGTTTACTCGTTTAAAAATAAACTATAAAACCAAATTTAAACAGTTTTATGGCATTTCGTCAAGCAGAAAATATATCTATCTGTTGTCAGTTTTTAAAGTATTTCTTTTTAGAAGCGTAAAAGAATGGAAAATATTTTTTTGATGTCAGAGTTATATAAAAATTAATTTTTTAAGGTTGGAATGTCTCTTTAAAGAGACTCCTTTTCTGTAATTGAAAAAGTGATAGCTACCAAATTGAAGAAAAATTAATGGTCGTGCAATACTTTTTGTAAAAATAAAAATCCATATTTCTTAAAAAATACTTTTTCTACGAGTGAGAAAAATATGTTTTTCTGCACCGAGTTTAGTGTTGACTTTTACCGCACCGTGCTACAAAATTTTTACCACAAACACCTGAACGTAATACGAATTGATGATACTATGATACTGTAGAGTTTTAAACTACAATCATTTCTTAGCTTTTATATCAATAAATATTCCTTTAGAAAATGACTGTTAGCAGTTTTAAACAGTTTTTTATGCCTTTGAACCATCTCTCTTCATAAACTGGTTGTTTTTAAATTAGGGGTTTGGAAAGAAAGCCCTGGTTGTTTTTGTTGTGTTAAGCTTGAATCGTAAATGAGGTCTATAACTATCTAGATATTTTCAAAGGTACATTTTGTGAGAGTCTTGAATTTTTGTGGTAGGTTTAATTCTTGTTGATCTCTACACAACCAAGTATTTACTTATCATTCCATCCTATTAGGTTGTGTCTACAACTCCACCAGTAACACCCATGCCTGTATCGCTTATTATAGAAAAGTTACTTTTAAAAATATTTTCTGCAATTTTTTTCCTTTATTTCGGGTTTTTAATATAATAATATATTTGACATCGCCTTTACTTACCATTGCATATCTAAATATCATGATTTAAGCTTTCTTGTCGTTGATTTGTGGGGGCCAATAAAATTTTAGTCTGTTTAAACCTAGCTATCTGGCTACAATTCTAAAGTAAAAATGTGTTGAATAATGGGATACACTAAACTCTTAACGGTGATCTACTTTATCGAGTACATACGTCAAAATAATTTATTCCCCCCAACTAGTAGCCCTAAGGGCACATCAAAGAATTATACCTTATTTTTTTAAAAAGTTATGCATTTTTGAGGGTTAAGTTTTCAAAGTAAAATTTTCACGGGAAACTCTTAAGGGTGATCTACTTTATCGAGTACATACGTCAAAATAATTTATTCCCCCCAACTAGTAGCCCTAAGGGCACATCAAAGAATTATACCTTATTGTGCCTTATGTGCCCTTAGGGCTACTAGTTGGGGGGAATAAATTATTTTGACGTATGTACTCGATAAAATAGCTCACTCTTAAGAGTTTCCCGTGAAAATTTTACTTTGAAAACCTAACCCTCAAAAATGCATAACTTTTAAAAAAAATAAGGTATAATTCTTTGATGTGCCCTTAGGGCTACTAGTTGGGGGGAATAAATTATTTTGACGTATGTACTCGATAAAGTAGATCACCCTTAAGAGTTTCCCGTGAAAATTTTACTTCTAAAACTTAAATCTAAAAAAATAGCCCATTTAAAACGCTACGGGTGTTACCGTCGCGATACGTTAAATAGGTCGTGCGAAAACATGAGCTGAGCGGTAGGCAAAGCTAACTTCACGCACATGAAACAAAATCAAACTTATAAAAACTGAGCCGCAGGGGAAAAGTTTAGAAAGAATTTTAATTAAATCAGGTAAAATGGGATTAAAATCTAAAGCTGCCGTAGAAAATATTGGCAACGCAACGGTATTTTTTGACAAGCAAGGGGGTAAGTCCCCATTCCTTCGGATGGCCATAGGTCCATGTGTTGTGGAGTCAATAAAAGAGTGGATTTTGGAGGTACATTTAAAGAAGATTACATAATAAGTATTGAAATGCCGCATTTAGCCAGCACTCGATTATTTATTCGATTTTTCCCAACTATGTGCAGCAGTCAGCCCAACTTATTTAATCGTTTTCTTAATTACCATGCGTAGGGGAAAATAATTTGCAAGAGCGAGCGGCCTGCTTATGGCGTAGTTAATTACCATAAATTTTAAACTTAGTAATTTAATCTAATGTTTGAATATTTTATATTTAAAACAATCTACCTACCTGCTGCAGAAATTCCGAGGATTAAAAGATGATTATATTTTCCGTTCCCTTTTCCACATCCTGGGGATTAACTAGGTCTGTTGGAAAGTAAATATTTGAGTGCCGTCAAATAGTATAAGTAGCATTGCGGTAAGTATGTATTATTTATGCTGTTTCTACTATGCCTCACATATATCTTTTTGTGCGATTTTACAATTTACGTACGATTGCATGAGCACTTACATTACATTTATTAATAGAAAATAAAACCAGAAAGAAACTTACCTAATTTGGATGTGGGGAATGGTATAACTTTACTGTATTTTAGTCTAATTGCACTACACTGTAATATTACAGTAAATGTCTGTTTATTAAAATGCATATTTTTAATGAGCCATTTATGTTGTATGCATAATTGCATATACTTGGTGACATAACTACCCACTTAATTTTCTCTGCAATTTTAGCTTTAAAGGTTTAAAAATGTAAGACTTTAATAAGTGTATAAATTGCCATTTTTCGACCAATTCAAACCTTCGATACCACTTCCGGTTTAACAGGAAGTGAAGTCAACTTTTAAATTTTTAAATGAAGGCTCCTTGTTTTTATTCTATGCTTGAATTCTACACAAAATTATCTTTTCAATGACATATCACACTTTATAATTTGCGTTCAAAATGGCCGCCTAGATTAATTTTCCTTTGTTTCTAAAATGTTCATAGTTTTAATAAAACAAGGTAAGTACTAAAGAGTAGGCGATGGAAACGTTAAAATGGCGCATTTTAACCTACTTAATAGTATAAAATTGACTTGCTTGAGAAAAATGTATCCGTTAGGGCTATTTTATTTAAGTTTCTGTGCAGTTTATTATAATAATATTGTTCATTTAATTTTATTTCTAACAGTGTATCACAAGTTAAAATTATCCATTAGATAAAAGTAATAGAACTTAATACGAAATATCATAAATGTAACTCTAGACTTAAATAAGCTATAAAATGTTTAATCTAGTATACCGTTGAAAACAAAAATATTATTTCTGAATTTATTTGACCAAAATGTTGGTATTAGGTACATAATAATTACGAAGATTAAAATGAATGAATAGTTGATGAGCAACTGTGCAAAACGCATTAAATCCATAATATGTTGTTTTGAATAAATTTAAAAAACTAGCAAAGTAAGTTAGAAGAAAAACTAAGATTTTCATGTGGCGCAGAATGATTTATGTAATAGGATTAAAGGAATATTTCCTTTTTTAATCTAAATTTTCGATTTTCATGACAATATGGTATATTTTTTAGTGGATTTACTGCATTTTGTTTAACCAGAATGTGGATTTATGCCATTTTGCTAGGTTAGTATGGATTTATTCCTTTTTGCTTACTTATTGTTTGGATATATTGCGTTTTGCTTGAAGTAATTAAGTTTACATTATTTTATAAGGCCAATAAAATTTAAAACTTCAGTGAAATAATTATTAATTATATATATATATAAGATTGTGTGGACAATAAAAATCACTACTTGTTATTTTTCAACAATTTAATCAGTTTCCTGACATATGTTTCGATCTTCTCAGGTACTCCTTCGATAATGACATGAGAAGGTCGAAACACGTGTCAGGAAACTGATTAAATGGTTGAAACATAACAAGTAGTGATTTTTATTTTCCACACAATGGAAATTCCGTTTCACCAAGAATGTAGCCCAACTCAAATAAGTTATATATTATAGGATTATTGAAATAAAAGAATGCAAATGCTTTAAACAAAAAGAATATTCTTTTTTTGGATTTATTTTATTTTACTTAAATTCGAATTGGATTTATTGCACTTTGCTTAAACGTGTATTGGAATTAATCCGTTTTGCTTAGCTGAGTGTTTTTAATATGGCTATTTCTAATTGATTTATCGCGCCTTGATCAAACTGGGTTGTTCTAATGATAGCTTGACTAAAAAGCACTACATTTTTATATTTACCTTGAAAATTATAAAAAATGGATTTAATGCGATTTGCACAGTTGCTGCTCAGTTTTCCACGGCATACTTGACATAACTTTTCATGAGTCTAGAAATTACATTTATGATATTTTTGTTGATTTCTACTATTACCTAATAAATAATTATTAACTTGTGATATATCGTTAGAAAGGAAATTAAATGAAGAATTCTATAATAAAACAATGATGGGTTGTTGCTATTTCATCTCTGACGAAACATCCATCTCCTCCCCCTTATTAAAACCTTAAAAATATATTTAACAAAATTAGTTTTCTTCTTCTCAATAATCCTATAACAACCTGAGATCAATTACCATAGACAAAGTATTCTAGCTTATTTCATTTATAAATCAGCTATTGTTGTACGAACACGGTTAAAGTCACATCACAATCACATTTGCGATGCAAGTAAGTCTCCCACCCTTAAAAGGGGTGATCAATCGGGACATGCGGGGAAGCGGATGACATTAAGAGGATACTACTTCTACAGCGCTTCGGTCACAGTTTGTCAAGTCACGAACGTGGCCGATTTTATTCTCATCTGTGAATTGTTATTTCCGACCTTAACTGTCTTAATTTCTTGCACACTTAAAACGGACGTGAGTTATATCACAACCTATCCAAGGAATATGCAGATTCATCCTAATATTATCTTAATGCTAGCTAAGCATCTTGTTCACTTTTTATACTTTGTAATGTTGTTTTACAATCAGTTTAGAGTCAAAGCTGAACAGAGTAACCGCTCTTACTCTACGAGCTGTAAGATAACAAATCAATCTTGTATTCTTGATCAATAAAATTGTTTTTTAAAAAAGGACTTCCAAGTATCAATCGTATAACTCGTGCAATTTTATTTCAATATACAGTATATTTAATAAAAAACACTTCAAATAATGTTACAAAATAGACTTTCTTAATGAACTGGTGATGAATGATGATGAATCATATCACAAATATAATAGATGCGACGTTGTCGCGTTGATAAACTTGGAAAATTATAGTTTTGTTTGTTATAAGGATGACATTTTACTTTCAAAATATTAACATGTAGTTTGTTAAAAATAAAATAAGGTGTTGCATAATTATTTATTATTTTTACAGGCGAATATTTGTTCTAATTTTCGGCAATGCTGTTTTGCTATCACATTCTTATATACAGTGCGTACATTTTTATCTTGTGAACATCGGATGTCCTTAAGGGGAAACATAAATATAGACTGCACAATTCTCTCGTTTTCCGACAGACGACAGCAGTAATTTGTCATTAATCAGCTGATATCGGGACCTCATAAATTCCCCAAATTTTTAGTGAGCCGTAATCAGCCCACACGTCCCGTTGTGAATTGTGTTATGGAAAGTAAACATACCATAATTCACGTGTCTTTGACTCCATCTGGCGAGAGTACTCAAAAAATCTACCATAGCTTTGTCTATGGTAATTGGGTCTAAGATAACAGACATATTTTAACATCACATTTTTGAGAAAAATTTCCTTACCACATTTTATCCTTTTCTTTACCTGTCGGTTTTAAATTTCTTAGGTTACCATATTGACATTACCACAATCAAAATAATCATGACATACAGGTAAGATTGATAACCTCCTTTTGATTGAGTGGGAATAATCAAAGCCCTTCGACTACCAATTTGAATAGTGTATACCGGGTCGTCTGAAAAAGTGTTACAAATCGAACACTAATAAAACTAGTTATAAACATTAGGCTACATAGATTGAACTTTCACACGGTAATTAAAGGCAGCAGTTACGAAGCGTTTGCTCATAAAGGAAATAATTTAAATTGGGGGACTTTTGATCCGACCGTTATTAAACACACATGGAGGCAATTCGACTGTTATCGTAGCTGTTATCAATTTAATTTGCTACCAATTAGAGTGCAATTGATTTCGCAAACAACGCCCCTTCATAGCCGATTGAATTTTCGGCAGAGTTATTTCATTATGATAATATCCAATTTGTAACCATCAGTTTTCATTCAAAGGAACAAATGGACTGGAATAATCAAGTTTTGTAATTTCTCTTGCATCTGCACATTCCATTTCGTATTTATTTAAACTATTGTTACAAGGAATAGACAAGACATGCAGGAATGGACTCTGGACTATATTAGTTCCATTTTGTTTTTCTTTCCGAGGGTCCGTCTGTGCGCCGGATACACTTAGGCCAGGTTTGGCTCATTGTGCTCACACTGTTTGGTTGTTACACTCACACCGTGATCCCAGTTCCTTGCACTAGTTTGTGTAGGTCCACTGGGGCAAGGGTAAGGATGTTCTCTCGTTCTGGTTTTGGCTTTTGATCTAGTAGTGACTCGAGCATTCTGTGCAGATGGTTATTGACAGCCATGTGTCCCATTTTAAGCAGCTGTTTCGTAAGTCTAAAAAAAATTAAAAATTAAGGTATGATTGTAAAAAAAATTATTTCTGCCAATGTCATGTATGTCACAGTCAAACTTGCTGATTAGTTAATTATCATTAAAATTCTTTGTGCAACCTGACATTAGACGTGTTAACGAGTGCAAGAACGTAGTGATAGTCATCGACTCTCAGCTTCGATTTAGCAGTCAAATCTCCTATTAAATTCATTTTAGAAATTGCGACTTCCTTATATACACCGCGATATTTCTAATACTAAACTGAAACTTACGTTAGCTGACTCTCTTGTGTTTTTTAGCTTAAGAATAAGATTATCGATTGGTTTAGTTTAAACAAAAATTCAAATGTTATAAATAAATGGGGTGGTTGTATGAGTATCCATATTGGATACCGCCACAAGTCATTTATTACTACGTTTTCATGGGGACTGAGTTCGATTTGAATATTTTTTAGCCTATTACATTCCAAGGCGTTTTCATTGCAGTTTTCAAATCGAATTGAAATCGATTTCAATTCGGATTTGAATTTTCGACATTTGTCTGCTGTCATGCGTCAAACCTGTGGTTATAACCTTTCTTTTCGCGTACTTCTTTATGTTTTCGCTTTTAGATTTCTTTATTTACTAGTTTCTATTGCTTTTTTGGTCGGTCATTATTAAAACGTTTATAAAAGAACCGCCAAAACCAAACATAACATAAGAACTATTTGTAGGTTATGAGAATCATATTCCGTTCCGGTCTTGCACCGTTTTCATGATTAAAAATTTCGGTACGATCCCGATACGATCCCAAAAATTGACGAATCGACCTTGAACTGAAAACGAACTCAATACGGTAAAAATACCTGTTTTTATGTGTTCAATTCGGATTCAAATCGAACTGAATCCTCATGAAAACCTAGTAATTATGTATATTATTTCATTTCATTTTATTTGAGATAATAACGGAGTGAAGCCGTATCGGCGCTTCAACTACTAGCGATCAGAAATACTGTCGACTAATCAAGTGTCAAGTCAAGTCAGTTGTTAATAACATTTGCGTTTTTTAATAAACTTGAATCGAACTTTGATTGCTTACATAGCTTTTTAAGCTTTATAAGAATATACAAATTAACAAAAAACAATATTCATAAATTATTAGAGAAAAAGTTACTTGACCTACTGTTGCATTCAAATGTAATTAATTATTTTAAAGATATACTTTCATTTGGGTATCTTAATGCTCGTATCATGTTTTTGGTTCATTTTCACTGTCAAAATAAAACATAATTAATTTAAAAATCCTTTATTATAGTAAAATCAATAAAAATTTGATTTGGGTTTGATAAGAAATTGGCAACTAATTTTCATTATTTTAATTTTGATATTCCAGCCACTGTACTATACTTAGATTCCTTTGAAGGTCATCCTTAATTTCGAAAACTAGAAACTGTATATCAAATTAATGGCTTTGAAACTAATGATTTCTTATTTTTCAATTTGGTGAATTTTATATAATTATATTATAATTTTTCCAAATTTAGCAAAAAGCTAAGATTAATGTCGGGTTGCACAAAGAGTTTTAATAATAATTAACTAACCAGCAAATTTGACTGTGACACACATGACATTGATAGAAATAAATTTTCTCACAATCATAGTGCTCCGGTTACCTTAAGTTTAAATTTACTAATCAGATACTTTTCATTGTAAGTCAATAATGCAAGCCAGTATCATTTATGTCACAGTCAAACTTGCTTATTAGTTAATTACTTTTGTGCAACCCAACATTAGGCTTCAAACATCAACACAACCAAAAAACTTACCCCAATTTATTTAAAAAACAAGTGAAGGCGTCGCGTCGTTTTCTTTTTCTCGCTCATTATATATTTTATCAAGATATATTTTGCAGCTGAGTAGTAATTTAAAGGGAACAGTAAGATATATATATATATTATTTTCCACTACTTAAAAAATATTTATCGTAAAAATAGCTACTATTAAAATTACTTTAAATAAATCTCTACCAATATTACCTGTAATTAGGCTATATTTTTATGAAATACGACACATATGTTTACTGTAGCATTGAAATTTAATTAATAGGAACATAGGCGGGTTTTTCATAGAATAATAATAAAAATAATCTTGTGTAATTAATTTGAAAATTTGAGAAAAGAATAATCATGAATACTGGGGTATCATACACTGATAGGTAGTGTTAAAAATAATATATGAGTATCATACATTAGTATGTGATGCTGTCTTATACTAATACCATAACTATAACCATTACTGACTAATACAGATTTGACATCGTTTACTTACTCGTTATGTACCTGAATATCAATATTTGATTAGCCAGTAACTATTAATATACTAGTTACATTAATGCCATCTTAAATATAATTTATTGAGCCCCTTCATCGGCAAATGCGACAAATAATTGCAATTTGTTCTGGTTATCAGCTGTTTTAGTAACGCTCTGAGGCGAACCTATAATCAAACTAAAATGTTTCAAAATGGTAATTTATTGCTTTCAATTATTATTGCCTTAAAACATTAGAAAGTGGGGGTTTTCTCCCTGTATCGACTGCCTCATTCGTTACGTTTACTTTTGTTGCTTCGCCAGATTAACTTCAATTACCTGCCTGAATGATCCACGTATTGAATTTCGCTTCAGCATGATGTCGGCTTATTAACTGTCTAATCTGATTTGCTCTTCTATAAACTTGAAAAGCGTTGCGAACGAGGATTGGGGCTTTATAGTTTTCATTTAACGTGGCTTGCTTACTTACTGACTACGTATACGTAGGGTCCTTTATCTACCGATATTGTTGAGAAATAGGGGTTCTGAAAGGAAAGGTAATGTGTCAATGGTATTTTCGCGTTAAATTGTTCGGAAAATAAGCTTCTGGGGGATTTTGAGTCTTATTTAAGGACAATGTAGCGTAAGTCTAATTCGATAGGGAACTGTTGGATATTCGTTCTCAATGGCTAATACCGATCAGTGCATTTTTGAGGTTTCTTTTACTAATTAGATTCATATACCTACCGCCTTATTATCAGGGTCGTAGCGTAGAATCAGAGTCTCAGGTTGAATATTTATAATATACTGTTGAGTAACATATTTACTTTGGTGGAAAAATATTACAAATAGATAGAAATAAGAAACTTTAAGTCTTCTTTTACTATTATAATCAGAATTTTTTTTTATTATAAAGGGGTATGTTGTTTGCATATTATTTGTAAATTGAATAATGTTTGCCGGCGTGCAGAAAAGATTAAAATTAAACAAGTTTTATTCCTCCTCTGGGAATTAAATGCAGAACCTCTCGATTAAGCTTCAAGTGTGCTGCCAATTGCGATACGGGACACCTGATATTTTCTCACCAACACACTCATATAACTTATTCAATTTTAATTTTATGAGTTCCCTTTATTTATTTATTTGTTAATAGAGGGAGATGGTATGTTCTGCACCAATTTGCGGAGGTCCCTTCCCCGGCAGTGCGCAGGCGCTAGCTAAACAGCCTTGTTTAAAAACAGCTAAACCGCTAGCGGTCCGGGTCCTGCGCAGAAGGGACCTCCGCAAATTGGCGCAGAACATACCATCTCCCTCTACTTTTATTTATTTATTTAAGTACATGCCTTACAGGTTATTACATACTCAACTACAAGGCAGTACAAAACATGTATACAAGCCCTGTAATGTATGACAATTAAATATTTCAAATTTAACACTAATTTAACACTAATAAAAAATTAAAGAAATTAGGAAAAATCGGCAAGTTTTAAGGTACAATTACTGACCACACTAAGATATTTACAAAATAAAATAATAACTATCAAACAATTACCGAAAAATTATGCCAGAGGTTTTCAATGCCTAGGAATTCGACCCAACTCCGATAATGACGAGTTAAAAAAGTCGATATGAATATTTTTATTATACAACTCACACATTGCATAAAGCGGAAAGAATCTTAAAATGTTTGTACGAGAAGTGTCCAAATAAAAGCAGTTATTATAACGACTATTTAGGCGAGGTACACCGAAATTAATTCTGGATAGGATATTTGGGCAGTCAATAAGATTATTTAATAGTTTTAACACCTTCCCTGGTCTATAAATTGCAGGAGATTCCAAACTGTTACAACTAACTTGAATTGAATAAGTTATATGACCAAAGTTGATGAGAAAATATCAGGTCCTCCGTAGCGCAATTGGCAAGGCACTTGAGGCCTACTCGATATGTTCGGGGTTAGATTCTCAGCCGAGGCATACAACCTTTTTAATTGAATTTAAATGAAAAAAATCTTTAATTATCGTGTCCAATAATGCTGCTTTAGAAATATCTTATATGATTTTTAATGTAATTTCCGTTTGTTTGGAAATTACATTTATTGAAACCACGACCTCTCGTGACGTCAGACTTAGGCTCTATCATGCATATGCCACTCTCTGTATATTATATTACAATATTAATATTTACAGGCATCTGTAGGTTTAACGTTGAAACTTTTAAGAACCCTTTAATGCACGTTTATATGAACACTAAAAACAAACCACTGAATTTCATTTTAACTGCCTTTAAACTATCATCCCCAAGTACTAGTTTAAAATTTTATATCATTCAAAAAGCTATAATAGAGGTCTTTATGAAGAACTTGGTTAGATTTTAAATATAAATACGAGGCAACCTTTGAGTATCGTAAACTCAATTTATTAAATGAAAGATGTTTATAGATATCTTACTGAAACTAATTAACACGCCGCGACGGAATGGTTATACAACTTTTATAAACTCAAAGATCAAGTTAATGTCAACAGAACCCTATAAAACTTTATTGCAAACTTAAACGCGGCAGTAAACAGCTACACAAAGATACTGACGAAAAAGTTTTCGGAACGATATTAAACGGACCTTTATCTCTCGTTTTATATGCTGTTCTACAAATAAAAAGGGCTCTTAATTATTATGATAAATAAAAAAAATAGTAATTTGGACGCATTTATATATTTATATACAAATATCCCTACAGTTTCCACCATCCTCGGATGGTTTTAGTTTAAATGGTCTGCAGCGAAGCGTGACTTAAAAACGTCCTACCAAAAAGACGTAATATAATAGTTTGTACAACAAGAGTGGATATGATGTCCATATCATATATAAATATATATATTATTTTGAAGAAGTAGTCCATACTTGAAGTAAAGTGGCAAGTTAAATTGGGAGAAATTATGCTATAAGTCAACCTTCACTAGGATATATTTCAAGGAAAAATATTTATTCTACATGTTTCGAACGTATAAACGTTCATCTTCAGGAGAAGTATAGTTTATGTTGAAATAGATATTAGGAAATTGTCAATGACATCCTCATAGAGCTTTTGAGGAAATTAATTAATTAAAGAAAAGTTTTTAAGAACTTTCATAGAAGTAGGAGAGAAAAAGATACTACCAAGTTATATAGATAAAGTTAAGAGAATGGTCGATAATTTTCAAAAATTCCAAGTGACGAGATGAGAAATGTTAGGTGAAAATGATACTGAAAAATGAAAACAACTTTAGTGGTGAAGCATATTATTGAAGAAAAATTTTTGTTGAACGGTGTAAGATAAAAAAATTACATTGCGAGACGTCTCGCATTTAATTCTTTAAAAATATACAGAACGTTCAATTTAAAATAATGAAGTTAGTATTTTTTTGACAAACTATTTACAATTACAAAAACGATTTCGTCCTTTTAACTATATGATTATGGACGTTTTCAAAAAATTATATGTATTATTTTGTGAAATATTTGCAATTTTCCAAGCTTTCTTGGCACTTTGTACAAAGGCAACAAAATTCTTGGTAACAATAATTCATGTTATAACAAGAAATATATATCTAGCTTAAAGTAGTTACTTAAACCTCAAGCGAATGAAATAAAATTTCCTTGCTTCTCCATTTACTCCTTATCTCTTGTTTGGACAGTTACATAGCTTTACTGGCGCACAATATTTGTTCTGCTAAATAATTCACCTGCTAAATTACCGGTATACATCCGCTTTACGAATACTTTACGAGCTGCAAACCAACCGGTGACACCGCAGTTAAGTCTGCTGAATGCAATAACAAACGTTTTGATTACCGTTGCTTAATCCCCACCAAATGAGGCTAAGCCACTCGCAACCCTTTTGAAATAAACATACTCATTAACCGTAGTTGCTAATTTATAAGCTGAAAACAGGACCGACTGTTTCACTCGCTAAGCAGAGCAAATCCGTAATTGTTTGCCATGTTGTTAATGTTTGCCCAAAATCTAACTGAATATATATACCATATTTATTTAATTTTTAGGAAAAGCAACCTTGGGTAATGGATTATACCAAAAATACACTCTACTGTTTCAACCATTGGTTTCATTTCGGTATGCTTAGTCCTTTTTTTAAAAAAAATAATTTTCAAGCGCTTATAATTTTTTTCGGGCCTTCCAGGTCTGTCGGGTTGTTCGGTGGATACGGGTATTCACCTGAAGACGACTGGAGATACTTACCAGTTGCAACATTGTGATTCAAAACAAATAAAGACAATGTAAGTCCAAAACTCTACTGCCCTTCAAAAAAATTAGCTAATATGAGTTTTGAAAGTTGCGAATCCATTAGAATCAAACTATTTAATCAATTCTGTAATAAAGTTTACTGTCTTAGCTAAATAAACTAACCAATTTTAGATGCTAATATGTGCTAATTACTCTTATTAAGGAATTAATCAAGTATATGTAATATTACCATTAGCAGAAATCTTTATTTAAAAAATGTTACCTTTAATATTCTTAAAAAATATTTATTTTACCTTAGTATACTCAAAATTACAATATCTTATTTCTATTTAGGGATCAACAAAGACAATTTTCGTGGGACCATTAAAAATACTTCAAAAATGAAGCTATTAAATGTATAGTTGTGAGATTAGCGTCCTAATTCAAATTCAGGTAGGTAGGTATTTGGGGGTATAGGACAATAAAAAACAATTCCTTCTTAATTAAACAATTGCTGATGTTCGATCTTTATTTTGTCTTTATCAAGGCTGTAACAAAACGCCAATATTAGGGAGAACATTAATGAAATTCCTTTTTTTCTCTATATTAGGTTAAAATATAATATATAAGAAAAAATTATATTTCATGAATATATTTTGAAATAAATCTTACACGTATATTTTTTTTATTTCATTATTTTTTAAATTTTCCTTCCAAAATCAGAACAATGCCTATAAAATATGTTGTTATTGCAAGTTACAAGTAGAGTTAAAAATATATATATATATATATATTTATATAAATTAATATATCCTAAGAAAAAGAAGTGAGTTTATTGTTTAGAGGAATAAGGAGAGCCGGATAAGACACACACGAGAAGCCCAATGATGATGCAAAATATATACCAATGTGTAGTTAACCATCAAATACTTACCTCTTTCTAAAGTAAAGGAATATGTGTCAACATAATCATTAAAACCATGTCCAGTGATCAAAACAGGAACACACATTTAAAACAGACATAAGAACAAATATTTATGGATATAAACAACCTACACGACAACGAGTACTGTTAATGTGTGAATGAAGGAATGTGTATTATGGTTAAGTATACTCGTATATCCTTTTTCCCCTTACTTCTTACCCTTCGTCACACATAATTTTAATTAATTAGAGTTGACTAGTTATGATGAATATTTATATAAATTCAATAAATAATTATGCTGTATATTAAGTCCTTGGGTATGCGTTCTACAATTAACTGTATTACTAAGATGATGATTTACATAACTCGTCAACAAAACAGCGTTGGCAACTCTAAAAGGAAGAAATATTTCGGGGATTACCAGTGATATTTTCATCAATGACGTGCTTTGGAATTTGTATTGGATGATCTATAGCTTCTACAATATCGAATATCAGCGTTGTTGCTTAATCCCTTGCAAGCTCTTTAAATGTGCTTATTATCTGTATAATTGTTAATTAATAAACTTAAATCAGGACTAATTGTTTGCAATTGGATTCCAGCAAATTCACTTGCACGGTAAAACAAATAAGCAGTTATCAGTGTTGGCTTAAAAGTTTCTATCGAATAATACACTAAATGCTGCATTTAAAGTGCCTATAATATAATAGGTAACTTAACATAGTGCTAATTAAACAAAAATCAAACAATAATATTTAGATACCGTCAGAGTAATCATTACCGATCTACTTGGTGGCCCATTTGTCTTACAAAGTAATATACCGTCTCTACTATTAAAGATATCAAGAAAAAGTTTTTATAAAAGTTGTAAGGTATGAAAAAACATATGTTCTAAAATTATTTTTAAACATACAGGATAGTCCAGAAAAGTAGGACAATAAAAATATACATTTTTTTAAATAGAACACCCTATATATTTTAGCATTTTTTGTTTCCTTACAAAATTATCCATATGACGCCATATTTAGTTTTTTAATTTTTTGCAACGTTGCCAAATAAAATGCAAAATTCTTAAAATTTTGGAAAAAACATTATAGTAATGTAATAAATTACCTGTATTTCTCAATAAGAGTATCGAACATCGAAAATTTCTTGTCAGCTCTTAAGTTTAGAGATAGAAAAACTGTTTTAAATGTTTAAGTACCTAAAATTTTGTACAGGGTGTTTTCTGTTGACATCCAAATATACAAAATTTTAAAATACAATAACTCTATTTTTTTAAATGAGACTCCCTATATTTATTAGGCTCGTCTGATAGATGTTGTAAGTATCTTTTATTATTGTAAAGTCATAGCTATACCTAAATTTACTAGTTTTGGCAGTATTTCGATTTTTATTTAAATTTTGGTGAAAAAAACTATAGTTTTTATTTTTCTAGTAGGCCATGACCAGCAAAGTAAAAACAAATGTAATTGAATATAATGTCATATTATAATAAATTGATAACCATAGTTAGTTACGTATTTATTTAATTTAACCAAACTTCTTTTTTATTACGCAACTTGATATTGAAAATAAGTTCACAAACATTATAAATATAAATATAATAATTATAAATATGACATTATATTCAATTACATTTGTTTCGACTTTGCTGGTCATGGCTTACTAGAAAAATAAAAACTATAGTTTTTTTTTCACCAAAATTTAAATAAAAATCGAAATATTGCCAAAACTAGTAAATTTAGGTATGGGTATGACTTAACAATAATAAAATATACCTACAATATCTATCAGACGAGCCTAATAAATATAGGGTGTCTTTTTCGAAAAAACAAAGTAATTGTATTTTAAAATTTTGTATATTTGGGTGTCAACAGAAAACACCCTGTACAAAATTTTAGGTACGTAAAGATTTAAGACAGTTTTTTTTATCCCTAAACTTAAGAGCTGACAAGAAATTTTAGTTTTTCTATACTTTTATTGAGAAATATAGGTAATTTTTTACTATCATGTTTTTTTCAAAATTTTAAGAATTTTGCATTTTGTTTGGCAACGTTGCAAAAAATTAAAAAACTAAATATGGCGTCATATGAATAATTTTGTAAGGAAACAAAAAATGCTAAAATATGTAGGGTGTTCCATTTAAAAAAATGTATCTTTTTATTGTCCTACCTTTTTGGACCACCCTGTATGCTTAAAAATAATTTTATAACGTATATTTTTTTATACCTCACAACTTTTATAAAAACTTTTTTTTGATATCTTTAATAGTAGAGACGGTATATTACTTTGTCAGACAAATGGGCCACCCTGTATATACCATTCAATTTATGGTTCCATTACGGCGCCGACCGACGCGCGACGTTGAGTATTTTTGACTTGCGTCTTTTATTTATAATGTTTACTTAAGAAATAGTTATATAAATTTGTGCCATATTTATGTATTTTCTGACAGCATTGTGAAATTAATGTAAAGCATGGTAGTATATATATAGTATCCGAATTTTCTTTATGATTATATTTTTCAAGAAAACGTGCATCTACCTAAACTAACTAAATGTGTAAATACTTTATAATTTACCTGCTTTGTATCTGTAATGTAATATTATTCTTCATTTAATTTTTAGTTGATAATAGTTTTCACAATAAATGGTTTTGATCTGTTAACTGCAATAAAACTAAAGGGTCGATTCCATTGTGTGGACAAGAGATTGGAAAGAAATAAGTAAAGTATAAAGGTGCAGTAAAGAGTCGGACTGAGAAAATTAAGCAATTATACTCGTATAATGTACTTAATTAATTTAATGAAATGAAAAAAAAAATATTATACATTTTTAAAAACCACTTATATTTATTTACATATATAATGTTACTTTAGATCTAGTCCTGTTTCGCTATAATAATAAATAATATAATGGGTTTAATTGTATCACGCAGACTAACATAAGAATTTTTTACAATAATTACATGATTAATTGAATTTTTCGAACTAGCTGGAGGAATATCATTAGGAAATTTTTATTAATTCTACACTATAACTTGAAAGTTCGAGAAGTATTTTCTAACTTAACCAATTGATTTTAATTAGTGCCACATGTGCTCTATGGTATTAAAAATATATGGTATTACAATACAACTAAACACTTCTCGTGAGAAATAAAGGCTGACATTCAATCTTTCACAGTAATTGGGGGATTAGTTAAACTTAAATACTAGGGATTAACGGGTATTTACGGCCGCACTTAGCACCCAGTTTATTGCAGTCATTGAATCAGAACCATTTATTGTGAAAAAAAAAACGTTACTTCTTTCACGTTTTTGGAATGTACCTATAGTTTATTCCTGGATAAATGTTCCCATAAAAGCAAGTTAATGCTTTTTAATTTATAGATTTCCAAAAACACTTTATAAAATTAATTTATCTGATGTTAAGTTTCAAGCCAGAAATCCCAACTAATAAAGTAAACAAATGTAAATATTGTTATTTTGTATCATTTATTCTACACTACTTTCTTGCTGTTTTACTAACCACATTAATGTTTTGTTATGATTGTCGTGTACTTTATGTTAATGTTTCTTTCTCTTTTTAGGGGCTTGAATGTCATTAGACGTCTTAAGGTGAGTTTCTTTTCACAATCTTTGCTTTTTGACACGCACCTCTTTTACTGCTTGCATGTACCTTTCAACAGCTTTGCTTATATAACAATATAATTTTTTTGGTGTTAAAAATAGGTCTTAAGTCGTTGAGTCATGGTCTCAACAGCTTATCTAGGTTCTACGTGTTTTTCCAGCATGACGAACATGTAACTGAATGAGCAATCAAGTTTCTTCTTCACTTTTATTATATAAATATTCTTATAAGAATACTGTCTAAGTCTTTTAGCTCATATAAGGATATGATTTTATTATTGGATATCATTTTTTGAAAATAGGCACATCCATCTGGTGAAAAACGGCACATGTAAAATTAGCGAAACCGTTTCTATAATGTCAGTCAGAAAAAAAGATTAATGTTTGTATTTAGAATGAACATCCTGTATATTTTTCAAAAATGAAATAATCCTTTAAAGAAAAATTCAACGAGTTAGGGATGGATTTGTTTTTAAAAATGACATTATTATGAAAACAAATCTTAAATAAATAAACAAATACAGAATGCAAATCTGAAATAATTAATAATTGAACAAAAGTTACTTTGAATAAAATAAAGATTTTCCTTTCATTTCGTCGGATCCATCCCTAGACCCGTTTCGCCATAACATGGCTCATCAGTAGGGCTAGGATCCGCCGAAAGAAATAAATAACTCAAAACTGCTTTACGCAGTATTTGGTGATGCACACCAGCAAGATGTTGGACGGAGCGTCATCTGTGTCGCTGTTAGACACCCTTGAGCATACCAGCACCTCTAACAAACTTATGAAAATAAGTAAAAATGTTAAGAGGAAATATTATTTAATGTTCAAAATATTTTCGATTATAAACTAGGCAATACAAAAGATGTAAAAAGGCTTTAAATATTCAATATTAACGTGTCTATTTTTGTTAATCTTATTCTTTGAATGATTCCACAAATAAAAGCGGTGAGATTTCGGCATTTGGGAGCCACTAAATTTCATCTCTCCTTTCTAACCACTCCTAAGCCGAAAAAGTAACTTTTCTGTATGGATTTCTTGTTACTTTCTCATCCTAAGCCAGATTGTAACGATTTTTCTATATAAAATATATAAATTTATAAAAATTCTAAAATATTATTAAGCTATTTCAAAATAAAAAGAAGGTATGTATATCTTGTAGTAAATCATATTGCTTTTACTCCTAGATAGACAATATACTAGTCTTATTATTGTGGAGAAAATATTTCTAGTGCTTTAATTATGCTCATAACTAACTAATAACTTTAATTCATTCCTTTTATACGTATACCTATAAGCTTATACATTTTATATCAATACACAGATTATTCATAAATCTGTATCTCAACAGCTGACAACAGCGCAACGTTTCAGTTTCGATTTTTGTATTTCCTGGCTCCAGAAGGGTGATAAGTGGCTGCTGTACGAAGGCCTGCCATTTCATCTCTGTGTTGTGTACTTTCGTGTATTATACAGCCGTTTTACCTCTGAAGGTAGAGCAACCAGTAATTGCCACTGATGTATATGCAGTTGCCTAAGACTGATGGCTGTGGCGAAATTTATCTTGTGTTTTTTATTTATTTACAGTAAGAATTGCTAGGCAATTGATATATTTTAAGGATTTACCATCGTTTTTAATATTTTCCTCTTGCCCTTGAATTTATTGCGTTTACTTAAAGCGGAGTAAAGTTATCGAATTTATTTTAATATATTTTTTAATTTTATAGAGCTAGTCCATATTTCCTCAGAGGAGCAAATTTAATAGAAAAAAAATCATTCGCAAATTTAATGGAAAAATATTTTTTAAATGTGAACCATTAGTACATTTTACAAACTGATTATACCATAAATATGTTCAGAGACGTAACTTGAGTTCTTTTTAATTAGAAAGCGGCACTATAATTAAACATACACAGGAAAAATACAATACTGTCAAATTCAGAGCCGCACAATCAAAAGTTGGTGTTGTCAGTGTAAAAATATAGTATAGACCACAGTGACAAGCCATTTAGAAAAGGTTTATTTGTAGATGAAGAAGGGCAATTTTTGATTAGAGATATTAAATTAGGTTTACATATCTTCAACAGAAAGTTGTATTCGTCTTGTTTTTCCCATTTTTGAATGACTCTTTTTAACATATACATCTGATCTGACATTTTTTTATCGTGAATTCAATTTATCAACAAGCAGAACTTTTTATAAAGAATGACTTTTGGTCGTAAAATGAATAATAAAGATTTTTTCCCCCTTGGGGACCCAATCCGCGGACACACTGTATATGTAAACTTAATAATTTAATATGTTTAACCAAAAACTTGAGAAAGACAGTTTAATCTATATAAAATATACGTAATTAATTTTATGAAATTTAAACTCCTAAAATTATTTTATTTATGCAGTTTCGTCAGTACTTTTTAAACTTTTATTGCAGATGTAAATGACGAGTAAAAGTTGATAAAAAAACATTTACAGGGTGTTTCTATAAGGCTAGAAACTACTGGGCATAGAGAAAAATCGTAATTAAAGTGGCCATAAGAAAATTCTGGAAATAATTTTTAGGATCCACATTTTACCACAAGAGGGCACAATTGAAAATTAATTATTCAAATGTTAAATTTCTCCGTTTAAGTCGTTACAGCAATTTAAATGGATTACACATACAATAGCTCCTTTCCCTCTCTTATCAAGGTCGGCATGTCACATGTAGATATGTTATAGGGTACTTAACGGTTTAATAATAAAATAGTGTTTGTATAATAAGAGATGTCCATACCGCACGAGGAAATAAACTGAGCACGACGCCGTAGGCAGTCGAGTTGTACAGTATATTTTTTCTACGACTCAACTTCATTTTTTAGTTGGCCGTGAACTTTTGAGAAAGATAATAAAAAATAATTAAAGAAAAACTAATTTCTTTGGCAAATCCATGGACCAAATTACACTGTAACATATTTATTGATTTGAGTAATTTCTTATATTTACACAAAATCAATATATCTATCTTTCTCACATTTGGCGTTTTGCAGAATAATTTACGCACCATTTCGTGTACTTTCTGGGAAAAAATTGTGTATGCATAGACTTTGGAATAAATGTTTTGATATAAATTAAAAAGAACATATTATTTTATCCAACATATTTACATATTTTTGAAGTATATTTTTAACCTCACTTCTGTCCAGTGTCAGAAAACGACTCGTAAAATTTACATGTAAATTTTCTTTCTTTGTAAGCAAACCCGAACAAACCACTGTGATTGGTCAATTTCATATCCTAACTAGGATGAATATGAAGTCATAGCCGTTCAGTTAACCGAAATAGCTCACTATTTCAATCATTTAGCGTAAAGGAAACAGCCAATTTCTATGTGGGAGTAGAAAAAATATTGATTTATAGGTTATGCCTATTGTGCGTTAGCGTTATTGTCGAGCAAGAATTAACAATAAACGTATATCATATACTGCAGTATTGTCATCGAAATAAGAAAATGCTTATCATAACATATGAAGTTGTTCACAGAATATTAAGTTGCATTTTGGCAAACTTATATGGGAAACCAAAAGTTTATTAATAACGTTAAGGATTAAATGCTGTCTTATGTCGCTATGGACCAAATACTCGATGCTTCGCTCGACTATTCACCTTTATAAAAAAAAGATATTTTAAATAATGGCAAACTAGCGAGCTTTTTGTAAAGCCAATCACAGGGATACAAACCAAAGAAATCCAAGACATTAGACCGATGTGATATAGAGAAGTTTTTGAACGAAGCTCCCGACGACGAGTACTTGTTAATGAAAGTGGCATTGATAATGAGGATTAGCGGTGCTTGTAGATGCGATAAATTGGTCAATTTGAAAATAGAAAATATTCAAGACAAAGGTAAATATTTTTACGTAGTTTTGCCAGACACTAAAACCAAGAAATCGAGAAGTTTCACCATACTTGAAGACGGATTTCCAGTCAACCCGATGAATTTGTTTAAAAATTCTGCTTGTAATAGTAATAATTAATAAATAAATGGAATACTACTTTAAATATGAACGTGAGGTATTTGATAGTTTGCTTGTCTAAAATGACATTGATAATGGCAGTCATAACTTGGTCATAACTGTCATGTGTTGGATAAAAGTTATTTTTCCTAAAAAAAATAATTCTGAATATTTTTTAGAATACAATGAATTTCAGTAATTTTTTTAGGGTTTTCATTGAGATATCTTTTTTAAAAAGTGCGCATCATGTTATGGGGCAAAAGTTCGCAGCGTACTTTATTATTTTTGTCGCTTTGTGAAGGCGCGTAAGGACCAAATTATCTTATGAACGCTGTTTTTTCTTAATTTTCAGAAATTATAAACGCAAATCCGAACGTAAGCCAATTACCCATGAACTTTTTGAAAGAGCTTTTATTACAAACTGGTTTATCTCAGCCTCTGTAACGTCCATTGCTTCCACTATCAGACATCTAGCTGAACACTCTACAAGTATTTCCACTGCTTCCACTATCAGACTTCCAGTTAAACCTTCTACAAGTGGTTTTGAAAGAGTTCCTGAATCGAGCAACACCACACTTATTGCATTAACGAATAGCTCGGCATCTATTTTAGTGCATCAGATCCCGCGCTTCCAAAGAAGAAAGAAAAAGTGTTTAGGCAAAGAAATAGGAAGGGCAAAAAATGCGTCGTGTTAACCAGCATTCCTGTAAAAGACGAGCTAGAGAAAGCAGAGAAATCCAAAGAAGAAAAAAATAATAAAGGAAAGAAGAATGTGTTTGGTTTCCAGGCCCAGGCAAATGTACCAACAGTTAAAAAAACGTCATTTGACCGAAAGTTAGAAACGAAAAAGAAATTAGAAATCTCCGAAGATGTCACAATTTGCCCTGGTTGCGAAGAGTCCTTCTCTGAAAGTCGCAACGATGACTGGGTCCAATGCAATTACTGTCAGGAATGGTGGCACGAGGCATGTTCATTATTTGAAGGAAAAGGAGCATTTAGGAGCGATTACTGCTAACCTGCTATTGACTTGTTCGTACTTATTTATTTTTACTTTGATAAATGTGTTTGTTCTCTATTTTTTGCATTTTATTTAAATGCGATCTTTCACCCCATATCGATCGTACTTTTGCCCCACTAGTTCGGCAAAAGTACGAATTCGTGTTTTCACCCAATTTTGTTGCAAATAACAGTTGATAATCGTTCCTTGATATTTTATTGCATTTTTTGTGATAGTCCATACATTTATCTACTGGATATTCCGGACTACAACAATAGAATTATATTTGTTTCAGAAATGCTAAGCAATAAATATTAAGTGTGTACTTTTGCCCCACACTACTCTACAACATAAAAATGTTTAATTAGTAAAAACTAAATTGGAAAAAACTTTCTTCGATGTTTTTAAAAACTTTGTCCATTTTAAAAGTTGCAGCTAATGTTAGTGCTTGTAAAGAAATAGGAAAAATACAAAAGCTTACCTAATACAATTTTATTTTCTACATAAATACCTTAAGTAGAAAGGCAGCTCCTAAGAAAACATTTTCTGAAAAACAAGGTAATTATCTCGGCCCAGATTGCCGCAACTATTCAGTTAAGTTGCAATGGTAGCGGACTTCGGTACTTTTAAAGTGTTTCATTAAATTAAGTTTCACGTCCTTTGGTTGAAGACGTAACTTACCTAGACAGTTTCTTTTTCCGTATTAAGCCGGTGCACTTTGGCCACGTTATTTTTTTTGTTTTTACATTGAGTGAAGGAATATAGAATGACCGCTAGAAATTGTGCAGCATATTTGTTATTTTTGAAATGTATACTTATTATAGTCTATACAAAGTCAGTGTAAACAGCAAGGAAATTGGGGTACGATCAATTTCCTATGGCTATGCATTAAAATAAAAATTATAATCCCCGTTAATGACTCCTCGTCGAAAGTCCACGTGGACTTAATGAGTCTGTCATGACAAAATGAGGGTGGGATTACAAGACAAGCGTCTTTCATTGTTCCCTGCCGAAATTCTTTGGATAAAAAGTTTGTCCCACATAGAAGCATTAAATATGATATTTAAGTGACAGTGCGGTACAGCGTAGTTTCAGTTTAAGTAAAACGTAGTGTTATGTTTTTGATTATGAAAATATTTAATGACACACTCGTTAAATTAACTTATCTTTATTGACTTATTGACAGTAAAAAACTTAAAGTATAGTATAAAGGTAACATATCAGCGAGCGTCTGTATATCGAATCATGTGATCTTCATCCCTTTGGTGCGGGTAAAAGTCCCAGTTGCTCGCGCACCATTATTAGGGAGTTACACCATTATTAGGGAGGCACAGTCATAGTTCGCAACAGTTAGTTTATCAATATTTTGCTTTGTTATTGTTATTGCCATTGTTGTTATTGTCTTTTTTGTTATAATTGTTGTTGTTGCGTGTAAATTTGTTTTTATTATAATATGACTTTGTTGTTGTTGTTGATATTTCTGATGGTAAAAGGAAACTGATAATCTCGAAATTAATGCAGTTGCAGAACCTTCGAAATTTCGTAATAAAGACTTACATATCCAAGCACAGAAAATTATTTTAAATATCTATACATGCTTGAAAAGTGAAAATCATGAAGCCTTAGAAAATTACATAGTAAAGCGAATTTGTGAGGTAACTAAATTTCCACGCTCTACAATTTATAACGTAATTAAGGTAGAAGAAGAAAAAGGCCCGCTTTAAACACAATTACGCTCGCAAATAAGCGATATTCGTTTATAATATTTATTAATTATATGTAGATATTATGAAAACTATAATTAATTATTTTTCCATTTCTACCGTCACGTGGCACGCCTATGTTTCATAAAGGAGATGCAGGTATAAGTAGAGTTTTAGATTTTTGCTGTTTACACTGACTTCGTATAGACTTTACCTAATTTTTTTTTCGAAAAGTTTTGCTTGTCTACAAACCAAAATGATACCCAGTTAAATTCGTATGGCATACGTGGAAGAGTAAAATAAATCGAAATGGCTTTAAGAGATGGTACACTTTTCACTTTTCCGAAGGAAACAGTAAATTTCCATGTGGGAATAGAAAAAATTTTATATTCTTATTATTCAGTGCTGCACAGTGTTGCGACCCTTAAAAGTAAAATTTCCCTTTTTAAAGAAAAATTCTACGAATGCACACAATACTGAAAAAGTATTTTTTTAGCAGATCACAACTAAAAAAGTGATTCTAAAGAATTTTCTACGAATATAACACTGTGCGTAAAAATTTTCCTTTTCCCTTGGGGGACGACTTTGACCTATCCTTCCTCTGTGCTTTGTTCTCAAAAATTCGGAAATTTCACATTAGTTGATAACATTGTTATAAGAATTTGATTTTTCTGTGGCATTTTTATAAAGTACTGGCCAATCACAGTTTATTGTATTTTCTTTTTCAAGACAGTAAATTATATATTTTATAAAAATATGGTACAGTATATTATTATTTTGTTTAATATAACAAAATATATAAAAGACTATACTCATTTTATCAATAATGCAACCTGCTGAATGTTCATAGAAAATTAATTTCATGTAGCATTATTATTGGGTTAGTTTTACCTTAATTTCTAAAATGAAAATTTTGCGAAGCGACATAACATAAGCTTTGGATCCAATGGTCGTGAGTTCAGGCCCATCAGCCTGCAAACATTTTTTTAAATTTTTAGCATAAGGTTCGTAAGTTTGGTTGTAGAAAATATATACCGTTCAATATGAGTGGATTGTCCATATCGCACTCGGAAGTTTGAGCACTCGGTCTACGGCGTCGTACTAAATTTACTTCCTTGTGGGATATAGATATCATATGCACTCTTGTACAAACTACTATTTTATTATTAAACCATTAAGTATCCCAGAACATTTCTACAGTAACACAGTTTCCATCATGCCAAGGAGTTTTATGTTTACCTACGACACAATACGTTTGTTTGACGGGAAGATTGATTTTTAAGTCTCAGTGCGGCAAGAATAAGTGGCAGGGTTTTACAAAAACCCCAGTTTTAGTTTGCCAAAGCAAGTATCATTATTTTCCCAACAAAATTGAAATTGAGGAGAAGTTTGGATATTTTTTACCTATAGTCAGATCTGGTCTTAACGTGCGGGTCCAAAGGTCACTGATCATATGCGTCAAATCAGACAACACAGAGGCTATCAAAATGTTGTAAGATTATTTACAAATATACCGAAGGAAGGAAAAATAGTTTCATTATTTTAGCTATCGCGAAGATAGCCACATATACCTAATATTATTAGTTTTGTAAAAATTATGTACAGGGGAGTTGAAAAAGTTAATTATATACCTACTGTACCCTTTAATTCAAAACGACAATAATAAACAGTGCAATTTATTTTAACAATTTTACTACTAAAACCTAAAAATACAATGGCATTTAGTCTGATAAACTAGTTCGATAATGAAAGAAAAAGTGGAAATTCGCAAACCAATATGCAGGAAACCGTTATGAAAACACTGGGAATTAGTTTAAATGCATGAAAAAAAAGCATAATATAATACCCAAGAATACTAAAAAATGTAAACGAAAAACACCGTTTATAATTATAGCCTAAAAACTCTCATCGTCACTTATAAAATCTTAAAAGTCCTCGTCGTCTTCGAATGGAGCAATTATCATTGGCGCTACTTCGACATCTAGTACTTGTTCTCGATCCCACCAATCCCTTATTAATATTTCTGTATGTTCCACCGATTTCTTCCAGTACTCTTGTGTAATATGATCTAACGAATCTTGCCAAACTATTTGTACTTGGTCGGATTTAAGACCATCACCTACATGTTTTTCATAAAAAGACTTATTAATTCTATTGCGTTAAACTGGCAATGATATGGTGGCAGTCGTAGAACCTCATGACCATATTCACGCAGTATTTAATCTACCGCGTATATTTTGGGTTTTTTAAGAGACTTTGCTATTGATAGGAGTTCCGATTTAAGCATAGTTGGTAAAGGATTTTGGTTGTGTTTTTCCAGCCACTCATAAATATCACTTTTCCTCCAAGATGAAGTAGGCTGTTTATTTAAAATTCTTGAATAATATGATGCATTATCTAATACAATTAAAGACCGAGCATCAAAATTTGGTATCAATTGAACTTTTAACCATTTTTCAAACATTTCGCAACTCATATTATTATGATAGTCAGCACTTTTTGATGTTGAAGAAAAAATTAAACTCGCACCTGCAACATATCCTGTTGCAGAACCGGCATGCAAAATAATAAAACGCGTTCCCGTACCGCACCCCTTTTTCCTTTTAACACTTTTTACAGACTCATCTTGCCAAGATTTTGAACCACTTCCATTCGAAAATATCCACGTTTCGTCTAAAAATACCACTTTTCTAAATTTCGATTTGTAATTGTCCGTATATTTTTTTAAAAACTGAACACGCTGACTCACTATCTGTGGCTGCTCACATAAAAATCTTCGGTTACAGTCTTTTTTATAGCGAAAACCTAAATTTTTTAATAATTTTGATAACGCTTCAAGTCCAATTTCCAAAACACCCCGAATTTTTAATGTTTTTTGTAAAACTGGAAGAGTTACATTGGTTTTTGATTTGTATAAATCGTAAATCACATTTCGAACTCCAATTTTAATATTTTCGCTTACATCCTCAGTCTTTGGTTTTCTTCGTTTACACTTTTTAGTATTCTTGGGTATTATGTTATGTTTTGTTTCATGCACAATTTTCTGCACAGTCCTTAAACTAATTCCCAGTGCTTTGGCTACTGTTTCCTGAATATTAGTTGGCGAATTTCCACTTTTTCTTTCATTTTCGAAATAGTTTATCAGATTAAGTACCATTTTTTTTGATTGGGGATGCAAAAACCCAGAAAATTGTTTCATTTTGTCATAAACTGTCAAAGTCACAAAACTGGCATATTTAAAATAAAACGTAGCTGGTGCTATTATAAGCTTTTTTAGAATCGCTGGAAATATCCTGCAAGAATACCTTGGCCTGGAAGTAGCCTTGTCAATCACCATCTTCAGTGATAGTCAGGCGGCGATTAAGGCAATCTGTTCCAGCAGCGTCAAATCAAAGTTCGTAAAGCGATGCCGCAACAATCTATACACACTTGGCAACCAACATCGGGTTACTCTGTGCTGGGTTCCTGGACACTCCAAAATAGATGGCAACGAGGCTGCCGATTCGCTCGCGAGAGAGGGCGCACGCATGCCAGCTGATCTAGCAAACAATACGGTGATCAAGCCACTGGGATTAGTCAAAGAGGAGATTGATTACATGGCCAAGCAGCTTGCACAGAACAGATGGACAGAGTTGACAACCTGTAGTACATCCAGGCAACTGTGGCCCACATTCGATAAAAAGAGAACCGCAGAGCTATTGAGACAGTCGAAAAGACGTGAGAAATATTACTGCGGTTGTTACTGGACATTGCCTCTTCGGTAGACATGCCAAATGTATGCAAATACCCACTAACGACTTCTGTAGAAGTATTCAACATTTTCTGTGTGAATACCCTGGCCTCGCAAGAAGAAGGTTCACTGCTCTGGGCGAATCATTCTTCGATAGCCTGGAGGAACTAAGCAACTTACAACTTGGACGACTGAGCAGGTTTCTAAATAGTAGTGGCTGGTTTGAATAAGTTGTTAAAAATCCTTCTGCGGTGTACGCCGCACTAATCATCAAAGATCTGATGAAGGTGGGTTCAACGGAATACGTGTGGTATCACAACGGACCTCATAGGACTACGTGATACAGTTTGGTCAGAACCAAAGATCTGCCACTCTTACCTAACCTAAATGTGTTCAAGAATACGAGATCGCCATTTTCATGAGAGAAATTGCATACCCCATGGGAAATCTACTCCCATGAACCATGAAATAAGTTTAGGAATTCAAGAACTACAAGAATAAATAACTATAAAAGTAATCCTACAATATAATAAATGTTTGAACGCACTGTAGCTTGTTTTGCCACAATCATAGCTTGTTATTGAAAGCCAATGGTGTTCAAATATAAATGCTTTTATGCCAAATATATTCTTTCATTGAAAACCAATGGCATTTTCATAAAAACCAATGATATCTTATAGTTAAATAAATGATAATCGTTGTTACGAAGCAACAATAGGTTGAGGATTAAAACAAATAGAACAGTGACTCAGGAATAGCAAATACAGTCTACCATTGATTTAATGAGTTTCTCTTTGGTACCACGATACCGTTTTCTCTGTGTATAGCTCTGTGAGATCCGATGAAAGAAAGGAATAACCTAAACTGCTTATGCATTATTTGGCGGAATACACCAGCAAGGTGTTGCACGGAGCACCATCCGTGTCGTTGTTAGACACTCTTTTAAATTACTGCCTGTTTAAAACAGCACCGGTTCGATAACTTCACTTTTGTGTCGAAATATACCTTGTCGACATCAACTTTTGCAAACTTGACAGTTCGAAGGTATGTCAGCTCAGTAGTAAAGCTGTCGCATTCGGCCACAGGTGACCTGGGTTCGATCCCCGGGCGGGTGTACATTTAATAAAAAAGTATACCCAAGATTTTAGAGGTAAGAATGCAGTGTCACTGGTAGACTGAAAGATAAACCAGTGCATACGCGTGGTTCGGATTCTACGTAAAAACTGTAGGTCCCGCCTCGCTGACAATAAGCAGACGTTAAACAAGGGGAATAAAAGAAACCGTTCCGCTGTAGTATATGGATAATATGTCAACCCTTCTTCAATCAACCAACATGACAATTTCTTCGACTAACTTCACGTTTTATCTCTTTTAGGTTATGAAATTTTATTATCTTGTTTCACCAGATTACAGCCCAGAGAGTTAATGTTTCTATTTAATCTACAATTCTACGTACTTAATTAAAGAACATCTGTTAAAATGGGTTTGCAGTAGCTGTTATCTATCTAAGCGCTATAGAATCGAGTTTTTACACAGTTTATGTCGTCTGTTAATTTTTATTTATGACAGTTAAAATATCAAACACTTCATCTAAATCAGCGTTAAATTTTATAACCTTCCCGACACATAAAAATTAAACGTGACTTAGGAACATAAATTTTGTAAGAACATGCCATCAATTTGGAAAAAGGCTTTTTGCTTTTTTATCATCCGCGCAAAAAGGGAATTTCCATTATTTTTTTATGTGGAATGAATTTTATGCGGTCACAATATAATAGAGTATGATGGTCAATAACTTTTCTATTAGCATTATATGACTTTCACGCGCTTATGCCCTTTTTCATTAATATAAAAATAGTACAGTATTGCCAGAAATAAACAGTACTGAACTTGTAATCGTATTATATATTTAAAAAATACATATTATTGACACTTATATATGTTCTAAATGTGCACCTCCTCGTTCAAGACAGACTTCATAACGATGTTCTAAGTTTCTGGTCATGTTATTGAATAAGAGTTGTCTCAGAGCTGCGAAGAAGACTCTAACGACATCCTTTAATTCATCGATGGTTTGTGGTGCCCGTTTGAAAACGGCATTTTTAGCCATGCCCCAAATGTATGCGTCTGGAGGTGTGAGGTCTGGAGAATGTGAAGGATAAGGATAGTCAGTAAATCGTGAAATAAATTTGCTTGGAAAATGCTCTTGAAGAAATTGACGAATTGCGGCAGCAGTATGGCAAGTTGCCCCGTCCTGCTGAAAAAATTGGTTTCGAAATGCCAAGTTACGTGCACGACAGAATTGACGTAGATCAGGGATAAATCGTGTTAAAATGTGTCTGTACGTACCTCTGTTGATCAAGTGTGACTTGCCTACCATTCTCTTCGATGAAGTACGGACCAATGATTCCGTGTCCGGACACAGCACACCAGACACTCACTTTTGCACTATGTAAAGGAACCTCTTGAACCTCATCGGGTCTGGCAAAGCCCAGAAATCGATTTGTGCGACGATTCACATAACCTGACAAGTGAAAGTGTGCTTCGTCTGAAAACCAAACATTTTTCAAAAATTTAGGATTTTCATACTGTAACGCGAGAATTCTGGCGCAATAGTCCACTCTACTGCGATAATCCCGAGGATGTAGTTGTTGATGTACCTGAATCACATACGAACATGCACCCAGCTCCTTCAGGATTCTTTGAAAGGAAGTTCTTTTTAAATCAAGTTGTAACGCTGTCCTTGCCTGGCTGACTTTCGGATTTTGTAAGATTTGCTCAAAAACACATTCATGGTTATTGTTGTTGTTAACTGTCCTGGGACGCCCCGAGTTTCCTTTTCGTTGGCACAATACACTACCCGTATTTCTGAACTTTTCAATAACCTTCAAAATTACAGCATTACTTGAAGAACGTTTATTAAACCGTTGTGTGAATTGATCAGACACGTATAGCAAACTTGCACCATTATGTCGGCCCATTCCGTATGAGCGAAAATAATGCTCTACCAGAAACACTTTCTCCTCTGTACTTAACACCATTTTTAACAATTAGGCCCTACTAATTACTTGTTTGAGGTTTACTTGACAGGTCTATAGTAGCTAACTTGAGTGTGACAGCGCACGCATAAAAACACCGCCAACTTAGTTTCAGTACTGTTTGTTTCGGGCATATCTGTATTATAGTACATGTTAAACCATTAAAACAGGTTTTTGGTTTAACATGGTAAACCGGAAGTTGTAACTTTTAGATAGAGAATAAAAAATTAAGATAGAGAGATGAAAACCATTTCTCTTTAAGTTGAACCGTTCCAATGTTACAGCCTGTCAAAGTTTGAAAATGCCATATTTTAAACGTCAATATCTCAAAAACTATTGAATTTAGACATATGACATAAAATAAGCGTAGAATTTTTTTGGGGAATCAGAAACTAATACAATATATAGGTGTCCCTTTAAAAAAACCCAAGTTATATTCGCCACGTTTTTTTGGGCCACCCCGTATACTCCAGTATAATTTTAACATGTGCACCTTAAAGGTTTCTACAACTTTTGTATGTCGAATTTTTATCTTATTCTTAAGATAAAGGGGAAAATAAACTTTACTCTATCGCTGACTATATACCGTGTATACAGGGTGTTCCAAGTTAAGTGGGCACTATTGCTAACTCTTTTATTATTATAAATACAAAGTCGGTTAACTTAGCAAGGTAGTAACATTTTTTCTACTGATTAAGACAGTAAAAACAAAAAAACAATTGAATACAGTATTTCCGATTAAACGAGAAAAATGCATTTTTTTTAAAAGGAACACCCTGTATATTTTTGACACAAATGTTTGCAAATCGTCTACAGAATAAAAAAGTTCATATGCAATATTGGCCTAAAACTAAGAATAATCTAATTATTGCCATATTTACTTTTTAGACAAAGTGGCTGTGCATTTTTGAAACCAAAGCTTTATTCGGTGCGTCAGTAGATTATTCTGCTGTCAACAAAAGTAAGCATTATTTTATGTTATTGTTCTATACAACTTTAAAAAAATAACTTCTGTTTGGTTGATCACGTTCAGGATACATTTGGGAACATTGTTCCTATGCCCGGAAACTATTTTTTCTGCATACAAAATACGTTTCTAATCTCACAGACCAGTTCAATCACTTACAATCACATAAATGCTTACTTTTGTTGACAGCAGAATAATCAGAGCTGTGAAAGTTACTTCAGAAAAGTAACTAGTTACTTTTTCGATACTTTTACCCAAATGTATCTAGTTACTTATAAGGAATAGTTACTTTTACCTAAAAGTAACTTAGTTCTTAGTTACTTAGTAAAAGTAACTAGTTACTTTTTCGATACTTTTGCCCAAATGTATAATAATAATAATAATAATAATAATAAATGACTTTATTGTAAATAATTTACAAAAGGCGAAGTTGAAGCAAGCTTCCTCACTTAACCATTAAGTATATAAACAAAATTTTATTAAATTTTCAAATTGAACCCTCTACAAGGGATGAAGAACATAATTAAACATATATATTAGTTACTTATAAGGAATAGTTACTTTTACCTAAAAGTAACTTAGTTCTTAGTTACTTAGTAAAAGTAATTAGTTACTTTTTCGATACTTTTGCCCAAATGTATCTAGTTACTTATAAGGAATAGTTACTTTTACCTAAAAGTAACTTAGTTCTTAGTTACTTAGTAAAAGTAACTAGTTACTTTTTCGATACTTTTGTCCAAATAAATAAATTTACCAGGTAGTGATAATTTTTCATGTACACACTACAGACTGTGACAAGTGACTTCTAAAAAAAAAAAAAAAACGGCCGCCGATCGTCCCTTGGTCATCATCTGATTGTGTGCATTATTTGTTACTTTTGAAAAGTAACTTGTGTCTAGTTACTTTTTAGGAGTAACTATACACTTAAAAAGTAACTAGTTACTCCTAAAAAGTAACTAGTAACAAGTTACTTTTTTGCCAAAAGTAACTGTAACTTCGTTACTTTTGAAAAGTAACTTGTAACAAGTTACTTTTTTGCCAAAAGTAACTGTAACTTCGTTCCTTTTGAAAAGTAACTTGTATCTAGTTACTTTTTAGGAGTAACTATACACTTAAAAAGTAACTAGTTACTTTAAAAGTAACTTAGTTACTCCTAAAAAGTAACTAGATACAAGTTACTTTTCAAAAGTAACGAAGTTACAGTTACTTTTGGCATGATTAAAAAAAGAACTAAGTTACTAAGTATCTAGTTACTTTAAGTAACTAGTTACTAAAAAGTATCTAGTTACTTTAGTTACTCACAGCTCTGAGAATAATCTACTGACGCACCGAATAAAGCTTTTGTTTCAAAAAGCACGGCCACTTTGTCTAAAAAGTAAATATTGCAATAATTAGATTATGCTTAGTTTTAGACCAATATTGCATATGAACTTTTTTTATTCTGTAGATGATTTGCAAACATTTGTGTCAAAAATATACAGGGTGTTCCGTTTAAAAAAATGCATTTTTCTCGTTTATTCGGAAATGCTGTATTCAATTGTTTTTTTGTTTTTACTATCTTAATCAGCAGAAGAAATGTTACTACTTTGCTAATTAAACCGACTTTGTATCTATAATAATAAAGGAGTTAGCAATAGTGTCCACTTAACTTGAAACATCCTGTATATTAATGAATTCTTTAGACCTACACGTGGTACAATACTCCCTTAAGCATTTAAAATAATCCTTTTAAAAAACGTTATTACAACAATCGTAGGTTGTTAGGAAAAACATGAATGGAGAACGTGACTAAACGTCGAAGAACAACAAGGAGGAGAGAAGAGGAGTTTGATCATTTTTGAAACAGAATGGACGTTTGAGGCATCTAAGGGCGAAAAACCCTGTCTCAGCTAAATGGACAGTTTTATTTATTTTTTCTTCATTTTTGCCTCTTCTCTTTGTTTTCACTGGTCCTAGTCTCGTTATTCTTCCTTCTCCTCTTCGTTTTACTTCTTTCCTTGTTTCTTCTAGTCATTAAGTTTGTTGTGTATGGTTGTGTGGGTTAGAGCGTATGTAGGGACTTCTTCTTATTTTTTTTTAGCTATATTTATGCCTGTAAATTGTTTTTCTCGTTACGATGCCTACATCATAGCCTCACATATTATTTTTAGAATTTCAATATCAGTTAATGGGAACGAAAACCTAATTTGTAACAAAAACAGAGTAATACTATTCAAAACTTAAAGCAGACATTAACACAAGAAAGACAACAGGAATAACAAATGAGCAAAAGTTTAAACGGGCTTTAAATTGTCATTATCACAGCTTTGTAAGCAGACTGCCATCATAAAATTATAATAATACACGTTTTTCATCTTGACGTATGTTTGTTAAGCAAACTGTTTTTGTTTTTCTCTGTCACTCTTCAGACGTAAATGGAAGACTTATTAACTTTATGTAAATTTTACATAATTTAAAATTTAATATCAGACATTTTACGAAATTGTCATACTCCATGTGATTACCGAAAAAGTAATTGTAAATAAAGTCGTCGCTAGTACTTGTGCATTGGGTAAGAGGTAAAAATAGTAGTTTGTACAACAAGAGTCGATATTATGTCCATATCGCACGAGGAAGTAAATTGAGCACAACGCCGTCAGCGGATTGCCCAAATTTCCGAGCGATATAGGCAATCCACTCGAGTTCGAGTTATACACGTACCGTATATTTTCTCTACGACCCAATTTACGCACCCATATTAAAAACTAAAACAAAATTTATTTATTAGAACTTGTTAGAAAAATGATAAAAAACAGTTAACAAAAAAATCTTAGAAATTTTCTTGATCCAAAACAACAAGTTCTTTATTTATTTCATTACTTATCTTATGTTTAAAATTGCTTTAATATTAAACCTTCAATATTTCTAGTTAAAGTAATCATAAAATGGCACAAACACATTTTTCTGTCCTAAAGAATAGAAACTTTGTTGTAAGTACTTTACAACCTATAAAATTTGAAAATAATGAACTAGTAGATATGGTGCTAATTTACGGTGAGTGTCGTCAAAGTGCGGCTGCTGCTTCAAGATTATACGCAGAACGCTTTGCCTTGCGGGTTCATCCTACACCCAGAAGTTTTCTTAATGTTATTCAACGGGCAAGTTAGGCAGAACAGTATTTGATCTATAGTGTAACAAATGAATGTAACTACCTTATTTTTGAGTTTTTTGATAAAAGGTATTTGAAAATATTGTTTATTTTAATGCCTTCTATACACAGCTAAAAAAGAAGTATCCACTTAGGAATCACCATGTATTTAATTTCTATATCAAAACATATTTCTTAGAATTATATAGAAGTCATAATTCTCTTGGATTTAGGTAATATTCTTTTAATTAAGAGAACATATTTTTCTGAAGAAATAGTCCATATTTAAAGTGGAATGGATATTTAGAAGGAAAGAAATAAGAACTCAAAGTTCACTGTTAAAGTAATGAAAAACTTGTTTTAAAATAAAAATTCTCTACATGTTTCGAATTCAAAACCATTTATCTTCAGGAGAACAAATGAAATTAAGAAGAAAAGGGTAGATATCACCTTAACGGAGCCTTAAGATTATAATATTAGATGAAAAAAGGTTCAATGAATAGAACAGTAAGAAAATCATCACCAAAATACACATCACACTGTGAAAAGGGAAAGATATGTAAGGTTTGTAGCTTTGGATGCTATAAGAATTTAAGGGTAGAATAAAAGGGTTAACAAACAGGTATGCGAACTGTATTTTCGGAAGCGTTTCCAGATTTTTTAAAAATAAACCCAAACATTTTCAATTTTTCGTTAAGAAAATGTTGAATAAAACTAAAAATATCTATATTTTTTCTACATAATAATATACTCCTAATTTACATATTTGCCATATGGATGCTTCCGTCTGGTCATCATATTCTACTTTATCTTAATGTGGTCATCCCATCAATTTGCTTAAAATAATTCAAATTTTATTAGCATTTATCTGCATCACACTTATACAGGGTGGGGATTTTAACTGGAATAAATTCGATATTATTAAAACTGCTGAAGCTGCGCCTACAAAATTTGGTATGTGGGGGTTTTGAAGCATGCGGAATTGGATTATAATGTCGGCGCAGTTGCCATATTTCTCAGCTTTGAGCTACACGTAGCGATTTTGTTATTTTATATGGAATGCCCAATTTATTTTTATTGCAGTGAATTGGGCGTGTCAAATTTAGTAAGATTCCAAATTTACAAAATTCTATCTTCACTAATTGCTGAGCTATGGAAACACTGTAGTTCCATTAAAAAGTACCAGGACGCTTATCTACCTTAAAGTAGCGTTACCTTGTTAACATCTCCATGGTTACTAAGTTATTGACAAGCTTCAAGAAAAGTTCTTGTCATGTCAAAATGATTTATTTAACTGAAACCTTAAAGATAGAAATTCTCATGGTACTTTTTAATGAAACTACAGTGTTGCCATAGCTCAACAATTAGTGAAGATAGAATTTTGTAAATTTGGGATCTTATTAAATTTGACAAGCATAATTCACTGCAATAAAAATAAATTGAGCATTTCATTTAAAATAACAAAATTACTACGTGTAGCGCAAAGCTGAGAAATCTGGCAACTCCGCCGACATCATAACCCAATTCCGCGTTCTCCAAAACTCATACATACCAAATTTTGTAGGCGCAACTTCAGCAGTTTTAATAATATCAAAAATTTATTCCAGTTAAAGTCCCCACCCTGTATACACGTCGTTTCCATACTTTTTGATATGCCGAACCCACAGTATTTTTTTTAATGAATTATTAAATTTCTACCCATATTACTCTTAATTTCTCTTAACAATTCTTTTTCTCACACCTTGTTGTTAAATTCTTATAGTACCCAAAGCTATACTAAGTAAATCTTACATAATATGTTTCCCGTTTCACCGTGTGACGTGTATTTTTGTGATTTTTCTCACTGTTCTACTCATTGAACCTTTATTTCATCTAATATTGTGATCTTAAGGCTCCACTATATATATCTCCACTATATATATCTCCACTTCTGCATTTGAAAAATGTAGAGAATTTCTATTCTAAAATAAGTTTTTTATTAATATAACGGTAGAGGAAGACTTTGAGTTCTTATTTCTTTCCTACTAATTATATACATTTGGTCCGATATAAATCGTTACATTACTGAAGTTATAGTTTTGGGAGTACTCGGTACCGTACATATAAGTCAAATTAGGCCTGGTATTAAAATAATATTTTCGGGAAATGGCACACGAAACAATCGTAACCTACTAAATTATGAAAGTATTTTATTCGCATTTCGCAACATCCAACAAGCCACATCCAACGCATGAAATTTTCAATTTACTGGTTGCGTATAAAGGTCTGTCGGTCGGACCACTACGTTTGCTCCGGTGAAATTACACAAGAAAAGAGATTTTCGAGAAACGACGTCAATAATTCACCGCTTTAATAATGTTGGTATGAATAATAAGCCAAACGTATATGGCCATGAGGTTGGCAATACATTATTAATTCGAAATCTAGTTAATTATTAGACAGGCTTGGGGAATGCCAACGAAATTCGGGTTGTTCGAGTCGACCTATTTATTATTCTTTTGCCTGTTAAAACATAAATAAAGGTTATGAAAGATTTTTTAGAGTCACTAAAATAAGGTGTAGTATATAAGAGAATAAGTACTGGTGTTTAAACTCACCCCCCTGTTCTGTAACTCTTAACGACATCGTTACCGGTAGTTACGAAACACTCTAAGGTAATAGTACTTTGTATTCCTAGTAGGAAAAGCTGAACATTCCCGGACGACCGTAAAGATTGTATGTCGGGGCGTAAGCCGAGACTGACAATACGAAATCCGGGAATGTGACTTTTTCTACCAGTATTACACATACTATTTTTTCGTAAATCGAAAGTAAAAGGACATAACTTATTACAAGCAACTTGTTAAAATTTTGAAATAAATATTATTAACTTTGTTCACAAATAAAGGATGCCATTAAATATTTGTGTTGTAACTATGGAAACACAGTAATATTGAATTGTCAAGCTTAACACATTTTAGTTTACAAGTAGCAGTACAGAAATAATATTTCCTTACAGTACAATAATAAATATTTTCTAACAGTTATTTTCCGTTGCCTAGCAACGACAAGTGTAAGTGAATATTGACTTTTTCTTTCAGAAATGTGATCAAAAATGTCAATATTTCCGATCGATTTTCGGAAAAAATAGGTACTTATATGGTAAAATTACCAAATATATTATGTTACCTAGCTTTATAAAATAGTGAATTGTTTAATATTATTATTATAGTTCTTACTTAACATTGAAACCCATAACAAGGTTAAAGCAGGGGTTAACACTCATTGCCAAACGTGACATTGTATTAAGGCGATAGTTTAACGTTATTTTGTAATATATATGTCGTAGGCTAATTACAAATTCAGTCATTCATAAAACGCCTAATCGTTTTATAAATGACTAGGTATTGTAATATGAAGAATAAATACTGAATTTTTACAATTCGACTGAACTTTTTAGACATTTCATAAAAAATTGCACTCAGGCTTATTGTTAAGTGAAGGTGTGGGCGATTATTTTTACAATGCGCCTGAAATAATTTTACATATTTAGGCGTATTACAATAAGACTGCCATCGAGTCAGGCGAGTTGTTAGTTTAACTTCTTTATGCTGTGGTTTGACAGTTTGTAAACAATCGATGAGTTAACAGTATTTTTCCATTGTTTTTACTTCACAAACTTTCGTTTTAAGATGTGAGAAGACTCGGAAAGTGATTCGTTTGTTGATAAAAAGTTGTATTATAAAGAGCTCGAAACATTTACACCGCTAAGTAATAAGAAAAATATAACCTCAAAAGCCAAAAATAGTATATTTATCGGTAATTTACGTAGCGAATGTCGGAACGTGTGTTTTAAGTGTTACCCATTAATTTTTTTTATGATATGAGAAAAAAAAACAAAATATAGTGTCCAACTTACTATTTATTTGTTTGAAATATTATACGATCAAGCAACAATATAAATCGGTGTTTTATAACAACAAACAAGATTGAAGAACCATTTACAATGAGCCTAAGAGCAATTCGGCGTTTTATGAAGCGCCTAAAAAGTTCAGTCCAATTGTAAAAATTCAGTATTTATTCTTCATATTACAATACCTAGTCATTTATAAAACTACTAAGCGTTTTATAAAACGACTGAATTTGTAATTAGCCTACAACATATATATGACTGAGTAACAAATAATCCTTTTTTACATAAACAGTTTACCTATTCTTTCTACGTCATCGAAGCAGGTAGTTACAGTACAATACTTTAATCATAAAAATAACTACATTTTAAAATTATTAAAAAATTGCGGCAGCCGTTATCGAAGTTGGAGTGTAGTCGTCCACCAACAACAACCCAAAGGATAGTCGTTGCGTCGCTTTAATTCCTAACCTGTGGGTTTGTTCATATTTTTTTTTACGATTTGCCCGGATTTACGGACATGCCACAAAGCCGCTGACTAATACTGATAATTTTACTGGAAGAGTTTAAAAGGATTGATATGGATGCCGATTCGATTTATTAAATAGATTAGGTTTACATTGTGTGGAAAATAAAAAATAACTACTTGTTATGTTTCAACAATTTAATCAGTTTCCTGACACGTGTTTCAACCTTCTCAGGTCATTATCAAAGGAGTACAAGAAGATACTCCTTTGATAATGACCTGAGAAGGTTGAAACACGTGTCAGGAAACTGATTAAATTGTTGAAACATAACAAGTAGTTATTTTTTATTTTCCACACAATGGAAATTCCGTTTCACCAAGAATGTAGCCCAACTCAAATAAGATTAGGTTTAGACAAAAATAGCTATCTAAACCATGGTTAATATGATTTTTTCCATTACTAAAACATTTACAAGATACTTATTTTTACGGTGTAATTAATTATAAAAAAAGTTTAGGTATGTGTTTAAAAAAATCGCTTTTGAACCTTTTTCAATCAAGTTACGTATGCGTTGGAATTGGCAAGATAATTTGTTTTGTCTTGTCAGGTGGCTTTGTTCATGTCAAATTTTGTTGATTGATAAAGTGACACAGTCGGTTTTTTATTAATTTATTGTGACTATTAATTTTGAGCTTTATAACGACCCGAATACTATTATTCTAATGAATATGGCATATTATTTTTTTACATAGCGTATATTTGTAATTTCGTAGCGATACTTTACAGTATGGACCACCACTGAGAATCTAGTATCTATTGTCAATTATTATCTGGTTGCCTACCTACAAGAAATCATATTATTATTTTAATAATCAAGTGCCTTCAAATTGATTGTTTTCATTATTAATCATGGTCAATAATAATTGGCAAGGCAAAGAAAACAGGTTTCTAAGGTTAATAATCGGTCAATAACGGTCGAAAAAATGTATTATATCCTGTAGACAAAATCACCAACAAAGATCTTGATCCTTAATTTAAAATAATACCCTAATAACTAAATAAAAAATTACCACAATAAAACACTGGCCCGAGTATTTCGCATTTAATCAAACCAAATAATAAAAAGAGAACGTAGGAAAACAAAAGAAGGTACAATAAAGACGTCTAGAGGGCGAAGCCTCCCGGCTTACCGGCTTGACGAGAAAAAGCTTTTCCGTCCGAATGGACTTTACTTCTGGTCCGACCTATTTTTGAAATAAAGACAATTTCACAATTGAACTGAACAAGCCTTTACACAGGTAATTATTTTTAAATAACTCGGTTCTATGGACGAATTTTATTTCTCTGTGGAGGAGGGTTAAAAATTTTTATAAAAATAAATAAACAGGACAGTTAGAGTCTAAAGTGAGTGATTTCAAAGAAGTAGTCCATTTCTCAAAGAGACCTGATAGTAATTTCAAAAAACATAAAACGAACACAAAATCACAATCTCAACAAACTCTCCTTAGGTTTATAAAAAATTTAAGGTTACATGTTTCGCTTTAATATAGGCATCATGAAACCACAAAAATAAAGCATCTGAAAGGAAATACCTAACATCTTTTTTACAATAATAAAAAAGTTTAGCGGCATGAGGACAAAGTAATGCGTCTATCTTTTTCATTAAAGTACACATTACCTAACATTTAAAGAAAAATTAAAGAGACAACAAACATAATAATAGTATATTATTGACCAAGGTTTAAACAGATACTATTATTGACCGAACGTCGATTTTAAATTTCGAGGAGCGCAGCGACGAGGGATTTAAGACTTGAGGGCAATAATAGTTGTCTAAACCGTGCTAAATATATTATTTTTTCCACTACTAACAGATTTACAAAATTAAATTATTAATTAAAGTTAAATACCTTCTTAGGGTTGCTTCTTTTTTTTCAGTCAAGTTACCTTTGCTTTGAAATTTGCAGCATTTTTTTTATCTTGTCAGATGGCATTCTTAGTTGTCAGTATTTGTCGATTTGTCTAAACATGACGTTTTCATATATTTTTAAAATAAAAAAAGGTCAAGTTGCCTGTTTTATATTGTTTTTGCCAGAAGCCTCTATTATTGACCGTTGTCAATGTTGACGGTTAATAATAGAGGCTTCTGGCCAGGGGTAAGGAAAGGCGATTTCTAAAGTTAATAATCGGTCAATAATGAGTGATTTTAAAGTTAGTAGTGGAAAAACATATTTATTTGGTTTTGCCAACCATTTATTTTCGTGAGGTCAACAGTAAATTTATACAACTAAAAAGACTCTGGTAATTGAACTGTTGGACAATTAATGACATGAATCAACTCAACCTACAAATTTTAGTTGTCACAACGAAATTGTATACACGGCTATTTCAAGAGATTATATTATATAAGATGAAAATAATTTTTAAAAGTATTTTTTCCAAACTAAAAATATAGAATGTAAATGTGGCTACAGACTATGCGGCTATTCGCGATTTATAATTCGTGAATAGTGTGTAGGGACTAGGGCAATATTTGGCCCCGCTAAAGTCTGCATATAGGATATGTTCCATTTGACAACGCACCACAGTGGCTGCTCACGGTCTTAAAAAATGGTGAAGAGCTAAGTATAGTGCGGGTACTTAAACAAACATTGACTAAAAACCCGTGTAACAAAACGTCTCTCTTATCCTCATCTGTTCCAAAAAATTACAAACTATATCATTAAATTGGTTTATTTTTAAAACACACAACTCAGTACACTACTGAATTAACTGAAAAATTAAAACAAAACTTTTTATTCAGGCAGTAAATTACGTAAAAACGATCTATAACCGTACGTTTGGCGAAACCTTAAAATAAATACCTTATGATTAGGCGAACCAATGCTAAAACAACGGTGCATACGACTGATCTATTTTTAAATTACCCTTCATACATTCGGATTAAATAAATATTATTAATTCGAACATAATTCTTTTTTAAAGGCTATAATGGTAGCCATATGGGTGTATTAATATTTAATATTGTCGAAAAACTTTCCTCTGTTTTTTTTTTACTTCACCTGACGAGCCGTCACTGACGCACCACTCGGTATATTAAATAATAACATATTTTTACGGATCTTTTGTTATATTAATAAAACGATACCTAGCGCATTATAAAATAAGAAAAATTCAGCTCGTCGATCATGTGTCGAAATTTATTCGCAGGAAGTGTCAGTAGGTATAGATATTTTCCCTGACCGGCTATTTCGTATTCAGAGCTCATACATAAATGTCTTTATGTATACGATATTCATAAATTCCAGACGGTATGAATACGAAAGTGTCGGTTGGCCGACGGGCCTAATGTCGAGGCCCGGGCTCAATTTTAAACTACCTATCATCTAGCGTTGCGTCCCTCCTATCTGTTTTAAGTAAACTTTGGTGTTATGCAAATGAAGGGGTTTGCTTAAGAACGGCGTTGCAAAAACGTTAGGATTGCAGAAAACATAAACAACTGATGCTTTTTGTTTACTATGTCGTACAAATCCTAAAAGGCGTTAAGTACATTGAGATTCCTTCACAGAAAATACTGTCGTCAGTGGCGTATTTAGGGGGGGGGGGGCTCCGGGCTGCGCCCCCCTCCCCCCTGAGCCTAGGAGCTTGGGTCTAAAAGTCTAATTGCAACCTAAGTTTTCGTCTCAAGCTTAAACTCTTAATTTCAATTTTTAAATAATGTATTCTTGGCTTAGATTACAAAGGTTCTTGTAGGAATCATTTAGTTTTTAAACTTTTTTTCTAAAAGTCCTGGTTTATATAGAGATTAAGGTTTCGGACGCAAGTCGTTTACCCAATGCAATAAAATATTTTTACAACAAAAACAAAGAACAATTAAAAAGGGGGGGGGGGAAGTCGGTTGTACGCCGATTTTTCAATGACATAAAAGGTATTTTGTATTCAGCGTAAATTTATTTTATTGCCTAGCACTTTCGGCCTACTGGAGGGCCATCTTCAGGGCTTAGGTTTCGTCAAATCTTGCCCAGGAAACAAGAAAAATTTTCAAAAATTGAAAGAGAATTTTTAAAACAAATTTTCGGTTGTTGGTTTTGATTTTAAAAAAAATAATTCTTTCAATTTTTGAAAATGTTTCTTGTTTCCTGGGCAAGATTTTACGAAACCTAAGCCCTGAAGATGTCCCTCCAGTAGGCCAAAAGCGCTAAAGTAAAAAGAATAATATTTTATAGTATTTTTCTATTGTATACCTACTTGTCTGTTTCGTTTTCCCTTTTTGAGCTATATTAAATTAACAAAAATATAACCCAATGCAATTAAATATTTTTACAACAAAAGCAAAAAAAATTAGGTATTTATTTTTAAAGAGAAAAATTAAAGTAAACATTTTAATTGAAACAATTTTTATGAAGGAAGTGTGATAATTTACAATTAAAAAAATAGTGCGGGAAGAAACGAGAAAGCTTTATTATAAATATACAAAATGGCACTTAAGAAGGAGTATTTCAAAACCTAAGCATTTGCACCAAAAACTGCTCTTAGATCTACGCCCCTAATTTTGGCGTGGTGAGCCATATTTACTTTATGCTTATTCATGAAAAACCGAGCCCGAAAAACGCTGGTTAGAGTCATAGATACGTCTTATGTTAAAATTTTGGATTCACACCAATATTCATATTTTTCACAAATATAAAAAATGTGTTTTCTGTTTTAAATAAAGAGAGCTAGGAATATCAAAAAAAAAGTAAAAAAACATTTTCAAAAACAAATCCAATCATGAAGAGGGAGAGAGGTAATAATGTAATTTTTGAAATTTGATAGTAGTTAGGTGAATTTTAAACGAACTTTGGGCGTGGCCTGAACATTTTTCGCCTGCGGCGCTTTCCCGCCTTCGTCACTAGGTACAATATATAAAATGCATGTAGTCCCGACTGTCCCTCTATCCAGGAAAAAATGTCCCACTTACGCACACAAAACTTTTAGAGAATAGGTAATTGTTTTTTTTTACTGTGGTCCGTAGTCGTAGTAAAATCGCCAATCGGGTGCATGATATACTTAAAATAATGTCCATGTACGTGAAAGATTAATGAATATAATATAATATGCTTTTTCCACGACCATTACTGAATGCAATAATTCCAAAATCATTTTTGATAATAAAATATAAAAATTCTCGCTCTTGGGTTGGAATATTTATTCTGAAATACTTGCTTCTTATGCGCTTTGCGTGTATTTTCATTCCATAACAAGATACGGAATGAATATTCTATAATTGATCTAAACGACATAGGTTGCCATGAATTTCAAAACTATCAATGTCAGCAGACAAATTTTAGTGCAAGTCAAAATATGAGTGAAAAGTCGGATGAATCAGATATGGAACTGGATAATACTCCACCTGAAATTACAAATATTGCGAATAGTATTTTTGGTCGTAGAGAAAATATAGTCTGCTACTCGATTAGAATGAAAATTCGATACTCGTGGTCCTCACGCTCGCTATACTCGTATTCGGAATCTTCCACTCGGATCAAATTTTCATTCCAACCTCGTTACAGCATCTACTATTATATCTTAAAAATCCACACACCTCAATATTTTATATTCAATTGTGGTTTCTGATAATTTTTTTAAATATAAAATCTAAGAAATTTTTAGGTTGGATAAAAAACCTACTGTGTAATTGTGAAACGTTTTTAAACTTACTTAAGGCCGAGACACAATTTAAAAATAAACATTAGGCGATAAGCACTAAGCAACATAAATACATTTTGACACGTACAAACAAATAAATCACGACACAATCAAGTTTTATGGAACAAGCAACAAGAATTACTATTTATATTATATTTTTTATTTACAATTACCTATTTCTAATTGCATATTGCTTATTTTTTAATTGTGTCTTGGTCTTTAGGAATTTAACATTCTGCTATCTGACAGTTTTTTCTTGACTTACTTGTTTTTGTACGCATCCTATAATGAAATAGTTATTCACATGTAGTTAAACTGCAAGGTTCATTATTAAAACCGTTCGACTTTTTCTGTTCATATTGTTGTTTTAATTTTGCTTAATCAATTAGGCCTAGTATAACCATATATTTTCTTTAAATTTGATTTTATCTATAACTAGACTTTGCGTTTTTAAATTCCAATCTAGCTCTTTGTTTCTCAACATATATTTCTTTAGGCGAAGTCATCCATCATAAAAGATACATTGTAAATCCTTCCCATTCACGTACAATGTTGACACAAAATTCCCAGCATAAAAGCTAATTCAGTCACTTGTCAAAGATAAAACAGACTTCGTAGCCTGTTTTTATTCGTTGTCGAATGGTAATTAGGGCTCGACTTCACTTTATGTTTAACTCTGCTCGCTCATTTTGGCTCAATATGTGCAAATTTATGTACGCAAATGTTTCTCTACAGAGATTAAAGGTAAAAGCGACCATCAAGGAGCGACTGAAATTAATCCATTTGACTCGAATTTGAATGATAGAGTCGCAAAGTTAAACAACTTATGATAACCCTATTTATGTAACCAAAAAAAGTGAAACCAAATGTTCTAAAATATGTCAAGTAAAGCACGCAAGATGAATCTGAGATAGTATTTTTTTTTAATTTTGTGTAATTTATATCATGTTCTTTAATTCCTATTAATAAACTTGCAGTAACGATATTTTTTTAAACGAGCCGAAAAATGTTTTGTTTGGTAAATACTGTATATAACTGTAAATTCTATAATATAAACTGTTCGACACTTTTATAGAGTATCTCCGTGTTGATTAGTGCTATCAAGAAAGTAATATAGGCGTCATGTGCTCTTTCTAGATCAAATTTAAAATTATCTAATCAAAATTTGAAAATTTTCGCTCGCTTAAGAGATTCGTGAAAAATACAAAAAATTAACAATTTCAAAATTACCCTATATGTTCTAAGTTAAAAGAGATACAGAAAAATGTTTTATACAAAAGTTTCTTTATAATGGTAGTTGAATAATCTGCCGTTTTCAGAATAAGTATACGGGGTCAGGTAAAAAAGTTATTGGACCTAAAATCATTTTACCCTGTATATTTTAATCTAAAAAGATAGCATTTTAAATTCTCTTTTCAAATATATAACACACCATGGATGAAAATTTTTAAAAGATTCTACTTTATATATTTTTAATAGGTTCTAATTGAGGACGTTAGTGGTGAGTATGACAAATTCAATTATAATGAAATTTTCCGTCGACCGTGTATTTACATCCGATATTAACGTCCCCAAAATCATTCACCCTTCATGACCCCTATCAATGCATGATTTTCTGTAAATGCACGATTTCCCAAAATCATTCATTAATGACCCCTATTAATGCATGATTTTCTGTAAATGCTCGATTTCCCAAAATCATTCATTAATGACCCCTATTAATGCATGATTTTCTGTAAATGCTCGATTTCCCAAAATCATTCATTAATGACCCCTATTAAGGCATGATTTTCTGTAAATGCTCGATTTCCCAAAATCATTCATTAATGACCCCTATTAATGCATGATTTTCTGTAAATGCTCGATTTCCCAAAATCATTCATTAATGACCCCTATTAATGCATGATTTTCTGTAAATGCTCGATTTCCCAAAATCATTCATTAATGACCCCTATTAATGCATGATTTTCTGTAAATGCTCGATTTCCCAAAATCATTCATTAATGACCCCTATTAATGCATGATTTTCTGTAAATGCTCGATTTCCCAAAATCATTCATTAATGACCCCTATTAATGCATGATTTTCTGTAAATGCTCGATTTCCCAAAATCATTCATTAATGACCCCTATTAAGGCATGATTTTCTGTAAATGCTCGATTTCCCAAAATCATTCATTAATGACCCCTATTAATGCATGATTTTCTGTAAATGCTCGATTTCCCAAAATCATTCATTAATGACCCCTATTAATGCATGATTTTCTGTAAATGCTCGATTTCCCAAAATCATTCATTAATGACCCCTATTAATGCATGATTTTCTGTAAATGCTCGATTTCCCAAAATCATTCATTAATGACCCCTATTAATGCATGATTTTCTGTAAATGCTCGATTTCCCAAAATCATTCATTAATGACCCCTATTAATGCATGATTTTCTGTAAATGCTCGATTTCCCAAAATCATTCATTAATGACCCCTATTAATGCATGATTTTCTGTAAATGCTCGATTTCCCAAAATCATTCATTAATGACCCCTATTAATGCATGATTTTCTGTAAATGCTCGATTTCCCAAAATCATTCATTAATGACCCCTATTAATGCATGATTTTCTGTAAATGCTCGATTTCCCAAAATCATTCATTAATGACCCCTATTAATGCATGATTTTCTGTAAATGCTCGATTTCCCAAAATCATTCATTAATGACCCCTATTAATGCATGATTTTCTGTAAATGCTCGATTTCCCAAAATCATTCATTAATGACCCCTATTAATGCATGATTTTCTGTAAATGCTCGATTTCCCAAAATCATTCATTAATGACCCCTATTAATGCATGATTTTCTGTAAATGCTCGATTTCCCAAAATCATTCAATAATGACCCCTATTAATGCATGATTTTCTGTAAATGCTCGATTTCCCAAAATCATTCATTAATGACCCCTATTAATGCATGATTTTCTGTAAATGCACGATTTTGGTAATTAAAATTAAAGGCAGCCATGCAAACAAATCAACAAAATAATAAATCGTCAATCCAAAACGTCCTCCGCTGTCATTAGTATTTGTAGAATTGTGAAATCTGGATTGTAAAATCAAAGTTGTTAACTGTTTTTCTTCACTTTAGTAAAAAATACGGTCGACGAAAAAACATTGTAACCAACTCTTACATTAAAATGCGATTAATGATCTCGAGCATTAACGCGTTCGCTACGCTCACGCGTTAAAATATTTCGATCATTAATCGCCATTATTAATGTACTTGTTGGTTAAATTACTATTAATTCAGATTGAAAATTCCTCGTAGATATCAAAAATTTTAATAACCCAAAACAAATTAATCCTTGGCTTAACTAAATTTGTCATTGCAAACATCTTAATTTTTGTGTTGTGTATTTATCTCAATGCACTAGTGTCAAAATATCAATCATATAAAGTACAATGACTTGTGCGACGGCGGAGAGAAAACTTTAAAAAGCTGCTAATAACTTAAAATAATGAATATTTTATTTTTAAGTATAGTCTAAGTAATATTCCATTACTGGTTTTTGATGACGTTACGCAGGTTTCAAGAGTGACGCCATCAATCGCTGCAACAATATCTCCGTAGACACCTACGTCATTATAATTTTCATGATTGATTTTGACTCAATGTTGGATTGCACTAATATTTTTAACCATAATTCACTAACCAGCAAATTTAACTGTGACATAAATGACATTGGCCTGCAATATTACCCATAATCAAAGGTACCTGTTAGTAAATTAAAAATTAAGGGTACTATGATTGTAAGAAAATTATTTCTGCCAATTTCATATATGGGGATAGAAAAGTGATTTTGTATTACGTGTAAAAATTTTGTCTTCATTAATATCATAGCAGAGCGCTTTCGGCTTTCGCCATCCTCAGTGCTATTCGTCAAGATTACATGATGACATCCTCATATAGGCCGAACGGCACTACGTCCACTTAATATTTTAAATTGATTAAAATTGTAACAAGACAATATAAAAACACAACATAAACATTTTTTGATTTACGAAACCATGTTAAAAAATAACGAACAAGTGTTCACTTGTGACACTTGTGAACACTTGTTCGTTATTTTACCACTTATAACATAGTTTTGTAAATCAAAAAATGTTTATGTTGTGTTTTTATATTCTCGTTTTACAATTTTAATCAATTTAAAATATTAAGTGGACGTAGTGTAGTGCCGTTCGGCCTATATGAGGATGTCATCATGTAATCTTGACGAATAGCACTGAGGATGGCGAAAGCCGAAAGCACTCTGCTATGATATTAATAAAGAAAAATTTTTTACACGTAATACAAAATCACTTTTCCATCCCTACTAAACGTGTACACGGCCATTGCTAATTTTCAATTTCATATATATCACCGTCAAACTTGCTAGTTAGTTAATTTATTGAAATTCTTTGTGCAACCCGACATAAAACTATCAGAGAAAAAATATTAATCTTACCCGCCAAACAAATATTTTTTTTTAAAGATTGATAAGATGTAAATAAAATAAGGTTTTGTTGCGTGCTGCACCTACCACTAACATAATTCAATACATTGCTTCTATGAAACATACATTATTTAACTTTTATCAAGACAGCTACCTGTATAGTATACGCTATAGTGAATTTCGCTCAATATAACACCCCAAGCAGTATATACAAGCACTTTCCTATAAGCGGACTGAATACATGACTTGATTTTTCAGGGCTAATGGACTAGATTTAGCAGTCACTCGCTTACCAAATCAAACCATAAGCTTTAGAGGTAAAGTTTAGAAATAATAAACTTTATTTTTAAAATGGAAAGTTCTTGTGTATGAACACATAATTTGAATTTCAGAAAAAAGTATTTCCTCGAGCCGGACTCGAACCGACAACCTCCGTATATCCAGTACAGAGCGCTAACCAATTGCGCCATCAAGGAAGTAGGTTCACACGGCAAATCGGGAAACAGTTTCGTCCGAAATCAAATTTTTACTGAGATACGCAGAGTGATAGATACTTGTAAATCATGTTTACCCTTTTAAACAGCAACATTACCGTTTCGGCAACTAGATGCATGCTTGTCAGGCGGCTGATTAATACCTACCGTCTTGATATCCTTGATGGCGCAATTGGTTAGCGCTCTGTACTGGATATACGGAGGTTGTCGGTTCGAGTCCGGCTCGAGGAAATACTTTTTTCTGAAATTCAAATTATGTGTTCATACACAAGAACTTTCCATCTTAAGATATATTACACACTTGATTTTCTTATGAAACGAACCGGTAGGTATTAATCAGCCGCCTGACAAGCATGCATCTAGTTGCCGAAACGGTAATGTTGCTGTTTAAAAGGGTAAAAATGATTTACAAGTATCTATCACTCTGCGTATCTGTTTATTTTTAAAGATGTAATAACTAATAAATTATTTAAAAATTTAGTAAAATTACCCCTGAAAGGCAGTGAAATCTTTAATTATTTAATTGAGGTCGAAATGTTGGCTAAATAAAAATTTTGAAATTCTGCAGCTGTTTTACTGACCATTTCCAAACTATTTCTACCCCTATATATTAGTCAGTGTGGTAATTAATTATATCAATTTAAAAATCAAATAATATCTTTAAATTTTAAACCACGTTTAATTTTAATAAGATTTGTTTAAAATATTTAATTTTTATTAGAAGAAGGTCTTTGAATATGGCCCATTATCTATCAATTTTTATGAGAAATCTTATATCTTAAAACGTTGGGCACAGATCTAATTTTTTTTATAAGAAATTGAATAATCCTTTAAATATTAAGCACTAGGTTAATTTTTATAAAGGAATGCTAAACGTGTCCCAATCTTTAAATATTATTAAACCTATCGAAAACTTTTTAAAATTTTATGAGAACAGCATACATTTAAAAAATAAATGAAATCATGCCTCTAAATATTAAGCACTCATTTAATTTTTATGGAGGAAGGCTTAACGTGTCCTAATCTTTAAATATTGTTATACGTATCCGAAACTTTTTAAAAGTTTATGAGAACTGCATACATTTAAAAAATAAATGAAATAATGTCTCTAAATATTAAGTACTTGTTTTATTTTTATAAAGAAAAGCTTATTATATCTTTAGGGGTCGGGCAAGTATTTGATTTGTTTTTAAAAATGTAATTGAAGGGTCCATTGCAAAATGTGTCAAGGCGCATTTTTTTATATGATGTATCTTTTTTAAACCTTTTTAAAGGTATAAAAGTCCAAAATATCGAGCTCGAAAATAAATAATTTACTAGTCCAATGCATAAAGTACCTAGATCCATTGCTGGAATGATTATTTAGATTTACTACGACGTCAATTTCATTTCTTCATGAATGGCCTCCGCTTGTTAAGATCAAAGAGTGCCTAAGTCCGCAAATGTAAGATTAAACGCAGCATTAATTTAGTGGAATGCTGACAATAAACCAGGACATGTGCGTTATTTGTGTTTTTCAGAGTTCAGGGTGAAACAATTTTATTATGAGTTTATATTTAAAAAAAAGTTTTCTTGTGTTTGTTTTTTAGAAAAATTATTGTGTTTACATTGGATTTTTAATTTAAGGTAATAAATAATCCTTTTTTTTTTTAATTTATGAGTTTTTTACGTTAGTCTATTTTTTTTTAAATTTTGAGAAAAATCTTATAAATTTAATTTTTTTCCTTTGCAAAGTAGTAATCAATCAAAATAATGTAATATTCCAATGATCGGAAGCATCACTGGTGAAAAAATGGCATCATATACAAGTACCTGATGGCAACATTTCCACCAATAATAAAACTTTTAAATTGGGTTTTCTTAGAAACTATAAAATATAACTTTGGCACATTTTGCATTGGGCCCTTCAATTCGTATCATTAATATTAAGATCTCGTGAAATTTATATGAAAAAAAAGCTAATCATGTCTTTAAATATTGAGCATTCTTTCAATTTTTATAAAGAAAGGCTTATCATATCTCTAAATGTTGAACACATTTAATTTATTTAAAAAAATGTAAATCGTATATTTGAACAGAATTTTTATTACATGTAAATCGTATATTTGAACAGAATTTTTATTACATGTAAATCGTATATTTGAACAGAATTTTTATTACATCTGAAAATATCAAGCACAGATCTAATTTTTGTGAATAATGAATCTTAAGTTCAGTTTAAATGCAATTTTTAAGCTTTTACCTAAAGAATTACAGAAAAAACATCTTTCTATGTCATCCGGTATATCAAATTATTGTTTCTCCTATTATTGACTTCCAGAGCACCGAAATGTCGCTTTTGATACACAGCCATTGAAAACTAAATAAGCAAAAATAAACCATTAAACCGCCGTTAAAAGTAGACGTCTACGTCCCTATGAAAAAACAATTGTTTTTTCATCTTTTTTTAAAAGTCCTTGCTTTTATATGTTCTACGCAACCTGACCTATGAATTATTCAGAGCACGAATATATTTACCGGTGGTCATTTTAAAAGGACACGTTATAGATTAGGCGGGAGAAGATAATGCGTGCCGTCAACCCTCAGATGTAAGGGATGAAGTATGTATCCGATTTACAAAAATGGGTCTACTTGTTGCCCGAGCATAAATTTAACTTTTATGTTAGGAATTCATCATCGAATGGAAAATCAAGCCATTTTTATGTAAAATCAACTCGTTTTTGGGCTTCCGCTGTCACTTAATTTCCTCAACTTGGAACATACGACTTACTTTAGTTTAAAGATATTGTTTCTCATATAAAGGATTTTTACATTTGAATCCCTTTTTTTTCGAGGGCCCGTCCGGGCGCCGAATGCACTTAGGCTAGGTTTGGTCCAATATGCTCATCCTGTTCGGTTGTTTCACCCACTCCGTGATCCCAGTTCCTTGTACTAGTTGGTGGAGGCCAACTGGTTAGAGGGTCTGGATGTCCTTTGGTTCCAGTTTTGGTTGTCCGATTATTTGTTGCCTCTTCCGATCTAGTGAGTCGCAATGGCAAACTATGGGCCTTACAGTTTTCCTGACAGTTAAGGTCTCCATTGTACATTTGAATTCTGTGCAGATGGTTCTTGACAGCCATGTGTTCTGTCAGAATACATGTACTAGTTCTCAGCTGATTCCTATTCATTTGAAAAGCTGTTTCGTACGTCTTGGGTCTGGATCCCCAATGAAGCTTTTGTTGTGATGTAATCCTTGTCTATTGCTCCAGTGGATTTTGTGTTCACTCCTGATCCATCGCTTTCTGGCATCTCGTACTGTGCACCTTGGTACTTCGAGTGCCGGTTCTGGATTTGTTATGTAAGCATTTCCTGCGTAATACCTTCATTCCCTGATACCCAGTGCAGTATTACTTTTTTTATTTTTGCCAGGGCCTCCAGTTCCCCTTGACTTTTCCATACCAGTCTTGCGGTTATCTTGTTGCATATTAACGATTTAAGGGCTGCTTGACTATCAGAGTATATATGGATCTGCTTATTGAGGTAAGCCCTCCTTGTTTTCATACGCACACTGTAATATGACGTCAATTTCTGCTTGGAACACTTTGGGAAATTTTCCAGAGGGAAAAACTCGTTTGTCTCCGGTCCTACTGTGTATCCCCGCTACGGTACCCCGGTACATGCAGGAGAAACTAATATTTCCAACAAGTTTTTTTATGTTTAACGACTCTTATCTTGTTTAAACGTAACGAATTAATTTATCTGTCTGACTAGAATAGAATGGAAGTGATGGATCAGATTTTCCCTTGAAACAAATATTCATTAACATTCAAAATTCAATTAACTAATAATGACGCAAGAAAAATATAAATTTCCATCGTAAAGATAAAAATCAATTACAGCGTACGAAACTGCATTATTTATTTATTTATTTTATTTCAAGTTTTTTAGAATAATTTAAAGTTGACAATTTACAGTCACGCTTCACGCTTTTTACCTACGGAAGATTTGGACAGAGCGTGAATATTAAAGATAAATTGCATTTTAGAAAATTGGAATGGCGTCCGTAGTCGAATGATAAAATGTTTTATTAAAAATAAAAGCCGGGGAGATTTATGAAAGTTCTAATGTAAATAAGCTGACTGCATTTAATTTTACCAGAGGCGTACATAGTAATCACAAATACATGTTCATTTATTTTAGTTAACGGAAAAATATAATTCCTGAAATTTAATTTTTACTATTATGATCATCATCACCATTATATGAGAAAGTGAAATTGGACTCGCAACAAAGGAAAAACAAAGTGTTTGCACAATGCCTGTGCACAATCTCCTACTTCAAAAACATTTTTATAAACCAAGGGTCAACATCAGCCCCCACAGCGCTGCCTTGTGGACAACCTGAGTACTTGTGCTCAAAGGAAACAATTATTGTATAATATATAATATATGTTTGTAAAATGTTATAAGAAAAATGTATGTAAACAAATAAAGGGATTTTAAATCGAAAAGTGTTTAAACGTGCAAGCTTCTATTAAAAATTAGTAAAACATTGCAATACTAACTAAAAGCGTATTAGTTATAAAGTATAGAAATAATCTGCAGTTTTAGCGCAACTAGAATATACACAAAATTTATTATACTGCAAAAAAGTTAAGTGTATGGGATCAGTCAAGAAGTCATGAAAGATCAAAGTTAATTTATTTAAATAAAAAACCGTGTATATTATTCTAAATTTCAATTATTTGCAAAATTCTATAAAAGAATTGTTATAGACACCCACATACCAAAACTTAACCGTTTTTAAGAGATCCGATGAAGGTGGGTACTACGGAACACGTGTGGTATTACAACGGATTTAAAAAGACTACGTGAGACTGATTGGTCAATACTCTAACCTAACCTAACAGTTTTTGAGATATCGAGTTTTGAATATTATTTGCTAATAAGTTATAAAATTCCTTAATTTGTTAATCCATTAGAGATACTTTGTCCAGGCTATAATATCTTAGCGGTATGGAGTAAAAAAAGAACCAAGATAGAAGCGTGAAAGCCTTTTCTATAAGGACACCGTTACGTTGCTACAGTCTATTAAAATGTCATTTTGTAGATACTAATATCTTAAAAACTATTCAGTTAAGCCGTTTGACATGTTATACAAAATACGTTTAGACTTAAAATAACAGGTTGCCAGTTACTTTCAATATAATCGGAAGTCATAGAAAAACACTAATAGTTTAGTTAAAGAGGGCACTCCGAAAAATATATCCAAACATAAGTTTTCTGGCAGTTTTTGTAAATACTGCGACAAATGTATAAGAATAATAAAATTTTTGATACAATGTTTGTCCATGTTCTAAAATGTTACAAAATACCTTATCTGGGTGGCATCGTGTTACTTTCGCGAGAACACAGGCAAAAAAATGTTAAGAAAAACGTTGTATTTCAGTGTAAGTATTTATTTAATGACGCCAAGCGCTTTCGGCCTTATTTACTTAAGGCCATCATCAGGGCTTAACCTAGCCAAAAAGAGTTTTAAAAGCAATGCTTAAAAAGCTTTTGTGGTACATAACTTATGTTTATACACTAACCTAAACTTGGACAAATGACATTGACATTTGGAAATGTCATGTGTATAAACATAAGTTATGTACCACAAAAGCTTTTTAAGCATTGCTTTTAAAACTCTTTTTGACTAGGTTAAGCCCTGATGATGGCCTTAAGTAAATAAGGCCGAAAGCGCTTGGCGTCATTAAATAAATACTTACACTGAAATAAAACGTTTTTCCTTTCTTCAGAACACAGTGTACAACCAACTCCACACATTTACTTTCAAAAAAATGTTAATACGTTCTTGCATTCTTCGAGACCTATAGTTTAAATGTGTATTTCTCACTTAATATCGTGCCAGTAAGTTCTGGCGACTCTAATCGTTGCAAGTAAGCACGTCAGTGTCGCACACATCGGTGTCCCGTGCGTGACTTAGTAGTACAATGAGGGTAGTCTTAGGCCCTTCGCACATAAGGCGACTAAAAAGAAACGAATTACAAACTTAAATCACCAACCAGTTACTTAGTAGTTATTGCTCATGTATTCCAATCAACTTCCGCACACAACGCAACTAGTTGGTAACGTTACTAACAAATTGCGGGATGTTCATTGAAATATATGGACAACAACTACTAAGTAACTGGTTGGTAATTTAAGTTTGTAATTTGTTTCTTTTTAGTCGCCTTGTGTGCGACCGGCCTTAGAAGGTAAAATATTGAATATATACTCATACAAGCCGCATGCATGAGCATCGTGGTTCTGTATCCGCCCGTGTGTTTTGCATCATGTTATTTATATCCGAACCTTCATATTAATATCTAGGTATAGATTAAAAATTCTTTTCTGATGAATTAAAGGGTATTTTTAAGATTGGTTATTTCTTCCTGTAAAATAAAATGAGATCAAAGAGAATCGAGGTAATAAGCCAGATAATAAGCAGCTTTCATCTAAATACACAATATAAGCACATTTCCATTATACCAACATTCCATTTGAAGACGGCTCTTATGCTTAATTTAATTCTAAAGAAGCGAGAAACTAGCCTAGGAGTGTGCACATACTCTAAAGCAGTACACTAAACGTTTATTGTTCTTGTGCTTCCAGGTATTATAACCGGGGGAATTTCTTGTTATATGCTAGACTATTCTGGTTACAAAGGTAAATACCGTGCTCACTGTTAAGGTCCCATCAGGGACTGTTTAACTAACTGTTTACTTTTGAAACACAAGACCGAGGCTATGGGCATATTTGCCTTGAATTTTTCATTAAGTCAACTTTTTCGGTCAATTATTAAATTTGAATGTTAGTCTAACTGTTGTATTCCCGGTAGACGGTCCTTTATTCGCTTTTCCCTTTGTAAACTTGTTTATATACAAAAACGGGGATCGTTAGGGATTTTGCGGCACAGATGTGTAGTTTACAAATGAGTTTTATGGTAAAGATGTTGTTTAAAAAGTCACTTAATTGTTTAAATGTATACAGAGTGAGTTCTAACTTGATACTATTTTTAAACTGTGTCTGTATAGAAGTCAATGGTTTTGTTCCCACAGCAGTCACGGACAGTCCGTGACGATAAGGATTCTGCGCAATTGACTCGGACGCGGATTTCTGGGTGTTTGGATTGGCTAGAGAATTGTCAAACTGTCGGTAACTTGTTCGTGATTACTTGTGGGAAAAGACCTATAAAAATAAACAAACTTTTCAAATAATTATCAATTCTGACAATTAGAATTCAAAAAATACAATAAACACAAATATATTACACCAAATATTGTCACAGCCAAGCATGCGTGCAATAACCAGGCAATTAAGATGAGAATGAAAACACGATGAAATGGACACGACATCTTTCCGTACTATGACTTCTCTCCTTAATGTTGTCATCGTCAACAGTCTCTGTTCGGAATATAAGTGGCCAAAACAGCGATGACATTATATTATACATATGAAGAATAATATCACTTGAAAAGAAAAGTTAGTTGTGGTAACTAAGAATTATCTTAATCAAAATTAATAAAATGGTAGTTTTCGGTTAACCATGTTAAACTTGAAGTTGGTCTTTTTGATAGCTCTTTATTTTTGTTTTTATTTTTTTGATTTGACCTTTAAGATGGACTTTGACTTTGGGTATCTCAAGTTAGAATAGGCAACCAACTAATTTCGTCCTATATTAGTGTTAGTATAGTTTTGTTGCTGTTGTAATGTACCTACTTATGTTTATTTTAAAGACAATTTTAACATTTTATAACTGTTTATGCAATTTGTAATTGTCTTTACTTGTTTAGGTCTGATGATGCCAGTTTGAGGCGAAATATGTAACCATAAAAATAAACAGATCATAAAAATTTTGAGGCCAAGACTTTTTGTCTTTTTTATTACAAATTGTCAAATATCAGGTCTCTTTAAGAAAAATGGACGAATTCTTTGAATTTTTCTCTAAAATGCGCCGTTCTAATTCTGCAGCCTATCATAGTATGCAAAATGTCATATTTTAAACGTCAACACTAATTGAATTTAGACATATGACATTTTATATAAAATATACGTGGAATTTCTTAGGGAAGTAGAAAATAATATATAGCCTGACTATTGGGACATCATGTATAGTTGAAAATAATTTTAAATTATAGATCTGACGCCTTCTTATAACTCTGTTTTTGAAAAATATTAAAAAGTTGAATAGTTTGGATGCTATGCAATTCTTCGTTAAGAGTGGACCACCCTAAATAGTATATGTATATAAAATATATCCAGTTCTTAGTTAAAGCTAATATGTCTTTGGGTATATAAAAATCAATTTTTCACTTAGTTTAAGATTTTTTACCTTAGTGCTAGTATTAATTTTTTTTCAGTGGAGGTACATACCTCAAACTTTTACGAACATTCCTCAAAGTTAAAAAAGGAGCAGACTTTATTGAACTGATAATAATGCTAAATTTTTAATTAGTTAAAACAAATCTTACTAAGATTTTAATGAGAGATTAAGTAAAACTTAATTAATTAAAACAAAAAGCAAAAACGAGAAAACAAGTTCAGCTTTTATCGTAATAAAATCTGTTCCCTCCTCTTTGGTTGATTTTAATAATTTTCTTTTTACAAAGAATGGGAGTTAACTTGATGTTATTCCAGATTATCAAACTTTGTCATCGTGGGTTTGGTGATATAATTAAAGGTACTTTTAATTACGTTACTGCTAGAGCTTAAATGACTTAATTTTGATACAATTTTTATTAAATGGAGAAACACAGTCATACATTTAAAAATAGAGTAATAATAATTATAATGTAACTACACGTAATAAACTTCTTGACAAAATTAACACAACGTCATTAGTTTACCACATATATTTTTCTGAATCTATTATCTGATTTGAATAATTTTTTTTGCATTGTATATTGGTTTCTGGTCATAGTTTTTCCTACTTGTGATAAAAAGTAAATTTTCGTTTTATACTGAGTATAATAAACATATTATGAAATTTTTTCGAAAGTTCATCCGTCGGCTAAAGCGGGAGTCCCATGCATCCGATTTCCGACATTTATTAGGAACCCACCATAAGAATTTTAAACAAATCAGGGTCAATATTGTAATAATGTAGATCCCCAAAATTAGGTAGGTTTATACCTATTTTTAAATCACAAATTTATGTTCTTATTAATTTTTTGGTTTTATAATGTTTCTCATCCAAAATCTTCGCGGTCTTTGTTTTTTTCTAGCGGGTTTATGTTTCTTTCGTAAAATTAACAAAAGCGATAAAGTACGTTATTGGCAGCACAAAATGTATTCTCTACACTGATTATTCATTGTTATAAATATCTAAAAAGCACCGCACCAAATAAAAGTCAAATTGTCAAATATCTAGTAAAGTCAGTTTAAAAAATTTCCAACATCGTAAATTTTTAAAATTATTCGGACGAAATTTGATGCCAAGATTTTCGACCAATGACAGCGCCGACGTATTATCGTATCGTCGGAAATCGGATGCCTGGGACTCCCGCTTTAGTCTAAAAAACCAGTCCAAAAATGACAATTTTACAGAAGGGACAAAAACATTTTACAAAATAAATAAGAAAAACTGTTCTGTTTAGATATAAAAAGTCTGTGTTTTCTAGGTATCTTTTTGAAACCATAAGTATTTATTCAAAATTTAATTGGACTTAAAGCTTTGTCCCATTTAAAAAAATATATTTTCGGGTATGAATTGAAGTTAAGACTCTAAATGGGTAATAAGTTTGATAAAAATAGGTGTAGTGAAAAGATTATTTCAAGATTTAGATTATTCAAGTGTGAGTGTAACCTCTGTTCGTTTGGTCACTCAAGTCTCTCTAAATGATGTAAAAACACAATCTCAGGACCAGATCAGTTTCAAGCCACCAAATGTTGCGGATCAAAATGGTAGGCGACTGGAACGTATAGCTTAGTTGATTTAAAATTACGTTTAGTTTATTTAATTTGTTGTGCGCTATTTATTTACTGAAACATCAAAGATTTTTAATAGTTTTATTAAAGCGAAGCAAAGCAAAACAATTTAGGATTATTTTGCGGTGCATAACATACATACGTCTAAGAAATAAAAATAAAATTATGAAATCAGTAAATTTAGAGAGTTTTCTCTAAAGAAGAGTTGTCCCCTTAAAACTCACATACGATAATATTTCAAGTAAGTTCAATAGAAACCATTTCCGTTTTATAGTAGTCAACTCAGGTCAAAAGAGAAATAAACAATTTCACACTTGAATAAACATTATTTACTTACTGGCTAAAAACTGCTCTGGATCTGAGATTGTGTTTTTACATCATTTAGAGAGATTTGAGTGACCAACGGACAACACTTGAATTCTTTAACAACTCCACTGAGTAAGTGTTCCTTTGAGTTATATAGTGTTTGTAACCCCTACCAAAATAGAGAAGGAGTTTCTTTTTGCTGTGTCAGGACTTATTAACATTAGGAGAAAAGCTTTTTAAATGTACTATTCAAAATGGAACCCTTTCTTCAAACAGTTATTTTTTATAACCATTTGTCTACTAGCTCCTCCTAAGAAACTAGAAATGTTCTTGTCCTTGTTCTATGCACTATCTTTCCACTACACCTATTTTCATTAAACTTATCACCCATTAAGAGTCTTTACAGCGAAATATTAAATGAGCAATCCATCCTTAAGGATACCAATCCATATCCGACAATATTTTGGACTACGGGATTTTATAGCTAAAGGAGAAGGGTAAAAAATAAAATGATCACTTTACTTTGATTAATTTATTATTCGTCTCACCTAAATTATGTTTCTATGCGTTATAGGTTTGATTATTGAATTCAAATATTAGGAAAACCTGGTAAGTCAGTTTAATTCGATGAATACCCACAAGTTTACTTACGAAAACTCTGTAACTCCACTTCCATATTTTAACAGCAAATATTACATTGATTAACAGTAAATAAATTACAACCTAAATTATATATATTATGACTAATTTAACGTACTTACCTTGTGTTTCACAACTCAGTGTTTTAAAACTAATAATAACTAGAAATTAAACGAATTTTAAGAAATTGTGGTGCACGTGTCTGGTCGGTGATGCGTAATCGCGGAGTTATGGGATTATCATTATGATTTTAGTCAGGCTTGGACTTACGGGTTCAGCAAATTTAATAAATATTTTCTTGGAGTTATTGGTAGTTCTTTGACAACTAGAGGCAATTTTTTTACGGAAGGTGACCTTAAAATGTCAAGGCAGGCAAAATGTAGATTTACAAGTTTAGCATATTAAGCAATTACCCTGTAGAGTATAATAGCGACCGTAACATACCGTATTCGCAATATCGAATCTAGGATGCCGATATGAACGCATCAGACCGAGATTATTAGTAGCGTTTAACACGTTAAACAGAACACGCTATCCCCTACCTCCCACCTTCCATTCGTTAGAACACGCGGTCGAAGCAGCCACAGAGCAATCGACCCATCGACTCAGCCACACCACACACCCTTTCAGAAATGTAGGAGGGTGGTTAGGTGTCTCTTTTTAACTGAAGGTTTTGCCCATAATGTGCCTTCTCTCTTGGTTGCATTAGAGATTTCGTACCCTAGATTCAATTTTGCCAATACGGTATAATTGAAATTAAACTGTAGCTGTGTTTGGACATATCGCATGCTCAACTTGCATAGGTCTTTCAAAGATACAAACTTGCTTTCTTTATACTGGCGTAGGTCCTAATGACATATTATTAACCGTTTTCTCAATAACTAACCTACATGCTTTACGAAAAAACTTTTAAACCAAATAATAAAGAGTCTAAAACCTAATAAATTTTTAAGATCGACGAAAATTAAACTCTCGAAAGGGGTTTAAATATTAAATTCAATATAAAATTAGATCCCGTTGGGATCAGGTATCCCTACAATAAGTATCCGTAAAGTTCTTTTTTAATTCTTTATTTTCTTGTTAGCATCGAGTAGGCGAGGCATTAAGGAACACGGAAATTTGCCTATCAATTTCCTTTGGAGCTATCGACGAGTAAACAGGGGCTCTTTAGACTTTCTTATTCTCTATTCTTTCTTTCGCTCTATTTTTCCTTGAAGAAGGATGGGTCTACGTCAACGGTGAACCCTTGGCCTAGAAAATATGTTCTTCTCGGGTAGTAAAAAGCCTTAATGTATTATGTACTACATGGATTGCTAAGTTACCGGTAAATTATTTTCTATTCCCAGGAAGTAGTTGTTTACGTTACTAATCAGGAAAGTAATATTTTACTAGACCTTTATGCAAGATTGGAAGTTTGTGCACAGTTAAAAAAAGAAGCACAACTTTTACTAATTTTTTATATATTGTTTATGCAATTCTATGTTGAATGATTGGAAAGCCATGGTAATGTACTGTATGTAACAACATTGCTACACTTTAAAAAATCAGTTGATCGCTCAAGCTATTTTTTTTTTAAATTTATTTATTTATTTATTTGCAAACTCTACAGTAAATCCAATTACAGAGTAGGATAGTTGACAGAAAGTAGAAAAAAACTTAAATATTTTATTTAAAATTCTCCTAAGCCTAACTTTACTAATATTGAACAAATAATATTGATTTTGTATTTGATTATATAGCTTGCATATTTGCGTAATGAATGAATTTCTATAATAATTTGTACGAGCGTTATCAACATACAATGTTAGAGATTTCTTGTTCTGTAAGACGTTACAAAAAAAATTTAAACAAGATAATAGGCAGAGGAAACTAAGATCATGGTATACTAGGCCAGTTTTAAAAGAGTATGTTGTCCCGAAACCACTTGCAAAGCAAGCGTTAATTTGTATTATGATCAGCAATACAATTTGTAATATGAACAGCAATACTTTACAATAGTTTTTCAGAGTTTCGAACATATTATTACTCATTAAATTTAAAGTCCCTAATTTAATTGGTAAATGGGCTTAAATTTACAAACACTTTAAACATAAGGACATTTTACAAAATTGTGTAAATTCCTTTAAAAATCATATATATATCATTTTTATATTTAAAATGTCCCTAATTATTAAGAAATTTGCTTTAAATTTACCTGACAATTTTGCCATGTAGATGAAACTTAGAATCCCCTTAACTCAGCTTTAACATTTTCCATAAAATAAAGCCAATTTTTCAGGTAAATATTTTCCTTTAATTAAAAATGATTTATTATTATTTGTTTCCACTTTTTTTTGTACTTATATAGGTTGTTTTTGCTGCTGGTTAGTGACTGGATAACATTTTTTCAATATAATATTTTAGCTTCAAATTTTAAAGCTTAAATTCAAATGAAAAAAAAAGTAATTAAAAAGTTGATAGGATATTATTCAAAATTAATATAATGAGGGGAAACATAAAAACCTTTGCAGATTTAATGATATCAAAAAGTCTGCCCGAATTACGAAATATTTTTCGTAATAAAAAATTCCCAAAACATCCCCCAGTTGTAAAAAAATCATTTTTATGTTTAATTTTGTAATGCATTATTTTTTACGACCTACCATGGACCGTCGGACTTAACAATTTTTGTGTGGAGTGAATAAAAAACACAATCTTATCGTTAAGATAGCTTTAATTTTCTTTGGTATAAAGCAACCGCCTTTATTTAAGAAAAGATTGCGAAAACCAATTTATGGCAACTGATGGTGGTAAATTTTTAAGATGGCTTTCGTGTTTAACAATTCATTTTCCAATTATCCTTAATAATGATCAAATAGAGTTTTTGTTACTGTGTTTAAAAAGTATTTAAATACTTTTTCATTTTTAATAACGTACTTAAGAGGTCAAGATATTAACTTAATATGTAAAACAAAATAACATCACGTAATAAAAACAAAATTGGTTGGATATGTAGAACCGTTAGATGATTGTTTAATAATAGATCTAAATTGGCAATTGTTAATCGTCTGTATAAGAAGGGTGACCCTGCTTCTTTGGAGAACTACAGGCTAATTAGTCTATTACCTTCATTCTCAAAGATCTTTGAAATGGCAATGTACTCTAGATTGTTAAGTTTTTTCTACTCTGAGAGGTTACTTAGTCCATCGCAGCATGGCTTCTTAAAGGATAGATTTATAGAGACACCTGTTTATGAGTTTATTGAGAGAGTCATTGAGGGGCAGGAGGATAAGAGCTTGTCTTTGGGCATTGTTTTAGAAAAACTGGAGCGTTACGGAATAAGGGGACCTCCATTGGACTGGGTGCGCTCATACCTTTCAGATCGTGGTCAGAGAGTGCTGATCGAGAAGGATGGTAGGCGGTACTTTTCGGAGGTGAGGCGCCTTCGTATGGGAATCTCACAGGGGAGCATCATGGGTTTGTTGCTGGACGGGGATTCTCATTTGGTAAATTTTTTCGATGACACCAATATTTTGATACTGGGGTCATCGCTGAATGAGCTTCTTGGGGTCTCTAGTGACTGCTTGGACAGGACTCAGGAATGGTTCACAAAGAATAAATTAGTTTTGAAGGACAATACCAAATATGTATGGTTCAGTTCAAAACAAAGAAACAGTGACAGGATGTCATGCTTCGCTCGCAGGGTGTAACTTTAGCAACAGACACCAAGTTCTTGGGTATTTGCATTGACCAGAATTTGGATTTGATGTCTCAGGTAATACATGTTTGCAACAAGCTAAATACTGCCTGGTACTTTCTCAAAGTGATGGCTAGATATCTTGACCGTAGCACACTAAGAATACCTAACTATAACTATACAAAATTTCAGTTCTTTATGTCAAAGAACATTTAAAAATCGAAGAAAACTGGTTGTGAACAAACGAACACACGCATTCATCGAAATATTTCCATGTATTTTAATAGATTTTTAAAAATGTTATACATTATTGTATTTAAATTAACAACATTAAATAATAATTTTCATAAATACAATAAACAACTTTAAAAGCGTGCCAAAATTAACGAAGGTAAATCTTAATAAAAACTTTAAAAAATTTAAAGCGGTAAAATACTTTTTAATTAAGGCATTTTGGCTGTTATTAAAAAACTCCCTAAAAATATCCCTGCTGTTAATGCAAGGAGATATTAAATTAATATCATTTTTGATTTTAATCCGACGACGGCTTGTTCCGCATCATATCTAATCAAGCATCTAATTCATTATATTAAGAATTTAATAAAATTTTACTTTATTGCACATCAAATCGAGTTTTTGTTTATAAATTTTTGTAAAAAATGGAACTTGCTCCTAAAAATTAATTATACGCAATCGAGACTTTGAAAATAAGATAAAATCGAAGGATATGAATATTTTGTGTTTTAAACTAGAAATGTAAGAATGGTTAAGACATTCTTATTGCTGTTTATAAATAAACGCTTAACTTTTTAGAAAGAAAATTATTAGTGGACTTTATAAATAACAGGAATACCTAATCCGATACATTTTTTTGTGACAGTGGCCATAAATGAATGAATCTTTTTAACTATAAATTTTAGAGGTTATAACCCATTGTTATCTTAAATGGTATGTTGAACAAAGGGTTCTGCTACTCCTTTTTAAACTAGTTGCATAATTAATTTTTTCTCCTCCCTATATTGTAAACAACGCTTTTGACACTGTTTTGAAGTACGTAAGTAACAATTACCAAAAGGTATCGATTGCCCTTGACGATGGGTTGTAAGTCAACTTACCAATTTGGGTGGTAATAATTTATGCCATATAAAAACAATGATTTATAAAAATTGAGTAACCTTAAGTGATATTACTATTACAATTATGAACATTATTTACAAAATTTGGATAAATGTTTTCTCGTTTTTTCTCAATTTGTATGAAATGTTCTGACTCCATAATTTCTCCATCTCTAACCAAGTTTTCTGTTACTCTTGAAGTACTGCAGGAGACTTCTGGCTTCGGTATATGGTATAAAATTTTATTTTGAGAGCTAATACATCAACTCCAGAATTCGTTGATAAAGTGGCCGATGTTCTTCTAAGGGAGTGTCCAGCATACTCCTTGAAGTTCAAAAATTTAGCAATATTTCTTGGAATTGAAGAAATAGAGTTTTTCCCGACAGGCTGTTTTAAGCACTTTCCATTTTGATATTGCATGAAGTAGCGAGGATTAAAATTCGTCATGTGGGATCTTGTATCAATGTAATTTCGACCTATTTTGAAATAATAAACCTTCTTATCGTCACTTTTAGTCACTATAAATTTACGTGCCTTCCCTGTCAAATACATTAGATTTTTTGGGTTTATATCCGTCATCCCATAATTTCATGCAAAAAGTATCGAATTAAATTTAAAAAAATCCAAGAATAAATTCTGCGCGGAGGAGAAAAAATGTTATATACTTCACGGGATGTAAGTATATTTACTAGTATCCCTTGTAGTATAAATAACTATTGTATTCAACTTTTAAGATGCATATTAGTTTTCTCGATCTGTTTATTTACCCCCTCCTTACCTATTAACTGCTATTCTGGCACTTTAATTAAGTTAAATATTCAGGTTTTAACACATGCATTGTAAAGGGGCAGTAAGTTTCTACGTTGAAACTTTATTGATTTTCAGACCTAAAGGTTGCCATACTCCGAAATTTCTATTTTAGTACATTCGCCAAACCTTGTTAAATCAAGAACTTATACCATTTAGCACCGTCCTAGTTTCAATAAATATTTTACTGGTAATATTTGTAAAATTCAATACGTCTGTTTTCATGTATTTATTATTTGCCTAATTTTATTTTAATTTTACCTAAATTGCATCCTTTTATTAATAAATTCGATCTTTTTGATTTGGTAAACCGATTTACATCCCTCTTTTAATGTTTGATATCAAGTTTGTCATTTCATTTATGATTAAGTCTACAAAATGCTGTTAACTGACATGTGATCAAAAGGAAGGAAACAAAGGAAAAAGAACAAACAGCTTTACTTACAAAACTGAGGGCATGGTATTGATGAAAGCGTGCTGGATAAAAGTGATTGTGAATTACAATTCACTTTTCCACATTGCAGGCATAATATGCTAAACAGTAATGGATTTAATAATTAATTTTGTTTAAATGTTACATATTTGTGAAAAATTAAAAATAATAAATGTATATCATGTTGAAATATGTTGTGTTGTAATAATTGGTTGCAATGACGAGTGAATCATTAATTGATATATTGTTGCCAATTTACTTAACCTTTTGAATATGGAATAACATTTTGTTATAAAAAATTGTCTTATATGTGCTTTAAATTTATTATTTTCTCGAGAGAGATAATAAAATGTATAATCCCAAATATTTTTCATCGCCAACATTTAATTGAAAATAAGTGGAGAACCTTATTTAAATTACTACTAGGTAACTAGATAATTTATTTCTGAATGGATTAAGTTATGACCAGGTAAATGACTCTTAAGTTAAACTTTGCTGTCACGTTATAAAACGACCATTTCTGACATTTCTACGATTTAAACTGGATCTCGGTTTAAATCATAGATGTTCTTTTGCCCAATTTTAATAACTCAAAAATTAACAGCAAAATTCGAGTTAAAAGTGATTACCTGGTCATGACTTAAAATCATAATGTAACATAACAAGTTATGACCAGGTTAATTACTCTTAAATTGAACTTCGCTGTCAATCTCACATTATAAATCGACCATTTCTGACATTCCAACGATTTTAGAATTATTATTCGGTTTAAACCTAGGTTTAAACTGAGGTTTAAGAGGGCTTTATAAAATTGGGCCTAAGAACAGCATACAAATCAAATTTAAAACCACTTATAATAATGGCAAAATATGTTAAAAATAATATTGAACAAACATATTTTATTTCCTTATTTTTTTATTTGATTCTAATAATATTTTGAATTTAAAACAACTTTATTACAAAACCTCTATTTTATACATATGTATATAAAAACAAAAATGTATTACAAATCGAAAACATTAACCATATAGATGCAACAAGACAATAAACAAATCTTTGTTTATAGTATATTATTTTTAATTTAACACTTTTAAAAGAGAATGCTTTGTTTGTTGGCCTTAAAATATTTAATTTATTGCCAAATAATTTAAAAACTATGGGTTTTCAAACATTAAAAAGAAAAATAAGAATATGGATTATTCAAAATGACAAGATAAGCCAAGTTGTAGATGGATAAGAAAATTATGTTAATATTAAAATAATTTGTTATAATCTATTTTTATACTTTCTTAACTATATTTTTTAAATAATTTATTACTTTATTTTTTTAGAGCTCCTACAATTACATACATTTTTAAATATACAATCATTTTTGATTACAAAATAGGACATATTAGTCTATCATTTAGTGATGATATTTTAATTTTACAGATTTAATTCATTTTACATTGTTATATAAATTGATAAATAAATAAATTGATTTTAACAAATGTTTAGTTACTTTCAAAATAATTTTTATCTTGTTCTAGAGTAGTAAAAATAATTTTTTTATGACTGTAATGTTTGCCCCCATTGGGATTTTCGAAATTCGGCGTCCCTGTTTGCAGGTTTAAACTGCTTAAGAGTAAAGTCTAGTGATGCATTCGCAATTTCAATTTTTGATCAATATCCTTTTCGCTTTATTCGAGAAGGGGCCAAATACCCGTCCTTAAGTAGCAATTACCTACAGTTTTGAATTAAAGAAATTTTGCTTATTGAATTAATAAAAGTAAAACACAAAAAATTTGAAAATTTGTCCATCTTTCTTTTTCTGCTTTTATTATTTTATAAATTTAAACTTGTTTTTTAAATTGTAGGTAATTATGCTTTAAGGGGGTCTCCTCATCAGTTAGCTTCGAAAAATCGATTTTTTTTGCTTCAATCGTTAGAATTATTATCCAAGAATATTCTCGCAAAGTTTCAGAGCCCGATTCAAACTAGTTTAGAAAACAGTTCCGAGGAGAGGCTCGCGTGGGGCAACCGCGAGCCAGGCCGCGCGCCCTCCCGTGTTCCGCGTAGGTGTCTTTTCTTTATTGTTTTTTAAAATTCCGTGCACGATTACAAATAAACTATAAAAGCTATATATAAAAGGAAGACACTGTTTTTTAGATAATTTATTTGTGCACAGACTGAACTAAAAAAAAGTTTTAGAAATTTCATATTTTACAATGTTATTAACGAACTTACTGCTAAAAAAAGGTCGAAAAATCGAGTACTTTATTGAAAAATGACTAAAATATTTAAATTTCAACTTGCAATCACCATAATAGTCTATACTGTGCAGAAAAGCCTCCCGATTAATGAAGTACTTCAATTTTTGGTTTCAGATGAAAATTACGGGCTGTATCTTTCACAGAGTTTGAGTTGTCCGCGGCGAGCTGCTGCGCAAGATTGTTTATAAATCCGCCATTTTTATTTATTTTGACGTTCGGAAAACTTTTTTTGGTTGAATAAACATATGTTAAAAAATACGCATAAGATTATTTGTTTCTCTTGTTGTTTTCATGTTAAAAAAAAAAATCCTAAAAAACCACCTTTTTTATAAGCCACTGATGAGGAGACCCCTTTAAATATGGGTATTTGGCCGATTTTTGGATAAAAGGAAAAACTAACGAAATATTGCTCAAAAAACTAAATGGCGAATGCGTCACTAGACTTTACTCTTAAGCATTGTTACGAGAAGTGTACTGTGTGCTGTAAGTTTCATTTTTCGACGACCGCTGTTCCGTCTATTTGGGAAAACCCACTCGTTTTCAAACTTAAAATCTAAGTAAAGTTAACTCTATTCATTTCTTTATTACAGGGTTAAAATAAATAAACAATACGTGCACGGAATAGTGTGTTAATTAAAAGTTTTAAACAAGTGACGGGTTATCTGTCCGCAAAATAGGAGCTGTCCACAATTACCCTAATGGGCGTTTCGCCGTTATTATTGATTATGCCTCAGGCTTCCAAGCTTTAATGGATATTTTGAATTAAATGCATTCTTTAACCCCTTTATTTAAATTTGCGGTGGCCTTAATTAATCATATTATAGAAGACAAGGTGAATAATTGGTAAATAAAATAAGCTAATATTATATAGAATGGTCTCTGTAAGAATAGTTACAGCAGCCACAGTGGTTCTATATCCGTGCATCATTGTTCAACGATGAAACGACAACGTGATTCACAAATCCCCATCTTTATTTATTTTAATAATAAAAACATTACCCAATATGTCTTCCAGACACTATTCTATGACGCAATATGCGATTGTCAGTGAATTTATTTGAATATTTATAGTCTATTTCAGAAAGGTGCAGAGTAATAATATGGGAAATTCCGTCCAGTTCGGCTCAATTTCGGTGTCGGCCATAGGCGCACGTAAATTTTGTGCAATAAATTATTTATGATAACATTGATAACTGACCAAAAATTTTAGAGAATTAGGTTAACGGGTATTAGATAGTATTGTTTGTAATATTAAAATTTCAGGTAATTGCGTAATTCAATTCGGGAGATAACCACGAGGACATGAATGCGAATGTTTTTGAGCACAATTTTGGTGAAATGATAAAATATCTTGCAGCTGATTCATTAGTAGTTATGGATAACGCAAGCTATTATTCACGACGCACAGAAAAGACTCCAACTTCATCTTGGAGAAAAAGAGAAATTATCGACTGCATGGTTAACCACCAAAAGTATTGAATTTGAAGATAATTTGATAAAGAAAGAACTATTAGCTATAGCAAATTTACACAAACATCGTTTTATGAAATATGCGGTGGAAGATATAGCTAAAAAACAGTGTAACTGTGCTACGAACACCGCCATATCATTGCGAACTTAATCCTATAGAACTTATATGGGAGCAAGTGATAGGATTTGTTGCAAGACACAACACGACATTTAAAATAAAAGACGTTAAGCTACTGTTTGATTAAGCCATAAAGGAAGTGACATTAGAGAACTGGCGAAAAGCAGTCCATCATGTCATTAAAGAAGAGGAGAAAATGTGGAATCTTGACCACCTGATCAATCGGACCGTCGACCCGTTAATTATAACGCCAAGAGGAGATGACAGTTCCTCAGATGAAGAAGAATGATATGATTTTTTATAATATAATTTCTGTATTTTTTGTATTTTGTATTTGTTTTATTATGTGTAAAAAAAATAAGTGGACCTAATACTATATACATAACGCACGCCTTTGTCACACCATTTTTAGTGTTTGTAAATGGATAACAATTACCAAAACCCATAAATTGACCTAAACCGGGGTGGTACTACCTGCAATTGATGAAAATAAAGAATTTTGCAATAAAATCAATGCCAAAATATGAATGTGGCTTATATATTCGTTGGGTCACTCTGTAGTCCCTTTGCATACCTAATAAGCTTTTATTACTCTACACCTTCCTAAAATAGACCATCATTTTAATACATTTAAAAGTTTCTCCATTGACTTCCGACGTCATCATTTTTTTTACATTTTTGAGCCTTGAAAATTTATTTATCCGAAGAAATAATCCTTTCGTTTTTTTTGTCATCGTTTTCTTGATGTGTTTCCGGGTAAGTAGTGATTGATACTTTTATTTATTGTAAAAACTTTAAATAGTAGGTATGTCGTGAAAAAAATTACGGCAATGGCTAAAGTCCGCTAAAAAATTAAATATTCATATACAGTGACCTGCAACATTCTGGCTCCATATGGAAAACTTTTTTATTGTTGATATCACAGAGAACTGTTCCCCTTAAGGCAAGTATGACGTATGTTTGTGGTGTCTCCAATTAAGCTTATATTTAATACATGGGGACAAGTGTGAAAATTAGGAAATAAAATAATTAACTAATTTCAGATTTTTTGCAATAAGTTTATTAGAAAAAAAGTTACAAACTTTTAAAATTTATAAATACACTCGCAGACAAAAATATTGCATAATTTATCCTAAAAGGCTTATGCAGTATTATGCAAAATTTTTCTCCACGACCATTACTGAATGCAATAATTCCAAAATCATTTTTGATAATAGAATGTAAAAATTCTCGCTCTTGAGTTGGAATATTTATTCTGAAACACTTGCTTCTTATGCGTTTTGCGTGTATTTTCATTCCTTAACAAGATACGGAATGAATATTCTGTAATTGATTTAAACGACATAGGTTGCCATGAATTTCGAAACTGTCAATGTCAGCAGACAAATTTTAGTGCAAGTCAAAATATGAGTGAAAAATCGGATGAATCAGATATGGAACTGGATAATACTCCACCTGAAATTACAAATATTGCAAATAGTATTTTTGGTCGTGGAGAAAATATAGTGTGCTACTCGGTTAGAATGAAAATTCGATTCTCGTGGTTCCTCACGCTCGCTACGCTTGCGTTCGGAATCTTCCACTCGGCTCAAATTTTCATTCCAACCTCGTTACAGAATCTACTATTCTGTTAGTATATAAACAATCAAAACCTACTTGATTATTATGTCTTCATCAACTACAGTATTCCTATCTTCTATTTCTGGCCACGCAAGGACATTTTTCTTGCATTTTAGGAATATTACTGGCCATCCTTCTTCTCTACTTTTAACCTGCCAAACAAAATATTTTATAGTTTTGTATTCTAATATAACCCATCTTCCTATCGAAATTTGTGGCGCGATTTCTTCTTCCTGAGATACTTCAAGGTCAATATTATCATCTAAATTCATAAAAACTAAATCCTTCAATTTATCTGAACTTGAGCTACTGCAACTGTCGGTCCTTTTAACGATTTTCTTATTTTTTCACTCCACTTCCCTTTTTCTTTAATATCTTGTTCTTTTACAAGCCTGTCTAATACTTCTGGTAATTTATTTTTAGCGTGTTAATTTGCAAAACTACAAGTTCACACTTGCCCCTTAAATTTCAATTAAACTTACCTCAAATTATGTTTTTCTTGGGGCAAGTGTAACATATTTTTTAATTATTTATACAATGAAAATTGATATTGTAGATATTTCACAACAAATCCTTACTTTTAAAGTACATATATCTGAATAAAAAACTAAATTTACCCTAGATTTAAAGGTCATAAAAAACACGTGCTGTTCTTAAAATGAATCAACACTACGCTTCAATTAGTTTTTGATCAGCATTACAGAAATCGAATGTATGGACATGCGTCGGATAGTAACTCATTCAATCCGCAAGGTTTCGCTCTGATCAGTTCTTTGGAAGCTGAATTAAAACAAGTGTTTACCCCAATATTACAGTTACCCAGGTTGACCTTACTCTTATTTATTGTTTTAGATACAATTTTCATTTGTAAAAGTTGTTTAGAATTAAAAGTTGTGTCATGAATACGAAGTCACGCTTTCTATTAAAAAAACGAAAAATATACTTATTTTTATGTTTGTAGAAATAATTTTAATGCTCTATTGTAATTCAGCAAAATTACCAAACTTTTAATTTTTTTTACTTAAATTTATTTTTTTAATTGGTAAGACAAGAGATGCTTTGAGTAATTTAAGAAGATTCTGAACATATTGTCTAAAATTAATTTTGGGTTAAACCTAATTGCTTCAAAAATAAACGAATTTTGGCATTTTTTTTTGGATGGTTTAAGAAAAATTAGAAATAACAAGTAAATCCAACTTATTGATGTTTTGATTCTAACAGATGGTTTTGAATCAAAACATCAATTCTCGGCACCTGAAAATGTAAACATACTTTACGAATGTCAGAAGAGCAAAATATGGATTTACTTGAAAAATTAGAGATAACCAAAGCTAAGAAGAGTCCAGTCCTTACCTGTGTTAATGAAGTTTTTAATTTTGAGCCCTATTTTATTTTCAGTAACATAAACAAATGATTCGCTTTTATATCCATAACCTTTTGTTCGCCCACCTTTTCCGGTGACATTTCTCTCTTTAGTTTTATTTTTCTTGGCACTAACAGACAAGGTTGGGCATTTACTTCGTGGGCTACTTTTGACCAATCTATGGAAGGTTGTTACTCCCCACTCAGTATAATTTATTTATGTTTTATTTGCAGTTGGGTGAGGTGTTTATATATTTTTAATTTTTAAATGTTTCTTTGTTTGTGTAATTAGGTAAGATACTTTTATGTTTTTTTATATGCACATTTTGCAAACACAATAACATTTGTAGGTCTGATGATGCTCATTTGTGAGCGAAACATGTAACCTTTGTACTTATATATAAAAGAATTTTTGAGACTGGGACTTTGTGGGATTTATTATTTATACTTAAATCAGGTCTCTTGGAGAAAATGGACAGCTTTTTCGAATCTTGGTGTAATATTTTCTAACTAACCCTTTACCAGAAACATTTTGAAGCATATTAGAACTGATTGTTTGATTTTAGGGTATAAATTAAACTGAAACAGTGCAATTTTAACAATATTTCACGTCTCAATAATTTTTCCAAATATATTTTTTTCTTTAAATCTAAATTTTTCCAAGAATCACTGGTTAAATTGTTTAAAACAACTTGTAAGGTTTTTGAATAAACATTGTAATTTTACAGTTATTAGAGTTTAATTAAAAAACGACACTTTCCTATTATTCAAATAAATAAAATATAAATGTGTGTACTATCTATTTATAATGGAACACGACATTTTACAAAACTATGTGTTACGGTTTAGAATATCACGTAGTACTATTTATTAAACCACCCAATGTATTTCGCCTAAGTTTAAACACAAGCATCAACACACAAACTTGGATGAGGATAGATGCTAGGTCTGCTGGAAGGGTTCTCTCTTAAAAGTAAATCTCATTGAATTGGCGACGGGCATAATATTTTTATATTTTTATTAAATGTGACTACTGAAAGTTTTGGTCCCCGTGCGACTAATCAGTACAGGGTAAGTCAACGGTAGAGTAAAGTACATTTTCTCTTTATTTTAAAAACTAGATAAAAACCTTTAATTCAAAAGCTATAGGGATCGTTAGGATTAATATTTTATAATTATATTCGAGCTCACAAGATTTTCCAAAAAAAAAAAAAACGTGCCGAATTAACCTGTTTTTTAAATATATTATTATTGCATTTTTGAATTTTACTAAAAATTCCACATTTATTTTATACAACACGCTACATGTCTAAATTCGATTGTTTTTGAGATATGAACATTAAAAAAATTACGTTAATCCCACTTTAACAGGCTGTAGCATCCAAATGGCGCATCTTAGGAAAAAAAAACGGGGTTTCATCACTATCTTAGTTTTTATTGTCTAACCAAAAATACAAATTTTCAGTTAAAAAAGTTCGTATTTTTGGGTACAAAATGAAACACGAACATAGAAATGTTGAACCCATTTTTTCCCTAAGATACACCATTCGGACGCTGCAGCCTGACAAAGAGGAATTAATGTAATTTTGCAAATGTCCATATCTCAAAAACAATTGAATTTAGACCTGTAGTGTGCCATATAAAATAAGTAGTAAGTAAGTAAGTTATCGATAGTTTGACAGTCCAAATACCCAGAAATCCGCGTCCGAGTCTAATGCGCAAAATCCTGATTGTCACGGACTATCCGTGACTTCAGTGGGAACAAACTCATTGTTGAACTCTGAGTACAATTCAAAAATGCAGTAATAATATATTTAAAAACAGGCTATATTCGCCACGCTTTTGTGGGCAACCCTGTATGCCCCACTATAATTTTAAAATATGCATCTTAACGATTTGTATAACTTTTGTAAATAACGTTTTATCTAGTCTTTAAAATTAAAAGAAAAATGTACTTTCCCTTCCGTTGACTTACCCTGTATATAATATTCAAATGGTACGTACATCTTACAATAAATTATGATATGATCACTTAATAACAGATAATACACTTTATGAAACGATATAATACCATACAAGAAATTAATTAATATCTATAAGAATAGTTTATATTTATTTTATTTACAATAAAATCCTGTAAAAATAATTAAAGAAATAATATTTCTTTTTAGAAAATATAATAATATTTCATAAACATTTTAATAAATTTTAATAGGAACTTTTATGAAGATTACAAAATAATATAATAATTTATATTACCAAAAATAATACCCGTCACTATATGAACTATAATATTATTATTGTAAACGGTATTATCCTGGATTATGGTCCCATACAGGGTGCTACAAATTCGTGTGCGTATAAGGGGATCTCGAGAACGGTAAGAGATACAAAGATTGTTAAATTGGGGCAAAGTTGCATATTTCGATGCTTAATAATTGGTGAAAGAAAATTGTAAATATTCCGAATACTTCGGAGATATACGAAATAAACAGAAATGTTTAGTTTTGGTTTTTAATTTTTTGCGCCCTTTTGACTTGGGAAAAAGACAAAAAACACTTTCTCATAACCGTTCTTTATGCTCTACAATATGGCGTTATTAGTTTTCAAATTCGACGTTTCGTGCTTTAAATACCAACCTTAAGTCAATTTTTTTAAATACGGACCTGAAATTTTTAATACAGTTTTAGGGACTTAAATATTAAAATGACATTACATTACAGGAAGTTATGGTGTTAAAGCTGTTTATTATTTCAATAAGATTTACTAGGAAGTAAGTAAATTTTTATGAGAAGTAATTCTATTTTTTATTAGAATTTTATTTATTTTATTAAGTCCTAAGACCTAGGCCGAAATATTGTAAAACAGAAAAAAAATTAATGCTCCCGAGTAAAGAAAAGGTAACTCGAGTGCTAGTCTAGTTATGTTACTGTAATGCGCTTATGTATGTTTCAAAAACAATTTGTATTTTTTTTTACTGTTTATACGGTCTGATAATGCCAGTTTCTGGCGAAACATGTAACACAAATATACAGACAGAAAATAATTTGAGGTCGAGACGTTAGGTCTTCTTTCTTACAAAATATCAAATATTAGGCCCCTTTTAGTAAAAATGTTCGGATTTTTCAAATCGGAAATCTTTTTTTTTTGTGTGGCTCGTTAAAATTTCAAAACTTTGAATTATATTAAATTTCAAAAGCTTAGAAGTCCCTAAAACTGTATTTAAAATTCCAGGTCCCTATTTAAAAAATTGACTTGAGGTTGGTATTTAAAGAACGAAACGTCGAATTTGAAAACTAATAACGCCATCTTGTAGAATTGTTTTTTGTATTATTTCCAAGTCAACAATGAAGGTGCAAAAAATTAAAAACCAAAAATAGAAATTTTGTTTTTTTTCGAATATTTTCGAAAGCATTCGGAATATTTACAATTTTTTTTACCAAATTATTAAGCCCCAAAATACGCAACTTTGCCTCAATTTAACCATTTTTGTATCTCTTACCATTTTCGAGATCCCCTTGTACGCACACGAATTTGTAGCACACTGTATAGTACTTTAAATTATAATAAATATTATTATATTTGTTATAATTTCCCTCGCTGTAATTAATAATTAACAATCGAGATCCTGATATTCCTGAGGGTAAATAAACACCGAATCTGGGACACACTGTATTTACCCGTTCATATTCACATTCCGTTAGGCTACCTTGTATACCTAACAGCTTCCCACACTATTTCCTTCTTTAAAGTCCCATGGGAATCCTCTTGGGGCACTGCCTTCGCCTCAGTGTAATCTGGGACCGCTCGCTCGTTGCCGGTCTCATCAATTATTGATGAATCCAACTTGCAAACAATTCCATGTCAGGAGATCGTGATATTGGTCAGTAAATTCATTTCTCGTTTTGAATTATTGATATCTTATTTGGCGGAAAACTTTGACCGCCTTCGAGGAAAATGTTATGAATTGTTTCTCTAGTTAACTGAGTGGTTTTACATACCAGGTGAACATTATAATTTTGGACCATTGCCTTTCACGTAAAATATTTAAAACTGAATCAGGTAATGTTGTACAATGGGCCTTTTCACTATACAGGGTCCTGGACCTCACCTCCTGTCATCTATAGCTCACTTATTAATTGAGTTAGGATATATTTAATATTTTGCAGACTTTACCTGTATCCTAGGGCGCATTTTAGGAAAATGTTTTGTTTATACAGGGTGTTCCATAAAAGTGTGACGTCATAAGGATCTATTTTTTTAGATTACATGCCATAAATATTCTTACTTATTTGCTTGCCTTTTATAGTTGCCTACATACCCCCAAAATTTTAATAAAATCGGTTCAGTATTATAGGCAAAAAATTAACACTAAGAAAAATCAGTTTGGCACCATTGGTTTTAAAAATTAATAAAAAATAAAAATAATGCCTTGTTATTAAAATAATACCAAGGTACTTAATAAATAAGGTCAAACAGTCTCGTTAACCAAGTTTGATTAATACGAATTGTAGGTACAGGGTGTCCAAAGTTTAGTGTCAAATGCAAACTTTAAATCAATTTATTTTTCTTATTTCAAATTGGAACCCCTGTATATTATGCAGAATTAAAAATCAAATATTTGTTCTAATTACAACCCTATCGCAATTTCTAACGCATCAATATTTATTTGCAGAAAACTCATTTTACCAACTATTCCAACAGTCATTATTTTGAATAAAATATCAATTATATTATATATAATATATCAAAACCCGGCCCGGGCTGGATTCTGGAACCAAGACCAAAAAGCCCGGCCGTCCCGAAAAAATTATTAGAGCCCGAAAACCCGAACCTCCATTGATGAAGTGGCCTGACCGAATCGAGAGTAAGGCTGGGTCGCGTATAACCTGAGATGAATAAATCCTGAAGGTTTTTTCCTATTAACTGTAAAAAATTATGGACTACAAAACTTCATTACAGTCTTATTAAGGGTTTCTTGCATTATAAATTTTAAAAAATAATGCCGTAAGTTAACGCTGCTACTATGAACCGAATTAATAGGAAACTTTCCAATTTTTTTATTGCTTAAAAATGTTCAGTCACATGAAAAAGTAACATAATATGCAAAATATTACGTCTTAAATATCACTCCTTAATGTATTTTAGTCACATTTTTGTACGCCTTGACGTCACAGCTGCAAACTTTAATCGCTTTTATTTTATCCAGAGAATTAAAGAAAACATGTGAACTGTGAGTCATTTGATGATATTAGCTTACGCTTAAGATGATTATTTTTCAAATGTAATTTTTAGACACGTACCTTATTATATAATCTTCCTGACTACTAAGATTTTTGATACACCAGCATCTGCCAGCGGATCTTTGATGTGACCAGCTTCGGTAATAGTTTTCTTTATGCATTTCAATTACGTTGGAGGCTACTATATATGTGCCCCTTATTTTGTTCATTCTTCCAAACACCCTTTTAGGATATATTTCACTGGACGAAAAATACACGGTAACCTACTTTTCTTTAGGTCATTAAACTCTTATGCATTGCTGTATTTCTGACAGTTTCTATCTTGGGGGTTTTATGAGAATACTCCCGGGGTAGTTTCCTTTACCACATAATATATAATACTCTGGCACTGCTTAACATAGGTGCCAGATAGACCTCTATCACGACCCATTATCAACTTTATCTTTTATTATATAAACTAGCATGTTGTTTGCAAAATAAATACAATATCTCTTGTGGTATCTACCTCCTATAAATAAACTTACTTAGCAACTACTATCAGTCATCTTGACAACAATAAAATATACTGCGAAATAATACACCGAAAAATTTACTGTCATCGTAAACTAGAGGTCTGCACGGGCCGGGTTTTCATCTCAGGCCTTAGTCTTGGGCTCAAGTCGGGCCGGGCCACTTAATCGATAACGGTTCGGGTTTTCGGGATATAACAATTTTTTGCGAGCCTGCCGAGCTATTGCCTGACCTTCCGGGCTTGTCGAGCCTACCGGGCCATTCAGTTTTGGTTGCTGAATCGCGCCGCGTAGCAATATTCCTGTTCGGGCCGGGTCTGGCCGTGTCTGGCCGTGAAATTCCGGCCCGTGCAGGGCTATATCGTAAACATATATGTATATGGTAAACTTAACAATACCGCTTGATTAGTATAGGCACAACCATACATATTGTTATCAGATCTATACACAGGGTGTCCCGAAATTAGGTGACAATATTTTAAGGGGATAAAGTACATCCAAAAATAGGACTAAAATCCTTTATTAACATACCTTCAAAAACGCTTCGTTATGGGGCTAGAGCCCCTCGAATGGAAGCTATGATAAGCGGTTTTTTCACAATATCTCAGAAACTGATTGAAGTATCAAAACAAAATTTGATACATGTTTTACCCATTACAAGACGCAATAAACGGTTTGTTTAGCTTAGGTGTATTTCTTCCAGTGGCATCCCACAGGGTAGGTAGTGAGGAGAATATTGCCCTAACTTTTTTATTTGTAGGATATTTTAACGCCAAGTGCAATTTTTAAAAGCACTAAAGTCTTCTATTGAAAAAAGATACTCTTGCTTCATTTCGGTAGGATTCACCATTTTTCAGCAAAATCGATTTAAAAATTTTCGGTTTTTTACAAGCCGTTGAAAAGGCTAAGGTGTTTTTTGCATATCTCAACAAACACTTGATATTAAAACATGAAATTTATTAGAAGTTCTACTAGCAACAAGGCATATTTATTAAAGGATGTAACATTAAAATATTTTTTCAGTGGCGTCGCACGGGGTGGAGCCTAAAGTAAATATTACTATTTTTTTTTTATTTGAGGGGCTTTCCTTTTATACCATTTTTAAATTCTCCGTGCCTCACAAAACATAACACACAGGTCTAGATTTTGCATCCAACAAAATGGAAATCATTTCGAACATTTGTTTAAGAATTAGTTTCCCGTGTGGTTTTACAATTAAATTTGATTTGCAATTTGTTATTCTTTTTTGTTTTATTTTAAGTCTCTTATACAAATAAATATTTAAAAAAAGGTCGAAAAATCTGTTGAAAACCTTAAATTCTGTCAAATTACAATAATGAAAGGTTTTATTAACAAAAAATTTAAAAAAATTACATTAAAAGTATGAAAGCCCCTCAAATTAAAAAAAAATTGTAATATTTACTTTAGGCTCCACCCCGTGCGACGCCACTGGAAAAATATTTTAATGTTACATCCTTTAATAAATATGCCTTGTCGCTAGTAGAACTTCTAATAAATTTCATGTTTTAATATCAAGTGTTTGCTAAGATGTGCAAAAAAACCTTAGCCTTTTCAACGGCTTGTAAAAAACCGAAAATTTTTAAATCGATTTTGCTGAAAAATGGTGAATCCTACCGAAATGAAGCAAGAGTATCTTTTTTCAATAGAAGACTTTAGTGCTTTTAAAAATTGCACCTGGTGTTAAAAAATCCTACAAATAAAAAAGTTAGGGCAATATTCTCCTCACTACCTACCCAGTGGGACGCCACTGGAAGAAATACACCTAAGCTTAACAAACCGTTTATTGCGTCTTGTCATGGGTAAAACATGTATCAAATTTTGTTTTCATACTTCAATCAGTTTCTGAGATATTGTGAAAAAACCGCTTATCATAGCTTCCATTCGGGGGGCTCTAGCCCCATAACGAAGCGTTTTTGAAGGTATATTAATAGAGGATTTTAGTCCTATTTTTGGATGTACTTCCTTCCCTTAAAATATTGTCACCTAATTTCGGGACACCCTGTATATTATAGATTTTGTTAATTTATTTTTGTTACTGTAACAACATCATTTTACTACCTTTTACAATAGAGGTATCGCTGTTCACATTTCACTTAATTAAAATAATAAATATTAAATCATGCATAAAATATTATTTGTCTTCACATTTTTGTAATCTGTGGTACCTACTTACAAATACTTGCAGACAAAATCCCCCTAAAGTAGTTGCCTTTGTAATTCCGTCGCTTAGCCTCATTGGGTTCCACTTTACCCCGAGGTACCTTTGTGCCTCGGTGATTGATTATTTCTTAATATTATTAAGACGATCAACGCACGACGAGGCGGGTTATGTCTTATGTAGCTCAACGGAAGAGGAAGTTATACGCATTGGATGTGATTGGATCTTTTTATTTCTTTTTGGGCTTGCCAAGGCTTAATTTGTATTTGGTCAACATGACCTCCCTATACTGTAATATTACCTATAATGTAATACATAAAGGTGATTATCTGTGTTGACACCAAAGAATGTTAGTGTTTGATGCAAGAACAAACACTAAACAGCAAGAAACTGATAGAAATCGGCCAGAAATTTCAAAAACAATTCTGATTAACATAAATCTTGTCCCAGAGTTAAATAACAACAAAAATTCAGCGCTTAAACAACTTTGTCTTAAACCTGTAATAACAAGTCTGCAGTATTTAAAATCGGTCAAAAAAAATTCCAATTACCTAAAACGGAATTTAAGTTGGCAAATACTTTTTTACTTTTAACTTTCTAAATTTCACATCAAACGATAAATTACTTTCCTTAAAATTTGCCCAATCTTATTAGGTCCAGTTGAATTCGGCAACCCTGTAATAGCTTGTTCACCGTTTTTAGTCACCCTTGTAAAAGCTTTTGGCTTTTTAAAGTTACCAACTAAACCACGTTGACAAATATAACACTGTGCGCTTCTGTTTATTTTTACGGGGAATTAACTTTGCCTTTAAATGCTTAAATTTTCGTTTTACAGTGTTTCATGTTTTATTAGAGTTATATTAGCCTTACCGGCGAATGGAGTTTTAAAAGCAAAGGTATTATTTTATTTGTTACCGGGTTGTTTTAAATGTGATAAAATGAAAAGAGTTTTGTTTTGGGTTTAAAGTTCGATGAATGAAGGGAAACAAAACTCTTATCATTTTAAAATCGCCTCGGAGCTTTGTACCTAGCGGTAACACTTGGAATTGTGTCACTTTGCAAGTGATCTTCTTTGGCATTTTGATTATTTCTATAGGCATTGTTGAAGTACCTGCACACTTTGTCGAACATTAACTTGATGTCGCTACTCGTAAAACTTCTTAAATGTGATAATTAATGACGGCTCGCGGTCTTAAAGAATGGTGAAGAGCTAGGTATAGTGCGGGTACTTAAACAAACATTAACTAAAAACCCGTGTAACAAAACGTCTTCCTTATCCTCATCTGTCCAACGACTGAATAGAGTTTCCAACAAATTACAAACTATGTCATTAATTGGGTTCATTTTTGAAACACACAACTAAGTAGGTACGTACACTACAAACTAAACAAAACAAAACTTTTTAATCACAGAATAAATCACGTAAAAACGATATTTATAGTTTCGCGAAGCCTCAAAAAAATACCTAGGGTTAGCCGAAACAATGCTAAAACAATGGTGAATACGACTGATCTATTTTTAAATTGCCCTTCATCATAATGCACATTTTTGCATGGTGTATGCGTGACTGACGTCACGTAACCATAGTAACGGTGAATATCAAAGCTATGTTGGACGTTGGCTCTTCACTTGCTTTGAGCTAAAGGACACGGTCTGCTGGAGCGCTTCAAGTGCACGAGTGTTTATAATTATTGTCCATCGGAGTTAACCGTGGCCCTATTGTGCATAGCTACATTCGGATTAAATTAATATTATTAATTCGAACATCATTATTTTCAAAGGGCTAAAATGGTAGCTGTATTATTGGTACAATAATATTGAATATTGTCGAAAAACTTTCCTCCTGGTTTTATTTTTTTGTTGGTGAAGAACCCCTTCACCTGACGAGCCGCCACTGGTGATAATTTATTCCCGCTCTTAATTACTTACCAGATGACAATATTATATTTATATGTTCATTCAAATGAATTGCCATTATGTGAATAGAACACTACATTTTGTCTCACAAAGAAAGAACAATTCTGGTACTTATTAAACGACTTCTATAATTTCTAGTAAATAATGTTAACTTAACAAGCACAAACTTTTATTTTAATTCACTAAATCTTTCTTGGAACTATATTTAAATTCAAATAATAAGGCCCAATTTTAGAACATCCTCTTCAGCCTAACTTTAAACTTAGGTTTAAACCGAAGAATAATTCTAGAATCGTAGAAATGTTAGAAATGATCGATTTATAATGTGGGATTGACCACAAAGTTCAATTTAAGAGTAATCAACCTTGTCATAACTTCTTATGTTTTATTATAATATATTAAGTTATGACCAGGTAAATTACTTTTAACTCGAACTCTGCTGTCAATCACACATTATAAAATAAGCGTTTTTGACATTTCTTTCATTTAAACTTGTCTTCTGTTTAAATCATTTATTCTATTTTATTATTACGGAAACTATACCGACTTAGCCTGTGCAATAACCAAATAAAATAGCACATCTTCTAATACATTATAATAGAACCACTTAATCGCAGATAATAAACGTTAAGAAACGATATAATACCATATAAGATATTAATTATTAATAACTATAAGAATATTTTGTAATTCTTACAATATAATAAATGCAAATAAAAAAATTATATTTATTAAAAAATATGGCATCTAAAATTTATTTAAAATTTTCATAAATTTTAATAGAAACTATTATGAAGTTTACAAAATAATATAATAATTTATATTACCAAAAATGTAATGTCAATAAAGGAAATACAAGGTGATTCCTAAGTTGATACTTCTTTTTTAGCTGCGTATAATAGAAGGCATTAAAATAAACAACATTTTAAAATACCTTTTTTCACAAAACTCAAAAATAAGGTACTTACATTCATTTATTTCACTATGGATCAATTACGGTTCTGCCTAACTTGACCGTTGAATAACATTAAGAAAACTTCTGGGTGCAGGATGAGCCCGCAAGGGAAAACGTTCTGCGTATAATCTCAAAGCAGCAGCCGCACTTTGACGACAATCACCATAAATTAGCACTATAATTATCTATTATTAGTTCATTGTTTTTAAATTTTACCCTTTTTACGTGTCACCAATTTAAAATTAACCTGCTTCAGAAAAACACCGCAGCGAATTGCTCAACACCACCCGTTTGACTAATAAGAGATAAGAAAAACAATATAAACTATAGCGGGCTACGTTTTGATGACCAGCCCCGAACTTAGATTTTTTACTTCTTCATGTATCTCGCCTATTTTAAAGTTTTTTGAAAAAAGGTATTTAAAAATGTTAATTTTAATGCCTTCTATACACAGCTAAAAAAGAAGTATCAACTTTGGAATCACCCTGTATAATAATATTGTAAACGATATTATACTGAATTATGGTCTTACATAGTACCAGAAATTATAATAAATATTATTATATTTCTTATACCTTGTATTATAACATTCTCTCCGTGTACATGTAGCATTTTTATCTACAAACGCAAGCTGGTCTTAATAATACATAAATTTAATTTTATATTTTAATTTAAAAAGAAAAATATTTATTTCCGGTAAATTGGCCTTATTTTTTCAAAACCCATTTATTATCTTTTATTTTATACGCTCTGCAATTAAACTTTATAAATAAACCAATTTAATGAAAACCCCTGTAATTGACGTACAATAGAGTTAAAAGGCAGCATATTTGTTGAATATTTTTACCAAAAAGCTCCATTAAAAATATAATTACTGGGCCCGCCGGCGCAACACGTTTATTTTTTTCAGATATAAAAACATGTTTTGAAATGGTAGCGAGGATCATTACAGTATTTTATTGTAACATTTGGTCAATATCAAATAATGCCAATTTAGGGATCGAAGAAATCTATTATTCGATCTTTCAAATCGAAATTGTGTTCTAAAGAAACGTACTCCTGTAGCTCAAAAATACTTTTTTTCACGAGATAATCATCGCACCTCAGTATGTATAAAAATAATACAACCAAGTTGCTCGGAACCCTTAAGTGGGCTCTACGGGCCCCGCAATAGTTTAAAAGACGCTGGTTTAGAGAACTAGATCATATGCCTTCTTTTATAGGTTAGTATCAACCGTATTAGGCAATCCAACGATGTGTCAAAAGGGCGGCTGGATGGCAAATACTGCTTTGTGATTGGTACACGTGACCATAAAAATAATGTTACTGGTGGCATTTAACTTAATGCTTTTTGCCATCCAACCGCCATATTGAATCACGTGGTTTGGATTCCCTAATAATTCAAGCATTAGGATTAATTTGTATATATTTCTAACAAACGACAAGAAAGCTGGTCTTTAATGAAGAAAACCACTCTGGTAGTGAATAATAAATTATAGGTTATAATTTCTCGTAAATTAGGCAACCCAACGATGTGTCATAAATGGCGGCGGATGGCCAATACTGTTTTGTAATTGATCAGTGGCAGCTCGTCGGATGAAGTAGAGCTCATCGCCAAAAAAAAATTAAACCAGGAGGAACATTTATGGACCATATTAAATATTAATGTACCAATATAGCTACCATTTTAGCCCTTAAAAAATAATTATGTTTATATTTTTTTATATGAATTAATAAGATTAATTTAGTCCGAATGTAGCTATGCATAATAGGGCCACGGTTAACTCCGATGGACAATAATTATAAACACTCTTGTATTTTGGTGCACCCCAGCCGACCGTATCCGTTAGCTCAAAGCAAGTGAAGACCAAACGCCCAACATGGCTTTGATATTCACCGTTGCTATGGTTACGTGACATCAGTCATGCAAACAGCATGTAAAAATTTGCATTATAATGAAGGGCAATTTAAAAATAGATCAGTCGTATGCACCATTGTTTTAGCATTGGTTCGCCTAACCTTAAGGTATTCATTTTGAGGCTTCGCGAAACTTACGGTTATAGATATCGTTTTTACGTGATTTACTGTGTGATTAAAAAGTTTTGTTTTTATTTTTCAGTTAATTCAGTAATGTACGTACCTATTTGAAGTTGTGTATTTTAAAAATGAACCCAATTAATGACATAGTTTGTAATTTGTTGGAAACTCCATTCAATCGTTGGACAGATGGGGATAAGAGAGACGTTTTGTTACACGGGTTTTTAGTCGATGTTTGTTTAAGTACCCGCACTATACCTAGCTCTTCACCAGTTTTTAAGACCGCGAGCCGCCACTGTAATTGATACACATAACCATAAAAATGACACTGCTGATGGCATTTAACGGGTGACTCAATGCATTTTGCCATTCACCGCCATATTGAATCCGTGGTTTGGATTCCCTATGGTACGTTTAAATAATATATAAGGATACATGTCAAAAATTGGGTTATTATAAATGTCGTGTTTTCACTTTTAATTTTGTAACCCTTCTCTTTCTACTCCTATATTAGTAAACATTGTTTTACTTGCAGTTCGCTTTATGAATGAATTTATTCTTACGCACTACTGTGCGTAAAGAATAAAAACGTACAACTGTCCGTTATGATGAATAAAAACATGCCTAGTATAACAATCAAGTTAGCCTTGAACCACTCCAATCGTGATCTATCTTGCGTTTTGTGAATATTTAACAGTGACATTGTCATTATTTAAGATTTGAAGTTCAAATCGATACTTTATAAATTATAAACCGATCTTTAATTTATTAGTAAGAGTTGTAGAAAAAGTATCGTACATATTGCGTATTGTAAAGCAATTACGCACTCATATAATTATCGCACTAGCCTCTACGCGGCTCGTTTGCAATTTTTCCAGTCGTGCGTAATATGCTTTTTACCACACTTAATACATAATATACTATTACCAATTTACTTGACATTCGATATCGGTCAGTAACTCTTAAGACTTTTTAAAATTAGCTCGCGTGCGATAATATTCAGCCCGTTAAATTGACCTTCTATTAGAATACGTTGCATTTCCGATTATCGTACTGTGTAATAACATCATTGTATTCCACTACGAACTGAGAGCCGGAAACTAATCAGTCGCCATTTAGAATTGATTGGCTAAAAATATCAGCCTGTTGCGATAGCATAGTGGCCATTATTACAATAACGAATCGGATGAGGTTTTGCCATTTTTACAATAAGCGAATGAGCTATTCCCAAAGTAGTTAAAATAATTATTGTAAATATACATTTTAACCCATTGTCAGATAAATTTTAGTCATAGATCGAGAAACATGAGTTAAAAGTCTTTGTTATTGATATAGTAAATCATATTAATCTGTAACCAGGTCGATTATATAACATCATAATAAGAGGAGGGGTTACAATTTAATGCCCAGCTAGAACCCTAGCAATAAGGCAAATTTAGTCTGGTAAAGTTCCGTTACCCATATGCAAATTACCCTATTAAAGAAGTTTATGTATACATATAGCTATACATATAAGAGTTAGTGTTGTTGAGCAAATAGATACAGTATAATTTCAACTTGCAACCTGTATATTTTTAAACCCCACACCTGACACCAATTTAAAATAATTGTTCCTAATAATATTACCATTTCTGCATATTTATCGCGTGTCTTGTTGATGTCTATAACTAAATAACTTGTCAGAAGTAGTAGAAAGGATTACATTTGTCATTAGAATATAGCCAGAGCTAGTAGCTAGCTACTAAATAATTAAGTTACTAACCAGCTAGTTTTTGGTAGCTATTTCATATTAGCTTTAATCGAGCTACTTCTAAAACGAAACAGCTTAAAACTGTAGCTTTTACACTTTGCAGTTACTGAAAAGAGCCATTTAAGCTATTTTTGGTAGTTGTACTATGTAATAGCAGTAGTACTAGTAGCTGTAGAAAAAAAAAGAAAATTCTTCTTCTGAAATTTGTGTTTTAAATTTGTATGACCCATATTTACTATTTATAATAGGATTTTAAGAAAGCATGAAAATTAAATTTCAAACCACATGATAAATTGACATATATCATAAGGTTGTATTTTATTATCTAACTGTGTTAGAAGAAATTCAACCTAATAGTACCTTTCACTCTCAGGTGGTATGAAATTTAATTTTCATGCTTTCTTAAAATGTTTGCTACCACCTGACAAGTAAAAATAATTCTGTGTTTTTACAATTTATAATAAGTATAGAGTAAATGCACCTAATAGCAGGTGCTGCTATTAAGTGGCTTTCAATACATTCCTTTTTAAAGAACATTTTTCCCTAAAATCAGCGACCTTCAAATATTTTTTGTCTGTTGAGTGTGCATTTCAAAAGAAAAATGCAACAACTTTTCGTTTCCAAGAAAATGTGTCCGCGATTTAAAAATCCTTTGCTTTTAATTGGTTGATTCATCCGGTATAATATAAGTAGTCTACAAAAAATTTTGATGGAATTAACTGTTACCTTACGAAACAGCTGCTTTAAATGAACAGGAACCAGCTAAGAACCTTTACAGGAATTCTGACAGGACACATGGCTGTCAAGAACAATCTACACAGAATGCAACTGTACAATTGACTGCAGATTATGCGGACAAGTCAGGGAAACTGTGCAGCACATAGTTTGCCACTGCGAATCACTAGATCGGAAGAGGCAACAAATACTCGGGCAACCAAAACTGGAACCAGAGGACATCCTTACCCTCTCCCCAGATGACCTACACAAACTAGTGCGAGGAACTGGGATCATGGAGTGGATGTAACAACCATATAGGGTGAACATAATGGGCCAAACCGGCCCTTAGTGCATGCTCTCGAAAAAAAGAAAAAAAAACTGTTATTTTGATTGTACATCTTATTATTAAATTAATTGGTCTACTTGTCCGTCCCATAAATTGATATTTTTTGTTGTTTATCTAGTGAATATTGTAAAAAAATCAGTTCTCTTTTTTACTAATATAGTTAATTGTTTGAGTATTCTCGCAAGATGTAGTTAAATACATGTGATGTTTACTTTCTATAACATATTTTACAACGTGACGTATGGGCTAATTACGGCTCACTAAAAATTTAGGGAAATTATGAGGTTCCGGACAAATTACTGATGTCGTCTATCGGAAAACGATAACATTGGTTGCGACGACTATTTCTATTTTATTGCTGCGGTTGGCGGAAGAGCCGGTGTAAGGCCCGTTGTATCCCATATCGTCTGGGTAATGTCAGTCAGACGGAACCTACAGCTTAACGTGGAATCCGAACCACGTGTATACACTAGTTATCCTTTTTACGCCCCCCAGAGGTCCATGACGCCCTTCTCGGTCCCGATATTTGGAATCACTAGTAGCAAATTGCATTCTTTTAGCCACTAAATTTTGGACATACTTTTTTTATTATGCATGTGCCCAGTCCGGGGACCAAACCCGGAATGCCAGTAATTCACCACTGAGCCACTGCCGCGGCTATACCTCCGTTATTACAATATTGTTAATAAGAATCCGCCTCTGTCCTAAATCTCATCACTCAGTACCTGCATGAGAAATATATGAAAATTCAATTACAAAATTCCCCTGGAGCAACTACAAAACAAATGGAGTTAAACAAAAGGGTGTAAAAAATGGTAATTTACCGGTATATTCAGCAATATTGTATTGAGGTTTTTAGACTCCAACTTTTTTTTTCATTTGTTCACAAGCGAATTATTTAGCTAGTTTAATCCAAGTTCCGCTTAGTATTTGCTGGATTTCCGATTATTGAACTATGTTACCTCATTGTGTTTCATTGTTAACTTAGAATGGCGGAAATTAATCAGTTTCCATATGGAACCGATTCGTATAGTTCAGCTCGTTGCGACCATATTGTGCTTTTTAATTTCGACATTTCGGAGGGAAATTAGAAATTGAATTTTTAAATATCCGTTGTGTATTATTTTGGCCTAATAACAACCGTTATAATGGGCTTTTTCACTAAATTTTGATTTTGACTCTATCGTACAGAGCAAGAAAAAATCAAATTTTCTACGGTTTCGGTTTTTAAATTCCTCAACTATTTACTGAGACAAGAATTAAACAAACTACGCTCTCTAATAAAAACACGCAGAAGAACGTACCGACGTCACAACAAAACCGGCAAATGGCCAACCGTGGAGAGCCTTCATTGGAAACGCTCCGACCTAACCTGAATCTCTCGAGACTGGTGTTCTGTTTCTAATCTGTTCTTTTCTGTTTAAGTAATCAGAACTAAGATAACAATATAATCGGTCGTACGATTAATTTTAAAAGAATTGTGCGGTTAATAGGATGACGTACATCCCTTCTCGTCGTGTTTTTAATTGTTTCTAGAAAAGGTTTGTCATATTCTGAGATTTTTATTATTGAGATATGTTTTCAATAGGTTCTAGTTCAGGATGTTAGTGCTGAATATAATAAATTCGATTATAGTGAAAGAGCCCATTGCACTAATGGAACAAACCTGAGAATTTTGCTGAAAAATCTTCGATACCGACGTCAGTTAAAATTAAAAATGATAATATATATTTTTGTCAGATAAGTGAGAAATTGTTGAAATTTAGATCTATGATAATGAGCTATAATGCAGATTTGAACTTACACGTAACAACTTAACGTGCTTGCTTAACAATTTACGACGACTGGAGGTCTATATTTTAAGACAAAAATTACTATCAGTGATGAATAGCTTTTATATAGAGTGCAACAGGTTTTATACAAGGTGACCCACTTGTCTGACAAAGTAATATACCGTCTCTACTATCAAAAAAAAGTTTTTATAAAAGTTATTAGGTATAAAAAAATATATGTTTTAAAATTATTTTTAAATATACAGAATGGTCCAGAAAAGTAGGACAATAAAAGGATACATTTTGTTAAATGGAACACCCTATATATCTATTTTAGCATTTTTTGTTTCCTTACATAATTATCCATATGACGCCATATTTAGTTTTTTAATTTTTTTGCAGCGTTGCCAAACAAAATGCAAAATTCTTACAATTTTGGAAAAAACATCATCGTAAAAAATTACCTGTATTTCTCAATAAGAGTATCGAAAATTTCTTGTAAGCTCTTAAATTTAGATACTGAAAAACTGTCTTAAATCTTTAAGTACCTAAAATTTTGTACAGGGTGTTTTCTGTTGACCTCCAAATATACAAAATTTTAAAACATAACTATGTTTTTTTCAAATGCAACACCCTATATTTATTAGGCTCATCTGATAGATATTGTAAGTATCTTTTATTATTGTTAAATCATACCTATACCTAAACTTAATAGTTTTGCCAATATTTCCATTTTTATTTAAATTTTTATTTTGGTAGTTAGCTATGACCAGCAAAGTCAAACCAAATGTATTAGAATATAATGTAATATTATAATAACTATGGTTACATATTTATTTAATTAAATCAAACTTATTTTTTATTTACGCAACTTGATATTGAAAATAAGTTCACAAACATTTAAATCGTCGGTTTCGCGTCGTTTGTTCTCGGTTCAGTGATAGTCAATTTAGGTCATTTTCTTTCGTTCAAACAGTTTTTTTTCTATTCCTTTTATGGCCATAGTTACGCTTCCTGTTCTGTCAAACCTCTCCAATTTTTCCAAAGCTGGTTTATTGGATTGTCGTTTGACTGGATATTTTCCACGATAAAGTTTTGTTGCCAACAATGTATTTTTGTCACTTACACCAAGAATGTAAATCATGTAGCATTTCGGTACTTGAAAAAATATTATTTTACATAAATGCTAAAATTAACTGCCAGTATCTAGATAACAAGAATACCTCGTCGAAATAATATTACTTTTATACGTATTTTAATTTAAAATTATATTTAATTACATTGGGTTTGACTTTGCTGGTGATGGCTAACTACAAAAATAAAAACTATAGTTTTTTTCATGAAAATTTAAATAAAAATCGAAATATTCGCAAAAATAGTTAGTTTAGGTATAGGTATGACTAAATAATAATAAAAGATACTTACAATATCTATCAGACGAACCTAATAAATATAGGGTGTTTCATTTAAAAAAACAGAGTTATTGTATTTTAAAATTTTGTATATTTGGAGGTCAACAGAAAACACCATGTACTAAATTTTAGGTACTAAAAGATTTAAGACAGTTTTTCTATCCCTAAATTTAAGAGCTTACAAGATATTTTTGATACTCTTATTGAGAAATACAGATAATAATACAGGTGACCTTCTGGCATATGTCACCCATCTTTGGAGCAACACCATCGAACATCATGGAGAATCCCGGGCTGTTGCACTGGACATCTCTAAGGTTTTTGATCGTGTTTGGCACGATGGGCTTCTAAGTAAATTGCGATCCTACGGTATGCCTAATGGATTTTGTTTATGGTTAACCAGCTTCCTTAAGAACCGTTCTCTGCAAGTGGCGATTGACGGGTTTCTCTCAGACACCTTCACCATCAATGCCGGTGTTCCTCAAGGGTCCATATTGTCGCCTACCCTCTTTTTACTGTATATTAACGACCTTCTAGTAAAAACCCAAAATCCAATTTATAGCTTTGCTGATGACAGCACACTTGTCTCATCTTTTACCTTGACTCCCCAAACATCCGCTGCCGAAGCACATCTTCGCAGGCAGCATGAAGTATTGCGCCTCAACAATGACCTGGAAGAAATTTTGGCTTGGGGTGACAGTAACCAAGTCGAATTTAATGCTAAGAAAACCCAGGCAGCAGTCTTCTCCAAAAAAGTTACACACCTCATCAACTTTTGACACTCTACAAAGTCCAGATTCGACCATCATTAGAATATTGCTCTCATGTCTGGAGCTCTGCACCCAAGCACACCCTTCGGCTACTGGATTCCATTCAAAGGAGAGCCGTTCGTCTGATCGGCGACCCCGAGCTGACCAAGACCCTCGATAGCCTGGAGCATCGAAGACAGGTTGGTGATTTGGCTCTCTTTTACAGATATTTCCATGGCAGGTGTTCGACTGACATTGCCCACTTGATTCCACCTAGAGCAATGCAAAACAGAAATACACGGCGAACCGCTGCCGCTCATCCATATGTTGTTCAGCTTAGTACTCCTCGAACTTCATTGTTCAAGAATTCTTTCATCTGGAGAACGTCATCTTTGTGGAATGATCTTCCTGAGGTCGTGTTTCCCAATGAATACAATCTTCAACGTTTCAAGACCAACGTTAATCGCTTTTTTCGCACTCGCACCGCTCCCAGAGCGCCTTAAAGGATTTTTCCTACAGTGCAGGTGTTTTATCATAAAAAAAAAATTTTTACTATCATGTTTTTTCAAAATTTTAAGAAATTTGCATTTTGTTTGGCAACTTTGCAAAAAATTAAAAAACGAAATATGGCGTCATATGGATAATTTTGTAAGGAAACAAAATATGCTAAAATATATAGGGTTTCATTTTAAAAAATGCATCTTTTTATTGTCCTACCTTTCTGGACCATCCTGTATGTTTAAAAATAATTTTAGAATATATATTTTTTTATACCTCACAGCTTTAATAAAAACTTTTTTTTTGATATCTTTAATAGTAGAGCCGGTATATTACTTTGTCAGACAAATGGGCCACCCGTATGTGTAGCATACTCTTAAAAATAACATGATATGAATTACTAAAATTTGTTTCTGACAACCATTTAGTCTCGTGAAATCGGACTCAACCTAAAAGTTAATCTATACAATAAAAAAAAAATTGGCGTTAGTGAACTCTGGAACTATTTAATAACATAAACCAACAAATTTTAGTTGTTACAACGAAATTGTATATACGGGGTATCTAAACCAATTTTTACATAATACTACTACTCCTGCTTTTAAACCATATCTTTTAGTTTTCACAACTAATGTGGAAAGTTAAAGAATTTTTTTCAAGGAATTTTTGTTAATGATGCAATATACAAATAATATTGCCAAAGCGATCATTTATTTGAGCCACACTTGAAATTTGTGTTTTTAACCCACACATTGTGTTTATTAACTTTTTTCTGTGCATTCTATTGTAAGGAAGAAATTGCATCATAAATAAGTAAAAAAATTTTTTTTTATTATTTCAGTTGCAAATTTTTACATTATAAAGCAATTCAAAGTTGGCAAGTTGATTTCATAGAAATTTTGTATGTTATATTTCTAAAAAAAAGTCATGGACTAATTTTTAATTTGATCAAATACAAAATATTTCATATCGGTATTATATTCTAATCAGAAAGTTTACGGGATATTTTCTTCAAATAAGTAAAATCATTAAGATATAATTTAGGTACAAAATATACCTACTAGAGAAGTAGATATATTGGGAAGCCTATACACGATCAGTACCATATCAGTAGTACTGTCAATGCTATAAAATAATGATAGTATTATTGTAATTTATACATAGTAACAAACGATATTACTTTAGTCACTTTGGGATGAACTGATGTCCAGTAATACTATGGGCGTGTAGATCCCAATATAAATAAAAAAATGACGTTGTTATAGTACTCAATTGGTTAAGCTAATTGAAATTAATTATCAGGGATATTATGGTTCCTTTAAGAAAAATTATTTCCAATATCCTTGTCCTCATGTTTTTCTAATACACACCTATGCAATAAAAACAACCACCAGATGCAGGGCCGTTTCTGGCCTGTTGGCCGCCCTTGTGCGACATATTAACTGGCCGCCCTTCAAATCAAATCAGTTACTATTTTAGAATTATCTACCTGAAATAATGGCGCAAAGCAATTGTCACAAAAATGACCTCAATATCTTTAATAGGTGAAAGAGGTGTCTATTTTTAATATTTTTCTTTTATTTATATTTACCTACAGAGGGGCTTAGCACTCCTAACTATTTCACCAAGTGTTTCAGCAATATTCTAGGTATTGCAGAGAATCGCAGACTGCATTGCAGAGTGTTGCAGAATATTGCAGTGTATTACAGTGTATTACAGACAGAGTACCTAATGCAGTGTATTGCGGAAGTATTGTAGTTGTAGAAGTATTGCAGGGATTTTGTACAGGTATTGCAAACAGTGATGATCCCTTCATTACATTACCTACCTAATAATTTTAGTCAAGTCAATTTAAAAAATGTTGTATAAATACTTATTTAATTATAGGTAGGTATATACTATCACAAAACTTTAAAACATAATATTCTGCAAACACGTGCTAAAATCTGGAAAGAAAATAAAAACAAGAAATCAAAAACTAATTTTTGGTAATAAAAGTAAATCTATATAGTGTATAAAACATTAAAAAAATCAAAGAATTACTCTTCTAGTTTTTTTTGACGCAAACTCATCAATCAAGTGGTCTACCTTCAACTCTTCACAAATTTGGCTACTTACCTTCTAAAAAGAAATCTCTAAATAACACAGAGGGCGGCTGCCTCATTCTTGACAGCTACTGCATAATTTCTTTTTGAGAACTTAATTTACCATTCTTATTGGACGAAGGGCGGCCGTCTTCATATTTTTGAAAACTCCTAGAATTTTTTTATACGTCTAAATTTTTTTTCTGTGATGAACTGTGAAACTGCAGGCGGCTTTCGCCGCCCTATGATTTTCGCCGCCCCTGTGCGGGGGCACTCCACTCAGAAACGGCCCTGACCAGATGTTTAACTTATTTTAATCATGTGTTAGGCTGTTAACGTAAAGTATAGAGACCAACACTCTTCCCATATTTTCCTGCTCTGATTATCTTTCAGGTAAACTCATTGGTTATAACTTTGACTCATTATTTATTTAAAGGTTTTTAATTTGATTTATAAAAAGCAACATGCTGACTTTCTCAATAGGGCACAGGGATGTGAAATGATTCCTTACTTGATTGTTAATCCCCATAATCAGTGGCGGCGTTAGATCTCGCGTGGACGTCGGCAAATTAGGTTCGCGAGGCCTCCTTTTTTCCCAATCAAGAAAATATTAAATTACGTAAGCAGAATTATAGTTAAAATAATATTAACAACAAGTTTTATTAAATATTTTATTGCTATTAAACAAGTTTTATTGCTTATCAAATGATGACAAAACTTACATAAATAGAAGTTAAAATAAACGAACTTTTCGGCTTTTGGCCTCACTGAACTTTTTCAGGATTACGTCATAGCTAATACCAGACGCTATTTCAGCTTCAATTGATAGAACTGATAACGAAGATAATCTCTCTTGACTCATCGTGCTTCTCAAGTAGGTCTTAATCAATTTTAACTTTGAGAAGCTTCTCTCAGCGGAAGCTGTACTGACAGGAACTGTGAGCATGATTCTAATTGCTATATAAACATTTGGATATATTTCTTCCAAATTATTTTCTAAAATATATTGAATGAGTTGTTTCGCGTCGTTGATAGAGTCTAGTGAATTTGTTTTTAAAAGTTGGAGTTCTTCATACAGTTCGAAAGGCTGTATGTCGTTGTTTTCGCCTTCCCGAAGTATTGTACCTAAATCATTACAGCACTTGAGGAAATCTTCTTTTGATATAGAATTTAAATATCTGATATCATAAATAAAACCAAATCGTTCAAAATATTCATTGAGCGCTTTAAATCGACATTCGGTATCAACTATAATAGCATCAATCATAGTGTTAAAAAAGGTAACTCTGTACTGCATTTCAAAAGATTGAATAGGTTCATCAATATGTTCATAATCGAACATTCGTTTTCTCCTGGCTGTTCTTTTTTCTTTAAATTGAGTCTCAATTTCGAAAGTACTCTTCTCTACAAATAATCGAGCTTGTGCGACACTATTGTCAAATCCTGTATTACGGAATTGTTGAATCCAGCTGCAAAATGACCGTAAAGTATCAATAGCGACTTTCAAGTTGACTTGAACCGTTTGCCATAATTTGCTTATATTGTTCACACGTAATAAAATCTCGTACCATACGTGTATCGCAACAACAAACTCAAAAGTTAACATTTCATTGAAAACTGCGTCACAGTCGCTGATAGTTTCAGAATCATCACTTTTATTTTTCAGGTCATTCACGCATTCGATAACATCATCAAATTGCAAAAATATTGCTTTTACTGCTCCGATTCTACTCTCCCATCGTGTTTCAGACAGAGGTTTTAATGTCAATTTTAATTTAGTTTTCACAATATCCCAACGCTTACTTGACTTTGAAAACAGCACATAGATTTTATTGATGAAGCCAAAAAACGTTTTGGCTGTTGTAGAAGACTTAGCTGCATCCATCAAAAGCAAATTCCAACTGTGACATCCGCACGGCGTAAAGAATGCTCTTGGGTTTATATTAAGTATTCTTGTTCTGACACCTTTATTAATACCGACCATATTGGCAACACTACAAACAACTATTATGGGCCATAATAGTTGTTAGATCAACCTTAACTAATCAACGTCGTCGCACGCTGGGTTTTCCAAAATATGTAGAATGTAGGCGCCATTTACAACAAATTACTGAACAAAACAAACCCAGAGTTGCTGGAAATTACTCCTGTAAATTAATAAAGCACCCTATCACTGAGAGGGTTATGGGCTCAATTAAAAGGTAATACAACAAAATTTAAAATGTAACTTAATTATCTTCTTTAAAGTTACACATCGCGACGATCGCATATTCCCGCTCAAAATACAGGGTTAGTTTAGTAACCTGCAGCAAGCGTTAGCATAAACGTTTATCTTTGGCGAAAAATAACTTAACTTATGGCATAATTTTACATTTTCTTGGTGATACTTTATTCGTGTTTGTATTTACTTTCAAATGTGTTATTTGAAACGTACATTTCTTTTAAATGTCCTCGTGGACTGCAATTTTATTTAGCGAAAATTCTTAAGAAAACTGCTATAATACTGGTTTTCTCTTCACTTACTCTTAATAGAGTAAATTTTCGTCGTCAAGACTACAACATTCGATTCCTCCACAAATTAAACATCAAACCACATTCAGTTAACTAATGGTACAGTTTTTTAAAATTACATCCATTGCCCTTTAATGCACCAAATTTTAATATATCTTAAAATATCTTAATACGTTTCATTCACAGCATTCGATGGTACAACTATCCTACCACTACACTTTTCTTCAATTTTAAACCACTTAGCTAACATTTGGTTATTGTCTTTTCGGTTTTTAAACCATTTTGCATTTAACTTTTTCCCCACTCGTTACTATAAGGTACCTTTCCCTGTTGACTGATCTTTCACATTATTTTAACCTCAATTGGGTTTACGTTTCCTCCCTTACTTCTGCGGAAGGTTTTTTTTCTCTAACATCTTTCTCAAAAAAGCTCTACTAAGGTATCACCAACAATTTTCTATTCTATGGTTACTCCAACACGTTATCTTTCTTCTGAAGATGAACGTGTATACGTTCGAAACATGTATGCTTTGTCATCTGAGGAACTGTCATCTCCTCTTATTTATTTTATTTTTTATTTATTTAATCTTTATTTCAAAATTACATTGTAATATACAAATAAGTAATAAACAAAGTAAAAAGAAATGTCGTCAAAAAAAAAACAGAAACAAAGCAACAATAGTTACAATTCACACAATCTTAAGTATCTAAGTAATCGCTTAACTTATAGGGTTCGAAATCAATTAAAAATTTTTTAAGTTTCTTCTTAAATAGGCGTTCGTTTGATGCGTCCTTGATTCTAACATTCAATTTATTAAATATTCTAATACACATGTAATATGGATTTTTTTCGGACAATGTTAATCTGTGTATTGGATAATTTATATATCTCGTTCTTGTATTATAGTTGTGGTAAATAATTGTATTAAACCTATCTTTGTTTTTATAAAAAAATAAAACTCTTGACGTTATAATTAACGGGTCGACGGTTCCATCGATCAGGTGGTCAAAATCCTACATTTTCTCCTCTTCTTTAATGGACTGTTTCGCCAGATCTCTGGTGTTACTTCCTTAATGACTTGATCGAATAGTAGCTTAACGTCTTTCATTTTTTCTTTGGTTAGTTATCATAAATAATTTAATGCACAAAATTTACCTGTGCCTATGGCCAACACCGAAATTGAGCCGATCTAGACGGAATTTCCCATTTTATTACTCTACACTTTTTTGAAATAGACTATAATTACTGTATTTTCAACATATTAGCATAAAAACATGTAAAAAATACTATCCTAAGTTTAATAGGACATTTTTTTCCGATAATATAATGAATTACCAATCAACGCAGTAATTTTTTCTGCTTTATACGATAATCGTAGCAAAAACGACTGTTAATAATGAAAAGCGCACCGTTCTATAAATATTGGCAATAATGGGCAAAAAATAAATGCCAATCTGGCAAAATATTTATTAACCCTTACAAAACAGAAAATTTCAATGTTTTAATTATACACTTATTTACCTTATTTAATATTATACAAACATTTTATTTTGAATTGTTCGGATAACATTTATAATTACGATCTAAAAATAATTTTTGTAAGCGCAAACATACATTAAATTAATTAAAATAATTTTAGGCTTAAAACAAAACATCAACTAATAAAGTATTTTAAATTCATTAAATGTACAGCAGGGTTAAAATTATCTTATTAAAATATATATACAGGGTGACCCAGATAAGGATGCACTCTACAGGGATCTCGTAAACCATATAAAATACAGAGATGGTTAAATTAGAAAAAAGTTGCGCCCTAATAAATTTGCAACATTGTGTTTTCGAATTAAAAACAGTCCGAATTTGTCCGAATATATTTGGGCAAAAACGAATTTTCGCGATTTAGCTTTTATTTTTTTCTGACTTTATTTGAAGAGATATGTTAAAATAATGTTTACATTCTTATTACCATTTCTCCTCTATAAGTTCGTGTAATTAGATTTTTAATTCGACGTTACGTTGTTCAAAACCATCATCAACTTTGCTTTTTTATATAGTCGGGAAATTTTATTTTAATGTTTTTATATTTGCCTCCTCCTTTATAATTCCACTTGGGAGGGCGGCCTTAGTGTTAATATGTTAGTGAAATTTATATTTTTAGACACAAAAAAATACGTAAATATTGCAGACCAAAGTGGTGATCGATCGACTCTTTCAGATCATCTTAATTGTAAATGATTGAGTTGCCTATGTACTCCAGTGTTTCTAGCTTTAACTAAGACTGACACCATAATCAGACATTCTAAAGATACACTCTTAAAAAAAATGATTAAATTTTAAATCAAAACCAAATCAGAATCGACTAAGACCACAAAACAGACACTAAATAAAAACAATCAATCAAATACCCTTCGATACCCGAAAATTCAAACTGGTGATGATGAGAAGCGACCTGCCCGCTCAAAGAGAAATTAGGGGTGGTGGGGTAGGTACTCCTAAATGATTAAGTTGTTGCATAAGTTAGCGACTTCTTTGGCATTTTTAAATCCGTCATAATCAGATATGATTTAAAAGATTGACATATTTTATGCAATTAATCAGTATCGATTTAAAGTAATCCAAGATGATTTTTTTGTCTCAATAACAGTAAAAATCATACCACTAAATTAAAAATTGATTAAAAAATAAATCAAGCAAATTAAATCAGACAAGCCTCGCTGTTAATCAATTGAATTTTTTACTGTGAGTTCTTCTAAGTTTGACAGCGCCTTTTTAGTGTATGTGAAAACAAGCAAGCTTTTTTTCTCTTCTATTTCTTTCAAGAACATCTCTAAATATGAAGCCTCATGAATATAATGAAAAATTATTTAAGAAATGATTAAAGTATACCCTGAAGTTAAATATTAATCCAAAAATGAAACCATCATTTTCTTACACCTAATGTAAACCGGCCTTAAGCGTCCTCGCACGTTTCGTCAAAATGTGGGAGAGAGATAGCGAATTTATGTGCGTTATCATACTGGTGTTAGTGTATCGTGAAATAATGGTAAAAATACGGTTACCTTTTTATTTAACTTGCAATGTTAGTTAGTGTGTATGTGTCAGGGTCAAATCTTGCAAGCTGAATTAGGATCACTTCATTTTATCCTACAGAGTTGAAATTTTACATGGTAATTCAGTTCCGCTGACAATGCTTTTTTCTTATAAAAGGAATCGAAAAAACTTGAACAATGACATTGAATTAATTGAAATGAGCATATTAATAAAAATATCCAACGAAAACTACAAAAAAAAAATGAACTAATTTAAAAAAAAAATTTAAATATTTTTTTATTTCAGTGCGCTAAAAACTGTGTATTTCTTATAAATTAAATTTAAAATGACCTGTGTTTGATTTCTTCTCTCGAAGCTTTTATATCATAAATTACACAATGTAACAAAATAGTGTGTTTGATTTACTTCAAAGTTTATTTTCTTCTTTTTAGCGCACTCAAATAAATGCTCTTTTAATTTTTTTTTAAATATTAGTTTATTTACCTTATTAATTATTTTAACTATAAGTTAAAAATAAAATATTAATTATCATATTCTCATTACCGAACTCATAATGATATCGTTAATACCTCATTGCATTCTATTTAATCTATTGGTAAATACAAGTTCATTTTGTTACAGCAAATCATGATAAAATCATAATGCAATATGAAGTTTATAATAATTTGTTAATTTCAGCATTTTGATAAAACCCTACAATTATTATTAATTCGTATGGCTTCATCAAGCGGATTAAAAAACTTTAATATTCATGTAATCACAAAATATAAAATGGCTTTAATTATTTAGGATACACAATTACACACTAGTTGCACTTTATGTTTGCATTTATAGTATACAGTTTGTCCGTTAATCTCGTAGTAAAAATTTGAACATTTTAAGAGTTAACAATTATTGTGTAAACTGTCATTTGTCGACAAAATCAAACATTCAAAACCATTTCCGATTTAACCGGAAATGGCGAATTCTTTTATTTTCGCACCTGTTCGTTCTTAGCTTAAGATTTCTGCGTGTCGGTAAAGTCCTTTCCACGGTAAATGGTTCTGATTTATTGATTACAATAAAATGGGTGCCAAGTGTAAGTGTGGTCGTAAATACTCGTGAATAACCAGTATTTATTTTCGGAGCCGGATTATAATGATTTCTAGGTAAGGTTAAATTAAAATAAGGTATTTTAATTACTTTAAAATATTGAATGTCAGTCTTTCTCACGGGAAGTGTTCAGTTGTATTGCAATATCATTTTACGAAATATATTATACGTATAAAACAGCGTTATGTGGCGTCCGTGAAAAACATTCATGGAGCTGCTTCAAATGTTCCGGTGAAGAAAAAGTATTTATCTCTCGATGCTAGGAACACTTGAAAAACTGTTTATAGTTCTTTACTTAACAGGGGACTTCTTATGTTACTATGCATGATACAATTAAACCGATTATAATGAATTTAAGTGAGGATAGCGACAGCGAAACCGAACTAGATATAGTATAACATTATAAATATAAGTACCAAGTACCTAGTATTTAAAAATTTATAATAGTTTTTTTTTCATTTCATTAAATTAATATAAACCCATCATACGAGTTTAATTACTAAATTTTCTTAGTCCGACCCTTTATGCTTTACTTATTCAGTGCCAAACTCTTGTTTACACAATGGGATCGACCCTTTAGTTGTATTGCAGTTAACCGGTTAAAATCATTCCACATTACATTACATGTACTAAAACTTGACTACCTACTTCTCATGGCGGCCGTCTTGGATTTTTACATTTTCACATCTTAGCATTTGCTTATTTTTATAAGTTTTAAGTGATCTGTTACGTTTTCTTGAGCTGTGATTTTATTTTTTTTTTGGGTAGAAGGACAGAGAGGACCTTTTTGTTTTTTAGTTATCACTTTTATTCGGGTTTGCCCTTTGCGTAGCTTGAATACGGGTAGTACGGGTTTGTTCTTTGCGCAGCTATGGACCTTTTTACCTTTTTTTTTTTAATTTAAAAAAAAGTTGAATTTTTTGGGTGTCATGCCCTGTTAAATTCGAAAATAGCGCCGCAGGCAAAAAATTTTCGGGGTCACGCCCAAAGTTCGTTTAAAATTCACCTAACTACTATCAAATTTCGAAAATAAAATTATTACCTCTCCCACTCTGCATGGTTGGATTAAATTTGTTTTGGTAAATGTTATTTTTTACTTTTTTTTTGATATTCCTAGCTGGTTCTTTATTAAAAAAAACCATTTTTATATTTGTGAAAATATGAATATTGATAACAAACCAAAATTTTAACATAAGACATATGTATTACTGTAACCAGCGTTTTTCGGGCTCGATTTTTCATGATTAAAAATAAAGTAAATATCGCTCACCACGCCAAAATTGATTATTTTTTCAGAAATCATGTTTTCATTTTGGGAGCATAGATCTAACAGCAGTTTTTGGTGCAAATGCTTATAGGTTTTAAAATACTCCTTGTTAAGTGCCGTTTTGTATATTCATAATAAAGCATTCTCGTTTCTTCACGCACTATTTTTTTTATTATAAATTATCACACTTCTTCCATAAAAAATGTTTCAATTAATTATTTTTTGGTTTGTTGTGCAAATATTTTATTGCATTGGGTTATATTTTTGTTGATTGAAAATAGTGCTAAAAAAGGCAGAACGAAAGAGACAACTCGGTTTCCTTCAAAATTGCATCAAAAATCAATAACTAAAACGATATGCGTTTGAAAACCCTAATCTCTATATAAAATAGGACTTTTAGAAAGAAAAGTTTAAAAACTAAACATTTCCTACAAAGCCTTTGTAATCTAGGCTAAGAATACATTATTTGAAGATTTAAATTAACTGTCCAAGCGTTCAAAAATTAGGTTGCAATTAGATTTTTAGAGCCGAGCTCGGGGGGAGCTGCAGCCCGGCAGCCCCCCCCCCCCCCCCCCCCAATACGCCACTGGGTCGGACTGACCACAGAACAGGACTGACTAAACGCACTTGTCGAAAATGGAAGTTGTCCAACGGACAGACAAATAAAATTGTTAGTAAATCTTAAGGTGATGAATGAGGTAAAGCGAACGTGGAAGGACACACCTTAATTCATTTAGGTAATATTGTTTTTAGTATGTAATATATTTTAGTTATATTTTTTTAGAAAATAATCTTTTCTATCTTCTCTAGTAAGGCTAGGGAGACGATTTTTGAGTTGGGTAGTTCAGTCAAGTAATATATCATGGGGGGGGGGGGTGTTTGACCCCCCCCCCCCCCTACCTACGGCCCTGTCGGTCATGATACATACTAACAACACCATATGCGTACAAATTTATAGTTAACTTGCATATTGGACTGTGTTATTTTAAATATTTTTTGCTAAAAAAATCATTGTCCCTTGTTAGAAAAAACGAATTTTTATAATATTTTCTCATAAATCTTTTACTGAAATCTACTATTCACATCTGATCTCACCTTCTCAACTCATATTTTTTATAATTATTTTAGTTGATTTATTTACATATTCATAATATACTGGATGCATTCCATTCGTTTATTACATTTCATGTCATGCACACTGTCTTAAAGTACTTCAATAAAAGGAAATTAAATAATAAAACAATTACCCTATCTTAATTAAGTTCATTTAAAAGATGATATAGGTAAATTAACTTAATAGCGCGTGGGTTTTGTTAATAAAAGGTCATTTATTTTTAAATTTGTCGGTACATTACGTTATACGAAGATATTACAGGAAAAATAAATTACTGGTAAACTTAAAAAAATAAGCACATTATAAGAAACATTATATTTGCCCTATTGTCAGATATATTGACCTACAAATTATATTTTGGTAACTACTAGCGATTTCGGTTTACAGATCTCGGGCACTTTGAGAGCGCTCTGTGACGTCATATATCTGCCCGAGATCTGTCATAGCCATATAGTGAGATATCTCGATTTCGATAATCGAACACGCAAATCTCGGGGAGAGCACTCTCAGAGTGCCCGAGATCTGTAAACCGAAATCGCTATTAGTTCTTAGTACTGAATTATTGTCTTTTTATAAACATAAACTTTTGACGAAAATGCAAGGCACTATTAATAGAAATTAATTTTTTTATTCATTTTTTCTTAATTAGTTACTATATTACAGGCCAGGTCGCCATTCTGTTAGGAAATGATATATATTATAATAGACACCAAGTTAATTTTAAAGATCGCTCAAAATCGTAGAAATATGGGTAAGACAGGAAGGACTTAACATCAGTCCAAACAAGACTGTTATAGTTCCCTTCACAAAACGTAGAAAGAAAAATGGGCTTACACCTCTAATTCTACGAAAAGCAATTATTCCACTGTCAGAAGAGGTCAAATACCTGGGGTAACTCTAGATTCCAGACTGACTTGGAACAAACACGTGGAAAAAACTATCCGAAAGGCAGAAGTAACCTTAATAGTTACTAGACGAATGTACGGAAGAACATGGGGACTTTCACCTAAACTGGTGCACTGGCTGTATACCAAGAGCGGTAAGACCCACAATCACATATGCAGCCCTGGTATGGTAGCCAAAGGTGCAGCAGAAAATCACGATATCAAAGCCAGAAAGCCTGCAAAGACTGACCTGCTTGAGCATCACTTGGTGATAAAAGGAGAGGCAAGAATGACTCTATAGACTGCAGAGTTTGACGCTGCTCCTCGGCAGGCAGAGAACTGGACCCGAACTTTTAAGTTGACCTGAGTTAGAAATGATACCAGATGACAGAAATCCAAGGTTTCGCTATAACATACCATACAAGGTCGTAATTGATGAACTAAACGCATGGCAATACAAAACACCAAAGAGGGTACTAGAGCGGGTATACACGGAGTAAGACCGGAGGAGAACTTATTTTTCCCTCTGGAAAAGTTTCCCCCAGTGTTTCAAGCAGAAATCTACGCCATATTACAGTGTGCGTATATACAGTAAGAAAGCTTACCTAAGCGGATCCATATATACTCTGACAGTCAAGCAGCCCTTAGATCACTAATATACAAAAAGGTATCCTCAAGACTGGTATGGGAATGTCAAGAGGAATTGGAGGCCCCGCCAAAGTACACAAAGTAAAACTGCAGTGGGTAACCAGGACACGAAGGTATGACAGAGAACGAAAAAGTCGATGAACCTTCGAAAACAGACTCAAAAAATACATTCATTGGTCCAGAACCAGCACTTGGAGTAACAAGGTGCACGGTACGAGATGCCATAAGGCGATGGAGCAGGAGTGAACATAAAATCATGGAATGAAACAACAGACAGGGATTACACCATGGTAAATGCTTCATTGGGGAACCAGACCCGAGACCACGAAACAGCTGCTTCAAATGAACAGGAATCAGCTGAGTAAACCAAGTAATAGCTGCCATTGGTTTGGGAAACTAAAGATTATTGTTAGGTATACACTTGTCTGTCTAAGTCCAGCCATAAAAAATTAGCTTGAGCGACTAACTCATTTTTTAAAGTGTAGTTTAAAGTTAGGCTTCAATGTACCGGGCAGGCTTTAAAATGTTTTTTATACTCCACAATTTCATTTAGAAATTATAATTCTAGTAAAATGATTTATTTTGTAGAACGGTTCGTGCCTATGAAGTGTTCGACATGTGTATAACTTGATTTAAAAAATACATTTATTAATAAATACAATAGGTAAATGAATTTAAAAAAATGTAATTCCTACTAGTTAGTACCACAAGTTAATGCAATAATATTAGACTCCCAGTTATATCCCTATTTGTAAACAAAGAAAATCATTAAACAATTTACAGCTTACTATAGCTCCTATGTACTGATAAAAAAATGTCCATAATAATTTATAAAGTATTTTTCTTCCTAGAAACTGAAACAATTTTCTGAGATGCTATATATAACGCTCTTTTGTGTAAATTTTTATCATCACGACACCCTGCTGGTCATTTTGCTGGTATATTGTTCTTTCGCGAGATTTATTAAAATTTGCCCCCTATAGTGTTATACTCTATCCCCTTTATCTTAAAGTGATGAAAAATGTTTATAATGTATAGCTCTCACCAGTGATAAAAGATTTAAAATGTATTAGCCAAAAATGTTTTTAATATTAAATTGCATTGCATAGACTTTTTTTAAGTAGAAAATGTGAAAACTCCTACTAATTAAATAGCATTATATCGCTGTGATAGTATTATGAACAATGTGTCGGTAGATTTTAAAAAATATATGGACACATTATTTTTTCGATAAGCTTTCCAAAAAGGTGCTAAAAGTGGTTTCCACTAATTTGAGAAAAAAATTAGTTTGGGCTGCGCCCCCTCCTTGAGATCCTAATTTTTTTTTACATGACAAAATATCTTTCTGGTCGATCACAGCTTGTACTTATTGACGGTGAATTGTCTGAACCCTTATTAATGATGGGAGTAACTCAAGGGTCGATTTTGGCGCCATTACTTTTTCTAATTTATACGGTTGGCTTAGCATTATTACTTTTGGCTTAGCACTGTTATATATATTCTGAAGAAGGGTTGTGTATCTATGATCAATACTGCATTCCGTAAGCGCTCTTACCATAGAGCTGTGCTGGACTGCTGTGCTGCTTTCTCAAAGTCTACAAATATTAGTATTAACGGTTTGTTGTATTCTATAACTTTCTCTATCAAGGACTTTATTACTTATAGGTGGTCATTCGTTCCAAAGTTACTTCTAAATCCGGCTTGTTCCAGTGGTTGGCGAAAGTCTAATTTAGGTACCAGTCTATTAGTAATTATTCTCATAAACAGCTTATATAAGTGAGATAATAGGCTGATAGGTCTGTAGTTTAACATTTAATACTGGGGCGCCTGAATAGAGAACTCTTACGCACAGGAGGTCTATCGCAGAGACAATACGGTTTTAGGGAGGGAAGGCAAACAGTTGATGCAATAAACGAGGTACTGAAAACTGTTAGGGATGCTACTGCCTATACGCACTCCCATAGGAGATTGTGTGCTATGATAACACTGGATGTCAAAAACGCCTTTAATAGCGCCTCATGGCAGTTAATTCTTGAAGAGCTGAGAAGGAGAGAAATAGACGAAAGCCTGATTGGCATCATAGCATCATACCTATCTAAAAGGGAGTTAATACTAGAAACAGACGATAGTTCCAAAAATATAAGAATCAAGAGTGGTGTCCCGCAGGGGTCAGTGCTTGGCCCAATCCTATGGAACATATTGTACGATGGACTGCTCCGGATGGATATGCCACCAGGAATAACGCTAGTAGGTTTTGCCGATGATGTGGCTATGATTATTATAGCACTAACAGAAGAAATTCTAATGAGCAACGCAAACGCAGCACTACAGCAAGAAGCTTAATCTGGCACCAGAGAAAACCGAGGATGTGCTCCTAACAACAAAAAGGAAAATAAGTCCCATAAAATTCAACATACAAGACACCAAATACCTCAGCAAATCCGTCAAATATCTGGGGGTGTGGCTCGACACAAAACTGACTTTTGACGAACATGTCAATAAAACAATAGAAAAAGCAGAAAAAACAGTGACTGCCCTTTCTTGGCTTATGCCCAACATCGGTGGCTCTAAGTCGTCCATAAGAAGAACCTTAGCAAGTGTTGTGCACTCCCAACTCCTATATGGATCACCAGCCTGGTACCCAGTAATAGGAAATAAAAAACGGCTTCAGAAACTTGCGCGAATACAGAGGAAAATGTCCCTTAGAATATGCAGTGCATACAGGACAGTGTCTGCAGAGGGAGTTGCAGTTATCGCTGGGGTAGCGCCAATCGAACTACTAATAAGGGAAAGAAGGGAGAAATATATGGGTACACCTAAAGACGTTGCGAGAGCTAATCTAATAAATAGATGGCAGGACAAATGGGACAACGGAACCTACGGTAGATGGACCTATAGGTTGATACCCGACATCCAGCGGTGGGAAACCAGACCTTTTGGTGAGGTTGACTACTTTATCACTCAAGCTCTTTCGGGGCACGGATGTTTCCAAAAATACCTGCATGATCGGAGAAGAGCCAACACGGGAAATTGTAGGTACTGTAACCTGGAAGATGATGCAGAACATACGCTTTTCATATGTCCCAGGTGGGAGGAAGAACGAACACATTTTCTACATGAAAGAGGAAGCACCCTCACCGCAGAAAACATGATGGAAAGCCTAGTAGAGGGAAGAAACCCGTGGAAAAAAGCCTATCAAACAATTAGGAAAATAATAGAGACCAAAGAAAGAGAGAGTAGAGGCTAAACAACCAAACTTGTGAGGTTATGTCAGGAACTATATATTAGCAACCTGGGAGACAAGCATACCATACCGAAGTAATGCGAGAGCGGTTTCCAGTATGGTATGCCGAAGCAGAGAGGGAAAGGTTTTAGTCCAAGGAGGCGGACACTACCCGTGGGGAGATCTGTAACGGGTGTCTGGATAGAGATTTCCTAATCCTCTCACCAAAAAAAAAAAAAAAAAAAAAAAAGTCTGTAGTTTCCGAGATGTCCGTTATGTTTCCCTTTTTATGCAAAATGATCATAACGGCCTTATTCCATTGTTCTCGTGTACTTACTTCAAAAAGGCAGGCATTATACAGATTTCCCAAGGCCTTTACTATGCATCTACCTCCCAGTTTTGTCATTTTACTGACAATGCCGTCTTCTCCTGGGGTTTTGTTGTTCTTCATGCATTTTAGGGCTGATTCAATTTACTCTTCGGTTATTTCTGGAAGTTCCTCTGATCCTTGATTCTGTATTACTGGGATTTCTACCTCTTGAAGGGAATCGTCCCGACTATATAGTGTTCTATAGTATTCCTCGGTGATTTTCAGAATCTCTTGTTGTTCGTATATGATGTGCCCTTGCTTATTCTTCAACTTATAAATATTCCTCGTTCCTGTCTTTAACTTTCGTTTTAGAACTTTAAGGCTTTTGTTTTGTTCTATGGTATTATTTATTTCTTTAGTGTTAAAGTTCCGTTTTTCTTTCCTAATTGCCTTTGAAATGTTTTAATTTGAACTCCTTAGCTCTGCTTTATTCGATGTGTGTTTATCTTTCATTCCCTTCTTCTTTGCATTAGGTCCCTTGTGCCTTCAGTGAGTTTTTCATTTTTCCTTGTTTGGCCATCTTCACATTTCTTTTGTGCCTTCGTTAATACCTCCACCTCAGACCTTGTTTTTTTTTTGTTTCTCATTTTACGGGGAATTTTGGCCGTTTTTTTACCACGCTGACCTGTGCGGGTTGGTAGAGGATCTATCAGGAGGGTCTCATTTTCTTAACCTCGGTAGAACGGTTATACCGCCGTGATTCGGTCGTCAGAGCCTCGTCTGTGAAAGCAGGGTACAACACGGGCAGGTGAGGTTGACTTTTGAGCAGGAGAGGCTATTTGGGAGGCTTCACTGCCCCATTATGTCTATGATCAATCTTCTGACATCTGCACCCCGTGTCTACGAATACTCTACTATAAATGATCTAAAATTAAATCCGAACAAATCAGCCGTTATGTTCTTTGGACCAAGTAGGGAATGGGCGAATATGTCAATTGTTAATATATCTGCGGTAAACGAATACAAAAATCTGGGAGTTCTCTTAGACAGCAATCTTAGATTTAAAAGTCAAGTCTGCAAGGTAGTTTAAAAGTCATTCATGTCTCTTAGAAATTTATATAAGAATTAGGATATATTGAGCACGTCTTTAAAAAGGCACTTATGCCAATCTCTTGTTCTCTCGCATATCAATTACGCAGACATCGTTTATGGTCCATGCCTTGATTTTCAGTCTAAGGGTAGATTGCAGAAAATTCAAAATTCGTGTATTCCCTTTATTTCCAACCTTAGGTTAAGAGACCACGTAACACACAAGTTGCGCGACTTAAGATGGCTGAACGTTCAGGATAGACTAAAATTGCATATGGCGTGTTTTTTACACAGATTGCTCGAAAGCGGGACTCCTCAATACCTGCGAGAGAAACTATCATTTCGCTCTACAACCCACAATCGCGAGACTCGCCACAATGACCTACTTAATATATCACGTCACCGAACAGCCCTTTACGAACGTTGCTTTTCTTATGTATGTGATTCCCAAATTATTTAATTCGGAAATTCGAGATAAGTTATCAAATATTAGTTATTTGTCTTTTAAAAATAAGTTTAAAGTATATTTGTTAGTAAATATTAAAAACTTGATATTTTAAATACAATGCCGGCAATAGTTATTTTTTAATATATGAGTAAGAAATCTTTAGTTGATTCATTATATTATTATAATAATGATTATATAACATTATATAGTGCCTGCTACTACCAATTCTTCCTAAATAAGTACCTATATTGATTGTAAATGTATATTTTTGTATTGCATATGTTCGGTTAAGTAAACAGCAAGCTGCTCTTCGCTGAGTTAAAAAATAAAGACGTTTCTATCTATCTATCTAAAAGCGAAGTCCCTAAAATATCTTTGAGGACGTATTTTTGGATTTTAGAAAACTTTAGAGAATCCCCAGAGCCGCTCTAAGCAGCGTTCCATTTAAAATCCCCACCCTGTATGATAAAAGTGTAATCTGGACAAAAGAACGACCCGATACAAATGACAATCTATTTATTTTTCTAGCCACAGTTTATACGTTCTGGTCGTGGAAGAGCGATTTTGATGACTTCCTATAAATTATTTTTAATAAACCACAAGAAAGGATACCCCCTCAATTTTATTATAGTAGAATAATAGTTAGTTAATATGTAGGAAGTACTAATTGGAAGAATTTGAAAACTTAATTTTACTCGTCTATAAGCCTACGAATAAAACATCTCATGTTTGTTTTTTTTTCCGAAAGATACTGGCGTTAGAATTGTTTGTCTACGGACTTAAGATGCTATGAAAGCGGTCCTATAACAACACAGAAGTTCAAAGTTTTCCACAACCTTTATTTTCCGGACGCAAATCCTTTCTGGTTTTACTATTTTATTTTTTGTTAGACACATAAGAGGGTAACAAAAAAAAAAAGGTGTTTATTGCTCAGTTGCAAACATTTTTATTTCACAGGGTTGACTAATACGTTTTAATCAATATTTACAAATTTGTTAAACGAATTTCGACAGCTTTGTATTTATTTTTGAAACGGCGATTTTTAAAAATGAAGCGCCCTTGTTCACACGAAATAATTACTTTTTGTTTTACAATATTTTACCGTAAACCAGATATAAAGGTTCTATTTATTAAACACAGTTGTGACTTTTTTCCTGTTATTTTAACGTATATTAATATGCAATTTTTAATAACAAAAAACTCCAATGGATTTTAAACAATATTTTATGAGCCATAAGATCTGCAAAATGCATCTGGGGATGAACCTGACGAATGAAAGGAAACTGTTTATCAATATGTTAATTGCCTACTGTGTCTAATTTATTGAATCTCGACACACTTTGTTTGGAAACACACAAGAAAATTTTTTTAATTTTGAGCATATTAGTGCTTAAAATTTGATATTAGGTTAGATTGATTAGTATGAATTTTAATTTTACACAATTAACACCAAAACGGTATAAAATAACCATTAAAAAAAACACTGGTTCAGTTGTAATAAACAACTTCCGGGATGTTTGAATAAACATCGTAGTTTAATCGAAAAATGATACTTTTGTATCACCCTCACCCTGTATCTGTCTCGCAATTTTTCAAAAAAAGTATTTCTTACTTATCCTCAGTTCCAAATTCTTGATTTTTAAAAATATTTTATACAGGGCTAGAAAAAGTTATTCTTTAACCCCAGTATTCACCAAAGGATTTTTAATTTAGACCAGCGAAATATTTAGATCTTAATAGTCTTACAGTCCTGTTGTGTTTCCCCGTGGCATTATTTGGATATACCATTGACGCTTTTGTGTTAATTTGATCTTCTTGCAATTAAGTCATTTTTCCGATAAATAATTTTACCGGGATATTAATACAAATAAAGTTCTATTTTTGTGTTTAGCTGACGTTAAAATGTTTTAGCAACTTTTTTGAGTAGATAAGGTATCACTTTAGCCGCAAGGGTAGATAAAGTGGCAGTCCTTTAGGGAACTGGGTATCCTGACCCTGCCCTCTCAGTATATCCTGGAGAGTTTACTGTATGCCAAGATCAACGAAAATAACTATAGGATGCACGGTGAAGTCCACAGCTATGACACGAGATTTTCAATGAACTATGTTCCGGCTTACTGTCGCTTGAAGAGATGTCAGAGTGGACCTGGATACCTTGCAATAAAATTTTTAAATTGTCTGCCACTTAATTTTAGAAACCTGCCACTGCAGGAATTTAAGGCCAGCATAAAGAAATGATTAATTAATTCTATACATTTGAGGAATTTTATAATTTTGAATTTTAACTGTGTTGTCTTATTTTAAAATATTTTAGGAATACTTTGTCTTAAATATTATGAATCACATTTGACGTATGTAAGTGCCTTTTGCATGTTTAACATCAAATAAATGATTTGATTTGAAAGTAACACTTTAATAGCAAGGGTAGATAAAATGTTTTAACTTTTCATTCAATTAAATTTACAAATTCATACACATTCATTCGAAGGATTAACAACAAGTGTAATTTTACAATGAACATTATCAGAAACATCTATTTTTGGAACACCACAACTTGTACTTGTTTGCTTTGAACCGAGGTACTGGATTGATTTTCAGGTTCACCAAGTATATACTTGGATACAGCAATCTTATTGCATACTGACTATTCAATGTAAGACTCTGCAACGGATGACGATTTCCATCCACCTAAGCGTTTAACTTTTACTAGATCAGCACCAGAGTTTGTCAACATGGTAGCTGAAGAACGACGGAAACAATGCCCCGTGTACATTTCTGACTTTGGTAGCTTCAAAAAATTCGCAATCTTCTTTGGTATCTTATATACAGTGTTAATCCCCACCGGTTGAGAAGTGCACTTTTGCTGTCGGTAATTCACAAAAAACGTACTGTGAGGTACGTTTTTGGGGCGCAAGCCAATGTACTTTCTCACGATTTCCAATAAACTCACTCCACTTTTCTTGTCAGTAATACAAAACGACCTATGCTGCTTGGTTTTAGTATCAGATAATGAAACGACTATCACCGATTTTCTGTCGTCCACATTAAACACTTCTAACTTGTGCGATTCGTCCAATGAATCTAGTCGCTCCATGCACACCAAAAATAGCAATAACCTTCATAAACAAATAGACGTCATCAGGAGCTTCTGTCAGAAATTTAATAATGTCATTTTACTCCAGGATTTTGGCCTTTTTAGCTTTGTATCCTCCACTCAGGTTTTTCAGTAATGTGATAAACTTGCTGAATTTAGAAATGTCACAATTGTCTTTCACTAACGTACGCTTCAGCATCGAATAATACGGCCATAATGACGATGGCTTTGCTTTTTTTGACTTTTCAGAAAAATACGCCATAAGCACTTTTTCACTCACGCCATTGATATCCTTAATGCTTTTCGACTTCTTAAAGGACTGGTATTCCTTCTCATACGTCATCCTAGATTTTTGGGGCAATAATAAACTTTATGCTTGCAACGCTGCATCTTCTACATCTGATGGCAGTTTTTCTTCTTCTTGTGTTAATTTTTTTGCGTATATTTCGTATTTACTTCGTACACAAAACGCAAAAATACTGAACACTCTACAAAAACCAGAATGCAAAATTTGTTTGACATTTGTTGACAGAGTAATTCAGAGCAACACAGTTGCGACTTTTGTGCCAAAAATAACAATTTTCTTTAAAATTTTATTTTTCACCTGAATTTAAAGTCTTGTGCTGTATTGCACACGACGATAAAATCGCATTATCTTCTCGAGCATAATTAGCGTCTCGACTGACGTCTCGACGCTAAAAAACACTCTCAAAGATAAAGTACAATTTTATCGTCTTGTACAATAAATAACTAAAAGACCACAGTACTTCCGTCCTCCGTTACAGGTTTAACGATTAAACCAAAAGTTGGTTGGGTAGAAAATTAAAAACTAAGATAAAATCGTGAAAGCAGTTTTTTTCTGAGATGCACAGGCAGTAGTGGGATAAATGTAATTTGTTAAATGTCAAATCTTACAAACAATTTAATCTAGGTATGTATTGTGCTGTATAAAATAGGTGTATAATTGAAAAATGCGAAAACCTACAGGGTATTCTATTTAAAAAAAAATACATTTTTCTTGTTGCGTTTTTTTGAGTCAAAAATAATTTTACGTTATAACTTACTTAAAGCTATTAAACTTTTATATTAACATTTTTGATGTATTTGAAATAGTAACCAAGCTTGAACGGCAGTAGAGTTTTGGACTTGCATTGTCTTTATTTGTTTAGAATCACTACGTTTCAACTGGTAAGCATCTCCAGTCGTCTTCAGGTGAATACTGAATAAGTACGGTAACTACAGCTCTATTTATACTAGGCAGGTGCTGTGACGCATGATTAGTGGGTGGAGTCATGCGTGTTGCTAGGTGATGACGCATAACTGGATGAGTCATGCTTGATGAGTCATGCTCGATGACGTCATGCTCGATGACGTCATGCGTCTAACTCTTGGGTGGTCTTATTCTAAGATTACATTTACTTAACAAGGGTTTCCAGACGTTTCTCATATCTAATGAAGGCTTACTAAAGCAACCTGGATTTTGGTGTATGGTCGCAGCTTCCTTAAACTTCCTCTTCCTCCAGTGCGGTTCTTTTTGCAGAATTTCCGCTTTTGTCCACATGATATGATGGCCGTGCGTCCAGGCGTGGTCAGCTGCACCTGATTTTTCGGTCTCTCCTTTTTGGGTGTTATTTCTATGTTCTTTAATCCTTACTTCTAGTGGTCTTAGTGTCTCACCAATGTAAGATTGGCCGCATTCGCAGGGAATCTGGTAGACACAATTTTTCTTGTCTTTCTGGCTTGCTGGTTTCGTCTTCGTTAGGTGGCTTCTTAAAGTGTCTCTAGAGCTGAATACTGTGTTGATGTTGTATCGTTGTCCTAGTCTTCTTATTTTCTCGGATACTCCTTTGACATACGGAATATTGAGTATTGGTTGTATCTCTTTCTCTGCTTTACGTGTGTTTGGCCGATTCTTGCGATTTTCCAATATTGTGTCAATCAATTTCATGGGGTAGCCATTCTTGTTGAGGTCGGTCTTGATGTGGTTAGTTTCTCTTTTGAGAGCTTCGTTTGAGTTGCAGAGAGTAATTGCTCTATCCACCAGGTTTCTTACTATGCCATGTTTTGTGTTGTTTGAGTGGTTTGATGTATAATTGAGATATTGCCCTGTATGTGTAGGTTTTCTGTATACTGAGGTTAGGAAGGTGTTGCCATTTTTCTCTACGTTGACGTCTAGAAAAGGTAATTGGTTGTTCTCTTCTTTCTCCATGGTGAATTTAATTGTCGGTGCAAAGTTATTAATGTGATGTAAGAATTCTCTGAGTTCGTCCTCGTTTCCGTTCCAAATAATGAAGGTGTCATCCACATATCTTAGCCATATTTTTGGTTTCTTCTTTGCTTGTTTTATTGCTTCGGATTCAAACCATTCCATATAAATGTTGGCGATTATGGGCGAGAGAGATGAGCCCATTGGTAGTCCGTCTTCTTGGCTAAAGAACCTGTCTTTTTCTTGAAAATAAGAATTGTTAAGGCAGCATTCCAATAGTTCCATGATGGCATTTGTAGGTAGCGGTGTTCTTTCCTGTAGGGTCAGGTCTTCCTCAAGTCTGCTCCTGATGACCTTAAGTGCGTCTTTTATAGGGACGTTGGTGTAAAGACTTTCGACGTCAAAGCTGACCAATTGGTCTCCTGGTTGTACTTCCTTTTCTCCTATTATTTGTGCAAAGTGTTGCGAGTTCTTTACAAATGACGTACTGTTTCCTTGAAGTGGTTGGAGTAGGGGAAGTAAAAATTTACCTAGTTCATATGTAGGGGAGTTACGGGAGCTTGTAATTGGTCTCAGAGGCATGTTATGTTTGTGTATTTTTGGCAGGCCATAGAGGTGTGGTGATTTACTGTGGTGTGGTGTCAGGCGTCTCCGCGTCTTTTCTGGTATGTACCGCTCAAATTTCTTAAGTGTTCGGTAGGCACAATCGAGGGAAGAGTCTACCGAACACTTAAGAAATTTGAGCGGTACATACCAGAAAAGACGCGGAGACGCCTGACACCACACCACAGTAAATCACCACACCTCTATGGCCTGCCAAAAATACACAAACATAACATGCCTCTGAGACCAATTACAAGCTCCCGTAACTCCCCTACATATGAACTAGGTAAATTTTTACTTCCCCTACTCCAACCACTTCAAGGAAACAGTACGTCATTTGTAAAGAACTCGCAACACTTTGCACAAATAATAGGAGAAAAGGAAGTACAACCAGGAGACCAATTGGTCAGCTTTGACGTCGAAAGTCTTTACACCAACGTCCCTATAAAAGACGCACTTAAGGTCATCAGGAGCAGACTTGAGGAAGACCTGACCCTACAGGAAAGAACACCGCTACCTACAAATGCCATCATGGAACTATTGGAATGCTGCCTTAACAATTCTTATTTTCAGGAAAAAGACAGGTTCTTTAGCCAAGAAGACGGACTACCAATGGGCTCATCTCTCTCGCCCATAATCGCCAACATTTATATGGAATGGTTTGAATCCGAAGCAATAAAACAAGCAAAGAAGAAACCAAAAATATGGCTAAGATATGTGGATGACACCTTCATTATTTGGAACGGAAACGAGGACGAACTCAGAGAATTCTTACATCACATTAATAACTTTGCACCGACAATTAAATTCACCATGGAGAAAGAAGAGAACAACCAATTACCTTTTCTAGACGTCAACGTAGAGAAAAATGGCAACACCTTCCTAACCTCAGTATACAGAAAACCTACACATACAGGGCAATATCTCAATTATACATCAAACCACTCAAACAACACAAAACATGGCATAGTAAGAAACCTGGTGGATAGAGCAATTACTCTCTGCAACTCAAACGAAGCTCTCAAAAGAGAAACTAACCACATCAAGACCGACCTCAACAAGAATGGCTACCCCATGAAATTGATTGACACAATATTGGAAAATCGCAAGAATCGGCCAAACACACGTAAAGCAGAGAAAGAGATACAACCAATACTCAATATTCCGTATGTCAAAGGAGTATCCGAGAAAATAAGAAGACTAGGACAACGATACAACATCAACACAGTATTCAGCTCTAGAGACACTTTAAGAAGCCACCTAACGAAGACGAAACCAGCAAGCCAGAAAGACAAGAAAAATTGTGTCTACCAGATTCCCTGCGAATGCGGCCAATCTTACATTGGTGAGACACTAAGACCACTAGAAGTAAGGATTAAAGAACATAGAAATAACACCCAAAAAGGAGAGACCGAAAAATCAGGTGCAGCTGACCACGCCTGGACGCACGGCCATCATATCATGTGGACAAAAGCGGAAATTCTGCAAAAAGAACCGCACTGGAGGAAGAGGAAGTTTAAGGAAGCTGCGACCATACACCAAAATCCAGGTTGCTTTAGTAAGCCTTCATTAGATATGAGAAACGTCTGGAAACCCTTGTTAAGTAAATGTAATCTTAGAATAAGACCACCCAAGAGTTAGACGCATGACGTCATCGAGCATGACGTCATCGAGCATGACTCATCAAGCATGACTCATCCAGTTATGCGTCATCACCTAGCAACACGCATGACTCCACCCACTAATCATGCGTCACAGCACCTGCCTAGTATAAATAGAGCTGTAGTTACCGTACTTATTCAGTATTCACCTGAAGACGACTGGAGATGCTTACCAGTTGAAACGTAGTGATTCTAAACAAATAAAGACAATGCAAGTCCAAAACTCTACTGCCGTTCAAGAAACGTCATTGTCTCCAACCTTTAAACAGACAGTAACCAAGCTATTGTACTTTGCCACACTAAACGGCCACCCTGTATGTAATTTACCGACAAACCGTAGTGAATTATCCATAAATACTGGACCCTGGTTTTAAGCCAAAATATATTAACACTATTATGAATTAAAAATAAAATGAAAATGTTTTTCTGATATTCTATACTGTTCTCCATTCCCAATGATTTTTTTTTGCAATATTACAAATTTTGCTTAAGTAATTCTTGTTGAGGAATTGCTTAATTAAAACTACAATTAAATTATATTACTTTCACACATACTTAATAATAAAAATTGAAGTCCGGCCCTGACCAAATTTAAAGTGCTATAAAATGAACCGTACTAGAAAGAACGTGTGTCATCGCCGGCCATTAAAAGCTTACGGAAAAAATACTTTACAAATGTATTTAAAAAAAACCCTGATCTGACTCTATTGTTTTAACTAGGCACAAGTCACAACCCAGGAAAAATCGCCAGCCGAGAAAATAATTTTCAGGAACGAAATAACACCACTATTGTCAAACTGGCTTGTTCGATGGGAAAGGTTACACGTGCCCTTAATGTTATTTGTTTATTTTACATTTCAATTACATAATATGACCCTTAATAAGACTTGTTTAGATTACAAACAATGTTGCCGTTTGTATACTTTTGTATTTTAAAACGGAAAAGTTTAGTTTTTATTTAAAAGTCAATAATTATAACAATGACTTTTTAAGAGCTAGGAAATTTAGGTAAGGTCATCAAAGCTTTCCCTCTGACTTCAATCCAGGAGTTGCCACCACTCGAAATGAGGAAAGTCATGCATGTGTCAGTTAAATAAACCGTTTCCTTCTTGATCAATAATTCTTCTGATTTATTTTTTTTATACCAAAGTAGGTATGTTCTCGTCATAAAATGTATGAAACTAACTTTTTATTGATTACTCTTTACCAAAGGGTAAAAAATTAAAATTTGATGCAACATTGTTGTTTTACGACCACCCCTTGTTATGTAACAGGTGTGTGACTGATAAAAACCATATTAAGGCAAGGTTGCCATGGTCGTCAATTTTTATTAAGCATAATATTACATGGAAGCCATAACTATGACTATTTAACTACGTTTCTTTTAGCGAAAAGCAATGATGCAATTTTTCAAAAAGTTGTATAGTTTAATTATTTAATATGAAGTTTCCGAAACATATTACTCCAAAAATGGTAAACATTTAGAGGTGAGAAGAGACAAAAGAAGATATTTTTTAACAATGTTTTCTTATATATTGTTTTCAGTTTTATGGTTTTAAAGAATACGACGTAAAAAGTTAATAGTTTTAGAACAAAAAGTTCATAGACATATGTGGCCTAAATATTTAGACATTTGAGAAACAGGATGTTAATTTTTTTTTTCGTTTTTTTAAAATTTTTATTATTAAAAGTTTTAGGGACAATTAATTTAAATTTAGCACAAATAATACTTTTTTCTACTTCCACATGGATATTTGCTGTTTTCTTTACACTTAACGAAAAAAGTAGGCTATTCCAGTTAACTGCACGGCAAAACTTCATGTTCTTACTGTCAGTGCTGAACAGTGTTGCAACCTTTAAAAATAAAATTTCCCATTTTTAAAGAAAAATTCCACGAATGCACACAATACGGAAATTAAAAGTTATTTTCCTAACAAGGGCGGAAAGTCATACTTTCCCGCACGCGACTGCAGTTGACCCGAACGACGCGAAGCGGAGTTCGGGCAAGCGGTAAAGACACTTTACGCATGAGTTAGGAACATTCTTTTTTCTACGACCATATATACAAAAGAGTATACCAACCCATTTTTTAAAAATTATTTTATTTCAACATACATTACAAAACTTTAACTAAAAACTACTAATTATTATAAATATTAGTATTATTTATATATAATATTTCTCCTTACACCATGTAACAAAATGGTCGTATTGCTTTTCATATCTTAGTCTGGATTTGGCAGGTAACAGCTCGGAATTAGCTTTATCTGCAGCCTTCAAAGTGGCTTCGGGAAGTTCTTCGTCGGATGAATCCATTAATATTATTGCTTCGGATTCGGTTTAATGTGGTTTAATTTAGAGGAAGATTGTATTCGGTCACTTCGAAAACGCTTTGAACAACTTTGACATTTTAGTAACAATTACACGCCTGCGTTATTATAACAACTGATGTCAAACCAGGTGGTTTGATAGTTGTTTTGTGACATTATTTTAAAGAATGTTCAGGGTTATATAAAATATCTTCATTATTTTATATTTTCAAAAAATTAAAAATGCAACAAAAAGCTAGAAAAGATGTAGTTTTTATTTGATAAACGTAAATATTTATTTACCTGTTGTAACAATAGGTTTAACTTCCGAAGTAAAAAACTATCTAATAAGGTCAAAATTTGCATTATTTTACTTTCCCGCACTACTGCGGGAAAGTGACACTCTCAAAACTAAAATGCGTGCGGGAAAATGGGTTAAAACGCACGGTCGTAGAAAAAAGTATTTTTTTAGCAGATCACAACCACAATTGATCCTAATGAGTATCCTACGAATATAACACTGTGCGTAAAAATCAATTCCTCTGTGGCGTGAGAAATAAGGATCCAAAGCACAGATGAATGATAGGTCGGCGCTGTCTCCAAAGGAAAAAGGGAAATCTTTATGCACAGTGTTATAATATACAGGGTGATTCCTAAGTTGATACTCCTTTTTTAGCTGTGTATAGAAGGCATTAAAATAAACAACTTTTTCAAATACCTTTTTTTCAAAGAACTTAAAAATAGGCGAGATACAGAAGTAAAAAATCTAAGTGCGGGCCTGGTAATCAAAACGTAGCCCTTTACTTTATATTGTTTTTTTTCGTTTTTTGTATGTGAGTCATGCATTTTACGGATCGGTCGTCAGTTATTTATTATGGCAATTCGCGGCACGGTGTGGTTTTCTGAAGCAATTAATTTTAATAAATTGGTGAAAATGGTAAAATTTGGTGCTAATTTATTGCGAGTGTCGTAAAAGTGCGGATGTTTCTTCTCTACACCCAGAAGTTTTCCTTATGTTATTTAACGGGCAAGTTAGGCAGGACCGTATTTGATTCGTAGTGTAATAAATGAATGTAAGTACTTTATTTTTGAGTTTTTTGAAAAAAAGTATTTGAAAATGTTGTTTATTTTATGCCTTCTATACGCAGCTAAAAAAGAAGTATCAACTTAGGAATCACCCTATATATAGGATATTCTTTAGGATCACTTGTGGTTGTGATTTTTTTTTTAAATGGGAAATTTTATTTTTAAAGGTTGCAACACTGTGAAACTCTGACAGTAATGAATATGAAATTTTGCCGTGCAGTTAACTAAAAAAGCCTACTTTTCTCATCACTTAAGTGAAAAGGAAACAGAAAATATCCATGTGGAGGTAGAAAAAGTATTATTTGTTGAATTAACTAACCCTAAAACTACGATGGGAATATTAAAAAAACGAAAAGAAAAATTACAAATTAACACCCTCTATATATCTCGAAAATCTGAACATTTAGGCCACATGGTGATTCCTAAGTTGATACTTCTTTTTTAGCTGTGTATAGAAGGTGTTGGGGATTGCCCAACAGGAATTTCTTCGATATTGAAGGACCAGCAACTACTTCGTTGCGAATAAATAATTATATCTCCATAGGTCTTGGGGTGGTGAAAAACACTTTATTTTTGATAACAGGAACATATATTTACAAAGTTTTAACAATGCGACGGTAAATGGAAAAATAGTACATGACACACAGTATATTAATAAACTAAAACTGACTATATTATTATTATTATTATATTATCGAGTTAGGTAACAAAAGTATCTACCGAAAATGACCGAAAGGAAAATTAACGGCTTTAATTGTACAGTGAGTATACACGAAAAATCTAACCCGTAGTACAGGGCGACAAAGAAAAACTAATGGTTTTAATTGTACAGTGAGTACACACAAAAAATCTAACCCGTAGTACAGGGTGACAAAGGTAAACTAATGGTTTAAATTGTACAGTGAGTACACACAAAAAATCTAACCCGTAGTACAGGGTGACAAGCGAAAAGCTGTGTGCTTTTCTTGTAAAGTTAAAAACCGACCGTCTTTGGCCAAGGAAAAAGTTGCACTCCCAACCGTTTTTATGAAATTTTATGTCCTCTCTTGTACCTACTTTATAATTAACCCTCTGGTCTTAGGGAATTCCAACCTACCATAAACAAATAAATATCCCATACCGAAGGCAGTTAAATTTTATTATTAAGGAGAATATTTATTTTATGTTTATGGTATGACAGGGTTCTTAATATTTTAATTTTTAATTTTTATAACAGTATGTAGGTACCCTACAAACTCATTGGAAAAAATGTAATTTTGAACATACTGCCCCGCGTTGAAGTTTTGTAACTTCAAACAAAAATGTAGTAAAAAAAATATATCTTCAAAGAAATGTCTAATTAATGTTCTGGCAACGGGCAGATTTTAGTAATTGGTCTAGTAAGAGTTCCATCTGCCGTTCTTACTTTGACCACGCGAATTTTTTGATCCTTGCCCGGCATCAATTCTATGATTCTAGCTCTAGGCCACTTTAAAGGCGGTGTATTGTCTTCTTTTAGCAACACTAAATCATTTAATTTTAAATTTGACTGAGGCTTTAACCATTTTGGTTTATTTTGTAATCGATTTAAATAATCCCTTGACCACTTTTTCCAAAAAAGCTGTTGAATTTGAGTACACCTATTCCATCTAGATAAACGATTTTCAGGAATGTCTGTCATGTCTAGTTCAGGGAGAGATGTCATACTATCGCCGATTAAAAAGTGACCGGGTGTCAAATAAGTCAGGTCACAAGGATCCGTGGATATGGGTAATAATGGACGTGAATTTAATATTGCCTCAATTTGGGCTAAAATTGTAGTTAATTCTTCAAAATTAAAATGTGATTCGCCTATAATGCGGTATAAATGGTATTTAGTGCTTTTTATCGCGGCTTCCCAAAGTCCCCCCCCAATGAGGGCTTCTGGGTGGAATAAATTTCCATTCAGTTTCCTTTTGAGTTAAAAAGGTTTCTAACTGTTTAAGGTTATTTTTATTTTTAAAGAAATCGTAAACGTCTTTTAATTGATTTTTTGCCCCCAAAAAATTTGTGGCATTGTCACTAAAAATAATAGATGGAGCGCCCCTGCGGGCTATAAACCGTTTTAGAGTAAGAATAAAATTGTCTGTAGACAGATCGGATACTAGTTCAATGTGTACAGCTTTTGTTACCATACAAACAAAAATCGCGATGTAAGATTTAATCAGTGGTGCTCGTCGTAATTTAGAAGTTTTAACTAAGTACGGTCCCCCAAAGTCTACTCCAACCTTGGAAAAGGGCCTAGCTGGTTTTACGCGGTATTCCGGTATATTTGACATAATTTGTTGACACGTTTGTGCCTTAAATCTGTAACACGTTAAACAATTGTTAATTATCTTTTTGATCTCTCTTAAGCCGTTAAGAGGCCAAAATTTAAGTTTAAAGTTTGATAGTACATTCTGAGGTCCGGCATGCCCTAGTATTATGTGTTCCCTTTTTAGCAACAAAGAGGTAACATGATTGTTGGATGGAAGCAACAGCGGGTGTTTTTGATTCAATGGCAAGTCTGAGTATAATAAACGTCCGCCAACTCTTAAGAGTCCCAAGTCGTCAATAAACGGGGAAAGCTGTAAAATAGCTCGATTTGAAATTGATTTATTTGCGGTTATTTCCTTGATCTCCCGTGAAAAATAAATTTTTTGTAAAGTTTTTATTATGTAGTTTGATGAGTTTTGTAATTCCTGCACTGTTAGAGAGTCATTGTTTATTATATTAGCGTTTGGTTTTAAGTTATTGACAAATCTAAAAATATAAGCAACAGTTCGTTGTAGCCGAACAAACGAAGAAAATTTTTCAAATACGGCTTGCCAAAAATCGTCTGTCACATTAATGAGTACAGTTTCCGTTTTTCTCTGTTCAGGTAATTGGTCAATGTTTATGTCCAAGTCATATAAATTTAAGTCAAGATTTATGTTTGTTAAAAACTGCGGTCCGTGCCACCAAAGGGTTGAATGTAAAATTTCGTCAGGTGTCAATCCTCTTGTTAAGCAGTCTGCTGGATTTTTAGCCGATTCAATGTACCGCCATTTACAGTCCGGGGTTAAATTTTGAATTTCTGCGACTCTATTTGAAACAAAAATTGTCCAACGCGAAGGATGAGATTTTAACCAAGAAAGTGTAATTTGTGAGTCACTCCATAAATTTATACTGTTAAAAACAAATTTACCCTCAAATGTAGATTTTATCTTACTAATTAAGTTTGATAATAATACGGCTGCGCAGAGCTCTAGTCTGGGCAAGGTAACTGTTTTAATTGGCGCTACTCTACTTTTTGAGACTGCTAATTTTGATGACACCGTATTATCTGTATAAACTGCACGAATGTACAAGCAGGCGCCGTAAGCCTTGAGACTTGCATCTGCAAATCCATGGAGTTCAACAAATTGAATGACTTTGTCACAGAGAAGATACCTCGGAATACTTAAAGAAGATAGTTTATGAATATTATCAAAAAAATGTGTCCATTCCCTTAATAGGTCGTTTTGTAAAGTATCGTCCCAACCCAATTTATTAATCCATACTTTCTGCATAATAATTTTTGCTACTACTATCACTGGACCTATAAAACCCAATGGGTCAAACATCTGTGCGATTTTAGAAAGCACATCACGTTTTGTATTTAAATTTATATTAGTGTTTTGAGGTAGAGAAACTGAAAAAATATCTGATTTTGGGTTCCAACTGATTCCCAAAACCTTGCTGGACACGTTTTCTATTTTAATGTCATAATTTTCTTGTTCCATGTTTTGAAAAATGGTGTTTAAGAATTCAGTTGAATTAGAACACCAGTTATGTAGATTAAAATTTGCAGAGGCAAAAAGTCTGTTTAACTGTATGTAAAGTTCGTTAAGTTCAATAAGGGAATTACTACCACACAGTATGTCGTCTACGTAACATTGTTGTAGAACTGCTTCTGCAGCTAATGGAAAGTCTTGTTGTTTTTTGTAAGCAAGTTCGTTTAAAGTTCTTGTGGCTAGATAGGGAGCACTGTTTGTGCCGTAAGTTACCGTCAGGAGTTCAATGCACCTTAAGTTTTCATTGGGGTTGTCCCTCCAAAGAATGTTTTGTAGGTATGTCTGTTCAGGGTTAACCCTTATCTGTCTATACATTTTTTCAATGTCGAGAATTAAAACAAATTTATTACAACGAAATCTACACAAAATGTCAAAAAGTTCAGGTTGAACCGTATAACCCTTTAGCATAATGTCGTTTAAAGAATAGCCTGTAGAACTTTTAGATGACGCGTCAAAGACCACGCGTAATTTTGTTGTTGTGGAATCAGGTTTAATCACACAATGGTGTGGTAAAAAATATTTATTTTTATTGTTGTCGTTTTTAAGACTTAATGGAATGTATCTTCCGTGATCTAAAGTAATATATTCATCTATAAAATTTTTATATTGAGAAAATAACTCTGTATTATTTTCGAAACGCTTTTCTAGGTTAAAAAATCGTTTTTTTGCTATGTGAAATGAATCACCTAATTTTGAGTGTTCGTCGATCGATTTTAATGGTAAGTTGACTTGAAAAGATCCGTTGTCCAAGATTTTTGTGGTGTCAGTAAATATTTGTTCTGAAAGTTCGTTTTCAGGTGTTAAAATGGTTTTCAAATTTGAGGGTGGCTCCTCAATTGACCAAAATTTTTGTAAAAAATGGTCATCAGAATTTTGTAAAAAGAGACAAGTGTCTTCTATTTGTTCAAATAAATATCGGCCCCAAGTAAAATGTCTATGCTACAGGGTGTGTAAAATTCAGGGTCAGCCAATGTAATGTGTGGAGGTATAGGTATTTTATTAATTTGTAAGTTAAATTGTGGTAATTTTGTAGTAATTTGTTTGACAACTGTACAGTTTATTGTAAATTTGTAATTATTATTTATATTTGAGTGAATTTCGACATTATTTAAAAATTTTTTAATTTTGAACAGAAGGCATTAAAATAAACAACTTTTTCAAATACTAAAAAATAAACTACTTACATTCATTTATTACACTATGGATCAAATACGGTTCTGCCTAACTTGCTCGTTGAATAACATTAAAAAAACTTCTGGGTATAGGATGAGCCCGCAAGGGAAAGCGTTCTGCGTATAATCGCGAAGAAACAGCCGCACTTTGACGATACTCACAATAAATTAGCACCATATCTATTAGTTCATTGTTTTCAAATTTTACCATTTTCACGTGTCACCAATTTAAAATTAACTTGCTTCAGAAAAAAACATCGCAGCGGATTGCTCAACACCACCCGTAAATGGAATGACTAATAAGAGATAAAATAAACAACAGAAACTATATCGGGCTATGTTCTGATGACCAGGCCCGCACTTAAATTTGTTACTTCTCTATCTCGCCTATTTTTGATTTTTTTGAAAAAAGGTATTTGAAAAAGTTGTTTATTTTAATGCTTTCTATATACAGCTAAAAAAGAAGTATCAACTTAGGAATCACCCAGTATAAACTTTTTGTCTAAGTTTGTCAACGTACTTAAATAACACCCTGTATATAGTGTTTTTTTGTATGAAATCAAATATCAGGTCTCTTCGAGTAAAAAATTGACGAAAGCTTCGATATATAGAGGTTTATGTTGAAAGGGGTTATCGTTGTTTATATAAAAGTTAAAGAAAAAATCAGCAACGACTACCTATTTCGCTTGACTTTTTAAAATCGCTAATCTATAAAACAGGAAACTTATTAAAAATTATTAAGTATTCAGAATTGAGATATTAGACCACTGTGTATACGACGTAGCTAAAAACCTCTTTTGTTTTTTAAAATTAATTTCTTTTCTCTTGTTTCAGGTATAGTGTCTCAGCTAGATTAGCCGTCAGCTTTTAATATTACAACATGAGGTAATTAGATTAAGGTTCTTTGTGTGTCTGTTGTTAAAAAATGTTTAATGGAGTTTTTCTTGGATAAAGAGTAATTAAAATTCTTATTAATTTATTAATCTATATCAAATTTTATATTAATTGCCCCTCAAGTGTGCCTGTATATTTTTTATAAAGTTTGAGGTGTTATATTAACCATAAAAACTCGGAATTGTGACAACATCGCCGATAAATGTCGTAAAGTAATTTTAGGAATTTTCAACTACACAATACATTTTGTGCGATGCTCTGTTTTTAATGGCCATAATATTTTTTTATCATGTCAATTTTCCCATATTGTGCATATGCAGATTTTACAAAAGCACTAATTATATTAAGCTTCTTTGTAAAAGTATACACGGAAAAAAATATAATCCTTTACCAAGTATAAGCTAACACTTTAATTTAACACTTAATACAAGTGTAAATTAGTGCGTGTAAAAAGAGTCACTATTTCGATCAATAATTTATAAAAGGTGTTCACTGTTAAGAGCTCGTTCTTTTTTTGAAAGTTTGTTTTTAGATTAAAACTCAAACTTAATATTCGTTCAAGATTTTAAAGATCTTCCAGTGGCGGCTCGCGGACTTAAAAAATGATGAAGAGCTAGGTATAGTGCGGGTACTTAAATAAACATTGGCTAAAAACCCGTGTAACAAAACGTCTCTCTTATCCTCATCTGTCCAACGACTGAATGGAGTTTTTAACAAAGTACAAACTATGTCATTAATTGGGTTCATTTTTAAAACACATAACTAAGTAGGTACGTACATTACTAAATTAACTGAAAAATAAAAACTAAACTTTTAAATCACACAGTAAATCACGTAAAAACTATATCTATAACCGTAAGTTTCGCGAAGCCTCAAAATAAATACCTTAAGGTTAGGCGAACCAATGCTAAAACAATGGTGCATACGACTAATCTATTTTTAAATTGCCCTTCATTATAATGCAAATTGTTACATGCTATTTGCGTGACTGACGTTACGTAACCATAGCAACGGTGAATATCAAAGCCATGTTGAGCGTTGGGTCTTCACTTGCTTTGAGCTAACGACACAGTAGACTGGGGCGCGCCAAAATGCATGAGTGTTTATAATTATTGTCCATCAAAGTTAACCGTGGCCCTATTATGCATAGCTACATTCGGATTAAATTAATATTATTAATTCGAACATAATTATTTTTTAAGGGCTAAAATGGTAGCTGTATTGGTACTTTAATATTGTCCCAAAACATTCCTCCTGGTTTTATTATTTTTTTTACTTTACCTGACGAGCCGCCACTGAGGTCTTCAGATTAAAAAATTATGTTATTCTTTATTTAGATCATAAGTGTCTGTTTTGGAGTAATTATAGTACGTTTTGTTGTGATCCATATTTATATTTCAAGAAAGATTTTTAAATTATTTTTATATTGAAAAAATCATTAGATAATAAGATTTGACCAAGACTTCATCTTGGAGAAGACATTAATATCATAAAATCCGCGAAATAAGCAACGTTGTACGTTGATCTAATGGGATAAATAAAATCACACCGGTTCAATGAAAAAGTCTGTTTCTGATGATATTTTTGCCATGTTAAACAAATATCAAGAAAGTCTAATTGGTCAGAAGCCAGAATGTCGTAACTAGTCCAACGACAGGCTTGCCTATCTTTTCTCTGTGGTTATAGTAATGGCGTACGGTAATGGCTCAAGCACAGACACAATAATAAATTGGACGTTTAACTAAGGGTTTCTGCAATTTAAGGAGTGAGAGACACAATACAAGCTTGTTCATAAAAAAAAACAAGTAAAAATTTGACGTTTACCACGGAGCTGACTGGCTTAGAAACAAACCAAAACGGCAGTTGTTTTTTGACGTTTTTGTCCAGTCTTGTCGTAAATTGACAAACCAAACTAACCTTAAAATATACCTATATCAACGTTTTATAATAATTAGAGAATCGAAACCACGTGATTCAATATGGCGGTTGTTGGCAAAATGCAAGGTCCTTAGATAGATAGGTTGTCTGGTAACGTGGGGGCGGAAGCGACGATGAGCGGGGTGTCCGCGTCATCACGAGGAACTAATACATTTGTTTACATCTGATTTGTATGTGTTTTAAGCTAGATACAACGCAAAAAAGCGGTTTTCAGTATTATTTGTGTGTTTAACGTTAAATTCTAAAGTGTGAATATATTTGTTTTTGAACTGATAATAACATTTAGTGGAAAAACTATTAAAAATACTGCATTTTCATCAAAGTTTTCTTCTTCTTTTTCTATTTCGTTTGGGTGGCCTTAGTGGTCAAAGTTTTAATTTTGTGTATTTTAAGGTTAGTTTATTAAACTAGATTCTCACGCTAAATCGTTAGTTTCAAACGAATTCTGTGATTATTTATTTAGATAATGGGTGGTGGCAGTGTTTGTAGCATAGCTACATGCAAAAGTAACTCCAAGAGGCCAGATCCAGATGGAAAAAAGATTATTTTTTTTACATTTCCAAAAAACCCCAATATTTTGAAAGATTGGATTAGAAAATGTTGCCGAAAAGACAATTGGACGCCCTTTTTTAGACTATCAAAACCTAGAAATTTTACGTCTCGATAAAACCGAAAAAACGTAGATATAGAGAAATTTTGAAATATGGATCAACGACAATGCAAACATACAAAGACGATTTTAAAAAAAACTGATCTACCTATGTATTTGTGGCGACAAAATCGTATTTAACACTCAAAATATTAATATTGCGTATAAGCTTTTAGGAGAGTAGGTACCTACTTAAAAATAAAAGAAAGGACAGTTTCGATTTGAATCAATTCGAGGACCTGGAAATAGATTTTTAAAAGTTGTAAAACGGAAAAAGAGAACTTTTACCTAAATTTTAACAAAAAAAAACAAAGAATACTGGAGTGATAGAGAACTGTTCTCTTAAAAAGAGTACGTCTGGTCAGCCTATCATAAGATAAGCTTGATCTCTCTATATTTACTTGTAATTATTTTGCGTTAAAATTTTGAACTACATACAAACTTAAAAAATATATTTGTCAAATATCAAACAATCTATTAAACCATATTTTCAGAAATATTTTTATACCACCAATACATTTTGATAGTGATTTAAAATGAAAGTGTGGAGTACATCACTAAAAGTATTTTTAAATTTATGGTATAAATGTAGTTTTATTTCTCGCAATTTCCACAATTCCTATTTATGATAAAACGTGTTTTTTTAAATATACATTTTTTGACACTATCAAGTCCAATTCTTTTAATAATTTTAGCACTTGGACCTATAATGTTTCTGGGGCTATTTTCTGATAGACCTATTAAATCACAATATTAATATAATAAGGTATTTATTAAAAGATTTTTTTATATATTACCGCAATCATAAATTCTTCTATAATAGAAAATCAAACAGAAAAATATTTTGTTACGATAATAGTAATGATTTGTAAAAATTGTTTTAAGGGCTAGATTCAGTTTATTTCCCCTCTTAAATAGGGTTCGTCCATCGGGACTATATTTCTTCATTTCTATATATGTATGATTTGCACTTGCCTCTTTAAAGTTGCGGTAACTACGTGATTCGTGATCATGTGCCAGAAGTTATATTTTTTAAATTTAAGCTATGTAAAAGAGTCACAATATCTCAATATTGGCTGAGAGACTTATGGCACACCTACACACAATTTGTCGACAAATGATATTTAAAAAAACACGTTTTAAATTACATTTCCAAACTCCTTAGCTTGCATTCGTATATCAAGAGATTTTAAAAAGTTCCTCTAAATGACGCATTCCCGCGCATTAAATGCGAACATCTGATTGGTCCAAAGTTACCAGACAACCTATCTATCTAAGGACCTTGGGCAAAATGTACCAATTACAAAGCAGTGTTTGCCATCAACTGCCATTTATTAGCCCTGGCCGCAGAAAGGGATGTCACTACTTTCTCAAGGCCTCAAAGACGCCGCCTCGCCTGAATCGGTTAAAGTTCAAAATGAAATGGATAGAATTGACTCTGAATCGAGAAGGCTATAAGTTTAATGAGCGAGACATTTTTCTTTGTTGTTACAAAATATTCCTTTTATACATTTTACATTACATTTTGTGTTAACTCAAACGTTCTGTGTTTACATCATTGCAACTGTAATTAGTGCGCAATTCAAAACCCGTACTGTAAAAAAACCTACCAATTGGAATACAATAAAAGAAACATTGTAATCGTAGCATTGTTCTCAACTTCACGACTCAAAATTAACCGTAAAAACAGTAATAGGAGTTGTTCAAAAAGGCAACAAAATAGTTTTTACTATTTAATTAGTCGCAGGCAGCCATTTTATTACAATGCCCGTTCGGTTCGACGGAGAACATAAATTTAACAATCCAGCGTCGGACTGAACTGTTGGCGGTCTACTGATTCAGGGACCTGATGTAAGTCCTATTGTTAAAGGCCCCGACATTAAGTAATTTTTATTTGGGTAATAAACTAATCTCACTATGGACTTTAAAATTCAAAAACTAAAGAACAACAGATCAATGTTAAAAATTGCTAACCTATTTTTGGAGACGAACTACTAGAGAACTTACAAGTCGATCCCAGATATTCCGCGGTGGATCACAGCGCTTGTTGAAGTTACGTAGGTTTTGGAGTCCAATGCGTTGTGAATAGATTATAAACTGTATTTGTATTTCTGTATTTCTCTAAATATTGATATTCAAAGCTACGATAATATAATAACGAATGGGGTCCTTGTGAAAATGTAAAATTTATCGGTGAAAAATAGGTTGATGTGCAATGTTCACCGGTCATATTTCTTCAAGTTGAACGTTTATGGGCATGCCCAGCCCTTTCGCTATCATGTGTTACTTTTTAGACCATGCATCCATGTTGATTCTTAACCAAATCAATTTTCTTGATCGAAAACGGTTGCTCGTTAACGATCATCGTCAGATGCAGAGGTGGGGGTCTTTTTTAAAATGTGAATCACAGGATCAGGATCAGTGCAAAGATGACTGAACCGAGTAGTTCCAAAAATCTGTCATTCAGTATTCGAATCGGGATCCATCACTGGATCCGTGCAATGTGATGGAATCCATGCATTATTTAAACGGCCTTACTTGGTGAATACTATCTAAAATACTTTTGATTAAACTTACACATATGAACCGAATCGCCTTTGTGGCTATGTCGATATTCGAACAATTTACTTCACGGTCGCTGTCGACTATGATCCAGTAGCGACGACTGATTCGCCAAGACATGTTAAATGGTTTCTAAACATCTTTGTTTTCCTAGCAGCTACCCAACTGCTGCTATCGAACTTCAAAAAACCACTGTACACCTCTTGGTGAATCAGTAGTCGCTACTGGGTTGTAGTTGGTCATAGTCGCCACAGATTAGCGACCGTGGAGGAAAATCCACCTTTACACGACTTTATACTTAGACGACTAAGACTTTATACGTAGATCGCCAGTCAACTCAATCGGATTCCATTTAAAATCCGTAAACCGTCTGCTTTATTTCAGGAGTACAACCAGTCCGAATATTTCTTAAGATCCAACTTAATGAACCGGCTCAGATTCGATCCGCCCACTACTAGCCAGATGGACTCTGGATTGAGAGTTGATCGTTTGTGTCGCGATATTTTTTTATTTATTCCCTTTGTGTTATACCTATATTATTGAAATAATGTTCTGTGGCCTATACATTTTATATTTAAATATCGTGAAACGTTGCGCAGTGGCACACTGTGAGCGGCATCCTGAAGGGAGGTTTGTTCGAGTAGTTTCTTCTTGATCATCACAGACGAATTACATTTTGCTTCCTAGGACAGAATTTACTAACTTGGTAAACTTTTGACTTATTTAACAATGAAGATTTGTTTGATTTTTCAATAGGATGTGTTACCCTTTCATCCTACAGTCCTTTACTGCAATGACCGTTTTTATTACGCCCGTAGAAAAGCACGCAAGCAAACAGAGTGTTCGCCCTTTTTAGAGGCAACCGGTAAACAATGCGGGTTATTTAATAATTTATCAGGAAATTCTGCGCTATTGATTTTCGGCTTTCTACTCCCTTTGAAAGGTATGCGGGCATAATGTTAAATAACAATATTAAGCTCTATATGAACAGTTAGTAGATACTATGACATTTGATTAACATTAAATTTACTGTTTGTATTTTGCGTAAAACAATTGAATACTCTTAAGCACTTCGCCGACCATTTTTTACACAAGTTGGATAGTAAAGACTTCTCGTGAGATCGACAACACTTGTCATATTTATTCGTGAATAAAAACATATCACTGTCGCTAATGTAATGTAAATGCCGCGAGGCGAGACGTAGCCAGACTGCTTGCTTGTTTTGACTTGCACGCTGTCGTCGGAGACGGCCTACCAGGGCCGTAGCTAGACGTTATTCATGGGGGGGGGGGGGGGGTTAGGTTATTAAGTTAAAAAAAAGTTGAATTTTTTGGGTGCCATGCCCTGTTAAATTCGAAAATAGCGCCGCAGGCGAACAATTTTCGGGGCCATGCCCAAAGTTCGTTTAAAATTTACCTAACTACTATCAAATTTCGAAAATAAAATTATTACCTCTCCCACTCTGCATGGTTGGATTAAATTTGTTTTGGTAAATGTTATTTTTTACTTTTTTTTTGATATTCCTAGCTGGTTCTTTATTAAAAAAAAAACCATTTTTTATATTTGTGAAAATATGAATATTGATAACAACCCAAAATTTTAACATAGGACGTATGTATTACTGTAACCAGCGTTTTTCGGGCTCGGTTTTTCATGATTAAAAATAAAGTAAATCATGTTTTTATTTTGGGAGCATAGATCTAACAGCAGTTTTTGGTGCAAATGCTTATAGGTTTTAAAATACTTCTTGTTAAGTGCCGTTTTGTATATTCATAATAAAGCATTCTCGTTTCTTCACGCACTATTTTTTTTATTATAAATTATCACACTTCTTCCATAAAAAATGTTTCAATTAATTATTTTTTGGTTTGTTCTGCAAATATTTTATTGCATTGGGTTATATTTTTGTTGATTGAAAATAGTGCTAAAAAAGGCAGAACGGAAGAGACAAGTATATATTGGAAAAATGCTATAAAATATTATTCTTTTTACTCGGTTACCTTCAAAATTGCATCAAAAATCAATAACTAAAACGATATGCGTCTGAAAACCCTAATCTCTATATAAAATAGGACTTTTAGAAGGAAAAGTTTAAAACCTAAACGTTTCCTACAAAACCTTTGAAATCTAGGCTAAGAATACATTATTTAAAGATTTAAAATACGCCACTGGGTCGGACTGACCACAGAACAGGACTGACTAAACGCACTTGTCGGAAATGGAAGTTGTCCAACGGACGGACAAATAAAATTGTGAGTAAATCTTAAGGTGATGAATGAGGTAAAGCGAACGTGGAAGGACACACCTTGATTCATTTAGGTAATATTGTTTTTAGTATCTATATATTTATCTTCTAGTAAAGCTAGGGAGACGATCAGTCAAGTAATATATCATGGGGGGGGGGTTGAACCCCCTAAACCCCCCTTACCTACAGTTTACAAAGCAATAGCTAAATTAATAAAGAAACAACCATGACATGTTATTTTTAAGTAACAGTTGCAAATTTCATTTAAAATAAACTGTTTTGCCCATCTTTACATTAATTTCATTTTGTAGGTATTGTGTATTTTGTATTGCCTATACTAATATACGTAAATGAGGATTTAATCGTTTCTGAAAAAACAGCGTTGCCACGTCTTGTAGAACCTTCAGCGATTTTGAAATTTTACAGGGGAATTTTAAATATATTTTTCTACTCCCACATGGATATTTGCTGTTTTCTTTGCACTTAAGTGACGAGAAAAGTAGGCTATTCTAGTTAACTGCACGGCAAAATTTCATATTCTTACTGTTCAGTACTGCATAGTGTTGCGACTTTTAAAAATAAAATTTCCTATTTTTAAAGAAAAATTCTACGAACGCACACAATACTGAAAAAGTATTTTTTAGCAGATCACAACCACAAGTGATCCTAAAAAATATCCTACGAATATAACACTGTGAGTAACATTTTTTCTTTTCCCTGTGGAGACATCGCCGACCTATCATTCCTCTGTGCTTTGTTCTCACGAATCCGGAAATGTCCCATTAGTTGACAACATTTTTATAAAAACTAGATTTCTCTGTGGCGTTCTTATAGTACTGAGTCATCACAGTTTATTGTGTTTACTGAGGCTCCGCCTTCTTTTTCAGGACACTATCATTTATATAATTTTTATGTACAATATGTCATTAATTTGTTCAATATAATGTAACCTGCTGAATGTGCATAGAAAATTAATTTCATGTAGCATTATTATTGAGTTGGTTTTACCATAATTCCTACTATGATCTAGTGGCCGAGACGGTAAAGCTTTGAACTTTGGATCCAATGATCGTGAGTTCAAGCCTAGATACCTGCAAACTTAAAAAAAAAGTTTAACATAAGATTCGTAAGTTTGGTTGTAGAAAAAATATACTGTTTAACTCGAGTGGATTGTCCATATCGCACTTAGAAGTTTGAGCACTCCGCCTACGGCATCGTGCTCAATTTACTTTCTCATGAGATATAGGCATCATATATTATCCACTTTTGTTGTAAAAACTACTATATTAGTGGTCATATTGTTTACTTAATTTTTACCATATATTATGATGTTTTTATTTGTAAATTAACATTAAATAGTATTTTATTGCCAACTTAAGATGAAAACTAATAAAAGATCGAAGTCTAATGCAATTGCGTCGCATTATGGGAACGTAGAATATATTTATTATGTGTAGATATACGTAAGTTCTTTCGGTAAGCCTTCCAAGTTTATATAAGAACCAACATAGCTTGCTTTTTTTGCTACATTCATATGAACTTTTGTTTAAGTTATTGTATGTAGAATCTCTCCTTAAAATATACGATCGTTATGTCCGGACACCCAGTTTGTGGGAATCGTGATTTTCAATTTGAAACAATAATGAGTGTGATGTGCGCCAACTATACATACCAAAAGAAGTGGGTTTTCTATGTTTAATGATATGCTAGATCATTACATAAAACTATTTTAATTGGTGACAAGGACATTTGTGTCCTGACTAGTTTTGTTCATGAAATATTGAAGATTATCCAAAAAACATACAGGGTGTCCCACCGGGAACCGCTTCGATCTATATATGGAAAACTATACATAGGAAAATTTGACAATATGTTAAAGCTGATGGGGGCGACCGGGCTAAAATATTTTCGAAATGATTGCACTTCCGGTTATACCGGAAGTCAGTGTCAACTTGCTTATTTTAAATAGAACACCCTATATATTATTATATTTTTGCATTCTACGCGAGATTCTAGACATATTTTGTATACCATATTCTATACCTATGTCGAAGCGTTTTTGTCATATTTCAATTTTTATGTCAAAAATGAAGTGTGCAAGCCTTAAATTAATTATCAATTTTTTCTATAAAGAAGCCTTATTTATTTAATTTGACCGGGACTCCTAGTTATAAAGGACCTGCTATAATATTTTGATAACTATTAATACAGGGTGTTTAAACAATAAGATTTAAAATGCAATTGAAAAAACTGCAAAAGTCTAGATTTTCAAATGGAAACATCCAAATTTTATAATAGTGATCAAAATATTATAGAAAATCTATTAAAGCAGATCTTTTATAACAAGGAGTCCTACTTAAATTAAATAAATAAGGCTTCTTTATATACAATATTGATAATTATTTTAAGGCTTGCAAACGTCATTTTTGACATAAAAATTGAAATATGTCAAAAACGCTTACACAGGTAAAGGACATGGTATATAAAATCTGCCTAGAATCTTGCGTAATAGGCAAGAATGTAATAATATATAGGGTGTTCTATTTAAAATAAGCAAGTTGACACTTACTTCCGGTATAACGGGAAGTGTCGCCATTATAAAAATAGTTTAGCCCGGTAACCCCCATCAGCATTAGCATACTGTCAAATTTTCAAAATTTCCCTATAGTTTTCGATATATCGATCGAAGCAGTTCCCGGTGTTCACTGTATACATAATGATTTTATTACTAAATAGTCCTAGATAAGCTGTTAATTGGCTAATCCTTGGGGAATTTATGAGTCAACATCAGAATTTAAAAAGAATGTGCTGCTCGATAGCTCGATCGTTGGATTAAGGAAATTGTTTTAGATTATATATATTATTAATTATACAATAGAAATAAATATTTTTCTTTATCTTTTTAATACCTATTACCTGTATCTTTTCTGGTATAATCCAAAAATAGAATCTGATCATTGATTAACTAATTAAATTATTAAAAGGTGATAAACCACAAGGTAAACCTGTAGTTGCTAGTTTAACTAATTTGGTAGAAAAGATGGTTCTGGGAATTTTATTACGTAAAAGAACATTTCAATATTTATTTTACATTTATTGGTACCATATTTCCATAAATATATTTATAAATTTGCATAAACATATCTACATATAGAGGTATATTTTTAAAATTATTCTATACAGTGTGTCCCAAATTCGAAGCTCACCATTGGGATTTCGGAAATTATAAAGATACAGCAAACGGTAAATTAGAGCAAAGTTGCATAATTTAAAGCTTAAGTTATTGCGGGTGAGAATTAAAAAAAAATCCTACCACTTCTGAAGATATCTGAAAAAAACCGAAAATTTAATTTTTCGTGTTTGTTTCTTTGTGACATTACTTATAAACATATGCATGGAAAAACGAAAAGCACTTTCTATAGGAATTTTTTGACGATGCATTTAAAGATCTAATTTAAAAAATGACGTTTCGGTTTTCAGATATCATCATCAAATCAATATTTTTAAATACGTACTTGAAATATAAATCCATATTATTTTTTAAATTATTTTGTTCCCAAAAACATAAACCAATAGCATAATTCCGACAGTGCACCGTTTTGAACCGAAAATCCATCATCAGTAACTTAAATTTTTTCTGCAATGCGGTCCTGTTAATTATTATATTTGAAAAATAACCTTAAAAACCCATTTAGTTTGTTACCGAAAACTCACTTATTAAATTTTTTTTGTTACTGTGAATAAATCATTAAATTCTTTCTGGTTAAAGTAGCACATTTTTTAAACATAATAATTAACAGAACCGCATTACAAAAACTTCAAGTTACTGATGATGGATTTTAGATTTAAAACGGTGAAGTTTTGGCAAAACGTTTTTGGTTTATGTTTTCGGGGAACAAAATACTCCAAAAAATAATATTTACATTTCAGGTCCGTATTTAAAAATGTTGATTTTTTTGCATGAAAACCAAAACGTCATATTTGAAATTAAGTGCATCGTCAAAAAGTGCCTCTAGAAAGTGCTTTAAGTTTTTCCATAAATAAATAAGTAATGCCACAAAAAAACGAAAACGGAAAATTATATTTTGATTTTTTTTTAGATATCTCCGGAAATTTCTCACCGGGATTAACTTAAGATCCAAATTATGCAATTTTGCCGTATTTTTTATAGTTTCCGGGAACCCAATGTTGAGCTTTGAATTTGGGACACCCGTACAGAATTAAATTTGTATAATAACTACACTTTTATTGCTGTTTGCACCTTTTCCTCAATACAACTTTTTAAATTCGCGCCCATAATCAAACAAATATTTTTCCACGCCCACACGGATATTTGCTGTTTCCTTTACACTAAAGTGATTGGATAAGTGGGCTATTGCGGTTAATTGAACGGATATTATTTTATATCCATCCTAGTTAGGATATGAAACTGTGGTCACAGTGGGCAATTACAAAGAAACCAAATTTACACGTTGGAAATTTTACGCGTCGTTTTATGACACTTAACAATAGCAAGGTTAAGAATATACTTCAAAAGGATGCAAATCTGTGCGATTAAATTTGTTATATTTTTATTTGAATTAAAACACTTATCCCATAGTCTATGCATATACCAATTTTCCCTAAAAAGTGCACGAAATGCTGCAGGAAAATTGAATAATAAAACCAAAATATATTTCTACAAAACCATTGTTATTTTCTGACCGAACTGAAGATTTGTATACAAACGCACTTCCTAATTTCAAAAATCTCCATTTTTTCCCTTATTTATAGAGAATTACTACATTATTTATTACCTAAAATATATATACATTATTATCGTTTTGTACTTGCCTTGTATATATATATTTTGAACGCGGCTCCAACCCCAATCGACCTTTAAACTTTTATTATATGCTGCAACAATCTTTCTTAAATGGTGAAAAGTGAAGATAAGTACACAAAACCAGATAAACAGAAGAAATTATAAGATTATGTTAAGGTTATGTTATTTTGTTTTGCACAAAAAAGGGTTGGTTCAGCAGGCGGAGAGAATTGTTTAGAAAAAGAAATTGTCCATTTTTATTCACAAATAAATGGCTTTTTTCTGTTATTCTTCAAAAGGCCGATTGTGAGAAAGATAAATATATTCAGAGTAATTTTGTGTAAATATAAGAAATGACCCAAATCGACAAATATGGTACAGTGTAATTTGGTCCATGGATTTGTCAACGAAATACATTTTTCTTTAATTGTTATTATCATCTTTCTCACAAGTACACGGCCAACTATAGAGGCAAGTTATAATGCTTGATTTAAATATTTTATTTTTAGTATGAAGTTCAGAAGTTGACCGTAGAAAAAATATACGGTACAACTCGAGTTGATTGTCCATATTGCACTCAAAATTTTTATTACTTTTTATTTACTTTCTGGTGTAATATGAATATCATATCCACTTTTGTAGTACAAAGTACTATTCTTTGGCCCCGCAAAGGTATTCGCTGCCATAGAGCGCCGTTCAACGACTACGACTAATATTCACAACACATAAAGACACAGTAGAACACAGCTTAGTCAATCAATATACACTTATAATCAAAGCAAAATTAAATCAATTGCTTTGATTTCATTGAGGTACCTACCAATAAGAGCCATTCATAAGTTTTAAAAAAACTAAGAAAGATCTACACCTTTACCCAATAATTATTATAGTCCATTGTTTTTTACTTTGACATTCTGTTAAAATATTGTTCTACTGAATGGAACATTTTATGAATCTGATGACACTGTATTTCCACTCTAAGTTAATGATTCTGCCTATCGGTATACCCCCTTTTCAAACGATGGTTATTTTTCATTTGGAGTCGATTCTACGATCACTACATTCTCTTTTATCTTATCTAAGCATACAATGCGAACTAAAAACCTCTTTTAGCTGTTAACAAACTCTAATTTGTGCCTATTTCATTTCAATAACTGAAACAATGATTGAAAAAATCGTGATTCAATAAGGCAATAATACTGGAATATTGCAATATTTTACCATCATACCATTTTTAACTGGTATCAATTATTATCAAATCTATGTTTCGTGACTGAATTGCTCCAATAATGGTCCGGTATTAGATTACCAGAAGGCAATCAATCGTATTATCGTTAAGTCTCGAGTTAAAGCAGCTTAGTCATCAGCATCACCAATAAACTCCACAACCTGCTGACTTGACTTCTTCGCTTGCACTTTCCGTTCTTCGCTTTTGCACGGTTCTTGGTTCATTCGATACTTCATTTCCCCTCGCTTCGCCCAACCCATTGCATGGTACCCACATTCAACAGGTAAATGGTAGAATTCCCGCGTGTCTGTTTTTTTCGTGCTCGTCCTTTTTCGACTGTTTTCGAGAGGTCTCGCCCGGCCATCCGCGACTTAGCCCGTATGGTATGGCGCGACGCGTCGGTGTATGTTGCCGCGAAACATGACGGAATTTTCTAAGCAGACTTAAAACTCATCAGTGCTGTACCCAGATTATTCGCTGCTGTTTGTCGGTTTTTTTGTTTTGTTTACGGTTGCTTGACGTGACTTTTTTCCGTATTATTTTTGACGTTTTACTTTAGGCGCGGCAATCAACAATCCGAAAAGACAGTGATTGTTTTACGAGGATTTGTAGCTTGTTTGTCAGTTTTAGCAAATCAAGTGAGAGTGCCAGTGTTTTATAGTTGTGCAGTCATTTTTGGATTAACTTTCAGCACTTAACCCTTCAGTCGTTTAGGCTGGACGAAGATAGAGCATTGCTAAGGTAAAATGAGGAAAATTGTTATCCAACTTTTTGTTTTAATTTTTAACCTCTATTATTGAAATCCTATAAGGATGTTCTATGCCATGGTTTAATTTTCATTGTGTAAAATTAAATATATAACATCGGTTATTGCAGCTAAAGACGCCAATGTTTAGGCATGTTTATACCATGAATTCAATATACACAATTACTGAAATTGATGAGTGGATGATATTGTTACATTTAGTATTATTGACTACGTAAATGGCAGAAAGAAATATTGATTAAGGGTGATTTTTATGGTCTGAAAATGTTACCAATTAGATAACTCAAATTTAAATAGCATTATTCGAGGTATTTAATAGATTATGTGAAGGCAACCAGATAAATGCAACATTCTAAATATCAGAAGATGTTATGACATGCAGTGGCGTATTTAGAATCCAAAAGTGTAATTAAGAGACAACCTAGTTTAGTTTTAGTACGCCTAAAGAACAAAAATGGTGGGGAATAAAAAAAAAACCAGGCGATATATTTAGGTCGAGATTTAATTTCTATTAGTTTAATTAGTCCAGTCTAAAATGAGACTAACGCATCAGCAAGCAAAAACTATGAATATATTTAAAATAATTTAATATGCTCACTAACAATGTTATTAAAGTTCTAAAAAATAATAAATCATTTAAAAAATTAACACTGTTTGTAAGGTCTGATGATGCAACTTTAAGTCAAAACATATAACTAAAATATACAACCAAAAATATTTATTTGCGGCCGAGACTTTGTGTCTTTTTCTTATAGAAGATAAGAATAACGATCCTAAAACAAAAGAACCTATATATATATGAGTACTTTTATATAAATTACCAACTATCGCAAAAAAATTATATATATAATAATACCCCTGACGATGTCTGTAGATTCTATAACTTTAATTTGTACTTAAAACAATAGGTAATATTTAATAATATATCATATACAGAGTGGCCCGCTTTTAACGCAGGATTCCATAGCCTCTAAACTACTCAACTTTTTAATATTAGAGTTGTAAGGAGGCATTAGATCTACATTTTAAAATTATTTTAAATTATACAGGGTGTCCCAATTAGTCAGGGCAAATTAAACATATTTTTTTTTAAATGGAATACCTTATAGTATATTATATTATTTTCTAATTCCCTTAAAATTCCACGTATATTTTGTAAAAAATATCATATCTCTAAATTGATATTGACGTTTAAAATATGGCATTTTTAGACAGTACAGGCTCTACCCTGTGCACTATTTATCTTTTACCATTTAGTATTACCACAATATGTACTATAAAAATATTCCGGAGATTTCATGTAATTTTGTAAAGTATTTATATAGTATAATAGTACACACAGTTCTTTGTAAGAGTACACCGAGGAGTACACTTTTATAGGGTAAAGTATTGTTTATAAAATTAACTCATTTTTTAAGAAATGCATGAAATAGCTACTTTCATACCAAGGGAGAGAAATGGTGCTTTTTCTCCCGCGGATAGTTTAATTTGATTAATATCCAAGGGAGGAAACGCATGAGGTATGTATATAGTTTTTTCAACTACTAATTTAACCTTTTTGATTTTACAGTTCGCCAAAGTTAAAAAAAGTCGATTTTCAATTTTTTTAAATTGATTCAATTTAGTCATACGATAAAGTATTGGAATTTCTGGGAAAATTCAAATTTATAAAAATATACAGGCTGTTCCATTTAAAATAAATGAGTTAATATCTATTTCCGGTGCGACCGAAAGTGCCCCACCTTATTGGATGTAGGTACACTTACATACGGTTTAGTAATCCACCGTATTTTCAAATTCAGTGGATTACTAAACAATTCAATTTCTTCATATATCGATAGTGGCCCATCAAGGTAGAACACCATGTGAACTTTTTTAATTTTGCTCTAAAAAATAATAAACGTGCATACTTATAAAAACAGCAGAAGAAAAACTCTTTCTTATTAAGAGCAAACAGTAGTCGATGAGCCATCACGAACAAATGCTGAATTTCCACCACATCGTGCATACTGTACTCGCGTCTGGCGATGGCAATAACATTTCTTTTTTTATATACAAAATATTATATAAACGAATTTCACGAGAATTAAACTTAAAATTTCAATTTTTTTTTATATGAAAAAAAATTTCTTGTGAATCCCTTAGTAAAAATTTTTCAATTAGACAAGCTGGTATGGAAGTCTTTGAGAAATTTAACCTTATAAATAAATAAATCTTTCCAGTACCTACCTTACTAGAAAACGTCGCTTTCGACCCCGAAACAAGAGAGGAAAATAGTTCTTTTCCACACCACAATTTTTTTCCACACCACATGTATAATTTTTAAATTGTGGATCTAATGCCTCCTTGTAACTCTGTTTTTGAAAAATATTAAAAAGTTGAGTAGTTTAAGTGCTTTGGAATTCTGCGTTGAAAGCGGGCCACCCTGTATATTAGTTTGCCCTTGGCTTTTAAAGTCAATTTTGGTTGGATTTCTTTGGATTTCTTTAATTTTATACATTAAACGTTAGGTGTGGATTCACGAGCAGCATCGTAATCGTAATCAGTATAATAGGCTCGGTAATAAGCATAGGAAATCTATAAATTGGCTGTATTCTATGTTGCCATTGTATTACATTTTTGTCGATATAATAAAAATGATTACGTCATGAAATCATAATGTCGTAGTAGAATAATAAAATCCGTAATTTATTAGTCATTCAGTATTCACCCGAAGACGACCGGAGATACCTCGGGAGATATTTACTAGTTGAAACAATTCAAGTCCAAAAATTCAGTCAAGAAACATCATTGTCTCCAACCTTTCTTTCGAATTCGGCTTTTTACCTCTTCGTTCGCTGCCAGGGCCATTCCCGAGGGGACCTACAGTGGGTTCCAAACCACGATCCTGTCATGCGACACTCTCCCCCAAGGGCTACCCTCGGTTTTTTGCGCCATTGCATCACCTACCGATTGGGGAGTATGTACCTTGATCGAAGAGAATAAGGCTAATATCGCCTTAACCAGAACTCAGGATCCAGTAAAACAAACTATCATCCTCCCAGGTATCGAATAAATCACCGACATCACCGGGCTAAGGAGTCTGGAGGACCAATATTGGACATCGTACGCGTCACATTGCCAAGCAAAGCCACAGATAAGTCGCCCGAGAACGGCGCAAACGTCTGATCAACAACTATGATATTAACTGACAGTCATGACATGACACAGGCACTTTAACGTCCACCTCAAGGCGTGAAAACCCTTATACGAGGCAGACCACCTCATCGGAGATGGGAGGAATACCTCCCACCAACAAGGGGGCCCTGTATTGTCAATGTCAAGAGCGTCCGGGGTTTCCACGCTGTGGACCCCTTCGTCTATTCCTCAGTGCACCGTGGCCTAACAACCGGGTCGGAGGGTTATGGGTTTATACCGTTCCCCAAACACTGAAGCATTCACTGTCTTTCCATAGTCCATGATCAGCCGTTTCGTCCTACTGGGACTCATCAGAGACGCGCGACACCTGAGGCCGCGACTTGCAAAAAGTCTGCGCCTATGGCTGTCAATCGTCTGTTACTTCTTAGGACTCAGATTTACAAAACTATTTAATATAAATTTTAATTAATGCCGTTTTAGAATACAGGGTGGCCAAACGAAAACCACAGTTAAGAGAGAAATTATTTTAAAATAAATGCTTGGACACGGGAACTAAATTATTGAGTGTAACACTGCTATTAGCTATTTTTAACCGTTTTTCTTTAACTCCCAGAACAAGGGTAAAATAACCCCTAAAATTTCAAAATTCAAAAATTTTAAATTTGGTGCAATAATCACCGAGAATTATTGGAATTAAAAGGGTTTTAAAATGATAACACTTGACTCACATTGCCATTTAAAATTTTAGGGATTAGGTATTTTCCCGCTGCTTAGGGCTTTAAAGAAAAAGAGTTAAAAATAGATAATAGCAGTGCCCCCCCCCCCCCCCCCCCATTTAATATTCTTGTTCTTGTGTCCATACATAAGCCTTATAAGCCCTTAAATAAGCCTACAACGAAACTTTTTCGTTTGGTCCCGTTTGCACAATGCATGTTAATTTAATTAGAAAAATAGTTCAGTTACTAATTTACACAAAAAATACAAGAAATACAAACTTGTTTTACTAATATTACAGTATTAATCTTGGGAAGAAATTTTAAATCGTTAGAATAATGCGGTTTTCATACTTTATTAAGGTTGCAAAGAAATAGTTTAATAAATTGATCAATTTTTTTTTAATTAGGATTTTTTTTGCAGAAACTGAACAGTTTTATGTATTGAATAAACTGACTCGCCCTCATGCATCAAATCCTCTTTATTTAAGAACTCAAACAGCTTAAGTCTATTATCCCGAATTTCTATTTCTAAACAAATAGAAATATTTTCTAAAGACGACATCAGCCGACAAACTTCTTATACCCGCTTTAAAGCTAAAAGTAGGTATATTCTACAACGTAGAATACATTTGGTTATGAAACTTTTTGAAACTTTTTTTAAAACTCAATTACAAGCTAGTTTATGCATGTCTTATTATAATTTAGGCATTATGCAAAAGTACAAAATAACAAGACACACTTGCGGTTTTTTTGCACGGTACACAGAACCAGAGCTTTCGGCCCAACAATCTGCGACAAAATAAGCGTGTCAATCTAACATTGGTACGTTTGACCTTAGTTACATCGATTCTATTGGATGTAGCTGTATTATTTTTTCAGTTTATTATCATATGTTCTTCTAGTTTAAAAGATTGACTGTTATTTACGCTTTGGAAAGAACTTGGTTTTGTACATTTTGTCCACCTTAATATAGAAAATTGATCACCGTGGCCGTGGTCCGTCTCCAACCTTCAGAAGTTAAGTTTTTACAAAAGTATCCATTACAGTAATTTAAAATTTAATTAATGGAAATGGATTTGTGTAGACAATTTACATGTTCGGTAAATAATTGGTTGTTTAAATACAAATGAGTTTATTTGCCTACTTTCCACGGTATACCGTTCGTTGACTTTTCACCGAAACCATCATAGATATAAATTACCGAGGGAATTACCTATGAAAATAATTACCACATAAACTACCACTGTGTTGTTTATGTTCCGTCTTGTACATGAGACTTTTACCATTTATTGAAGAGCTTTTTTAAGCCTATAATTTTAAAGTAACGACCGGGATAGTTATTTTATTTTCGTTTTTACAGATCTTAGGGTTACTTGTATATGTTCAGTGTAAATTACAAACTACAGTTACGTTACTGCATAAACTTAAGTTTAACTGTCACTGGTAGTTTAAACTGAACATATATAAGTGCCCCTTAATGGATTCGTTTCTTGTTTAGTTAATGATTCTTTCGGTTTATGGTTGTAGACCGATCCAGACTTAATGAATGGTAAGTGCCAACAGTCGTTTTGAATGTATCTTTTTGAAAGTTGGCACTACAACTACAACATTGTTTGAAAATATTTTTTTCTTTGGTATTATCTTAGGCTGTCTACAAACCATTTAGTTTCAGAGCGATAAAATTTCCCTCCATTTCTTCCTGTTTAGGGTTTTTCTTTGCTAATAGTATTACAACAGTTTATTCCTATTTTTCTTTCTTCAGGTTTTTTTCCTCGCATTGTTGTTCATCGTTGCCACCTATCATTACATATGTATATCTATTATGATTTTACTCTTTTATTATTATCTTAATTGTCTTATGATTTGTGGTCCCTTTTGACCTTCTTCTCTGCTCCTCCACCCACAGAATTTTTCTTTCTCCTTCGATGCTAAACTTGATCATTAGCAATGTGTTTTATAGAACCTCGCATATACAAAGCCCTTTTTTAATACTATTATACAAAACCTAATATAAAATTATTTAACTTATCTAAAAAATAGTCCTTAACAATTTTTAATATGGGTAGAATCCTTGTTAGAATAACGAACTTTTATTAAAAATTAAAATTTTCTTTAGTTCGGGGTATGATATTTTATGGGTAATACCTTTTAGTGGACTGACTATTTCCCTCGTATCGTTTTATCTAAGTTGTAATATTCAGCTATTATCTACTTATGGATCAGCGCTACCTAGTGGAACTTCTGTAATTGTGCCGAATGTCTTTACAGTTGATTTCCTCTTAACACTTTGCTTTTTTTCATAAGTTTGCGAAAGGTGCTGGTATGCTTAAGAGTGTCACAACGACACAGATGTCGCTCCATTTAACATCTTACTGGTGTGCTATAGTTTTGAGTTATTCCTTTTTTTCGTCGGATCCTAGCTCTACTGATATGGCAAAACGCGTCTGGGGATGGATCTGACGAAATAAAAGGAAAATGTTTATTTTACTTTATTATCTAAAGGTATTACAAAGGACATGCAACGTCCCGAGACCCCTGAGGTGCCCCTAATGGTCAGTGGCATATAACGTCTTAGAATCATTCTGTATGCGTTTTACTAATTTTTGCATGCGAGCGTGTTAATATTTAGCATGACGAGCGTGTTACTAATTTGAATTTATATAGATTTCAACTAGAATAAATAGTTTAATCTTTAAGTGGCGTGGGAATTATATAGAAAGAAAAAAGAAACTCGGAGCTTTCTCCACTGATTTATTTAAAGAAAATTGGTTAGATTATAGACTCTATACATGTTTCGAATGTATAAACAATCATCTTCAGAAGAACAAATTAAAGAAATAAAAGAAAAAGGTGAACAACCTTTTAACGGAGATGTAGACTTTTGGTTAAAATAGATTGTGCTAGAAGTTTCAAAAAATAAAAATTGGAACAAAACAGATGTTGTATCATTGTCCTAGTCCTCTAAGATCCGGTTGTACAATAAGAGCTTAAGTACGAGTTTTGTAAAACTCTACTTAAAGTTGAACTTGGTTCAAAAAGGTATTTCTGTTGTACAATCAATTCCTAACCACAGGTCTGCACAGGTGGGATCAATAATTAAAGTACCATGCTGCCAAAAAACCATCAAACTTTATTTGTTGTCAAAATTTGGGGTATTTACAATTTGCAGCTACTTTTTCCATGTATTCTAACACAAAACTATATGCAAATTTTACTTCCAAAGAAGAATGTCTGCTATTAACTCTTGTTAAGGAGTTTAAAGGTATTTTGGAAAATAAAAAAACAGATAATATTACTAATAAAGGAAAAATAGAATGCTTGAAAAATATTGAGACTAAATTTAATTACGAAAATTTGAATATGATCAGGTCCCGGTCTGTAGTTTTGGACCGTCTTCGAACGTTTTCTATAGCTCCTAGTACATCCATAAAATCTTCATCATCCGATTCGTCTGATAAATCCACAAAGTGTTCAACTTCATCATTCGCATTCATCACTTTAAAATATTATTACCACAAAATTTAAAGTCAAAAATAATTTTTTATAAGGTTTATTGGGTTATATGTCATCAGTCATTAATAACTTGGTTTAAGCCTAGAAAATTGACAACTTACCTGAAAAATGAGAGCTCAGCAGAACCGAGTTCAACTTTAAGTAGAGCTTTACAAAACTCGTACTTAAGTTCTTATTGCACAACCGGATCTAAATCATATAGTCCCTTAACATTCACAATGTCGAGTGTTGGTTGTGCCTCGTTTTGCTTCATGTGTGCAGTTAAAACGGCGTGATTTATAACAAATAAAGACAATACAAATCCAAAACTCTTTTACCATTCGAAAAATATCTCGAGAAACATCAATGTCTCCATGTGTAGGGAAAAAACTTTATGAAGAAAATTAAATAAAAAATATTTGATGATTTTTTTAAGGGCAAAATTGTAAAAAGTCATTAAATTTTTATATTCATTTTGCTCTTTAAAAAATTCATGAAAATGATCATTTTTAATTAATATTTTTGATTTAATTTTCTACAAAAAAGGTTTCTTTCTTACACTAGCGGATCCAGGATTTTACTGAGGGGGACGACTAAAAGAAAGCTCCTTCAAAAAAGAACTTATCCCGGTTCCAAAAATCTTCTTACACCATCTTGAAACACTCATTTGGTAAGGCTTAGGAGTGAGGGCGGGGGGGCATTCTCCTCCCTCCCCCCCTGGATCTGCGCCTGCTTCCTTACACTTACATGTTTCCTTCTATTTCATAACTTCATTAATTTTTAATATGCTATATAGCCCTTTCCTTTATTATTCTTTAACTTACACCTGTGTATACTATCCAGATTTTATCTCTGAACTGAATTCTATTAACATGTCAAGGCTGTTATATAGTATAGGCTTTATGAAAGCTTTCTTTTTATGTGTTCTCTAGTAGTATATTTCTTCATTAAAACTTTAAACTTTTTCTATCTAATTTAACCCTCGATTTAACCATAAGTCTAAAGCTTCGTTATGACGTTATCGATGACGTTATTCACCTTTTTCTTTCCTTTACTTAATTTGTTCTTCTGAAGATGTACACATTCGAAACATGTAGATATTCTAACATTCAACCGAGCATCTAACAATTTTTTTTTAGTGGGGAGGAAGACTTTGTTTCTTATTTCTTTCCATTCATATAGATTTATTTGATGGCCTCAAAATTCAACTTGCCATTCACGCGAAGCTTATGTCGGCACGGGTCGATAGTGCTGTAAATGAAATTATAAAAAAAACTATATATATAATAATAATATTACATATTATGTGTCCTTTTTTATACGTATTATCACAGATCTGTGGTATTATATTATATTTTTCTTAATATTTTCTCCACTTTGTCTGGGCGCCTCGCAATGCTTTTTTTCGTCTTGAATATAACAAATAAGTCACGCTCTATATAATATGTACCTCATTTGTTTATTTTTGTTCGTGATGTTTTGTATGATGCATTGTACTCTGTTTTTAGGTATTAATTTTAAAAAGTGACATTTTTTTTTGCACACATATTCCACATTTTGCTAGATAATAATTTTATAAACTAGAGTTCGAAAACTCTCTGTTGGTACAACGCTATTATTTCTAACATAGATTTTCATCGATGATTTCATAATTTATTGTGTTATAGATAACATGTTTACAAATCCTTTAGGTAGTACCGTTTGAAAATAGTAATAGTATTAGTTTAGATAATAGAATATCCCTCGGAACATCCTGTCAAGATAAGGTTTTCATTGTTTAGACAATCTTTACACTTTTTTTAGGTATAAAATAATTGTCACGAAGAAAAATCGAAAATTTAATGGTCGCACCTAAGGCACTAAACGACGAATAGGAATATACTTTTACTATTTAATTGCAAAATTATATTTTTGTTGTGAATATACATACAAAATTACAACATATATAATGCAGTACCTATACAGGGTGCTACAAATTCGTTTGCGTACAAGGGGATCTCGAAAACGGTAAGAGATACGAGGATGGTTAAATTGAGGCAAAGTTGCGTATTTTGGGGCTTAATAATTTGTTAAAACAAAATTGTAAATATTCCGGATACCTTCGGAGATATCCGAAAAAAACCGAAGTTTTTAGTTTTTTTCGCCTTGCTTGGACGTTTCGTTCTTTAGATACCAACCTCAATTCATTTATTTTAAATACGGACCTGGACAGTTTTAAGGTGACTAAGCTTTGAAAATTTAATCCAATTTAAAGGTTTCTAAAATTTTAACGTTTTGTCATCAAATAACACATCACTAGCATTTAAAATTATCTTTTCTTTACTATTACGGCCCTGGCAATTATTTTTTGGATGACTTAAACATTAAAATAACATTACAGAAAGTTATGGTGTTTTGGCCGTTTACTTTTTTAATAAAATTTACCGTCACAATACTCTAGGAAGTAGCAAGATTTTAAGGCATAAGAAGTATGTAATCCTATTTTTTATTAGTATTGTATTAATATAACATAATTATATCTTAAGTCCTATGGTTTATGCCTTAGACCTAAACCGACATACTATAAAACAGAAAAAAAATAATGCTCCGGAGTGAACAAAAGATAACTGGAGTCTAGTTATCTTACTGTAAGGCGCTTATGTTTGTTTCAAAAACAATTTAATTTTTTTTTTATAGTTTAGAAGATCTGATGATGGTAGTTTCAGGCGAAACATGTAACAAAAATAAACAGACAAAAAAATATTTGAGGCGAGACTTTGGGTCTCTTTTCTTACAAAATATCAGGCCACTTTGAGTAAAAATGGACGGATTTTTTAAATTAGTTTTTCAGTTTAGCTCTAAATGTTCAGGACCGTAATGAAATGAAAAAGATAATTTGAAAAATGTGTTATTAGATGACAAAACGTTAAAATTTATAAAACTTGTACATTGTATTAAATTTATAACGCTTAGAAATCCCTAAAGCTGTATTTAAAATTCCAGGTCCGTATTTAAAAAAATTGACTTGGTGTTGGTAACTAAAGAACTCGCTAAAGAATGAAACGTCGAATTTCAAAACTAATAACGCCATCTTATAGAACATCAAAAACGGCTATGAAAAAGTGTTCTTTATTTTTTTCCCAAGTAAAAAAAGAAAGCGCAAAAAATGAGAAACCAAAAATGGAAATTTCGGTGTTTTTCGGACATCTCCGAAAGCATTCGAAATAATTACAATTTTTTTTCACCAAATTATTAAGCCCCAAAATACGCAACTTTGCCTCAATTTAACCATCTTTGTATCTCTTACCGTTTTCGAGATCCCCTTGTACGCACACGAATTTGTAGCACCCTGTATAGTTACGTTGGCAATGGAAATTTACAAAGCACAAGCAAATAATAAAATGTATATTCCTATTCTTCACACATTTTTTATAATATCAGAAATTTATACTGCTGTTAGTGCGACCGTATTTCTTGTAATTTCACAAACTATTTTTTCAATGTACGGCTAGATACTGGGGTAGACTAATGTTCGTCGCTTTTTTGTAAATTTTTTGGGAGAAAGGCTTTTTAACGATTTCCAAAAATAACGTAGAAAAAATAAATAAATCTTGCTTTTTCGCGGGTGTTTTAAAAATATCGAGGAAAATTTCGATTTAAGCTTACATATATTATTTGTTTATTTTTTCCTAAAATATCTAAGTATTTTTATTTTAGATAGTGAACTTAAACGTGTGCAGAAAGACCTATTTGTTTGTTTAATTTTTTAATTAATTATTGCTATCTGAATTTCTTATCATATGCCCTTGGTAAAAATAATAAGCTATTGCAATAATTTTATAAGAGCAGGGAGTTAGAATTATAGTTTTGATATATCAGTCGGAATGACAGCGTTGATAAAGGAATGACAGTAATACTGATGGTGTAAGGGCAAATTGGTCGACTGATTTAAATTTTCATAAGAAAAAACACTGGTGCGAAAATGACGAAGGATTGATATAATTCAGGACTGTCATTTCGACTGATAGTATACGGTCTGCATAAAGGTGGTTCCATTAAAATATCAAACGAGGCCTCGATATTATCTTTAAAATCTTCACTGACACCGCGCCGTTCTCGTGAAATTCGTTTAAACATAGTGGGGACTTTAACTGGAATAAATTCTTTTATTCGATATTATTAAAACTGCTGAAGTTGCGCCTACAAAATTTGGTATGTGGGGGTTTTGGAGCATGCGGAATTGGATTATGATGTCGGCGCAGTTGCCAGATTTCTCAGCTTTGCGATACACGTAGTAATTTTGTTATTTTGAACGGAATGCCCAATTTATTTATATTGCAGTGAATTGGGCGTGTCAAATTTAGTAAGATCCCCAAATTCACAAAATTCTATTTTCACTTGTTGCTGAGCTATGGCAATACTGTATTTCCATTAAAAAATGCTTATTCTTAAGGTTTTACTTAAATAAGCCATTTTGACACGACAAGAACTTTTCTTGAAGCTTGTCAATAACTTAGGAACTATGGAGATGTTAACAAGGTAACGCTACTTTAAGGTAGATAAGCGTCCCGGTACTTTTTAATGGAAGTACAGTGTTGCCATAGCTCAGCAATTAGTGAAGATAGAATTTTGTAAATTTGGGATCTTACTAAATTTGACACTGCAATAAAAATAAATTGGGCATTCCATTTAATATAACAAAATTACTACGTGTAGTGTAAAGCTGGGAAATCTGGCAACTGCGCCGACATCATAATCCAATTCCGCATGCTAAAAAAAACCCGCATACCAAATTTTGTAGGCGCAGCTTCAGCAGTTTTAATAATATCGAATTTATTCCAGCTAAAGACCCCACCCTGTATAATATTTTGCATATAAAAAAATTAATTTTATAGCCATCGACAGACGCAGGTACAATATGCGCGATGTGGTGGAAATGCGATATTTGTTCGTGAAGACTCATCGGCTACTGTTTGCTCTTAACCGATAATACAAGTGCAGAAAGTAGGGATCTTCTTTAGTGCTAAGATAAAGACAACTGAATAATCGATTTTTTTGAAGATGTAACATCCCAACGATCGATATATTATTTTTATATTTTTTAGAAATGTAACAGCTAAACTCAATTATTAACAATTTCATTTAACGGTAGATGCCAGTAAAATACCAAACCTGTAAATAAATTGTATCTTTTTTTGATAAATAATTTTACACATTTTTCGAGCGAAATTTAAATTGCACCCTATTTAAAATTGATTAAACATTATTACGTTTACACGCGTGCAAACGCTTCACCAAGTTTTCATTATGGCATTTTAAATATTTTATTAGCAAACATAACACAAAATTCTCGTTATTAAATTCCACTTTCAGCACATATTTTAAAAAATTTACCTTTATGTTTAATTCTGTTGTATGTAATTTTCGATTGCTTTTTTTCACTCAACTTTGCTAACAGGCAAATTTTTTATTGCCTTCGTTCACTGTCCAATCAAAGGAATGAATAACGAACCTGATATGGATGTCACAAAAAGACAAACAGACGAAAACCTAAATTTTTCGAAAAAACATTTTTGATAAGCTTGTGATTCTTAAAAATAACGGAATACGAGAAAGTTTTTGACTTTTTTATACAAAGTGCTTAAAAAATACAAAAATAATAAATTCTGTCAAGAGTAAGCCATCTTTATTTTTCAATTTATTAATACGTAAAAAACACTACTTATTCAAACACGCCCTGTATTTCACACATTTTTTAAACTCTGTCTGATGTATGGTCATATATTTCCTGAAGCGAAATCATTTGCACTGACTGTAAAATTCTGTTTTAATATACTAATATTATATTCAGTGTGTTGCTGTAACGTTAGTTCTTTTAAGCGGCTCCAGAGATACGCATCTGAAAGTGTAAGGTCGGGATTTGTTGAAGTCTATAAACTGGTGGGTTTCGGCTAATATATCTCTCTCCAAATACATTTTTAAGTTACTCTCTTACGAGGGGTGAACCACTCTGGAAATACATGTACATTTTTCATGGAAATCCTCGAAATCGCCTTAGAAATCGTGGCGACTGCTCGATTTCCCCGAAATCATAAATGAAATCACTTGCAGTCACAGAAATCACAACCGAAATCCCAGCATTCGCATCCAAAATCCACGCAATCGCATGGAAATCTAAGCATTCGCCAGGGAAATCCCGCTTTCGGCAAAGAACTTAGGTTAGAACCGACGTGGAAATACATGTACATTTTTCATGGAAATCCTCGAAACCGCCTTGGAAATCGTGGCGACTGCTCGAAATCCCCGAAATCATTAACGAAATCGCTGGCAGTCGCAGAAATCGCTACCGAAATCCCAGCATTCGCATCCGAAATTCTCGCAATCGCATGGATTCCTAAAATCTCTTAAAGATATCGAGTAAATCCTAGCAGTCCCGTAAAGATTGCGAGGAAATCGCCACAGTCACCAGGAAATCGAGAGATTTTCGCCATACTACATTTTTTTGGGAGTGGTTTACCCCTCGCTTTCTTACCTCATGTGCCCAATGCACTGGCCAGCCATCTTGCTAAAAGTAAATTTGCTAGGTACTGAAATGGCAGCTCAAAAAAAGGTTTGTTCTAAATACGAATTTCTATTGGAAGTGCCCCCAAAAAAATATGGCCCCATTATTTCATCATAGAAAATACCACACTAAATTAACTTTTTTTAAATATTGTCGATGTGCAGGAATCTTAAAATTCGGATTTTGTTTGCTCCAGTATCATACTTGCTGTAAAGCGACCGTACCATTTGTAGAAAGCGTCGATTTCGTTATTTTTATTTCAATTTTGTCTTCAAACCCTAAACAAAAATCTAGTCTTTATGCTGGATCTCCCCCTTCTAAAGCTTGATTGAAATATGGCTTGAAAGGTTTAATTTTTTGAATTTGACTTTTTGGAACAACCTGCAAATTTTGAGCTCGTTTCCTCTATACTAAAATATGAATTTCTACGACAGACTACATAACCGAAACGATTGCTGCATCGTTGTCATTAAAGGATTTATTACTTCTTTTAAATTTTGCACCGACCCAGTGGTCCTATATCTTTATTAGTCGCCGCATTCCATTAGTAGAGACATGAACCCCAGGAAACTTTTCACACAATCGTTCTTGCAAATAAATATGTCAGAATAAAATTAAATGAATTGCATTTGGATGGACTCACCCTTAAGCGATTTGAGGAGGAGTAAAAGAGATATAATACTGGCCTATTCGTAAAAAATTATGAAAATTTGACGATTACCACGTAGTTGACTTAGATCCTCAACTTTCTGCTTCTTGGCTAGTAACGATACAAACCAACTTTATAATGTATAGCGCAGCACATCAAAATTACCGTTGGGTTTTTGACAAAGTCTTGACGTTTTATACGTTAGCGCCATCTCTTGGTAGTCCCATGCAATCTATCTGAGTATACCCGTCAAGGGATTTACAAGAATTGAATGAAACCGGTCTGCAGGTGGTGACATCCTACCAATATAAAGTTTTCATTTCTTGGTAGAACTATGCAATCCGATTTGTATTTTATTATCTAACAGCGTTAGACAAAATACAACCTTATAGTATAAGGCACTTTCAGGTGGTTTGAAAATTTATTTTTCATGTTTTCTTAAATGTTTGCTTCCACCTGACTAGTAAGAAATTCTGTGTTTTTACAAAAAATCTAGCCTTAAATATTTTAGTTAAACCCCCTGGTCACTGAAAGGAAGATAACCTGTAACCCTGAAAGACTAAACTTTAATTGGTGTATGTTGAGCGATTAAAGTTATATCTTCATTAACTAACGAAAGTGATAAGAAACAAATGAAAATGTCGATATCTGTGTTTTTTTAGTGGCATCTGCCAACTAACTGTCACTTTTTCTCTGAAAATTATGTTGACAGTCCCTTAAAAAAACAAAATTTAATCGGTTGCTAGGAAGATTTAACTGTTGTCAAGAAGTTAACGATCGTTAAGCCTAAAAAAGCTTTGTGAAACCCGCTGTAAGCCGCAACTGGATCCGTCCAAATGTCGAAATGGAATGGCTGCCCACTCACTAATTTCACATCAAGAAGGCTATGGGATCGACATTAAGATTAATTTCTCCTAAAGTCATTATTATTTAAGTTATGTTAGAATCACAATCCCCTCTTAGCTTAATTAACCTGTTTAAGCAACCAACCATTTCACCCTTTTGTAGTCATTTTTGATGTTTAATTCAAATTTGTAACAAACACAACAAAAAATCTTGTTTCTGCAATTTGATCCTTAGCCCAGCTCAAACTAGAACACCTAAACATTCTGCTGGCCCTAAAATGTTTCAATTAGATTTTATTAAAGATTAATTTTACCCTTGCCTTCGGGTCTTAGGGTTAAGTTGCGTAATTAAAAGGGTTTCAGACAACAACAAAGACATAAACCACATTACCGGAGTTACAGATACATGTACCTATATCATATAGGTATTAAAGGTTTATCTTAACCGAGATTTTATCCACTGTACTCAAAGGTAAACGAATCAAGAGGTTGAAATTGTGTAGTATAGTTGTTGAAGGATGGTATTTGAAAAAGTAATTGTTGATACAAAACGTGCATAGTTCTTTTATTTGTGTTAAAACTGTTGTGACATGAATGATAAAACAGTTATACAGTATATACCGGGTTGGAAACATAGAAAATCCTATGTAAAATTTAGATTAAATATTTGCTCCCCTGTTGACTTTAGAGCGGGGTTGTAGGAAGACTTTTTTAACTTCCCTGTGTGATGAGTACACATGCGGAGTTTGAACAATTTTGAACAACCGGTTGATTGTGGTTGGTTTTTCATTGGAATTCAATAGGCGATGCTGCGAAAACCAACATTGATTGGACTTGTCAACCTGTGATTTGTCATTGTCATTTTTTAAATGCCCCCAGAGGAAGAAGTCGTTTGGTGAGAGGTTAGGCGACCTAGCTGGCCAATTTATTGTTGAGTTTGGACCGACAGCGTGCCCATTAAAGGCATTATTTAGATATTCGCGAACCACAAGCGAATTATGGGCTAGGTAAACAGCCATTTGAAACTAAATCTCTTGATTTTTATCAGCGACTTCCTCCAGTGTGGATCCAATTTGATTTTGAAGAGGATCTAAATATATTGGACCCATAAGATTTCCATCAATAAAAAGTGATCCAATGATCAAATAACCAAATATTCACTTTCTGAGGATATTGGGTTCGAGTGCATGCAAGACTATAACCATTTTTTAGGCTTGCAATCGTCTGAGAAGCAAATATTTTGTATAAAATATCTGTTGTTATTAGCTCGCTTCATCATTTTAAAACAAAAAATGATCTTCGCTCTTTATCCCCTTCTAGCAATTTTTGATGGTTTTGATACTTATATGCATGATATATATGCTTTTTCAACGTTCGCAGTACTGTGGAGTAGTTTTTCTACCCCTTGCCCGAGAATTCGTGTACTGATATTTTTATTTTCTTCGACGTGAAGTAAAATATTAAGATTTTTATCATTGTTTTCTTCAGCTCTCTCATGATTCTGTGCTGTGCATTTTCAGTTGTTTATTACAGTGCCTAGACTTTAATACCCGTATTCATTAAAGGGGTTTTAAATTTAGACCATCTAAATATTTAGATCTATAGTCTCACAGTTGTGTTTTCACCGTTTTATATGGCGTATGACGCTTTTGTGTTATTTTATTTTTTTGTAATTAAATCATCTTATCGATAAATGATTTGACCAGGATGTTGTTGCAATTACATTTTTAGTTCTATTAAAGAACACAGTACGTGCTAAAATACTTTTTTCTTTAAAAATTGAATGAAAAATTTAAAAAAATATGTACAATACAAAACTTAGTTGACTTATTCTGATACTGGTCATTTTAAACCTAGAACGTAGAATGTAGAGTAGGACGGGTTTAAATTTAGATCCCTTTAGTGAATACGAATGTAAATTTTCAATATTAATCGGTCTATTTTTGGAAACCTTATTTTTTTAATCGCTCCACCAATAAAAGTTTTAATTCCAGCCACTTAGTGTCGCCTCTCTCCCTATTAGTGCGGCACCCAGTGGGCTACTTCAGCGCGATCTATATTTGAATCTACAAACCCGAAAAAGAGAAGAAAAAGTGTAGGGATGTGTTGGCCACCGTAGTTGGTTTATTTAGTTCTATGTTTTTACGTCTGATGGTTATCTCTTGCATTGAGTTGATTCCTACAGATGTAGATACTAGGTTTTCACCATATATTTATTCTTAAATCAATGCTATATTTGTTACACTTACGCTAGAGCTGTTTTTGGTCTGGTTGACCTATTTTTATATTTCTTAACTAGATTATTTACACATGACTGAATTATTGCTGGTCAGATTCTTGACACCCTCGTATAGAAAAATTTGGTTTATTTTATATGAAATTAACTGTTTCCGTGTTTTAAACGCAATACCGACACATTTCCGACACCCACGTTTAGCAACTGTGTTACCATCGAATGAAATAAAGCAAATGTTGCTTGTCAACGGAACACACCCGGCGAATCAGTTACCGTCATGTCTAATAAACCTTTCGGAAGATTAATATATTTTCACGTAACTAGACGAACCTGGTTAAAAATACACTAAAACTTAGTTAACCGACTATAATTTGCCTGTAAGCGTAGTAATTAGTTTGACATATGGTAAATACTGCAATATATCATAATATTAGTTATGATTATTTCGCATTTAAAGTTGGTTAACATGTAAATATGTGCTCTTTTCTAAGGATGATATAATATTTCTGGCAGAACTTCATGGTTTCAATATTTAAGAGTTACAGTTCGCCATTCAGTTTTATTCGATATTTCATATCATTTTCGCTTTATCCAAAATGCTGCCAAATGTCTGTCTAAGGTCCGCTAGATCAATCTCCTGATAATTTTACCAGCCAGATATTTTCTATTGAAACAATTGTCTTAACAATGGTGTTTTTGGAAATTATCTTGTTGGTAAAGTTATCAGGAGGTTCTAGTATTCATACCACCCGATAGAAAGTAAACATACCAGAATTGACAAAGTGTCACTCCATCTTGCCAGAGTTCTCAAGAAATCTATTATATCAGGATTTACAGGTTTAAAAATAATGCGTTAATTCCATAAGACCCTGTATATATGTATATTCATTTTGATAACCATGGTTTTGTATGTTTTGGTTATTCAATAATCGTTCTTTCATTAGTGCAGGTGACAGAGTTATAGTCGGCCACATACACTACTTTACTACTACGTAGCCAGCACACATTTTTATACTGTGATCCGTGACCGCTGTTTGTACATCCTACTAAATATATTGTTTGACACACAGTTCTGAAACGACCTTAACAATGCAGAAAAAAGTTTGGAAATTGTAAGCTGGCTCACTACTAAATACAGCTAAAAAAAAACACAGAAATATACGTTATTTAATTTAAACTAAAGTGTGTTTTTTTAAGTTAGATAGAACTTTAGTTAGGAATCACTGTCAGACCGAACTGTTAATCTGTCGCAGTTTATAAAATTTATATTTAGTAAAGTTTGGCAAATCATCATGCACAGACTCATGCTTGAACAACGTTACCAAATTATTCAAATTTACTTTGAAAGTCGGTCGTCGATTCGCAAAACGTATAGAAGACTGTGAATTTTACAGCGCACATAATCGTACATCTGAGCTAATTATTATCCGTCGCACTGTGGATAGATTTCATACCACATACTCTCTACATGATGTTCGGGTTTGTTCGGGTCATACCAATTCGTCTAAAGAATGTGCGTAATGAAAGGAATATCGCCGTTGTACGTGAAAGTGTGGAAGAAAATTCAAATTTATCCATTCGTCGTCGGTCGCAGCAAGTTAGGCTCACTCCGTCGACTACATGGGCAATTTTGCGGAAAGATCTTAAGTTATACTCATATAAGATCCAGCTGGTGCAGGAATTAAAGCCGCAAAATCATGGCTTGCGTCGTTGTTTCGCTAATTGGGCTTTAGCACAGTTGGAAGTTGACCCACTGCTTTACCGCAAAATTGTGTTTACCGATGAGGCTCATTTTTGGCTTACCGGATTTGTCAATACACAGAATTGCCGGATATGGTGTGATGCCAATCCACAGGAGATTCAACAGACCCCATTACATTCAGAAAAATGTACCTTTTGGTGCGGTTTACATGCTGGTGGTATCATCGGACCTTATTTCTTTAAAAATGAGGTTGGGGCTAACGTTACGGTCAATGTAGAATGTTACCAGACCATGATTAATAAATTTTTCTTTCAAAATATGAATGATTATGATCCATGCGAGATATGGATGCAACAGCATGGCGCTACATGTCACACCGCGAACGAAACTGTCGCCTTATTGCAAACAAGATTTGGTGATAAGTTAATCTCGAGAAATGGACCTAACTTAACTGGCCACCCAGGTCCTGTGATGTGACGCCCCTAGATTATTTCCTATGGGACTACGTCAAGTCATTGGTTTATGCTAATAAACCAGCAACAATTAACGCCTTAGAAGCCAACATTATTCGCGTTATTCATGACGTACGGCCAGTAGTGCTCGAAAAAGTCACCCAAGATTGGACTCAAAGATTGCGCTACCTCGTGAACAGCCGCGATGGCCACATGCCCCAAATAAAATTAGTTTTTTGATCACAACAATATTTTCTTTATTATTTTTCCATGTTTGAAGTTCTATCGTTCTTAAAAAAACAACCTTTATATGAGCAAAAATAAATTAGCCCCGCTTTGACTTCAAATTTTACATCTAATTTCTTATGCGTTTCCTCGCCTGTTTGCCCCGGTTAAGTTACCGTGTGTATGGCTATAAATAGCTTTATATTTCTGACAAGCTGGGTAGTAATTTCGTTGTCACCCGGTATGATAGGGTCAAAATCAAAATTCAGTGAAAAAGCCTATTACTCAGTTATAACAAAAAATGACATGAGAAAACTGTTAAAGTCATTCTGTTGAGAAGAAAAAAATACGAAGTTTTTATTGATTAAGACGTTTTTAATAAATCACCCTATATCTCATGAATTAAAAAGAAGTTGGCAGTGCAATTACTAAATCTTAAAACAGCTTTAAAAATTGCACATTTTCTCTAATCGTATTAGCTTAGTAGAAATTACCGAATAGTTACCACCCTGTATATGAAACACCTGTATCTTAATATGAGCATCATTTTATAACCTAATCCGTTTAAACGAATCCACCTTGACATATTGACCTCAAAGATACCTACACTGAAATAAAATTTGAATACCTTCAAATTTAATAATTTTTCAATAACTCATGAAACCACTATAGAATTAATTGCCATATGAAAATTACGTGTATAATAATAATTTTAAATGTCATACAAGTACGTACATAAATAAGTTCCACAGTGTGTACAAATTTTAATATATGTCTACGACCTATGGTTAAGAGCAATTTATCAAGTGCGTATAGTTCTCTCGACAGCTTCAAAGTCGTGAGCTTTGTTGGAAAACCGTTGCTTAAAGTACGTATTATTCATATAAAGGGTGGACCCGAGGGTGGACCAATAGTGTGAGGAAGTAAACTAACTCCGTTTTTAGAGGTATCAAAATATATTAAAGGGAGGAATTGTATGGCACCTTAAGATGCATATTAATTTTTTTTTTAAATCTATAGTGTGTTCAATAATTAAGATCCACGACAAAATGACATTTCTTTAAATTATGTGTATATTATGGAGTTTGCGAATTGTACTTAGAATTCTACACTATACACGAAAATATTAGAAATATAATAAAATTAATTGTAATTTCTAGTAGTATATAGGACCATAATCCAGTATCGTTTACAATAATATTATTATACTTCATATTATAGTGACGGGTATTATTTTTGGTAATATAAATTATTGTTTTGTTATCTTCATAATAATTTCTATTAAAATTTATGAAAACTTTTATTAAATATTATTATATTTTCTAATAAAAAATATTATTTTTTTATTAGCTTTTACTAAATTTTATTGTAAAAAATATAAACTATTCTTATAGCTGTTATTAATTAATTTCTTATGTGGTATTATATCGTTTCGTATAGGGTATTATATTGTGTTATATAAGTGGTTATATTTTAATTTATTGTAAGATTTGCTATTTGAATAGCTATTATATACAGGGTAAGTTAACTGTAAAGTACATTTTAAACACTAGATAGAAACGTTAAATACAAAAGTTATAGAGATCGTTAAGATGCATATTTTAAAATTATATTAGAGCATACAGGGTTGCCCACAAAATATTGGCGAATATAACCTGTTTTTTAATTATATTATTATTGCATTTTTGAATTGTACTAAGAATTCTATTTTATATGGCACACTACATGTCTAAATTCAATTGTTTCTAAAATATGAAAACCTAAAAATTTACGTTAATCCCTCTTTGATAGGCTTCACCGCCCAAATGGTGTATCTTAAGAACTACATTTCTATCTTTATGTTTTATTTTCTAGCCAAAAATACCAACTTTTTTAGCCGACCGGCTTTGTGCTCTATTTACTTCCTCATGCGATATGGACATCATGTCCACTCTTGTTGTTCAAATTACTATTTTACATGTTTTAAGTTCCTTATAAGACATTAAGAACTTTTTTCATGTTTTCATATGTAGAATTTTTCCTTGAAATATACGATCGAATTTTCGGATACCCTGTATAGTTTTGTGAAAAATATGCGTATACAATAGAAACATCTGTTGTTGTTAGTGCCCAAAGCCAATTTTAAATTTTAATGCTTATTTTTCTCTAGCAATAAAATGATTTTATAACTGCATTTGCAAATTTTCCAGTGGCATCATCATGATCATCATCATCAAGAAGCTAAATTTAACTTTTTGCAATAAAACTACATATTTTATTGAGCTCTGTTGCGAGCTTAAATTTCTTGCGTAGACTAAGGAATGCCAGCCAATCTATAAAACTTTATATTAATGTTTTTTTGTGCAATCATTGACCTATTATTCTAATAAAGCATAAAATCGATTTTATAAGTTTGTTGGGTTGCATAAAGATTTTCAACCAAAATTAACTTTCAAGCCGAATCTTAAAGGCCTTTTTACATTGGGTGCAATTGCAAGAAAAAATTTCCTGAAAGCATGCGCTTTGTGGGCGTTTTAAACAGCTGATGCAGGTTTTAAATTGGAATCAGCTGATTAAAACGTCATCGAAGCGCATGCTTTCAGGCCATTTTTCTTGCAATTGCACCCAATGTAAAAAGGCCTTAAGCGTTCTTACCTCTGTCACCGTTCCTTTAAATGCCTTCTTGTTATCAACACCAATACTTTTGTAAAGTTAATTAATTAACCAGAAGTTTGATTTTTTTAAAAATATTTTCCAATTGTTTCAAACAACTTTCAACAGACGTTGCTTTTCAATAACGTCAAATGCGATTACGGTTGGGAGAACCTATAGGAAACTATTTTACAGTTTTCAAGTATTTCCCAGTTTTGAAATGGAATCTTTACTGACTTGATGGCAGAACGGTATCCTTCACCGCTAGAGGGCGTTATCGCTCGTGACCGAAGCTAGCCCTCATTACAGTTTTTTACACAAAAATACGATTCACTTTATTTGGTCCAACCCACCATAAAATCCCTGAGAAAAAAACATTTCAACTTTGTTTATCTTGTAATAGACTTTAAATTTAGGGCTTTCTTTGGAAGAAAATAATTCCTAAACTTGGTCTAGTGTCATGCTATGATGAACTGATTAAACGGGAAGTTGTCTTGTTTGAGAATTAAACACTAAAATAGAAATGTGAAAATCGTTTTTTTTTCTAAGATGCATGAATTGAAATCCATACGACCTGTAAAAGTTTTAAATGTCTATATCTCAAAAACCTCTTTGGTTTTGTTTTCAAAGATAAAACATGCGCCATATGAATTAGATTTTTCTATGACCCAACTTACAAACTTTATACTAAATATTTAAAAGACAGGTAGGTATTTAAATTTGGTTATAACGTATAACTTGTCAGAAAGATGACAAAAAACAGTTGAAAAATTTATTTTATTGGAAAATCCAAGGACCACTCTAAAAGCCAAGTTTCACTGTACACTGTAACATATTTGTCAATTTTGCCCATTTCTTATACTTGTTTATAGAAAATCCCTTTGAAAACATCAAGTTTATGCAGGGTGACGATTTTAAATGGAACGCTGCTTATACGCACTGAGGATAAGATTGGGAATAAGATTTCTCTAGAATCCAAAAATACGTTCTCAACATTTTTTATGGGCTTCGCTTTTATTATGTTAAAAAAATTGGCACCCCAAGGGGGGGGGGGGGCAGCCCTAACCAACTTTTTTTTCAAATTAGACGATACCACTTGTGGCACATTTTTGGAAAGCTTATTGAAAAAGGAATGTGTCCATATTATTTCTTACATATGTCAGAAATTTATTAAAAACTAATTTTTAACGAATAATTCAATACAAATAACTTTAGCCCTGTAATGCCACTTTTTAGCGTAACAATTGTTGAAAATGCGCCCCATGAACGTAATGGGCATAGAACCAACCAATAGTATAACTCTTTCCTTATACTCTCTCTAAAACTTCTGGAGTGATTAAACTTATGTCTGCTCGAATCCTTGCCTTTAACTTTTGCAGATTTCTAGGTCTGGTGACAGACCCAGTTTTTTAAATCGCCCCATAAGTAAAAATCTAAGGGTGTAATATCCGGGGATCTGGGCGGTCACGTTATAAATCTTTGCCGTCCTATCCACCTATTTGACAATGTCATATTTAAGAATTTTCTTACGATTCTTGCAAAGTGGGGAGATCGAGAGGGAGGTTCTCCATTCTGCTGGAAAAAAAATTCTTTGATCTAAATTTTCGTAATTAAGGAATATTCTTTGGAGTTATTGGTATTAAAAAAGTTTGAAAAAAATTTAAATTGCCTTTAAATAAGAATGGACCAGTTATTCTGTCGCCTAATATTCCAGCCCAAACATTTACTTTCCCTTGGCATTGAGAGTGGCATTCAACAATCCAATGAGGATTTTCGTCGGAATAATATCGGCAATTTTGTGGATTAACCTAAAATGAAAATTAATTAATAATAAAAGCAAATAAAGATTTCTCTTTTATTTCGTCAGATCCATCCATAGACGCGTTTGGTTTGGTCATTAGTAGAGCTAGGATCCGACGAAAGAAAGGTATAACTCAAAACTGCTTTAATCAGTAATTGGTGGAACACACCAGCAAGATATTGTACGGAGCGATATCTGTGTCATTGTTAGGCACTTTTGAGCATACCAGCACCTTTAACAAACTTAGAAATAAGTAAAAATGATAAGAGGAAATCACCTGTAATGACATTCTGTCTAAGTCATCCTCCAATAACTCTTGTACCGACTGCATTTTCAATAGTTTTATCCCAGTAGATTTTGTTATCTTTAACACCGTTTTATAATCAATATTGTGGTCACATAAGATATTCAATTTAGTTTCATCTGATACTTTTAGGGGTCGTCTTCGAAGAACATGTCTTACATGGCCCAATTCTCGAAATTGCTTTTCAATTTTGTTGACTGTACTTCGCGACAGAGGCGGCAAATTGGGATGACGTTCATGAAACAACGCAGCAACTTCTTCTTTGTTTTCTATCGACAAACCCGATCATCATTAATATTTCAATTTTTAGCGGTTCAGCTAAATACATTTTTGAAACTTTTAAATCAAATCGTTTAAAATTTTAAACAACCAACTGTATTACCAAGAAAACAAAGTAATTGGTGTACAGATGGGTCTGTCTGTCCCAAATGGGACACATTTTCAACACCTGTTGCGCTAAAAAAAGTGGCATTATAGTTTTAAAGTTATTTTTAATATAATTAATTAATTATTTTTTATTAAATTTCTGACACCTGATTTGACAGATGTAAAAAAATATATGGATAAATTATTTTATCTACTTTCATTTAGTAATATGAGTTTTACAGTTCTGTAAATAGTTTTGTAAGGGCCACGAGTGCTGTAATGAAAAAACTGTTTTTATTAAAATTTTGCTGTTAAATAAAACCACACTTTTAGAAGAATGATTTATTATTAACAATTATAAAATTAATTACCAATTATTAATTAAAATATAACACTTAAGGTTTATTATAAACATTAATAATACACTTTTTACAGTTTACTCAATGTTGATAAAATCTGCTTGTATCTTGATTTTTCTTGACTGAAATCATAGTTCGCAACATTGAGTAGTGAGTCCATAGTGTAGATTTTCTGGGAGCGTTGCTTTACGGAAAAATAACCCAAAAGGATTTTCTCAGACACCTCCTTTATTTTGTTAGCTTTGCACCAATCTTCAAACTTCTGATACTCCAACTCATACCGCGCCTTGGATTTTGTCGGAACTAAACTTGAGATCGCTTCGTTAGCCGCTGCTACTATATCAGAGGGTAATCTTCCATCAGAATCGCTAATTTTGAAAAACGCTTTTTATATTTTTGAATTTGTTTGACAAAGTTTCGACAGTAACCATGCGAAACAGTAACTATGCGAAAGGTAACATAAAAAACTTGATTAGTAAACTTAATAGAGGGTGCATTTTTACAGGTGCATTTTTATTTTAAAAAATGCCTTTTACCAAATATTTTTATTCATAGATGAAAATAGATAAAATTTTGTACAATATTCTTGTTGTAAATTCATATTACTACACTCGATGTTTTATTAAACTCAGCTGACGCCTCGTTTGACAACTTTAACATCTCGTGTTGTAATATGAATCTTTACAGCACTTATATCGTAAATAACTATTGTGGTATCGTCTAATTTGAAAAAGAAGGTTGATGTCCCAATTTTTTTTTCATGACAAAAGCAAGGCCCAAGAAATCTTATTTCCAGAGCCACTTTAAGCAGCGTTCCATTTAAAATCCCTACCCTGTATTTGTCTTTTTCACATTCCGTATTTTGTTTAGAAACAAACAAAAAGCAGTATATTTATTTATAAACATGAACAATGTCGTTTCCTGAAACATAGTCAATTTGATGTATTGTTATGATGCAATGTATTCTTAGTTGTCTGCTTTCGCAATAATAATAATGTTTAACGATAAACAAAATAGCTATAAAATTTATTTTAAACATTAAAAACGACTTGTGAATTTATATTTTAACATTCGCGATTGTATTTTTTTTTAATAATAATCGCATTCTGTAAGTTGCGGCTGGTGTCTACAATCACAAAAATTTGGGGCCTCAGACAGTTATCCAAATACCGGGTGACACAAAAAAGTGTTCTTTCATAATTTTAAATGTAAAGATTTAAAAAGTAGAGGAGTTAATAAGTGTGTAAATTGCCATTTTTCGGCCAATCAAATGTTCGAAGCCACTTCCGGTTTAACCGGAAGTGAAGTCAAAATTTAAATTTTGAATGGAAACCCCCCATTTTTATTCGATGCTTGAAAAATTCTCTTTTTAATGACATATCACACTTTATCATTTGTTTTAAAAATGATCCCCAGATCAATTTTTCTTTGTTTTCTTCTTGTCAATAACTTTGATAAAACAAGGTAAGTAGTAAAGAGTAGGCCATGAAAACGGTGAAATGGTTCATTTTAACCTGCTTTATAATATAAGATTGACTTGTTTAAAAAAATGTGTCCGTTAGGGCATATTATTTAACACCTGTTTAAAAAAAAAACAAAATGGAATTTATCGAATTTTTCAAACAATTTGCTGGGGGTCAATCTGGGAGGTAATATGTCTTGGTATGATCACGTTGCCGCAATTGCCAAGACAGCTGCACAGAAACTTGGTGTACTTTTCCGCACCAAAAGGTTGTACACACCTCATCAACTTTTGACACTCTACAAAGCCCAGATTCGACCATCATTAGAATATTGCTCTCATGTCTGGAGCTCTGCACCCAAGCACACCCTTCGGTTACTGGATTCCATTCAAAGGAGAGCCGTTCGTCTGATCGGCGACCCCGAGCTGACCAAGACCCTCGATAGCCTGGAGCATCGAATACAGGTTGGTGATTTGGCTCTCTTTTACAGATATTTCCATGATGGCAGGTGTTCGACTGACATTGCCCACTTGATTCCACCTAGAGCAATGCAAAACAGAAATACACGGCGAACCACTGCCGCTCATCCATATGTTGTTCAGCTTAGTACTCCTCGAACTTCATTGTTCAAGAATTCTTTCATCTGGAGAACGTCATCTTTGTGGAATGATCTTCCTGAGGTCGTGTTTCCCAATGAATACAATCTTCAACGTTTCAAGACCAACGTTAATCGCTTTCTTCGCACACGCACCGCTCCCAGAGCGCCTTAAAGGATTTTTCCTACAGTGCAGGTGTTTAATCATAAAAAAAAAAAAAAAAAAATTATAATAAAATTATTTATCTCATTTTCTTTCTAACGGTGTATCACAAGTAAATAATTTTTTTTAGGTTCTTTTTCTCCTCTGCCTCTTTTTTACGTAGCTCTTTCTTCTTACTACAGTATAGGTTTTTTAGCTGATTAGCATTCCGATAGTTATTTGAAGGATTTACCGCAATAAAGTCTTCCTCAACGAATTTCCACACTTCTTCCCGTTTTTTTACGGAAGCACGGTCGGTTTTTTTGTCCTCAAGAGGTATCGCATATTTGTCAGCGATTAATCTGAATAGGAATGATGTTTCTGAATATGTAAAATTACAGCACCTCTTTTTCCTCCATTTTAGCAGAAAAAGGAAAATTAGGAAAGAAAGAAAATTTTACGTCAGTTGAAATTTGAAAATGTTTTGAAAGCTAAGGTTAAAAACCCACAACACAAGGTTAGTAACGATAACACAAAGTAGGCGTAGATTGCCGTTCGTTGATGCAGCCATTAACTCTTAAAAAAAAGAAGAGAATAACTGCATCGTTGCCAGCTCAAAATAAGGCTTAGTTAAGTAACCAAAAATTTTCTACGGTGCTTATCCAATTTAATTTAAGCCAGCTTTGAAATTTAAGGGAGCTTAAATTAAGTCCGCTTTATGAAAAAATGGAGAATACGGGCATAAACGTCTTATATTTTTAATCTTTACTGCTAAAATTACGAAAACAATTGGTGTTTACTTTCTTGTGTCACCCGGTATTGTTGATTTTCTAAAATTAAATAAACTTTTATTCCCCTAATAAACATTTCAGTAACTCAATGAAAGTCTATAAAATATATAATTTCAGTTGAATTGTTAACTTCATAAAGTCCAACGTTGTAATAAAACTGCCTAATTCGCGTTATAAAAATTCGATAAATGGGTAAATTTAACCTAATTTGCTAGAATTTAAGCTGAAAATAAGCTTTCATGTGCATTAATCCGTTTTATTTTTAATATAAATTCATCCAATAACAATGAAACCATATGCAAAGCCAGGAAAACGTAAAAAAAGCTATTTTGATAATACATACAATACATTTATTACCTCGAATTCAATTCAATAAAGCAAGCGTGAAACGCTACCAACTAAATGGCTTTTTATTTTCTACCTGATTGTACATATTCTATCTATAACTGCAGTTAAACTATCGTAATTCAATGAATTTAGTGTCGTTATGTCGAAATTATTTTGTCGATTGTATTTGATCTCTAAATTTATAGCCAGTGGTTAATGGTAAAATGGTCGTTAATGTGTAATTTGGTGCTAATTTTATTGTTTTATTATGTAGAAAAACATTAACTAGAATTTGGCCCAAAATAACATTTTATTTCATATTTTATGGGCTACTTCTGGTCTATAGGTTTTGGTTACAAACTATGTAACCGGAACATTGACAGCACATTATTATTTTTTTTCTTGAGTTTTCAGTTGTAAAGAAATTTTTAAAAATTAGTTAATATTTCGGTTTATCTTTAACCCATCATCAGTTCTGTATTGTCAGTGACTTTTATATACATATAATACATTTTGCCTCTTACTTTACCTAATCTATTTCTAGTATACCTAGCATTTGTTTTTGCACAAATTAAAAAAATTCAAGATCAAACCTGATCCTTTTATCGAAGAAAAAAACTAAATAAAAACAGCTACCTAAAAATTTGAAACATGAACTAATGTTACAGAATATATAAATAATATAAACAAAAAATAAGAAATATATTTTTAAATTCATGATTAAAACATTTAAAAAACAACCAAAAATATTATCTGTATATCGGGTGGTGCATTGTGATTGGAAACATAGGAAATACCATGCAAGTTTTAGACTGTCCAAATATTTGCTCCCCTGTTGACTTTAGAGCTGAGTTGTAGGGATACTTTTTTAGGGTCTCTGTGTGGTGAGTGCATAGGCGGAATTTGAACAATTTTGGACGACCTGATCGTAACTTATTTGAATAGGAATAAGTAAAAACATGAAGTCTTTCACTGGAACCCCGGTGGGTTTTAATTTCCAGGTTTCAGTCCATTTGTTCGGACTTGCTCCTCGAACTTCTTCTATAATCTTAAACTAAGATTAATACATTATAATTGATACCTCTAAGTAATCTTATAAGGAAGTTTTAAATAAACAACTTTTCTCTCTTTCTACACCACCTTTCTTACTCTTCCCATGTTTTTTTCGGGATGAGAGTTCTGGACCCATGAGTCTAAATTTTTCTTATATTTTTCTCTCTGCCCAAACGGGCCCCCTCTTGCCACTGTTACCTGTTGCCCATGGTCAGTGTCAAGACTTAACCTCTGATCTTCAAGTATACCAATCTTAAATCACTAACCCATTTCTTAACATTTTATCTTTCATGGCTCTATGAGAGCTCCTTCGATGTTCACTACCATTTAACTTTGTTCCTTTTACTTACAACTATTTTCTCATTGTATCTTATTCCTGATGATGGGTGTTACTACACCCGAAACATGTAGAGTATCTACTAGAATTTAATTTCATTACTTTAATAAACCTGTGGAGAAAGACTTCATGTTTTTACTTATTCCTATAAATTAACTCCACTTTAAGGCGGAACTTTGTGCAGCAAGAAATATATTTGCAAGAGAGTCTCACCCGAAGTGGGCATACTAGCGAGCTTATGACGTGGTGAAAAATATTCCGTAAACATCGACACACACTGAAAGCACGATGCAAGGCGGTAGGTTCTTTATTATGCTAATGAGTTTTGGTTGATTTTATTTCGGAGACGAGAAATTTGTTTTGTGGAAAATAAGTACTTGTTATTGTATTCTTAGTTAAAATAATGTACCTAATCGTTATACGGATATATCTTTTAAATTTTGTCTTATTTTATTATTAAAGCTATAGAATATTTACAAAAAATAAAATTAGGTAGAGCAGAAAGTTTGAAGTGTTAATTAATAATAGGTATAAAAGCACCTGCAAACAGGGTGTTCGTGTTCCACCGGGAACCGCTTCGAACTATATATGGAAAACTATACATAGGAAAATTTTCAAAATTTGACATCGTGGTAATGCTGATGGGGACGACCGGACTAAAAAAAATTCATAATGGTGGTACTTCTGGTTACACCGGAAGTTAGTGTCAGCTAGGGTAGCCAGATTTTAAAAATTGAAAAGCGGGAAGTGGATAGTGCCTGGAGGACAAGTTTTTTTTGAGGTGCTTAAAATAATTATATTGATGATTTCTAAAAAAAAAGGTCGATACCACGTTGACCTTACGCTGTGGCGTGCCTTTTATATTTCTTCCTCCTATCATCAAACGTGCTTTCTAAAAAAAAAAGGTCGCCCCTCTCTAAGGCAGCTGTACAGTTATTAGGCGTCCGTCGTGTTATTAGAAAAGCGGGAGTTTTGTTTAAGTGCGTGGGAGGCGGGAGGTTAAGTAAAAAAGCGGGTGCATCCCGACTAAACCGGGAGGGTTGGCAACCCTAGTGTCAGCGTGTTTATTTTAAATATAACATCCTATATATTATTACATTTTTGCATTCTACGTAAGATTCTAGGCAGATTTTGTACAGGGTGGGGACTTTAATTGGAATAAATTCGATATTATTAAAACTGCTGAAGTTACGCCTACAAAATTTAGTATGTATAGTTTTGAAGCATGCGAAATTGAATTATAATGTCGGCGCAGTTGCCAGATTTCTCAGCTTTGCGCTACACGTAGTAATTTTATTATTTTAAATGGAATGCCCTATTTATTTTTATTGCAGTGCATTGGGCGTGTCCAATTTAATAAGATGCCAAATTAACAAAATTCTATCTTCACTAATTGCTGAGCTATGGCAATACTGTAATTCCATTAAAAAGTACCATGAGAATTTCTATTTTTAAAGTTTAAGTTAAATAGGCCATTTTGAAAAGACAAGAACTTTTCTTGAATCTTGTCAATAACTTAGTAACTATGGAGGTAGACAAGCGTCCCGGTACTTTTTAAGGAAACTTCAGTATTGCCATAGCTCAGAAACTAGTGAAGATAGAATTTTGTAAATTTGAGATCTTACTAAATTTGACACTACCAATTCACTGCAATAAAAATAAATAGGGCATTTTATTTAAAATAACAAAATTACTACGTGTAGCGCAAAGCTGAGAAATCTGGCAACTGCGCCGACATCATAATCCAATTCCGCATGCTCTAAAACCCCCACATACCAAATTTTGTAGGCGCAACTTCAGCAGGTTTAATAATATCGAATTTATTCCAGTTAAAGTCCCTACCCTGTATGCCTATACCTATAAATATCTAAGCGTTTTTGACATATTTGAATTTTTCTGTTAAGAATGACGTTTGCAAGCCTTAAAATAATTATCAATTTTTTCTATAAAGAAGCCTTATATTTATTTAATTTAAGCGGGATTCCTTGTTATAAAGGACCTGCTTTATTAGATTTTTTATAATATTTTGATAACTATTAATTCAGGGTGTTTAAACAATAAGATTGAAAAAACTGCAAAAAGTCTAAATTTTCAAAGGGAAACACCCAAATTTTATAATTAGGTACTTTTAGTTTAGCATTAAAAAAGGGTAAGTTTGTATATCCCAAAAATGTTGAACATTATTAATAAGCACATTGTGATGGCAGTGATGGCTTCTCTTTTGCGGATATCGATTGGCAAATGTGTCCTATGTTCTTGATATAACTTTAACACATTCTCCATAAATACCTAATAAATAAATTTAAATAATCTTCGTTTGTATGTACAATTTAAGCGCACAGGCATGATAATTAATGATGTTTAAATGGTAAGTGACAGCTTCATAAATTTTTCTTGCATTTGATTGTTTTTCAACACCGTTATAGCCAACTAAAAGTAACTAAACTTAAAATCTGCAGCAAAATCGCCATATAAAAATATTAAGTTGGCAATGTTTCTAAAACTAAAATTTTTTGGAATATACAAACTTACCCTTATTTTTAATGCTAAATAAGAAATAATTATAAAATTTGTGTATTTCCATTTGAAAATCTAGTCTTTTTGCAGTTTTTCAATTTAATTTTTAATCGTATTGTTTAAACACCCTGTATTAATAGTTATCAAAATATTATAAAAAATCTATTAAAAATATCTAAAACGCTTAGACATAGGTATAGGACATGGTATACAAGATATGCCTAAATTCCCTAAATTCTTGCGTAGAATGTAAAAATGTAGTAATATATAGAGTATTCTATTTAAAATAAGCAAGTTGACACTTACTTCCGGTATAACGGGAAGTGCCACCATTATAAATATATTTTAGTCCGATCGCCCCCATCAGCACTAGCATATACTGTCAAATTTTCAAAATTGGGAGGCACAGGCCTACCCTGAAACTAAAGGTTTTCAGCATTGGTTATCAAATACTTCGTAAGGTCAATAGTTTTTCAATCAAAATTTTTTTATATTACAAATTTTTCACCATGTTTATTTATAAAACAAAAGATAAGTCCCGCTGGTTCCAGGATTTGTTGACTGTGGTTACTAACTCGCGCAGTATTTTGTCCGTCGCGTTCCGTGCCATTATAATTATTTTTTTTTAAAAGTGGTATGTTTTTGACGTTTGCGCTGCACCTTCAAAAGAAAAAAAGTAAGTACCTAGATTTTTTTTTAGTAACACAGAAACAACAGGAGGTAGTACCGTATCGTCGCGCCAATCCGATACAAAATCACGGTATTAATGTTTCTTATAAACATAAAGTGATAGGGGGTTAGCCAAAAAAACGTGTAAGTTCTCAAAAGTTAATTCTATAAAATAAAATACTTCGCAGCCTTTTCTACACTTTCTCCACCGTTCAAAAGTGGCTACAAAAAAACTTTGCGTTTTCAAAAACTTCTATCAAAAGTGATTCCTACAAAAAAAAATGTCGCAGTCGTTTCATAAACTCCCCCTAACAAAAGTTAGTAAAAAGTATAGTACCCCCCCCCCCCCCCCCCCCCCCCCCGCCTCGCTCCACCTTAGTCAAGAGACAGGGGCAACTGCCTAACAAAAAATTGTATTTTATTACTCTGCGTGGCATCCAATTTTTATTTATTACCTACGTAGCCTCTTAGAAGCATTGTCACTATACAGTAGTCTCGCTGCACCAAATTGTAGCTGCGAGCCAATAACATGAACAGATAAATGTCATGTGGCCAACGCCAAATTCGTGCCTGACAACTACTTTTAAATCGTTAAACCATGGATAAAATAATAAACACATTTCACCTTTAAAATGAATTTATATTTAAACAGGTTTAGACAGAAGCTCACTATATAAACAATATATAGAGCCTGTATAATAAGCATAAAATATAAAAACAATCGAATAGAAATAGATTCATTATGCAACAGTTGGTTTCTTTACTCACTAAGAACCTTCATAAATGGCTTTATTTTATTGCACCTATCACCCTTTACCAAGACAAATTAAAGTTTAATTTTAGATCTAAGAGTTAATATACCAGGGTTACCATACATCCTGGGATTTGACGTAAGTTCCCGGTGACCCAGTTTGGGCCTCTAATACCGATAAGCTATTTACCTTAGTATATTTTGTTCACTATCAAGAGAATAACCCATTTCGATAAAAAACGAAACAAAAAATTCAATATAGCCCATTTTTGATTGCAATAAATCGACTGGATTTCGTTCAATTCTTATCCTTACCTAACATGAATAAGAAATTTTGAAAGCCCAAACACCAGTTTTGACAAAATGGTGAACGCGCCTTGAACATTTTGTCCTGCGGCGCATTATAAACCATCCCGGTCTAAGCCGAAAAATGTATGGTAACCCGGAGTTAATAGCACAACTACTAGTTACGTCTTTTTAATATTAACGCTTAGATATTCTGTTATTGGCACAGACAATCCAAAAAGGGAAACATAAAATTTAGCCCAAAATTACCCCCGAAATGACTTCTTGTTCGACCACCTATAGTTTTTTTCAGTGTATCATTATTCTCTCTGGATGTAAATTGTTTCACGTCAGCCGAGAATAAATTCAGCTGTATATAGGCAACTTCTATAACATGACAACAAAATTTACCTAAAACATGAGTTGCGCGCTGCAAGATAACGGACTTATTACGACATTGTTTTGTCTCAATTTTTAAAGTCTTAAAGATAAGACATGGAAGTTCTAAGGTACATGGCTATTTTTTGAAAAAAAAATTCTTAGCTACGATATTAACCTTGGAAAAGTGCCTAAAAATACGCACCTTTAGTGGGCATTTTCTTATACATATTCTTATTTTTTTTAAAAAAGGGCTTTGTACCTTAGAAATACAAACATTCCTTTATTAAATTTTAAATTGTCCCGACAAATATTTCAAATAGCCTTTGCAGAATCCTGCAGTAGCGAAACGGTGTTTTTCATCCTCTAAATTTGCGCGTGGTAGAGCCTTAAGAATGGACTACTTCTTCAAAATTATTTGAATAGGATTGCGGTTGGTTTATCATTGGAATTCAACAGGTGATGCTACTGACACCAGCATTTATTGGACTTGTCAACCTGTGATTTGTCATTGTACCTTTAGTAGGCTTGAAAAACAACTAACAATTTTAGACTTATGCTTAAACTTTAATAATTTCACAAGTGGGCTTGGAAAACAAATAATAATTTTAGATGTAGAATTTTGCGCGGGCACTGTTTAAATGGTATGGATACAGATCTGATCAAGTACTTGTCAAATTAACGTAATACAAACTTACCCTGTATTATCCTTTTTCCATCTAATCCTCTTAGTATTCAAATCAAAAATAGCCCAAGTATAAGACCTGTGGCATCGGCCTATTTATCGATAACGTTGGCAGGCGCCGCAATCTGTTGCCTGCGGACGTGACGGCGGCGTCGGGGAGCAACAGGACCAACGTCGCGACGACCCGCGTTCAACAGTTTGCCTCGCGGCATCACGCAAGCTTTCGTGTTGTTTCAGATTAATAATAGGACTTGTTTTTCAAACAAAATTTATTGTCGTTGATAACAACTATAGCCATCATTTCCTCAAATGCTAATAGTTCACCTAAATTACAGCAATTTGCACGAATAAAGTGTAGAGCGTTCGTGAATCGATTTGATTTAAAATCTGGCGAGCAACAATTTGTTGAAGCAACAAGCATCAAGGACTTTTGAATCAACAAGCAACAAAGGAGGCCAAACACAAATTTCTGAAGCAACAGTTAACCGAGTTTGTTGACATGCTAGTGTGTTATTTAGGGAAATTCTTTTATTTAATTTCTAAATCTATGACGAAGAGAAAACTAAATTAAAGAAAAATAATAAAATTTATTGGTATTTAGAGTAACACACAAAAAAAAATCATTATGTCAACTGCATTAGTTGAGTTTAGATATCTTAATGATATCTGTAGTTAATTGATATGGGTAAAAAACTAGAAAGCCTGTAATAATCTGGTTAGCCATAGCCAACCTTAAGCTTCTAACTAAAGCAACTTGGATCAGCTGTGTGTTTTGAAAAAATAATGGCGGATGAAGGAATATTAATGGCGTTAGGAAATAAAATTAGATTTAATATGTTTATTTTTCAACGGCCATAATAACATCGCAATAAATTTGAATTGTTGCCATTGTATTGGCAGCTAGTTTTACAAGATAATAGTAATACTTGTTTTTCATACATAATTAAAACATGCTATAATACCGAAGTCGTTATGTTTTTACTGTTGCTAACGGTTTACTTAAATGGGGTTTTAAAATCTTCTAGGTGTCATATTTTTTAATTACCTGGCGTTGACAAGTTTACAGTAAATGGCCATCGCCAATGTTATGCAAGACAGTCATAGTACAATTATTACAAATTAATAGCTTAGCTGAAAAAGGGATTTGTAAAAAAACGTAGATGGGCTAATGATACAAAGATTACAAGTTATGATGTTCGAAGGCTCTGACGTCATCTTTTTGGTAAAATTTCTATTCGTTACCACTTTTTTATTCAAGCTATTCAAATGTACTAACAATAATACAGATCGACCGCACAATGCATTTTGGTGAATATTTTTTTGTTATTATCTCAATTACTTAATTTAGTTTTTCTACTCACACATGTATATTTTCTATTTTCTTTACAATCTACTGAATAAGTAAATAAGCTTTTTCAGTTGACCAAACGGATATAATTTCATATTCACTCTTCTTAGAATAGGAAACTGTCAAATTACAGTTTGTATTTAGTACAAAAAGAGGTTTTCAAATATTGATGCTCCATTTCTTTTCGACATGCCGCCTAAGATGTACCTAAAGAAGAAGACATAAATCATCAATGTCAAAACGTTGACATCGGTTTGTTTATCAATAAAAGTTCGTGTAAACTTTAAACTTCGTAGTGGTAGGAAGGGAAACAGTACGATTCATTTAAAAACTAGTTTTAAGACAAAATTTCCAACTACATACAGCAAATTTTTTTTTTAAAAGAACAAACAGCGCGTCCCGGTCGTCTCGGAGCCTCGCCGATTTCAGATCCGTCAAAACGTCATTTTACAGGGACATGTAGAATGTTTAAAAGGCTTAAATTTGTTGGGTCGTAAACAAATATACGCTCTAACGTTTGAGCATTCCTGTGGCGCCGTTCGCAATTTACTTATTCGTGCGATTTGGATATCATATCCACTCTTGTTATACTACACTACTATCACTAGATAGTTCTTTATTTTTACTTTTTCTAATTAGAATTTGCACGATATAGGTAGTCATATGGCATACTCCACAAACCTGGAAGACAATAGCCCAACTTTAATACAACAAGTTTAAAGCATTTATCAATAAAAGTTGTAATCACAAATGAGCTTACGCTTCTACAAGAATCCATGTTTTAAAAACCCGAAAAGCAACAAATTGTTGAAGCAACAAGCGACAAGGACGCTTGAATCAACAAGCAACAAACGACGCCCGGCATAAGTTTCTGAAGCAACAGCTGACCAAGGTTGTTGACACGCTATTTTATTTTTTTGGGGGAAATGAAAAGAGGACTAATTAAGTTAATGGAAGCAAGAAAATAAATTAAGATAAAAATTAATATTTATTAATTGAGTATGTCAGTAAATATGTCTGAATATTTGACTTGTAACCAAAAGTGCGTTTAATATAATGGGTAACATAAAGAGTTTTATATTTTGGTTGTTTGAGGAATGCAAAATGCAACCACTCAATAAATAATAATAATAAAGGGGCCAGTGAGTTTGAGTATAAGCCTTGCTCTTGATAGCTAGAAGCTTGACTAAAAAGTTAAAAATCAGTAACTTTTAGCGAAACTTTAATCTTTTGCGTTTCAACCCTGTACTGTGCTTACTTTTCTGTTTTCAAACCCTTTCGGACGTCTTTTACTGTTTCGGGCATCTGTATATCTCGTAATTCAGACTTCTTTATACCCTTTTTTCTACTTTTAATTTGAAAGGAACTTTTTGTGAAGTATGGTTATGTTTTGTTCAAGCTCCAGGATGCATAGAAATTGTTTAGACTCACTTACTCTTACTTTAAAGAAAATACTAGGTTTGCAGTCTTACAGTACTACTTACGCAGAATACTTTCTTGTTGGCTGTTCATTTTTTGTTTTGAAAAGTATTTCTTTACAAACACAGGCTAACCGCACATAATGGTATTTCAAAGCTGGATTAAGGCCCATCACAGTATTAAGATTTCTTTGTCGATTGCTCTGCTGTAAAAGCAAGCTATAAAGCAGCCGCCATCGTCGTCGAGGCGTGTGATTGAACGAATACCATCAGCAAGGGTATGTCGGTAACGGCTTCTTTATAGTTCACTAAAAGAATAATATTAAGACTGCGAGTGAGTTACTGGCGTTCGACCGTGGCGGCTTTCCGAATTCGATACTTATAGTGGGTATACGTACAATAAAAAAAAGATGTCCAAATTTTAGTAGGTTTAAGAATCAAGGAAGTGTGTAAAATGTCTCATTTTCCAACTCACCCCATTTACGCTGGTAACCAGGCCAGATGAGATCGGATGCCTCGTGGGGTGCGGAAGAAGGTACACACTGCTCAATTGATAAGTCATGCAACGGCGTAAGAAACCAGCCCTTGGGGGGAGTATCGCCATGACTGAGGATCGTGGTTCGGAACCCACGTTAAGCTGTATGTTCCCTCGGGAATGGCCCTGGCAGCGAACAAAGAGGTAAAAGTACTAATTCGAAAGAAGGGCAAGAAACGACAACAATAATATTAATATTTTTTAAAATAATTTTAATTTGTATTATGAGGCATACGTTTGCTGCAATATGACAGGATTTTTACAATTGTTGTTTGTTTTAAATTAATTTTTGATTGATGATATTTTATAAAATATTTTTTTACTATATAGAAAGTTTAGCAGCACATCAGATTGCAAATAAAGTATTTTGTCTTAAACTATTTGCATAAGTATAGTGTCGCTAAGATCGAGCGCGAGGCCTCCTTAAAAGCGGGGCCCTAGGCCGGTGCCTATTGGGAAAATAGGCCCTGATCGCATTTAGATAAAATATCAATGATTTACCGATGATTGATTGACAATTAAATAAACCCATCACCATTGTTAATATTGTTCAATCAGTCATTTAAATTTAATAAATATATTTCAGAGCTAATAATGTATCGTTGTATTATTACGATAAATTTATCATTGTCCTACTAACCTTCTGCGTTCTGCGTTTGCTGTCTTACCAATTAAAATCCAAATATTTGCTTACAAGAAAATTTGACTACCATAAACCATCAAGAATAAGAAGGGTGAACAATTATTTATGTTAAATAAACATTTTAACTTTCTTTTTTATGCAATTTGTCCTTGCTGCTTGACAAGAAACAAACAGTACTAATGTAAATTTTTAATAATAAAGAAAAGGTAAATATAGTTTTAACACGTTAAAAGTAAAAATTTGCATGCACTATAAATACCGGGTCCGCCAACCATGCGGGAACGGAAGATTAAATCATTATCGAGGAACTTATCAAAAATACTAAACCAGCATGAAGTATGGACTTAAAAACGGCATATTTTAAAAATATTTAACATTATACAGGGTGGGTCAAAAAAGTGTGGCTGATTAAACTTGCATTTTTTTAAACGGAACATCCTATATATTATATTGTTTTATAGTTCCCTATAAAATTCCACGTATATTTTCTATAATATAGTTGGCTATGACGGCGTTGAAAAACAATTAAATGCTAAGAAAATCTATGAAGCTGTCACTTACCATTTGAACATTATTAATAATCATGCCTGGGCGTTTAAATTAACAAACGAAGATTATTTAAACTTATTTATTATTTATGGAGAATGTAATAAAGTTATATCAAGAACATGTGACACATTTGCCATTCATAGATTTTCTTAGCATTTGATTGTTTTTCAACGCCGTCATAGCCAACTAAGAGTAACTGAACTTAAAATCTGCAGCAAAATCGCCTTAAAAAAATACTAAATTGGCAATATTTCGAAAATTAGAAATTTTTGAGATATGCAACCTTACACAAACTTACCCTTTTTTTTAATGCTAAATAAGAAATAATTATAAAATTTGGGTGTTTCCGTTTGAAAATCTAGACTTTTTGCAGTTTTTTCAATTTCATTTTTAATCTTATTTTTTAAACACCCTGTATTAATAGTTATCAAAATAATATAAAAAATCTATTAAAGCAGGTCCTTTATAACAAGGAATCCCACTTAAATTAAATAAATAAGGCTTCTTTATAGAAAAAATTGATAATTATTCTAAAGCTTGCAAACGTCATTTTTGACATAAAAATTCAAATATGTCAAAAACGTTTAGACATAGGTATAGGACATGGTATACAAAATCTGCCTAGAATCTTGCGTAGAATGCAAAAATGTAATAATATATAGGGTGTCCCATTGAAAATAGGCAAGCTGACACTTACTTCCGGTATAACCGGAAGTGCCACCATTATGAAAATATTTTAGCCCGATTGCCCCCATCAGCATCAGCATACCGTCAAATTTTCAAAATTTTCCTATGTATAGTTTTCTATATATAGATCGATTCGGTTCCCGGTGGGACACCCTGTATAATCAATATAATAATAAATTAAATATTCATCTTAGAACTCCTGTTTTGGTTTAATTAATGTTGATCCCATTGATGTGTTTTGCTCATTTCTCGTCTTTGAATTACGCGTGTAAATATTTCTTTATATTAACAGCGCCGCTAACGCTTACTTATATATAACCAGATGCTATTTTTCAGAATGTCATTAATTTATCTTATTCCGTTGACAGGTAAAATTGATACGCGTGAGAAAGAACACGTGTGTTTAAATCAAAGTAATAAAAAACAATTTGGCTACATTCTGAGCTTTGCACTGTTAAATCTTATAAGTATACCGGATGTGAGAAGAAATCTGGATAATAAATACAAAAAGCCGGACAAGTGCGATTAAGTGGATCCGAACAATATTTATAAACTCTTCTCCAAAGCTACCAGCTCTATGTGAAATTATATCTATACAAGGTGATTCCTACGTTGAAACTTATTTTTTAGCTGTGTATAGAAGGCATTAAAATAAACAACATTTTCAAATACCTATTTTCAAAAAACAGATACAGACGTAAAAAATCTAAGTGCGGACCTAGTCATCAAAACGTGGCCTGCTATACTTTATGTTGTTTGTCTTATTAGTCATGCAATTTACGGGTCGGTGGTGAGTTATTTGGCAATACGCTGCGGTGTGTTTTTCTGAAGGAAGTTAATTTTAAACTGGTGACATGTGAAAATGGTAAAATTTGAAAACAATGAACTAGTAGATATAGTGCTAATTTACGGTGAGTGTCGTCAAAGTGCGGCTGCTGCTTCGAGATTATACGCAGAATGCTTTCCCTTGCGGGCTTATCCTACACCCAGAAGTTTTCTTAATGTTATTCAACGGGCAAGTTAGGCAGGACCATATTTGATCCATAGCGTAATAAATGAATGTAAGTACCTTATTTTTAAGTTTTTTGAAAAAAGGTATTTAAAAATGTTGTTTATTTTAATGCCTTCTAAACACAGCTAAAAAGGAAGTATCAACTTAGGAATCATCCTGTATAATCAATTTTTCTTATATTAAATATCAGTTTCGATATCTTACATACAGTAAAATAACTAGTTTTGTAACAACATAAATAGACTTTTAATTATGATTATTTCCAACATCTGTCAAAGTGATAAAACTCATACGGCGTGTGTAGATTTTTAGTTGACACGTGGATTACTTTTTTATTATTGATTTTCGCACCAAAATTTATATCTAATAAACTGTTTTGGCTTCTTTAAAAACACAGAATAATGTAGCTTAAGTTAACTATGCCTACCCAGGATGTTTTATAATTGACTATGATTTAAAAGTTAGAAAAATTGAATAAAATATATCAAAAGATCTGTTATCACATCCTATTATTTATTTTAAAGTTTTTAATTATATTTTTATTAAATTTAACACAATTTATTTACAACACTTATACAGGGTGTCCTAGATAAGGATACAGGGATCTCGTAAACCATAGAAGATACAGAGATGGTTAAATTAGAAGAAAGTTGCGCCCTATTTAATTGTGCAATGTTATGTTGTCAAATTTAAAAAACTCCGAATGTTTCCGAAGATATTTGAGGAAAGCCGAATTTTCGCGATTTTGTCGTTATTTTTTATATTTATGTTAAAATAAAGTTTACATACTCGGTACCATTTTTTCTCCTCTAAAAGTTGTCGCAATTAGATTTTTAATCTGACGTTTCGTTTTTTCAAAACCATCATCAACTTTGCTTTTTTTAGTTTAGTATTTTTAAATGACTATTCTTCTTTATAATTCAATGATGTATTACACCTATTATTAATAACACGTTTTGGACCTAAAAACCCATCATTAATAAGAATAAGTGCAAATTTATCTTATTGGAAACTATTTTATTTTCAATCTCCGTAACCTAATCTAATTTTCATCTGTCTCAACTGTATAGTAGGCTGTAACAGGCCCTTGTTTTATTATTATAATTAAAATTAATTAAGAGTGCCAAATGACACATTAGGTTAATGAAATCATTTAGTACAAATTAACTTTTATTTAATTTCTTCTTTTTCTTCTAAATATTATGTTTTTGGGAAGTTGTGTAAGTTTTTTTAATAACAATTATGGAACATTATTTATGAGAAGAAAAATGATTTGTTGTCCACGTCCATAGTCAAATTATTTCTAGTTAGCTTTAAAAACAAAAGAAAGTTGATAGAATGAATTTGCAGTTATTCTTATAGATGATGGATTTTTAAGTCCGAAACGTATTATTATTACTAGGTATGATACGTCGTTGAATTATAAAGAAGGAGGGTAATTCAAAAGCATTAAAATAACATTTTCCGACTATTTGAAAAAGAAAAGTTGATGATGGCTTTGAAAAAACAAAATGTCGGATTTTATTATACGGATTTAAGTAAACAAACGAGGGGAAAAAGTGATAATGAGAATGTAAACTTTATTTGAACATATCTCTTCAAATAAAGTCCGAAGAAATAAAAACGAAATCGCGAAAATTCGGTTTTGTCCAAATTACTTCGTAGTTTTTTAAGGTTGAAAACACCATGTTGCAGAATCTAGTAAGGCGCAACTTTTTTCTAATTTAACCATCTCTGTATCTTATATGATTTACGAGATTGCTGTAGAGTGCATCCTTATCTGGGACACGCTGTATACAACTAATTAACAGGACGATGGGCGTCGTTTATTTTTTATATACTAAACGCGTGGCAATAAAGATAAATGTATATTATTACGCAAATAAAATGCAATTCCTTCATGGTTTACTCGTTTAAAAATAAACTATAAAACCAAATTTAAACAGTTTTATGGCATTTCGTCAAGCAGAAAATATATCTATCTGTTGTCAGTTTTTAAAGTATTTCTTTTTAGAAGCGTAAAAGAATGGAAAATATTTTTTTGATGTCAGAGTTATATAAAAATTAATTTTTTAAGGTTGGAATGTCTCTTTAAAGAGACTCCTTTTCTGTAATTGAAAAAGTGATAGCTACCAAATTGAAGAAAAATTAATGGTCGTGCAATACTTTTTGTAAAAATAAAAATCCATATTTCTTAAAAAATACTTTTTCTACGAGTGAGAAAAATATGTTTTTCTGCACCGAGTTTAGTGTTGACTTTTACCGCACCGTGCTACAAAATTTTTACCACAAACACCTGAACGTAATACGAATTGATGATACTATGATACTGTAGAGTTTTAAACTACAATCATTTCTTAGCTTTTATATCAATAAATATTCCTTTAGAAAATGACTGTTAGCAGTTTTAAACAGTTTTTTATGCCTTTGAACCATCTCTCTTCATAAACTGGTTGTTTTTAAATTAGGGGTTTGGAAAGAAAGCCCTGGTTGTTTTTGTTGTGTTAAGCTTGAATCGTAAATGAGGTCTATAACTATCTAGATATTTTCAAAGGTACATTTTGTGAGAGTCTTGAATTTTTGTGGTAGGTTTAATTCTTGTTGATCTCTACACAACCAAGTATTTACTTATCATTCCATCCTATTAGGTTGTGTCTACAACTCCACCAGTAACACCCATGCCTGTATCGCTTATTATAGAAAAGTTACTTTTAAAAATATTTTCTGCAATTTTTTTCCTTTATTTCGGGTTTTTAATATAATAATATATTTGACATCGCCTTTACTTACCATTGCATATCTAAATATCATGATTTAAGCTTTCTTGTCGTTGATTTGTGGGGGCCAATAAAATTTTAGTCTGTTTAAACCTAGCTATCTGGCTACAATTCTAAAGTAAAAATGTGTTGAATAATGGGATACACTAGACTAGATATTGATCCAAATATCTAAAAAATAAATTAAATTCTGGTTTCATAATTATATCAGAATATGACATCTGTGACAGCTGCCAGAAATAATATATTCGGTTTAATGTTACAAAATGTCAGCAGCTTTGGGAACTAAAAATATAGAACACTAAATTATAAATCTCAAATATTAACGCCTTCAATTTTAATTTTAACAATTTTTTAAAAATTCATTGTTATATTATTAATAATATTTTTTTCTACATACACGTCGGTCTCCTGATGTAGTGGCGTATTTCAAAAAAATGAAAATTTGGGTCACGCCAAAATGGGATTTTTCACTTATTTCTGATTTTGACCCTTTCGTATACAGGGTGTACAAGTTCAACTTACCAGCATTGGAATCTCGGAAACCATAGGAGCTAGAGAAACGGTTAAATGAGGGCAAAGTTGTGCAATTCGGTGCTAATTATAATGCCGCTTTAAAACTTTTCAAATTCCGAATATTTCCGATTTTATTCGAAAAAAACCGAAATTTTGCAAAATCGTTTTTATTTTTTCCTGAGCTCATTTGACTAGCTATTTAAAAATAAATGACACTTTGTCATTGCTACTTTTTTTCCTCTTCAAAATGACGTTACTAAACTAAATATCCGCCGTTTCGTCTCCGAGCGGCCATCACCAACTTTACTTTTTTCAATACGGACCTGGATTTTTTTAAACCGATTTTTAAACGTTCCTACCCTCAAAATGTAATGGCGATATTATTTTTTCATAATGATGAATTATCCTTGCTTATCTTTTTAAATTCATATTTTTTACACTTCTTGTCAGTCCGATCCTGGTAACGAATTACAATATTAATTAAAAACTTTTACAAATAAGTTTCATGAAGAAGTTTGTCTTAAGTTCATATTAGGTATTTACATACAGGTTGCATTTGGTAGGATAAGGAGAAGATCGGTTGAAAGGGCAGTCGCCAAAATTGGAAGAATAATCGATGTTTGTATTGAGCAAAACGGCAATCTCTTTGAACATTTAAAAAATTAGGATTTAATTAGTAAATTTAGAATTATTAGAAAATTCTAATAAAATAAATTATATTACTTAGGTATGAATATTTTAAATGAAACAAAGTTTTTAATTAATATTGTAATTCGTTGCCAGGACTTATAAAAAATATGAATTTTAAAAAATAAGCAAGGACAACTCATCATTATGAGAAAGTAATATCGCCATTACATTTTGAGAGTAGGAGGGTTTAAAAATCGGTTACAAAAAATCCAGGTCCATATTTAAAAAAGTAAAGTTGGTGATGGCCGCTCGGAGACGAAACGGCGGATCTTTAGTTTAGTAACGTCATTTTGTAGAGGAAAAAAAGTGACAATGACAAAGTGTCATTTATTTTTAAATAGCTGAAATGAGCTCAGGAAAAAATAAAAACGATTTTGCAAAATTTCGGTTTTTTTCGAATAAAATCGGAAGTATTCGGAATTTGAAAACTTTTAAAGCGGCATTATAATCAGCACGGAATTGCACAACTTTGCCCCCATTTAAATGTTTCTCTAGCTCCTATGGTTTCCGAGATTCCAATGCTAGTATGTCGAATATGTAACACCCTGTAGAGTAAAAAAAATAATACAATATATAGGGTGTCCCATTTAAAAAAATGTACCTTTTTGACACCTTACCTTTTGGGCGCACCCTGTATATTTCAAAATATTTTTAAAATGTGCCTGATATCCAACCATACCGTAACATAAAAGTTTATTGTCGACAAATTTTATCTTCAAGGCATAAAATTACTCCGCGCAATCGTTGACTCACCCGGTACGTAAAACAATGTTTACAAATATAGGAGTTGAAAAACGTATTTACCTCACGCTCTTAAAAAAAGTATTTTTAAAGAACTATGGATGTTTCATTTTTACAAAAAGTATTACATTGTAAAATTATTTCGTGTAATTGCTTTGTAATAGGTAATGTTTCGCATTGAGACGTCAAGTGAAATTACTAGTACTTACTATAATATGGTTAAAAAATGGTAAATTTATTATGCTTTTACCATTAGTTACAGTCTAAAAACTGGACTACTACTACTACTACCATACCAGAATCTTAGTTTCCGTTACAGGAAAAATTAGTTAAAATGGCGTCAAGAGGAAATTTAGTGAAGGATACTATATTTTATTGCTATATCGATTCCGGCATTGGTTACTAGTCATTTTTATCATAAGCAAATCACCTGTTCGTTAATTCAAAGAGTATACAGGGTGTTACAAATTCGACATACCAGCATAGGAATCTCGGAAACCATAGGAGTTAGAGAAACGGTTAAATGGGGGCAAAGTTGTGCAATTCGGTACTGATTATAATGCCGCTTTAAAAGTGTTCAAATTCCGAATACTTCCGATTTTATTCGAAAAAACCCGAAATTTGGCCAAATCGTTTTTATTTTTTCCTGAGCTCATTTGACTAGCTATTTAAAAATAAATGACACTTTGTCATTGCCACTTTTGCTCCTCCACTAAATGATGTTACTAAACTAAAGATCCGCCGTTTCGTCTGCGAACGGCCATCACCAACTTTGCTTTTTTAAATACGGACTTGGATTTTTTTAACCGATTTTTAAACCCTCCTACCCTCAAAATGTAATGGCAATATTACTTTCTCATAATGATGAAGTGTCCTTGCTTATTTTTTTAAATTTATATTTTTTACACTTCTTGTCAGTCCGGTACTGGCAACGAACTACAATATTAATTAAAAACTTTATTTTATTTATACCATGAAAGAACGCATACAGGTTGCATTTGGTAGGATAAGGAGAAGATCGGTTGAAAGAGCTGTCGCCAAAATTGGAAAAAAAATCGATTGTTGTATTGAGCAGAACGGCAATCTCTTTGAACATTTAGAAAATTAGGATTTATAATTAGTAAATTTAGAATTATGTATTAGAAAATTCTTATAAAATAAATTATATTACTTATGTTTGAATGTTTTAAATAAAATAAAGTTTTTAATTCGTTGCCAGGACCGGACTGACAAGAAGTGTAAAAAATATGAATTTAAAAAAATATGCAATTACAATTCATCATTATGAGAAAGTAATATCGACATTGCATTTTGAGGGTAGGAGGGTTTAAAAATCGGTAAAACAATCCAGGTCCGTATTTAAAAAAGTAAAGTTGGTGATGGCCGCTCGGAGACGAAACGGCGGATCTTTAGTTTATTACCGTCATTTTGTAGAGGAGCAAAAGTGGCAATGACAAAGTGTCATTTATTTTTAAATAGCTAGTCAAATGAGCTCAGGAAAAAATAAAAACGATTTGGCCAAATTTCGGGTTTTTTCGAATAAAATCGGAAGTATTCGGAATTTGAAAAATTTTAAAGCGGCATTATAATCAGCACCGAATTGCACAACTTTGCCCCTATTTAACCGTTTCTCTAACTCCTATGGTTTCCGAGATTCCAATGCTAGTATGTCGAATTTGTAACACCCTGTATTTGTTGCCAATACTAATTTTGTTGTGAATTACAAGAATTATTATAGTAATAATGTCTTGTAAATTTTCTAATATAAATATGGGATGATTTGTATAATTATAACGATAACATGTTTTAAAAAGATGTTTGAATTACATACTTTTATCAAAATGACAATTATCTTGTCCATGAAGAATTAAAGGTTAAAAAAATTGTCGTTTTGACCGTAGGGCCTAACTTAAGTGAATAGTCTGAAGCTTTTCGTGTCATATTTCCATGTCTCTCACAAAAAGTGTCACCGGGCTATTTAAAAATCACATACAATCGCACTACACTTTGAAGAACGGTATAAATAAACAAACATAACAGGTAAATGGCGAGTTGACAGAGGGTCATGGCTGACGGGACACTGTGAATCTCTCTTTCTCTCGCCCCTGTGCAATGTTACCAATGTGCGTGCTTGGGTAAGATAAATATTTAAACTAGTTGTGTTAACTATGTAAGTTAATATCTGTTGGTAAGAACATAGCGACTTGGTTACCAATACTATAATACATTTAAGAATATCGGCGTTGTGGTCTAGTGGTCAGCGCAGCGGCGATCCCCGGTCGATGTTGATGTTAAATTTGGAATTTGGTTTAAGAGGTGCGCCGTCTTTCGGAAGAGACGTTAAACTGTGGGTCCCGTGTCATGGATATTGGCACGTTAAAAAACCCCTACCCTCGACAAAGAGGGATTCGGCAAAATTACCAGATGGTGTGTGACAAATTCCCTGGCGTCGGTGATTGGCCTCGCTGCGGAAATAGGCCGACGTAAAATAAATAAAATAAAAAAAAACATTTAAGAATAACATTTAGTCAAAATTAAAGAAATGTGCTTAACCCAACCAGGTAATTGCTACAATTGGTTTAGGAAACTAAAGATTATTGTTAGGTAAACTAGTCTATCTAAGCCTATCTAACAAGAAAAAAATAGCTTGAGCGACCAACTCATTTTTTAGAGTTTACGTATAGATTCATGTGAATTTACATCTTATTTATGTCACATGTAGGGGATTTTTTTCAAACCTAAAAAGAAAATGGAACATTCCCTTTTAATTCATGGAAAAGTACATAGGAACCGGGTTTCCTTCTATAACTTTTAGAGAATTTTTTTTGGGACGGATAATAATAATAGACAAATATTTTAAATAAAATAAAAATAGCATCTTCAATAAATAAACCATGTGTACTAAAATATTCAAATTTGTATCTAAATTATACCCGTCGAAGCTGAATTTTATAAATTGGAAAAAATAAAAATAGAAAACGAAACTTAATAGCACTAAGACACAAAAAAGCTCTAAACACTATTACTAAAGGGTTTTAAATAATAGCCAGTTTTTCCAACCAACAAAATCCCGCTATTTGATTTTTCAGACGCTAAAACCTCGGCAACCACTGACCCCTGAAAAACCGAATTTTGCTTCGTTAGAAAGAATAATACTTGCCGCTTGCTATGAAATAGGTTTTTACCAAATTGTTTTTGTTGTTACAGAGAAATTTGCATTTGAAATATCGGTTAGCGGGATTTTGTTGGTTGGCAAAAACTGGCTAAAATTTAGATCGTATGGTCTTCCAGTTGTGTTTTCGCTTCGCTATTGTGATATGCCATATAACGCTTTTGTATCAAATTGATATTTTATAATTATGTAAATCGTTTTACCGATAAATAATTTTACCGGGATGTTGTTGCAAATACAGTTTTAGTTCTATTAAAGAATACAGTATGTTCTTAAATACTTTTTATCTACTTTCATTTAGTAATATGAATTTTACAGTTCTATAAATCGTTTTGTAAGGGCATCTATTACAGCACTAGTGCTATAATAGATTTATAGCATTAGTGCTGTAATGAAAAAAAAAAACGGTTTTATTAAAATTTTTTCTGTTAAATAAAGCCACACTTTTTAGAAGAATGATTTATTATTAACATTTATAAAATTAATTACCAATTATTAATAAAAATATAACACTTAAGGTTTATTATAAACATTAATAATACACTTACAGTTAGAAATTTGTATACCAGAAGTGGATGTGATGGAGCCCTTTACGTTGGAATTTCCAATCATTAAATCCGTGTCTGACCCCATGATCTTCTTTGCTATTTGTTTCTTATTTTCTAAAGAACTTTCAACGTAGCCTTCTGCCGTAGAAGAGGATTTCCAGCCACCATGACGCTTTAACATCTCCATATCTGCATCACCATCAACTAGAATGGTGGCTGAGGACCTCCTAAAACAATGTCCACTGTATCCTTCGGGATTATTCCAAGTTTTGTTGCAATCTTTTTTGGTATACTTCCAAAACTATTAATTCCGACAGGCTGGAAGGTGCATTTTCCTTTTCCATAGAATACAAAAAACCGCCTGTGAGTTGCATTAAAAGGACGAAGTTTAGCATACTTTCAAAAAATACTTAAACAGTTGACACCTGTCACATTTCCTTCTGTTATAACAAATAGTGAGTTCATAGTGTAGATGGTTTCTGGGAGCGTTGCTTTACGGAAAAATAACCCAAAAGGATTTTCTCAGACACCTCCTTTATTTTGTTAGCTTTGCACCAATCTTCAAACTTCTGATACTCCAACTCATACCGCACCTTGGATTTTGTCGGAACTAAACTTGAGATCGCTTCGTTTGCCGCTGCTTCTATATCACAGGGTAAACTTCCATCAGAATCGCTCATTTTGAAAAACGCTTTTTATTTTTTTGAATTTGTTTGACAAAGTTTCGACAGTAACCATGCGAAACAGTAACTATGCGAAAGGTAACATAAAAAACTTGATTAGTAAACTTAATAGCAGGTGCATTTTTACAGGTGCATTTTTATTTTTAAAAATGCCTTTTGCCAAATATTTTTAATCATAGATGAAAGTAGATAAAATTTTGTACAATATTCTTGTTGTAAATTCATATTACTACACTCGATGTTTTATTAAACTCGGCTGACGCCTCGTTTGACAACTTTAACATCTCGTGTTGTAATACGAATCTTTACAACACTTATATCGTAAATAACTATTATTTGTAAATTTACTATTTTTTTGTTTATAATTTCCTTACTTTTTATTGCTACAGCGAAAAAAAAAGTGTAAAACAATAAAAAATTTTAAAAATTATTTAGCTGTTGTAGGAGGGATTTCTGGAAATGTGTAATATAATTTTGTGAATAGTATAATAGCTTTTTACAGTTGTGTGTGAGTCTTACAAGGTGACCAAGATTGCCAATAGCTTTTTTTTAAATTTTTTGCACTGACTTTCGGGGTCCTGTTGAGCTCCCGTGCCCTAGGCGGCCGTCTAGTCTACCTAGGGGTAAAACCAGCACCAACTATAAAGTTAACTTAAGAAGTGTTTTTGAATCATCTGTAGCTTATTCGATCTTGCAAGAATATTTTTAGAAACGTGTGTTTTTGTTATATTGTTTTCTATTTTCAGGGATTAAATAAATATGAGTTTGGCACGATTTGGACATGGGTTAATAGCGAGTAATTTAGAATGTGTTAAATATTGTACGTCTTGGCGCCTATAAGTAATACATTGTCCTCTTAACAAACGTAATAATAAATTAAGAATATGCGGATGTTTATTTTTTATTGAAAACTTATTTCAATGACTTTTTAATTTATACCAGGTATTTAACATGTCTATAGAATTCTATATACCAGCACCACCAACGAAGTAACTTTTTAACAATTCATTATTGTATTTAATTACACAGTACATTTCAAAACGCAACTTGCTTGTAATAATAAATTTACAAATCTGAACTTACACCTAAACTAAAACCAAAAATTAAGTAAAGCTAAACATCCCACGTAAATGGGCTAAAACCTCGACGTAAATGTCGAGAAGAGAAGTGACTTTAGACGGATATTCACGCTCGCTTAATGTTTATTACATCAACAATTTATGAACGGTAACATTTTTATATTGGACCATTCCTCTTGGGTTGGTTTATCTATGCTAAAATAACGATATAATAGAGGCAACTTCAATAAAACGACATTGTTTTATATATATTTCTATCTACTAAATAAAATTCATCGATACAGCGACTAATAGCGAATGGTCTCAATGGTTCGCTTAAAAACGATGTATCGTTTTGAACACGTCGAAGTTTTCGATGCATCGATGTACATCGAACATCCCGACTCTGGCATAAGACATCTCGTAATTAAAAAGTAAATAACGTGTAAAAGAGAAGAAATCAACATAAAAAAAAACTTAAAGTGAATTATGCAATGTATATGTAAGTGTTTATTTATTTTTTATAGGTTCATAAAATAATTTTTAATGGATTATGATTATGTTAAGCTTTCTGTAGCTGCTTCTGTTTGAGATAGACGGAAGGTACATGTTTTAAATATCTTAGATACCCATAATAAAATTTAAATTATAATAAAGTATTGTTTATTGGACGTGCTTTCCAATTGATACATCATTTGGTTCTATTTGACAGAAAGTAGTACCTTAGTCATTTTACCTTAATAGTATATTACATGATAACTGGACATCGAACGTGTCACATTGCCAAGCCCGATCACTGATGAGCACCCAGAATCAGAAACAAGGTTGAACTCACATTTTATTTTAAGTGAGGCAAGAAATGTTAACATCAAATTAAAGGACAGGCTGGCCATGGTACCTCAAAACCCGACAAACGTACCTATCGGTAAACAATATGTTTATCGAAGGTTTATCGCTTACGAAAGAGATAATGATATATCGCCCTCTCTTACTGACGCATAAGGAATTCACAAATTTTGTGGCGGGCCAGATCCTCAGATCCGTCCGGGATTGGAGGATTTACACGTGCTTTATTTTGTCGTTCCAATCGGATCAGGCCTTCGTCTTTGCTACCACTACTTGATACTAGATGGCAGCTGTTTTGAATACGGTTTGCCCTGTCGAGATATTAATTTTAAAATAGTTTTATTTTAAACAGTTTTTACTGTTTAACATAAATTATTCTTGTAGGTTAGGTTTAGGTCAGTCCGTCGGTGGATTATAATAATATTCCTGATTCCGGTTTATCAATTTTGAAATGAGTGAAATAAAAGAGGAAAGACTTGGCGCTTTAGGTATGTAGCATGCGGAAAAACATTTTGTAAACAATATTGATGACTTCAAGAACAAAAGTGATTGAATCATTTTCAAATAACAAAAAGACGTACCTATAGAGTTTTCTTATAAGATAATTTGAGTGTTTTGTAAACATTTTTTGTTAAAACTATTGCAAATGCTCCATTTAATTAGTCGGTAAGGTTTTCGATTTTTTTTATATACAGGGTTGTACAAATTCGATGCACTAGCATTGCTATCTCGGTAACTACAAGAGATAGAGGGTTTGGTAAATGGAGGCAAAATTGCATATTTTAATGCTGAACAATTTGTTAAAAAGAAATTTAATCAATTTTGATGATTTTCAGAGAGATATCCGAAAAAATAAACGAAAAACTTGTTTTTATTTTTTTAAGACAAAAGTACTTATTATTTTTAATAACCAAGGGCACTTTATTTTACAAGATAATAATTTTAAGAGGTCAAAAGCTACTGAAAATTTTTTAAAAAATTCAGGTCCGAATTTGAATAAATTGAGTTGATATAGGTATCTAAAAAACGAACGTCGTATCTGAAAAAGAAGATTATTTTCTTGAAGAGTATAAAAAATTGTCTTAAGTAAGTGCTCTTGGTTTGTCCAAGAAATCAATATTTTGTCGTAAAGACAATAAAAACACAAATTAATTTTTTCTTGTTTTTTTTTCTAATGCTCCGGAAGTCATCGGATTTTTTTAACCAAATTTATATCTCTTATAGTTACTGAGATAGCAATGTCAATGTATCGAATTTGTAACACCCTGTACTCTCATCAAAGATTTTTACTGAACATAATCAAGCTTTTCATAAGGTATAATAATCATTCGCTAAGTTTGCACGATACAACGCACAGTGAGATCTAGCTACCAATAAGTTAAAATAAAGCAAGGTTTTCCAAAAAAATCCGTATTTCTTAAAATATAGCAGATATCAAAAATTTGACAAATTACTTTCTTTGCTGTGAACCAGTGCTTCAATTGACATAGAGTGATAAAATTTTAAAATATTATTGTGAAAGTTACACGCCATTAAAATTGGAGCAAAAATCATCGTCTTCTTTAACACCCTGTATTTGAAATTTTCTGACAGCTAAAGAAAATCCAACATTGAAAATTGTTTTCCAAGGGATGAATCTATCAACCATTCAAAACCGTAGGTCGATATCATATCTAGTTCAGAAAATATTAACTGTTAAATTTGGGCAAAATTTTTTCTTGCTCGAAAGCAATTGTCCAGCAATTTATATACAATTAACGTAAAAATGAAATACCTACCTTTAGTTGGATATGAATAATGCAAACCCTTTTTTTTAATAAGTCTACGCCGCTAAACCATCTTCAACAATTTATACAAAGATCAAGGTTCCTAGGAATCCTGTTTAATTTCTTAAAATTTTTATTTGTTTGAATATTTAAAATTTACTATGTAACATTTTTTTTAAACTAACGTATACTTAGACCTGCCATATATTATGGGGATAGCATTTCGTCAGCATTACGTCAAGGTTACCAGAACATCTTCGTTGCATAATGTGAAAGTTGTTTCACGGTATGATTATTGATTGATTTATTTGTGATATTAATTTATTAACAATGCGATGCTGTAACCAGTTCTATTTGATTTTTGTTTTATTTGTTACTTTAGTTATGGAACCCCATCAATTATGACAAATGGATAAATATAGGAGTACTCTCTTGTAAATGGTTTAGCTGCATTCCTCCACAGTCGTAAAAAGTGCCTATTTTGATAGACATTTGTCCGTAGCAAAAGTATCAAAAATCTCTTGTATGTAAATGGTAAAGGTCCCAGGTTCAAACACAGCGACTTTTTTAAAAATTATACCACAAACACTTTTTGATCACCAAAAATAAAATTCCGTCAGTCTTTCTTTTTTTATGCATAGTAATATAATTACTCTTTATTTGTTAAACAACTCTTACAGGGTGTTTGTTATTTAATGGTATGTACCATCGCGCCGATAAAAAACTGGGACAGGAAATTTTTCTATTTTCTCCTAGACTATTAAGAATAATTTTACATCAAGCCTGGTACCAGTAAAATGTCATGAAAATTTGCATGTCAATAAAGATTGTCACTTTATAATTGACTCGTCAAACATACAACCATATATTATTTGGAAATATGCCACAATTAACCCCCCAGCAAAAGGCAATTATTTATAGTCGGTTGCAAGATAGTGTTGCTATTAGGGATATTGCAGATGAACTGGGAGTAAGCAAGAATACCGTGCTATTGGCAAAACAAAAAATAGCAAGACATGGGACTATTATTAGGAATGCAGGTTCTGGTCCCCCTAAAATGTCTACTGATGATCATGATAGAAGACTGGTTAATTATCTAAGGGATCATCCCTTCGAAACTGCAATCAAGGCAAAAGAAGAGACGAATTTTCCAGGTTCTGCAAATACCGCTAGAGACAGGGTTCGAAATTCCGATATACGAAGCCGTTGTGCTGCCAATAAAAAATTTTTAACGGAAATAAATAAACAGGGCAGGTTAGAATTTGCACATGAATATATTAATCAAATAAATTTATGGGAAACAGTTATATTTTCTGACGAGAAAACTTTTCAGTCATGCAATAATGGGAGAATTCGGGTGTATAGGCCTTCCGGCATGCGGTATGATGAGAGATACACCCACAAAACCAACCAAAGTGGGCGTTTCTCTATAAATGTTTGGGGCTGGATTAGCGCTAGAGGACCAGGACTTTGCCAAATCGTCGAAGGAAGACTAACTGCAGCAGTATACGTTAATATACTAAACGAAGTGATGATACCATCGGTAAACGCTGTATACGGTCAAAATTACACATTTCAGCATGATAATGCTCCAATACACACAGCGCGCATTGTACAAAATTTTCTCCAAGAAAATAACATAGCAGTTCTTCCCTGGGCTTCGAAGAGTCCCGATTTGAACCCGATAGAAAACATTTGGGGTGCCATGGTCAAATCTATGTATAAACATGATTTTCAACCTAGAAACAGGGATGAATTACGTCATAGGATAAATCAAGCTTGGGATGAAATAACTGTCGAATTATGTAGAAACTTAGTTTTAAGTATGCCACAAAGGCTCCAAAAAGTAATAAACAGAAATGGTTCTATGACCAAATATTAATTTTGTGTTGTTTTGACAAACTTTGTGTTCGCAATTTTTTTCTTTTTATTAAATGTATTTTACTACCTGTATTAGCTTTATTTATTATTTTGTGGTAATGGTAAATATAATAATTTATAAAATATTTGACTTTAAAAAAATCTAATAAATTTACTTTATCCATATTATATGATGTCTCTCAAATTTAACCACCCCGTATCGAAAAATACAAAACATTCCATTATGTAACCTAGGTTACTTTTTAAATTTTGAATGTTTTTCCTTTTTAGCTCTAGACACCTTTTATAGTCTAGGGGATATGTATTTCTTACATTGTTTTTGTAAATCTCTTGTCCCAGTTTTTTATCGGCACAATAGTACTTATTTTATTGGATAATTTATTGACCAATTTTAAGTTGAAGAGTTTATATAAACTAAAAATGTTTAGCGGCGTTGCAGATAAAGTTTTTTGAAATTGAAAAAGTTTTATGCTTTCGCTGGGCATCGAACCCAGAACCTCTCGATTGCATGTCAAGCGCGCTACCCATTACGCTACCGAAGCTCTAAGATTCTCTCAATTAATATTAACTTATTCAATTTTTGATGGTAGTTTTGAATCTCCCGTGATCCCAAACGGGTGCATGAGGGTGTTATTAGGAAAAAGGGAACTCATTCACGACGATTTTTTTGTAAATGCAGGTGTAATTAAATTAACTGAAAATAAAGACAATGGAAGTCCAAAATTCTTCTAGCAGTCATTAACTGAAGATGTTTAGCATGTATTTATAGCAAATATTTAACATGTTAAACCAAAAAATTGGTGTCTGTTTAAAGGTTGCAGACAATGACGTTTGAACGGCAGTAAAGTTTACGTTTCAACTGGTAAGCATCTCCAGTCGTCTTCAGGTAGAAAAAATTTAAAAAAATTTTAACTAAGCTTTTTCGACAAAACTGCTTCGTATTCTAATCCAAAAATACATCATTCCTTATAAAATCATTAATTTTGGAGTGGTTTGCGTGTAATAGATACGGATGTACCAAAAGGCAAACTAATACATATATTGATTTTCTGCTGTGTCTGGTTTACATTTTTAATAAATATTTAAACTAAGATTAAGAGTTTCGTGTAATTAGGTTTCTTCACCAGCATTAGTAAGATTAAGAGTCCAAGCGTGGGACGAAAAATTAGGTTGCAATTAGATTTTAGACTCGAGCTCCTAGGCTTAGGGAGGGGAGGGCTGTAGCCCAGTAACCCTCCCCTTGGCTGCGCCTTTGTAGCTTCTTGTTATCCTAACTTGAAATAATTAGGATCAAATTTTTACAAATTATTTAGGTTGGTTGTAACGCCATAAGTAAATCGCGCTAGAATCATCATCTACCACGCCCAATAAAACGTTTTTAATGCTAAAACTTTTCTGTTTTGTTATCAGACGATTTGCTCTTTAAGTATTAAAAAATCAGAATTTTCAAATAAAATATCTATGCCATAAAATTTTCGAATGTTTTTTTTTGCAAGATTTTAATAAGCACACAAATTAACCTAGTTTATTCGACCCTGAAACACTGTTTCTGAAATTCCAACAGTGAAGCTATCAGAGACTCATATTCTTCTTTCCTTAAATAATATATGTTTATTTTGCATATCAAATTAAATAAACTGCTGGACAATTGCTTTCGAGCAAGAAAAATTTCGCGTAAATTTAACAGTTAATATTTTCTTAACCAGATATGATATCAACCTACGGTTTTGAATGGTTGATAGACTCATTTCTTGCTAAACAATTGTCAATGTTGGATTTTCTTTAACTATCAGAAAATTTTATATACAGGGTGTTAAAGAAGACGACGATTTTTGCTCTAATTTTAATGGCGTGTAATCACAATAATATTTTTAAATTTTATCACTCTACGTTAATTGAATCACTGATTCGTAGCAAAAAAAGTAATTTGTCAAATTTTTGATATCTGCTATATATTAAGAAATACCGATTTTTCTGGAAAACCTTGCTTTATTTCAACTTTTTGGTAGGTAGATCTTACTGTGCGCTGTATCGTGCAAACATTGCGAGTGATTATTATACCTTATGAAAAGCTTGATTATGTTTAGTAACAATAGTTGTACCTATATGTCTATGATTTACGAGTATCTCACAATTTTTCACGATTGGAGGATCTTTAAAATTAAGTGTCGCTAGTTTGATTTTGATGGGATTAATAACTTGTAGGCCCTTCTCGGATGGACGGGGTTTGGTTTGACGGCAGCTAGTGATATTTAATATCAAAGTCTCTTTCAATGTAAGTTTAATTTTAGGAATAGTGTGAGAAAGTAAGAAATTAATAAATAAATTTTGGTGTAATATACCTATAGTGCGATATGAGAAACCAAAAAATAAGAAAAAATTTACCTAAACTAGGGGCAAGTACTTTCCAATATAAAACAATCGTGAAAAATTGTGAGATATTCGTAAATCATAGACATATAGGTGTTTATAAGTACGCCACTGTACATCATTTAACAATTGTTACTGAACATAATCAAGCTACTGAGCCTAATAATCGCTCGCAAAGTTTGCACGATACAACGCAAAGTGAGATCTAGCTACCAATAAGTTGAAATAAAGCAAGGTTTTCCAAAAAAATCGGTATTTCTTAAAATATAGCAGATATCAGAAATTTGACAAATTTCTTTGCTATGAGCCGGTGATTCGAGTGATAAAATTTAAAAATATTATCGTCGCCATTAAAATTGGAGCAAAAATCATTGTCTTCTTTAACACCCTGTATATAAATTTTTTTGACAGTTAATGAAAATCCAACATTGATAATTGTTTCCCAAGGGATGAATCTGTAAACCATTCAAAACCGTAGGTCGATATCATATCTGGTTCAGACAATATTAACTGTTAAATTTAGGCGAAATTTTTCTTGCTCGAAAGCAATTGTCCAGCAGTTTACATAATATATAATTAACTGATTCAGTTAATTAAGTTTAAGGACATCTCATTTATAAATAAATAAAATCAATTTAATAATTGTTTTTCCTCATCTTGATCTATCGTTCCAAAATATTATTAATATGTTTATAATTGCTTTTTATAATATTTAAAATATTAATAATGAAAATGTCAAAACCGTCATAAATTTACCATTTCATCATGCTAATTAGTAACAACATTCCTGCCGTCATCTTTACAGTCAGTCTGAAATATAATCAGGAGCCCATTGAATACTGTCAGACACGAGTGACTATTTTTACAAAATTTTAAAAATAGATTCATTGCATATAATCAAATGTATTGGGTAGGATCAAAGACCTTTTCCCAAAAGTTTTATCCCGGATGAAATGTATGACAGGCCTGACAGAAGAATTATTGGCCTGGAAATTGTTTTTGATATATTTTTATTTTTCGAGCCAAAAGGAAAAGATTAAGCAATATAGTAAGTTAATAAGGTTAAAACGTAACTCAGCTGTTTTAGGGTTTAAGGAGATTCTTAGTTTTTTTTTAGTCGTCGCCTTTTTAAGTTTGACTTTAATTTGTCTGCGCGTCGTGCAATGAAACTGACTTGTAGACAAATTCTAGTTGAATGTAGTACACGTGCAGTGTTTCTTTAGTCGTGCGTCATTTTTTAATGATTAGGCTCCAACGTGATATACAACCCCCTATCTTTATATGGTATAATAATAATAGTCAATAAAAACATAACTCAACGTCTTCCGGGCACTATTCCATGGCGCAATAGGTCGTTGCCAATGAAACGGGCTAGGCAGAAAAAAAATTGTAAGGAAGAGTTGCGCAGATTGATTTAACTATTTAAGTTTATTATTTTTTTAAGTTTGCCCATTTCGGAACTTTTATTATTGTTCTCTTGCATTTCCGGTACACAGAGCAAAATCGACTAATTAAACAGAATTGTTAAGAATAGTCTTATACCAGTAGCAACATTTTTAATAATCACTATTAAACAATCTATTACTATAGCAAAAAAGTTAACTAACGAACAGCATACTGAATTGCTACCTCTTTATTTATACGGACAATAAAACGAAATAAATGTGAATATAAGCCCAGAATTGTAAGAATGTATTTTAATAAAACATTCTTTTTGGAAATAAAAATGGTTTTATACAACATAAAGATTATACCAACAATAAAACGCGTTTTTGGGGGTTTTAATTAAATTATTATTTGATATTAAACATTTATTTACCCTTATGCAACATACTTTTAATTGGCAAGAGTGGGGGAGACTGCGACGTATCAAGACGTGTTTTACGAGGCCATTTGCATTTATTCGACTGTGCGGGTTGTTTCAGATGTTTGTTGTTTTTTGTAAACAGTGTTGTGAGGTTATTATTAAGCTTTATTTGTGGTGGTGTAAAATTATCAGTATTTTGTAACCTAAATCTCAGATTTTTCGTTGTTTCTTGATTAGGAAGTGTTGAGGATAAATACCCTTATTTGTTTTCTTTAGTTAAATAAATACCTTTAAAATGTTAACCTATTTTTATTATTTACTATTTTTTATATTATCGGCCATTTATCTGTTTATTTTAAATTCTGGATATACGATTGCACATGTTTTAAAGCGAAAAATAGCAGTAGTTACATGGTAAAATAAAAAAATAAAATTTGTCAATACCAATATAAATATAGTAAAATATCATTTCTTTACCTTTATTATTTTTTAGTCTTAAAACATACAATCATCCAAAATTTCGCTTGTTGCTTGGAATTTGCGTAAAGAGATAAGTGATTGATAAATTTATAAAAAATTAATATTGGGAAAATGCAAGCACAAAATTTGAATCGGCAAACAGTATAAAAACGTTTTATATTGGCAGCTGTGCCTACTGGTTATAAAGCGTTTTATAGTCGCTACAGAACAAACCTTTATGGTTATAATCCGTGTCATATAAACAGTATAATCGTTTTTAACTAATGTGTATACGCATAAAAGTACGTTTTATAGTCGCTATGGAGCAAACCTTCATGGTTACCATCCGTATCATATAAACAGTATAACATATTTTAGTTATCCTTATGCACTGATCCTAGCTAAGAGAGATCTGGTGTATAACTGGTATTAGCTCGTATTGCTGTCCCAAATAGTATTAAATATTCTTAAAATGGCCATAAGAATTCTTATAATGGCCATAAGAATTCTTATAATGGCTATAATTCATTTTTCTCAGTGTAAGAAGTTTATGATGCGTATTTATTTATCGTAAAAAATTCTAAATTTTAATGGTACGTCGTGAAAAAAACTACGACAGTGGCTAAAGTCCTCTAAAAGAAGCTATTCTAAAAATTAATAATTAATGTAGGTATACTATGCTGATAATAGTACATTGTATACCTAGTAGGAAAAGCTGAACATTCCCGGACGACCGTAAAGATTGTATGTCGAGGCGCAAGCCGAGACTGGCAATACGGAGTCCGGAAATGTTCAGCTTTTCCTACTAGGTATACATACTATTTGTCCGTAAATCGAACATTATTAAAAGGACATAACTTATTACAAGCAACTTGTTAAAATTTTGAAATAAATATTATTAACTTAATTCACAAATAAAGGATGCCATTAAATATTTGTATTGTAACTATGGAAATACGGTAATATTGAATTGTCAAGCTTAACACATTTTAGTTTACAAGTAGCCGTACAGAAATAATATTTCCTTACAGTACAATAATAAATATTTCCTAACAGCTATTTTCCGTTGCCTAGCAACGAGGAAATATTGACTTTTTCTTTCGGAAATGTTATCAAAAATGTCAATATTTCCGATCGATTTTCGGAAAAAAATATTCTGCAAGGGCTTTTGAAGCTATTAAATGTATCGAAAACATTTGTTATGTACTAGACTTAAATTTTTGATTCAAAACTTGAAACAATTTTAGGCACCTCTACATCGGGACATTAGGCACATCATTTATAATATTTATAAAATTCGACTTTGTTTTAACCATATTTCTTCGATTTAATTCGTACGATTTTAATGACGTACGGGTTATAATTTACTGAAAATACTGTACCAGTGTACCTATCAATTTCAATTGGAAAAAATTTCAAAATGGTAAATGGAAATTCTAACGCATCAAATTATTTCAAATTTTAACAGCATATTATTACTCTATCTTACGAGAAAGCGTGTTCTTCATTAATTTTTTGATAATTTGGTAAAAAAAATTGAACATATCTGAAAATAACAGTTGCATGACTATTCTTTTGATCAGGTGTAATATTCGTAGATAACGAAAACAATACACCCCCCGCTAAAAATTTAAATTGTTCTCAACGAGCCTACTTAGTATGGGACTAAACAATAAACAATACGTTTCAAACATTATTTGAGTCAAACGGGTCTCTATCTGATCGTGCATATGTTGCAATATGTCGAAGACATATTTGGATAAAAGATAAAATTGATCACTGGTAGTGGATGAGTTCTATTTCCTCATAGAATACCCTCCCCGGTTTGGTATCGCAGGAGATTACAAACTGTAAACAACTAACATAAAATTGAAGTTATGTGGCCGAAGTTGGTTGCGAGAATCTCAGAGTCTCCTTAGGGCAGTTGATAGAGTGATCGACATGTAATCGGAAGGTTCTGGGTTCAATTACCAGCGAAGGCATTTCAATTTTAAAAATGTGTCTGCACGACGATAAATATTTTCAGTTTAGTTCTTTTTTACAGCAGAATTCACTAAAGGGTTCTAATTTTAAAACCCTCCTAAATTGACAGTTCTGGGTTTAAAATGACAAGTGTCAGAATAAGTCAACTAAATTTTGTATTATAAATATTTTTGGCTTTTTCTTATAAAGGAAAACGTATTTTGGTACGTACTGCGTTTTTTAATAGAACTAAAACTGTATTTACAACAACATCCCGATCAAATTATTTATCGGTAAGACAATTTAATTACAAAAAAATCAAATTATAGATATTTCGATGGGATGGTCTAAATTTTAAACCCCTTTAGTGAATGCAGGTGTAAATGTCTATTTTAGAGATATTATTAAAAAAAAAAAATGTTTATTAAACAAATGTTTTCAGTGTTGCATAGAAAATTAAATTAATCTATAATCTCAGTATATTTTATGAAATGGGCTTATTTATTTTTATTAAATTCAAATTCTATTAATACCTATTTAACGCCATCTTCTAAATAATAAAATAACAATCACTTTTAAAATGTTTTGACGTGCGAAAGTGTTTCTATAAAATAAATTCATCACTGAACGAAAAATATACATGAAAAATACATTGAGTTGTGAAAGTGCCGACAGAATTTTGTTTTAACTGTCGTCACCGTGAATACTAGTTAAAAATACCTATAATTATTAAGTTTGTCTTGCGCTCGAAAAAAATTGTGACTTTTTTAACCCTATACATTTTTTCATTATTATACAGGATAACACCACATGCATTTTATTTTGTTGCTTTCATAACAGTTGTATAAAAACCTTTTCTTCAATGATAGAAGAGTTTTGGACTTGCATTATCTTTATTTGTTTTACATCACAACGTTTCAACTGGCAAGTATATCCAGTCATCTTCAGGTGAAACTAAATGAGTTCAGGAACTACAGCTCTATTTATACTAGCTAAATGCACTGGTGCATAACTGAGATGGATACAGTCATGCGTTCAGTGCTCGATATTATTCTAAATTATATCTGTTTCATAAAGGTTTCCAGATATTTTTAATATCTAGTGAGGGCTTACTAAAACAGCCTGGGTTCTGATGTTTGGTAGCAGCTTCCTAGAATTTCCTCTTCCTCCAATATGGTTCTTTATGTAGGATTTCAGCTTCTGTCCACCTGATATGATGACCGTGTTTCCAGGTATGATCAGCTGCACCTAATTTTTCTTTCTCTCCTTTTAGCCTATTATTTCTATATTTCTTGATTCGTGTTTCGAGTGGTCTTAGTGTTTCACCAATATAAGATCGGTCACATTCACATGGAATCCGGTAGACAGAGTTTTTTCTGTCTCTTTGTCCTGTTGGTTTCGTTTTCGTCAGGTGGCTTAAGGTATCGCTCGAAGCTTGAAGATGACTGGAGATACTTGCATTGAAACGTTGTGATTTAAAATAAATAAAGACAATGCAAGTCGAAAACTCTTATATTATTCAAGAAGCATCATTGTCTCCAACTTTCAAAAAACTTTTCTTCGTTATATAAAATATATATATATTTTCATTTTAATAATTTTGTCAGTAGCGGCTACTCAGATGAAGTGAGTAAAGTGCCACTTTACCAGAGAATCTGGGAAAGTATAATTTCCTTAAAAAAGTGACTGGCACCTGGCCAAATTTCTTCACATCGACCTAATCGTTTCTATTGTCTTATCCTTTTCGACTGTGGAATACCCAGAATGCTGCTTGGCGCGGCGATTTAAACTTGATAATATTGTGAACAGACGGTTGCCATGATAACATCGAGTGGTATCTCGCTTCAAGGAGATACTTTATAAAATGGGGAACGGACAAGATAATAAAATTTATTTTTTAACCACGAGGCGCCATTAGGTAATAGTATATTACATAACAAGTGATGAAAGTGATACTTTTCAAACGAGGAGATATTTAGCACGAGGCGTCAGCCGAGTGCGGAAATTCTCCGAGTTTTAGAATAATCACTTTCACACGAGTAATGTACACTATTTTTCCTACGACCACAAAAAATTATTATTAAAAAAAACTTTGATTTGTGAAAAAAATATGTGGAGGAAAGATGCATTAAATATAAATTTAAAAAATTCATCCAACAAGGAAGATTTCAATTCAAAATACCTAATTCTATAAATTGTTTAATGTTTGTATAAAAAAAAGTCAAACACTCCTGATGGGATTTGAACCTGTGACCTTTCGATCTGTAGGGCATAGCTCTAGTCTCTACGCTATGGCAACACATAACAATTTTATGTTTAATATATGACATTTTCTTAAGCGGGGTTTGTTTTGACTGGTAATAGATTTTTTAGTATATTCCTAACTTTTTTATAATTTCAGATGGCGTATTTTCACACTCTAATTCGAAATCAATCGACAAATACATGATAAATAAGTTAGACAATAAACTGCTTTCTAAAATTTATTCTTATTAATAAATAGGCGTGGTCTGTCAAATTGGCACCATAATGTTTAAATTAAATAGTGTGCCTTGTATTTCCACTCTAGAGTTGAAATATTTTCTTTCAACACGCGTGTGATATTCGGCGCTTTCGAGCCAAGTTAACCGTGTTTTTTTTTCATTTTCATAGGTGGTCGTTGGAAAAGGGAATATCTTATTATGACATTTATATTACTACTAACATAAAATTGAATAAGTTATATGACCGAAGTTGGTGAAAGAATATCAGGTCCTCCGTAGCGCAATTGGCAGCGCGCTTGAGACTTAATCGAAATGTTCTGGGTTCGATTTCCAGCGGAGGCATAACACTTTTTCAATTTAAATCTTGTCTGCACGCTGGCAAACACTTTATATTTAAAAAAATATTTACAGACATCAACATACCTACATTTTAAACATTTTTGTTAATCGATTAATAAACCCATAGGAAGAAATCTCCTTTTAAAGGTGTACGAAGTCCTCTTAAATGATATTATTTTAAACAGTAATATTTATTAATGAAGTTGATTTTACCTATTGAAATCAGTTAAAAATAGTGAAATAAAATATGATGATTGTTTTTTAGGAATTAAAAACGTCTTTCATTTATTCCAGTTATAAAACTTGCTGATTTGATTTTAATTAATCAGCAAGCTTCGAAATAAGTAATTGCTTTTATAATAGAAAGTTTAATTTCTTTAATTGAATTGAATTTTCAAAGTTCTTGAGAATGAAAAGAATTGACTTGAAGGTATTTTTAGATCTTTATTACTAGAAAATATTTTTAAATACTTTTATGAATGAACTGCTTTATTATTTATTTTTCCTTTAAATATCGAGGCCTTAAGAAAAACGATTGTTTTGTATTTGTTTAAATATGTATTATTATACATTATTACATGACTATAGTCTATTTCAGAAAGGTGTAGAGTAATTAAATGGGAAATTTCGTCTTGTTCGGCTCAATTTCGGTGTCGGCCATAGGCGCAGGTAAATTTTGTGCATTAAATTATTTATGATAACTAACCAAAGAAAAAAGAAGAAGATAATTAAAGAAGGAACTATTAGCTATAACAAATTTACACAAACCTCGTTTTATGAAATATTCCGTGGAATACATAGCTGAATAACATAGTGTAACTATGCTGCGCACACCGCCATATCATTGCGAACTTAAATGGGCGCAAGTGAAAGGATTTGTAGCAATACATGACACGTCATTCAAAATGAAAGACGTTAAGTTACTGTTTGATCAAGCCATTAAGGAAGTAACACCAGAGAACTGGCGAAAAGCAGTCCATCATGCCATTAAGGAAGAGGAGAAAATGTGGGCATCTTGACCACCTGATCGATCGGACCGTCGACCCGTTAATTATAACGTCAAGCAGTTCCTCAGAAGACAAAGTATGAGTTTTTTATAATTTAATTTCTGTATAATGTATTTTTTGTATTTTGTATTTTTTTATAATGTTTAATAAAAAATATGTGTACCTAATACGATGTACATAATGCAAGTCTTTGTCACACCATTTTCAGTGTTTGTGAATGGATAACAATAGGCAAAAATCTATAAATTGACTCAAACCCTGGTGGTATTACCTGCACTTGATGAAAATAAATAATTTTGCAATGAAATCAATACCAAATTATTAAATTTGGCTTAAATATTTGTTGGATCACTCTATAGTCACTTTGCATACCTAATGAGTTTTTATACTCTAAACCTTTCTGAAATAGACTATACATTTTTTTAAAGATTTTTAAGACTTGAAATAATTTAATATTTTTTAAAAAATGTTTATTTTTCAACATCTTATATCTTACCTTCAACGCGCAACTTTATTCCTTTAACCTACATATCTTTTTTTAATTACTGCTTATCCAAATCCGTATTTAACTCGTCTGCTACTACTATTATTGTTAAGAAAATTCTTCTTTAAACCGTCCCTAAAATTATATTTTTTTTGCATCTTATTGTGATGTGATCGCATTAAATCTACACACATGCACGTTCTCGATTTTGGCCCTTTAAGAAAAAGCGTCGAGTCGCACATGTGCAAGTTTTGAGAATTTCCGTTTTGGTCGTGAGGCATAAGAATCCTCCAAACTGCTGCGAACGGGCGGAAATTTTTGCGAGCTGTCTATCATTGCGGTATTGGTCTCGTTTTATTAAATTGGGAGCAACTTACCTACGAAACAGTATCGCGCGGCGAACAACCTCTAGTATAGAACGTTCCATTTTAAAAAAGGGTTTTGCACGGCATCATAAGGTATTTTCACAAGGATTTTGGACAATTTGACAATATTCCATGTCAATGAGTACAACTTTTTGTTTTGCATTTTTAATTATTGGTAAAAATGGGTACGCCTATGGTTCGAATACAAATGTTTCAGCTGTACTGATCACTCCCGGTAAAAGTGATTGAACGGAACCACGTGTCTTTTTAAGACAATTATTTCTTATTTGCCATATAATGCGATGTTCCTATTTAAAACGCTTGGTTACGCATACCAACAATGACAATGTTCTAATTTTAAAAATTTTAATGGCTTCATACATCCGTCTTTTGTTTAAACAACGTTTTAGAATAAGTATTTTTTTCTTCTTCGCACAATTTGTAAAAAATGAAGACTTAAAATGTCATTAGTTCCATTAAATATTTTGTGTGAATTTACGGGTTTAACCTTTGAATAAAAATACTTAAAGGGAGGAATGTCTCAACAACCTTCTAGAGACCGGGAAGGTGTTTCAATATGGCCGACTTGTTTTCAGTAAAAGAATGGCGTATCCCTAAAAGAGATTTTTGAAATTTTACATTTGAAATATAGACATTTTTTTAACTAGTTTTGTATCGATAATAAAATGATTTGTATAAATAAAATATATTAGGCAAGGGCCTGTCGACATATTAAGCACCGGTTCCCGCAGATCACCGAAGTTAAGCTGTGTCGAGCGCGGTTAGTATTTGGGCGGGTGACCGCTTGGGAACACTGCGTGTGTAGGACGGATTGTCCAGAAAAAGAAACACGGGTTCTTCAAAACGTACTTTAATATAGCAAATTTTATATTATACAAAATCAATCGCGTCGTTTTACTTTCCTTTTCAAATCTCTACTACTTTTTTACTTCTATTCATATTTTTTAACACCACTCTAAAAATCCTTCTTAGAGTCGATAGGTCTAGTCTAAACAAATCACGCCCGTATTAAATTACACTTATACAACTTGATGGTTGAAATCCAGTGGTGTCCTACAGTTCGTCCATCCTGACGATGGGGACGTCCTCGGACCCGCAAAGTCTCCATCTAGAACCTCGCCGTCCAGTTACTCAATATGGTCCGCTGATGACGACGCAGCGAGATTTGTCCCGATTTCCTCACTTGCAAGTTTTCTGTTAGGCCAGAGAGAAAAAAAAACAAATGAAACGAGCATGTTATATACTCAAGCTCTCAGTACAGCCTCCCGCATGTATTGTGTACTTACATACGAGCTATGTACAGCAACTCTCAGTACAGATCTCCCGCATGTATGGTTTGTTTACATACGAGCTATGTACATGCAGTAACTTTCAGTACAGTCTCTCGCGTGTGTACGAGCTATGTACATCCAACAACTTTAGGTATAGTCTCCCGCATGTATGATGTACTTACATACATACCAGCTATGCACATACAGTAACTTTTAGTACAGTCTCTCGAATGTATACGAGCTATGTACATACAACAACTTCCAGTACAGTCTCTCGAATGTATACGAGCTATGTACATACAACAACTTCTAGTACAGTCTCTCGAATGTATACGAGCTATGTACATACAACAACTTCCAGTACAGTCTCTCGAATGTATACGAGCTATGTACATACAACAACTTCCAGTACAATCTCCCGCATGTATGGTTTGTTTACATACGAGCTATGCACAACAACTCTCAGCAGCGTATGCATGGCATTTACATACGAGCTATCTTCCAGTCTAGGCACATTATATGCCAATACTCAATAACATTTGTAAGTACACTACATACTTACTCGTTATTCACTCACTGTGGAAACCTCTCAATACTAATTCTTACTTATAAATCATGAGAGCATACCTCAACACTTAAATTCCCATTGCCAGTCCCATCCGTGAAACGGTCAAAGTTCGCAAAAGCCGGTCAGAATAAACTTCCCGTGTTGTTTATGTAAAGAGTGTCCCATTTTAATATGTCTAATAAGAGTGTCCCTTCTTAAAATTGGTTAGTACTGCCCTGTAACCAGTTAGCGTTTCAACCGTGTCACAAACAAAACCCGCAAAAGGATATTGCACAATTGGTAACCTTGCAGTGCTGCATTACTTAAAACGGTTGTGACTCCTGATCATTTAATACTATCCAGGATTTAAGACTGTCTACTGCAATAACTGTGGTGGACTTCTGGGAGCCACGAAGATCTTGTACGACGTACCTCTTGATTCTGTTGAATTAAAGTAATTTGCTTTTGTAAGTTTACCAGCTGCTGCTCAATCGTTAGAGGTGGAGTGCTTGAACGATCACTGGTTCTTATCTGTGAGCATGACGGTCCAGCCCCAAAATCTCCAAAAGGTGTGATATCCTTGTTGGCCATTTTGTTAAGCACTATATGCACACAATAAAAAATCACCAAGATAACCACTTAACAAGTAAACCAAAAAAGATATGGCGTAATATACGCGATTCTACCACTTCTGACACTTTGTAGGACGGATTGTCCAGAAAAAGAAACACGGGTTCTTCAAAACGTACTTTAATATAGCAAATTTTATATTATACAAAATCAATCGCGTCGTTTTACTTTCCTTTTCAAATCTCTACTACTTTTTTACTTCTATTCATATTTTTTAACACCACTCTAAAAATCCTTCTTAGAGTCGATAGGTCTAGTCTAAACAAATCACGCCCGTATTAAATTACACTTATACAACTTGATGGTTGAAATCCAGTGGTGTCCTACACGTGCTCTTGCCTCAGGGAAGAGTGTAAAATGAATCGACACCTAGCCATCCTATTCACGCCGGACAGGCCGGATGAGATCGGATATCTCGTAGGATGAAGGTGCCGTTTCACACTCCCCAGTCGGTAGATCACATTTGTGGTCGATGACCGGGCCTACGTAGTCGGCGAACCGTAAACAAAAAAAAAATATAAGCGAATGCGATATAAAATGTCGAATATCCTACTTTAATATGGACTTTTAAAAATTGTCATGTTCTTCTCAACTTTAACAAAAGTCGAGGTACAGTTACATGCAGATAGAGCGAAACAAAAAAATTACTTTGGTAAAAAGTTATTCCATTCCCTTTTCGTGTTTTTGATCCGGGAACGACTCTTTAAAACCATCCACAATTAGACAACTCACAAGGAAGTTTCAAAGGGTTTTTATTGCATTTTTTTTTATCAAAGCCTACTTTAAAAAATTTCACACTTGTCTTGCAAATAAAATATTAAATGGATGCATTAAAAAATGGAAATAATATAAAAATCTCGATTTACAAAGTGCACCTTTTTTGCGTAAAATTGATGAGGAAATTGATATTTTTAATAAAAACATAAATACACTAAGGCGCAAATAAGTTACACTTGAACGGCAGGTGAATAAACCTGAAGACGACTGGAAATACTTACCAGTTGAAACGTTGTGACTCGAAACAAATAAAGACAATGTAAAACTCTACTGCCGTTCAAGAAACGTCATTGTCTCCAACCTTTAAACAGACACTAAGTTACACTTGTGTCTGTACACTCAGGGTGCCGCGGAGAGCGCCCTCTACAATCTACATTAAAGTTCTTAACAAATTTAATTTCCTCGCCTCAAAAACCCCCAATCAGAAAATGTTATATTCATTTATTGGTTAAGAAAAAAGTTACTTCGGAAAATTCTCCTTGGCTTGGCCAAATCGCAATATTTTTACCTAAGAAATCTGCAGTTTTGCCATTAATTATGATATACCCTGTATAATTTAAATTTATTTTAAAACTTACTTAATAATTTGTGAAAAAGTTTATCCTTAGAAATTTCATATTTTAATTTTTTTTTAGTTTTCGCCTGTAAAATGACAATTTTTATGAAAATTGTTTACTATTATATTTATTTAAAGAAAATCTGAAGGTAAACCGACTGCGTCGTCGTCGGCGCTAAATCTCGTTTACGGCCAATCAGTTGCAAATTCAATAAAAACGTCGGAAACGGCGTGGAGTGGTCTTGACACCGAAGACGTTCATAACGACGCGATGCTACGTTAAAACTTTATGGTAAAATCAACTGTTTTGGCAAGCAATAAATATATGTATTTACCGAGGTATTTAAAAAAAAATAGATTCACTCACGAAAATGTACGCATACTTTCTGGTCTTTAATTTAAAAAAAAAACTTACATCGTTTACAATTATTACCTATTACTTTTACTTTCCCTATTTTATTAAAAATATATTTCGCATATCAGCGTCTGAAAGTGAATATGAAATGGTTAGATCCCACCAAAAGTTTTAGAAAGGCCAAAGTAACCTCCCAAATTTAATGCCTGAGATATCAAAGAAAATGATTGTACGAGTTGATGTTTAAACGTTACAAATTCCTGTATAACCCTAACTTATCAATCCCAACAGAAATTAAACTATGTTAAATTTAGTTATTTAAATATAGGATTGTCCAAAAATGTTACATATCCTAATGATTGTTTAAATGTATTTTATCTTTTTGGTGGCCTGAACACTTGCGTTTGATATTATACTGGGGCCATGAAATCAATTCCCCCATCCGCAATGGAGATTATCCTAGACCTTCCTCCACTTCACTTGGTGATAAAAGGTGAGACAAGAATGGGACTCTATAGACTGCAGAGTTCGACGCCGCTTTTAGGCAGGCAATGAAATGGACACGAACTTTTAAGTGAGACTATAGATGGACCTGAGTTAGAAATGAGACCAAACCACAAATCCAAGGTTTTGCTATGACATACCATATGAGGTCGTAATTGATGGACGAAACATATGGAATTCCCATGGGATTTCCCATGTAAATTTCTAGGTAGTCAAAATTATTTTAAAGAACATAATCATATTATTTTTCAAGTTATAATGATCTGACCACTGTGGTTGGTCCGTTTCATATCCCAACAAGGATGATGGATATGAAATTATATCCGTTCAGTTAGTAATGAAGGAAACAGACAATATCCATGTGGGAATAGAAGAAAAATATGTTGTTTGGCTCGTGATAATGACTACTTACTTGGATGATTTACGATATTCTCTGACAGCTCGTGTCACAAAACGCATTGCATTGTCTAACATTTTTTTTTCGTATTTTTGTAAACAACAACGTATTTTAAACAAAACAATTTTAACATTGTAAACAATTTACTTAAACATAAAGTCTATTCTTTATAGTACTGCCAGTATAATAAAAAAAAAACAAATAACTTGTCCGTGGCAAAATCAACATTTTAACGTTTAATTTGTTTTCTTTGCTTAAGGCGAATTGAATGACATCAGTGACACTGAGATGCTATTTAAACATTCTGGTACTTGTGTATTCCTATTGTATATTTCTATTGTTTAATAAAGTAGTTTTGTTCGAATACCACACATTCATTTTGCTAGTCGTGAGATCATAACATTTTATATTTGATTTTATAAATATATAGTATTTATCAATGCTAATACAAAACTCTAATCAAATAGAATTACCCATTGACTTCTTATCTAAGTGGATCGCTAAACAATAATGACAAATTTACTGCTTGGTGCATATAAACAAAATTTCCCGGATTTGTGTATGCACATTGCAAATATGTGTATATAATAGAACAGTACCGGGTGTCCCACTAAGAATGGCTCTCGGCCGTATCTCGGAAACTACTGGGCATAGAAACTCAGGAAAAAAAATTATAACTAAAGTGGCCATGAGAAAATCCTGGAAATAATTTGTAAGTTTCGCATTTTGCCGCAAGAGGGCGTAATTGAAAAGTAAATTTTAAAAGTTTACATATCTCCGAAAATTCCACATTAAGGTATATCTTTGATAACACAATGGTCTCTTGCGTTTTTCTCCTCAGGCACACCGTTCTTAATTAAAATAAATTAGCCTCGAAATTAGCTCTACTATTTATTATTATCATTATTAACATTAATAATGAAAAATTTAGTTTTATAAAAATTGTTGGAAATGACCACCTTCACCTTTAATTTAATTATTTTAATTAAGAACGGTGTGTATAAGGAGAAAAACGCAAGAGACCATTTTTATGCAGAATTGACCAGGCTAATCAGAAATAATATCCACATGAAAAAATATCAGTGGCGTCCCACTTTTTTTCTAAAAAATATATAATCGCTTACTTTTAAAAATTATTCTATTAGCGATAACGCTGAAACGAACTAAGATATCGAGCTGCGGTTTTAATATTTGTTCTAGCAAATTTAATCTACTTTTAGATTATGGTATCATAATTATACCGTATGATTTATTTTTTCGGAGTAAAATCAAAAAATGTGTTATTATTACAAATTGCGCCCTCTAGCATTTTTTTTGAGAACTATTATGGACAACTAATTACGATTGGTGAAAGTGCATACATTTCTCTTCCAAACAGTCTTTAGTTTGCTAAAATCGGATAAGTCCTTTATAAGTTACAGCGATTTAACTGATTACACATTCAACCGCTTCCCCCCCTTTTATTAAAGTTGGTACGCCAATGAACATAAGACCAAAATGATGCATAATTGTCCAAGCTTTTCAATGGTGTTATCAAAGATGTGTGTGAAATGTGGAATTTTCGGAGATATGTAAACTTTTAAAATTTACTTTTCAATTACGCCCTCTTGCGGCAAAATGCGGAACTTAAAAATTATTTCTAGGATTTTCTCATGACCATTTTAGTTATAATTTTTTTTTCCTGAGTTTCTATGCCCAGTAGTTTCCGAGATACGGCCGAGAGCCATTCTTAGTGGGACACCCGGTACATTTCTGATACATTAATGTAACATAAAATGCAACTCGCAGAACAAGTCCAAGTCTTTTTACAACTGACATCGTGGTATCATTGTCAGTTGAACGCTCCATCCTTTACCTGTTAATTTATTTTGTTGCGGTACAGACTGCATTGTTGGGGGGGATAATAAATTTTCCACGCACAAAAATGTAAAAAAAAAAATCGTCAAAATGACAATAAAAAAAACGATGACTTCGAAAATTTAATGGACAACAAAAAATAACAAAATTAAATAGTTAAATCAATCTGCAATTCTTCCTGGCATTTTTTTCTCTGTCTAGCACGTTCGCAACGGCATATTGCGCCACAGAATAGTACCCGGAAGATGTTGAGTTATGTTTTTATTCACATTTATGATTATAATAAATAAAGATGGGGAGTTGTAAATCACGTTGTCGCTTAATCGTTAAAGAATGACGCACAAGTAAATAAATACTGTAGTTATTTTTAACATAACTTAACATAATGTAACACAACAAGTTATGACCAGATTGATCATTCTTAAATTGAACTTTGCTCTTAGTTCCACATTATAAAACGACCATCTCTGACAGTGTATGATTTAAATTGTACCTCGGTTTAAGTTGGCCCTTAATAGGCAAAAAATCAGTGCGACTCAGAATGGTTTTGCGGCATAAGGAGACAACACTTCGTTCCGACAAACAAATCCAATAAATTTGATTCACTTTTAACTTATCGAAGCAAAACGAAAAGTTTGTGGAAACATTTACGGGACGGCAGCAAAACTGCCAAATTTGCCCGATAGTTTTAATCTCCTACAAAGTTGTTAATCTTGGCCTAAGTCCCCCCGAGAACCAGTCCTTAATTTGAAAGTTTACGTTTGCGGTTAAGTAAAAGATTAATGTAAATGTCAAAGAGAAGATTAAGAGAACACGGGCCAAATTCTCCAAATTAGCTAACTTTTCCTGTCCAATATTAGGTAGATAGAGATAAGTCAATTATTATGAGGAATATTATATGACATTCCTAGTCAATTTGAACTTAACTAACTGGAAATTAATCCGTTAAATCTTATACGATATTTTTATCGTGAAAAAATATTTTATTACTTTAGAACTTGCGTGCGTTCTGATTTTGTTGTTTTAAAGTGTTGTTGACTTTTCTATCTAAAGCAGAGCACCCTACACCAGTGGCGGCTCATGGATATTGAGTATGAGAGAGCGCCAATCTAAGGACGCAAGATTGAGTGCCCGCGAATATTTTTAGGAAATTTCCAAAATACATGACAATTTTTTTTTTTTTTTTTTTATGATAAAACACCTGCACTGTAGGAAAAATCCTTTAAGGCGCTCTGGGAGCGGTGCGAGTGCGAAAAAAGCGATTAACGTTGGTCTTGAAACGTTGAAGATTGTATTCATTGGGAAACACGACCTCAGGAAGATCATTCCACAAAGATGACGTTCTCCAGATGAAAGAATTCTTGAACAATGAAGTTCGAGGAGTATTAAGCTGAACAACATATGGATGAGCGGCAGTGGTTCGCCGTGTATTTCTGTTTTGCATTGCTCTAGGTGGAATCAAGTGGGCAATGTCAGTCGAACACCTGCCATGGAAATATCTGTAAAAGAGAGCCAAATCACCAACCTGTCTTCGATGCTCCAGGCTATCAAGGGTCTTGGTCAGCTCGGGGTCGCCGTCAGACGAACGGCTCTTCTTTGAATGAAATGCACAATTTCATATTGTTACGCCCAGATTTTAGGGTACGACGAGGTCGTAATAGTTATTTACGGTATAAGTGTTGTAAAGATTCACAACACGAGATGTTAAAGTTGTCAAATGAGGCGTCAGCCGAGTTTAATAAAACATCGAGTGTAGTAATATGAATTTCCAACAAGAATATTTTACAATATTTTATCTACTTTCATCTATGAATAAAAATATTTGGCAAAAGGCATTTTTAAAAATAAAAATGCACCAGTAAAAATGCACCTGCTATTAAGTTTACTAATCAAGTTTTTTATGTTACCTTTCGCATAGTTACTGTTTCGCATGGTTACTGTCGAAACTTTGTCAAACAAATTCAAAAAAATAAAAAGCGTTTTTCAAAATGAGCGATTCTGATGGAAGTTTACCCTCTGATATGGAAGCAGCGGCAAACGAAGCGATCTCCAGTTTAGTTCCGACAAAATCCAAGGCGCCGTATGAGTTGGAGTATCAGAAGTTTGAAGATTGGTGCAAAGCTAACAAAATAAAGGAGGTATCTGAGCAAATCCTTTTGGGTTATTCTTCCGTAAAGCAACGCTCCCAGAAACCATCTACGCTATGGACTCACTACTTAATGTTGAGAACTATGATTTCAGTCAAGAAAATAAATCATTCTTCTAAAAAGTGTGGTTTTATTTAACAGCAAAATTTTAATAAAACCGTTTTTTTTCATTACAGCACTAGTGCTGTAAAGGCATCTATTACAGCACTAGTGCTGTAATAGATGCCTTTACAGAACTGTAAAATTCATATTACTAAATAAAAGTAGATAAAGGTAGCTACGTGACCTTAGTAATTATCAGAAAAACAAAGTGATTTCGAAAACAAATTTATTACAAAGCCAAAATAATATTTATCTGAACGGTTTGCAAAGAAAATCAAAAATCAATAAACTACGTAGATTTAAACCTTTAACAATAATTTTAAAATAAAATTGTACTTACATTAATGAGCTCATCTCTCTTCTTTGGGGACCAACAAGTTGTTTCACAGTTTAGACGTGAATTTGTCACCACTCACGGTATCGAGCACTAGTGCCTTAAGATATATTTTCTAGCAATAATGTGCGTTCCATCAAGTCAGCAATTTTTCCCACTTTTAGGGAAACGACGAACTTAGGTCGTACACCTGAATTCTGCTGATTCGATGACTCGACAATAATTAATAGATCGGGAAGCGCGTATACTATTTCATAATCGCAACTTTATTAATTTGTTTAATAAACTTGATACACGAAGTTAGAAAACATTAGCTAGGAAAATTGGCCACGATATGATTCACGTTTCTTTATTTTTTTAAGAGAATCCGTCCAAACAATATTTCTAAATTATTCTCTAAAGTTACCAGCTTATGCGAAATTATATCTTAAAACCTTGGGTTTTCTTGACCGGAATCCTGGTTAATATTTGTAATGGATTTTTGAAGACGTTTTAAATTTTGACTCACAGATACACATATTGAGGGGTGTGAGAAAGTTATTTTCATTAAAAAATTTTTTTAAATAATAATAAAAATACAATGAAATTAAACAATAATTTTAATAGTTTTCTTTGACTTATTTTTTTCGTACGTAAATATTTTTCTCACATCTACATAGAGGCCTTTCCATGGGTAAAAACAGAAATTCAAGATCCTGCTCAGTTTTTTTTGTAATTTAGGTACAAAATCAGCTAACTTATATGGCAAATTTTAATGCGATCATGAGCACATACCGTGTGTTCAAAATGAAGTTGGCACTATTGTTAACTTTTTTATTATCTTAAGATATGACTTCGGTTGAGTTAGTAAAGAGTTGTAGTTTCATGTGGTGATGTCAAAAAAACAATCTATGTTAATAGTTACATACATATAATAAACAAGGCTAATTTTTTTTGTATTTTGTTACAGGTATGGAATTATGAATTAACTTGTAATGGGATCTGAGTTTGAATATTGTAAGTAAAACCCTTTTCGTAAAGTTTGTGTCTAAATTTTTTTATTTTATGCAATTTTATTGGTCTGTACATCTACACAGCGTATTTTTGCTCCGATTCCTGTACCTATTAATTATAAAAATATTAATTTAGGTGCCGACAGTCTTTAAGCAAAACTATTTGAATTTGATATGAAATGAGAGTTTATAAAACGAGAAATGCAAAATTGTTAAGTTTAACTAAATTTTTTTTTTGCGAAGGGTAAATTCATTTTGGATTGCAAAACTGGCAAACATTTTCCATAATAAATAAACAAACTATACATTTTGCGGCGAAATGCATGGTTCGATTTACATCTGGTTTGTAGGTTTACATCGGGACTCGGGACGTAACGCCTGTGTTTTTGTTCAAGATAGTAATGTATGTTATTTTAAGTAAATAGTAATCAGGGCCTGGATTCCAGGGAGGGGTTGAGCGACCCACTCTGATCCTCCCTATCGGCGGCTCTGATTGCGTAGTTTGTAGATAATCTAAAAGTAAATAATGCATGTAAATAAGGATTATAGTAGATAATTTTAAAGTACTTTACCTTGGATATAATAAATACCTAATCGTATAACTTTTCTATGAATCAGTACCTAGTTTATGTTGCATAAATAAGAATAAATAACCAAATCAAACAACGATGTACCTACCTAATGACAAAATTAAATTAGTTTTTAAAAATATTATATATTATAATAATAAGAACGCTTGCCGTTCTGCCCTTCTTTCGAATTAGGCTTTTTTCCTCTTCATTCGCTGCCAGGGCCATTCCCGAGGGGACCTACAGTTTAACGTGGGTTCCGAACCACGATCCTCGGTCACGCGACACCTCCCAAGAGCTGTCAACCCTCGGTTTATTGCCATTGCATGACCTACCGATTGGGGAGTGTGTACCTTATTCCGCACCCCACGAGATGTCCGATCTCATCCGGCCTGGTTACCGGCGTGAATGGGGTGGGTTGGGAGATGATACCTTTTACACTCTTCCCTGCATTTTTAAATCCACTAAATTTCGGATATACTTTTTTTTATTGTACGTATGCCCACTCCGGGAATCGAACCCGGGTCGCCGCGGTGGAATGCCAGTAGCTCTACCTCTGAGCCACAACCGCGGTTAATAAGAAGGCTTAATAAATTGAAATGAATATTTTAATTTTTTCGTGTTTTTTCTTCAGCATTTTAAGATTAAAAAAGGGTTTTCTGACAATTTTTTGTGTTTAACTTAATAAGAAGTTGGACTTCTATAAAGAAATAAATCGATTGGATCGGGCGACCTGTAACAACTTATTCCTGGGCTGACCTTCTTGTATGGGGCCCATATTGCTCGATTTTTTTTTTCATATAAATGAACATACAATTGGATATGTATTTATTTTTACGTCATGGATAATCTATAATCTGATAATCAGATTACACCTCAACAATGGACGTAAAACGCTTTTGGATAATAGTAGGATTCATTTTTTTGATACAAACTATTACAGTGAGTAACTAGATATGTCTCATCTCATCTTACATAATCTCCTTACCTTGACTTCGAAAATTCAAGGAAATGGTTTTAAACTTTAACCTTCATCTCGATTAGGCCAACAAAAACTATTTTTTCTACTAGCGTGCGGAAAAACGCATTTTCCGCACATGTTTTAGCAAAGATTTTTCCGCACTGTTATATTTTGAAATTAAATTTAATTAAATTAAATGCTGTACGATTTGAAGTCACTGTTCATCATATTACATTTGAAATATCTTAGTTGCTATGTTGTATATAACCAGTTGTTGATTTGTATGTCACTGTCAGCAGAATATTATAAATTTAAACTAGTTTATCAGTTTTTCTACTGGAGTTTTGCTGAATTCTTCGGCACGCAAAATGATTTCCGATGAAGAGATGAACGAAAATTTTATAGAAGAAGTACCGGAGGAGATTCTTTTGGCGGCTGAAAATCTCAAAGAAGATTTATTGCCAGAAAAATCAAGAAAACGGTATGAAAAAGAATACACCCTTTTTTGCAAATGGAGTATGGAGAACAACTGGCTTCTGCTATTAATTTAAGTAGTGCTAGTAATTGTACGTTTACAATTAATTACAAAATAAATAAGTAAATTATATTGTAAAATTTTGTTCATTGTAATAAAAATTTAAAAAAAAACTCCGTTTTTTAAATTATTTTCAATTTGTTTCCTCACGCTAGTAGAAAAACTATTGTTCCTAACACGTGCAGGAACCTATTTTTCCGCACTTAAATGCTTGACACCACTCCGCTACGCGTCGTGCTGTCAACGGCATTTGCGTGCGGAAAAATCGATTTTTTGCACTTGTTAGGAAAATAGCTATTTTGTGTGTGTTTTCTTACAAGGTTATAACCTTCGCAGAAGGAACGATAGGACCACGGCAGTGGCTCAGAGGTGAGTTACTGGCATTCGACCATGGTGGTCCCAGTTCGATCCTCGGAGTGGGCATACATGCAATAAAAAAAAGTATGTCCGAAATTTAGCAGATTTAAGAATGCAGGGAAGTGTGTAAAATGTATTATCTTCCAACGCACCCCATTCACGCCGGTAACTAGGCCGGTTGGGGACGGACACCTCGAGGGGTGCGGAAGAAGGTACACACTTCCCAATCGTTAGGTCATGCAATGGCAATAAACCAAGGCCGTATTTAAGGGGGGGGGGGGGGGGTTTGGGGGTTAGAACCCCCCCCGAAATTATTTATTTAATAATGAAGTTCAGAAAATTTAATTAAAATCGTAAAAAAATCAGAAAGATGAAAGAAACAAAAATAATTTTTAAAATTAAAAAAATCTTAAACTTTAAAGTGTTTCAATAAAAGTAAAAAAATAAATATTTCTTAAAAATCTCAAATTAAGTAATTCGCAACAAAATTTAAACCCGAAAAAAATTCGGTATTGTAAGAGAAATCATAAATTCGGAATTAAATCTGGCGTCCGAAGATTGACAACAGTGGCAACACTGGCAACATTTGCCGCGAGCCGCGACGCGTTTTAACTTGCTGATCAGTGATCAGACGAGCTCTAGACGTTGTGTGTCTGTATCACATAATAAACAAAAACTTTGTTATGTGGGTCTGTATGGTAGGGCTGTCTATGTTATTATTTGCATTTGCGCTGCCATTAGATCATTCTGGATTTTGTAAGGATTGGTTATAGTATTATAGCCAACAATGCCAACAAATGTAATATTCTTGTGGTGATTTACTGATTTAGAAACTAATGCAAAGTAAAAGTACCTACAAATTCTCGTTGTGATATTATTAATTATTATGTGATGTGCTGTGCATATGCATATATACTATTTTATTGTTAAAGTGTATGTAAAACTCTAAATATGAAATGAAGGAGTAGCTAAAAAGGTATGTATAGTATAAGTAAAGTAGTCCTAGTTTAAAATAAATATAGAGTGCGTGTAAGCGTGTATAAAGTCTGGTAGTCTGGAAACGGTCCAATAACTTTATAATTCATTGACCGATCAGAACCAAATTTGGAATTTGGTATAGTTGTCTAAGAAGTCATTACGCACCGAATGACGATATTGGCGTCAGGGCCGTAGCCAGGGGGGGGGGGTTAGGGGGGTTGTAACCCTCCCCCGAAATGTTAACAAATCTAAAATAATTTACTACTTGCTCGCTTAATACCTAGAAGTTCTTAATTTGTTTACTGAGAAAGCGCGACGCTTAAATTTAGTATCTTAAAATCCAATACATTTCTTGTAATTAATTACAGTTTACAGTTGTCACGCTTTAACTTTTCCCGTGCATGTTAATAAGTTATACATAAATCATAAATTATATGTCATACCAAAATACCAATACTTTTTTTGTTTTGTTTGTTTAATATGTGGAGGCGATGAAAATTGGACAAAGGTCGGTAAATAGAAAAAACTTTTACAAGAAATTAAAGTGGCAGACATAAAAATACTTGTTTTTAGTTCTCTATCTATGGGTATTTTACCCAAAAAAGGGCGTGGCACCCAAAAAACGCCAGAATAACCCCCCCTGAAAAATATTTCTGGCTACGGCCCTGCAATAAACCGATGGTGGATACCCATGTTAAGCTATAGGTCCAAGATCAAGCTGGCTGAATGTTCGAAAGGACAAGTGGCCATTAGTAACCCAGAACAATCAACAACACACAAGGAACGATAGAAAAAATAAATAAATCACTCAGATAAATTCTATTTTCAAACGGTACAAATGTGCCCCTATTAATTTTGTTTAAAACAAAGACTGCTTTGTAAAAGCAACTATGTCAGTAGTGCTATACTGTCTGCGACTCATTCCAACATTCAGCAGAGCGATAATACATTTAATTTTAACCTATCATTTAGTAAAAATCACATTAAAGCAGGGCCAGACTGGCTCGGAGAATGGCCCAGACCTTATACAGGATCGCTTTTATATACGGAGACAATCGATTGAAGTAAAGAAGCTAGCGATAAATGTTAAACAAAAAGGTTTTAGGGTTCTTAAAAATCTACTATACTGCAAAATAATTAAATATACAAGGTCAGTTAAGAAGTCATTAAAGAATAAAGTTACTGTCGTACAAAAATAAATCTATTAAGGAAGGTCAGGCGACCTAGATGAATAATTTAATTTTTATAGTTCGTCGTTTGGATCTGAAGCTACGCGGTATCCGTAAGGGGAAAGCCAAGCCACAGATCACATGCGCAATCCATGGGCATGCTACTATTAGGGTTTTAAATTCAATTTAAAAATACTAATTTTTTTTTGTGAATACCTATATAGTAAGTAGGTACTAGAAATTAAAAAAAATAAGCAGAATTGGGAGAAAACAGCAATAAAACTTTTTGTTTATTTTTGAAAAAACTCCCAAATTTTTAACATTGCAAAGTATACGTATAAAACAACCACATAAAAAATCGATATAGACTTTGCTGTCTAGTCATTGCCAATATCGTCTTCTTCACTATCAGGCTCACTATCTTCAGAGTCGGAGTCACTGTCATCTTTGTCTAGTGTAATTATGATAGGTTTTATTTTTTCCATCATATAATCTGTCTCCCAAAATTTATTTTCGATGCTAATCACATACTGGCAAAATTTTTCCCAGTCGGATGATGTTACCGACCTAATGGCTTCATCCAGAACTTCTTTTACCTTAGTTAAACTAAAATCCCCTGATGTATTTTGGCTTCGGATGTATCTTTTTACTTGAGCCCATGCTAACTCAATTGGGTTTAATTCACACATGTAGGGGGGAGTTCTAAGGGGAATATGACCAGCCTCTTTTATAATTTTGTCAATAACATAACTTTTTTTATCACCTCGAGGCTTGTGCAACTGCACAAGTTCAAAAAGGTCAAATTTTCTAGCAGCTGAATCATGCGGGAAACTTGCTCACTATTTCCTCTATTAATTATACACGTAGTCTCTGACCTACACCGCTGGTCAGCTATCAGAATAAATCTTCGGAAGCGTGTCCAAATTATCACTTGTTTCCACCCTGTTCCGCTTTGAATTATACGTTTTGTCTCTGTTTAATGTTGTCAAACAAACAGAGATAAGGGTGATCCTATTAATCGGGGGGCGTGTTTATAGAAAATGCAAATTCCCATGTTGTCAGATTTGCTAGTAAATAGATTATTTAATTATTATTTTATTTTTCTGTCCATCAATCAAAATAATAAAGTTAAGGTCTAAAGCATATTAAATAAAAATAAAAATACCGATCACTTTTTAAGTTTGAATAATAAAATGTTCTAACCTTTTAACCACTACTGGGTTAAATTCTGTATTCATAGGAGGCATAAATAATAATTGCCATAGAACTTATTAGATTTGGAAAATTAATTTGGCAACATCAATAATAGCTTGTCTGCATTCCTGAAATAGTTTTGGTAGCTACAAAACGAATCGACGTACTGTAAATATTCGAATTTTTATTTCGAAATTTGTATTTAGTCTATGTTAATTTACAAACAACCATGTTTTATAAAATTTTTGTTAAAAATACGAAATAATTGTACTTTTCTCTTAAAGCATTTTTATGTGACTTCACTCTCAACAAGCAGAACTTTTTATAAAGAATAACTCTTGGCCATAACATAAATAATAAAGATTTTTCCCTCTTGGGAACTACATCCGCAGACACGCCCGTTTCCCTTCATTCGTCGACTTCTTCTAGCCCTACTGATGAGCCATGATATGGCGAACCGCGTCTAGGGATGAAGTTTGATGACGAAAGGGTAACACGACTCTTTTTTTTTAATGAGAAATACTATCGAATTAATGCCATTTTTAAAATAATTTAATTTTCAATGCTTAACCAGCACTTGGTAGAAACAACACACACAATATTTTGCAAGAAAAAAAGACACAAATCACATCAAATAGCAGGTCTCTTTGAGTAAAAATGGACGAATTCTTCGAATTACACACATTATTTATAATCGTAATAACTGACACAGCCACGGTGCGTCGCTGTGACTGCAAAATCATAGTTTAGCTCTCCATAGTTTAGGCAATCAGTTCTCCCTGGGTGGGTCCGACTCTGTGCTACTAAATAATAATAATAATAATAATGCAAGCGTTACAAGTAATATCGAAAGTACAGCTATAAATTACAAAAACGTGTTGATGCAACAAGATGGGTAATTTATTTAATTTTTCATAGAATTATTTGCATTTTCGATGACAGCATCGAATCAGATTAGAATGTACAATTGTAAGGTACACATAGTACAAGAAATGAATAAAAAAACGATATTATTGTAATTTTATGATGATGTAAGGAAAAGTAAAAGTTGACAGAAACACAAGGCATAAATAAAACACACAAATACAGGGTGGCCCATTTGTCTGACAAAGTAATATGCCGTCTCTACTATTAAAGATATCAAAAAAAAGTTTCCATAAAAGTTGTGAGGTATAAAAAAATTTATGTTATAAAATTATTTTTAAACATACAGGATGGCCCAGAAAAGTAGGACAATAAAAAGATACATTTTTTTTAATGGAACACCCTATATATTTTAGCATTTTCTGTTTCCTTACAAAACTATCCATATGACGCCATATTCAGTTTTTTAATTTTTTGCAACGTTGCCAAACAAAATGCAAAATTCTTAAAATTTTGGAAAAAACATGATAGTAAAAAATTACCTGTATTTCTTAATAAGAGTATCGAAAATAGAAAATTTCTTGTAAGCTCTTAAGTTTAGGGATAGAAAAACTGTCTTAAATCTTTAAGTACCGAAAATTTTGTACAGGGTGTTTTCTGTTGACATCCAAATATACAAAATTTTAAAATATAATAACTCTGTTTTTTCAAATGAAACACCCTATATTTATTAGGCGCGTCTGATAGATATTGTAAGTATCTTTTATTATTGTTAAGTCATACCTATGCCTAAAATTACTAGTTTTGGCAATATTTCGATTTTTATTTAAATTTCCGTAAAAAAAACTATTGTTTTTATTTTTCTAGTAAGCCATGACCAGTAAAGTCAAAACAAATGTAATTAAATATAATGTCATATTAAAATAAATTGATAACCATAGTTAGTTACGTATTTATTTAATTAAATAAAATTTATTTTTTATTACGCAACTTGATATTAAAAATAAGTTCACAAACATTATAAATATAAATATAATAATTATAAATATGACATTATATTCTATTACATTTGTTTTGACTTTGCTGGTCATGGCTTACTAGAAAAATAAAAACTATAGTTTTTTTCACCAAAATATAAATAAAAATCGAAATATTGCCAAAACTAGTAAATTTAGGTATTGGTATGACTTAACAAAAATAAAAAATACTTACAATATCTATCAGACGAGCCTAATAAATATAGGGTGTTTCATTTGAAAAAACAGAGTTATTGTATTTTAAAATTTTGTATATTTGGATGTCAACAGAAAACACCCTGTACAAAATTGTCGGTACTTAAAGATTTAAGACAGTTTTTCTATCCCTAAACTTAAAAGCTTACAAGAAATTTTCGATTTTCGATACTCTTATTGAGAAATACAGGTAATTTTTTACAATCATGTTTTTTCCAAAATTTTAAGAATTTTGCATTTTGTTTGGCAACGTTGCAAAAAATTAAAAAACTTAATATGGCATCATATGGATAATTTTGTAAGAAAACAAAAAAAGCTAAAATATATAGGGTGTTTCATTTAAAAAAATTTATCTTTTTATTGTCCTACTTTTTTGGACCATCCTGTATGTTTAAAAATAATTTTAGAACATAAATTTTTTTATACCTCACAACTTTTATAAAAACTTTTTTTTGATATCTTTAATAGTAGAGATGGTATATTACTTTGTCAGACACATGGGCCACCCTGTATGTAACTTCTAAATGTACAATGCACCCAACAAATATTTTGAATTTTTAAATCTGGATAGGAAATTAAGGCGTATTGGAAATTTCTAGATTACATATATACATACAGGGTCCTGCAATAGTCCGTCAGGCTTCTATAGCTCCTATGCGAATTAAGTTACTGTAACATCGGGTGTATTCCCACCCAGTATTTTATTGCATATTTAGGTTATAACTGCCCAAAATTTTATTTATTTTGCTTTGGTAGTTTAAGAACAATAAATAAAAAACTAAAAAAATAAAGTTTTACGGTTCTGAAAATTAAAAAAAAAAAAATACAAATTAAATTTTTGAACCATGGCATTAGGTAAGATTTATGACAAGGGGTCTAGAGATATTATAAATTTGATAGTGTGTATATATTTTCTGCAGAGTGTTCAGAAAAAAGTTTCAATAAACACACATTTTAAATACTTACTTTTTTTTCAAGTTTTTCAAATCGAACACTCTACAGGGTGTTACAAATTCGACATACCAGCATTGGAATCTCGGAAACCATAGGAGTTAGAGAAACAAATAAATGGGGGCAAAGTTGTGCAATTCGGTACTGATTATAATGCCGCTTTTAAAGTTTTACAATTCCGAATACTTCCGATTTTATTCGAAAAAACCATAAATTTTGCAAAATGGTTTTTATTTTTTCCTGAGCTCATTTGACTAGCTATTTAAAAATAAATGACACTTTATCATTGCCACTTTTTCTCCCCTACAAAATGACGTTACTAAATTAAAGATCCGCCGTTTCGTCTCCGAGCAGCCATCACCAACTTTACTTTTTTAAGTACGGACCTGGATTCTTTTTAAACGATTTTTAAACCCTCCTACCCTCAAAATGTAATGACGATATTACTTTCTCATAATGATGAATTATCCTTGCTTATTTTTTTAAATACATATTTTTTACACTTCTTGTCAGTCCGATCTTGGCAACCAATCACAATATTAATTAGAAACTTTATTTTATTTAAAATATTCATACATAAGTAATATAATTTATTTTATAAGCATTTTTTAATAATTCTAAATTTACTAATTATAAATCCTAATTTTCTAAATGTTCAATACAACGATCGATTTTTTCTCCAATTTTGGCGACAGCCCTTTCAACCGATATTCTCCTTATCCTACCAAATGCAACCTGTATGCATTCTTCCATGGTATCTACGTCATTTTTGAGTATTACATGCATTACTTAAATATCTAACATGAACTTTAGACAAACTTTTTCATGAAACTTATTTGTAAATGTTTTAAATCAAATAAAGTTTTTAATTAATATTGTGATTCATTGCCAGGGCCGGACTGACAAGAAGTATAAAAAATATGAATTTAAAAAAATAAGCAAGGACAATTCATAATTATGAGAAAGTAATATCGCCATTACATTTTGAGGGTACGAGGGTTTAAAAATCGGTTAATAAAAAATCCAGGTCCGTATTTAAAAAAGTAAAGTTGGTGATGGCCGCTCGGAGACGAAACGGCGGATGTTCAGTTTACTAACGTCATTTTGTAGAGGAGAAAAAGTGGCAATGACAAAGTGTCATTTATTTTTAAATAGCTAGTCAAATGAGCTCAGGAAAAATTAAAAACGATTTTGCAAAATTTCGTTTTTTTTTTCGAATAAAATCGGAAGTATTCGGAATTGGAAAACTTTTAAAGCGGCATTATAATCAGTACCGAATTGCACAACTTTGCTCCCATTTAACCGTTTCTCTAATTCCTATGGTTTCCGAGATTCCAATGCTGGTATGTCGAATTTGTAACACCCCGTATATATTATTTGGCTATTAAATGTAGAATTTATAAACAAATTTTTTTTTGTAATACAAGCATATAAGTTATTTCCTTCCGTTTTCGAAATAATTGCAAATTTCATAATGATGATGTTTATAGAAGACTAGACTGGACTACAGTAGATGTTCAAAATGCATTTCATTTTATTCGGTGCACAAATCAACATGTTTTTGAAAAGAGCTGTTTACATCCCTAATATTTCAGGTGAAATACCAGCAAAACTGTGTAAAATTCGTAAAGGTTATGCCTTAAAACCGTAGTAGGCTTTGAAATAAAGAAGGGATTCATTTATTTATTATTTGACAAGGTATTTAATTAATTTGAAAAAGTTGGTATTTAGGGCGACCTTAAAAAGTACAAAATCATATCAATAACTCATCTTATTAAAACTCAAAAGCAAGATATTGATGTTTGCTAAATTAAATATGGTTTTTCCTGCAACTGGCTTTCATCTCTCTATTCTTTGCTTTGTACGGGATGATTTGGAAAAGCTAGGACTCCTTGTCGCCCTCCCCCCCCCTCCCTCCGGTCTGTTTCCCTTCGTATTAATTCTTTAAAACAGCTAATTTACACATCGTGTTTTGGTATATATTTTTATCTCGCATCATTTTATATGGATTTTCCCCTTGGAAATCTTTTATGGACTTTATCATAAATAAATATGTTTTTCGAGGATTTACGACGCGTGTAAACCTAAATTTAAACATCATTTCAGTTTTTATTAAACACGCGGAACTCCATTCTGCCAAAAACATTATTAAGGTCGATAGTGTAGTAACATTAGATATTCGAATACCATTATTTATGTCCAAACATCTGCTTTGTGTGTGGCTGCTTTTACATCAAGACATATCATGAGGCAATTTTAAGATAATCTGTTTTACTGCGTTGAAAATACAAATTGTTTTGTAACGCGTGTATGATCTTCAGTGACAGCCCATGTGTCCCTCTTTTATGCAGTGGCGTGTTTATGTCCGAGGACAGACATGTATTAAAACATTTTATATAAAAACTATTTGGCTTTGCAAGGAAGGTTTGGAAGTTATGTCATGGGGCTAAATCTTGCAAATGTATTCCATGCACGATGATGCTTTATCTCTTTTCAGTGTAGTTGCTCGTGAATATTTGAATACAGTATATCAAAGCCGTTGGATAGGTCGAGGAGGAATATAACCCTGCCTCCCCCCACCCTCTCCTCTCCAAACTTAAATTCATTGAATTATTTCCTTTGGGATTACCTCAAACCCCAATAGAAACTGTGGAAGAATTAAGGAATCGCATCCTGTGAAAAGTATAGACACACACCCGAAATATTTGAACTCGTTCTCCAATCAATGCATAGTAGAATAGGTACCTGTATTACAGTTGTGGGTGTACATTTTTAACAACTATTGTAACTTAAGTGAAGTATTATTCAATAGGATTGTCAAATTTTGCCATTATTTCAAAAATTATTTAGAAAAAACAAGAAGAAAAATAAAACGTAAAATAAAAAGTGATCTAAAGAGTAAAAATACAGGTACTGTAGTACGGACGCACCCTTAGACATAGGTGACAGATCTGTGGCGCGCAATCGTCATAGAGAATGTACATATATACTAACATACATATCGTTTAAAGTACATTATAATTAATATAAAATAGTAAACTGTTAGACTGTAAACGAAAATATGGTAAAATTACAATAAATAGGTTTGGTTATTTTTGACCACCAAATATCACAGGGAATTTACATTCTAATTGTAGTTTTACATTTGTATAAATAATATAAAATAGTAAACTGTTAGACTGTAAATGAAAATATGGTAAAATTACAATAAATAGGTTTGGTTATTTTTGACCACCAAATATCACAGGGAATTTACATTCTAATTGTAGTTTTACATTTGTATAAATAATATAAAATAGTAAACTGTTAGACTGTAAACAAAAATATGGTAAAATTACAATAAATATGTTTGATTATTTTTTTTGCCACCAAATATCAGAGTGAATTTACATTCTAATTGTAGTTTCACATTTGTTACGTAAATACGTTTTAATCTACCATTTGTAAATTCCTCTTAAATATCGCTGTAAAATTAGTGTAAAATATAAATAAAAATGCCACAATTTTAGTAAAAATAATGTACATTACATTTGTTTACAGTAAGATAATTTAAATTTATTAATAAAACAATATTTATCGTTGTAACTTTATTTCTAATTTCTCCATAAATATAACATGATTTTTACAGTAGATTGTTGAAAAAATTCGTAATGTGTCGTAATTTTAAAGAATAACCGGCAGTGACGTACGGCTAGAAGTCGACTAGTGAAGGGAAACAGTCTACTGTATAACAGTTTCAAATATTTTTTTGCTAAAACTATAAAAAAAAACGTCACCGAATAAACGTATATCTCACGACTCGGAGGTGGCGTCTTCTTAATAGTTCCTAGGAAAATATGATATTTATAAAAATAATTATTTTTAAATAGACTTATTAGGTTCATTTAAATTTGATCAAAGAATAAAAATACTTTCCTGAAAATAATATCAAATAAATAAAGCAGAACTACTACAAAATACGGCACAAATATCACGCACACAGCCAACTGGTCAAAAGCCGATCAACAAAAAATGATTCCATTAGCATGTATGCGGGTCACCGGTTCTATGTGAATATGCATCAATTAATGTTGTGAAATTAAACACTCGTCTATTTTCGCTATGATTTTAAAAATTAGGTGTCGTTTTTGTCTAACTTTACCAGTATGTCGTGTGAATAATTAGTGATTTTACTATTTGCGAAGTATTTTCACACGGAAATTATATTTTACGCAAAAAATCCTCAGACACGTTAATGTAATAATTTAGGATTTTTATCAAGATAAATGTAGTAAATTTCCCACACCATTTTACAGTGTAACTGGTGTTTCATTAAAATACGGTTAGCCAAGGAGCTCACATAATACGCCCCCTACAAGTGGGACCATACTAACGTCAAATTTGAATTTTGCATATCAAAAAACCTCTGGATACCAATTTTAGTTCAAATATCGCCATTATTTCAAAAATTATCGAGAAAGAAATAAAACTGTAACACACCCTTTATCTCCGAAATAAAGCATTTCCAGACATGGTTTATAGGACTTTTTTTAAATATCTTGAAGCAGGAAAAATCATCCTGAATTTTTTCGGAATATTAATGACACACCCTGTATACTCGTAGAAAAAGTATTTTTAGTTGTTAATATTGCTTTAGGAATATTTCCAGTGCGATGTTAGCTAACTCTCAAAATTCCATTACAAACCCACAAAACGTATAATGTGATATCTTTTCAATTTTCAGTAATGAAAAACTAAACTTTCCGATAAAAGAGAGATAAAAAGTTACGATTTTAACGGGTTTCAAAAAACTCTGAGGCAAAAAAAACTTTTTTGTTTCCTGTTTTCATGCTATTGTATCCAGTTACCCCAAACGCAATCACATTGAAATACTAAATAAATTCCATTATACAAAAAAACATGTTTTAATTTCATTTTATATATTACGAAGATTGGCAACTTTCAATCTTAAAGCTACAAAAACAATCGTTACGTCACTTTAATACTGAGTTACGGTTCATTTTGTGAAACCAGAAACCTGGTTTATGAACATCTTTGCTTTTCAATGAATTAGGTTGGGTTCGTGCCAGTTATTCGACTAAATTTTAGATTTTTCCATTTGATCCACCACATGCTAGTACAGACTCGATAAAAATAAAATCCTTTATTCTTAACACATTGCTTTATCGCCAGACAAATTTTTTCTTTAAAAATAGGTTGCTAGAAATCAATTAAATTATACAACAAGTAAGTTTCAATTGACCCAGAATACGTATTCAGAAATTTTAAAAAAAATATATTTTTTTTATTATAAAGTGCTTTTTTATGAAAGCAGTATTTTGAAACAATTATTTTTCCGGCTCCTGGCAGATTTATTTTAACTAGCTCAACTTTTTTTTCAAAATAGGTAGGTCACTTTTTTTATAACTTTTTGATTAACTTTACCAAAAGGCACCTACAAAATTTTGTATCTTTTGTTCACGCTATGTCTATGACGGGATTTTATAGAATTGACGTTTCATATTTAAATAGGTGACTTCTTGAGTATCCTATTTTTCATTTTTTTAGATGACCGTCTAAAAAGTTGGATAATTACCTCTTATCCCAAAACCGAATTTGGCAGACGCCCATGGTGAAAACCATTTATAAAAATCGATCCGTCGCTGCAGGCACTTCTCCGGATTTGAATGAGAACAAGCGATGCGAAACCTAAAGTATTGCCACTTAATAATGACGTCGTTAGTTTGTTTAGCTTTACACTATTTAAATGTTTGAGGACTTTGTGGTTTAAAAAATAATGTCGAGCTGCTTAATAATATAATGGTTCAGTTATGTTTTATTGAATGATAGAAGAGTTTTGGACTTGCATTGTCTTTATTTGTTTTAAATGACAACGTTTTAACTAGTAAGGATCTCAGTCACTGACCTCTATTAATTGACATTTTAAATAAAAACACACATGTCACTCTTACCTTGTCACTGCGGCACCAAAAAAACACATTGTGAATTTTCTCGCTCATCAAGTATACCAAAGCGGTATTTACAATTTTTTTCCTGCATCATACTTTTAGGAATTTAAATAATGTGTCAATTCTTTAACACCCTGTATATTGAATGATAGATATAGAATAGTTTTGGATTTGTATTGTCTTTATTTGTCTTAAATCACAACCTTTCAACTCGTATCTCCATTAGTCTTCAGGTGAATACTAAATAAGTACAGTAACTACATATATATTCATACTAACTAGGTGCACGAAAGCATAACTGAAATGGGCGCAGTCATACGTTCAGTTCGTCCATGGTATTATTAAAAAAATTTACTTCACAAAGGTTTCCAGATATTTCTTATATTCAATGAGGGCTTACTAAAAGAACTTGGGTTCTGGTGTATAGTAGCAACTTCTTTAAACTTTCTCTCCCTCCAGTGTGATATGCAGTATTTTAGCGTCTGTCCACATGATATGATGGCCGTGTGTACATGCATGGTTAGCTGCCCCTGATTTTCAGTCTCTCTCTTTAGCGTATTATTTTTGGGTTCCTTGATCTTCTATCATTAAAAATACATCATTGTCTCCAAACTGCAAACAAACCCTGTATATTATACCAGGTTAATAGACAAATATCTGAGGTATATTATTTAAAAATAATATTTTAATACTATAACAATATCGCTTTATTGTCATTTTCCTCAAAATAGTCTCGAGGAAATCAGTTTACAATAATTTAGATAGAATGGCACAACAACGCGTCAAAAGTTTAATGTAGGTAATAGATTGCTAAAAACTTCAAAACGACAGCACTTAAAAAGTTTAAATTATCTTTAAATAAAATCTTAAAAAGTTACGGACTAATATTTTTTAAATCTCTTCACTTCAACAAAGTTTTGTTTGTTCGAGAAATAGGTATAGAATGAAATAAACAATAAATTGTAAGGATAACACAATTTTATTTTAAAGTTAAAAATCGTTTAGCTCTACCTAGTGTAGACTTTTGTTTTATTTTACGAGCATCGGAAACTTAATAAGTTTTTAAATGGGATATACTTTGTTGACCAATTTGACAATGAGGCGTTAAGTTATTTGCATTTTAAAATTTTGGTATATACGAAATTAAAGGCAAATAATTTGCGACATTGATCGAATGTATGTATAATAATGTCTATAGAAAAGGAATGTAATGGAACGAAAATGGTAGTGCGAATTATTACAGGGATCTTACGCGATCAGTTTATATATTTCTAATAAAATACTGCCATCTTGACAGCTACGAGCGACGCCGATGTGCAGGATAACTTTAACATATAATTTAGTTGTCAAGTTTGTCAATAAAATCTAAAATTACATCAGAACTAGACATTTTTTAAATTTATTAATTATTTAGGTCTATTAATACTCGAATGATAGAAGAGTTTTGGACTTGCATTGTTTTCATTTGTTTTACATCACAACGTTTCAACTGGTAAGTATCTCCAGTCGTCTTTAGGTGAATACTAAATAAGTATAGTAACTACAGCTCTATTCATAGCTAGATGCATTGGAGTATAACTGAGATGGGTGCAGTCATGCGTTCAGTTTGTGCGCAGTATTTTAGGTTTACATCTACTTAATAAAGGTTTCCAGATATTCCTTATATCTAATGAGGGCTTACTAAAACAATCTGGGTTCTGATGTATGGTAGCAGCTTCCTTGAACTTCCTGTTCCTTCAGTGGGGTTCTGTATGCAGGATTTGGGGTTCTGTCCACTTGATATGATGGCCGTGTGTCCAGGTATGGTCAGCTGCACCTGAGTTTTTGGTCTATTCTTTTAGCATGTTGTTTCTGTGTTCTTTAATCCTTGTTTCGAGTGGCCTAAGTGTCTCATCAATATAAGATCGGCCACATTCGCAGGGGATCTGGTAGACACAGGTTTTCCTGTCTCTTTGGTTTCGTCTTCATCAGATGACTTCTTAAAGTGTTTCTCGAGCTGAATACCGTATTGATGTTATATCGTTGTCCTAGTGTTCTAATTCTCTAAGATACTTCTTTGACATACGGAATGTTGGGTGTTGATATGCTATGCTCTATTTGCTTCTTTTGTGATTTGAAGTGTATTTGAGATATCGACCTGTATTCGTAGGTTTCCTGTACACTGAAACTTGGATAGTGTTGCTATTTTTCTTTACGTTGACATCTAGGAAAGAAAATTGATTGTTTTCTTCTCTCTCCATGGCGAATTTGATTGTCGGTGTCAGGCTACTAATATGATGTAGGAATTCCCTGAGTTCGTCATCGTTTCCATTCTAAATAATGACTGGGTCGTCTACATATCTCAGCCACGTTTTTGGTTTCTTTTTTGCTTGTTTTATTGGTTAATTGTTTTAATAATAAAATATATCAGGAAACTGTGTTAAGTAGATATAAACTTAAAATGCCTCGCACGAACTGAACGCATGACAGCATCCATCTCAGTTATGCTCCAGTGCATCTAGCTAGTATAAATGGAGCTGTAGTTGCTGTACTTATTTAGTATTCAGTTAAAGACGACTGTAGATACTTACCTGTTGAAACGTTGTTATGTAAATAAACAAATAAAGACTATCCAAGTCCAAAACTCTTTTATCATTCAAGAAACATCATTGTCTCCAACCTTCAAACAGACTATTAATACTTATTATTACTATATTTTTATTTTTTTTACTGGCCTAGATACATTTTCTTAAGAGTCATTTTCAACAGATTTTACGATGCAGTTAACTTGTAATGAAACCAAAATTTACTTTGTAAACTGTGTTTAAACGAGAGCAGCATCAACATCGGCTTCAAGAAAATCTATATTAAAAGCAAATTTTAAAATACCGCAGCTTGCTTTGATGTTGCTAATCGCTTTTGCGAAATTTAATTTGTCGGCCAGCAAATTGTAAGGTTCGGTTAATAATGTTATAAATGTGCATCAGTTAGGACGTAAATTTTTCCCACAGAGGGTAAACCGTTTGAGCTGGCTTATAGATGATACACTATAACATGTGAAATTTGACGGATTTTTACATGATATGTTGGGTTGTATAAAGATTTTTAATCACAAGTAACTAACCAGCAAGTTTGACTGTGACATAAATGGCATTGACAGGCATTATGTACTCACAATCGAAGCTGCCTGATTACTTAATTAAAATTTAAGCAACTGGGCCACTGTGATTGTGAGAAAAATATTACTGCCAATGTCAGATATGTCACCGTCAAAGATGTTGGTTAGTTAATTAATTATTATTAAAAATCTTTGTACAACCCGACATTAATCTTATAATTATTCGGTTACCTGGTCGGTGATCGCAAATTTTATGTTTATTTTGACAATCAAAAACTTTATTTCGTTTCTTAATTACTAAGATACTATTTATTTTGTGTAGTTTGTCCTAAATCCCTTTCATTTCTTTTCTGATTATTTATAATTCTTTATTTCTTAAACAAAGTTTAGTTTGGTTTATTTACCATTTAATTTGTTGGTTAATGGTTTGTTACTGTTTGGTTTTATTCAAAAGTAGCCTAAATCACCATCATCGAAGCACAATAACTTACAATTATAAAGAAGATTTTCCTTTGCATTTCGCCAGATCCATCTCTAGACGCGTTTCGTCATATCATGACTCATCAGTAGAGCTAGGATCCGACGAAAAGAAAAGGGATCTCGAAGCTACTTAAGGCAGCACTTGGTGGGACACACCAGTAAGATTACAATAATTATAAGTTTAAAAAGTTTGGATTTACAAAGAAATAAAAAGGAAAAAAAAAATATGGTAAAATTTAACAAAATTTCTTTTTTTGTTAATTTATCTGTTTAAACTTTTTATTCCTAATACTGTAGGAAGTTGCTACCAAAAGACGGGTATTTGCCCTTTTTTTGGATAAAACAAAAAATACACGAAATATTGATCCAAAAATGATATGGCGAATGCACAAGCTATTTGCCCTCTTTTTGGATAAAACAAGAAATACACGAAATATTGATCCAAAAATGATATGGCGAATGCACAAGATATTTGCCCTCTTTTTGGATAAAACAAGAAATACACGAAATATTGATCAAAAATCAAATCAAATCAAAACGTTTATTTTCCTAGAGACAATTGACAATTGTAGAGGAATAGTCAGGTTTAATTTAATACTAGATACTAACTAAAGTAACTATAAAACTTAATAATACAAAAAAAACTTTATAATAATGCAATAATCACGACATAAAATATAAAACAAATGCTAAGACAAACAATTAAAAAACTCATCTAAATCATAAAAACATTTAGATAGTAAAAATGACTTTAGTGACTTTTTAAAACATGGTACAGTATTACAGTCCTTAATTTTGTCAGGCAAAACATTAAAAACTCTTATGCCAAGGCATTTAGGAGAATTATAGGCTATTACTCCCCCAGCGTGCGGAACACGAAAACTATCTCTATATCTTGTATTAAAATTGTGCATGTCCCTGCCTTGTACAAAGTCACCCTTATTACAAAACACAAATACTGCTAACTCGAATATATGTAGGATAGGGTAGGATTTTAAAATTTTTAAAAATCTCTCTGCAACTGTGCCAAAAATGATATGGCGAATGCACAAGATATTGGCCCTATTTTTGGATAAAACAAAAAATACACGAAATATTGATTCAAAAATAATATGGCGAATGCACAAGGTATTTGCCCTCTTTTTGGATAAAACAATACACGAAATATTGATCAAATAATGATATGGCGAATAAACAAACTTTTTCTTTATTTATCTATTTTCGTTGGCTAAATTTTTTTTGGTAGTTTCATATTTTTTCCTATAGTATATTTTATTTGTTTGTGTTATTCGTACAGTTTGAGGCGATTCTTCATTAACAGCTAAAACATGGAAACTAATATTTTTCTATCTTCCTTTTATTTTTTATTTGCATGTGCTTGTATAGTTATCTTTTTCTTGTTTTTTTTTTCATAATCCTATGTTTATTTGTGTGTTTGTTGGCCGCTTTGTTACTTGTAGGTTTTAAATTTATTTTTTAATATTTAATGGTATACGGTACGACAGAATTCCTAGACCTTCCGTTACGGTATTTTGACGGAACTAGGTGCGGGGACGTCTTTAAGGGAGGAACTTGGGGCAAGTGGCGACATCTCCTTTGCAGCTATTTGGTGTGTATCTTTACCTAGTAGGCTGTGAAGTCAGCCCCGTGGCAAATGTCACATTCTAACTTATTTTTTTTATAGACAGACCTATATTATCTATTTCTTACTCCCCCTCAAAGCATAGAAGGCCATAGAATAGCTGATACATTCCTGGTTCGGCTAAACTTCGCCCTTCCATAATTGCTTCATGTAATATTTTTGTTTAATTATTTGTTGCCAATCTTGTCTATTAAAGTTCAGATTTTAATTTTAATTTGAATGCATTAAACTGTGTTTCTGAAAAAATATTTACCTCGTCACTTCACAACATATTTTAGGGTCGGACTCCTCAATTTAAGATGCAAACTATGCAGATTTTAATTAGTTAACCGCCGTGAGAGTTTTTCCTGATACTGTACCACGGAGAGAAAATAATTATGTAAGTTCATGGGATCGCTAAGGCTCCCGTAACCAAGAAATTATAACTGTTTTTAAAACAATTTCAACAGAACTTTTCAATCTACATTTCAAATCATTTAATTACTACTTACTTGTATGTATACGGGCGTTGTTATGGTTTAAAAGGCAGTATGTGGTGCGTGGAGATGGGAAAATGCATTTACTGTTTAATTGAAAATGATTTTATAACGGCGTGTTATACAGTGTATCCACGGATTGACTATCGAAGAGGAAAAACTTTTTTATTTGTGGGTTTATGAAAAAAAGTTTTAAAAATTTTTATAAATCGTTTAACTTATTTATCATGTATTTGTCGAGTGATTCAGAATTAGAGTATGAAAATACGCCATCTCAAATTATAAAAAATGTTAATAATATGCTGGAAAATGTAATACCAGAAAAAATAAATCGCGCTGAAGAGAGCGTCATGTATGTAACAAATTTTTATTCGTCGCGATTGCGTACAGAATGGAGCTATAGCTATACGCTGTAGGCTATAGCCTACAGATCGCAAGGTCACAGGTTCAAATCCCATTAATATTAGACTTTTTTTTTATAAAATCATTAAATAATTTATGGAATTATTTTGAACTGAAATCTTCCTTGTTTGGTGGATTTTTTAAATTTGTATTTAATGCATCTTTCCTTGATTAAATTTAAAATTTTTCATTCTGATTAATCTAGAAAAAAGTTAAAAAAAAGTTATAAAAACTCCTGCTTGTTCTCAAACGACCAAAAATCATATTATTTTTTTAAAATTTATATACCGGGTGTTCAAAATTTAGAAAAATATAAACAAAAGCTAAGAACAAAGTACCTTTATGTGTAAAGACAGGATAAAAAGTAATTAGTAAAAGTTGTTGTGGTTGAAAACCTACGTCTCATTACCAAGTTTTGACTTATTAGCTAATCGTACAGAGACCGGCAAAAGTTCCAACTCATAATTTACCAGCCAGATAATTTATATGGAAACAATTGTCTCATTAATGGTTTTTTTGGAAAATATCTTGTTGGTAAAGTTATCATGAGATGGATCTAGCAGACCTTAGGGCCCATATTATCCATTTCCTGGTAACTTTACCAGCCAGATAATTTCTATGGAAACAATTGTCTCAACAATGGTTTCTTTGGAAATTATCTTGCTGATACAGTTACCAGGAGATGGACAGTATGACCCTAAGGCCCGTAGTAATTGTAAAATTACCAAAAGTTTCATCAACCAAATTTTTAAAAAAAACTTAATATTACTTTATCCTGCAAAAATAAACTTTAATGGATATTTTTTGACAGTCACAAAAGTTGTGGCTATTTAATTTATGTGGCAATAAACTGTCGACTGTATTAAACGCATTTGTTTATTAAGTAAGAAAATACAAATTTTAAAATTTATTACCCAATTTATTGTGGTAGGATTTTAAATTTCTAAACTTACACTCATAATTATCATATGTCAGCGGATATTTTAAAATCTAGAGCAATTAATAAGTTTTCTGTTAAGTTTTTATAATTGTTTATAGTTTCAAAGCGTCATTGAATAATGCGTCATGCAACGTGTGATAGATGAAATTGAAAATCGAATTTTTCTTTTCAGTATTAAAAAAAAAATATTAACCAGCTTTGTTGATATTTGTAGCAAATCATTTTCTGTCGGTGACTTTTCTTCATCAACAAATATATCAATTAATTGTGTTAAAAGGATCCGACCACACTAAAATTTGTCGTCTTAAATTCCGGTTCTTTTTAATTACTTAATTACAAAAAGTTGTTTTCACCATCTATGTACTTATGTGAGTGTGTTATTTCCTTCAGAAAAAAATCTAAGAAAAATATATAAGCCAATGAAAAGCCTGAAAATAATTACTTAAGTTCAGTGTATTATTAAGAGTATTAAAAATTATGTTTTTAATAAAAATAACTTTTTGACACTCTCTCTCCAACATTTAGTAGAATCGAAATTTAAAAAGTTTTAAAAAATTTATCAATAAGCAAGGCTAGGATTCGGACCAAGAAATCGCAATGTTCAATCAATTTATTTATTTTTAGAAATTGATTCCAAGAATTCTTTTTTCTAATTTTTAATTTCGTAGGAGCAATTTTTGAAACTTGTTCAAAATTAGAAAGAACTGCCTTTCGTGAGCATATTGTTCCAGAAATACCTAAAATTGGTTAATATGATTAACATTTGATATTTTTTTAAATAAAAAGAAAAGTATTTTTTTTTAAACTTTGCACACCAGCATAAAATTAAAATCTAAACTCTTTTTAAATAACTTTTTTCAATATTTTGTACTCTAATACCAGATTTTCACGACAAAATATATACTTTTCAATTTTCCAGACAAACGAGTAGTCACGTGACTAACGCTAACACAAATTTTTATGTTACCAATCATGCAGAGGTTATCAGCATAAAAAGTTTTTTTACAATTTCAATAATAAAAAAGTTTCTTATATGGGTCCAACTTTTTGCCGGTCACTGTATAATTTTGCATTGAGCTGTTAACCCTGAAGAAGTTAGAAATATTGGTCAGATGATCCTAAAACACCAGTTGTTTTATCAATGACGTATTAAATCAATAGTAACATTGTCAAAATAACATTGATCGGTTTTGGTCACTAATACAGGGTAAATAATAAATTACAAAGTTGCACAAAGATTTGTTAAGTTCTTATCATAACTGGTTAACTGAAAATAATTAATGTTTGTTCTTTTGGGTACAACTCGCCATTCTCTATACCTGGATGGACGACGCAACGTTCGGCTGTCATTTGGCACCTTTTCAGCTGTTATCAACGACAGTTGTAGAGGTGGAAACCTATCGATAGTAATTATCGATATTTTTATTCGCACTATCGCTATCGAATTATCTATAGTAGTTATTATACAATCGAATTACTATCAATAATAAATTATACTGTTTTTAAAGAAAAGTTTTTAGGGGAAAGACGAGATTTTTTTAGAACTCATTTTTGATCATAATACTTTGTTTACAAGCGCTTGGCCATACATTTGTCACTTCTAGTTTTAACCTTTGGGTATCAAGTGGTATGATTCTTGGACGTGGTGCTTTTAAATAAATCTCAGTTTTCATCACAATGATTAGAGGAGCCAATATTCGACATCTTCAAAAATTCGGTTGTCCAGCCTAACTTACAGCGCCCGTTTTTAAATGAAAGTAAAAAATTTAATACGGAAGAATAATAATAATTTATTTTTCATAAAGCCTTCGATATAAAAAAGAAAAACGAATAACTGGCAACAAGTCGATGAGATTTTCCGAGTTCCGGAAATACGTTGGATGCGGTTTCCGGTCGTTGAAATGTCCGCAATTTTTCACCCGAATGAGAGAAGAGCTGCGAATGAAACCGGAAGTAGTTGCGTCTTAAGTATAGTTGAGTCTTTTTCGTAATCATTTGATATTTATAAAGAAAGAATTTGAACCATACAAAAAAAAAATAATTGAAACAAAAGAAAAATGCGATTTTTTTTTGGGTGTGTATGGGAAAAAATAAATAAAATAGATAAAAGAAAATTCTGTTTACTCACTTTTGGTAAGATTTGACAATGGCGTGGTGTGTAGAAAAAAATGTTTGTTCGTTAATTGTATTCAAAATACTATTTTTAAGCTATACTAGTCCTTTTAAAAATACCGATTTTTATGGCTGTGGTAGAAAAAATAGTCTTTTATTTTTCAAATATAAAAAAGTAATATTAATGTAAATTTTAATAGAAATCATCTTCAGATTCTGTTTCTTCTATCCATTCTTTCTTTCTAGTCAATTCACTTCATTTTCTATGTAGAACCTAAAAATTAAAAAAAAGAATGACATTTTTGCTACATAAAAATTAAAGTTGTCCTTTACTTGTTGTGAGAGGTTTAAACAAAATGACACAAACATGCTTGAGTTTTTCTTGCATACATCTTTTTAGAAATATACTATAAGCTTTTTATTATTAGAGTTTTTCCCGACAAACCTCGATCTTGAAAAATAAGATATTTGTATGTTTGATAAAAAATCATATCACAGTCAAAGTTTCCTGATTTTTACTTAGTTCATTAGGAGTGCATTTTCACAAATTTGTGAAATGTTTATTCAATTTTTCTTGCCACTTGTATACAGGGTGCTACAAATTCGTTTGCGTACAAGGGGATTTCGAAAACGGTAAGATATACGAAGATGGTTAAATTGAGGCAAAGTTGCGTATTTTGCGGCTTAATAATTTGATGAAAGAACATTGTAAATTATATTTTAGTTTTGGTTTTTAATTTTTTGCGCCTTTATTTTTGACTTGGGAAAAAAAACACTTTCTCATAGCCTTTCTTTAAATTCTACAAGATGGCGTTATTAGTTTTTAAATTGGACGTTTCGTTCTTTAGATACCAACCTCATGTTATTTCTTTTAAATATGCACCTGGGATTTTTAAAACAGTTTTAAGGACTTCTAAGCTTTGAAAATTTAATACAATTTAAAGGTTTTTAAAATTTTCACGTTTTGTCATCAAATGTGATGTGTTATTACTAACATTTCAAATTATCCTCTCTTTACTATTACGGCCCTGCTAATTATTTTTAGGATTACTTAAATATTAAAATTACATTACAGGAAGTTATGGTGTTTAAGCCATTTATTTTTTCAATAAGATTTATCGTCACAATACTCTAGGCTAGAAGTAAGCAAGTTTTTAAGGCATGAGAAGTAATTCAATTTTTTATTGGTATTTTTTTTTATAGTTTATTAATACAACGTATATCTTAAAGCCTATGGTTTTTGCCTTAGACCTAGACAGAAATACTGTAAAACAGAAAAAAATAATGATCTCGAGCGAAAAACAGGCAACTAGTCTAGTTATGTTTCTGTGATGCGCTTATGTTGGTTTAAAAAACATTTTTTTTTTAGTTTAGATTGTTTAGAAGATCTGATGATGCTAGTTTCAGGCGAAACATGTAACAAAAAGAAACATACTATTATATATCAATATTTGAGGTCAAGACTTTTGGGTCTCTTTTCTTACAAAATATCAAATATCAGGCCTCTTAAGAGTAAAAATGGAGGGATTTTTCAAATCAGAAATCTTTTGTTTTTTTAGTTTGACTCTAAATGTTCAGGACCGTAATGAAATGCAAAAGATAATTTGAAAAATGTTTTATTAGATGACAAAACGTTAAAATTTTAAAAACTTGTACATTGTATTAAATTTCTAAAGCTTATAAATCCCTAAAACTGTATTTAAAATTCCAGGTCCGTTTTTAAAAAAATTGACTTGAGGTTGGTAACTAAAGAACGAAACGTCGAATTTGAAAACTAATACCGCCATCTTAAAGGACTTAAAAAACGACTATGAAAAAGTGTTTTAAATTTTTTTCTCAAGTCAAAAAAGAAAACGCAAAAAATTAAAAACCAAAAATGGATATTTAGGTTTTTTTCGATTATCTCTGAGAGCATTCGAAATAATTACAATTTTTTTTCGTCAAATTATTAAGCCCTAGAATACGCAATTTTGCCTCAAATTAACCATCTTCGTATCCTTTACCGTTTTCGAGATCCCCTTGTACGCACACGAATTTGTAGCATCCTAGATACTCTGGCCCTATGACTGGAATGTCTGATAATGATAATTAACTTAAGAAATATTATAGGCCATGGAACGTGCAACGAACCATTGTCCTGACAACCATTTTTTAACAATTGTTTTAGCTACCAGACTTCCTTTTAGTTATCTGCCGCCAGGGTCCTCGCTTCTGCTACCCACCAGGATATAGGTATACCACATACCTAAACTTTCTAGACTTTTAATTCCTTGCTTAGAACATAACCCATACTATAAGATTTAGAAACAATAGCCGGTTTATCCGAGTTTAACCGTATTTTACGCCCTTAACCCTTATATTTAAATAAAGAAAAATCCTGTTATATAAAAATATACGCGGACCAGTATATAAAATTACGATGAACATGGCCCATTGCATACTAAACGCAGTTGACTAATAGCTTCCACTTACAAGCAGTTACCACAACCAGTTTCCTGAATTCTTTAATACAGGTCAGGTTCAAAGACCGCTCGAAGCAGTTCTAAAAGAACTGCGTTCTTGCTTTGAGTATGGGAAACAAAACTGACAGGCAGAAATTGAAAGTGCAGTAATATTAACAAATCATAAATATTGATCTACTTCTTGAGATTGATGTAATAAATATGATGTTTTTATTTATATACCACGTCATTTGATTCAATCAATTGGCGAATTTAAGAAAACTACTTTTTATACACATGAATTGTTTTGTTTAACGTTTTGGGACATCTTCATATGGAGGAATTATTGGCAGAATGGGGACTAGAGTCGTTCATAGTGGTTGTACCAACGTAAGTACAAATATTTTTGGAAATAGTTTTTATTATGGTAATTATTTATTTCTAGGGTTTTAACGTTGCTGTTTGCGGTATTCATTTGCTAACAAATGGAGCCTTTCTTTTTAGTTTTTTTTTCGACGAAAATCTCTGTAATAGATTAATACCAAACTTTATTTAAGTAATTTTGTAATTAAATTTAGAAATAAGATAATAACCTCTGTTATTTAGAAATCTGGACAAATCAGAAATATTAAAGGTGAAAAAATTACAGGAAGTACTCCATTTGTTAGCAAATTAATACCGAAAACCGTAACGTTAAAAATATAACACTAAATAGTTACTTTGATAAAAATCTTAATACTTACGTAGTACAATCAAGTTTGAACTTTCTTAAATGAAGCTATTGGCTGTGATTTATCCAAGAATATTAAAACTGATTTTAAATTTGTAATTGAGTTATATCAAATATAACATATTTGAAATCAATAAAATATACACTTGGCTTTACATAGTAAAAAAGTTTTAGGTAAAGTTACTATAACTTTCATTGGTAATAAAAGGCCATGGATCCCCAAGAAAAAAACCACACCACCATGTATTTTTTAAATATATCATGTATCTATTCACTGATCTTCCATGTAATGTTAAGGGGAAATTAATAGGAAAGCTATGGGTAATTACGAATTTTACAAAGTTATATAATTTACCCTTAAAGTAAGAACGCTTGAACCTCCAGGAAAGTTAATATAATTTACTTGTAACACCATGTAAATTAACATGCATATTATATGTGGTTATAACTTTATATTAAATGAATCATACATGTTTAGTCATGTCAAAGTATCAATTCTTGCTTACAGTATACCTAAAACATTTCTATGTTACAAAGGAATTTATATAAAATATAAGGCTGTGTATACCTATAGTCGGCGCCTTATGTTTTTTCATCAGTCTCTATCAGTATAATCAAATTTATGTATTATATGGAAATTGGATTGATTCCAGATTTGCTTAGTGTATGAGTGTGAACAATTTTACTAAAAAGCGGTATAGGTTGAACCTGGTAAAATAGACCAAAAATAACTAAAGGCCGCCAACTCTAACTCTTAACTCTAGTGCGTTCTACACAATACAAGCTGAACTACGCGTTCGAGACAAAAGAACGGGGCGAAATAGATAACCAGTTTCTTGTAAAATTATGTAATAATATAGTGTAAACTTACCTTTTTTAAACATAATTACTTGGTGATATACGAAACCTTAAAATTACAGTCTAGACCTAGTTAAAATTAGTAGCGGTTGTATTCGGAAAATTAAACAAATTTACAAGCGTTTTTTACAGTCTATAATTAAATTACGGTAGTCATTTAAAGTAATAATAATATACACTCACAATGGGATGTCTATTTTAATTTAAATTAAATAGCTCACTAGGCCTACTGTAAATTATTTTTATTCAGTCATAGGGAAGGGCGCAGGGCCGTAGTGACCATAGGGGTTAGTTGGGGTGGATGTACAGAGGAATATAATGATGCGGCACACACGAAAAATTTTCGAGACCACGCCCAAATTTCGATAAAATTTGACACAACTACTATAAAAGGATCCCCACAAAGCTTATGGGAAATGGCTTTCGGCTAAATTTTCTGAATTTTTAGTATTGTGTAAATCTTGACGTCCTAATTAAAAGTGTCCCTGGCCGTAACCCAATCCTATGAATAGTTTTTGAGGTATGGCCTTTTAAAGTTGACAACTTCTTGTCTGGAGTTTTCACTTGTTTCTTAAAAACTAATAACTTTTTTATTTATCTTTATTGGTGGCAAAAAGTTTTTAATGCCAAAACTTCAAAGAATATTCCCTAACTTTGGAAATATAGACCCGAGTGTAGACCAAAAGATATTTTTCCAGCAGGATGGAGCCCCTCCTTACTTTTCAAGAAATGTAAGAGAATTTTTAAATGTTACATTTTCCAATAGGTGGATAGGACTGCGAAGAATTATGGAGTGGCCGCCTAAATCTCCGGATATTACGCCCTTAGATTTTTAGTTATGAGGCGATTTAAAAGAAGGGTATATGTCACCAGACCTAGAAACCTGAAAGAGTTGAAGGCAAGAATTCGGGCATAGATAGGTTTATTCACGCCGGAAGTTTTGAAAAGAGTAAGGGAAGAGTTCTACCATCGGTTTGGTCTGTACTAACAGAGTCATCGGGCACATTTTCAACAATTGATGACATATAATACTAATCTTAGTATTTACCTGAAGACGACTGGAGATGCTTACGAGTTGAAACGTAGTGATTCAAAACAAATAAAGACGATGCCTAAGTTCTAAACTCTACTGCCGTTCAAGACATGGTATCCGCTAATTTAAAAAAAAAGTTGGTTAGGACCTTCTTGGGGTCCCAATTTTTTTTACATGACAAAAGCGAGGCACATAAAAAATCTTTGAGGACGTATTTTTGGATTTTAGAGAAATCTTATTCCTAAAAAAAATCTTCACCCTGTATAATATTTTCAAATCGTTTATGCAAAGTTCTCGGTGCCCCCCCCCCCCCCCCCCTTTAAATCCGCCACTGGCATATACTTGAATTAGGTATATTAATTTTTATATTAGTGTTGTTTCTTTTTCCATATCGATAATTCGGAAAATTTAATAAAGAAGAAAAATAACAATACCAGTTTACATTTAAGCAAAAGCTATGAATGAATGTGTTCTATGTATTGTGTATTTTCTTTGTACCTAAACCAAACTAAATCAAATATATTTGTATTAAATTTGAAAAAGTAGTCCATACTTGAAGTAAAGTGGCAAGTTAAATAAGGATAACTAATACTCTAAATCAACCTTCTTACTAAGATATATTTAACAAGAAACCTTTATTTTATTATACTCTATATGTTTCGAACGTATAAACGTTCATCTTCAGGAGAAGTATAGCTTATGTTGAAATACATTTTAGGAAATTGTGAGTGACACCCTCATAGAGCTTTTGAGGAAGTTACTTTATCACTTTTCTTTAATAAATATTTATTCCAGCATAAGCTATACTTCTCTTGAAGATGAACGTTTATACATTCGAAACATGTTAAGTACAATAAAATAAAGGTTTACTATTGAATTCTTAGTGAAGATTGACTTAGAGCATTATTTCTCCCCATTTATATTTGTATTAGTTGTAAAAATGTCTTTTGTGCGTGTGAGGTTAAAAAATAGATTCACTGGTTATGTGTCGCCCGTTCAATAAACGAGAAACTTTGAAGCGTGTCGTTTTGCGAAATGACACAGAAAAGTTCAACGAAACCCGCAAGAAATTGATGGGATCATTCGACTTTTTGAAATTGTTTTCCTTTCGCAACGTGTACGTGCACGCGTCACGATGATGGTTTTAGTTTTAAGCTTTTTGAACTATGAAAGATGCAACAGATAGATCCATCTATCCATTTCGATGCCGATGGGGAATTGACGTTTTCCAATAAATAGAATTCTACACAAAGAGTTTTAGTTCGCTCGGCGATACTGTGCCCTGTCGGCTTCAAAATGTTAAATGAAAAATGTCGTTTCTATTCATGTTGAATAGCGTGGCAATACCGGTAAATTTAATTTAAATAATGCATTTTTACTGTGAATTGGTAAAAGTCGTTTGTAGGTCATTGATTTATCAGTTGCCACTTCCGAACTAGTGACTCTCAATGGCAAACCAGTTTCCCTGTCTTTTCCGTATAATTTGCAGTCAAGTTCTCCATTGTACAGTTGCATTCTGTGCAGATGGTTCTTGACAGCTATGTGTCCTGTCAGAATTCCTGTAATGGCTCTCAGCTGGTTTCTGTTTATTTAAAACAACTATTTCGTAAGTCTTGGGTCTGGATCCCCAATGAAGCTTTTGCTGTGGTGTAATCCCTATCTGTTGCTCCAGTGGATTTTGTGTTCACTCCTGATCCATCGGTTTATGGCATCTCGTACTATGCAGCTTGGTACTCCGAGTGCTAGTTCTGGACCAATGAATGTATTTTCTGCGCCTTTCCTCGCAAGTTTATCGGCTTTTTCATTTTTTGTAATACCTTCGTGTCCTGGTACCCACTGCAGTATTACTTTGTTTACTTTTGCCAGGGCCTCCAGTTCCTCTTGACATTCCCATACCAGTCTTAAGGTTACCTTGTTGCATATTAGCGATCTAAGGGCTGCTTGACTGTCAGAATTGCATTCTTGTTATGTAAAAACTATGTACATTGTTTTATTGCGTGTCTGTTTTAATTCTATTTTGTGAGACTTGTTTTTATTTTTATGGTTTGATCTTAATTAAAAGAATTTGTAGAAAAGGTTGAGCTTTTTTTTAGTGCAAAGAAATTGCGTAATTTTTTTCCCAATTTACCCAATACCTACTACAAAGGATTTTGCCTTCTTAACGCATCTATTGAATCTGGGTCATAATTGAACAATAAACTCTAAAAACTGAAAGTATTCAACAAGACTAAATAACTGAAGTAAAACCAAAACATCGTGTTACATAACCGGATGACTTCTTAAATGGTTTCTGGTCAATAACCCGTAGTTATCGTTGGCGTAAACCGCTGTAAATCTGCCCACATGTTATCGATGTCTATTTGTGATAAATCTATTTACATTCTCAATGGATTATAACATTCATAGTATCTGAGACTAAATTCACATCGCATCACATACGGAAGCTTGATGGTACACTACTTGGACAGTGCAGTTTTTAAAAAAATAACGATCAATGTAAAACATCAAACGATCGAAAGTTTTTTTAGTTGAAATATTTTTCTCTGTAATAAATCGACCCTAGGATATTTCGCTTTCAACAATTGCGTAAAGGTTATAGCACTTTATCGGTTTTGTTAAAGATTTTGAACGATATCATTGGGGCGGCTAATAAGGGTGAAACTTCGGCACTGGTATTGCGTGACTATAGTAAAGCATTCGATACGGTTACCATCGGCTTTTATGTGTTTTAAATCATTACGTTTCAACTGGTAAGCATCTCCAGTCGCCTTTATGAGGACCGAACCGCCCTTTTTATCATACATGTTCGGTTAAGCAAACAGCAAGCTGACCTTCGCCGAAATAAAAATAAAGACTATCTATCTAATTGAACTAAGTGTGGAACTGCTCCACGGCTGCTAGACTTTTTTTCCAGCCAGCTTTGCCTTTTATTTAATTTTTAAAAGCGTTTATTTAATTTTTAAAACCGTTTATTTAATTTGCAATGTTTTGTTTCGATTACAATGCATTTTTATGATAAGCATGGCCTGATTCTGCACCCACGATGTACAGGGTGGTCGATTAATTGTGTGCAACAAATGGATTTTTTTTATTAGTTGCACAACTAAAGTTTAAATACCGTCAAAAATTATAGCATAACCGATATCCATTTCAGGTACACTTAGAATGGCTTCAATTTAAATAGTATATGAACAAACCCAAACAAAAAGTACATATTAGTTCATTGAAATTATGCATATTAGTAAACAGAAAATGACTGTAATATTACTACACATACCGATTTTACAGTGTACCATGGGGTCCTTGGTGGAACCATATTTGCAACTTGGTTTTCAAAGACAGCAACCAAAATGAGTTGGTGTTTTAAATGAAACATGGTCGATTTTGTGGAAAATCGCCTTAAGGCACCAAGTTTCCCAATAAAATGAAGTATAAAATAACACATTTGTTAGTTTATTTATATCCGGTATAATTTTAGCCAGGTCCAACCTGGCAACCGCATTCCATTAGCCCCAGCACAATTTTAATTATTAATTAAATCGTTTTGATAATTCACTTCCGATGCATAGCATAACCCACCTTTATTTCATGATATTAATTAATATATTATGTTTTGCGGTTTTTTTGACTGGACCTAATTTGCAAGCTAAATAATGTAATTCATAGTTCTGGAAATGAGTGTGTGGTTTTTGCTATCATATTTAATATTAGTTTGGTTAGGCAATTAAAAATGCAATTACTGCAGCTACTGGCTTTTGAAATAAAGTGGACTGCATTGTTTTTTTTAGGCTTGCGGGTTTTAAAAATAAAATTGTGCTAACAACATACTTCTTGCAAACATATGGATATAATATTTAAAAATTAATTAACCCATTTTTTTATTTCTGTAAATTATCGAGTTTTGCTTCTACAGGTTGTGTTGAATTTTTGTTAAAAAATTGGAATAGTTATTTACGATATAAGTGTTGTAAAGATTCATATTACAACACGATATGTTAAAGTTATTAAACGAGGCGTCAGCCGAGTTTAATAAAACATCGAGTGTATTAATATGTTGTTAAATAAAACCACACTTTTTAGAAGAATAATTTTTTATTAACAATTATAAAATTAATTATATACAAATCATTGTGTTCAATATGATCCAACATTAACTTAGCTAGTTCTTCGCGCCGACATGCCCCAAAAGTGCCGATTTGTAATAGGTAATATTTCGCCTTATGGCTTCAAGGGAAATTACTGGTACTTACTAAACGGTAAAAGAATAGTACATTTATTTATAAGAGTACATGTTTTTAAATATAATATTTAATTTCCAGTTAAGTATAGTTATAGCTTTAGATTCATGTAAATTTACATCTATAGGGTTGTTTAAAAATCAGGAATTTTATTTTTATATAATAACTTTTTTATTTATGGACCGATTTTATTGATTTTTATCTTGTTTGAGGGAGGATGAATGAAGAGAAACCGCCCATGTCATATTTTTGACTTTTGTTGAAAAAACAAAATGGCGGACACACTTAAACTTGGTGGAACTTTAAAACTAGCTTAAACTTTTTTAATGGCACTGTATACAGGGTGTCTCATAACTTATGGGCCGTAGAGTAACTGGAGATACTAGACATTAAACTAAGCCGATTATGTTACATAAGTTTTTTTTTGATAATTAAAATAATCATTTAATTATGTACTATGTTTTTTTATGCTTCGGGATGTTTAAAGGGAAATATCTCGAAACCCGTTAAAGATATTAAGATCAATCAAGTACACCTTTTTGACTCAGAAAAGACCCTTCTTTAAGAAACTATATTTGAAAAATACCTAATATCACAAGTAAGAAAAAAATTATAGATTTATGAAGCCCTGTGTATGCAACTAGCGCCCTCTAGTTTGAAACTTAAAAATTTCTACAAATTCTTATTTCTTGCTCATAAAAACATAATATTGCCAACTTTCAATTCGATTCATTAAACCCTTTATAAAATTATTGCTTATTTTCGAGAATAAACTTTTACTTTCAACACCCTGTATCTCTAGAACGAGTAACAATCCGAAAAAGCTTATTTGATTTAATCGGCTTAGTTTGATGTCTAGTATCTCCAGTTACTCTACGGCCCATAAGTTATGGGACACCTTGTATAACATTTCTGAATAAGTACAGGGACATTATTTTAAGTGTCTCACCCGATTGGCGACTTTGCTATCGACCACAATAAAAAAACAATTATGTAATCCGTAACAGCTTTTAGTGAAGAAGCCAAATTTGATGTCAAAAAAAATCTATGTTTACAAATTTGACAGATACGACGCCATATTGGATTTTCTTAAATGGCAACCCTACCTTATAGTAAGCCAGCTGCATTCGCCTATTTGTTTCAACATTAAAAATGTATAATTGTCAATATTTATTTTTAGCCGTTCCGGAGATACGAGGCTTCGAAGTTGGTGATTTTGTTATCATCGAATTAACAGAAGCTTTGTGATTAGAAACTCAATTTTTTCTGGAGATACGTAATTTTTTATAACGGAGCCACCCATGCTATTGTCAAATATGTCAGATGTCAGAAAATGACGGTTACGACGCCATTTTGAATTTTTTTAAATGACAACTCACATTTATAACTACACCAATGTATTGCATTTCGCGATCCGATTTGAAAAATATATAGTTGTCGATATTTATTTCCAACCCTTACCGAAATACGACCGTATCAAAAACTGCATCGTACGATTATGTGTTTTAAGTATCTCACCCCATTAAAAAATAGAAGCTTTGTGATTAAAAAATCAATTTTTTCTGAAGATACGTAGTTTCTTATGGCGGAGCCACCCATGCTATTGTCATATATGTCAGATGTCAGAAAATGACAGTTACGACGCCATTTTGAATTTTTTTAAATGGCAACCCACATTTTTTATATTTTTTGACATCTGGCATATATGACAATAGCATGGGTGGCTCCGTAATAAGAAATTACGTATCTCCAGAAAAAATTGATTTTTTAATCACAAAGCTTCTATTTTTTAATGGGGTGAGATACTTAAAACACATAATCATACGATGCAGTTTTTGATAAGGTCGTATTTCGGTAAGGGTTGGAAATAAATATCGACAACTATATATTTTTGAAATCGGATCGCGAAATGCAATACATTGGTGTAGGTATAAATGTGGGTTGCTATTTAAAAAAAATCAAAATGGCGTCGTAACTGTCATTTTCTGACATATTTGACAATAGCATGGGTGGCTCCGTTATAAAAAATTACGCATCTCCAAACTTGAGTTTCTAATCTCAAAGCTTCTGTTAATTCGATGATAACAAAATCACCAACTTCGAAGCCTCGTATCTCCGGAACGGCTGAAAATAAATATTGACAATTATACATTTTTAATGTTGGAACAAATAGGCGAATGCAGCTGGCTTACTATAAGGTAGGGTTGCCATTTAAGAAAATCCAATATGGCGTCGTATCTGTCAAATTTGTAAACATAGATTTTTTTGACATCAAATTTGGCTTCTTCACTAAAAGCTGTTACGGATTACATAATTGTTTTTTTATTGTGGTCGATAGCAAAGTCGTAAATCGGGTGAGACACTTAAAATAATGTCCCTGTACATACAAATATGTTAACAAATAGCTGACATAATATGACAAAATAAAGACAGGTATGTTTTAACATGATGATTTCGATTTTTCTTTCGTTGCTGTTCTAAATCATGTCAGCGATGACAAACATCGCCTATTTTATATTTGTCGTTGCTATTTACGTTTTTTGACAGTGGCGACATTCCAGTTATTAACATTGAAAATTGACCTAGGAGGCCATTTTTCAAACAAATGATAAAGTGTAATGTCATTAAAAAGACAATTTTCTACAGAATGTAATTATGGAATAAAAATGGTGGGTCTCCTTTTTTAAATATGAAACTTAACTTAAAACCGAAAGTGGGTTTTAAGATTTAAATTTGCCGAAAAATGACAATTTACAGACTTATTAACTCTTTAAATTTTTAAATCTCTACTTTTAAAATTACGAAAATTTTTTTTTTTCTGTTACCCGATATAGATTAGTGGAAACCACAGGTATGAACTTTTCCATGAATTCAAAAGGAATATTCCATAAAATCCAATTGCTTTTTTAAGATTCCCTGCATATACCATAAAATAGATGTAAATTTACATGAATCTGAAGTTATAACTACGTAATTGTAAATTAAACATTATATTTAAAAGAAAATGCATTTTACTGGAAGCCCTAAGGGAAAATATTACCTAAAAGTAATTTTACAGGGTACTACTAACATTGTGTATAGAGCAATATGGATGCGTAAACCATCGGAAATTGCTTTTCGAAACCCTTTTAAATAAACAAAAATGATTATTAAATATATTCTAAAATGGTTATAAATAAACGGATGCATACTGGTCCCGTGTGTCATCAATATTTTACGGGTATTTTAATTTGGCGGCTTCGGGATCTCGTTCAACGGATTTATTTTGGCAATAAAGCCGCAGAAATTCCTATTAAAAGTAAATAAATGGACCCCCGGCGACGTAAATAACTCACTCCTTATTACGGAAGCCCTCGAAAGGGCCCGCCAGGGTCGATTAGAGTAAATCTGCATTAGCAGTTGGCACAAATCATAGCGCTTGTTAAAGGGATAAGGTATGTTGGTGTGCCATAAAGGAAATGGTATCGATTGTAAGTATATCATGCCAAGGTCATATGAAATGTTTTGTTTGAAACTTGAAAACAATAACTTTTCATAAAGAATGGTTTTTGAGAACTTACAATTATTTCATGTAAAATTACTTGTATAAAAGATAATATTTCGCCTTGAAGCTTCAAGTAAAATTACTTAAAATGTGAATAAAAGCATGGAAAATTTATGTATGAAAGTATACATATCTCGAAAACGGTAAGAGATACGAAGATAGTTAAATTGAGGCAAAATTGCGTATTTTGTGGCTTAATAATTTGGTGAAAGAAAATTATAAATATTTCAAATACTTTCGAGATACCTATCAAGAATCAAACCGAAATTTTTAATTTTTGTTTTTAATTTGTTGCGCCTTTATTTTTAACGTGGAAAAAAACAAAAAACACTTTTTTATAGCCGTTTTTGATGTTCTATAAGATGGCGTTATTAGTTTTCAAATTCAACGTTTCGTTCTTTAAATACCAACCTCATTTCATTTTTTTTAAATACGGACCTGGAATTGTAAATACAGTTTTAGGGATTTCTAAGCTTAAGAAATTTAATACAATGTACAAGTTTTTAAAATTTTAACGTTTTGTCATCTAATAACACATTTTTTAAAGTTATCTTTGTATGTCATTATGGTCCTGAACATTTCGAGCTAAACCAAAAAAAAAATTTCTGATTTGAAAAATCTGTTCATTTTTACTCAAAAAGGCCTGATATTTGATGCTTTGTAAGAGAAAAGACCAAAAGTTTCGGCCTCAAATATTTTTCTGTCTGTTTATTTTTGTTACATGTTTCGCCAGAAACTGGTATTATTAGACCCTATAAACAGTAAAAAAAATCGAAATTGTTTTTGAAACAAACTTAAGCGCATTACAGGCACATAACTAGACTAACACTCCAGTTACCTTTTCTTTACTCGGGAGCATTATTTTTTTCTATATTACAGCATTTCGGTCTGGGTCTAAGGCAAAAACCATAGGACTTAAAATGTTATATTAATAAAATAAATAATATACTAATAAAAATAGACTTATTTCTCATGCCTTAGAAACTTACTTACTTCCTAGAGTATTGTTATGGTAACAATTATTGAAATAAAACGGCCTAAACACTATAATTTTAATATTTAAGTTATCCTAAAAATAATTTCCAGGGCCGTAATAGTGAAGAAACAATAAATTGAAATACTAATTATGTGATATTTGATGACAAAACGTTGAAATTTTAAAAATCTTCAAATTGTAATAAATTTCCAAACGTAGAAGTCCCTAAAAATGGTTTTAAAATACCAGGTCCGTATTTAAAAAAATTGACTTTTTTTTTTTTTTTTTTTTTTATGATAAAACACCTGCACTGTAGGAAAAATCCTTTAAGGCGCTCTGGGAGCGGTGCGAGTGCGAAAAAAGCGATTAACGTTGGTCTTGAAACGTTGAAGATTGTATTCATTGGGAAACACGACCTCAGGAAGATCATTCCACAAAGATGACGTTCTCCAGATGAAAGAATTCTTGAACAATGAAGTTCGAGGAGTACTAAGCTGAACAACATATGGATGAGCGGCAGTGGTTCGCCGTGTATTTCTGTTTTGCATTGCTCTAGGTGGAATCAAGTGGGCAATGTCAGTCGAACACCTGCCATGGAAATATCTGTAAAAGAGAGCCAAATCACCAACCTTTCTTCGATGCTCCAGGCTATCGAGGGTCTTGGTCAGCTCGGAAACTAATAACGCCATTTGCAGAACATGAACGGCTATGAGAAAGTTTTTTTGTTTTTTTCCCAAGTCAAAAATGAAGGCGCAAAAAATTCAAAACCAAAACTAAAAATTTCAGTTTTTTTCGGATATCTCCGAAGGTATTGGGAATATTTAGAATTTTTTATTAAGCCCCAAAATGCGCAACTTTGCCTTAATTTAACTATCTTCGTATCTTTTATACCGTTTTCGAGATCTCCTTGTACGCACACGAATTTGTAGCACCCTGTATGTTTTAAAATGTTATAATTAATTTACAACTACTTAGTTAAAACTTTGGATTCATGTAAATTTACATCTATTTTATAGAAAGTACATGTAGGGGATTTTTTGCGAAACCCGAAAATGCAAATATATACAATTTTTTGGATCATGCTTAGAGATATTCCAATTTCAGCTTACTTATCGGCATACCGTTTTAGGTGTATTGTGATTGAATATAACAAACAGCTAACTTTTAAAGAGTACCGACTCTAAGAAATAGATTAAAAAGTTGATTTAACACTATTAGGGATTTTACATTTTTCTTCTGAAGGGTTCTATTACCGTTTTTAAATCGCTAATTGGGAAAATTTTATTATTTTGATTAAACGACGAAACTTTTAAAAGTTTTAGGCTTACTTAATGGCGGTTATACAGATTCCTAAAACATTAAAGATATTTTCGGTCTTTGAATTTGAGATCATAAACAGGACGGCAATATTCTAATAGGTTAAAGGTATTTTTTTCTCCACAAATTATCATTTCAGTTCGTCAGTCACAAGCTTTTATTTTATAGGTTATTCAGTAAGTTGAAAAGTTTTTTTGATTGACCAACTAGTTCCTACTAAGTACGTTTTTCTCCACGGTCGCTAGTCGCTGGCGACTACGACCCAGCAGCGACGATATATACAATAGTTTTTTAAAGTTCGGTAGCAACGATTAGGTAGCTTCTAGAAAAACAAACATGTTCTTAAACCATGTACATATCTTGGCGAATCAATCATGGCTACTGGGTCGTAGTCGCCAGCACCAGCATACAGACTCGACGCTGCGACAAATAGTTTCTTCACTCTTAAAAATAACTTGGTATTTGGTACTAATTTTTATTTGTTCTCGTGTTTACGTTACCAAAAAAAAATATTTTTGTTAGGAAAACAAAAAAGATTTTTTTCTTGGTTATTTTTACCAAAAAATGATGCCATCAGAACAAAGAAAATATCTTGTTTTCATATTAGTTGACAGAATTAAAATATTTTGTTTAGCTGAATTTTACTCTGTATATATCTTATTTAAATGTTACATCCAGGTTCCTACAAACTTGTATTTATCAATTAAGCTTGTTGTAATAACACATTATGAATTTGTAGTCCCTATTATTTTGTTAATTTTGATTAAGATACATTCTTAGTTACCAAAACTAACTTTTCTTTTCAAGTAATATTATTCTTCATATTTATAACTAACGGCATCAACAGAGACTTGACGCCCTTGCCCGGTGGGTTACATGTGACATCATTCTAGCCAGGACTGTCAGGAGGTTATGTTTATGTTAGGGTGATTTTGCGGTTCCGTGTCCATTTTTTCGTGTTTTTAAGGCAATAATTGGTCATTTTCATGGCCGTGCCCGTGTGGAAAATGGATGTGACAATATTTGGTGTAATTTATTTGTGTTTATTGTCTTTTTTGTGTACGTTCTTATTGGCAGAAGGAAGTTAAATCATAAGTAAGTAAACATTTTATTTTTTATTATTGCAGTTGTACATTAGAAAGTTTAAATGAGATTTTTATAAGCAAGCATGGCAAGGTGACCCGATGAGAAATAACTTAAAAATATTTTTTTTGTTTTGTTTTTGTTCTATGTTCCATTTCTATAAAAGAACGTCATATTGATGACCAAGTACGACAAATTTCATATAGCTGTATATTTTAAATAGAAAGTCCAGGGAATATTTGTTGTTTTTTAATAATCGCAGTTGCAGATAAGAAAATTTAAATAAGGACAATTCAGTTCTATAAGCAATTGAACAACTCAAAAGGTTGAGTAAAATAAGTTAAAAATCTAGTGTTTCTGTTTTGTATTGCATAAGCATGTATTATAAAAAACATGAGAGAACAAGGACATTGGAAATAATTTTTTTGTTAAGAATCATTATAATTTTGATAATTTATTCCAATTAGTTTACGCATACCTAATAGAGTAGTAATACCAAGGCATTTTTTTATTTAAAGAGGGACCTAGGAAGGAATATTTTTGGTTACTAAGTATAAATTACATATGACATTTTTTTAGAAATGAAACAGACTTTTTTTAAATTTATTTCTATCAAATCAACTATAAAATTTTTACTTCTTTATGATTCAACTTCTTTCTTACAATTAGAAAGTACAGAAAAAATATAACAAACACAATGTTGTGACTACATACGTAATTGTTACTCTATGAAAATTTCAAGTTTGGCCCAAATAAATGATTGCTTTGGCAATATTTGTAGATTGCATCATTAACAAAAACAATATTGCCTTGAAAAAAAATTTTCAATTTTCCATATTTACACATTAGTTGTGACAACTAATTTTAAAAGCTGGAGTACCATATAAATTTAGTTATCCGGATATAAAATTTCGTTGTGACAACTAAAATTTGTAGGTTGGGTTGGTTAATGTTATTAGTTAGTTCAACAGTTCAATAACGACAATTTTTTTTGGTTGTACAAACTAATTTTTGGGTTGAGTCCGATTTCACGAAAATAAATAGTCGTCAGAACCAAATTTTAGTAATCCATACCATGTTATTTTTAAGAGTGTTGCAAGGAGAGGGGGCAGAATTTGTCGCTACGCCACTACCAAATACCTATTCTGGGATTGCAGTTATTACCTATGGTTAGGTTAGGTTTGGTTCTCCAAACAGTCCCACGTAGTCCTATTAGGTCCGTTGTGATAACACACGTGTCCCGTAGAACCCACCTTTATCAGATCTCTGATGGTTAGTGCTGCGTACACCGCAGAAGGATTTTAACAACTCATTCAAACCAGCCACTACTATTCAGAAATCTGCTCAGTCGACCCAGTTGTAAGTTGCCTATTTCCTTCAAACTATTGAAAAACGGTTCACCTAGGGCAGTGAACCTTCTTGCGAGGCCAGGGCATTCACACAGAAAGTGTTGAATACTTTCTTTATCATCTTCATCTCTGCAACTACTGCAGAAGTCGTTAGTGGGTATTTACATACGTTCTGCATGTCTACCGAGGAGGCAATGTCCGGTGACAACCGCAGTAATATTTCGGTTATTACCTATAGTTTTAAGATTAAAAAAATGTGATTGACAAACTAATAAATGCAGATACGCCTTTTTTTAATCTGCTCGTATTTCTTTTGCTTTTATTACTTTAGAAATTTAAAGTAAATTTGCACAGATGGATATTTGGTCGATTTTGGAATATATAATAAAAAAATAAGGAAATAATGATCAAAAAACGAAATGCTGAATATAGTCAATATGCAAAATCTCTAAATTGAGTGTAATAACTAATAAGTAAATCCACAAGAATTTTTAAAATTCGACCCATTTAGGATAGTCTTTTTTTAACAGTTAATAATACTCTGATTGACACCAGCAGCGATGATTGGTCAGTCTCAGCGTTCCCCTGTCCGGCAAAATCCTTATTAACGTCCATACCAAACCTACCGGTAAATTTTCATCTACATAATCCCTTTACAGATAGTTTCATTAAAATCGGTTTCGCATGGGAATTTACAGCTTTCATATTTGTATCAAAATTCCATAAATACTTACGGTTTATCCCAAATACTAAATATGCCAACAGTAAGCACGATTTTACAAATAATATAAATTCTATTTTGTATTGGGTATACATTTTATACTAATTAATTTCTATGAGTTTTGGTTGATTATTATATCGTATTTATGGAATGTTGGACTTAAATTTCAATTACTGGGCAGTGTCAGTTGATATTTGGTTAGTTTCAGGTTATGGTTTCACTAATATTTAAATAGATATATCAAATATATTATTTGCATAGTGTATTATTATATTTTTTCTTTTTTATAGTTTTTTGGGAATAGTTCATTATCTATTGCAGTATTTTACATGAATCTTTTAAAAATGATTGTTGATACTTCATATAACATGGTACAAACTATGAAGAACTTTTTGTCAACAGACCTCGCATGGTAACGTTTTCTAATGGGTAGTGCTATGGTTTTTACAAGTATTTAAATGATAAATTGTCTAAAAAACAATTTGTGATAATGTATTGTACGAGTTTTGTTAATGCATTTTTAATAACGTGGTGGTTCGAGCATAATTTTTTAAACATACTTTAAAATTTAAAATGTTAGGTCTATGTTTCCACGTCTGATGTCTATACATTTTGCATTGACTTGATTCCTACAGATGGCACTACTAGGTTTTCATCACTTATTTATCTATAAATATATCTTGAAAACATATTTTCCCCGTATTGGGAGTTGCTTACAGGTTATGGCTTTCTGATGAGTCCTAACCAGTACGAAACAGCCTGTCATTATCTATCTGTGCCTCAGTGAACCCATTAATTTTAACGTCCCTGAGTACTTTAATGCAAGAGATCGATGCACTATACTTGTTGTCCGCTTGGCGCTAAACTTTCTTCATACTTTAAAATGTTTTATACTGTATATCCACACTTTATTTTTTACGCCCCATTGATGGGTTTAAGTTGTTTACTAGAACAATCTGTTTATTTAATTATTTAACTAGAAGCACAGTCAGCTACGCTCTAGCCTTATGTAACAATCTAAAAAATCGCTTTTAGTTTTTTCAAAAACAAAATATGGTAAAAATCCCAAGAAAATTTACACTCACACTCCCACAGTTTTATTATCAAAATATGAAAACGGTTACTATAATGTAACTACACACCGGTAAATTTACTAACAAATAATTAATTAATGGCTTCAAATAGACAAAATAACTAATCCCGAATAAAAGGTTGAAAAAATAAACACACACTTTTATTAAAAAACGATAATCTCGTTCACAATCAGCTGTTTTCAACCAGGTTGATTTCTATTGGTTTTTGCGTTGTGGGTTTTGTATGTTGGTGTATCATGAAGAAAATATAAACAAGGGCCTGGTGATATTAGGTAATCTCAAGGATAAGAACGACCACTTCCATTATTCTGTTTGAGTAGTTAATAAGTTCCGTTTTACCCAGATACTACCTTATGTACAAAGGACTTCTTAATCCATTAAAGTTCACCTTATAGAAGCAAATATATCACTATGACACCACATTTATATTTTTTATGTAAAATATCGTCAAAACTCCTCAACCCCAAAAAGTTCTTATCTAAAAAAGGTATAGTAAGTAGTTTATTGGGTTCCATTTAGTCAGCTGAATGCGACTTCGTTTTTCAAAGGACTCTCAGGACCCCGCTGGTAATTTAATCCTTGCAAGAATTCAATGTGCAGGATATATCTTACGAGTGATTGATTTCTTCGTGCGCGGCAGTCGTATATTTCTCTCGCGATGTGGGGAGTCATATTGTAGAAAAATAAATCGTTTTCGTTCGAGATGATATGGGACGTGTATTCATATTTTGATGGGATAAAGAGACCTAAAAAATTGACATAGTTGTGACAGTAAAAATATTGTGTAATATATTTTTTACTGTTATTAGAACGCGTCCTTTTGTATTCTTGTTTTTTTTTATATATATCATTTCCTGGTTATATTTATTAAATGAATGCAGTTAGAGATGATACAGGTTCGGTTCTCTCATGAGATACTAACGTTTTTTACCCTGCAATGCTTGAAAGTTATCTCCATTTTTTCAATGTTATTTCTAAAGTAATAGGTACTCCATGCGCGGCTCATGAGTTTTTTTACAGGTTGGGCAAATTTTGATGGCAGTAACCTAACAATCAAAATGAAGTTTAGTGCATAGTTTTGCCCAGGAACAACTAATAAAAATTATAATAATAATAAAGCTTTACTTTATTATTATTTTTTCTTTTACCTTTATGTAGTTGTGTGTTAGAATATCAAATCGATCCTTCTATCCTTTTGTTTGGAGAAATGTTCTATCGCTAGGTTATTAAAATTATAAATACCAATACTAATAAAAGGTTTTTCAAATATTAACGCACCGCTTGTTTTAAACTGTAATATTTCTTGAAGGGTTGAAGTCATTGTTCTTTAATACAAGTCACAACGCATTTAAGAACACACATAAACGGACTAAATAAGGGTTAAGGAGATACTACGGGCGATTTGACATTCCTAATAAAACAAAAGGTTTATGCAAATGTTGCAAATACATTATTATTAAAACTATTTTCCAATACGTTTTTCTTTGTCTAACGCAAAGTTTTAATTGAAATGGCATGATTCACGAAGCTATTCGACTGTGTTTCCATAAATGCCTGTTGAACGTGATTGAACCACTGTTGCCGATTGAACGCGAAGTATGACAAAGTCGACGACGAAATTTGTGTCTTGTTTACTTCCGAGAGCGCGTATTTCTGTTTCGCTCTTAGTTTCCAATTCATTTATGTAATCTTCTAATTTCATATAAAAAAAGGTCAACCGTGAGCTAAACTAAAAAACGGCCGAGCGGAGCGCTCGATGGTGGTCTCGATCTATATTGAGGAGTTTTTGCATGACACACTTTGGAATATTTGGATTCAAGAATAATCATTTTTAATTATTTTGAAAAATAAATTTATTTGGTGGGTCATTGACCAAATAGCCTTATGGATAAGCCGCGTTACCTACAGATTTTGGGTTTTAGAAAATAATTCCTAAAAATTTTTATTTTAAAGAAATAGTCCATACTTGAAGTAGAGTAACGAAGTCGTATCTACTCTCCAGAAGGGACATGATAAAGTAGGGTTAGGAATAAAAAGCCCTATCTTTCTTCGTACAAAATATATTAAAATTACCACCTACGCGTTTCGGCCTACAAGGCTATCATCAGGGCGTAAGGTAATAAGGTTACCACATAAAGATTACAAGTAGGACGCACCCTAGTCAACAAGTCAATTAAAAAAACATCATTTCACATTAAAAAAACATTTACACTTTTTAAAAAAAGGTGGAAAGACAACGACAATCGAAATTTTTTTAAAAATTAAAATTAAAATTTCGCTGCATTCTAGCAGTCAGATATATAAACTGCGTAGGTGGTAATTTTAATATATTTTTGTAAGAAGGAAGATAGGGCTTTTTGTTCCTATGAAAAAAGCATGATGGAAGCTCCAAGATCAAAATATTCCGGAGGTAAACTCGCCCCCCGATCGGATCTCCGGGTGGGGGCTGGTCCTGTGGCTTCATCAAGAGTAATTAATGAATTATCCACCACTTCCGACAATTTACTGGGTTCCTCCAACAACACTCAACGAGGAAATGGTGTGGCGCCTGCAGTTGCTAACAGACCCAAAAGTAACAACTTCAAAATTGATTTCTGCAATATTAGAGGGCTTAACACTAACATCAATTCAGTCCACCAGCAGTTACAATCTTCCAAGCCTCATGTGCTTGCACTGACCGAGACAAAAGTTAACGAGCGTCAACGAACACCGTCAGCTATTTATATCCTGGATATGATTTTCACTTCCGTTTTAGACGCAACTTTGGGGTCTGTCTGTTCATTCGAGATGATCTTTGCTGCCAACGGGAGGACATACTGGAACCGAAAGACTTTGATATAATGTGGTTTAAAATATCTTCACAAAAAATCACTAAGTTTATATGCTGCCTCTACCGTCCTCCAAGCGACATGCATTACAGGGCCCTCTTCTCATCACTAGCCAACACAATCGACTTCTTGCAAACCTATCATCCGAATGCCGAAGTTGCTATCTTTGGCGACTTTAACGTCCACAATGTCAACTGGCTTAAATACTCAAACACCAATGATGAGCAAGGCCGCGAGGCCGAATCTTTTGCGATCAGTTCTGGTCTAACTCAACTCGTAGAAGGACCAACGCGGGTTCTAGACTGAGCTGGGGATTTTGCTAGTCTTTTAGATCTCTTTTTAACTTCAAATCCAGACCTATATACGGTCACCGTACAACCACCATTGGGCTCTTCCGATCACAAACTTATTTCAACCCTAAGCGAGCTGCCAATTGGTTCTGAACAACCTCCTAAACCCCGTAAGATTTGGCACTATACATCAGCTAAGTGGGAAGACCTAAAGGACCATTTTCGCAACTTTCCCTGGCTAAGCGTATGTTTTTCTTCGGATGATCCATCTGTCTGTGCAAAGGAGGTCTCCGACGTCATTCTAACTAGCATGGAGGCCTTTATTCCTTTCTCCAAAAAGCGGCCTTCCAACGGCAAGCCCTGGTTTAGCAAGAATTGTGAGCTTGCTGTCAGATCTAAAAACCTGGCTTACCGACAGTGGCGTAAAAACCCTACTCCTGAAAATCGCACCATCTTTGTTACCACCCGAAACCAATGTAAGCAAATGATAGACCAAAGCAAAGAAGCTCATTACGAGAGAATCAAAAACAAACTTCTTGCCAGTCCTAACGGATCAAGGTCCTTTTGGTCAGTCGCTAAGGCCGTCAGCCAAAACTTTACAAAGTCAACTATCCCACCTTTAACACGTTTCGACGGCACAATAGCAACCACAGCCGGGGATACAGCAAACTTACTTGCTGAACTGTTTTCCTCGCATTCCACTGTAGACTTTCAGGGAAAACCACCACCCAACATTCCCTCAGTTCAATCGCAAATGTCTGAAATTGTGTTCCGTCAGCGTCTTGTTATACGGATTCTTAAGGGACTCGACGTCAATAAAGCTTCTGGTCTAGACGAAATTCCTATCATTGTTCTCAAGACATGCGCCGATGAACTTACACCAGTATTTTGTAGACTTTTCAACTTATCCTACAAAAAAGGAATATTTCCATCCTGCTGGAAGTCGGCGCGTGTCCAGCCCATTCCAAAGAAAGGTAAAAAGACCCTAGAGCAATGCAAAACAGAAATACACGGCGAACCACTGCCGCTCATCCATATGTTGTTCAGCTTAGTACTCCTCGAACTTCATTGTTCAAGAATTCTTTCATCTAGAGAACGTCATCTTTGTGGAATGATCTTCCTGAGGTCGTGTTTCCCAATGAATACAATCTTCAACGTTTCAAGACCAACGTTAATCTCTTTTTTCGCACTCGCACCGCTCCCAGAGCGCCTTAAAGGATTTTTCCTACAGTGCAGGTGTTTTATCATAAAAAAAAAAAACAAAAAAAAACCTACTTTGAAATAGAGTGATAAGTATTAAGTCTGAGAGACTCCACAACTAAGATATTAAAGAGAAGATAGTTGCAAAAGATCTAATTTACATGTTTCGGTTGCAGAAAGATCCATCATCAGGAGAAACAGAGAAAAGTTGTAATATTAATAATCATATTAAGAAGTACTAATGTTAATTAGCTTTGACAAAGAAACACCACCAAAAGTAATTGAAAGGGTGAGTGTAGGAATTTTATAGCTTCCTCTCCAGTTTATAAGCATTATAGAATATTCCAAAAAAATGTGTATAAGAAATGGTGCTTCATTAAGAAGTGTATGTGAGTGTAATTGAAAATTCATTGGGAAGGATATTATGAAGATATAATATTTGAGTGGGAAATTTTTTTTTATAACATACTAAAATATTATATTGTAAGAAAAAATAGACCATATCGTGGTATTTTTTAGCACATTCGCACCATTCAGCAGGATTTTCCTAATAGACAAAAACTGTTTATTATTTCTTTACTTACAAAACAGACTACTATAAAATGACAATTTATACTGTTTAATTATATTTCGGCCTTTAAGCAGACAGCCATTGAATTTTGTGGGCTGATTTATACTAAAGAAGACAACAAATATTTTTGTTAAGGGCGCTGTCATGAGAAATTTTCATATTTTATTACAAACAATACACTTACCAGACACCGTCTAATTTTGTTTAGTCGTTTTTCACCTTTATACATATTTCCTTTAGAGACATCTCAAAGCATTATTCACAGGTGTTTGCTTCTTTGATCCAGCTTCTAAATTAATTCAATGTGCTCCGTTTCGTCTAAGGAAAGGTAATTTTGCAGCAAAAAGGAACGTATAAAAAGGGAATAATTTATAATAGTGACTTAAATTTGAATTTTAACAGATACCTATAAAGCTGCAACGCGAGAGGGTGGAACTTCTTCGTATTAAAATATTAACCGAAAGAAGTGAAGACAATGGATATGACAGGGTAAAAAATTAATAATAGAAGACGCGTCAATGTAGGCGATATTGTCTGCTGTTCTTTTGTCTTTTTTAACTTTTTTTTGTAGATTTTCCTTTGGCAATTTTAAAATAGGTATAAAATCGTTTACTGTATATTTGCTGAATAAAATAAATAGTATTTATATAAGCAGTTTTAAAATAATAGAACAGCATGTTGTGCAAAATAAAGTTACAATGTAACCGGAAAACATGTTTTTTTACTCCCACATGGATATTTGCTGTCTCCTTTACACTAAAGTGATTGAAAAAGAGGGCTATTCCGGTTAACTGAACGGATATCATTTTATTTTAATCCTAGTTAGGATATGAAACCGAAAAATCACAATGGTCAATTACAAAAAAACAAAATTTACACGTAAATTTTACACGTCGTGAGGTTAAAATTATTTTTCAAAATTATGCAGATAAAGTTTGTTAGTTTTTTATTCGAATCAAAACATTTATTCCAGAGGCTATGCATACACCAATTTATCCAAACGAGTGCACGAAATGGTGCAAAAATTGATAGATATAAAATCAAAATATATTTTTACCAAACTATTGTTAAGTTTTCTTCTAACCGCACAAATGCACTTTCCTAATTCAAAATTCTCCTGTTTTCCACTCATTTCTGGACAATTATTTACTACAAGATTTAATGCATAAAATGTATCAGAGGCCTACCAAAAATACGATAATTTTATTTCAGCATGTTTATTGTTTAATTCTTTGGGAAAAAATAAATAAATTTGGAACATCTCCCGATAATTCAGGAGGATTGGCAACACTGTCTGCAACTCTCTTACCTCCTTCGTTACCTATGAATCCATGCGCTATTATATAATGTGGCGCGGTACCGAAATCTCTGCGGCAGCTCCTTTCTGACGAACGCGTAATTTCAGCGATCTCAAACAGTCCTATGAAAATAGGCTGAAATCATGTTGATTTATCCGACCGCGGTAAAGTTTGCCATATAAAATAACGGTTTTTTTCGACCCGAATTATTATAAAAAACACTAAATTTCTGTTTTTACCAATAGACAGGTGGTATCTATGTAGGTGTGTGAAAGTTATTTTCATGCAAAAAAAATCCAGGAAAAAAATATAAGCCAATGAAAACCATTAATATTAATTTTTATTTTTATTATATTGTTAAAAATATTTAAAATTATTCTTTTGATGAAAATAACTTTCTTACACTCCTCAATATCTTTGAATTTTATGTGTTATTCTGCAAAAGGGCGAATGTGAGAAAAATAGATATATTTAAAGCGATTTTATGTAAATATAAGAAATATGTTGCAGTGTAATTTGGTCCATGGATCTTCCAACGAAATTAATTTTTCTGCAATTGACTTTTATTATCTTTCTCACAAGTTCATGGCCAACTAAAAAGACAAGTTATAATGCCTGATATAAATATTTTTTTTTTTGTTTAGTAATAAGTTTGGAAGTTGAGTCGTAGAAAAATATACTGTACAACTCGAGTGGATTGTCCATATTGCGCTCGGAAGTTTTAGCGCTCTGCCTACGGCGTCGTGCTAAAACTTCGTAGTGCAATATGGGCATCTTGTAGTACAAACGACTCTACTACTATTCAAATAATGCGAAAGCTGAACCTGTGCCGATGGAATCGAGCGTTTCGTGGTTAATGCTTTATTTACTGTCGTTGCCAGTTGAAAATAAATACACTTTAGGCACGTGCTTTGTTATTTTTCCTAGGATCGTTCAAAAGTCGAAATGTCATCCAACAAATCGAGTTTCTGTATTTTAATTAAATTCTTCCAGAGAAGACTATGTAATTTGCTGTTAATATACAAAACAAGATAGCAGAACTTTTACATGTACCGGGTGAGTCAACGATTGCCCGGAGTAATTTTATGCCTTGCAGATAAAATTTGTCGACAATAATTGTGTTAAGGTATGGTTAGATATCAGGCACATTTTAAAAATATTTTGAATTATACAGGGTGCGCCCAAATAGTAGGATGTCAAAAAGGTACATTTTTTACATGGGACATTCTTATATCGAATTATTTTCTGATATACTACAAAATGTTTTATGTCTAAATTCAATAGTTTTTGAAATATTGACGTTTAAAATATGGCATTTTCAGTAACACTGGAACTGTTCATTTTATGCCCGTATTCTCCGTAACGCTTCAAGCCGGCTTAAAATTTAATACAGCTGAAATTGCTGATTTCGTATTCGTCGTCGCTATTTGGAGACAAGCTTAATTAACTTAAGCCCTAAATATTGCAGGCTTAACCACGCGTCTGCGCCGTATTTGACTTATCTTTGCTCCTGTCCTGTAATATATATTCGTATTTTTCGAAGTTAAACATGGAAATAGAAGATGAAATATTTATTGAAAACGATGGAGATATTTTGGATGTTATAGATCTTAGATTTCCCAAAAGAATCTACGAAGGAGAAGTATCCATATTACCAACATCATCTTGTAAAAGTACTTTTGGGGCGGTCCACCGCCAGTCAAAAAAATGTCCTTTTTCTCCTCTGCCTTTTTTACATAGCCCTTTGTTCTTATTACAGTATAGTTTTAGTAGCTGATTAGCATCCCGATAGTTATTTTAAGGATTTACCGCATTAAAGTCTTCCTCAATGAGTTTCCACTCGTTATTTTTTGTGTTCTCTAATATCGCTTGTGTGTGAAAATGGCTCATTAGAAAACACGTCATAATTTGGTGTAAAAGCAATATTGCGACCATTTGTCGCGCGCGAAATATGGTGCCGTGTGAAAACGCTCTAATTGCTTACAATAAATCTCCTAGAATAAGAGCGTTTTCACACGGCACCATATATCGCGCGCGATAAATGGTCGCAATATTGCTTTACACCAAATTATGTGTTCTCTAATATCGCTTGTGTGTGAAAATGGCTCATTAAAAAACACATAATTTGGTGTAAAAGCAATATTGCGACCATTTGTCGCGCGCGATATATGGTGCCGTGTGAAAACGCTCTAATTGCATTCATTTTATTTACAATACAGAAGAATAAAACAAGACACTTGTATGTATAAGCGTATAAAACAGTTGTTGAATATAAATATGTAGAAGTTTACGCCCCGACTCGGCTCGAGCGTGGCAGAAAAACTTTAGGAAGTTTTTTGTGTTTCTTGGGAATAGAAGTTTTGTTTGTCAGTTAGTGACTTATTGTTATTAAAAGTGGGTCGTACATGAATGTAGGGTAAGCGAATTGTACCCAAATGTTGGTATTTTTTGATATATCCAGTGTTTATATTTATATGGTTAGTATTAAAAGTTTCTCTGTTAGTTTAGCTCATCACGCCAAAATTGATTATTTTTTAGGAAAGACGTATTTTGGGTCGTAGATTACGAATCTAACTGCCATTTTTATCGGAAACGCTTAGTTTTTGGAACATTCATTCTTAAAGTGTCGTTTTGTAGAGGTTAGGTTTCGGATGCATAATGAAGTACAATGGATTTCGATCACTATTTATATGACTCTGTACAATTTAAGCGTCCCGGCATGGTTATTTATTATTTTCAAATGGCAAGTGACAGCTCCAATACCGTCATAGCCAACTAGGAGCAACTGAACTTAAAATCTGCTGCAAGATCGCCATATAAAAATACTAAATTGGCAATATTTCGAAAACTAAAAATTTTTGAGATATACAATTTTACACAAACTTGCCCTTATTTTTAATGCTAAATAAGAAATAATTATAAAATTTGGGTGTTTCTATTTGCAAATCTAGACTTTTTGCAGTTTTATCAATTTCATTTTTAATCTTATTTTTTAAACACCCTGTATTAATAGTTATCAAAATATTATAAAAAATCTATTAAAGCAGGTCCTTCATAATAAGGAATCCCACTTAAATTAAATAAATAGAAAAAATTGATAAATTATTCTAAGGCTTGCAAACGTCATTTTTGACATAATTCAAATATGTCAAAAACGGTTAGACATAGGTATAGGACATGGTATACAAAATCTGCCTAGAATCTTGCGTAGAATGCAAAAATGTAATAATATATAGGGTGTCCCATTTAAAATAAGCAAGTTGACACTTACTTCCGGTATAACCGAAAGTGCCACCATTTAAAAAATATTTTAGCCCGGTCGCCCCCATCGGAATACTGTCAAATTTTCAAAATTTTCCTATGTATAGTTTTTTATATATAGATCGATTCGGTTCCCGGTGGGAAACCCTGTATTTTTGATTTAAAATAGCTTAAAATTAGAGGAAATGGGACAGAAATGACCAGACATATTATTCAATTTACTTGTTTTTACTTTTAAATTACCCAAACAATTAAATAAGAAGTTATTTTTCCGAAACGGCCCTTTAAGGACTATTTTAGAAACTAAGCGTTTCCGACGGCGTGAGGAGAACAACATCCGGTTTAACATGTTAAACCAAAAAAAAATGGTTTTACGGTTTAACATGTGATACCGGATGTTGTAACTTTTAGATAGAGAATAAAAACTGAGAATAGGGAAGTGAAGACCATTTTTCTTTAAGATGCTCCGTTCCAATGCTACAGCCTGTCAAAGTCTGAAAATGCCATATTAAACTTCAATATCTCGGAAACAATTGACATTAGATCTATGACATTTTATACAAAATATACGTGGGATTTTATAGGGAATTCGAAAATATTATAATATATAGGGTGTTTCGTTAAAAAAAACTTTATTGGATATGCCCAGACTATTTGGGACACCCTGTATAATTTTAAATAATTTTAAATTTTAGATCTAATGCCTCCTTATAACTCCTACAGCTGTAAAGTAAGAGCCACAAATATAACATTGTTGTTTACATTTCCGTCTTCCGTAAAAAACTAAGCGACAATACCACCTGTTGATATTACGCAGAGATGTATTTAGTAAATTAATTTAATTAATATTATATACATGGTGATTCCTAAGTTGATACTTATTTTTTAGCTGCGTATAGATGGCATTAAAATAAACAACATTTTTAAATGCCTTTTTTCAAAAAACTTAAAATTAAAGTACTTACATTCATTTATTACAATACGAATCAAATACGGTTCTGCCTAACTTGTCCATTAAATAACATTAAGGAAACTTCTCGGTGCAGGATAGGCCTGCCAGGGAAAGCGTTCTGCGTATAGTCTCGAAGGAACATAGGCACTTTTACGACAGTCACAGTAAATTAACACCATATTTATTAGTTTATTGTTTTTAAATTTTACCATTTTCACGTATCACACACACAGCGTATTGTTCAAGACTACCCGTATGACTAATACTAGTAAGAAATAAGAAAAACAACAGAAACTATAGCGGTCTATGTTTTTATGGCCAGGCCCACACTTAGATTTTTTACTTTTCTATCTCGCCTATTTTTGAGTTTTTTGAAAAAAGGTATTTGAAAAAGTTGTTTATTTTAATGCCTTCTATCCCCAGCTAAAAAAAAAGTATCAACTTAGGAATCCCCCTGTATATTTTAAAAGGGTTCATATTATATCCTACCTTTTGTAATAGAACATATTATTTGTGACGATATATTACTATATCATGTTTTGTTTGTTGCAGGTGAGTTTCCTCTAGTGCAGTGAAAAAATACATAAACATTTGTCATTATGATCTTTATAAAATAGTGGTAAGTTTTCTTTACATGAAGTTTCATTATTTTTAGTATTGCAGTTTCCGTTCCGTCTCGCTGTGTCTACAAATATTAATCGGGAAGCGAACGAGCGTTTAAATAAAGTTTTTTAATGTCACTAAAATAATTTAGTTGATTTTCCGATTTAAAATATTACAACAATATTAATGCCACTTTGGAGAAGGCACGAAGTGTTGCATTCATCATTTTATTTCTAAATTTCTAAGGGGTAATCTAAGATTTAAAAAAAAGTCCTCAAAGTATGCCGTGGAATCGCTCCAGCATGTCTTAAATCATTACTTTTAAAAGGTAAAGGTGAATGAAAAAAGAACTGTTCAGTTCTGAAGTAACTCAAGACATGCGGAATCGAGTTCCTTTGGGTAAGAATAGTGGGGGAGGGGGGGGGGGATAGCACTGGAAAATTACTTTTTATTTACACTTACATTATTATAAAAATATTGTTACCGAATAAATAGTACCTTTTGACACTGACACCTCCCTTAAACAGATAGTGTCTCATGGTCTCAACCGATTCTCATATAATTTGCATTGTGTTACCTCCCTCTTGAACGGACGCGGACACATTATTTTGTCTATGGTCGATGAGGTTCCAGTACCAATAGATGCTATTCCAAATTATGGTAAAACTATTCCTAACCAAGCAGCTTAAAAGTTTTGCCGAAGATCACGGAAATACAGAGTCTTTAGAGCTTCTTTCCAAATTAGAAGTACGATTTCTGAACGCCATTTAAATAAAAAGAGGCAGCAAACAACAATGCATCAATTTTTGCCTCATTAAAGGGAAAATATAATATAATAAATCCCTCATATTAAAAATAAAAATTAGATCTTATTTGCAAAATTGGCTAATAAAGTGTGTAAATGTCATTACCGTTATATGTCGCCTTCCTATATTTCAATATAACACATCGCATAAAAACACTACAATGTATTATGATTTACCTAAATTTTTGATTTCTATTACATTCTTCGGTTCCTTCTTTAAATCTTAAGATAATAGTTTATCTACTTTCATTTAGTAATATAAATTGTACAGTTCTGTAAATCGTTTTGTAAGGGCATCTATTACAGCACTAGTGCTGTAATAAAAAACTGCTTTATTAAAATTTTGCTGTTAAATAAAACCACTCTTTTTAGAAAAATGATTTATTATTAACAATTATAAATAATTTTTCATCAGCTGTAGTACTAAGAAACTTACATACGTCTTCCTTTGTGAAAACTTTGGACTTTTTGGCCTCGCAACCCTCTGCACTTCTTTTCAAAAATGCGATTAGTTGAGAAAATCTGCTTATATCTTGATTTTTCATAGTTCTCAACAGTGAGTACTGAGTCCATAGTGTAGATGGTTTCTGGGAGCGTTGCTTTACCGAAAAATAACCCAAAAGGATTTTCTCAGACACCTCCTTTATTTTGTTAGCTTTGCACCAATCTTCAAACTTTTTATACTCCAACTCATACCGCGCCTTGGATTTTGTCGGAACTAAACTTGAGATTGCTTCGTTTGCTGCTGCTTCTATATCAGAGTGTAAACTTCTATCAGAATCGCTCATTTTAAAAAACGCTTTTTATATTTTTGAATTTTTTTGACAAAGTTTCAACAGTAACCATGCGAAACAGTAACTATGCGAAAGGTAACATAAAAAACTTGATTAGTAAACTTAATACCAGGTGCATTTTTATTTTAAAAAATACCCTTTGCCAAATATTTGAAATGATAAATGAATAGATGAAAGTAGATTAAATTGTGTACAATATTCTTGTTGTAAATTCATATTACTACACTCGATGTTTTATTAAACGCGGCTGACGCCTCGTTTGACAACTTTAACATCTCGTGTTGTAATATGAGTCTTTACAACACTTATATCGTAAATAACTATTACAGTTTAGTTAATTTAATGATTTATCCTAAGAGCGCCATAAGTTTTGAATTATTGAGACACCGTGTGGATCAAAAATAAGTTTTTTTTTTGTATCTTAAAGTCTCAAATAACAAAGCTATTGTTGTACTTTTCCGCACTAAACGATATGTACATTTGTATATGTTTTTCACAAAGTTGACTGTGTACTTAAAAATTTACATATTTTATTATTTGTAACACGAACGTGTTGTTATTTAGTATCTTCCATGCTTAGCGAGTCGTACATCTACACAACAATAAAAAACAGAAAACCTGCTTCAAAAAAATGTACATGCCTATATTATAAATTTACAACATGCAAACAAAATTTCTTTTAAATATAGCAGCGAACACATAGAAAACATATAAAAATCTGTTTTTCCATATTTTACGTATTCCTGCCACTCAAAAGAATTATATATTTTCTATAGTGGCGCTCATACAAAATACATTTTTAAAGGCTTGTATACGTCCTAGCACTCATATTTTCCTTAATATTGGATTACATCTTAATAGAAAATACGGTGTTTGTGTATAAAGAAGCCAAAAATGTGTTTATTACATTTCCCGCTCTACTGTAATTTGGTTTCATTCGATCGGTTTAAGAGCCTTTATTGAGTCTTTTATTCATTTTTTCCACCGGAGTGGAAGTAATTGTGTTTTGTTTTGCTTATAAAAGGTTTTGAATTAATGAATTATAAGATAATATTACTGATTACTTATTAGTATCTGCTATGATTATTGTCAGAATATAATACTTTTGTTCAATGCATTTAAACAATTTTACTGATGATTACTGGTATTCACCTGAAGACGACTAGAGATGCTTACCAGTTGAAACGTAGGAGTGCAAAACAAAGACAATGATAGTCCAAAACTCTACTGCCACTACGCTCTTGTTAGAAATTATATCAAGCAATTCCTTAATAATACTACATGAAAATACATGCATCTGATGCATTATTGATAGATGCGTATATATTTTGGTTAGTGTTCACTCTCGTCTCGCATTTTTCGACGAGACGAGAGCGGTCCGATCTCCTGCGAGACGAGACGAGACGTTTTTATGCGATAATTTCGGGAGACGAGAAAAACAATCCCATTCTACAATGACTCGAATTTCCTATATTTTACAAAAGTATTACAAAAAACGGGAATTTTTAGCATTAAGTAGATAAAAGTGACTTATTTCTGAAATAAGCGATTCAAATACAGATACCATACCACATTACCTTATTATACCTTAAAGTTACAGTGTCACTCTCAAAAAAATAAAAATAAATTGCTATTTCCCTAAAGTTTCTTCTTACATGAAAAGTTACTTCTAGAAAAAAGAGTGCTACTTTCTTAAAATTTGTTCAGATCAAAAGTTACATCTAAATTTCTCCTCACTTCCTCAAAATTGTTTACTGTGATCAAGTGACTTCTAAAATAACGTCTCTTTTCTTTCAAATTCTTCAAATACCCAAAACCCTTAATAAGCGACTAGAAGCCTTTCAACCTTCACAATCCAAAATTTACCCCAAAACCCTTCATATTAAAGGAAACCCTTTAAATCTGGCAACACTGCTACGAAATACATAAATTTTAATATTTTAATTAGGCTACCCTCGCCCACCCAGTTCTTACAGAGCTTGGCAAATTGTGCGTGTAAAATTAAAATTAAATTTTTTCAATATGACAACATATTGCGAGACAAGACGACAAAACATCTTAGAAGATGTTAGCGAGACCAGATTTGCGAAACTTATCGTCTCGGTTTACGAGACGAGACTAGAGTTTTTTGAATAGAGCGATATTTCTAGTCTTATGAAACACTAGGTAAAAATAAGACTTTTTAAATATTTTGTGTATTCGTGGGATTTTTCTTTAAAAAAGGGAAATTTTTCTTATTATCTTAATTTGGTCATAAGTTGATAAACTTCTAAGAACAAAATAATTAAATTGAAAGAAATAAGAAACTTTAAGTTTTCCTTCGCTGATATATTTAGAAACATTTTTTAGAAGTTAGAATCTCCACATGTTTCGAGTATAGAAACATTCCTAAAGGAGATCATCGAGTCATCGTGCTTGTTTCGCGATTTTTCAATTGGTCGAATTTGTGCAGAGTTTCAATAAGCTTAAACAAATTAATGGTATTACTAAGCAACAGTTTTATTGATGATAAACTCTTATTATAGCACTGACTTAACAATTTAATTGCATAAACTATCAAATATAATAATAGTGAAAGAACCTATTTTCTAACCAAGCCAATAATAACCAAGATCCCAACGGTAAGCATTGAATTTTGGACGCACTGATAAAGGGTTTCAGTACTATAGAATAAATTATGCAAACTTTCACTTTATTTTATTATTGCACATATGTATCTATTAGTTTAAAATTAGTTAGTAAGTATAGCACATTACATCTGGTTTACCATCAGACATCATATTTATAACAATGGAGCAATTGCATATTTGTTTTATTAGTAAACAAACTAAAATCTTGTTTGTTCGTACATAATTTTATTTTCAGTATCTAATTTTCCGTACTCTAATGAATACAATTTGTTTGTTAATTTCTAATTCGCCTCTGTTAATAACGATTCTAATTTAAGCTTGTTGGATTCAATTTACCTAAAACAAATTACAATTTAATATGCACAGCGATTAATGTTTTAACTGTGTTTGCTGAAGGGCGACTGCATTTTAATTTTTTTTTAATAACATAAGGCAGTCCTCACACGGGGAAACTTAATAGAAAATGTAGCAGTTTGGAGACTAGGAGACTGAGCGACGCCGACGCTGACGGCGGGTTATCGGTGCATGTCTAAAATTTGGGTTTTATAGTTGCTGACAGCTGTTAATACATTCTGTTTAGATGACCAGCAGCTAACACTTGACCAACAGCTAAAGAACATAATCGTCCACTGATGAACCGGTGCTACAAATTCTTGTGCGTACAAGGGGATCTCTAAAATGGATACGAAGATGTTTAAATTTTGGGGCTCAATAATTTGGTGAAAGAAAATTGCAAATATTTCGAATGTTTTCGGAGATATCCGAAAAAAACCTAAACAAGCAAAAAACACTTTCTCATAGCCGTACTTTATGTTCTACAAGATGGCGTTTTTAGTTTTCAAATTGGATGTTTAATTATTTAGATACCAACCTCAATCCATTTTTTTTAAATACGGACCTGGAATCTTTTAAACAGTTTTAAGGACTTCCAAAGCTTTGGAAATTTAATACAATTTAAAGATTTTTAAAATTTTAACGTTTTGTCTACAAATAACACATCACTAGCATTTCAAATTATTCTTTCTTTACTATTACGGCTCTGGCTTTATTTTTAGAATTACTTAAATATTAAAATTTCATTACAGGAAGTTTAGATGTTTAGACTGTTTATTTTTTCAATAAGATTAACCGTCACAATACTCTAAGCTAGGAAGTAAGCAAGTTTTTAAGACATGAGAAGTAATTCTAGTTTTTATTAGTATTTATTTATTTTATTAATACAACGTATATCTTAAGTCCTATGATTTTTGCCTTAGACCTAGAACGAAATACTGTAAAACAGAAAAAAAAATAAAGCTCCCGAGTGAAAAAAAGGTAACTGGAGTGTTAGTCTAGTTATGTTACTGCGATGCGCTTATGTTTGTTTCAAAAACAATTTAATATTTTTTTACTATTTAGATTCTAATGATGCTAGTTTCAGGCAAAACGTGTAGCAAACATAAATAGACCTAGATATTTGAGGCCGTGACTTTGGTTTTTTTCTCTTACAAAATATCAAATATTAGGTCTCTTTGAGTAAAAATGGACGGATTTTTTAAATCAGAAATCTTTTGTTTATAGTTTGGCTCTAAATGTTCAGGACCGTATTAAAATGAAAAAGATAATTTGAAAAATGTGTTATTAGGTAACAACACGTTAAAATATCAAAAATTTGTACATTGTATTAAATTTATAAAGCTTAGATATCCCTAAAACTGTATTTAAAATTCCAGGCTCATATTTAAAAAAAAATGACTTGAGGTTGGTAACTAAAGAACAAAACGTCGAATTTGAAAACTAATAACGCCATCTTGTAGAATATAAAATACGGCTATGAAAAAGTGTTTTTATCTTTTTCCCAAGTTAAAAATGAAAGCGCAAAAAATTAAAACCCAAAAATGGAAATTTTGTTTTTTTTCGAATATCTCCGAAAGCATTCGGAGTAATTACAATTGTTTTCACCAAATTATTAAGCCCCAAAATACGCAACTTTGCCTCAATTTAACCATCTTAGTATCTCTTACCGTTTTCGAGATCCCCTTATACGCACACGAATTTGTAGCACCCTGTATAGTCACCCAGCATGATTATTTGAATGGCGCTACCTAAGTATCGGCAACTGGGAGAGCCGGCAACCCGAGTATCCGCGACTCGGCATGCTGGTCGTCAGGCTACTCCAGTCTCTTGAGTGATATTTTATAAGGACGTGACAAGCTGGGCAGTAATTTCCTTGTCACCCGGTATAGTCTATTTATTTCCAACTGGCACTTAATTTAAACATAATACAATTGGACACTCGTCTGAACAGGGTCGTAAACAAGATACAATAAGCCAAGCATACAATACGACCCTGTTCAAGCCGAAAGTTCACGTCTATAAGTATTAATTTAGTGCGAGTTGAAAATAAATAGACTATATTATATTTTTAATGTATGTACATATATTCAGAATCTTGAGTGAATTCCAAAAATTATTATAAAACCAGCACTATTTCAAAAAAAATTCATTGCAGGTTAAAAAATATAATCAGTCCCCTGTTATTAACTATATACTAATGTCGAGTTGCGCAGAGAATTTTATTAATAATTAACTAACCAGCAAGTTTGACTGTGACATTGACAGAAATAATGTTCTCACAATCATATTGGGCCGGTTACATTAATTTTTAATTTAATAATTTGATTGTTCGTACATAGTGCCTGTCAATGTCATATATGTCACAGTCAAACTTGCTGGTTAGTTAATTCTGGTTAAAAATCTTTGTGCAGTCCAACATAAAAGTGTTTAAAATTTAGTACGGGTTTAGTAACCATCAAAATTAGAACTCTTGGTAAGCCAAATGTGTTCATGTTATTGTTCTTTGGGTGCTTTTAAAACATAAGCTTTACTATTTTATTACTAAGATTAATTTGTTTCGTAAGTATTTTTGTGCCCGTACCGAAAATGCATTTTTAACCATAAAAGAGCCATCAGTTAGAAAATTCCCAAGCAGTTAAGTCACATTATATTAATCCATACCACAAAATACCGATCTTTTCCTTGACAACGTAACGACGAAGTTTGAAAAGTTGAGTTGTTTTCGGGTAGGTGAAGTTAGTTTAAGTTTGCTGCTGCATCCTATGGTTTCCCGTATACAGACGAGGTTATACTTTAACGAAAGTTTAACGTAGCAACAACTGATGCTTTTCAAACTACTTAATTAAATTATCTCGAGATTTCCATTTTTTGTTGAGGAAACTTTGAAAGGGAACATGAATATAACTGAATATAAAGATGATGCCCCGCAGTGGTTAGTTGGTTATTTCCCCGAGATGGTAGTTTGTGTTTCGGAAAGGTTTCCTAAATGGAGACGTTCGCTACTTTTCAATTTAAAATGTTTTTAAATTAGAGGCAGAAGTTTGTTTTGATAAATTTTGAATTTGTGGTCAGAAATGCGCTTTAATGATAGAATTGAACTGATTTTGGATAATCGATATATTAGCTAGGATAAATACCACACAGAAATTAGGTGGGAAAACAGCGAATAAAACACAACATTTTAATATAAATTATACTTTGAGTAATAACAGTGGCATGCATACAATATAGGCAAAAAGCATTGGGAAACAATTATTTTTTTAAATTCTTCTTTAATTATTTTTTTATATTTAAATTTTTATCGGTGTAATATGCGGCAATATTTCTGTGTGTTCATATAAATCATTTTATTCTCCGCAAATAAAACTGACTTCCAATTATCAATGTAAAATAGATCCAGTTAAAAAAAAATTGTTTATATCTTCATTTGGAATAATTTGAAAATGTCTTAACAGGGATAGGTACGTCATTAATTTACCGTAAACAAGTCGGTCATATTAAAATAACATCCCAGTCTGCGGGGGGTTATTCTTTAGGTTTTTAAGTTAAAAGTACTAATATATAATCGAGTATATAACATTACATACTATTCCTATCACTGTCGAAAAATACGAAGGTCACAAATAATTTATTTTTCCACAAATCAATTGTCTCAGTTTTCGTTGTGTATTCGCAACTGTATTTATTATTTTATGTGGGTGTTCAGCCAAAACAATTTTTAAAACTCATGTAACCATTAATTTAAACAAATAAATAACTGAGAACAACCACTGACCACGGCCATTTCTTGGCTGGCAACGTTGTTAGCAATTACCGGGAACGAAAAATGCGATGAGAATAGACTATTTTTATCATTCTTGTTGCTGGACGTAGTAGTACCTTAGAAAAAAAAAATTTTAAATTCCTGAGCAGAGCCGAAAAGGAATAATCAATATCCACTGTAAGACAATATATATAGGTATTTGGGTTTGGATGAAAAGCAAACTTACCACAAGGTTTGGTTCTTGCTTAGATTCCCTGCAACCCTTGGAAATAATTTACATTCTGTGGAACCTTGGGCTTCAGAAGTAAAGTCAACTCTCGAAGGTGTCAAGTTATAAATACAATTTCTTTCATTTTCTAAGCGTAGCTATATTTGGGTTACGAATTTTGCAGCCTCTGGTAGAGTTATGACTGGTCACTTTTATCCCTTTCTTTAGTCTACAAAGTCAAGAACACTTCGCTAGCTATTCTTCAAAGGTCATCGCGTCAATATTGTCACTACCCTGCACAAATAAAAAAGTATGGGAGAAACAAGGAATAGGTACTTAAAAGAAAATAATAGCGATAGTTTATTAAGGGGTTTTAGATTTGACTATAGGCTGCAAAAGTCTTGGAAGTTATGAAACGGATTCGAAAACCAATGTTGTTAGAACTGTACAGTGAAAAATTAAGTAAGCAGTTAATTATAACCAGCCTAACCTATGAATTAATTACCTTTGTAATTTTTAAAATTTCAGTACAAATTAACTAAATAAAAAATGTCAGTACAATAATGCTCTCTTCCAGACAATACCTATTTATAGCACCAACCACATAACCCAGATTTATTGACAAACTTTTAGTTGCGTCCCATACCAGCGGACTAAATTAACCTGATAAAGTAAGAAACAAGAACCACGTGTCTAAAAAAATTCAAATTTTCCTCACTTTCATTTACAATTTGATCCTTTTTCCGACTCACAAAGACATTCACTTTCTTTAATTCATTTAATGTCTTTTGTTTGCTTAAATAAAATATTTTTTAATTATTCACAACTATCAAATACGTCACCCCGAAGCTGAAATTTCCCCCTTTTTATAAAAATCAAAGTAATCTTTCCAGGAGTCAAGTTTTAAAAAAATTTGCACTTAAATACAAAAGGATATTGTGTTACTAACCATCAAGTCACACTACCACCTCCAAAATTCTATATCACTGAGGTACTTACTTAAGAAATTGTTAGCCATTTTTCATAGCTTTGTTACTTGACCAACCAACTATAGCCCTCAATAAGTATCTTCATAGTTTCCCTTTTTTCTTCTAAATAAAACATCTATTTACCACAAGAACTTCTATTGGGAACTTTCTTACGTAGGGACTATGTTCTTGGTTGGTTGGTTTTAGGCGGGGGTCAGGCGTTTGGGCCAAGCTTTTTGCACTGCAGCCTAGTGGCTTATTGTGCTTCTCTATCTTGTTAGAAAAGATTTGTTCCTTTTATAAGGCTCAGTAAATTCCTACCAAGTTTGTCATGTGGGAGGTTATCCCCACATTGGATTCCTCCAAAGATTTTGAATCTTCTTCGGGTCAGTGCTTCACAGTTATATATGATATGTGAGGCGGTTTTGTCCTCGTCGCTTCAAAGTCTGCATTCAATGGAACCATTGTAAATTCCTATTCGACGTAGGTGTTTTCTTAAGTGGCAGTGGTGGCCTGTTAGTAGGCCAACCGTTTGTTTTAGCTGGGTGCGCGTTAGTAGCAACATTCCAGTTGATAGCTTTTTGATGAGTTTTCCAATTGTGGCCCTTGCATGGGTTTGACCTGTTCCATCGGAATAGGTGTTGTTGTTGCGCCCACCTATCTGATGTTGCTTTGGTTTTCTTGTTTTGATATGCCAAGGGCGGATTCAGGGCCCCTAAGTTCTTACTCTATTTTCACTATTATTAACTTTAAAATCGAAAGAAAATACCGAATTAGGCAAATTATGAAAAACGTTTTGTAACTGACAACGAAAATGTAGTTCTACCACTGGAAAACACAAATAATGAAATCTTTATGAGATGTCTGAATAAATTAACAAGCCTCAGTTTTTGCAATAATTTGATGCAAGCTTATGAACTGTCGGCATGCACGAAATACATAATGACTACAACAAAGTTATGAACAGATAATGAGCCAAAGCTTTTTCGTTGTATAAACACACATTTGTAATACTACGCTTATTATACCGTATGTTTTTGTATTCGATATGCATCTGTTTTGACGTATAACAAGAAATAATGCATTGAAATCTTATTTGTTGACTCGTTGTACTAACAAAATCAAACAACAATCCATGTATTTCAATTAAGCCCACAAAATACTTTCTTTATGACTTTGTATTAAAGAACAGCAATTTTAAGTTGATACCACAGATTAAACATTTATACGAAGATAGGTACATTTTTTTAAAATTTCAAAACAAAAGCTGATAGAAATAACAATATCCTGAGTGTACCTAACATGCGGCTCTTATCCTAAAACATATACAGGGTGCCCCATATAAGGATGCACTCTACATGGATCCCGTAAACCGTATAAGATACAGAGATGGTTAAATTAGAAAAAAGTTGCACCCTTCTAAATTCTGCAACATGGTGTTTTCAAATTTAAAAAAACTTCGAATGCTTCTGAAGATATTTGGGCAAAACCGAATTTTCGCAATTTAATTTTTATTTTTTTCTGACTATTTAATGAGATATAACTCCACTCTTCATATATATAGTTTGTAAATGTAACATTTAGATAAAATCAGTTAGCATCAAAGATCCGAAGAAGCTACAAGTTAGCGAAACGTGACATGTAAAGGTAAGTGAAAATTTAACAAAATACTTTAATTTCATCAATTTATTCATTAAGTGTATCTACGATGAATTTCCATTAAGTAAAAGCCTCTACCATTCATAATTAATTCTGAAGTTTACACTTATTCTCTCTCTTGTACTTGACATTTAAACATCATTAACTTTTAAAAAATATAATAAATATCCGCTTCACTCGCTACGTGGTAAACAAAGGAGTCGTTAAGAACTTTGGAGGGTTGATAGCTTTTAGAAGGTGCGCCACGTGGTATAGCTATAGAATGGTGGCTGCGAACGAAGAAAAAAAATAAAATAATTAAAAAAAAAAAAATTTTGTGGAATATTTCTTCGTAGTTAGTTATATGTAGGAAGTTGCTTAACTTTGTTGCACTCTTGGGATGTCTAGCTATAAATGCTGTCTACGATGCATCAAACATTGTGGCAAAGATAATTATGACTCATCATTATTTTAGATAGCGAAGATTGGATCGTTGGTTAATAATAAGATGTGGTAGTAGGTGTACGAATAATGGGACCATAAGGCTTATATCCTTCATATAGCATAAAACTGATGAAGAACATACTTCGTACCTATAAATATATAAATACAGAGTTTAAGGTTACTACATATTATGTTTTTTAATTATACGATTTGCTAAAAGATGGCACAAATTTGAAAAGTACCTACTAACTAAAATGAATAGTATTGATAAATTTTAAAGTAGAAATTGAAATTTTTTGGGAACCTTTATTTTTAATTGCGAGCTCAATAACTCAAGTTATTTTTTATCGATACGGATAATAAAATATTGTAGAAATTTGGAAACATCTTTACTTTTCTTTGGCTGATGTCTAAACAGTAATTATGCTCAATTTCTCACAAAAATCAAAGTTTCAAAAGGCTGATGGTGAAATGGGCTAATGAGATAACGATATTGTAACTGCTCTCCAGAAGGAACATTGTAAATTAGGAGTTTGGAAAGAAAGCCCTATCTTTGTTCTTAAATTTATTAAATAAAAACTAGTGCCTACACGTTTTGGCATGAATGTCCTAATAAGAAGTTTATGATTTCTAGTATCTAACACCCCGAGTTTCTAAAATGCCATATCACGAAAACTGTTACAGTATGCCCACCAAAATAAATTAAAAAAAAACATTGTTTGCACCGAAAAATTAACACTCTCTATCACCTTTCCCCAGATTTGTCCCAGAAAATTCACCCCTTTTTATTTAGAAACTGGACGATGGGAAGTCCAAAATGAGAAGAAACTTGGACTCAGTATTCAGAAAAGGTCATGATACTGCAAATAGGAACCGCCAAAGGGAATTTCTAATTTAAGTGAATACTTTTGTAATAAATAAAATAGTTTATAACTATATAACAACAAAAGCGTTTCTGATACCCGTAATGAAACACAAAGTCTATTTTTCACTATATTTAAGAAACTTTTTTACATGACGCATGTGGAAAGTTTCAACAAACCACCATTCATATTTAATTAACAATGGTAAAGTTATTTATTGAAGTCGTAACAACGGCATACAGTAAAGATAGAAATGCTTTTTTATCTCTATTCTTATATTCTCCATTTTAGAAGAAGTTCTTCTTCTCTTGAGATAAAGGGAACGATTCTTCATTTTATGAAACTTTCTTATTTTGGCGCACTGTGCATGTTTCTCTTGCTGTTTTGGACTGCTTTTACTGCTCTTTACCAGGAGAAGTAACTTCTTACTTTTAATAGAATGTGATCAATCATACAAGTTCAAGAATACGGGAAATTATAATCTTTCACACTCCCTTTCTCGAAGTGAATATTCCCACCTTTGGAGAATAGGGGTCCAGGTCTTTTCCAGTAACTGATCCAGAATTTTGCTGAGGGGGGGAGACGACTTAAAAAGTGACTTCTAAAAAAACCCTCGCTATGTTTTAAAAAAGTTACACCCTCAACTCCTTGAATCCGCTGAATCCTGGTTGGTTCACGAAACTGCACTAAAGATTTGTCCTTAAAACATTTCTTTCAACTTCAGGATCTTCTCTACCAAAATAAATTTTAAAAACTATAAACCATCCAGTAATGAAACGGCAATGCATTATGGACAAATACATAAAAGATAAACATGTTTTTCTTTGTTATTGTTAGATGGCATTTCTGCGAAATTTAATTTTACCAGACTTCATTATATCACATGCATAACCCTATATTAAATGATAAGTTTAATAACAACTGCCTCTTTACTCTCTATACAATATAATGAAGCATTAAGGCATATGCTGAACACATAAGATAATAAGAGTTCGTTATTAAACTGTTGTTCAATGAGATTACCTTGTGCCTTAGATGTTTGTTTCTGTTGCACGGTTTATCAGCAACCGAATTACTGTTTTCAATTTCAGAATTTTAGCGTAGTGACGCTGACAAAGAGCTGTTACAATATCAGCAAAATATCAGTAACAGGCAAACAAGAGAAGTGGGATTTACGATTTGTGTATTGTGCAAGGTATAGATTGCGCTGATGATTTGTTTTTATTTTTAACGCGCAATGAATAAAATGAACTTGATAATTAGACGTCAAAAAATATGCAACAAGCTTTATCATAAACTTTTTTTAGCCGAAAAATAACTTACCTTATGAATTTTACATTTTATTGATGATTCTTTTTTTTATTCGTTTTCGTATTCACTTTTAAATATGCTATCATGTCTAGGGTAGTCAAGAGTGCGTGGACAATGTTAAGTTATGAGCTGGGGGGTAAAGCTTTTTTTTTCGGGGTTGGCGGAAGAGCCAGTATACTTAGGCCTATATGAGGCCCATTGTATCCCCTATCGTCTGGGTAATGTCAGCCAAACGGGACCTACAGCTTAACGTGGGATCCAAACCACGTGTATGCACTAGTTATTTTTTTTACCCCCCCCCCCCCCCCCCTCAGAAGTCCAGTTTATGACTCTCTTCTTCTTGGTAGAAGTCCAGTACATGACTCGGTTCCGTTATTGGGCATTCTTAAATCCACTGAATTTCGAACATACTTTTGTTATTGTACGTATGCCCACTCCGGGAATCGAACCCGGGTCGCCACGGTCGAATGCCAGTACAACGTCTGAGCCACTGCCGTGGTGGCTAAAGCCTTTATGTGAAGACTTATTGTTAATAAGTGTATTAACAAGTGTTATTATTTAACTGAGGGATATTGCCGTCTAAAGAGGTGTTAGGATGGCCTTACATATTGGTCCATCAAGTTTTTTAATAGGTTGCCCATTGAAACAAGATCACAACCCCAAGATAAATTCAAAGCTACAATAAAGAAATTTTTAATTGCCAATGCATTTTTCAATTTTGTTGAATTTATAAACTGTAATCTGTTTTGATGTACATGTGAATTGTTATTTTATCTAAATCATTGATATATTTCCTTAATACCTGTCGTTTTATCCTAGAATAAGTTTTTAACATGTCTCAATTTGTATTTTATATTAACATTTTAAGGATTGTCTATTGTACATAAACTTTTTGACTTGTGCAATCAATGTATATTGTACTGGCATTAAATAGAGATTTTGATTTGGGTTATTTTCCTGTAGTCCAAAAGTTAACGATCCTAAGGAATATAGTCACTACAGGTCTATAAGTATTTTGCCCACCTTGTCCAAAATTTTAGGAGTTTAAAAAATTTAAATTCGCGACTTTATAAATAGCTATTCAATCGTACCAAATAAACAATCGGGGTTCAGGACTGGTTACAGTTGCGCAAAAGCAATGGCTGATGTTACTGATGAAATCCTGAGCGCTCGCGATAATGGTCAATTGACATCTTTAATTTTGTTCGATTGTTCGATTACTCAAAAGCATTTGGTTTCGTTAATCATTGTATTTTACGCTATGTTGGTTTCACCGCTAATACCCAAAGTGTTATTAGGTCCTACTTAAATTATCGTACACAGCGTATTAAAATATATGATTCTAATTCAGACTCTTCCGGTCTCTACCGGAGTGCCTCAGGGCTGTATTTTGGGTCCTTTGCTGTTTACTTTGTACACTTTCAACTTCCACAACTATTTGAAATTGTGTAATTATCATTGTTATGCTTATGACACCCAATTATATTAATTTTTCTTTCCAACGAATTATATAACAGCTGAAAATAATATCAACTCTGATCTAGATTCGAATCTTAAAGTTTCCTCTGAACATATGTTAAAACCAAATCCTTCTAAATCAACTGTCATGCTTTTTGGTAATAAAACTATTACAGATGATGTTTAAAGGTTGGAGACAATGACGTTTCTTAAACGGCAGTAGAGTTTTTAGAATCTCTAAACAAATAAAGACAATGCAAGTCCAAAACTCTACTGCTATTACAGATGATATTCGCAACAAAAATAAAACAGGTAATCAAGGATTAGAGTTCGTGGATAAAAGTAAAAGCCTCGGTTTAATTATTGACTCGCAGTTAAGATTTAAAGACTACATCACTCACATCAAATCTATCTATGCTTATAGACATTACCTTACCCGAGATGTGAGAAAAATAATATGCGACTCACTGATTCTTTCACGTTTTAATTACTGTGACACCGTCTATGGGCCTTGTCTTGATCGTTTCGACGTGCGTAGAGTGCAAAAAGTTTAAAATTGTTGTATTTGATTTATATCACACAGTTTGAAAGAAATTACTTGGCTTAATACGATAGACTTCAATTACATGCTACCTGTTTTTATTATAAAATTTTAAAATTTCATTTTTCTTCATACTTATTTTATAAAATAATCTTTAGAACCGATGTTCACCATTTAAACTTGCGTAGAAAAAACTTAACCATTCCCAAGCATAAGAACAAATCCTTCAAACGATCTTTTTCACACAAAAAAAGAGCGTATCATGGCTATAAAAACCTTCCTAATCTCAAAAGTGACTTTTTAAAAAATTCTGACCCTTCAATTTTCAAGGCTCAATGTAAAGAACAAACCCATTTTGTAAGGGTCGTGGGACTGCCCCACGCCTCTGCCAGGAACCCAAATAAATTAAAACTAACTATGTATATTTAAATTTAAAACATTTTGATTTTTAATTGACTGTTTATGTTCGGTTTTTATCACAAATATTTTCTCACTTATTCACACTTTTTAATGGATAAAAATGTGAATGCATATATAAGATTATCGACTAATATCAGCATAACGCCTTGCATGTTTGTTGAACAATAAAAGGAATTTGGAATTGTAAATTCTAATTTCTTGACTATAAATTTCCTAATTCCATTCACGTACAATCGCAAAAATATACGTACCCTAAACCTGAAATGACAAGTATTGTGTGCAAAAGATAAAATATGAGTTTTTGTAACAAATACATGACAACCTTGACTTAATTCCATATTATTTAATTTTTAAATCAAAGAAACTTGAGATGGCCTTTTTATATAATATACCATTGGCAAACTTTAATCTAGGGTGCCGATATAAACGCATCAGACGAAGATTATTAGTAGCGTTTAACATGTTAAACAGGGAACACGCTATCCCCGACCTCCCACCGTCCATTCTTTAGAACACGCGGTCGAAGCAGCCACGGGAGCGATCGATACGTCGACTCGGCCACACCACACACATATCCCCCCTTTCAGTTGGAATGTAGGAGTGGTTATGTAACTCTCTTTAACTGAAGGTTTTGCCCATATGTGCCTTCTCTCTTGGTTGCATTAGAGATTTCGCACCCTAGATTCGAGTTTGCCAATAGTGCATATATATTGATATATTGATTAAGCTTTACTTTACTTATTACCTTTAGACTGAAGCTTCGGGTTATTTAATTTAGTACATAAAAGTTTAATAAAGTAGTAGAGTTTAATGTCCGGACAAAGTAGTGCATCTATCTTTTGCATTAAAGTACTTCGGGACGCCAAAGGTAATGGGTTCCCTGGGGCACAGGTAGACAACGACAGGCTGTTTCGTCCTTGTTAGGCCTCAATAGTAAGTTATAACCTGTAAGCAATTCCCAACACAGCGAAAATATGCTTTGAAGATATTTTTAAGAATAAATATATGATGAAAACCAAGTATCGCCATCTGTAGAAAACTAACTATAAACCAAGTACGGTAGGCCAACACATCCAGTATAGGAAACGTCTTTGCGCATCCCTACACTTTTTCTACGGGTTTGTAGATTCAAATATAGATCGCGTTGCGCATCGCGTTTACAACCGGTTTTAACGGTTTAACATGTTAAACCGGAAGTTGTAACTTTTAGATAGAGAATAAAAAATAAAAACAGGGAGGTCAAAACCATTTTTCTTTAAGATAAATCGTTCGAATCTTACAGTCTAAAAATGCCATATTTTAAACTTCAATATCTCAAAAACTATTTAATTTAGACATAGCGTAGAATTTTGTGGGGAATCAGAAAATAAAACACCCCCGTATATTCCAGTATAATTTTAAAATATGCGAATTTGTATCTAATTCTTAAGATAAAGGCGAAAATGAACTTTACTATATCGTTGACTCACATTAATATTATACAGTTATAGCTAAAAAGTTATACTGCTTGTGTATAAAAAGCATTGTTACCTATATCACTACATTTCCTCCCATTATTTGAATTATTTTTCTTGTTCGCCCTAAAGAGCTCCGAAGCAATACTCGTGTATAGCTCGGGTATGTAGCAAGTGGCATTTTAAGCGGGCTGCATCCCGCTCTCAGTTAATTATAGCCCATTATATCCCATTACCGGGATAATGCGATCGATGCTTCTCACTGTACACCACATTGTAACCGAGAACAAGCGTCGGGTACGTAAATACGGATGTTACCGTGCGAGTCTCTTCGGGCTAATTTAATTTCAAATTATTTTCCAGATGTGTAACAATAAATGATTTTTTTTAAATCTCGTTTTAAAAATGGTACTTAGATTGCCTACATTTTTTTGTTTATTTTTAACATATAACCAATATGGGGATGTATGTGATATGCAATATTTTTTTCCTACGACCACCTATAAAAATGAGAAAAAAAGCACGGTTAATTGGGCTAGAAAGGGGTGTATATCACACGCGTGCTGAAAAAAATATTTCAACACTAGTGTTAAAACATCAAGCACACTATTTAATTTAAACATATGGTGCCAATTTGACAGACAACCCCTATTTCTTAAAAAGAAAGCAGTAATTGTAAAGTGTTTAACTTATTTTATCATGTATTTGTCGAGTGATTTGGAATTAGAGTGTGAAAATACGCCATCTAAAATTATAAAAAATGTTAATAATATACTGGAAAATCTGTTACCAGAAAAAACAAATCGCGCTGAAGAGAGTGTCATGTAGTAAACAACAAATCTATATGGTAGCGGTAGCGTAGAGAATAATAGAGCCCTAGCTTACAGATCGCAAGGTCCTAGGTTTAAATCCCATCAGGAGTATTTGACTTTTTTTTATAAAAACATTAAATAATTTATAGAATTATTTTGAATTGGAATCTTCCTTGTTGGGTGGATAATTTAAATTTTTGTTTAAAGCATCTTTCCTTGATTAATTTAAAAATTTTCATTTTGGTTCATCTAGAAGTCAATCCAGGATTAGTTCTTTCTATGATATATAAAATATGAAAAAATGGAAAAGTTAAACTACAAATAAAGAAAAAGCCTATTGACAAACTATGAATTCAGATATTAAGTGGAACATAATGCTAAGTATGCTAATTTCAACTCACTAGTGTTGATATTTTTTTTTTCAAAGCTAGTGTTGAAATATTTTTTTCACAAATCAACGGCTTTTTTAATAATTCTTTGTGGTCGTAGGATTACATTACTCGTGTGAAAGTGATTATTCTAAAACTCGGAGAATTCCCGCTCTCGGCTGACGCCTCGTGCTAAATATCTCCTCGTTTGAAAAGTATCACTTTTATCACTTGTTATGTAATATACTATTATACTTATTATGTCTACAATTTATATTGTGCTGCTATTATGTATGTTTCTGAAAACTTGCCATAGGGTAATTATTAGTACAGAATACAGAATGTACAGAGTCGTCCGAACTAGACTGAACAGGGGGCCTATTTTCTGAGTTTCACTGTATTTTTAATAAAACCAATATAGCCATCTTGTTTATTTTTGACCGTATCTACATAGTTTAATATGTCTAGAATGCCTTGGACAACAAAAGTTTTGGTCCAGTCTCAACTAAAGATTACAAATTAAAACTGCAATTGCCCATCTCTACTTTTATGACTGTTAGACTATAAGACCTGATGAAAGAAAAATGTGCGCGCCACTATATTAAAAAATATTAAAGGCGTAAAACAAGAGAATAACGTCCAACGCACTGTTGGGTGGTTATTATTAAAGAAGTTGAATAAACAGTGCGACAATATTAAACTGTGAATGTAGAAAAAGTTGCGTTAAAAAATATTACCAGAAGTTGTTGTTATGTAGCATGTTTAGCGGGTAATTAGTAGGTATAGTCTACATCATCTTTTTTTGACTTTTGCCTCACCTATAAATTGCTGTCCTATGCGGTCAGCGTCTAGGGAAATATGACACTATCCTACTAATATTTATGATTATAATAATTGAAACTTATTTAGTTGAACATCGAGCGGTAGTACAGCAAAGGTGACACCGATCTTAAATTACTTACGGGGGGCGTAGCTCAGATGGTAGAGCGCTCGCTTAGCATGCGAGAGGTACCGGGATCGATACCCGGCGCCTCCAATTTTTTTTTTAGTTTTTTTTATTATAAATATTTTAATTATAATTATAAGGATTTACATTGTATCAAATTTATAACTGTTGCGTCCTTATTAAAAATATTTTCAAAAATTGAATATAGGAAAGTTATTTCTAATAATTACCTACATACCTACATAAAATGTATTTCATATTACAATCCAGATAATTCGTAAAATTTATAAGAAAGTGGTACTGAAGTTTATTAAATTTTAAAAAAATATTCCAATTTTTATGGAGAACTACACTAAAAACGATTTAATAATCATAAGGCATACCTATGAGTAAAAGTAAATATTCTCTGGATTACAGGTATTTGATTAATTATAAAAACTGCTTGATTTATTATAAATACATTTTAGAAACCCTTTATAAAAAATACGTATGTACCAAGGAGCAGTAGATAATATTTTATTTATACAAAATATTGGTGAATAGTAATAACTGCCTAAAAACAGGGTTTTCTCTTAATGCCTTATTTTTCTCTTAGCAGGTCTAAATTTTTCTCAAGAAGTTTATTATTGTCTTGAAGTTCCCTTACCATTTCTTTCAATATATTCACTTCTGTAGTTGAATTTGGGGTTATGAATAGATTAATTTCACTCTAGCGACGAAATCTCTTTCGGCACAAGATTTATGAAAATGAGTTATGGAATTTACCTTTATTATTAGTAGTTTGAAGAAAATTTTCTTTTGAAATAAACTCAATTCCCTCGATACCAAATGGTATAGATTGGTATAAAGATTGTTCTTTTGTGTCAACCAATCAACAAGTTTCTTCTCCATAGCTGTTTTATTGACCTATATACCTACCTTACCGCGCCTTGTCATTCAAACAAGAAGCCATTATTTTGACTTTTATTTTCGTTCTGTGGTTTATTTTATCACTAGTGTTAAAATGGAAAGTCATTTTAACACTAGTGTAAAGCTTAGTTTGTGCCCATGACGAGTTCAATCTTCACATTTAGTGCTAAAAATATGCTCATTTTGCAACTTGATAGATAAATAGCTATTGCAGCGTCGGCGCCAGGGAGGGGCCAGGGTACAAGGGTAAAAGTTAAAGAGAACGATGACCTTTTTTTTTAGACATCACTTAGAACAAGAGGGAGGTTTTGTTTGTCGCTGCCTATAGCGTTCTAGAGCGTCGGGAGGCGCGACCTTTTTTTTTTTTTAGAAGTTAGTGCCCACTCAAAAATCACCGAGCCCATTTGTGCCTTCCCATCCCAAAAATCCTGGCCCGCCACTGAGCTATTGTAGCATCAATTATATCAAATGGGGATTTTCGGAAGATAAACACTTGCTACTTATTAAATTACATCAAATATTCCTATAATCAAAGACATGTTGAGCCAAGCAACTTGACTATGCATGACAGAAATGATTTTAAATATTAACACATTCAAAGCGGCCCGGTTCGTTTTATTCTTGTTTTGCTAGAACGCAAAACAATACGAATTACCCATTAAACTTTATAATAATTAAGCTTTTTAAAGTATCCCCCAACATAGATCCGCATAATGGGATGGGGGCGAATGATTCCCGAACTGGTAACAAACCAGCCCGTGGCGATATCTTAATTGAATCAAAACAATATGGCTACCTGAAACAGAAATTAATTTGGAATATTATACACAATATGTGGTGTATGTGAATACACAAACGTAGATTGGATAGGTTATTTAATGTTATTACACTAAATTACAGGGCAGTTTTTACAGTTTAAAATAGGTTTACTATATACACAGTGTGTTATTGTGTATAGTATACCATACCAGGTGTGTCTAGAGTGGACCAATCCAAGCCTCCCCCACGTTGAATCGAGTAGTAGGTACTTTTTGGCAGGGCCCGCTCTAGCAATAACGCCACCCTGGGCAAAACAAGAAATTGCCGCGCCAGAATTTTGGATCAAATCGAAAGTGATTTAAAAAAAAAGGTCGTAGCTCGAAAATAACATACATCTCTAAGCTTTTGACGCCGGGGTGGGCACTCAAGTTGTTTAAGCTATAAATAAACATGAATGCGCACCCCGGTGTCAAGACCTTAAATCAGATGTATGTTATTTTCGAGCTATGATGATTTTTTTTTTTAGGAAGTTAACTGGAAATTGGAATGGTTCAAACTTCAAATATACGTAGTAGGAACAAAACGGGAATTTATTGTTTTTTTAGATTTTATGCCGCCCTCCCAACTTGCCGCCATGGGCAGGGGCCCAGGTTGCCCCCCCCCCCCTAGAGCGGGCCCTGCTTTTTGGAGGGGCTTGACCCCCCTGGAAAAATGCTCATTGTAGTGATTTTGTGGAGAAGAAATGGAATACACGACGTACCTTCTTTTTTCTTTGATATTTGTAAAAAGAGACCTGAAGATTGAGGATTTTGGCTGTTTATAAATTGAGGAATACAGGGTATTTTACCTAAAACTTATTATATGTATCTTTATAATAAATTGAGTTAATTAACTTCTGTAAAAGAGTTTTGGTTGGTGTAGCCGGCCTCTATAAAGTCGGGTAAAAATTTCGGCCCTAACCCAACAATTTTATAATGCGATTAGAGAAGCAACTCTCCCTACGATTTTAAGACCCCGCCCACGCGCCTGACGTAAAGCACCTTTAGTTGGCTGGTTTAGGTTCCATAACGGAACTGTGCCCTGAATGTGCTCTTGCGCAGAGTGTAAAGTGGAGTAGAAGTATAAACGTGCTCCTATATTAGTTATAAACGTCAATATAAATTGTTTTTATTTTTTGACACTGACAAATTTGTCAAAGAGGTATTATATTAAAAAGTAAAGCCTTCTTGCTATATATTATGTGAGGAGATAGTAGTCCATCAGTTACAGTGTCCCGAACGACCCATTTATAATTATTGTTATAATATTTAAACAAAAATTTGGTGTGGAGTGTGGAGTTTAAAATGTGGTGTTCAGAAAGACTAGCCAGAGTTCATCTGAGGTGTTCTGAAACATCTATTAACTGTTGGAAGGATGTAGCCTATTGTTTTTCAGCTATAGATATTTGCTGCACCTTTTTAATGGGTCTCGCTGTGGTAGGCATAGCGATAAATATGATAATTAATACCCCGGAGGCCCAATAATTACAATCTGCATAATCATCGGTGTGGGTTGTATAGGAATTGGAATAGCTGTTTTAGGATATAGAGGAATAATGAAGAGCAATCCAAATATGTTAGTTTGGTTTGCGATAATTCTTCTCATAATAGGCTTTCCTCAAATTGCAATAGAATTTATTTATATATTCAATTGGAACTGGAAATCGCAGAATGGGAAAAGAGGAGAACTCAAGAGTGTGAAATATTTTTTTCACAAATCAAAAGCTTTTTTAATAATTCTTGGTCGTAGGAAAAATAGTGTACATTACTCGGAGAATTTCCGGTTTGAACCGGTTTTATTGGTTTAACATGGTAAATCGGAGGTTGGTTTCTTTGGATAGAGAATAAAAACTAAGATAGGGAGGTGGAAACCATTTTTCTCTAAGATGAACCGTTCCAATGTTACAGCCTGTCAAAGTCAAAAAATGTCATATTTTAAACGTCAATATCTCCAAAACTACTTAATTTAGACATATGACATTTACAACATAAGCATAGAATTTTGTGGGGAATCAGAAAATAATACAATATATAGGGTGTTCCAATTGCCATAGACGTGACTACAGTTCTATGAGACACCCTGTATAATATTTTTTTTGTCAAAAAATGCAAAATTAAAAATAAAAATTTACGGGTCCGAGCGTTTTTCCTAGATCTTTTTCCTTTAATTAATATTAATTTTATGCGGGACTTTTGGGAGACCCAGTATATAAGAAGGTTAAAAGGGGTTAATGAGATTACAATAAGTTAAAAATATATGTATAATAAGGTAATATAACCGGTTTCATCACCATTTTATAAAACGTGTAGCGATGATTACCAATCTGTTTATAATGAATTGATATAAGGTTTGCCGCAACCTCATTTATACAACTAGAATATCCATAGTTATGTGGAAGTGATTGTAATCACCTTTATAAAAACTGGAAAATGGTGGTGTTGGCTATGATGTATTATAAAACTCTTGGTTATACACTCACCGGCACAAAATTTCGCCACCCTAAAATGTTGGCCAAGTTTGATGTTTTATAACTTATTTATTTTTTATCCGATTTTCATGATTTTTAATTTAGTTTGTAGATCCATTTATTCTATTTTTCTTTAATTATTTTATAAAGTATATTTTTTCGATTAGGTCATATTATACAGGAGGAAATCAAAATGTTGTTTTTATCGTAATTTCAAATCACCCTGTAGGGAAATTGAGGTGGATAATTTTGTTTGCATACTATCTCTTGTAATCTCTGATGTATTCTAAACATTTCTTTTTTTGATTCATTCCATTATCTCATTTCTTCTGAGAGCTGCAAAATTTTAAATGAAACGCTGATTTCAAGCCTAATTTTATTAAGAAAAACAAACACTAGGTATATTATAAAGTTAATAAACATTTAATAACGTGTATTTCCTTCTCTCGTAGCAATGACAGCTTGCAGTCTTCGTGGCATCGAATGAATAAGATCACTTATTCTTTCTTGAGGAATGGCTTGATATTCTTCGGTTAGCGCCAGTCTTAAGTCTTGCAAGGTTTGTGGTTGTACAGGACGACGACGAACGGCTCTTTTAAGTTGATCCCAAAGATGTTCGATTTGGTTGAGATCAGGGCTACATGCAGGCCGTTCCAATCTTGGAAGTCCAACTTCATCCAGATATTCGCTTACTACATGTGCAACGTGAGGTCTAGCATTATCATGCATTAATGTTAATTGGTTCCCAATAAAAGGAGCAAATGGAACAACAACTGCTTGGAGAATTTCCTCAATGAAACGGTGGGCGGTTAAAGCTCCATTTTTAACAAATACAAAATTGGTGGGTGCTTCGGTAGAAATACCCGCCCAAATCATGACTGAACCGCCATGATATGAGATTCGTTCTGATATGGTGCAGTCAGCATATCTTTCATTTCTACGTCTGTATACCCGCTCACGACCATCCGGCAACCTTAAACAAACCCTGGATTCATCTGTAAATAGTACGTTTCCCCACTTTTCTTGGGTCCAGTCAGAATGCGAACTTGCAAAACTCAGTCAGTGTTGTCGATGCCGAGGAAGTAATCGTGGACATATTGTTGGCCTTCGTGAATGAAGCCCATCTTCTGCCAATCTTCTACGTATCGTTCTCTCACTTACATTTACTCGACGATTCATTTGCAAGTCATTTTTTAGACACACTGCAGTAGATATTCGATCTCTTAAAAATCTAATGATAAAGTGATCATCAGCTGCAGTGGTCATTCTCCTTCTGTCAGAGCCTTGCCGTCTAGTAAAAATTCCCGTCTGTAAATACCTATCTATAAATATCCAGGCATCTCGAACTGTAGACCGCGGAATTCTCAGAGTACGGGCGACATAACTTTTGCTACGACCATCCTCTATTAACGCAACAATTCTACTCACGTCTGCTGGAGTTAATACCATATTGACACACAACAAATTATAATATTGTCACTGTCAAACATTCTGCCACAATAAATGGCGTCCTTAGCCAACCTAGATAATTTTTAACCTAAAGCTTGACATACATTTTCAAGAAATAACATCGTTTCATTTAAAATTTTGCAGCACTCAGCAGAAATGAGATAATGGAATGAATCAAAAAAATGAATGTTTAGAATACATCAGCGATTACAAGAGATAGTATGCAAACAAAATTATCCACCCCAATTTCCCTACAGGGTGTTTTGAAATTACGACAAAAAACAACACTTTGATTTCCTCCTGTATAATATAGCCTAATCGAAAAATGATACTTTATAAAATAATTAAAGAAAACCAGAATAACTGGATCTACAAACTGATAAAAAAATCATGAAAATCGGATAAAAAATAAATAAGTTATAAAACATTAAACTTGGCTAAAATTTCATGATGGCGGAATTTTGTGCCGGTGAGTGTATAATAAGTCCATTTGCGCTTTTTATTTTATTAAAAGAATAGTTTAGATCAGATCTTTTTTTCCAGTGCATCGGCGGCACGAAAAACTTTATTAAAAATTGTATCCACGCATCTGACTTGGCTCGTGGGATTTTCGAAAAAAGTCTATAATAAAGCCTCGAGTTTCACCATATCCCCTTTTTGCCTCTTAAATAAAAAAAGAAATTTTCTTCTAATTTATCGACAAAAAGTATATTAAATTCAGTGTGACACCTAATTATTGACCAAATTTGGTAAAAAACCCCAAATTTATTGTGTCATCCTGATCTAAACTTTTTCGATTAATTGAATAATAAATCGTCCCATGTAATACCGGCTTGACATTCCAGTCGAATTTTTAATTAAGTTTAAAAGAAAGGATGATAATTTAACTCTATATTAACGGTAAATTTTTGGTCCATTCTACGACTGTACAACTAAAAAGGGACGCTTGCTATATCTTGTGAACCCTTTAGCGTACAACTGAAATAATTTTAGCCTTTAGCATCTATCCGAGGCGGGGAGGAAGATTAAATCATTATCGAGAAACATCAAAATACTAAACCAGCACGAGATATGAACTTAAAAGCGGCATATTTTAAAAATATTTTACATTATATACATGGTGGCTCAAAAAAAGTGGGGCGGACTTTTTTTAAATGGAACACCCTATATATTATATTATTTTCCAATTCCCTATAAAATTCCACGTATATTTTGTATAAAATGTCATATGTCTAAATTCAATTGTAGTAAACCTCTTCTGTAAACGTTTAAGAACGAGAATAATGTTGCTCATTAATATTTATAATCGAATATTACGGAGGGAGGACAGAAGAGAAATTGTGAATGCCTTAAACCAAAAAAGGCGAATGGTGCGAACTGAGTGTTTTTCTGCTAATCTTAATATCATCTCGTCGCAGTCTTATGTTTAAAAAGTACAAAAAATGCTAAAAACAAGCTTAAACGTACTCAAAATTATTTTAACAACTAAATTTTTAAAATAATTTAGGTTATGACCAAAATAAATGTAGTCCCACTCCCACCAACATAATAAGGATAAAATCCCTACAGATTTCTGACGGAAAGTCGATTTTACCATACCCGAAAATTTTATCCACACTTGAACATGGTGCGAATAGGTATCGAAAGCGATGCGCTAGAAATCGATCGCTTTTTTATAACATAGTTGCGCCCCTGTATACAGTTACAATGCCCTAACGCTATTTTTTCTAGTCCATATTGTTCTCTTATTCAACCATAAAGTTGGAAATAAAAGAAAAACATTTCTTTTTTAAACTTAAAAATTGCGCGAGCTATTTTTAACATCTGTACACAAATGCAACATTTTTGTTTCTCATCAAAAAACAATAGCTTAATTTAATTTTCTGATTCTTTTTATCTGTCTATTTTATTCCGTTTGATATAAAAGTAAGCTATTGAATGTTTTCGATATCGTGTATTCGTGTATGCACAAAGGAAAAATAAGCATAAAGAATATGTTTCCGTATTTTTACAAGTGAGTTTTGAGCTGTAGGGCACGATTTTAAAATGAATATTTATAAATAGGAATAAAACTAAAATACGAATTTATCTTGTGTTTTTAAAAAACTTTTACGAAAATGTCTCATTATTGAATTACCTAGCTAAAATTAGTAAATAGCTAATTTTAAAGTTGTCTTTTAACATAATAGAGATACGGGATTACAGGGTACTAATAAAGTTTGGAATAATGGATTTTTCAGGCAAACGAATCACCTGAGCAAAAAAAATATTTTATTTTTTTGCATGTTTTAAGATATCCGAAAAATAAACAGGGACCTCAAAAAGACTGAAGAGGTGTTACCTTTTTTTTGTTAAGGGTACCTATACCTCATTTTTTATCAAATTTATAAAATTGTAGACCTATTTTATATAAGGTGTCATGTCAGCAGTTTTTAAAATAAAGGAAATAAAAAAAAAACTGACAAGAAAAAGATTTATTTGCCATATTTTTTTAGATCTTGGATGGATTTTGATGACATTTTTCACAATTAAAAAACACATTTATTAAGTGTCTTGCTGTATTTCAGATCGTAAAATTACCATCACTTTACATACATACAAGAACAAAAGTAACGATTAGTTGATATTTTTATTTTTGTATACTAACACAGGATTCTTCATAAATAAACATAACCATTTTTTTTAACCATAAAAGGTTATGTTTATAAATTGTTTAGGTCTTTTAGAAAAATACTAATTAAATGCGGGTAAAATATAATGTTTCATTATTGAACTGATTTCTATTATTTATTTTTACTATGCCTACGTATTTTTTCTATAAATCCTAAATTAATTATATTATTCTTATTTTATTATATCTTAAAGAAGGGTTAAATTATTATATTGAATGACGAAAATAATTAGGGTACTGGTTTTGAGGATACCTCCTAATCTGTCGCCGAGAGATGAAAGACTTGGACAAATTATTGTTGTAATTTTTTCCACTCTAATTTTAAATTTCTTGAATCCCAAAAATGAAATAAGCATGAAAACTAAATACAGCTTACATTATAAAAAGAGCATGTTAATTTAAAAATATGGCAAAAAATTCAACTTTGCCCTAAACATGTGAAACTATGCACATGCACAGACCTAAAATTACATTAGAAACAAAACAACTTTTTCTAATGACATTTTTAGAAATTCTGTTAAAATGAAATTTCTCAGCATTTTATTTAAAAAATGTAATTTTTGACAGATACCGAATGACAGATGCTGTTTTGTTTTAAATCTCAATAACAAAGAATAACAAAGCCAATAATGTTGGGTTGCACAAAGACTTTTAACCAGCAAGTTTGACTGTGACATAAAAAACATTTTTCCGAACAAAAGAATAGAAGGATCAATTTGATATACAAACACAGAACTACATTAAGGTAAGAGAATTATATAAAAAAAATAATAATAAAGTAAAGCTGTTTGATGTATAATTTAAAAAAAAAAGTCATAGCAAAAATGCAATTTTAGTATTTTGTGTTTTTGCTATGTTTATTAGTGGGCAATAGTTCGGGTAATGGCAGTCGCGTGCAGAGAAGTATCTTTCCGCATGAGTTAAGATCAAAATTTCTCTACAAGCGTTAGAAAAACTACCACAAAATATTTCTAAAAATTTTATTTTACTGAAAAACAAACACAGATTTAATTTCTACTTATTAATAATATTAATATTAAAAGTACAATCTGATGCACTATGCAAATTGATTGTGGATGCCAGACAGGTTAAAGCCATCGAAGCCAACTGATCCTGATGAGCGGATGGTTGCAAAGAAAGAGGTATCGAGCTGTTGTTTGCGCTGCTGGAAAACTGTGGAGTTTTTAAAGACGTGGACGCTTCTAAACTACAGCTGACATTTGATGGAATATTGAGATTGAGAATTTTGTTAGACATTTATTTTTTGTGTGTGATGGATTCCTCCAGGTAGCCTTCGGCAACAGACGTGGATTTCCATCCTCCTAAACGTTTAATGTTTGTTATTTCTTCGCCAGAATTAGCCAGTAGAGTGGCTGAGGAACGTCTAAAGCTGTGACCTGTGTCCTGTGTATAACTCTGGATTTTTGAGTCCTATTTAAGCTGCAATGTTGAAGGGCATTTTTCCTATGGTATTAATTCCAACACATTGGGTACTGCATTTTCCATGTTTGTAGTTCAAAAAATATCGGCGGTGTGGAGTTTGCTGTGGACGTAAGTTTGCATATTTTCTGTATAGATTTAGAAAACTTTCATTATTGACTTCTTTAGTTATTACAAAGGATCTAGCAGAATGGTTTTTGGAGTCCTTTATTGTGACAATTACGTCTCCTTTGTCGTCAATGGTAAATTTAGTTAGCTCCTCACGGCGGCAGGCAGCAGCAAGTCCAAAAATGGTTACCACTTTAATTAAAAGGTAAATTTAATCAGGTGCTTCTTTTATAAATTTCGCAATCTCTTCTTGTGTAAAAACTTTCGCTTTTTTTGCTCAAAAACCTACATTTTGTCTCTTGATGTAGGGTGTAACTTTATAGTATTTACTGATATCTAAATCTTTCTTAACCTTAAGTACACTTTTTAGTATGGAATATCGACACCATAAGGTATTTGGCTTCCAAAGTTTAGACATTTCCAAGAAATATGCCAAAAGTACTTCTTCTCTTGGTGCTCTTACATTTTTCGCTTCACACCAACTAACAAAATGTTCGTATTGTTTTTCATACCTGACTAATAACTTTTTTGGTAGCAAATCCAAATTTGCGACACTTGCAGCTTCTAAAATATCTTCTGGAAGCTCATCGTCCGAGAAATTTTCTATTGAAGACATTTGTATCAGAATCTGAACGAAATTAAAAATCAAAGCCACGCTCCGGTGAACTGTTGTAAGGTGTCACTTTGACAATTAAATTTTATTTATGTGTCGTGGTGACCATGTTAACATCTATGTACGGGGTTTTTGAAATAAACCGTTTTAAATCAGCTTTTTTAAAAATGTTTATAATAAACGGCAAAAATTAGTGTTTCTGTAATACACCTCATTTACTTTTACTAAAAATGAGTCTAAAAATTTATATTTTATTCATTAAAGTTATATTTTATTAAAAAATTACAAAAAAAATATTTTTCCGGTACGCCGTGCGGGAAAATGGGTCTCTCAGAACCAAAGCGAGTGCGGGAAAACGGTAAATCGTGCACGCTTGTAGAAAAATAATTATTCCTTGGCAAAACTATGCACTAAACTGCATTTTGCTTGTGGGGTTACTGCCATCAAAATTTGCCCCACCTGTAAAATAATTCACGAGCCGCGTTTGATTCCTACCAAAAAAACCGCCTACATTTACTATTTACCTAAGAATAGTGACATAAAGTGCATGTTATAACGTTATAAACAAAAACAATTTAATTTTTCCACATTTCATAGTAATTAAAGCTATCATTAAAACGTTTATTCGTTAGGCATGTGGGCTATAATTCAAATAGCGGATAGGGGAGCTATTCATACATGACATGTACACTTCTGGCGTAGACTAAATTATTTCTAACCCTATTTTAGATACACAGCGTGGCAAATTTATATAGAAATAAACAGGCATTCTTCCACGGAAGAGTTTTGAACTTAAATCATATCTAATTTTACGATTGATTGAAATGACAAATTGTTGTTGAGTATTAGTTCTATTTTTGTACATTTATCTCCATTTAAAAAAATGATCCGCCCATCTCTAGGCTTCAAGGCCTTTGTAAGTCGTGAAGACGAGTTTTCGCTGTTTCTGGAATTGCTTACGGGTTATGGCTTTCTGTAGAGTCCTAATAGGGATGAAAAGGCCATCACCTGTGCCCCAGGAAACCCATTGTTTTGGCGTCCCTGTGTACTTGAATGCCAAAGACAATCGCACCACTTTGTCCGCTTGCCGCTAACATGTATTTCTATTTTATTACTACCAGTACTTAATGTTTACGAAGTATACCTTTTTTTTTTGAAACAAAAATTTAAATACTTTAATATTTTCTTTAAAATATCTTTTATAGGAACAATTTTCCTTTGGCTTATATCCTCCAGTCATAAATAGTTTAAATATATTTAAACACTTTTTCGCATAGTTTACATACAATCTTTATTCCCAATCATAAAGAAAACTTTACTGAAGAAACTACATCATCGATTGTTCCGTCAAATGACGTCATGATTTAAAAATCGCTAAATGATAGTGTTTTGTTCGCTAAATTAATACACAAAACAACACCAGTCGACCTTAAAAATAGAAAAGTCATAATTTAAAATATAATTATTTATATTTATTTGTAGATGACGTCATTGTATCAGTGCGATGCCGATGTTACGACAAAGTATTGGAAGTTGTTCATTATTACAAATATTTCCTAATAAGTTACAGGGTCGTCCTTAACCATGATACAACTACAAGAAGATAATATGATACCGCGCAGGTTGTCGTGACGTCACCTTGTGCTTAAGGCTGTACATTTAGATAATTTATATATTTTTAAAAATTATTTAACACATTATTGGTTAAAATTAGCTCTTTGGTATTATGTTCCGATAAGGCAAAAATGTTAACTTTTAGATGTAGTATGTATTTTCGTATCAGAACTAAATACAAAAGATGCAACACTTTCTAGAAAAAGAAAAATGAAAAAAACAATAACCTAAATTTTTCAATCTTTTTGTGCAAAATAAATTCAGAACAGGTTTTTTTTTAATGAATACTCAAGACAAGTAAAAATATTTTAAGTTATTGTTTTTATATAAAAAAAATATTGGACAGTGTGTCGTTTTCCAATTTCCATATTCGCAATGTAAGTATTACTTGTTCGTGTTAAGTATATTGACTTAGAGTAAACGGTTAAATATTCATTTCTATTGTCTATTTTTGTAATTAATTTAAATAAAGATATTTATTATTATTATTACTATTTTTATTATTAGATATCAATTTTCCCAAACAATGCCATTATTTATTATTGTGCATGTTGTCTTTAAAGTAAAAGTCAAAATATTTTCATATCATTTAAAAATAAAATATTTTTTTGCTTATAAAATAAGTAACATACTATTTCTATCTAAAATTTTGGTCGAAACGAATTAAGTATATTAGGTTTTAAATCTTGACGATCACAATAATCAATCTAAAATGTATGTTTCAATATTTCAGTCACAGTACAAATTCTAATGCTAATATGATTTATCATAAATTTATTAAAAATATCATATAAAATTGCCTTTTAATAGCGTAAACTTCGGGTTGCCGTATAATTCGGCGCGTTCAATTCAAAAATTTATCACAATGTGACGTCACGGTCTACTACGCACCCTGTTCATATCATGCCTTGTGTAGTTGTATCATGGTCTTTAACTATAACCACCTGTAGAAATCCTGTGCCCTTTTTAAACTAATTTTTGCTTCCACTCTATACATTCTTGATAGTATTAAATATACGGCCTCACTGTCTGTGGTCCTTCGGTACACCCTCGGGCTAGGGAAACTTGAAAAAGGTATTATAGCACAGTCGATTTAGTTGGTGCTTATTGGAGTTCAAAGACAGTCGGTGGATCAAAAAAGTTTATTGTGGCGCGAGTTTTTTTTTTAATATAAGTCGATGAGTGCATTTTTTTGATTTTTAATTGGTGTTTTGAAATATAAGTTTGGTTGTGTTTATTGGAAGTTATATGGTGCCGTCTTCGTTGTGTAAATGGGGGTTGGCGTTTTTATATAAAGTACGTTATATATATTTTTTTAATGCAATGTGTAGTAATATTACAGTAAATTTTTGTTTACTAAAATGCATTTTCAATGAACTAATAAGTAAAATTAAAATTATTCATATATATATACCGCACCAGTAGTGTAGCTAGCATTTAATGGGCCCTGTATCAAGAGCCAGGCGGTGGGCCCGTCGGCTAGAGAGGGAAGCGGTTAAAATAGAATTAAAACAAACAGAACAGAATGTTTATAAGAATTTATTCTAATGAAAGAAAATAATAAAATAGAACTAAACTTACACAAATAAAATAAACATGATTTTTACCAAAAAACATATCAACTTAGCCAAGTTAAGCCGTTGGTTTTGCTAAGCTAATTATTAGCACGTAAAAGGATACTGAATAATAAATAGCAGCGTTGCGTTGTCAGCCTTGTGGCGTGTCACTGTATGACTGTAAACAAAACCCCTTATTATCTATTTGTACTGTATGATGCATAAAAGTGGCCTGTGCCCGTACTCTTAAAAATAATTTAAAGTAGTATCAAAACTAAATATCTGATATTTGCTAAACAACAAAAACATCTTTCCTTCTTTTGGTGGGCCCCCGTGGCTAGTGGGCCCTGTATCATTGATACAGCGGTTGCTACACCACTGTACCGCACAGAAAAGCACAAAATAAACAAATTTAAAAATGCATAATTTTACTTTACACCTGAAATATTAAGGGATGTAAACAGGTATTTTCAAGAACGTGTTGACTTGTGCACACAGATTAAAATGTATACATTTTGAACATTTACTGTAATTTAGTCTAGTCGCTTGTGCTTAATTTTAATTATAAAACTCCATTTAAACATCATAATTATGAAATTTGCAATTATTTCGAAAACGGTTGGGAATAACTTATGCTAGTATAACAAAAAAAAATGTTTATAAATTTAACATTTACCTAATAGCCAAATAATATACAGGGTGTTTCAAAAAATTATTTTAATATGTGTGGTTTTCGAAACCTTTGAGCACCCTGTATAAAATAGATAGACACTATTAGATTTATAATTTCTCTAGACCCCTTCTCATAAATATGATGCAATGCCATGGTTTGAAAATTTCATTTAGATCGTTTTTTTGATTTTTTTCCAGAACCGTAAATATTTACTTTTTTAGTTTTTAATTTATTACTCTTAAACTACATAATCAAAACGAATACAATTTTGGGCAATTATAAAGTACACTAATGCGAACCTAAATATGCAATAATGGGTGTTCCATTAAAAAAATACAACTTTTTGTTATCACACTTTTTTAGGTCACCCTGTATATGGAAAAACATTTTCCTGAAATACACCCTATGATACAGTATAAGTTTGCATATGAATGAACTTTCTTACTTAATTCGTATGGGAACTATAGAAGCCTGCAGGACCCTGTATACTGCGTGTTTTTTATGAACAAAACAGTTTTAAGCGCTTTGTTTGTGTTTTTTTTCCGATTTATAAAATTCAGTTTCGACGGGTATATAATTTAGTTACAAACTCGAAGTTTTAGTTCACATGGTTTATTTATTTAAGATGCTTACTGTCAATTTTTGCTTATTAATAGTTAGTTTATTATAAAATTACCAGCTCCAGTATACTCAACTTTTAAATCTAAATCGTTCACTTTTCTCAGTAAAAATTAAATATAAATATTCCCTGTTTGCTGTTAATGGTCTATACAGAGAGTTCCTTAATGACGTGCTAATATTTTAGGGTGTGATTTCTCAAGTCATTTTATGAAGAAAACTTCATATAAATTTATGTTCTAAACGCTTTAATTTTTTTGCTACAGGTGTTGAATTTGATTTTTTTTAATGCGTTTTTTTGTAATATCTCCGAAAGTACCTTAGATAATATTTTCAATTTTGGCATGTGCTTAATGCTTAACATTTTTAAGTTATTTTTTTGTCCTACCAGTGGCGTCCCTACAAACATGTCCTCTGATATTTTTTAGAGAAAAAGTGGTACACCACTGACTTTTTCCACTTGGATATTATTTCTGATTAGCTTGGTCAATTTTGCTTAAAAATGGTCTCTTGCGTTTTTCTCCTCAGACACACCGTTCTTAATTAAAATAATTAAATTATATTAGCTCTACTATTTATTATTATTAACATTGATAATTCAAAATTTTGTTTTATAAAAATTGTTGGAAATGACCACCTTCACTTAATATACTTGCATAAGGCTAATTTTATTTAATTATTTAATTTAGAACAGTGCCTGAAGAGAAAAACGCAAGAGACCATTTTTGTGTAGAAATGACCGGTCTAATCAGAAATAATATTCTTATCAGTCAGTGGCGTCCCACTTTTTCCTAAAAAATATCAGGGACGCCAGTGGTGAGACAAAGAAATAACTTTTATCACTAAAACATGTGGTGTTATGTCCTATTAGCACATGCAAAAATTGAAAATATTATCTAAAGTACTTTCGGAGATATTACAAAAAACGCATTAAACAAATATAATTCAACACCCTATAGCAACATATTTAAGGCGTTTAGGACATTATGTTTATATGAACTTTTCTTTAAAAAACGACTTGAGAAATCACACCCCAAAATATTAGCACATCATTAAGGAACACCCTGTATAGATCAATTTGACTATTATTATCCATCCCAAAAATAAATTTATCTTTGATTCGAACTTAACTTTTAAGAGCCTTCCATACCAGCGTGAAACGCGGCATCGTTTTCTGGCTTGTCTGGTTGATACCTTATTTTTTTTTCAAAAAAAATTGAAATTTTATTTTAAATTTTCAATTATATAGGTTCAACTTATATCATCGGCCATGCAGAACATAAAAATAGAAATATTACAGCTATTCATGTTAATTTCTTATTTTCCATTAAAGTTACAAACGATGCCCCGATATTATCTTTAAAATCTCCACTGACACTGCACCCCTTAATTCTCGCGAAATTCGTTTATATAATATTTTTTTTATATAAAAAAGGAAATTTTAGAGCCATCGCCAGACACAGGTACAGTAGGTATGCGCGATGTGGCGGAAATGTAGTATTTGTTTGTAGTGGCTCATCGACTACTGTTAGCCCTTAATTCATAACAACTTTTACAAATGCAAATTGTATCTAAAACAAAAAATAAGGGTACTTTACTCTTGAGCAACTTTTAAAAAATTAAATCTTCCTCGTATGCACTACACTTTTTTTTCAATTTTAATAAGCGCTTTTTCAGTTTAAAGCGACGCAAAAACTTTTATCAAGAATAACATTTTCTGTGAAATCAATAATAAAAAAAATTCCATATGGAGCGAGAATTCTGCCGATCACTGTCTGTTTTTGCAAATATGTTTTTGGTGAGCTTCGTCGTATTTTTTTTTAACTTACAACTTTCTGTAAGCACTGAATGAATGAATACCTTACCTTACAGAGTAAGTGGCGCCAATGGATTTTGTCTTTTATATGAAAATAAAACAATTCATACATTGGACTTTTTCCACATTCATTATTCGGTAAATTTTTACCTGTTGTCTGATACTCGACTTGGCTTTTAACCTGTCGTTTTGACTCCGCGTGTTACGTTACGCAAGCTGGTTCGTGACACCTGTTCAATCTACCTGTTTTGTGGCCGAGGGCTATTATGTGACTATGAGCTATTGTTCATGGAGTTTGAATTTTGTTGAATGAATTTTTTTTTAATTTACTGCTTTTTTGATCAAATCTAGAAACTAAAATGTTTACAAAAATTTGAAAAATTGGTGAATTCTCTCTAATAAAAAAATGTCCTATGAATGTTTTATGTTGCAATAAAACAGCAATGAAAATTGAAAGAAGTTTTACAATTTTCGCTTAGAGATGTTTTTAATAGTTTATTAAAGAAAAATACTTTCCTGAAACCAAGACTTCGGGTCTTTTTTTCTACCAAGCTTTACCATAAATTACAAAATATACAGGGTGCTACAAATTCGCGTGCGTACAAGGGGATCTCGAAAACGGTAAGAGATACGAAAATGCTTAAATTGAAGCAAAGTTACGTATTTTGGGGCTTAGCGTACTAGCACCAATCCTCTTCAATCTCTACACCAACGACCAACCAACACCAGTTTTTACCAGAAACTTCGTGTATGCCGATGACCTGGGCATCACAGCGCAAGGTTCACATTTTGGAGAGGTAGAGCAAAAACTGGAAGCTGCTTTGAGCATGATGTCCACTTACTATCAGGACAACTCTCTAAGGCCGAATCCCTCCAAAACCCAAGTCAGCGCCTTCCATCAGCACTCCCGACAGGCAAATAGAAAGCTCAACGTTACCTGGGATAACAACCTAGAGCACACAGATAAACCTACCTATCTTGGAGTCATACTAGACCGCTCCCTAACATACAGATTCCGCTGTGAAAAAACGCGGAAGAAGGTAGAGGCACGAAATGGCCTTCTAAGGAAGCTCAGAAACAGCAAGTGGGGCGCAAGACCAACAGTACTAAGGACATCTGCGCAGGCGTTATGCTTTTCGACAGCGGAATATGCCTGCCCAGTGTGGAGCAGATCCACTCACGCCAAAAAAGTAAATGCCAGTCTGAACGAAACATGCAGGGTTATAACCGGCTGCATGAAACCCACACCACTGGACAAACTATACAAAGCCTCGGGCCTCTCGGACTCTGACTCACGTAGAACAGCCTACGAACACACTGATAGAATCAAACAGACCTTCGACGAACGTCACTCACTATTCGGACACGAGGCGCAACTGGGCAGACTAAAATCAAGAAGACGCTTCCTGGGCACGCCACTGGATGAACCACCCGCCTGTTATCCAATAACAGAACTCCCACCGAGCGTCGAATCAAGCGACTGAACAACCTGGAGAATGTTGAATCGTATCAGAACTGGTGTTGCCCCCGTCAAGACCAATCTCATCAGGTGGGGCCTGCTGGATATTAATCACGACAAGTGCTACTGCGGAGCTATACAGGATATGGAACACCTACTCATCTGTCCCAACTGCCCGCATAGATGTACCCTCGATGCTTTATGGACAAACAATCAACAAGCATTGGACATAGGCCGACATTGAGCTCAGTAATTGTAGTTTTCCGGACTCGAAAAAGTAAAGTAAGTTTGGGGCTTAATAATTTGGTTAAAGAAAATTGTAAATATTCCATCATCGGGGTTTTCTTTATTGTATTATTAGTAAATCTTTGGTAGATAATGCTTTTAAACTTACTTTCCTCTTTTCCTGACAGCTTTGGAGCTGCTTTCTCTTTGTGTCTCTTGCCATTCGCGCATTTTTAAAGGAAATATTCGTAAAAGGGTCAATATTTATTTCTTATTCTGTCAAATACATTTCTTTGAATCATTTTTGCTGCAGTGTTCCATATTGCCTTTATAGAAGATTCTTTATAATCTTTGCCATAACCCTTCTTTATATTAAAGGCGTAATCCCCGATGATTGTCACCAGTTCCCTCACAGTCGTACATTTTTTCAGTTTATAATTTCTTTCCATTAGAAACTCTGAAAACTGTGCCCAAATTGAGTTCTTGGACTTCCGTGTGTTAAGTGGAATATTTTCAGCTATCGATTTTTTAATTTCTTGGGTAGATTGGCACCCAAACATTTTCGTTTAATTTGCTTATTTTGGCTTTTTCAAACCAGGATGACATTTAATTTGTCAGACTAACCATAGTTTTTACATGATATTTATCAACATTTTGCCGCTGAAAAACCATCGTGTTGATTTTGTCCAGGTAGATGTAGTTGAGAGTTTTTCCACTAGAAAACAGGCCGTTGCGATAATATTTTGCCAGTATAAAACTCTCTAGTGAAATAGTCTGTAAAAAAATATGTTACTAGAAATTACGTATGTCAGCGATGGCCATTAAAAACTTGTATATTAATATGTCAGATGCAGACAATTAATAAATACTATGCCCAAGAAAAGTTACTATTAAGAATAACTTTTCGTGTTTTTTTTCTTAGCTTAACCTTTGAATTTCAACATTTAAAGAAAGCCAAATAGATAGGCGCACTATGATTCATTCGCTACGTAAGAACCGACGTGACTTCAGAGCGCGCCGTCTTTTATTGCATAAAATAATACAATATCTTGTGTCTGAAATCAATCGAAAACGGAGACAAACGTTAGTTTGTCTCTAAAAACGGTTGCCACATTTTTGCACTGATCCGTCGTTCTTTAAATATTAAAATTCAAAGGCTTAACCTTTAACCTACAATGTAAATATTAAATAATGTTAGTTTTATTGAGTAGAATGAAATTTGCATGCATCATGCACCACACTGTATCTCAGATTAACTATTACTATATTGCATCATTACGATAAGTACTTTATATTAAAATATAAATAAAATTCAACGACAAAGCCTCTACATCATAAGCACTATATAAAAATAAATCAAGAGCCCCTTAAATATTAAGGGCCAGTAAAAGTTTTTATGACTCTTCCTCTTTTATGAACAACTCAAAAAGTGCCTTTATGTTCTATAGCATTTTGCGTGTCACTTTCCGGGAAATGAAAAATGCGTCGTTGTAAATGTTTTATTTTTTAATTTTTTATTGAAGCGTTTCGCAAAATACAGGGTGATGCAAATTTATGGGCATACATGGTGATCTCGAGAACGATAAGAGATACGAAAATGGTTAAATTGATGCAAAGTTGCGTATTTTTGGCCTTAATAATTTGTTGAAGGAAAATTGTAAATAATCCGAATATCAGAAAAAAAACGAAATTTTCAGTTTTGGTTTTAATTTTTGACACCTTATTTTTAAAACACTTTTTTTATGTCCTAAACACCGTGAAATTTTTTTTTTTATTTATTAACGGGCCTTGCCCATAAAATTACAAAAACAAATGGTAAACCTGAGTAAATAAAATAAAAGTTAGTAATTAAAATTAAAATCAGTGCAACAGTACAGTACAAACAAAAAAAAACAAAAAATTCCCTATTCATAAATATAAAAGAAAAATACAAAAGTAACAAAAAAAATACAATCAAATCTCAGATACATAACTTATCACACACTATAAAGTTTAATCACAGCTGACAAATAAAACCTCGGTATGCGCCAAAAAAATCTAGTTGTTCAGGATGTCGATTAGCAAGTTTGGTAACACGGGGAACAAAAGAATTTAACGCAAAGTTGGTACGACAAAGGGGTTGATGAAAAGTTCTGTAGAATCTCGTATTTCTTGCAGGAACAGCTAACCCAATTGAGCTCAAGAGAGTAGGACAATCAACATGCGCATTAATGATCTTGTATAGAAGTTTAAGATCCCTATCATCTCTTCTCTTTTTTAAAGTTTCTAAAGAGAATGTTTCCTGAAGCATATTGAAGTCAAAAGTGTAATCTATTGGGTTGATATTTGCCTTGAATGAGATATATCTCAAAAATCTACGCTGAACTTGCTCGAGTTTATGGATATGGCAGGCATACAAGGGATTCCAAACAGAGGAGGCATACTCTAGGTGGGGTCTGACAAGACTACAATATAACAAGCGGATGGCAGACAGGTTGCTAAAGTCCTGCGTGCATCTTTTAACAAAGCCAAGCATTTTAAGAGCCCTAGAGACAACCTCAGAAATGTGAGGAATGATTATGTGGGAAAATTTACTACATTTATCTTGATAAAAATCTTAAATTATTACATTCAAGAATTGTTTGCGTAAATTTTTGCTTAAAACTAAAAGAGTTGCGCAGTAACGCCAATGTTTTTTTCAAATGTTATTTTAGATCCTAGATTGTTTTTTACCAGTGATTAGTCGCTGGACATCCAAAGTGTTTCTGAAATGCACAGAAGAGAAAAGGTTTGTTCGGATGTTTTTCTGCTTGCGTAAGAATTATAACTCCGAAAGTACAACAAAATAGCTGTAGAATTAGTTTTACACAGTTAAAAACGGCTTTCGTGCATTAATATGAACTTTTAACGTTCGCTATGGTAAAGTTTTTCAATATAATCGCCAATTTCCAAACAAGCAACACTGCTAACGTGAAAAGAGAAGTGGTGATACTGTAATATAATAACATAACCTTAAAACAAAGTACAGTACAATCTCGGTAACGTGAACATAAAAAATTCTAAGGAGTTGATATTAACGGAACGTTTATATTAGCGAAGTTTACAAAAAATACATGTGTAAGAAATTATTATTGTACAGGGACATTATTTTAAGTGTCTCACCCGATTGGGGACTTTGTTATCGACCACAATAAAAAAACATTTATATATTCCCTAACAGCTTTTAGTGAAGAAGCCAAATTTGATGTCAAAAAAAATTTATGTTTACAAATTTGACAGATACGACGCCATATTGGATTTTCCTAAATGGCAACCCTACCTTCTAGTAAGCCAGCTGCATTCGCCTATTTGTTCCAACATTAAAAATGTATAATTGTCAATATTTATTTTCAGCCGTTCCGGAGATACGAGGCTTCGAAGTTGGTGATTTTGTTATCATCGAATTAACAGAAGCTTTGAGATTAGAAACTCAATTTTTTCTGGATATACGTAATTTTTTTATAACGGAGCCACCCATGCTATTGTCAAATATGTCAGATGTCAGAAAATGACAGTTACGACGCCATTTTGAATTTTTTTTAAATGGCAACCCACATTTATAACTACACCAATGTATTGCATTTCGCGATCCGATTTCAAAAATATATAGTTGTCGATATTTTTTTCCAACCCTTACCGAAATACGACCTTATCAAAAACTGCATCGTATGATTATGTGTTTTAAGTATCTCACCCCATTAAAAAATAGAAGCTTTGTGATTAAAAAATCATTTTTTTCTAAAGATACGTAATTTCTTATAGCGGAGCCACCCATGCTATTGTCATATATGCCAGATGTCAAAAAATGACAGTTACGACGCCATTTTGAATTTTTTTAAATGGCAATCCACATTTATAACTGCACCAATCTATTACATTTCGCGATCCGATTTTAAAAATATATAGTTGTCGATATTTATTTCCAACCCTTACCGAAATACGACCTTATCAAAAACTGCATCGTATGATTATGTGTTTTAAGTATCTCACCCCATTAAAAAATAGAAGCTTTGTGATTAAAAAATCATTTTTTTCTAAAGATACGTAATTTCTTATAGCGGAGCCACCCATGCTATTGTCATATATGCCAGATGTCAAAAAATGACAGTTACGACGCCATTTTGAATTTTTTTAAATGGCAATCCACATTTATAACTGCACCAATCTATTACATTTCGCGATCCGATTTTAAAAATATATAGTTGTCGATATTTATTTCCAACCCTTACCGAAATACGACCTTATCAAAAACTGCATCTTATGATTATGTGTTTTAAGTATCTCACCCCATTAAAAAATAGAAGCTTTGTGATTAAAAAATAATTTTTTTCTAAAGATACGTAATTTCTTATAGCGGAGCCACCCATGCTATTGTCCTATATGCCAGATGTCAAAAAATGACAGTTACGACTCCATTTTGAATTTTTTTAAATGGCAATCCACATTTATAACTGCACCAATCTATTACATTTCGCGATCCGATTTTAAAAATATATAGTTGTCGATATTTATTTCCAACCCTTACCGAAATACGACCTTATCAAAAACTGCATCGTATGATTATGTGTTTTAAGTATCTCACCCCATTAAAAAATAGAAGCTTTGTGATTAAAAAATCATTTTTTTCTAAAGATACGTAATTTCTTATAGCGGAGCCACCCATGCTATTGTCATATATGCCAGATGTCAAAAAATGACAGTTACGACGCCATTTTGAATTTTTTTAAATGGCAATCTACATTTATAACTGCACCAATCTATTACATTTCGCGATCCGATTTAAAAAATATATAGTTGTCGATATTTATTTCCAACCCTTACCGAAATACGACCTTATCAAAAACTGCATCGTATGATTATGTGTTTTAAGTATCTCACCCCATTAAAAAATAGAAGCTTTGTGATTAAAAAATCATTTTTTTCTAAAGATACGTAATTTCTTATAGCGGAGCCACCCATGCTATTGTCATATATGCCAGATGTCAAAAAATGACAGTTACGACGCCATTTTGAATTTTTTTAAATGGCAATCCACATTTATAACTGCACCAATCTATTACATTTCGCGATCCGATTTTAAAAATATATAGTTGTCGATATTTATTTCCAACCCTTACCGAAATACGACCTTATCAAAAACTGCATCGTATGATTATGTATTTTAAGTATCTCACCCCATTAAGAAATAGAAGCTTTGTGATTAATTAATTAAATGTAATACATTGGTGTAGTTATAAATGTGGGTTGCCATTTAAAAAAATTCATAATGACGTCGTAACTGTCCTTTTCTGACATCTGACATATTTGACAATAGCATGGGTGGCTCCGTTATAAAAAATTACGTATCTCCAGAAAAAATTGAGCTTCTAATCTCAAAGCTTCTGTTAATTCGATGATAACAAAATCACCAACTTCGAAGCCTCGTATCTCCGGAACGGCTGAAAATAAATATTGACAATTAAACATTTTTAATATTGGAACAAATAGGCGAATGCAGCTGGCTTACTATAAGGTAGGGTTGCCATTTAAGAAAATCCAATATGGCGTCGTATCTGTTAAATTTTTAAACATAGATTTTTTTTACATCAAATTTGGCTTCTTCACTAAAAGCTTTTACGGAATACATAATTGTTTTTTACTGTGGTCGATAGCAAAGTCGCCAATCGGGTGAGACACTTAAAATAATGTCCCTGTACCTAGCATACTACATAGTGTGTATTGATACAATAGCCTAACTTAAGATACTTAACTAATCTTTTATAACAAAATTTTTCTGCTTTTTCCCTTAATTGAGCAAAATGTAGATTTTGCAATTCCATATTTTTTTGACAGTAAAGTTACTCCTAAACCTTTATTAACATCCTCCATGATTTTTGCTGTTTCGGAAAGAGACAGGTATTTTGTGTTTCCTTTTACATTGACGACTCTGTAGTATAAATCATTGAAATGAATATACACATTGAATGAATATACATTTGTCCTTTATTTCATTGGTATGAACAGTATTATTAAACACTGTTCATACTACAGAGTGGTCTATGCAAAAAATATTATGTGTATATTACTGAGTCTATTTTTAGTTATATGTTTTCACGTTTCATGGCTATGTTTTGCATTGAGTTGATTACTACAGATCGCGACACTAGGTTTTCATCATATATTTATTCTTAAAAATATCTTGAAAGCATGTTTTCGCTGGATTGGGAATTGCTTACAGGTAATGACTTTCTAATGAGTCCTAACAAGGACGAAACAGCCTGTCATTGTCTACCTGTGCCCCTGGGAACCCATTACCTTTGGCGTCCCTGTGTACTTTAATGCAGAAGATAGATGCACTACTTTGTCTGCCTGCCGCTACAACTTTCGTTCTATAACCTTAAAACCTTTGGTTAAGAATGGGATTAATTTTGTTCTAGAAATATTATAATTTCGTCTAATTTTCGTTTGTATGGTTTTATGTACTCGTTTTATGTCTCGATTTAGGAAGATTTACCAACTATTATTGTATATCTGTTGCGTATAATAACAGTTTTAACTTCGATTATGGCTGGATCTCCGTTCAAGATATATCAGAAAATATATTTGTTATATTTATATTTTCATGGCAAAAAAACAACCAAGATTAGTAAAAAACGTTCATTTTGTGTGTAAATTTGATTTCTTTGCAATTGACCACTGTGATTGGTCAGTTTCATATCCTAACTAGAAAGGATATAAAATAAAACATTTGATGTGTCTTGTATTAAAAGACAAGGAAAGTTCAAAGAAAAAACTAATTACGAAGAAATACAAAATGGCTACATCGACGCGACCTCGGCCTTATAATCAAGTTAAGTTATTTTTAGTTCTAAAAGCTCAGCTTTTAGGTGCCAGTGGTGTAGGCTAAGTGAGGAAAAATACTGGTATTTAGATATATTTACTTGCGATTACATGACAAGGTGATTAACATATTGTTTTGTAACAAAAAAAAATCACTAGAAAAGTCGTCATTAGTTATTATTCGGTTGCAAAGACGACTACGTCATTTTCGTCTATTGTCTTCTTGCATTTTTGGCAGCCATTGTTGCTAAACATTATTTTTTTCAATTTAACATTATTATTACTGCCAAATAACACTTTAAAACTTTGTAATAAAGCAGGGGCATTATTCTGTTATAGTCTAAAACCTAATTATCAACTTTTTTTTTAAGAAAAAACATTTTTAAAAGAAAAATTACCAAATTTGCAGACGCGTTTTTTTTGTCATATTTATGTTTTGTTGTTGATATATATTTATATAAGTACAGTTAATATATTAACTAATTGGTTTATTTGTCCGACTGTCTCTGTCATTTTACTAGTCTTTCCCGACTCCTTTACGACCCAAAAATAATTGACCATATTGGTGCAAGTGTGAGTCGTAACAAGGTTGTAACTGTGTTGGGTACCTATACGTCAGATCACCAACGTCGGGCCGTCGTAATATTGCTGTTTGGGCGTTATTAAGAAATTTCTCGGTTGTTACCAGTGATGTTTTGAAATATCGTCGAAGCAAGAGTACATCCAGACCGCGTTTGAGTTATGGAACTTAAATCGGACAATTAAAAGTGGCGTTCTTTATTCAGGTGGCGGAACCGGTAGATTATTTCTTAAAGAAAGATGGCTAGCGAAAATGATTTAAATTTGACTCGTGTGCCATCCTTAATGTTAGTACAATTAATGGTGTACGATGCATTTGTGAAATTTTCAAACTCTTCTTTGTTGGCGCATAAAAAAACTTTAATTGTACGTTGGGAAATGCATCCTCACCCTCTACTATATTTTTAGTGGTAATGTTTATTTCCCAACCAGGTGGTAAACATGCCTAAACAACGATGGAAAAAAGAGTTTATCAAAAACATTATGTAATTTACCTTTCTGTTTTGTGGAAATAATAAATGTATTATTATAACTAAGAATACTTTATTCAACGGCGACGCACACTGGTCCCAAAATGAAAAAACCCGGCCATAATTACAAATACAATCGGATTTGTACCAAAATTTATGTAAGGGGGTTTTTAGGGTCGCTGATTATGAATATGGATATATTAATTGCGTAAACAAAATGGGGGATGAAATATGTCAGAATTAAAGAAAAAAAAATAATCAAATGGTTTTATTTTTGAACCAACCATTAAAATGTAAGAGTTGGGTGTTTTAATGGAACATGGTGTAGGTACATATCAATAAAAAATTAAATTAGTTAAAAAATAAGTTGTATTTATAATTATTAACTATTGATCATTTGATAATATTTTTTATAAAAATTTTTTTTATGATAAAACACCTGCACTGTAGGAAAAATCCTTTAAGGCGCTCTGGGAGCGGTGCAAGTGCGAAAAAAGCGATTAACGTTGGTCTTGAAACGTTGAAGATTGTATTCATTGGGAAATACGACCTCGAAAGATCATTCCACAAAGATGACGTTCTCCAGATGAAAGAATTCTTGAACAATGAAGTTCGAGGAGTACTAAGCTGAACAACATATGGATGAGCGGCAGTGGTTCGCCGTGTATTTCTGTTTTGCATTGCTCTAGGTGGAATCAAGTGGGCAATGTCAGTCGAACACCTGCCATGGAAATATCTGTAAAAGAGAGCCAAATCACCAACCTGTCTTCGATGCTCCAGGCTATCGAGGGTCTTGGTCAGCTCGGGGTCGCCGATCAGACGAACGGCTCTCCTTTGAATGGAATCCAGTAGCCGAAGGGTGTGCTTGGGTGCAGAGCTCCAGACATGAGAGCAATATTCTAATGACAAAAAAATACAAAAAAAATTCAATATCGGTTAACTTAGAATCAATTTCAGAGTCACTTTCTATATCTGAGCCTATGGTTAATTGAGTTTCAGGGCCACTAGCTACAAGTAGTTCTAACACCTCTGGCGAAACTCGTTTTAATTTTTTTTGGGAAGTGGGGGAAAATGATTTGGTATTTGGTACTAATTTTTATTTGTTCTCGTGTTTATGTTACCAAAAATAACTATTTTTAGTTAGGAAAACAAAAAAGATTTTTTTCTTGGTTATATTTACAAAAAAATTATGCCATCAGAACAAAGAAAATATCTTGTTTTCATATTAGTTGGCAGAAATAAAATATTTTGTTTAGATGAATTTTACTCTGTATATATCTTATTTAAAGGTTACATGAAGGTTCCTACAAACTTGTATTTATCAATTAAGCTTGTTGTAATAACACATTATGAATTTATAGTCCCTATCATTTTGTTAATTTTGATTAAGATACATTCTTAGTTACCAGAACTAACTTTTCTTTTCAAGTAATATTATTCTTCATATTTATAACTAACGGCATCAACAGATATTTGACGCTCTTGCCCGGTGGGTGACATGTGACATCATTCTAGCCAGGACTGTCAGGAGGTTATGTTTATATTAGGGTGCTTTTGCGGTTCCGTGTCCATTTTTTCGTGTTTTTAAGGCAATAATTGGCCATTTTTATGGCCGTGCCCGTGTGGAAAATGGATGTGACAATATTTGGTGTAATTTATTTGTGTTTATTGTCTTTCGTGTGTACGTTATTGGCAGAAGAAAGTTAAATCATAAGTAAGTAAACATTTTATTTTTTATCATTGCAGTTGTTTTTTATTTAAATGGGGACCTAGGAAGGAATATTTTTCGTTACTAAGTATAAATTACATATTATGACATTTTTTTTTAAATGAAGCCGACTTTTTTTTAAGTTATTTCTATCAAATCAACTTGCTAATTTTGCCATGCGTTATAAGCAGTTTATTCAAACTTTCTAATGTTCAACTGCAATGACAAAAATATAAAATTTTTACTTATTTATGATTCAACTTCTTTCTTACGATTAGAAAGTACAGAAAAAAGATAATAAACACAATGTTGTGACTACATACGTAATTGTTACTCTATAAAAATTTCAAGTTTGGCCCAAATAAATGATTGCTTTGGCAACATTTGTAGATTGCATCATTAACAAAAACAATATTGCCTTGAAAACAAATTTTCAATTTTCCATATTTACACATTAGTTGTGACAACTAATTTTAAAAGCGGGAGTACCATATAAATTTAGTTATCCGTATATAAAATTTCGTTGTGACAACTAAAATTTGTAGGATGGGTTGGTTAATGTTATTAATTACTTCAACTGTTCAATAACGACAATTTTTTTTGGTTGTACAAACTAATTTTTTGAAAATAAATAGTTGTCAGAACCAAATTTTAGTAATCCATACCATGTTATTTTTAAGAGTGTACTGATTAGAAGAAACAAGCAGTCTATTAAATATATCCTCCATCGTTTTTACTCTTGAAAATTTTCGAGAAAAATCCGCCCGATACTTTTTAATGTCTTTGTTCCTGGCCTTCCTCCGACAATTGTCCAATGGGTAATAAAGCCGTTTTTATAACTTGCTTTCCATATACTAACACTTTGTGTACAGAAGTGTGCATTTCGACATAAATTAACAAATAGTATTTTTGTGTTAATTGAAAAAATTTCAAATAGTTTATAATTGATGTCGTAACCGCTGGATATTACCTGAACCATGACATGAAAACGTTTAATGTCTTATCAATGCCTGTTATATTTTCCGAAACTTAGGAATTTTCAAAAAAGCGACGAGCGGTATTTCCGTCATTGGAACTTCCGAACCCAGGCTTTATAATATATTATAATAATATACCGGATTAGGGGGGTGGAGGCCAGTACCAAGCTCAAGTTTGGACAGGTAGTGAGAATAATTAGCCAACAAATACAAGGGCATTAACTCAGGGCCATTGTGCTCCGAATGATAAGGCTAGCCGTCCACGCTAAAGCCACATTTATAAGAACGGTAATAAGGACAATGGTTATAATACAAGTGTGGGTTGTCTCTGTTTCGGTGAGATACTGTAAGTGAACGCTTTGCTTAAACTCATTCATGTGTTATATATTAAGTTGCAATGATGGAGTTGAAATAGGCATGAAGCACTAAACTTTTGAGCAGTACCTGCACCAGTAGCTCTTAGTAGGGGGGGGGGGGCAAGTGCCTCGTTTGCCCCCCTTCTCTTTATGGACGCCCCTGATCGTCACCACATACATAATTTGTCGATTTTTCACATATTTCAAGTTACTGTCATATTAAGAAGTTCACTAATGCAGAAATTTATTATTTCAGTGCTCATTTTACCTATGCTTTTTAAACATTTTTGCTGGACTATTATCGAATAGGCAGTCATTGGCAGCTACATTTTACAGTATTTTAAAGGTAATCGGTTTAGCTGTTATGTTTAAATCTAATCTTCGCGGGATATAGTGGGACATCTTACTTTTCGACTAGATGACTTACTAAGTATTAAAAAAATAATAAGAGATTTGTAATATCTATTTATTTCCTTTTTTTTCCGGTCACATTAAAGATGAAAGTTTGGAAAACAGAAAAAAAAACATTTGACATAAATGATGGAGTTGGTTCCATAATGCCAAAAACGTATAACAAAACTCTAGTTCAAATGATTGAACAACAATTTTAGAATAGGGTTAGAGAAGCACCTCTCCCTGCAATTTTAAGACCCCGCTCACGCGCCTGACGTAAAGCACTTTTAATTGGCTGGTTTAGGTTCCATAACGGAACCGTGGCCTGGATGTACTCTTGCGCACACTGAGAAAAATGAATTATAACCATTATAAGAATTCTTATGGCCATTATAAGAATATTTAATACTATTTGGGACAGCAATACGATCTAATACCAGTTATACACCAGATTTTGCTAGGACCAGTGCATAAGGATAAGTAAATTATGTTATACTGATTATATGACACGGATGGTAACCATAAAGGTTTGTTCTATAGTGACTATAAAACGCTTTATAACCAGTAAACACAGTTGAACAATAATATAATCCAGTTTTATAACCGGTATAAAATTATTTAGCTGACAATATAAAACGTTTTTATACTGTTTGCCGATTCAAATTTTGAGCTTGCGCATTCCCAATATTATTTTTTTATAAATTTATCGATTACTTATCTCTTTACGCAAGCAACAAGCGAAATTTTGGATGATTGTATGTTATAAGACCAAACAATAATAACGGTAAAGAAATTATATTTTACAATATTTATATTGGCATTGACAAATTTAATTTTTTGATTTTACCATGTATATACTGCTATTTCTCGCTTTAAAACATGTAATAAGTAATTGTAATAGCAATTTATTTATTCATTTATGCGAAATTGAAATGGGCAGAATGGGAAAAGAAGTCGACTCACGAGACTGATTTGGAATCACTGGGATTTGCTATGCAAGAGTTTTTTGCCGTCCTGATTATTGTTGTTTCGATAATGAATTCGATTACAGCAGTATGCGTAATGTTTATATTAATGGTTATTAAACATAAGGAAAGACGAGCAGCCAATGGATAAAATGAAAAGGATTCTATAACATTAAAGTTATGAGGTATCTGTAACCAAATATTTTTAAATATATGCTGGTAATTTTTTGCTAATCAGTTCCTTATGTTAGTCTTTAATAAAAACTGGTCATTTTATATTGTAGATTTAATGCACCCGACCCTATAAACATTTTTCGTAAGTATATAATAAGGTAATATAACCGGTTTCATCACCATTTTATAAAACTTGTCCTAATGATTACCAATTTGTTTATAATGAATTGATATAAGGTTTGCCGCAACCTCATTTATACAACTAGAATATCCCTATTTATGTGGAAGTGATAGTAATCACCTTTATAAAAACTGAAAGATGGTGGTGTTGGCTATGATGTATTATAAAATTCTTGATGATATTATAACTTTTCAAGTACTAGTAACAAAAATTACCCCCATTTATACACTGAGAAAAAGGAATTATAACCATTATAAGAATTCTTATGGCCATTATAAGAATATTTAATACTATTTGGGACAGCAATACGAGCTAATACCAGTTATAAACCAGGTATTGCTAGGACCAGTGCATAAGGGTAAGTAAATTATGTTATACTGTTTATATGACACGGATGTAACCATGAAGGTTTGTTCCATAGCGACTATAAAACGTACTTCTATGCGTATAAACATTAGTTAAAAACGATTATACTGTTTATATGACACGGATTCTAACCATAAAAGTGTGTTCTATAGCGACTATAAACCGCTTTATAACCAGTAAACACACAGTTGAAAACGAGTATTATCCAGTTTTATAACCAGTATAAAATTGTTTAGCTGCCAATATAAAACGTTTTTATACTGTTTGCGCTTGCGCATTCCCAATATTAATTTTTTATTTTATCGACCACTTATCTCTTCACGCAAACTACAAGCAACAAGAAATTTTGAATGACTGTATGTTTTAAGAACAAAAAATAATAAAGGTAAAGAAATGATATTTTACAATATTTATATTGGTATTGATAAATTTCATTTTTTGATTTTACCATGTAACTACTGCTATTTTTTGCTTTAAAACATGTGCAATTATTGTACAATCGTATATTCAGAATTTGAAATAAACAGATAAATGGCCGATGAAACGACCAAAAACTAATACAACAGCTCAAATACCAAATATATGTGATATTTGAAAAGAAAAAATAGGTTAACATTTTAAAGGTATTTATTTAATTAAAAAAAACAAATAAGGGTATTTCCTCTCAACACTTTCTAATCAAGAGACAACGAAAAATCTAAGATCATAAACACAGCTCTTTCTGATAATTTTACACCACCACAAATAAAGCTTACTAATAACCTCACAACACTGTTCACAAAAAACAACAAACATCTCAAACAACCCGCACAGCCGAATAAATGCAAATGGCATCGTAAAACAGGGCTTGATACGTCGAAGTCTCCCCCACTCTTGCAAATTAAAAGTATGTTGCATAAGGGTAAATAAATGTTTAATACCAAATAATAATTTAATTAATACCTCCAAAAAAGCGTTTTATCGTTGGTATAATCTTTATGTTGTATAAAACCATTTTTATTTCCAAAAATAATGTTTTATTAAAATACATTCTTACAATTCTGGGCTTATATTCATAAGTTATATCACAAGAGGTGAATATTCTAAATAAAATATTTACCTCGAGTGGTATATGTTGAGATTATATACCAAAAAAAAAGAAAAAATACAACGAAATGCAAGATTTTTTTTTTGTATTTTTGGTCAATATATTATTATACTGCCGTGTTTCGCAGAATTTCTCGAATTGGGTCCATATATACTTTTTTGTTTTTGTTGTATTTTCTGGGATAGTCTTTTCAACGTTTTTTCTTATATTTTCGACTGAAACATTACCGAATCGGCAAGATTCCATTTTTAAAAAAATGTGACATGAATCTGACAACATCAAAAACTTGATTTGTTGAAAGGGATTTTTGTTATTATAGAAACGGTCTATAGCAACCATCAAATATTTTAAACTTGTTATAATGTTGTTATGCATTGGCATTGTTGTGGCGGGTGGCCCGGGGTATATCCACTTATGCGGGGTATATTCAGTATAATATGCATCTGATTGGTCGCAAAACAGCGTTTAATTGGTCAGAATCGGATTGAGGTATATAATCATAATTATTTCGTTTCATTGTCCGTATAAATAAAGAGGTAAAAATTTTGTATGCTGTTCGTTAGTTAACTTTTTTGCTATAGTAATAGATTGTTTAATAGTGAATATTAAAAATGTTGCTACTGGTATAAGACTATTCTTAACAATTCTGTTTAATTAGTCGATTTGGTCAGTGTAGAAAATAATAATCGAAAAAAGCTTCGCTTATTTACAATTTTATTGCAATTTCTTTAGTAAAAGACTCAAATTCGTCCTTATTCCAATAGAAGTAAGACTTCAAACCTCTTGAAACAAAATTAGCTCAATAGTAAATCAATCTCTGAGCAGTTGGACTCGTGCCGTCCGCGTGCACAAAAGCGAACACGTCAAAGTTTATTTATGGGGCATCGGTCGGCAAACAACCTCAAGATTTACTGATTTTCTCAATGAGCCGTAATTGCTTTTCCAGATATATTCTATAAACGGACCAGTCAGTTTAATCGATTGACGTAAAACGGGCAAAATTGGCTTGTTTAGACTGTTTTTCGAAAGAAAAGGGATAATTTCAATCATCGAATTACTGACTGATGAATAAGAATAACCTGGACCATTTATACTAATGGATATCAGCAATAATTCAACTATAACAAATTTCAACAGTATTGTTGATTTGAATTTTGAATAAATTGCAAAATATTCTTTTATAATTAAAGAGATAATAAATTTTTTTTTTAAATGAGTTAAACATTTACTTTTAATTTTTATTATTGCCTTTTTTTATACTACAGGGTGCTACAAATTCGTGTGCGTACAAGAGGATCTCCAAAAAGGTAAGAGATACGAAGATGGTTAAATTGAGGCAAAGTTGCGTATTTTACGACTTAATAATTTGGTGAATAAAAATTGTAAATATTCCGAATAACTTCGGAGATATCCGAAAAAAAAAACGAGATTTTTAGTTTTGGTTTTTAAATTTTTGCGCCTTTATTTTTGACTTGAGAAAAAAAAACAAAAAACACTTTCTTTATGTTCTACAAGTTCGCGTTATTATCGTTTAGTTACTAACCTCAAGTCACTTTTTTTTTAAATATGGACCTGGAATTTCAAAAACCGTTTTACGGATTTCTAAGCCTTACAAATTTATTAGAATTTAAAGGTTTTTGAAATTTTAACGTTTTGTCATTTAATAACACATTTTTTCAAATTATCTTTTTAGATCATTACGGTCCTGAACATTTAGAACCAAACTAAAAAAAGATTTCTAATTTGAAAAATCCGTCCATTTTTACTCAAAGTAGTCTGATATTTTATATTTTGTAAGAGAAAAGACCCAAAGTCTCGGCCTCAAATCTTTTTCTGTCTGTTTTTTTTTGTTGGGAAGCAATTCTGTTTGTATTTTATTTATTTTATTAATATGACATCTTAGGTCTTATGGTTTTCGCCATAGACCTAGACCGAAATACTGTAAAATGGAAAAAATTAATGCTCCCGAGTGAAGAAAAGGTAACTGGAGTGTTATTTTAGTTATGTTACTATGTGCTTATGTTTGTTTCAAAAAGAATTTCAACATTTTTTTACAAGGTTCGTGGTGCTAGTTTAAGGCGAAACATGTAACAAAAATAAACAGACAGAAAAACATTTGAGACCGAGACTTCAGGTCTTTTTTCGTACAAAATATCAAATATCAGGCATCTATGAGTAAAATTGGACAGATTTTTTAAATCAGATTTTTTTTTTAGTTTGGCTCTAAATTCTTTTTTTTTAATTTTTATTAGTGTTAATTTTGAAATATTTAATTGTTATACATTACAGGGCTTGTATACATGTTTTGTCCTGCCTTGTAGTTGGGTATGTAATAACCTGTAAGGCATGTACTTAATAAATAAATAAATAAATAAAAACCAAAAATAGAAATTTCGATATCTCCCAAAGCGTTTGGAATATTTATAATTTTCTTTTACCAAATCATTAAAAATTACGCAATAATGCCCCAATTTAACCATCTTCGTATCTCTTACCGTTATCGAGATCCCCTTGTACGCAGTCGAATTTGTGGCACCATGTGTATATACTTGGTATTCTTTGTAATAAAACATAAAATTACAACTTTACTATTAAATGCTACAACAGCTGGTTTGAACGATAATTGTAATAATATCAGGAATTGTTATTTTGCTGTCCAAAAGTTGGGAATTTGTAGTAATAAATTTGAACAACAATAAATTGTTATTCCCCATCGAATGGGACCATTCTTTTGGGCATATTTTAAAATCGTTTTTTTCACAACAGAAGATGTCTGCTTTGTTACTTATTAATTTAAATCTTTTTGAAACTGAACAAAAATTTAATAAAATAACTAAGAATACCTAATAAAGTTGTACATGGTAATTTCTTATAAATAAGTAATTAATTTGAGGTAGGTATATACACTATAGTGTGGTATACTTATCATTAACAAGGGTGCGCTGAAGTTCAACTGGCACTGTGGTGTTCTGCAATAATGTCTCCGGTGTCAAAATATTTATAGTTCCTGGATTTTGAACACTAAGCTTTCTCCCTTTCGTTTAAGCTTCACAAGCTTTAAAAATTAGTGTCGTCGGTAAAACTACTTTATCTAAACGGAATTTCAGGCCTAATTTCACCTGAGCTTCTCATTTCAAGCGTCGATCAACAAATCCCCCGACTGTGCCGAGAGAGTGTGTCGTCTGGTGTCTGAATTAGGACTGTCACAATCTTGTAGAGAGCTAAATTGTATTAAAAATTCCCAAAGACACTGTAGAATTGATCGGTAATAGCAGTTTGTACAACAAGAGTGGATATAATGTCTATATCCCACGAGGAAGTAAACTTTCGAGTGCGATTTAGATAATCCACTCGAGTTGAACAGTATATTTTTTCTACGACCAAACTTACGAACCTTATGCTAAAAAATGTTAAAAAAAAAGTTTGCAGGTTGCCGGGCTCGAACTCACGACCACTGGATCCAAAGTTAAACGCTCTACCGTCTCGACCACAGAATCATTTAAGAAATTATGGTAAGATCAACTCAATAATGATGCTACATGAAATTAATTTTCTATGCACATTCAGCAGGTTGAAATATTGTTAAATCTATTATAGATTTCGTTAAAATGTCACCCAACTACAATACAATTTCTTAAATTTAAAAGTAATAAATTTGGTTGTTTAAATATCTTTTTACTTCTTCCTTGATATACTGCCTGTGCCACGTCCAAACATGTTTTTTTTATTATTTATATTTTCATTAAAAACTTTCTATTAAAGTCCGTGGATTTACACTTTGTGGTCTGCAGAAGGCTAATTTGGGGTTTGACACCGTTCAGGCACTTTGTAACTATGGCGCCAGCGCCTTAGGTGCTGGCGCTCAGTGTTAGTGTTGTCAGGGGTGTTGTCCAAAGTGACATAATTAGAATAATATTTAAAGTTTAGAGTGGTCTGGTCAATGATTTGATGAGTAGAGCGTCAAACCATTGGTTAGTAGAATCATAACCTAATAAATCCTATACATACAACCTAAATGGGGTTCAGCGAGATAAAAGACCGCGACGTAAATGGCGACAAGCGAATTGACTAAATGGGTATTCGACTTCGATAAATGTTTATTACAGACAACGTTTGGCTTAACCTTGTATAGATTTGGACGTCGCGTCGTCCAAAATTATGAGCGGTAAGATTCTAACATTGCACGGTTCATCCTGGTTTAGTTTTTCTATGGTAGGATGTAAAGTGAATCGTTAACATTGAAGCGGGCGCGTTTCTTAATTTTATATTTTTTTTTTGTTTATTTTTACAAGCTTTCTATAAGAGGATTTATATTTTGTCATGGCGTCATTGGGGGGGGGGGGGGTTTGAACTCCCCCTCTTATCTACGGCCCTGATTGGTTACCTACGTACTACCAGTCGAACCGACAACGCATTTAGCATTTGTGACTGTCCTGATCCAGACGTAAATCGTTCCTCAGCCGCCTAATATACATGTCACGTCAAACTTTGGGCAATAAGACAGGGGAGATTAGGCGTCGGAAGTGACGTGACTCAAGCGGAAATGCGGTTGAAGCGCGGTGCTATTTGTTACGTTGGATGGATGGGTGAAACGTTTTAAATCGGTTTGAAATATCTACGCATCATATCTTGACGTTTATATTTATAGAATATCGTAGATTTTGATATTCGATAGCTTACGCAAAGAAAACAGAACATCTGTTTCACTCAGGGCCTCCGCTACCACGTGTGTGAAGTGTGCGTATAAGTGAAATAGAAAGAAAGTTTTTAGCGGCAGGCGGACAAAGTAGTGCAGTGCATTTATCTTTTGCATTAAAGTACACAGGGACGCCAAAAGTAATGGGTTCCCTGGTGTCAGGTAGACAGTGACATGCTGTTTCGTCCTTATTGGGACTCCTCAGGAAGCCATAACCTGTAAACAACTCTGTCCGCTTGCCACTAAGTTTTCTTTCTCAATAATATTAATATTTCTTAAAATATATCATTTAAAATAATTTTTATTTGTCTATATACAGGGTGTCTCATAACTTATGAGCCGTAGAGTAACTGGAGATACTAAACATCAAACTAAGCCGATTATGTCATATAAGTTATTTTTTTTGATAATCAAAATATTAATTTAATTATGTTTTTCTTATGCTTTGGGATGTATAAAGGGAAATATCTCGAAAACCGTTGAAGATATTAAGATCAATCAAGTACACCTTTTTGATTCAGAAAATGCCCTTCTTTAAGAAACTATATTTGAAAAATACCTAATATCACAAGTAAGAAAGTATATGCAACTAGCGCCTTCTAGTTTGATTTCTACAAATTCTTATTTTTTGCTCATAAAAACATAATATTGCCAACTTTCAATTTGATTCAGTAATACCGTTTTAAAATTTTGGCTTATTTTCGAAAATAAACTTTTACTTTCAACACCTTGTATCTCTAGAATGAGTAACAATCCGAAAAAACTTATATGACTTAATCGGCTTAGTTTGATGTCTAGTATCTCCAGTTACTCTACTGCCCATAAGTTATGGGACACCCTGTATGTACATATACTACCCTCTGAGAGCGGTGCCCTAGGGCCGAGTCTACTGGGCGTATACTGGGAAAATAAGCTCTGGGCTCGGCGATAAGAAAAGTCACCACGTGACCGGCAGGGCGCGGCGATTTTTCTAAGAACAACAAATATCAGATTAAAAGTAGTCATTCTTGTTCGGAGACTTAACGTAAATTTATATTCTTTTTTCGAAGTTAAAGTATTTTATTTAAATAAATCTACCAATCTTTATTTAAATATAAGTATGAATTAAACCAAAATCTATATACTATAATAATAATTATCTAATATAAGGGGCAAAAATATTTTCTTTTAACTCATAGTCCCAACAATCTTCCTATAAAGAAGTCGATTAATAGGCGTTTGGACTGAAAATTGGTTGAATATTTTTTTAATAGTGTTGTAGTATAATAATTTAAAATACTATGAAACGAAATAGGTATGTAGAATATACAAAACCAGATTAACATGTAAAAGTACATTTTATATCTGGTTTTATGGTTGGTTATACCGGATAAAATATAACACCACATGGTAATGAACGAACGCAATAAAGGTGTCAAGAACCTCGGCATCAGCAAGTTTGAATGTCTAGGTTATTATTGTTACATGAACCAAATATATTATTCATAATGTTAAACAGCTAAATACGGTCAGAAGGTTTGTAAAAATTACATTGTTTATTTAGTTGTTTAGCGTTGCTTATCCAGTTTGACAAACAATGCATTGAACTTGATTTCAGTCTGTCCGTCACATGACACTTTTATCTCTAAAGAATCGTTTTCTATACAGAGATGACCTTTGATTGGTTACACACAGCAGCGGCAGAAATTTTGGGATGGGTGGGCACAAGTGGGCCTGATGATTTTTGAGTGGGGACACCCAAATCGAAAGGGACTTCTAAAAAAAAAAAGGTCATCCTTCTCTTGAAAATAACATACAACAGTCTTTTCTCATCAAACCTTTTATAGCCAAGTCTTCTTTCCCCCCGGATATTCCATTACAAAACCGAATCCATCAATTTTGGGGGGCACTAGGGTGGGCACTTATGTTTCTAGGGTGGGCCAGTGCCCCCCTGCCCCCCTCCTCCTCTGGCGCCGCCGCTGGTTACACAAAAATGTTAAACTATACTTAACTAATCAGATAATGTTTATTGTGTGTGTTGGGTGAGAATAATTATTATCAATATGTCACAGTCAAAGTTGCATAGTTAGTTAGTAATAATTATTGTTCAAAATCTCAATTTTTGTGAAAAACTGTAGATATTTCTATGAGGTCTATCTATCATCGCGACACACAAATACTCCCGAAAACTATTTAGTTTTTTTGATATTTATCATCAGCAAATAAAACCGCAAGGGACGATCGACGGCGCTTCTCATTTTCGCCAACCGCCGCACCGTGAGGGAACTGGGAGTACTGCGATAGAAACAGGTCAAACAAGCGCAAACTACTCTGTATTGTATACGTCAGTTAATGCGGCAGTTAACTGATGAAGCTATAATTTCGATATTAGACAGGGCAAACATTAGTAGACTGGGCAGATGATTATTTGAAATTAAACATATTTTAGAACACAAAAAAAAATGCCCATATCAAGCGAGCGAAGTGGTTTATTACAACGATGACAGTGAGTGAAGTGGCACTTTATCAGAGAATCTCCACAAATATAAAAATTTAACCTGCCTAAAAAAGTAATTGGCAGCTGGCACCAGTGGCGGCTCGTGATAGTTGATACAGGTGGGGCCAAAATATCAAGTCAAAAATCTTTGATGAGAGTTCGGGGTGTTACAAATTCGATACATTGACATTGCTATCTCGGTAACTATAAGAGATATAAATTTGGTTGAATGGAGGCAAAAATGCACATTTTATTGATGAATTATTTGTTAAAAAAAATCCGATGACTTCTGGAGCATCCGAAAAAAACACAAGAAAAAATTAATTTGTGTTTTTATTGTTTTTACAACAAAATATTGATTTTTTGGACAAACGAAGAGCACTTACTTAAGACAATTTTTTATGCTCTTCAAGAAAATAATCTAATTTTTTAGATACGACGTTCGTTTTTTAGATACCTATATCAACTCAATTTTTTCAAATTCGGACCTGAATTTTTTAAAAATTTTTGGGTAGCTTTTGACCTCTTAAAATTATTATCTTGTAAAATACTTAAGAAAGTGCCCTTGGTTATTAAAAATAATAAGTATCTACTTTTGTCATAAAAAAATAAACACAATTTTTCGAATATTTCTGGAAATCATCGAAATTTGATTAAATTTCGTTTTAACAAATTGTTCAGCATTAGAATATGCAACTTTTCCTCCATTTACCAAACTCTCTATCTTTTGTAGTTACGGAGATAGCAATGCTAGTGCATCGAATTTGTACAACCCTGTACATAAAAAAAATCGAAAAACTTACCGACTAACTAAATGGAGCACTTGCAATAGTTGTAACAAAAAATGTTCACAAAACACTTAAATTATCTTATAAGAAAACTCTATAGGTACGTCTTTTTGTTATTTGAAAATGATTCAATCACTTTTGTTCTTGAAGTCATCAATATTGTTTACAAAATGTTTGTCGGTAGGCTACATACCTAAAGCGCTAAGTCTTTCCTCTTTTATTTTTTTCATTTTTAAATTGATAAACCGGAATCAGGAATATTATTATAATCCACCACGGACTGACCTAAACCTAACCTACAAGAATAATTTATGTTAAAAAGTAAAAAAACTGTTTAAAATAAAACTATTTTAAAATTAATATCTCGACAGGGCAAACCGTATTCAAAATAGCTGCCATCTAGTATCAAGTAGTGGTAACAAAGACGAAGGCGTGATCCGATTGGAACGACAAATTAAAGCACGTGTAAATCCTCCAATCACGGACGGTCTGAGGATCTGGCCCGCCACAACATTTCTGAATTCCTTATGCGTTAGCAAGAGAGAGCGATATATCATTATCTCTTTCGTAAGCAATGAACCTTCGATAAACAGTATGGCCATACTTAGAAATCGCCGGCACTGGGTAGCGCGAAGGAATTTTTGCGGGGTCGGGAAGTTTTTGCACCGTTAGGCATTATCAGATATTAAATGAACACAACGTCTTGAATTTTAAATTATTCACAGTTACAAAAAGAATGAAGCGTAAAGATGCAAAGCAATGATTATGAATGTGAGTAAAAAAATAACTTGGTGTACAGGTAGGTAGGGCCATGGCACTGTGACCCTACTGTACGAACCGCCACTGGCTGGCACAGTTTCTTAACATCGGCTCAATCGTTTCTAATGTTCTACCACTGGCTGACTAACCCCTCCAACTGCAAAATTATCGAAACACAGCTCGACGCGGCGGTATTGCTTGATGTTATGGGTGACGAGAACCGGCGGTTGCTATGAAACGTTGAGTGTTTTCATATTGTGGACTGCTCCGTTTGAATACCATCGGTGAGGTGTTTTAATTCACGGAGAACTACAACTTACCTCGCTGCGCCGTTTCCGATCGAACGACTAGCCAACGCGCGTAAAGTTTGACTTATTTTAAATTGATGTTGGGCCGAGTACATCTACTAGAGACACTAAAGTGTATTTATTTTTAACTCGAAACTTAACTAGAACACGCTCGATTCGATCGGTACAGAACTGTATTCAGCTTTTGTATTTACCATACCATATTGTTCTATTATTTTAAAACTTATTTAGATTTTGGCATTTATGATTTGCATAGTACAGTGTTTCGTGCAGCCGTATAAATATTATAAATTTTTAAATACGATTCTGTTCAGGTCGACTGTCCACGTGTATTTGTTTTCATTTTCGGCCAGTTGAAAATAAAAATACTATAATGTTATTATGAAACCTAAAAATGACATAGTTTGTAACTTGCAAACCCCATTTAATCGATGAATTTCAAGGTAGTCTATATAGATTTAATTTAATAAAACATAATAAAATTATCTTAAGCGCTTAATCTGTTTTTAACCACGAGCCGCCACTACCTAAATGCAAAAATAAAAACTAGATATTCATATCAACGTGCCTGCAAAAAGCTAAAGAACAATCTCATTTAAAACGCAAATAACCCTTATTTTCTCCTTTCTCCTAAATCCTTAATAACTACCGCAACGGAATACCACCAATACAATAAATATGTCGGAAAACATAGCACGCAAAACTTTAGGCGTTTAAATAAGGCAGTAGTCAAGCGGAAGAAAATAGCTTCTTGAATTCAAGTTTTAATTGTCCCTACAAGAAAAACCGTCCGCCGCGTAAACCGGGGATTACCATAAATCCCAAATAAAAGCGGAAAGGCTTGACGTTTCTCAAATCGCAACAGGTGTTTTACAAGCAAAGTTTTAAAACTCTGTTTAGACCTGTTTCGCGAACCGCGCAACAGATGGAATGCTTTATTTATGGTTGTCCCGTTTAAACCAAATGTGTTACTGTGTTAATCAAAAGCGGAACACTTAACAGCAACGGTTCAAAGTAAGCCACCAGTAAACTGAACGAATATTATTTCATATTCATCCGTGCTAGAATATGTAACTGACCAATCACAGTGGTCAGATCAACATAACTTGAGAAAGATGACAAGGAAACTTAATTTACACGTAAATTTTACACTTCGTTTAAGCCACTTAACAAACGTGTGGTTAAGAATAGATTTCAAGAAGATGCAAATATGCCAGATTTATTATTTTCTATTTGAATTAAAACATTTATCCCATATCCTATGCATTTTACCAATTTTTATAAATGTTTCCTACGGAGTGATGTGATACTTAAAATTACTGAACTAAAGACTTGTGCATTGCACCGAGATTAATAATATTATCTACCTGCCATGAGAACTGTTGATTATTTAATTATAATATAAATTTAACAAATGTATTTCATACATTGTTGTAGTTTTTAGCAGAAACAAATATATTTATTATTGTTACAATTATTATTATTATTATTATTATTATTATTATTATCATTATTATTATTATTATTATTATTATTATTATTATTATTATTATTATTAAAACTTATACTAAACTCGACACTAAAAACATTCTTTGTTTAACCACAAACATTTAAATAGTGTATTTCTAGTAAATAAACTAAAACACTTAAACAAACCGAACGTGGCAGACCAAGCAACAGCCATTATTAAAACCTCGATATATTTTAACCTAAGCATGATGTGACCTCAATTTCGAGAGATTTTGTTTAGTTTTAATGTTTCTTTTTTCAATATGCAATGATTTTGAGGTAAAAGTCGTGTTTGGGCCTCATACTTGTTTCGACCAGACTTCCAAAAACTGTAAATCTCAATAATAAATACTTTCAGCCTTCTGAACCTCCTAAAATTTCAATGGGCAAAGCACTCGAAAAAAGTGCTTCGAGCACCAAGCCCTTTGGAAAAGTAATCAGTTACCAAGCACTTTGGAAATTGCTTGCAATTACCAATTACGGAGGAAAGTAATTTTGAGTGATATTGAGCAAGCATTTTAAATGGCTTGAAATGCGAAATTCAATTACCAAGCACTTTTTATAAAGGGCTTGAATTACCAACTACCGAGCACTGTATTTTAAAAGTGCTTGCAAGTACTGTGCTCGAAGCACTTTTGTACTTGAGGCACTTTTTCAAGTACTTTTTCAAGCACTTTTAAGACAACCCAGAGACTGCCCAGCTCTATCTATATCTAATCTAAAGGTCAATGTTGGATATTTTATCCCTAATAACTCTGAAAGAAGAAGACTACCTAACATCCCTTGACTGTTTTTGACGCATATGGATATACCGAGAATCCTTATGCAGTTCCGTCTCTAGGGTAGGGGTAGGTGCAGACGTCCTGGAGCGAGCACTGATATACCCATCCCCCGCTTTGTACGCACCTAAATAAGAACAACTTGGGAAAACATTTAGATGCCTTTTTTCAGATATTACTTTATACTGGGGGCAAAGAAATATGTTAAGGTGCCAAAAATTTCACGGTTTTTTTAACCTTTGCAGGAGAAATATCCTGCTGACCTTTTTTTACAAGCTAGCGATTTATGTCGATTGTACTACGGAGTTTTATCCTAGGGGGGCTATAAACTCTGCCCCTGTTAATGATAACTCAAGCTACACTATATATCTTGGAATAAGCTGGCAACCGTGTTTTTACAGTTTTTTTAAGATCACAGTTAGCTGTCTCGCCCCTACTCCCTTCCCCCTTTCCCTCTAATATTTTTCATGTCGTTATTCTGAAATTAGTGGATTGGCATTTTTCTGCAAGTTACAGCCGTAAAAATATTACGTAAAATAAATTATAATTTATATAAACAGCCAAAATTTTAAAGCTTAAAAAAAATGTATAGTCATTAAATAGGGATTCTAAAAATTATTATATATTAATAAATCATCTTACGTACTTACTTAGGCTTGATCCATGAAATATGTTTTAAAAAGCTATCATTTTTTACTGTCAAATTATAAAAGTTCCAATTTTTAATTACAAGTTAATAAACCCTCCGTTTCTGCCTAAACTTCGGATAAATTTTAATTAATATTGTTTTTCTTCATGAAATATAATTTTGGCCAGAACATAGGGTTCCTGGGCCGCAACATTATTTACATTTTTATTATGCAATTTTTCAGGGTTGAATTTAATTAAGGAACAAGATATCTCATAACAAAAAAAAAACGCTTTAATCCTAATAAGAAATTAAGCAAGCAGATTATATTTAAATATTCTAAAATATTGAGTAACATACTGGAAGTTCTAAGACGACATAATATTCATAACATTAGCGCCAGGCGAAGATCCGGAGCCTCACCAAATGGGTGCTTTTCTACTGTGAGCCTTAAAAATTGTAGGGCTTGTGAAGGGTCAGAATTTTTTTTAGAAGTCACTTTTGAGGTTAAGAAGATTTTTCGAGTAGGAATACGCTCTTTTTTTGGAAGTCTTTGTTTTAGTCGCCCCCTCAGCTAAATCCTGGATCCGCCACTGCCTAGCGCTCTGCATTAGAAGGAAGAAAAAGTCAGAAAACATCGACATCGGTGATTTAGCAGAGGTAAAACAGGTTAAACGATGTTACTAAATTTTAAACTGATATTTCACCGACTTTTATAGCTGCTTATTTCAGTTTTGGCACGAGTCATTTCACATAAATTAAATCTGCGATTTAATTCCTGAATTAAATTAACTGACTTTTTCTCCAACTTTTACGACGCTGTAGGCGGAGTGCACAAACTTCCGACTACAAAATGGGCAAGCCACTCGAGTTGTACAGTATATTTTTTTCTACGACTCAACTTCCATACTAAAAATGTAAAAAAATTATTTAACATATACAGGGTGCTACAAATTCGTGTGTGTACAAGGGGATCTCGAAAATGGTAAGAAATACAAAGATGGTTAAATTGAGACAAAGTTGCGTATTTTAGGGCTTAATAGTTTGGTAAAAAAACTATAAATATACCGAATACTTTAACCGAAATTTTTTTTGTTTTTAATTATTTGCGTCTTCATTTTTGACTTGGAAAAAAAACACTCTTCCATAGCCGTTTTTTATGTTCTACACGATGGCGTTTTTTGTTTTCAAATTCAACGTTTCGTTCTTTAGATACCAACCTCAAGTCATTTTTTTTAATACTTACCTGGAATTTTAAATACACATTTAGGGAATTCCAATCTTTAGAAATTTAGTACAATTAAAACCTTTTTGAAATTTTAACATTTTGTCATCTAATAACACATTTATTCAGTTTATCTTTTTATATCATTACGACCCTGAACAATTAGAGCCAAACTAAAAAAAAGATTTCTGATTTGAAGAATCCGTCCATTTTTACTCAAAGAGGATGATATTTTGTAAGAAAAAAGACACAAAGTTTCGGCCCCAAATATTTTTCTCTCTGTTTATTTTGTTGTTTCGCCTGAAACTAGTATCATTTGACCTTATAAACAGTAAAAAAAATTGTTTTTAAAACAAACATAAGCGCATCACAGTAACATAATCAGACTAACACTCCACTTACCTTTTCTTCACTCGGGAGCATTAATTTTTTTCTTTTTACAGTATTTCGGTCTAGGTCTAAGGCAAAAACCATTGGACTAATAAACGGCCTATACACCATAACTTTCTGTAATGTGATTTTAATATTTAAGGTATCCTTAAAATAATTGCCACGGCCGTAATAGTAAGGAAAAGATAATTTGAAATACTAATGATGTGTTATTTTATGACAAAACATTAAAATTTTAAAAATCTTTTGTTTTTTTGTATTAAATTTCCAAAGCTTTAGAAGTCCTTAAAACTGTTTTTAAAATTCCATTTTCGGATATCTTCGAAGGTATTCGGAATATTTAGAATTTTCTTTCACCAAATTATTAAGCCCCTAAATGCGCAACTTTGCGTCAATTTAACCATCTTCGTATCTCTTACCGTTTTCGAGATCCCCTTGTACGCACACGAATTTGTAGCACCCTGTATATGTTCGATACTACGGTTCTTTTCTTTTTGTATGTGTCCGCTGGAACTTTTTAGTGACGACAAATTAACTAATTTTATTCTATATTAATTAATGAATAAATTACCTAAAACTTGCAAAACTAACCCATTAAAAACAAATAAACCAGCTTTAACCCCCCAAAAGGACGAAAAACTTAAATATAATTTATAATTCATTTTACTGGCTAAATGAAATTTCCACACCGCCAGCGGGGGCCCCAGCCCTCGGGGTTTTTCGTGCTTATTTGCATTTTTATTTTATAATCCTTATAGTGTTCGGCATTATCCTTGGAAATGGCCGCGTCAAAAACGGATTTAAAAGACGACAGCCCGAGATTGTCCGACGGTTATATTAGGGTTTCGGATGAATTTATTTGTCGCCGCCGGTGTTACTAATTATTTTGCAGGGAGAAAAGAAAGTTAATGTTGCTGGAATTAATTCGCAAAATAAAATAAAAGTGAAAGTTTTAATGATTTGCAACGACACAATTCCATCAAAAGTTCGGTAATCGGGAAATAATGGGGGAATATTTTTAAGGAATGGCTAATTCAATTAACTCATTTACCGAAAGTAGAGCGACTGTTTCGGGGAATACAGAGTGCCTAAAATTGAAAGAAAAACAATTTGGATATTTGCTGGTTACACAATCCGAGATTCCGCGACGCGACATGCTGGTCGCCGCGCTACTTCAGTCTCTCGAGTGACGCAAAATAATAAATATGGAGCAAATTTTTAAGCTAAATTTCATGAAGGAAGTTGAAAATAATCCAGAGCTTTATATAGTTACAAAATGAAGAAGTCGGGATAAATCAAAAACAACTTATTTGCAGCCTTCAGCTCGCGACTGCGTAACTATAGTATCGGCCGTATGAGGAACAGAGACAACTTGAGACACTCTTAAAAATGACTTGGTATTTGGTACTATTTTTTTTTTCCCGTGTTTACGTTACCAAAAATAACTATTTTTAGTTAGGAACACAAAAAAGATTTTTTTCTTGGTTATATTTACCAAAAAATTATGTCATTAGAACAAAGAAAATATCTTGTTTTCATATTAGTTGGCCTAAAAAAAATATTTTGTTTAGCTGAATTTTACTCTGTATATGTCCTATTTAAATGTTACATCAAGGTCCCTACAAACTTGTATTTATCAATCAATAACATCATAATAACACATTATGAATTTATAGTCCGTATCATTTTGTTAATTTTGATTAAGATGCATTCTTAGTTGCCAGAATTAACTTTTTTTTTCAAGTAATATTATTCTTCATATTATGTCTAACTAACGGCATCGCTGTACTCACTTTACAACAGAGACTTGACCCCTTGACGGTAGGTGACACATCATTCTAGCCAGGACTGTCAGGAGGTTATGTTATGTTAGGGTGCTTTTGCGGTTCCGTGTCCATTTTTTCGTGTTTTGAAGGCAATAATTGGCCATTTTCATGGCCGTTGAGTCCGATTTCACGAAAATAAATAGTTGTCAGAACCAAATTTTAGTAATCCATACCATGTTATTTTTAGAGTGTAGTCTTGTAGGGTAGTCTATAATAATTTTACTTTTCCGCACTGCGTGCTATATCTATTTCCTCATTTAAATTGTTTGTAGATCGTAACATCAAGTACTTAATCCATAAAGAAGAAGTTTACCCAAAAGCTGTTTTATTCATAGTCATTATCAATATCTATGAGAACATCTGAGAACTAAAATTTTTTTTTTAAATAGCAATTTATTCCTATAAATTTTAGTAAGAAATCATACGGTAGAACATAAAACGATGTATATTACTCGTACATTATGCACATTGGACGTGCCTTTTTTATTGGCAGTCACAAATTTGGCTAACTCAAAATCAAAGTTGCCTGGTTAATAAATTAAGAATTAAGGTAACCAGACCACTTTGATTCTGAGAAAATCACTTATATCAATGTCGTCACAAAGTGCCTGGTTAGTTAAGTATTGTCTAAAATCTGTGTGCAACTGAACATGATGTTAAAAGTTAAATTAGTAGTTGACAATTTTCAATTTGTTACACTCTAGGGCAATTATAGAAACGAGCCACTAACGAGATCCACCCGCAGAGCGTAAACACATAAAACAACCGCCGCAAACACGACGATTGTCTTTTGTTGCGGAAAAGTGATTTCCATTTGTTGCGGACGCAATGTTGATGACCTCTGCTGAGAGGATGGGTGGTGGGTGGAGAATTGCATCGTTTTAAAACGACTACCCATTGTGTAAAAGGAAAATATTTTTATGGAAAAAATGTAGGGGACTTTTAACAAAGACGTGTCCTGTCGAATAATGAATTTTTAATTTGTAATGAATATTGATGGAAGCTATAGGAGATTCTCCTCCAGATTTTAAACGTCTAGGAAGTTTATGTAAAATTTCTGAATAGCATGTTTTGAACCGCTTATACAGGGTGTTACAAATTCGATCATTGGGATCTCGCAATTGGTAAGAAATACAGTAAAGGTTAAATTGGGGTTAAGTTGCTCAATTTTGAGACGACTAACAAGTCGTCGGAATTTGGAAAATTTCGAGTATTTACTTACTTTCAAAGATATTCGAGAAAAACCAAAATATTGTTTTTGTTTTTTCATAGGTTTATTTAAAGAGATAACAAAAAATTATTTTTTCTACGACCGTGCGTTTTAACCCATTTTCCCGCACGCATTTTAGTTTTGAAAGTGTCACTTTCCCGCGCTAGTGCGGGAAAGTAAAATAATGCAAATTTTGCCCTTATTATAGATAGTTTTTTACTTCGGAAGTTATAACTATTGTTACAACAGGTAAATAAATATTTTCGAAATAGTCCATCAAATAAAATCTACATCTTTTCTAGCTTTTTGTTGCATTTTTAATTTTTTGAAAATATAAAATAATGAAGATATTTTTATATAACCCTGTACATTCTTTAAAGTTTGATATCAGTTGCTATGATAACCCAGGCGTGTAATTGTTACTAAAACGTCAAAGTTGTTCAAAGCGTCTTTGAAGTGACTGAATACAATCTTCTTCTAAATTAAACCACATTAAACCGAATCCGAAGCAATAAAATTAATGGATTCATCCGACGGAGAACTTCCCGAAGCCATTTTGAAGGCTGCAGATAAAGCTAATTCCGAGCTGTTACCTGCCAAATCCAGACTAAGATATGAAAAGCAATACGACCATTTTGTTACATGGTGTAAGGAGAAATATTATATATAAATAATATTAATATTTATAATAATTAGTAGTTTTTAGTTAAAGTTTTGTATATGTATGTTGAAATAAAATAATTTTTGAAAAATGGGTTGGTATACTTTTTTGTATATACGGTCGTAGAAAAAATAATGTTCCTAACCCATGCGTAAAGTATCTTTCCCGCCCTTGACCGCTTGCCCGAACTCCGCTCCGCGTCGTTCGGGTCAACTGCAGTCGCGTGCGGGAAAGTATCACTTTCCGCACTTGTTAGGAACATAACTATTTTCTGCTCCCACAGGGATATTTTATGTTTTCTTAACGTTAAAGTGATCGGATAAGTGGGCTATTCCGGTTAACTGAATGATTTCATATCAATCCTAGTTAGGATATGAAACTGACCAATCACAGTGGTCAATTACAAAGAATCCAAATTTACACGTTGTAAATTTTACGAATCGTTTTATGACACTTAAAGAAAGTAAGGTTAAGAATATACTTTTAAAAAATGGGTCAAATCATTTTTGTTATTTTTGTATATTTGAATCAAAACATTAATTTATCCCATCAGAGCATATGCATACACCAATTTTTCCCAAGAGGTGGTACGAAATGGTGCGAAAATTAAAGATGTAAAACTAGAATATAGTTTTACCAAACTCTTCTTAAGTTTTTCTGTTCGAATTAAATATCTTCAGTTTACACTTATTTCGAAAGAATTACTACAAGCTTTAATGCATAAAATGTATGTATAAAATAAACGTTTGTACTTAAAAGGTAAGAAATAAAAACACAAAGTCTTCCTCCACTGGTATATTATGGAAATATTTTAAGTAACTTTTCTACATGTTTCGAACGCAGAAGCATTCATCTTTAGGAGAATAAATAAAAGAAGAACACCAGTAGATATCACCCTAACTGAGCAACACACTTGTAGGTTCGATGTAAAAATGAGTAGAACGGTGAGAAAACAGGTCCACACGTTGCATTGTGAGAAAGAAAAATATTGGTTTGAGGCTTAAGGCACTATAAAAAATTTAAAGGTAGAATGAAAAGTTTGAAATATTTGTGTCAAGAAACTGTCGAAAAATGAAACTGAAGGGAATAATCATTTAAGCAAAAAAAAAATTGTTGGCTAGTCATTTTAGAAAATATAGAGAAAAAGTGGATGTAAGTATGAGGAAGATGACTAATAAAAATTGATTAAAATGTGATCCTAACTGGATGGAAACCAGTAGTTGGTTACGAATAAAGGAGTGAGGTTTGTGAGTAAAAAATATACTGTAAAACTCGATTGGATTGTCCATATTGCGCTCGGGAGTTTGAGCACGACGCCGCCGTAGGCTTCCTTGCGCGATATGGACATCATACCTACTCTTATTGTACAAACAACTATTTCATTTTCGGTGCGAACACACTGGTAAATGTCGCTACGCACACCGCTGCGGTATGGAACTGGCGTTTTCCGTTGTGACAGCGTTTTGACAATAACGTCTGCACTGTTTTCGTCGCTCACCAGCATACATCGATTGTTGGGCTGACTTCGAATGTTGTTTTGACATATTTTTGCAGGTTATATTTACAGAACGATAGAAGTTGCACCGCACCGCTGTGAATAGCAAAAAAAAAGAAACACTGTATACTGCTCGGTGTCCACCGTCACCGCTACCGCCGTACCGCTTTGGTCTGGGGAATCCTCAAGGACTAGAATATAAAATATTAATTTATTACCAAAATAATTTTGCGTTTTATTATCTCTGTATATATTATTATTTTACTTTTAACAAAGCATTTATTTAGCCTAGACAAGAAATCAAGTTAAGGGCATCTTCGAACATCTCGGACGTTCAAACAGCTCAAGTGGCGTCGTCGTTGGCCCTGACAAGGACGTTCTTATTCAGCTCGAGGTCGGCCACTTGACGTCAAGAGGCACTAAACGGCATTGCGTGCTTACACCCTTGCCCCTTTCCCTTTGACCTCCTTTTTATTTCATAAAAGAAAAGCCAAATCAAGCCTAAATTATTTCTCAATCTTATCTTACAACAGAAATAGGGCACAATATTATTTATGGATGTTATATACATAATATATGTTTCATTACATTTTTTTTATTGTTTCTTACACTAGACGAAAATGGTTTGTGAATCATAGTTTATTAGATGTAGGTAGCTACCATGTATGTACCATAGAAATAGTTTTCTAAGCCTTTCTTAGTCTATAGTATCGGCTGAAGATAAAGTTTAAAATCCTAGGATTCTTCGGATTTCTTGCTCCAATACATTATCGTTTCTATGTATGCTGTGCTGCTTTCAAATTTAAATATTTTTTTCTTTTTCCGAGAACCCGTCAATGTCCCGGATGCACTTAGATTAGGTTTGGCGTATTGTGCTAATCCTGTTGTCACATCCACTTAGTGATCCCAGTTCCTTGTACTGGTTTGTATAGGTTATTAATTATTGGAGAGAGGTTCAGGATGTCCTCTGGTTCCATTTTTGGCTGCTCAAGTATTTGTAGCCTTTTCCGATGGCAAACTATGAGCTGTAATGTTTTCTAATCTGCAATTAAGGTCTCCATTGTACAGGTGCATTCTGTGCAGATGATTATTGACAGCCATGTGCCCTGACAGAATTCCAGTTATAGTTCTCAGCTGATTCCTATTCATTTAAAACCGCTGTTTCTTTAGTTTCGGGACTGGATCCTAATGAAACATTTGCTGTGGTGTAATCCTTGGCTGGTGTTCCAGTAGATTTTGTGTTCACTCCTAATCCATTAACATATTTTGCTTATTTTTATCAATCTATTTGCTATTCTCCATTGTAAGATACTTACACCTACGTAGAAGTATTATTCTGATTGGTCTTCATCAAATTAATTATAGGTTCCTGATTCTGCTTGATCATAATGATCAAATGGAACTATTATAGTCTGATTCAGAAAGATGTAGAGTAATAAAAGTTTATGGGGTATGCAAAGGAACTACAGAGTGACCCAACAAATATTTAAGTCACTTTCATAATTTGGCATTGATTTCTTTGCAAAATTCTTTATTTTTTATTAAACTTTTTTAAAAAAATACAAAAAATACATTATACAGAAATTAAATTATAAAAAAATTATAATATTCTTCGTCATCTGAAGAACTGTCATCTCCTCTTGATGTTATAATTAACGGGTCTACCGTCCGATTGTGGTCAAGATCCCTCATTTTCTCCTCTTCTGTAATGACATGTGCTTTTCGCCAGTTCTCTGGCGTCACTTCCTTAAAGGCTTGATCAAACAGTAGCTTAACGTCTTTTATTTTGAATGTCGTATTGTATCTTGCTTTAAATCCTGTCACTTGCGCCCATATAAGTTCTAGAGGATTTAGTTCGCAATGATATTATGGCGGTGTGCGTAGCACAGTTACACTGTGTTTTTCAGCAATACCTTCCACGGCATATTTCATAAAACGATGTTTGTGTATATTTGCTAATAGTTCCTTCTTTATCAAATTATCTTCTTTTTTTTCTTTGGTTAGTTATCATAAATAATTTAATGCACAAAATTTACCTACGCCTATGGCCGACACCGAAATTGAGCCGAACTGGATGGAATTTCCCATTTTATTATTTTACACCTTTCTGAAATAGAAATATAAAAATGACGAGTAAAATTATGTTTGACCCTTTTTTACCGAAATGCAATTAAATATAGGTGCAGGGTGTGGCTAGGTTCGGTGTAATTTTAACTCAATCGGGAATTCTAACGACTTAAAAACTATCGTCGACATGCGACACCTTATCTTAACACACCATAACTAATTAATGTAAAAATATAAATATTGTGTGGTTAATAACCTATTAATGGTTTGCTGGTTAAATAAACATAACTGTTTTTCCGTATACTAGTGTTATTTGCTCTTCATTATTAATGAAATGAATAATCCTTCCGACCGACACCGAAAGTAAAAAGGAAAAAAGCCGAAAGGTCGGTTTAATAAAAGCGGCCTTGGTTTCAATTTCGCCGTTTGGTCCGTCGAACTGAACTTACATACGAAATATCGCGTGTGTGTGTAGTGTGTGTATATGAAGTAGTTTGGCAAATCCGCTGCTGTGGTACGGTCTGTGTTTAAGTCTGTTAATAACAGAAAATTGTCGTCAAAACGGTAATATGTAAAGTCGGTGTTATCCAGTAAGTAGTTGTTGTTACTGTGAAAAGTGGTGAAGATTATAGCTACATTAGTTCCTTAGATATAACTTTTTATATTATGGTATGATGGAATAAACTATCGGTAAGAATCTGTTGTATGATTATAACAATCAGGATGAGAGCCCGTCATTTTTAATACAGAGATTATTAGGCCTACTCAGTTTAGTCACTTAGAACAAATGATCGAAATAGAGGGCTGTGTAATTTATTGATAAAAGGAAATTAACAGTTATAATATTAACTGTAATCATAATGAAAGAGTTGTAATGGCTTTGTATGGTATAATGAAAATTAAAAACTCTTGTATTTCAGGTGCAAAGAATTCTTCATTTTCATAATCATAATAGTTAAAACATAATGTAGAGTAGACCTAAATTATTAATAGTATATTATCTATTTTTAGAGTTTGCTGTGGTTTTTATTTAAAAATTTGCGTAACGATGAGATTTATTGAAGGTTGCTGGTTTTGCATTTTCACTCAGTTTACCATATTTGTCATCTTGTCATATACATTCTTCGAATTATTGCACCAAAATTATTGGGAAAGAAAATTTCTTGAGCAAATTAAACTATCTTTTATTACTAATACGTTTTAATTTTGTCCGACGTTTCGGTAGTTTGGTTTCTACCTTTTTCAGGATTCAATTAAACATTGGTAGAGTCGTATTTTTGAAAACTCTGTGAGGGTAGTCAACAATAAACAATTAAAAAGGCACATCACTACCTGCCGCATCACTTTAGCTAAAATACGCTTCTACAATGTTTAATTGGGCTGCGAAGAAGGTAGAAACCAAACTATTAAAACACATTTATAATATAGTCCAATCTGCTCAAGCAATTTTCTTTCTGAAATAATATAACTGTACGTGACTTCCTTACTAGAATTGCAAAAATTACTTAAAACTATTTAAGTAATTAAAAAAGAAGATTTTCCCTTTCGTTTCGCCAGATCCATCTCTAGACGCGTTTCGTCATATCATGACTCATCAGTAGAGCTAGGATCCGACGAAAAGAAATGGGAAATGGGAACTCTAAGCTACTTAAGGCAGCACTTTGTGGGAACACCAGTAAGATGTGGCACGGAGCGCCATCTGTGTCGTTGTTAGACACTATTTAAGTAATTGCCTGAAATTTGGTTATTGCTATTAGAAAACTATTTTTGAGCGTTTCGCCACAGATAAAGAAAAATCAAATTTTTTAATAAATAAGAAGATGGAAGAGAAATTCTATATACAGGGTGATTCACGTTGAGTGGCCTATTAGAAGATCTCGGAAACGAGTAAACTTATCTTTCTAAAAATTTGATAGCAGGCATAATTGATTTTGAGCTTTTAAAACATTATATTTTGACGATTTTATGACTTCCGGTTATACAGGAAGTTAATGCCAACTTTGCTATTTCAAACAGAACACCCTGTATATTTTAGCATTATTGATTACCTAAATATCAAAATCTAAATAAATTTTGTTAATAATAATCTATTCCTATGTCTAACCGTTTTTGAGATATGAATTATAAAAGGATTTTTTTTGTGTAAAAACGTTGCGAGAAGAAAGTTTAGTAACTCTAAAACTAATAAAGGTAAAGATTTAATATTTTGTAAGCCTTCAAGTAATACATAGATCTTTAGTTAAAATTACTTAGGTTTAACGTTTTTTATACAGGGAGTTCTTAAAATTGTGCCAATGTTTCTCCATTTAAATAAATGTACATAAGTTAATTTTTGCAAATGAAACACCCTATTTTTTAGCTTACTAACGTGTAGAGAATTAAATTTTCTATCTAAATGCCTAATATGTTACAATCCACATTTTTAGTCGTTTTGGAATTATGAGCAATTTAAATAAAAAATCTTAATATTTCTGTTTGTGTTAATAAGACATTATTTTTGAAAAGAAGGCTACGACTGGGATTTTCGTTTGACTTTGAGCTTTGTTACCATTTGTTTTTAAGTGCCTATGTTTGTTGCTTAGCTATTTCTGATTTTTTTAAATAAAATTATTTTAATCACAATACATACATAAGTAACTAAGTAACCTGACAAAACATTATTATGATACTTAGACACTCACCATGAATATAAAACATATTTAAAATATCGTTATTAGAATAATTATTAGTATTATTCGTCATTCTCAGATATGACAACAGGGCTAAGGTAAGGGTCACCTTTAAAATCATTTTCATATTCATTCATAATTCCAAAACAACTAAAAATGTGGATTGTAACATATTAGGCATTTAGATAGGAAATTTAATTCTCTACACGTTAGTAAGCTAAAAAATAGGGTGTTCCATTTGCAACAACTGACTTATGCACATTTATTTAAATGGGAACATTGGTACATTTTTAAGAACTCCCTGTATAAAAAAGGTGAAACCTAAATAATTTAAACTAAAGATCTATGTATTACTTGAAGGCTTACAAAATTTTTAATGTTTACCTTTATTAGTTTCAGAGTTACTAAACTTTTTTCTCGGAGCGTTTTTACACAAAAAAATCCTTTTATCATTCATATCTCTAAAACGGTTAGAGATAGGAATAGATTATTTTTAACAAAAGTTATTTAGATTTTAATAAGGTAATCAAAAATGCTAAAATATACAGGGTGTTAAATGTGAAATAGCAAAGTTGGCATTGACTTCCTGTATAACCGGAAGTAATAAAAACGTGAAAATATAATGTTTTAAAAGCTCAAAGCCAATTATGCCTGGTATCAAATTTTTAGAGAGATAAGTTTACTCGTTTCTGAGATCTTCTAATAGGCCACTCAACGTGAATCACCCTGTATATACGATATTCCAGGTGGTGCATGGTGGTTGGAAGCATAGGAAATCCCATGCAAGTTTTTGACTGTTCAAATTTTTGCTCCCCTGTTAACTTTAGGACGAGGTTGTAGGGACACTTTTTAGGGTCTCTGTTTTGGTGAGTGGACATGCGGAGTTTAAACAATTTTGGACAACCCGATCTTAACTTATTTGAGTAGGATTGCGGTTGGTTTTTTATTAGAATTTAATAGGTGATGCGGCGGACACCAGCATTGATTGGACTTGTCAACCTGTGATTTGTCAGTGTCAAATGTAATTTGAAAGTATTAGATTTTTTACTAATAATAATTTTTTATCTAGGTAATTATTATGAGTTACACAATAGAAGAAAAAGTCACTATGATAAAATGCAGGGAAAAGCTTAAGTATTGTATCTGATATGTTTTCTTTTTTTTCTCTGATAGACCCATTCCTTCCGAGTCGGAAATACAACAGTTATTACTATGTTTGAGGCAAAAGACACTATAATATACAACTGCAAATGCTGTTCTTGATGATTTTATAGTAATTTAACCAGCAAGTACATTAATAATGGCGATTAATGATCGAAATATTTTAACGCGTGAGCGTAGCGAACGCGTTAATGTTCGAGATCATTAATCGCATTTTAATGTAAGAGTTGGTTACAATGTTTTTTCGTCGACCGTATTTTTTACTAAAGTGAAGAAAAACAGTTAACAACTTTTATTTTACAATCCAGATTTCACAATTCTACAAATACTAATGACAGCGGACGACGTTTTGGATTGACGTTTTATTATTTTGTTGATTTGTTTGCATGGCTGCCTTTAATTTTAATTACCAAAATCGTGCATTTACAGAAAATCATGCATTAATAGGGGTCATTAATGAATGATTTTGGGAACGTTAATATCGGATGTAAATACACGGTCGACGGAAAATATTATTTAATAGGTTTTGTTCTAAGTAAAATAACTCGTTTTCTATTAAAAGATGTGTTTTTAAAATAATGTTCGTTTTGAAAATATTAGTTAAATTTAATGTAAAATGTATGTGTTTAAGATTTTTAAAAAGCCTACTCTTTGCAAATTGTATTTGACAGAGGGTTAGTTCAATAGAGGTAAATTTGCATATTTTAATGCAAATAATTCCTATGACTTCCAGAGGTATTCAAAAAACCCGTTTTTATTTTTTTAAGACAAAATACTGATTATTTTGAAAAACCAAGACACTTTTTCATGATCTTCAATAAAATATCTTTACTTTTTAGAAACAACGTTTTGATTTTAGATATCCACATCAACTTTTTTTTTAAAATATGGACCTGATTTTTATTTCTATTTTTGAGTAGCTTTCAACTTCCGAAAATTAATGATGTGTCACTAAATAATAAGAGCCCTTTTATGCTTCTCAAAAACAGCGTTTATGTGGGTAAAGTAGACACCCAATATAAGTTTTTTATTTGTTGATGGATAATTTAGCTCTATACAAAGTTAAAATTAACAATAATTAAAATATTTTTTTCTTTTACTGTAATGAACCGGAATAATTATTTCTTAACATTGGCATACCTAAACCAGATTTATTTTATAATCCATGTACATTAACAAAAGGGTTTTCATGATCATTAAAGTCGTAAAAACAATTAAAAGCTGTATAATGATCCAACTCGCTTGCCTTTTTCATTAAAAAACGTTAAAATTTTTGCTGTTCATTTTGGTTACAAAATACGTTGAATTAAGTTACTAATTACGACATAAAAACATGGAGAAATGTGGTAAATTTTGGGAAAATCGTAAAATGAATTGAATACATTTTTGGAACTTACTACTTACTTTGTTATGTAATACATTTTTTCTTATCAGCTTTGCCATAATCGACTAGTTGGGTAGATAAAACAAAAGTTTTCTGCAATCTCGTCGTATATTTGTGGATAGTCTTTTGTCTTTTAGGGCACCCTGCAGAAGATTATAAGAGATATTAGATTATTAAATGATTCGCCAAAGAGACAATACTGAACTTTATTTCCTTTACCTTCACTTTCTGTTAAATTTCGACCTAAGGAAAAAAATCATTTCGATTTATTAACTAACCAGCAAGTTTGATTGCGACCTAATTGAGACCGGCATACATTATTATCTCACAAACAAAGCGGCCCGGTTACCTTAATTTTTAATTTACTAATTAGGCACCGTTGATTGCAAGTAAATAGGCGTGCCAATGTCATTAATGTCACAGTCAAACTTGCTGGTTAGTTAATTATAGTTAACAATCTTTACGCAACCCAACATTAATATTTCAAATTGAATTTGACCTAAATTTTTATATAACTCGTAATTTTTTGGAACGGAATATGTTATTGTGTGTAGTATTATAACAGAAACTGATTTCTAAGAAATAGTGTTTCCCTTCCAAAACTTATCATCAAAAGTACGTTCTAAAATAAAAAGTCTCCCCTCACAAAATACTTCAAAAGAAAGCCGCCTCTGTGACCACCACAACTTCTGTTTCAATATCCGTGCACCGTGGTTTATTTGTTTAGTCTGGGGGGGGGGTCCTCCCTGGGTACGCCACTAGCTAGTTCTAGGACCCCTAATTTCAAAATTTCAATTGCTTTTTAAAGAATTTATTGATGAGGAACGGAGTTAGAAGGCCACAGTATTATATTTAGTGTCGTTAAAAGCTCAAAATCCACCCCTGAAAGAAGGGGCTCTTTTTTTAAAATTCAAAAAATCTATCCAAGTGCACCCTTTAGGTTTTTTTTTTTTTACGGTTCGCCGACTACGTAGGCCATCTTGAACCGGTCATCGACCACAAATGTGATCTACCGACTGGGGAGTGTGAAACGGCACCTTCATCCTACGAGATATCCGATCTCATCCGGCCTGTCCGGCGTGAATAGGATGGCTAGGTGTCGATTCATTTTACACTCTTCCCTGAGGCAAGAGCACGCCGTGTTCCCAAGCGGTCACCCGCCCAAGTACTAACCGCGCTCGACACCGCTTAACTTCGGTGATCTGCGGGAACCGGTGCTTAATATGTCGACAGGCCCTTGCCCACCCTTTAGGTAAGAAATGTTTTCCGAATAAACACTGATCTAACCGTCATTTTACATTGTAAATAACTTGAACAAACCACATAAAATCAAAAATAAATGCGAAATCCTGACCTTGCTCAAAGGATTATAATATGAATGGACTATTAAATGTCGGGCTGACATACCAAAATGTTGCTGATGGAACCTCTAAAATCGAGCGGTCGGGCCAGTCCTTAATTAAGGACAAAAAGGGCACGTAGACAAGGATGCGGGTTTATGTTAATCTTTACATACATTTGCTTTTGACGGTAATACCGAATTAGTTCATTAGTTTTGTAAGCTCTGTAGGGAATGTTACTTAATATTTTTGTTATGTTGTGGCGTTGTGCGCAAAGGGTGATATATAAACCTAATTTTAATAGAGATATCTGGTAAACGGTAATAAACTGCTGGACAATTGCTTTCGAACAAGAAAAATTTCGCCAAAATTTAACAGCTAATATTTTCTGAACTAGATATGATATCGACCTACGGTTTTGAATGGTTGATAGATTCATCCCTTGGGAAACAATTGTCAATGTTGGATTTTCTTTAACTATCAGAAAATTTTATATACAGAGTGTTAAAGAAGACGATGATTTTTGCTCCAATTTTAATGGCGTGTAACGTTCACAATAATATTTTTAAATTTTATCACTCTACGTTAATTGAATCACTGATTCATACCAAAGAAAGTAGTTTGTCAAATTTTTGATATCTGCTATATTTTAAGAGATACCGATTTTTTTAGAAAACCTTGCTTTATTTTAACTTATTGGTAGCTAGATCTCACTGTGCGTTGTATCGTGCAAACTTTGTGAGTGATTATTATACCTTATGAAAAGCTTGATTATGTTCAGTAACAATAGTTATACCTAAATGTTATGATGTACAGGGGCGTACTTATAAACACTTATATGTCTATGGTTTATGAGTAGGTATAGTGTTAGAAAGTTAGAAATTAATAAAATTCCAAAAATTAAATTTAAAAAATTATCTTTGTTAAAATTTTGTAAGCACACTGTATAACATACCTGTAGTGCGATATGAAAAACTAAAAAATAAGAAAAATTCACCTAATCTAGGGGCGAGTACTTTCCAATATAAAACAATCGTGAAAAATTGTGAGATACTTATAAACCATAGACATATAGGTGTTTATAAGTACGCCACTGTACATCATAACATTTAGGTACAACTATTGCTACTGAACATAATCAAGCTTTTTATAAGGTATAATAATCACTCGCAAAGTTAGCACGATACAACGCACAGTGAGATCTAGCTACCAATAAGTTGAAATAAAGCAAGGTTTTCCAAAAAAAATCGGTATTTCTTAAAATATAGCAGATAGCAAAAATTTAACAAATTACTTTTTTTGCTATGAACCAGTGATTCAATTGACGTAGAGTGATAAAATTTAAAAATATGAATGTGAAAGTTACACGCCATTAAAATTGGAGCAAAAATCATCGTATTCTTTAACACCCTGTATATAAAATTTTCTGACAGTTAAAGAAAATCCAACATTGACAATTATTGTTCTCCAAGGGATGAATCTATCAACCATGTAAAACCGTAGGTCGATATCATATCTGGTTCAGAAAATATTAACTGTTAAATTAAGGCGACATTTTTCTTGCTCGAAAGCAATTGTCCAGCAGTTTAGTTTAATAATTAGGTTAGTAAACGGGAAAATGGAAATCTTATAAGGGCCGCTTATACAGGGCGAGTCAACGATAGAGTAAAAAGAATTAATTAAAATTTCGAGATACAAAAGTTGTAGAGATTATTGAGGTGCACATATTAAAATTTGCTGAAGTATATGGGGCGGCCTAAAAAAGCATAGCGCATATAACTTGAATTTTTTTAATGGAACACCCTATATAGTGTACTATTTTCTAATTTCCCACAAAATTCTACGCTCATTTTATAAATGTCATATGTCTAAATTTAATTGTTTTTGATATATTGACGTTTAAAATATGGCATTTTCAGACTTTGACAGGCTGTAACATTGAAACCGTTTATCTTAGAAAAAAATGATTTTCACTTTTCATTTTAGTTTTTTATTCTTTAATCAAAGATATCAACTTGGCTCTTGATAGGTAAGAGGGATTCTTTTTTTTTGTATGTGTGTTCATTGAATTTTATAATTATTTCTTCAATAGACAATATATCTTGCCCAACACAGTAAATTGAGTGCTGGATTGATATGCTTGTTTTCTTCAAATGGCTGATCAATTTCCTGCTGATTCCTCCCAACAAATATTACCAGTTCCTGAGAGTCTTTTATTGTGAATTTTGTATTGCTTTTCTTTTCGATTATCTGGTCTCTTCTGACAACTTTATTATCGCTGCATTATGTCTGTGAATAAATGATGCCTCAATTAAATACTAAAGTATGTAATATTCATAGTTTTACTAGTCACTTAAAAATACATTTTAAAATAACTTAAACCTGCATAATGCATCCTTACTTATTTAAAAAATTGTTAAATGTCGACTTCCCAACGCCCATGGCCTTATACTCTTAATTGTAACGTTGTAACCTAATTATGATGCAAAAAATATATGTTTTATTCTTACCTCTGAAATGAGAACTCACTTTATCTGTGTAATTCCAATAACAAGCAACAAACTGTTTCCGCTACTTAGTGGGGTGAGGGTGGGGATGCCGTGTGCCGACGCGACGTGTTCATTATTCTGAGGAACCTTCTACATCAATACAAGGAACAATTATTGTTCGTTTTTAATGTTCTAATCCTTATATTAATGAAGTCATACGGTAATATAATGTATCTTCATTAAAGTCACAGAAGCAAAACGATGAACAAATTCCTCATGTTAATAAAGTGATGATCGTTCATTAATACAAAGTCCAATACATTAATCTAAGATGTGTACATTAATATAAGGAATACTATTCATTAATATTCTAGAATTAAGACGATGTACGAATTTATAAATTAATTGACAGGAAGCTTTTTTCGTAAAGTTAAAAAAGTTTTCCATATGTTAAGATGGTGTCTAGACACGCCGTATAGGAAATCATACAGTACATTTGTAAAAATAATACTCTGCTTAATATATGGGAAATTGTAGTAATCATCAATAAACCTAATTTTAACCAAAAATCAAAATTGCCTGACTTAATAAATCTGCAACGCAGACAATGAGAACATATAATTCACATTATTTTAAATCATTGAACTTGCTCTGGAATGCTTTAAGGTATCAGGCTAAATTTAAAGCCCAGACTAAACCAGGGGTTAAGGTATCCAAACAAAATGACATGCCATAATAATCATTACCAGTTTTTATAAAAAAATTACAATAATTTTCCAGTATTAGTTGTATTGGCAAAACCTTCAACTTTGAAAGTAAAAAACAAACACTTGTAAAAAATACTCGATCTATCTATATGTATAATGTGTTTTACTTCAGTATCCACTAATAGTTTTATGAACTGTTAAGGCAGTGGCGGGCGGATCCAGGGTTTTGTTTAACCCTAGATTGCCAACGTTGAAAATATACCGGGTGTTGCATCGTCGAGCGGGACATGAAGTCCCATGAAATTTTAAATGGGGTCAATTATTGGCTTCCCTAATTATTTTAGAGAAAAATTCTATTTAGGTTTATTAAAGAGCACTAAAACCCACATTCAAAAGAATAACTTTAGATATTTTTGATGAGCCCGTTTACGGGTTATCGCCGATTTCTTTTTAACTATTTCTTCTTTTTATGGCCCCGTATTTGCGGGCACCAGTCAAGGTAAAAGATGACTGTCAAATAAAGTTGTCATTTTGAAATGTGTGCTTTATTGTTATAAAAACTCGTACATCGAAAATATTAAAGGTGTATTTATGAGTACAAATTAATCTGAATAAAACTAAAATAAAGTATCCAATTACAAGGTTAATTCTGACATTTTACATGTTTCAATATTTTACTAATTAATAGGTAGGTACTATTAAATTGTTAGAACTTTGGGATTTAAGAAGATGAGTGGGGGAATAATACACACAGTCTGCTCCACTAGTTTATTCTAAGGATCTCAATAATTAGAAAATCCTAATGTCATACATGTTTCGAAGGTAAAGAAAATTTCAATCATACCAAAACAAAACTCCTGTCGTCGTATTTTGTCCCTATCTCTTAGCTCTTGGTGCTTTTCATTTTTGTATGAATAATATTTATGCCGTTTCAAAGCTCCTAACGCTGTGGTGTGATCTAATCCTATGTCATCCTCAAGTTTCCTTGTGCTGATCTTCCCATCATTTTCTTCCACGCACAATAAAACTTGAAAGTCCCTATCATTTCTTGCATCCCTTCTTTGTTCCTGCCTTTCTTCACATCTGCAGTTATTTATTACAGTGCCTTTTGTCTCAAATTTCTTGATAGTCCTTTCGACTGTAGATTTTGCAGGTCTCGGTCTATTCGGATACAGAGCAGCAAACATGTCTGACACATTTTGATAACTATTTCCTTGATAATACCATTTAATCATCAATATTTTTTCTTCAGAAGTGTAATTTATGGCTAATATTTTTGATGTACCTACGAGTTTTTATAACAATAAAGCACACATTTCAAAATGACAACTTTATTTGACAGTCATCTTTTACCTTGACTGGTGCCCGCAAATACGGGGCCATAAAAAGGAGAAATAGTTAAAAAGAAATCGGCGATAACCCGTAAACGGGCTCATCAAAAATATCTAAAGTTATTCTTTTGAATGTGGGTTTTAGTGCTCTTTAATAAACCTAATTAGAATTTTTCTCTAAAATAATTAGGGAAGCCAATTATTGACCCCATTTAAAATTACATGGGATTTCCTATGTCCCACTCGACGATGCAACACCCGGTATACGTCGATGCTAACAATACGTAAATTTTACGTACATTACAAATATGTGCAAAAATTGTCTCAAACCTTTTAATTTTTTAGGGAATAGTAATTTACGTTACAAGTCCGGAAAATACTGTTTTTTTGGGCGAGTCGACAAAATTCTAGGACGAGCCGTAGGCAAGTCCTGGAAGTCTGCGAGTTCAAAAAAACTGTTGTCGGCAGAACGATTATACCAATAATAGGCCAATTAGTTTAGATTTAAAAAAAAACGACGTAAATTTTACGTAGGTTGGCAATCTAGGGTTAAGGGGGGTGGTCGTCGTCCCCCCCCCCCCCTCCTCCCCGGAGCCTTATAAAATGGGTTTTGAGGCTTGAAACTTGAATGACGTATGAAAGGTTTCTTGTGTATTTTTTAGAAGCCACTTTTGAAAGTAGGAAGGTTTTTGAAGCCTCTTATTTTTTTAAAAGTCATTTGTAGGGGAGACAGTCCTTCCCTCCGAGCCTTATAAAATGGGCGTTGAGACTTAAAAATTGGAGGGCGTCTGAAGGATTTGTTGTGTATTTTTTAGAAGTAATTTTTGGAAGTAGGAGAGTTTTTGAAGCCAGGAAACGCTCTTATTTTTTAGTCGCCTCCCCCCAGTCGCCTTTCTCCCAGATGCTCCCCCCTGAACAAAATTCTCAATCCGCCACTGTCTCAGCAGGTTTTTGATACATAATAATAAAAACTATAACATTGAAAGTCATACTAATGTTTCATATGCCTTCGCCATATTGCCCAGAAAATATAGCGTCTGCATTATGGTACACCAAATAGGTGACTGGAACGTGTAGCTTAGATTACGAAGTAGTAACTTGGAATTATTTTTAAGTGTATACGAACGTGCTTTTTTTTGCAGTAATTCAAAATTTCAAGTAATAAGTTATGTTATAATTATAACGTTCGGTTTAAAAGGTTACATTGCAGACAAAAACTGTTTTCAATATAAAATAGCACAAACCTAATTGTATATTTTTGACTTTAGAACAGTGTCGTTCTTATTATGTGATTGAATTTGGAAACTATTATAGTTACTCAATTAAAAGCAATGCAGCATTTTTTATTTTTTTTCCGTAAGTATTTCTCTTTGCAACGCCTCTGACGTTTTAAAGGATAACTGATAATACTGCGGGATTATATAAGTTAAATCGACTATGCCGATATTATTAAAGCCGTTCAAAAATCCTTTATTATCTTTATTAAAGTCTCATACAAAAGCTTAAAAACACAAAAAACGTTATAAAAAGCGAATTTACGCCCCGACCAATTAAGGACCTCCAACCAAATTGCAAATTCTTCGACGTTAAATTCAATTTAGCAACACCGATAAAATCTCTCGGAAAACGCGCTGCCGCTGCTGCGGCCGAAAATACTTTCGGGACCCGACAAGAACCTCTTTTAAAACAACACAATGAAAATTTGGGGGAAGAAAACTTATTTAAATAACAGGGGCGCGTGGTAAGGTTAGCACGGAGGAAAGCAAACCTTTGATTCTACCCTGATATTTTACATGGTTTATAATGTATCTGGATCGATCAAAAATTTTAATAATTAGTTACATTTTTTTACTTCATTCTGAAATCTTTTGCACACCGTACACTATTAGTCGGGATGATAGTGTAGATAAAGAAATGGCAGTCTAGATAAAGGAATCACAGTCTAGATAAAGGAATGACAGTCTAGATGAAGACATGGCCGTCTGGATTAAGGAATGACAGTCTAGATAAAGGAATGAAAGTCTAGATAAAGGAATGACAGTCTAAATAAAGAAATTATAGTAATACTAATGGTGTAAGGGCATATTTTAAGGAATGATGGCCGGACTGATGTAAATTATCATAAGAAAAAACACTGATGCGAAAATGACAAAGGATTGATATCATTCAGGACTCTCATTACGATTAATAGTGTACGATCTCCATATGGATTAGTTTGGCATGGCTTTGTTTTTGCAACCCCGTGCATAACTGAGTACTATAAACTTCTGTAATTTTAATAATTTTATCCAATACTTGCTACACGGAAAGAATAAGTTGTAAAATAAACGTAAATATAATAATATAATTTTATATAATTATAGTTGTTTTTACAAAATTATAATATTTTTTTACTAACAATAAAAAATAAGTAATTTACTGTTATTTTTAGTAAAAGATATACTGTCAATTTTTAAAGATTCAATTACAACGTATTTTGAAAATAACTGGATGTTTAGGTGAAATGATAGAATTATCTTAACAATAAAACAATGGATAAAGTACTAAAATACTCAATACAGTATATATCTAACATATTTTTAAAGATTAGACGACAAGGCTTCGTAAACTATACTTTTACACAAAAGCTTTGTAAAATTTAAACTATAATTTAGTATATACCTGGTTGTACTAAATTGAATACAAATACTAACTAAATAAGGGATTAGGAAAGAAGGCCCTATCTTTCTTCTTAACATAATGTAAGAAGGAAGATAAGGCTTTCTTTCCTAATCCCTTATTTACAATGTCCCTTCTGGAGAGTAGTTACGACTTCGAAATACTAACTATACTTTTTTATAAATAATGCGTACAATAATTTTTTGGTATGGATTAATTAGTATTGACATTTGTAATTAATACTACATTTTATAGAAAGGGATACAATAAAATTTTTACTATATTAAATTTGAAAAAAAGTCTTTTGCCGTGAAGTTATAGAGTTATTTTGATGTCATTTTAAACAGGTAAACTAGCAAGTAACACACTAGTTGATCATGAATCATAACCCACTAGTGACTAGTGGGTTACAAGAAAAAAAATTAAACAATAATAATATTTAAATTAATATTAAATGAGAATTAAATAGTTTTCGAAAAACTGGATATAGTCAAATCTTTGACGTTTCAGTAGAAGGCACCAATCAGGCCGACATAACTGCATGCTGGTTTGCTAGTACTTTGAATTCTTCAGCTGTTTCAATTTTTACATTCTTCTAGGTAGCCTTCCGCTATTGATGATGATTTCCACCGCCCATGGCGCTTATGTGTAATAATTAAATCCTGCATTAGCTAATAGGGTAGCAGAGGACCTTCTCAAACAATTTGTTTTTTGGCACAATTGAAACAATTCACAAAACGAATTTAAATTATGTTTCAATGCCTAACTTAATTGGTATAGTTTTTCATTTTGTATGTTGAGTGCTAAATAGTTTTTTCGTTATACTTCAGTTTCACGCACGCCCCTGTTAAATACAAGTTGAGGGGGAGGAAGCAGCAGGCAAAGAACACAATGAGGGCGCTTTTCTACAAAAAAGAAAAGGCCCTCTGCTGCTCTCACTGAAAGGGGAAAATCTAGTACAAGTTTAATTACTTCGTGTATATTTTCGAGGAATATGGATCTTGTATTGTTTTTCAGAGAGTGGATTTATTTAGATTTCCCTAATAAAAAACAATGGAATGGTGATGAAAAGGAAAGTATTTTATAAAATCCTTTATTATGGATAAACAAGATTAGCAGAGGAGTTTTAAGATTTACGCGTATTATAAGTACTCCTCGAGATGGAGGGAAACAGCGTTTGAAGTAGATATACCTTTATGGCCCAATTTTATAAAGTTGATTTAAACCTACGTTCAGTATAAATTGAGAAAATGTCAAAAATGATAATTTTATAATGTGGAATTGAAATCAAAATTCGAGTTAAAAGTTATTTACCTGGCCATAACTTAATATAATGTTATACAGGGTGATTCACGTTGAGTGGCCTATTAGAAGATCTCGGAAACGAGTAAACTTATCTTTATAAAAATTGAATAGCAGGTATAATTGGTTTTAAGCTTTTAAAATATTATATTTTGACGTTTTTATTACTTCCGGTTATACCGGAAGTTAATGCCAACTTTGCTATTTCAAATGAAACACCCTGTATATTTTAGCATTTTTGATTACCTTATTAAAATCTAAATAATTTTTGTTAACAACAATCTATTCCTATCTCTAACCGTTTTTGAGATATAAATAATAAAAGGATTTTTTTTGTGTAAAAACGCTCCGAGAAGAAAGTTTAGTAACTCTGAAACTAATAAAGGTAAACATTTCATCATACATTGATCTTTAGTTTAAAGTACTTAGGTTTCACGTTTTTTATACAGGGAGTTTTTAAAATTGTGTCAATGTTTCCATTTAAGTAAATGTGCATAAGTCAATTTTTGCAAATGAAACACCCTATTTTTTTGCTTATTAACGTGTAGAGAACTAAATTTCCTATCTAAATGCTTAATATGTTACAATCTACATTTTTAGTCGTTTTGGAATTATGAGCAATTTAAATAAAAAATCTTAAAATTTCTGTTTGTGTTAATGCGACATTATTTTTTAAAAGAAGGCTTCGACTAGGATTTTCATTTGACTTTGATCTTTGTAGCCAATTTGTAAATTAGGCTTTGACCAAAATGATTTTAAAACGACTCTAGACTCTAGAAAGTAAGCAAGGCATTTATTAGTGTTTTATTTATTTTATTAATATAACATCCTAAGTCCTATGGTTTTTGCTTAAAGGCCAAAAAATTAAAAACAAAAAAAGGAAATTTCTTTTTTTTTCGAAAGCATTAGGAGTATTTAGAATTTGTTTTCACCAAATTATTAAGCCCGAAAAAACTCAACTTTGCCTCAATTTAACCATCTTCGTATCTTTTACCGTTTTCGAGATCCTCTTGTAGGCACACGAATTTGTAGCACCCTGTGTATAGTAGCATACAGCGGGTTGTACGAATTTAGAGAAAATAATTGCAGTGTACTGTTACATTTCTAATATAGCAAAATATTTATTTTCAAGACTTTTTTTTCCTTGAATTAAGGGTGGCAATAATTGAACAAAATGACTTATCAAAACGTCTTGACTGGCCAAAATACAACGTTTGTAGAATAAATATCAGTCCATTCTTGTACTAATATAATTTTGTCTTGACGCAAATTTATTCGTTCTTTCTATTACGCTTCTAAGTAAATTGCGATCCTACGGATTTTGTTTATGGTTAACCAGCTTCCTTAAGAACCGTTCTCTGCAAGTGGCGATTGACGGGTTTCTCTCGGACACCTTCACCATCAATGCCGGTGTTCCTCAAGGGTCCATATTGTCGCCTACCCTCTTTTTACTGTATATTAACGACCTTCTAGTGAAAACCCAAAATCCAATTTATAGCTTTGCTGATGACAGCACACTTGTCTCATCTTTTACCTTGACTCCCCAAATATCCGCTGCCGACGCACATCTTCGCAGGCAGCATGAAGTATTGCGCCTCAACAATGACCTGGAAAAAATTTTGGCTTGGGGTGACAGTAACCAAGTCGAATTTAATGCTAAGAAAACCCAGGCAGCAGTCTTCTCCAAAAAAGTTAACATTGCAGAACCGGATATAGTCATGGCAGGACACGCAATTCCCCTGGCACCGTCTATTAATTTGCTGGGGGTCAATCTGGGAGGTAATATGTCTTGGTATGATCACGTTGCCGCAATTGCCAAGGCAGCTACACAGAAACTTGGTGTACTTTTCCGCACCAAAAGGTTGTACACACCTCGTCAACTTTTAACACTCTACAAAGCCCAGATTCGACCATCATTAGAATATTGCTCTCATGTCTGGAGCTCTGCACCCAAGCACACCCTTCGGCTACTGGATTCCAATCAAAGGAGAGCCGTTCGTCTGATCGGCGACCCCGAGCTGACCAAGACTCTCGATAGCCTGGAGCATCGAAGACAGGTTGGTGATTTGGCTCTCTTTTACAGATATTTCCATGGCAGGTGTTCGACTGACATTGCCCACTTGATTCCACCTAGAGCAATGCAAAACAGAAATACACGACGAACCGCTGCCGCTCATCCATATGTTGTTCAGCTTAGTACTCCTCGAACTTCATTGTTCAAGAATTCTTTCATCTGGAGAACGTCATCTTTGTGGAATCTTCCTGAGGTCGTGTTTCCCAATGAATACAATCTTCAACGTTTCAAGACCAACGTTAATCGCTTTTTTCGCACTCGCACCGCTCCCAGAGCGCCTTAAAGGATTTTTCCTACAGTGCAGGCGTTTTATCATAAAAAAAAAACAAAAAACGCTTAATATAATGTTTTCAAGAATACTTTAAACCTGATATTAACTTAAGATTTTTTCAGTGTACTTTCACCGGATTTAATGAGTATTATTTACTAGGTTTAAAGATATACAAAACTTTTTCATAAAAAGTTCCTATAAGCTGCACAATTTATGGAGGCCACTGGTACTTGCTATATGGACATTAATACTATAAGAGTTACTCTTAAATTACGAAGCAATCTTTTATTTACGATTAATTGCTAAAACATTTTGCCATCTGATAAATCATCCCCATGATGAACCTACAATATTTTCGAAATATTTCGAATTGGCAATAACAGCAAAAAATATATTCACATACGTTTTTACTTAAAACATCCATTCCACTGGACTTCATAAATTGTTGGGAACGATCCGATAAATAAATAAGTCCTTTGTGTATTTGGATATGCATGCTTTATAGTATAACGTTCCTTAGTGTACCTGACAAGCCTTTGCAACATTCACAGAGCCTTGCTTACCATGGGACACAAGTATTTTTTGATGTGTTTGCTTTTCATTACTCGCCTTTGGTTTGAAAGGGATTTTTTAGCACCCAAAGCTTCTAATTATTTTTTTAAACTAAAGTGTTAATAGTAATTAAAAATTTGACTCTTTTGACTTTGAAATTTTTATCCGTTCAAAGAGAGATTACTGCTCGGGCAGTATTCACCGGGTGCTTTCGATGGGTGGTTTATGAGACAAAGGACGTAATACGGTAATTAGTTTTTGAGCTGCTATTGACGGAATTTTTTTTATGTACCTATTATACAAAGTTTCACTGATAATTTACCTCACATATATAAAACCAATCAGAACGCAAATTTTCATAGCAACCACCTTGGTAACGTGGTCTTACCCAAAAAGACCTACGACTAGCTCGGTAAGACCACAGTAGCTTTTTGTCAAACAAACAGTAATTTATTTCAAGAAATCAAGTTTAATAAATAAATATTATAACCCCTACAAAATAAAAGTGACACACAACACTATTTGAAGTGATTTTAGCGCATAAACTTAACTTAATTTTGGTATTTTTAAAGAAATGTCTTATGACAAAAGGTATGCAAGATTAAACTCAGTGTGCTTTGCATTGACGTGAGCTTAAGAAATCTTGGCGTTTTTATGACAACCGTGATGACAACAAGTGAATTTGATTTTTGACTTTCCACGCGTCTGATTTAGTTTTGGATTTTTCATTAATTGTTAGTTGTGGCGCGTATATAAACTTAAAAGTAAATCATAATGATGTGGTTGCATATTTTCCTTTATCACAAACGGCTTTTATTTCGTGTTCAGTAGATTATACAATAAAATACACCTTTAGAAGCGGCGTCTTATCTTCATACCGTTGTTTTTCACTCAAAACTAGATTTTCTAAGAAAATTTTCACTCAATATAATTTTTACTTATAATCAGATTATAAGTAAAAATTATATTGTAAGTATCTTTTATTATTGTTAAGTCATACCTATTCCTAAATTTACTAGTTTTGGCAATATTTCGATTTTTATTTAAACTTTGGTGAAAAAAACTATAATTTTTATTTTTCTAGTAAGCCATGACCAGCAAACTAAAAACAAATGTAATTAAATATTATCCCATATTAAAATAAATTGATAACCATAGTTAGTTATGTATTTATTTAATTTAATAAAATTTTGTTTTTATTAAGTACGCAACTTGATATTGAAAATAAGTTTACAAACATTATAAATATAAATATGGCATTATATTCAATTACATTTGTTTTGACTTTGCTAGTCATGGCTTACTAGAAAAATAAAAACTATAGTTTTTTTTACCAAAATTTAAATAAAAATCGAAATATTGCCAAAACTAGTAAATTTAGGAATAGGTATGACTTAACAATAATAAAAGATACTTACAATATCTATCAGACGAACCTAATAAATATAGGGTGTTTTATTTAAAAAAACAGAGTTATTGTATTTTAAAATTTTGTATATTTGGATGTCAACAGAAAACACCCTGTACAAAATTTTCGGTACTTAAGATTTAAGACAATTTATCTATCCCTAAACTTAACAGCTTACAAGAAATTTTCGATTTTCGATACTCTTATTGAAAAATACAGGTAAATTTTTACTAGGTATTATGTTTTTTCCAAAATTTTAAGAATTTTGCATTTTGTCTGGCAACGTTGCAAAAAATTAAAAAACTAAATATGGCGTCATATGGACAATTTTGTAAGGAAACAAAAAATGCTAAAATATATAGGGTGTTCCATTTAAAAAAATGTATCTTTTTATTGTCCTACTTTTTTGGACCATCCTGTATGTTTAAAAATAATTTTAGAACATATATTTTTTTGTACCTCACAACTTTTATAAAAACTTTTTTTTGATATCTTTAATAGTAGAGACGGTATATTACTTTGTCAAATGGGCCACCCTGTATGGGTGTCCCAGATAAGAATGCACTATACGGGAATCTCGTAAATCATAGAGGACACAGAGATGTTGCGCCCCTACTAAATTCTGCAATTGTGTTTTCAAATTTAAAAAACTCCGAATCCTTCCGAAGATATTTGGACAAAACCGAATTATCGCAATTTAATTTTTATTTTTTTCTGAATGTATTTTAAGTGATATGTTAAAATAAAGTGCAAATTTTTTCTCTTCTACAAGTTGGTGTAATTAAATTTTTATTCTGACCTTTCGTTTATTCAAAACCATCATAAACTTTGTTCTTTTAAATAGTCGGGAAATTTATAATTCAACGACGTATCACGCCTAGTATTAATATTAATAACACGTTTCGAACTTAAAAACCCATCATCAATAAGAATAAATGCAAATTCATCTTTTATCTGTAAACTTTCTTTGTTTCCAAAGCCAACTAGAAATAATTTGACTCTCGACAACAAATCATATCTCATTTTTCTTCTTTTGAATAATGTTTCATACATTTTATTTAAAAAAATTACACAACACAAAAAAAAAATACAAAAAAAAATAGGGCAAGGGCCTGTCGACATATTAAGCACCGGTTCCCGCAGATCACCGAAGTTAAGCGGTGTCGAGCGCGGTTAGTACTTGGGCGGGTGACCGCTTGGGAACACGGCGTGCTCTTGCCTCAGGGAAGAGTGTAAAATGAATCGACACCTAGCCATCCTATTCACGCCGGACAGGCCGGATGAGATCGGATATCTCGTAGGATGAAGGTGCCGTTTCACACTCCCCAGTCGGTAGATCACATTTGTGGTCGATGACCGATTCAAGATGGCCTACGTAGTCGGCGAACCGTAAAAAAAAAAAAAAAATCCTCAAAAATATAAAATTTTTACTTCAAATAAATTACATTAACCTAATCCATAATTTACGAAGTACATATTTCTAATTTATATAAACAAATAAATGCCTGTCACCACTATACAATTGAGACAGAGATTGAAAATAAAAAATTTGAAATCAGATGAATTTGCACTTTTTTTTTTGATAATGGGTTTTAAGTCCGAAACATGTTATTAATACTAGGTGTGATACGTCATTAAATCATAAAGGAGGGGAACTTAAAAATAATAAAATAAAATTTCCTGACTATTTAAAAAAGTAAAATTGATGTTTTGGAAAAACGAAACGTTGGATTAAAAATCGAATTGCACCAACTTGTAGAAAAAAAAATGGCAATAAGAATGTAAACTTTATTTTAACGTATCTCTTTAAATAGAGCCAGAAAAAAATAAAAACGAAATCGCGAAAATTCGGTTTTGCTCAAATAACTTCAGAAGGGTTCGGAGTTTTTTAAACTTGAAAAAACAATGTTTGCAGAATTTAGTAGCTTTCAACTTTTTTCTAATTTAACTATCTCTGTATCTTCTGTGGTTTACAAGATCCCTGTACAGTGCATCTTATCTGGAACACCCTGTATAGTGACTTTCAACCCCAAGAGCGATCGCATTTGGACCCATTTAAAAGCACGAATTTTTTGAATTAAAGGCCTATGCATTTCACTGAATTTATTTTAAAGAGGGAGCTTTACGGAGCTGTTTCATTATACAACTATATCTGTAAGACACTAATACAGAAACTTAATCTAAGGGTATTCATACTTTTATTGACTAATAAACTTTTAAGTAATAAACCATTTAATCCATCTACATAATTTACCAGTAGTTTGTTGTATCATTATATTTATTTAAATCTACAAATACCTCAAGTTTAAGTCTCTGTATTAGCGTCATTAAGATGTAGTTGTACTACAAACCCCTGTAACCAACCGCACCTGTTAAAAAGAAAAGTCAGTGACAAATAACAAAGTAAAAATAATTTTCATTTTACACATTTTATTTTGGTTAAAATGTATTTCTTTAATCATCAACATCAATGTGAAACTTTCTTTAAGAATATGATGTGTTTCTTTTGTTACTCTCTGATGTTCAAAGTTTTTTCAGTTCCAGCTTACTTTCTATCCAAGGCACTTTTGTTTGGGATTCTACTGTCAGAAAAATATTTAATTATTGATCAGTGATCGTAAAAAGATATTGGATTTATTGAAACGGAGACCAGACATACTATCATCTCCATGTTTTCTATAGGTTTTTTACCTACAGATTTACTTTTTCTGAATTTTTCCTTAGATTGTCTTCGTTATTTTATTGTTTTTTTTTTTAATCCAGGAGGGGGTGGAACAGCCTTTTTTTAGACAAATTAGTTGGTCCCTCGAGAGGATAACGATTTTTTTGTTTATGATGGATTTATCTTTAATATAAAAACCGATAAAAACCATTCAGATTATTAATTTTTTATTTATTTCATACTGTCTGGCATATCCTCCTTAACATGATTGATTTTGATTCCTGGAAATTGCTTATTACGTTACAAGGCAAAATGATTTTTATTTGGAAAAGAAAATTTATTGACGAGATTGGACCATCTTTTTATTACTAATTGTGGCCAAGTTTTAGTATGCTTTTTTTAAATTAAAGTTGGGACGCCTAGCACTTTTCTGATTCATACTGTATAATTCTTTTTAAATATAAACTTCAAAAAACAAAATTGATACATTTTTATGACCTTCTCTTTAAGAAAGCAAACTAACTATTTTATATGCATTTTTGAAGTATGTGTTTGTACTTACGTATTGGCTGAAAACAACAAATAAATTATTAGTTACTTCCCATAGTATGAATAAAATTGGTTTCTATCCTAATTTTAATTAGAATACAGTTATATACATGACTTAAATTTCGTATTTGGATTAAGTTTTTAATTTTCAACAACATTTCCATATAAATTGATGTCTTTTTCATAATTAAGATACTGTACTCTAAGGCAATTTCAAAAAAATTACTATTAGCCGCAGGTGAAATCTGAAATATGCGCTTATAGTTTTAAGGCATGCACCAACTTTTGCCAGGAATAAAATTTTCTGAGAAATAAGTTTAAAAAATGTTTCCATATGTTGCATACTTTTTTGAACACACTGTATGTTTGCCATATCTAATTTTTCCTGCGCTTCCAAATAATAAGATAAACATTACCGTTTTTTTAAATTTCATTTATTTGACTCAATAAAGTTAGGTTCAGTCTGTATGTTAACTAATACCTTTCTATTTATTTGCAGGTTGACAGTATGATGTCCTGTTCTCTTCCCATTGTTCCAGTTTTACAGTCGTTGCCTTCGTTAGCAGCACATCAGGATTTTCCAATACACATCGGAATTAAGGTAGGTTTAATTAGAAAGAAATTTGATTTCTTATAAATGATAGCCTTTTTGTATCTTATTTATAAAATTAACATTTAAATTTTTTTTAAACATTTTTTAACACACCCGAACACACCCGTATTTAGGGCCTCTAATTATTAGCAATTTATTGATTAATGATTTTCTACAAATATATTTTTGCATAAGTAACCCTAAGAAGGGGAGATACTTGATCAGAGAAATGGGGATACTTTTTACTTTATCATCACTAGTTTTTCTGTTCACTGAAGTATTTAGACTTATGTCTTCCCCCCTTTAAGTTTCTTGAAGTTATCATAAGTAAGCTTTTACAGAAAAGTTGTTTACATTTTTCTTTTTTTTCTATGTTAAATCTAAACTTATCTTTTTTACTTTATTTTTCCTTTTTTTATCTTTTTAATAAGTACTTCTCTTTTGTGCATTTTTAGATATTTTCAGTTTCTTATTGTCTCCTATTTTTATTGTTATTTTTAATTGGGATATTAAGTATGTAGATCCTACATGACCATTCAGACTGACAGTCTTGATAAGGGAATGACATCAGTAATACTGATCGTGTTATGGCAAAATTCAAGGATTGATAGCTGGACTGATGTAAATTCTTATAAGAAATAAGACTGTGGCAAGAGGAACGAAGGATTAATACCATTCAGGACTATCAGTCCGAATGATTGTGTAGGGATTGCATTAGAATAATGTTTAAAAAATCCCCGGGATCGGGCCACGCCCCCTTTGGGCGCCCAAACCTCTCACAACTTTATAATATTTTCTCCTTAATAAGTTACGCCATAACAATTTATTATACTTTAATTAGTTACTACAAAAACAATAATAATCATCAGTATTTACTAAATATTCTGGAAAACATAAAATCAAAAAAAATTTAAAAAACTTCTCAAATAAATATGACGTACAAAAAAGCCGACATAGATCAAAGAATAAATTGAGCTTTCCGCCTCTCGCCGCGCCGTCTAGAGAAGTAATCAGCACAATGCTTGTTAGGTTCTTTGATTGGTTCGCCTTCCTTTGTACCGGTATTTTTTTTTTAATAATATTTTTAAATTAATAAGATAATTTTAAATAAATTTCTTTTACAGTTGAAATAAAAACTCCCTACAATAATTATTTTTATAAATATAAATATCATATTTTCTCAGAAATTATAAAGAAGCCGCCACCGTCGTCGTCGAGGCGTGTGATTGAACGAATACCTGTAAGTGTACGTCGGTGACGACTTCTTAATAATTCTCGCAAAAGAATAATATTAATTCGTAGAAGTTTAGTGTCCATAATAATAAAATAGAAAGAAAAGTTAGTGGCAAGTGGTTAAATTGTGCATCTGTCTTTGAGTTAACAGTATTAATATTTCTAAAATATATAATTCAAAACAGTTTTTTTTTTATTTTTAATATTTAAAAATTATGATATTTTTGATCCTTTTGATTTTAATAAAAAATCGCAAATCAGCGGCCAATAATAAAACAATTTCTCTGTGCAACTGCTTCCTCAGCGTCAGTACAACGAATGTTCAGCACTTTTAGCTTTGTACACTCGGATATTAGAAACAGGATGGGTACAGAACAAGAAGAAAACCTAGTATTTTTCAGGAAAGTACAAAAAAAATGATACACCTGTTTTTGGAGGAATGGATAGTATTTTTGTCATTGTGTTATTTAAGTTAAAACACTCACTCTGTATATTTTATTTTAAGTTCTTTGATACAATCAATGGAAGATGTTGACTGTTACCTAACTTTGAGTGTTTATAATTTATAAATCAAGAAATTAGAGTTTATCTGCCAGTTTTTATCCATACAAGGTCAGACCTAAAATAAAAGAAGCACGACGTCAACCGACGCCGATGACTAAATATTTTTGTACTTTTGGTACGTATAGTTGGTTGTCTATTGGACGTCTGAACTGAGTGTGACAAATAAAACAATATAATCTCTTTGTTATATTTGGTCGCACTTAGTGCTATATCGATTTTAATTTTAGGACTTCTCTCCTTCCTCATTTCGAATGCCCATAAGTCTTACATTGGTATATTTATCAAGATATTCTCATACATAATGTGTAGAACTTGTCCATATATCCGTTGATTCATGGTCCTTTGAGGACGTAACCTTACAAGGCATCGACCACTAAATTGTCTGTAATTCGGATTCCCTGGGTGATTGCAACATGAATGCAGGAACATCTGCAGGAAACCTCTGCGGACGCTGTGCGGAAAAGTGAATCCAAGACACTGCTAGATCTAAATATTGGCCGAGAATACTCGACTGGGAAATGCAGAGGTACAGAAATGGTTTGTTCATGGGATAAACAAATATTTAAAATCCGAGGCCGTGTTTAGGGGAAAGTATTGGCGTAACTAGCCATCCCTAAAGGGGCTGAAGAGGGACTAGTCGAAGTGGTTTACACTTCAAAAAATGGGTGTAAAATTACAATTTTAGATATTAATTATTTTTAATTGTTACAAAATAAGTTATGTTATTCATGTGTAAAAGAAAATTATATTTTTGATATTCAATTCCACAAAGTTTTAAATTAAAAATATTTTTTATACTTATATACTATATTTCACGCAAAATTTTAATGGCCGACGATGACACACGTCATTTCTAGTAACATTCATTTTATAGTCAGGGCCGGACTTCAAAATTTATTAATTAGTATGTCTGAAAATAAGATAATTTATTTGTAGTTCTAATTAAGCGATCCCTAAACAGCAAAATTTATATATATACATGAAATTACTACTCACTGTATATATTTAATAGCTTCTTGTTTAATATTTTATTTTCTTATCCACAAGTGAATAATTTGTTCTTTAAGCGAGATTCTAAAGAGTTTAAAGTTTACAATGGCTTTTTCCTTAAAGCTCGGCTTACAATCAGACTCAGCTAAGCCCCAGTATTATTCGGTTTATCTTCGATATCTGACCTTATCACATTTTTTATGTGTCAGTCTGTGATGTCAGGTGTCATTGTAATTATAAATATCCCAAAGAAAGTTCTGCCTTTAAAGAAAAATGGATTTAATAGCCTGGAGGAAATAAGCAACTTACAACTTAGACTAACCAGGTTTATGAATGTAAGGTAGTTACTGAAAATCCATGTACTGTAGTTGGACTGGCAGGATCGCCATGTAAGGTAACTACGTGGTTCGATAAGAGAGAGTCATCAAGACGTGTATAAAATGTATATATTTCTATTCTTCTATTCTTATTTTACAAATCAGTCATAGTTACTTATATACTAAACTTAACCTTAAACTCGTAACCTTACCTCTAAGCTTAACCTATGATTATATAAATGTTATTGTTATATTTAATATACAATAATATATTGTTACCTTTAATGGAGGTTTATACCCTCGACTATATCCTCGTTATTGATATCAGGGTTTGGTAAGTAACAATAATATTATACATACCATTAAATTGTACAATTAGGTAATGTAAGGTAGTTACTGAAAATCCATGTACTGTAGTTGGACTGGCAGGATCGCCATGTAAGGTAACTACTTGGTTCGATAAGAGAGAGTCATCAAGACGTGTATAAAATGTATATATTTCTATTCTTCTATTCTTTCTATTCTATCTTACAAATCAGTCATAGTTACTTATATACTAAACTTAACCTTAAACTCGTAACCTTACCTCTAAGCTTAACCTATGATTATATAAATGTTATTGTTATATTTAATATACAATAATATATTGTTACCTTTAATAGAGGGTTATACCCTCGACTATATCCTCGTTATTGATATCAGGGTTTGGTAACAATACATACCATTAAATTGTACAATTAGGTAAAATAAGGTAAAGTCTTATTTTTACCCTACAGCTGGTTTAAATAAGTGGTCAAGATCTTTCTCTGTATGTCACGGTTACCATTAAAGATCTGATGAAAGTGGGTTATACGGAACATATATGGTATCACAACGGACCTTATAGGGCTACAAGGGATTGCTTGAATAGTATCAAAGGTCTGCCACTCTATCCTAACCTAATATTATATTATATCTCTGATGATGCTAGTTTCAGACAAAATAAGTATCAAAAATAAAAAATTAAAATATTTGAGGCCGTGACGTCGGGTTTTTTATCGCTCAAAATATCAAATATCAGGCCTCTTTGAGTAAAAATGGACGGATTTTTCAGGTCCGTTTAAAAAAAAACTGACTTTAGGTTGGTATCTCAAGAACAAAATATCGAATTGGAAAACTAATAACGCCATCTTATAGAACATACAAAATGGTTATGAAAAAGTGTTTCTTGTTTTTTTCCCAAGCCAAAAATGAAGGCGCAAGATATTAAAATCTAAAACTAAATAATGTGTTTTTTTTTTGGATATCTCCGAAAGAATTTGGAATATTTACAATTTTCTTTCACCAAATTATTAAGTCCCAAAATACCCAACTTTGCCTCAATTTAAGCATCTTCGTATCTTTTACCCTTTTCGAAATCCCCTTGTACGCACACGAATTTGTAGCACGCTGTATAGACAAAATTTGAGTTATTATTTATCCGAATCTTATCTCGATTGTTTTCTAATAACAGCTTATTGCTAAATATTATAGTTAAAATTATAATCTCTAAATTATTTTGTCAGCTTTTACATTTTTGTGGTCGTCGATTAACGCTGATTTTACCTGTTACCCTATAATTATAGGGTTAATTTTACCCCATAATTTGTATTTACGAGGCATTTATTGTTCCTTGTTTACGGATTTTGTCGTTCATTTCGCTTTTCAGAAACATTTTCTGCGAATCTTTAGTTTCTGTGAACAAATTCCAACGATCTTGTTATACACAGACAAAACAGATTCTATTTTACAATGAAACCTAAAATTCCTTGTTTCTTGTTTTAGAAACTTTGTATGTAGGAAAGTATACATAATTTTGAGAAATAATGAGTGTTTAAGAGCCATAACTGCTCTTGAATTTTTCTTTTTGCATGTTTTCATTGAAAATGATAAAACTCAGTGGCGTGTATAGGGGCTGCCGCACCTGTTCTGATAATATGAAATTATTTATACAGGGTGTCCTGTAACTTACGGGCCGTAGAGTAACTGGAGATACTAGACATCAAACTAAGCCGATTATGTCATATAAGTTTTTCGAATTGTTACTCGTTCTAAAGATACAGGGTGTTGAAAGTAAAAGTTTATTCTCGAAAATAAGCCATAATTTTAAAACGGTTTAATGAATCGAATTAATAGTTGGCAATATTATGTTTTTATGAGCAAGAAATAAGAATTTGTAGAAATTTTTAAGTTTCAAACTAGAGGGCACTAGTTGTATACACTGGGCTTCATAAATCTATGATTTTTTTTCTTACCTGTGATATTACGTGTTTTTCAATTATAGTTTCTTAAAAAGGGCATTTTCTGAGTCAAAAATGTGTACTTAATTGATCCTAATATCTTTAACGGTTTTCGAGATATTTCCCTTTAAACATCCAAAAGCATAAAAAAACAGTAAATAATTAAAATAACAAAAAAAAACAAAAGTGACAATCCGAAAAAACTTAGCTAGTATCTCCAGTTACTATACGGCCCATAAGTTACGGGACACCCCGTATATGTCTATTTTTTGTGTCTTAATTTTTTTATTTTATTTAGTATAATTTTCATTCATCTGGTTTGTCTTCTCCGCAAATAATCGCGGCTGGCTAACATCAATCGAATGCAAAGGTGGAAGGTGACGTGCGCTGTTCGTCGCAACACTGGCACTTATAAGTGATCGACCTTGAACCGACCAATGGCAAATGAGAATTTTTTCTAGCCCGGGGCTATCTCTAATAGTTTTAAGGAGCATGTAACGTATGCATACAGAGCGACAATATTTTCAGTCTAGAATTCTAGTCTAGCCGTGGCTCGTGGTTTTAAAATATTTGTCGGGTCTGTCTTTTGCGTTTTAAATTATTGAGTTTACTGTTTTGCTTTTGATAATTGAAAAATGGCTTTGATTTCGAAATATAAGGATTTTTCAAGATTGAACATTGACGAAAAACTTGTTATTAATACTTTTTTAAAAATTAAACGAAACGGACGTCCTATGCCTAACTTAAATATTGAAGTGTCTTCCGCAAGCCAGGGAAAAAGTTATACCAGGAAATTTAATAAAAATATACAGGGTGTCGCATCGAAAACGAACAGACATTTACTGGCCGCTCAGTTCTTTTTTGGAAAAACGCTCAGACCCGTCGATTTTGTGTTCGAGGGGGACACATAATTGGCAAAAAATCACGTTAACGCGTGCAGCCCCCTGGGCGGGGATGGCACCACCCCTAAGATCTTAAATGAAAAGGGGGGTCGAGTGGTACGTTATTTTAAAGGTCTTCCAATTCCCTTTATAATCAAGTAAAATGAATGTACTTCAGTTCAGTAGTAAAGGAAATTAAAAGACCTTTAAAATAAGGTATCACTCGACCCCCCTTTCCATTTAAGCTTTTAGAGGTGGTGCCACTCCCGCATTTTTTGCTAATTTTGTGTTCTTCTCGAAAACAAAATCGACGGATCTGAGCGTTTTTCCAAAAAAAAACTGTGCTGCCAGTAAATGTCGCTAAAGATACTACCAATAGTCGCTTTTATTAAATATTTACTAATTATATAATTTTAGCGCGGACACAAAATGTACTAAAATATTTAGGGTTCCGGGGGGGGGGGGCGGGAGGGGGGGCATTTGTTTAGTAGCTAGGGAGGGTAAATGCACGCTAGACCTATGTATATTTAATAATTTTATAACTCGTTTTAGGGTAAAAAATTTAAGAATTTCCAATTTTTTTCTTCATCTATATAATATAATTTATGGCAAATTTGATAAGTCTACCTCATCTCAAAGTCCTTGTGTCCGACAAACATGGCTGCATTCAGCTTTGTAGATTATTCAACCATTTAAAATTCCAATGTTTGCCTAAAAAGATACATTTTTGACAAAGATGCATCCGTGGTAGATATCAGCTCGTTTTCGAAGTGCCAACCTGTATATGAAAAATACGGGTGGATCTGTGGCTGTGAGACAAAGAAATAATCTATTTTGTTTTGTGTGTGTACTTTTTGGTGGTGAACACAGACATTTAACAATTAGTGGTGTTGATGATTTTTAGTGCATCTCGCTGAAAAGGCCAGACTGTATGGAAATTCCAAATAGCTCCTGAGAGAAAAATAGTTAACTGGAATATTAGTCTAGTTATGTTAGTGTGATGTGCTTTTGATTGTTTTTAAAATCATTTAAATTTTTTTTATTGTTTATAAGCTCTGATAATGCCAGTTTTGGGCGAAACATGTAACAAAATAAACAGACAGAAAAATATTTGACGCACAATATATAAAAGCGCAGTTTATGTTTTTAATTTTTTATTGTTGATTTCTATGTTCTGCAGCACTAACAGGTCATGAGCCGCCACCAATAAAACCATCAATTAATTTCCTTTACAAGGTACTTTATTCGTTGCGTTTATCTGCCTGGACCAAACACTAGTGATTTTTGGACAGATTATATATATGGCACATTCAAAAAAAGAAAATCATCAATTTTTATACGATTATGAATTATCGTTGACCGCGACTATCATCATCATCATAAATCACCCTTATCTCGTCCACTGCTGAACATAGGCCTCTCTTAACCTAATCCATCTTGCTCGGTCTTGGGCATCTTGGATCCAATTTGTAGGTATCCTCTTGATATCATCGGTCCATCGAGTCGGCGGTCTACCCCTGCTTCTATGTGCAGCATCTCTAGGTCGCCACTTCAATATCTTCTTAGTCCATCTATCATCTGTCATTCTTGCGACTTGGCCTGCCCAGTTCAACTTTAGGTGTGTTATTCTCTCAGCAGCATCCATAGCTCTCGTTCTCCTACGGATCTCTTCGTTGTGAATTCGGTCTCGCCACCAACCATGGCTCGTTGAGTAACTCTTATTTTAATGATCGTTTTTTTGTGTCAGTGTTAATGTTTCCTGGAATTGACCGGGACTATCCATACCAATAACTATTATTTAAAGTCAGACATAGCACATTAACTCTAGACAACTTTAGGTAAATAATCTCGATATATACAACAGCATCCCGAAATTTATCACCGCACTTCGTTTGACCCTCAAAGATTCAATAAAGCGCCTTAATCTAGGCCGGGGATTTGCAGTTTAGGTGACAACCGACGGGATAAGATCTCGGCAAGCAAAGGCCCTTTAATCCGGATCGCTGGCAAAACGACAACAATGTTATATTAAAAGCATACACGCCGTCTGTCGCCGTAAATCTATCGCTCCGAGAAGACACGTAAAATTTAAGAGAAGCCTTGGGGGTAAAGTTTTGAATAATTTAAAAGGAAAAACAATATTTTTTGTCTTATTTTTTTAGCTGTCAGGGAAAAGACACTTGTAGATTTATTTCGGAAACCTTGTAGTCCAAGCGTTACGGGTTTCCAGACAAAACAGACATAAGCAAATTTACCCGGGGCATATATTAATGTAAATGAAGTTAGCAAAACAACTTCGGCCAATCAAGTTTTTTGTAATCGAAAAATTTGCCGTTTTTTTGTCCTTAATTAGTTGTGGAAAAATAGTTATTTTTCTGTGACGGGAAAAAAGATTGACATTTTATCTCTGTTGACAGGTAATAAAATGTCACTTTTTGTGACATTACTTTTTTCCCCGGGAAAAAAGTGATGTGATAACTTTTTTCCCCGGGAAAAAAGTGATTACTTTTTTCCCGGATATAATATACACACATAGGTAAAGGTAGATATTTAATTTTAGAATATTTTATTATACAAGAAGTTGCATTTTCCTTAAATCAAAAAGTACAATTATTAAATGTGCATTGCATGCATGACATGTTCATTTTACTATTCGGTACAGTCGAATTTTCTCGTGTTGAAATTGTACCTGGTCGCAAATCGGGTGTTCTTTTAGCACTGCCACAGGTTCTAAACACTTTATTGGCTATTTCTGTCCTGTGTGCTACCGATTCCGTTGATGACTTCCAACCGCCATGTTTCTTGAGTGTCAACAAGTCTCCCCCAGATTCAACCAAAAGTGTAGCAGACGATCTTCGAAATGAATGACCCGTGTATAAGGTAACATTTTTAGGTTGAAGAAAATTAGCTACTGTTTGGGGTACCTTATAAAACTGATTGTTACCCACAACTTGATTGATACATTTTCCATTGTGATGTGCATAAAATAGGCGGCGATCCTTTGCTGCTGTTGGACGAAGGGCTATGTACATTCGGTAAAATTTAATATATTTTTCAGTAACTACAAATCTCCTGTTGACATCATTCTTTATTTGCTTAATTTTCACAATTAATAACGTTCCCGAATCTTCCATATCATCTAATGTTACCTGGCTGATTTCGCAAATTCGACAAGCTCCTGCAATCGCAAGCAAAACAACAACCTTGGCCATTAAATAAACTTCATCGGGAGCATTATTTAAAAAATCACTAATATTTGTACTCTTAAAAATCGTAGCTTTCTTGGGCGTGTAACCTTTCCCATTTTGTTTTAGAAATGTAATTAGTTTGAAATATTTTGAAATGTCTACATTATTATTGGATTGTAACATACATTGTAACAATCATTGAATAATTTGACCACACTGTTGATGGCTTTTATTGTTGTGTCAGTTCCGAAAAATAGGCCAATAACACCGTCTTCGACAAAGAACTGCATGCCTTTTTCATCTTCCATTCCACAAATCTTGAAAACGCGTTTTCGTAAATTTTGCGCGATTTAGCTGGCAATAATTTTTGTGACGCTACTTTCGCTGCTTCTACTAAGTCCGGTGGAGTCAGAGAAAACTCAGAATCAGACATTTTAAACTTTATATTATTTAATATAACTACTAATTAACCACTAAAGTTCTTACTTTTTATATTAAATCACGGAATTAAATTGACAGATATTTGATTATTTTAAAGGTTTCCTTAGAAACGCAGGTCCAATTGTCGCTATAAGTAAAACAGCCTACCTACTAGTTTAAAAAGTCAAATTTTACATCGATACTTTTCTGACTTTAATATATTGTAATAATATCGTCGTTTTTCCCGTCACAGAAAAAAATAGTGTATTATACACGGGAAAAATATTAGATTTTAGTTCTCGCTTTTTTGTCTCCCTCCGCTTCGCGTCGGGAGACAACACAACCTCGAGCTAAAATCTAATGCTTTTTTCCCTTGTATAATAAATAACTATTTTTCTGTGACGGGAAAAAAGTTTGACATTTTATCTCTGTTGACAGGTAAAAAAATGTCGCTTTTTGTGAAATTACTTTTTTCCCCGGGAAAAAAGTGATGTGATTACTTTTTTCCCCGGGAAAAAAGTGATTACTTTTTTCCCGGATATAATATACACACATAAGTGAAGGTAGATATTTAATTTTAGAATATTTTATTATACAAAAAGTTACATTTTCTTTAAATCAAAAAGTACAATAATTATTAAATGTGCATTTCATGCATGACATGTTCATTTTACTATTCGGTACAGTCGAATTTTCTCGTGTTGTAATTATATTTTCTGCCATGGACACAACTGCCGTTGATGTACCTGGTCGAAAATCGGGTGTTCTTTCAGCACTGCCACAGGTTCTAAACACTTTATTAGCTATTTCTGTCCTGTGTGCTACCGATTCATCAACATACCCTTCAGCGACCGTTGATGACTTCCAACCGCCATGTTTTTTGAGTGTCAACAAGTCTCCCCCAGATTCAACCAAAAGTGTAGCAGACGATCTTCGAAATGAATGATCCGTGTATAAGGTAACATTTTCAAGTTGAAGAAAATTAGCTACTGTTTGGGGTACCTTATAAAACTGATTTTTACCCACAACTTGATTGATACATTTTCCATTGTGATATGCATAAAATAGGCGGCGATCCTTTGCTGCTGTTGGACGAAGGGCTATGTACATTCGGTAAAATTTAATATATTTTTCAGTAACTACAAATCTCCTGTTGACATCATTCTTTGTTTGCTTAATTTTCACAATTAATAACGTTCCCGAATCTTCAATATCATCTAATGTTACCTGGCTGATTTCGCAAATTCGACAAGCTCCTGCAATCGCAAGTAAAACAACAACCTTGGCCATTAAATAAACTTCATCGGGAGCATTATTTAAAAAATCACTAATATTTGTACTCGTAAAAATCGCAGATTTCTTGGGTGTGTAACCTTTCCCATTTTGTTTTAGAAATGTAATTATTTTTGAATTTGAAATATTTTTAAATGTCTACATTATTATTGGATTGTAACATACTTTTAATCATTGAATAATTCGACCACACTGTTGATGGCTTTTGTTGTTGTGTCAGTTCCGAAAAATAGGCCAATAACACCGTCTCCGACAAAGAACTGCATGCCTTTTTCATCTTCCATTCCATAAATCTTGAAAACGCGTTTTCGTAAATTTTGCGCGATTTAGCTGGCAATAATTTTTGTGACGCTACTTTCGCTGCTTCTACTAAGTCCGGTGGAGTCAGAGAAAACTCAGAATCAGACATTTTAAACTTTATATTATTTAATATAACTACTAATTAACCACTAAAGTTCTTACTTTTTATATTAAATCACGGAATTAAATTGACAGATATTTGATTATTTTAAAGGTTTCCTTAGAAACGCAGGTCCAATTGTCGCTATAAGTAAAACAGCCTACCTACTAGTTTAAAAAGTCAAATTTTACATCGATACTTTTCTGACTTTAATATATTGTAATAATATCGTCGTTTTTCCCGTCACAGAAAAAAATAGTGTATTATACACGGGAAAAATATTAGATTTTAGTTCTCGCTTTTTTGTCTCCCTCCGCTTCGCGTCGGGAGACAACACAACCTCGAGTTAAAATCTAATGCTTTTTTTCCCTTGTATAATAAATAACTATTTTTGTATTAAGTGCGCAAAATAGGTGTTTTTTTAATGGCACATGAGAACGTAAATTTTTACCGAGACCGTTAGGTCGAGGTTAAAAATGCAATCAAATGTGCCATAAAAACAACTATTGCGCGCGAAATACAATCAACATTTTTTCTATTTCACGTTCATAATAAGCTCATTACGATACGCATTTGCGTATCGTAATGAAGCTGTTTCGATACGCGTTTTTTCTTTATTTGATGTTGGTATCACATTTTGTTTTTCAAAGCCACCTTTGTTTGAATTCCATCTTTTTACCTCTTCGTTCGCTCCATCTTGTGTGCGGCATGTAAATGAAAATTTAACCTAGAAATATAAAATATTGGAAATACCTTCCCATTCACATGGCTTCGGTGTAAAGGATAAAAACACCTTTCACAAACGTTACCCCTATTCATAGAAATCTGTAAATTTCAACTTCTACTTAAAAAATATGACAATTATTTTACTTTAAAACAACAAGATCTAGAGTTTAGTGTTTTGTGATGAAGAATACAAATATTGCTATAATCAAAACTATATATTTCTACTTCTGTTGAATAGTACAATAAAATTAGTATAAACATTTATAGTAACTGTGGAAGTGTCTTGGGCACTAAACTTAATGTCTGGCATATTTTGATTTGAAACAATGTTTTGCTTGTAATTATTTTCATGTTCAATGACTTTCTCTACTTCATGGGTTGTTGTAGAGGTATGTCTTTGTAGCAGACCTTCATTAGAAATGTATTGGCTTGTTGAAGGTGTGGGAGCAATAGAAGAGCCAGAAGCTACTATAGGTGAGTTTGAAAAAGGGCTCGATACAGAAAGCATTTGTGCTACCTCTATTTTCCTTTGCAGTGACGTGTCAATATAGCCTTTTGCAACAGCTGAGGACTTCCAACCTCCATGTTTCTTAATAGTCACCAAGTCACTTCCATTATTAGCTAAGTGAGAAATACTGGAACGTCTAAAACAATGCCCTGTATAACATTCTGGATTTGGGAAATTGAGGTATTTAGCGATCAAACTAGGAATTTTCCCCATAGTATTTATACCAAGGGTGAATTTATGCAATACCCATTGCGAAAAGTAAGGAAAAACCGTTTATGTGTTGTGTTTTTAGGCCTTAAATTTAAATATTTTTTTATTAAGTCCATCCACAACTTCTCGACTATTACAAAGTGCCTCGGAACATTTGTTTTGGTTTTGGGAATCTTTACTAGAATAATATCATTTTTAATTTCAATGTCTTCTATTAATATATTAGTTAGTTCTTCCCGTCTGCATGCTCCATTATATCCCATAATTAGTTCTACCTTAAATAAAGATAAAATATAAGTACATAATTAATAGTATTAGTTTATAAGTATAAGGTAGGTAGGTAGTGTTTTTCTGGTTATTTTCTTTATTGTATATTTAACAACATTCATATTTTAGATTTGTAGATGTGTAAATATTATTTCAAAATAGGTACTTACTTTTACAGCCAAATAAATATTGTCATCCGCTTTAGTTAGGAATGCTTTCAGATGTTCATATTCCAAAATTTTTGATTTTTTAGGCTCGTAACCTTCTGATTGCCTTTTTAAAAATGCCTGAAGTTTAGCATATCTTGAAATATCAATGTTTTTATTAATATTTATACAGGCCCGTAACTTGGAGTATAGGGACCATAGTGTTGATGGCTTATTAATTTTACTCTTCGCATCAAAAAATGCTAATAAAACATTTTCTGTAAGGTTAGTAACGCCTTTTTCTTCACACCATTTTAGAAAATTTTCATAGTCCTTTTCATATACCTTCTTGGACTTTTTTGGCAAAAGGCTGTTTAAAGTAGTTTCTGCCACTGCTCTTAATTCTGGAGGAGTTAAACTGTCCATTATTTAATATACTAATAAGAAAGTACCTAGAGTAAATTTTTAAATCGAATTGAGAGTCGATTTTATTAATTCTTGATAATAAAATGGCAGCTAAAATTAAACCGCGATTTTCAAATGTTTCTACATTTAAATTTGTTACCAACCTTAAGATATTAAAATTTTTCGCGGGATTATTTTAGGAAATAAATGTACATTTTTCTTGATCATAAAAGGTGAAATAGAAAAAATGTATAAAGCACAAGTTTCATAAGGCGTTTTAGCGCACGTGTCAATAATAGACGCGTGCGCTAAAACCGCTTCTTATGAAACTTGTACTTTAATATACTATTTTCTACAACTGTTTGTTGTTAACTATATTTTGTCATGTTTAGAAAAAAAATCTAAAATCCTAATTCATAGCTTTTAAGGTATTATTTCTTACACCTGTTCCCTACACCTGCAATAGTTTAAATTTTATTGATTGTCAAATCTATCGTTTTTCGTGTCAAAAGTTTTTAGTTGTTTGCTCAAGTTTGGTACTATTTAAATGTCTGAAAGTGATAGTGAGACACCTCACGAAATTACGGATGCGGCAGAAATCGTTATATCAAATCTTTTGCCCGCGAAATCAAGAATCAAATATGAGAAAGTGGACACTCAATTTCGCGTATGGTGCAACATAAAGAAAGTAAAAACCGTATCAGAAAATGTTTTGCTTTGTTATTTGGAGGAAAAATCGAAAATATTAAAGCCACCTACACTATGGAGTACCTATTCGATGCTTAAAACTACGCTAAACATAAAGGAATTACTATTCTAATAATAATTGTTAATTTAGGTTCAAATCCCATCAGTAGTATTTGACTTTTTTTTTATAAAAACATTAAATAATTTGTAGAATTATTTTGAATTGAAATCTTCCTTGTTGGGTGGATTTTTTAAATTTATATTTAATGCATTGATTAAACTTAAAATTTTTCATTCTGGTTAATCTAGAAGTCAATCCAGGATTAGTTCTTCCTATAATACATATATAAAATATGAAAAAGTTAAACTACAAATAAAGAAAAACCTATTGACAAACTATGAAACCAAATGGCTAAGTATGCTTATTTCAACACGAGTATTGATATTTCTTTTTCAACACTAGTGTTGAAATATTTTTTTACAAATCAAAGGCTTTTTTAATAATTATTTGTGGTCGTAGGAAAAATAGTGTACATTACTCGTATGAAACTAAGGAAAACTCGGAGAATTTCCTCACTCGGGTGACGCCTCGTACTAAATATCTCCTCGTTTGAAAAGTATCACATTCATCACTTGTTATGTAATATACTATTTGTCATTTTTATTTTTTTCAATTACGCGATGTTTTGTTAACTTCATATAAAGCAATAAAAGAAAAAAAATGTTTTTCAAATGTTAGTAACGTAATATTTGCTTCATTTTTGTCATTAATTAGTTGTGGAAAAATGAATTGTCTTTCTTATTTTTAAAAAATTACGCGGTTGTTTTAGTAAGCCCTCATTGGATATAAAAAAAAATCTGTAAACTTTGTGACATAGATGTACTCTTATAATACACCGCGCACGAACTACTAAACCCATGACTGCACCCATCTCAGTTATGCTCCAGTGCACCTAACAAGTATAAATAAAGCTGTAGTTACTGTACTTATTTAGTATCATCTGAAGACGAGATATTTACCAGTTGAAACGTTGTGATTTAAAACAAATCAGGACAATGCATGTCCAAAACTCTTCTATCATTCAAATATTTTTAGTTCTCAAAAAAATCTGGTATTTTTGACAGTTGTATAATCGTGACGTAACGCAAATATTAACGCCCCCCTCCCGACACGTAACAGGGCGGAAATTCCTAGCCGAACCCCCTTCTCCCAAATTGCGTTTTATAATTTTTGAACGGTCCTTGTAAAATAGAGACTGTGGTAAATAACACTTCTTAAAAACTATTAAAAATCTAATACCTAAACGTATGAATGAATAACAAAGGACAGAGCTGTCAACGTAGTTATGATGAATATTTTAATTAACATAATGAAGATACGCGGCACGTGATAATAGCAGATGTTATCAGCTATATATTTCCCGGAGCCATTAGAGAACATAAGGAAGCAAATGGGAACCATTTTACAGGAAGGAACTTTAATAATATTTATATACAAACACCCTGTTTTTATTTATAATGCTTTTAGGTGAATAAGTTTGTAAATCGTCTGTCATTGTAATAGTATCGATCGGAGTTAGGAAATATACATAATAAAAAATTGATATCGACCGACCAATGCGACGCGGTTAAATACAGATTTGACTGATCCGCTATCTACCACTTATTTATATAAAATAAACCCAATTGGCCCTTCGCTGTCGCTGAATTTCTCCAAATTGGGACATACGATTTACTTTAGTTTAAAGATTTTGGCAGACGCAAAATTTCCACGACAAGGTTTTTAGTGAAATGTTTATTTTAGGGCGGCTCAAGACAATTAAAATTTCACTAGAAGTAGAAAGTTGACTTATGTTTAATATTAGGCTGAATAAAAAGAATGTTTTTAGCGGCAGGCGGACATCTATCTTTTGCATTAAAGTACACAGGGAAGCCAAAGGTAATGGGTTCTCTGTGGCACAGGTAGACAATGACAGGCTGTTTCGTCCTTGTTAGGACTCATCAGAAAGCGGATTGGGGCGGCACCCAGTGGGCTACTGCAGCGCGATCTATATTTAAATCTACAAACCTGTAGAAAAAGTGTAGGAATGCGCAAGAACGTTTCCTATAGTGGTGTTTGTTGGCCACCGTACTTGGTTTTATGTTTTCACGTCTGATGGCTATCTTTTGCATTGAGTTGATTCCTATGGATGGCGATACTAGCTTTTCATCACATTTTTATTCTTAAAAATATCGTAAAAGCATATTTTCGCTGTATTGGCAGTTGCTTACGGGTTTTGGCTTTCTGATGAGTCCTAACAAGGACGAGGCAGCCTGTCATTATCTACCTACCTGCCCCAGAAAACCCATTACCTTTGGCATCCCCGTGTACTTTAATGCAAAAACTAGATGCACTACTTTGTCCGCCTGTCGTTAAAACTTTCTTTCTATTTTACTAACTAAACTCCACTACTTTATTAGGTTGAATATTTTTTGTGTCCGGTCCACAAGATTGAGAAATTTTAATTTCGAAAGTGTCTCTTATTTCACATGAACTAAAATAAAAGCTCGACCTATTGCACATATTTTGTGGATGTTTTGTGTCTTTTGTTTAATGGAGATTTTTTTTTTGTAATACACTCATGTCGGGTTATAATGATTTATTATTTATCGAATAGTTGTATTTTTTTAAAATTCTTAATTTAAAATATATAGTTTACAGGTAACATGGATTTCCTCATTTCTAATTTCCATTTTCATATTTATTTTAATTAAACAGGAACCATCCTATCCAAACTAAGACATTGGATATCTGTAACATAGTTATACGCACTGCGCCCGGGGACTTATCCCTTTTGACCTCCCCCTCGACCTAAACAGCAAAACTTGTGTCGAACTTAAGCCGTGAACTTTACTCCCTCCGCCCGTATTCAGGCAACCCGCAATAATTATCGCTAAGTGCCGGTTGATATTAAGTACTTATATCAAATTTCTTCCTGTCGATATTATTCAATCTCGATGCTATAGTTCGAAACATCTTAATTAAGAGTTAAGTTACACGCAAGTTTTGTTTTTTGTTATTGTTAGTACGTATATTAACTTCTGTAAATTGAGATGGTTTAGAAATATTCTTTGAAATTAAGTTTATAGGATTTTAAAGTTTAAATTATGTACACGAACGCAAAATTCTGGATTATGATAACATTCAGCGTTTCGATATTTAGCAACAACTGATGGCATCAACAGCAGATAGTGAGTTCAAAAAGTTCCTAGTTCAGTAGTGGACCGGAGCAATCTCGCACGTCATATCACTTATTATTCTTTTCTTTTGATTTTGATATTTTTAAGTAGTTTTCTGGCTGTATTTTGTGTAGTATTGGTTTAAATTTAAACATTTTACTTTTGAACTTATACATTTCAGAGATCTGAGTAGTTTGCTTGTATCTCCACCACAAACCTTTAAAAATGCATTTTTAATAAGAAGAATGTTCTGAAACGGTAAATAATAACACACCGTTTGAAAAATTACGAAATATTATCGCGTACCAAAATGGTAGGCGACTGAAACGTGTAGCTTAGATGATTTGAAATAACGTTTTCATTTATTTAATTTGTGCGCTATTTATTTACTGAAATACCAAAGATTTACAATTACATTAAGGTGAATAACATACAAGTCTGAAGAAATAAAAATAAAGTTATCAAATTAGTAAATTTAGAGAGTTTGCTCTAAAGAAAAGTTGCCTTCTTAAATCTCACATACGATGCTATTTCAAGTAAGTTTAAGAGAAATAATTTCCGCTTTACAGTGAACTCAGGCCAAAAGAGAAATAAACAATTTAACAGTTAAATAAACATTACAAAGATTACTTGCTCACTGGCTGAAAAGTGCTCTGGTTCTGAGATTGTGTTTTTACATCAATTAGAGAGACTTGAGTAACCAAACGGGCAGAGGTTACCCTTACACTTGAATACTTTAAACAACTCCACTGAGTAAGAGCGTTTTCACACGGCACCATATATCGCGCGCGATAAATGGTCGCAATATTGCTTTACACCAAATTATGTGTTCTCTAATATCGCTTGTGTGTGAAAATGACTCATTAGAAAACACATAATTTGGTGTAAAAGCAATATCGCGACCATTTGTCGCGCGCGATATATGGTGCCGTGTGAAAACGCTCTAAGTGTTCCTTTGAGTTTTATAGTGTTTTGTAACCCCTACCAAAATAGAGAAGGGGTTCCTTTTTGCTGTGTCAGGAGTTATTAACATTAGAAGAAAAGCTTCTTAAATGTACTATTCAAAATGGAATTATTTCTTCAACCCATTACAAACAGTTCTTTTTATAAACAATATCTACTGACTCGTCCTACGAAACTAGAAATGTTCTTGTCCTTGTTCTATGCACTATATTTCCACTACACCTATTTGTAATAAACTTGTCACCCTTTAAGAGTATTAACGTCAAAGCGAAGTATTAGATGAGCAATCCATCCCTAAGGATACCAATCCATATCCGACAATATTCAAAAACATAGTCTAATCTAAAATATATTTTAACAAATCAATAATAATGTATTTTCTTAGTTCAAAGTTTAAAAGAAGATGGACGCGAAGATAAAAGAACTAAAGTCCGGACCCGTTTCTTTATCCAATAGATCAGACGTCAACAAGAATAATGACAAGTGACTGGGCCACGGCGCGGAACAGCAAAATCTTAGAAAAGTTTGAACATGGTAATATTTATAGTGCAAGGGTAGCGTTTATTTAAAAGCGACTTATTTAAAAAAGTTCGTTGGGTCAGACCACGACATCTGTATGCCGACGAGCAAGCTGAAATTTGCACATCGCTGCGCTTTCCGTCATATACGAAGGACGCGAGCACGGTTGCTCAGTAACCGTTTGGCGCGAATGACGGTACCAATCTCACATATAAAGCGGGTTAGTTTTCTTTCTATGGCTGTTTGTTGTTTTTTATTTTCAGTTCGGGTTCGGTTCCGGGTGATCTTGATTCGGTACAGCTTGTAGCGCCCTTTGGGCGTTCCTTCGGTATATTAATGAATAAGCTGCCCGAACCAAGGATTTAGTGCGAACAGTGACCCACGGAAAGACGCATGGTATAAAATATTGAGTATCGGCATATTAACAGCAGTCAGTACCGTATTATAGTTAGTGATAATGGTGTAATTAATAATTGTTGAATTTAAACTTTGAAATGCATTTGTCAGTACTACATTTCTAGATTCGATAAAAATTTCAAAAAATTAATTTTATTTTGGTGATTACTTAATTAATAAGTAAAAACTCAATAAACTTGGACATATATAAAGAAAAACATTTTAGTAAAACTTTAGCTATCATGTTGAATGTTTCATTAAACTCATACGCTACGCTCTAATAGAGAATTTCATTATTTTTACAATGCATAATGGATAAAACGAAATATTTCTAAATAAAACTTGAAAAGTAATGAAAACACAAATTCAGTCTGATTCCTTCTCGACTGCCATGCGTATACTCATTTAAACAGTTTGATAAATGGGAACTCCAACGAGCAGTAAAATTTAACAGCTTGGCGTGCAACTTTCCATTTTCCAAATTACTATTTGTTCCAATTCATCACGTCTGTAGTGATGCTGTCGCCCATATTTATCGGGAGAGGAAAAGCACAATAAAAAGGAAAGTTTTATTTAAAAGGCGATCCAGAAAACTTAGAAGATGAAATAAGTGTTGAAGGCATCTGGGAAGCTGGAGTCTAGAGTTTTATTCGTCGTAGTTGCTTAATTAATTGTGTTAACTTTAATCACGTGAGAATAAATAAAAGATTTTCCTACATATGCCAACTATTGAAGGTGGTTGCATAACATTATTGTACTTGCCAGGACTACAGAATAGTTTTTCTCCACGACCATTACTGAATGCAATAATTCCAAAATCATTTTTGATAATAGAATGTAAAAATTCTCGCTCTTGAGTTGGAATATTTATTCTGAAACACTTGCTTCTTATGCGTTTTGCGTGTATTTTCATTCCATAACGAGATACGGAATGAATATTCTGTAATTGATCTAAACGACATAGGTTGCCATGAATTTCGAAACTGTCAATGTCAGCAGACAAGTTTTAATGCAAGTCAAAATATGAGTGAAAAATCGGATGAATCAGATATGGAACTGGATAATACTCCACCTGAAATTACAAATATTGCGAATAGTATTTTTGGTCGTGGAGAAAATATAGTCTGCTACTCGGTTAGAATGAAAATTCGATACTCGTGGCTCGCTACGCTCGCGTTCGGAATCTTCCACTCGGATCAAATTTTCATTCCAACCTCGTTACAGAATCTACTATTCCATTATATTTGTGTCAATCTGTTGACAACTCTGGTAAAAACATTTGTGAAAACATGCTCATGTGACATTTCGCCCAGCTGTCCCCTATAGTCGGTCTCTGAGTGGAAGTCAAAAATAAAATAGTAATTACATATATTACTTTGAACGCAAGATTAAGTTTATTTTCATGTATATGTTTCGGGTTCAGTACAAGACTTTATATCACTTTCAAAGTGTCTAGTGCATTTTCTAAAACCGTTAATAGCACAATAAAGACACTAACAAGTTAAATTATCAAGTTTACATTGTAACTTTCGACACGTAGATAAACTTCGTAACGATACAACCATCAGCCTTAGTTTTATAGCTTAATCCAGAGAATAACTTTTGAACGATTATTTAATCAAGAGATTTATAAAGTTTAAACGCGACATTGTGTGTGTTCACTTAGAGCGCCTTTATATTATAGACAAGTTATATTAATTTAAATTAAGGATGAATAATGAGTAGGAATTGTCAGACCAAGTTTTTCTACTATACGGTATGTCCAGCGAAGTTTTGTCTAACATATTCCTGTATCTTCGTTCGAAATGAAATACCTCGCAAGCGCACTTGATAATTAAAATAAACGCGCAGACGACATTTTTCTAATAAGATTATTAAGTTGATACAAAGAATAGCGCGCTTTTTTGTTCCCAATTATTGCAAAACCTGAGTTACGTGTTGAGGTATGTATTTTGGTACGCACCTGAATGTTCTTCTGTAATAAATTATGTTAAGCCTAAAGTCGTGAAGCAAGAAATAAAGTAATGGTTCTTCAAGTAAATTTTTCTTTTTAAATTTTAAATTACTTGTTTCGTAATAGGTAATATTTAGCTTTGAGGCTTCAACTGCTAGTACTTACTATGTGGTTAAAATTAATGGTATAAGCATGATAAATATATGTATAAAAGTACATCTTTTTAAATGTAATATTTAATTAAACAGTTACGTAGTTATAGCTTTAGATTCGTGTAAAATTACATTTATTTTATATTATTTGAGCTTTTTTGCGAAACCTAAAAAAGCAATTGTATATTTTTAGACATTTCCTGTTAACTCATCTCTCTTATTTCTACCTCCCTCGGGTTTCCCCGTTTCACTTAAGTATACTAGATCTAGCAACTATAAATTTACAAAAATTAACAGTAAGCATCTTAAATAAATAAACCATGTGGACCAAAATTTCTAAAACAGAGCTTGTATTTAAATTACACACATCAAAAATTGAGTCACTGTCTTAAGAAAATTACCTTTATAAAGTGCTTAATGATATACCGCTGAGACTTGACAAATCATACGACAAAATAAAACAAATCAAAACCATCAGTTTACATCTTTGTGTGTCCCTTCCAAAGTAGAAGCTCCTTAGCGGATCCGCAAAGATTTCCCCCGGGGGGTGACCCCTGGCATAAGCTGCCCCCCGGGCTCCATCCATCAATTAGGGCTGCCGTGCGACAGGCGACCGCTTTCTCGGCGATCTGTCACCGGCACAGACTCACAACCCGACCGCATATCAGGATCTGTGCCTTGCTAATTATCAATGCAAGTTAAATGTGTGTGCCCGTCACCGTATAACTTTTGCCGTTGTATCTGTCTAAATGTGTTTTAATGGCATTGTTGACTACTTGTGTACGTTAAAAAGGAGGATTTCTACTACGTGTACCCATATGAGGTATATAATATATCGCTGTGGATATATTTACCTTAATTTAAAACAAAACAATGATTAACTGAAGATGTGACAATGGCCTTCTTCAAAAACAATTTATAAAAGTTATCTTTTGAAAACATAGTTATACATGCCTGCAGAGTTAGGTAGTCTTGTTTCTAAAAGCGTGTTATTTTTTAGAAAAACGCGTTACATCAAGTTTCAAAACGGCAAGAAAGACTTTCTATTGGTCGAAAATTATTTTAAGTGAATATTCATTATTTGAAATAAAAAAAAGTTTACTGGCAGATTCTGGTGCGAACCTGAGTTACTATAAAAAAAACACGGCAGATGGAAGTCATCAACAGTGGCCGAAGAATATATTAAAAATTCACTTGAAAATAAGAAGCGAATTGCCAAACGCCTTATTACGCCCTTGTTGTCTAGTACTATCGTTTCCATTCCCTCCACAAGCATACAAAATGACAACAAATCCCTTAACAAGGGAACTTTTCTTGTTGATCCTGTTGGTTTTAATGATATTAAAACAAAGTAGGTAAGAGCCACAGCACTCATTTACTCAAAACAAACTTTTGAATCGGTATTTTGCATTAAAGTACACACATCACAGGTTGACAACCTCACAGGCCTCAGGCCTATGTTAATAGATAATATATAAATAGTAAGATCTCAACTTGGTAAGTAAATTAAAATTTGTTTAAACTAAACACGGCAGATGGAAGTCATCAACAGTGGCAGAAGAATATATTAAAAATTCACTGGAAAATAAGAAGCGAATTGCCAAACGCCTTCTTACGCCCTTGTTGTCTAGTACTATTGTTTCCATTCCCTCCACAAGCATACAAAATGACAACAAACCCCTGAACAAGGGAACTATTCTTAGTGATCCTGTTGGTTTTAATGATATTAAAACAAAGTAGGTAAGAGCCACAGCACTCATTAACTCAAAACAAACTTTTGAATCGGTATTTTGCATTAAAGTACACATAGCACAGGTTAACAACCTCACAGGCCTCAGGCCTATGTTTATAGATAATATATAAATAGTAAGATCTCAACTTGGTAAGTAAATTAAAATTTGTTTAAACTAAAGAAGTATAATATGTAGTGCCTGAAGAAAATTATTAAACTCTAGTAGATATCAATACCATCCAATTACTACTGTATCCAGGCTAAACCGTGCCTAAAATTCAAAATTTTGCTTTTAACAAATAAATTCGAAAAATATTCAGAGTTATAAGGGACAAGAATTTTTTAATTAAAGCTTAAAAGTTATACCTTCTTCAGATATAATTCAAGCAGATACAAACCGGCCTTGGTCAATACACAACCAGATTTTCAAATTCTCGTGTTGTTATTGGCAACAGCGTGTTTATCTCGGCGGAAATGATACCTGAATAGGGCATAGATACATTTTTAGCTTCTTCAAAACCGGGACATGCGAATAAATTTTACAATAACTCATCCACGTTAATATTTTGAAATTGTGTTTATTGGGGAACATGATAATTAGTTCAATATAGATAAGTGAGTACAGCACTGGCGGCTCGTGAGTTGTTAAAGAGACAGTTCTGCAAAGCGGAGGTATTAACAATAAAAATTTAAAAACTGCGCTTTCATATATATTGTGTGCTCAAATATTTTTCTGTCTGTTTATTTTTGTTACATGTTTCGCCTAAAACTACCATCATCAGATTTTATATACCGTTAAAAAATTTAAATTAATTTAAAGACAAACATAAGCACTTCACATCGACATAACTAAACTAGCATTCCAGTTACCTATTTTTCACTCGGGAGCTGATTAAAATTTCCATACAATTTGGCCTTTTCAGCGAGTTGCACTTGATAATTAACACCACTAATTGTTCAATGTTCTACCCATATTTTTCACATACATTTTTATTAAATTTTCTGGTACAACACTATCCCCGGGTTGTGGAAGACACTTCAATATTTAAGTTAGGCATAGAATGTCCGTTTTGTTTAATTTAAAGTTTTTCTTTAAAGTTCGATCTTGAAACGTCCTTATATTTCGAAATTATATCAATTTTTTAATTATCACAACTAAAGCAAAACAGTAAACTCAATAACTTAACCACAAAACAAAAGATAGACCGGCATAAGCTGTAAACCACGGTTAAACTAAAATTTTTACAGCTCTGTATGTATACGTAAACATGCTCTAAAAACTATAGCCTAGAAACAATTTTCATTCACCATTGGTCGGCTCAAGGTCGACCACTAGTTTTGTGACGTATACCGCCAGTTCTGCAACGAACTGCATATGTAGCGTGTAGAATCGAATTAGATGAATGAGTGCGGATAAGACAAACTACATGGATAAAAATTATACTTAAATAAATTAGAAAAATTAAAAATTTGGGTTTTACAAATAATTAAGACACTAAAAATAGAAACATTTAAATAAATATTTTCATATTATCAGAACAGGTGCTACAGCTCTTATGCAAAGTGGCTTTAAATATTAAATTACCGAATTAATTTTTAATATCAAGATGCTAACTGAAATTTTTGGCCCTGTTAAATAATAATGAATGTGTTTTATGGTAAAAGAATGAAATGCGGGAGTATTTGTGTCAATAAGAAAATACCTAATGAAAACTAAATATGCCTCATTATTTTTTAAAGTACGCGGATTTATTCTAATAAACGACCAAATAGACTCTAACTAGCGTCATAAAACGATAAAAATGAATAAATTGTTCCCTACACAATGCACTGGCAATAAAGTAATAAATTTAAATGGCATTCAAGACGGTGGAGAAGCATGCAAAGTCGTCACAATGTCGGCAATCAGTGCGTCAAATTAGATAAATCCTCTGAATAATTCTGATTGTGGCTCTAACAGTCGTCTTGCATGTGTTTAGAAATTTCTTGGGCGCATCGAACGTCGTTTTCCAAGTTTTAACAACTAATTTCAAGTTTTCGCATGAAAGTGTACGGCAATTAAAAGTTTGATTTAAATTAAAGATTAACTTACAAGAAAATGTAGTTTTAGTGGTATTGTCGTAATGCGTTATTATTTTACTCTTTGTAAGCATATATTTCATTAAACTTACAAGAGAATATTAGCAGTCTGCGAACTGGGCTTGATAGAAAGGTAAATTGCCTATATGCAGTCCCCCCTCATAAAAGTGACTAATTAGGCTGCAGTAGATACCAGGGCTGGGCAAAGCACTCCAAAAGTGCTTCGAGCACCAAGCTCTTTGGAAAAGAAATAATTGTGAGTATCAAGCACCGATCACTTTGGATATTACCAAGCACAGTTTTTTTAGTGTTTGCAAGAACTATGAGTTCTTTTAAGTGCTTCCGAGCACTTAAATGGGTTGAAATGCGAAATTCAATTACTAATTATAAAGGGCTTCAATTACCAATGACCGAGCACTGTATTTTAAAAGTGCTTGCAAGCACTGTGCCAGAATCACTATTGTGATTAAAGAACGTTTTAAGTCTTTTTGAGGCAATTACTGCCTAGCTCTGATAGATACCTATCTCTTATGGCGCAAATTATATTATTAAATTTACAGTACTAAAAAACCCGTAGACATACTGTAAGATCTGAAATTGTACTGATAAAATACTGATAACATGGATTTAAGACAGATAACTTCGCTGTATCATCCAATAGCAGGATTTAGAATAATAAAAATTCTCCTAGAGTGTTGTGTTAGTTATTTGCCGGTTTTGTTGTGACGTCGGTACGTTCTTCCGCGTGTTTTTATTAGAGTGCGTATTTTGTTTAATTATCTTCTCGATTAATAATTAAAGAATTACAAGACTGACACCGTAAAAAATTGTATTTTCTCGTGCTCTATACGATGGGATCAAAATTTAGTGAAAAATCCCATTTTGAGCTTCTCCATTAGACGTGCAGATACAGGTCTTCAGATCAAATAAAAATTATTTGGTTCAATTGGAACATAAACCATTTAATGTAAATATAAAAGTATTAGCTCAAATTGGATCATTGGGATCTTTCAGGTAATTTTAATAAATGTTAAGTTTACCAATTTTTTGTGAAGTATTGAAAAAGGAATCGGCAAAAACTTATCCGGCTTTCCTCGCTATTTTTTAGTTTTATACCCTGTATCAAATTGGGATCGGATTTGTCAAGTGTCCAACAAAATAATATTATCTTCTGTAGAACACGTTGAATGATAAAATAACGCTGCTTGTCTGCATCTAAATGGGGATTGGAACTTTGAGCAGGAAACTAGTTTTAGTTAGTTCTTGCGTGTATGAATATCAAAGTTTATTTAATTAATACTACATTTTGTATTTACAAATATGAATGCAAACTGACATTTCTATCAGGTTGAAAATCAACACTTCCCTATTGAGAATTTGTTATGTTCTGCACGACGGAAGGTCTTCTTCCATTCACCATTTTTAAACTTAAAATTTAAATTTAATAAAATAGTACTAGACAACGACGCCATAAGAAGGCTTTGGCAATTCTCTTCTTATTTTTCAGTGAGTTTTCAATATATCCTTCTGCCACCACTGTTGAGGACTTCCTTCTGCCGTATTTTTTGATAGTTCTCAGGTTCGCATTAGAATATGTCAGTAAAGTGGCCGAAGACCGCCGAAAACAGTCACCAATGTAATGATCTTGAAGCTTTAATAATTATTTAAATGAAAAGTGTTTTGCCGGCGTGCACACTTTTCATTTAAAAATTATTTACAGACACCAACATACCTACATTTTAATAATTATTAACTGTGTACTATGGAAGTGTTTTTTTAATTATCGTGAAGAGATTTTTTAAATGTTCATACCAAGAAAAGATCGAGTTAAAAGAAAAAAGTAGACCATTACCAGATATTATTATTGAAAAATAAGTTAACACGCAACTTTAATAGTGACATTTATTTTAAAAAATGAATGGATTTCTGAATGTATAAAAAAATGCTTTATGCTGTCCTCCTGCTTACATTAAATGGCGCACTACCTCTTCTAAAATTTTGAATATCAATCAATCTAGGAGAAACGTTGAAGGAGACTAGTTTATTTTTGCAAGAATTGCAAAACAACTTAAATTTTCTACCAGAAGCTGCCACTGCCTTCCATTGTATAAGGAATTCAAGCACATTTTCAATTTACAATTTTAATAACAACGCATAAAATGTCTCTATTATAAAAAATTTTAATAGGCATTCAACATAAAACCTGGTCCATAGCAAATTGTATTTAATCGAAGCCTGAAAAAATATTTTTTCTCTATAATAAAGGCCAAGCTTTTAATAAAATTTATTGAAACCTCGAAAATGTATAGACTTTGAATAATAATAGATTTCGCTCTTTTGTTTTTGTGCTTAAAATAATATTGCATTATATATATGAACATTTCGAAATAAAATTATATTTGCCGCCATTTGTCCATATATGCGGTACATGTACATATCTATCCACAATGGTATTTGTATTTACTTTTGAAATAATTCAATTATGAAAATAAAAATAAAACATTGTGGAGGAAACCATTAAAGTTTACTTTTCGATCATGAATTCCCTCATTTGAATGGTATTTGTAAAAACAAAATTATTTTCAATCACAATAATGTGTAAATTAAGATGGCCTTCATATAGTTTATAATAGTAATGCTAAACCAAAATTAAAAACCCACATATTATACTGACCAGGCGCGGCTTCTCCATAAGGTAATTTGGTCAATGACCTACAAATTTTACCTACCTTATTTTATTTTTTAGAACAAAAAATAATTATATCCTTCCCAAAATGCAAATGTTTCAAAGTTTAAGTAAGTGTCATGCGAAAACTTCCTAAATAAGTAAATTGAAGCTCTCGGCCGTATTTTAGTTAAACCTATTGACCTTATCGGTTTATATGAAATTGAAGATAAGAATGAATTGGAACTTAAGAGCGAAACAAAAAAAAAAGCGAATCCAGAAGTTAAAATGGGACAATACATGAGATCCGTCGTCGACGCCGGACCAATCATATTTCTTTTAAGGTGGTGTGAAAATAGCTTATTGAAACGGTCAGTGATTGAAACTCAAAACGCTCCGAAATTCATTTGAGTTAGACAAAGAGAAATTAATAACCAAATGTGCGCATTGATGTGCAATATTTGCATTAAAGCCTTGATTTCTTATTTCTTTATACCGTCGTATCGTGGCTGGTGTCTGTAAATAATTTTTAAATTAAAAATTGTTTGCCAGCATGCAGACAAGATGTATGGGTAATAGAAAAATTAGATCTTAATGTGGTAGTGAATGAGTTCCCTTTCCCCTTATAACACCCTCCCCAGTCTGTGAATCGTAGGCGATTCTAGACTGTTACAACTAACATAAAATTGAATAAGTTATATGACCAAAGTTGGTGAGAGAATATCAGGTCCTCCGTAGCAGAATTGGCAGCGCACTTGAGGCATAATCAAGAGGTTATGGGTTCGATTCCCAGCGGAGACATAAAACTTTTTTAATTTGAATCTTGTCTGCACCCCGGCAAACAGTTTTATCTACATTTCAAACTATTTACGGCTAGATGTCACTGTTCAGAGATTTCTTTCTGATTCCGGTAGATGTCGCCATACGTCGATGATGTAGGGGTAATAGAAAAATTATATTTTTATGTTCAGTGGTGGTGAATGAGTACCCTTTACCCTTGAAACACCCTCCCCGGTCTGTGAATCGCAGGAGATTCCAGACTGTTACAACTAAGAGAAAATTTAATAAGTTATATAACCGAAGTTGGTGAGAGAATATCAGGTCCTCCGTAGCGCAATTGGCAGCGCACTTAAGGCTTCATCGAGAGGTTCTGGATTCGATTCCCAGCGGAGGTATAAAACTTTTTTAATTTCAATCTTGTCTGCACGCCGGCAAGCAGTTTTAAATTTAAAGAATATTTACAGGCACCAACATACCTACATTTTAAACTATTTACGGCTAGATGTCACTGTTCAGAGATCTCTTTCTGATTCCGGCAGATGTCGCCATACGTCGTACGGGTAATAGAAAAATTAGATTGTCATGTTCAGTGGTGGTGAATGAGTTCCCTTTATCCCTATAACACCCTCTCCGGTCTGTGAATCGCAGGAGATTCCAGACTGATACAATTAACATAAAACTGAATAAGTTATATGATCGAAGTTGGTGAAAAAATATCAGGTCCTTCATAGCGCAGTTGGAAGCGCACTTAAGGCTTAATCGATTGTATCTCGGTTCAATTCCCAGCGGAGGCATAAATCATTTTTAATTGTTTGTATATATTAGGATTATGGCTATTAACCCCATCATTTTGCCTTGTAATTTGTGAAATATTTCAATAATATGAAGGAAACACAGACAGTACTAATTTCAAACAAAAAACAGGTTTCATGAAAGTGCGGAATTACGATAAAAATAACACAAAATCAGTTATATGTTGTTAAAAAGTACTACTTAAAAAATCCTTTGCTCTCGTGCGAAAGACGTCCCTTAAATGCGCAATAATTTTATTTCCCTGTATTTTTTTGTTTGTTTGTATATATGTGGGTACATGATATATTGGTCTGACTTAGCTACCTTTTGAGGATTATTATACCCTGATTTATGGCCTCAAATTTGCGAACACACAATACACCCATTATCCAGATTACTATTTATCGTAATTCATCATTCCTGTCGCCCATTTTTATTTGACAAAAAGGAGCAAAGCATCGCTAAGGATTAGACGAGATTTGCTAGTCAACAGCCATATGATATACCACCGTAGTTGTGCGCTCGGCTCGTCTTAACTGGAATTTATTGCCACATCGTTTATCATTTCTGGAGCACCACATGCACGTTCCGGAATTGATATACATAGTTTTGTCAAACTATTCCAGGTTTTTGTGGTTTCCGTTAACTTACACGCTTATGAACTGGGCTAACTATCGGAAATTTGAAAAAATAGTCATGGAATATTATCATGATCTTCATGGGTAATATAATGTGTCCCTGAACTAATGTACCTATATGAGGTGGTCAGAAGATAAAAGATTCCATTAACATCTATAATGAACAGCGCCGAAAATGATAATGCGGTTGAAAAAGTTATTCAAATTGGAATCCTATGCAATAAACAGTTCAGGTTCTATTTCTCACAATTAGTTATTTCCTAAAGATCAAGGATTATTATTGTGCACATCGACTTAAAAGAAACATGGACCCGGTATTCCTATTTGTTTTGTACATATCAGCTTGACGCCTGTTATTTACGAAAATAAACTCAACAAACTTTTACATGTAGAATATCTATTTATTTTTTATCTTCAGTCTGTCTCTGTTGTCATTCTAACAGCTGATATATTTGATATCTCGTTTGGGCAAAGTATACAATAGACGGACGTAACTTAAAAGTCCACAGCAGAAATTTAGGAAAAGCCAACCGTTCCGTAATATGGTAATAGAACTAACTTATCTAAATACGACATTGACCATAAAAAGTTGTAACACATACAGTTTTTTTGTTACATTACACCACACGCAGAACGGAACGGTTTAAGATTTATTCAAAAACCGATTTTTCAAGTTTTATAAACCCTGTATATGGACTATATTTATAATAAAAGTATACAATAGACGGACGTAACTTAAAAGTCCACAGCAGAAATTTAGGAAAAGCCAACCGTTCCGTAATATGGTAATAGAACTAACTTATCTAAATACGACATTGACCATAAAAAGTTGTAACACATACAGTTTTTTTGTTACATTACACCACACGCAGAACGGAACGGTTTAAGATTTATTAAAAAACCGATTTTTCAAGTTTTATAAACCCTGTATATGGACTATATCTATAATAATTTATGTTAAGTTAACCTTTAAAAAAAAAGCAAACATCGAAAATATTTATTTTAAACACATTAATTATGTTTTCTTTTATGAAGGATCACATCTTGTCTCTTTAAAAACCAACAGTAATAATCACCCATCATGGGTGGTACTTCCGTCCTTGGTACCGAATTTCTATTGTCCCTATATCTTGATGGAACTTTTCATCCTACTCGTGGTTGACAGCACCCAAATTCTCAGGAAAAAATGATAAATGGGAATGGAGCAAGTGAATTTTTATTAACATACGGCAACCAAGTTGTTCGTAGTTTGCAATCATATTGTGCCTGAAAATCCTTTCACTACGCTTACAAACGAGTTCTTGCGTGGTGAGTTTTTCTATAAAATTAACATCATCCAGCAATTTTCTAACTTGTGGCCCAATAAAAATGTCAAATCACGACCAAATTATTTAACTTATTTTGAACAATTAAATGTCGCCCCCAGAAACTGGGATTTGGAGTAAGAGCAGGGTCGGTAGACTGTTCTTCGAAGCTACCTGATGATGTGTTATCTCCATTATATTAAACAATCTTGCCAGTCTAAAGGCGCAGTCGGTACTGGTATTCTGCATCATGAGGAATAGGTCCTATGGCAGATTTCAAATTCGGATATTCGATCTTCCTCTTTTCGTTTTTGCAAGGACCTTCAATCTTTGTCATGCAAAAATAGCAATCGTCAAAATAATTGGTGGGTTTTTGCCATACCATTGGAACTGCAAAAGGCATACTTTTCTTTTTCCTGTCAATTCTAATTTACGCACACTTTACACAACAAATGTTAAGTTGCTTTTTCCACTCAACAATACTTAAATTTAATACAGAAACACTAAAAACGAACAAATATATAACAGCCGTTAATCAGGTACTGATAAACGTCAAACCAGTACGAAACACGGGCGTCCCAAAAGGGCTTAATAGAAAATACGTTCTGTGACGCTCGATCGCAACTTGACGTTCTTGTCTAATTAACACAAAACAACAAAGGTCGTGGTGTTTTGGTCAAGATGCAGAAACTTACATGATTAAAAATGCACCAAAGACGAGTGTTGCATGCATCTAACAGAATTATATATAAAAAGGACCCAAATATATTTATAAGAAAATTAAGTTTCATAGTGTTTGACATAATTGATTTGCGCCGTAAGCTTATCATTTATTTGTTGGTTCTACCTGTCAACAATGGGAATTACATCTGTCAAGTTTATTTTCTTTATGCTTGCTGTCTTCTGCACTCTCTTTCTTAATTTTTAATGTCTTGCTTATAGCAGATCGTTAGTGGTTACATTTAGGTTAAGGTAGGAGGCTCACCCTTAACTTTGTCCTTTGATATTATTAATATTATATATTATTCGACAATCTACCTCAACTGTTAAAGGGGGGGAATAACTACTTTTAATCCAGAAGTTGATATCAAGTGCCGCAGGTAAAATTTTATGTGTAACACGGATACAGATATTGAGAAAAAAAATTGAAACCAACCAACCATCTTTTAGTACGGATCTGTTAATTAAACTACAGTATAGGAATTTACAGTCATTAAACCCTTTGTTTAGGTGGTATTTTGTGCTGGCCTTTGCCGTTTGAAATTATGATGGGTCTATTTAATCCGTTAATATTAGTTGATGTCAATCAAGATTTAATTGTTTAACTGGGATAAATGAAGGGACATATTATGGATTTTGTGGCGATAGTTGAAACGAAAATAGAATCATAAAATGTGTATGAAGGTAAATGTGTACCTGATTAACCCACACGGTAAACGAGAATGTGGTAAAATTACAAAAAATAATGTACCTATGTAAATGTAAAATAATGTACTTTTACATTTTTTTTACAGGAAGATAATGTAAATTTATTAATAAAACAATAATTATTGTTGTAACTTTAATACTAATTCCCGACACAGTAATGTAAATTTTGTCTAATTTCTCTATAAATATAACATTATTTTTACAGTAGATTATTGTAAAATATCATGTTTGTCGTAATTTTAAGATTATTTTAAGGTATAACCAACAGTGACGTCCCCCTTTTTTTTTGATGGAATTTTGTAGTTAGATTTTTATTCTTTAATCGAAATTAAATACAAATAAAATATATTTTTTTTGCTAGACCTACTATTAAAAAATCCGCCACCGGCGTCTTAATAATTCCTCGAAAAATATGATTTTGATAAAAATAATCTTTTTCTTTCTTTCTGCAAATAATATCAAATAAGCATAGCAGAACTACTACAAAATACAGCGCAAATACCACGCACACAGCCAACGGGTCAAAAGCCGATCAACAAAATAATAAATCAGCATATACGCGGGTTGACCTGCTAAGGAGTCAAATTCCCGGTTCTATGTGAATACTCACCAATTAATGCTGTGAAATTACAAACTGGTCCATTTTCGTTATGATTTTAAGAAGAAGGTGTATTTTTTTTGTAATTTTACCAGTATGTCGTGTAAATAATTTGTAATTTTACTAAGTATTTTTACACGGAAATTACATTTTAGCAAGAAATTCTTAAATTTTACATCAAATCTATAATATTTACAGACACCTTAATGTAATAATTTACGATTCTTATTAAGATAAATGTAGTAAATTTCTCACAGCATTTTACAGTGCAGTATGACTATAATGACACTACACAATACAGAATACAATATCAAGTCCTTGCAATTTTTTTTCGTACTACTATAGTTATACATATACCGGTTTTAACGGTTTAACATGGTAAATCGGAGGTTGGTTTCCTTGGATAGAGAATGAAAAACTATGATAGGGAGGTGAAAACCATTTTTTTCTAAGATGAACCGTTCCAATGTTACAGCCTGTCAAAGTCAAAAAATGCCATATTTTAAACGTCAATTACTTAAAAACAATTGAATTTAGACATATGACAGTTTATACAAAATATTCGTGGAATTGTATAGGGAATTAGAAAATAATATAATATATAGGGTGTTCCATTTAAAAAAATGCAAGTTTAGTCCGCCACACTTTTTTGTGCCACCCTGTATAATGTAAAATATTTTTAAAATATGCCGCCTTTAAGTCAATACCTTGGGCTGGTTTAATATTTTTGATAAGCTCCTCGATAATGATTTAATCTTCCATCCCCGCCACGTTGGCGGACCCGGTATAGTATAGTCAAACATACAGGGTGTTATGGATAAAAAAAGCGCTGGCAGACCGCGTCACCACAAACGAATTTAAGCGAGAACAAACAGCGCGAGACCTCGATCATTTAATAATGAAAGTTAACCAGTCTGCTGCGCTCTTGCCTCTTTCAGCTTGTTTGTGTAATACATAATTTAAATATATATTTTAATTGTAATTTACTGTGTCGAACATCGACATTAGAGTCGCTGCGTGTAATAGGATTTAATTTTAAAGTTAATATATAAAATTTTCGTGTTTCAGAAAAAACTGGTGTGACTAAGCAATAAAGATCTATTTCAATATCGATTATTAAAAATAATCCATTGATTTCTGGCCCATCTTAAAAATATATTTGTCATTTGACAGAGTTAAAACAATAACATTGGTCATGACATCTTACCCTGTACAAATAACTAAAGCCCAAGGATTATTGGATATTTTGGGTAGCAAATTATGTTCAATAAAATAAAGGCCAGACACGTTTGATGACAGGGGGTCTTGGATGGGTTAAATCTTCGCCAGGAACCCGATTTATAGTCTTTAATAAAGTGTTTACGACGAGAAGCTAATAATTAATATTGCCACATTTCATACGAAATTTTGATTGGGATTTTTTTTGTTGAAATTGTTTTATTATCTGCTGTTAATAAAATGCGTTCTGCGGAATATACAGGGTGTGTCAGTAAGGTGTCTGTCTTAGATAGCACCTAAACTATCAAAGATAGGGAAAAAAGTGTCATACAAAAGTTAAAGGGTTTTTTAGGATGCCTAATCTAAAAATATTTTATAATCTACAGGGTGGTCCTAAAAAGTTGCACTGAATAATAACAAAGAAAATTAAATGGGACACCCAGTATAATTTTCTAGAATATGATTCAATGGAATATGGGCTTTGCAACCATATTAAAATTTTTGACGTGATATGCAACGTTGCCAAGTAATTAATTTTTTTTCCGAAATTTTCGTAATTTTAAGGGTATCGTTAAAAAATCACAGTAACCTGTGGATTAACCCTAGGCAAATATAATTTACATTGTGGGTACTTTAAGGTATGATATATTGATCTATAATAATGTTTTTTAAATCCCTTATACAGAGCGTTCATTATAAGTTGGACAACTCGATAGTTTTAAAAATGCTTTATTTCAATTTTTTTAAATGGGACCCCCCTAATTTTTTTAGGCAAAAGAATTTATCTTTCGAAAACCTTAATTTATTTTTAAACATGTCATATGTCTAAATATCATAGTTTTTAAAATATTTTAGAATTTGTCTTAACTCAGGGTAAAAAAGGAAAGTTCTAATTAAACAATTTAGTCAAGATTGCTTTGGAAAAAAAAATATATAATTTTCTTTGTCAAGCTGTCATTGCAAAATTATTTTGTCAACATTTTGTGCTTTATTACTGTTTAAATTTTAGTTTCCTGAACTAACTTTAATCATAACTCATATTTTTCTATTTCGATAAACTAAAATTTACTAGCTACTAGCTATAACACACACTATTTCCTACGTAAGCGACTTGATGCGGCTTAGACGGAAATGCGTCTCTAGCGGTTCTCGCGGCAGGATTGTCCTACGTAGGCAGCATTCAGGAGCGATGCTGCGCTTAGTTTTGAAATGTCATGGTCCGGTACACGTAAATTTTTAGTTAGTGACGCTAATAATCGTATCTACCCAAGAACTTATATGAAAAAAAAGACGTTCCAAAACTAAATATATTTATTTTGAAAAGGCTAAATAAGGCGAATTTTCCTTGTATCAAAAATGGCAACAGCAACGTAAAAAATGCCTTCGCTGCTTCGGCGGATATTTCAAATAAATTTAAAACCAGAATCAAATCAGGTCAGATCGGTCGCAATGTAATCAAATGGCAAGACGCGAATATTTCCGCCCGTCCGCAGCGAATTCTCGTAGGTCAGTATGAATTAAAGAATCCCCCAGACCAACGCGAATTTGTAGCGACGCGAAGTCGTCGCAATGTAAATCAAAGGGCAAGGCGTGAAATTATCGCGCGTCCGCAACGAATTCGCGTTGGTCTGCGGGATTTTTTAAGCTTCCCAGAAATGCGTCACTCCCCGTGGACCGCACGACGCGACGGCGCTCAAGTAGGACAGGCAGGCGCTTTCAATGCAGGTAAAATTTTCGCGCCTGCCGCTTGACGCCGCTCACGTAGGACACAGCGTTAAACATCTTTCCAGACTTTTACCACTTAAACATCAAAAGGGAGACCCACATTATTTTTTGTTCTAATCCAAAATACCTTTACCTTGTTAGTCCGTTGTGTCTGTGGCTTGACAAAAAAAACAAATTCCTCCAAGAAAAATGTTGGAAAAAGAAAACCCTTTTATAGGATTTCTGTACCTGGCGTATACGTTTATTTTGTAGTTAGTGCTAATGCGACCCACGACGCTTGGACAGATGTCCGCACAGCCAAATTGATTCTCGCCCGCCTGGATTTATTGCTTTTATTGAGATAGATTTTCCACACATCCGGAAAATGTTTTTCTTTTTTATACTTTTATTGCCTCCACGACGCATTATACTCTCGGGTTATATTTATTTCATGATACACGCTCTACGGCTCGCGTTAACTATTACATATGGGCCTTTAAATATTCAGAAATATTTTCCACGGATCGAAGAGCGCTTTTTAACTGTGCTCGTTTTTGTTAAGCAACAAATGGTAATGGATTATGCCAGTACTATACAGGGTGTTACAAATTCGACATACCAGCATTGGAATCTCGGAAACCATAGGAGTTAGAGAAACGGTTAAATGGGGGCAAAGTTGTGCAATTCGATGCTGATTATAATGCCGCTTTAAAAGTTTTCAAATTCCGAATACTTCCGATTTTATTCGAAAAAAAACGAAATTTTGCCAAATCGTTTTTATTTTTTTCTAAGCTACTTTGACTAGCTATTTAAAAATAAATGACACTTTGTCATTGCCACTTTTTCGCCTCTACAAAATGACTTTACTAAACTAAAGATCCGCCGTTTCGTCTCCAAGCGGCCATCATCAACTTTACTTTTTTAAATACGGACCTGGATTTTTTTAAACCAATTTTTAAACCCTCCTACCCTCAAAATGTAATGGCGATATTACTTTTTCATAATGAGGAATTGTCCTTGCTTATTTTTTTAAACTCATATTTTTTACACCTCTTGTCAGTCCGGTCCTGGCAACGAGTCACAATATTAATTGTGTAAAAATGTTATTTATGAAAATGACGTAGATACCATGGATGAACCGGAAGAACTCATACAGGTTGCATTTGGTAGGATAAGGAGAAGATCGGTTGAAAGGGCTGTCGCCAAAATTGGAAGAAAAATCGATCGTTGTATTGAGCAAAACGGGAATCTCTTTGAACGAGAGAAAACTTAGAATTATTAGAAAATTCCTATAAAATAAATTATATTACTTATGTATGAATGAAGGAAAGAAATAAGAACACAAAGTCTTCCTCCACTATTATATTAAATTAAAGAATCTCGTATGTTCAGAGAAACTTTTTATCTCTACATGTTTCGAATGCAGAAGCATTCATCTTCAGGAGAATGAATGAAAAAAAAAAAGAAGAAACTAATAGATATCACCTTAACGGAGCATCAAAATAGTAAGTTCAGTAAATAAAACTGTGAGAAAACTAATACGCACGTGGTATTGTAACAATAAAAATATATGGGATTCAGGCTCATGGCACTGTAAAAGTTTATAATATGCAGAATAAAAAATATAACATCTCTGTCTGAGAAGAATGGTTGGAAAATGTGGAAAAGAAAAAGTTAATAATTAATCGAGAAATTGAAGGTTGGTCATAACAGAAAACTGAAGTGTGAGGAAGATTAAATTATGTTAAAATTTGAGGTTTATTGTTTAAAGTGGCAGTTCTGACAAGGTTCGTCAGATGAATACCACATGTGACGAACCTTGTCAGAACTGCCACTTTAAACAATAAACCTCAAATTTTAACATAATTTAATCTTCCTCACACTTCAGTTTTCTGTTATGACCAACCTTCAATTTCTCGATTAATTATTAACTTTTTCTTTTCCACATTTTCCAACCATTCTTCTCAGACAGAGATGTTATATTTTTTATTCTGCATATTATAAACTTTTACAGTGCCATGAGCCTGAATCCCATATATTTTTATTGTTACAATACCACGTGCGTATTAGTTTTCTCACAGTTCTATTTACTGAACTTACTATTTTGATGCTCCGTTAAGGTGATATCTATTAGTTTCTTCTTTTTTTTTTCATTCATTCTCCTGAAGATGAATGCTTCTGCATTCGAAACATGTAGAGATAAAAAGTTTTTTTGAACATACGAGATTCTTTAATTTAATATAATAGTGGAGGAAGACTTTGTGTTCTTATTTCTTTCCTTCTGAATTTCCACTCCACTTTAAGTATGGACTATTTCTTTAAGTTATGTATGAATGTTTTAAATAAAATAAAGTTTTTAATTAATATTGTGATTTGTTGCCAGGACCGCACTGACAAGAAGTGTAAAAAATATGAATTTTTAAAAAAATAAGCAAGTACTATTCATCATTATGAGAAAGTAATATCGCAATTACATTTTGAGAGTAGAAGGGTTTAAAAATCATTTAAAAAAAATTCAGATCCGTATTTAAAAAAGTAAAGTTGGTGATTACCACTCGGAGGCGAAACGACGGATCTTTAGTTTAGTAACGTTATTTTGTAGAGGAGAAAAAGTGGCAATGACAAAGTGTCATTTATTTTTAAATAGCCAGTCAAATGAGCTCAGGAAAAAATAAAAACGATTTTGCAAAATTTCGTTTTTTTTTCGAATAAAATCGGAAGTATTCGGAATTTAAAAACTTTTAAAGCGGCATTATAATCAGCACCGAATTGCACAACTTTGCCTCCATTTAACCGTTTCTCTAACTCGTATGGTTTCCGAGATTCCAATGCTGGTATGTCGAATTTGTAACACCCTGTATATAAGCAGATATACACTGCATCCATTAATTATCGAATAGTTAAAAAAATTACTTTAATTTCAAAAACCCATATTTTCATCAAAATTCAATCAATCCATTCCTTTTTCACTTTATTGGGCAGGCTTACTCTTGAACCACTAAGTATAATGTGTGTGACTTCACTTTATATGTTCTTTTCCTACGACGACCTATAAAAATGAGAAAAAAAGCACGGTTAATTTGGCTAGAAAGCGCCTTATATCACACGCGTGTTGAAAAAAATATTTCAACACTAGTGATGAAATATCAAGGCACACTATTTAATTTAAACATATGGTGCTAATTTGACACACCACCCCTATTAATTAAAAAGAACAAATTTTGCAGTAATTGTAAAGTGTTTAACTTATTTATCATTTATTTGTCGAGTGATTCAGAATTGGAGTGTGAAAATACGCCATCTGAAATTATAAGAAATGTTAAAAATATACTGGAAAATCTTTTACCAGAAAAAACAAATCGCGCTGAAGAGTGTGTCATGTATTAAATAACAAATCCTTATTGGTACCGATAGCGTAGAGAATAGAGCTCTAGCCTACAGATCGCAAGGTCACAGGTTCAAATCCCATCAGGAGTATTTGACTTTTTTTATAAAAACATTAAATAATTATAGAATTATTTTAAATTGAAATGTTCGTTGTTGAGTGGATTTTTTAAATTTACGTTTAACGCATCTTTCCTTGATTAAATTAAAAATTTTTTAGCCTGGTTAATCTAGAAGTTTATTCAGGATAATATAAAATAGTAAAAAATGAAAAAGTTATACTACAAATAAAGGAAAAACCTATTGACAAACTATGAAACCAGATATTAAGAGGAACAACATAATCCTAAGTATGCTAATTTCAATACTAGTGTTGATATTTTTATTTCAACATTAGTGTTGAAATATTTTTTTCAAAAATCAAACGCTTTTCTTAATATTACTTTGGGGTCGTAGGAAAAATAGTGTACACTACTCGTGTGAAAGTAATTATTTTAAATTTCCGTACCCCCTGACGCCTAGTGCTAAATATCTCCTTGTTTGAAAAGTATCACTTTCATCACTTGTTATGTAATATACTATTTTCTACTTCCACATGGAAATTTTCTGTTTCCTTTACACTTAAGTGGCGGGTAAAGTGGGCTATTCCAGTTAACTGTGCGGCAAAATGTTATAACAATCCTAAATAGGTAATGAAACTGACCAATCACAGTAGTCAATTACAGAAAAGCCATTGCTGTTCTTAAGAGTACTGACCAATCACAGTATATTATTTTTACTGAGGCTCCGCCTTCTTTTTTAAGACACTAAATTATATAATTTAAATGCATATGGTACAATTTGTTATTAATTTGTTCAATATAATAAAATCTAGACGCATTTAAAATAGATTTATCAATAATACAAGCTGCTGAATGTGCATAGAAAATTAATTTCATATAGCATCATTTATCAGTTGGTTTTCCCATAATTAGTTTAACGTTTCGATAGTCGAGAGGTAGAGCGTTTGACTATGGAACCAATGGTCGTGAGTTCGAGCCCGTCAACCTGAAAACTCTTTTTTACATTTTTTAGCATAAGGTTTGTAAGTGTGGTCGTAGAAAAAGTATACTGTTCAACTCGAGTGGATTGTCCATATTGCCCTCGGAAGTTTGAAGTTTACTCCCTCGTGCGATATGAACATCATATCCACTCTTGTTGTACAAACTACTATTTTGTTGGGCAAAATATGAAAAAAATAAAATTTTGCACCAAACTTTAGATTTAGAATATACATGTAAATGCTAATAACTTTTTCATATGACATTTGTTGATATTTGGACAAATACTATCATTTTCCGACGTTTGAAAATTTTAAGTGACATTTACGAATTGAAGCAAATGCGATATGTCAAATATTTTACACCATTTTTTGGTTTGTAATTACGCAAAAACAAAGTAGAAAATATTTTTTTTTAAAACTCCATGAATACAAATTTTTTCAATACGGTGCAGACTTTTCCGCGGTCACTGTACAAAAATAAAAGCACAATGAAAACAAAATTAGGAAACTATTGTTAACTGCATAAAGACTTCAAACAATAATTAACTTACCAGAGGATTTACTCAAATCAAATTTGTCTGATTTGTAAATTAAGAATTAAACTAACCGAAATACTTTGTAAGAATATTATTTTTGTTAATGTCACTCATTTATGTCACAGTCGTGGTTTTCTGGTTAGTAAATTGTTGATAAAAACATTAGTAAATCCCGACATACCTGTACGCCCTTATTTAGTAAAGAGGTTTAAATTTAGTACATCAAAATATTTAGATCTTTATTGTTGGGTAAAGCTATTTAAGAATAATTAACCAACCAGTAATTTTGACTCTGACATAAATGACGTTGGCAAAATTATTTATTATTTTTATAATGCACATTATCTCCTACTTTACGAATTGTAATGATTATGTACATTCTCACTCATTTTAACAAAACAATTTTTGACGATCCCGGCGCCCATGGTCGTGCAGTGAGTTCGTTTTCAAAAAAATGTGTAATTTGAATCTTCTATCATTTTATGCAAATGTCTAGCCTGTTTATTATGTTTAATGTTTTAATAAAACCTTGCGCAGAAACTAGTTTGTCGGACAAATAACACACCGCACAACTATACAGTTCCGTCGCTGAAATATGATTTTTCTACTGACGTTTTATAATAACCTCTTTTTGATTGTCATTATGATTTTTTAATAACCTCCTTTTAGGCGCAGCGTGCTTAAAAATTTTTTAAGAACGTTACCAGGAACAACGTGCTTAAAAGTAACAAGTATAAACACAGACTATAGTTTTACCTATTTATTATAAATATTAACAGTACAGTTACTTATATTATTAAAATTAATGCGGTAACCTAAAACAGTTCGTTGAGATATTTCTCTTTGTAAAATTGATGAGGAATTTGAACTTTGAATAGTAATAGAATCTGCAACAGCAATATCAATTAAACCCATGCCACTAGTAGAGCTGGTTGAACACTCGGATTCATTACATTTAACACGTTTATTGTTAGCGTCCAAAGATTTTTGACCAAGAATTTTTTAGGAAATTTTTCTTTTATTTTCTAAAGAATCTTCTATATACCCCTCAGCCACGGTATTTGACTGCCAACCTCCATGTCGCTTTAGCAACAATATATCCACTCCAGAGTCAACTAAAAAAGTTGCTGAAGATCTTCGAAAGCAGTGGCCTGTATATTCTTTAGCGTTTGGAAGCTCCAAGAACTCAGCTATTTTCTTTGGTGTTGCTCCAATGGTATTAATACCCACTGGAAGTCTGGAACATTTGGAGTTTCTGTATGCGATAAAAAATCTTTCATGGGTTATGTGTGCTGAACGTAACTACGCGTACTTTCGGAAAATATTCAAGAAGTTGATGCCGTCAATAGAGCCTTCGCTAATTACAAAGCTTCTTGCAATATTTGTTTTAGTGTTTGAAATGGATATTTTAATTAAAGACTCCGAAATTTCGATATTATTCATATTTAAATATGTGAGTTCTTCTCTGCGACATGCTCCAGAGATTCCCACAATAAGTATGACTTTGTCCAATAAATAGTTCTTATCGTCTGCTTCTTTAACAAACCTTTCTATTTGTTCTTTAGAAAAAACTTTCTACTTTTTGGGCTTATACCCCGTAGATTTTTTTTTTTTAAATGCCATTAGGTTTGTAAATGTCTTCATCTCAACATTTTTATTCAAATAAACCATCGTTCGAAGCATTGAGTAAGTACTCCACAAAGTTGATGGCTTATAGGCATCGGATAATAGTGAAAAATATGCCAAAAAGACTTTTTCTGATAAGTTTTTTACCTTTTTTTCTTCACACCATTTTTTGAATTTTTCGTATGTGCCCTCATACAAACTTCTTGATTTTTGGGGAACAAGATACACCATTGCGTCATTTGCGGCATTTTCAATGTCTGAGTCCTCTAAATCACTCATTTTTACTTTTATATTTGTCGCAGTTTTTGACAAAAAAATCGAATTTTTTTTTGACAACTGTCGATTTTTTTTGACATGAAAGGTGTAAATGAAACATAGGTAATAAAATGTTAGTAAAATTAAGTTTTTTATTATAAAACCTCAGTAGAAAAAATATTGTATACAACTCATTACGAAACAATGTCTTTTAGTCACTTTGACGTGTTGTCCAACTCGGCTTCGCCTCGTAGGACAATTCACGTCGCGTGCCTAAAAGACACTCATTTCGCAACTAATTGTATAAATAGCTATTTCCTAACCTAAATGCGTATTGCGTATCTATATAATCAATTAGAATAACTGCTTATTCGGTAGCAAAGTGCCCGCAACTAGAACGCTGGACTTTTGCGTCTAACACCAAAATGTGTTTAACAATAAGTAGAAGCAATTTAAGAATTACCTACTTAGATATGCGATCGCGGGTGCAATGTACGATCGTCGCTTTGTAGTTGATGGCAGCCGATGAACTGAAGAAAGGCTCACTGACTGCACTATTAAAGATCATATCGCGATAGAAAACGGCGTTTCGACAGTTGAAAGCCACAGATGACATTCACAGCTGATTCTAGTTCCGCCGAAAGTTACTAGATTTAGTGTGGACCGTAACAAGTTCACATGTCAGTTCGCGTCCTAATATTTTCGTTGTTTTTTGGTGTTTTTTAGTATTTTTGTGGCTGTTTTTTATATAGTTTATATAGAGTTTTCTGGTTGAAAGTTAGAGTCATAACTAAAATGAAGCATAGTAATTGTTTTGTATACCAATATTTTAACCATATATACCATGTTTTACGTATTCTACCTAGCTGGTGCAGTATTACCGGCATTTATTACATTCTTTAATATTCACGAGCAAAGGAGAGTAGTGTGCGATAAGTTAAATTTTTTAAAAGCTTTGTCGATAATATTTATGTTACTAGTACATTACTTTATTGTAAGTAATTCCTATCACAATATCTAGGTAGTATTCAGTGGATACCTAATAGGTTCTTGACTTTTGCTCCAATTTGGATAACATCTCCAAAAGTTTCTTGACAACTTTAGTTAAGAACGATGATTTAAATAAAAAAATTTGTAAAGCCTTCTTTGATAAATTAAAATGGGAGATAAGGAACTTAATATTTAAATATTTTTTTAGTTTGTTAATGGAACATAAAAATAGTCCGGTCCTGTCTTTTTAGCCAACCTCTAAACGTAAAATAGACCAGACTTCAACAGGGTGCCATAAATGACAAGTGACTTGGCGTTTTTTTTTTAAATTTGACTTTATAAGTATGACAAAGCTAGAATAATTTATTATTGTCAGCAGCGCTTACCTTGCCTACTCGACGGACCATCACATCAATTCTTATTATCATCCCAATTGCTCACATTGAAGCATCATCTCTTTTTAGATCTGACAATAAACATTCAAATATTGTTGTTACGCCTATGATAATATACAACAAGGCACAACGTAAAATGTTTTGTTGGACGATAAAAATAAAATTACATGCCTTAAAGGGAATTACTAAAATGGATTATGCCCAAATGAGGCTGGTTAATTTTTAATTTGTGTTACTTTTAAGCTTTGTCTGTTAGAGAATAGTTAATTAACCGAGAGATTGTGCTTTTTTAAAAGCTAGACAGTACGGAATTTTAATCTTTGACTAAAAAGAATTGTTCTTTTGCTATTTTGCGAATTTTAAATGTTTTATACTCGCTAGCTGTTAATTATATTTTTTTAAACAATTTTAATTGAAGACAAATCGTACAATACACTTTTTTACTACTAAGTTAAAAATAATAATTCATTTTATTTAGTTCTAAAAAATATAATTTTAAAATATGCATCTTAGCGATCTCTATAAAAAAGTTTTTATTTAGTTTTTAAAATAAAGGGAAAGATGTACTTTACTCTACCGTTGACTTGAGATTTACTTTTAAGGGAGAACCTTTCCGGGCCCAACGTAGTGTTCATCCTCTTCCAAGTCCGTCTGTAGAGTAATAAGTGACAACCCGTCGCCGAAGCGTTAAATGTAGGTGAAACTATTTGGGTGGTTTAATAAATAGTTCTACATGACAATTTAAAACGTAAAGCATGGGTTTGTAAAATGTCGTCTATTATAATAAATATATTTTATTTTTTACGATAAACTATAATAATTTCCTATTGGTAGTGCTGATTATTAAATATTTTAAAAAAGGCAGTCGAAATTAATATTATAAGAAATTATTGTACCGGGTGAGTCAACGATTGCGCGGAGCAATTTTATGGCTTGAAGATAAAATTTGTCGACAATAAGCTTTTGTGTTAAGGTATGGTTGGATATCAGGCACATTTTAAAAATATTTTGAATTATACAGGGTGCGCCCAAAAAGTAGGGTGTCAAAAAGGTACATTTTTTTAAATGGAACACCCTATATATTGTATTATTTTCTGATTCCTCACAAAGTTCTACGCTTATTTCGTAAATGTGAAATGTCTAGAGCCAATAGTTTTTGAGATATTGACGTTTAAAATATGGCATTTTCAGACTTTGACAGGCTGTAACATTGGAACGGTTCATCTTAGGGAAAAATGGTTTTCACCTCCCTATCTTAATTTTTTATTCTCTATCTAAAAGTTACTACTTCCGGTTTAACATGTTAAACCGTTAAAACCGTTTTTTTTTGTTTAACATGGTAAACCGGAGGTTGGTTTCTTTGGATAGAGAATAAAAAACTAAGATAGGGAGGTGAAAATCATTTTTCCCTAAGATGAACCGTTCCAATGTTACAGCCTGTCAAAGTCTGAAAATGCCATATTTTAACCGTCAATATCTCAAAAACTATTTGCTCTAGACATTTCACATTTACGAAATAAGCGTAGAACTTTGTGAGGAATCAGAAAATAATAAAATATATAGGATGTCCGATTTAAAAAAATGTACCTTTTTGACACCTTACTTTTTGGGCGCACCCTGTATAATTCAAAATATTTTTAAAATGTGCCTGATATCCAACCATACCTTAACATAAAAGTTTATTGTCGACAAATTTTATCTTCAAGGCATAAAATTATTCCGCGCAATCGTTGACTCACCCGGTACAGTTAAGTATTAATTTTCTATTACATTTATTTTTGAATATAATTTTATTTTACCAGGTAATAAAATGTGATTCTGTGTTTTATGATAATTATTATACTGAATACTAAAAAAAATTACAATCAGTTATATTAAAGCCAGTTTGCTTGGTGTTGTAACCACGAGAATACAATAAACATGACCATCTGTTTCTAGGGTTACTTACTTACCAATTACAGCTTAAGCTTAGTTCAACGCTGAACTAAGCTTAAGGGGTAATTGTACAACCGGGCTTTAGTGATTTTTTGTATCAGGAAATTAATAAAAAAATAAAAAATTGGGCAGGACAGTAACTTTTGGGAATAAAATGATTTACGAGAAATTACTAAAAATGTCTATTCGACTTCGTTGTATATTTATTTACAGCTAAGCAACAAGGTAAAAATAAATAAAAAAATAAAGTTTTAAGAATTTGGTTTAAATTGTTAATAATTAACAAGTTAAATTTTTTATTTCAGGTAAGATTCAGTGTATATCTACAAGACCGATCATATAAATATTATATTGGTAAGTAAATATCTCAAAAAATGTTTCGTATTTTAAGTAAACATTTTTCTTTTGCACACATTCTCACCCTACTTAAGGTATGGGCTACTTCAAGTTTAAATTTTCCTTTTATTTAGAGAAAACCTTTTTGTTTTTATTTTTAGAATACTCTGTATAGATAGTGTTTCACTTTCGACTTGCGAGACCGATACTAAGATTTGGCTGTAGTTACGGCTTAAGCTTAGTTCAACGTAAACCAAGCTCAAACTTTATTTTGACAACCAACAAGAATTTCTGGTTTACTGTTACGAAGTAAAATATATGTTTCTTTTTTCGCCAAAGAATTTTTTTGTATACTATTTTGTTCTGTATAATACCTATTGACTTGTGTTCGGTTAATCTTTTTATTTTACCTTTTAATCGTTAAAACGGAAATAACTTATTTATTATTCACGTTTCATCTGAACAACGGGTTATAAACCTTTATATAATTATTGAATTTTAAAGGAAATTAATATTTTCCCACCAAAATTTTAAATGGTTTTCCTTTCCGCACCCTATTAAAAAATACATTCGGCTCGTTATACCCTGAGCTATATAACGGCGAAAATAACAACCCACAGTAAACATAAAATTTCAAAAGCAATCTAAAGCGCACTGATTTTATAAAGTTATTAACTGATTTTTAAAAAAAATCTACGTAATATTTTAATTCCGGATCCTGGAACGCATCGCAGGCGTGATCAGACCTCCCAAAGGTGCGAGCTGCTCTCTTTAAAAAATTAACAGACAGTCTCTCAGATCATGCCATTCAGGCCATACTTGTACTATTTTTCTAATTAAATTTTGGTTACTCAAATAAAGTTTAATAGGGAACTTTCCCATATCTTTTTATTGATTAAAAATTTTTAGTTAATTAAAAAAATAACATGCATAATGTTACGTCTTAAATATCGCTCTTTAATTTTATTAAAAATAAATAAAGTTCTATGTATGACGTCACGTAGCTATGTATTGTAGACGCTTTGACGTCACAACCGCAAACTTTAATCGCTCCTATTTAATTCAGATGATTAAAAAACATTTATTTGTGAACTGTTTTTGATGATATTAGCTTATGCTTAAGAGTGTAAAGTAGCAATTTGAAATGAACCATTTTAACGTTTCCATGGCCTACTCTTTACCACCACATACCTTGTTTTATCAAAGTTATGGACATTTTAGAAAACAAAGGAAAATTGATCTAGGCGGCCACTTTTAAAACAAATGATAAAGTGTCATATGTCATTGAAAAGAGAATTTTCTACAGAATTTAATAATCGGAAATAAGGGGCTTCTATTAAAAATGTAAAAGCTGACTTCACTTCCGGTTAAACCGGAAGTGGGTTTGAATTGACCGTTTCTTTATAACATAACCCAGTATGTAATTAGTATCTTTCCATTACTGTAAAAATAAACAACAATAATATTTTATCAAAAAAGGCAATATCTATAGTTTTTTTATTAAACACAGAAATAAAAAAGAAAGTGGGAGAAAGAAAAGAAACATAAAGATATAATAGCCACATGTTGAAACTTCTCCGCTTTTTCTGTTACGCATTGTGAGGATTGGAATGTTTTTTTAGATGATAAAATATCTACCAAAACGCTGGGGTGCATATTTTATGTGTTATAAATTGATATCTCTTCTTTTGAGGCGCGTGAAAGTTATTTAGTGTTGTACATAATATTTTAAAATTTAGGATATTTGTAGGACTAAAGTGTATTTATGGGTAGACATTTTTGGGTTATACAGCTTAAAAGTTCAAATTTTGCATTTATCCTACGTTTCGACATCTATGAGGTCATTCTCAGGGCGCTAAAAAGTGATTAAATTTATTGATTTGTAATAATTTAAAAAAAAAACTAATTGTTAGAAGAATAGTAACTCCTAATAGGATATACAGGGTGGCCCATTTGTCTGACAAAGTAATATACCGTCTCTACTATTAAAGATATCAAAAAAAAGTTTTTATAAAAGTTGTGAGGTACAAAAAAATGTATGTTTTAAAATTATTTTTAAACATACAGGATGGTCCAAAAAAGTAGGACAATAAAAAGATACATTTTTTTAAATGGAACACCCTATATATTTTAGCATCTTTTGTTTCCTTACAAAATTGTCCATATGACGCCATATTTAGTTTTTTAATTTTTTGCAACGTTGCCAAACAAAATGCAAAATTCTTAAAATTTTGGAAAAAACATGATAGTAAAAAATTACCTGTATTTCTCAATAAGAGTATCAAAAATCGAAAATTTCTTGTAAGCTCTTAAGTTTAGGGATAGATAAACTGTCTTAAATCTTTAAGTACCGAAAATTTTATACAGGGTGTTTTCTGTTGACATCCAAATATACAAAATTTTAAAATACAATAACTCTGTTTTTTCAAATGAAACACCCTTTATTTATTAGGCTCGTCTGATAGATATTGTAAGTATCTTTTATTATTGTTAAGTCATACCTATATCTAAATTTACTAGTTTTGGCAATATTTCGATTTTTATTTAAATTTTGGTGAAAAAAACTATAATTTTTATTTTTCTAGTAAGCCATGACCAGCAAACTAAAAACAAGTGTAATTAAATACTATCCCATATTAAAATAAATTGATAACCATAGTTAGTTACGTATTTATTTAATTTAATAAAATTTTGTTTTTATTCCACAACTGGATATGGAAAATAAGTTTACAAACATTATAAATATAAATATAATAATTATAAATATGACATTATATTCAATTACATTTGTTTTGACTTTGCTAGTCATGGCTTACTAGAAAAATAAAAACTATAGTTTTTTTCACCAAAATTTAAATAAAAATCGAAATATTGCCAAAACTAGTAAGTTTAGGTATAGGTATGAATTAACACTAATAAAAGATACTTACAATATCTATCAGATTAGCCTAATAAATATAGGGTGTTTCATTTGAAAAAACAGAGTTATTGTATTTTAAAATTTTGTATATTTGGATGTCAACAGAAAACACCCTGCACAAAATTTTAGATACTTAAAGATTTAAGACAGTTTATCTATCCCTAAACTTAAGAGCTTACAAGAAATTTTCGATTTTCGATACTCTTATTGAGAAATACAGGTAATTTTTTACTATCATGTTTTTTCCAAAATTTTAAGAATTTTGCATTTTGTTTGGCAACGTTGCAAAAAATTAAAAAACTAAATATGGCGTCATATGGACAATTTTGTAAGGAAACAAAATATGCTAAAATATATAGGGTGTTCCATTTAAAAAAATGTATCTTTTTATTGTCCTACTTTTTTGAACCATCCTGTATGTTTAAAAATAATTTTATAACATATATTTTTTTGTACCTCACAACTTTTATAAAAACTTTTTTTTGATATCTTTAATAGTAGAGACGGTATATTACTTTGTCAGACAAATGGGCCACCCTGTACCTATAAAGACATGTACATTAAGAAATATATACAATGGCGGCAGTGGCTCAGAGGTGATGTACTGGCATTCGACCGTGGCGGTCTAGGTTCGATACCCGGAGTGGACATACGCATAATAAAAAACATGTCCGCAATTTAGTAGATTTAAGAATGCAGGGATGAGTGTAAAATGTATTATCTCCCAACCCACCCCATTCACGCCTCTAATTAAGCCGGATGAGATCTGACATCTCGTAGGGTGCGGAAGATGGTACACACTCCCCAATCGGTAGGTCATGCAATGGCAAGAAACCAAGGGTTGATAGCCCTTTGGGGGACTGACTGACTGAGAATCGTGGTTCGGATACCACGTTAAGCTGTAGGTCCTCTCGGGAATGGCCCTGGCAGTTACATAAGAAAAAAGATAAAAGATATGCATATAAATAAAATGTATTCAAAAATAGTTCATGTATAATTAAACAGCACAATCATCTTATTTTATGGACTAAACAGGTACATAACAGGTAATGCACTTCTGTGTTACAAATAAATTTCTCAGGTTTATTGCAGTGGCGGCCTGTACAGTAGGGCCACAGTGCCATGGCCCTACCTACCTGTACACCAAGTTATTTTTTTACTCACACTTATAATCATTGCTTTGCATCTTTACGCTTCATTCTTTTTGTAACTGTAAATAATTTAAAATTCAAGACTTTGCGTTCATTTAATATCTGATAACGCCTAACGGTGCAAAAACTCCCCGACTCCGCGAAAATTCTTTCGCGCTACCCAACGTCGGCGATTTCTATGTATGGCCATGCTGTTCATCGAAGGTTTATCGCTTACGAAAGAGATAATGATATATCGCCCTCTCTTACTGACGCGTAAGGAATTTAGAAATTTTGTAGCGGGCCAGATTGTCAGATCCGTCCGGGATTGGAGGATTTACACGTGCTTTATTTTGTCGTTCCAATCGGATCAGGCCTTCGTCTTTGTTACTACTACTTGATACTAGATGGCAGCTGTTTTGAATACGGTTTGCCCTGTCGAGATATTAATTTTAAAATGGTTTTATTTTAAACAGTTTTTACTGTTTAACATAAATTATTCTTGTAGGTTAGGTTAAGGTCAGTCCATCGGTGGATTATAATATTATTCCTGATTCCGGTTTATCAATTTTAAAATAAATAAAATAAAAGAGGAAATACTTAGCGCTTTAGGTGTGTAGCCTGTCAAAAAACACTTTGTAAACAATATTGTCGCGTATCAAAATGATAGGCGACGGGAACGTGTAGCTTAGATGATTTGAAATTAAGGTTTTAATTTATTTAATTTGTTTGGCCCTATTTAGTTACTAAAACACCAAAGATTTTTAATAGTTTTATTTAAGCGAAGCAAAGCAAAGCAATTGACGATTACATAATAATGAATAAAATAGAAGTCTTTAGAAATAAAAATAAAGTTCTTAAATTAGTAAATTTTGAGAGTTTTCTTTAAAGAAGAGTTGTTTCCTTAAACCTCACATACGACGCTATTTGTTCTAAGTTCAAGAGAAACAATTCCCGCTTTACAGTCAACTCAGGCCAAAAGAGAAATAAACAATTTAACAATTTAAATAAACATTATCAAGATCACTTACTCACTGGCTGGAAACTGTTCTGATCTGAGATTATGTTTCTACATTTTTACTTGAATAACCAAGTGGGCAGAGGTTACCCTTACACTTGAAAATGTTAAACAACTCCACTGAGTAAGTGTCTGTTTGAGTTTTTATAATGTTTTGTAACCCTTACCAGATGGGAGAAGGGGTTCCTTATTGTTATGTCAGCAATTTATTAAAAGAGGGGATTTCCCTGGATGGACTATTCAAAATGGAACCCTTTATCCCAACCAATTCAAACAATTATGTTTATCAACTTTCGTCTACAAACTCCTCCTACAAAACTAGGAATGTCCTTGTCCTTGTTCCACACACTATCTTTTCACTACACCTATTCTTATCAGCAGACTCAACACCTATTAAGCGTCTTAGCACCACAGCGAAGTATGAACCGATTAAATTATCCTTAAGGGTGCCAATCCATATCCGACAATATTAATGACTTCAAGAACAAAAGTGATTGAATCATTTTCAAATAACATAAAGACGTACCTATAGAGTTTTCTTATAAGATAATTTGAGTGTTTTGTGAACATTTTTTGTTACAACTATTGCAAATGCTCCATTTATTTAGTCGATAAGTTTTTCGTTTTTTTTTTATATACTTACAGGGTTGTACAAATTCAATGCACTAGCATTGCTATCTCGGTAACTACAAGAGATGGAGAGTTTGGTAAATGGAGGCAAAGTTGCATATTTTAATGCTGAACAATTTGTTAAAAAGAAATTTATTCAAATTTCGATGATTTTCAGAAATATCCGAAAAAATAAAAAAAAAACTTGTTTTTATTTTTTTATGACAAAAGTACTTATTTTTAAAAACCAAGGGCACTTTCTTAAATATTTTACAAGATAATAATTGTAAGAGGTCAAAAGCCACTCAAGAATTTAAAAAAAATTCAGGTCTGAATTTGAATAAATTGCGTTGATATAGGTATCTAAAAAACGAACGTTGTATCTGAAAAATAAGATTATTTTCTTGAAGGGCATAAAAAATTGTCTTAAGTAAGTGCTCTTGGTTTATTCAAAAAATCAATATTTTGTCGTAAAAACAATAAAAACACAAATTAAATTTTTCTTGTTTTTTTTCGGATGCTCCGGAAGTCATCGGATTTTTTTTAAATAAATAATTCATTATTAAAATGTGCAACTATGCCTCCATTTAACCAAATTAATATCTCTTATAGTTACTGAGATAGCAATGTCAATGTATCGAATTTGTAACACCCTGTACTCTCATCAAAGATTTTTGACTTGATATTTTGGCCCCACCTGTATCGACTATCACGAGCCGCCACTGGTACATTGTTGAATAACTAATCCGAGGGCTGCTTATTCATTTTACTGTTATTTTATTTATAAGCAGTAGACACCACCAAAGGCTGTCTTGCCAATATGTATTTATTAAGCAGAGCTAATATTGAATATCTTTTTTTCTTGATCCTATGGTTATTATTTTTTTTTATTGTAATTGTTAAGAGGAAAAAGATGCTTGTTTAAATGTTACAATTTTTATTTACAGGGTGTTGTGTATATTTTATTATGTTAAAATAGGATATACTTGATGGTCTAGACCTTTTTTTTATTAATATTTTTTTTTTTGTATTTTTGAATTTTAATAGTTTCGTACAAAAGTATTTTTTTGTAGTTGATTTGCTTTCCAATAATAGACGTTTGGTCAAAACTAAATTGATGCTGAAAATCTTTAAAATTTTCTGCTAAGGCTGTTGTTGCTTTGGTATTAATTAGGATTTTAGGTCTAATGTTCTGAAACTCTTGTTTTCAAGTATCTACTTGTTTAGCCTATGTAGACCACGTTACATTCTAAACTGAAGGAATGTTATAGACAACATTGCTTTGTAAATCTTTAGGAGTAGATGTTTTCAGTTTTGTAAACAATTTTTTTACCGTACTTTCATTTTTGAAAGCTACTGTAACTGTGTCAATTTTTAAGTTCCTTGCTTAGCTTTTCTGAACGTTTTTTAGCAATATGGAAACAATCTTTGCGTAAAGAATTGAGGCCGGGGGGGGGGCAATCTTGAGAGAGTGCCTCCCATGAACCCTCTAGTTACGGTAGTATACAACATATCGATTGCACATTTGCTCCCGTGGCTGCTTCGACCGCGTGTTCTAAAGAATGGAAGGTGGGGGGTAGGGGATAGCGTGTTCTCCGTTCAATCAATCAAAATATATCTTTATTTATAGTATTATAAAGTGGCATATGACAATTCAGCTTACGACTAGTATATTATATATTATACTTACATAAACACCTTTTTATTAAGTACGCCAGCAAACGCGTCAGAGCAACGCTCCAACGGGGCTGGTGTTAACCCTTGGTGTTCTCGGTTTAACGTGTTAAACGCTATTAATAACAGTCTGGTGCCTTTATATCGGCACCCTAGATTCGAGTTTGCCAATAGTGTATGTTCGCCTACACTGGCTATGCTTGGGGCTACTTTATCACATTCTCATAGCTGGGTTTTTATAATATTCTTTAATGCTGAATTTTTAAACTCTCTTTAATCGAAAAAGTCGGAAAAAGCGTAGGTAAGTAAGAGTTAAGTAACTTGATTTTTTTTTAAATGTCTTGTAAATTTGTTTATTTTCCCACGGTCGACGATGGTTTTATTTAAAACTTCCACGGTCTTCTCGTTATTCTTTATAGCTTTCCTTTGACCCGTGAGCTTGTCATCAACTGCAATAAATTTAATAATTCTTAAATTAACGTTTTTTTTAATAAAGCCTAAATTGGGCTATACACAAGTAGACAATTTTTATGTAAATTTACCATAACCTTTATTGGTAATGGATCTCCTAAGGAAAAAACTACCAGGAAACACAATTAAACTTTGAACCTCTACGACCACGTATTTTTCAAATATATCATATAACTATTCCCTGATCTTTCATGTAATGTTACGGGGAATTTAATAGAAAAACTGAGTAATTATCAATGTTACCAAGTTATATAATTTAGCCTTAAACTAAGAACACTTGAACCGCCAGGGAAGTTAATATAATTTACTTGTAACACCATGTAAATTAACATGCGTATAATGTGTAGTTATTATTTTCTACTATATAAATCATACGTGTCAGTCATGCCAAAGTACCAATTCTCGCTTGCAATATAAGACATCTTTTCTATGTTGCAAAGGAAGTTATATAAAATATGAGGCTGTATACTTTTAAAAATCTGTAGTCGGTGCCTTTTATTTTTTCGTCAGTATCTGTCAGTATAATTCAATTTAAGTATTATATAGAAATTGGATTGATTCCAGATTTGCTTAGTATAAGTGCGAATAGACACTACGATTTTACTATAGTGCTTTCAACAGAAAAAAGGCGGTATAAGTTAAAACTGGTAAAAAATGACCGAAAATGACTAAAAGCCGACAACTTCCTGTTAACTTTAGTGCGTTTTGCGCAATACAAGCTAAAGCACGCGTTCGAGACAATAGAACGAGGCGAAATACATAACGTTATGCTATTTTACATGAATTTTTATAATGTTATGTAAATTCACAGGAATTTAAATAGCGTTTTCTTGCAAAATTATGTAATATAGTGTAATTATATCTTTTTTAGGCATAGTGATATGGGAAACCTTAAATTACAGTTTAGTCCTAGTAAAAATTGGTTACCCGTTAATGTATTTAGTCGTAAAATTAAACAAATTTACATGCGTTTTTTACAGTGTACTTGAAGTATCTAAATTAAAGTTTCCGTAGACCTGACCACGTTACAACATTATAACAAATGGCTTAAAACGAGCATTTACGACATACGTGTTCGACTGGTCTGTCGGTCGGTCATTAAATTTCGAAAATATCCTGTAAACTCTGGGGGTAATTTGCCGCTGTTTAGCAAGCTATTGCAATAAGTTGCACGTCAAACTTGCAGACGGGTTAAAGACCGAAAATATATTGACACTTACTCCGCAGCTACGCCGTCGGGTCGTCGGTGTGTATGTTTTAATTTGTCCACTTTCCCGGCAATAAAAAACTTAAATTAAAAGTTTATTGTTTCAGTTCTGTTCTTTTTAGTTTTCATTGCTTTAGTTTATTGGTCGTTACTTTAAACAAACTTTTAACTATTATGAGTTACGATGTTAGAAATTCAATTATTTTATTATACTGTTGCAATTTTCTTTGAACATCTGGTTGAACGTATTAAATATTTAAGACCACACACAGAATGGTTTATCGTCCAAATAAATGTTTATTTACTTACATGTCCAGAAAAAAATCCTCTAAAAAGTATGGCATAATTTTATTTTCTCCACGACCATTACTGAATGCAATAATTCCAAAACCATTTTCGATAATAGAATGTAAACATTTTTGCTCTTGAGTTGGAATATTTAATCTGAAACACTTGCTTTTTATGCGTTTTACGTGTATTTTCATTCCATAACAAGATACGGAATGAATATTCTGTAATTGATCTAAACGCCATATGCTATGAATTTCGAAACTGTCAATGTCAGCAGACAAATTTTAGTGCAAGTTAAAATATGAGTGAAAAATCGGATGAATCAGATATGGAACTGGATAATACTCGACCTGAAATTACAAATATTGCGAATAGTATTTTTGGTCGTGGAGAAAATATAGTCTGCTACTCGATTAGAATGAAAATTCGATACTCGTGGTTCCTCACGCTCGCTACGTTCGCGTTCTTCCGCGGAATCTTCCACTCGGATCAAATTTTCATTCCAACCTCGTTACAGAATCGACTATTAAGGATTTATATTAATCTTAATACTAATAATTACTTACGTATGGTAAGCTTCTTGCATTGGCGTAATCACTGAGATCCGGTTCTACAATAAGAGCTTAAGTACGAGTTTTGTAAAGCTCGATCTAAAGTTGAACTCGGTTCTACTGAGCTTTCATTCTTTAGGTAAGTTGTCAATTTTCTAGGCTTAACCCAAGTTATTAATAATCAATTGCGCTTATTATTTTATCAAAATTATACAAGTTTTTGAAATTATAGCGTTATGTCATCTAGTAACACGTTTTTGAAATTATCTTTTTCATTTCGTTACGGTCCTGAACATTTAGAGCCAAATTAAAAAAAAATCTCTGATTTGAAAAATTCCTCCATTTTTGCACAAAGAGGCTGATAATATTTTGTAAGAAAAGATACCGAAATATTTTTCTGTCTGTTTCGCCTGAAACAGTAAAAAAAAATTGAATTTTTTTTTGAAACAAACATAAGCGCATCACAGTAACATAACTAGACTAACACTAGGAAGCATTATTTTTCCTGTTTTACAGTATTTCGGTCTGGGTCTAAGGCAAAAACCATACTACTTAAGATATACGTTGTATAATAAAATACTAATAAAAAATAGAATTACTTCTCATGCCTTAAAAACTTGCTTACTTCCTATGTGACGGTAAATCTAAACGGCCTAAACCCCATAATTTTCTGTAATGTAATTTTAATATTTAAGTAATCCTAAAAATAATTGCCAGGGTAGTAATAGTAAAGAAAGAAAAATTTGAAATATTAGTGACGTGTGACATTGAAAATGAATTTGATTAAAATTTTAAAAACTGTGTTAAAAAATTCTAGGTCTGTATTTAAAAAAAATTAATTGAGGTTGGTATCTAAAGAACGAAACGTCCAATTTGAAAGCTAATAACGCCATTTTGTAGAACATAAAGAACGGCTATAAGAAAGTGTTTTTTGTTTTTTTCTAAGTCAAAAATGAAGACGCAAAGAATTAAAAATCAAAACTTAAAATTTCGGTTTTTTTTCGGATATCTCCGAAGGTATTCGGAATATTTAGAATTTTCTTTCATCAAATTATTAAGCCCCAAAATTTTCAACTTTGCCTCAATTTAACCATCTTCGTATCTCTTACCGTTTTCGAGATCCCCTTGTACGCGTAGCACCCTGTATAATAGAAACTAAAAATGAAATATTGATGAAAATATCAGCTTTTGAAATTCAAGTACTTTTTTACCAGTTTCATAGTTTAATGGTCGCAGTGTAGTTGTTTGAGTAGGATTACCAGTCGAGTATGAATTTGCCTCGACAGCTGGCACAAAAGTTCGATATTAATAAAAATCATTTGCCTTTTTATTACTTGTTATTGTTTGTTGATCGATTATTAAAAAATTATTAGAATTTCATGATTGTTGCTAAGGGTTTCTATGTTTCTCTAGAAGTAAATGACAACCAATGCCTACTTCAGTAAATTTACAGGAAGTACTGGAAATAGGAATACAAATTTACACACCTTTTTAACGGCGTATAACATATTTGATCTCCTGTAGAATATAAAATACAATATTTTCTAAAGATTATCAGATTTTATTTAGCAGTAAAAATAGGACAGCATTTCTGCTGAATATAAGCATTGAGCTAACATCAAGTATTCCTATATGCGGGTATTGAGCTGTGAAAGATCGTGTCAGATTGCTCGTCAATTTTCCACGCCTTAAAGATTTTCCGGTGATATTTCACACCTGATTGAAGGTTGTTTTATTTTGCAACAACTCTACTTTCGACTATTATAGTTTTTTTCAAATGTGACCTTTAAGTTCGGTAAAGATTTAGAATTTATTTTTCAGACACATAAAGTTCATTCATTCAACGAGTCAACAATTTAATTGTCCTCTTTTCGCATGATGCGAGATTATATTGGACTTTTCGTCAGTAGAGCAGGTAATAATATACACAATATTGCTGTGAATGGTAATGAAAAGGCGTTGCAGAGGCTAACACCACAAATACTTGTTGTGGATGTACTGTTATCTCGCTCTAGCTGACCTATATAAATTAAAGCTTATTTATACGTACTTATACTTTGTTAACTATAAGCTTTAAATTTTAATTGGATAAATAATAGTAGTTTGTACAACATAATGTCCATATTGCACGAGGAAGTAAATTGAAACTGCCGAGCGCAATATGGACAATTCACTCGAGTTGTACAGTATATTTTTTCTCCGGCTCAACTTCCCAACTTCATACTAACAATTTAAAATTTTTTTTTTAATTAGGCGTCATAATTTGTCTTTTTAGTTGGCCGTGAACTTGAGAAAAAGATAATAAAAAACAATTGAAGAAAAACTCATTTCGTTGGCAAATCCATGGACCAAATTACACTGTAACATATTATTTATCGAATTGGGTCATTTCTTATATTTACACCAAATCACTTTGAATATATCTATCTTTCTTACATTTAACTTTTTGCTGAATAACAGACAAAATGCGATATATTTATTATTAAAAATGAACAATTTATTTTTCTTAACCATAGCTAGTTTGATTAAATTGTTCTGCTGAAATGTACAGAAGAAATAAGGGTTTGTTCGGCTTTTTCTGCTTGCGTAAGAATACGACAAAATAGTTATAGAATTCGTTTAAAACAGTTAAAAACGACTTTTAACGTTCGCTATGGTAAAGTTATTCAAAATAATCGCCAATTTACAAACTAGCAACACTGTTAACGTGAAAAGAGAAGGGACATTACTGTAAAAATAACATAACCTAAAACCGTAATAAAAAATGGAATTAGGTAATTGTTTTCTAAAAATCTTTTAATTTCGTCTGTTTTATGTACTCATCTAAATGTTTCACCATTGAAGGAAGATTTACCAGTTATTTTTCTATATATCTGTTTCGTAAAAACCTATTGCTCTTTATACAGTATGTCCACGGATGGGGCTTACCAGAGGACAAATGGACTAAAAATTGAAAGATACGAAAAAAAAGTCACTCTTAATAAACGGGTTTGTTTGTCTAAAAAATACGATTCATCATAAGAAACTTAATTTTTTTTATACAGGGTGGGTAAAAACGGCAAATATGTTATTTTGCTTAAGAGTAAACATACTTTATTTTGAAAAAAATCCACTCTTAATAAACGTTTTTGCTTGAATAATGAATAGGTGATATTTGTTGTCAATGTCTTTATGTAATAAAGTAATTATAATAATACGAACATTTGTATTAACATGAAAAGAATACGATAACGATTTTATAATTCAAAAACTCCACCCCCATACTCAACACATTTATCTAATCGCTTTCTCAAATAAGTGAAAGCATTTCTGATTTCTTCCTGAGATATCGATTAGACAGCCTGGCTAATTCTGCCCTTCAGCACTTCAATATCATTTGGTACTGCGGTAGCAAAAACAATTTGTTTTAAACGGCCCCATAAAAACATATACGCCAAGTTTAAGTCGGGGCTTCTTGGGGGCCACAAAACTTTGCCATTCCTGCCAATCCACCTTGGACCAAGTTTGCAGTCAAGCCATTCTCTTACCTCACGAGTGAAATGGGCTAGACAACCATTTTAAAGGTAGATTTTCGAGCTCATCATTGAAAAATGTATCCAGCATTTCTAAATATGATAATCTATTGCACGTGTTATCAAAAAAATATGGCCCTATGATGCCATGGATGGATATCGCGCACCACACGTTCACTTTTGTAAAATATTGTCTTCTCGTCATAATTCTGAATTCGGGATTTTCTAAAGCCCAGTACCTAACGTGCTGGGTTGCAACGGTTCCATTGGTAGAAAATGTACATTCATCAGAAAACATGATACATTTATAAAAATCAACATTTCTGCTTAAAATTTTTTCTTCTATCCACAAGCAATAATCAAGTCGTTTTGAGTCATCTCCCTCTTCCAATCCTTGATTAAAGTGCGGTTTATACGGATTCAGTTTATTTGCTTTAGGGATCTTCTGAATTTGACTTGTTTTCACAACTTCCAACTGAGTAACACGATTTCTTATGGACGTCATAGGATTTTCTTCAACAGATTGAAGAACTAAGACTGTAGCAGCATCATCGTGGTCTTATTTCTTCTTTTTTTTTAGATCCAAAACCGAACCAGTTCTCTCTAACTTTTTTATTAACTTGCAGATTGTCATCCCAGTTATTGGGATTCCTACAAATTTCTCGGTAAATTGTTCCATGACGTAGCGGTATGAAACTTGACCATCCCCATAATATTGTATTATAAAACTCTTTGTTCAGTAGAGAGCATTTCTATTTAAATAATAACTTTATTAAATAAAGACAGTGACAACAACTACCTATCATCTTAAGTGTTATTATTATTTTAACTAGGTTCACCAGTCAGAGGTGTGCCAGCGATTACTTTTTGGGAAATAATTTTTACACAGGTAAACCTTTTAATGAATTGTTCTACTTCGGTTTGTTGTGTAACAAACACATTTATTAAGAGTGACTTTACTTCATATCTTTCAAAATAAAGTATGTTTACTCTTAAGCAAAATAACATTTTTGAAGTTTTTACCCACCCTGTATAAAAAAATTAAGTTTCTTATGATGAATCGTATTTCTAGACAAGCAAAAACGTTTATTAAGAGTGACTTTTTTCGTATCTTTCAATTTTTAGTCCATTTGCCTTCTTGTAAACCCCATCCATGGACATACTGTATGTTTACCTAATTACGAAAAGTCTGAGGAAATATTGCTTTATTATAAAGCTACAGTAATTTCTACTGTAATAAAATTTTTGGATCCCCACATATTAAAAAACAAAATTTAGCTATAAATAGACATAAATATAATAGAAATTTACGGTATAGTAAAATTATAAACTCGGCATTTCCATTAGTGTGCCATGCACATCTTGCACGCGCCCAATATGTCATTAACATTAATTTGAAAAACCGTGATATAATTCGCCGATTGGGCTAATTCTATAGAGATCCGCAAATTGAAGAGAAACCTGATCTTATTTTTATAGACTTTTTACTGAATACATTTACGAAATCTGCCCATCGTCTGCGCAATGTATACTTTACAGCCTTTTTAAAATAAACACGCTGTAATGCGTTAACAATGCCGATGTGTTCAGTGGAAAAGAAATTTTCCTGTAATCGCATCAGGACATTATTCGCTTGACTGTTGCTGCCTGTTCAACCTGTCGTTCAACCATGGCTGAAATAATAATGTCCACAATCGGCGGCGTTTGGACGTTTTGCATGCCGGTCGTGAATCGTACGTGACGCTGATCTATCTTTTATATGCTCTGAAAAGCCGTAGATCATTCGAGTGTCTCTTTTTTAAAAATCACATTTGCCATAAAAAGGGCATCTTTTTTATACTTTTTATGTGATGCTGGTGCTCGTTTTTATCTTAAATTGAAAATTAAGAACGTGCTTGGAGTTCACGATAAATTTCTGACTATACCGGGTGACACCATTTTTTCCGTAATTCTAGCAGTAAAGATTTAGAAATGTGAGATATTAATAAGTGTGTACCTTAAATTGTCATTTTTCACCAGTTCAATCCTTCGAAACCACTTCTGGTGTAACCAGAAGTAAAGTCAAATTTTAACGTTTGTTTAACGTGCTTGAACAATGTATCCGTTTAGGCTACTTTATTTAGATCCAATTTTTTAAAACAACAAAGCGGAATTTCTCAATTTTTTTAAACGGTGTATCACTAGTTAATAGTTATTTATTAGGTAATGGTCGAAATTAACAAGAAACATAAATGTAATTTCTAGACCCATAAGCCATAAGAAGTTCTGTCAAGACCAGTCTATGATGCCGTGGAAAACAAAAACATTATTTCTGGTTTTATTAGACCAAAATGTCAAATCGTATTAAATAAAATTAGGAAGATTGAAATGAATGAATTGTTTTCACGGTATGCTTGACATAAATTCTCATGGCTTATATATAGGTCTAGAAATTACATTTATCATATTTCTTGTTAATTTCTACTATACACCGTTAGTAAGAAAATTAAATAAAAAATGTTATTATATTAAAACAAAGATGGGTTGCCATTTGAAAAAATCGAGAAATTTCACTTCGTTTTTTTATTTTTTTTTTATAAAGCACACTATTTATATTATTAAGCAGATTAAAATGAACCATTTTAATGTTTCCATGGCCTACTCTTTACCACTTACCTTGTTTTATCAAAGTTGTGGATATTTTAGAAAACAAAGAAAAATTGATCTAGGCAGCCATTTTTAAAACAAATAATAAAGTGATAACTAGACATCGAACGTGTCACATTGCCAAGCCAGATCACTGATAAGCACCCAGAATCAGAAACAAGGATGACCTCACATTTCATTTTAAGTGAGGCAAGGAATGTTAACATCAAATTATTGCGGGCCGCGGCCTCAGGATGGTCGCGCGTCTCTGATGAGTCCCAGTAGGACGAAACAACGAAAGGATTGAGATGTTAACGGAAGAAGACAGGGCATACCGTTGTTAGCAGTGAGTCTAAAACCTCCGTAAACTGCCATTCCCCACTGACAAGGTGAGGGGACAGCGGGTAATAGACGAAGGGGTGCACAGCGTGCAAACCCCGGACGCTCGATGCCGTGGATAGCTACCAATAAACGAATCGTTTACCGATAGGTACGTCCATCGGGTTTGTGTTGGTACCATGGCTAGCCTGTCATTTAATTTGATGTTAACATTCCTTGCCTCACTTAAAATGAAATGTGAGGTCATCCTTGTTTCTGATTCTGGGTGCTTATCAGTGATCTGGCTTGGCAATGTGACACGTTCGATGTCTAGTTATCATATTGATCCTCTAGACTCCTTAGCTCATTGTTGTCGGTGATTTATTCGACACATGAGAGGTAGGCAGCTTGGCTGCTCCTGAGCTCTAGTTAAGGCTGATTAAGCCTTCTCATTCGATCAAATAATAAAGTGTTATATGCATGTCATTGAAAAGAGAATTTTCTACAGAATTTAATTATCTAATAAAAATGAGGAGTTTACATTTAAAATTTAAAACTTGACTTCCTTTCTGGTTAAACCGGAAGTGAGTTTAAGGCTTATTAACTCCTCAAACTTTTAAATCTTTACTTATAAAATTCAACATATTTTTTTTATATATTATGGCTTGAAAACACAGCCACTGGAGGAGTTTTAAAAAACGAGTGACAAAACAACAGTGACATGTGTTTGTTTTTATTTGAAATGTCAATTAATAGATGTCAGTAATTCGTGATTACCTGTTCTAAGTTAAAACATCAAAATTAAACCTACCTTAGAAATCCCAAGACCGGCACCATAATAAAAACAATGGCTATAAATCCAATCTGCGATTAAAACTTTTGCCGCAATTCACATCATAACAAACTTTGACATCTTATAAAACACAACTGTGCCAAACGGCCGACATTAAAATTTATTTATTTAACCCCAACTCCACATTTAAATAGTGTAAGTTAAACGTTAAACCAAGCAGAATGACGCGATAAGACTGGAATCGCGCAAGGCTTACCAGTTGAAACGTTATGATAAAGTGAAGTCTAAAACTCTTCTATCATTTAATAGACATCATTGTCTCCAACCTTCAAACTAATGCCTTTTTGTATTGTCCGCTTAGGATAAAACGACGTATCAAGAATAGCTATTTCCCTTTAAATTCAATAACCTGGGACCACCATAGTTTATCGCCAAACGCTTTTATCCTTTATTTTTATAAATTAAATGCTCTCCCTTTTTTTATGGGTCATATTTGTCAAGAATCCATTTAGTTGTTTATAGGGTTATTGCGCGACAACGAAAACATTTCATCAACTAAAAGCTGACCCAAATATAAAGGCTGGTATGTTTATGGTTTATAAGAAAATCATTTTATTTTAACCCTAAGTTCAGCCCTAAAATATTTTATGTTTGTTTTCCGTCTGTTTTTAATTATTATAAGAATAGACTGTCTAAATAAAACATCTTGGAATAATATTTATTGCTACAAAATAAAAATATGTAGGTATACATTCCTTCAGAATTATAAAGTAAAGGGTTGGATATAAATAAAGTATAGTCTTTCTTATTAAGCCTTTCAATTTAGTTTGTTTATTGGGAAAATAAAATAGTATCATACTTTTTCAATGTGTAGTTACCTAAAACTTAATTAAACCTAACATGACATTGTCGTAAGCTTGGCTTTTTACTAAATAATATTGTCGGATATGGATTGGTATCCTTAAGGATGGATTACTCATCTAATACTCCGCTGTCAAGTTAAGACTCTTAACGGGTGATAGTGAAAGGATAATGCATAGAACAAGGACAAAAACATTTTTAGTTTCGTAGGAGGAGTCAGTAGACAAAAGTCTATAAAAAATAACTGTTTGTAATTGGTTGAAGAAAGGATTTCATTTTGAATAGTAGGTACATTTAGGAAGCGTTTCTCCTAATGGTAATAATTCCTGATACAGCACAAAGGAACCCCTTTTCTATTTTGGTAGGGGTTACAAAACATTATAAAAACTCAAAGAAACACTTACTCAATAGGGTTGTTTTAACGTATTCAAGTGTAAGAGTAACCTCTGCCCGTTTGGTTACTCAAGTCAAGACGTAAAAACACAATCTCAGAGTTAGAGCAGTTTCCAGCCAGTGAGTAAGTGATCTTGGTAATGTTTATTTAATTGTTAAATTGTTTATTTCTCTTTTGGCCTGAGTTGACTGTAAAGCGGAAATTGTTTCTCTTACTTTAAATAGCGTCGTATGCGAGTTCCAAAGGAACAACTCTACTTTAGAGACAACTATCTAAAGTTACTGATTTAATCACTTATTTTTTTTTGTTAAGACTTGTATGTTATTCACTATAATGTAATCGTAATCCAGCCATAACAGCCTGTTAACTTCTTATGGTATAAGGTTTGCCGTTATGAATCCTTTTAAGATCTTGGCATCAGACGCCCTTCTAAGCTAAGTTTTCTTGAATTTTTTTTAACGAAACTCATAAAGAAGCTTAGAGTTAAAACTTACGTAGTTATTTCAAGTAAAACTTTTTAATTAGTTGTATTGGTCGCTGCACGCTTAAGGCTTACCTATTGAATTACAACGTCGCACTTTTGCACTATATCTCAATAATTAACGGCATCCCTGGCTTTAATTAAAAGTAAATGTTATAAAGTTTTGCGTCTCGTGGTTAAATCCAGCTCAAAACTTGCTGTAGCTATTGTTCGCTTTTAAAACATGGTCATGTTTAGAAGCCTTTCCATGGGATCTTTAATAGTTATATAGACTAATAGAAAAAGTTTTCTATTTTCATCGTTTATCACATTCTTTTATCGTAAGTTATAAGATAAAATAGGATATGTTACGGTAAAATAATATTTTTATTAAATAATTTCACCACTTTATGTCATAGAAAAATACACGCGAAATTCTAATAGTAAAGTTTATTACAGGGATAAATTTAAGTCATTTAGATAACAATATAAAACCACATTATTTATCTTAATATTAAAACAATAAATAAATAAGTTAAAAATTAGTAAATTAGTAAAGTTTATTATTAAACGGATAACATTCTTTAAACCATTAATAATAACTGTTATCATGCCAAACAAGATTATGATAAAATGAGGAAGTAAATCGCCAAATGTTAGCAAAAGTGGTGCAGAATTAAAGAAAACATGTACTGGTGGAATAAGTGAATGTAGAGAAAAAGTAATATTGAAAATTTCATTTAAGAAAAATTGATGAACCCTAAGATTTCTGTTAGAAAAACTGCATAGTAAATTAATTGAATAGAAATATGGCTTATGCTTAGTCTATAGAAGAATCTGGAAAAAAAGAAAAAAACGTGTTTAGTTATTAGAATATGAAATCTAAAAATATTTCCTTATGACATAACATTTTGGTAATTATCTGTTATAGCTACACACAAGGTTGGTTGTTATTTGTTTTTGAACTGTCACATGTAAAAGTATTTTATCACCAACCGACAGTAAAGCCGTTCATTATTAGAGTGATTTCCGGCAGTAAACTAACACTTTATTTTATTGTAAAATAAAATACTTTTTCTTCAAACGTCAATAAACTTGACGTTTTTCTACTAATTTTTTGACGTTAAAGTTCTACTTTTTCGTCAGAAGGCGGTTGCTTTTGGCAACGGAAGAAAAAGTATTTACTTTTTCTTCCGTTGCCAATAGCAGCGGAAGTAAAAGTATGACTGTTCTCATGACTAAATATATATTAAATAATACCAGAAAGTTATAAACATACTTTATTTATTTTAATAAAAATAAAGTACAGCAATGTGACTTAGGGTAAATGTACTTTTAGGGTAATAGCACTAGCATTCAAAAACTATAGTAATCCCTATAATAATAATAAATAATAATAAAGTTAAATTTGTTTAAGGTGGTGCGTTTACCCATATTGGCCCTACATAACTATTTAAATACAACATTAAAAGTACAATTATTAATTGTAGCCCCAGAAAAATTAAGACTGCTTGTTACGATGGCCTGTTGGTTGGTTGTTTCGGTATTTTCTAGTGTTGAACTCTCAGTGAAACCACTTTCTGTCGAATTTATTGCAGTATTTAAATTATTAGTAATTGATTTATTATTATTTGGTTGTAAATTTTTTTTTGCAATATCTTTCTTATTGGTCATCGATTCGTCGATGTACCCTTCAGCTACAGTACTCGATTTCCACCCCCCGTGGCGCTTTAAACACGTAATGTCTGCCCCTGCATCTACAAGCAGTGTAGCTGAAGTTCTCCTTAGACAATGGCCGGTGTACTCTATTGCACCTGGTAGTTTTAAAAACACTGCTGCTTCCTTAGGAACAGCACTTATTTTATGAATTTCCATTACCATGCGACAACACCGACCATTTACAAATTTAAAAAAAAATCTCTTCTCGCGCATACCTTCCGGGCGTAATGATGCATAGTTTTTATAAATGCTTAAATATTGCTCCCCAACAATGGTAAACGACCGCGGTTTCCTAGTTTTATTATTAGGAATTCTTATGTGAATCGCAGATCCTAAGTCTTGTATGTCATCAACGACCATTTTCACCATTTCTTCACATCGGCATGCACCCGATATTCCAATAACCAAAACAATCTAAAAATTATAAATATTACCTTTATAAAAAATTTGTATACTTTGAGGTAATACCTAAATTTACCTTAATTCCCAAATATTGCTGATTAGGAGCTTCAGATAGAAATTTTTCAAACTGTTCCCTGGTGAATACTTTAGCTTTTTTGGGAATGTAGCCTTCGTTTTGCTTCTTTAAAAAAGCTCGTAGCTTCAAATACTTGCTTATGTCTATTCCTTGTCTGATATTTAGCATTGATCTTAACATAGAATAATGTGACCACATTGTTGAACCTTTCATTTTTTGATTGCTCGCTAGTTCCGAAAAATATGCCAAGAGTACATTTTCAGAATTATTGTTGGTGTTTTTCTCATTGCACCATGCCTGGAATCTTTTAAACGCAGCTTCGTAAACACCACTGGATTTTGTTGGCAGCAAATTGTTCGCAACATTTGCTGCAATTTTGGCAACCTCCGGGGGCGTACAGGTAAATTCTGAGTCTGACATTTTAATTTGAAGTAAATGTAGTTTTAAAAAATTCTATTTTTAAAAGGATAAAAATTAAATAAAGTTACGCAATAATGAATGCTGACACTTGTCAAATCGAATGGCACGTCGCTATCAAACAATATAATAATAAATCCATAGTAACGCTAGCCCCTTCTCAAAACTTAAATTTTTTAAATAAAACAATTAAAACATTTTGTATCTTTGTGTTTTCATATTTAAACAACGTCTGAAGAAAAAAAGTATGTTTTATTCGGAGTAAAAGCAACTTCTTATGACTCGTCCGTAATTGCCGGACTCACTTTGTTCGTCCGGCAAACCTACAGACTCGTCAGAAAAGTATCGCTTTTACTCCTAATAAAACAATATACTATTATCTGCCGCATTTGCGGCAGGTATGCGGCAGATAAAGTATTACCCTGCCATTTCTCATAGTATGTCAAATTTTTTGAGGGGTGCTTTGGAATACGCACGTGGTCGGCCAAAATTTTCTGATGTGTCAAATTTAGGCCAAAATGAGTTTTTTTGTCGTCGAATTGTAAAGCTATTTTAACCTTTCGAGCTTAAATATGGGATGGAATAGGTAGTATTAAACTTCTACTTTACATTTTGACCAAATATAAGGCAAGAACTATTAAATATTTTACGTAGACCCGATTCTAAAATAGGTCTACAGCTCGTCTTTCCTAATAATTTAACACGGGGAAAACCATCTATTTTCTTAGAGCGGTCTGAAAACGGTGATGAACGGTTGGCGATAAAATTTTGTATGCACCACGTCAGTAAAGTGTCTTTATCGACTCGCCTGTTATTCGCCGCGCTCGCTCATCTCATAATTTCAGACTCGTCCGATAAAGAATCACTTTACTGCCTTGGTACATAAATAACTATTATTGTATTCGGCTTTGCATTTGGTTGTATTTTTGATTTAAATAATCTTAAAATTAGGGGAATATAAAATGTTGCCCCTTTACGCGTTTTTCCTTTAAAATTGAATCCCAAAAAATTAAATCCGAAGTTAAAACTAAGCGTTTGCGACAGAAGCGGTATTTAGATTCGTAATTCACGCCCTAAAATACGTTGTTCCTGAAAAAATCATCAATTTTGGCGTGTTGTAGCTATAACAGATCATTACCAACATTTTAATTACTTAATTCAACGAAAATTTAATGAAACGAATTTTTTTTCTGTTATTTCGTATTAAATTATAAAAAAAAGCTCATTGCTGCCATTTTGTAGTATGAATTTATTTCGATCAACCGTTTTTCTTTAAATAAGTTTAGTGAGTATGAAAATATCTTAAAAATCACCTCATAAATACATAATAAAATTCTGTATTTTTTATTTAATTTTTTTTTTAAAAAAAAACACACAAGTCGCACTAAAACCGATCTAAACATCGTTTAAAACTATACGTTATATAAAACATCACAAACTGATGACGGCCTGAATACGTCTCTGCCAAAATCTGGGAAAATTTTGAAGATCCTGATCAGCTGGCCGATATCATGTATCTGGATGTCAATTATCGAAAAACGAGTTCTCTGGTAATTTTTTTTATACCCTGTGTGACTGCGTCTGATTTTTCATCTGGCCTTAAAATCAAAATAGGTCCCGCAGGGTTATACTATTGCCGCAGCTAAAATGGTTAAATAAAAATTAGCTTAACGTATATCTACTGAAAGCCCTAGTTTGCATTGAAATGTAGGACTGAAACGATTTTTTTTTCTATTGCTTCACCTGATTAGTTGCACTGTGCCCTTATTGCTCTCAATTGTTCGATGTTGGCCATACTGCATTGTCCTTTAAATCTATTGTTGTTCTCTGTTTTACTCGTCAGCAGTGTGTAATACGGGTTTATTTAGTTAAGGTGGTTAGTTTGATTAAATTGCAAGTCAATGACTTGACATATAAAAGGAGACAGAAAAGTCAAGCTCTATCTTATAATATTTGATTAATAAATAGACGCTACATTGAAATCCATGCCGTGTTTGTCGTTTCTCGTTTCAATCGTCGATAATTATCATCAACAACCTACTCAAATTGTCTAATTTACAAAAGACTTAGTTAGTCAGTATTACCAACAATTTCATTGAGGCTTCCATTTTCACGTGTCGAAATATTTTTACAATAATATGGAAATTTGGGATACATAATTATCTAAAGCCATGGAACGAACGAAAAATTACTTTAAAAATGCATAAAATAATTAGGTTTGAGTGGGTCTTTATCTATTAAAAAAGAATATTTTTAAGGTGTGAATCACTGTTTAAATGTATTTTTAATCATATTCAATCAATACCTTATAAAAGAGCTTGTTAAAAATGGTAAAAAATGTCACTGAATTTTCCTTAATTTTTGGCCTCAAAAAAGTAACTCCAGGAGGTTTTAAATAAAATGAAATTCGGAAAACAATTTTTTAACCACTTACAGCGTTTTTTTTATCTAAACATTATAAGGATTTACCCATTGTTAAAAACTTTTAAACAAAATAATCCTTCACTAAAGGTGTGTCTAAAATAGAGAACTAAGTTTTAACAGCACATTTTAAATTATATTCAAATAATCCCATACGAAAAATCATTACGATAATACATATTATCTAGACTTGTTGTCTTTTTTACAAAGAAACATCTTAAATCTTCTGGTTTTATTCCTTGTGATATGTAATTTTTGAAATGTACTTAAACTTTTTCACGAAAATTCAGTAGCAAAAAAAGCACTCGACCAAATTGTTTTTCTCTCTGGTTTTGTGTATTTCGGGAATGTTCAAGTTTATGGAAAAATATATCTAAATTCTGAGTGTATGTTAAAAAAAAAATTGCTAAAATGGTAATATTAAAATTATATCTATTAAATATTTGTATTTACAATTTAGGAATTTGTTTTTACAATTTAAACGCTAAAGAGTTGGTTGGGATTCCATTTATTTTTATATATATACAGGGTGTCCCACTTATAATGGAAACAAGCTTATATTTCTGTTATTTTTCAATTGATTTTTTTAAGTTTTGGTGTGTTTATATATGATCATAGGGCGCACTTTCGTAGTGCTTAAGATTTTAGTTAATTATTAACTTATTGGCGTACGGTTTTATAGGGGTTTTAAAGTAATATTTTAAAGAGTAGAGTATCTTTAGCGAATATTTTATTTCAAAACTAATAACAGAAATCGATTGGGCATCCCTTAAAACCACCAAATACAAAATTTCAATAAATTTCCATAACCAGCAGCGTACGTATGACCATTTTTATTTTTATTTTTTGTTAAAAATATGTACATCTAAATAAGCGCAATAAGGAACAAGTTAATTAGCAAGAAAGTTTACTGTTTAACGGCTTCATCTAAAAATATATCATACGGTAAAAGCAGTGGCGTACTGTATTTTCTGCTGTAAACAACAATATGACAAGTGTACAACTCTGAACCAATGCTTCAATATTACTTTTCATCTCACAACTGTGTATGGTATCTATAATTTCATCACTGTTCCGTTTTTACAATTATTTTGTTAATACGTATCTTCATTAAATTTTAGAATACAATCTAAATAATCATGATTCTAAAGCGCCGTTAAGACGTCAGTTTCTTTCCTTTCTTAAAATTAAAGTTATTTTCCTGAGGATGAGCGTTTCTACACTCGAAAGTAGAGATTCTAAGTAACTTCTAAAACATTTTCTGAATATATCAGTGGAGGAAGACCCAAAGTTTTTTTATATATTTAAATTAGCACTCTACTTCAAGTATTGACAATTTGTTTAAGTGAAGTGTAGTTTGTTTTAAATTATAAATTTTATGAACAACGTGTTCCATTTATTATTTTTATAATAATATGCTTGTTTACGATTATATGTAAAAATAATATTTGACAATATTTTGTTGGCTTCCTGAGTTTAAATAAAATCAAACCAAAATGTGAATAGATTCTTTTAAAGCAATACCGTTAATAAAATATTATATCCAGGAAATATTGTAAATTAAATACATATTTATTTTAATTCTGGTAATACAGGAGCCCATTGTATAATAAACCTAAAAATGTTTAATAAAAGTTATACCTATAAAATATATACCTGGTGGTGCATCGTGGTTGGAAATATAGGAAATCCCAGGCAAGTTTTAGGCTGTCTAAATATTTGTTCCCCTGTTGACTTTAGAGGGGGGTTGTTAGGGGGACTTTTTTTGGATCTCTGTGTGGTGAGTGCACATGCAACAATTGAATTTTGGACAAACGGATCTTAACTTATTTAAATAGGATTGCGGTTGGTTTTTCATTGGAATTCAACAGGTGATGCTGCGGACTCCAGAATTGATTGGACTTGTCAACCTGTGATTTGTCATTGTCAAATGTAATTTGAAAGTATTAGATTTTTTAAGAAGAAAAATCTTAAGACCATTTAGCTGTCACCGAATTTTGGTAAAATACAAAACAAAATTTTCGAAATATACAATAATTAGTACTAGAATAAATAGACCATCTTTAGATATTTTCTACCGATGAGGGCTACAAATTAAAATTGTATTACATGGCAAAGAATGTTTGAACCTCGCAAGGCTACCCAGAAGAGGTCAAGTAACCCCCTAGGTCGTGAATTTGGCTACAAGAATCGAAAATTTCTTAAAGAATCCGCAGTATATGGTATTTTTTGGAGGAGCTCCCCTCTAAAAAAAATGCCCATTGTAGTAACTTTTTGGAGGAGGGTCGGGGGACACGACGACGCTTTTTTTTGAAGTCATCTTTGATAGGAGGTGAAGTTTTGGGTGGTTATGTTTTATTAGAATTAACTTTTGATCGTATAACAAGTTTGGGGGGTTGTTAGAAAACACGTTTCATCAAAAAAGTTGGTTGATTCCCCTTACAAAAATTCCTGCAAGGCGGCCTTGTATACTGGTGATGTTTTGTAGCGGTCGAAAGTTTAAAACTATTTAAAAAATATTTTTGGTGGTCGTTGATAGTAAATAAGTCAAATGTACTATAGTTGATTTCTTGAAGACTCTTGCAAGATGTAAATAAGGAACTTATTGCTCAAAAATGTTAATATCACTCTTTACCTTTTTATAAATAAATAAAGTTCGCTGTGTGACGTCACCTAGTATGAATATCGCGCTCGCGCCTATCCAGAGGAATAAAAAAAACATTTTTTTGTGAACTGTGGATCTTTTGATCTTAGCTTACTCTTATAAGAGTATTATTTTTAAATTTAATTTTCAGGCAAGTTTCGCATTCTGGTATGTTTACTTTCCATAACACAATTATCAATGGGCTAATTACCGCTCACTAAAAATCTGGGCAAATTATGAGGTCCTGATCGATGACAAAGTACGTTTGTAGTCCGAAACGAGAGAATTGGTTGCGCAGACTATATTTTTCAATAAGTTAAGTAACATATTTTAAAATATATTACCAATGAAGTTAATGGTAATTATATAACTTTCCTGGATGGGGTTATCCAAAAACTAACAAAAAAACTGTCAAGAATGCTCAAACATAAGCCCTGCATTTATACCCGCCAACATAGTGCATATTATACACTATAATAGTTAGTTAATACGTCTGTGTCGGCCGACATTAGACAATTGGAATTTCCTATTTAAATGATATTAATACAATAACATCAAACTGAGCGTCGGTAACTCAGATGTATCGGCCTGATTAGTCGATTACTTGTAGGTTACGGTTGCGGAGACCAAAGCAATATGGCTGTTTGTGTAATTACGGCTATTATGGACCGGCAGTTTAATGGTATTAGACGGAATACGGAATAACTGGGTCATGCTGAGGAAGTTACTCGAGAGAGAGAATATTAATTTATAGGAGACCAGGGGGAGTGTTTATTAATATTAACTAAGTTATTAATGGATAATCACTAAAGTAATAAAAGGAAGAACAATGTTTAAAAAAGTTCAGATAACTTTATAGCTTAGTTGCTCTATCTGTATTTTTGTTTTTAATATCGATTGCAGTATTAGAAGGTCCCCGAAATTTTTGATGACAGTATTGTGATCTCGGAACTATAATGAGATAGAAAGACAACTCAACAGTCTTCGCTGAAATGGTTACAACAGATATTTCGTTCTTCAACTTTAAGATTTCACCAGTCTCTCTGTATCTTTGGGCCAATTTAAAATATATATTTTTTAAACTTTTTTTTACAAAATTTTGTGTAGATTAAAGGAGGAGTAAAATCACAGAAACATTACATATTGAGCTTAAATCATCGTTATATCTAATTTTTTTTTATGCACATTTATTAATCTACCAGAAAAAAATGTCTTACTCACTTACTGATCTACGCCAATGAAAATTAGAAAATGTGTACTTACCATTGAAAAGCACGATTCGGGCCTACTTTTGCCACATTTTCCACAGCCATCACACTGCTTTGATGCTATGTTATATTATTTTATGATAACAGTCATTTACACTGGCAAGAACAGTAGAAACGCTCATAAACTCACTAAATCTTCTCAAATCTCGAATTTCAAAAAATTGAGTTGTCAAAGTGACAATTAAAAGAAGTGTTTCCACATTTCTTTTTCATTGTTGTCAAAATCTTCTTGGGCACTTCCTCCTGTCTCTCCGACCTTATCTCTACTCTTAATAATTTTGGTATGAGGGCTACTATTTCTGATTTTACGAAAGTTACAAACAAAACAGCAACTTGCATAGATAATATAATAACCAATTTAAATGACAATTTCTATAGAACGGGTATTGATGCATGTCTGATCATTATGGTCAATTCATCGAATTAAATTTTAATGCTAAAATTGAACATAACATTTCTAAAGTAAGAAAAATTAATGGCAGCTCTATAATCCACATAAAAAATGATCTTATGAATCTAAATTGGTATGATTTTTATGGCTCGACTGTCGAGTACATGGCAATATGGTTGGCGGAAAAGTCTCTTATCAATAAATGTTTTCCTTTTAGGACTATTAGGGGTAACCAGGCTCCGGTCCGATGGTTTAATGGAGAATTGAAAGAGAAATGGGAAAGAATGTCGACGGTAAAGTTTATTAGTGATGAAACTGGTAATGAGGTGTATAAAGACTTGTATAAGTTGTTACAGAGAGACTATAAAACCTCTATTTTAAAGGCCAAGAAACAGGCATTCAGTAATTTTATTGAGGGCTCAAAAAATAAGTCTAAGAGTGCATGGAAGATTATCAATGCTGAAAGAAATCATATGTTACGCAATAATAATAATAGGACTAGCCTAAGCGCTAGTGATTTTAATGACTATTTTCTAAATATTGCTTCTGAGATAGTTCGGGCACTGCCTATTAGGGAAGATTTGCAGGAAAAGCTTATTGATTCTATTCCGTTAGCTCCAAGCTCATTTGCATTTTTACCTATTTTTGAGGACGACTTTAGAACCGCGATCATGTCTCTTAAAAACTCAGCTTCATCTGATATATATATTATATAAATAGCATAATTCTAAAGCATATTAGTGAGGAACTTATCAAGCCCCTAACATTTCTATATAATACTTGTGTAGAACAGGGTGTATTTTCCTGATTCGCTGAAATTGGCCAGGTTAGTACCTATTTTTAAGAACCGATTTCAATTATACCAAATTTTTTGAAAGTCTTTGAGGTTATAATAAAGAATAATATCAGTAATTATTTTGAAGACAATGGTCTTCTTAGTGCTTCCCAGTACGGCTTCAGGAAGGGTCGGTCCACTGTCCAAGCGGTTGTTCACATTGTGCATGACATTGTCGAGGGTCTCGAAAGGGGAGAACATGTGAATTTGATGCTGAACGACCTGAGCAAAGCCTTTGACTGTATTTCACATAAGCTATTGATTAGGAAATTGTATCGATATGGAGTAAGGGGTAACCTTTTAGGCCTGTTAGAATCATATTTGTCTCAGAGAAAACAGTGTGTTTTTCTCAATAATGATGTGTCAGATTTCGGATTCATCGAAAATGAAGTACCCCAGGGATCTCTTCTTTTTGTGATATATATAAATGACCTATTTTCCTGTCTCCCTCTCTCTCTATGGATGCTTTTGTTTTGAAGATGATACAACTCTGTTGTTTCGTCACAAAAATATCGAAGACTTAAAATTAATTAGTTCTCTTTTGGCTGAGAGGGCCGATGTGTGGTTTACACAAAACTGTCTAAAACTTAATACAAATAAAACCCAAGAAATGATAGTTTCAACAAACCGTGACGTTGTGGAGGGTCAGAGTGTGAGGGTGCTGGGTTTAATAGTCGACGACACTAGTTGGACTCCTTATATCGAGTCTCTGCGGAGCAAATTGTCATCTGCAATTTTTGTAGTAAGAAAATTAAGGGCACTTCTAGATCACCAGTCAGTGATAAATATCTCTTATACACTTTTTCACGCCCACCTTTCTTATGGAGTCATTTTGTGGGGAAACTCATCCAATTCCTTACGTATTTTTAGATTACAGAAAAAATCTGTGAGAGTTATTGCGGGTGTTGGTGTGCTGGACCACTGCAGGCCACATTTTATTAATTTGAGAATTTTGACGCTGCCATCGTTATTTATTTTGCACCAATTAATTAAAATTCATAAAAATAATTTTCAGCTAAATTCAGATATTCACCACTATGGTACCCGGTCGGCTTATTTCATTAGATCAAACAGGTATAGACTTACTAAATCTGTAAATAACTCGCTCAAAATAGAGCTTTACAATGTGCTTCCTGCAACTGTTAAAAACTACAGTGAAAAAGAATTTAAAATTGTGGTTAAGAAATTTCTTGAATCACATGCTTTCTACTAAGTAAAAGAATACCTGTTGTTAATTCAAGAACTTCAACATTTGATTTTTAACTTGTGTTTGTTAATAATGTGTAATTAAAAAGTTTGTTTATTTTTTCTTATACAAGAATATGTGTTTAAATATACACTTTTATGCAGTTAGAATCATCCCTCAACGGTGCTTTATATTTTATGTGACTTGCTACAATTTATAATTTACAAAAATGTGGTCAAATAAAAATATGTCTATGTCTAATCAGGAAAAATAATTCATTTTTGGTTGTTGGGTAAACAGTTTGAATTATTCATTTCTAACTGCATTAGTGAGACAAAGAACGTAATAATCCGTCGATTCATTCTTACTCAAAGTTTTTTACCATTTAATATATAATTTATATAATTTTACAATAGTTTAATAAACTATTAGATAACATTTGATGGTTTATTCCTGTTGGCAGAAAATATTTAAAAAATGATTTTTTTCTATAATTTGCCTTTCTTCGACAAAATGCATAATATGGCAATCCAGGAGGGAATTTTCCCTCACAACAAGTTTGTTTATTTTTATATCTAATACCGGTTCAATTATCGAATGTGTTTACGATCATCGATTCAGCCTTAATGGTGAAAATTATGTTGTAATATACTAAATTAATGAGATGTCGAATAACATCTACAAGTAACATGTTTTGTTTACGGTATATTTTTTGTGTATAGGGCTATTTAGCTATGTTGCCGGATCTGAATTAGGTGTAAATAAACAAAAGATAATGTTAACTTCTGCATAATATGTATTTTACTATTGCGTTTTTTTAAATTTTATGTTTTTTAAAAATAAAATGAGAAGATTTATTACAAAGTAATAAAAAAATAATATTGTAAAAGTGTAATTGATAATAATAATATATTTACTATTTATTATTTAAAATTGCGTAGATACATGTTTAATATTGGATTTATATATTGTTTCAGAGGATAAAATAGAATCTGAACATCGAACTGAAAGGTGGTTCATTACAGTTGAGAGTTTTATTAGTTCAGATCAGAAAAAACCTTATTTACTAATCCGCTAGAAAAATATTCCATTAAAAAATTTAGAAATTCCCTTAACTTTTCTAGGTGATTTGGGCTTTTCTAACAATGAACAACAGAGATTGACGGTTGCCAAATTTTTATTTCTAAACAGAAGAATTGTCAAGAAACTGAATCCACACGATAACTTACCCGAGGTGAAAAGGCGAGGAAACAAAAAATTACGTGTAAAATTTGAAGTCAAAGGAGATCTAATTTATTGTTGCTTATATAGTTAAAATAATATATACTTCGGTGGAATTTTTTTAATCCGGAGCGAGCTGGCCAACAATATTTCAAACTGTTTTCTGCTTTAGGTGGTTTCAGAACCGCTTGTCAAATAATAAGTGATGAAACACATCTTTAACAGAGACGTAATACGCCAAGATTAACTTTAGCTCCAGATAGGAGTGAAACTTTTCACCGATTATAGTATTATATTTACAACATATTCTGTACTTTCTATAATTATTTCTTAAATAAAACTAACATGTGTCAATTTTGTACCTAAGAGATTACAATAGTTAAAACTTTGCTTCACTAGAAATTAATATCGTCAAGTTCAGTTACAGAATATGTAAGCACTTTTCATCAGGGTGGAAAGTAGGCCAAAAAAGTGACAAATTTAAAAAAGTCAGATATGTCATCATTTATCCTTACATATTTATGATTGCCAATTAAACAAACCTATTTTATCATCAGGCTATTTATCATTAATGGTGTCTCGTATGCCGCTAGATTGAGAAAAAATTAGAAAATGTGTATCATACATTAGTGTGTTGCTACAACAAAATAATGGATGTATTTTTTGACTTGCATTGTCGTTATTTACTAAAATCATGTTCGACTATTCAGTATATTTATATTATTTATAATTATAAAATATTATTATTATAAAAATACTTACTAAAATTGAATTGCATAAAATATTTAAGTTGAAGTTGGAAGCTCTTAAAATGAGACACATTTTATAATTCTCTCATATCAATAACAATTTCACTAGATCGATGACCGTGGCGGGAAATTAAAATTATCATAACTTTAAATACTGCAAAATATTGTTGTTAATAATTTTTTCAATATACCTAAAAGTCATTATGCTGCTATAAAAAATATTTTTTATACAATGTGTCCTAAAATTAGCGTGCAATATTTTTAGGGCTAAAGTACATCAAGAAAAATAACAAAAGTGCCCTATAAAGATACCCTCAAAAATGCTTCTGTAAGAGGCTAGAGCCCTTCAAAGAGGGTCGAAGGAAAAGTTTTTTTTTGTAATAACATGAAAACCGTTTATGATAATTACATGAAATTTGGCACATGCCTTACAACCGATAAGTTGTAAATTACAGTGAATTTAAAGTAAAAATATTTATCCCAGTGGCGTTGTACGAAGTTGGGCTTAAGGTAAATATATTCCTATATTTCTTATTTCTAAGAGTTTTGCATTTTTAATGACATATTTTGAAAACCTTAAGTTTAAAAATTATACTCTTGTTTAATTTCAATAGGAAGCACAGTTTTCGAGTAAAATTAATTTTAAATGTAACTTATTTTTCAAGAAGAAGGATGATCCATATGGATGAGTTCAGATAATTCCAAAAGTGACCCTTAACAATGTAGCAATGTCTGAAAGGTCTCAAAATAATAAAAAAAAGTTTCTATAAACAATGTTTCTATGGTCAAGTTCTAGTTGAAAAATATATTTTTTTTTTGTAACAGAACTTTCGGAATTACCTGAGCTCTATGGATTATTCATTCTTTTGAAAAAGACGTTATTAAATTTACTGTAAGTTACAACTTATTGGTTGTAAGGCATGTGCTAAATTGCATGACATTATCTTAAACGGTTTCCATGCTATTACAAAAAAAAATGTTTCTCCCGATCCTCTTTAAAGGGCTAAGGCCTTAAAGAAGCATTTCTTTGGGTATGTTTATAGGATATTTTTATCATATTTTTGAATGTACTTTACGCCCTAAAAATATTGCACGATAGTTTCGGGACATCCTGTATAACGGTTATTGTGTAAATAATTCTATTACTTAGATTGGTTTGGCAATAATGGGATTTTCGATGCTCTTTCGCCACAGGTGCAGCATTTTTTGCTTTTCTCATATTACTTAACCTGAATCGCCTATTCGATACTAAATCTACGTCGTCGCCTGCCTATAATTCAATATAAACTTTATAAAATATTTATGATTACTAGTTTCTTCTGAAAACATCGACAGCACTTTAAAATTAGTTCAAAATTTATATAAACTACCGTCAATATAAATAAAGAAGGACATGCCGTCAAAGTAAAATCCTATACCCCCGAGTAAAGCATTTTTAACCAGCTATTAAAAATAATAAGGTTGTCTAATATTCGACCTGTAAATATTTTTTAGGGTATATACAGGGTAGATACCCTAATATAAGGATGCACTCAACAGGTATCTCGTGAACCATATAAACTACAGATGAAAAAAAAAGTTGCGCCATACTAAATTCAGCAACATTGTGCTTGCTAATTTAAAAAACCCGGAACCCTTCCGAAAATATTTGGGCAAAACCGAATTTTCGCGATTTTGTTTTTATTTTTTTCTTTTTTACTTTTACATTACCTTTTTTTGCCCTGTGGTGTAATTAAATTTTTAATCAGACGTTTCGGTTTTTCAAAATCTTCATTCACTTTGCTTTTTTAAATAGTCGGGAAATTTTGTTTTGTTATTTTCAAATTCCCCTCCTTCTTTATAATTCAATAACGTATCGCACCTAGTTTCAGACTTAAAAACCCATCATCAATAAAAATAGGTATAAATTCATCTGGTATATGTACATACAACTTTCTTTTGACAAAAAAAATTGTGTCTACCAGATCCCCTGCGAGTGTGGCCAATCTTATATTGGTGAGACACTAAGACCACTTAAAGTAAGAATTAAAGAACATAAGAACAACACCCAAAAAGAAGAGACCGAAAAATCAGGTGCAGCGGACCACGCCTGGACGCACAGCCATCATATCATGAGCACAGAAACCGAAATCCCCCAAAAAGAACTGCACTGAAGGAAGAGGTAGTTTAAGGAAGCTGCCACCATACATCAAAACCCAGGTTGTTTTAGCAAGCCTTTATTAGATATAAGAAACGTCTGGAAACCTTTGTTAAATAAATGTAATCTTAGAATAAGACCACGTAAGAGTTAAACACATGAGTCATCAGTTATGAGCATGACTCATCCAGTTATGCGTCATCACACCTAGCTCATATAAATATAACACGTAAGAGTTAAACGCATGACTCCGTCCACTTAGTTATGCGTCACTGCACTTAGTTATGTGTCACTGCATCTAGCTAGTATAAATAGACCTGTAGTTACCAACAATGTTGTTTAGTGCTTACCTGAAGACGACTGGAGATACTTACTAGTTAAAACGTTGTGATTAAAAACAAATAAAGACAATGCAACTCCTAGACTCTACTGCCGTTCAAGAAACATCATTATCTCCAATCTTCAAACAGACACATTACATAACAAGTTATGACCGAATTGATTACTTTTATAGTATAAGTCCGCTAAGTAGGCACAATTTCATAGATTTCAAAAAATTCAGAGTAAATCACCGTTTGAAAGTATTTTTTAAGTTGTATCCGATTAAATGTGGTTTAAAATGATAGAGTTCGTCAAATGGTATGAAATCTTAATGTCATACACCATGTCTTGACCAGCTATTTTACCTTTATGATGTTGATGTGTAATTCTAAATAACGAAAACAACCATTATTTTAATGTAGGGTAGGACAGAAAGCCCTATGTTCCTTCTTACAACTACTATTTTAACTTAATTTTGTATTATAAATTCAAAATTAAATAACCAGTTTGACATTCGCATTTTTCTAAAATTCCTAATCCACTAAACAACAACACGGTACCATACATTATTTAAAAGCCAAAGTACATTTTTAGATGTTTATATTTCCGTTAAAATAGCAAAACAAAATCCATTTGCCATTAAGTTAAAGGGCTTTTAAAAATAACATGATGGCTGCTGTGTTTAAGTTTTTAATGGAGATTGCCTCAAGAAATTTATATGGACTAGACGTAAAACCGATGGATAAAGTGGCGAATGCATTAATGAAATAAGAGTTTATTGTTCATTTTGGTTGGTTAATTTATAATTTAAATTAAAAAGTGCAGCGTAAAATTTATGAGGTTGACAAAAGATAAAAATACTACTAAACTTAAAGCTAATAGAGAAGCTCTAGAGATAAATTACAGAAATCAGCATTCTCGCAGTATTTCTATTGTTAAAAAAAGAAGATCTGAAAAATATATTAATTTTATTGTAAAGGATCTATTTTAACTTAAGAAAAAGTAGGTCGCAAACTAAAAATAAAAGCTAAAATATTTTCTGTATCAAAAGAGTTCATCAAAAATTGAATAAATTGGTGAATATACAAGTAGTAATGCTGTTCTAACATAAAAAAAAATGTTTTTCGTTAATGGATATGGTCTGTTCGGGTTTAATTTCTAAATTTTTTGATATATGGACATAAAAATTTGTAATTGGGAGTTTTTGGGGGCGAGTAACATGAATCTATTTCTGTTTTTCAAATAACTTGTAGAGGGCGCTAGTTACACCCTTCACGCCCACTGCATCACGCCCAAAATTCTGATTAATACTTATAATAGAATAATCATTTCTACAGAAAAAAGTATACTTATTTTATTTTAATGACACAAATGATTCACGAGGCAACCAACGTAATTTAAAACAAAGAAAGAACTTTATTTTAAGTAAGGCGTTTAAGGAAATGCATATAAGTGTGAGGGGGATAGTTTTCATATAAGTTGAAATGATTTTAATTCATAATTTTCATTAAATTTTCTGTCAAATCTGAATAATTATTTTTGTTTAAAATAAAAACTTCCATGCAACATACAAATGCAAATATGTCGGAAACGCCTATGTATTATTTTAATAATAAAGCTTTATTTTTAAACATAATTTATGAAACTTGCAATTTTTTTGAAAACGGTTGGAAATAACTTAAATGCTTGTAGTACAAAAACATATTACTTAAACATTTTAAATTCAATCGTCAAACAATGTACAGAGTGTTCCATTTTAAAAGCTTGAGAAAAATTAATTTAAAATGTGTGGTTTTTGAAACATTTTTATGGACGTCCTGTGTAAAATACATAAACACTATTAGAGTCATAATATCTTTAGACCCTTTGTCATAAATCTCACTCAATCCCATGGTTTAAAAAATTAATTTAGATGGTTTTTTTCCAGGACCGTAAAAGTTTATTTATTTAGTTTTTAATTTATTACTCTTAAACTACCAAAGCTAAATACTCATTACAATTTTGGACAATTATAAGGGATTCTAATACAAACCTAAATATGCAATAAAATAACAACTTTTTGTTATCACACTTTTTTGTGCCACCCTGTATATGGACAAATATTTTCCTTAAATGCACCCTATGGTACAGTATAAGTTTGCATATGGATAAAATTGTTAATTTAATTTGTATGGGAGCTATAGAAGTCTGACTCACTATTGCAGGACCCTGTATAATAAATGGAAAAACGGATTTTTAATGCAATAAAAATAGATGCTGTGTTTTTTTATTGCGCGCTTTTTTTTATTGTATATTGAGCTTTTTTTAAATAATCAAGTGCATAAAATATAGTTAAATAGTAATAATTGATGATTTTTATTTGTATCAATCCCTTTTTGCATATCGTGCAACTGATAATTTTACAAAATGGGATTATTTTTCAGAAATGTGGGAAAAATACTTTTTCCATTTTAACTTCGGTAAAAAAAACAGTTAAATGGTCAAATTAAAAGATTCCTTTGTAGTTTTTTAGGTTTTTATATTTTTTTGGGGAAGCAATAAAAAATAAATAAAAACGAGAAAAAACTATTTTTTAAAGTTTTTTACTCGATCACTATACCCATATTTTCAAAAATATGTCTAGTGTCTTATCAATGACACCACCAACACTTTAACAGTCAGTGCTGCTCTGAATTTGACAGTATTGCATTTTACTGAGTGTATGTTTGATTACAGTGCCGCTTTTTAATTTATTTTCCGAATCTATTTTTGAATTCATTCATGATACAGGCGCATTAAAGGTTTTTGTGACGTTAGCCTATTCAAATACATCATGAATTGTTCGGCACCTAAAGCGGGTTCTAATTTTATTGAAAGCCGCTATGTCTAGCATGCTAATTATCCGAAAATTACGCTATGGCCACTGTTTTCAGTCGAATAACTCACAATTAATACGAATTATACGGGTAATTCCGTTTTTTAAATGCATCGAATCAGGCCAAAATTCGATAAAAGGCTCCAGTGTGCTTTATAATTGTCCCGCGAGATCCAGGCTTTATTGGTGGCTCGCTACGTGCTTTCCATGTTTATAATAGGTAATTTTTAGAGAAAAAAGGTCTGCTGGTTGTATTGTCCAGGCGGATTACGAGAAATAATATATCACGTAGGACTCTTAAATTTTCATTGCGTTAAACGAAGCTAATTAAGGGTGTCTCATACCAGAATAAATTAAATTAGCTTGTTAATAATAGTTTTAAAAATAACTAGTTTGATCCACACTTTATAAGCGCGTCAAGTGTGCAACTTTGCCGCTATTAATCTTAGATACTTTATAAAGATAAAGAGTGAAGGTGTTACGAAACTGCATTAAAAAATAAATGTTTAAACTAAATGTTTAAAAAAAAACATACCCGATGATAGTACTCTAATGACGAAACGTTAGAATACATTTTTTCGCCATCTCTTTAAACAAACCTAGGAAAGAATAAAAACAGAAACGAGAATATGCGATACTTTCCGAATAACTTTAGGGGTTCACGAAATATTCCAAATTTGTCATGTTAATTTTCGCCTAATTACGCAATTTGGTCCCACTTGCACATGCAAAACATGAAAAAGTTTCGAACAATTGTTATAAAAATCAAACTACTTGGTAGTTATTTAGAATTAAAAATGTTGTCATGTTTTCTCGTTCTGAATAAACAGCAATGAAGAATTGCAAGGTATGGCAACTAATTTTTTTGTAGAGAAACTGCATGTCTGGGTAAGTTTGCCTGGATCGCCTTATTTTTGGTTAAGGAAGTTGTAGTAAAGCGTTGTACAGTCATTTCAAGGGCACCCTGTAGAAAAATAACTGGTAAATTTTCCTTAAATTATGGAAAACGAAAATAAGTACAAAATAATGAATTCAATTCTTTAAGAAAGAAAGGAAAAGCGTTGTATTTCAGTGTAATTGTTTATTTAATGACGCCAAGCGCTTTCGGCCCTATTTACTTAAGGCCATCATCAGGGCTTAACCTGGCCAAAAAGAGTTTTGAAAGCAATGCTTAAAAAGTTTTTGGTGGTACATAATTTATATTTATATACATGATAATGACATTTGTCCGAGTTTAGGTTACTAGAAAGAATATACTGTATAACTCAAGTGGATTGTCTATATTGCGCTCGGACTTCCTCGTGCGATAAGGACATTATATCCACTCTTGTAGTACAAACAATTATTGCATGAGTTTTCTACTTAAAGATTGTGCAGGCCATCACATGGGTTTAAATTTTGTGTCTTACTGCATACTCAAAATAAACAATTTTCAACACTTCATGTCTTCTTTCATCTTAACAAACTAACTCAAAAGCTAATAATGATGAGTGCAGAATGTAAACAGATATTGAAAGGGCTCTTATGTAAGGACTCTTATCAATTGCCAATAACGATATATCGATTGCCATCAATAATATTTGAAGAACGTACTTTACCCTATGCTAAAACATAGTTATATAGATCTTGCTTTGATATTATGCCTTTATGTTGTAATAACTATTAAAAGGCGCATATTAATTTGAAGTTACTAATTTCGAAGCCATTAATTTAGTGATATTATTGGCTAATAATTAGTAGAATTGGATTTATTAATACCAGAGGTAATTTAAGACTTTAATTTTGGTTATGTTACATGTACGGCGATTATAAAAATGGTCAAACATGGTAAATGACAATAGGATTTTTCTTATAACTATAAGTTTTTTCGAACAGCGTTTAACATTTCATAAAAATAAAATAGAAACATAATGTGCCATTTTGGAGCGTATTTTCGCTGGTTCGAAAAGAAAATGGATGATTATTGAGTAAGCACACTTATCTCATTTTTTACCTCCCCAAACATCCGCTGCCTACGCACATCTTCGCAGGCAGCATGAAGTATTGCGCCTCAACAATGACCTGGAAGAAATCTTGGCTTGGGGTGACAGTAACCAAGTCGAATTTAATGCTAAGAAAACCCAGGCAGCAGTCTTCTCCAAAAAGGTTAGCATTGCAGAACCGGATATAGTCATGGCAGGACCCGCAATTCCCCTGGCACCGTCTATTAATTTGCTGGGGGTCAATCTGGGAGGTAATATGTCTTGGCATGATCACGTTGCCGCAATTGCCAAGGCAGCTGCACAGAAACTTGGTGTACTTTTTCGCACCAAAAGGTTGTACACACCTCATCAACTTTTGACATTCTACAAAGCCCAGATTCGACCATCATTAAAATATTGCTCTCATGTCTGGAGCTCTGCACCCAAGCACACCCTTCGGCTACTGGATTCCATTCAAAGGAGAGCCGTTCGTCTGATCGGCGACCCCGAGCTGACCAAGACCCTCGATAGCCTGGAGCATCGAAGACAGGTTGGTGATTTGGCTCTCTTTTACAGATATTTCCATTGCAGGTGTTCGACTGTTATTGCCCACTTGATTCCACCTAGAGTAATGCAAAACAGAAATACACGGCGAACCACTGCTTAGTACTCCTCGAACTTCATTGTTCAAGAATTCTTTCATCTGGAGAACGTCATCTTCTTGGAATGATCTTCCTGAGGTCGTATTTCCCAATGAATACAATCTTCAACGTTTCAAGACCAACGTTAATCGCTTTCTTCGCACACGCACCGCTCCCAGAGCGCCTAAAAGGATTTTTCCTACAGTGCAGGTGTTTTATCATAAAAAAAAAAATTAATGGACTGTACATTTTAATATGGCGGATTTTGATATATTATAATAAAAACTGGAATTACACAATTCGGAAACTCCACTCACCTGAATGTTGCTGTAGTGGTGTTGAAGGGGCCCCTTTTCTCACTTGATATGCACTTTTCAAAACTGTACGACCGTTACATGCATGTGTTTTATATGGCGGTTCATATCATTCTCTCTTCCAGTAACAGTGGTGTCAGAATAGCTTGTGGAGTTTATTGTTCATGCGCGGTTATTAAAAATTAGTATTAAGAAAGAATAAACTGCAAAACCATTTTTAATCTCTTGACACCAATATTTTTTCCATCAAAAAAAATATATTTTTAATTTTATGAAAAACAAAAAAAAGGAAATTCTAAACACATTTATTTTGGGAAATTTGGGAACTAATCTACCTTCTTTATTTAACACTAAAGATAGGAATTTACTTTCCCCCATTTCCCCAAATAATTAAAAATGTCAATTTTTTCCGGCGTGCAGACAAAATTAAAATTAAAATAATGTTACGCCTCCGCTGGGAATCGAACCCAGAACCTCTCAATTAAGCCTCAAGTGCGCTGCCAATTGCGCCACGGATGACCTAATGTTCTCTCATCAACTTTGGTCATATAACTTATTCAATTTTATATTAGTTGTAACAGTCTGGAATCTCCTGCGACTCACAGACCGGGGAGGGTGTTATAAGGGAAGAGGGAACTCATTTACCACTGAATCTTATTGTTCAGCAGCACACCTGAGGCTTAATCGAGAGATTCTGGGTACGATTCCCAGCGGAGACTTTTTCTATTTTAATCTTGTCTGCACGTCGCGCGCCGGCAAACATGTTTTAATTTGAAAAAACCTTCTAGAGAGCAGCTAATCTCCTCCTATCTGTGCCCTTTTGATAAGTTTTTTTTTTATTTTATACCCTACTTAACGATACAATTAAATTTTTCAATTAGCAAGGGTGCTTACCCCTTAAAAAATATTTTTTAAAACCATATCGTTAGGGAAGAGAACTATATGCAACCATGAATGTTTTCAGATTCTGGCAACTTTTTAAGATAGAGGAGGGTGGTACAAGACATATTTTGAATTTAAAGCTCTTTGGAGGTTAAAAATTATATAAAAAATAGTGGCCTGGACTATTAGATAAGTTCTTTGATTTTGCAGCCCACTTTATTGTATACGAATTTGAAAAATATTTAATTTTGCCTCGAATGGGAGGGTGGGGTTTACTCTCTAAGAAGTATACCGGGTGTCCCATTATGCATGGCTACCGGCCGTATCCCGTAAACTACTGGACATAGAAACTCGGAAAAACAAATTTATAACTAAAGTGGCCATGAGAAAATCCTGGAAATAATTTTTAAGTTTCGCATTTTGCCGCAAGAGGGCGTTATTGACAAGTAAATTTTAAAATTTTACATATCTCCGAAAATTCCACATTAAGGTATATCTTTGGTAACACCGTTAAAAAGCTTGGACAATTATGCATCATTTTGGTCTTATGCTCATTGGCGTACCGACTTTAATAAGAGGGGGGGAAGCTGTTAAAAGTGTAATCATTTAAATCGCTGTAACTTATAAATGACTTATCCGATTTTAGCAAACTAAAGACTGTTTGGAAGAGAAATGTATGCACTTTCACCAATCGTATTTAGTTGTCCATAATAGTTCTAAAAAAAAAAAGGCCAGAGGGCGCAATTTGTAATAATAACACATTTTTTGATTTTACTCCGAAAAACTAAGTCATACGGTATAATTATGATACCATAATCGAAAAGTAGATGAAATTTGCCAGAAAAAATATTAAAACCGCAGCTCGATATCTCCGTTCGTTTTAGCATTATCGCCAATAGAATAATTTTTAAAACTTTAAATATTATATATTTTTAGAAAAAAGTGGGACGCCACTGATATTTTTCCATGTCGATATTATTTCGGATTAGCCTGGTCAATTCTGCATAAAAATGGTCTCTTGCATTTTTCTCCTCAGGCACACCGTTCTTAATTAAAATAATGTAATTAAATTAGCTCTAATATTTATTATTAGTAACATTAATAATGAAAAATTTTGTTTTATAAAAATTGTTAATAGGCAAGCTTCCGCCCGTCTTAATTTAATTATTTTAATTAAAACAGTGTGCCTGAGAAGAAAAACGCGAGAGACCATTTTTATGCAAAATTGACCAGGCTAATCCGAAATAATATCCACGTGGAAAAATATCAGTGGCGTCCCACTTTTTTTCTAAAAATATATAATATTTAAAGTTTTAAAAATTATTCTATTGGCGATAACGCTGAAACGAACGGAGATATCGAGCTGCGGTTTTAATATTTTTTCTGACAAATTTCCTCTACTTTTCGATTATAGTATCATAATTATACCGTATGATTAAGTTTTTCGGGGTAAAATCAAAAAATGTGTTATTATTACAAATTGCGCCCTCTAACATTTTTTTTATGACTATTATGGAAAACTAAATACGATTGGTGAAAGTGCATACATTTCTCTTCCAAACAGACTTTAGTTTGCTAAAATCGGATAAGTCGTTTATAAGTTACAGCGATTTAAATGATTACACTTTCAACAGCTTCTCCCCCGTTTATTAAAGTCGGTACGCTGTTTAGTTTTTCACAAATAGCGTATAATAATTTTGTTATTTATTTAAACAATTTAAATTTATAAGAAACCAAAGAACTATTATCTATATAATTTTCCAACAACACCGTAATTGCTAATGAATATGGGCACCTAAAAAAACATGTTTATTGTTTTTTGTTCTTCTGTAGCTCTTCTTGTAAGATTAACACTACAATACAATGACAATCGTAAAAGTGGCAGCTCAGAGTAACTATTATGGGCGACATAAATTTATTTAATAGATGCAGTATAGTCAAACCTTTATGGTTCATACTGTCGGTTTATTAATTTTTAAACACTTTATAGATAGTTTAAAATGCAGGCTGTTTAGATGTAGAAGTCTCATGTTACATTTGTTGTAAAGTGGAGGCCCATCAGGTACTTTTTCGCCGAGCCAACCTAACACTGTTTATAGAGGACATCAGGGGCGGCTCGTCAACAAGTGCGCTCATGCGCGCGCACTGCCTAAGAAAGTCAAGCACCAGCAAAAATAAAATTTATACTTATTTAAAAAAATATTTAGGTAACTGTTATTAAGAACTTGTATAATATAACAATGGCGAAGGCGTAAGACTTCAAGCGCGACTGAGCGCGTGGGCAGACTCACCGGCTGTGCCTGTGGTGTGTATTCGTTCGGCGCTCTTATGGATGGATTTTCGTGCGATTTTCCTTATGCGGATTGATCGGGAATATTCAGTTAATCGCCCGATGAGAGGGCGTCGCCGGGCGCTTCCTGAATACACACATACACAATCATTTAATATGATTGTTTTATGAGTTTTTGACGCGATTAGATAAGTTTGGAGTTTATTGACGGTGTTGTGGATGTTTTTAAAATCATAATGGCTAGTAGTTTGGATTGTGTCACACGAAGTGATATAGTTATGGACCAAAATTCTGTAGAGGACATTATAAATAAATTTTCGACATTCGATTTCCAAAGGAAAATTGACATAAAAAGGTTAGGAAGGCCTACGCCGGATTTAAAATGAAATCAAACTTGTAAAAAGAAAAAAGAAGGTCGATCTTTTATTAGACATTTTAATATTGACATTTACAAAAAAAACAAATGGATATGTGGGTGTAATATTAGAAACTCAATGTTTTGTTTCCCATGCTTATTATTTTATAATATAAACATGGACAAGAACTGGAGCCGTGTAGGCATTACAGATTTAAATCATATACAAAGGTGAAAAGGGGCGTGGCACCACGAAAAATTTTTGGGCGCTTTGTTGCCTGCTGCGCACACCCTACGATAAATATCACGAGCCGCCACTGGAGGACATTCTATTGTATGACATGTTTTTTTTTTCGTTGTAGGAGGTGTTGGTGGAAGTGACAGTATACTTATGCTTAAAAGACTCATTGTATCCCCTATCGTCTCCTAAGTAATGTCAGCCAGACGGAACCTACAGATTATAGCGCGAGATACAACATACTTTTTTTTATTAAGCGTATGCCCTCACCGAGGATGGAACTCTAACCGCCACGGTCGTACGTTAATAGCGACATATATATGAACTGAATACTTACTTGTAAAATAAAAATCCTAGCTAAATCAGTTACTTTAAAGACCAACAGGACTGTTTTATAATGTCGTTTCATTATAATGTTCAAGCAACACTGAAAAACGTTTTAATTTCACATAACATCGTCTCAAGAACAACAGACTGTCATTAAAGTTGTAATTTGTAAATATTTTACAACTGTTATTTTTTACTATAACAGTACAGTAATAACAGGTTACTAACAAAGCGATAACAAAATTTTGATAAAAACAAAATAACTTTACTAATAACAATAACAGTCGCAACTATTATTTAAAATTAACTGTTTTGTCTATCTTTATCCTTAAGTCCTTTTGTATTGTGTATTTCATGTCTTGCCGACTTGTTGTGGTAAGAGGGAATGCTGGGTTTATTTATCGTCGGCAATGCCAACCAAACTGACTGCTAACTCAGTGTCTACCCAGACTGACAAACTAAATTTTGACAGGCTGCAACGTCCAAATGTTAGAACAATTTTTTTCTAAGATGCACAATTTGGTCACTAAAACCTGTCAAAATGAGATTGTATGAAAATTAAATTTGAAAAACAATACTCTTAAGCGTAAGCTAATATCATCAAAAGATCCACAGTTTACTAAGAGATGTTTTTTGTTAATCCTCCGGATTAAATAGAAGCAATTAAAATTTGCGACTGTGACGTCAAAGTATACTAAAAGAGATAACGCGAGAGCGAGTTTTTCATACTACGTGACGTCACACTGTGCAGCATTAAAACAAATATGGGAAAGTTTCGTATTGAATTTAGACATGTAGTAAGCAATATAAAATAATTTTAGAATTCTTAGTACAATTTAAAAATGCAATAATATACAGACTTGTCTATTAAAAAAAAATATTTAGTTTAGTCCATAACATTTTTTTTGAGTCATGTAATAGCTATTTATACAATAAGTTGCGAAATGACTGTCTTTTAGGCACGCGACGTGGCTAAAAGACATCGTTTCGTAATGAATTATATACAAGATTTTTTGTGAAAGCGGAGAATTTGATAATTTAAGCTTTTATTAAAAGGCAAGGGCCTGTCGACATATTAAGCACCGGTTCCCGCAGATCACCGAAGTCAAGCGGTGTCGAGCGCGGTTAGTACTTGGGCGGGTGACCGCTTGGGAACACGGCGTGCTCTTGCCTCAGGGAAGAGTGTAAAATGAATCGACACCTAGCCATCCTATTCACGCCGGACAGGCCGGATGAGATCGGATATCTCGTAGGATGAAGGTGCCGTTTCACACTCCCCAGTCGGTACATTTGTGGTCGATGACCGGTTCAAGATGGCCTACGTAGTCGGCGAACCGTAAAAATTAAAAAAAAAAAAAGCTTTTATTAGTATTTTTAAACATTTTGAAAAGTAGGCAGGCAATCTGTTTCTAAGGCATTGTTTCTGCAATATTAATGTCAAGTATGTTGTCGAATTCAAACGTCGCGTTTTGCTTTTTTTCCCGCAAAGTTTTTCGAAAAAAATTACTTCAAATGAGTGATATTGACGAGTCTTTGGAAATTGAACAAGCTGCTAAAGCTGCGCTATCCACGTTAGTACCAAAAAAAAAACATGAAGGTTGGCGATCAAGCTCAGTTGCCGAGGGTTATATAGAAAATTCCATTAAACAGAAAAACGAAATAGCAAAAAGAATCATAGAGCAGAAAGATACGCCAAATACAAAAATAAAAGAAGTTCACTCAAAGGCAGAAGTTAGCATTGTTAGTACTAGCAGTTTATCCATTCCGACCACTAATAATTACATTGCTCTTACAGAAGAGAAGCTAGATGCCTCTAGAATTCAGTTCAACAGTTTACATAATTGTGCATTTAACATATATAATAAATGGATAATTTTCATTAATTTTAATGTTTCATTTTTACTTTTAGGCACTAGTGCCTAAAACTGTCACATTTAGACACTAGTGCCTAAAAGAGTGTCATTTCGAAATTCTAATCAATATCGAAATATGTCTATTTCGAAAAGCCTTCACGAAAAATATTTTTAAAATATGCCAGGTCTCATGCTGTGAATTTTTGATAATTTCTTCAATAAAAATGAATCTTCTCGCTTTGTTGGCGGACCCTGTATTTACAAGAAATAACCAAAATAATTAACATTTATCTTTTTTTTTTCGTAACGAATTTTCTAGGCTAGGCGATTATTGATGATTGTAATTCTTGGCGATGATAAGAGTTATTTTTAGAACTTGAATAATCGTAACAAAGTTTAACACATGCAATAAGCATCGTTAAAAATGACGTAACTATTACGAGCTGCATAAACTTATTTGACGACTAAAGTTTATATGATTAATTAAGCGTTATTGTTGCCACTGACACGATGTCGTCATGGCCCGATGTTTAAGTAGAAGTTCAATAGTTTTAGATGCCGGAGTTGTTTTCGAAAAGGAACTTGGGTAAATTACCCAGTACAGAGGTTACGCGTAAACTAATTAAACATAAACTAAAATAAACAATTTAAACATTCACTTTTGCATTTTTAATAGTGTATTATTAGCCAAGGTTTAGACAGCTACCATCCAGTTTAAATCAAGAGGAGCGTAGCGACGAGGGATTTAAGACGCAAGGGCTATAATAGTATAGCTGTCTAAACAATGGTTAATATAATTTTTTTCTACTCCCACATGGAAATTTGCTGTGTCCTGTATACTAAATTGATTGAAAAAGTGGGCTATTCCGGTTAAATGAACGATGAAAATTTTTAGGGACATGATTGCCATTTTACTAAAACTTGTTGCTTGTTGTTTTCTGGACAGATGAGTACATAAAACCAGATAAAACCGACGAAATTATGAGATTTCTAGAAAGAAATTAATTCCATTTTTTACTAAAGGTTTTAAGGTTATGTTAGTTTTACTTACAGTATTGCCACTTCTCTTTCCACGTTAACAGTGTTGCTAGATTGTAAATTGGCGATTATTTTTAAAAAACTTTACCATAGCGAACGTTAAAAGATCATATTAATGCGCAAAATCCATTTTTAACTGTTTAAACCGAATTCTACAGCTATTTTGTTGTACTTTCGGAGTAATAATTCTTACGCAGGCCGAAATAAACCCGAAGAAACCTTTTTTTCTTCTGTGCATTTCAGCAGACCCATTAATCAAAATGGCTATGGTTGAGAAAAATACATTGTTCATTTTTATTAATAAATATTAGGTATATCGCTTTTTGTTTGTTTGTCTGTAAAAAGTTAAATGTAAGAAAGATAGACTTATTCAAAGTTATTTTGTGTAAATATAAGAAATGGCCCAAATCGCTAATATGTTACAGTGTACTTTGGTCCATGGATTTCCATCAAAATTAATTTTTCTTATATCCAATTTATCCAAATTATGTGTCTCTTTTTAACTGAAAGTTTTGCCTATATGTGCCTAAAAAAGAAATAAACTAATATTAAAAAAAAAACTTTTAAAAAAGCTTTTATTACAATGGGCAAAAAAAAGGCAATAAACTTTGAAGTAAATCAAACCCATCCTTGTGTTACATTATAAAATTTTATGGTGAGCTTGTCATGAGAATAAATCTTGACAGAAGTCATTTTAAATTTAATTTATAACACAGATACATACTACTGATAGTTAATAGTATAAGGTACTTTCAGGTGTTTTGAAATTAATTTTTCATGCTTTCTTAAAAGTTCTTTTTAATTCGTTTTTGTGTTTAAAATTTAGGCTAGTACTACGACTACGTATTAGTATTTAAAATAAAATTGTATAAATTCCTGGACCAGATTAACCCAACATCATAAATTTGTCACATATTTCATGCTATGGTCGTATCACCATGTAGTGTGGAGTATACTAGCAAGGGTAACATATAGTAGTTGATATTAATCTGTAGCTCCATCTTTCTCTGTCGTTCTCATTTTTGGTTCACTTGATTATCTCTATTATTATTAGGCGCGGTCGAATGCATCAAGTCGACCACTAAGCTAAGCTAGCATATTGGGATTCCCTTGCCTTAATACGGCACTGAGTATTCCAATCTTTAGTTTATAACAAAGAGGTGTTAAGGGAAACATAAACATCTGGCTTTCTTCTCTGTGTAAGAAGCTAACTATGCTTCAATTTACTGGCGACAATAAACGCCAGAGGACTTTTCGAGACTAGTTTGTGAGTTTAGTTGAACATATGGTCTTTAATTACACCAGGTTTAGAATGTTACGAGTGAATTTATTAAAAACTTGAATATTGAATTATGATCTTATGATACCCTTTCGTGACGCTATGTTTATGATAATATATAGCAAGATGCCTGATTGATAAACCTTGTGTGTACACGCTTAAACGCATAAATTTATCTGAATGCTGCGGCTGCGATATTGCTGAAATTAATATGATTAATTAAACTCGACGGTTGATGCGATGTCTGCATATTCTGACGTATTACGTGAAAGTGCAGCTTAAACGGAACGTCATTCCTGGAATTATTCAGATTTTGGGTAGTGCATGTGGGGACGTGTTGTCTGTATGCACGTTCTCGTCACTTACAAGAATGGTATAATGTGTAATAAGCAAAACTAGAGGATCATAACTGCATTTGAAATGAACATTTTTGTCCTTTTCTTATTTCGGTGTTACGAATTTTTTTTTGATTGGTACATGTTTACATGTTAAAATACCACACTGTATGGAATCTCGTAATGGGTTTTTATTAATTTTATTTTTAAAATATTCAGGGTGTTATGGAATCGACATACACTGCGTCCATTAATCATGGAATAGTTAAAAAAAAGTACTTACATTTCAAAAACCCTTATTTTCTTCAAAATTCTATCAATTAGTTCAATTTTTGGTTTATTGGGTCTCATGAAGCACTAAGTACAATATTTGTAACTTTGCTTTATGTCTTTTTTATATAGGATGGTGGCTAAATATCAAGCTGCATAAAATCTGCTGATTTGATGTTTCTGAAATACAAAGCATAAAAATTGAATTTTATTATTGTAGTGATTACAGCTTTTTGTTAGGTACTTACTGTACCCACTACAGCGCAGTGCCGTTTGAGTCAATTAAAAAAGAATCCACAAATCGTTTTATTATGTTATGTTAAGAACCTATTGTACCCATTACAGTGCAGTAACTACTGTTTGTATCAATTTAAAAAATAATTAAATTCCAAAAATCTTTATATTGCCAATTAAGCGTAATTGGCAATACACTATTGGCAAACTCGAATCTAGGATGCCAATATAAACGCATCAGACTGAGATTATTAGTAGCAGTTAAAACGTTAAACAGAGAACACGCTATTCCCTACCTCCCACCTTCCATTCTTTAGAACATGCGGTCGAAACAGTCACGGAAGGGATCGATACGTCGACTCGGCCACACTTCCCCCGTATCCCCCCTTTCAGTTGGAATGTAGGAGTGGTTATGTGTCTCTTTTTAACTGAAGGTTTTGCCAATATGTGCTTTCTCTTTTGGTTGCATTAGAGATTTCGCACCCCAGATTTGATTTTGCCAATAGTGTACAACGGTTTTTGAATTTTTTTTTATTGACCCGAACGGCACTAAGCTGTAATAGAAACAGTAAATACCTAAGACAAACCTGTAACTAACACTTTTCCGCATTTTCAATCCAAATTCAAATCAATTTCCTGCAATTTCGCAACAAATTTTTAAATCTTAAAAACAAAACTTTAGGAACAATAACACGTCCTTAAGCAACATGACATGACATTGAAAATTCTTTATTTAATCGCTAATGAATTATTTATCAAATAGATCAAATATCACACCTTTTAGACAGTAGATGAAAATAAAATGGCGTGTTTCTCTTAGCACAATCCAATTTCATTTTCGAGAGTAACCGAAGAAATATTACTACTTACACATGCATTTTTATTTGAGTTTTTTTGTGATTATCGATATTAGTGTTTTGAGTATTATCACAGTACTGATAAGTTATTGTATTTGTTCGTGATTATATTTTCTAACGTTTTTTTTTTTATTTCAGGTGAGTCTTACAGTATACAGTAAAGTTCTATCTGTACATCTACAGCTAGGTAAGTTAATTTTAAAATAATCGTTTACTGGATAAATTTGGGACAGAGTGAAAAATACACGACATAATTAAGCAACAATCCCGATCCTTATTTTTTGTTCAGTAAAGTTGAAATTGTATCGTCATTTTATACCTTGGCACAGAGTAATAATAACTCAATTCTTGTCGCTGAATATTTGATAAAAAAAAAAATTTGAAGAAGTTATCCATACTTAAAGTAAAGTGGATAATTAAAAGGAAAGAAATAAGAACTCAAAGTCTGCCTTCACTGTTATATTAATGAAAAGCTTATTTTAAGATAGAAAATATCTACATGTTTCGAATGCAGAAGCATTCAGCTTCAGGAAAACAAATGAAATTAGGAAGAGAGGGGTAGATATCATCCTAACAGAGCTTTAAGATTAAACATTGGATAAAATAAAGGTTAAATGAGTAGAAAAGGGAGAATGTTTATCAAAATACACGGCACTCCGTGAAAAGAAAAATTACAGTAAGATTTGTAGCTTAGGGTACTATCAGAATTTAAGTGCATAATAAAGGGTTTAACAACCAGGTGTAAGGATGAGAAATGGAAAGTAATCTGGATAAAAATTTAATAATACATTTTGAAAAATACTATGGGCTCTGCATAATAAAAACTATAGAGATGAAGTGTATGTAAGTGTGAGGAACATACATGTTAAAAGTGTTTTTTTTATTAATTGATAGGATAGCCGTACTAGGATAAAACAGAACAAGATCTCTAGATAGTAGCATTCATATAGGCACCTCTGTACATATATAATATAATGTAACAGTGGAGAAATACTTTAAGTTCTTATTTCTTTACTTCTAAAAAGAAAATTATCTAGGTCATAGAGGAAGGTTATCGAGCAAATTAAATTAACCTATGAAGACGGGGTAATAAGCGGCCGCACCAAATGCAACATGCTTTATTAGTCGTGTATGTTTGGTTGCGTAAATCTATAAATTCGTTTTATTCTTTAATAATATTATTAATTCCATTAAAAAACACAAACTAACTTTATTGTCACAGATCTATAAAATTTTACAAATATCAATTTGAAACTAATAAATACAACTCCCAAGTTAGTTAACAGTGCAGTGGTTATAAACATTTATTGTGATCACTGTACTTTTGTCTGGAGTGGGAACCTTAAAATCGGAAATCTGGCATCGTTTGAGTATTTAAAATGTTTTGCACGTGATTAATATGTATTTGAGAATTCAATAACCCTCTTTTTGTTAAGGACTTTCGAGATTTCTCGGGTAAAAAAAAAATGTCTTATATGCAATATCCCTTAACTCAGGAGTTAAGTTTAATTTAAACTTAGTCCTACACTGCATTTAAAGAACTAATTAGCGTAGTTACAAAAAGTCGCCATTATACTCAACAAAGGACGTAAAATTTTTATCCAGAACCATTAAATTAATGAATTTATATACACATCATTCAACTTTACGTACAGTAATAAAGTTTTGGCTTGAATATTAAAACATAAGGCCTTTACGGTTTGAGTTGAGTGTTAATTTAAATTTTCCATTAGAGCTGGACCAGAATGGCAGAGTCTTTGATTTCAAATGCGGAAATCAACCCATTTATAATTTTATGCGCCTGTGATGCGGACTGGCCTGATGCACTTAAAATTCCATCAAAGAGAAATACCCCTTATGTAGTCGTAGTGTACTACTTGGATTGAGCTTAAGGGGTTAAGCCACCAGATGGGTCGTTTTAAGTTTTTTTTTTAATAAATAAACATTTCTTAACGAAGAGTTATTGTCATTTGTCATTTCCTATAACATTGTAATTTATTGGAAACATCACTAAGAAAAATCTTTACTCTTTGACATGTAAGAAGAAATTTGTCTGGAAACCACCTAAAGACAACTATAAATATCAAATAGAAATTCAGGACATAATAATGAAACAATTTTATGTTTAACTAAATAAGAATGCAAAATTTGTCCTTCACCTTCTTTAATATCAAACAACAATTAATGCCTACGCGTTTCGGTTAACAAACCATCATCCGGGCTAGCCTGTAGTAAATAAAAAGTAATTAAAAAGTGATAAATAAAAAGGTTACTTACAAGTCAAAAACTTAGGCACTAAACAATCAAAACACAACACTGGTACAGGTCAAAAAAACAAACGATACCATATTTTAAAACTTACATACTAATAAACATTAATTACCCATCAACAAAGCAGGCATGAGGCCGTACGAGGTAAATATATGACTGTGATTGGTCAACAAAAATCGACATAAAGTTAAAACTGAAAACTAGGTATGCAACTTAAAATTATTTAGACATTAAGAAAATAAGAAGGGGTATCAAAACTATACTCGGTGGAGTGCATTGATGCTTTAAAAAATTACCGATTAATTTAGCATAACTTTTGAAGAGAATTGAGCTAGGCTCATTGAGGGTAAAGGGATTGGTTTGGGAAATTGCTATTTCTAGGTTTTCCAAAATATTTAGTTTAGAGTTTTTATTGTGAGTTTGAAGAAAAGATGAAAGAAGTGGTTTTCTGTTTTTAAATGTGTTCCAAAACTAGATTTATTATCATGGGTTAGTCTTTGTGATCTAAGATGTTCTTTAATTCGTTTTTCAAAGGTTCTCCCGGTTTGTCAGTCCGACTATCAATCCCTAAAATTTGCCCTTACACGATCAGTATTACAGTCGTTCCTTTATCAAGACTATGAGTCTGACCGATTGTGTAGAATTTGATATAAAGAAACAACAATATCTAAAGGTTATGTTAATAAATTCTTTCTACTTCCACATGGATATTACCTGTTTCCTTTTTAACCAAGTGACTAAATAAATAAGATATACCAGTTAACGTGTTGTTTTTGTGGCTCTTGATCCTTGTTTCGAGTGGTCTTAGTGTCTCACCGATGTAAGATCGACCACCTTCGCAGGGGATCCGGTAGACACAAATAAGCGGAGAAACCTACAATCAGGTGCAGCTGAGCATGCTTGGACACACGGCCATCATATCATGTGGACAGAAGCTGAAAATTGGAGGAAGAGGAAGTTTAAGGAAGCTGCTAGTATACACCAAATTTAATACAAAGATTTTACTAAGGAGTTCTTATTAACTTCTAGTTTGGCGGATGATACTTATATTTTTTTCAAAAAAAAATTTAAAAATTTATTTTAAAATTTCGATTATATAGGTTTACATTATATCATGCAGAACATAAAAATAGAAATATTGCGCCTATTCATGTTAATTTCTTATTTTCCATTAAAATTACAAACGATGCCCCGATATTATCTTCAAAATCTCCACTGACCCCGCGGCCGCGGCGGTGTCTCAGGAGTGACCCGGGTTCGATTCCCGGAGTGGGCATACGTACAATAAAAAAAAGGTGTCCAAAATTCAGTGGATTTAAGTATGCAGGAAAGAGTGTAAAATGTATCATCACCCAACCCACCTCATTCACGCAGGTAACCAGGCCGGATGAGATCGGCCTTTTTGTGGGGTGCGGAAGACGATACACACTTCCCAATCGGTAGGTTGTGCAATGGCAAGAAACCAGGGGGGGGTCGCATGACTGAGGATCGTGGTTCGGAACCCACGTTAAGCTGTAGGTTCCCTCAGGAATGGCCCTGGCAGCGAACGAAGAGGTAAAAAACCTTATTCGAAAGAATGGCAATGACACTGACCTTACGCTACTTAATTCTCGTGAAATTTATATTTTGTAATTTGTATGTACTGTTTGCTGTTACGAACTGAACGTATGACTGCACCCATCTCAGTTATGCTTTATTGCGCCTAGCTAGTATAAATAGAGCTGTAGTTACCACACTTATTTAGTATTCACCTGAAGACGAGTGGAGATACTTGAAACGTTGTCCAAAACACTTTCATCATTTATATGTACTCTTGAATTAATATTTACAACTCGCTAACGTTACGTTTCCGTTTTTAACAAAGGCTTGAGAGTTTTTGTGTTCGCGTATACGGTTCTACGAGTAGTAGTGGAAATAACTACTTACTCATTCGCATGGAATTGCGCATTTGAAAGATCGATTATATAGGTCAAGTTACGGTCGGTCACAGCCAAATCAAATATTGTGGCTTTCATTTTATACACCATTCGGTAAGGCAAAGTCAGACGCATACAGACATTGCCAGCACGTGAGTGCTTTATTTCTTTCTGACTATATTTTGATCTGATTGAGACTGGACTGTGATCAGACTGTAACTTGACTAATAGTATGAATGGACCTTTATACTGACTGATGTGGCCTCCACGTGGTCATTATGCGTAGTTTTCCCAGTATTTGCTTTATCTATAACAGGGTTAATTTTTTTTTTGCAAGGTAAAAGTAAATAACAGTTTAGTTAGGTATTTATGTCGTCTTTTTCACTACAAAACATAAAGCCGTAGATTATTAGAAACAAAATGCTTTACGATTAAGTTTTCGTGGTGGCACGTGCACCTAATGGCGGCAGTTTTACTCAATTTAAGCGTTATTTTATACAACTTTTGTCATATTTCGCCCTAGTTCTTTAGGTTTCCTTACTGCCTTATACCTTTATGAAAAAGTTTTCCTGAACAGAAAGGGTCGTGCAAAATTGATTGCGCGGTCGTTAAAATGACAGTTATTTGCCCAAAGGTTACAACTTAAAGTTGGGTAAAAATGTCAACTGCAATAAAATACCTTATGCCTTAAATATTGGTTAGAATATTTACTATAAAGCTTTTTAAACATTATTGTTTTCTAACTTTTTCTATATTTGTTCAGGAAACCATATGTGTAAAAGATATGTTTATATAACATATCCGCAAGTAATAGTGCATTGTATACCTAGTAGAAAAAGCTGAACATTCCCGAACGACCGTAAAGATTGTATGTCGAGGCGCAAGCCGAGACTGACAATACGGAGTCCGGGAATGTGGCTTTTTCCGTAGAAAATACCTCGTAAGGTATACATACTATTTTTCCGTAAATCGAAACTTATTAAAACTTATTACAATCAACTTGTTAAAATTTTAAAATAAATATTATTAACTTTGTTCACAAATAAAGGATGCCATTAAATATTTGTGTTGTAACTATGGAAACACGGTAATATTGAATTGTCAAGCTTAACACATTTTAGTTTACAAGTAGCCGTACAGAATAGTAGTTTGTACAACAAGAGTGGATATGATGTCCATATCGTACGAGGAAGTAAATTGAGCAAGATGCCGTAGGCGGAGTGCTCAAACTTCCGAGGGTAATATGGACAACCCACTCGAGTTGAACAGTATATTTTTTCTACGACCAAACTTACAAACCTTATGCTAAAAAATGTAAAAAAAAGTTTTCAGGTTGCCGGGTTCGAACTCACGACCATTGGTTCCATAGTAAAATGCTCTACCTCTCGACTATCGAAACGTTAAACTAATTATGGGAAAATCGACTGATAAATGATGCTACATGAAATTAATTTTCTATGCACATTCAGCAGGTTGCATTATTGATAAATCTATTATAAATGCGTCTAGATTTTATTATATTGAACAAATTAATAACAAATTGTACCATATGCATTTAAATTATAAAATTTATTGTCTTGAAAAAGAAGGCGAAGCCTCAGTAAAAATAATATACATACTGTGATTGGTCAGTACTTTTAAGAACAACAATGGCTTCTCTGTAATTGACTACTGTGATTGGTCAGTTTCATTACCTATCTAGGATTGTTATAAAATTTTGCGGCACGGTTAACTCGAATAGCCTACTTTACTCGCCACTTAAGTGTAAAGGAAACAGCAAATTTCCATGTGGGAATAGAAAAATAATATTTCCTTACAGTACAATAATAAATTTAATATTTCCTAACAGTTATTTTACGTTGCTTAGCAACAACTAAGTGTAAGGAAATATTGACTATTTCTTTCAGAAAGAAATAATTAGTGTTTATTAAATTTCTGACACATGGTTTGACAGATGTAAAAAAAATAGTTATATGGATACATTCCATTTTTAATAGTCTTTTCAAAAAGGTACCACAAGTGGTAAAGTCTAATTTGAAAAAAAAGTTGGTTAGGTCTGCGCCCCCTTTGGGGTCAATTTTTTTTTGAGATCGTATTCTTGATTTTAGAGAAATCTTATTTTTAGAGCCGCTATAAGCAGCGTTCCGTTTAAAATCCCCACCCTGTATATACTATATACGGCATAAATCGAGCTTCTCATCTGCTAAGCAATGTCGCTGATGGACAAATCTCTGTTGGTTTCTCCCAATTCTACTAGAAAGCAGTGTGCATTATGTGCTTTACTTCCATGGTCGATAGTTAAGTGTTTTCTTATTCGAAAATAAAATGTGCTTTATAGGTGTTTGGCATTATCAAGGTATGTATAGGTTTTGACTTGAAAAATACAAACGAAATTATAGTTCAGTAACAAAAAAATAAGGTAGAAATAAAAGTCGGTCTAAACCACAATATCTTTAATGAAAAAATTTCTTTTTATGGTACAAAAATCAAACAGGGGTATAGGTTTCTACAACATAATGTCATCAGACATAGTCTAAAAATTTGGGAGTATATGGGGGTTAGACAGAATGAGTGATGGAAACCCTTTTGTTCACCTTTGGTTGGGTAAGAAAGTGAAGATGGTTCAAAAAAGCAATTTTTTTTTTTAATTTTCAAAAGGCAAAATCCTAAATTTTTAAAAGTCATAACTTATGACTTGTAGAAATGTGGTATTTTAAAAAAGTTTTTGGTATAAAATACTTAATTTGAATGAAACGTAAAAAGGGGTGGAGGAGAAGCAATCATCTTGCAAATTTTGCTACCGAATAAGAGAAGAACAATAAATAACTCCACTCCTTTTTACTTTTCATTCAAATTAAGTATTTTATACCAAAAACTTAAAATACCACATATCTACAAGTCATAAGTTATGACTTTTAAAAATTTTGACTTTTGAAAATTAAAAAAAAAATGTTTTTTGAACCATCTTCCACTTTCTTACCCAACCAAAGGTGAACAAAAGGGTTTCCATCGTTCATTCTGTCTAACCCCCATATACTCCTAAGTTTTTAGACTATGTCTGATGACATTATGTTGTATTATAAACCTGTACCCCTGTTTGATTTTTGTACCATAATTTCTATACTATAATTTTCGTGCCAATGTATAAGCTTTCCTACGTAACTTCTCTATTTAGAGCTGATGATGACCTTCACTAATTTCGAAACATGTTCTCTCTCACCATGTAAATTATCCCTAAAAGAAATTTTTTCATTAAAGATATAGTGTTTTAGACCGACTTTTATTCCTACCATATAATTATTAACCACTGTGAGTATGGACTACTTCTTGAATCTTAAAAAGAAAAAGTCTGTGTCTTAAAGCGGGGCGGTCTGGAGTAGGACGGGCTATATTAAAAATATAATATTGAATATCGATATGCAAAAAAATATCGATCTAGTCAACATAACGACATTGTCGATATAACAATACCGATATTTTAATTATCGTTATTGGAAATATGAATAAAAATAGCTATATATGTATATTTTTTCCTCTACTCTGAAGTTATTAGTGTTTTATACTCTTTTCATCCTTATTTACAATTAAAAAATTTCCTCGAATTGATATTGCAAACACCCAAAGCCGGAATACTGACACAGGTTTTTTGAAAGCTTTTAAATTCCTTTGACGACCAGCCATTTAATTTGTAAAAAAATCAATTATTAATTTTCATTTAGATTAAAATGTTTGCGATATATGCAGAAAGCAGTTTAATTTTAAAATAACTAAAACAGTTGAAGGGTAAATTTTTATTTGAAAAAGGTTAAAATTTCTTTGATTCCAGAGGCATTAAATGGAAGTTATTGTTATTTGCTGTTACGCGAATTTATTCAGTTAATTAATTTAGTATGTATATATATTTTTAATGAAATTGTCAGTATATTTTCGTGCTTTATTAAAAAATTCTTTTTGTTATAATAAAGCCAATATTTATTTACATGCACGTGGTGAAAATAATTTAATGTAGTAATAAATGATTTATTTTTAGAATTAAAGGATTTTACCACAGAATATACAGAGAGAGTCAGAAGACGCATTCACCATTTAGTTGGGGGATTTTTTTTTATGCTATACCGGGGGACAACGAAATTACTATACACAGCTTGTCACGTGTTTATAAAATAATACATTATTATGAAATTTTGGTAGGTTATAAGGTTGTCATTTCTTGCCATTCTTTCGAATTAGGCTTTCTTCCTCTTCGTTTACCGATTGGGGAGTGAGTATCTTCTTCCGCACCCCACGAGAGGTTTGATCTCATCCGGTCTGATTATTACCGGCGTGAAGGGGGTGGGTTGGGAGATGACACCTTATACACTCTTCCCTGCATTCTTAAATTCACTAAATTTCGAACATCCTTTTTTTTATTGTTTGTATGCCCACTCCGGGAATCGAACCCGGGTCGCCACGGTCGAATGCCAACTTACCTCTGAGCCACCGCCGCGTAGGTTATATGGTTACACTGTGCGCACCTTTTCAGTATTCAAACGCCTGGTTGAACCGGAAGTGGACACGCACCTTTGATTTTAGATAATAAATACCCTAAATATTTTTAAAAATATGCATTTTACAAAGAATTCCAAGCATAAAACATGTACCATATCCGGGCATATCCTATTCCTATCTAAGAGCGTTTTCACACTGCGCCATATATCGCGCGCGGTAAATGGTCGCAACATTGCTTTAACCCCAAATTATGTGTTTTTTAAATAGCCATTTTCACACACAAGCGATATTAGAGAACACATAATTTGGTGTAAAAGCAATATTGTGACCATTTGTCGCGCGCGATATACAGGGTGGCCCATTTGTCTGACAAAGTAATATACCGTCTCTACTATTAAAGATATCAAAAAAAAGTTTTTATAAAAGTTGTGAGGTACAAAAAAATATATGTTCTGAAATTATTTTTAAACATACAGGATGGTCCAAAAAAGTAGGACAATAAAAAGATACTTTTTTTTAAATGGAACACCTTATATATTTTAGCAGTTTTTGTTTCCTTACAAAATTGTCCATATGATGCCATATTTAGTTTTTTAATTTTTTGCAACGTTGCCAAACAAAATGCAAAATTCTTAAAATTTTGGAAAAAACATGATAGTAAAAAAAACCTGTATTTCTCAATAAGAGTATCGAAAGTCGAAAATTTCTTGTAAGCTCTTAAGTTTAGGGATAGAAAAACTGTCTTAAATCTTTACGTACCGAAAATTTTGTACAGGGTGTTTTCTGTTGACATCCAAATATAGAAAATTTTAAAATACAATAACTCTGTTTTTCAAATGAAACACCCTATATTTATTAGGCTCGTCTGATAGATATTGTAAGTATCTTTTATTATTGTTAAGTCATACCTATATCTAAATTTACTAGTTTTGGCAATATTTCGATTTTTATTTAAATTTTGGTGAAAAAAACTATAATTTTTATTTTTCTAGTAAGCCATGACCAGCAAACTAAAAACAAATGTAATTAAATATTATCCCATATTAAAATAAATTGATAACCATAGTTAGTTACGTATTTATTTAATTTAATAAAATTTTGTTTTTATTACGCAACTTGATATTGAAAATAAGTTTACAAACATTATAAATATAAATATAATAATTATAAATATGACATTATATTCAATTACATTTGTTTTGACTTTGCTAGTCATGGCTTACTAGAAAAATAAAAACTATAGTTTTTTCACCAAAATTTAAATAAAAATCGAAATATTGCCAAAACTAGTAAATTTAGGTATAGGTATGACTTAACAATAATTAAAGATACTTACAATATCTATCAGACGAGCCTAATAAATATAGGGTGTTTCATTTGAAAAAACAGAGTTATTGTATTTTAAAATTTTGTATATTTGGATGTCAACAGAAAACACCCTGTACAAAATTTTCGGTACGTAAAGATTTAAGACAGTTTTTCTATCCCTAAACTTAAGAGCTTACAAGAAATTTTCGACTTTCGATACTCTTATTGAGAAATACAGGTTTTTTTTACTATCATGTTTTTTCCAAAATTTTAAGAATTTTGCATTTTGTTTGGCAACGTTGCAAAAAATTAAAAAACTAAATATGGCATCATATGGACAATTTTGTAAGGAAACAAAAAATGCTAAAATATATAAGGTGTTCCATTTAAAAAAAAGTATCTTTTTATTGTCCTACTTTTTTGGACCATCCTGTATGTTTAAAAATAATTTTAGAACATATATTTTTTTGTACCTCACAACTTTTATAAAAACTTTTTTTTGATATCTTTAATAGTAGAGACGGTATATTACTTTGTCAGACAAATGGGCCACCCTGTATGGTGCCGTGTGAAAACGCTCCAAGGGTTTCCGAGAAAATGGCGTTGGAAATTGTCAAATTAACCACACATTTTATATGTTTACGAAAAACAAATGATTAAGTAAAAATGTTATAAAATTTTTTTACTTCTTTTTAGGTATTCCGTATGAGTGAGTCACAATAAGTTTTGACATAGAAAAGCATAAATAAAGAATATTTAGAAAAGTAAGATAATTTTGATTTGAATGTCAAATTTTGTAGCACTTCCGGTTAAACTTTTTTTTCTTCTTCCGAGGGCCCGTCCGTACGCCGGATGCACTTAGGCCAGGTTTGGCCCATTGTGCTCTTTTTTTTTGAACTTCATTTTCTTTCTTTTTTTTTTCATCGAGACAATAGTGCACGAACCAAGCGAAGTTCTGCAAGTCGTTGGATGGATTTTTAACTTTATAAAAACAAATATTAAATTACATGAGAAGAACATTTATGTATGATGTAGTTGTTATTGAAAATCCGCCGGCACTGGTATATCTAGTAAATTTTAAAGATATTTCAAGCTTTCCCAATCCCCAGTTTATACTTTACTTCATCAAAGACATTAATTTTATGCACTTAACATCAGCATATCAAAGGCGTTTTGATTTTCATTTACTCTCACACCTGCGCCTCCATTTAGTCATAAGTCTAATATATGCTATAAGACGGGCGACGATATCGTTAATATTAATCTATAAACTTTGATTAGGCTATAAATTTAAATGATAGACCTGCTACCGAAGGCAAGACCGAATAAGAAAGTTCGTACCCCATGATATACTGAAGTGAAAAAGACATATTATTCATTAATAACGCGTAGTTACAAAAGGATATTGTCAACGGCTTGCTCTAGGAATATTTAATACATCAGTTATTTTTACTGAAATATTATACTCAAAAATTGAATTCATAAAAGCCATATTGTGATTAGAAAGAAATTAGAAGAAATAGTCCATACTTAAAGTGGAGTGGAAATTTAGAATGAAAGAAATAAGAACTCAAAAATATGTAGGTTTTCTTTTTCACAGTGTAACGTGCGTATTTCTTCACCGTTCTACTCATTGAACGGTTTTTTCATCTAATTCTACAGTCTTAATGCTCCGTTAAGGTGATATCTATTAGTTTCTTCTTTTTCATTTATTCTTCTGAAGATGAATGCTTCTGCATTCGAAACAAGTAGAGAATTTTTATTTTAAATAAAAATTATTTCATTAATATAACAGTGGAGGAGGACTTTGAGTTCTTATTTCTTATTTCTTTCCTTCCATATTGTGATTAGTCAACAAGATTTAGAGAAGGCTCAGAGATATCGGGCAACAAAAGAGCGAATTTAGCTATTTGCGTTGCTCAAAAGTCGAAGAGCCCAGTAGGCAGGGCCCGCTCTAGCAATAACGCCGCCCTGGACAAAACACGAAATTGCCGCCTTTTTCATCCCTTCTTCGTTTTATACCTACCACAACAGCAAATTGTCTGTCTATTCCTCGCCGCTCGCCGGCTTGTCCTTTGCTGCGACGCCGCCATGACCAAAAAAAGTACCGGTGCCGGTGCCGCCGTTGTTCTGCTTGCGTTGTCGCGGAATTGCTTGATAATATTATATTATTAAAAAGAAAAGGGATCCGTCGAAATTGTCACTGTTTTAAAAATAAGACGGCACGGCAAACCAAAGGAAATTAAATTTGTTAACTGGGAATTGGAATGGTTCAAACTTCATATATACCTAAGAACGAAGGTAGGCAAAACGGGAATTTATGGTGTTTTTTTGGATTTTTCATGCCGCTCTTCCAACTTGCCGCCCTGGGCAGGGACCCAGGTTGCCGCCCCCTAGAGCGGGCCCTGCCAGTAGGTACCTGTTCATGGAATATAGCATCATAAACAGGTGACTAAGGCGATAATGAATAGCTTGGTAAACCACTTTTCACGATAAATGGTTCTGATTTAATGGCTGCAAGAAAATGGGTGCTAAGTGCGGTCGTACATACCCGTTAATCCCCAGTATTTATTTTCGGGACCGGGTAATAATGTTTTTTAAATAAGTAAGTATTACTTTAAAAAATTGAATGTCAGTGTTTATTTTTTACGGGAAGTGTTCAGTTAGTTGTATTACAATATCATTTTATAAAAAATTTTACGTATAAAACAGCGTTATGCGGTGTCCGTGGAAAAGTTTACTTCTAACATTACTTTTGTCACCTTATACTGACAATTTTCTAATATTATATGGGTTTTTATTATCTTTCTCAAGATAAGATTAGGTTATAGCGAAAAAAAAATGTTCCTTATTTTAATAAAACAAAAGAGTACATAATATGTGCATTTCTTGTACGACAGAAGAGTTTTTTACTTGCATTGTCTTTATTTGTTTTTAATCACAACGTTTCAACTGGTAAGTATCTCCAGTCGTCTTCAGGTGATTAAATAAGTATGGTAACTACAGCCTTATTTATACTAGATAGGTGCAGTGACGCATAACTAAATGGGCGGAGTCGTGCGTTCAACTCTTACGGGTTCTATTTATACTAGCTATTTGTAATAACGCTCAACTGGATAAATCATGCTCATACCCGATAAGTCCTGCATTTAACTCTTACGTGGTCTTATTCTAAGATTACATTTTCTCATATCTAATGACGGCTTACTAAAATAACCTGGGTTTTGGTGTATTGTGGGAGCTTCCTTAAACCTTCCTCCTCCTCCAGTGCGGTTCTTTTTGCAGGATTTCGGCTTCTGTCCACATGATATGATGGCTGTTCGATTAGGCGCGGTAAGCTGCACCTGATTTTTCGGTCTCTCTTTCTTGGGTGTTGTACTTCTGTTCTTTGATCCTTACTTCGAGTGGTCTTAGTGTCTCACCAATATAAGATTGGCTACACTTGCAGGATATCTAGTAGACACCATTTTTCTTGTCTTTTTAGCTTGTTGGTTTCGTCTTCGTTAGATCTTAAAGTGTTTCTAGAGTTGAATACTGTATTGATGTTGTATCGTTGTCCTAGTCTTCTTATTCTCTCAGATACTCCTTGCGATATTGTAATATTGTGTCAACGAATCTCATGGGGTAGCCAATCTCTTTTGAGTGCTTCATTTGTATAGGGTAATTGCTCTATCCACTAGGGTGCTTACTATGCCATGTTTTGTGTTGTTTGAATAATTTTATGTATAATTGAGATATTGACCTGTACGCGTATGTGTTCTGTATACTGAAGTTAGGATCACTGATCACTAGGTCACTGCACCTAGCTAGTATAAATAGTGCTGTAGTTATCATACTTCTTTGGTATACTGACCTGTAGACGACTGGAGATACTTACCAGCTAAAGCGTTGTGATTCAAAACAAATAAATCCAATGCAAGTCCAAAACTCTTCTGTCGTTTAATAGAAGGGCGATGGCACCGATACCGATGGCAAATTTTAACTGTTGCTTCCTTGCGAAGTATTTTTAAAATCCATGTTTGCATTAACATACGCGCCTAGCTATTAAGATTTCATCTCCCCGTGAAAGGTAAAATATTCACCTCTTTCATATACTTAGTCTCGTCTGGTTGAAGCTTGAGATGCGAGCAACAAGGCGGAACTTAAATCTTATTACCCACCGGAAAGTTCAGGGAACTAAGTCAAAGTCGGCTTTTTAAGGCGCTTGGTTGTTGTGGATAGCCTCCGTTTCGAGTCGGCCTTGGAATTTACGTATAAATAATTTAAAGTTGCTTAATTACCTCATATACAGGGAGTGGTGCTAATTAATCACTTTGAGCTAATATAGTGTGCGACAGAAAAATTTAAAAAAAAATGAAATTATTGAGTTAACAATACAAAGTAATGAAACTGTTAAAAATTCATCACACAATAAATTAACTATTGAAATTTTATACTAAAAATGTGGCTAAGTTATGTCAACCAAAATTTCTAAAATATTCGAATTTGTGTCTAAAGTATGGCACCGTTCAACTTTTCAAATTCCCAATATATACCAGTAATTTTACAACATTGGAAAAAGAAAAAAATATATTTAGTTATTTTTGGACTACTAGACTGGAGAAATACCTTTTATAAAAATGAGAAATTTACAGGGTGTTCCATTAAAAAAGAACAACTTTACTCCGCAGGCCCCTATGCAGTCCTGCTTTTGTATGATTAAAAATAAAGTTAAATTATGTATTTTAAAATTTGTTTACATATTATCTTAATGTGCTTTTCTATTACATTAAAATTTAAAGTTTGCAAAGCCAGCTGCTTGGAAATTTTTTTTTTAGATCGCGTTAATGTCATGTGATATTTACTGAACTACCTTTCCTATAATTGGGAAAAATAATTGAAATTCGTGAGTGATAAATTTAAAAATGCCATTTTATTGCACTCTAAAAAGGGCCTAGTATGCTATACCAGAATTTTAGTTTCCGTTACAAGAAAAGTAAGTTAAAATAGCCTCAAGAGAAAATTTAGTGAAGGATAAGGATACTATATTTTATTGCTATATCGATTCCGGCATTGGTTACTAGTCATTTTTATCATTAGCATATCACCTATTCGTTAATTCAAAGGGTATATTTGTTGCCAATACTAATTTTGTTGTGAATTACAAGAATTATTATAGTAATATTGTCTTGACAATTTTCTAATATGAATATGGGATGATTTGTATAATTATAACGATAACATGAATTAAAAAGATGTTTGAATTACATACTTTTATCAAAATGACAATTATCTTGTCCATGAAGAATTAAAGGTTAAAAAAATTGTCGTTTTGACCGTAGGGCCTACCTAACTTAAGTGAATAGTCTGAAGCTTTTCGTGTCATATTTCCATGTCTCTTACAAAAAGTGTCACCGGGCTATTTAAAAATCACATACAATCGCACTACACTTCGAAGAACGGTATAAATAAACAAACATAACAGGTACATGGCGAGTTGACAGAGGGTCGTGACTGACGGGACACTGTGAATCTCTCTTTCTCTCGCCCCTGTGCAATGTTACCAATGTGCGTGCTTGGGTTAGATAAATATTTAAACTAGTTGTGTTAACTATGTAAGTTAATATCTGTTGGTAAGAACATATACCGACTTGGTTACCAATACTATAATACAGTTAAGAAGAATATTTAGTTTCCAAAATTAAAGAAATGTGTTTAAACCAACCAGGTAATTGCTACAATTGGTTTAGGAAACTAAAGATTATTGTTAGGTATACTAGTCTATCTAAATTAGCTTGAGCGACCAACTCATTTTTTAGAGTTTACGTATAGATTCATGTGAATTTACATCTTATTTATGTTACATGCAGGGGATTTTTTTCAAACCTAAAAAGAAAATGGAACATTCCCTTTTAATTCATGGAAAACTACATAGGTACCGGGTTTCCTCCTATAACTTTTAGAGAATTTTTTTTGGAACGGATAATAATAATAGACACAAATTAAAATATTTTAAATAAAATAAAAATAAGTATCCTCAATAAATAAACCATGTGTACTAAAATATTCAAATTTGTATCTAAATTATACCCGTCGAAGCTGAATTTTATAAATTGGAAAAAATAAAAATAGAAAACGAAACTTAATAAAGACACAAAAAAGCTCTAAACACTATTACTAAAGGGTTTTAAATAATAGTCAGTTTTTACAACCAACAAAATCTCGCTATTCGATTTTTCAGACTCTAAAATCTCGGCATCTCCAGTCGTCTTCAGGTGAATACTATTCATCTGAAGACGACTGGAGATGCTTACCAGTTGAAACGTAGTGATTCTAAACAAATAAAGACAATGCAAGTCCAAAACTCTACTGCCGTTCAAGTATAATAGCTTTTTACAGTTGTGTCTGAGTCTCACAAGGTAACCAAGGTTGCCAATAGTTTTTTTTTTAATTTTTTGCACTGACTTTCGGGGTTCTGTTGAGCTCCCGTGCCCTAGGCGGCCATCTAGTCTACCTAGGGGTAAAACCAGCACCAAATATAAAGTTAACTTAAGAAGTGTTTTTGAATCATCTGTAGCTTATTCGATCTTGCAAGAATATTTTTAGAAACGTGTGTTTTTGTTATATTGTTTTCTATTTTTAGGGATTAAATAAATATGAGTTTGGCACGATTTGGACATGGGTTAATAGCGAGTAATTTAGAATGTGTTAAATATTGTACGTCTTGGCGCCTATAAGTAATACATTGTCCTCTTAACAAACAAAAACAAAAATAAATTACCTTTTTTTTTTATCTCGGCAGCTATAATTTTTTTCTGTATTACATATAAGTGTATATAAAATTCTTTTTATCATTATTTAATAAATATATTATTACACTAATCTGTAACTTTAGATAACAGCAGATATCACCAGTAATACACACTTTAGACTGGCGTAGTATATCATACTAGAATCTTTGTTTCCGTTACAAGAAAAGTAAGTTAAAATAGCCTCAAGAGAAAATTTAGTAGTGGATATTATATTTTATTACCAGATCGATTCTGGCATTGGTTACTAGTCAGTTTTGTAAGCAAACTTTGTAAGTTCAAAGAATATACTTGTTGCTAAAACATACTAATTTTGTAGTTAATTTATAATTATGTAATGTTGTCTTGACAATTTTCTAATATAAATATGGGATGTACAAAAAAGATGTTTGAATGATACCTTTAGCAAAATGCTCTTTTCCATAAACAATTAAAATTTAAAAAAATTGTGGCTTTGACGTAGGACCTAACTTAAGTGAATAGTCTATAGTTTTTTGTGTCATATATCTATATCTCCCATAAAAAATCTCACCGGGCTGCTTAACCCTAGATTGCCAGCCTACGTAAAATTTACGTACAGTTTTTTTTTAAATCTGAAATAATTGGCCTATTATTGGTATTCTGCCACTCAAGCAGTGCATCTACCACCACCACAACATTCGGCTGCCGACGCGTTTCTGATGTGGCAGTTGAGGGTTGTACGTAACCGAATAAAGAGTGATTGCTGGCGCGTAAATTTAACGTATAGATGTGTTATGAATGCGCTAAGTTCAACTAATCTTTTTATTTGTATTTTTTGGTTATTTCGTTTGTTTTAGATTCAAGAAATGTTTGTTAGTTTTGAATAAAAATAAGTAATTACTTTTCCCTAAAAAATTAAAAGGTTTTAGACAATTTTTGCACATATTTGTAATATTCGTAAAATTTAAGCATTGTTGGCATCGATGTATATATTTTCAACGTTGGCAATCTAGGGTTAACAATCACACACAAATGCAATATATTTCAAAGTCCGGCATAAATAAACAAACATTGTAGGTAAATGGCGAGTTGACCGAGGGTAGTTGCTGACGCGATACTGTGAATCGCGCTCTTTCACGTACCTATGCAATGTTGCCAATGTGCGTGCTTTGTTAGGACACATATTTAAACTAGTTGTGTGTTGTGTTAACTATGTATAATTATAAATACTATAGTACAGTTAAGAATAATATTTAGTTTCCAAAACCAGAGAATTCTGTTTAAACCAACCAAGTAAGTACATTTGGTTTGGAAAACTAAAGATTATTTTTAAGTATAATTAAGTCTATCTAACAAGAAATAATTACCTTGAGCGACCAACTAATTTTTGAGAGTGTGTGCTGTTCGTATCAATTATGGCTTAACAAAAAGTTTAGGAACGTAAACTAAGACTTTGCTTAACTATTATTTTCGTTATTTGAACAATAATAATTTACGATATAAGTGTTGTAAAGATTTATATTACAACACGAGATGTTAAAGTTGTCAAACCAGGCATCAGCCGAGTTTAATAAAACATCGAGTGTAGTAATATGAATTTACAACAAGAATATTGTACACAATTGTATCTACTTTTATCTATGAATAAAAATATTTGCAAGAAGGCATTTTTAAAAATAAAAATGCACCTGCTATTAAGTTTACTAATCAAGTTTTTTATGTTACCTTTCGCATAGTTACTATTTCGCATGGTTACTGTCGAAACTTTTTCAAACAAATTCAAAAATATAAAAAGCGTTTTTCAAAATGAGCGATTCTGATGGAAGTTTACCCTCTGATATAGAAGCAGCAGCAAACGAAACGATCTCAAGTTTAGTTCCGACAAAATCCAAGGCGCGGTATGAGTTGTAGTATCAGAAGTTTGAAGATTGGTGCAAAGCTAACAAAATAAAGAAGGTGTTTGAGAAAATCCTTTTGGGTTATTTTTCCGTAAAGCAACGCTCCCAGAACCATCTACACTATGGACTCACTACTCAATGTTGAAAACTCTGATTTCAGTCAAGGAAAATCAAGATATAAGCAGATTTTCTCAACTAATCGCATTTTTGAAAAGAAGTTCAGAGGTTTACAAGGCCAAAAAGTTCAAAGTTTTCACAAAGGAAGACGTATGTAAGTTTCCTAATACTGCAGATGATGAAACATATTTACTTATGAAGGTTGTTATGATAATCGACATTTTTGGGGCTTGTCGGCGCGAAGAACTAGCTAAGTTAATGTTGGATCATATTGAACACAATGATTTGTATATAAAAATTGTGATTCCATTTTCGAAAACCAAAATTATGCGAGAATTTGTTATAACAGAAGGAAATGTGACAGGTGTCAACTGTTTAAGTATTTTTCGAAAGTATGCTAAACTTCGTCCTCTTAATGCAACTCAAAGGCGGTTTTTTGTATTCTATGGAAAAGGAAAATGCACCTCCCAGCCTGTCGGAATTAATAGTTTTTGAAGTAAACCAAAAAAATGTTGCAACAAAACTTGGATTGAATAATCCCGAAGGATACAGTGGACATTGTTTTAGGAGGTCCTCAGCCACCATTCTAGTTAATGGTGGTGCAGATATTGCAGATGTTAAAGCGTCATGGGGGCTGGAAATCCTCTTCTACGGCAGAAGGCTACATTAAGAATTCTTTAGAAAATAAGCAACAAATAGCAAAGAAGATCATGGGGTCAGACACGGATTTAATGATTGGAAATTCAAACGTAAAGGGCTCCATTACATCCAGTTCTGGTATACAAATTTCTAACTGTAAAAAGTGTATTATTAATGTTTATAATAAACCATAAGTGTTATATTTTAATTAATAATTGGTAATTAATTTTATAATTGTTAATAATAAATCATTCTTCTAAAAAGTGTGGTTTTATTTAACAGCAAAATTTTAATAAAACCGTTTTTTTCCCATTACAGCACTAGTGCTGTATAGGCATCTATTACAGAACTAGTGCTGTAATAGATGCCCTTACAAAACGATTTACAGAACTGTAAAATTCATATTACTAAATGAAAGTAGATAAAATTATTTTTGATATAAAATGCATTTTTGTTACTTATGTGGTTGTTTCCTATTTGTAAAAAAAATTGGATGCCGGGAAGCCGCAAAGTCCTTGTAAAATGTTATAATTTTTTAGTCTTATCCCTTTCAATTTTCAACTCCATCATCTCTTTTTGTGTGCGATGAAAAGCGGGAAAGGTACGTAAGCCCGGATTCATCGGCTCCACGTTAAGAATTAAATCTTTGTTCCCTTTACAAAAGAAACGCTGACTAGTTCGAGCATAAAGATATTAAAGGGTTTAAAGGTTTTGCATTTTGCAAAAAGGTTTATTTTGTACAGATATGGGGGAAGCTAAGCTTACATCCAAGAAAGCTACATGCTATTTTTTAGAATTTCCTAAAAACGGACATTTTTATATAATACCTGGGCTAGGTATAACGGCCACTAATGAATTTTTCCGGTTTAATAAAGCAGTATTGCTAGTTTGTTTATTATTACACTTACAGCATCAGTCAAATTAAGAAACTACTGACAGTCAACGTCAGTCTTTTTATGCCATTTGTTATAACTAACTAAGTTTTTTTATCTACTTTCATTTTTGTAAGGGATGTCCTTACAGCACTAGTGCTGTAATGGAAAAAACACGGTTTTATTAAAATTTTGCTGTTAAATAAAACCACACTTTTTAGAAGAATGATTTATTATTAACAAATATAAAATTAATTACCAATTATTAATTAAAATATATCTTGATTTTTCTTGACTGAAATCATAGTTGTCAACATTGAGTAGTGAGTCCATAGTGTAGATGGTTTTTGGGAGCGTTGCTTTACGGAAAAATAACCCAAAAGGATTTTCTCAAACACCTTCTTTATTTTGTTAGCTTTGCACCAATCTTCAAACTTCTGATACTACAACTCATACCGCGCCTTGGATTTTGTCGGAAGTAAACTTGAGATCGCTTCGTTTGCCGCTGCTTTTATATCAGAGGGTAAACTTCCATCGGAATCGCTCATTTTGAAAAACGCTTTTTATATTTTTGAATTTGTTTGACAAAGTTTCGACAGTAACCATACGAAACAGTAACTATGCGAAAGGTAACATAAAAAACTTGATTAGTAAACTTAATAGCAGGTGCATTTTTACAGGTGCATTTTTATTTTTAAAAATACCTTTTGCCAAATATTTTTATTCATAGATAAAAGTAGATAAAATTTTGTACAATATTCTTGTTGTAAATTCATATTATGACGCCTCGTTTGACAACTTTGACATCTCGTGTTGTAATATGAATCTTTACAATACTTATATCGTAAATAACTATTAATGGACCTGGATTTTTAATTTTTCTTAAATATGATGTGTCATTCAACTCTATTTATTTACGTTTTGAAAAAAATTATACATCAGAAAAATTAGGTAAATACGTTCAATCGTAAATGAAAAATACTGAATCGTTTGCTTGGTAATAACACCAAATTTCAATCTTAACAAAGTTACAATAGGAAGAAATAATACTCAAAGTCAACCTTCACTAAGATATATTTTATAAGAAAGAAGTAACTGTAACTTAAGTTGAGAAGTTGTGGTAACAACTTTCTTTCAATATAAAAAAAAATAATTTTTGTTGCTTATCACCTAATTCTTATTTTTTAATTTTGTGTCGGCCTTTATTTTTTTTTATGTTATGAGGACATTAGTAGATTAAACAACTTATGGTTACACATAGACTGCGTCCATTAATATGGAATTGGAAAAAGTACTTGAATTTCAAATGCTCCTGTTTTAATTAAAATTCGATCATTCCATTACATTTTTAGTTTATTGGGTAGGGTGTCTCTTGGACCACTTAGTGCAATGTGTTTAACGTCACTTTATGTCTTTTTTATACAGGGTGTTGGCTAAAATATCAAGTCGTGTAAAATCTGCTGATTTAAAAAGTGATGTTGCTAAAATACAAAACAGTAAAAATTAATTTTTTTTTTAGTTTGTTGGTTACAGCTTTAACTTTGGTACTTACTGTACCCATTACAGTGTAGTACCGTTCGTGACAATTTAAAAAAAAAATTTCAAAAATTGTGATTTTGCCAATAATTATGTCATTTGTCAAATTTAAAATTCCAGACAAATGTGTCTGATCAAATTTTGATGAAAACATGGGATTTTGAATTTCAACTATTTTTAACATATTTCATAATTAATAGACAGGCAGTGTAGATCCTAAATAAAGTTTGTGATTATTACATTATTTATATGAAAAATAACCTGTACGAAAATTAAACAGAAAATGTCTTATTCGTTAAATAAATTATTAGGTCTAATTTAACGAGCCGCAACTTTTATTTCGCAGCGTTTAAGCTACTGTTTTCATTCTGTTCCATTATAAATTAACTGAGGGATAGTCTTTTAATTTTAACGTTTACTCAAAAACAAAAAGGCATCAAGTTACACGACCCATGTCAAATGTTTGTTTTTTTGTTTTGGAAAAGGGACGACACAATAAACAGATAACACTTTGCGTCTCGTGGAGAAACATTAACATACTATTTTTAGATATAACGTTACATTAATAGTATTTTTAAATTGTCCATTTGCAGAATCATTACGGGGCATCGTCCTTTAGAAAATAGAAAAAAAGAAATCTCATTCATGCCAAAGAAGAAAAAAACAATTAATAGAATGTTTTAAAATTAATCAAAACTTTCTATTAATCATTCTTTTACAATTTTTTATATCGGTATACACACACTCTTAAACATGACTTAGTATTTGGTACTAATTTTTATTTGTTCTCGTGTTTACGTTACCAAAAATAACTATTTTTAGTTAGGAAAACAAAAAATATTTTTTTCTTGGTTATATTTACCAAAAAATGATGCCGTCAGAACAAAGAAAATATCTTGTTTTCATATTAGTTGGCAGAAATAGAATATTTTGTTTAGCTGAATTTTACTCTGTATATCTTATTTAAATGTTACATCAAGGTTCCTACAAACTTGTATTTATCAAATAAGCTTGTTGTCATAACACATTATGAATTTGTAGTCCCTATTATTTTGTTAATTTTGATTAAGATACATTCTTAGTTACCAGAACTAACTTTTCTTTTCAAGTAATATTATTCTTCATATTTATAGCTAACGGCATCAACAGAGACTTGACGCCCTTGCCCGGTGGGTGACATGAGACATCATTCTAGCCAGGACTGTCAGGAGATTATGTTTATGTTAGGGTGCTTTTGCAGTTCCGTGTTTATAAGGCAATAATTGGCCATTTTCATGGCCGTGCCCGTGTGGAAAATGGATGTGACAATATTTAGTGTAATTTATTTGTCTTTATTGTGTACGTTCTTATTGGCAGAAGGAAGTTAAATCATAAGTAAGTAAACATTACACACATTTATAATTGCAGTTGTACTACATTAGAAATTTTAAATGAGATTTTTATAAAGCATGGCAAATGGACCCGATGAGAAATAACTTTAAAATATTTTTTTTGTTTTGTTTTTGTTCTATGTTCCATTTCTATAAAAGAACGTCATATTGATGACTTTTTAATCTGACCAAGTGCAAGAAATTTCATATAGCTGTATATTTTAAATAGAAAGTCCAGGGGATATTTTTTGTTTTTTAATAATCGCAGTTGCAGATAAAAAAATTTAAATAAGGACCATTCAGTTCTATAAATAATTGAACAACCCAAAAGGTTGAGTAAAATAAGTTAAAAATCTAATGTTTCTGTTTTGTATTGCATAAGTATGTATTATAAAGAACATAAGAGAACAAGGACATTGGAAATAATTTTTTTTAAAGAAACCATAATATCCCTGATAATTTATTCCAATTAGTTTACGCATACCTAATAGAGTAGTAATACCAAGGCATTTTTTTTTAATTAAATGGGGACCTAGGAAGGAATATTTTTCGTTACTAAGTATAAATTACATATGACATTTTTTTTTAGAAATGAAACAGACTTTTTTAAAGTTATTTCTATCAAATCAACTTGCTAATTTTGCTATGCGTTATAAGCAGTTCATTCAAACTTTCTAATGTGCAACTGCAATAACAAAAATATAAAATTTTTACTTATTTATGATTCAAGTTCTTTCTTACAATTAGAAAGTACAGAAAAAAGATATTAAACACAATGTTGTGACTACATACGTAATTGTTACTCTATAAAAGTTTCAAGTTTGACCCAAATAAATGATTGCTTTTGACAATATATGTAGATTGCATCATTAACAAAAACAATATATTCTTGAAAAAAAAATTTCAATTTTCCATATTTACACATTAGTTGTGACAACTAAGTTTAAAAGCTGAAGTACCATATAATTTATTTATCCGTATATAAAATTTCGTTGTGACAACTAAAATTTGTAGGTTGGGTTGGTTAATGTTATTAATTAGTTCAATAGTTCAATAACGACAATTTTTTTTGGTTGTACAAATTAATTTTTGGGTTGAGTCCAATTTCACGAAAATAAATAGTTGTCAGAACCAAATTTTAGTAATCCATACCACGTTATTTTTAAGAGTGCAATGTTATGAAAATGACTGATTATTACACTTGAGATAATCGTGTATTTCTACAGGGTAGCGTTAAACTTTATTTTTATTTTCTCACAAAATTTCCAAAAACTATTTTTAGTGCAGACATATTAATTAGAGGTAAGAACCACAAATATAACATTATTCTTTACATTTCCGTCTTCCGTAAAAAAATTATGCGACAATACCGCTTGTTGATATTACACAGAGATATGTACTTTAAATTGGTTCATATTATTATATGCTACCTTTAAGTATAATAGAATGGATTACTTTAACACTCCTCCATTTCTTCCTCTCCTACAGAAATAAACAAATTACCACTTTTATTAAAACAATAAAACTAACCCTTTAAAACGTTAAATGTTTCAGTATGAATTTTAAAAATACGGATCTGTAAATAATGGCATTCTATTGGCCTTCAAAATCAGTTAGAAATTGTAAAATTCGACCAATTCGCAGTATTTCCGATCGCTTGTAGCCGAAGCGCCGATACGGCAGTTCTGCTCTTATCTATAGCAGATACACCTTTTAACCCAATATAAAGCCTATCTTTCCATGGCGACGATACTCTCTTCTCGGTGTAATGCAAGATGATCGTACCACACCAACGAGACCTTGACGAAGCGGGGGAGAAGCCGCGAAAACAGAATAAATAAGGATGTTTCACAATGTCACCTAAAATGTCAATGTAAAAATAATAAAAAATAGCTATTTACATACCAAGGGAGGAAAATGGTGCTTTTTTTTTCCTAAGATAGTTTGATTAAGGAAGGAAACGCAATTTCCTCTTGAGATATAGTTTAGCCGTCTCGATTTTACAAGGCGCCAAAGTTAAAAGATGTCGATTTTCAATTTTTAATACATCAAAACGATTTAATTTAGTCATATGATGCTCTATACGAAAAATATTGGAATTCCTCGGAAATTTGTGAAAATATACATTGTTCCATTTAAAATAAATAAGTTAGTATCTATTTCCGGTACAACCGGAAGTTCCACATCTTGAAAACATTTTTGTTGGATGTTCATTGTACATATACGTTTTAGTTATCCACCGAATTTTCAGAAAATTCTTATTTACGGTTTTTCATGCATGTATCGAAGTAGGACATCCTGTATATTTTTTTTAAATTTTGCTTGAAAAAATATAATATATCTATACTTATAATAACAACAGAAGCAAAACTCCTGCTTATTGGGATTCTTAGAGGGAGGAAAAAATTTGCCTCCCTTGGAGAGGAAAAGTACCATTTCCTTGTTTCGGGGTCGAAAATTACGTTTTCTGGTAAGGTAGTAGAAAAAATATTTTCCTACGACCACCTATGAAAATAAAAAAAAGCACGGGTAATTTGGCTAGAAACCGCCATATATCACACGCGTGTTGAAGCCTACAGATCGCAAGGTCACAGGTTCAAATCCCATCAGAAGTGTATGACTTTTTAATTTAATAGTTTAATGCATTTTTTCTTGATTAGATTTAAAATTTTTCATTCTGGTTAATCTAGAATTCAATCCAGGATTAGTTCTTCCTATGATACATACAATATGAAAAAATGAAAAAGTTAAATTACAAAAAAAGGAAAAGCCTCTTGACAAACTATGAAACCAGATATTAAGTGGAACATAATCGTATGCTAATTTCAATACTAGTGTTAAAATATTTTTTTCACAAATCAAAGGCTTTTTTAACAATTTTGTGTGGTCGTAGGAAAAATAGTGTACATTACTTGTGTGAAAGTGATTATTCTAAAACTAGGAGAATTTCCGCACTCGGCTAACGCCTCGTGCTAAATAACTCCTCGTTTGAAAAGTTGTATGTTGTTATGTAATATACTATTATTGTAAAAATGTATTCTTTATGCGTGCTAAATCAATCTTGTTACTACTACTAACTGGTTACAGTCCTTTATTTGAAGTACATAGTTTCTGTAGAAATATTGATTGTTGGAAAAGTCACAAACCGATTGTTATATTGCCACATACTTTTTAACAGTAAAGTGCATTTAAAATTGCCAAAAATCATGCATAAAGATTTGTTTCCGTAGAAATAACTTGTTGTTTTTGACAAAAAGGGACCTGCCCATAAGTCGTATGTTCATAAGAATATTTGATCAACGCGCTTGTGCTAAAATTGAATTTAATACACAAAACATAATGTGTATATCTACTTCAATTATGTTACGGTCAATGTTAGATTTAGTATATCCAGAACCATTTCAGTATTTGCTGCCAAGGTTGTCACACGGGACGAGAATGAATTTAGTCTCTTGATTAAACGTGTATATTTTGATTGAATGCAAACAAGTTTCATTGAAATTTCCAGATACAAAGCCTTTTTAGATGCACACGATTGTTATCCAACTTGTTATCATCTAGCACTGAAACATACAAAAGATAATAGATAATGTTACCTTTTTTAAAATATATACAGGGTTTTCCAACTTATAAAGGAAACAAGTTTATATTTTTGGTATTTCTGAATTGATTGTTTTAAATTTCGGTGTAGTTACGTATGATCGTAGGAAACATTTTTCTATGGCTTAAAATTTTAATTTACTCATTGGCGTACGGATTCATAGGGATTTTAAAATAATAATTTAAATAATTTTAAGCGATTATTTTATTTCAAAACTAATATTAGAAGTCGATTTGCCATCCCTCAAAATGACCACATATAAAATATCAATAAATTGGCACAACCAGTGGTCTGCGTATAACCAATTTTATTTTTATTTATTTTAAAAAATTTTTACATCTTCCTTAAAGATGCCTTCGAGCCTTTTCATTACGTAAAAAAGGTTTGACTGGTTAGATGGTCTGTGTTAGTTCCATTAAATAGATGTGTTTTGCTTTTACAGAGCTATTTCTGTCCTATTCATTTACTGGATAAACGTATAAATACATTATTGTGTACATAATAATGTGTCGCTTTGAAACGTATTTCAGTCCTCGGACGTATTCTTTTTAGCCTACAAAAATTTGTACGTCACTTGGCATACGAATAAAATATTTGCGCGAATAAAGTTGACCCTAAGAGTGTGAATACTACTTTGTTTTATCTTCGCGCGCATTCCCATCTTAAAGCCATTAAGATATCATAATAGACTTAAGTATGATAATATTATGCAGACTTTTTTGTTTACAGTTTATTATGAATAAATATTATTATTATATACATTTTTTCTAAATCCAAACATATTAATCCATAATTGTCCGTAAAAAGAATAAAAGCCCGTGTACGCTTCTATTTAAAATAATGCTATAGATATTTGTGTTAAGACTGTAACGGTCTCCGTTACTGTTTTATTTAACTCGATGAATACATATTTGTCGACACTTTTCTTATAATGATATTTTGGATAATTCGGTATTGGTTCTGCCATCTATCTTCAAGTAGCAATGCTTGCGATGTGCATATAACACTTCCGTGTGGGTGAGAATCTGTTCTTTTGTTGGCTGGCAAACAGTTGGGACCAGCGCCTCTGGCGGTCCATCTCAAAAAGAAGACGACAGTTGTCGACTTGGGAAGTTGTTTTTGCCATCTTAGATGGTTGTCATCTCTGCATAGGGCCATCACTTAGTGGTTTCTGGATAATTTGAAAATATAAATTTCATCTTTGTTGATCCAGGCATGCCGATGCTGGCAAAATCACCGAAAAGGGTAAGGAATTCATATTGTGCCGAACGTTTTACGTTTTTCAGGATATCTTAGTCGCATTGGTTGATTATCATAACCTAATTGGAGTATTTGTTGTCAGCCTTATCATTTGCTTTGAGTCACGTTCTGGACTGAACTGTAATAGTCTTCAAGTCTAACTCATTCCTGACTACAGTTCAAAAGCAGGCAGACTGCATCCACTTCTGCTGCTGATTTTTGGGTCCTTGCTCCCATTTGCTGCGGAATATTCACTCACTGGCAGGACAAAGTACTTCGAAACTAAGAGTACAAGACAACTCAATAGGTCAGGCCATTGTTAGCGTGTCTCGAGTCATCAGACCCTTGGTACCTACCGATACCTATCGAGTTTGGTCAGAATCGCAAGTAGTCCTACACTCTAGCCCATGGTGCTTATTTAGGGACGCCTGTAGTCCGCAGGTTGTTCAGGACTTATAGGATATGAGCAGCTAAGTAACATAGTTAGAATTACAGCTTACTGGTAACACGTAGACTATATGTTTATTTTATTTAAGTGACAAGTGGTCATTTTCATGTTAAGCAGGCTCGTAATGTAAAGTAGTTATTAAATATTAACAGTCATGTGAGTCGCACAGCGCCCATGTAAAGAACTTGCAAGTTTTCCACATTCAACGACTTAGATATGAGAATCTTATGAAGTACTAGAACATATATTTATGTTCACTTTACGTTTAAGACTTTTAAACTTTGTCACCTAAATATATTTGTTTATCAGATTTCACTAGGAGACTTCGTGTCCTGAACTGCATTAAAATTATATCGAGACTACCCAATCTTTAATCTTAATTAAATCATATCAACCAAAAAAAAACAGCTGTGTTTTTGTTAGTAAATACTGCTTGTTTAAAGCCATTTGGCCCAAGGCTCATCTACAGGAGTGGCACCATACATTTGGCTTTGTTTTTAATCGCTTTATCTTGCTGTGGATGGCGCCCTTGAATAATAAAAACATTTGACAAAGCCAATGGTGTTAATTGGACCAAAGGGTGAGTGTTGCCCGGTTTCGTGAAGAGTACTCCAACAGGTAAACCAAGGTCATTAACCCACGGCCATAGTGCCCCGCACTGACAAGGCTAGCCGAGGCCCTTGTCCTTAACCATAACCACCCGTCAACATCTCTTAAAGAATAAGGAACAATGGTTACAAGACTTTGCAGGCTAAAGTGTTTCACTCGATCACCTATCATGCTTAATTTAACAGAGTAGCCATTTACAAAAAAAGTCGAATATGCTAATGGACCCCGATTACCTTAGATTATATGCCGAATTCCACCTCGGCAATCGTCATCGATCTTCCCTATTTTCGCCTGCTCGCGTTTTAATTTTTAATTGAAGGCATTTAAGATAATGACGGTTTTCACGGCGAAGAAAATTACGGCAGCGCGCCGATGAGATGAGTGACTAAAAGGGATTAATATTTTTCCTAGAGGTTCATTGTTCTGACGCGATAGAGCGGCTTAATTATTCCGTCTATATTAGTATTCGATTATTATTGGCCAATTAAGTACTTTTTATTTAGTGTCAAATTTACGAAATTTCGTTTTTTTTCTTAATCTAAGGAAGTTAAAAAATAGTTTAGCTTTAAAGCCTTTTTGCCACTACTAACCTATAAATGGGCCATTATTGATAGACGGCAAGTCCGTTAATAAATATTCGTTTATTTTATTAACCATATAGTATATTTCAGAAAGGTGTGGAGTAAGAAAAGCTCATTATGTATGGAAAGGGACTACAGAGTGACCCAACGAATATTTAAGCCACTTTCATAATTTGGCATTGATTTCATTGCAAAATTCTTTATTTTCATCAAGTGCAGGTAGGTAGTACCACCTGGGTTAGGGTCAATTTATAGGTTTTACCTATTATTATCCATCCACAAATACTGAAAATGGTGTGACAAAGGCGTGCATTATGTACACTTATTTTTTATTGAACATTATAAAAAAAATACAAAAAAATAATAAAATTAAATTTTAAAAAATCATGATATTCTTGGTCATCTGAGGAACTATCATCTCCTCTTGACGTTATAATTAACGAGTCGACGGTCCGATCGATCAGGTGGTCAAGATCCCACATTTTATCCTCTTCTTCTGACATGATGGACTGCTTTTCGCCAGTTCTCTGGTATCACTTCCTTAATGGCTTGATCAAACAGTAGCTTAACGTCTTTCATTTTGAATGTCGTGTTGTGTCTTGCTACAAATCCTTTCTTACTTGTGCCCACATAAGTTCTAGAGGATTTAGTTCGCAATGATATGGCGGTGTGCGCAGCACAGTTAAACTATGTTTTTCAGCTATATCTTCCACGGCATATTTCATAAAACGATGTTTATGTAAATTTGCTATAGCTAATCGTTCCTTCTTTGTCAAATTATCTTCTTTTTTCAGCCAGCCGAACTGGACGAAATTTCCCATTTTATTACTCTACACCTTTCTGAAATAGACTAAAGTAATTAATTTTCTCTACCCTTGCCATTATGACTATGGTTAATAATGAAAGCACTCTATTTGAAAACAGGTAATTTGATTGGTTGATTGGCTATTTCAGTTAACCAAACCAAAATAATTTCATATTCATTCTTGTTATTGATGACCAGTGTTAGATCCTTTAACAATATTTATTTTTTATTTTTAAAGATACATCCCATGAATGCAGATAATACTAAAACTCTATTTTTATCAGATCACAACCACAAATGGTCTTAAAGAATATCCCACTCCGTAAAAAGCCTTATTTTTTTTAGAGAGAGCACCGACCTATTATTACTTTGTGCTTTAGATCTTAGTTTTGCATCTATAATTATTTTATGAATTGTGCAGATATTACCGGCTTTAGAAGGAAATAATTCCACATAGCATTACCTAATATTGAATGGCTTTTACTTTTATTTTTATTAAGAGCATTTGGCATAACTTAAAATGTTTAAGTAAAGTTCGTAAGTTGGATCATAAAAAAATTATACTGTTTAACTCGAGTGGATTGTCCATATCGGTCGTTTGGGTACTTCGCCTACGACGTCAAATTACTTCCTTGTGCCATATGAACGGATATCACTTCCAATGTACAAAGGAAAATAGCAGAGTCTCTTATTTTCTTGGAATACCCTGTAAAATCTATGCCATCAATTTAATATAACTGCAAATCTTGAAACTTTTTGGATTAATTTCTTCGATGTTTATTTATACTTCTTGGTAAAATCAAGTAATTGATTAATAAAAGTTTACATTCACCTCAAATCGTGGCTCCAAGTTTTCATTCCATTTATTTACTTACATCCTAAGTTAGTTTTGATCTGTTAATAACATCTCTTTAGGTTCAAAACATTTATTACAAATTATTTTTACGGATAAAAGAAACTTTACAAATTAGTCCATCTTTTAGCAATAAAATGCTACGGAGCAATAATACTTTCTGCTCGATTGTTGAAAAAATTATTAATCGCTATTAAGAAACGAATTAAGCAAATTTACGGCAAGATTACAGAAGTCGTGCAGGTCCAAAATAATAGTAATTTGAAAAACGAGGAATAGGCAAAATTCTAAACAACTTGTAGCTGCAAGATAAATTGCAGACTTTCTGTAATCTCACATCAAAATTATATTTTGTAATGTGAATTCCTTGGTAATATAATTAGAGAAATGTAAATCATGAATTAGAAAATTGAACTGAAATAAGAAATGTGGTTCATACATCTAGAAATTGTAAACCAAAGTGAATCATTAAATGAAAAATTAACGTAACTTTGTGTATTTATTGAGGGTCATATTTATATTTTTCAAATATATGTAGAACATATATATGTATTGCCTTTGTTTTTATATCAGTATGTTTTTTCTTACTGGCTGTGTTAAGTGCTACGTGTTTGCAATTGCATAACAACATAAAATATCGTTAACTTATTTTTTTTTGTTTAAATTGGTACAAAGTTTACTTTCTTTAAAAAAACCTTCTATAATTATTGAATTCAGAGCTGTCTGCGGTGATTTAATATCATATTGCATTAAATGTTATAATAGTTTCTATGCATTCATACTGTGTTGTTTAACAAAACCTTTAACTTTAAAACCTGCATAACCGTTTCAAATGCACATACAAAAGAAAGACGAACAAAAGCGTAGATAGAGAACGGCAATTGTTAGACAGTATAATTAATTGTCAGAAATTTGGCTGGTTTCAGCGGGATAATTTAACTTGTGATTAGTTCAGGCCAGTGGACGATGAAAACATTTGCGAAATGTTCGGCCCTTTAATTATTGGAACCCACACATGTTGTCTGGCAAATAGTGTTCGCGTCCGAAAACGGAGTTTGCCGTTTTGTTTTCCGTTTGTTGGCCGGCATTGGTTTGTATAGAATATTAGTTGCGGTTTACCGCTATTGATTTGAATTTACGGGAGTTTGGATTTCTAGCTAGTTGATTTGTGTAGGTACTCAATGAGGTTGTTTTATTGTAACAATATTTGTTGTAGCCGAAACGAGAGACCACATCAAATAGGGAACTTTCTCTTGATAATATAATATTCAACTTTAAACGCATTGGAAAATGAAAAATACACACTAAATTTAATATCTTGTGACCATTGGTTTGCTAAATAAAATTAACTTTTTTTACTCACTCTTTTTCTAAATTGAATTATATAATATTATTATACAGGGCGTATCAGTAAGGTGTCTGTCTTAGATAGCACCTAAACGATCAAGGATAGGAAAAAAAGTGTAATACAAAAGTTAAAGGGTTTTTTAGGATACATAATCTAAAAATATTTTTTAATCTAGAGGGTGGTCCTAAAAAGTGGTACTGAATAATAAAAAAAAAGAATAAATGGGACACCCAGTATAATTTTCTAGAATATGATTCAATGAAATAAGGACTTTGCAACCCTATTAAAATTTTTGAAGTGAAATGCAACGTTGCCAAGTAATTAGTTTTTTTCCAAAATTTTAGTAATTTTAAGGATGTCGTTAAAAATTTTTATAGCAACCTGTGGATTAACCCTAGGCAAATATAATTTACGTTGTAAGTACTTTAAGGTACGATATATTGATCCATAATAATGTTTTTTAAATCTCTTATACAGAGCGTTCATTACAAGTTGGACATCTCGATAGTTTTAAAAATGCTTTATTTCAATTTTTTTAAATGGAACCTCCCCAATTTTTTTAGGCAAAGGAATTTATCTTTCGAAAACCTTACTTTTTTGTTAGACATGTCATATATCTAAATATCATAGTTTTTGAAATATTTTTGGATTTGTCTTAAATTAGGGTAAAAAAGGAAAGTTCTAAATAAACAATTTAGTCAAGATTGCTTTAAAACAAAAAATAAATAATTTTCTTTGTCACAGCTGTCATTGGAAAATTATTTCGCCAACATTTTGTGCTTTATTACTGTTTAAAGTTTAGTTTCCCGAACTAACTTTATCGAAATAGAAAAATATGAGTTATGAATAAAGTTAGTTCAGGAAACTAAAATTTAAACAGTAATAAAGCACAAAATGTTGGCGAAATAATTTTGCAATGACAGCTGTGACAAAGAAAATTATTTATTTTTTGTTCCAAAGCAATCTTGACTAAATTGTTTAATTAGAACTTTCCTTTTTTACCCTGATTTAAGGCACATCCTAAAATATTTTAAAAACTATGATATTTAGATATATGACATGTTTAACAAAAAAGTAAGGTTTTCGAAAGATAAAAATTTTTTTGCCTAAAAAAATTAGAGGGGTCTCATTTAAAAAAATTGAAATAAAGCATTTTTAAAATTATCGAGTTGTCCAACTTTTAATGAACGCTCTGTGTAAGAGATTTAAAAAACATTATTATAGATCAATATATCGTACCTTAAAGTACTTACAACGTAAATTTTATTTGCCTAGGGTTAATCCACAGGTTGCTATGATTTTTTAACGATACCCTTAAAATTACTAAAATTTCGGAAAAAAATTAATTACTTGGCAACGTTGCATTTCACTTCAAAAATTTTAATAGGGTTGCAAAGTACTTATTCCATTGAATCATATTCTCGAAAATTATACTGGTGTCCCATTTAATTTTCTTTTTTATTATTCAGTACCACTTTTTAGGACCACCCTGTAGATTAGAAAATATTTTTAGATTATGTATCCTAAAAAACCCTTTAACTTTTTTCCCTATCTTTGATAGTTTAGGTGTTACCTAAGACAGACACCTTACTGACACACAATCAAATATAACAAAAAGTGTGATTTTTTTTGCAAAATGTATAAGTCACTCACTTAATGTTAATATGAAATGTATCCCAGAGTTTTTGATGTTCTATCGATCTATCGCTAAAAACTGTTTGCTTTAGAAAAATCTGCTGCGCTGCATGTTTTAGCATGCATGAAGAGTGTTACATCAACCAATTTAAATAATTAGTTTGAACAATGGTTGAAAAGGTAAACCTAACCAAACTAATGTATTAACTTTATCCAGCCTTGACATAAGACATCACATGATCAAGGCCCTTGAACCATAGACGCTGCCTAACTACAAATGCATTAATAGACTGCTTTATTAATGGAAGGATCAAATGCAACTATCAATAAAGTCTAGCAAGCTGATGTTCATATTTACCGATAAGCCATAGCCAGTTTGAATAATTAGACTTGGTGGAATAAAAATATATATACATCAACGTCACAAATAGAGTAAAAAATCATTTACGTGAAAGAACTAATTTCATGGTATCATTTATCTTTTTTTTTAAATTACAGCGTATATTAAAATTTGTGACATACAATATATTAAATTCTTGAGCTTCAGACCATACATTTAAATAGTATATCATTCATTCAACTATACGCCAATTGAATCTTAAATTTATACATCGGCCGCCACTGACCCATCGATACAATAATCTTTATTGAACGAAATGTATATTGCGGTAAAAGTAATAGAAACTGCGGATAATGTTTTCGAAACAAAGCCTATTCTTTGCCACAAAAGGGCTTCATGTCGCAAACATTTTTCTTCTGCTACAACTCCCTTCTTACCTTTTTATAAATTTATGAGACCGAAAGCTAGTTGATATAAACGGTTTCGATTAGAAACCGTTGCCGAGTATTAAATCAAGCCGTCATGTTGTTGTCTCCGAACCGTAACCAATCCTTCCCCCGGGGATTACCAGACTTCGACGAGGACGACCTTTAAATCACGGGACTATGCGACGCGACTGAGCGGTGCTTCGTTTAGGTACCGACCATTTTTTATTTTTATTGATATCGCTTGTGGATTCATTGCACAGGGGAAAGCTATGGTTTTAAGATTTTTGTCATATGTTTTATTACCGTTTTCGTATATAAACCGGGATGATTTGGCTGACTTGTTTGTGTGGTTACTATATAGTTTTGCGCATGCGACTTGGAACACTCATTGGCCAATAGCTAACAGGAAATACTGTAGTTATTAGAACGCGACCTCGATACGAAATAGTCCCAATATCTCTAAGCTCTGCAGGAACTTGTCTAACCAAGTAAATTTGTAGGGATGTATAACTGATTCGGATAAACTCTCGAACCAAAGAATTTGATGGTGCTAATAGTGTCCCGTGAAAAGACTTTATCCCTTGGATAGGTCTTTGTCACATGGATAGATGGCCTTGGCTCATACAGAGACTTAAGTGGGTTTGTCAAAATATATGGTGGACAAGACGGCAAGGGCCTGTCGACATAATAAGCACCGGTTCCCGCAGATCACCGAAGTTAAGCTGTGTCGAGCGCGGTTAGTACTTGGGCGGGTGACCACTTGGGAACACGGCGTGCTCTTGCCTCAGGGAAGAGCGTAAAATGAATCGACACTTAGCCATCCTATTCACGCCGGACAGGCCGGATGAGATCGGATATCTCGTAGGATGAAGGTGCCATTTTACACTCCCCAGTCGGTAGATCACATTTGTGGTCGATGACCGGTTCAAGATGGCCTACGTAGTCGGCGAACCGTTACAACAATGCCTCAGGACTACCGAAATTCATATCTGCCAGTAATGTGGTTCAGATACTACGAGAAACACTAGTCTAGGCTGACATTATTCAGATTTTAAATAGGGTCGGTATAAAATGTCGTTGCTGGCCTATTTACCTAGTAAGTGTCAAGCCGTTTGTTTTCTCCATGAACTATTTTTATACCTATTTAAATATTTATAATACCTGTAATTAGTTCATTTGGAAATTTCCTGAAACAATACATTATACAATACAACCTGAGATTAAAAATTCAATCCGTTTTATTACCAATATTCACTAGTTTTAGGTAATTTTAAATTTCGTTAATGTTTTCCATATTTCATGATTCATTATTATTCATTTGGTTATATACGCAGCTCAAGCAATCACTTTAACCGCAGATTAAATTGCAGAAGTTTGTTTTAAACGAATTTTCCAAAATGAATTTTAATGTTCATCAAGGAGCGTGAACATTTCCCCTTTAAAATGTTATGGTTTATTTATCTACTTGGGTACGCGATGTACCCTGCTTGAGGAAACAAATCTGATGAAATGTTAAAATACAAGAAGAACTCGTTTAAAGTTTTTTTTAATTGTCTTTAAATTTAAAGGTATTTGTAAAGAACCAGTCTTACATTAAAATGGCAAATAGGGACCAATATGTCTGTAATTGATTTATATTATAATCAACTCTTTACTATGTTCATTAAAATAATATATTTTTTCCGCATCTTCAAAAAAGTGCACATAACTAAATGAAAAAGATTATCACAGTACTGCAAGTTAATAAAAGAGGGGATTTTTCTGAATGTACTATTCACAATGGAACCCTTTATCCCAATCAATTCAAACAATTATTTTTATCAACTTTCGTCTACAAACTCCTCCTACGAAATTAGAAATGTCCTTGACCTTGTTCTACGCACTATCTTTTCACTACACCTATTCTTATCCAACTAAACACCTATTAAGAGTCTTAGCACCACAGCGCAGTATGAAATGAGTAATCCATCCTTAAGGGTACCAATCCATATCCGACATTATGTTATGTTCTTAACACATGTCTGTATTTAGAAAATTAACTGACAGCTATGTATAAAAACTACTAATATTAACTCTTTTTTTTTTCACTATAAACATTAGAGTTATCCCAAATTAAACTTATATATAAGGTTTTAACTAAATTGAAAGAACTTAAATAAGAAATATATTGTTCAGTTCATTTATTATCTTTCTTCTAATCTAATCACTAAAAAATAGTTATCAAAATAATATTACATAAATTCGTATTTTCTTCCAACTTGTTGAAAGTACTTTTTTAATAATATTCAGAAATAGAAAGAAAGTTTTTAGCGGCAGTTGGACAAAGTAGTGCATCTATCTTTTGCAATAAAGTACACAGGGACGCCAAAGGTAATGGGTTTCCCGGGGCACAGGTAGACAATGACAGGCTGTTTCGTCCTTGTTAGGACTCATCAGAAAGCCAAAACCCGTAAGTAATATTCAGAAAATATATTATTCTTTTGCAGTATTTTCTATTCTATCGATCACCTTTGCTGATTTGTAATAATGTACCATTATGACATTAATTTTAATTGTGTGGCTTATTCTCTTTTTCTAGCAATCTTAAATAAAAAAGGAACTGAAGTTGTGTAATGTGTTTTAAAAGTATTTTTTTAAATCGGTTTTATCAGTTTCTTGCAGCAGGGTACGCAAAGTTTTATAAGTTGATATCTAAGAATACATTTTTGATATTTGTTTAGTTTTTAGTATCTACATTACCAAAATTTGCGATTCAACACACCTTATGTGAAACTTACTAGGTTCTTATTTGTTAAGATCTTATTAAGGTTCCTCCTACAAGTCCGACTGACGTGCCATGGGCAAAAAATACTAAAACGAAATAAATAATTTTAAAGTCAAAAGACAAGTATTTATCTATGATTAAATCCAGAATACTAGCTAAACAATGAAAGGTATTTAAAACACACAGTAGCTACTTTAAAAACTAACACCTATGCCAATACCTTACAAATTTAAGTAAAACAACTTTACTTAATTGGATGTTTTCTTTTATTATGTGCAATTAAACCACTTCTTTTTACAAAAACTACTCCACAGTCAACGCACTTTCTATCATCTATTAACCCCAGACGGACTACAACTAAAAACAACTCTGAAACGATAAAACTGCCTTTAACATATCAAAAACTAAATTAGAACATACGCGGTAAAAACACATAAATGACATAAATTGATGTTGAGGTTGTGTTAACCATTTCGTCTTCTGTTTCGTCGTAGTTTCTCAAGTGAGGGCTTGTGGTCATATTGGTTTTGGCAACAGGTAGACTCAAGTATGAGTTAGCTTAAGATCTGACATATATCCAGATGAGTGAAGAAATGATTATTACTAATATTTATAATAAGAAGCGCAAATAGCCAGTTAGATGCAGCTCGCAGCGACATCTAATAGTGGGATACATTATTTAAAACACAAAATACGAAATGTAAATCATATATTAAGAAATTGAAAACCCCTACTAAGATATATGATTCGTAAATTTAAAAATTGAAATGCATAGCATGAGAAGGTTTAAAGCCATAATATGGCTCATCAATTAATAAATTTATAAATAAATTAATGAAATAGTACTGATAGACTGATTTTTTAGCGACAACAGTTTTATAAACAAAAATATACCTAGTATGACAGGTTTATTTATACTCGTATAAATGAATATCGTAGGTTTCATTCTTTATACCTTTATTTATTTTCCGGTTTCAGTGTTTTTTCAACTCTCGTGTTTTTCATCGGTAATCCGTCCCTTCCTTGCGAACGTCCACTAAAGGGATCAACGCCGTCTTTTAATGCTTGTTTTCCTTCTTCCATTGAAATCCCAAGATCTATGGTCGCGTGTTTACTTTTGTGCCTACGCCCGATTTAGACCCAAGCCGACGTCGTCGTCGTTTCTCTGATTCGATACAGCCGTTCTTGAGTTTACTTTTAAGCAAATACCTCGTTATTTTTCTTTTGTTTGCCTGGTTTTGATGGAAGTGAATTAAACTAAACACAAATTTTTGTTTTGAATAATTATTTTAATTCCCTCATAATATTAAAGTTTTTAACGCTGATGTGTGGTTGGGCAGGGGATTGATAAATACTTGTATTTAACTTGGACATTTACTGCTTCATGACGATTGGACTAGTCTTGTAAATTAATGGAAATTTTCTATTTCCTTTACGCTAAAGTGATTGAAAAAGTGGGCTATTCCGGTTAACTGACCTAGTTAGGATATGAAACTGACCAATTACAGTAGTCAATTACAAAGAAACCAAATTTACACGTTGTTAATTTTACGAGTCGTTTTCTGACAGTTAATAGAAGTGAGATTAACAAACAGAGGCTAATCTGTCAGATCAAATTAATAAATTTTTATTTTTGAATCGAAACCTTTATCCCATGCATACACCAATTCTTCCCAAAGAGAGCAAGCAACGGTGTGAAAATTGAAGATATAAAACCAAAATATATTCTTACCGCACTGATCTGAAGTTTTTCTGACCGAACTAACGATTTGTGCATAAATATGCCCTTTATATTTCCAAAAATCTCCAGTTTTCCACTAATTTCTAGACAATTACTATAAGATTTAGTCCATAAAATGTAATAACCTACAAAATGAACTTTTATTTAAAACCTCTTCTTTCTTCATGTAAATGAAATATTTTAACCCTTTTTCTACAAATAAATTTACCACACAACTTCCCAATGCAAAAATTAAAAAGGATGGAATAAACCCTTAGTTTCTATCCTTTTGTGCTTCTGTTTTTTAAACCCTAAGTGGCAATCTTTTGGCATCTATCAGATCCCCCTCGGGTACTACCTACGCTTCAAATAACGGCCTAGTATACCATACCAAAATCTTAGTTTTCGTGTCAAGAAAGGTTAGTTAAAATAGCCTCAAGAATACATTTAGTATCGGATACTATATTTTATTACTAGACCGCTACCGGCATTGGTTACTAGTCGCTTTTGTCATTGGCAAACTACCTATTTGTTAGTTTAAAGAGTATGTTGGTTACCAATACTAATTTTGTTGTTAATTACAAGAATGAGAATTGAACGGCAGTAGAGTTTTGGACTTGCATTGTCTTTATTTGTTTGGAATCACTACGTTTCAACTGGTAAGCATCTCCAGTCGTCTTCAGGTGAATACTACTAGTATTCACGACAACTGGAGATGCTTACCAGTTGAAACGTAGTGATTCTAAACAAATAAAGACAATGCAAGTCCAAAACTCTACTGCCGTTCAAGAAACATCATTGTCTCCAACCTTTAAACAGACACAAGAATGAGAATGTTGCCTGTACAATCTTAATTAGTATTAGTAACATATTTTATCCTTATAGGAACCAGATGTGCTTATTTTTTATTTTTGCTGTAAGGAAAACTCAAATACATTTCCAAACGCAGCATGACATAGCCTTATTAAAAAATTAGACGTACATGTATCACAATTAGGTCATTCGAGTCTTATACTTCCTCGTAATCTATTTATCGAGTTGCTTGTTTTTAAGTTTTTCAGTAATGTTCGTATTTTTAATAAAGATTTTGTTCTCATTGAAAAAACATTATACAGTAAATGGCGGCTTGACAGAGGGTAGTGGTTAATGATGGGACACTGGGAATCGCCCTATGCAATGCTGTTGGGTTTACGTGCTTGGTTACGATAAATATTTTGATACTTGATACTAAAAGTTACTATAATATCAACCTTTTAGGATTGTATATAACATTTAGCGCCATCTCTTGGTAGTCCTGGTGTGTTTGGTTAAGATAAATATTCAAACTTGTGGGAACTAGGTAAGCTAATCTGTTGGTTGCAACATGCCGACTTGGTTACCAATACTAAACTACAGTTAGGAATAATATTTAGTTTCCAAAACTAAATAATTCTGTTTAAACCATCAAGTAATGCCTACAATTTGCTCGGGAAACTAAAGATTATTGTTGGGAATACTAAAGTCTATCTAGCAAGAAAAAATTAGCTTGAGCGACCAACTCTTTTTTTTAAGTGAAATGAATTTTGTTAAACCTTAAATTCGATACTGTTAAAATGATTTTTGGTTTAAACATCATTTACCACGGTTGAAATTTGTTATCACTGCGAGAATCGACTACTTTTTAAAATAGTATAAGTAAACAAACAAGAATATTTTTGCTGTCAACCTTTCAACTTAAGACGTTCCAGATAACGATATTGGATTATTGAAATTTTAATACAAAAACTTATTATATAAGAATGCAAACCGTTAGAAGTAACTACGGTTTTAAATGAAAAGCCAAAGACAGTCGCCAAACCGAAATTGACTAAAGAAAATGTGTTTTATAGATAGATATTTCGTCCCTTTCGGACCTTAAGGGCATTCATCATTCCCAGCGACGTTATTTCCCCATTTTTCCATGTTTTTCCGATAAACTAATTGTGTCCATGTCAGAAACATATACCCACATACGACGCGTGGCTTTTTTTGTTTAGGCTGGAAGAAAATTGGATCAAGTTACTCAACCGTCGCGACGAGAAAACATTTTTTTGCGATCACCCACGTAATTATCGTGCATAAAGGAACTTAAGTGCCCATTCAATTTCGGTCTTTTAAATTTGAAATTAAATGACATGTCAAAAAAGGTAAAGAGATTGTTTGAAAATCGAAATCAGGGTTCATCAAGTGACACTCGCGAGAAGGCGCTTCGCTTAGCAAGCAACAGAATAGGTCATTTTCTTATTCTATAATATTTTTTACCAAAATCTCGCCGCATTTTTCATGTTCAATGGTTTTTTGAATGTTTTGAAAAGGATGGATAGTTTGAAAAAAAAAAATTACCAAAGGCATATATTTCTTATACACTGTATTAACGTATTTTCCTTTTAACAGCCCAACTTTAAATTAGTACCAGTTTCCTTTTGCATAATATTTATCTAAATATCCTTGACTAAATCATTCTTTCTTTATCTTTCTTCTAGTATCTTTGGTCTTCAGTCCTCTTTAGCTTCCCGTACCCATTATTGTATATTATCTAAATGTCCTTGACTAAATCGTCATTAGTTCTTCTTTTAGTATCTTTGGTCTTTAGTCCTCTTTAGCTTCCGGTATCTATTATTGCATATTATCTAAATGTCCTTGACTAAATCGTCATTAGTTCTTCTTTTAGTACCTTTGGTCTTTAGTCCTCTTTAGCTTCCGGTATCTATTATTGCATATTATCTAAATGTCCTTGACTAAATCGTCATTAGTTCTTCTTTTAGTATCTTTGGTCTTTAGTCCTCTTTAGCTTCCGGTATCTATTATTGCATATTATCTAAATGTCCTTGACTAAATAATCATTAGTTGTTCTTTTAGTATCTTTGGTCTTCAGTTCTTTTTAGCTTCCCGTACCCATTATTGTATATTATCTAAATGTCCTTGACTAAATCATCATTAGTTCTTCTTTTAGTATCTTTGGTCTTTAGTCCTCTTTAGCTTCCGGTATCTATTATTGCATATTATCTAAATGTCCTTGACTAAATCATCATTAGTTGTTCTTTTAGTATCTTTGGTCATTAGTCCTCCTAAGCAAACGGTACCCATTATTGCATATATACAGATGATACATCTGCCGTCTTTTGTGGTGCAGAAAAAATGTAATTAATTAGTCTTGAATTTTGAAGTTCACAGAATTTTCAATATTTTAATTCTACAAAAACAAACGTAATGATATTTTATGATAGACAAAAATATTGCGATACATCAAAGGGGCACCCATTCAACAACTTAATTAGTGATCTTAAGTTTTTAAGTGTATAATTTGATCAGAACTTGAATTGGAAGTCCCACTTATTTATGGCTTCTTTTAAGGTTGGGTTATTTAACATATTTGTATTGAAATATAAAAACTATACTAACACAGTATGAGTTATTGACCTATTTTGGTCAGGTAATTTTAGGTTATGATATGAAATTTGTTTATAGGGAAACTCTTTTTCGCTCAACAAAATATTTTTAACTCTCCGACACTGAATTTAATTTGTACGAAATATAAATTTTGCTAAAATTTCAAAACCTCACCGTTGTAAGACAAACATCTTTAAAATGGGTGGTCACAAAAATGTGCGCCGTTTTAAAATTAGTTAAACAGGTAAAAAAATAAAGAGAGTTTAATTATAATAAACCATTTTTAGTGTTTAAAAATTTTTGTGGGTTAATTATAGAAAAACCAATTCAGGTCCTGCATTTCGTAGTAGTCTACACATGCTATAGCCCTCTTATAAACAATGAGTTTTAGGCTCGGCGCAAAAGTAATTTTATGAATAAGATCTATATTGCTTTCTCCTCGTTGGCTTTAAATATTATGATCCAATATGTCTGTTGTAACTGTTCAATTACTGGCCAGTTTATTTTTTTAATAGCACGAAACCATGTTCCTTGCGTATATATTTAAGAAACGCCCACAAAATAAACAACTTTCGAAGAGCAGGAGTAATGGATAATGATTCAGTAAGCTCTAATATTGAAAATTGGCAATTAAAAAAAAGTACATTTAATCCAAAATTAATTAAATGTTCCTTTCTAAAAATATATAAGCACCTGCATCGTATAAGTAAGTAAACATCTTGGAAGTAATTCCATTAAAAGAACTTCAAAGTTTAATATAGTTGGTAGTTGGTTTAGGAAGATAAAAACTTTCCAGCCTTAGAAAAAAATAATGGGATTCTAAAAGAAAATGGTTACTTTATCATACCAAATAATGGAGCAACTTATAAAAAGAAACTTTATTTTTTCACTATATCGCCTCCGAACCTGCGAAATTAAGTAAAATATATCTACGATTAAGGGTGTAAAAGTCATTTCAGTTTATATTTTAGAAATAATTTCGATTACACGTGTATGATATTGAACCGTTTTTTTTTTACCGAAAAACAACTTTTTTCTTCTACTCCAATATTTTCTATTTCTTGTGCAATCTATTTAATGGATAACTCCGTTAAGTAAATGGATATAATTTCACAGCTCGGTTAGTAGCTCGACCGTGGTAGTGCGAGTTCGATCCTCGGAGAGGATATACAATAAGAAAAAGTATGCTACTAGTAGATTCTGTAACGAAGTTGGAATGAAATCTTAATCTGAGTGGAAGATTCCGAACGCGAGCGTGAGGAACCACGAGTATCGAATTTTCATTCTAACCGAGTAGCAGACTATATTTTCTCCACTACCAAAAATACTATTCGCAATATTTGTAATTTCAGGTGGAGTATTATCCAGTTCCATATCTGATTCATCCGATTTTTCACTCATATTTTGACTTGCACTAAAATTTGTCTGCAGACATTGACAGTTTCGAAATTCATGACAACCTACATCGTTTAGATCAATTACAAAATATTCATTCCGTATCATGTTATGGAATGAAAATACACGCAAAACGCATAAGAAGCAAGTGTTTCAGAATAAATATTCCAACTCAAGAGCGAGAATTTTTACATTCTATTATCAAAAATGATTTTGGAATTATTACATTCAGTAATGGTCATGGAGAATAGTTATTTCTAATATCTAGACCGCGTCGTGGACCTCTGAGGAAGTAAAAAGGATAAACTATTACATACATGTGGTTCGAATCCCATGCTAAGCTGTAAATCCCGTCTATCTGAGATAATCTAGACGATAGGCCTCTTATGCCTAAGTATACTGGCTCTTCCGCCAACTCCTGCTACAACGAAAGAAAAATTTCCCATCCACCCTTGTTAAGATACAAAACTGAACAAACCAGTTCATCTTTACGCTTTGCCTTCTTCATTGTTTCGTTATTGAAATATTTTACTAAATTTTCTAGTAGGAACGTTTGGTCGAGTGGTAAGGTGCTGTATATCTTGTTAAGGCTAAGTTTTTTGATATTTTTTTTTTTCAGTCATCAATAAACAGAGAAATTTACTAAATCAAACTACTTCCTTATACTTTTCATTGCGAAACGATTTCTCTGATAGTCCTATTAGGTTAGACTTTTCAGAGTGAACTGCAAAACGTCAACAATAACAACCCCGGCCAGTCTGGACTGGTTGCTTTTTCTAGATAGTAGCTTACGTTAATGTACGCAAACTTAGCTGTTAATCTAAACGGTGAAGTATAACGAGTAGCGACATCTAGTCTAATGGTATACTTCAACAACACACCTGCACCTCTAACACGACATATATGAAAAGAAAAATGCTAGATCACTTGCAAGGAACTTCGTTACAATTGCAAGTGTTCCCGCTAGGTAGCGAGCTATTAGTCAGCTGTTAATGTTAGGTTAGGTTGGGTGGTTAATGTATTTGAGCCTAACTCTTTTTTAACTATTGTTAAAAATTAATGTGCGTTAGTACTAAAAAGTAAATTGGGGAAGGTTTTTTAAGGTTTGTTAATAAAAGTATTTACTCCGCCTACGGCGTCGCGCTCAATTTGCTTTCTCGTGCAATATGAGTATCATATCCCATATTATTGTACAAACTACAATTTTTAAGTAAAGATTAATCTTATATTTTGAATATCAAATGAAAGCTAATAATACATGGGATTCGAGAAATTTTAATATAATTAATACATATTTTTAAAAATAAACCCATAAAGCTATGCATACTCCTCAAAATATATTTTCACAATGTGCCAATCAAGCGTTAAGTAAGCCTATATAACAAAGTAAAGTAAATATATAATCAATCATTTTTCCGGCGAAACGGTAAATAAAACTTTTTATTTATTAAGTCAATAAAATGTATACGGCAGATAAGGTTAATTACCTTAATTAATACGAGGGTCATTATTTTATTTGTTTAATTGGAAGTATGAAAATTAACCTGTAATATCAAGAATTTGATGAAAATAAAAAATGTATACCTAAGAGCTAAAATGTATATAGACTATCAATTTATATTTTTGTTGGAGAAAATTTATAATTTCTTCAAAGCGTTGTATTATTATTTTATTTTAATGCTTATAAAAAACTAAGGAAGATTATTGTCTTAAAAAAATATTCAATTGAGGATTATTATTTTGAAGAAAAACCACACAACTGTATAGGAATTTTACTGTGTATAATACAATAAGGCGGTTTCCATGTTAAGAGGCTTCCATACCAGCGTGAGACGCGACATCGTTTTCTGGCTTGTCTAATTAAATATAAAAAAAATTCTAAGTGGTTCACAAGAACTTCTAGTTTGGCGGATGATACCTTATCTTTTTTCAAAAAAAAAAAAAAATTGAAAATTTATTTTTAGATTTCACTTATATAGGTTCAAATTATATCATTCGCCATGCAGAACATAAAAATATAAATATTGCAGCTATTTATGTTAGTTTTTTATTTTCCATTAAAATTACAAACGATGCCCCGATATTATCTTAAAAATCTCCACTGACGCCGCGCCACTTAATTCTCGCGTAATTCGTTTTTCTAAAACAGGGTTCCCACTTTTCTGGAAAACCTGGAAAGTAGGAGAGAATTTGAAAAGTAGTTAGGGAAGTCAAGGAAAGTCAGGGAATTTAATACATAATCCTGGAAAAAATTATTTTTGTCACAATACTTTAATTCCTTTTTTTGTTCTGTGTTGTTTTGAAACAGATGCGACGCATAACAGCAGATACCGCTGAGAAAGTTAAGACTGAATATTTTACTTTCATTAAAAAAGAAAATATTTAAAAATTTGATTGTACAATTCTTCTATATAGACGATTATTTTGGTAACCTATTAAAAGATAGATATAAGGGTAAGTGGGGATTAAAAATATAAAAGGTCGCCTTTGAAACCACCTAACTTTTTTAAAAATCGAGTTGCAGAGATGCGCTTTAGACAAAAAGTACTTAGTGATATTTACAATTACAACAAAATTTGTTTAATTATTTATCCAAGAATTTCATTTAAACAAAAAATTGTTACGAAAATATACCCATAGAACGCACTTGCCCCAGGTACTAACAACTAATAATCGCGTTTGAGTAATGTTAAAGTCAACTGGAGCAAATGGGTTTATTGCGACTTCACCAACAACAGGCTTTTTCAGATTTAAAAAATTCCTAAAAATAAAGAAGTTTGTATGTTAGAGATTTCTTCTTCTATAACTTTTTTTAAAACTACTCATTACGGTTTTTAAGTTTTTATTTACTTTATAGTTTTTGCAGATTACGCACAATCTCACTTTTCAACTTCTTAAAACTTTTCATTTTAAATTTTATTAATATAAAAAATTTAAATGAAACAAATGGGAACTAATCCCCACTTACCCCACTAACAAAAAAGCGGGGCAAGTGGGAAATATGGACTTAAAACTGAAAAATTGAAGTGTTAAAAAATACAAGAGATAACGTTAGTGATTACAACTTTGAGGAAGTAAAAAATGTAATTTTAAAAGTTTTAAATTAGTACAGATAAAAAATTTTAAAAATTTTTGCCGTAACTTGTAACTATAGACAAAGTTTAGATACATTTGACATAAGCTGTGTTACTTTAAAAAAAAAATATTAAAATTTTTTTAGCAATATGTTGGGGTCTATAAAAGTCCAAAAAAACATTGTTATTTTTTTCTGTAGAGCTAATCTGATGTAAGTCAGAAACAATTTTTGCAGTAGACCTGGAAAGTCAGGGAATTTAATTTTGACTTTTTGGTGGGAACCCTGTAAAATATACGCGATGTGGTGGAATGCACTACTTGTTCGTGATCGACTCCTGTTTGCTCTTAAACTTAAAATGTCAATATTAGTTTTTTCCCATTGCTTATCATATTATATATTAAATAATACTATATAAATTTTAATATTTATATTGCTCTTAAAGTAGAGATTCTCCTAAATTCAATCTCGGGCTGCTTTGAAAGCTTAGTTTTTAGTAACAAAAGGAGACCTGGAGACAACACAAGCGCGGAGTCTTGATTTAACCTAGGTCTACCACCTACCACGGCATGTGGTCAAGGTAAGATCCTTAAATCAAATAACGAAGTCGGTGGAGAAGACCGTGACTTTCAATCGAACGAATGGAATGTTGCTGTGATACAAACAGTGTCCCGTGCAGAGATACTTTTACTCCTCGGTACGATGGATTGAAGGGCTCTGCAGAAGCACCCTTTAAAAATGTGCCATGAGGACTTAAGATGTCTAGGTTCACCAAGGCCTTCATGATAAATAAGAAGGGAAATAACAGGTGTGTAGAAGCTGCTGCGAGTATGCCTGCTGTGACCAATTGTGGTTTAGATAGAACACATGTGTCCTGGCGGGCTGACATTACCCAGATGTAAAGTGGAGTCGCACTGGCCTACTTACCTAATGCGAAACCTCCCCACTACTTTTACGTATTTATGCAATAATCTAAATAGTAGATATATCATAGCCAAACCTAGGATTTATGTGATCTGATCTCACTTCTAACTCAGCCCCCCTCCCCTATAGTCTCGCCTAGGAGTTCATGTTTAGTTCTCTGCTTACCATGGTGACTCGCGTCTATATCCTAGTCCGCTGTCAAGGTCAGGCGCATGGCGGGACATTTAAAATATAGGTTGAAATGGATTTAATTATTTTTTTACGTCACGGTGTTGAGTCATAGTCGAGGTATTAATATTAATAGGGCGAATAGTGCAATGGCGGGATATTTGAAATTTACATAGGTATGAGTTCAATTATTACATGTAAATTTTTTTTTTATATTACGGTATTCTATTTACATTCTTTTTACGTTTTAAGGAATTCAAAGATGTGGCCGGTGTTGACAGTCTTCGATTTTGTAATTCCGACTTTTTGTTATGAGGGTCATTATTAGAAGAAATCATAGGGAAATGATGGATGTGGCGTTTTTTGATGCATAAGAAATTTCTTCCAAATTATTGCTACTTGATATTAAACTTGTTATAATGTTGAATTTTTGTAGAGCCGACTTTTTTTCTGTTTCAAGGGTACTTCTGGTGGTTTGATGAAGTTGGCTGGATATAAATGTATGTTTATAATAATCATGTAAACTTTTATGCTGATTAATATGTAATAAAGAATTTTCTACATTGTTTTCTTCAAGGCATATATTTTTTTGTGGTTCATACAAACCATATGTATATGTTGGCACATGTTATACTGTATGGCATAATCATGACAACTGCTAGAATATGTGTGAAGACAGCATTTACATTCATTGCAATTAAAATTGTATTGACATATATCTTAAGTGTCACTAATATGTTCGACTGTATAATATTCAAGGGCTGAAGTACTATCCGTGTTCTTAGATGAAGCAATAAACCATTTCTGTTCAGAATTGTCTTCAAATATTTCAATAGTGTGGGCTATCAGTTCAGCTATTTTATGACGGTTTCTTAACGCACTAAGTTTAGAGGGCACCCTGTTTCTTGATGTAGACACCAATCTTCTCAAAAATTTCATATGAAGACATTAATATTTGATTTTGTACTGCATTCCCTTCTACATTCTGTGCACACATAAACTGGTCTACTATTTAAAAAATGACGGTTAGGTTTTTACTTTCAAAATATTTAATATTTTGTGTCAGCAGCATGCCATAACAAAACTTACTGATTAATAACCTGCCCCTCCATTTTAGTTATGCCCCACAAGGCCACAACTTAACAAACCAACAAACTGTTCTTGTAAGAAAACTTAATATCGCGACTATGACTCATCACCGTGACGTAAAAAAATAATTAAATCAATTTCAACCTATATTTTAAATGTCCCGCCATCCGCCTGACCTTGGCAGCGGACTAGGATATAGACGCGAGTCCATGGTGCGGGTTTGAAATCTATAGACTCCCATTCTTGCCTCTCCTTTTATCACCAAATTAAGTGGTAGAAGGTCTAGGATGCTCTCCATGCTATCCAATAATCCGATATACAGTTTTTCTATATAGATTTGATTGTCTTTTTGTCTTAGATTATTAACTGGTCATGATAAACTATGGATATTAAAGCAATGTTTAATTTATTTTAAACCCTTTTGGAATTTAAACAGGGCAGGTAGAGCGGTCCAAACTATACATTGTTGTTTTAGACCCATTATAAATCCACGAAGCGAAAAATAAATTGATATCCTGATATCCAAGGGATCTGCAAAGTTTACTTAATTTAATTTGAAAGTAAAGTAACTGTCATATAACACAATATGTAACATAATAATATATTACACTCCGTTAACGTGTATGTACATTTTTACAAATTTACTTAGGGCTTTAAATTATTATGTATTTAATAGCAAGTCCTAAATACACATTTACACAAACGAATTTTAAACCTAAGGAAAATAATTTAGACGCGTTTAATCACATATAATGATTTACGGTAAAGTTGTTTTGTGTTAGGTAAACTTTGTGTTTTCCTAATATTTCCTGTCAAATATTATTTGCTTTATGAAAACTATAGTTCCGGTAGTTTTATTTCCATGATGGTATTTTATTTTAATAAGTAAAGGTAGTGATTTTTAAAATTTTTGATTGCATGCTACAACAATTTATTTCGGCAAAATTGTATAAGGACAGCTTTATACACAACAACCACATGTATGATATACGTATTATTAAAAGGTTTTGTTCTAAAAAGAATCATACAATTTCAATTTCAGCCAAAATTGGTGTTGAGATGTTTTCGTTTCAAAAAAATTTAAATGGTCGATCTAATATGGCGGTCAAAATATTTGTCCTACGACCACCTATGAAAATGAGAATAAAAGCACTGTTAATTTGGCTTGAAAGCGCCGTATATCAAACGCGTGTTAAATTTTTTTTTAACACTAGTGTTGAAATACAAGGCCCGCTATTTAATTTAAACATATGGTGCCAATTTGACAGACACCCCCTATTTATTAAAAAAGAACAAATTTTAGAAAGCAGTAATTGTGTAAAGTGTTTAACTTATTTATCATATATTTGTCGAGTGATTCAGAATAAGAGTGTGAAAATATGCCTTATGAAATTATAAAAAATATTAACAATTACTGGAAAATATATTACCAGAAAAATAAATCGCGCCGAATAGAGTGTCATGTATTAAACAACAAATCTTATCGGTAGCGATAGCGTAGAGAATAGAGGTATAGCCTACAGATCGCAAGGTCACAGGTTCAAATCCCCCAAAGGAGTATTTGACTTTTTTTTTATAAAAACATTAAATAATTTATAGAATTATTTTGAATTAAAATCTTCCTTTTTGGGTGGATTTTTTAAATTTATGTTTAATGTATTTTTCCTTGATTAAATTTAAAATTGTTTATTCTGGTTAAACTAGAAGTCAATCCAGGATTAGTTCTTCCTATAATATATAAAATATGAAAAAATGAAAAAGTTAAACTACAAATAAAGGAAAAACCTATTGACAAACTATCAAACCAGATATTAAGTGAAACATAATCCTAAATATCCTAATTTCAATACTAGTGTTGATATATTTTTTTTTCAACACTAGTGTTGAATTATTTTTTTCACAAATTTTTAATAATTCTTAATGGTCGTAGGAAAAATAGTATATATTATATTACTCGTATGAAATTGCGGCTGACGCCTCGTGCTAAATATCTCCTCGTTTGAAAAGTATCATGATACTTTTGAAAGTGCACTTTCATCACTGTTATGTAATATACTATTTGCGGCCTACCGCGTCGTGCTCAATTTACTTCCTCGTGCGATATGGACATCATATCTTGTAGTACCGGGTGATTCATTAAGGGTGACGAGCGGCCATATCTCGGAAACTACTGGGCATAGAAATTCAGGAAAAAAAATTATAACTAAAGTTGCCATTAGAAAATCTTGGAAATAATTTTTAAGTTCCGCATTTTGCCGCAAGAGGGCGTAATTGAAAAGTAAATTATAAACGTTTACATATCTCTGAAAATTCCACATTAAGGTATATCTTTGATAACACCATTAAAAAGCTGGACAATTATGCATCATTTTGGTCGTACCGACTTTAATAAGAGGGGGGGGGGGCAAGCTGTTGAAAGTGTAATCATTTAAATCGCTGTAACTTATAAACGACTTATCCGATTTTAGCAAACTAAAGATTGTTGGGAAGAGAAATGTATGCACTTTAACCAATCGTATTTAGTTGTCCATAATAGTTCTCAAAAAAATGCTAGAGGGCGCAATTTGTAATAATAACACATTTTTTGATTTTACTCCGAAAAAATAAATCATACGGTATAATTATGATACCATAATCGAAAAGTAGATGAAATTTGCTAGAAAAAATATTAAAACCGCAGCTCGATATCTCCATTCGTTTCAGCGTTATCGCGAATAGAATAATTATTAAGGTCGGTACGCCAGCAAGCTTTTTAATGGTGTTATCAAAGATATACCTTAATGTGGAATTTTCGGAGATATGTAAACTTTTATAATTTACTTTTCAATTACGCCCTCTTGCGGCAAAATGCGGAACTTAAAAATTATTTCCAGGATTTTCTAATGGCAACTTTAGTTATAATTTTGTTTCCTGAATTTCTATGCCCAGTAGTTTCCGAGATATGGCCGCTCGTCACCCTTACCTGGTACAAACTACTATTTTATGTTCACTGTAAAAAAAATATTTTTTATAATGTAAAACTCTAACAAAAACTTTTACAAAGAATAACTTTTTTTCGTATCTTTCACTTTTTGGTCCATTTGTCCATATCCACGACATACTGTAGAGTGTGAATTTAATCGTTTTGACGGCAACTACAGGAGTGTACTTGTTAGCAAGATATGTTAGTATAAAACGATAAAAGATTAAAGGAAATATCCTGTTAATTTTGTTAAAACAATAAAATAAAGACTAAAGATAAACTTTTAATTTACCTTTAGTAAAATAGACACGTTTATAAATAATAAATTACTTTTAACCATATTTAGATGTTAACCAGTCCGAAAAACCAAACAATATCTATAAACTCTAATTATGCATTTAATTTGCAAAATAATTAACTAATGAATTATTTTTAATTGGTTGATAATTATTAGGTATAATAAAGTACATTCGTGTTTATGCTATGTACGATACTGTACTGGGTGCAAATAATAATTAATTAGTTTTACATTATAAATAAATATGAAGTTCGAAACCAAAAATTAATTATTTAAAATCTAGTTTTTAGTTTTTACCAGTGTTACTGTTTACAGTTAAAATGGAAATTAAAATTTAGTTAGGACCACTAGTGACACGGAGAAAACTATCTTCATTATAACTGATTGTAAAATTTTTTTAGTATTCTGTATAATAAATTATTATAAAATACAAAATCACCTTTTATTACCTGGGAACATCAAATTATATTAAATACAGTTTAATAGAAAATAAATAACGTTTGTACATTTTATTAACATATAAGGTTGCCCAGAAGTCCGAAATAAAATTAATATAGCCGTAACCTGTAACTTTTGGGGAAAACGCCGGACACGTCAACTTAGTTTTATATATGCTCACATTTTGACGTTATTCGTTGGTTTTTATTATAGACATTTGTCAAAGATATGACGACATCGATGTTTTTTTTAAATGCGAACATACTTGTGATAATTATTTGAAAGGTAATATCTCGTACAGTATGCTCATAAATTTGGACGCGATTCTGTCAAGCTATTTCAAAATGGCGACTCTTAAAAGCTTCTAAAAAATTTAAATAAACGGAAATGATAAATCATTGATGTTTTTTTTACCTTTCAAGGTAAGAAATGTCAGAACGTGGAACAATGAAGATTTTTTGTAAATGTTTTTTTTTTAGTTTTGTTTTTGATATTCCTAGCTGGCTCTTTATTTAAATTTTTTTTTTATATTTGTGAAAAATATAAATATTGATGTCAATCCAAAATTTTAACATAAGACGTGTGTATGACTAACCAGCGTTTTTCGGGATCGGTTTTTAATGATTAAAAATAAAGTAAATATCTCTCACCACGTCAAAATTGATGATCTTTTCAGAAATTATGTATTTTAGGAGCATAGATCTAAGCAGTTTTTGGTGCAAATGCTTATGTTTTGAAATACTCCTTAAATGCCGTTTTGTATATTCATAATAAAGCATTTTCGTTTCTCTTCACACTATTTTTTTTTATTATAAATTTTCGCACTTCTTCCATAAAAAATGTTTCAATTAAAATTTTTACTTAAATTTTTCTCTTTAAAAAGAAATACCTAATTGTTTTTTGTTTTTGTTGTAAAAATATTTTATTGCATTGGGTTATATTTTTGTTGATTTAAAATATCTCTAAAAAAGGGAAAACGGAACAGACAAGTACATAATAGAAAAATACTATAAAATATTATTCTTTTTACTCGTTTTCCTTTAAAATTGCATCATAAATCAATAACTAAAACGATATGCGTCCGAAACCTGAATCCCTATATAAAACAGGACTTTTAGAAGGAAAAGTTTAAAAACTAAACGTATCCTACAAGACCTTTGTAATCCAAGCTAAGAATACATTATTTAAAAATTTAAATTAGCGTGAGACGAAAAATTAAGAAGGTTACAATTAGACTTTTACACCCGAGCTCCTAGGCTCGTAGGGGAAGGGGGGAGCTGCAGCCCCCCTAAATACGCCACTGGTGCCGACCCTGTCCCCTCCTGACGCCGCTGCTGGGTCGTGAGCATTTTGACACGCGACCATTTTGACATTTGACCTATCGATTTTACGACGAAATTTTTTAAATATTTTAGATTTAAAGGACAACCTGTGAGAGTTAATAATAGAAAGGGAGTAGTTATATATGGATTACATACGTTACTGAGAAAAATTCATAGCCGAACAAGATACAACAAACCATAAGAATCCATTTTAAAACTGGAAACCTTTTTAATTTTTCAGCGCTTTGCTACACCTTTTATTTGCAAGAGAAAAACCAAGCAAACATGCTCCCTATTTCCAACTATACTCTTCTTTTAAATATTTAATTGAAATGGGGCTCCAGGCTCGATTGACACAAATAGAGCAGCTCGCGATAAAAGACCGGTCTGAGCCGACGATATATCACCCTTTCTGGATGAACTTACCCTTTTTGTGCTTTTATTACGCCTTTAGGCTGGCCGAAATTCGTACATGGCTGATCGGTGCAAGATCCTTTAAAATTAAATGAATACAGACAGAAACATGTAAACATGTCTTGTAATTTTGATGGTATTTTAAAAACATTGCCGACGTTTTGCTTGACACGTTTCTAATGTTTTTTTCTGTATGACAGACTGTAGGGGAAAGTATTCTATGTAGAATAGACACAAAAGTCCGCTCCCTTTTATTTTAGCCTAGGAAAGGAAATGTGTAACAAAATTTAGAAACAGTATATAGGAAATTAAAACAATTTTTTAATAAAAAATATTTTAAGGCAATCATCACCTTTTTTAAATTTTAATATTCATTGCATATTCATACTATTTTCTGAAATAAAAACGTATGTTTTCAAATTGGTCATTGCGAAAGTAGGGTTTAAACAAATATTTTTTTTCTACTTGAATCTGAGGAAGATATAAAATCTTTATGCTGGTTGATGTATTAAGGTTAACTCAACCCCTTCTTCAAATTTCTAAATATCATTTTTAATCTTTATTTTTTTCAGGTTAGTGGTACCTCAACTATTTTCAAAAGTCGCTGATGTAAGAGGTAAGTGATAAAATGGTAGTTTATACAACAAGAGCGAATATGATGTATATATCTCACGAGGAAGTAAATTGAGTACGACGCCGTAGGCAAAGGATTTGGCAATCGATCAAAGCTATAACAATAATACCAAAATTAAAATAAAAGTAACGAGTCCTTATACCCAAAGTAACGAATCGGTCCAAGTCCTTAAAAGTAACGAAAGTTTACATCACTAGTATTAGGGAATCCATATGGCGCTTAATAACAAAAGAGACTCGCTTCTATTTCCCAACACTATTGCAGGCACACTCCGCATGTCAGACGGATAACTTGATGACGGGATATTTAAACTATAGGTTGATTATTTTTTGGTAATTTTTTAAGTCACTTTTTCATTTTTTTTTACAAGAATATTTTTGTTATTCGCAGTTTGCCTGTTTGTTACTTGATGGGCCATAATTATAAAATAGAGAGGCAGGCTATTATCAGTAAGTATTGTTGTCGAGGTTGTAAAGTAAAAACCTTACCTCCCCTTTTTTAAATTTTAAAACAATTTATTTGTGCACAGGCTGTGCATGGGATGAATTGTATGTAGTACAAAAATATATTTGCTCCATTAAAGAAATATAGAGGTTATTATGCTGGTCCATATTTCTATATTATTTTCTTCAATGGAGCAAATATATTTTTGTACTACTTACAATTCATCTGACAGTGCATATATAAATTGGTTTACAGTTAAAAAATTGGAGGTAAGGTTTTTACTTTACAGGTGCTTTACGGCCTCAACAATAACAAAATTTCTTGAATAGCCTGCCCCTCCATTTTAATTATGGCCCATAAATTAATAAACTGGCAAGCTACGAATAACAACAATATTCTTGCAAAAAAATTTAATAGACTAGAACCTAAACTACGACTCACACCGTGACGTAATAAAACATTAAAAAATAATTAAACTCATTTCTACATATTTTAAATATCCCGCCAATAGGTTATTCGCCTGACATGCGCAGTGTATCTGCAATAGTGTTAGGAAATAGACGCGAGTCAAAAAAGCATTGAGTCTCGTTAAATGCCACCAGTAATGTAATTTTTAAGGTGACGTGTACCAATTATAAAGAAGTAATTGCCATCAGTCGCCATTGTTGACACATCATTGGATTACCTACTAATTAGCAAAATAAGCGGGTCGTACCTAAAGTACTACATAGAGCATTCGTCTTCGTACAACTTTATTCAAGTAAATAGTTAAGTAAAAAAAGAATTTTACAAGGTACATATTTAAATATAACGTTTTAATCAGAATATTTACCTATTTATAACAATTTTAAATAATAATCTTACTTTGTTCGTATTCATGATTCAATATTTCTTATAATTGACATAAGATTACTTACACTTTTATATTTTTTATATTAACATTATTTGCAAATATTACAAAGTTGATGCTTTTCAATAAAACACTCGTTAAAGTGTTTCTTTAGGGGTATTATTCATATTATGCCCCGCGGCGTCCTTTTTTGCATTAAAAACTTTACCAGAACCAATACTGCGATTGCCTGCTTTCGCTTCATCCATTAAACTTCGACTAGGTAATTATTAATTAAACTCAATAATTAAGAGATGACGTAGGCAATAAAAAAGTTAGAACGTTCGAAAAGCCGGGCGTAGTTCAGTTGGCACGTAAAAAGAAAAGTTACCGGGTCTTAAGCTTTTCCGAAATTAATATTCATCTAGTTATGCTGGAAAACTTCGTTAAGAAAACTATTTAATTTGGTTATAAATTGCCAATACAGTGGGGGCTTAAGAGCATTCGACCAATATTTTTAAATTCTTCTGCATGATTTGCAGCTCCATTCGAAATTATATCTATACAGGGTGTTTCATTAAGGTTGGCCACCGGCCATATCTCGGAAATTCACGACATAGAAACTAAGGAAAAAAATCGCTATTTAAAGTGGCCATGAGTAAATCCTGGAAATAATTTTTAAGTTCCGCATTTGGCCACAAGAGGGTGCAATTAAAAACTAAATATTAAAATTATAAATTTCTTCGAAAATTCCCACATTTGGTAACTTCATTAGAAAGCTTAGACAATTCTGCATCATTTTGGTCTGGGCGCATTGGCGTATCAATCTTGATAAGAGTGGTGGAAGCTCTTGAAACGACTTAACTTAAAAGTAAGTAGCATTCTAAATAGCTTCAATTAGTTTTTTGTAATGATTTAAATTAATTTACAGAATAACTTTATCTTAATATTCATTCACATTGATAATAATTCAAAGATATACAACAACAAGCAGGGCATTTGCCTTAAAACCACAGGATATGAATAGAACTGACTTAAGTCACATGACGTTACCAATAAAGTTCCGTGTTTAAGTTAAAAATTGTTTACTCGTCTAGTAAAACAGATGTGAATCTTGAAACGCTTGGTTCATTGAATGCCGGTAATTTAAACAGTTCAATCTAATAAATAATTATAGACATTTTTTTAAGTAGTGGAAAATTTTATTAATGTATAATATGCAAGTGCATTAAAATTATTGGTGCATGAGTGATTTTTTTTTGACTCTGGACTTTACAGGAAACAAAATTTAGTATCCCCCGTATCTAGTATTTAATACAAAAATCAATTTATCAATGGGAGACCAATCCATGGATTTTGGGACGGCAAACCACCTTTTAATAATAATAAAAAACTATTTCAACTGGTAAGTATCTCCAGTCGTCTTTAGGTGAATACACACTGTAAAATGGTGAGGGAAATTTACTACATTTATCTTGTTAAAAATTTTAACTTATTACATTAAGGTGTCTATAATATTATAGATTTGATGTAAAATTTGAGGATTTTTTGCGTAAAATGTATTATCCTTGTAAAAATATTAAGCAAGTTGTAAAATTACTAATTATTTACACGACACTAGTAAAATTACATAAAAAATACACCTAATTCTTAAAATCACAGCGAAAACAGGGAAGTTTGTAATTTCACATAAAACCGGTAACTTGGCTCATTAGTAAGTCAGCCCAACAAAAGAAGTACAAGCATGTGCTACTACCACGAGCCAACACCAGCTCCAACAGGGCGTTGCCTTGTTGTGTTATCTATGTGACGTAATATCATATATGTACATTATCTATGAGTTAAGTATCATTAGATAGTTAGTAGTACCTGATAATGTAAAAAATATATAATAAATAAAGAGATTTTAAAAGTAAGTAAGTAAGTAAGTAAGCCCGCGTACTACATGCTGATGCAATCATTTGTTCATCAGCTTTTGACCCGTTGGCTGTATGGGTGATATTTGTGCCGTATTTTGTAGTAGTTCTGTTGTTTATTTGATATTATTTGCAATAAAATTGTTATGTATCTAAAAAGGATTATTTTTATAAACATCATATTTTCCCAGGAACTTTTAGGAAGCTGCCACAAATTCCAACAAAAAAGGCAACGTCACTGCCCGTTATACCTTAAAATAATCTTAAAATTACGACAAAGGTGGTTTTTTACAATTATCTGATGTAAATATCATATTGTATTTATGGAGAAATTAAAAAAACATTTACATTACCGTGTCGGAAATTAGAATTAAAGTTACAGCAATAATTATTGTTTTATTAATGATCTTACTGCAAAAAAAAATTTAAGTACATTATTTTTACTAAAATTGTGATATTTTTATATATATTTTACACGAATTTCACAGTTATTTTTAAGAGGAACAAATGATAGATTAAAACGTATTTACGTAACAAATGTAAAACTACAATTAAAATTTAAATTCGCTGTAAAATTTGGTGGCCAAAAATAACCAAACATATTTATTGTAATTTTACCATATTTTGTTTACAGTGCAGTATTCAGACAATGCAAGTCCAAAAAACCTCATTATTCAAAAAACACCTTCTTTCTCAAAAAATCATTATTATTGGAATATAGACCTCTTGTGTTGTGCATGTTTAGGCAGTTTTTTGTTATTATCTATGAAACTCATATTTTTAGCAGCGGCGGCGCCAGGGGGGGCACCCTAGAAACATGAGTGCCCAACCAAAATTGATAGATCCGGTTTTGTAATGGAATTTCCGGGGGGAAGGGAGATTTGGCTATAAAAGTTTCTTTTGCTGGGATTGACAAAAGAGCCAGTATACTTAGGCCTATATAAGGCCCATTGTATCCCCTATCGTCTGGGTAATGTCAGCCAGACGGGACCTACAGCTTTACGTGGAATCCGAACCACGTGTATGCACTAGTTATCCTTTTTACCCCCCCCCCCCCCCGACATTTTTTTTTGAAGTAATTTTTGATGTGGGTAGTGCCCACTCAAAATTCATCGGGCCCACTTGTGCCCACCCATCCCAAAAATCCTGGCGCGCCACTGATTTTTTGAATCAAAATGAACCGGGAACATAATAATATTACATTTAAAGGATCTCGATCATGACTTCATAATTAGGTGAAATCATTAGTGTATGCATGTCAATTTGCTACAAATTATTTTGTACACAGAATAAAGCTTCCCTATGTACCAATGATGGATGGAAACCTTTTAATGGCGATTAACTTGTCGGATGATCGGTTTTAAACAATGGAATGGAAACAGTATAATTTTACGGCTTAATTGCGCCACATATCTAATTATAATTGTTGGTCTATGGTTAGTGGCAAAGTAAACTGTTCCGTTTACACTTAAAAACAATTAGAGGAATCTAATCACGCCGAAACGTCGTATTCAATATCAAAATGGCATTGAAAGTCATTTGGTAATAAAATATTGTCTATAACTTTCAAATTAACCTTAGTAACCTTTTTAATCGGTTTTATTAGCGGTGCTAGCCCAGTGGCTACGTTAAGGTATACTTTAACTGCTATAGTAATAATCTTGATACAACTCGCGAGATCCTGGCCCAATCACGTGATATGAATAACATGCTGGTTAATTTTAGTGTGTGATGTTGGTATGACTTGAAGTAAATTACAGGATCGGACTTAAAAATTACAAATTTTTAATATGTAAAATGTATGTTTAAACGAATAATATTCTTTAAGCCACAAACAGTTACTGTTGTCATGCTAAACAAGATTACAATAAAATGAAGGTAAAAAGTTGCAAAACAGATTAGGAAATGACAGCTTCTTTTATTCGCCTATATCCCTTGTGTTCTTTTCTCGTTTGGAAATAGGTAATTATAACAGAGATAGTAGATATGCTTACCGGTCGACACAGTGGTAAATAGAAAAATTCGTGTAAGCTATTTGAGTAAAACATACAATAGAAATGTTTATTTGCTTTATTTATATAAAAATTCGGGGGATAGTTTGTGGTGCTAAGCTCCTAAATCTAGCGCCCTCAAAAAAACACAATCTATTGACAAGAAAAAGGTTGAAATGTTAATAAAAAAAAATAGTTTAACAGACCACAATAATAAGATAGAAACTTCATAATTTGTTGAATACCGAAACTTTTAGTTGTACGAAAATGAAAACTAAAAATCGCTAAAGGTGAATTATTACTTTACAACCCCTATAAATCCGTACGCCAATACGTTAACTAAAATTTTTAGCTATAAAAAAATGCTTCCTAATAACACACGAACCACACTAAAATTCAAAACAATCAATTCAAAAATACCGAAAATATAAGCTTGTTTTCATTATAAGTGGGACATTCATAATAATTGCGAAATATTTTTTTTATTTAAAAAATTTAAGGTTAATAATTGTCTTGCATTTTTTTTGTTGAAATCGATTTAAAAAAAATAAATAATTACTGAAAAACAAAAAAAAGTTTTGTCCGAAGCGGGGTTCGAAACCGCGACCCTTAGTTCCATAGTATAAAGCCTATACCCCTACGCCAAGAAGGCGCTTTTTAAAAAGCAGGTTCAAATGCGTTATATGACTAAATACAAGAAATTATTGTAAATATAAATTGAAACTGTTTAAAAATACCTTCTCAGCAATGGCATCAGCTGCGGTATACTAGGCAAACAATAGTTATGATCCATAATTAATTGTTAGTTATAGTCTAAAACAGAATATCATACGTTTATGAATCAAACATTCGCTGAATACGTCTCTGTCAAAATCTGGGGAAATTTTGAAAATCCTAATCAGCCGGCCGAGGTCAAATGTCGAAAAATGAGAATATTTCTTTATGGTGTCAGGCATCTGCTCTGCATCGGATCGGCATCAAACCTAAATTTTTTTTATTATCCAAATGGGTTTTTCTACCAAACATTCTCATTACACACACACAGGATGGTGACCTGCTAGTTATCCATGAATAAACCTGCCAGGCATCTGCTAGACATCAAACCTGCAAAAATGTCAATATTTTCGATCGATTTTCTGAAAAAGTATTTTTTAGCAGATCACAACCACAAGTGATCCTAAAAAATAAAATATTTTACGAATATAATAATGTGCGTAATAATTTCCCTTTGGAGACATCGCCGACCTATCATTCCTCTGTGCTTTGGATCTTTATTTCTTACGAATCCGGAAATTTCCCATTAGTTGACAACATTGTTGGAAAAATTAGATTTCTCTGTGACGTTCTTATAAACTGACCAATTAACAATTTATGGTATTTACTGAGGCTCCGCTTATTTGTACAAGACACTTAATAATATAATTTTTATGTTTATGGTACAATATGTTATTAATTTGTTCAATATAACAAAATATATACTCATCTATAATAGTTTTATCATTACTGCAACCTGCTTAATTTTGTGCATAGAAAATAAATTTCATGTAGCATCAGTATTGAGTTGGTTTTACAATAATTTCTAACATGATCATTTGGCCGAAACGGCAAAATGGCAAACATGAGATCCAATGGTCGTGAGTTCAAATCCGGCAGCCTGCAAACTTTCTTAAAATTTTTTCATAACTTTGGTCGTAAAAAAAAATGTTCAACTCGAGAGAATTGTCCATATTGCACTCGGAAGTTTACTTCTTCGTGAGATAGTATAAACATCTTATCCACTCTTGTTATACAAACCACTATTGTCGTAAATTAACATTCATTTTTACTGTGTTTTTTACTGTTTTTATTATGTACCTACATCAGTTAAAAGTTAAACATTGCCACAAAACAAAATTTATTTCAAACGAAAAATCCCGCTTTCCGTGGTGCTCTACAAATTATCACAACCGTGGTGAAACTTTAAAACTACTTTTAAACTTACAAATCCTGGAATTAAAGTGTTCGAAGTTCGAACTTTAATAAACGTTTAGATATCCGGTTGTACAGCTCCTAAACTGGGTAACTTTTGCTTTACGGGAAGGTTTCACAGCTGATATTTTAATGCTCTGATTTTCTTATGCAATTTAAGTACTTTGGCCGGAAGTACAATCATTTTTAGCGTTATACATTTTTTCGAAAAACTAATGTCGGGTTGCACAAAGAATTTTAATAATAATTATTTAACCGCCAAGTTTGACTGTGACATAAATGACTTTGACAGGCATATATACTCACATTCAAAGGTGCGTGATTAGTAAATTAAAAATTAAGGTAACCGAGCCAGTATGATTGTGAAAAAAGTATTTCTCTCAATGTTACGTCTGTCACAGTCAAACTTGCCGGTTAAATAATTATTATTAAAATTCTTTGTGCAACTCGACATAAGTAAATTATATAAGTACCGTTTAAATAAATATTATGAACTCTTAAAGTTTTAGTAGATAGGTATAAAGCAAAAAATATCGGCATCCGGAAATTTTGAAAACACAGCGTGTCATGATACAAAGATTTACAAGGTATGATATTCAAAGGGTCATATTTATCGAAATTTATATTCGTTATCATGGAAAACAATTAAAATAACCATGTGTTTCTAGGGTTCCCCACTCACCACATCACGTCACAGCTTCTCTGAGTATTATATCTTTAGTTTTTTGTAGTATGAAAGCGGCCAACCTGAAACATGAGTGTCAATTTTAAATTTCTGTAAAAATACTTGACTTAATTCATGACTAGGTCATAGTATTCACCTGGAGACGACTGGAGATGCTGGAGTTAAAACGTAGTGATTCTAAACAAAATAAAGACAATGCAAGTTCAAAACTGCTAAGTAATACTATTTAACGACAAAGATCAGTGCCGTCTTTAGGGTAGGAGACGCCCTGGAAGTAATAGTGACTCTATCGCCCCTCTCCCCCATATTCCGCAACCAACAACTCGATAAATATATTGTATATTATAGTAAACGACATTTTGGTGTCATTCTTTATACTGGGGGGTGACAAATATTTCAAGGTATCTTTAACGCAGACTCAGTTCAGTATAGTGTACAATAGTGTATATTGCACGCTCTTAAACAGTACAACACATAGTCTCCCATTGCGAGTCACTATATCGGAAGAGGCAACGAATACTCAGGCAACCAAAACTGGAACCAAAGGACATCCTTACCCTCTCCCCTACCTACCTACATAAACTAGTTTAAAGGACTGGGATCACCGAATGGGTGTGAAGAATCAAACAGGGTGAGCACAATGGACTAAACCTGGCCTAAGTGCATCCGGAGTATGGACGGGCCCTCAGAAAAAAAATTGCACTCTTGTTTTTCGCGTTAAAACATGTCATAACGTTAGTGATTGTTTATTTTTTTTTTGTGTGGACGTGGAGGGTTTTTACAGTAAGCCCATACGATATTTCAAATTGGTTAATATTATTATCATCGTCATCATAATTAACATTATTTATGATGCTGATAAAGTATTCTGTACGTGTGTGTAGGTATATAAATTTTTACAAATTCTAACAAAACACGAGAATAACATTTTTTTAACAGCACAGTAGTTTATTTAGTTTAGTAGTTTATATAAAGGCCAAGTTTCTCTTCATTATAAATTTTCCTAGTAAAGGTAGGTACATCATCAAAAAGGGCCACAGCATCCTCGTCCCTTCCCGGCATCATCCCTTAGATCCCCGCTCGCCCTTCTCACCTGTTCGTCCCGCGACAGGCGCGCGCCGTGGGGGCCGTACGCGAAATCGCGCGTTGCGCGCCGTCGTCCGTCGCGGGCGCCGTTCTTCGCGGCGGCCGTCAGTCCGGGCTCGAACGCTATCAAGTGCGGCGGTCCCACCTTTCTATTCCTTGACGAACTCACTCACTGCTCTTTAACCATACACCGATCGACACTTCGTCTCTGACACTTCGACACCGGTAGCGGTCCTGACTTCTTCGACGTTCGCGCCCTCGGGAGTTACTTCATCCACCGGCTCGCGACGTCCTCTGTCCTTCAAATCGCCACGCTCTCAGCCACCGTCCACCGGGGCCACTTGTTCTTCCTCGCTGTTGCTTCTTTTCTCGTTTTCGCTCTTTGGTGCCGCAACCGGCACCTTTATACCGTTCCTCATTTCAAGTACAAACTACCCGCGAAAAGTTGTAAACTAAGTTTTTGTAACTTTTGATCATTTTGTTTGGCGTTTTGAAGACGAAGGCGGCAACAGGCGTCTAGTCCAAGAATTGAATTTAACGACAATCATTCCTAGTTATAAATCTAAACGTAAGTTTTAAAATTAGTTAATATAAATTAATCCTAGACTAATACTAGCTAAATTAAGTAGCTTAATTTTAAACAGGCGCGCTTGTATATAACCGGCGATCATTAAAACCCGAGCTTACATGGTCTGTAACTCTTGTTAAGTTTCTTGACCTCCGTCCGCAGGGCTCGGTGGAAATACATCGCGTCTTATTACTTAGATGTCAGTTAATGTTAGTTGCGGCGTTACAATCTCCTCGACACCACGAGTCAATACCGAAAGCGCTGTTATAGCAGACAATCGCAATTTTAAACTATTTTAATCAGGCATATCACGGACAATCCTTACTTAAGTCAAGGTTGTGCGCGAAGTCTTCTAACTTTACTTAAGCTCGTAGTGTATTTATTAAGTAATAATTGTTATAGTTATTCAGTGTCAAGGCACTGGACATACATATCTCCTAGAATAAATCATCCGCGTTACTGGTAACTGCTGTAGTTAAATTTACCTATTTGACAAGGTAAAGAGTTTATTATAATTATATATTTATATATTCGTAGGTATCAAGTAATAAAAATTGTAGGAAAAATAACTAAATTGTAAGTACCCGGCGATAATCGTGCAATATTAATCCAAGACAATCTCGATCAGACTATCATTCCTGGCCCGACCATTTCACCCGTTAGGAGCCCGGAAATCGGCACCACGACGTATTATTTTAACGCCCCTAGCCAATATCCCTACTTAGTACCTTTCTGCCCGGTTGTTCCCCCCTCTGACTGTTATCCCGCCGTTACCCCCGCCGCTCCCGCGCCCCCTTGTGGTTGCGGCCAATGTGCCCCTGGTGCCTTTAATTTAACACCCTTGGCACCGTCAACGTTGATCGTCAACCGATATACCGAGATCAACTACTTTGAAAATCAACAGCTTCAACAGCATCATCAACAGGCCGTTCATCATCAGGTGCATCAGAGTTCCGCTGTGGTGGTACCAGAGAAGTTCTGCTCTTCGGCCGCATTCGATATGGTAAGATTAATTACCTTCTTCTCTTTTACACTTTTATGTAAATATGTTTTCCATTTTAATATTCCGAGAAAGATCAGTTTACCTGAATTTGCACTATAAATATTAGTTATACACAACTCATTAGCTGACATCTTCGCTGATACCAAAAAATATTGAAAAATCAGTAGTTACTTGAAATTGAAACCTTAGTTAATTAAAATATTAGTTATTATCTGCCTCTAATTTTTTTTATATTGAATTCTTTAGCCACATGTCATGTCTCATACTCATTTTACTTTTGAGTGTTATTTTTGTATAGTAGATATAAGCTCATGCAGAAACTTATCTTAAAATTAATGTAAAAAATATGTAGTTCGTGAATTTCAGTATTGATAAAATACCAATGGAAAAACATGCACACAAAAAATTAAAAAAATTCGTCTATTTTATTGGATGATTTGTTATTAATTTTAAAAACATTTTAGTTATTAAAAAATATTTGTAATCGCGGATATATTTTTAGATTAGGTAATATAGACATAACTTTTTCAATAGTAAATTAACAGATTATTGTTATTAACTGGAACATGAATCTATTATATTTATGAACGGCAGTAGAGTTTTGAACTTGCATTGTCTCTATTTGTTCTGAATCACAACGTTTTAACTGGTAAGTGTCTCCAATCGTCGTCAGGTGAATGTGTTATGTTTAAATTTATTTAGATAATATCTACATTAGGGCACATTAATTTCTGAAGATGAAGAGTTTAAAACTTCAACTTTGGTTTACGTTAACTTGCTGATATCACGAACTAAAAAATAACTTTTAATTACACGTGTTTAAATAATGAGAGTTTTAACTCAAGTAAAAATGATATACAATTATCTACTATTCGTGCGTAATGCAAATATAAAAATTGGAAACAATTATTAATGGCAACTTCTATAAAATTTAAATATTTGAAACGTCGTTAAGATGTTACGGGCCAATGATTGCCTTCTATTTCTGTTAGGTTCCCAAATTATTCTCAAAATGCTGGTAAAGAAATCAAGCAACTACTAAGAAAAAGGTATAAAACTGTACTTTAGAATTATTAAAAGTTTGTATTGAACGTTGTTGTTTTCGCTAATACATTTAATGAATTGGAGATGTTTTCGTTTGTTTATATTTTTTAACTTAGAAATAAAAGGCATTAGAGCAATAAATAAAGGGAGTATACGTTACCACTTTTAGTAAAACCAAACCCATTAAAACTCTTTGAAATTCCCATTAAAAGAAAACACACAAACGACACGACAGGTAGATAGCTCGCTAACAATTACTGTTTACACATACACACACCCATGCCATCAGTGCATCCACATTTGGGGAAGTTAAGTCTTCTCGAATGTAAACATTTATTTACTTGTACAAATATTTAAACTTGGGTTTGTTCAAATTTATTTGCCGGGACGCAATGGCATGTTTGCTGTGCGTATGTGTTTTTGTATTCGGGTTTACGATGGAAATTGTTAGATGCCGGATGGAATTTTTCATTGTCAGATGGTTAGAGGCGAAAAGGCGATAGTCATCGAAAAGCTTTCACTCATTTAAAGGTTTTCTTTTTTAAATAAAAATAATGTTTTATATCTAAAGCAATATGCATAAGAAAAAAAAATATTATTAATATGTTATTTTTTAATGTCATCAACAACTTTATTCAGGTTAAATTACTAAAGTTTCTATATTATAGAATATTTCTAAAATCGTCTCCAATGATACCAGCTCTATGCGAAATTAGATCTATATACAGGGTGCTTCAAATTGGTGTGCGTACAAGGAGATCTAGAAAACGGTAAGAGATACGAGATATAAATATTTCGAATATTTACGGAGATACCGGAAAACCCCGAAATTTTTAGTTTTGGTTTTTAATTTTTTGCGTCTTCATTTTTGACTTGGGAAAAAACCATTTTTTCAAAGCCGTTTTTTATGTTCTACAAGATGGCTTTATCGGTTTCCAAATTCGACGTTTCGTTCTTTAGATAACAACTCAAGTCAATTTTTTTAAATACGAACCTGGAATTTTAAATACAGTTTTAGGGACTTCGAAGCTCTAAAAATTTAATACAAGTTAAAAGTTTTTAAAATTTTAACGGTTTGTCATTAAATAACACATCATTAGTTTTTCAAATTATCCTTCCGAACATTTGGAGCCAAACTAAAAAAAAAATTATGATTTAAAGAATCCGTCTATTATTAGGAGGCCTGATATTTGATATTTTGTAAGAAGAAACATCCAAAGTCTCGTCCTGTTTATTTTTGTTACATGTGTCGCCTGAAATAACCATCATTAGACCTTATAAACAGAAAAAAGAAATTGAAATTGTTTTTGAAACAAACATAACATAATTACTAACACTACAGTTACCTTTTTTCACTCGGGCGAATCAATTTTTTTTCTGTTTTACAGTATTTCGGTCGAGGTCTCAAGTTAAATCCATTAATTTATTACCACCACTTATTGTATTAAGAATATGAATAAAGTACTAATAAAAAATAGAATTACTTCTCATGCCTTAAAAACTTACTTACTTTTTAAAGTATTGTAACGGTAAATCTTATTGAAATAATGGTGACATTTTGCCAACCAACAAAATCCCGCTAATAGATTTTTCCGGCGCTAAAATCACCTGATACCGAAATCGGACTTTAGATTCGTTGGAAAGAATTATATTTGCCGCTGGATATGAAACAGGTATTTATAAAATTATTTGTGTGGATTCCGAGAAAATCACGTTTGAAATAGCGTTTAGCAGGATGTTGTTGGTTGGAAAAATGTCACTATTAAACGGCCTAAACACCATAAGTTCTTGTAACGTAATTTTAATATTTAAGCTATTCTAGAAATAATTGCCAGGGCCGTAATAGTAAAGAAAGGATAATTTTAAATACTAATGATGTGTTATTTGATGACAAAACGTTAAAAGTTTAAAACCCTTTAAATTGTATTAAATTTCCAAAGCTTAGAAGTCCCTAAAACTTTTTTTTTTAATTCTAGGTCCGTGTTTAAATAAATTGACTTGAGGTTGGTATGTGAATAATGAAATGCCGATTTAAAAACTAATAACGCCATCTTGTTGAACATAAAAAATGGCGATTAAAGTGTTTTTTCCCAAGTCAAAAATAAAGGCGCGAAAAATTAAAAACAAAAAAACTAAAAATTTCGGTTTTTATCGAATATCACCGAAGGTATTGGGAATATTTATTATTTATTTATTTAATTATTAAGCCTCAAAATATGCAACTTTGCCTCAATTTAACCATCTTCGTATCTCTTGCCGTTTTCGAGATCCCTTTGTAATGATAATGGGCGATGGGAATAGAATACCATCCTGAACTGTTGTAGGATAGAGAAGGGTGGAGAACGATCGTGCAGTCAGCCAAGACCCACCAAGGGTTGTAGAGCTCGAGATGATGATGATGATGATGATGTATAATAAATTAGACCAAAAACATTGCCTTTTCTTGGCTCAAATCCTGACCATATAGAATTTTTAAAAAAATTTAAATTTGTACTAAAATTGGAGTGCGTTAATTTATTTAAAAAAAATTCAATATTTTTTAAAATACAATGAATTTTTAAGGTTTTCATTAGCTTATATCTTTTTATTGGATTTTTTTCTGCATAAAAATAAGTTTCCCTGGCCAACGACGTCATGCTTAATTTACTACCTCGTGCGATATGGTCATCATATCCACTCTTATTGTACAGGGCCATCCAACCAGGACTGAACAGTGGCCTATTTTTTGAATTTGGATTAAAACAAAGTATCTGTGGCTTAAAATTGTCTGTATATTTTTATAAAAGGTCTTTCTTTGCTGATTCCAAAAATATATAATTTGTTTATATTCGCTTAAATCGTTTTTTAGATAAAATATGATCGATCAAGTTTTTAAAAAGCCCCGTTCATTCTAGCTTAATACGTCTAAAGCCTTGGAAATTAAAATGTTTAATATGGTCATATTGGAACTTTATTTTTTACACCTCGCAGTATTTTAATGCATCCCCATTACGGAGGTTTTACTCGTCCAGGGCATTCTAAACTGGAATTAATACAGCTGTTTAAAAATTTGATCGCTCATATTAACCTAAAATAGATTAACCATATTTTTTTGAAAATAGGAAAGAAAGAAATACCTTTCATGAAAATGACAAATATACAGGGTGTTCCGCAAAAAAATAACAAGTCGCTTTTTAAATGGCAATTTTGGATTCTACGGTCAAGCATGAACAAGATGGCTATATTGGTTTTAATAAAAATACAGGGAAACCCAAAAATAGACCCCTGTTCAGTCCAGGTTCGATGACCCCAGTGCAAACTACTATACTGCACCTTCTATGACATTTCCAACTCAGAACGCCTACGACGAAAGTTTTTTTCGGTTTTGGAAAAAATAGTCACTAGGTACCGGATCATGACTGTATGGTGGACGATTAATTTCTTTAAAACCGCATGATGCCTGAGCAGATTCGTATGTACTTTATATTATAACGCAAAAGTAGAATTTCCAAAAAATTGTCGGTTTGATACCATTATTTCGATTTTTGTATTAATTCAGAATCATCAAAATGAAACTATGTTTTATCTCGAAATCCTGGTTATAACATCTACCGGATTATCTTCACATATCTCTAAAAAGGCACAAGAACTTTGGGATACATGATCCGAGCTAAAGAGATAATGCCGTTTCGAACATTTGAAAAATAGTTAAAATAACAAGAAAACCTTTAAAAGGCATAATTACAGTGACACAGTTGTGGTGACATTGATGGATCTATTGCTAAGTTGGAAACGGCTGCATTTCCTTGAGTTGCTTTAATCCTCGAAGGTAGTTTTCAAATCTATTAAATGGTTCTTTTATTGATAATTTGATCAAAACTTCATCTTATTGGCGCATTCACCGTTTCGTTTTTTGATTATTATTTCGTTACTTTTCGTTAATTATTAACTTTGGAGCACAATTCCCTACAGTTTCAACCTCTTTGGATTTCTGAATTAATTAGAGCAAAAAAAGAAATATGTGCATATATTGGCGCATTCACCGTTTCGTTTTTTGATTATTATTTCGTTACTTTTCGTTAATTATTAACTTTGGAGCACAATTCCCTACAGTTTCAACCTCTTTGGATTTCTGAATTAATTAGAGCAAAAAAAGAAATATGTGCATATTTCATTATTCAAAATTTTTTATGCTCAAAATTGTAGGTACGTTGCTGCCCAAAGATGGTTATTTGGATTACAGTATAACAAAATGGTTCAGCTTTAGCTGTTAACTTCATAATATCGTTTTTTCAGATTGTTTTTATTTGCAGATATTTTTTGAATTCAAATCAAATCAAAATTTATTTATTCTCAAAACAACAATAATTAGGTACATAGTTAGGAAAAAAAATTACTGTTATGGAGAAATAAATAAAATCTAAACCCACTAAAGACTACGCTGTGCCTGGGTATGCTTTTATTAATTAATATAATTAAATTTAATTTAATATCAATAACATTATTATTAAAAAAAAATTACAAATTCTAAAGTTATTCTACATGGAACCCATCCCTGGAATGATGCATATTCCACGATCCCAAAATATATACATTACTTTCACACATCACACACGTACCTATACACACATCACACCCCATAATATATCAGTCCATTATTCAACGATAATTTAAGTTCAAAATGGATATGGATAGGCATAAAACTACATTCACACATCCGCAATCCTCATTACTCAGGTATACGGTATATGTTTTTAAAATCAACGTATTGGTGTATCTGATATCTAGGCAATGAATATATCCATTTTTTAATTCTATTTTTAAAAAGAGGGAAACTAGTTAAATTTTTCACTTCCGGAGGTATAATATTAAAAAGCCTGGGACCCAAGTAATGAAAGTTCCTCTGTAAGATTGATTTTTCTGCCCGAGGTACAACATTTGACCGGTTATTATATCTTGTATTATAATCATGTTCTATCTTACCCAACTTAGTTTTTAAAATAAATTGTCTAGAGACGCGCGCTAAGAAGTAGAGTTGTCTAATGTCAAATAACCCACTCTCTCAATAAAGCAGGCTAGAAGGATATGCAAAAGGCTTCTTAAAAATTACTTTGAGAGACAATTTTTGAATAATTTCCAAGTTATGTATATGGATTTTGGTTGTTGCTCCCCAAGCAATAATTCCATAGGTCAAATGACTCTGTATTAGGGAATAATACAAAATTTTTAGTTGATTTGAGTCTAAGATTTTTAAAAGAAGTCTTATTTTGTATAGAACGAATCTTATTTTTTTCACCGTATTATTTATATGTTCATCCCATTTTGAGTTACTATATCAATTATAACCCCAAAATACTTTATTTTATTTACCATTTTAAGTTTAATTTCCGAATCATTATTACACGTAATTTTAATAGTGTCATAAGCAGGATAACATTTAGAATAAAACGTAAATGGAACACAGTAAGATGACTGTAAGTAGGCGGCTACTGAACCAGTCATATATAGTTTTAAAATCTCCATCTCCATCCATTTTGCTCCGTAAGGAAGCCCAACTTACATCATCATATAGTATCGTCAGCAAAACTTATAATATCACCGGAAACTTTCAACGAAAAAAGTTCATTCAGATACATATTAAAAAGAATCGGTCCCAGGACAGTGCCTTGAGGAACTCCGCATTTTATAGTTTTTGTGTCGCTGACGTTATTATTAATTTTTATACACTGTTTTCTGCCACTGAAATAACTGTACATAAGTTCATAAGTAGAACCCCTAAAACCCTAAAAATTAAATCAAAACATCCTCCATCAACTGGGACATTGGTCAAGTAGTGTTTTTCTCAGTTCGGTTTAATAAGTTTTATTTTAGTTCTAGTTTATCTAAATTTACATATATTTTTATTTTTTTCTTTATATTCAATATGTGTTAATTGCTTGTTCCAATTTATTTGATTTTTGTGTTATTTTTAAAATTATTTTCTTAATGCACACATGCAATTAAACATTACAGCAATCTTTTCGCGATTATTAATTCGGAATTCTAACATCAACTAAAATATCTTGATACCGTTTCTAAATCCTTTTAAAAAGTGATTCTTCTTAGCTCTTCTTTTTCTGCTCTACGACACATTAATCAAAGGGGATATAACGTTCTGAGAAGCAAACAATGATACCTACATGTTGTTCCACGAAAACTTTTAATTTTCCTCGTAAGACAGCGCCATTGGATACTGTCGACAATTTAATTTCATTTTCGAACCTGCTGTGCGACCTTCTCTTATAAATCAAGAAGGCCACAAAGACGAGACTGCAATTTTCTATATAATGCCGGTTATTGCATTTTATGATTTTAAAATGTTTTATTTACTGAAAGTGCACTCGGAATAGTTGGATGCTGGTCATATTATTATCTGAAACTGCAAGGAGGTAAATTTTTTTAAATTTTAAAAAATTAGTATTAAAGTATCGTTGGGCCAAAAATATTTTATTTAAAACTTATTCGAAGGTGGATGCCTTAAGTATATTTCTGATGTGACCATAATTATTGTTTAATTCCCGCACAGAAAGTAGTTTTTTTTTTATTTTACGGTTTGGGAATAACTAACTCAAAATTTGTGATTTTTAATAGGACCCTGTATTATTTATTCTTATTTCATTTGTCTTTTTAACCATGACATTAGCCTTTACAATTACGGTTAAACAATTATTTTTAAGAGTGATGAATAGGGACCAAAGTCGTATTGGGGAAAGGGAGAAGGGGTGACTTTTCCCCAATTCCAAAATTACTAATCTACTAAATAATGCGAATTAGCGTTAGGCTGTTTTAATAAGTGTTTGAGTGGTTGAAAAATTGTTCCCCTTTTTTTGCTATACCCCACCCTTCTTAAACTTAAAGAAACAATATATATCTCTTTTTTATTTTTTATTCATAATGCTAATTCTGATTTAATAAATGTCAAACTTTTAAAACCAGTTTTACGCTTAAAAAATATGTTGTTTTTTTTTAAACTGTTTTTTTTAATAATATTTAGTTATGGCATTATCCTGTATATTTAAGTATATTAAGTTTATATTGGATATGTTACGCCTCAGAATCTAAAACGCTCAGTGGGCGAAAAAATGACCACAAAACACTCAAACACCGAAATCAAATTCTTTTAATTTCATGGTCATCAATAATCAACCACAACGCGTCGTGTGCTTTTAAAAAACCCACCAGAACATATTATGTTTATTTGAAAAACGGCCATAATTCGTTATGTTTACTTATTACCAAAATGGCAATAGGTTCGGAAACTTTGGAAGATCACAAAAAGATTTTTTTTGTGAGACTTAAGAACTGACAAAAACCATGACGCAAAATGTAACCTAGAATATCAAGAAGATCAACTAATACTTTTAATTTTTGAACAAATAAAATAGGAACCTTTTTTTAATAGAAAGAGGCTAACATATATATATATATATATATATATATTTTAAAAAGTATTATAACAAATTATTTGTTCTTGCAAGAGGTACTGTTGTGCAGAGTACTTGCTTATAGCGGCAATTATACTTTTTAGTGTTACAGTAGCGCTTGCAGTGACATGACACAAACCCTTGCTTGGATCCCGACGCTAAGCCTGAAGCTTTTCTTAAACTTAGTGAAGTGGTTGGGACTTCCAAACGGTCCACGGAGTTTGAATCCGCTAAAGTAAATTCATTTCGACCATACATACGTTCTAGTATAGGTACCTTCTTTAGTTCCCAGCTGATACATACCAGATTCATGTATACTTAAAACCATAGCCAAAACATTTCTTGGTGCTAGCCTACCTCTGTCAACATCTGGGACTGTAACTAGAACATTTTGACCTACTTCAACAGGAGGTAGTTTTTGCACACAAGACGCTACCGACATAAATCATGCAAAATGCGTTTTGGTCGTTTCTTAAAAGCACACGACACGGTGTGGTTGATTATTGATGATCATTAAGCGAAAAAGAATTTGATTTTGGTGTTTAAGTATTTAGCTTCGCCCACAACGCGTTGTGGTCATTTTTTTTCGCTCACTGAGCGTTTTCGATTCTAGGGCTAAACAGATACACTGTAAAAATTGCGAAGAAAGTGCCGAACAAAGGTAATCGGCGATTTTTAAATACTGTACCTTGAACAAAAAATTGTATTTCCTGTCCCTCTCCTGTGACCTCAGTAGGTATATGCTTGTCTTTTTCATGTCATGTCAAATATATTTTGTTATCCTTTATATTTTTATATCTGTTACAACATCCATTGTACTTGCCATTATTGCTTAAATAAAACAAATTTATCCCTATTCAAGAATTCCTTATCTCCTTTCGTGTCCAGATATAATAACCATTTCTTACCGTTCAAGTTTTCCAAACCGCAACACATTCCTTTTCCCTTGCAGCCATTAATACTTCTTTTTACTGCAGTTACAAATAAAGTTTAACTTTTCCATAAAATAAAAACAAATGGTATTGGAGTTACTAATGAGTTTTTGACATCCAAAGACTCCTCATAATTAATTCCTCTAAAAAGGCATAATCACGTCAAGTGCGGCAGCCTCAATCTTGCATCGAATACGAGGAAACATTTTATAATGTTTCCTGAATAAAAGTGTTATGAAATAAAATCTTACGCCTACATTATATATTTTTCATTTGCTAAGTCTTGTTGGTCAAATTAATGTCAAAATGTTTACTGAAGAATCAATTTTTCCTACATCTATAACTAAAGTTGACCAACATCTACGTAGCTAACAGATTTACCCTTTCTAAGGTCCGCTAGATCAATCTCTTGGTAATTGTACCAAAAAGATAATTTCCAAAAAAACCATTGTTGAAACAATTGTTTCCATAGCAGTTATCTGGCTGATAAAGTTACCAAGAGATTGATCTAGCGGACCTACAAGATAATTTCCAAAGAAACAATTATTTTCATTTTTCCCGTTTGTTTTAAGTTTGTATTTAAGACAAACTTTGGTGTTATAAATAGAATATCCTGTATATTTTATAGTTTTTTGATACCTTATTAACTTAGTAACTTTCGTTAATAGATACCTTAGATGATAATTTATTCGAGAAATCAACAATTTCTGATATACATACAATAATATTGTCGGGCTACAAAATGGTAGGCGACTGGAACGTGTAGCTTAGATGATTTGAAATTACATTTTAATTTGTTGTGTGCTATTTATTTACTGAAACATCAAATATTTTTTATTAGTTTTATTAAAGCGAAGCAAAACAAAACACTTTACGATAACATTATGGTGAATAACATACAAGTCTTGAGAAATAAAAATGAAGTTATTAAATCAGTAAATTTAGAGAGGTTTCTCTAAAAGAAGAGTTGTTCCCTTAAAACTCACAAACGACGCTATATTTCAAGTAAATTCAAGAGACACAATTTCCGCTCTACAGTCAACTCGGGCAAAAAAAAGTAAACAATTTAACACTTAAAAAAACATTACCTATTGGCTGGAAACTGTTTTGGTTCTGACATTATGGTTTACATCATTTAGAGAAACTTGAGCTACCAAACGGGCAGAGGTTACGCTTACACTTGAATAGTTTAACAACTCCACTGAGTAAGTGATTTTTTGAATTTTATAGTGTTTCGTAACCCCTGCCAAAATAGAAGTTCCTTTTTGCTGTGTCAGGAATTATTAACAATCCTTAATAAGAGAGAAGATTCTTGAATGAACTTTTCAAAATGAAACCCTTTCTTTCACCAATTATAAACAGTTAGTTTTATAAACATTTGTCTACTGACTCCTTCTACGAAACTAGAAATGTTCTTGTCTTTGTTCTATGGACCATCATTCCACTACACCTATTTTTCTTATCAAACTTATCACCCATTAAGAGTCTTAACTTCACAGTGAAGTATTAGATGAGTAATCCATCTTTAAGGATACCAATCCATATCCGACAATATTTATTAGTGTTGCAAAAAAATAATTTCAAGTTTATTTCTACTGTCTTATGATTAGACTTATAGTAAAAATTATGCTTATTTTTAATTTTTTGCTTTTTCACTGATTGAATCTCATCACATTCCATTTACAAAGAAACTGAAGGCATTTTTCACACGCCACTGATAGTTAAGCTTATTTCTTTCCGTCACGGGCTTCACCGGTATCATCTGAAAGTCAATAGCAATCATAAAGCGGGAGCGATTCCCGACTCAATCACTTCTAATCTCGACTCAAATATTGGAACTTGCGAACTTAAACAAATGCCAACGGGAAGATGATAAATATGCCCAAATCGAAATATAAACTAACTGGAATTTGATGGAATAACGCTTCTTGTGATGTTTATTTGACATCAGAAGTGGGATTATATATATTTAGAGGCATCAGGCGCGTGCTGAATAAATTTGTTTAATAAAGGATGCCGGTATAAATTAGGAAATCATTAACATTATCACAGTGTTCATAATTACTATTGATACAGATTATTTAGAATTATTTATATACTTATATAAGTGCATGTGAGATAGGGTTTAAAGCTAAAATTATTTACAGTTAAACTTATCCAGAGAGCTAATAACAGTACCTAATTTAGGAAATACATTTTTCTATTGCCAATTTTTTTTATTAAATCCAAAAATAACTAAATTTCGTTCCATTCAAAAATAAGCTCTTTATTTATAATTCATCCTATTACTTTAAAGCAATTGAAATTGAACCTGTTGTAGTATTGCATTTTATAGAACTAAAAGATTTAACAAAATGTGGAAAATTAAAAAAAACTTCAAGAAAAATTCATCATCCTTGAATAAATGGATAAGTCAAGTTTTATGAGAAATAAGATATCTTCACCATGAATATGAATGATATTATATTTACACAGTTATAAAATATTCTAAAGAAGTTGTGAAATATCGTTATATTTTATTTCTTTTAATATGAAGATGAACAAGAAAAAACATAGTTCATTTTTGACAAAAAAAAATATGTAAAAGCGCTACTTCTTACCCCAAATTTTCCGCTGGTGTAGTTGGTATCGGTTATAATAACCACAGTCCCTGCATTTTTAGCCCAACAGAATCCAAGCGGTCTCCAAACAAAAACAATTAGACTCAAAAACTTAGTTTTGGCTATATTTCAAAGTTTGGTATTTGTGACTCTGATATCTTTTCCTTGTAACATCCATATGTCTTTAAAATACTGCGTTCTTTCAATTAACCAAAATGTTTCTAAAAAAAAGTCATGGTTTTTAACAAAAGTATGTAGGTATGCGTATAATGCTTTAAAAAATACCGCGTTCTACTTTGAAACAAAGTATATCTAAAACATAATATCAATATACCGATATTTTATTTTTTTAAATATTTTTGAATTAGAATTATACAGAACCCGATTATCATTAAAAATCATATTAAGAGTGAGGTCTAATGACTCATTCGCCATTTCGTTTTTTGATCAATATCTCGTTACTTTTTCCTTTTATTTAAAAATCGGCCAAATACCGACATTTGAAGCATAATTACCTACAACTTAAAGTTAAACACGTTTCAATTTATAAAGTAATAAAAGCAGAAAAAAAATGGACAAACTTCACAAATTTTTGTTTTTTGCTTGCATTAATTCATTAATAAAAATTTATTTAGTTCTAAACTGTAGGTAGTTGCTTCTCAAGAACGGCTATTTGGCCCCTTTTTAAATAAAACACAAAGGATAAGGAATATTGATCAAAAAATGAAATGGCGAATGCATCTAGACTTCACTTTTAAGCAAAATAATTGACATACACTGTAAAAATAGTATGTGAAATTACAAGAAACTTAATGGTCGCACTAAAAGCAGTAAATTTCTTGTGAAGTCACAAAAATATGTGACGAATGCCATTAAATTGTAAAATCACATTTTTGTTGTGATTAAGTTTTGCACAAATACAAAAGTATTTAGCTATAATATGTATTATTACGTTGGCGATGTAAATTCACAAACTTTATGTGCACGCTTGCAAATAATACCAAGACACGTGTACTTTAATTAAGCGACTTCACAAAGCTTTTGTAAAAAATTTTACAAAAAATTGTATACTTATTATTATTCGTCACACATTTTTTGTTACTACAATTTACTCCTTTTAGTGCTACCATTTAACTATTTTTTCAGTGTATAATAAAATCGGCTTCAATACTTTTAAAAAATAATGTTAATTTCTGCTTTCTGGGCAATTTTTAAAGCTGGTTCTACTACTAAGCTCGGTATCGATTTTTCTTACAAACTTCTTAAAAATAATTTTCTTTGAGTAAATAATCAGCGCTATTTCCCCCATCAACTAAAATGAGTCGAATTCGAACACCTGATTGATTGATTGATTTATTATTTTATCTGGTCGGATTCGATTTAGATTTTGCCACTGATGCCTTACCGTCAAGTGACACGTGAAGGATTTGCTGACGTCTTGATGTTGGTAAACACTTTTTCTGTTCGGTTTTATTGGATCACTTTTATTGCTTAAATGCCACATCAGGAGGGGCATTTTTTTTTCTCTTAAAGATTGGAATTCAGTGAAAGAGAACAGGATTTTTACGCACTGACATTGTCTACGTTGCCGAAAGATTTTAAAAAATGAGTGTAGTACATTTTTTTAATTTCAGGATTTTCTCGTGGAGAGTTAAGTGATTGTTATACACTGTAAAAAATTATGGCAAAATTTAAAATATTTACTATATTTTTTACGCTATACAGGGTCCTGCACCCCACCTCTAGTGGTCTATAGGTCACTTATTAATTAAGTTAGGATTCTGATATTTTGCAAACTTTACCTGTATCCTAGGGCGCATTTCACGAAAATATTTTTGTTTATACAGGGTGTTCCAAAAAAGTGTGACGTCATAGGGATCTATTTTTTTAGATTACATGCTAGGTATATTCTTACTTATTTGGAAAATTTTATTGAAATCGGTTCAGTATTATAGGCGAAAAAGAAAAATCAGTTTTATACCACTGGTTTTAAAAATTAATAAAACATAAAAATATTGTCTCGTTATTAAAATTATACAATGGTACTTAATAAATAAGGTCGAACAGTCTAGTTAATCAAGTTTGATTGATACGAATTGTACAGGGTGTCCAAAGTTTAGTGTCAAACTTTTCAACCTTAAAATAAATTTATTTTTCTTCTTTCGAATTGGAACCTCTGTGTATGATTATGTCATTCGATGTAGAATTAAAAATCAAACATTTGTTCTAATTAGAACCCTATCTGTTGGAATAGTTGATAAAAAATAAATAAGTTTTCTGCAAATAAGTTTTGATGCGTTAGAAATTGCGATAGAGTTGTAATTAAGATAAATGTTTGTTTTTTAATTCTGCATTGAATGACATAATAATATACAGGGGTTCCAATTTGAAATAAGAAAAATAAATTCATTTAAAGTTTGCAAAGTTTGACACTAAACTTTGGACACCCTGTGCAATTCGTATCAATCAAACTTGGTTAACGACACTGTTTGACCTTATTTATTAAGTGCTTTTGTATAATTTTAATAATAAGACATTATTTTTATGTTTTATTAATTGGTAAATGGGAAATATTTATGGTATGTAATCTAAAAAAATAGATCTTTATGACGGCACGCTTTTTTGGAACACCCTGTATAAACAAAAATATTTTCCTGAAATGCGCCCTAGGATACAGGTAAAGTCTGCAAAATATCAAAATCCTAACTTAATTATCAAGTGAGCTAGGTGCAGGACCCTCAGGAATTTTTTTTCACTATAACAGGGTCCTCCCATAGTGCGTCAGGCTTCTATAGCTTCCATACGAATGAGGTTAGGAATTTCATTCATTTGCAAACTTATACTGTATTATAGGGTCTATTTCAGGAATATATTTTTTCATATACACGGTAGCTAAAATTGTATTTATTTTGCTTGGGTAGTTTAAGAGTAATAAATTAAAAACTAAATAATTAAAGTTTTACGTCTCTGGAAAAAAAACATCTAGAGTTATTTTTTAAATCATGGGATTATTTTTCATGCATTTCTTAAAATATTAGTTAATTTTACAACAAATATTTACTCTGTATAAAGTGTACTTTTACATAGAACTTAAGTATTATTAGATACTATATAAATACTCTACAAAATTACACGAAATCTACGGAAATTTCTTACACAACTAATAGTGTAATTTTTTACAGTATATTCAAATTGAGATTGTAGGTTTCGAATAATTTTTGTGATCCAATCGGATAATCAAGTGTTTTTTTTCAGAGCCAGTGGTGCGGCTTTTTAGAGGACTAAGTAGCACCGGTCTGAGCGCCCCTTTTTTTTTCTTTTTATCAATATTCATATAGGGTCGCTCATCTAATGGATATTCTTTAACCTTATAATAACTTTGTAAATAAAAATTTCCTCTAACATTATTTTCTTAACAACATTAGTTTATTAACATTTTAATTTAATTTTTCTGGGGTATTTATACAAGCGAAATTACCATAAGAAAGTTAATTAAAAGAACACAGAAAAGCCTGACCATTCTGATCTTTTATCATTTATTCTTCCATCTTAAGAAATGAAAGGAAACCTTTCAAGCATTTATGCCGGCTATGTCAATCTCCTGCTGTCCTGCTAACACTAACAGCGACAAAATTTCTATTAAAAGAATTATGTCGACAATGCAATAGTTTAAATTAACATGGATATTGTTCTAAATCTTACTAAATGAGCTTCGCTATTTTTTGTATGCATTTCTATTAAAAATACTTGATAAAACCATAATCTAATACCGTTTTTTTTTTCACGGAGACTTTTACTGCAGTGCATTTTTTTTATAGTTTTGCTGGGGAAATATCCTGCTAAACTTTTTTAGTTAAAACTCACTCTGTTCAGGGAACAAAATGTTTGAAATTTTTACAAGCTACCGATTTTTTTGCGCTCTAGCGATTTTTGCCGTTTTAACCTACTGAGTTTTATGCTAGAGGGCTAAGGGTTACCCGCCCCTTAATAACTGGGAGGCCTGATAATGATAACTTAAGCATAACTGTGAATCGTGGAACGAAGTACTGCATGGTCTGGCAACCATTTTTAGCAGCTTTTTTTTCAAAGGCCTTTAGATGCTCGGGGACTGGAGGACTCGCCCACTGCTTCCCATCCTCTAAAGACGACACGGATACTAATTGTCCATAGAGTATACATTTTAAATATTTTTTTAGTTTCTTATCTTTAATCTGAATATTCCTCTTTGAAATATTTTTTTTCTACTGCAACTAAATCTGAAATGCCAGTTTCTTTTCTGTGTCCTCAGCAAAGGTCACTTATAGTGTGGTAATTTTTTCCGCACTAGGTTTTATCTTTTGAATCAACCTTTCTATCAAGCACCAATAAGGGACGATTACATTTCCGTATGATTTTTTTTTCTGCACTACATTCTTTGTTACGAATTTAAAATGTGGAATAAGTCGACCTGTCGATTTTTAATGATAGACCAGCGTTGTTATTTACTTTAATAATTTTTTTTTCTTCAACACTTTCATGTGTCTATATATTAAAACTAGTCTAAAAGACTAACCATTAATTTTACGCTAATAAGGTGTAAGGTAGTTACTGAAAATCCATGTACTGTAGTTGGACTGGCAGGATCGCCATGTACGGTAACTACTTGGTTCGATGAAGTAAAATACTTGTTTTACTGGTTATGTATCAAAAGGGTATATTTGTTACTTGTAGTTACATTATATCTGAACTATAATTGAACCTAAATTACTGTATTACAATCATTCTTATTTATACTACGTACTAACCTTAAACTATGATAATAACCTTTAGTTAGAAGGAATATTGTTGTTATAAGTATTAGGGAGTGATTACCACACCACGTCTGACAATAAGCATAACCCCTGACTTAACCTTGTTATGGTATTTAATGTTAAGCAGGAACTTGTAACAATAATATTAAACATTTTGTTATAATAAATAATGTCCTTATTTTTACCCTACAAAGGTTTAAAACTATGTACTTATCTAAAGTCAATCCAGTGATATCCCATAGGTTTATCTATTAATTATTTACTGCCTCATTCGCGCACTGACCTGACCCACACATTACACAAGATCAAATGGTTTGGTCCTCTTCAATCTCCGGACTTGGCCTTGGTTGTCAAGCAGTTGAAGGGCTTCCACGTTGTCATGAAGGTATAATCTTGCCTCATGTTTGACAGCATACCTTCTAATATCTTCTTTAACATTGGGCATTTTTAAATCACTATCTAATTTAATAATATGTTTATAATTTCACCCGAATATGAAGTTAAAACTATATAAGCATTATATCAATGCAACAAAATTTGGTACTTGTGAAGGGTACTAGTTTATTAAGTGATAGAGCTAGCGAATCTGTCAGAGGTCAGCCTATTTTGCAATTCGTTCCCAACAATGAAACATGGTCATACAAATTTTGACATAAGACCCATTAGGAAACAACGACAATAAAGTTTTAAGAATGAATTAAACTAAAGGTTTCTGAACTGAATTTCAATATTAAATGGGGGTTTCCATTAGTATAAAACTGTTTGCCTACTACATAATTTATATCGCATTAATCTAAACCACTGTGACACTGTACTGTCACTTATATAGTTCACCATCATTAACCTTTCAATAAAATCAATATTATTTACTCGGTCGTTAAAACAATATATGGACAAATAAGAACATGGAATCATACTGTAATAGTCTTAAATGTGGGGAACGCAAAAAATTGTTATATTTTAGGCTAGAATCCATTAACATATATAATATAACTGGTAGAAAACATAAAATATTCATGGAATATAATTTTCCTATTTTTTTCTGCGATCGAAATAGAATAAATAATAAAATAAAATTTAGAACTTAAGTAAACATTTATAAATAGGACCTAATAAATCGCCTATGCTTAGCTTCGCGCTTGCTTTACAATCTATGTTTAATTATATTATTGTTGTTTCTTTGTCACAAGTGGTGTGTGTACACTCTAAAAACGAGCCTGGTATACTATACCAGAATCTTAGTTTCCATCACAAGAAAAGTTAGTTAGAATAGCCTCAAGAGTAATTTAGTAACGGACACAACATTTCATTGCTAAGCCGATTCCGGCATTGGTTTACTCTTTACCTCTGTCATTAGCAAACTAACTGTTTGTTAGTTCAAAGAGTCTATGTTTGTTGCCCGTATTAATTTGTTTAAAAAAATAATTATATAACGACCTTTCACCTATATAAGGTCACCCGTTTAAGGTCATATTTTGTCAACACTGTTACATATTTAAATACAAATTGCATAACACTACCAAGAAGTGAATACTTTACTATTGGAGGGTGCAACCAGCTGCAGACCGGTTTCGTCAGGGCCCCCGCAACCGCGTGTGCAACGCGTGCACAACAAAATCGAAGGAAAGAGATTTTTTTTTTAACAATTTCCAACGTGCAAGCACCAAAGAAATCATTTTTTTCAATAATCTAAGCGAAGTTTATGTTTATAAATATAATTACTTACCTAATTCCTTATATTGGAACAAAAAACATTATATTTTTAAAATCAATCATCAATATTCACATCTGAATATGCAATATGTTCCAATATCCTCTACAACAAAAGCTAACTGATCAGGAAAAGGAGGCTGACGTGGAAGAAAATGATATAATTAACGAGATAAAAACCCTAAGATAGTTTTCATTACCTGAAGCGTCAAATCCCCTTGAAATTCTACAATATACACTCACCGGCACAAAATTCCGCCACCCTGAAATTTTGGCCAAGTTTAATGTTTTATAACTTAAACTATATTTTTTATCCGATTTTCATAATTTTTTTATCAGTTTGTAGATCCATTTATTCTGTTTTTCTATAATTATTTTATAAAGTATAATTTTTCGATTAGGCTATATTATACAGGAGGAAATCAAAATGTTGTTTTTTGTCGTAATTTCAAAACACCCTGTAGGGAAATTGAGGTGGATAATTTTGTTCGCATACTAACTCTTGTAATCTCTGATGTATTCTAAGCATTTCTTTTTTTGATTCATTCCATTATCTCATTTCTGCTAAGAGTTGCAAAATTTTAAATGAAACGATGTTATTTTTTGATGGTCGTGAGCGGGTAGACAGACGTAGAAATGAAAGATGTGCTGACTGCACCATATCAGAACGAATCTCATATTATGGCGGTTCAGTTATGATTTGGGCGGGTATTTCTACCGAAGCACGCACCAATCTTGTATTTGTTGAAAATGGTGCTCTAACCGCCCACCGTTACATTGAGGAAATCCTCCAAGAAGTTGTTGTTCCATTTGCTCCTTTTATTGGGAACCAATTTACATTAGTGCAAGATAATGCTAGACCTCACGTTGCACATGTAGTAAGCGAATATCTAGAGGAAGTTGAACTTCCAAGATTGGAATAGCCTGCATGTAGCCCGGATCTCAACTCAATCGAACATCTTTGGGATCAACTTAAAAGAGCCGATCGTCGTCATCCTGTACAACCACAAACCTTGCAAGACTTAAGACTGGCGCTGACCGAAAAACATCAAGCTATTCCTCAAGAAAGAATAAGTGATCTTATTCATTCGATGCCACGAAGACTGCAAGCTGTCATTGCTGCGAGAGGAGGAAATATACGTTATTAAATTGTTTTTGTAAATTAACTTTATGATATACCTAGTGTTTGTTTTTCTTAATAAAATTGGGCTTCAAATCAGCGTTTCTTAAAATTTTGCAGCTCTCAGCAGAAATGAGATAATGGAATAAATCAAAAAAAGAAATGTTTAGAATACATCAGAGATTACAAGAGATAGTATGTGAATAAAATTATCTACCTCAATTTCCCTACAGGGTGTTTTGTAATTACGACAAAAAACAACATTTTGATTTCCTCCTGTATAATATAGCCTAATCGAAAAATGATACTTTATAAAATAATTAAAGGAAAACAGAATAAATGGATCTACAAACTGATAAAAAAATGATGAAAATCGGATAAAAAATAACTAAGTTATAAAACATCAAACTTTGCCGAAATTTCAGGGTGGCGGAATTTTGTGCCGGTGAGTGTATATATTTGAAAACAATCTAACGTCCTCTCTACCAAATATAAGTATTGCCTTAAGAATCCTCCTCACTTTACCTATGTCTGATGCTTCATTCTCTAAATTAAAAATAATTAAAAATTATTTGAGGTCTACCATGTCACACGAAAGGTTATCTGGTTTGGCAATCTTAGCTATAGAGCAAGAGATATTTGATAAAATTGATTTTGATAATATTATAAAAGAATTTGCAGCAGCTAAATTTAGAAAATCACCCATTTAATTTCTGGATTGATCCTAAATAAATGTTTTCTTTGTTATTTGTTTATTGTTTGGTTTATGCCTTTATTAAAGAATAAAGCTTTAGTTTTGAAACTTCTGTCTATTTTTTTAACCGTTCTACACTAAATTCTTAACAAATACTGGACAAATTTAGGCGTGTCACCCAAAAATTTTTTACCGATTATCCAGCGGCGCTTTTCTCCACCTCCCCCCTTTAAGGGGCGCCAAAATATTTTCGGCACGCGGGCGTTATGGTTTGTAAGGTATGACACGATCCAATTTCCGCAGCAAACGTTTTCTCCTCTTTTCTAAACTATCACTTTCCTCACTACTACTACCACTACTATAATAACGTTTTCTTTTATTTCCTCTCGGCATTTTTAACGAAATTTTAACTAAAATTCAACTGTTGACTCGATAAAGCACAATAATGTTATGACTAGGCCGGGCCGGGTATGGGTGAGATAACAAAAAACTATGGCTCAGGTTTTAGAGATGTGCTCGATAAGGTATAATAGTGATACTACCGGTGTAATATCTATTTGGACGAGGATACAAAATATAATAGTTAGAATTTTTTACTTCAAGTGTGATTTACTCTATAAAAATTATTCTTTTTGTCTGCTAATCTTCTATTATTAAGGTTTCGTCGTGTCATACCTTACAAACCATAGTCTAGGTACTAAAAATTACTAAGATCAATATTTAAACTTGTTGTGGGAACTAGGTAAGCTAATCTGTTGGTTGCAACATGCCGAATTGGTTGCCAATACTATAATACAGTTAAGAATAATATATAGTTAGTAACTTAAGAACTTTGTTAAAAAAAAATATTGTTAGGTATCTAACAAGAAAAAAATAGCTTGAGTAAGACATTATAGTATACAAATGTGTGTTTAGTGACTTGTTGCCAGCCAAATCAGAAGAGAAATACGAAATGACTAATGCAAGACTTATTGTCACAGAAAGAATATGTTCTCTCATTCCGAAAATGTTATAATTGCGTATTTTTCTTACTTATCTAGAAATCATCGACGTTCTGGTCGAATTCTGATGCTGAGACAGTATTTAACATAGGGAAAAATATTGACATTTCAGAATATCACAAATTTCGAGCCTTTTTAAAAACGTTACAAGACAAGAAAATGTTAAGTATTTCTAAAGAAATAAAAAATGTTAACAGAGGCATCAAATAATGTTTATGTAATGACGAAGATAAATTTAACATATAATCTATGAATGAATTGAGATATATTTATAATTTTTATTCTTTTAAGTTGCTTCAATAGTTATTTACACTACAAAGGAGGTAGGTAGCTTTTATCATTCGAAGACGTGGTTTTCTAACATTGGTGATTTCTTGGGAAAAAATATTTGTATTAATTTACTTTTACATTAAAGTGCAAAGCCCGATTTTAAAAAAAGAGGTAAAATTTAAATCTAATTGCAGACCCTACACAATCATTCAGATTGACATATGATAAGGGAATGACAGTAATACTATTCGCGTAAGTGAAAGTTTCAAGGGTTTATGTAAATTCTCATTAGAAACAAGACTGATTCGAGAATGACGAAGGATAATAAACTGTCAGTCCGAATGGTCATTATATTTTTACTTATACTCCCCCAAGGGCATGAAATATTTTCGAAGTCACGAATTATTTGAAAATTTTCTTAAAAAATTGGCGACTGAGCAAAAATTTTCGAATTTATAATTCAAGCTCGAGGGAGATTCGGTAAGAAAATTTCGCGCTTAGTAAAATATTACACCAAAATTTAACTTTTAAATTATGAATTGATTATTTGTTTCCTTGGCAACTAAAAATATGCCTTTTTCGCATTGATAAATGGTTTAATTCTGTCATTCCCTGTCATTATATTGACATTTAAAGTGAAAATTTTTCGGGGGTAATACCATAAGTGGTATAAAAATTACCGATAATTTTCTATAATTTCACGAGTTCGTAGGGCGAGTGAAATTTGCACAGAAAATACGCAACAGTAAAAATTTTCAGTGAATCTCCCTGGAACCGGAAATTTGATCGAGGTCGCGAATTATTTGAAAATTTCACGAGGCTTCAGCCGAGGAAAAAAAATCTTAAAAAATTCGTGACTGAGGAAAAATTTTCGGATTTATAATTCAAGCTCGAGGGAGATTCGGTGAGAAAATTTCACGACCAAAAATATGCCTTTTTGCTTTGACAAATAATTTAATCCTGTCATTTCGTGTCATTATTTTAACGAAAGTGACAGGAAAATTTCCAGTGTAATTTGGCCGCCGGAAGTTCAAAGAGCATGAGTATTTCCGGAAATTTTCTTTGTTCTCATGGTAGTGATTTAAAATGAAATCTTCTGATTGATTAGAAAAAGTGCGGGTGCGAAATTTTCTGGTTAATTTTTTACCACGAACGGTATTCGGTAAGAAATTTCACGAATACAAAAAATTAATTTATTAGAAATGATTTATTGTAATTAATTGTTGTAAGTAATATATCCACATGTATTTTTCTTCTCCATAACAGAAGTCATTGTACTTGATCCTGGAATGCATGGGTCAAAATTTGAGTTTTCCCCAGATTTAATAGAGACGTCCTCATAATCATTGCATCGCATTTTTTCAATGATCGCTTGGTGGTGTTCCTCATCTATTTGACGATAGATTCCATGACAATCACATAGGTACACTTGCTGATAGGTGACATATGAGTAGGGTGTGTTCGGGTTGGGTAGGGTGTGGTCGGGTGTGTTCGGGTTGGGTAGGGTGTGCAAAACGTCAAAATTAGTGGATTACGTCTTCGCAGTGGAATTATCACTTATTAATTTTTCGGTAATTCCACACCTCTTATGGAGGTTTTAATATATGAGTAGAATTTCCAGTGTAATTTGGCCGCCGGAAGTTTAAAGAACATGAATAGTTCCGGAAATTGTATTCGTTGCCATGGTCATGATTCAAAATTCAATCTTCTGATTAGTTACAAAAAGTGGATGCGAAATTTTCTTAATAATATATGGAACATAATGTTTGTATAAAAATCATTACCCTATAGTCATTTCCCGAGTATTCTTATGTAATGTAATTACAGTACAGCAAAACGTAATTCATATAGAAAAAATGCACCAATCCTCTTAAATATTTACATGACATCCATAATGTTTCAAAAGAAACCGAAGGTTGTAGTAATTGCTAGCAATATAAAATCGCTAAAATTGGCCTTCACTGCATAATTTTACTGAGGCGTAACCAAAAACAGCACTTTGATATATCCTCAGCGGCCACAAACTAATCCCTGCTACATCAATTTGCGGTTTTTGCGGCCCTCAGTCCGAAACTATTTCAAGTGCAATTCGGGGAGCAAGAAATCACATCAGTGGTAAACCGACCACAGGTGTACAAATGGAGCATAAAACGAAATAATAGGATATAACTTGATGGCCAGTTAAAGATAAATAATAGTGGAAATGGATGGTATACTGGGTTATTTTTATCTAATCCGAGAAATTTCATTTATATCAGAAAAAGTTTTAATAATTTTATGTACCGGGTGCCCAAATAAGAGTCGACGCCGGCCATACCTTAGGAACCATTTGTCCCAACGTGTTAAAATAAAAAAAAATCATTACAAAATCGATCAAGAAAAACTGCTAAAAATTATTTTTAAATTCCTAAATTTACTGCTAGATGGCGTTTAGTATATGACGAAGTAGATTATAGGATTTTTATCGATAATATGCCAACTAAAGTTATGTCAAAGCTTAAGTGTTTTATTCCTTGGAATATACGGCATAACTTCGCTTTAATACATTTTTATCTAACTCACAAAATAAACTGAGCGGAGGACGGGAATCTCTTTTGACAGAAATACTCATAATTACGGGTTGCCTTAACTAAATTTAACAAACTTGGTCTTATTTGAGAGAGCTTATCCTATAACGTTTAAAATTTAATATGACTATATTTTGTTATATCCGTAGCCGCTAGAGGGCGCTATTTGCGTAACCACTAGATTTTTATATTTTTCTTAAAAATTTTTAATGTAACCATATATAAATATTTATCTGAATATAAAATAGAATAACAACGAAGAAAACTCCATATCTTAATTTTAACGGAACGGACATATGATTTAAAAATAATAGATAGTTATTATTAGTACCCAAATTGACCGTTTAAAACGTTGTAATAAATGGTTCCTGAGATATGGCCAGCTATTTGGCCCCCCGGTATAAAAAGTTGGATTTATTTCGCACATGGACAATAATGATTTGTATCAATAAACAAATGAAATTTCAGTTAAGCGGCTAGTCCTAAAAAGTCCAGCGCTGCGTTAACTTAATTGTAGATGTATTGTTTTTACATTTTTTTTGTTATTTAATATTTTAAATAAAATTGCAATTAAACAAACCATAGACAACAATTAGCACCGAAAGTTTGTAAATACGGACCTGCCCTTTATTTATACTAACATATGAAACGTAATTTCCGCCGTTTTCGTATCCACAGCATTTTTGCTGGAACAACTTCGCACGGCACAAGAGACAATTATCATCTATCACACAGTAGCGATAGTTATGTACAAAAATTGAAAAACTTCTCATAAAATCTAAAATCACCTCGATTATGACAGCTCAAACAGCTGATTACACGAATGATGAAAGTATAGTATCAATATGGCGAAGGAGGATCACTTTAAGTCACGTAATGTCCTGTTTGACTCTCGATGGTGAAGTCACACACATTGTACTTAGTGGTCCAAGAGACAGTCTACCCAATAAACTAAAAATGGAACGGATTGATTGAATTTTAATGAAAGTATGGGCTTTTTTACTTACTTTACTAATTTAACTTACTTTTTTAACTATTCCATAATTAAAGGGTGCAGTGTATTATTCGTCTCAAAAATAATTTATTGCAGTTATAAGGGGAAACCCTAGGTATGTAGAGGTATAAATCATGATTTAAAATGAAATACAATTGCTTTTGGTTAAAAAAAAAACCTGCATATGCCATAAAATAAATGTAAATTTACATGAATCTAATATATCTATAATAACTACGGTGTCTCAAAGCGAACATTGCCTATTATAAAAATAAGTAATTGTACACGAAATAATTTTACCAATATCAGGGTTAAGGCAAATAATGTAAAGTTATGTTGAATTAAAGAAACAAAAAAAAATATAAAATCCCCAACTCTCTGACTGAAAACTAATTTATTAAAACTACATATTGAAATAAATTATAAACTTCCAAGATAATTAAATGTTACAATAAATTATTGGTATAGTAATAGTAGAGATTTAATATATACGCTATTTAATATTCTTCGTAATTATGGATTCCTTCTGATATACAAAATAATAACAATATATTAATTTACTTCGAATAGTTTAAATTTAATTAGCTTATAAAGTGCAACTATATACGTATTACAAATGAAACTAACTTGTGTTAAAATTGAAAACTTTCGTTGAAACCGTAAAGCTTGTTGAAAGTTTGCGCTAGTTTAAACTTCTTCGTTTGTTTTATATAATCTTTATTGACTGCAATAAAATGTAACTTCTTTAATAAAAGCTTAATTAAAGACATGTCGCAGTGTTAAAGTTTTATTAAAAAACTGGTGCCGGAGACATATTGTTTTCTTACTTTTCAGATTCGATTTTATGTTGCACTTAACTGGTTTGATATCCTTTCTTTCTTTTGATTTACAAGTTTTCCTAAAGTTTTTTTTTTATTTTATATTTTTGATAAGTTATATAAAATATATAGTTATTATAAAGTTATCAATATTTTAATTTTATACATATTATATGCGATTTAGAGTTTTGTCGCTCATTTTTTATGAGGCATGCAATATTGACTCTTTGCTCTGTATTTATTTAATTCTGCCTGTCTTGTTTATAAAAAATATATACCTAATTGAGCTGTTGTTGCTCTCTCATTATAATACGCGTCAATCTTGTCTTTTAAACTTACCTATAACTCATTCAGAACAAATTAGAAAATGATTTAAGTAAGTTGGAACCATATATGGAAAACTTTTTTATTATTAATTTTACGAAAAAAAGTTATTCTTCATAAAAAGTTCTGCATGGTCTAAAACCTGAAATGCAACTATCAAATATTAAATTCTTCTAGGCGTATACGAGGTTTGTCAAAAAATATGAATTTTGCCCAAGAGCAAAGTACCTTTATTTTTGACAATATCGAAAATTGTTATTAAAAAAAGTTGATCAGAACTAAAATTCAAAAATGATTACGATGAAAAAATATGTTTTTTTTTAAATATTTTTTAATAATTTTTCTGCATTATTAATTAAAAAATGTATCTCTTGTAATCAAAACAATTTTAATATTTTTCTCCACAACTTAATAACATCATTCTTGTACTTTATAAATTTTAACGCATTTTGACGGTCGCTGTCAAACATTTCTTGCTATCAACAATTCATTTGTATATCAAAACATCCTAGATTACATGTAACCACAGTTAAATTTGCATTGTTATTGTACACAAACCTCGTATACGGCTAGAAGAATTTAATATGTGATAGTTGCATTTTAGGTTTTAGACCATTCAGAACTTTTTATGAAGAATAACTTTTTTTCGTAAAATTAATAATAAAAAAGTTTTCCATATGGTTCCAATTTACGGAGACATACTTTGGTGGTAAGAAAATATTCAGTCATCTTCCGCTCTCTTTAAGAAGGCAACAAAATTGAAAAAAGTTTAAATACAAACTTAGCGTTTCTTAACTGAAAAAGCTTACTACACTTTGAATGAATTTTTCAATGATCCATCAGTAATACGTTAATCTCTGTGTGTTTTTACAACATTTTAACTAATCGTTTTTTCCAAATTTGTACTCTTTTTAAACCCTTTCGTGATGGGCATAATGTTTATTTTTTCCCCCTGTTATTGGCCGTTTGTTTGTTTATTGTTGATGTTTTTTTTAGGACTTTTAGATGTATTATTGTGAGCGTATTAGATATCAGCAAATAGTGACTTTATCGATAAGGATACTGTTTCTTTGGACAATATAGTATATTTTGAGTTGAGAGTTTTCCAGGGTGAAAAATCTGAGCTTTATCTACATAAATTTTTTTTTATTAAAAAAAGTTTTATTATAAGCCAGCCCGTGACATCAGCTCCCCACCATATTTACTACATACATAATAATTATATATACTTCATATTTTATTTTTGTTCATAAAAAGAGAAAACTTCTTTTGTATGAATTGACTAAATGCTTACAAAAAGCTACTAAATTCTACATGTTGTTATTATAGTATTTATATCTTATTTATAATATATTTTTATTACTTATTTAACGTAAAATAAGTTTTATTTTGCGTTTTTAGAGATGTTTGAAGGGGGGGAGAATGGTCAACGCTCAAGCTTAACGGATTCGGATTCTCCACCCTCGAAAAAAAGGGGTAGTAGTTGGGTGGCTATCTAAATTTTCTTTAAAGTAAGGCCCTTTTTGCACACCTGGTATGGAGTAAGTGGCTAGTAATGCATTCGCCATATAATTTTTAAGCAATATTTCGTTATTTGATGTTGATTTATCCAAAAGAAATTTAATTTAACTAATACAAGCAAAAAACGAAACTTGCCCACACTTCTTTTTCTGCTTTTATTTATTTATGCAAACAAACTTTTTTAATCTAAATTTGTGTTCCGACTATGGGCATTTGGCCGATTTTTGTATTAAACGAGTAACAAAATGACTAGTGCATTTTTTACACTAGAAACATGAACACACTACGCGCGAACTATCCTAAGGTCTTTTTTCTGCACGCATTTTTAGGCGAGCGGTAAAAATCGCGCCTTTTTCTGAACAGATTGTTTTATGTGTGCTTTCATGTATCGATGGCGGTTAATGTATTAAAACAAAAAATAATTTTCACACAATCTCAGTTATAAAAACATTTACTTACAAACCCAATTCATCCCTTTAAATTTTGTTTATACTACAGACACCCAATTTGCATACCCTAAACCTATTTTATAGCCATTTCCACCCCTTTTTCCATATTTTTCCGGAAAATGGAAAACAGGGATGTGTTTGGCACTTTATCCCATCGGTATATTCGAATTGACGACAATATCACGTTCGCATCACCACTTTGTAAAAAGGGAAAATGACATTTTCCTCGGGGTCAAAAGGTACATACCTACCTTTTTTTTAAGGAAAGCGATGTTTGTGTATTACGCGCGGCCTCTCTTTGAATTAAATAATATATCATTTAATAAAATAAATTAATATTTTTCCGGTAAATAAAGATCTCTTAGGATAAAAATTATTTTAATATTTTTTTTAACTCGATATTGTATTGAATTCGTTAAACAAATTTTATTTTATTTTTACAGTTGTATAATTCTCATATTATTATCTATTAATAAATAGAAGCAGTGGGGGCTCGCAGTATTAAAAAATGGTGAAGAACTAAGTATAGTGTGGGTACTTAAACAAACATTGACTAAAACCCGTGTAACAAAACGTCCCTCTTATCCTCATCTGTCCAACGACTGAATGGAGTTTCCAACAAATTACAAACTATGTCATTAATTGGGTTCTTTTTTAAAACACACAGCTAAGTAGGTACGTACACTACTGAATTAACTGAAAAATAAAAACAAAACTTTTTAATCACACAGTAAATCACGTAAAAACAATATTTATAACCGTTAGTTTCTAGAAGCCTCAAAATAAATACCTTAAGGTTAGGCGAACCAATGCTTAAACAATGATGCATACGACTGATCTATTTTTTAATTGCCCTTCAGCATCATAATGCAAATTGTTACATGCTGTTTGCGTGACTGACGTCACGTAACTATAGCAACAGTGAATATCAAACCCATGCTGGGCGTTGGGTCTTCAGTTGCTTTGAGCTATAGAACGCGGTCGACTGAGGTGCGCCAAAATGCACGAGTATTTATAATTATTGTCAATCGGAGTTATACGTGGCCATTACTTTACTTTTAAAACATACATTATTTATTTTATATATTGTGTATATTTCAGGTTTTTCCTACTTCTAATTTATATTATTACATAACATAAATTTAAGATTAATTGGTTAGCGATGCTAACCAGGACACAACAACGAGGCAACGCCCCGTTGGGGCTGGTCTTGGCCCTATTATGCATAGCTACATTCGGATTAAATTAATATTATTAATATTATTAATTCGAACATAATTATTTTTTAAGGGCTAAAATGGTAGCTGTATTGGTACATTAATATTTAATATTGTCAAAAAACTTTCCTCCTGGTTTTATTTATTTATTTTTTTTGGTGAAGAGCCCCTTCACCTACTTCACCTGACGAGCCGCCACTAAGTAGAAGAAGTTTTCTGTTCGTAATAACAATCAAGAACAAAAATTAGCAGATAGCGGACACTGTCTGCTAGCCTTTAATTTTATTTCTTGATTAATTCATATCATTGGAGAAGCTTATAGGTGTAGCTACTAGATGGGTTATATAAATAAGACTTTTTTAAAAGATTAACCAGTTTTTTTCTTTCACCGCTTTAATTGTACATTTATAAGGTTTTAAAAATTACTAGAAAACAATCCACAGTAATAAGTAAAAATATTTTAAAGTAAATACAATTTTTTGAAAAACGTTTTTGAACAATCTATCTGACGAAAACAAAAATGTATATAAAATTTGAACAACGGCGCGCTAGTGGTGTATATCCAAGGATTATTGTAGGGGCGGTTCGGTGTATGGACCCTTTAAGTGCCGTGTGTGGTAAACATTATTTGTTGATACAGGACGGGACCCGGCTTATACGGAGTCCAGAAATTAAAAGTAAAGCATATAGAATTAGGTGTGGGAGTTTCATTACACTTGTAAAGGGTAAAAATGGTTTCCTGTGCCCTTTTTAAATTTAATCCTGCGTTTTCCACATGGAAAATCACAGTGCCAAGCAGAAAAAGACAATATCTAGATGGAGAGAAGTTGATAAAGGGCCTTTTTAAAGGCTTTGCGTGACCCGTATTTAATCATTACGTGGTGTAATATTAATCTTACAGATTTTTGATTTAAAATTCGGCGATCTTGAAAATACACCCAATTAAATTGGACTCTTCGAAAATTTAATACACCGTTTATTTTTTATCTGAATTAAATAATTTTTAGATGTAGCAAGGAGTCAACATTTCTATAAAAAACGTGTAGATTATACGTGGTAACCCAAAAATAGGCTCATTGTATAAGAATTTAGCATTTTACTTGATAATTATTAATAATAAATTAATATTTGAAAAAGCTGAAAACGCTGTAATAGCAAGTGTGCTGTCGAGTAAGTCAAAGGCATTATATGAATCGGCTTTCAAAAATTTTAAACACTGGTCCGAACTGAAAAAAATAAAAATTGGCAAAATGGTATCAGAAATTTAAAATTTGTATAAAAAATAAATAATTAATTTAGTAATAAATATTTTTCTTGTAAAATGTAGGTATGCATGTGTGTATAGTATATTTCACGTAAACTTTTAATGGCTGACGATGACACACGTCATTTCTAGTAACATTCACTTTATAGAACTTAAAGTTTAATCAGGGCCGGACTTGGGTGTGAAAATAAAATAATTTATTTGTTGTTCTAATTAAACGATTCCTATCACGAATTACATAAGCAAAATTTGTGATATTTCAAAAAGCACTAAAAGGAATTGGAAATAGGATAGAATATCAGAAAAATATTTTCATTTTATTTTTTATTTATAATAGTGTTTATTTTGGTTTAGATGACACATTTAATTTACAATATAAAATGTAGGTACAGCTGGCAGTCGTGGGTCCAAAATTTTGAATAATTCACTAGGGATTGTCGATGGATTACATCGAAAACACGATTACATTTATAAATAGTTTTTTTTTTTTTTACGGTTTGCCGACTACGGAGGCCATCTTGAACCGGTCATCGACCACGAATGTGGTCTACCGACTGGGGAGTGTGAAACGGCACCTTCATCCTACGAGATATCCGATCTCATCCGGCCTGTCCGGCGTGAATAGGATGGCTAGGTGTCAATTCATTTTACACTCTTCCCTGAGGCAAGAGCACGCCGTGTTCCCAAGCGGTCACCCGCCCAAGTACTAACCGCGCTCGACACAACTTAACTTCGGTGATCTGCGGGAACCGGTGCTTAATATGTCGACATGCCCTTGCTATAAAAAGTCTATATTTATATATTTAATAACTTAATGTTTAATTTTTATTTTCTTATCAAGTGAATAATTTTTTCTTTAGACGAGGTTCTAAAGAGTTTAACGTTTACAATAAGTCCAACAATAAAGAAAAAATAAGTACTAAAAAGAAGATATTTTATCCATTTGTCTGCGGCATAGATACCTCAAAAATTGCATGCTAATAAACTAAACCAAGATTAATTATAACAGCCCGCCTTATAAAAATAGTTTAGATTCCTAACAAAGGGCGCAAAATATATTCTCCCTGCAAAATTTTTCAATTTAGACATGGTGTTCCTGTAAGAGTTAAGTACCAAATAAACAATATATTTATTATATATACTTTTTCATAAAAACAACACTTCACCGATACACACAGTCCAGCAGTTTATAAGCAGAAAGTCTACGCACAAAATAATAGCAAAATGATCTCTAAAAATAACAATACTGCAAGTGCACGTGTTGAATAAGTATTCAACACGTGAACAATCAAAACCAGAATGCGCGAAATGCGGTTCTGTTATATTAATAGTATATTACATAACAAGTGATGAAAATGATACTTTTCAAACGAGGAGTTATTTAGCCGAGTGCGGAAATTTTCCGAGTTTTAGAATAATCACTTTCACACGAGTGATGTACACTATTTTTCCTACGACCACAAAGAATTATTAAAAAAGCCTTTGATTTGTGAAAAAAAAATATTTCAACACTAGTGTTGAAATTAGCATACTATTATTATTATGTTCCACTTAATATCTGGTTTCATAGTTTGTCAATAGGCTTTTCCTTTATTTGTAGTTTAACTTTTTCATATTTTCATATTATATAAATCATAGGAAGAACTAATCCTGGATTAACTTCTATATTAACCAGAATGAAAAATTTTAAATTTAATCAAGGAAAGATGCATTAAACATAAATTTAAAAATTTCACCCAACTAGAAAGATTTTAGTTCAAAATAATTCTATAAATTATTTAATGTTTTTATAAAAAAAAAGGTCAAATACTCCTGATGGGATTTGAACCTGTGACTTTGCGATCTGTAGGCTAGAGCTTTATTCTCTACGCTATCGATACCAATAAAGATTTGTTGTTATATATTATGACACTTTCTTCAGCGCGAGTTGTTTTTTTGGTAATTGATTTTCTAGTATATTATTAACATTTTTTATAATTTCAGATGGCGTATTTTCACACTCTAGTTCTGAATCACTCGACAAATACATGATAATTACTGCTTTCTAAAATTTATTATTTTTAATAAATAGGGGTGGTCTGTCAAATTGGCACCATATGTTTAAATTAAATAGTGCGCCTTGTATTTCCATACTAGTGTTGAAATATTTTTTTCAACCCGCTTGTGATATTTGGCGCTTTCGAGCCAAGTTAACCGTGCTTTTTTTCTCATTTTCATAGGTAATCGTAGAGAATCGAAAGAAATATGCAAAGGCGTAATCCTATCGTCATCGAGGTCAGATTCTGTAACAATCGCTTGTCGGGTTTTAGCAGATTGAAAGGCAACTGATTGGTGTATCTTTGTTGTGTACACGTGAATATACAGTCAGTTGTATGTCCATCTCTCATGAATCTAGCCAATGTTCGTGAGGAAATGTCGTTTTCGGAATTAAGGAATTTTTAAATCATATATTGGCCAACTCGTTGGACAAGAGAAACGGCAAAGCATTAAAAACGTACCTGAAATATAGTATAGGTACTATGTATGATTAAATATCGACTTATTTTAACACTAGTATTAAAATGACTTTCGATTTTAACACTAGTGATGAAATAAACCACATTTGACAACGAAAATCAATATCAAAATAGTGTCTTTTTGTAACTGAATTAGAAAAATATTTTTATATTTATTTGAGGTTGTAGGTAAATTTTCAAAATAAAAACTTTTATGAATTATATGTTACTTTATATTTGAGAGCCTTAAAAGCTCTTAAGAAGCTTCTATAGAAAAATCACGACGATTCTGACGGTTTCTTTTAATGGTATTAAACTTTAAAGTTTATTTAATTCATAAAGCATCAAAATTTACCCTTTGTGACTTTTATTTTCTCCACAAACAAAATACGGGACAAGAAAACAACTTACATCCTGCAAAAAGATTAAGGGATCGTGTCCCGGGAATATAATCTTGGAAAACTTTGCCGATACTTTTTCACCCCAAACCGTCCCTTTGAAAATACAATAACAGAGGTTTCGGGGACTTTTTTATTCTTTTGAAAGTGCTCTTTTTGTGTTCGGGGCCTATTTCGATTTCGGGTCAAGTCATTACAGCGGATTTATGCCGAAATTATATTTATGTTTTGCGGGGATCAACAAGTTGGGTCCTGCTATAAAAACACGGGAAGGAATTATTATTTCCCCGGGGATAACATGACATTATTGAAAATCAAAAAACTTTCGCTTTCTATTGACAGACGATATAAAAAGTTAGATAGAAAAAACAATCTGTTCATTGAATGAAATATAATCATTATATATTTCAACTTAGAAAGTTTCTTTTTTCTATCTCTGTTCGAATGAAATTAGATATTTTTATTTAATAAGGGCAGAACATTTTTTAAAACATTAGAAATAAAGCATAATATGCATAATATATGAAATAAAGATTTAGAAATAGTTTAACTGAAAAATAACCTATTTATTTACAGGAATAAGTAAAAACAGTTTTTACTTATTCCTATAAATTAACTCCACTTTAAGAATGGACTACTTCCTCAAAACTATTTATTTACGTTTATTCGTAATTTTTCTTCAACTACCCATAACGTAAGTTTTTTTATAGATTATAGTTTGCCTGTTTTAACCTAAAAAATCTACGTTCTTTTTCAGATTTTATCATTTTCATTTCATCATTTTGGTGTAATTAATTTCAGTTTTACATTTTACTCTTACATTTCTGAATAATGTAGTAGAAGTTTAGTGAACATAATAATAAAATGGCATCTGTCTTTTCCATTACAAATATGCAGAGACGCCAAAATAATGGGTTCTTTGGGGCACAGGTAGACAATGACAGCTGTTTCGTCCTTATTAGGACTCATCAGGGAGCCAAAATCCGTAAGCAACTCCAGAAACAGCGAAAATGCGTTTTTAAGACTTAAAAAATTAACAAGTGGTAAAAAAAACAGTATCGTCATCTGTAGGAATCAACTCCAATGCAGAAGATATGCTTACATAGACATGATGAGTCCTAATAAAGACGAATCCATTATTTTGGCGTTCCTATGGACTTTTATACAAAAGACAGATGCACTTGCCGCTTACTTTTTGTTCTATTTTTAAAAATTATTTTTTCTTCCTTACACTTATATTTATGTACTTCTCTAATTTAACCCCTTGACTAAGTTTTGATATAATATTAAAAACTTCTACCTATATCACTTTTTTTACATTTCATGATATTTTTTTTTTTACGCCTGGGTATACTCATTATCAGTCTCATTATTAGTTTAAAGCTCCGTTTTATTCACATTTTTCTTTTTATCACATTTTTTTCCCTGAAAATGAATGTTTTTACATTCAAAACATGTAGAAAAATTCATCATGAAATTAGTGTTTTAATAGACCAGAGACTCCCCTAAAGGTATACCTCATGGTGAATCCTGGGCAATGTCTGGAAGCATTGATGTTTCTGGAGTCGCACACTACCGGCGAAAGGCAGAACAAGTAATCGGTACATGTAAAGGGTTTCCTTCCTGACAAAAAAAACTTACTAATCAGGCACCTTTGCTTGTGAGTAAGTAATGCTTGCCAATGTGACTTATGTCACAGTCAAACTTGCTGATTAGTTAATTATGGTTAAAAACCTTTTTGCGACATTAGAGTGTCTTATTTTATTTAACTGAAAAAGTTTAGCGTTGTGTCGACAAAGTTTTTCAAATCCAAAAAGATTGACACCTTTCCCCCCCCCCCCCCCCCGTTCCTGATTACCAGTCAAACGCTTTATTAATTGTGCAGAGACTCCCAGAGACGGTCATATAAATAATTTAATTTTTATGTTAGTAGTACACTTTGAATTCATTCGTTGCCCTTAATAGTTAATTTTAGATTGGAGTTGAAGTGGTTTATTTTTATTAGGGTTGTACATTTTGTGAAAATTTTGGATTTTTGAGGTTGGTTTAATTTTTATGTCTTAATTTTAACAACTGAACTTGAAAACATCAATGGAAGACTATAATAAATAATGAATTTAAAACCCTTTAGTGAATAGGGGGGGTTAAGTATAGCCATAAATCACGAGCCCCTGACCTTTATTACTTGACATTTCAAATAGTAAAAGCGTGCGTCTTTCTTTCTCACTATGTTTTTAAAACTCCTCCAGTGACAGCGCCTTCGAGAGATAATACCATCTTTTTTTTGTAATTTTCCCATTTAATACAGCAATGAGACATTTAAAAATATTTTTCTAAATTGTATTTTCCTATCAGAAGTTAAGTGTCTAAATAAAATCCGTCAGTTCCATAACACCTTTGATAGAGCCGAAAGTTTTTTGTCAATATATTTACCTATACCAATCCCTATTTAGTAATCATTAAGTAACTATAGACATACTGTGTTGTATATTTCCAGTAATTGGTAAGAAAAGGTTTTTTCCATTTCTCCAAATTATTTTGGAGGTATAAGTAAAATATATCATCGTCATTAACTTAATGTATTTCCTTCGTATAATTCTTGGTTTACGCTTATATCCTATTGTTCCGTATAATCATTCACATGAATTCAATTATAATTTATTGGTCTAAATAGATAGTATAAAAAATATCCTGTTATTAAAAATAGTAATTATTCTTGTAATTATTTAAATATTCATCACCGTGCATTCATCATAGAGTTCAAAAAACTATATAATTATGCATTTTTAATATTATTTTACATTAACTTAATGAAACACATAAAATGGCATGCTTTAACAGTTCGAGTTAATGATGGCATTAAAAAGATTACAAACCGTGCGATGTTTTCTTCTTGGTGGAAACAGTCTGCTTTGATCTTTGTATATTAATGGAAATACAATTATTTTTTATGGATACTGCTAGCTTTTAAATTAATTAACACGAACCTCCACCATCTCCTTCATTTTTGTTTAAGAGCATCTCCAAAGTTACCAGCTCCATTCGAAATTATATCTATATATCTTAAAAGAATTGACCTACATACTGGCCATATTTATTAAATGTCAATTTCATGCTGGGTTTTCAATCACTTTTCCAGCAAACACCTAGCACAAATTTTAGTAAAATGGCAATCGTGTACCCAACAATTTAAAAAGCATTAGCTAAAATAAACTCTTTCATGACAGTCTAAGGGGTTACCGGAACTGACCGATTGTAGAACAATAAAAGGCATTTTTCACTTCTACCACAAGGGTTAACACTAACCCCACCGGGGCGATAGCCTTGGTGCATGTCCTGGTCAACTGTGACTATAGGCGCAAACAAAATACATTTTTAAATATCACATATTATAGTATCAGTAGAATAAATTGTCAGCAAATAAACCTAAAACAAATAAAGACGTTTTTAAAGTAAAAGTATTAAATGTCAATGTTTCTATATATTACAATATGACGCAGTATGTTACCGTATGTGATGTCATCAAAAGGAATATCATTTGGTAAGGAATGAAATATGCAAAATTACGTAGTTAACATAATATTCAGGGGATATTTTTTGATAAACTTTGTTAATAGAATAGATTCAAAAGTAAAAAAAATATCACAATCAAACTATTTATTATATTGTCTGTTTGAAGGTTGGAGACAATGATGTTTCTTGACTGATAGAATAGTTTCCTTATTGTACATATGCCCACTCCGGGAATCGAACCCGGGTCGCTACGGTCGAATGCCAGTAACTCACCATTAAGCCACTGCCGCGGGTAAAAAATTACATTCAAACTATGTTCATTATCACTACAATTTTGTAATATTTTACTTTTCTGCACGATTTTGGCCATAAATATTTAGAAGACGATCTGGAAATACGAAATTTTGTATGCTTTAGATGCCCCATACATATACATTACTTTAACACACAGTTTTAAATCAATAGAATCAGTTACATAATATTTAATTCCATTGTGCTTGTGCATGTTCCATTTTAGTCGATTTCACCAATCAAGCAGATGTGATAAATTTAATTTATTTCAGTGAATGTACACTTGGTATAATAAATCCACGTATTTCTCATTTAATGGTAGAATTTTTCCATACTTCCAGGGCACGTAGGATTATAATTAGCATGAATCCATAAAACCGGAGCCATCTCAGACTATTGCAAGACAGATTGTTAATTAGGATAAAAAAATAGGCAAGATTTTGCTATTTTGGTCTCGGAAACTATTTTGCTGCTCCCCAGTGTAATCACTGTCTTAATGCTATTAATTTTTCGAAACAAAAATTAAAATAATTAATTACCACCTTATTGTTGTCTTATAATTTTTATGCCTTGACACTGAATATATCTTTATATTCCTTACTTTGAAATTTTTGCACGTTTTAAATTCCAGAGAGTTTATTTTCCTTTCTCTGGTTTCAATTTAATAACACCCGAGAAATTTTACATTGATCCCTCAAGGCTCTTATATTTTCCCCCTTTTTGTTTCGGCCTATATAGATTTTCACGTTTTTCATATTTACGCCGGCTGTATTGTGTCTGCTGAATTCACTGTTCCATTCGCGCTTTTTCATTTTTGTTTATGTGGGTTTTCGGCTCATATTTTCTTTTCTTTGCAGTTTTGATAGTTTTATATGGGAGAATGGCTCCTGTGACACAATTTAGAATTTATGGCAAATAGCGCGAATTTTTCTTAGTGCATGGATGAGCCTTGAGAGTGAACCTTTTCTTATATACGACAGAAATGAAAACGAATACTAGACATTTTTTGTATTTTTCGACTTTTTAAAACCGACCAAGTGTTAAATGAACCCAAAAAATAGAAGCTTTAGAAAATAATAACGTTTCTAGCTAGGTTTACACCTGTTAAGTAATTAGTAGTTACAAGTATCACATTTTTTTAGTGCAAAAGATTATTTTTTTCAATTCCTGCTTTTAACCCTTTGTTTAATGTATTAATTTCATCTTTTAGATTGCAAAACAAATTTTTAATCTAAAGCCAAAATAGGAAGTGTGAGACTAATATTTTTTGGCTTATCCATACTCCAGTGATTTTTCCTGTGCATAAAAATTAATAATTATTTTATTTTTTACTATAGGTAAATATTAACATTAAATTTGGCTTAGATTAACGTCAAAATAATCTATCTACTCCTTTTGAGCAAGTTGGTAGTGTTCATGTAGTGTCGGTATAAAACATCAGCTTTATAAGCTATGTCATTGCACGGATACATTATTAAATTGACAGTTAATGTAGCATAACAACTTTTGAACCACCACGAATAAAGTTTTGTCGTAATATTAAGAAAGCAGCTTAAGAGCGTGTCTGGGAATTAAAAAAATAAGACTGGCCAACTAGAATCGCCGTTTGAACAATAAAGTTGTACTAAACTTAGAGCGCGAGATTTCTTTTAATCGTCTAAAACATTATTGTAATTATTTAGAAAATGTAAAAAAAATAGTTTTTTTTATTTATATTATTTCCATCTTATTCTTTACTTCGATGACCGAGTATGAAAGCACAAACGACTTATCCTGGCCCCTTTTACCCACTCTCTCACTATTGACTATTCACAGAACTCAAAATATTTTCTTTTTATAAACATAAAAATATAAAACATAAAGCTCATTTTAAAAACACAAATACTTTACTAAGAATTTTTTTTGTTTTCAGGTAAGCAGCTAGGGTGACGAAAATGATTATTTGTATATGGTTGGTAAGTAGCATAATATTTTTAAAATGTAGAGGCTTCCTCGAAATTTTATATTTTTCTAAAAACTCGGCATCGAGATCATATCCTGAAAAATCATGACACACCGATTTCTAATACCATGTGTTTGAATGATCAATGGCGTCCAATATTTTCATTTAAAAAAGTTTACTCTGTTTTTAATATATTTAGAATTATTTAACTGGTGTACACACTTTGATAAAATAAAGTTAATATACTTTGTCACGTCAAAAATATTATAGAGATCAAAACGTCAAATTAATACAAAACCTGCCATGTCGAAAACAAGATGCCTTGATAAAAGGTGGAGTGCCTGACCCTGTTTTATTTTGCCGTAAGGCAAATGTTTATTAAAAAGCCCGGTCCAAATTGGCCGAGCAATCCTGCGAGGCACCATTGTGTGACATTACTTCATCCTGTGTGGACACGGCCATTTATGGATGACAATAAACCTTAAAAGCATCCGAACAATATTTCTGAATTACTCTCCAAGGTTACAAGCTCAGCTAAATTATATAAATTAGATCAAAACATTGCGTTCTCTTGGCCCGAATTCTGGCCCTGTTTATTAATGGTTTAAGTGCCCTTAATCGCCAATAAATTCAGATGTACTTTATTTATTGGCGACTATTGACGAATTTTATGTATAATGATGTCGGAAAAAAAGTATTACTAATCAGTCCGGCAGCATGCGGCATCTTTGACATACGACACTATTTGTAGTGTAACATTGTGTGCAAGATGTGCCTTTTATTTACTTAATACGTCAATAATCCGTTGTCCTATGTCAAACATGCTGCCGTACGCTGATGCTGAGATGGCTTTACAATCCATGTCCTGCCGTTTACTAACGGAGTAAGGCAGTCCTCATACGGGGGAACTTAAAACAGACTGTATAGTAACTTGGATACTAGGAAACTGGGCGAATAGGTTACCCAGCATGTACATTTGAATTGGTGACTGGAAGACCCGGCAACTCTAGTATCCGCGACGCCAGTGTCTTGAGACTCTTGAGTGATGAATGTGCGACCTTTAGCTCGCGACTAGGTCTCGACGGAGTGTCTATAGTATCGGCCTTGTGAGGATGAGAGGCAACTATATCAGTATAGTCGCCCAGTCTTCCTGTCTCCACGCTACTATAGTTTCTTATAAGTTTCCCCTACTGAGGACTGCCAGAGCGTTTTCACGTTTCGATATCTATCACTTGTTCGGGTTGAATGTCGGTATAATTCATTTTTAGGATAAATTCTAAAACTTTTTCTAAAAATTACAGTGGTTTTTTGTCCTGGTTTATTTTAATTTTTGGCTTTTCCAACAAAAATGTTTTTATACTCATAATTAGCAAAACCATAAGACACTTTTCTTGAATAATTATTACACAGGAAGACATTTTTTGTTAAAAATTAATTTTAAAAGGGTGACATTAATTTTTCGAAAAAAAAAATACATTCCATTAAGTACCAAAATTAAACAATAACAGAGCTCACGCCTTTATGAAATTACAAATCTGTATTATTTTTGCAAGTTTACCCTGAATTCCTCAAGGGGCCTAAAGATAATTAACAAAATTCCCTTTACATTTTATTTTTCAGTGTTAATTTAAAAAGATGTCAATATTATTTTAGGTCTTTTAAAATTGTGTACCTACTTAGACTTTTAATTATTAATTTTTAAAAGATTCGTTTATTTATTCGGAGAAAAGTATACTTTAATTTCAGTAATTAGGAGTTTTCTTTTGAAGTAATGTGTCTGTTTGTTCGTTATATTTTTAAAGTAATTAGAATTTGTGTACAGAATTAAGGTAAATACACGGGAACTTTAAAGCAGATTTAACTCTGAGTTAAAAAGGGTATATATAGTTAAGTTTTTAGTGCATTGATTTTTCTCTTGTCCAAATATTTGCCTATTTATAATTTAAAATAAAATTCAGAAAATATCTTTATTTATTTATTGGTGCCAACAGGAATACAAACAGGTAAAAGATACCCACTGGAGTATCCACATAATACATTTAATATGATAAATCAATTTAAGTTTCTACATATGTAACAAAACAATACTAAAATAAGAGTAGAACTAAATAATTTACATTAACTTGGATTCCGCACTAGATCGTTAATAATAAAATTACTCGCATAAAATTAACCATCCATTAAAGAATTTTCCTCTCATGAACTAAGAAAAAGCAAAATAAAAAAATTCAAAAAATTTGTCAAAGAAGATTTTTTATTAAAAAATGTACGTTTCACCAGTAATATTGCCGGCACCGTCGGCGTTGCTTTAATTTAATTTAACATGACTTTAATTATTTCTGGCAATTGCTGGATACAGTGGCATAAGTTTAAAAATGACCAAATTTTAGACGGCGCGGCGCGCGGCGGGGAGATGCGGGAGAACATTTCTTTATGCTGAGAAAGGGGGTTCTACTTATGCCAAGAAGGGGAGGGTACACGTACATCAAAAACATATCATTAAATAAACACAATTTGACAATTTAAAAATATATAATGCTATTTTATTTTTGATTTAGTTTTTATATTGCTGAGACATTCCTGTCATTTGGTTATGCCCTTTATTCCTTGCGAATGCCAAAAATTACTAGCAAAAGGCTGGGAAGTATAATCTTCGGACACAAAACACATTTTTCTATTTAATATAGGACACGATCATTCCTAATTGATAAATAAATAAAATTGGTCCTTACACGATCAGTATTATTGTCATTCCCTTATTCAGAGTAGTAGGAGGGGCTAAATGATTGTCTAAAGTTGCCATTACAAAATAATCACATTTTTGTGATTTGGTTAGTAACGTATGGTATTGCTGTAGTCATTATATGATTGACATCAGTATTATCTGCTATTGGTAGTACTGATCGTGGAGCGTCACGTAAAGATTTACTTCTTCTTAAAAACGATCCTGTCATTTATAAAATGAAAAATACTTCCAAAAACGAGTGATTTAATTTATAAAAGGGAACAATATAACGTGTTGAACACTCCAGTTGACAAACGAGAGGAAAAAGGTTGGGGTTGTTGATTCTAGTTAACAACCTATGTCCTTTATTATACCGTTTCGATCCGCAGTGCGATACAGAATAGAGTTCTAAATGCGAAAAGCAGGGCATTCATGTTAAATTGCTTGAAAATTCAGGGAAGGGGTTCCAGATGCTTTCACACTATGTTGAAATCTTATCTTTTTTTCACGGAATTATCAGTGACATCGTTGTTTTCTTGTTCATTGTCTATGATAAATTTTGTTTAGTGCCTCTAATTTTATAAATAACATACTCTTATAAGGACTATATATTTTTATTTTGATAATATGTACGTAATCAGTAAGTACCTGTATGTTTTACTTTTTAGAATTCCGTTTAATATCGATACACTGTAAAATTATTTCGTGTAAAATTACTTGCATAGTAAAAAGTAATATTGTGCCTTGAGGCTTCAAGTCAAATTACTAGTACTTACTACACAAAAAAAATTATGGTAATACCAATAATAGATATTGACTGCCTTTAAATTATTTGAATAAAATATAAGCTTAAAACAATAAATTATATTTAATTCAATGAAATTAAAATATTTTGATTAATTATACATTTATTATTGACCTGTTTTAGAAAATATTATTTAATCTTAAGATTGCCTGTGAAACAAAAAAACAATTGTATCAAGAGCATAACTAATTTATATAGGTAATAATATTAAATAATTTAAATAAATTACGTATTGTTTTAAGCAAATGATTAGATATTATCCAATCAGTAACTAGGAAATATTAAAATAAATTGAATTTCTTTTATTTCACTGGTACTTATCATATATATCATGGTATAATCATAGAAAGTAGGCAACACTTCTTTACCTGCGTAGCTGGGATGAATGACATATTTCTCTTTTGGCTGCCGTCGCCTCGTCGCTTTGCCTCCCGTAGTATTTTTCTATGCGTTGTTTATTTTGTAAGAATAAGCGGGTTCTATATTAGTTCATTGTATTGTGGAAATTTTACTTGTCTGCTAGGCCTCAATTCTTCAAGCAATGGAATTTCTTCCCTTGAGGAAATAATTCGGTGGCAATATCCCTACGAAGTTAAACTGGAGTTCCAGTGGTCTTATTGGAAACTTTCCCTATTAAATGTGTTCAAGAATACGAGATCGCCATTTTCATGACAGAAATTGCATATCCCCCATGGACCAAGAATTGAAGTCCTGTTGGGGATTTCAAGAACTAAAACTATAGAAGTATTCCTACAATATAATAATAATGTAGCTGGTTTTGCCACAATCATATATTACCAATGATATTTAAATATAAATGCTTTTATGCCAAATATCGTATATCCTTTCATTGAAAATAGGTCCAGAACCGGCACTCGGGGTTCCAAGGTGTACAATACGAAATGCCATAAAGCGATGAATCAGAAGTGAACACAAAATTTACTGGAACAAACGCAGCAAACTCTTCATTGTGGATCCAGACCCGAGACTAACGAAACAGCTGCTTCAAATGAATATGAATCACCTGAGAACGGTTACAGGAATTCTGACAAGACACATGGCTATTAGGAATCATCTGCATAGAATGCAACTGTATATAATGGATACCTTGACTGCAGATTATGCGGACAAGTCAAGGAAACAGTACAGCACATAGTTTCCCATTGCGAGTCACTAGATCGAAACAGGCAACAAATACTCAGGCAACGAAAATTGAAACCAGAGGACATACTGACCCTCTTCACAGTTGACCTTACAAACTAGTGCAAGGAACTGGATTCATTAAGTGGGTGTGAAAATCAAACAGGGTGAGCAGAATGGGTCAAACCAGGCCCAAGTGAATTCGGCATATGGACGGGCCCTCCTACAGATGGTTAAATATTGGTTCTTTTTGTTTAAAAACGGAAGGATTCTTCCAAGGTTAAAGGAAGTTTATAGAAATCAAAATTGCTAGTAATGCCAGCAATGTTTAACAAGCTTTATTTTTGCAAGTAACTTAGTTTCTATTTGTTATAGGTTTATTGGCCCGAAGCCTAAGCCTATTTTTATTAGAGACTACAAATTTTGACTTTTAAATTCCTCGCGAAGTTGTTTTTAAATAGTCCGTCGGGCAATTTCGTTGCAAAGTTTTCAAAACTTAGAAACGGTTTATTTGCGTTTGTAACTTAGTTTTTAATTACATTAGGGACTTCTACTATTTATACAATCAAGACAGTCTATTTTACCTGAAAAATGTCCATAAGTTAGTTTTCTCTTTAATGTTTAACTTTTTAAAGGATAGGACGTTAAATAAAATTAAATTATAACTGCAGTTAAATGGTATGTTAGTTAACTTTTTAATTTAGTTTAATGAACTACTCTTATAACCTTAGGCTAGAAATTTTAAAGAGTATGATATAAACTTTCACAAATATTATTTGTTTGGTTATTAACAGTGATATTTAACATTTATACTTTAAAGGATACGTTTTATCATCTATTAATCTAGTTATCAAAAGTATTTTTATCGAGTTTCACGTATTTTATTTCAGACTTTAAATCTTTAATATTCATCGATCTATTTTTTTAAATCACCCCACAAATAAAGTCTGTCTGTCGTTACCTCAAATCTTTAGTTTTTGAGATATCGATATCTAAAACTTTCACAAGCTTTCAAACCTTTTCACGTATTTAATTTTACAGGATTTTTTTAAATTTCATGATTTTGTTTGTGAAAATTTGAATAGCTTTTTAAACTTCACTAACGTTTTCCAGCGATTGATTTGTAAAAATAACCAACCTGTAATATTCACTGATTGCTTATGATTCTATACATATATTTTAATGATGTCTGTAACCAAACGCTAAATTAAAATTTTAAATTGTTTCAGAAACTTCCGCCTATTTTACATCTGGATTTTTTCTCTCTCCTTTTATAAATCCAGGCTAAATATAAATATTAAAACTTTCATTAAACCAGCAGTTTTAAAGTTGCGGTCCGTTATTTCTGGAAAAATTATCCTGCGGCACAATCCTTTTTTAAATGCATTTTTAATATCTGTATATTTTTTTCAAAACTGTTTTGTAGATTTGCAAGCTCGTTTTTAATTTTAGTCTGATTATTTAACTAATTGATACATAACAATATTGACTATTGCTTATTGATTCATTAATTGCAGCGGGATAGTATTTAAGGGAAGAAGGCAAAGGGGACAACAAGGCCACACTCCATTTAATTTTAAAAATGTACAGTTCTAAAAACAACTCGTGTTGAACGGTTATTACCACCTATAGATTTTTTAAGTTAGTTCTTGTGCTACAATTTTGGATTAAGGTTATTGCAACACAGATACCAATGGCGTTCTGTGAAAATTAAAAGAACGCGAACGCGAATAATTGACAAAGTATGGAAAGTGATATGTGCGGGCGCGTAAGAAAAAGATACACATAATAGAGGCATTCTATGTGAGGTGCGGTAAGTAAAATCTGTTAGTGATTTGTACGATTTTTTTTTTCGAGAGTCCGTCCATGTATCTGATGCACTTTGCCCAGGTTTGGACCATTGTGCTCACCCTGTATTGATTATTATACCCACTTAGTAATCCCAGTTCCTTGCACTAATTTGTGTGGGTTAGATATCCTCTGGTTCTAGTTTTGGTTGCTCGAGTATTTGTTGTCTATTCCGATCCAGTGTCTCGCAATGGCAAATTATGTGCTGTACCGTTTTCCTATCTTGACCGCATAGTCTGCAGCTTAGGTCTCCGTTGTACAGTTGCATTTGGTGCATCAGATGCTTTTTAACAGCCATGTGCCCTATCAGAATGATTTTGGATGATTGAAGTAGTTGTCTCGTTAATTTCGGGTCTGGATCATTAATTAAATATTTTCTATCATTCAATCCATGTCTGTTATTCCAATTATATGTTCCCATCTGATCCATCGCTTTTTGGCATCTCGCACTGTACATTTTGGGACTCCGAGTGCCGATTCTGAACCTCTGAATGTTGTTGCAGTATTGCTGTGTTATCTTCTGCGATGTCCTCTAATTCCTTTTGGCATTTGCATACCAGTCTTGATGTCACCTTTTTTTTCTCAAAACTAAGCGACTTCCTAATTTTACTTCCCTATTTGTATATTTTAGTTATTCTTAGGCATCATTTACAATATCCAATATTTCTCTCGGTCATAATAAAACTTAGGATATAAATTTTTTCGGAAAAAATTTGCATCTGATTTTCCACTTTTCTGAAACGAAAGCAGGCTTTACTTAAGTATTAAAATTTCCACTAAACCAGTTCCAAAGTTGCGGTCGGTTGCGGTTGAAAAAAATGTATCCTGGTCCAATGCTTTCGTAAATGTATTTTTAATATCTGTATAATTTTTTCTAATCTCCGGTGGAAACTTTGCGGGTTCGTTTTTTAATATTCTTTCGAGTTTCGCCGTTACAAAGTTTCCATGCTGGAACTTGGAAACGGTTTATTTGCCTTGGTAAGTTTATATTTAATTACATTAGGGAGTCCGGCTATTTATACAGTGGAAACGGTGTATGCTTCCATTTTGCTCAACTTTAAGGAGAATTGGGAAATGTGTAGGTATCTTTGTTCTTGTTATGTAGTAATAACTAATGGATAACAAGTGGAAGGGTGATTTTCTTGTTTTAAATTATCTTGTACACCTGTTTTTAACCTAATATACAGGGTGTTCCTTAATGACGTGCTAATATTTTAGGTTGTAATTCCTCAAGTCATTTTATGAAGAAAAGTTTATATAAACATATGTTCTAAACGGCTTAAATTTTTTGCTACAGGGTGAATTATTTTTTTTAATACGTTTTTTGTAATATCTCCGAAAGTCCTTTAGATAATAGTTTCAATTTTGGCATGTGCTAATAGGACATAAAACCACATCTTTTAGTAATAAAAGTTATTTTTTTGTCCCACCAGTGGCGTCCCTGCAAACATTTCCTCTGATATTTTTTAGAAAAAAAGTGGTACGCCACTGACATTTTTCCATGTGGATATCATTTCTGATTAGCCTGGTTAATTCTGCATAAAAATGGTATCTTGCGTTTTTCTCCTCAGGCACACCATTCTTAATTAAAATAATTAAATTAGCTCTACTATTTATTATTATTATTAACATTGATAATACAAAATTTTATTTTATAAAAATTGTTGGAAATGACCACCTTCATTTAATAGGCATGCTTCCGCCCATCTAATTTAATTTAATTATTTTAGTTAAGAACAGTGCCCCTGAGAAGAAAAACGCTAGAGACCATTTTTATGCAGAATTGACCAGGCTAATCAGAAATAATATCCACATGGAAAAATATCAGTGGCGTACGACTTTTTTTATAAAGAATATCGGAGGAAATATTTGCAGGGACGCCACTGGTGGGACGAAAAAATAACTTTTATAACTAAAACATGTGGTTTTATGTCCTATTAATACATGCCAAAATTGAAAATATTATCTAAAGTACTTTCGGAGATATTACAAAAAACGCATTAAAAAAATAATTCAACACCCTGTAGCAAAAAATTTAAGCCGTTTAGGACATATGTTTATATGAATTTTTCTTCATAAAGTGACTTTGAGAATCACACCCTAAAAGATGAGCATCATTGAGGAAGGTGGCCGTATGTAGGACATTTTTTTTTCGGAGAAAGGGACAGTCAGGACTACACGTATTTCATAATATTGCACCCAGTGGAAAAGCGCCGCAGGCTAAAAATTTTCGGGGCCACGCCCAAAGTTCGTTTAAAATTCACCTAACTACTATCAAATTTCAAAAATTAAATTATCCCCCTCTGCATGGTTGGAAAAAATTTGTTTTTGTAAATGTTTTCTTTTACTATTTTTTTGTACAACTGTCAAAAAAAGTTGACATTTTTTCATCGCTATCGATACGTAAACCTTTTGTTTTTTTAACAGTGAAAAAAATACTTTTTTTCACGGTGAAAAAAATACTTTTTTTTAACTGGAAAAATGATTTACAAAAAAAACGATAAAACATTACTTTTGAAAAAATGTATTGAATTTTTTTGTACAAATTTACTAATTAATTACCAACTACCAAAAAATCTAATTTGTTACAATAATAATTGTACCTTTTCAGACACTTTTTGTATATTTTTCTTGCCGCACCATTCACGGAATTGGTTATAATTTTTCTCGTATATAAATCTTGATTTCGCCGGTAACATGTTAGCTATAGCCGAATTTGCTATATCGGCTATATCTGAAGGAATCTCGCTATCACTATCGTAATCTACATCCATTTTAAGTACTTATACTATTTATTTAAAAAATTGCAATAAATATGAACAGCTATCAACGTATGACAACAAAACAAGCAACGTGCCATTTCTATAGTAACGACAGGGCTGTTAACTTGATTATGTGAAATTATATGGTAAAATTTTTTTATAATATACAATTTAACCGATTAATTCAAACTTTCAGTTGTACAAAAAATGTTGTTTGTATTTCGTTTGTGAAATTCGTGTTTTAATGGCACATTCGAGAGAATTGACACTCTCATATGCCATTAAAAAAACACTCACTTCACGCACTTAATACAAAAATAACTATTTTGATATTCCTAGCTGGCTCTTTGTTAAAAAAAAAATTTTTATATTTGTGAAAAATATGAATATTGGTGTCAATCCAAAATTTTAACATATGACTAACCAGCGTTTTTCGGGCTCGGTTTTTCATGATTAAAAACAAAGAAAATATCGCTCACCACGCCAAAATTGATGATTTTTTCAGAAATCATTTATTTTAGGAGCGTAAATCTAAGAGCAGTTTTTGGTGCAAATTCTTAGGTTTTGAGATACTCTTTCTTAAGTGCCGTTTTGTATATTCATAATAAAGCATTCTCGTTTATTTCCGCACTATTTTTTTTATTATAAATTACACACTTCTTCCATAAAAATGTTTCAATTTAAATTTTTACTTTAATTTTTCTCTTTAAAAATAAACACCTAATTGTTTTTTGTTTTTGTTGTAACAATATTTTATTGCATTGGGTTATATTTTTGTTGATTTAAAATAGCTCTAAAAAAGGGAAAACGGAACAGACAAGTCTATAATAGAAAATACTATAAAATATTATTCTTATTACTCGTTTTCCTTTAAAATTACATCATAAATCAAATAACTAAAACGATATGTGTCCGAAACATTATTTAAAGATTTAAATTAAGGGAGCGTGAGACGAAAAATTAGGTTGCAATTAGATTTTTAGACCCGAGCTCCTGGGTTCCGGGGGGGGGGGGACTGCAGCCCGGCTGCCCCACCCCCTTAAATACGCCACTGGGCGAACCAATTGAATTATTCATATTGGGGTGCAAAATTTAAGTAAGTTTCGAAATGTAGTTAACTTGTAAAAAACTGTTACTCCTACAACCTTGATTTCAGATCTTTTTAACCTAACCTAACCAAAGTTCAATAACAGCAACCTGACAATTTCTTAATGTAATCGACCTTTTAAAGGAAGTTGCTCATGATTGGGCCATCACACATATTCTTTTTCAGTGCATTTAGGAAACCTTTTATTATTTTTTATCTGCGTCTTTTTATGGGTCTATCAATCTTTTTGCTATTCGGGAATGGCCGATATAACCGAATAAAAGCAACTGAAATCGCATAAAAAATGACTTCTGTCCCGCCAATCATCCCCGCTTCTGAAATATTGAATGTATTGGAAAAATACCTACTTACATCGTTTATCTTGGATCTTATTAACATTAATTTTTCAGTTCTTTTTCTTTCTATATTTTTTCTATATTAATATATCTTCCTTTTAGTCCTTTTAAATCTAACTTTGAACCAAGGTTTAAACCGAAGAATAATGCTAAAATCGTAGAAATGTCAGAAATGGTCTATTTATAATGTGGAATTGGCAGCAAAGTTATATTTAAGAGTAATCAATCTGGTCACAACTTGTTATGTTTATGTGACAATATATTAAGTTATGACCAGATAAATCACTTTTAACTAAAACTGTCAATCCCACATAAACAAATTTCTTCGATTTAAACTAGACCTTGGTTTAAATCGACTTTATAAAACCGGGTAAAAGAACACCTATGGTTTAAACCGAGGTAAAATAAAGTCAGGAAAAAATAAAAACGAAATCGTGAAAATTCTGTTTTGCCCAAATATTTTGGAAAGATTCGGAGTTTTTTAAATGTGAAAACACAATGCTACAGAGTTTAGTAGGGCTAAACTTTTTTCCAATTTAATCATCTGTGTATCTTATATGGTTTACGAGATACCTGTAAAGTGCATCCTTATCCAGCAATGACAACCATCAATACACCTTATTTATTTTTAAAGACAAAAATTTAAATAAAAATTTTAATTGAAAAAACAGAAAAATAGCTTTTTTATCGAAGATGTGTGATAATTTACAATAAAAAAATAGTACGGCAAAAAACGAGAAAGCTTCATTATGTTGTATGGGTGTGTATGTGTAAAACGCCACTTTAAGAAAGAATATTTCAAAATCTAAGCATTTACAACATCCATTAATCTTAATCATAAAAAAATAACTATTTTCAAAAAAATCTATATAATGAAGGAATAACTAGTATAGAATGATAATATCATCATTGTCAAATAAATATAAAAAGATAACCCCTTTTTTATTGCTCTCTGGATAGGTTTACAGCTTTTGGCAAAATAAACACCCACATTATCTTGACGTACATGATTTTTCAACAAATCGAAAACTCGTTGGTTTTTATTTCCGCAGCAAATTGCTGTTTGAGTCTTTTGTAGCAGAAATTGGTATAAATTCGCAATTTGGCAAATTTCAATAACCCTCCTATATGAGAGGTAATCAATCCGAATAAACCCTTGAAGGCATTTTGAAAATGTAGTACATTTGTATATTTGTTTCTCTACTCTATACATTCTGCTGTATGTTTGCGGGGTATACAGCAGTTTAATATACACTGTTTTGACGGTCAGATTAAGCCAATTATTTTATATTTAATTTAATCCCATGTACCTAATTATATTTAGTAAACAATATAAAATAAAGTTTGCGTATCTACTTCGAAATCAGTAGATAATAAAGAGAACATAATTGGAGTAAAAATAACTTGATTTGTTTTTGTTAAGTTTAAAAAAAAATATTTATAATCGTCGAGGTTTCAGTGTAAAATTTATTTATTTTTGTTATACTATTATTTTTTCTTCAACCCCTAAATTAAACATATTTACTACGTACCATCGTGCCGAAAAAAAACTGGGACAGCAAAATTCTAATAGTAGAGTAGCAGCTCGGCTATAAGGATTATGTAATAGTAGTTTATACAACAAGAGTGGATATGATGTCTATATCACACGAGAAAGTAAATCGAGCACGACGCCGTAGGCGCGATATAGACAATCCACTCGAGTTGAACAGTATATTTTTTCTACGACCAAAATTACAAACCTTATGCTAAAAAATGTAAAAAAAAAGTTTGCAGGTTGCCGGGCTCGAACTCACGACCATTGGATCTATAGTAAAACGCTCTACGTCTCGACTATTGAAGCGTTTAGTTAATTATCGTAAAACCAACTGAATAATGATGCTACATGAAATTAATTTTCTATGCACATTCAGCAGGTTGCATTATTGATAAATCTATTATAAATGCGTATAGATTTAGTTATATTGAACAAATCAACAACCATATACATTTAAATTATATAATTTAGTGTCTTGAAAAAGAATGCGGAGCCTCAGTAAAAATAATATACTGTGATTGGTCAGTACTTTTAAGAACAACAATGGCTTCTCTGTAATTGACTACTGTGATTGGTCAGTTTCATAACCTAACTAGGATTGTTATGAAATTTTGCCGCACAGTTAACTGGAATACCCTACTTTACTCGCCACTTAAGTGTAAAGGAAACAGCAAATTTCCATGTGGGAGTAGAAAAAATATATTTATAGGTTATCATTGTTGCTATGGAAACAAAAATAAAAATCATCAAGATAATGTATTATTTTTTACTCCCTCATGGAAATTTGCTGTTTCCCTTACACTTAAGTGACCGTTGGAGACAGCGCCGATCTATCATTCTTCTGTGCTTTGTTCTCACGAATTCCACAATTTTCTATTAGTTATAATAATAATCTTTATTTAGCACTTGGCTAGTTATTACTTCAAAAATTACAAAACAGTTTTTATATGTTAAATAATGAAACATCTCTCTGCCAAAAACACTCAAACTATCTGCTCTTTTAATCCTCTCCGGGAGGGTATTAAAAAGACGAACTCCCTCACAAAATAGGGAATTCTGTAAGGATGTAGTCTTAACCATTTCAATATTATATGTTTGCCAAGAACGAATGTTGTAGTCATGAAAATGTGATCTTTTTTTTAAGAAAAGCATTAAAATATTTTGGCAACTGCCCATGTTCTATTTTATATATTAGAACTAAGTTTGCCCTTGTAATGTTCTGCTCCACAGATAGCCAGTTCAAACTCTGTAACATGCTTTTGACTGGGGTATATCTGTTGCATTTGAGGATAATTCGCATAACCTTAATTTGCTGAATTTGTAGCCTATATATATTTTTCTGAGTACAAGATACTAATAAGGAACAACAATTATTGAAGTGAGGTAAAATAATTGTGTTATAAACAAGTTTTTTGGCCCATTGGGACAACACTATTAAATAGACATAAAAATTAGATTGCTCTGGTATTCTTATAAAATACTCACCAATCACAATTTCTTGTATTTACTGAAGCGCCGCTCTTTTTCAAGAATTTCTTCAAAATAACAAAATATATAATATGCGCATCTATAGTTTTATCAATAATGCAACCTGCTGAGTGTTCATAGAAAATTATTTTCATTTAGCATTTTTATTAAGTTAGTTTTAACCAATTTCTAATATGAGGATCTGGCGAAGCGACATAACATCTAGCTTTGGAACCAATAGTCGTGAGTTGAAGCCCGGCAGCCTGCAAATTTTTTAAAAACATTTTTAGCATAAGGAAGTTTAAGCATTCCGACTACGGCGTCGTACTCAATTTACTACTCGTGAGGTATAGACCATATCCACTCTTATTATACAAACTACTATTACCATTCTTAAAAATACGAGGATATAATAATGCGTGTATTTATAATATTAAAATGTAACAAAAATAAACAGATTTTTTGATATTTGGTTATAGCACCGTTCTTATCAATTGCGTCTTGCAATCTTCTAGACATACTTAAAATTAAATTTCTGGTATACTCTTATGTTATTGTATTGCACGCTGCACTTATTCTTTGTCGTAATGTTCTTCTCTATTCATTCTGCCCAAAACATAAAATATAACATTTGACAACGTCTAAAAGTTTGTTTGTGTTTTCTCAATAACAAAAACAATACATTTTAATGCAACACACCGATATAAAAAAAAAGTGTGTCAGGGACAGGCAAGGCTAATTCTCAAAGGTTCAATTTTCTTAGAGGGAAACTATAAGGCGCCATCTACCAAAGTATCCATATCCCGAAAACGATTTTAATTTTCTTCTCATTAAATAAATAAAGGCTCCCGATTTAATATTTATAGTTCTTACCCTTTCCGCTTTTACCTAATTAGTATTTAACAACTTGCCTCGCAACACAAATAAATATTTCCCCAGAAGCTAACCGCCAAACACCAAATACCCAAGTATAACAAAACTCCTTTTCAATATTTAACCCCGGCACAAACTTCGTTATTATATCCTATTTGTTCTCCTTTTGCCCCCGCCTGCAGGCGTGTTACTCCTGATTTAAATCGAAAAGGCTGAGTAAATAATCACAGAGGCGCTTTTCCAATAAATTAGACCGTTTAAACGTTTAAATGAAGGTAACAAATCACGCAAGTTCCACCGAATAATTAGCCGATGTGAAGCAGCTGGAAATTTTACGGATCTTTTGGAGATCCGCCAAGAACACGGTGTGCGATTTGTTAGCAATAAAACCACCAAGAAAAATTTCGATCTACGTAACTAATTTAATTTAGAGTACGAGGCACCATCAAGATGTTCGAATAAAATATAGGACCCATAAACTTCTTGACACTCTGCTTTATACATTCCGGGAGTGCTGGGAGCGGATGATCTACATCTGCTCAGATAGCTAAGCCAGGGGTTGGAGCTTGCCATAGTAATTTCCAAACAACTAGTAAGGTCTGCCCTCGTGACGTGAAACAATGGAGTAGCTCCTGGATAGAAGACAGCGAGTGCTAAATCCACTCGTACGGATTCTGACTGACTGTGGTACTGATCAATATTGAGGAAGATCATATTAATCTTGAATATCAGAAAGAATAGGAGATACTTACTTCTTGAGCGCTTGGGAAGACTGGAGAGACTAAGGCGTGGATTAGCGGCTCTTTGAAAAGAGGACGTTCTAGGGTGGACAGCAGGGGGCGAGGCCCGGGACTTAAAGGTGGCCTGGGGAAAAACTATTAGTTGTCGGGCTAGTAATTCGTTTCACGGCTCATAATATTTCTAAATTGATTCCTTCCTATAAATAGAAATTCCAGTCTTGTAGGGGCAGAGTTTTACCAGTCCCCTATAGCATAAAACTCAATAGGTTAAATCGATAGTTTAAAAAGATTTTTTTAGAAACGAACGCGGCAGCGGTCGAGCTTAAAAAATTTTTTCTCTAAAAAGTCTATTAAAATGAATAAATCTATTAAAATTCAATTTTTCTACTACTTTTACTCGTAAACCAACAACCAGCATGAGGTTAACATCCAGTTAGGGTTCCTTTTATAAATTTTTAATAGTCATCTTCCTCACACTTACATCCACTTCTTCTCCATATTTTCTCAAAGGACTAGCCAACTATTTCTTTTGCTTAAATGATTATTCCTATTCACTTCAGTTTCATCTTTCGACAGTTTTTTCACACAAAGATGTTACACTTTTTATTCAACCTTTAAAAAATTTTTATATAGTGCCTTAAGCCTATTTTCTTTCTCACAATGCAACGTGTTTACCTGTTTTCTCACTGTTCTAATCATTTTTACATCGAACCTACAATTGTGTTGCTCAGTTAGGGTGATATCTACTGGTTTTTCTTCTTTTATTTATTCTCCTGAAGATGAATCCTTCTGCGTTCGAAACATGTAGAGAAGTTGCTTAAAATATTTCTATAATATAACAGTGGAGGAAGACTCTGTGGTCTTATTTCTTTCCTTCTAAATTTTCACTGCACTTTAAGTATGGACTATTTCTTCAAATTAATAATCTTAGGAATAGGTCTAATATAAAACACGATAATTTTGTTATTTTTAAAATAAGACATATATTTTGTTATTTGTGACACACTATATTAATATAAATTTAATTCAATACGATTTTATTACTAAATGTCGTTCTCGGTGCCAAATTAAAATGGATCACCTTGTCTTCAATCCAAAGTTGACTTGTAATTTGTCTTTAGACTGAACGATCTCTAGCATCTGTGGCTTAACAGTCTTAATCTTTTACGTTGCCAGGTTGCATTAAAATTGTATAAATTAAATGAATTATTTTTTTAACTAATTCGTTTTGTACACAGTTATTACTAATTTTTAATACGAAATGCTCTCTACCAACAAGAACGAATTAAGCCTATAATGGATCCAGGGCTACTATAACTTTGTGGGACTCATATAAATTAGAAACATAAATGAAGTACAAAATTTGGAAAAAAAACTTTACGAATTGTAGGATCTATAGTGTATTTATTTTCAACTGACACTGATAGTAAACAATAACCTGCCCACAAAACGCTCGATGCGATCGATACAGGAGTGCATTCAGCTTTCGCGTTGGAATGAATACGTTTTTCGATTATATTGTAGCTTTATTTTGCACAATATTATTTTAAAACTTATTTTGACATTTTAGATTTGGTGCTTAACTTGTGGTGCACAATAAAGCTCCTTACAATATAATCGAAAAACGTGTTTATTCAAATGCGATCGCTGAATGCAGTCCTGTACCGATCGCATCGAGCATTTTGTGGTTAGGTGATTGTTTGCTATCGTTGCCAGTTGAAAATAAATAGACTTTAAATATGTTTACTTTTTTTTAAAAACCAATGTTATGTGTTTTATTTGGATTTATATTGTTTTTATCACACATATTTACTTAACATATGTACATGTAACATTTATTCGTGGTTTAGGTTTAATACCTACACCCTGCACGACACATCCGGCACCTAATAGGACGTAAAATATTTCACTCACATTACAACAGAACAACCCATCGCGGTTCGCGGTCAACTGAGTTATTGGGATGCAGCAAATGTACGAAGTCGTTCAGTTTCAAGTTCTGACAATGGACGATGTGGCGAGCGTAGGGCGCAATCATTGTCGGCAGCATTACCTAAAGCAGAACAGATGGTACCTATATCTCATAATTTGCTAACATAGAGTGAAGCATTCTTTGCATCATACTTTTTTAATGCAAGGGGGACGAGGCTTCCACGATCGCAGAGCCCGGAGGCCTGATTATCAAGTTACATTTAGTTACATCACATGCATACATCTAGGGATTATCTGTATGGCTGATTGGGATGGAAGCCCTTGGTAACATAACAGTTCTGCCTGGAAGTTTCAACGTAAATAGAGTTTCATCTCGTCTTGCATTTTTCTCGGTCTCGTTCTCGGGCCGGCTTCCCACTTTATCCGCCAGAAATTGCCAGACGACACATCTTGCCCAAGCTTAGTGCGACACGATTTGTAAGAAAATTCGTCTCGCTGTGCGAAACGAGAGACCGCCGAGAGTTTTTTTTTAATTGTTATCTTTCTCGTCTCATGAAATGCTACTTTCACTTTACTTGACTTTTCTAATTTGACCCCAAGCGTATTATAAGCGGAGCAGGCAACCGCGTGGCTCGTAACTCGGCAGTAACTTTTGTGAGTGACAAACCTTAGACGGAAGTTGAAAGATCGCTTCAAAGAAAACTCGCAAACGTGTGACGGCGGTTTAAAAATCAAATAAAAAAAAAGGGAATTTAGGCACGTGCGTATTGGAGGAAGTTTGCACGAATTTACCGAATTGATGACATTTTGATCTGACAAGGAGAGAACTTAATTTTTGATGGCCTCGTTTCGATAGAACAAAGGGGGAAAAGTAATTAAAAGGAAACAGTAAACTGGGTTAGGGCTTTGGAATCTTTGTTCTTTAATATAAGGATATTTGGAAGTCTGGAATTTTTTGTTACAACATACCCCATCGAGGAGCTATATTATAATACTGATACGACAACACACGTACAACTGTCCTACCAACAAACATAATTTTCATTTTCACCATTTAACAATATTATTCCACCACTGAAGTTGCTGTTCAGTTTTCAATATCATTCTAATATAACATTTCTTATTTCGGCACTTTAAAATACCATTTATCAATCATTCTTCCATATTTATCTATAGAACTTGGTAGTATTCTTCTCCCCTACTTCTGTAAAAGTTCTTCATCACTTTCTTCAATAATCTAACTTCCTCAAAAGCTCTATGAGGGTGTCGCTCACAATTTCCTAATATTTATTCCAACGTAAGCTATACTTCTCCTGAAGATGAACGTTTATACGTTCGAAACATGTAGTAGAGTAAAATAAAGATTTCTTATTGAATATATCTTAGTGAAGGTTCACTTAGAGTATTATTTCTCCACATTTAACTTGCCACTTCACTTCAAGTATGGACTACTTCTCCAAATTAATTTATATTTGTTTCTCTACTTCGATTCTGAGCCCCCCAATTCTTTTCCCGTCCTTTATGTGGCTCAAAAGCAATAACAATTAAGGCGAAGTTAGGGCATTTTGTTATTTAACTACTATTCGTATTCTGTGTCGTTCTAACGCAAAAATACTAATTAGGTAATAACCGTGCCCTTGATAAACTCCTCTTCGGACAGGACAATTTTGCCAAAGCCTCTTTATTCGAATAATATCAGATTACTACGTCTCGCACGTAGCACGATGCCCGTCTGCCTGAATCGGGCTCATACTGAAAGATAGCTGACCCAAGGCACAATTTCCCAAGGCAAATCTTTTAAGCATTTAGCATTAACTGTAGGACATCTCCTTATAAGACCTTAATAGGATAGGACGGCTGCTTTACTCGTTTTACCCTTTGGGTATGCGACTGAGATCTCCGGACCTAAAAAGCCGTCTTCCTTCAGACTTTTGGCTTTTCAAATCATATAAAAGGATAAAAATCCTTTGACCTCTGTAACGATTTGTTGAACTAGCAAAAGTATTTATATTTAAAACTAAAAATGGAACTTTTTAAAGCAATAATTTTTTTTTTGGAAACATATGTGTACATAGTGAAACAATATTTTTATTCTATATATTTTTGTCAATATTTTCTAAATTCGTTTTTAACGAAAATTAATATGATACATTCTTAAAACTGGCCTAGTATACCATACCAAATTTTTTTTCGTGACAGGAAAAGTTAGTTAAAATAGTCTCAAGAGGAAACTTAGTAACGGAGACTATATGTTATTGCTAGGCCGATTTCGGCATTGGTTACTAGTCACTTTTGTCAAACTAACTGGTTGTTTGGTTATAGAGTGTTTGTTGCCTGTACTAATTTGTTTGGAAAATGCTAAAAAAATAATTTTCTAACTACATTTTCTCTACACTGTATTAGATATCAAAATGCAAATCAGATTGCACCACCTACAGACCGGTTTCGAACTCTTTCGTTCTCGTCCTTACATATCTCTTGGTAGTCCTGGTGTGTTTGGTTAAGAGAAATATTTAACCTTGTTGTGGAAACTAAGTAAGCTAATCTCTTGGTTGCAACATGCGAATTTGGTTGCCAATACTATAATACAGTTTCCAAAACTAAAGAATTTTGTTTAAACCAACCAAGTAATAGCTACAATTGGGTTGAGAAACTGTCATCATGGGAGTATGGGAGAGAAGAGGGAGGCAGATTACCCCCTAATTCGTAAAAAAGTGGTGAAAACAATTGTATTTTGTGTTCAAGGCTAAATAAGAGAAATGCCGCATGTTGTTTTGGGAGAAATTTATTCTTTTTTTTCGAGGATATAAATTTTTACTTAATATTTATTCTTTTTAAGATTAATTAAAAAATGGAAAAACGATAAATTATAACCTTTTTTAGTTTCGAAGAAGCTGTCCACCTGATTTAGTTACTTTATGTTTTTTTATTAATTGCACTTGTAGTTTGCTCTAAATTACCAGTAATCAATAAATTATAATTTATTTTTCCTAAACCAATATTACCAAATACATTATACAAATTTAAACGGAGGTTATAAAAGAGCAATAAACGCCGTAAAATTACTGTGACCGTGTAGATTAACTTTGATAAAACAAATCCATGACTTGCGTGATGTTTAGTCTTAAAAAAACAACAGTGGCGCAGTGCCTTCCTCCCTTTCTACATTTAAACTTGAACTAAGATATTTTAGTACTTATAATTATAAAATAAATAATTTGCGTACACTGAAAATATAATATTGTCATTATTAATACACTGGGGGATGCGCTCTCAACGCAGGATTCCAAAGCACCAAAACTACTAAACTTTTTAATATTTTACGAAAACAGAGTTATACATTAGATCTACAATTAAAAGTTATTTTAAACCATACATGGTGTCCCAAATAATCAGGAAATATCCAACATACTTTTTTTAAATGGAACACTCTACATATTTATTTAAATACTGTAAAATAGTGTGGGAAACTTACTACATTTATATTGATAAAAATCCTAAATTATTACATTAAGGTGTCTGTAATATTGTAAGATTTGATGTTAAATTTGAGAATATTTCAGGTAAAATGTAATTTCCGTGCGAAAATACTTAGCAAGTAGTAAACTTACCAATTATTTACACGACTTACTGGTAAAATTACGCAAAAAATACACCTATTTCTTAAAATCACAGCGAAAATATACAATTTTAAAACATTCATTGATAAATAATCACATAAAACCGATAATTGGGGTCCTTAGATAGGGAATAAAAATTAAGATAGAGAGGTAAAAACCATTTTTCTCTAAGCTGGGTCATTCCAGTGCTACAGCCTGTCAAAATCTGAAAATGCCATATTTTAAACGTCAATATCGCAAAAACAATTGAATTTAGACTTATATTAAAACGAGCATCAAATGGAAAAACATCTCATTTTTAGGATCATCATTAATTTTTACCTAAGATGGTTTATATTTCTTATTAGGTACACGACACTGCACTGGAAAAAGATTATTTCGATATGTCATCCAGCAACACGATTACAATGAACAAAGGTATACACCGCAGGTTGGGACGCCCAGATTACCGATAGCCTTTAGTCTGATTATTCAACGTATTGCTATTTGCCTTAGTAAACAGTGTGCAGAAATACTGCGATTATACCGTGGGTGTATAGTACTACACATGCTTGCCTTGGCCTTTGTAATATATAATTTTTGGTTTGTTTTCAAGCATAAGCAGTGCCGCACATACCTTTACTACGCCTTTATATGCAGTAACAATTTACATTAAAGAATACTAATGTTTTGTTAAAAAATATGTACTAAAGCAATAAGTCTTTCAGCCAATTGAGACTTACAAAGACAACTACGTCCCTGGAAGTATGCCATGCCGGGTATTTAGTTCAATTCTAATTTTCTTGCTAATACATTCCTTCGGGCTCTGTTCACATTGACTTTCTCGGTAACTCATCATCACATTCGTTATGGTCTATGGCTCTTCTCGCTCCCTTATACGTTCTCATCGCTTATAATATGCGTTAAATTGTAAAATATTCTACATTTACACAGAAAAAAAAATCCTAAACGACTCTTAAAATTTCTGTCAAATAATTTTTACTTAAAAATACAAATTTATGCTGAAAGAATATTTTCATATACTTTACATTTTTTTACATTCAAACAATTAAGTTATTGGATCCTGTAGACTTTATAGCTAATAAAATATCAATTCCACCTAAACTAATTTATGACGAAACGAAAGCAAATTCTTCTTCTGTACTTATTGTTTTCGGTTAAATAAACCGATGCGAGCTAGCGCTGCCTAGCGGGACTCCTGTAATTGTGACGAATGTCTTTAAAGATGATTTCCTCTTAACATTTTTTACTTATTTCTATAAGTTTGCTAGAGGTGCTGGTATGCTCAAGAGTGTCGAACAACGACACAGATGGCGCTCCGTGCCACATCTTACCGGTGTGTCCCACCAAGTGCTGCATAAGCAGCTTTGAGTTCTCCTTTCTTTCGTCGGATCCTAGCTCTACTGATGAGCCATGATATGGCGAAACGCGTCTAGGAATTGATCTGACGAAACGAAAGGAAATTCTTCTTCTGTAATTTATTAAGGTTTTTAAACATTGAATTTGTAGTTAAATATTTTAATGAATCAGTTTATATTTATTTACGTCTCAGGATAATATTCATATGACTTATGAAAATAAAAAACTACCTATGGCATTTAAATTTAGTCATTTAGTTTACTGAAGTTACGAAGATAAATGATTTCCAGAAGTTAACGTCTCAGTCCCTTGCCGAAAGATCGACATGCCTACCGCTTGTGTGTTCATTGTTTTCTCAGTGTTTGAGTTGTGTAGAGCTACAAGTTAATTATGGCCAAAATGCAAAAATTTTTAAAACTTGATGATAATAATATGTGAAACTATTTTAATGTGAATTTTTTAGTGTTTAATAATTATTTTATTCAGATGCAATTTATTTGGATATTAATATTTGTATATGATTTATTTTACTCCAATTCTCTATTCCTATATATTTATTATCCCGTTTCGCGAGACTTTCGTCTTGCAGGAGGCAGCATTTCTACTCCCGCCACCTTTTCGTCTTGCATAAACAAGACAAACAGAGAAAGTATATAAGAAGTAAGTGAAACAGTAAATCTGTCAGATGAGCTAATAATAAAAAAATACTTTTCTTGAGATATTTCCAAAGCTATAAAACGATCTTGTGTACCAGACCTTGTGTTATTACGCGATGGTAAAAATAGTTAAAATGTAAGTTGAAGTTTAGCCGCACCGCGTGCATAAAGCGTCTCCTTTAATCTCTAGGATTTCGATTTAACTCTCTGTATCAAACAGATTTAAAAGAGCCTCGAGCCCTAAGAATGCTGCATATCAAAGCAATTTAAAATTACTGCAAACCAGATACATATACCTATAGAGAACAGAAATGCGTAGCCTTAAGGTTTAATTAAGACGCTCTTCCACTGTTATTAGTCTTACATTATCTTTTAAGGCTTGACAGTAACAAATTTTATTGCCATGCTACCAGCACACGTTGCCAGCTCTGCTACTTCAGTGTATTCGGGAAAATTTTTATCGTGGTGATAATTCTAGTTCGTTTAAAATTGGACAAGTTAGAGATGTTTGATACGATCCGATATTTTGGAGTATCGATACTTTACCTTTCGAAACCCGATATTTTGTATCGATATTTAGAATCCGATATTTAATAAATATCGATATCTCTATACCAATAACGAAAAGTTCCGATCCGGTATATAAAAAATGATATACTCATGTATATAGAAATAGAAATAGCAATAGCTTATTTTGTTATTATTTTACATGGCGACCTCATTTTCTTAGAAAGGTATGGGGGGGAGGGACAATTTATATGGAGGACTGTCTATCGAAATCTTGAGTATCGATCTTTTTCAATACCAATACTTATATCGATACTGTATATGAAACGATCTGTATCGATATAGTCCTCGCAAACAAAATTCTATCGTTTTTCGACAGACGACAGCAGTAATTTGTCATCGATCAGCTGATATATTGGAACCTCATAATTTCCCCAGATTTTTAGTGAGCCGTTATTAGCACACACGTCACATTGTAAATTGTGTTATACAAAGTAATCATACCAGAGTTCACGTGTCTTTGTCTTGTCTTGCGAGAGTACTCAAAAATGTACTATACAAAGTATCGGTGCTACAGAATAAGACAAGCTTGTAGCTTGTTTTTTATAGGCCGAATAGTAGAGACCAGCACGGGCCTAGTTTTCATCTCGGGCCTTAACGCCGACCGGTCCAACTCTCGAGCTGGGGTCGGGTCGGGCCACTTAATTAATAAAGATTCGGGTTTTCAGGCCCTTATTTTTTCTTAGCCTATCGGGCTTGCCAGGCCTCACGGGTCTGCTAGGCCTGCTGCACTTTTGTGGCCAGCCGGTCTTTTGGGTCAGCCTTGGTTTGCTTATGTGCTTTATTTAACGAAATATTTATAAAACCATTTTTAAGCCCTGTTAATTTTTTTCGGGCCTTGTCGGGCCTGCCGAGCCATTCGATTATGGTGTCGCAATGTTCCGGGTTGGGTCGTGAAATTCCGGCTCGGGCTAGGTCGGCTCGTGAAATTCCAGCCACTAGGCAGGGCTCTACCAGATAGGTAATGCCGTAAAAGTGTTTCAAAAAATATATTTCGTTTTGAAAGTATGAATAAATACTGTGAACACGGGAGCCCTTAGAAGGGGGGCCTTCCTGAGATTGCAACAAATAATATTTCATATTTCTTTTAATAATAAAAATGTCAGCCAAGTAAACAGTCAATAAGGATTAGAAATATTATTTAAACCCAATTTTAACTAACGCAACAGGCAACCAAATTACTATGAGGAAGTTTTTAAGTTTTTTTGATCTGTTTTTATTTTTGCCTTCGATGATATGCCTGCAGCACTTTTTCTTTGTCCTGTCTAAAAAATATAAGAGTTTTTGTAAAAAACTAACCTCCCCAGACGAAGTTCTAGAGGCGCGCCTGTATAACAATTATTGGTGAATCAATTATAAAAAGATAATTTTACATGTATTTGCATAGCTACTGATTATGAATAACAAAATCTAAGATTTTAACACAATTTGACAACGCGCGAAATTGTGACTGTACTGACGTAGATACTAGTCTATTATTAGTTATTACAGTATTCTTCTTCAGCGGCATTGCAGTACAGAATCATAGTTATATACAATATTGTTGTTTAAACTGCATATTTTGATATTTACGTTTGTCGATTATACTTGCATAGAAAAGGACTTAGCGTAGGAAAGGGGACTTAAGAAATAATTAGTTTCTCCTGTAGCTGTTTTCAGTTACAAACATTTGCGTATGTAAGGGTTTTAAGGTAAGTAATTAGTTTTGGAAACCGGCTTTTGAACTGATTTGTTTCCGTGCGGCTTATTATGGAAGAAATATTCTGTACCTGTACACGCTGTATCGTTGATAGTATATTATTTAACGAGCTTATAATGTACGCTAACGCTATATTACACGAGTATGATCATTACAAATAAGCTGATAAGTGATGTGTTATGAGATCATTCTCGTTTATATATTTTTGAAGTAAGCACCAATTTAAAAAAATTCTTAATTATCGTTTTGCTTTATAGATACTTACTAAGTACTTTTTTAATACTTCAGTACACCTAAATATTTAGGTTACCTATTTTTTTTTTTTTAATATTGAACTAATAATGATATTACAATATTCACAGTGTTTCTTTACTCGTGATCTGAACAAATTAAGCTGGTTTTTTCGAACGCTTTTCCAGCAAACCCTTAGTTGAGCACCTTATAAATAAGTAAAACTTCACAATAAGATTCAAGCAATTTATTGCAAAACAAATTATCTCAAGGCAGTGAATGGGATACCGGAACTGACCATAGAAAATAACTAAAAGTTATTGTTTCTGTACCAAGGACTAACACCAAACAAACCCCTTTTAGGCGTGCCTTGAAGCTTTTCCTAGCTAGTCGCTAGCAGAACATGCGATATAATGTATAAATATTGTAAATAGTATAGGAAAATGACATGTAAACAATTACAGCAAACAAATAAAAAAGTTTTAAAAGCAAGTAAGTAAGTACAATTTCTAAATTTCTTCCCTAGATTGAATATATTCTTTAATTTCTTATTATTAATTCAGCAAAATACAAACGAAAATTAGGCTGTTACTGCCAATGCAAATAGTGGCATAATGCAAAACCAATAATAAAAGTCTTAACAACAGTTGTTACAAAATCAATAGTTTCAGATAAGCTAAATGAGTAAATTCCTTTTTAATGAGCCAGTATGTTATCAATATTAATGGAATTAACTGAATTATTTAACAGCTAGACTTACTTTTAATGGATAAGTGCAATAAAGGGTGATTAGTTATTAACTTTATTACCAGCTAGTAACTTCTTATAATTTTTGACATGTGACTAAAACAATCGTTTGCTATAACACCTAGATTTATGCGATAAATAGTAAATAACTATAAATAGATGTTGTTTTAGCTTCACATTCGTAAGTAACTTAGATAAGTTTTAAATTGACAGTTACAGTTAATGACGCTATTTAGTTTTTTTTTTTATATTTCCTTACTTTTTGTTTTGTTTAAAAAAGGACAAAAAGGTGTAAAGGATCCTAGTTCCCGAGACATTTACACCATTTTGTCCTTAATAATAACTGAAATGTCAGTTTTATATAAAATAATATTTTTTACTTTCATGAAAACTTTCTACTAGGCTTATTCTCATTGAACTTTCTAATTTACCTATCTTTAATAAATTTCTTCTTATCCTACATCATGGCATTCGACTATTTCTTCAAACTAACGTTTTAAGTTTAAACAGTTTTGATTTATAAATTAATGAAATGTAGAAGAAGAGTTTTCCTTTCACTTCGTCACATCCATCCTTAGACGCGTTTCGCCGTATCATGGCTCATAAGTAGAGCTAGGATCCGACAAAAGAAAGGAGTAACTTAAAACTGCATTAAGCAGTATTTGATGGAGCACACCAGCACGAAGTTGCACAGAGCGACATCGGTGTCATTGTTAGATACTCCTAAGCATGCCAGCACCTCTAACAAACTCATAAAAATAAGTAAAAATGTTAAGAGGAAACCACCTGTAAAGACATTCGTCACACATACAGAGGTCCCGCTAGGCAGCGCTAACTCGCATCGTCTAAAGATATCCTAATAATATTTCAAAAAAACATTGGACATATTAAAGTCATATACAATAAAGACCTATAGATAAAAGTACTTATAAGTATATTTAAAAGAAAACATGAAAACTTAACATGTTTAAAAAATATAAAAACAATCCCACCCGCCAGGAAAAAGAAGAGTCACATTGATAACCACCTAAAACCTGAAATTAAAATCATAAAAACATCTGCCGTGAAGAAAGTTCACTTGGCTCTTTTAAAGGGCGTCAATGTTTCCTTACTTCTAATGTATATCAAGAGCATATTATAGATACAAAGGAAAAGAAAGACAACAAAGTTACGGAGAATATTATAGGCCTTGACTGCCTAAATTTAAGTGTTCACATACAGCAGGAACAGAACCGACCCAAGGATCGATCCCTGAGGGACACCCTGCTTCATGCAAGTCGCTCCAGAGAAAAACTGTTTTCCACCGCCGAATACGCAGACTACCTGTTGTCTGCCGGACAGATGAGTCTAGAAAGGAGGCACATACTCCTCGAATCGCATATGTAGCAAGTCTCTCTATTAAAAGCTTCTGGTCTATCGTGTCGAATGCCTTTAAGAGATCGAGGAATAGGCCCGCAACTTTTTTATTTTTATCAACATTTTCTATGCTATAAGTAATTACATTATATATAGCGAGTTGTGTAGATCTGTTGGATCTAAAACCGTATTGTTGTTCAGCCAAAATATTATTTTGATTTAAGAAGTGCATTAGCCTTATATAAATTACCCTCTCAAAGACCTTCGACACAGAAGATAAAAGTGACACTGGTCTATACTTGGCAATATCCTGTCGGTCTCCTCTCTTAAGGATTGGTACTGTTTTAGCCAACTTAAGAGCAGTTGGAAATATTCCGGTTAAAAAGCATGGTTATGCAGGATATGGGATATGCTATGCTATGACAACTGTGGTGCTTGAGCACCACAGTTGTTATTTCTTCAATTCCAACTGAAAATTTGTTTGGTAAGTTCATAATAACCTTATATAGTTCATTAGTGTCAACGGGAGTTAAGAATATAGTCGGTAAAGTATTGTTATTAGGTATGTCTTGATCATCAATGGAGCTAGTAGGTATATCAAATTTTTTAGAAAATAAATATGCAACCTCCTGTGGGTCGTCGATGAGGGTTTCATTGTAATTTAGAGAAATGTCGGTACGACTTACTGACTTACCTGTTTCTTTGTTTGCCGTTTTTGTTTTGTTTTTAGAATTGATAATTTTGTTTTCATTTAAAGATGTTTTATAGTTTGACAGAAACTTACGATATTGAGTTTTATCACTTTTATATTGCCTGTAAACATCTTGATTATTTGTTATTTTGTACCAGACATATAGGTCCTTAACATACTTATCATAGTTTTTTATTTCCGTGTTTACCCAAGATTTTTCCATGTTTTTCACTCTAGATGAACAAAGAGGAAATGATAAGTCAAAATAGTAATATAAAGTATTATAGAAGGCTCGGTACTTATCATTGACATCTGCAGTGTCAAGGACATCATTCCAGTGCTCGTTACTTAAATTTTGTACAAAGGTGTCAATTTCAAAGAAGTAGTCCATTTCTCAAAGAGACTTTATTTAATTTTTTAAAAATGGGGAAACTCAAAGTCAAAAGTCTCAATCCTGCATTAAAATTTAATAAATTGGTGACATGTTTCGCCCTAAAATATGGGCATCATCAGACCTAACATTCAGAATAAAAAAACAAAAAAATTAAAAAATTAAAATTAACACATCGTATGCATGACTTTACAAATAAAGTTTTACTAATCTCATAAAGAATAGCTTAGCCATAGTGATCAGAAATATTTGTAAGAGTTATGTCACATTTTATTTTGTCTTCTTGTAAATTACTGAATATGTTATCTACCTGTGTGCGAGAGGAGGAAGTAGCCCTAGTAATACCATTTATATGATACCGCGCGATGTGTAGTTGTATCATGATCAGCAAGATGTTGCACAGAGCGACATCGGTGTCGTTGTTAGAAATATGTTTGTTCAATTAAATTGATTTGTCCAATGGTTTCGTCAACGTTAAATTTTATATTGTATTTACATCGTGTTACTGAAGGGATGGCTTACCCTGATGTATATTAAAACCTGCAAAGGTAACAATTCATATAACTATAAAAAATAGCAAATCCTGACCTAGTTAATATTGAAATATATCCTAATAATGACAATCTTTCTAAATTGCCCTGAGCGGATTTCTTTATTTTGATAACTTAAATAGAAACGAAACTTAGATTCAATACATTATTCAGGTGGCACCGCGTCGAGCACAACTTTGTTCGCTGATGTCGACCGGATAAAGCTACTATGACTCGGGTACATTAAATATTCGATAAACTGTGACTAGGGTATGATTTTTCTCAATTTTTTTTTGTAATTGTTTTCTCAGTAAATAATTCAAGATCTTTGGAAACTGTAGAAAACTTTAGTTTTTCTTCCTTTATTCAGTGAAAAAGCTGTTAAGTTACCTGTTATTTAAAATTCGGTAATCTGACAGGAGAGGGTACTGAGTAATCCCAGAAACTTTGTGTATCAGAATTCGAAATCAATTCTAGCATATGACATACGTGTTTCGACGCCGCAGCCTGGATTTCAGACTCGCACTGGCTCGATCTAAAAATTCTGGACCTTAATCCGAATCATATTTTGATTTATGGTAGATCATGGAAGTTTTTTTACTCTGTATTAGTACAGGTGTCTTTTAATTATTTTTTTAAGTAACCAGGACGTATTCAATTTAGTAATTGTGTAGGTTCTTATTTTAATTTGGAATTTCAACGATGTTTTTTTTTTTTTTATTATAAGTAAATTGCTACACGCCAAGACGCAAAATTAACGCGAACAGGGATATTTTCCACTTGACTATCTGCAGAGCAATTTCATATTTTCCATCAAGAGGCTACGGAGATATTTAATTCCATTCAGATTAAATAAAGTAGGCATGTTTCAAATGTTAAATTCAAGGTATAAAATATAATACTATAAGTACCCATTTAGTTAATTGGATACTTGAAACCCCTTCAAGAAAGAGTGTAATTTTAGAAACTTTTAAATGTTAATAATAGTCATTGTTCCATCCCAACAAAATATTTGTAAAAAATATGAAAAACATTATTTTTGATATTTTATGAATGCAGTTAAAAAAAAACTTGGTTTTTGTATTTTTTTATATACAGGGTTGTTTTCTTTATTCAATGTGTAGATTATTGTGAGCACATTATAGCGTCCAAGCTGACGACATTATTACTTATGTCCGCATAGTCTGACAACTTAGTTCTTCATTGTACGGTTGCATTCGGTACAGGTGCTTTTTAAAAGTCATGTGTCCTGTCAGAATACCTGTGGTATAAGAGTTTATTAATCATTATCAAAACAATAATAAATTAATACAAGGATGAATTAAACATGTCAAAATCAACCTTGATTTATATTAAATATAGCTATTTGATTAATTATACAAATAGCTAAATATAAGTTTGTAAAGGACAACCACAGGACGAAAAGTACTTTTCTAATGGTATCTCGGGCGTCACCCTTTGAATTAATGTGTTAAAAACCCACGTGCACCGAGAGCTTGTTACAGCGGAGAAAATCAAACCAGGCGTTTAACTACACATTATGCGACTACCTATCGCTCTTTTTGAGTGTCCTGAAAGAGACAGTTTCGGGATAGAATAATTAAGGAAAACAATTGATATTAAAACATTTTCTATTGCCAAGCGAAATATTTTGCATTTTGTTATAAATATAAAATCGCAGTATTAAACTCCGGTAATGTATCAGAGTAACAGACTTAACTAACAGTGACGGTGCTAAAAGGATCAGATGGGGAAGCATGCGTGCATTTTTTCGTTCATGTATTTTATTATTAAAATATGATAAAAACAATTCCGACTATAGCGTTGCTGATGTTAATCCCATAAAAGGTTCGCGGGTCTATGTTTGCAAGTGCGGTCCGGCGGTCGACTTATCGGTAGCAGTACGTAGGCCAGCGTGAAGGAAAGAGTCTACAAGCATAGTCACAGCAATATTAACAGTATCGGTTTAAAGGTCAGTACGGTAACGCCAGTAACGGTCTTGCAGATATCAGTAAGAAGTTCCAATAACATCATTAATCATCATACAATTGGTACCACGATCACCCATTAGTAGCGGTTAAGAAAAAGTCGTCGGTTCCTCTACTCATGCGCGGCAGAGTATGAATTCCGCGGACACAGTTAAGAAAGTATGATATTTAAGGTGTGCGTGATAAAGAAAACATCATAAGGTGTATATGTGTGAAACAAGGACTATAGTTTGCATGTGATTATTGATTATGTCAGTGTGTGATGATTATTATCTGAGTCCTGCAAGCATGAAATTGTATTCAATATTTAGTGTAAAGAGAATGCTATACTTAGTAGCGTTAGTGTGATTATGAACATGTGTATCGTTTTCCTAATTTTCACGTGTGCGTGGTAACTTACTGTAATTTCTTAATGAAGAACAAAGCTCAAAACACTTTAACATACAAGATTCGCAGCAAACACCGATTCCGTTTGTATATAGAGCATGTAATTGAGCTAGTAATTCGGATACAATTGAAAAGGGTACACCTCTTCATAATTAGTCAGCCTAATCAATAGTCCGCGGAACTAGAACAACTAAACAAACAGAAACCGGCAGACTCATCGGTTCGCCGCCGGCATGCACGGGCAAGTATTAATCAAAAGGGCATCATTTTTCCAAATAATTAACCCTAAACAATGAGGTACAATGGACGGGTAAGCGAAATTAATGATGTAAACACTGCTCATAAAGGGCGCGGACCATCAGGTATTATGGGCTAATGCTAAACAGTAACAAATTTTACTGGCATGCTTCAAGTTACACTATGTTGCCAGCTCGGTAAGTTTAGTTTCAAAATATATATATATATATATATATACTTACATTTTTTTTTAAGTTTTAATTATACAGGTTAAATTACAAATGGTGCCCTGATATTATTTTCAAAATCTCCACTGACGCCGCGCCCTTAATTCTCGTGGAATTCGTAGATATAATATTTTGTATATAAAAGAAATTTTATTGCCATCGCCAAACGCAAGTACAGTATGCACGATGTTGTGGAAATGCAGTATTTGTTCGTGATGACTCATCGACTACTGTTTGCTCTTATGTAATAATTTTACCATCGGTATGCAACCAATATTCAATACCGTATTCTGTAACTGTACACTGTTATTTTAGATCAATGGGGTAATATTTAACTTTAACACTAAATTTACATAGCTTGTGTAAAAGTATTGAGTTTGCTTGTGATTTTGACATAAATAAGCAATATTACAGCCAATGTAAAATAACAACAAAAACATTTTCTGTGGTCTTTTACTGCAACATTTTGTATTGGTACTTGTCTTGTATCGTAAAATTACATCTATTTTACTAAGATCTTTGTTGTGATAATACATAGGAGCATAGAAGGCTTTGGTTCTAATCTCACCTAATAATCACACGCTTTTTTAAAAGCATTTCTTTAATTTTCTGCCTACTTTTTATCGAATATCTAAAAGTGTATTGAGGCCGTTTAGTTTTTTATTTAAGGTGAGTAATTTACATAAATTCAGCAGATAAATCACACTATTTTTTACCGCAGTTTGGCAACCCTCAAAATTGTGACAGTAATGACGCAGACGCTAGTCCATCGTATCAGTAGCGAACTTCCGTCCATAATGGACCAGAAATGCGGTGAATAGTAATGCTATGATTCAGTCATTATATGGATGAACAGAGGAAATATGCTTTATAAAAAATGAATTCGGTTATGAAATAAAAATCTATGTTTAATCCAGGAATGATTTTCGTCAGTGCACGCATTATTTCGAAATATCTAGATCCAAGAAGACATTAGATTTTCAAGGTTTAAGATTCGTTAAAAATTTTTAAATAATATAGTTTAATAAATCAGTAATTAAAATGTTAAGCAGTTTAAACAAATTACTAAAACAGCTTGACACGTCCTTCCTGATAGATTTTAAAGTTAATTAAATTAGGGACATAAGCTTTAAAGAAAATTGCTCATTCGATAATAAATTTAGAAAAGCTTACATGTTAAATAGCCTTTGAACGATAGAAGAGTTTTGGACTTGCATTGTCTTTTATTGAATTAATTGACTTGTCCGTTACTTTGTGACAATACATTTGAACTATGTAAAATGAAACGAATATATTATACTTTGTTATTTGTCATTATATTATAAAAAAATTTGGCGTAACGGCCGTTTCGTAGTAGAACTACATCTTCATGACGCTAACATAAAATAACCAGAGTAATAAATAGTTTATGCGAGATTTAAGTATTATAGTTGTTGGAATACAATGGTTTGTTGTAAGGGAGTAAGGGACATGCGGGTCATTCTTCTTTATGAACAAGGCAAATATACCAGATGGAAATTATAATAATTTCAATAATGGAGAATTGTGTGTTTCAAAGGTTGACTTTGTGATCTTCTTTATAATTGTAAATTTCTAGTATATCCAATTTTTGAGCTTTTTCTTCAGTATATAAAATTTTTGTAGATTGTAAAGATCTTGAAAACTGAGGTTTGTGTCTAGAATATGAATTAAAAACTTGGATGACCTTTTGTTTAGTCTAAGGCCATTATGTTCTTTGTTGTTTCAAAGTGTCCTCCTGTTTGTCCCATATAAACTCCTCATTTTTCTGTTATTTGATTAGATGTTTGCGATTTTTTCGGAGATAAGAAAAGAGAATGAGAAGCAAATATTTTGTAAAATATATCTGTTGTTAGCTCGCTCCATTATTTCAAAACAAAAAAGTGATTTTCGGTTTTCATTCTAGCAATTCTTGATGGTTTTAATACCTGTGGGTATGAATGATATTTATGCTTTTTTAAAGTTCGCAATACTATGTTGTGATGTTTTTCTACTCCTTGCTCGAAAAGTCTAGTGCTGATATTTTTATTTTCTTCAACGTGAAGTAGAATATTAAGATCTCTATCATTGATTTCTTCAACTCTCTTAATCTGTGCTGTGCATTTGCAGTTGTTTATTGCACTGCCTTTCACCTCAACCTTAGTAATAACTTTTAGTATTGCCGACTAGGTAGGAATGGGTCTATCAGGGAAATAAATAGAAAATATACCAGATACAATACTTAAGCTTTTCCCCGCATAGTACCGTTTTATCATAGTGACTTTTTCTTCTATTTTATATATTTTAATAATTACCTAGGTAAAAAATTACTACTAAATAGTAAAGAATCAAATTTTTTCAGTATTCACCTGAAGACGACTGGAGATACTTACCAGTTGAAACGTTGTGATGTAAAACAAATAAAAAAGTCCAAAACTCTTCTATCATTCAAATTTTTTCAAATTACATTTAAGAATAACAAATCACAGGTTGACAAGTCCAATCAATGCAATCTATTAAATATGCTGAAAAGGCCCACCGTTTGCAAATTACATTTGACAATGAGAAAACACGGGCTGACAAGTCCAATCAATGCTGGTATTTGCAGCATCACCTGTTGATTTCCAATGAAAAATCAACCGCAATCCTATTGAAATAAGTTAAGATCGGATTGTCCAAAATTGTTCAAACTTCGCATGTGGACTCACCACATAGAGACTCTAAAAGTGTCCCTACAACTCCGCTCTAAAGTCAACAGGGGAGCAAATACTTGGACAGTCTAAACCTTGGATGGGATTTTCTATGTTCTCAATTACGATGCACCACCCGGTATACCTAATTTTGGATATATTTGTGTTATATCTATGGTTTTTGTTTCTTTGAGATAACAGTCTATTTCTTTTAATGGTATCAAGCTCAAAATTTTTATAACATAGTGACAAATAATAAAGTATAATATGTCGTTTCATTTGTCTTTTATTGTTTGTAAATCACAACGTGATTGTGATTGTGATTGTGAAGTATATCCAGTCGTCTTCAGGAGGATAATATTGAATATATAGATAATATTAAAAAATGTAAAATTTCAAGGATATTTTGAACGAATTGGCCAGTATTTAAAAATGAATAGGGTTTTTAAATGTCGTATCATCGCTATCGGGTATTTTTCACTCTGGCCTTGTTACATACTATTGGAACTCATATTTTATAACAAAAATATTTTGGAGCAGGGTTGTTCATTTTGCAGGAAGCGAATCGACAAGTACCATGCTGGGCATCGCTACGGCCCGTGACCATTAAATTATTCAATAGAATCAAGTGTTTCAACCCGGGCTAATCTTAACCTCATGAATACAAATTCTAGAATTAGTATTCGGTGCGGGGAAGCCGGTGTTGCGTTCACATCCGGTTCTGCCGCGGACCGATTCGGAAACGGTCACTAAACTCGCGGATTGTTTTCGCTTTTAATTGGCCATTTGTTTTAATTTGATTTCGACCAGCGGCGTCGGCGACGGAGACAAATTGTACTACAAATGTTACAGCTCCTGCAAATCTAATTGATTAGCTCAGGTATGCATGTAAAATAAAACACAAATTAAGGGTACAGAAACGAAGACTGAATGTCCATTACTCTATCCTTTATTCAAACTAAAATCATTAATCATTATCAACTAAAGACAGTCGAAGGTATTTTTGTATGGTAAACCCACCTAAACATCGAAAACGGATGAACTTCGTCAAAATTGTATATTTATTTAAAAAGCTTTACTCCTGTACCACACAGAACAGAATTTTCCTTACCAGACTTGTTTATTTAATTTTTATACATTTTGTTATATCGTAATCGTTGCTACAAAGGCAAACTTTTGATTGGTGCATTTTATAAATGCATGACAATTATGCTTTAGTGCATCTAGCTAGTATAAATAGGCCTGTAGCTACTATTATATTTAGTATCCACGTGAAGACGATTGAATATACTTACCAGTTTAAACGTTGTGATTCAAAACAAATCAAGACAATATAAGTCCAAAAGTCTTCTATGTTTTAATTATATTAGCTTAAAATAAAGAGTATTATTTTGCAAATTTAATTTTTATGCAAATTTCCTATTAGATAATACTAAAATTTAAAAGTACCGTATTAATATTTTTACAACAAAGGTAAACTTTCAACTATATTATTTTCAAAACAGGGCTTGACTTAAATATAGGAGGGGCTAATTTTAATGACCTGTTTATCAGGTAAAACATGGTAATGAGTTTTACCCCATCTCTATGTGACGGTCTGAAAAACTCATTTTTTCTTGCGAACGCTAAATCAGAAATAATTTATAAGAACCCGAAACCAAAAGAGCTTCAAAAACACTGACAGGAAAGATATAGTGTCTGTTTAAGCTTTCTGCCAAGAAGAAAACAGTAGATGACTGGATGACTGCTACCCATAAAATAATCATCATATTATTAAATGAGGGGGTGATTCGGAAGTCCAACTTATCTACTTTTTTTTAAATTTCAGTTTGAAACTGATATTAAATTTATACGGTATTCTTCTCATTGTAGAATCTAAATTGCATCTTATCTTATCTAAAAAAGATTTAAAAACTTATATCATTTTAAATACCGCAACATATCCATAAGTAGTGTCATTTGGCAGCGAATAATATACATCCAGCCAATACATGATTGCATTTTTCACCATGTGGTAAATTCATAAAATTTTTAGTAATTAACATTACTAAAAATATTTCTTTTAATGAACATATTAACATATAGAATGTAAAAAAATTAGCTTCAGTTTATTATGTCCGGCGATAACTTTCTTATAGATAGTGCCGTTCTTTGAAATGATAAATTTTCTTTGATATTGATATTTGAAAAATCCCTTTTAAAGAATTTGAAAATCCTTTAAATATAAACCCGCCATTTTTATTTGATGCTTAAATTCTATAGAAAATTCTCATTTTAATGACATATCCACAAGTTGTTGTGGATCAAATTTCCTTTGTTTAATAATAATTACAAAGATTGAAATGAATGAAGTGTTTTCCATGGCATACTTGACATAATTTCTTACGGCTTATGCGGGTCTAAAAATTACATTAATGATATTTCTTTCTTAAATAAAATTTTTTTATTACAATAATACAAAAATGGATTGCTATTAAAAAAAGTCGAATAATTCTGCTCTGTTTTTAAAAAGCATGTTGTAAATAAAAAAGATCTAACGGATATATTTCTCTCGAGCAAGTTGATTTCATATTATAAGGTAGGTTGAAATGAACCATTTTAGCGTTTTCACGGCTTACTCATACCTACTATTCTTATTTTACGAAAGCTCTATTAGGAAAATGCGGCCTTCGTAATGTCAAACAAATTTTTTTACAATTTCCCAAAATTGTTTGGATAACATTTACTTTAGAATGATCCTTGTTAAATATTTCTTTTTTTTTCTTTCAGAAAAACTTATTACTTGCAACATTTTCGTTTTTTTTACTAATATAATTTTGATAGTTCAATCATTTATTATGTCGTAAATATAGTTTTTATAACCTTTTTTTAAAATTAATGTAATCTTAAATAAAACAATTATTACCTCTAATTTCCCTATTTGTATTCATGAAGTTTAAATTACACGGCGCTGAATCTATTGAATTATTTAATAGAGAAGGGACGATACCTACCACTTACTGGTCGCAGATTGGTTCTGGTTATTTTAGGACAATTTTGGGGTAAATGTTTGTTCGTGATTTACACCTGTTAGGTTTATACTAAATATTTACTTAATATTAGGCGGCGATTCTCAAACCGCTGTTCGAAAAATATAGGTAATATTACAATATATTTAATGAATTGCTTGAATTTGACTTGTTAAAATAAAATCGAATCTACACGGCGCTAGTAACTTGTACAAGTCACTAAAATCCAGTACTAAAAGCAAGTGCTTTAAAAGAATTTTTCTACTCCTATATTAGTAAACATTGTTTTAGGCAAAGTTCCCTCCATAAGTAAATAAATCCATTCTTACGAACAACACTGTGCGTTATGGATGCCTAGTATAACAATCAAGTTAGCCTAGAACCACTCAAATCGTGACAATATTTGACAGTGACATTATAATTATTTGAGATTTGAAGTTCAAATCGATACTTTATATATTCTGAACCAATTTTTAAATTATTGGTAAGAGTCGTAGAAAAAGTGTAGTACATATTGCGTGTTGTAAAGCAATTCTCTCACTCACTTAATTAACGCATTCGCCGCTACGCGACTCGTTTACAATTTTTCCGTTCGTGCTTAATATGCTTTTTACCACACTTAATATGTAATATACTATTTTTATAATTTTGCTTTTAATACTGGAAAGTAACTGGCACCGTGTAGTTTCGCGTGTAGTACTGGATTTTAGTACTTGCTTGTTATAGACATGTATTTTAGAACTAAAATTATTAAATATTCTTTCAAAGCACTTGCTTTTAAGGCGAAACTACACGGTGCCAGTAACTTGTACAAGTCACTTAAATCCAGTACTAAAAGCAAGTGCTTTAAAAGAATATGTTATAATTTTAGTGCTATAAAATACATTTCTGTTGTTGCAAATGCTAAGATCCAGTACTGGATTTTAACACTTGCTTTAAGTACTGGATTTTAACACTTGCTTTAAGTACTGCATTTTAACACTTGCTTTAAGTACTGGATTTTAACACTTGCTTTAAGTACTGCATTTTAACACTTGCTTTAAGTACTGGATTTTAACACTTGCTTTAAGTACTGCATTTTAACACTTGCTTTAAGTACTGGATTTTAGTGAGTTGCACAAGTTAGTGGCACCATGTAGATTAGCCGCGTGTTTGCGGCCCAGTCCTCGCTTATTTGACGGACCCTAAACAGCAGTCAATTGTTCGCAAGCCTGCAAGTGGATTATCTTTATGTTACTGTGGATACCCACGGGTGGAAAACACTCACATAGCGGAACCTAAACTATGGATATGATTAGTCAAAAGTCAGATAATGATGGTAACAATGTCAATCCGCTGACTTTTGACCTAACCTGACCAATCACATCCATAATTTAAGTTTCGCTATGTCCGTTGTTCCGCCCGTGCGGATTCAGCATTATACATTCTCTATAAACTCGTATTTAACAATAACTAAATGTAATTTTCAAAAGGAAAACTCGTTACCTAGTTGTTTATTACCTTTTTCTTAAAAATTGGTCTGGTCTTATTACTGTTTTAAATAATAAAGGACTTTTTCCGAAAATCTATCGGAAATATTGACATTTTTGATAACATTTCTGAAAAAACAAGTCAATATTTCCTTACATTTAGTCGTTGCTAGGCAACGGAAAATAACTGGTAGGAAATATTTATCATTGTACTGTAAGGAAATATTATTTCTGTACCGCTACTTGTAAATTAAAATGTGTTATAATTCAATATTACTGTGTTTCCATAGTTACAACACAAATATTTAATGGCATCATTTATTCGTGAACAAAGTTAATAATATTTATTTCAAAATTTTAACAAGTTGATTGTAATAAGTTATGTCCTTTTAGTAATTTTCGATTTACGGAAAAATAGTATGTATACCTCGTAGAAAAAGCCACATTCCCCCACTCCGTTTTGTCAGTCTCGGCTTGCACCTCGACATACAATCTTTACGGTCATCCGGAAATGTTCAGCGTTTCCTACTAGGTATACAATGTACTATTGTTACATTATTTGTACTTAAAATATGCTTCATATCACATACGGGTTATTTCAATATTCAGAAAAAAAACTATAAAAACGTTTCAAATTAGTATTTTGTGTATCTTGAAGTAAAAAAAAATAGATCCCTGGTAGACAATGTAAATTGTTGACCGATGCCAACGAGCATTGAAGTCCGGGAATGTATTTTTACGGCGAAATACTATTTTTTCTGAATTCGCATCAATATTGTCATAAATTAACCAATTTTTAATAATTCATAACATTTTTTTTTCATTACGATCTAATTTATTTTTTTAAAAATTATATTTAAATACGTATTAAAAGAAGTAAACACAGAAAGTTACTTTTCCTGCCAAGGCTGGACTATGCCCTCAAATTCAGAGCAGCAGTATCAAAATGTAGGCAGTGTCATTGATACATCCCTGAACATATTTTTGAAAATAAAGTACAATAATTATTTATTTAAATGATTTTTTATAAAAATTGAAATAAAAAAATATAATTGTGTTATTTTGACTTTTTTATTAACTGTTCTGAGTTAACTAAAGTTTAATATAAATAAATTAGTTTAATAGAAATAAATTACCCAATTTTCAAAATTATTCTTATTAACAGGCATAAATCTGATGCATATAGAAATTTAAACCAATCCCCTTAATAAATTATCTTGATGAGTTGTTTTAAGATAAACATAAGCTTTGGGTTTCTTAAGCTTGGTTGCTTCGTATAAACGAAAACATGATTGAGCTACGGTCTTACTAACAATCAAGCTTTTGTACATCGAAAAGTTGGTCTGGATAAATACTTGTGGTGTTTCTTTTGATACCAGTAAAGTTAACCGTTCTAGTTATCTTTAAATTATTTTTTTACTCCCGCATGGAAATTTTCTGTTCCCTTTACACTAAAGTTATCGGAAAAGTGAGCTTTTCTGGTTAACTAAACGGAAACGATTTTTTCCTACGACCACCTATGAATATGAGAAAAAAAACACGGTTAACTTGTCTTGATAGCGCCGAATATCACACGCGTGTTGAAAGAAAATATTTCAACTCTAGAGTGGAAATACAAGGCATATGATGCCAATTTGACAGACCACACCTATTTATTAAAAAGAACAAATTTTAGAAAGCAGTTTAGTTTATTTATCAAGTATTTGTCGAGTGATTAAGAATTAGAGTGTGAAAATACGCCATCTGAAATTATAAAAAAGTTAATATACTGGAAAATTTATTACCAGTCAAAACAAGCCCCGCTGAAGAAAATGTCATATATTAAACTTAAGCAGAAAATGTTTATTGGTCGCCATAGCCGAGAGACTAGAGCCATGACCTACGAATCGAAAGATCACAGGTTCAAATCCCATCAGGAGCACTTGACTTTTTTTTATGAAAACATTAAATAATTTATAGAATTATTTTGAATTGAAATCTTGCTTGTTGGGTGAATTTTTTAAATTTATTTTTAATGCATCTTTCCTTGATTAAATAAAAAAAAATCATTCAAGAAGGAAGATTTCAATTCAAAATAATTTTATAATTTATTTAATGTTTTTATAAAAAAAAGTCAAGTACTCCTGATGGAATTTGAACCTGTGACCTTTCGATCTATTAAATTGACATCATATGTCTAAATTAAATAGTGTGCCTTGTATTTCCACTCTAGAGTTGAAATATTTTTTTTCAGCTCTAGAGTTGAAATATTTTTTTCACAAATCAAAGGTTTTTTTAATAATTCTTTGTGGTCGTAGGAAAAATAGTGTACATTACTCGTGTGAAAGTGATTATTCTAAAACTCGGAGAATTTCCGCACTCGGCTGACGCCTCGTGCTAAATATCTCCTCGTTTGAAAAGTATCACTTTCATCACTTGTTATGTAATATACAATATATACATCCTAGTTAGGATATGAAACTGACCAATCACAGTGGTCAATTACAAAGAAACCAAATTCCCTTGTTTTACATGTCATTTTCTGACACTTGACAGAAGTGAAGTTAAAAATATACTTCATATATTTTTTTATTTAAATTAAAACATTTTTAAATAAATTAATAAATATATCGCTCTTTGTCTATTATTCTGCAGAAGGCCGAAGTGAGAAAGATAGATATATTTAAAGTTATTTTCTGTAATTATAAGAAATGACCCAACAGTGTAATTTGGTTCATTCTTCAATTGCTTTTTATTATCTTTCTTACAAGTTCATGCCTGCTTTTTTTAGTATGAAGTTCGGAAGTTAAATCGTGGAAAAAATATACTGTACAACTCGAATGGATTGTCCATATTGCGCTCGGAAGTTTAAGCACTTCGTCTGCGGCGTCGTACTCAAATTATTTCCTCGTACGATATGGACATCATATCCACTCTTGTTGTACAAACTACTATTTTCTAAGGTATTATCAAATTATTTTATAGTTACATCTTATAGTCCACCTCCGTTTGCTTTGCAAGGAGCCTTTTTACTAAATTTTGATTTTGACCTTACCGCGTAGAGTACGAAAAAATAATATTTTTTACGGTTTCAGTTTAAAAATGCTTAAATGATTAATCTATTTATGAGAAAATAACTAAACAAAATACAGTCTCTAATTAAAACACGCGAAACCCCTTGCCTTTTTACTGACACCTGACGGATGTATCAAATCTGGTGTCTTGTTTCTAATCTGTTTTTTTTTCTATTTAAGTTTTGGAAACAAACATGCCATTATAAACGGTAGCACGACTGGCATCTTTTCTCATCTTATGTTTTCAAATTGTCTGCTATCGCAGCGTCTTTTTAAGTTGTCCCCCAAAAAAAGTTTATGACACTTTAGGAATATTTTTATTATTGAGATATATTTTCAATAGGTGCTAGGTTAGGTTAGGTAAGAGTGACAGACCTTTGGTTCTGACCAAACAGTCTCACGTTGTCCTATTAGGTCCGTTGTGATACACACGTGTTCCGTAGAACCCACATTCATCAGATCTCTGATGGTTTGTGCGGCATACACCGCAGAAGGATTTTAACAACTTATTCAAACCAGCCACTTAGCCACTACTATTCAGAAACCTGTTCAGTCGTCCAAGTTATAATTTGCTTAATTCCTCCAGGCTATCGAAAAATGGTTCACCCAGAGTAGTGAACCTTCTTCTTACGAGGCCAGGGCATTCACACACAAAATGTTGAATACTTTCTTCCTCTTCCTCATCTCTGCAACTTCTGCAGAAGTCGTTAGTGGGTATTTGCATACGTTCGGCATGTCTACCGAAGAGACAATGTCCGGTAACAACAGCAGTAATATTTCTCACGTCTTTCCGACTGTGTCTCAATAGTTCTGCGGTTCTCTTTTTATCGAATGTGGGCCACAGTTGCCTGGATGTACTACAGGTTGTCAACTCTGTCCATCTGTTCTGTGCAAGCTGCTTGGCCGTGTAATCAATCTCCTCTTTGACTAATCCCAGTGGTTTGTTCACTGTATTGTCTGCTAGATCAGCTAGCATGCCTTCGTGCTAATTTAAGATGTAAATGCTGAATATGTATGATAAATTCGATTATATTAAAAATGATAAATAGAACTTTGGTGCATGATCTAAAACAATATTAGTTGGCTCCACTCAAAGACTTTGGCTAATGAATATCTGTTACTTTTTAGTGTTTTCAGCAATAACTCCTATAGTTAGTTCCCTAAAATATTAGATTCTCTAAAGTAAAGTCTCCCACAGACACCGAAAGATGTAAGCATGCATCAACGCGCGTTGATGCACGAAATAAATTATTGTATTGACTTCATCCACACACAGACGTTAATTAGCGCGCATTAATGCCGGCAACTACAGCAGAGATTTCGAAATTTTAGCTGCTTAGTAGTTTATTATTTGCTTCAATCGACTTCGAACCGCTTTCCGTTTTACAATTTTTTTGCTTTGCTATTGGTTCTTGAAATAATTTATATCCTTCTTCTCTTGTTTTTTTTTTAATGTAATGTGACAAACACTATGCGCCTCTTTTTGTGTTTTCTGTCCCGCGCTTCCCATGCTGTTTAGGTTTTGAGAGCTTGCCCACCCCAGGAACAATTAAATGATTAAGTACATACATTAATATAACTTATTTGGAAACTACTACCAATATTTAAATTTAAAATAAAATATGTTTTCAGTTTTCCCTTCTTATAATGAACTAGTGAACATCCCATTACCAACGTTCTCACCGAATACGGCATATCTTAATTAAAAATAATTTGTTCTCTTCAACCAACGTAGACAATGGCGTATAGGATATGCACTGCCTAGCAACTTCATTAATTCGATAAGTTAAGTCACTACGTTCCAAAATTGTATCCAGTTGTAGTAAATAGGTTTCGAAATAGTTATGTTGTAAGAGTAGGTCGGTTTGGATCCCTTTGTTCCACAAATTGTAAAATTTTATGAAATACTTTCATGAATCGCAATAATAAACAAACAATATTATATTTTCGTATTTGGAGTTATCCAAATATTGTTCCTTTTGAGTTGTTTATAGGAAAAGTTTTATTTTTAGTTTACTTTGTATATATAGGGTGATTCCTAAGTTGATACTTCTGTTTTAGCTGTGTATAGAAGGCATTAAAATAAACAACATTTTCAAATACCTTTTTCAAAAAACGCAAAAATAAGGTAGGTACTTACATTCATTTATTACACTACGAGTCAAATACGGTCCTGCCTAACTTGCCCGTTGAATAACATTAAGAAAACTTCCGGGTGTAGGATCAGCCTACAAAGTAAAGCGTTCTGCGTATAATCTCGAAGCACTTTGCCACACTCACAGTAAATTAGTACCTCATATCTACTAGTTCATTGTTTTCAAATTTTACCATTTTCATGTATCACCAATTTAAAATTAACTTGCTTCAGACAAACACACTAATTTTTTAACATGGTCTTTGTAACTTGCAGAAAGGGGGATCCTGCCCGTAAATTGTTCTATTTATTTGCCTGCATAGAATCCAAGAAGTGCTTTGTTGTCACATACATAAGCTTCTTTAATTTTATACCCAAAACTAATGGGATTTTCCTAGCCACTTTAGAGATATTAAGTTTTATAATTTAAGGTCAGTTGTACCTACAGAAGTGTTCAATTTTGCTACAAATTTTAGAAAGAATACCATATCAACTGATGAGAGTAGAAATGACATATTATATTATAGGTCTCATATAAACTTTTGAAAAGCATTTTAAAATGAAATTACCCAAAATAGTTGTGACCTATATCGTGTTTAAGTAATTAATTTTGTTTAACCAAAAAAAAACCTAAAGACTCATTTACACTTGGGAAAGTTTAGTGGCGGAAATAACTTACTGCTATAGTTAATTTGCCTTGTGTAAATTAGAGGAAAGCCTAACTTTCAACTCCAAGTCAGGCTTTCCTTAAATTTACACAAGGTAAGTCTATTGGCAGCAAGACCGCTAAACTTTCCAATTGTAAATGAGCCTTTAGATTAGCCCAATTTTTCAATATTGCATATTGCTTGGTTAGGATTATTGAATAATTATATATATTTTTTTCAGGTAAGCATCTGTGCAACAAAAGGTTCCTAAAGTGCATTCCTAAATTTGGTAAGTTTTATCGTCGCTATATTTTTTTACCTTGACGTCAAAATTTAGAAAAATATGTGTTTATACTTATTGGGTTTTGGAACAACATAAAATTCATTATAGTTACTTCTTTTCTGATGTTATCAATAACGCTCTATTATTTTTATAATTCTAGAGTTTTCTCTGGCCAAAAATATCGTATTACTCCCATCAATTTGTCCCATGTTTGACTGAAACTCCAAAATGTGTAAGGAACTATCTAAATACATTGATTGAAATGCTGAGTTTATTATTACTCTAACGTAGATTTATATTATTTTTATTTAAGATAAACAAAACTGTATATTAAAAATATGTTTTGTGTATAAATAAATTTAGAGGTTAAAAATTTATTTATTTAACGATTTATTACTTAACAAGCTATTTGCTATAACTACAGTAGCTTTATAATAAAGCAATATGTTCTCAGTTTTTTGATAATTGGGTAATTAGAATAAAGTGTAGTAATTCTAAGGATCTAGTAGACTAAACTAATAACATACAACATCACTCTTCTCTCATCAAAGCTTTCATAGCCAAGTCCCTCTTCCCCCCGGAGATTCCATTACACAACCGAATCCATCAATTTGGGGGGGGGGGCACCAGGGTGGGCACTCATGTTTCTAGGGTGGGCCAGTGCCCACCCTGGCGCCACCGCTGCGCCCGGGTCCCTAAGACGGCCCTGGGCACTTTGTTTGAACAATAGCGTGCTAAAAGAGCAGAATCACTATAGCTATTTGTCATATAGTGTGCCACTCCAGGAAAGGGGTTGGGATGTTCTCTAGTTTTAATTTAGGTTGTTCGAATAAAGACTTCTCTTCTTAGATTTTCTGAGGTATTATTTAATATCCAATTACTCGTTATCAGATATTTAGAATAAAACGAAGATCATTCCTTAGACAAGAGAATGACTCTTTTATTATTATCTTGTTGCATTCTACAACGCAAGTAAACGAAGTACTAACGCCTCGCAGCAATACAAAGGCAAATGCACTTAGCGTGAAGCCAGAAAACCTGAAGATCTACTAGATGTTTTCAGAGGAAAATGAACTGTCACGGCCTACCTAACCTACAAGTTCCCGAGTTCCCGTCTAGAATTTTTACACCGCGGAAGATCACGACGCTTATACGACATTGCCAGATTTTGTTAGTTATCCTAGACTTTCCGATTTTTATTATTCGTCAGATTTTTATTATTCGTCATATTGGTTGGTTGGTTCACAAATTTCTGTGATCAGTGATCCGCCCCTATTACGTACGTACATTATGTTAAGTACTTGAATTTACTGCAAACAGATGATTGTAAATTTTACCAAGAACAAATGCGCCGACAAAAAAAATAAATAATAATAATTGGATGTAGAGGTAATAACCGTTTTTACTAAAGTAATCGATCACTATCTTTAATATTTTATGATAACATAAAATCGACACCACTTTGTCTTATTCATAATATAATCAAGCTTACATAATAAATCCGTTCAGCAAGCAAGTGAATAAAACAAAAAGCCGGCAACATCGGATACTTGAACAACTTTACAAAACAAAAACACAGAAACGCTTTTTCATGACGATGACGGTGGGTTCACCTAGGCAGAGCCGACTACTCGCTTGTGTAACTCGTTCATTGTTGCGTCCATCAGTTTATCGATGTATTTAAGTTGATTGGCAGTAAAGACATTCAACTCGCGGAAAAAACTGCGACGTACGTACGTCGTAGTGGACGTCGGAAAATTGTGCCGGGTTTTGTTGTTATTGCGTACGGTGTTGTTTGGTTTGTGTTTATAATTTTCCCGCTGTTGGACAGTTTTTAAATGGTAATGTGAGAATGTTTATTTTTTATTGTAAGGTAAAGAGTAATGTTATTAAATAGATATTGCATGTCGATGTCGACGATGATTCTCCTTCCATTATTATCAGTTTCTAAATTTTGACGTCTATTTTTAAAGGTATTTAAAAACTAAAAAATTATCGCTGAAGAAGGGTGAAGAAGCCGACAACTTAATATGAAAAAGGCCATAAAGGGAAACATTTCTTTCCATTAATTTCCGTCATCTGGGTGGTCTCTTTTTTTTTCGTTAAAAAACTGTCTTGTCAGGGATCAAAATTATGGAAATGAATAATAATATTAATTAGAATTCGCGAATCCATAGGTTAATTTAAGAATACATCTGTATACTTACGTTTATTGTTTTTTCGATTTATCAATTATTAATTGTAATTATAATCGATTAATTTGTACGTGATTGTCTTGGAGCAACCTAATATTATATGGATTGGTACCCTTAAGGATGGATTACTCTTCTCATTAATCATAAACATCGAGATAAAAATTACATACAGTCCAAACAAAAAATATTTTATTGTTATTAAAATGAATCAAAAAATATAATAAAATAAACAATATTTCTAAATTCTTCCACAATGCTTCATACGAAATTATATTTATATGTACACTGCGTTTCCAAAAAAGTATGCAACAATTTTATTACCGATCTCTCAAAAAAAGGTATTCTTGATAAAAAGTTGCCTTAAGGCATTTTTACATTAGGTGCAATTTCAAGCAAAATTGCCTAAAAACATGCGCTTTGATGATGATCAGCTGATGCAATTTTTTCCATTTAGCACGGCCATTTACTTGCACTTGCAACTTGCAATTATTGCACCTAATGTAAAAAGCCCTTTAAAACTATAAACGCATATTTCAGATGTAATCTGCGCTAGTAAAAGGGGGCAAATGTCTTTTCTTCAAAATTGTCTTAAGAGCAAAGTACTTTAATTATGAAAAAAACAGCAAAAATGAATATGGAAATGTTGAAAATTAAAAACTTAGTCCAAATACAAATTTTCAGTTATTTCACAAACTAACGCGGTGATCATACTTATATGTCCGGTTGTATAAAGATTTTTTCCACTACTAGCCTATAAAACGGCCATTATTGACCCCCTCCCCCCTATAAAACAAAATACCGCAATGGTAGACAGCTCGCAAAAATTTCCGACCGTTCGCCGCAGTTTTGGGTATGTCGCTTGTCCTTGCCCGCCCGGTCCGATGCTTTACTATTTCAACTCCAACATTTTAACAGCTTTAGATATAACTCATGGATATCATTTATCATTAATTTGTCAATTATTTCCTTGTTGTAAGATACCTTTTAAAGATATTTTGTTTACTTTAATTACTCTGTGTGTAATTGTTCAATAATAATTGTTATAACAATAAAACTGCAAAGAAATCGACATCAATTCACTTCGAATCCTGTTGAAAGCACTTTATAAATCCATCAAAATAAAAATTTTAATTAAAATTCTCAAAAACATTCTGACAAAATATTATATTGGAACACATTGGGCATCAGAGAGATCAGAAGAACCCGATAGTATATTCACTGTGTATTTAGTGGGGTCTTTTGATGAAGCTCTTCATTTGAATTAAATACATTTAATAATGCTGAGAGCCGTTCCGTCTCCGCAGCAACATCTCGCCGGGTTTCCATCTTATTAAAGCTCTCAAATAGGAAAAGGAAAAAAAAAACGATCAGATATAGGACCATTATGTTGTGTTTTTATTTAAAATGGAAAGAATCGGAGGTTTTCTTAAGGGGCGCGGAAGAAGAATAATGTAAAGAACTTGGTCTTTGAGGGAGAGGATTTTATTTTCAATTTGCATTTGTGCCAACCATTTTTAAATAAGTAATTGGATTTCTTTCAATTTGAGAGTTATTTTCGGGGTCCCTGTAATTTGCTATGTTTGTTATGCAAGAATGAGTTGTTAATCTTTTTATTTGGGTTTAAGAGATGGGATATTTAAAAAAAAACTTAGTTATTCCAGATTAGTAAAGATTTTGTAACTGTTTACTTTATATTGTTAAATGAAGTTTGTACAAAATTACGGTAGTGTGGTTGTAATTACGAAACAACACTATTCCTTTAAGTTACCGCTCTAAATATTCAAATATGTTACGGTTATAATTCCAAGTAATTTTACTGACGTCATTGTAAAGTGTTTTAAAATTACTAAAATATTGTATAAATAGTTTTTACATTTATAGGCAAGTCTTAAAGTAAGTCTTAGGTTTAGATCATAAAATGAGACAAAATTCAGTACTTAAAACATCAAGATTTTCATACAGGGCAAAAAACATACAATACAGCTTAAGATACTTATATAACTTGGGTCAGATCTCTTTCCAGATATTCACGAAAGCTATAGATGTCTGCTTTGAAAGTTTATGTTTATTAAAGAATAAAGGACAATAGTAATTTACTGAGAACCTGGCTCTATGCAGTCTTAACAAGTCAATCCTGATGTTATTTCCCTGCCTAGATGGTACTGTAAGTATCCTCATATCTACGAAGGAGTGCCTAACGTCCTCTCCATAGCCCCTGTCCGCAATGATGCGCACAGCCTTGCATCCCTCCGCTGCAATTTAAATACACACTGCATCTGTAAGGAGTGTCCCCAAGTTAGTATTGCGTAGATAGCTGTCGACGGAAAGATTGGGTGAAAAGCCTGAATAACTGCTGTAAAAGGAATACCCTTAACTAGGCTCCTAAGCATTTTTTTTTATGATAAAACACCTGCACTGTAGTAAAAATCCTTTAAGGCGCTCTGGGAGCGGTGCGTGTGCGAAGAAAGCGATTAACGTTGGTCTTGAAACGCAGCATGTAGGTATAGCCCTATAATCTTCCCGCAATCACATCAAAATGCTTATCAAACCTCAAGACAAGGTCTAGATATATGTCCAAAAACCTAGGCTCCTCAGAATTCTCCTCCCGAATCTTCCATATGCCGAAGATCATACTAACCTTTTATTCTTATTTAAAAATAATCCATTTGCACTAAACCATTTACTCAATCTCTTAAGATTTTCTTGTACCAATTTACGTACCTCCTACAAGTTTCGTCCAGCTCTACCAGCTGTAGTGTCATCGGCAAATATCCACCGACCAGCCCCCGGACTCTCGTTCGTTTCGTCGTTAAGGTATATAAGAAATAAAATTGATCCTTGTATGGAACCTTGAGGTACTCCGTATTTAATTTTGCCCCAGTCTGAGAGCTCGTTGTTAAAATCTTCTTCATTCTAATCAATTACTCCTACAAATAAAAAAATGCAAGTGGACCATATTTTCATTACCAACTTCTAAATTATAACCAATGTGTAGATTTAGCCTTGTCTAAGCAATATCAAACCTAATATACACACTGTAAAATTATTTCGCGTACATTTACTTGCTTTGTAATAAGTATTTTGCCTTGGTTTAGATGCTTTGAGTATCTAGCCCTCTAAAAAAATCCTGCATACGCCTTAACTACAACTACACGATACCAAGGTATTGCAGGAAACAAAATAACCGACAAACTGGCGATAAAAGGATTGAAAAATACATACCTAGTTCCAGAACCGGTACTCGTAGTCCCAAGGTGCACAGCACAAGATGCCATTAAGCGACAAACCAGGAGTAAACACAAACTTTACTGGAACAAAAAAAAGGAAATGTTTCATTGGAAACCAGACCCGAAATTAACGAAACAGCTACCTTTTCTTATGAGCAGGAATCAGTTAGGAATCACTACAGGTACTCTGCTAGGACACATGACTGTCAAGAAGCAGCTGCATCGAATACAATTGTACAACGGAGACCTAGATTGTACGGATAAGACAGGGAAATAGTACAGCATATTATTTGTCACAGTGAGTCACTAAATCTGGAGGCAAAAGATACTCAGACAACCAAAACTAAAACCGGAGGACATCCCGAACCTCTCCTCAGTTGACCTATACAGGAACTAAGATCACCGAGTGAATGTCAAACTAAACTAAAGTGAGCAGAATGGGCCAAACCTGGCGATTTGGGATGAACAAACTCAAATCAATCATGTAAAGAACGTTAAAAAGATGCTACATATCATTTAAGTAATATTCCATTACTGGTTTTTAATGACATCACGCAGGATTTAAGAGTAACCCTATCAATCGTTGCAACAATTTCTCCGTAGGCATCTTTTTTTTTTATGATAAAACACCTGCACTGTAGGAAAAATCCTTTAAGGCGCTCTGGGAGCGGTGCGAGTGAGTATACGTCATTATACTTTTATGATTGCTTCTGATGTCTCATCGGAGAAAAAAATCCCCACCACTGACTGACTTACTGACATTCCATAATAGCTCTTGAATTTCATATTTTATAAATTCAGCTGCTACTAATCGAAGTTGATTTGAACGCCTTACTCAGTAAAGCAGTAAAATTCGGTCAATGTGTCGTGAAAAATCAAATTAAATCCGAGCTTGAAAAATAACAGGCCTGTAAGACCAAATCACCTAAAAATTAAGCAACCGTCAAAAATGAAATTTAGCGCTAGATTTATGCACATTTGCCCCGACGCGACGGTAAAATTGCGGAAGTTTTTCCGCCACTCTGGCGCGCAAAAACTTGAACTCGAGCTGTTGAAACCGTAATTTTATTTGTAGCCTTCTTTTTTCGCCCTTTGGAAAATCTCGTCAAACGGAAGCGAAAATTGGGATAAAATGTTGCAGGGAAAATTGTCCTATATTGTTTTACAATGTTGTGCCTCAGTAGATTTGAAAATAACAAGGCAAAGGAGTTTTTGTAGATTGGACTTTTTAAGAAAAATAGGTAGCTCAATGATTTTTTTTTAAAGACGATTTGACGATGAGAACTGAAATTTGGCATTTACAGATTGTATAATATTTTTCACGTAAGTTTTTAATGGCCGTCATCACTCGTCATCTTTAGTAACATTCATTTTACAAAATCTAATGCTTGGTCAGGGTCGGACCGGTGTTTCTGTAATAGTTAATTACCAATTAAACCATATATTTACTTACTTTTTCTAGCAGTTTATAACCAGAAAGTCTACGCACAAAATAATAACAAAATGTCCTCTTAAATTACAAACATGTGAACGATCAAAACTAGAATGAATGCAGTGACGCCCGCGCGGTGTAGCTTTGTGTTATTGCAAGAACACAGAGAAGACACGTGGATTGATGAAATACGAAAAGAGATATGCGAGGGCAAAAGCATAAGAAAGAGATCACATACTAACGGCAGTCGATGTCGGTGCTGTAGCAATAATCTATTGACGGGGTTTTAGCTGATTTTGAGGGGCAATAGATTGGAGTGTTCAGTGTGAATCTTTGTCGTAGACATGTAAATATACGGTCAGTTATATATTCATATCTTATAAATCTAGCCAATGTCAATAAGAAAAAGCGGTTTTTAGAACTAAGGAACTTTTAAATTACAAGTTGGCCAACGCGTTTGACAAAAGAAACGTCAAAGCATTAATAAGATATTTTATATTGTTTCACGATCTTGTGCCCGGTTGTGCCATAGTAGAAAATAACAAGAGTTTTATAGAAATTTTACTATTGTTTTATTTTTTTTTTTATTTTATGAGAAAATCAAGGAATGCTAATATAAAATTAGCAATTCACAAATACTAATTTATTAATAATATAATGGATCTTCAATAATTCCCATTTTTAACTTCTTATTCCAGAAGAACTTGGTATTGTATTTCAAATAAATTATAATAAAAAACAGAATGACAGATTAGGTTAATGTAATCGTTTAGCGTTAATAAACTTCTATCTAATTTCTTTACAGCAAAACGTGTATGTTTTTGAGGAGTTGTTATTTTTTTTTTTTTTAATAAAAATTATGGAACATTATTCTAGAGAAGAAAAATTGTATATGATTTGTAGTCGACGTCCAGGGCAAATTATTTTTAGTGGACTTTGAAAACAAAAGAAAGTTGATAGATGCAAGATGAATTAGTACTTATTCTTATTGATGATGGGTTTTTAAGTCCGAAACGTATTATTAATACTAGGCGTGATACGTCGTTGAATTATAAAGGAATGAGGAGGAAAATTTAAAAACATTAAAATAAAATTTTCTATTAACTTAAACAAAGTTAATGATGGTTTTGAAAAATGACATGTCGAATTAAAAATTTAATTACACCATCTTGTAGAGGAGAAGAATTGATAATATGAATGTTACAATTATTTTTACATATTTCCTCAAATAAAGTCTGTTTGAAGGTCGGAGACAATGATGTTTCTTGAGTGATAGAACAGTTTTGGACTTGCATTGTCTTTATTTGTTTTATATCACAACGTTTCAACTTCAACCCAGGCATTTAGTTGATAAACTATTGGAAAATCACAAGAATCGGCCAAATACACAAAATAAGCAAGAGTTTCAATCAACACTCAACATTCCGTATGTCAAAGGAGTATCTGAGAGAATTAGAAGGGTAGGACAACGATACAACATCAATACGGTATTCAGCTCAAAAGACACTTTAAGACGCCACCTGACGAAGACGAAACCAACAAGTCAAAAAGACTGAAAGAACTGTGTCTACCAAATCCCCTGTGGCCGATCTTACATTGGTGAGACTTTAAGGTCACTTGAAACTAGCGTCAAGGAACATAGAAACAACACGCTTAAAGGAAAACCCGAAAAATCAGGTGCAGCTGACCATGCCTGGACACACGGTCATCACATCAAGTGGAAAGAAGCTCAAATCCTGCATAAAGAACCACATTGGAGGAAGTTCAAGGAAGCTGCTACCATATACCAGAACCCAGATTGTTTTAGTAAGCCATCATTAGATATAAGAAATATCTGAAAACCTTTGTTAGGTAGATGTAAACTTAAAATACCGCACACGAACTAACCGCATGACTGCACCCATCTCACTCATACTTCAGTGCATCTAGCTAGCATAAATAGAGCTGTAGTTACTTTACTTATTACTTAGTATTCACCTAAAGGCGGCTGGAGATACTTACCAGTTGAAACGTTATGATATAAAACAAATAAAGACAATGCAAATCCAAAACTCAATAGAGTTAGAAAAAAATAAAAACGAAATCGCAAGAATTAAGTTTTGTCCAGATATCTTCGAAAGGATTCGGAGTATTTTATATTTGAAAACATAATGTAGAACTTAGTGGGACGCACCTTTTTTCTAATTAAAATCTCTGTATCTTCTATGGTTTACGAGATCCCTGTAGAGTGCTTCTTTATCTAGGATACCCTATATATTAAAAACATTGTGTTCTCTTGAAACGAATCATGTCTATGTTTATTAATGGATTTTTAAAAATTTTTCAAAATCACTGGATTATGTGAAAAAGTTATTTTTATTAAAAAAAATAATTTTCAATATTTTTTACAATACAATATACTTTAGTAACTTTTTAGGGTTTTCTTTGGCTTATATCTTTTTTAACGATTTTTTTTCTGCATGAAAATAACTTTCCCACACCCACATAGACACCCCCTTTCCATTGGTAAAAAAAATTAGTAATTTGTCGAGTTTTTGTAATTCACTTCAAAAAAAACCCCCAATTTACCATGGTAAATTTTAGCGCGGTAAGATCCACTGAGAAGTTTTTACATAATATATTCATTATTTTAAAAAATAATTATTATTTACCTGATATTTCCATTTTAAAATCACTTTTTTCTTCTCAATGTCGCTTTACATATTTAGTAAATTTACAGCTGCGTAGGTACCAAATAAACTATAAAAAGAAAACTTATTTTCTCCTTCCTAATTTCTTAATATTCTGGAACGGGGTTGGCTTTATTTGTCTATAATTTTATATTTTAAATTCAAACTGCTGGAAAACCATTTTTAGTCTTTTAGTTCTTAGCTGAAAATATGTTTTCAATTAGATGAAATTGTAGGTATTAATATTTTACTGGGTAACATATGGATAAAGAGGATTATGGGTATACTAAAAATTAAATGGTTTTTCGTAAAACTACAATAGATACTTATAATTCTACTTACATGCATTTTCTTCGGTTTACTTTCGTCATAAAGATTGTTATTTGGCATATCAAATATAAAAGCTTATATTTAAATTGAAAATAACTGACTTTAAGTCGTAATTATTAGGATGGGGGTAGCCTGTAAACAGTTTTAAAAAATATTGCTTTAGCAGTTAGTTAAATAAATATTAACAAGCCGGATTTATTTATTCAAACAAAGCAAGACTCCTGTATTACAAGATGTAAATAAACTCGTCTTTGCTCTTTATTCAAGTTTCATGATCACGATACAGATGGCCTTTTTGTTCCAATTGCGTTTTAAATAATACCCGCATTCTACTTTGGCAGAACTTTAAAGTCAGCAGCGTAGTATATTTTTTATTTCTTCTTAAGTATATTATTTAAATTAAAAAACTTTCGGTTTAGTATTAGTTACATCAAATTAATGAATTTAAAATGATTATAATAAAATAGGTTATAAAATACAAGGACGTTGATATGAGAAAGTTAGAGGATGTAATTGCCTTTCTCCTCCAAGAATCTCGAATAAAGTTTTAGCTATAAAGCCCAGTAGCGCAGCCAGAAAATCCGTTTAAGCGGAAAAAAATGAGGGTCAAACAAAAGCAAGTAATATTGCAGTAAATTTCTGTTTACTAAATAGTTTATTACATAACAAGTGATGAAAGTGATACTTTTCAAACGAGGAGATATTTAGCACAAGGCGTCAGCCGAGTGTGGAAATTCTCCGAGTTTTAGAATAATCACTTTCACACGAGTAATGTCAATACCGTCTTAATCTAGGTGGTGCTGATAATGTACACTATTTTTCCTATGCCCACAAAGAACTATTAAAAAGTCTTTGATTTGTAAAAAAAAATATTTTAACACTAGTGTTTAAATTAGCATACTTAGAATTATGTTCCACTTAATATCTAGTTTCATAGTTTGTCAATAAGCTTTTCCTTTATTTGTAATTTAACTTTTTCATTTTTTATATATAGTAGGAAGAACTAATCCTGAATTGACTTCTAGATTAACCAGAATAAACAAAATTTAATTTAATCAAGGAAAGATGCATTAAACATAAATTTTAAAAATCCATCCAACAAGGAAGATTTCAATTCAAAATAATTCTATAAATTATTTAATGTTTTTATAAAAAAAAAAGTCAAATACTCCTTATGGGATTTGAACCTGTGACCTTGCGATCTGTTGGCTAGAACTCTATTCTCTACGCTGTCGACCGATAAAGATATACTGTTTAATACATGACACTCTCTTTAGCGTGATTTGTTTTTTCTGGTAATAGATTTTCCAGTAAATTATTAACATTTTTTATGATTTCAGATGGCGTATTTTCACACTCTAATTCTGAATCACGCGACAAATTCATGATAAATAAGTTAAACACTTTACAATTGCTGCTTTCCAAAATTTGTTCTTTTTAATAAATATGGGTGGTCTGTCAAATTGTAAAAAAAAATATTTTAACACTAGTGTTTAAATTAGCATACTTAGAATTATGTTCCACTTAATATCTAGTTTCATAGTTTGTCAATAAGCTTTTCCTTTATTTGTAATTTAACTTTTTCATTTTTTATATATAGTAGGAAGAACTAATCCTGAATTGACTTCTAGATTAACCAGAATAAACAAAATTTAATTTAATCAAGGAAAGATGCATTAAACATAAATTTTAAAAATCCATCCAACAAGGAAGATTTCAATTCAAAATAATTCTATAAATTATTTAATGTTTTTATAAAAAAAAAGTCAAATACTCCTTATGGGATTTGAACCTGTGACCTTGCGATCTGTTGGCTAGAACTCTATTCTCTACGCTGTCGACCGATAAAGATATACTTATATGTTTAAATTAAATTGTGTGCCTAGTATTTCAACACTAGTGTTTTAATTTTTTTTTTAACACGCGTGTGATATACGGCGCTTTCTAGCCGAATTAACCGTGCTTTTTTTATTATTTTCATAGATGGTCGTAGAAAAATTCATATCTTCAATGAGCTAATGTTTTGATAGCAAAGTTTAATTTAAAAGTAATCAACCTGGTCATGACTTGTTATGTTATGTTACATTATATTAATTTATGGCCAGGTAAATTATGTGCTGTCAATCCCACATTGTAAAATGACAATTTTTGACATTTCTTTGATTTAAACTTTACTTCAGTTTAAATCGACTTTATAAAATTAGGCAAAAGAACATCTATGATTTTTACCGCGAGGTCCAGTTTAAATCGAAGAAATGTCAAAAATAGTCATACAATGTGGAATTGACAGCAAAGTTCGAGTTAAAAGTCATAATTTAATATAATGTAACATAACAAGTTATGACCTGGTGGATTACTCTTAAATTGAACTTTGCTGTCAATCCCACATTATAAATCGACCATTTCTGACATTTATACGATTTTATAATTATTATTCTTCGATTTAAACCTAGATTTAAATTGAGGTTTAAGAGAACTTTACAAAATTAGGTCTAAGAACTATAAATTCTAGAACTAAACTTTACCCACTATAAAACTTTTAAATTCTCTAACCAGCTCATGACTCCATACATATTTTAGATTAGTATAAAATTCGATAAACTTGCGAAACTTTTGAGAAAAGTAAATGTTCAATATTTCCCTATTGAACAATAATACTTAAGCCACTAAAAAATAAAGTTTAATAAAACTTAGTCGATTCTTATTATTTGGTTTGATGGTCATTGGTTTGTGTTTTTGTGTTGCATTGGATATATTTAAAACTTTTTTATTTTAAAATATTAATAGTAAGTAGGTATTTATGCTTGTTGGGCTTTTATTATGAAATGTTTTTCTATAATTCGATCTACGGTAGTTGTTTGTGCATAAACTATGTTTGGTAATGTTGGTAACATTTTTATAAAAGCAAAATTTTATAAAAAATTTTTTGTACCGTAATACAAAATTGAATTGTGACAATTATTTATTTTCTAATATCTTTTAATTGTAATTTACGGAACAAGTTCTTGCCGTAGGCTCGTCCTGGAATCCTGCGAGTCCCGTAAAATCACTTTTGGATCGTGTTACGTACAATATTTTTGTATGTTAAAATGGATATCGATGGATAATAACGTATGAACTTTATATAGACAATTACATATAACAATCACTCTTATGAATATCAATTACACAATTATGACAATTACTTTATCAATATTATTTAGGATATTAACAGAAGTGGCAGTGTTGAAATTAGAATTAGACGTTACAAGTGCTGTCATAATAAAATACAAAGTTGCTGTTATTGTCAAAGCCGCCTACATAGATATCTAAAATCGTCCCGAAAGTAACAAGAATCATCCCGAAAGTAAAGAAATCGTTTCAAAAGTAAAAAAATCGTCCCGAAAATAGCTACTTTCAGTACCATTTGTGTTAAGTGGTACTTATGATTTGATAAATCATACCGAAATATTTTTTTAAACCAGACTTACTTAGTAACCTTATTTTTTATTTGGCGACTCTTGTATTAAATTTTTCGAATTTTTTAAATTTTATTAATCATATGTTATGTACAAATAATTACGCTATAGTCAAGAAAATACGCATAATAGCTTAACAGAGCTTAATTATACAGAGGATTACACTAATCCCCGAAATAATTGGGGACAGGTAAAAAACCTCCCGCATTAATTAAGGTTGCATTTTTATAGGTAAAAACGTTACCAATATTTTAGCTTTATTTGATGGATACATGTAAAAAGCCTCCCGCATTTATAAGGGTTAGAAATTTGCAGGTAAGTCCTGGACCCAGTGTGAAAAGAGCTGACTTACAAATTTTATTGACACAAGTCCAGCGATCCTCACCACTTTTTAAGCTTTTCCAAAAACTATACTTAAAATTATCTACCACAAGTAATTGTTTTCCTTTTTGACTTAATATCTCTTTCACGTTCATGTTGACACTTGTCACAAGAAAGAAATAAACATCAAAACTAATTCAGCAATATTTGAATTGTATAATTTTCTCATCCATAATTACTAGCCCACCCATCTGGCTAATTACCCGCTAAAGGGTATTGGTAAAAACGGTCTCGGGCAATATTGATGTACCTGTGACCTGTGATTATTATGCATGCGGGAGGATTTTTACCTTTAGATAAGAGCAATAAAGTATAATTTCACACTCAAATAATTTGGTAAAAGAATGCCTTGATTGATCTTTACAAGTAAACAATAAATTTAAAACTGTATATTTTTACAGTATGTGTAAATGTATACAAACGATGCCAGGTATAATTCCCAGGAAAAAATGAAACTCGACAAAACCAAGAATTAAATATTACCGATATTCATTTATTTTGTCTTTAGGTCAAATAATGAACACATCAGTTTAAAAACAAAAATAGCATATGTATAATATTGTTAGTATTTTTACCGAGTATTTGAACTAACCCCAGCAGATTAAACAATATAAAGTATGATCTATAAATCAGTTATTGTGTACGGCAACCAAACGTAAACCCCTGTTATTTTTCTTGTGCCATTAGAAATTTTATTTCTCAAATACGTTAAATCTTTTTAAAAGGCTATGCGGTTAAACACATCGAGAAAAATTGTTAATCTCGACAGTAGAAGCAGTCTGCAACCATTAATGAAAAAATGTCGATGCGTTAGAAAGTAGCAAATAATGTTTTACACCAATTTATCTTGATACGCAGCAAATTACATAGTTCTGTGTAGAATGTCGTAAAAATATGTAATAAAGTTGAATTTACCATTTCTAGGTATGTATTAATATTAATTTTTAGTGCCACATGAAATAACCAAAATTACATTGTCTTAGTAAAAATTAATAGCCCGTAGTTAATGCACTTTGTCTTCAAATTATACATATGTTGTATAGGCCGATATTTTGATAAACGTCAAAGAAAATACAGAGATTGAAACGTAAAAAAGAATCATTACGTTTAGATGGAATCTATTAAAAGTCAATTAAAAAATTATAAGATAAGGCCTTGATAAGAGAAGGAACAATAACACCTACGAAATTGACAAAGACATAAAAAAGTGTGATATATTTTTTGCTACAAATCTTATATTGTTTCTTTTCAATCTAGTTTTACGGACACATTTTTCACCATTTAGCGAAGATTTATCAGATATTTTTACATTTCTGCTGCGTATAGTTAAAGTTTTTAGGTCGATTGATGGGGTTGGTTGAAATATCAGAAAATAGAAAAATCGTGGTACAAAATTATTTGTATCGCCAAAACCAGCAAATGCAAGTACAAACTTTAATTTTGATAAAGCATTAAGTATAAATGGTTAATGCATAGAATCTGGGATAATTGTTTTGACTCAAATAATAAATAACAAATCTAACAGATTTAGATCTTCTTAATTCTTAACCTCACTGTTGCTTAAAGGTCATAAAACGACGCATATCTTTAGGGCCGTAGAATATTTTGAAATAGAGATACCTTTTTTTCTGTGTTGTTGTGAAATAAGGTTTATTTTCTATTTTTTTGTAGTCCCCCGATTTCTAGGGCCGAGGCACGCCGCCTACTGGCGATTTCTGAATCTTTTCAATATTACGTACATTCCAAAATAAGTTTACAATAATATAAGTAAGCACCATTCAAAATCAAATAATTTTATTTATATTCTTCCATCATCAAAAAGTAACTATTAAAGATAATGACACCTCATAAGCAAATACAACGCTATTGATTTTCCATTACTCGGTAAAAAAAAAGTAGAAATCGTCTTTTCCCCGACTTTTCAATAGTTCCTCCTGTCAAAAGCCGTTCATTGCTTACCATTCTATTTTCTTAAGTTATAATGATCTGACCACTGTGGTTAGTCAGCTGGCATATCCTAACAAGAATAAATATGAAATTATATCCGTTCCGTTAACTGGTATAGTCCATTGATCCAGTCACTTGGTTATAAAGGAAACAGACAATATCCATGTAAAAGTAGAAAAAATAAGGTTGGAGACAACGACGTTTCTTGAACGGCAGTAGAGTTTTGGACTTGCATTCTCTTTATTTGTTTTGAATCACAACTTTTCAACTGGTAAGTATCTCCAGTCGTCGTCGTCTTTAGGTGAATACTCAGTATTCACACTATATCTCCAGTCGTCATCTTATATACTCAGTACTCATAAACTTATTACTCAATACTCAGTATTCACCTGAAGACGACTGGAGATACTTACTAGTTGAAACGTTGTGAGTCAAAACAAAGGAAGACAATACAAGTACAAAACTCTACTGCCGTTTTAGAAAAAATAATATACAGACTAATTTTTTTTGTGTTTATACATACAGTGACCGGCAAAAAGTTGGACCCATATGGAAAACTTTTTTATTATTGAAATTGTAAAAAAAAACTTTTTATGCTGATAGCCTCTGCATGATTTATAACCTAAAAATTTGTTTTGACATTAGTCACGTGACTACTCGTTTGGAAAATTAAAAAGTGTATATTTTGCCGTGAAAATCTGGTATTAGAGTACAAGATATTGAAAAAGTTATTTGAAAAAAGTGTTTAGATTTTAATTTTATGCTGGTGTGCAAAGTTTAAAACAAAAATTCAAAAAAAAAATATTTTTTTTAAATTTAAAAAAATTTCAAATGTTACTTTCCTATTTTTATCAATTTAATGAAAATGTGTTAGATGTAAAAACAAATATTTAAGCATTTTATTTAAACATTTTTATTATCTTAAAAAAATGTTATTTGCTAAAATTCAAAATTTAGATTTTTATCATGTAACTGGATGCGTCCAGGCTCTGTATCTAGCAACTATATTTACCAATTATAGGTATTTCTGGAACAATATGCTCACGAAAGGCAGTTCTTTCTAATTTTGAACAAGTTTTAACGTGTCTCCTAAAATTGCTCCTGCCAAATTAAAAATTAGAAAAAATAATTCTTGGAATCAATTTCTAAAAATAAATAAATTAATTCCAAGTATTCTTTTATCTTATTTTTAATTTGGTAGGAGAAACTTTAGGAGACACGTTAAAACTTGTTCGAAATTAGAAAGAACTGCCTCTGGTAAGCATATTGTTCCAGAAATATATATAATTGGTAAATATGGTTGCTAGATACAGGGCCTGAACGCACCCAGTTACAGGATAAAAAGTTAAATTTTTAATTTTAGCAAATAACATTTTTTCAAGATAATAAAAATGTCTAAATATTGATTTTTAATCATTTAACACATTTTCATTAAATTGATGGAAATATGAAAGTAACATTATTTTTTTAAATTAAAAAAAAAATATTTTTTTTTGAATTTTTGTTTTAAACTTTGCACACCAGCATAAAAATCTAAACACTTTTTTTAAATAACTTTTTTCAATATCTTGTACTCTAATACCAGATTTTCACGACAAAATGTATACTTTTCAATTTTCCAGACAAACGAGTCGTCACGTGACTAATGTCAAAACAAATTTTTAGGTTATCAAACATGCAGAGGCTATCAACATAAAACGTTTTTTTACAATTTCAATAATAAAAAAGTTTCCCATATGGGTCCAACTTTTTGCCGGTCACTGTATATTAATACCAAAACGTGACACTGGTTTAAGATATTTCATAACTTTTAGTTATTTTTTTAACCATTTCGTATTATTTCGCTAGGATTTATAAATAAGTATAAACTTTCTTGTTTTGTCCACTAAAAAAAAGCTGCTAATTTTCGCGAACTTAGTAGATAAAGGTTATTCATGATTTTTCTATAATTAACACCTGACCATCAAAGGAAACTGACTGTAGTTATACTTCAAATGACGAGCCTTTAAATACAAATGAATGATCATTGTCTTCAAAATAAACCTATTCACATAATTTTGTAATAGAAGTAATGTTAGTTTTGTAATTTTTTTAAACATAGCACAAACGTCTGTGCTATGTTTAAATTCAATTCAATTTCAGTCAAACCTTTTACCATCTAAATCGGACGTCCCTGCGCTCAAGTCCTGTACTACCTAGGGTCTTTGTACCTTTACGTAGATCTGGCTTTAGTACACGCTTACTTCAAGGTTATAAGCGCTATGAGTTCAATGATAGACTTTGTTAGACCAAGGCATAGAAACGTGTTTTTCTCTCTTTGTTGGTACTAGTTTCTTGCCGAGGGCTACAAGTAATGGTCGTATTTGATATAATTCAACCAGCTCTGTACGTGAAGTACTGACGGGTATCATTAAAGGGAATATTACAAGCCGGACGAATGGCAACGTGGAATTTGAGATTGAAGCAATGCAACGAAATATGAAAATAGAATAGTATTAAATTGAATGTGCTGATGCGTCTTTGAGGGCCGTGTGTTGAAATAAAAATAAATGTCACAAACTGTTTAATATAAGTATACCTACATAATATGTACGTACATCTTGGTGTCCCAAATTCGATGCTCATCATATGTATCTCGGAGTCTATAAGAGATACGGCATCGGTCGAATAGTGGCAAAGTTGCGGAATTTCGTGCCCAGTAATATCGTAAAAAAATTGAGCTTTTTTTTTTACTTTTTAAAGCATCCGAAAAAACTAAAATTTTGAATATTTGTTTTTTAAATTTATCTCACTTATTTTAACCGCTACAGAAAAACAGATACGATTTTGTGAAAGCAACTTTTTAGCTTTATACAACCATGTTTTTAGAATTTCTGTAAACCGTTTCGTTTTTGTAGAACTGTTCAACTTAATTTTTTTTTACTAAATTACTGAGCACAAAATTTCGCAACTTTGCCACTACCATTTGAACAATGCTGTATCTCTTACAGGAAAAGTAAAGTATTGATATTGTTACAAGGCAGCCGGTGTTGCGGGGTGGGTGGGTGGGGGGAAGACACTTTCGCCCCCCCCCCCCCCCTGAGCCTTACAAAATTGGTGTTTTTTTACTTTAAGCCTTACAAATTGTAAGGCGTGTGAAGAAGGGTCAGAATTTTTTTTTAAAAGTCACTTTTGAGAGTAGGAAAGATTTTTAGAGCCGGGATACGTTAATTTTTTTAGTTCCCCCCCCCCTTAAAGTGTACAAAGTAAAAACAAATGTATAGTATGTTTTGTAATATTTTTCACGATATAGTATATTGTCGAGTATATTGTGTATATCTAGGAGTAAATGCAATACATTTTCGGACGACAAGGTAAATTGTACACGTTAAAACCAAAGAATGTGCTTTTACTACCAAATTGACTTACTATTTTTTTTTAAGTCACATTAAGATTGTTACAAATTAAGAAATTTTAATTCATTACATTGTTTTTATTACAATCGAACCTATAGGTAGTTTAATTATATGTAAATAAAATGTGTCATTTAGATAAGATATAGATATTTCGTAAATTTTAAAATAGAGGCAAAAGTAATAATTCAATTTGAAAAGCTATTCCAATTTTCAGAAAAACTATGCAACTTTCAGATATAGTAGTTTAAGAGTGGATATGATGTCTATATCTCACGAGAAAGTAAATTGAGCACGACGCCGTAGACGGAGTGCTTAAACTTCCGATGGCGATAAGGACAATTCACTCGAGTTGAACAGTATATTTTTTCTCCACGACCATTACTGAATGCAATAATTCCAAAATCATTTTTGATAATAGAATGTAAAAATTCTCGCTGAGTTGAAATATTTATTCTGAAACACTTGCTTCTTATGCGTTTTGCGTGTATTTTCATTCCATAACAAGATAATGAATGAATATTCTGTAATTGATCTAAACGACATAGGTTGCCATGAATTTCGAAACTGTCAATATCAGCAGACAAATTTTAGTGCAAGTCAAAATATGAGTGAAAAATCGGATGAATCAGATATGGAACTGGATAATACTCCACCTGAAATTACAAATATTGCGAATAGTATTTTTGGTCGTGGAGAAAATATAGTCTGCTACTCGGTTAGAATGAAAATTCGATACTCGTGGTTCCTCACATTCGCTACGCTCGCGTTCGGAATCTTCCACTCGGATCAAATTTTCATTCTAACCTCGTTACAGAATCTACTATTCTATAACCAAACTTACGAACCTTATGCTAAAAAATGTTTAAAAATAGTTTTCTGGCTGCCGGGCTTGAACTCTTGGATCCATTGGATCCAAAGCTAGATGTTATGTTATGTCGCTTCGCCAAATCCTCATATTAGAAATTAGGGTAAAAATAAATTAATTATGCTAAATGAAATTAATTTTCTATAAACATTAAGCAGGTTACATTATTAATAAAACTATTATAGATGCATATATATTTTGTTATAGTGAAAAATTAATAACATAAATTATTTAATTCACTATCTTGAAAAAGAAGGCGGAGCCTCAGTAAATACAAGAATATAAGAATGCCAGAAAAATCTAATTTTTATAACAATGTTGTCAGCTAATTTCCGGATTCACGAGATCAAAGCACAGAGGAAGATAGGTCGCCGCTGTCTCCAAAGGGAAAAGAGAAATTTTTACCACAGTGCTATGTGAGATATAGACATCATATACACTCTGTGATCGAAAGAGAAGGCTTAATCAGCCTTAACTAGAACTCAGGAGCAGCCAAGCTGCCTACCTCTCATGTGTCGAATAAATTACCGACAACAATGAGCTAAGGAGTCTAGAGGATCAATATGATAACTGGACATCGAACGTGTCACATTGCCAAGCCAGATCACTCATGAGCACCCAGAATCAGAAACAAGGATGATCTTACATTTCATTTTAAGTGAGGCAAGGAATGTTAACACCAAATTGAGGTCATCCTTGTTTCTGATTCTGGGTGCTCATCAGTGATCTGGCTTGGCAATGTGACACGTTTGTTCAGTTAGCATATACACTCTTGAACGGCAGTAGAGTTTTGGACTTGCATTGTCTTTATTTGTTTAGAATCACTACGTTTCAACTGGTAAGCATCGCCAGTCGTCTTATAATACTGTATTCACCTGAAGACGACTGGAGATGCTTACCAGTTGAAACGTAGTGATTCTAAACAAATAAAGACAATGCAAGTCCAAAACTCTACTGCCGTTCAAGAAACGTCATTGTCTCCAACCGTTAAATATACACTCTTGTTGTGCAAACTACTATTGTTTAATGTCCAATTCTTAAAAATTCTATGAGTTCTCTAAAAATTAAATTTTATTTATTCATTGACTGGTAGATATTTTATTATAAGTATTATTGAGGTAGGTATAACTAGAATATTATGTAGTCATACTTTACTAAGAATAAATATTTCGGAAAAACCAGTACAAGTTGATGAACCACTGAACCAGGATGAAATTTTAAATAAGAAATAGTTAAATTAAAGTCAAATAATTTTTCAAATGCCAACCATGTTCGAAGAATCAAACTGACGTCTTAATAACCCTACTGCATAGTTTATTAGAATCTTGATTAAAAATAATAACAAAGAACTGATTCACTGGGGCGTACAACAGCGTAAAGAATTATAAAAATCGCCCTGCAAATGGCGGCAAATTATACATTAATTCATAAATCATACCTTGCAGGAAAAATGGTGCTCAGTCAGATTAATTTGATAAATTAAATCTATTCATGAGAAAGTTCATGGACGAACACTGTAAATGGACTTTGTTATTACTCGATTTTAGGATGTCTAATATTATCAGAGCACTAAATCGTCAAATATATTTATTGAATAATAATGAACAAAGTTATATTTTATTAAAGAAGTCGTTTAGTTTTAAAACCAGATATAATCGTAGTTGTTGTCAGTTTCTTTTTAAAGGGTCACGATTACTGGTGACATTTTGCAAACCAACAAAATCCCTCTACACGCTATTTCAAACGTGATTTTCTTGGAATCCACACAAACAATTTTGTAAAAACCTGTTTCATATTCAGGAGCAATTATAATTATTTCCAGCGAATCGAGAATCTGGTTTCAGGTATCAGCCAGTGCGAAAATTTTACGGCCTGAAAAATCAATTAGCGGGATTTTGTTGGCTTGCAAAATATCACCATTATTTTGGTATCTGTTATGACTTTAATTTATAGTATTATGAAATAAAACACTCGTGGTTTGTAATTTTCACTCGTATACGCATACGAGTGAAAATTACAAACCACGAGTGTTTTATTTCATAATACTATTATGGATTTTCATCAAGTAAAGGCTGAAACAATTCGTTAATTTATAATGTTAAAATATTGGTGACATTTTGCAAACAAACAAAATCCCATTATGATGAAGGGCAATTTGAAAATAGATTAGTCGTATGCACCATTGTTTTAGCATTGGTTCGCCTAACCTTAAGGTATTTATTTTGAGGCTTCGCGAAACTTACGGTTATAGATATCGTTTTTACGTGATTTACTATGTGATTAAAAAGTTTTGTTTTTATTTATCAGTTAATTCAGTAGTGTACGTACCTACTTAGTTGTGTGTTTTAAAAATGAACCCAATTAATGACATAGTTTGTAATTTGTTGGAAACTCCATTCAGTCGTTGGACAGATGAGGATAAGAGAGACGTTTTGTTACACGTGTTTTTAGTCAATATTTGTTTAAGTACCCGCACTATACCTAGCTCTTCACCATTTTTAAGACCGCGAGCCGCCATTATTAAATTACAAGTAACGTAACCACTTAACAGTTTTCAGAATGTTACCGATATATGCAGTCAAAAATAGTAAAATTGTATTCCTGTAGGTCGTAGCCGAAATTCCGGATCTGATATCACTTTGCGTGCTCCTATCATTAAACCATTCCGGAACATTCGCTTAACTTTGTATATCTATACAAGCATAAAAACACATTTGTTTAAAACGAAGCAATATTAACCCTTTTATTTCCTTTTTATTTGGAACCGAAGACATCGACTCTAATCACTTTTAAATTTATGAACTGGGGTTGAACTCGATGTCCCAAATCGACACGAAATATGTGGCAAATAGAATATACACACACACTACGCCCGCCCGGCTCCATATAGCCTAATTTATATCCATTTAAAAGCCATCAGATTTGACGGAGGACACCCAAGGGAACTGAGAACGAATACCTTCCTCATTTTAAATAAAAATATACTGCTTGGAGTTGACGTTTTAGCGCTGGCCAGTAATTGAATTGTGTGTGTATTCGAAGTTGTAGTCATAAATTAATAGATTTTGTATTAAATGTTATTTTGGAAAAGCAATAACAAATTTAATGTTCATTTTCCTTCCCCCTTAAACAATTACATCAATGCTTTGATGTAGGAAAATATTACCGTTGTTTCTAAGGCACTTAAGAGAAATTGGCAAGGCACATAGCTACTCTAAGGAGTTGGCAGTTTTATATTAATCGCCTACTAAAAATCATATAAAGCTATCGATTATTTCAAGAAATATTTGTTTTTAAAGAAATATTGAAATAATTGTTGTATACATTTTCTTTCTGTGCTGTTAACGAAACCCAAGATAAATATTTCAAACAAAGTTGCAGGTATTCGGCCGTTACACTATATTACTAGTAAAATTTAATTAGACAAATTATAGTACCATAAATTACCGTGTATTTCAGAAATTACAATTAAATCTTAAAAACCGTTACATAAGCAACATAGTTGAAGGATGCGTCATTCAATATCTTTAAGTAAGTCGTATGTCCCAAATTGGACCATTTCAGAACTCTTAGCCTAAATAATCTATAATGGAGTGATATATACGTTGTCGATATAATAATATAATCAATGATCATAAAAACCCGAATTAATTATTATTTATCTTTATGTTTATTTTAAATTTGATTGATGAAGTAAATTCTAAGTGGTGGTTCTATGCATAATTGCATCAATTAGTTTTAAATAATTATATAGACGTATTTCACCAAAGTGTTACATATATCTATATAAATATTACACGGAAAAAAAGAAAATACTTATTTCAAGTCGATTAATCTCAGTTTAAGACTAAGTAAGCGTTGTGTATACTCAAATCGTTTTAAAAAGAGGATATGAAAACCTTGACCTGCTAAATAACATTTTATTTAAAAGGTACCAATCTTTATTTAAAAAATAACTTTTATTCAAAGCTCGATTCAATGTGAAAATCCACACACCTTGAAGTACAAATATGATCGAATCAAAAAAAATGTATAAATACTCGTTTTAAAATTTACTTTCTTAAAGTAAATACTTATACAGGGTGATTCCTAAGTTGATACTTCTTTTTAAGCTGTGTATAGAAGGCATTAAAATAAACAACATTTTCAAATACATTTTTCAAAGAACTTAAAAATAGGCGAGATACAGAAGTAAAAAATCTAAGTGCGGGCCAGGTCACCAAACGTAGCCTGCTATACTTTATGTTGTTTGTCTTATTAGGCATGCAACTAACGGGTCGGTGGTCAGTTATTCGGCAATCCGCGGCAGTGTGTTTTTCTGAAGCAAGTTAATTTTAAATTTGAAAACATTGTTTAAGTTAGGTAGGACCGTATTTGATCCATAGTGTAATAAATGAATGTAAGTACCTTATTTTAAAGTTTTTTGAAAAAAGGTATTTGAAAATGTTAATTTTAATGCCTTCTATACACAACTAAAAAAGAAGTATCAACTTAGAATCACCCTGTATACACCCGTATTCATTAAAAGGTTTATAATTTAGACCATCGAAATATTTGGATCGTATAGTCTCCCAGTTGTGTTTTCAACGTGGCAATATTTTAAATTACCATAAATATGATGCTTTTGTGTTAATTTGATTTTTTTTGTAATGAAATTGTTTAACCGATAAATAATTTTATCAGAATGTTGTTGTAAATATAGTTTTAGTTCTATTAAAAAACGCAGTACGTAATAGAATACTTTTTTCCTTATAAATTTAAAGAAAAACAAAAAAAAGTATTTACCATACAAAACTCGATTTATCTGACGTTTCATTCGTTTCATTTTCAACTCAGAACTGTAAATTTGATATGTCATTGTGTCTTTCAAGGAAAATTATCTAGTTTTAATATAAGTAAATAATGAAAATATCCAAATGTTCTATTTGATAATAGAGATAGATAATAATTTTTTCAGTGTATACTGTCGATGTTTGATTGAAACAAATTACTCATACTTCAACACTGTAATCCGATAAACGCCCAGTATATATTCCAAGTCGGTATTAAATAATAGTTCTATTCAGAGCCGTGATCTTCCTCGGTCTGATGTCATTTTCATTACTTTAATGGATATTACAGGTAAATACACTCTAAGCTTGCGGTATGTGCATGTGTATAAACATGCACAGACGTTGTTGTATGTTTAGCTGTTTTCCGCTAGACGCGCTGACCACCTGACATTCAGGCATGTTAAGTAGAAAATAGCGAACATCGTATTGTAACTACTTATAAAATGAATTGTAAATTACTGCATACATTATGGGAAAGGAAACATTAAACATGAACCTGAGATTTTCTAAAGACGTAGCACAAGGCGAAGGGCTTGAAGCAGTGGCGGCCGATGGAAGGGCTCTGGGGCACCCCTTCCCTTCGAAATTCCCCTCCCTACCAAATATAACAATAAATAATAATAGAAAGAAACTTAGCGGCAAGCGGACATAGTAGTGCGTCTATCTTTTGCATTAAAGTACACAGGGACTCCAAAGGTAATGGGTAGACAATGACAAGCTGTTTTGTCCTTGTTGGGACTCATCAGAAAGCCATAACCTGTAAGCAATTTCCACTATAGCGAAGTGCCCCAGGGAACCTATTACCTTTGGTGTCCCTGTGTACTTTAATGCAAAAGATAAACGCACTTCTCTGTCCGCTTGCCGCTAAGTTTCTTTCTATATATTTTAACGGACACTAAATTCCACTATTTTAATAAATAATAATTTCTCATCTCTTAATAACCTAGCTTTACAAAATATTTTTAAAAAATAATAAAGACCAAACTGCGAGACTCCTCACTTCCTTACTGTATTTTTTTAGTAAAGCGTACTAAATAAGTTTTTTTACTTAAGTTTAGTGACCGCAGTGGAGTTTATCTTTAAAGAGTTTATGGATATTGGTCAATAATAAACCTTAGAAGATCAAATTATTTATAAGTCGACGTTTCGACCTATATTAGATCTAGATTTATAGTTCTGAGGATGACCTAATATTCTAAGGTATTATTGACCAATGTATAATTAACTCTTTAAAGATAAAAATAGGTTTGTACCGGCAGTCATCATGGCAACCTCCGAGCACCACGTGGAAGTTCGAGTTGGGACACATGATAAACTGGGGCTCTGATCAGTCCGCCGACCTTTTAACATTTATCTGAAAAAGGATTATAAAGTGGGGGTGGTCCAAACAACATTATCTTCTCTGTAACCATCACTATAACGTGGAGGAATAGTGAAATTATATCGTTTTAGGTATAAAAACTACTTACTAAAATGTAAAAAACCATCCATACTGTACAATTTTAAAAAAGCCGCGAAACAAAGGATTTAATTAATATAAAAGTAAGTGACATTACAATTGATTAAAAAGTTTATCGCTGCAAAATTCAAAAAATAATAATTTTGGTTTTATTTTTTTACTACTGACTTAAAGAGCGGGATAATATTTTGGCAATGTCTGTAATAGGCGTTCCTCCTTGAACATTTGAACTAGGGTATGCTAAACTTTTTTTAATCGTAACCCCCTTCCCCCATTTAGGCTGTTTTCCAGCAAAACGCGACAATAATCAGTTCCAAGATATTTAAAACTAAAAACGCAAATAAAATTGAAATGAAACCAAAAACATTTACCTATACGACGTTTTTTAAAATGATGACAACCGCCGTTACCTGATTTTATTTAATTATTACTTTATTTTAGCCAAAATATATAAAATCCGCAGTTTTTTAGAATTAAAAATAGTTAAATTGTATCCTATTTTTTCCTTAATCTATCTTTTTTTTTTAACTTATAACAAATTTACCACTTTTTAATAGCTCTCTTCAAGAGAATGTTATGAGCGCCTGGTAAAATTCTAAGTGAATATAAAAACTTTTTACGGCTCCTAATAATTTATGATGCTTTTTTAAAGAATGTGCTTCTAAAGTTTCTAAACATATCCAAGTTTGATATTTATTGCTAAAAACTTGGTACTTTGTAAAACATCGGCGAAACATATTTTTTTTAAAGATGTGACTACATAATGTAGATGGAGGGTAATTTATTTTCTTTTTTTTACAAAAAAATGTATTCTTTTCAAAGGCCCTAACAAGCTGTTTTTTCTTTTATCACCTACGGTTTACTACTTTGAAGATACTTGTCTATAATATAAAAATATATACCGCGGCAGTGGCTCAGTGGTGAGTTACTGGCATTCGACCGTGGCGGTCCGAGTTCGGTCCTCGGAGAGGGCATACGCTTAATAAAAAAAAAAGTACGCCCGGAACTTTAGTGCAGTATACTATATGTTATTCCAATATCAAGACCGAGAGTTGCTTCATAAACGTCTGGGGGCATCAAAAGGATAACTAGTGCATACACGTGGTTCAGATTCCATGCTAAGCTATAGGTCCGTCATTAACCAGACGATAGCAGATACAATAGGCCTCATAGATACATGCTGGCTCTTGCGCCAACCCCAGCAAGAACAAAAAAAAATATGAAAATTTCGAAGCATCCCACAGCATACTTATGAAAAAATTGCTGCATTTACATTTTGCTGAATGATGGTTCTTAGCATGTAAATAAAATGTTGGTGAGACATTACGTCACAAGCAGAGTTACATTTAGTAAATAATTGTGATATTTTAAAATATTTCTCTACTCTCACATGAATATTGTCTGTTTCCTGTTTAACCAAGTGACTGGATAATCATGGTGGTCAGATCATTATAAGTTAACTAGAGGAAGATGCCAAAGAAACTAAATTTACACCTTTTAAATTTTACGCATCGTTTTGTGACACTTAGCAAAAGTGAGGTTAAGAATATACTTCAAAACATAAAAATCGGTCAGATCAAATTTGTTATTTTTCATTCGAATCAAAACATTTATCCAAAATAAAATTCTATGCATACACAAATTTTTATTAATTTTTCTTATGGCGTGCACGAAATGGTTCCAAAATTAAAATTATGAAACTTAAAAAAAGACAACAATACGCGAAAGGCGGGATACCGTTCAATTCCCTTTACTACTGAATTGAAGTACATAAATTATTTACATCATTATAAAGGGAATTGAAAGACCTTTAAAATAAATTATTACTCGACCCCCCTTTTTATTTAGGGTTTTAGGGGTGGTGCCATCTCCGCCCAGGGGGCTGCACGTGATAACGTGATTTTTTGCCAATTTTGTGTCCTCCCTCGAAAACAAAATCGACGGGTCTGAGCGTTTTTCCAAAAAAGAACTTATCTGCCAGTAAATGCCTGTTTCGTTTTCGATGCGCCACCCTGTATATCTCTTCAAATAGAGTCAGAAATAAATAAATATGAAATCGCGAAAATTCAGTTTTTTCCAAATAACTTCGGAAGTCTTTTTAATTAGAAAACACAATGTTGCAGAATTTAGTAGGGCGCAACTTTTTTCTAATTAAACCATCTCTGTATCTTATATGGCTTACGAGATCCCTGTAGTAATCCTTATCTGGGACACCCTGTATATCGCCTTTTGTCTGTTATTATGCAAAATGCTGAATGGAAAAAAGTGATTTCGTGTAATTATAAGTAATGGCCCAACTCGACAGATATGTTGCGGTGTAATAATTTGGTCTATGGACTTGTCAACTAAATACATTTTTTCTCAACTTCTTTTTTATTTTGAAATCTTGAAGAAATAGTCCATACTTAAAGTGGAGTGGGAATATAGAAGGTAAAAATAAGAACACAAAGTCTTCCTCCACTGATATATTATAGAAATATTTTAATCTACTTCTCTACATGTTTCGAATGCAGAAGCATTCATCTTCAGGAGAAAAATTAAAAAAAGAAAAGACCAGTAGATATCACCCTAACTGAGCAACACAATTATAGGGTCGATATAAAATGAGTGGAACGATGAGGAAACCGATACAAACATTGCATTGTGAATAAGAAAAGTATATGGGTTTGAGGCTTAAGGCACTGTGAAAACTTTAAAGGTAGAATGAAAGATTTAACATCTTTGTATGGAAGAACTGTCGAAAGATAAGAATGAAATGAAAGGGAATGATCATTAAGCAAAAAACTGTTAGCTAGTCATTAGTCCATATTTTTTCTCTAATGACTAGCTAATAGTTTTTTGCTTAATGATCATTCCCTTTCATTTCATTCTTATCTTTCGACAGTTTTTCCATACAAAGATGTTAAATCTTTCATTCTACCTTTAAAGTTTTCACAGTGCCTTAAGCCTCAAACCCATATACTTTTCTTATTCACAATGCAATGTGTGTATCGGTTTCCTCATCGTTCCACTCATTTTATATCGAACCTATAATTGTGTTGCTCAGTTATGGTGATATCTACTGGTCTTTTCTTCTTTTAATTTTTCTCCTGAAGATGAATGCTTCTGCATTCGAAACATGTAGAGAAGTAGATTAAAATATTTCTATAATATATCAGTGGAGGAAGACTTTGTGTTCTTATTTTTACCTTCTTATTTATTATCTGATAATAACTTTATTTTTATTTATAAACTACTATTGTGCAATCCATTATTAGTCATAGATTTGACGTTCCAAAATTTCTTGAAGTACTTATCTGTTATTATTATTATCGAGACTTAGTTCTTTACTTAAGTAAAGAGCATATAAGCATTTAAAAGTCAAGGAGTACCCACATTTATGTAGTAGGTAGGTATATTTAAAAAATATATACACATTACTGTAATTGCATATGTAGAACCCACAATGTGATGACTGCCATGGAACCCGTTTGCTGAATAAATTACACTAAACAAAGCATATTAAATAACTGATGATGTGAATAGAATAAAAATAGACTTCCTTTTGACTAATAAAATAACGCCATCATAATGAGAATATTATTTATTTAATATTTTTTACGCTACTTCTTTTTTTGATTAATGACAAAAATAAATAGTTTTTGGTAGAACTTATTAAGAAAATAAGCATAAACATTTTTTAACAAATTAGTTTAGCCTTGTTCTAAAATTAAATCTAGAATATTATGTTATTTCTCTATATTTCATAAATTTATGTTTAAGGTTGAAATAGTAGTACTGATTTTTATTAAAAACTTGAATATTCAAAAAAAGATGCTTCTTTCCGAACCACGATCTTCAGTCATGCGACACCCCCCAAAGGGCTATCAACCCTTGGTTTCTTGCCCTTGCATGATCTACCGATTGGAGAGTGTGTATCTTCTTCCGCACCCCACGAGATGTCCAATCTCACCCGGCCTGGTTACCGGCGTAAGTGGGGTGGATTGGGAGATGATACATTTTAAACTCTTTCTTGCATTCTTAAACTCACTAAAATTCGGACATACTTTTTTTTTGTGCGTATGCCCACTCCAGGGATCGAACCCGGACCGCCACGGTCGAATGCCAGTACCTTACCTCTGAGCCACTGCTGCGGTAATTCTGATATATTACACTGTTTATCAACTTGTAAATTAGTTACGGCGACGATATGTCTAGCTTATCATATATCTTTGCATTATTAAGTAAGCAATTTAAAAAAAACATTTCGTTACATACATTATTATAAGCGTAGTAGATAAGATCACTCAACAAGGTTGTTAAAAATGTACCAGCAAACATTGCGAAAGGAAACGCTAAATTTTTCGTCATGCCTAACTAATTGGACTGGAAATTCAAGTTTACAAGTCAATGAAAGGGTTCAAGGTTTCATGGTAGTGTAGTGCTATAGTATTAAATAAAAATAATTTATTTAACAATCCTTACTAATACGTTATGTCATTTTACGATTCCGATTACCCATGGGCGTCCATGGCAAGAAGGGAGGGGGCACTGCCCCCTCCCTAGATTGTTGTATATTATTTTGCATATGAGCATTCTTATTTAAAAGTTTTTTGATATTAGTACTAAAATTTATAATATATAGGTATATCCAGAGTGTCAAAATAGTATGGATTATTGCCATTGGCGCAAGACTCTAGAGGCAGGATGGGCAAAATCTTTTGGGGGCGCAGTGTTTTCAGTTTTATGATTATATCTACATATTATGTAGTAGGGTCGTGGAATGAAGTTATATTTTTTTTAATTTTCAAAATGGAATAGCCGCTAGGAAATGCTCAGCCAACTAAGGAGTGTGCAAAAGATTGATTTCCCAGATTGAGGTTATTTTAAGCCTCTCCCCAACTTTTCCCAGGTATTTCATTTAAATTTGATGCATAAATACATTTTATTTTAGAAAATGGAATTCCTCAGAATTTTTTCTTAAAAAAGCGATTTAAAATATTTTTGGACTGCTCAAGTTTGACAGGCGCCCCAAGATTTTTTAAATTTAAAACGTTTCATATAAATAATAGGATGGAATGGGTATCTGATAAAAATTTAAGGGTTCATATACGACGCGCATTTGTTTATCTTAATGAAAGCCTTTCGATAAGTTTTTTTTTGTTAACTTAAAGTTAGTATCACATTTTTGACGTTTCATAGTCACCTTTACGTTTACCTTTTCATCTCCACTTCGTGACTCGTTTTTTAAATTGGACGCGTGCGCTAAAACCGCTCCTTATAAAACTTGTACTCTAATATACTATTTTGCCTACTCAACGTTTAGATATTTTTTTTAAATTATTTTGATAAAGTTTCATAATTTTTAATCAGTGTCTACACTACATAATAGTCCAAAAATCAGCTTGTCCTAAATTTATTGTAAGTTTGCCTAGAAATTTAACTAATATTTCCTACGACAACCTATGAAAATAAGAAAAAAGCACGATTAATTTGGCTAGAAATCGCCGTATATCACACGCGTATTGAAAAAAAAATATACCAACACTACTGTTGAAACACAAGGCACACTATTTAATTTAAACATATGGTGCCAATTTGACAGACCACCCCTATTTATTAAAAAACAAATTTTAGAAAGCAGTAATTGTAAAGTGTTTTACTTATTTATCATGGATTTTTTGAGTGATTCAGAATTAGAGTGTGAAAATACGCCATCAGAAATTATAAAAAATGTTTATATTATACTGGAAAATCAATTACCAGAAAAAACAAATCGCGTTGAATGTATTAAACAACAAAGCTTTATCGGCAGTGATAGCGTAGAGAATAAAGCTCTAGCCTACAGATCGCAAGGTTACAGGTTCAAGTTTCATATCCCATCAGGAGTATTTGACTTTTTTTTATAAAAACATTAAATAATTTATAGAATTATTTTGAATTGAAATCTTCTTTGTTGGGTGGATTTTTTAAATTTATGTTTAATGCATCTTTCCTTAATTAAATTTAAATTTTTTTATTTTGGTTAATCTAGAAGTTAATCCAGGATTAGTTCTTCAATGATATATAAAATATGAAAAAATTAAAAAGTTAAACTACAAAAAAAGAAAAATCACTTTCATCTCATCACATTTAATATACTTTTACAGGCCTAACCGGGTTAACAATAAAATTCATCTCGACGGGCGAAAAATGTATTTCTAAATGTTGTGTTTTTTCCTGGCTTTCAATTTTGTATAATACAACGTTGTATAAAAATGTTGACAGTTAATTGTTTCTTTGTTTCACAGACATAAAAGATAAAACGAAAGAGTCACGATAAAATTTTTCAACACGAAATAAATACTACTAAACGGAAAGACCTGTTCGCTCATTTTCCGACAATATCCGATCACACGCTAAATCAGTAATTCGGATTAAAAAGTTGGGTCGTTTTAAATTAATAGGTAGGATTTTGTTTTCATGGTTTTGCGGAACATAATGAAGTCACGCAATATATTAAAAACCTATACAGGGGTTGCTTTTACGTATGGAAACGGTCGATTATTTCTTAAAGTAAGATAGTTATCGAAAAATATTAAATAAAAAAGTTTTAGGATTTTTAAAAATCTATTATACTGCAAAAAAATTTAGTATACAGGATCAGTCAAAAGTATTGGATAAACACATATTATACATTAAAATTATTTGCAAATTTCTAATAAAAATGCAAATTTTACCATTTTCGAGTTATCAAGTTTTGAATATCATTTACTGATAAATCAGAAAAGAGAGAAAATAAGTTTTAGTAAACAACAATTTGGAGGTGTTCAAAGTGTTCCGCGATCACCTGTCAACAATAATGAATTCGTTGAACAAAATAAGATTTTCTAGCGAATCTAAAACGGTATTGGAGGAAAACTGGAAATGTCATGCACTATTCTTTCTTATAACTCTTTGATAATTTATATCCTATTTTTGTACACTAAGTTTTGTTATATGACTTCACAGGCAAAAGTCAAAAAAGGGTCATATCGGGAGACCTGGTTTGCCATTCAATTGCACCCTTTATTTACCAGAAAAAGGTTCCTCTAGATATTTCCGCACCACCCGTCCAAACTGTGGAGGAGCCCCATCTTATTGAGCCACGGTATGGCAGCTCAGTGGTACGAGCTGTCGCATTCGGCCACAGGTGACCCGGGTTCGATCCCCGGGACGGGTGTACGCTTAATAAAAAAAGTATACCCAAAATTTTAGTGATAAAAATGCAGTGCAATGCAAGTGGCGATTGACGGGTTTCTCTCAGACACCTTCACCATCAATGCCGGTGTTCCTCAAGGGTCCATATTGTCGCCTACCCTCTTTTTACTGTATATTAACGACCTTTTAGTGAAAACCCAAAATCCAATTTATAGCTTTGCTGATGACAGCACACTTGTCTCATCTTTTACCTTGACTCCCCAAACATCCGCTGCCGACGCACATCTTCGCAGGCAGCATGAAGTATTGCGCCTCAACAAGGACCTGGAAGAAATTTTGGCTTGGGGTGACAGTAACCAAGTCGAATTTAATGCTAAGAAAACCCAGGCAGCAGTCTTCTCCAAAAAGGTTAACATTGCAGAACCGGATATAGTCATGGCAGGACACGCAATTCCCCTGGCACCGTCTATTAATTTGCTGGGGGTCAATCTGGGAGGTAATATGTCTTGGCATGATCACGTTGCCGCAATTGCCAAAACAGCTGCACAGAAACTTGGTGTACTTTTCCGCACCAAAAGGTTGTACACACCTCATCAACTTTTGACACTCTACAAAGCCCAGATTCGACCATCATTAGAATATTGCTCTCATGTCTGGAGCTCTGCACCCAAGCACACCCTTCGGCTACTGGATTCCATTCAAAGGAGAGCCGTTCGTCTGATCGGCGACCCCGAGCTGACCAAGACCCTCGATAGCCTGGAGCATCGAAGACAGGTTGGTGATTTGGCTCTCTTTTACAGATATTTCCATGGCAGGTGTTCGACTGACATTGCCCACTTGATTCCACCTAGAGCAATGCAAAACAGAAATACACGGCGAACCACTGCAGCTCATCCATATGTTGTTCAGCTTAGTACTCCTCGAACTTCATTGTTCAAGAATTCTTTCATCTGGAGAACGTCATCTTTGTGGAATGATCTTCCTGAGGTCGTGTTTCCCAATGAATACAATCTTCAACGTTTCAAGACCAACGTTAATCGCTTTTTTCGCACTCGCACTCGCACCGCTCCCAGAGCGCCTTAAAGGATTTTTCCTACAGTGCAGGTGTTTTATCATAAAAAAAAAAAAAAAAAAAAGTATGACACTGGTTGACTCCCGAATACGACCCATTGAGGGCGGATAGTCCTGCCTTTAGGGGACTGACGGATAAACCAGTTCATACGCGTGGTTCAAATCCCACGTAAAACACTGTAGGTCCCGTTTGGCTGACATTACCCCGACGTTAGGCAAAAGGGATACAATAAGCCATTTGGCTACAGTATACTGACAACAGGTCAACCCTCCTTGAACCAACCAACCCATCATAATGAAACCATATTTGTTCAGCCGGTAAATTGGAATTATTATAGTTTGGGAATAATAGGGGTTTTCACTATAATCGAATTTATCATGTCCATCACAAAATTTAAGGAGTAAATAAGTCTGTAAATTGCCATTTTTAGGCCAATTCAAATCTGCAAAACCACTTCCGGTTTACCCGGAAGTGAAGTCGACTTTTAAATTTTAAATGGAAACCCCTCATTTTGTTCTATTGTTAAATTCTTTAGAGAAATCTCTTTTCAATGACATATATGACACTTTATCATTTGTTTTAAAAATGACCGCCTAGATGAATTTTCCTCTGTTTTCTAAAATGTTCATAACTTTGATAAAACAAGGCAAGTGGTAAGAGTAGGCCGTGGAAATGTTAAAATGATTCATTTCAACCTGCTTTATAATATAAAATTAACTTCCTTGAAAAAAATGTATCCGGGGCTATTATTTTTAGGTTGCAAATAAAATAGCCTTAGCGGATACATTTTTCTCAAGCACGTTAAACTTATATTATAAAGTAGGTTAAAATATACTATTTTAATGTTTCCATGGCATACTTTTTACCACTTACCCTTTTTTACCAAAGTTATGGATATTTTAGAAAACAAAGAAAAATTGATCTAGGCCAGGGGTTCCCAAACTTATTTTGTCTACTGCCCACTTTGAAAATAAATTATTTTTTAGCGCCCCCATTTTTTCACCTACTTAAAAACCACTATAACTTCAAATTAAATTAATTAATTATTATGACCTATATTAGAGATTAAACATTCATTCTAAACGAGACTTTTACTATAACCCGCAAGAGTTAACTTGAGACCTGAGCGCAGTAGGTAGTACACAACGGCGCTCAGATCTCAAGTTAACTCTTACGGACTACACCTGCCAATGAGAATGATTATTGAAACGCAACTTTATAGTATTCAGGCAGAGTATCTTTTATTCAAAATAAAACAAACATAATCGATTCTTATATAAAAATTAATGTGAAGGATGAATCTGATGCTGTTTAATAAGTTTGTTGATATCATGTTCCAATTTACTCAAGAACAGTCGCATTGATACAGGAGTGCACAAATCGGGGTATTAACCAAAGACTTGTTAAAACATGATTGCCCGCTGTCCATTATCTACGAAAATTACCTATCTAGGAATACTAATAACTATTAAAATACGAAAGTGTGTCTGTTGCCTTTTTATTTGTTGGTTTGTATCTACTTTCATTTCGAAACGGAGCGACCGATTGACATGATTTTTATTTTATTTATTCAATAAAACAGGACAGATATATGAACTACGCGGAGAGAAATATCGAACCTAGTTTGAGCAATCTCTTAATTTATATTAGTTGATGTTCACAAGTTGTAGTCGAGAGCTCAGTTAGTGTCTAAGAGTCCTCCTAGCTAGATGAAATTACAAATCGCCCCCCAAGCCTCTACACAACCCCCCCTTTTTTTCTGGGTCTCTTACCGCCCCCCTTTAGGCCTGCAGCGCCCACAAGGGGGCGTTATCGCCCACTTTGGGAAACACTGATCTAGGCCATTTTTTTAAAACAAATGATGTGATGTCATTAAAAAAAAATTTCTGCAGAGCTAAATTATCGAATAAAAATCAGGGTTTCCATTAAAAATTTAAAAGTTGACTTTACTTCCGGTTAAACTGAAAGTGCATTCGAAGGTTTGAATTGGTCGGAAAATGGCAATTCGCGCACTTATTAATGTCTCACATTTTTAAATCTTTTCTGCTATTATTACGAAAAAATTGTGTTGTTGTGTCACCTGGTATCTTCAGAACTCGATATCTCGAAAACTGTTAAGTTTGGGTAGGTGGTTAACTTAAACAAATTTTTTTAGAATTTCGTATATAATTGAAATATATAATATTATACAGTGTGTTCCATTTAAAATAAATTAACTTTGTTCTTCCATGCCTTATTAACTGATCCTGTATACTTAATTTTTTTTTCCAGTATAATAGATTTTTAAAAACCGTAAAACTTTTCTATTAACAAAGCGAAAAACGAACACGTATATACAAATTCTAAAAAATACATTTTTACGGGAAGGCGTTTTTGCGGTGTAACCATAAAATTAAGACATAAAAAAGTCATATCGTGTAGTATACTAATACCTTAATTTCCTTTTAGAACTTTAGGGTCATACAATCAAGCGAAAAAAATACTATAAAGGCGGGGTTTTTTAACTAAAGTACACTGTAAAATTACTAAGAACGGTAACTAAATTTATAATATTGTGCAAAATAATTTACTGAAACGTATTAAAGTTACGCAACGCTTTTTACTTAAATACAGGGTGCTACAAATTCGTGTGCGTATAAGTGGGTCTCAAAAACTCTAAGAGATACGATCGTTAAATTGAGGCAACGTTGCATATTATGGGGCTTAATAATTTGGTGAAAGAAAATTGTAAATATTCCGAAAAACCCGAAATTTTTAGTTTCGGTTTTCAATATTTTGCGCATTAATTTTTGACTGGGAAAAAACAAAACTCACTTTCTCACAGCCGTTTTTTATCTTCTACTCTACGGTTTTAGGGACTTTTATGCTTTAGAAATTTAGTAAATACAATAATTTAAAGGTGGTTTTTAAAATTTTAACGTTTTGTCATCAAATAATACATGATTAGTATTTCAAATTATCCTTTCTTTACTATTACGGTCCTGGCAATTATTTTCAGGACTACTGAAATATTAAAATTACATTACAGGAAGTTATGGGGTTTAAGCCGTTTATTATTTAAATAAGATTTACCGTAAAAATACTGTAGGAAGTAAATAAATTTTTAAGGCATGAGTTTTAATTTTATTTTTTTTTTTAGTATTTTATTAATATAACATCGTAGGTTCTATGATTTTTGCCTTAGACCTAGACCGAAATACTGTAAAACAGAAAAAAATTAATGCTCCCGAGTAAAAAGAGGGTACCTAACTGATATGTTAGGCTAGTTATGTCACTGCGATGCGCTTATGTCTGTTTCAAAAACAATTTCAATATTTTTTTACTATTTATAAGATCTGATGATGCTAGTTTCAGACGAAACATGTAACAAAAATAAACAGACAGAAAAATATTTAAGGCCGAGAATTTTTTTCTTACAAAACAACAAATATCAGACCTCTTTAAGTATGAATAAACGGATTCTTCAAATAAGAAATCTTTTTTTTTGTTTAGCTCCAAATGTTCAGAACCGTAATGATATAAAAAGATAATGTGAAAAAAAGTGTTATTAGATGACAAAACGTTAAAATTTTAATCACCTTAAACGGCTATGAAAATGAAGGCGCAAAAAGTTAAAAATCAAAACTAGAAATTTCGTTTTTTTTTAAATATCTCCGAAAGTATTCGGAATATTTACAATTTTCTTTTACCAAATTCTTAAACCCCAAACTATGCAACTTTGCCTCAATCTTTTGCAACTTTGCCCCCTCTCTCCAGGACAAATGCTAAATCATCCCTTGCATTAGTTATTTATCACAAAATCTGTATATAGATTTTTTTGCAACGAAAAAAATCAATTTTTAATATTACCCGTAATAATAAAAACAAGATAAAACGGTTTCCCATACAACTAATTTAAAACATTTAGCCGTAACAATTTTTTTTGTTTCAGGTAAGCATCTTCATCGATATCGATATAACGTGTTGGGGCTTCTCTAACTGATTCGTGGTAAGTGTGAAAAATCCGGTGTCGTCCTAACCATAGATATCAGCTTGTGTTTTTTTATAGTACTGCAACAGAATATATCGTAGCTATATATTTTGTGGTACTTCCCTAATGAAACTAGTTTCGCGTGTAGTTGTGAGAACAAAAGGTCCAGTACAAAATATTAACTTTAATTAATAAATAATATTAATATTGTAATTCACTTTTCTCTTCGGTAAACAGCTATTGGACTTTAATAACCAATTATTTTAATAAATTTTCTCTTTTTGTAACAGAATAATGTGCGAGGGTCTTAAGGTAATTGGTAAAAGCAGCAGGAAATGGGTCTTAGTATTTTTTGTTATTAATATATTTCTTACCCAGGGTCTGTCGCCTCGTAATAATATAAATTAGTTATTTACTTGTTTATGGAATGATAGACAGGCAGCAGCTACTTAGGGAAAACGGATAAAGTCCCACCGGAACTTAATGGGAGCATTCAGTATGCGCAATGCAGGAGAAGTAAGTTGTTTATTCTGCATACGAAATGTTTTGCGTCATCGCGTTTCCTAGCTTGTTTATTTATTTTAATTCTCAATTTAACGGTTATTCTTTTATTTTGCTTTCGAGATCTGAGCCTTGATAAAAGCTTTTTATAGAAAAGTGACTGAATTATTAATGTTATGCATTGAATAAATATTTTTTTTTTAAAACTACTTTTACTTCACTATAAAAATAAATAATTTAATAAAACGTTATGAACGACAATAATTCACAGTTATTATATGATAATGAAGGAATACAAAAGTGCAACGTTTGTCGAAAATTACTCGGAACTGGCGAGAACAGTTTGTTTCTTCGTCTGTCGCGTAATTTGTAGCATACGTTTATTTCTCTCTCTCTTACAGTCAGTGGCGGCTCGCGGTCTTAAAGAATGGTGAAGAGCTAGGTATAGTGCGGGTACTTAAGCAAACATTGACTAAAAACCCGTGTAACAAAACGTCTCGCTTATCCTCATCTGTCCAACGACTGAATGGTGTTTTCAACAAATTACAAACTATGTTATTTATTGGGTTCATTTTTAAAACCCACAACTAAGTAGGTATGTACACTACTGAATTAACTGAGAAATAAAAACAAATATTTCTAATCACACAGTAAACCACGTAAAAACGATATCTATAATCTTTCGCGAAGCCTCAAAATAAATACCTTAAGGTTAAGTGAACCAATGCGAAAACATTGGTGCATACGACTGATCTATTTTTAAATTGCCCTTCATCATAATGCAAATTGTTACATGCTGTTTGTGTGACTGACGTCACGTAACCATAGCAACCTTGAATATCAAAGCCATGTTGGGCATTGGATCTTCACTTGCAAAGCAACGAGTGTATATAATTATTGTCCATCGGAGGTAACCGTGGCCCTATTATGCATAGCTACATTCCGATTAAATTAATATGATTAATTCGAACATAATTATTTTTTAAGAGCTAAAATGGTAGTAGTACATTAATATTTCATATTGTCGAAAAACTTTCCTCCTGATTTTTTTTTTTGGTGAAGTGCCCCTTCACCTACTTTACCTGACGAGCCGCCACTGCTTACACTATTATTAACCACTATTATTTCTCGTTAAAAAAGGAATAAAGAGCTGTAGACACAGTTTGCAATACCTCGAAATATTTCTGGGGACGTACAAAAAGTAGCCTTGCATTTTGGTCTTTGGTGTGGCATTAAATACGAGATAATTTAAAGGTTATGAAACAAGGACAACAGGACATGAAATAAAGGAGGTTTGACGTTGATTTTAGAATGTAAAAATATATATAATATATTTCATTAAAAAAATTAATGTTGATACACGTAGCATTTTTATGGTTTATCCTGTATAATATCTTTTTTCTAATAAAAAAATACCCTCCGTGATGATATGATAAAAAAATGGTCCCACCTATGTCGCATTTTATTTTCCTGGGTTCCCGCAAAAGCCAGCCAAAAGTGCTGCATCCAAGGTAATGAACGAATTAATAACTTTTCAGTCTTTCAGTCCCTCGTTTTTCTTTCAGGACTAAATTATTAGGGGGAAACGATATAGCGAAATGTAATATCCGGGGCGAAATGATGAAAATTAAATAAATAACGCAAACGGCGGCAGGGTGTTTCCACCTTGCCAGCGACGTGGCGGCGTGTTCTGCTGGAATGAGAGAAATTAAGCTTGGTTTGAATATTATTTGCAAATTATTTTAATATGATTTTAGAGTGAAATGTAAATGATAACTAATAACTTTTGGGTAATTGAAATTTATTTGTTTTGAAGTGCTTGTGTATTCTACCATTTATAAAGTTTATGATCGGGTTCTTAGAAAATTGAATATTTTAGATTTTGTAAAGGAAACTTTCGAAAAAGCTTTTCCTACTATCTCTTTTATTACCCTTGTTCTTTTTTGGCAAGTCTTTTAATATGTTTTGGTTTGACATGTTAAACCGGAAGTGTTACTTTTAGATAGAGAATAAAAAACTAAAATAGGGAGGTGAACCGTTCCAATGTTACGGCCTGTCAAAGTCTGAAAATGCCACATTTTGAACGAAATAAGTGTAGAAGTTAGTGGGGAATCAGAAAATAATATAATACACTTAGACCCAAGAATAACGCACAACCAAAAATTATGCTCAATTGCAAAGTTTATTTACTCGCGAAGCGATAAGTCGATTTCAATAATTTTTTTTAAACTGTGGCTTTTTCCTTTGGTAATTGTAAAGTTTCAAGTTTATGCTTATACAGGGTGCAAAAATGAGAATATTTTTTTGTAGGAAGCATTAATAACAACAACACATAAATGATGAAATCATTCTGTAGCCTCATGTTTTCTAAACATTTTGTTTTTTTAATTTCTCTGATATCTGTAATATCAAAGAAAATGCACAGTTTACACATACACACAAAGGACAAAAAACTGTTATTATATTTTATTGCTAGACCGATTCTGGACTAGTCACTTTTGTTATTAGCAAACTACCTGTTTGTTAGTTGAAAGAGGATGGTTGTTGCCAATACTAATTTTGTTGTTAATTACAAGAATTATAGTAATGTTGTTTTAACAATCTTCTAATTAGAGTTTGAGATGATTTGTATGATTATAAAGATAACAGGCCTTACTTAAGTGAATACTCTGGAGCTTTTCGTGATGTCCCATTTCTCCATATCTCCCATAAAAAGTGTCACCGGGCAGCTTAAAAGGCCAAATTCAATCACAAATGCACTACACAGTTTCTTCGTTGGAGACTGCTAAACTAAACCGATCGGCATAAATAAACAAACATAAAATTAAACTGGCCAAAAAGTAAATCTGTTCCGGGGTGTGCGTGCGTGGTTAAGATAAATAATTAAACTAGTTTTGTGAACTAGGTAAGCTAATATCCGTTGGTTGCAATATGCCGACTTACCAATACTATAATATAAACTGCTGGACAATTGCTTTCGAGCAAGAAAAATTTCGCCTAAATTTAACAGTTAATATCTTCTGAACCAAATATGATATCGACCTACAGTTTTGAATGGTTGATAGAATTATCTCTTGGGAAACAATTGTTAATGTTGGATTTTCTTTAACTGTCAGAAAATTCTATATACAGATGATGATTTTTGCTCCAATTTTAATGGCGTGTAACTTTCATATTAATATTTTTAAATTTTATCACTCTACGTCAATTGAATCACTGGTTCATAGCAGAGAAAGTAATTTGTCAAATTTTTGATATCTGCTATATTTTAAGAAATACCGATTTTTTTGGAAAACCTTGCTTTATTTTAACTTATTGGTAGCTAGATCTCACTGTGCATTGTATCGTGCAAACTTTGCGAGTGATTATTATACCTTATAAAAAGCTTGATTATGTTCAGTAACAATAGTTGTATCTAAATGTTATGATATACAGTGGCGTACTTATAAACACCTATATGTCTATGGTAGGAAGTAAATTGAGCACGACGCCATAGGCGGAGTGCTCAAACTTCCGAGGGCAATATGGACAATCCACTCGAGTTGAACAGTATATTTTGTTACGACCAAACTTACAAACCTTCTGCCAAAAAATGTAAAAAAAAGTTTTTAGGTTGCCGGGCTCGAACTCACGACCATTGGATCCATAGTAAAACGCTCTACCTCTCGACTATCGAAACGCTAAACTAATTATGGGAAAACCAACTGATAAATGATGATACATGAAATTAATTTTCTATGCACATTCAGCAGGTTGCATTATTGATTAATCTATTATAAATGCGTCTAGATTTTATTATATTGAACAAATTAATAACAAATTGTACCATATGCATTTAAATTATATAATTTAGTGTCTTGAAAAAGAAGGCGGAGCCTCAGTAAAAATAATATACTGTGATTGGTCAGTACTTTTAAGAACAACAATGGCTTCTCTGTATTTAACTACTGTGATTGGTCAGTTTCATTACCTATCTAGGATTGTTATGAAATTTTACCGCAGAGTTAACTGGAATGGCCTACTTTACTCGCCACTTAAGTGTAAAGGAAACAGCAAATTTCCATGTGGGAGTAGAAAAAGATATTTTAGCTACAATTGGTTTGGGAAACTAAGCATTATTGTTATACTAAAGTCTATCTAAAAAGAAAAAATTAACTCATTTTTTAGAGTGTAATGCCTCCCTTTAAACTATGTTTTTAAAAAATATTGAATAGTTAAAGTAGTTTAGGTACAATGAAATCCTGTGTCAGAACCACACTTGTTATCTTGATAAAAATTAACTATTTCTAGAAGAAATGCTATTCTTAAACCCCGATCTTTTTAATTTTTTTGTAAATGATCAAAATGGGGTTGTTTCTAATTACAACCCCTAAAGTATACCCCTCCTTGGCCCTTCGCTATATTTTAGAATTTGTACGACAGCAACCAATTCTACCTACATACAAAATTTGAATGTAGGGTAAAAACCAAAAAACATTAGGGATCTTGATTTTTAATTTTTTAGATTTAAAGATATTATAAAAAAAAATAACGGCTCAAAAGGTAACAAGGCGTAATACAAAATTATTATTTTTATTACCTTTCGGGATATTAGCCTAAAAATTACCATCTCCCCTTGACAATCCTCGACGATGTGAAGCAGGAAAAAATGCCAACCAACCCCCGTGTAAATACCGATACAGCGCTTTTTCCTTTGTCTCTTTTAAGTTGAAAGTAAACAGAAAGCATACCGTAATAATGTGCGCTATGAATTATTAAATTTTAGTCAGCGAAAGGTGTATTTAGGCAAAGAGCGGCGTTTACGTGGAAATGCGTAAAAGAGTCTGATGTACGTCAAGCATTATACGAGTTTTTTTTGCTTTTAATGTGAATTGATATTAAATATTAACTTGATTTACTAAATTCTGTAATTAATTAATATTTTTCTTTGCGTTTCGATCAATTTTACCTCCTCTATACACTATAAGATTAAAGCTAGGTACTTTTATTTAAAAATATTATTACTCTTAAAGTAGTAGAGTTTAGTGTCCGTAAAAGTAAATATAAAACTTGAGAAAAGAAGCTTAGCGGCAAGCGGACAGAGTAGTGCGTCTATCTTTTGCATTAAAGTACACAGGGACGCCAAAGGTAATGGGTTTTCTGGGGCACAGGTAGACAATGACAGGCTGTTTCGTTCTTGTTAGAACTCATCAGAAAGCCTTAACCCGTAAGCGACCCCCAGTACAAGGCGTTTTTAAGAAATTCACTGAATCCACAAAGCTGTGGAGATGTATATAGAAGCGAAAAAATGTTTCCTATACTGGCGAAGTGGCCGTTCCGTGCTTGATTTATTTATATTTCTACGTTTTCACGTTAGATGGCTATCTTTTGCATTGAGTTGATTCCTTCTGATGGCGTTATTGGGTTTTCATCGCGTTTTTATTGCTTAAAAACGCCTTGAAAGAACAGGCTCGCTGTACTGGGGGTCGCTTACGGGTTATGGCTTTCTGATGAGTTCTAACAAGACGAAACAGCCTGTCATTGTCTACCTGTGCCCAGGGAACCCATTACCTTTGGCTTCCCTAGTTTAATGCACTTCTTTATCCACCTGCCGCTAAAAACTTTTTTTCTATTATTACTATTATTATTAGTATTTTTACATGTATCGGATTTCTGTCTGTTTCTGCTCTTATAAAAATTTTCCATAATTGGATATAGGATACCTAGTTATTATTTGTACACAAAAAGTGTTTCGTATCACATTATAGATAATTTGGAAAATTTCTCTCTCTTTTTATTTGAATATATAGAATGTTTCTAAATTGCATTGTTTATGGGGGCATATTTGAATAATTTTGTATAAAACTTAATTTCCAACGTTTTTATTAAATTTCCCCAATTTCGTGTTGCATCTCGGTTCCAGTATTTAAATATAAAACTTTTTTTCTACTCCAATATTAGTGAACATTGAATAACAAAATCATATCTACTCTTCAGGAGGGCAAAATGGTCCTTCACCTTCTTTAATATAATATAAAAATAATTACTGCCCTATAGCGTTTCGGTAAGAAATCCATTATTAGGGCTAGCAGGTCAAAAACTTAGTCACTAGACAATCAAGAAAAAACATTGGTACCAATCAACAAACAAACGACACCATATTTAAAAAACTTCTATACAAATAAACATCAAATTACCCATCAACAAAACAAGCATGAGGTCGTACGAGGTAAATATTATATAAATATTTACCTCGTACTCGGAACGGGCCTCCAGAAATAAAAACTGCTGCGACCAATGGGATTACGGGGAATTTTAAATGAAAATTCATTTTGGCCGGAAAATTTGTTGCCAAACTATATAAACAAAGATTTTGCTGTTAACAATATTGAAAAATATAACTTTAATGCAAGCGATTTTTTGTATAGAATAATTTAATATACGTGGTGATTCCTAAGTTGTGCAAGTGCAAGCCTGGTCATCAAAACGTAGCCTGCTGTACTTTATGTTGTCTGTCTTATTTCTTATTAGTCATGCAATTTAGGGGTCGGTGGTGAGTTATTTGGCAATACGCTGCAGTGTTTTTCTGAAGCAAGTTAATTAAATTAAATTGGTGACACGTGAAAATGGTTACATTTGAAAACAATGAACTAGTAAATATGGTGCTAATTTACGGTGAATGTCCTCAAAGTGCGGCTGCTGCTTCGAAATTATACGCAGAACGCTTTTCCTTGCGGGCTCATCCTACACCCAGAAGTTTTCTTAATGTTTTTCTCAACGGGCAATTTAGGCAGAACCGTATTTGATCCATAGTGTAATAAATGAATAGAAGTACCTTAGAGCGTTTTCACACGGCACCATATATCACGCGCGAAAAATGGTCGCAATATTGCTTTACACCAAATTATGTGTTCTCTAATATCGCTTGTGTGTGAAAATGGCTCATTAGAAAACACATAATTTGGTATAAAAGCAATATTGCGACCATTTGTCGCGCGCGATATATGGTGCCGTGTGAAAACGCTCTTATTCTTGAGTTTTTTGAAAAAGGTATTTATTTTAATGCCTTCTCTACACAGCTAAAAAAGAAGTATTAACTTAGGAATCACCCTGTATATTTACTATTCATAAAGTAAAATTTACATAACTTAAAAATTGTGTCAATTTTATAAAAAATTGAATACCTAGGCCTTTTTTTACAGAAAAATATTTTAAGGAATGTTATGTTACGATAATTTGACAATGTCTTAAATTAGGTTGCGCCAAATAATTTGCTTATGTTCTCAAGTAAATACTAGGTCTAATATACAAGTCGTTGATTGCTACACATTACAAGCCGATTTTACAGTGTATGTATATAATTTATTTACATAAAAAATGTTTACTATTAGCATACCATTAGCTCTAAAATTATTTACAAAAAAATGAATTTCAATAAAAAATATATATATATATACGTATATTGATCAGAAAGTTCTGGGGTAATATAGAAACTCAATGTTTGTAGCATTAAAAAGGTATTTGCTCCACAAGTTAATATTAAATTATACTTTTTTAAAATAAAGTTTTACCAGGATAACGAAAGCAGCTCGGAAGTGTTTGGGGTGTTTTTAATACAAAAAGATTTATTTTTTAATTAACTAAAAGCACTTTCCTAAAAGTTAATATATTGTCCACATTTGGCTTTATTTTTGGAACTAAGTAATTAATATAATTTCTTATAGATCGATGAAGTTTTGCATTAGAATTAATGTTTAGAAACGAATTACATTACTCAAATTACAAACTTTATGCTATATACGCGTGGAATAAACAAGATATCAAATTAAACCACTGTATGTTAATTAAATGCAATATAAACACTGGTTAAAGTTTTAAATAGCAGTTTCTATAGGTCGGGGTGCATAAAGGTTTTTAACAATAATTAACTCACCAGCAACTTTGATTGTGACATACATCACATTGGCCCGATGAGCTTAATTAGTAATATACTAATTACATAACTTTGTAAGTAAAAAATGTCTGCCATTGTGATTTAGGTTACAGTCAAAGTTGCTGGTCAGTTAATTGTTAAAAGTATTTATGCATGAAACATTAAACTATTAATTAAACTTAATCTTAACTTAACTTATAATTACAATCAATTGATTTCTTTGCAAGGCTCGAAGAAGAAATAGGTAAACATAGTATATTAAAATCTGGTCTTGTATTAATGTAGGTAAATTAATACTATTTCTAATTTTTATATTTTTTAAGTATTATAAGCGGACTATTTCTAGGGTTAAGATTGTTTGCAGTGGCGTATTTAGGAGCTCGGGTCTAAAAGTCTAATTACAACCTAATTTTTCGTCTTACGCTTGGACTCTTAATTTGAATTTTTAAATAATGTATTCTTGGTTTCGATTACAAAGGTCTTGTAGGAAACGTTTAGTTTTTAAACTTTTCCTTCTAATAGTCCTGTTTTATATAGAAATTAAGGTTTCGGACGTAAGCCGTTTTAGTTAGTGATGTATAATGCAATTTTATAGGAAAACGAGTAAAAAGAATAATATTTTATAGTATTTTTCTATTATATACTTGTCTGTTCCGTTTTCTCTTTTTAGAGCTTTTCTAAATCAATAAAAATAAAACCCAATGCAATAATAGTAGATCCGAGTGGAAGATTCCGAACGCGAGCGGAGCGAGCGTGAGGAACGACGAGTATCGAAGTTTCATTCTAACAGAGTAGCAGACTATATTTTCTCCACGACCAAAAATACTATTCGCAATATTTGTAATTTCAGTTGGAGTATTATCCAGTTCCATATCTGATTCATTCGATTTTTTACTCATATTTTGATTTGCACTAAAATTTGTCAGTTTCAAAATTCATGGCAACCTATGTCGTTTAGATCAATTACAGATTATTCATTCCGTATCTTGTTATGGAATGAAAATACACGCAAAACGCATAAGAAGTGTTTCAGAATAAATATTCCAACTCAAGAGCGAAAATGTTTACATTCTATTATCAAAAATGATTTTGGAATTATTGCATTCAGTAATGGTCGTGGAGAATATATTTTTACAACAAAAAAAAATAGGTATTTATTTTTAAAGAGAAAAATTAAAGTAAACATTTTTTATGGAAGAAGTGTGATAATTTATGATTAAAAAAAAATAGTGCGGTAAGAAACGAGATTGCTTTATTATGAATATACAAAACGGCACTTAAAAAGGAGTATTTTAAAACCTAAGCATTTGCACCAAAAACTGCTCTTAGATCTACGCTCCTAAAGTACATGATTTATTAAAAAATCATTAATTTTAGCGTGGTAAGCGATATTTACTTTATTTTTAAAAAAAAAACCGAGCCCGAAAAACGCGGGTTAGAGTCACATACATCTTCTGTTAAAATTTTGGATTAACGCCAATATTCATATTTTTCACAAATATAAAAAATGTTTTTTTTAATAAAGCCAGGCTAGGAATATTAAAAAAAAAAGTAAAAAAAAACATTTACAAAAACAAATTTAATCCAACCATGAAGAGGGGGAGAGGTAATAATTTAATTTTCGAAATTTGATAGTAGTTAAGTGAATTTTAAACGAACCTTGGGTGTGGCCCCCGAAATTTTTTCGCCTGCGGCGCTTTTGTGGTTCCGATTGTCCCTTTCTCCAGGAAAAAAATGTCCTATTTACGTCCACTGAGCTGTCAACCTAAGACTCCATTTTGGTTTAAAATCTGTAATAATATTTTCTAGGATAATAACAAATTTTACTGGAAGGTAAAATTAATTTTAAAAAATTATTCTTTAATTTCGTGTCGAATACATAATCATTTCAATAGCAATTCAAATATTCACATACTAAAATAACATTTACAGGTATTTTTAATTAGCAAAACTGGAGGTATTTTATGTTTTAAAAATAGATTGTTAACGTTCACAGATCACATACCAATATTATTCTGTTATTTTAATTTGTGCATTATGGTCCACTCAACAAAAGGACCTGCGTTGTATCAATAAAAGTACATTGAAACAATAAATAGATAATTAAAATTTAGTTTTAATGAAATAGTAGGTTCTACTATAAGAGTAATGATGATATCCATATCGCACGAGAAAGTAAATTGAGCACGACGCCGTAGGCGAAGTGCTCAAAGTTCCGAGCGCAATATGGACAATCCACTCGAGTTATACAGTTTATTTTTTCTACGACTCAACTTCCGAATTTCACCTAAAAATTTTAAAAAATTATTTAAACCAGGAATTATAACTCTTTTTAGTTGGCCGTGAACTGAAATATAATAAAAAACACTTGAAGAAAAATTAATTTCGTTAGCAAATACATGGACCAAATTACACTGTAACATATTTGTCGTTTTGGGTAATTCTTATATTTGCACAAAATCACTGTAAATATTTTCGCATCTTAAAAATGACGACTGGGTTGTGTAGCTTAGATGGTTTTGATTTATGTTTTAATTATTTTATTAATTAATATTTATTATTTTTAATGTGCCTTTATGATGCGCTATCTAATCGCTGAAACACTAAGGATGTTTTAAGAGATTTATTTATTGAATAGCAAAGCGATGACAGACAATAATCATAATGTGAATAAAATACAATGTTACGTTATAAGATTATAAAATGGTTAATTTAGATAGTTCTCTAGAAAGAAGAGAAATTGTCCCTTTTTACTTACTTTAGAAATGTGTTATTCTAGTAAGTTTAAAGAAACAATTTGTTCTTAATAGACAACTTTGACCAAAATAAAAAGAATTCAATTTAACAATTAAATGTAAGGAACACTTACGCAATCGAAGCAAATTATACTGGTTCTGGGGCAGTACTCTTCATGGGTTGAAAACTGTTTTAAACTTTAAGTAGTTATTTGGGCAGAGGTTACCCTTACACTTGAATATTTTTTACAACTCTCCGAGTAAGTGTTCCTTCGAGCTTTTTATAAGTTTTGCAACCCTTACCAGATAGAAGACGGGGTTCCTTTTTGCTATGTCAGTAATTTATTAAAGAGGGGATTTTCCCTAGATGGACTTTTTAAAATGGAACTCTTTATCCCAACCAATTAAAACAATTATTCTCATCAACTTTCGTCTACAAACTCCTCCTACAAAACTAGGAATGTCCTTGTCCTTGTTCTACACACTATTTTTCTACTACACCTATTCTTATCAGCAGACTCAACACCTATTAAGAGGCTTAGCACCACAGCGAAGTATGAACTGATTTATTCATCCTTAAGGGTACCAATCCATATCCGACAATATCTTCCTCACATTTGGCGTTTTGCTGAATAACAGACAAGAAGCGATATATTTGTTATGTTCATTTTGTAGGCATATATACATACATTTTGTGCATTAAATTTAAATTATATGTCAATGGTACAATGTGTGGTAGTAATTGTCTATAATTGAGTGAAAGACTGAAGTTTTTTTGCAATAAGAAAATGCATTTGTGCACAAATCTTTAGTTTGGTCAGAAAATAGTTTGGTAAAAATAAATTTTGGTTTTATATCTTCTCTGGGATAAATGTTTGATTCAATTTAACATTTTATAGTTATTAATATAACGAGATTATTATGCGATTTATAATAGTCGAAAATATTACTAGGTGACGAGGCAACAGCCGAGTCACCCGCAATGTCCGAGACGGTGTTAAATCGCTAATAATCGAGTTGTATTCAAAGCTTTATCGTATCATTGACAACCGGCGATGCGAAAATAAAAACAAGGTTTTATGTCAATTCATTTTGGCATTTCAAAAAGTCCTCATTAAAATCATGCAAGATTTTGATATTCCTGACGATATATTAGCTGCAGCCAACATTATAAGGTTGAACTTGCTTCCGGACAAATCTAAAATCCATTATGAAAAAGAATATCGGCAGTTTTGTGAGTGGCGAAACAAAGTACATGTTCAAGGTGCAGAAGAAACGGTATTGCTGGCGTATTTCGCAAAACTCTCTGAGGAATACTCTACTTCATCCTTATGGCCGAAATATTTCATGTTACGGGCGACTTTAGAACTGAAGGAAAGAGTGGAAATTGACAAATACGGCGCCTTAATACGTTTTATCAAGAAGAAAAATGTTGGATATAGAGCAAAAAAATCAAAAGTATTTACAAGAGAACAAGTCAACGAATTTGTGTGTTCTGCCTCAGACGAGAAGTTTTTAATGATGAAAATGGCTTTTTTAATTGGAATTGGAGAAGCCTGTCGAACTGATGAATTAGCGAAGATGGCCACGGAAGATGTTGACGTTTTAGAGGACAAGCTGATTGTTACTATTCCCGACTCAAAAACCCACAAGAAACGTATTTTCGCTGTGATATTTGACGGCAAAGTATGCTCTTATTTAAAAAGTACGCAATGTTTAGGCCAGACCATGTCACTCACCAAAGATTGTTTGTATCATATAGAAAAGGGAAATGTACGGTACAGCCCTGCGGCATTCACTTCTTCTCTAAAATACCTCAACAAATAGCTAAGTATCTCTCACTTGAAAATCCTAATTTGTATACTGGTCACTGCGTTAGAAGATCTTCGGCAAATTTTCTTGTTAATGCTGGAGGAGATATATTAGACCTACAAGAACTTGGTGGATGGGAATCGGCGAAGGTTGCTAGAGGGTATTTAGAAGAAAGTGTGACCAAGAAAGTTTCCATTGCTCGCAAAATTCAAATCGGCGATGTTTCCGGCAGTGGATTAAGCACTGGGGAACCGCACGAAATCGAAAGGAGTGCTTGCTCGGTCATTAATCAGTCTTCAGAGGGCATACCTAAGATCGTGGACGTTAAAGACAAAGGTGTATCCATCAAATTTGAAAACTGTCAAAATATTGTTTTACATGTTCATGAAAAATAGTTCTAATATTATTTGGTATCTAACGTATTATGCTTTCGTAACTAACGTATTTAATTATGGTAACTAATGTATTATGAGTTACTAAGGTGTTATGTAGGTTTTAGTACGTTTATGATGTTAATAATTATTAATAAAGATATCATATAAAAATGACTTATTCTTCAATGATACGATAAACAATTTAATCTAACAGACAGGCCTCTTTTCAAAGTATATTCTTAACCTTATTTTTGTAAAGTGTCATAAATTGACGCGTGAAATTTACAACTTGTAACTTCTTTGTAATTGACCACTGTGATGGGTGAGGTTCATATCCTAACTAGGATTGATATGAAATCATATTCGTTCAGTTAACCGAAATAGCCCACGTATCCAATCACTTTGGTGTAAAAGAAACAGTCAATATCCATGTGAGAGATAATAAAAATACTGATTATTTTAAGTTGGACCGATGTGCTTGATGTAAATGGACGAAGGCATAGAAAATAAAAAATAAAATTGTGCATACTGAAACTTTGACTTTAATCTCGAAATGCCATTAAGCACAATTTTTTTTTAATTTTTTTTTACATGGCCTGTGGCCTGTCCTTCGAAAGAGTACATAATATTTATTTTATACTACCATTGAAACACAAAACTACATTTGAATATTTTTAAATATGACTGGCCGGATGTCGTATCCATAAAATAAAACAGTAATTAAATCATATCTGATCAAACGCGAAAATAAAAAAAAAGATCTCCTCTTTTGTCTCTCGGTATTTTTATTTGACGTGACGCTTGACAATTCCGAATTAGAGCCCAATTATTGCTTAAACATTATAAAATGTTTTATTACCCGCGGCGGCCTTTGAAAAGTGGCTTTTGTCCAACGTCCTTTTATTTCCTTTGCATGATGACAAAAATATTTTAAAAAGTGGATAATTTAGCTTAACATGGGATGTATTTTTGCGCGTTTATTTTTTAAGAGCTTTGGAGGTTTATTCTACTTTTTTAATCACTTAAAATACAGAGTTTTAAGTAGGGAGGGACACCCCTTTAACTGAAATTTTTTATTGTTAACAAATAGTAGTTTGTACGACAAAAGTGGACATGAGCTCTATATCTCACGAGAAAGTAAATTAAGCGCAGCGCCGTAGGCAACCTTATTTTGACATATCTCTGCAAATAGAGTCAGAAAATAAACTGAAAACTAAAATTTAGTTTTGCCAAAATATCTTCGGAAGGATTAGGAGTTTTTAAATTTAATAATGGAGCGTTGCAGAATTTAGTAGGGCCCAACTTTTTTCTAATTTAACTATATCTGTATCCTCTATAATTTACAAGATCCCTGTAGAGTGCTTTCTTATCTGGAACACCCGGTATATATAAAGAATGTATCCCCCCCCTGAGATAAATGTCTTTATCCGCCCTGCTTATACGGCGGTCAACTCCTTATTGTATTTTAAATTATTGACACTTTTGCATGATTAAACAATGATTATACAAAACTTTACGTCCACGAACGAAGATTTACATAACCCTTTAGAAAAACAACGTTTATTCGTTGATCATCGTGTTAATTTTCAAGTGTGTGTGTAATTAGGTTTTATGGCTGAAACCAAATGGCCAGCATCTCTCTTTGTTCTTTTTTTTTTAATTTTTAAGTTACTTTTACTGAGATAATGGTTTTTACAATTTCTTTAGTTAACCTATTTTTAGTAATTCTTGATTATAAAACTAAAATAAAGTTAGAATCTTTCGTATTTTTTTTGTTATATTTTTTTTTTTTAAATTTATTGATTTGATTGTTTTTATTTAATTATTGACACTTTTGCATGAATAAACAATGATTATACAAAACTTTACGTCCACGAACGAAGATTAACATAACCCTTCAGAGGAACAACGTTTATTCGTTTATCATCGTGTTAATTTGCAAGTAAACGTATTCTAATCTTTATGTTTGTATATTTACATATAACAAATAATAAATGAAAGTTTCCTCACAGTATGTAGGCATTTAATTATACTCTACTGCATCTTCTCAACGAATTTGTGATTTTAAACACAATTTAGCTTAGCTGAGATATCATATACATACAGGGTGCTACAAATTTGCGTGCGTGCATGGGGATCTCGAAAACGGTAAGAGATACGAAGATGGTTAAATTGAGGCAAAGTTGCATATTTTGGTGCTTAATAGTTTGGTAAAAGAAAATTCTAAATATTTCGAATGCCTTCGGAGATATCCGAAAAACCCGAAATTTTCAGTTTTGGTTTTTAATTTTTAGCGCCTTTATTTTTGACTTGGGAAAAAAACAAGAAACACTTTTTCATAGCCATGTTTTATGATCTACAACATGGCCTTTTTAATTTTTAAATACGACGTTTCGTTCTTTGGATACCACCATCAAGTCAACTTTTTTAAATACGGACCTGGATTTTTTATTACGGGTTTAGGGACTTATAGGCTAGGTAAACCTAATACAATTAAAACATTTTAAAAATTTTAAGGTTTCGTCATCAAATAACACTTCAATATTTAAAATTATCCCTTTTTACCCATTACGGTCCTGGCAATTATTTTTAGGATTAGATATTAAAATTGCATTACAGGAAGTAAGACGTATGGTTTAAGCCATTAATTTATTTTAATGAAATTAGTCAGACAGTCAAGGTCAAATATTTCAGCAGGTCAATAAAACGCATAGTTTTTAAAGCATGGGAAGTAATTATATTTTTTTATTAATGTTTTTATGTTGTATCTTATCATAACACTTTTTATTAATGTTTTTATGTTGTGTGTCATAACACTTACCTACTTTAATTCGTATAATTTTGTCCTGAGACCTCAAAATATTTAAGAGATATATAAGAGAAAAAGGAACAGTCATGAATGAAAAAGAGGTACATTAGCAAAAGAGTGAAGTTGAAACAAAAATTTAAAGTAAAACTTTAAAATTGCTTCGGAGCTTTGTACCGACGACTACGGTAGCGCGTACCTAGCGGTAACACTTGGAATTGTGACGAATGTCTTTGCAAGTTATCTTCTCTGGCAATTGTGCTTATTTCTATAGGCTTTGTTAGAGGTGCAGGTACTTTATCGAACATTGACTAGATGTCGCTACTCGTAAAACTTCACTTCTTTGAAAAATTTAAAGGTTCTAGGCAAAACTTTTAGACATAATAGTAATCGCTATCTATAACAATTTTTTCTTACTGGATAATACATTTAAAAATAAATAGTGAAATCATAAAGAAAAATGAAAACATTTAATAACATGTTAATTTAATACACACTAATACATCACTAATCAACATTAATATTTCTTTTTCCTTGTAATAATAATTGTATCGGATTTTATTTATAGGTGTCTAACTAACATATCTTAAAACTATAAAAAGGTTTAAAATTTTTTTAAATAATTTACAGGGCCGTAAGGAAATCAATTTTTAATGTATTATTTTATGGATGACAAACCTTTAAAATTTTTAAAATGTTTTAATTGTATTAGGTTTCCAAAGCCTATAAGTCCCTAAAACCGTAATAAAAAATCCAGGTCCGTATTTAAAAAAATTGACTTGGTGGTATCCAAAGAACGAAACGTCGCATTTAAAAATTAAAAAGGCCATGTTGTAGATCATAAGAAACGGCTATGAAAGAGTGTTTCTTGTTTTTTTCCAAAGTCAAAAATAAAGACGCAAAAAATTAAAAATTAAAACTAAAAGTTTCGGTTTTTTCGGATATCTCCGAGGGCATTCGAAATATTTAGAATTTTCTTTTACTAAATGATTTAGCCCCAAAATACGCAACTTTGCCTCAATTTAACCATTTTCGTATCTCTTACCGTTTTCGAGATCCCCATGCACGCACGCGAATTTGTAGCACCCTGTATAGTCTCTCAGTACGCTTGAAATATAACTAAATAAATATATTTAATAATTTAGTAAAAAAAGTAAGTAGGTACGTATTCTTAGTTTTGAACTTTGTTTAGAGCTCATTAAAGAATCTCAATAGAAAACTTTTTCTCTGATTACTGACAAAAAATAAGAATAACAAATTTGCAACCGTTTTTTAGTCCGTTCAAGTTTCTTTTTAGTTATTTCCATGGTCCAAACTACGGCAAACTCCAATTTCCATTTGCCGGAGGAGCGGGAAAGGGAACCCCTTTATTTATTTGTTCCCATAATGTCCAAGACCGAAGAAAAGACAGAACTCGTTGCTTTGGGAATAAAACTTTTAAAGTTTCGAACGCTTTTTACCTTTTTAGCACGTCTGTTCGTTTTATGTATTCAATTTTTCTAGGGAAGGCCCAGAAACACTGTCTTTTACTTCGGAAACAAGCAATTCCTTGCAATTTTCAATTTGTTTTCTTTTAGACGTTTGTCGAGAACAAAATGGGACAGAGAATTTGTTCTTGAAAGGTACATACAATTCGTAATTTTTTTTATTGATATTATTTTTCGATAAACCTTGTTAGCGTCTCACTGGCTTTCGTTAATCGTTAATAACTGTCAGAACGATCGATCTCTTCTAACAATTTATTAATGATATTTTACCTAACACACCTGATGCTTACATGGGCATTTCTCACACTAAGATTTTGTTGTCCTCAGACAATATCGTCAGAAATATTTTTGACTTTTTACATAGACTAAAAAAAGTTAAAGTGACCGAAGTTTTCTGTATTGTCGAGTCCATTTTTGTTGAAGTTTGAACTGAAAAATCATCGCGTAATGTGTAGTAATATCACAGTAAATTTCTGTTTACTAAAACACATATTTTCAATAAGCTATGTATTTTTTGTTGTATGCACGTATGTACATAAAATTAAAATTTTAATGTAACGCACAGAGAAGCACATTAGGATGAAATGTAAAAAAATTTCATATTTCATACTTTTATATCTATTTACAACTGTACAGTAAAAAAGAAATACTTTTTTTTCTATATTGTAAAAAATGTAAAATTACAGGTATACAGGGTGTCCCAGTTAAGGATGCACGTTACAGGGATCTAGAAAACCATATCAAGTACAGAGATGATTAAATTAGAAAATTTTCGGCGCGATTTCATTTTTATTTTTTCTGATTCTACTTGAAGAGATACGTTAAAATAACGTTTACATTTCCAAAAATACTTTTTTGTCTAAAAGTGGGTATAATTAGAATTTTAATCCGATGTTTCGTTTTCTCAAAACTCAAATTTTTATTGTAATATTTTTAAATTCCCCTCCTCCTTTATACTTCAATGACGTATCACACTTAGAATTATTAAAACGTTTCGGACTTAAAACCCCATCATCAATAAGAATAAGTGCTAATTCATCTTTTATCTATCAACTTCCTTTTCTTTTGAAAGTCAACTAGAAATAATTTTACTTTGGACGTCGACGACAAATTATATCCAATTTTTTTTATCTTGAATAATGTCCTATAATTTTTGTTAAAAAACTACAATCACACACTCCTCAAAAACATAGAAGTTTTACTTCAAAGAAATTAGCTAAAAGTTAATTTGCACTAAATGAGTTCATTATCCTGCCTGTCACAGCCTACTATACAGTTGAGATAGCTGGAAATTAAATTAGGTTATGGAGATTGAACATAAAATAGTTTCAAATAAGATGAATTTGCTCCTATTTTTATTGATGATGGGTTTACTAGTCCGAAACGTGTTATTAATACTTTGATACATCATTGAATTATAAAGTAGAACGGGAATTTAAAAATAATAATATAAAGTTTTCCAATTATTCAAAAAAGCAAAGTTGATGATGGTTTTGTAAAAACGAAACGTCGAATTAATAATCTAATTTCACCAACTTGTAGAGAAGAAAAAATGGTAACGAGAATATAAACTTTATTTTAACATATCTCTTCAAATAGAGTCAGAATAAAATAAAAACTAAATCGCGAAAATTCGGTTTTGCCCAAATAACTTCGGAAGGATTCGGAGTTTTTTAAATTTGAAAACACACAATTGCCAAATTTATTAACGTTATTAGGCGTTATTTAGTGTTTTGTTTATTATTGTGAAACATTTATGCATTAAGGGGGCATATTAAACACAGTGGTAAATTTAAGCAAAAGTTTACCTGTTTAATAGTCGATTAATTTCAAAATCCGTGCAATATTGGCATTTTAATCCCGTCGTTAAAATTTATTTTCATAGCGCCATTTCAGAATATTTATGGTATTTTCATGAATATTATGTAGGGTATTTAATCCAAAATCCATATACTACTGAAATGTTTTATTTGCACGTTTAAAAAAATTTAAATTTCCGTTCATGAGTTATATTACCAATCGCGTTGTTGGGGGGTGTTTAGCTGAATTCCAATAAAAATTCATTTTAAAGCATCGGTCAAATTTTTACATATGTATGAGAGTTATACCTGATGCTGTTATTATAAATTGTTTTAAAAGCGGGATACGATGGAAATGACGTCATAGTATCCATTTTAAAATTCTGCTGTCAAATATTATTGTTTACAAATTAAATCAGTAGTTGGCAATTAGGTTAGGTTGGCTAGAGTGGCAGACCTTTGGTTCATCAAACAGTCTTACGTAGTCCTATTAGGTGCTTTGTGATACTACACGTGTTCCGTAGAACCCACCTTCATCAGACCGCTGATGGTTAGTGCGGCGTATACCGCAGAAGGATTTTAATAAATCATTCAAACCAGCCACTACTGTTCAGAAATCTGCTCAGTCGACCAAGTTGTAAGTTGTTTATTTCCTCCAGACCATTAAAAAACGTTCAACCTAGGGTAGTGAACCTTCTTAATGTTGAATACTTTCTTTCTTATCCTCATCTTTGCAACTTCTGCAGAAGTTGTTATTGGGTATTTGCATACATTCGGCATGTCTACCGAAAAGGCAAGGTCCGGTGACAACCGCAGTAATATTTTTCACGTCTTTCCCACTGTGCTTCAATAGCTCTGCAGTTCTCTTTTTTATCAAATATGGACCACAGTTGCTTGGATGTTATTAACTCTGCCCATCTGTTTTGCCGTGTAATCAATCTCCTCTTTGACTAATCCTAGTGGTCAGTTCACCGTATTGTCTGCTAGTTCAGCTGGCATGCCTGCGCATTTTCTCGCGAGCGCATCGGCAGCCTTATTGCCATCTATATTGGAGTGTTCAGGAACCCAGCATAGAGTAACCCGATATTGGTTGCCAAGTGTGCATAGATTGTTGAAATAGTTGGCAATTAACTTTACATCCTTGTGCACCCCACCATTGCATATTTTCTGTAATGCTCCCGTAAGTATGCTCTTTTGTGGTTATTTCATAAATAGTTAGATCTAAACGGTAAAAATGTAATTTAGTGACTTGGCTTTAACTGTTAAGTACCCTAAGTTTGATGAAGGCGATTGCGAAAATGATCAGTTGTGCGTAGCGTGCGGTCGTTCCCAGACTACAAACACGAAAGAGGAGGAAATAAATTTTCGCCACAGTGTGTCATGTAAGGATCCCCCAGACTAAAGCGGTGCGGCGATAACGGTGACGTTGTTGGTGGACGCCGAGCGGTACGCCGCGTTCCTTCGTTTTTTTGCTATTCACACCGGCGCGGTGCGATTTCTATCGTTCTGTAAATATAACCTGCAAAAATATGTCAAAACAACAGTCGAGGTCAGCACAACAATCGAACAGGTCACACAAAACACATGGCTGATGTGCTGTTTAGCAGCGAAAACGGTGCTGACAGCTTTGTTAAAATAAAACGCTGTCACAGCGGAAGCAGGATGACTTTTTAAACTTGTCGCTTATATAATAGGGCAGCATGCATTTGCAAAATAACCCGGTTATAAAGAAATTATAACTAGTATTCAACAAAGGCAAAACATTTCATTCATTTATTTTTGTTTTATTATACAAATTGAGTTGGGATAAATTAGTCCTGACATTTTATTTACACCTTTGCCGCGTTAATCTAATAAAACAACACAGGAAATAATAATGTAAATTTCCAGTTTCACATGCAACTGTGTTAATTCAAAAATAAAATCGTCGAATTAACTATTCATGAATATATCCTCATTAATTTAATCTGTAGAAAATGTTATGTCACTGCTTTAAAAATTATTTAATTAATGCAATTTTAACGAATGTAATAATTTGTTTCCATTCTAAATAAAATTGCTGTTGATTTTGGTAAATCGCCGACAATACAAAACTTGTTAAAAACAGAGTATATCAAAATTATTTGTTAACCATTAATTGGTATTTAATTAAATTATTAATCAAATAATCAGTATCTTTACAATTTTTTTAAAGCAAATTTCAATCATCTAAAAAATTTAGTAAGGATTCTAAAGTTAGTCTACATAGGCCGCCAGTGGCCTGTTCTAAGAAGAATGTAGGACTGCCCCCATCAATGCGATTAAACAGCGTTAAGAACGCACATATGGCGGTTCATAAAACTCATTCTCACTAACGCGTGGTGCAGCATCGCTACGATAAACATGTTTTGTCTGTATGGTAAAAGATGTTTTCTGATTTAGAAGAGATTTGGTTGTCATTGACTATTGTCTTTTGTTTTACTTTTTCGATTCTTTGTTTAGTGGGAATTTTCAAAAAATTGTAACGATACTATCGAAATAATAACGTGACGGTTGACAGTAAGCACCGTGCAAGCAGCGTCGTTTAAATTAAACGTTGTTTGGGCGGTACATTACGAGGCAAATCATCGCGCCTCTCTGTGCATCGTCGTATACCGCCCCAAAGGACCAACGCGGTGACGGTGACGGTGCCGGTGAACACCGAGCGGTATGCCGCGTTCCTTCTTTCTTGGCCACTTACATCGGTGCGATTTTTGTTATTTTGTGAATGAGAGGTTTAATAACCTTCAAAAATATGTCATCTGATGAGAAAAAAACTATTAATAGTTGAAGCTGAAGATAAAACCCGAAGAAGGTAAAATATTCAGCAGTCAACATTAAACTAAAATTAAAAAGGAAAGAAGTGTATGTGGAGAATACCATACTTTAATGCGTCAATTAAGCAAATATGCAAAACGATTTTATATTTATTTACGTAGACAATATTGAAACAGGTTACACAAAAGACGTAACTGACGTTGCGGTGAAAACAGTGTAGACGGCGTTGTTAAAGTAAAACGCTGTCACAGCGGGCAACGAGATTTCGAACACGGCAGCGGTGTGGGTTACGCAATTTACCGCTGTGTTCGGTGGCACAGCGGCCAAACCGTCACCGTTACCGTCACCCCCACCCCGGTATGGGGGATCCTATGTATCGCCTTTATACCGCTACCGCAAAGAGTGAAAAATGTGCCATATCCTAACCCATCCCATTCAAGCCGGTAACCAGGCCGAATGAGATCGTTGAGTGCGGAAGAAGGTTTACACTCCTCGCTTGGTAAGTCATGCAATGACGCAAGAAACCAAGGACCTAAGGGGGAACGTCGTATGACTGAGGATCGTAGTTCGGAACCCACGTTAAGCTGTAGGTCCCCTCAGAAATGGCCCCGGGCATTGAACAAAATATAATTATATAAATTAATATTATTTCTATATTTTAACACTTTGACCTGCTACTTTTTTCCAGCAGCTTTGTCGGGACAGCACAAGAAGTTTAAGGGGGATTTCTACTGTGATGGTCCTATTTTCATCGTTTGTTTACGATTTTTTTTCTGGGGATAATAGGACAAATGCAGAAAAACAAGTTTTCAATTCTTTTTATTAAAGATAAGATGTACCAAAAAAAATTTTTCAACCCCCAAAAAATGAAAAACTTGAGGGTGCTACAGAATGCTGAAGTTACCCCCTCAAAAAAAACGTAACTTGCTGGCGGAATTCAAATAAATATTTATATTCATGACAAAAATAAAATTGACCCAGATCCTTCAATAAGCATGTAGTTATGGCCCCCACTAGAATCAAGTCAAAACTCGAGTAACTGTTAAAATGGCGCCAGATTTAATTTTTTTTTGAAAATTTACCATTTTTTTTGTATTTTAAGGGCCGTAACATTTTCTGTAATATCTCAAAATACTTGATTCTAGAGGGGGCTATAACCACTTGTATTCTGAGCATTTTGAGACCAAAATCATTAAATTCTGATAATTTGAACATATCGAACTTCACCGTACTTCGGTTCATCATTTTTTTTCATTTAAAATATACTTTATTCATTTATATGTAAAGAACCAAATAAATGAATAAAGTATATTTTAAAATGAAAAAAAAATGATGAACCGAAGTACTTTCCGCCAGCGCGAAAAACAGGGTTTCGAGAAAAACAACTTTAAAGTTTCAACGGTGGCTCACAACAAAATAGTCTCACTGTCACTTAGTCTGCCATGCCTGTCCCGTAGCCTGCCTTCCTCGAAAAATGATAAACGAGCTGATTCTTTCTGCCTCTTTGCGAGCCTGGCCTGACGATCCTGATTGGTTGAGATGATGTCGCTGGCGACAGAACGTAGCTCTGAGAACGCGGCTTAACTCAAAAGCGGCTAGTGGTGAGAACTGACCGGCAATCATAAAATTGGAGTTAATTTTTTTTAGAGAAGATTTGGTAAAAACGTTTACACACGGTTATTCTAGAGGCTATAAAGAGTCGAAAAAAAATTTCGATTTTTTGAAAACCATCACAGTAGAAATCCCCCTCAACTATGCTAAGCTTAAGTTTCTCATAATCTTATTGACTGAGATTATAAGCAATATTTTCTGTAAAAGGGCGACCTCAGGTCACCGCTATTCTGGTCTCCTCCATCTCTTTAAGTCCTTTGTTTGCATTGCTAATGATTTTGAGTATTCTAAGCCGATTAGGTGTTCGAAAGGGTCTTGAGACAACTTCGATGTGGCGCCGAGATACACTAACAAATGTTGGCAAATTTGCAATTTGCTTACTTGTTGTTTAATGCAGACAAAGCCGAACGCTTTGAAGGCGAAAACTCCGTTTGTAGAGACTTTCATATATTGTATATAGACATAGAATATTTACATTAAGCAGAATCAAATCACAATTCTTTAATGAAAAAGAAACTGTAAATTCCATAAATTTACTATGAAAGTATCTGCTTCCGAAGCATGTACGAGTTAATACAAAATAAACTAGTAGAGGAGACTGGGTGCATGTTTTACCTTTTTAATTTAACAGAGGATATTGTAACCCAACTCAAAAATCCAAGAGTGTCACAAAATGTACAATCCTAATGAAAATAAACAATTCACAACAGACAACAAATTTTCACATAAACATACCTAAGCAACTCGACTTCGACAAAATCTACACAAATTCTTGGTTTTCACCAGGCGCGGCTTGTCCATAAGGTCATTTGGTCAATGACCCACGTATAAATTTGAGCCACAAATAAATTATTTTTCAAACCAAATAAAAATTATTATTCTTCAAAATATGCAAATATTCCACAATGTTTCATGCGAAAACTTCCCAATACAGATCAAAATCGAAGCAGTCCGCTCGGCCGGTCGTATTTCAGTATTGCTTACGATTGATCTTCTGGGTTTATATTGAATTAGAAGATTACATAAGTAAATGAATTGGAAACGTAAGAGCGAAACAGACATACGCACTCTCGGAATTTAGAAAGAGACGGGAAAAAGAAAAATCCCTCGTCGACTTCGGCACATTTCTCGTTAAATCGGTCGCAATTCAATGGTCGTGAGTTCAAGTACGGGAAGCTTGCAGACTTTTTTACAACAATTTTAACATAAGGTTAGTTTTTTCTATGACCAAGTTTGGCCAAAAATATACTGTTCAACTCGAGTGGATTGTTCATATCGCACTGGGCGCCTGCGGCGTCGTGCTTAATTTACTTCCTCGTGAGATATAGACATCATATCCATTCTTGTTGTACAAACTACTATTGCAGTAGATACCTTACCCTTAATCGAACAAATGATTGCACATTCGCTCTATGAAACATAAACATCAAAACAAGGTTTGTGTACCTGCAATAATATTACCGAATGAGCAAACATCAATACCTATTTCTGTTGCAAGTCCACCAATAAAATGGTAATTCGGTTGCAATTTGTGCTTAATTCCTATTGTAAAAGCTGACGTCAATGTGTATGCATGCTATAATCTGATTGTAACTGGGGTCATTACGGCAGCTTTCAGGATTTTATCTTTGTTAAAGGCAATTTTAATTCACCAAATTGAGTAATTTAATCAATATTTTACTTGTAATTGTGGTTTAAATAGCATAACTAGTGTTTTTAGCTTTAATTCAGTTTATTATATTATAATAAATTAAAAGTTGACGGGAATTGAATTTAAATTCGAATGTCTTCTCTGAATTAAGAGAGAACAAAATCCGGGAAAAGAATCAAGTAAAGTAAACAGGACGTTATGAGTCAATTACCTGATGTATTTCGATTAGATTTGGCCCATTGTGATCACCCTAGTTTAATTTTTATAGCCAATTAGTAGGTTCAGTTCTTTGCATTAGTTTATGTAGGCAGGTATTTGTCGTTGTTGCCTTTTTCTATTCAGTGACTCAATGGCAGATTATGTGCTATACCGTTTTCCTGTTTTGTCGTCTGTTGTTGTATTTGGTGCAGGTGCTTCCTAACAGCCATATTCCCTGTTATACCTACAGTGATTCTTAGCTGATTCTTGCTCATAAAAAGTAGCTGCATCGTTTATCTTTTTTTATGGATACTTAATAAAAAATGTACTGTGATACAATATCGGTTTGTTGTTCCTGTAAATTTTGTATTCGCTTCTCAATCCTCGCTTTATGGTATCTCGTACTGTGCACCTTGATAGTCGGAGTAGCGGTTCTAACGGTCGGCTTTTTCGTTTACTATACAGGGTGATTCCTAAGTTGATACTTTCTTTTCAAATACCTTTTTTCAACAAAATAAGGTACTTACATTCATTTATTACACTATGGATCAAATACGGTCCTGCCTAACTTGCCCTTTGAATAACTTTAAGAAAACTTCTTGGTGTAGGATGAGACCGCAAGAGAAGGCGTTCGAAGCAGCAGCCGTACTTTGACCACACTCACCGTAAAATAGCACCATATCTACTAGTTCATTGTTTTCAAATTTTACCATTGTCACGTGTCACCAATTTAAAGTTAACTTGCTTCAGAAAAACACACCGCAGCGTATTGCCAAATAACTCACCACTGACCCGTAAATTGCATAACTAATAATAAATAAGACAAACTATATAGTATAGCAGGCTACGTTTTGATGACCATTGATTACAGAATATATTAAAAACCGATAAACTTTAAGATTGCCTTTAAAACCAATACACAATTGTATCAAAAGCATAACTAATTTATATAATAATACTGTAATTTAAATAAATTACTTATTGTTTTAAGCAAATGATTTTATGTATATTATCCAATCAATAACTAGGAAATATTAAAATAAGTTTAATTTATTTTATTTTAATTGTAGATTTTGTTTAATTTAATCATAGAAAAAACTTCTTCACCTGCGTAGCGGGGATGAAGGACATATTTCTAGTTTAGCTGCAATCGCGTCGCGTCGTCGCTTTGCTTCCTATAGTATTTATCTATTCGTTGTTGCTTTGTTTATTTTGTAAGAATTAGCTAGTTCTATATTAGTGCATTATGTTATGGACGATTTACTTGTCTGGGCGTCAATTTTTCAAGGGCAGGAATTTATTCCCTTGGGGAAATATTTCGGTCGCAATGTTCCCACGGAGTTAAACTGGAGATCCAATTTGGAAACCTTCCCTACGATATGTGTTCAAGAATACGAGATTGCCATTTTCATGAAAGAAATTGTATATCCCCATGGGAAAAATCTACTCCCATGAACCAAGAATTGAGGCCCTGTTGGGGATTTTAATAACGAAAACTATAAAAAAAACTATAAAAGTAATCCTACAATATAATAAATATTTTAAACCATTTTAGCTTGTTTTGCCATAATCATAGCTTGTTATTGAAAGCCAATGGTGTTAAATATATTCATTAAAAACCAATGGCATTTTCGTATGAATCAATGAGATCTTATAGTTAAATAAATGAATATCGTTATTATGAAACAAACAGTAGGTGAAGCATTAAAATAAATGGAACAGTTATTCAGAAATAACAAATGGAGTTGATGTAATAAGTTTCTCTTTGATACCACAATACTGTTTTTTTCTATATTGTATAAACCTATCACTCTTAAAAATAACATGGTATGGATTACTAAAATTTGGTTCTGACAACTATTTATTTTCGTGAAATCGGACTCAACCCAAAAATTGGTTTGTACAACCAAAAAAAATTGTCGTTATTGAACTGTTGAACTAATTAATAACATTAACCATCCCAACCTACAAATTTTAGTTGTCACAACTAATGTGTAAATATGGAAAATTGAAATTTTTTTTTCAAGGAAATATTGTTTTTGTTAATGATGCAATCTACAAATATTGTCAAAGCAATAATTTATTTGGGCCAAACTTAAAATATTCATAGAGTAACAATTACGTATGTAGTCACAACAATGTGTTTATTATCTTTTTTCTGTACTTTCTAATTGTAAGAAAGAAGTTGAATCATAAATAAGTAAAAATTTTATATTTTTGTCATTGCAGTTGCACATTAGAAAGTTTGATTGAACTGCTTATAACGCATGGCAAAATTAGCAAGTTGATTTGATAAAAATAACTTTAATTAAAAAAAAGTCTCTTTCATTTCTAAAAAAATGTCATATGTAATTTATACTTAGTAACGAAAAATATTCCGTCCTAGATCCCCATTTAAATAAAAAAATGCCTTGGTATTACTACTCTATTAGGTATGCGTAAACTAATTGAAATAAATTATCAGGGATATTATGGTTTCTTTAAAAAAAAATTATTTCCAATGTCCTTGTTCTCTCATGTTCTTTATAATATATACTTATGCAATACAAAACAGAAACACTAGATTTTTAACTTATTTTTCTCAACCTTTTGGGTTGTTCAATTGCTTATAGAACTGAATTGTCCTTATTTAAATTTTCTTATCTGCAACTGCGATTATTAAAAAACAAAAAATATCCCCTGGACTTATACTTATATACAGCTATATGAAATTTGTTGTACTTGGTGTTATGTCCGCAAGTGGAGGGAAAAAATAAAAGGCATTTTTACGAACACGACGTATATTGAGATTCAAATATATACTGATATTTTTGGCAGGTGATATTTCTCAGAGACACTACTTATCACCGCGTTGCCAAACCTAATGTAATGTATGCAATATATTACACTTGGTCAGATTAAAAAGTCATCAATATGACGTTATTTTATAGAAATGGAACATAAAACAAAACAAAAAAAAATTTTAAGTTATTTCTCATCGGGTCACCTTGCCATGCTTTATAAAAATCTCATTTAAACTTTCTAATATACACCTGCAATGATAAAAAATAAAATGTTTACTTACTTATGATTTAACTTCCTTCTGCCAATAAGAACGTACACAAGAAAGACAATAAACACAAATAAATTACACCAAATATTGTCACATCCATTTTTCACACGGGCACGGCCATGAAAATGGACAATTATTGCCTTAAAAACACGAAAAAATGGACACGGAACCGCAAAAGCACCCTAACATAAACATAACCTCCTGACAGTCCTGGCTAGAATGATGTCACATGTCACCCACGGGGCAAGGGCGTCAAGTCTCTGTTGATGCCGTTAGTTATAAATATGAAGAATAATATTACTTGAAAAGAAAAGTTAGTACTGGTAACTAAGAATGTATCTTAATCAAAATTAACAAAATGATAGGGACTACAAATTCATAATGTGTTATTACAACAAGCTTAATTGATAAATACAAGTTTGTAGGAACTTTGATGTAACATTTAAATAAGATTTATACAGAGTAAAATCAGCTAAACAAAATATTTTATTTCTGCCAACTAATATGAAAACATTCTTTGTTCTGATGGCATCATTTTTTGGTAAGTATAACCAAGAAAAAAATCTTTTTTGGTTTCCTAACTAAAAATAGTTATTTTTGGTAACGTAAACACGAGAACAAATAAAAATTAGTACCAAATACCAATTCATTTTTAAGAGCATATAATCTTCCTTACAGGCGCGGCATAGGAGAACGCCTTATTAATTAGAAGTCGATTTAGTAGAAGTTGTTTTTGGTGCCAGAGTTATTCCAAGACACCAGGTGCTTAAATAATATATTTTTTAGTTCTTATTTTTTAGTATTTATTTTTAAAATTTGTATTATTGTTTTGACAATCAAGAAACATGAGATATACATATTATATTGTAATTGTGCTTATTTTAGCTTGTTGTTTAATATTAAACAATATTTATAATTATTAAAGTTCCAAATTAATCAAACCGATTTAATTTATAAGTAAGTACTCTTCAACTCGCAATATTAAATTAAAATCCATAAAAAAAAATTATTTGCCCTTCAAATTATATTGGTTTGGCGTGTGTGGCCTTTTTCCGAAAGCTAAAACTAATAATGGTTATTTAAATTATAAAACCCAGTTAACGTACGAGCAGATAAACATTTTTATGTTTACTTTTTATCAGCGTTTATACTGTACAAATTTAACAAGCGAAATAAAGGTATGCATAGATATTTAACAAACAATGGGATTTTTTTTATTGTTTATTTAAACGTTCGATACGGTAATAAAATAGTGATATAATAGTTTTTTTATTGCTTTGTTAATATAGCTGTCTTATAAAGCGTTATAATGTTAATGACAAAAATTGGTGAGCAAGAATGAATACAGGCTGATTCCTAAGTTGATACTTCTTTTTTAGCTGTGTTAACAACATTTTCAAATCTGTACCTTTTTTCAAAAAACTCAAAAATAAAATACTTACATTCATTTATTACACTGTGGATCAAATACGGTTCTACCTAATTTGCCCGTTGAATAACATTACGAAAACTTCTGGGTGTATTATGAGCCCACAACGGAAAGCGTTCTGCATATAATCTCGAAGCACTTTGCCACACTCACAGTAAATTAGCACCTCATATCTACTAGTCCATTGTTTTCAAATTTTACCATTTTCACGTGTCACCAATTTAAAATTAACTTGCTTCAGAAAAACACACCGCAGAATGACGCCAAATAAATAACTGACAACCGACCCGTAAACTACATGACTAATAACTACTAATAAGACAAAAACAGCATAAAGTATATCAGGGTATGTTTTGATGACCAGGCCCGCACTTAAATTTTTTACTTCTGTATCTTGCCTATTTTTAAGTTTTTTGAAAAAATTTATTTGAAAATGTTGTTTATTTTAATGCCTTCTATACACAGTTAAAACAGAAGTATCAACTTTAGGAATCACGTATCTGATAAAATTTGTTCTCTTTTAATTTAATTTTTAATTTTTTTAATTTTTATTATTAAATACCTATATCGCTTTTCGTCTGTTATTCTGCAAAAGGCCGAATGTGAGAAACTTAGATATTTTCAAAGTGATTTTGTATATGTACATATAAGAAATGTACCAATTCGACACATACATATTATGTTACCGAGTAATTTGGTCCATAGATTTGCCAACGAAAGGAATTTTTCTTTAATTGTTTTTATTGTCTTCCTCGCAAGTTCACGGCCAACTAAAAAGACAAGTGATAATTTCGGATTTAAATATTTTTTTTTTAATATTAAGTGGGTTCCGAACCACGATCCTCAGTCATGCGACACCCCCCAAGGGCTATCAACCCTTGGTTTATTGCCGTTGCATGACCTACCGACTGGGGAGTGTATACCTTCTTCCGCACCCCACGAGATGTCCGATCTCATCCGGCCTGGTTACCGGCGTGAATGGGGTGGGTTGGGAGATGATACCTTTTACACTCTTCCCTGCATTCTTAAATCTAATAAATTTCGGACATACTTTTTTATTATACGTATGCCCACTCCGGGAATCGAACCTTGGTCGCCGCGGTCGAATGCCAGTAGCTCTACCTCTGAGCCACAGCCGCGGTTGCTAGCATAGTTAAAATATTACAGTGGAGAGCTACTTCCGTTATAACCTAAAATAATAAGAAGAGGCCAATATTTAGTAAAAAAAGGTACCATAAAAAATATATCTAAGGATAAGTCTAAAAAAAATTGATTTTGGTCAGCCTGTATAGAATAGTCTCAAATAAATAATGTAATTTAACATGAAAGTACAAATTTTAAAAAAAGATTGTATTACAGGAAATATTGCAAAAAATATAGCCCAATGTTTTTATAAAATAAATTATTCATTAAATTTATTTATTTGAAAGGTGCTTTTTAAATTGCATAGGTTTCTTAAGATTTAAATATTTAAACTTTATTTATACTTACCTAATTGTTCTGTTTTTTTCATTAAATTTTTCGAAATATTTTTAATGTTGTATGAAACTTTTTGTGTACAAATAATTACTCTCTAGCCAGTTCTTGAAAATATTTATATTAACAGCTCAACAGAGATCAATCTAATGCACATAGAAAGATTTGACCGTCTCCCTTAAATTTTTATATTTATATATTTTAAAATTGCTCCAGATAATTATAAATTAAATACAGTTTATTTTAAAAACTTCACTAAACTATTTAACCCAATTCATTATAATGCATAACGATTTAATTATCCTACGGCGTGTTTCCCATTAGGCACATGCGAGTATAATAATTAAATTGTGCATGTATGGCGAGATTGTTATAAAGTAGCATAATCATATACTATGTTCCAATCTAGCAGGTACGATTTAAAAAATAAATTGCGCCCAGAAAACATTTTACCTCCCCGAACAGCATGTTGCGGGTTACTGCAAATATACGATAAATAAAGAGTGCAATAATAATTAAAGAGTTTGTATTTCAGTATAATAGCGTACATGCAAAATTAATATTAGCTTTGTTAGCGGTAAGGATTGTGGACCGATTCAGAAGTATTCGCATGCGCAGTTCAGATAATGACGTTCGGCGACCACAAAATTCCGAATGTCTAGTTAAAGTTCGCGGAGAAGTACCGTAGATTGGGGCTACTTGCCCACCCCGGGGTAACTTGCACACCATGTGTATTTTTATTTATTTTTTATTTTAAGTTATGTTTTTTTATGTTTTATCTCCGACTTCCAAGTTGACAATAATTAGCCAGTGTTTTTTTTTACATTTAGTAGTTAGCTCGTTAGCATTTATACAGTAGTTGTTTTTAAGTTTAATGTATTTTGATAAAATAAAATATATTTTTTCTTTAAAAATCTTGATTTTTAATTGGTTTATAATGGTTTATGATGGCCCTTGTTATAAAATAGGTTCCCTATTTTTTCTTCATATGACTAAGGGGTAACATACACAGAGTAGGCTTTAGAATGCAATTTATGAACATTTTTCCATGGATGTGCAAGTTGCCCCAACTATGGGATAACTTGCACATCTTAAAAACAATTTTTTTTGGGACCCATGGCTGGATTTTTCCAACTTTTATACCAGCCATGGGTAGCCCTTGAATAGGTAGGTACAATGTAATTTTTTCAAAGTTGTAAAGTTACAATGTATGACGGTACATTGGAAAATGTGCTGAAAAGGTGTGCAAGTAGCCCCAGTTTACGGTATCTAACATTCTGTTCGAGATCCATTCTGAACTGATTTTTGCGGATGTAACAAGAGATTTTATGTAATTTTGTAGAATATATATAATACTACATAAGTTTTTTTATACAAGTACACTTTATATAGGGTAAATATTGGTTGTAAATATAACTAATTTTTTTAAATTTTAAATAAAACATATAACGTTACCATTGTATTACATTATATTGTAGGTAATTTCACATAGTTCTACCACATAAATGCAGGTTCTTCTAAAAATATAGGTACCTACATCACAAGTTTTTATGTAATTTTTCATAACATAAAGCCGAAAAATTAGTTTTTGTTAGTAAATCTCCATAAAAGTTTTAAATGAATAATATCCGAAAAAAAAAATTACTTACCCATGTAAATATAGCTTATATACAGGGTGTCCCACATAGGGATGTACTCTACAGGGATCTCGTAAACCTTATAAGATGGTTAAATTAGAAGAAAGTTGCGCCCTACTAAAAGCTGCAACACTGTGGTTTTAAATTAAAAAAATTCCAAATTACAAAACCATCAGCAACTTTGCTTTTTTAAATAATTGGAAAATTTAATTTTATTATTTTTAAATTCCCCTTCTCTTTTATAATTTAATTCAATACACTTAGTACTAATAACACGTTTCGGACTAAAAAACTCATCACTAATAAGAATAAATCCAAATTCATCTTATTTCAAACTATTTTATTTTCAATCGCCGTAATCTAATCTGTCTCAACTGTATAGTGAGCTGTGACAGACGCTTGTTTAAACAAATTATAACTATTTAAATGACAGATTGGGTTAATGAGATCGTTTAGTACAAATTTACGTTTATCTAAGTTCTGCGAAATAAATTTTTTATGTTTTGAGTGATTGTAGTTTTTTTTTAATAAAAATTATGAAATGTTATTCAAAAGAAGAAGAAATATTTATTAAATTTATTAAATATTTATGATTTATAGTCGACGTCCAGAGTCAAATTATTTCTAGTTGGCTGCGAAAACAAAAGAAAGTTGATAGATACAAGATGAATCATCACTGATTCTTATTGATGATGGGTTTTTAGGTCCGAAACGTATTATTAATACTAGGTGTGATACGTCATTGAATTATAAAGGAGGAGGGGAATTTAAAAATAATAAAATAAAATTTCCTGACTATTTAAAAGAGCAAAGTTAATGATGGTTTGGAAAAAAACGAAACGTTGGATTAAAATTCTATTTATACCAACTTGTAGAGGAGAAAAAATGGTAACGAGGATGTCAACTTTATTTTAACATATGTCTTCAAATAGAGTCAGAAAAAAATAAAAACGAAATCGCGAAAATTTGGTTTTGCCCAAATATCTTCGGAAGGAATCGTAGTTTTCTAAATTTGAAAAGACAACGTTGCAGAATTGAGTAGGACGCAACTTTTTTCTGGTTTAACAATATCTGTATCTTATATGGTTTCCGAGATCCCTGTAGAGTGCATCCTTATCTGGGACACCCTGTATAGTGAAAAAAAACCTAATTGTACAGCGTAAAAAATACAGTAGAAATCATGTTTTTATCAATTTTTACAAAAAATTATTAACGGTTTTTTTTTGCTGTTATAAAAATTTAGGCTTATTTTTTCCATTATTTATAAGCTATTTCTAAGAATTGAGATTTGTACTTTAATTTGAACCTAAAATTATTAAGGTACTCAAAACATAATTTTTTTCTATATAAAAATAGTATTAACAACCTTCACTGTAATTTTCCAGCTTGTCCTTTTAAAATCACTTTATTATTAAAAATTGTTGAAACTACATTCATAAATGTTTTATTCTAATATTTGCATGTTATATGTGTTGTTTGCGTAAAATTAAAAAGCCGTGAACACCTAACAAATTTAAATTAAAATTTAATTACCTCAAAAACTAGCCAATTAGAAGCAAGCGAAGAAAATAATTAAATAGTGTATGTATGATGTTTATTTAGAGTAGCTTAATCCCATCTGTTTCAGACAAATGCCTACAATTTTAAAAGCTAATTGCTGAGAAAAAAATGCTTTCTCCTCTTTAGTTACGCTATGCACTTTGCTGCATTTGCAACGTGCATTAAAAATGCAATAATTAGGGAAGTAATTATTTTTACGGCAGTGGCGTACAACGTACAAGCACATGCAACACTAATACTGGGTCTCCCAAAAGTCCCGCATAAAATTAATATCAATTAAAGGAAAAAGATCTAGGAAAAACGCTCGGACCCGTAAATTTTTATTTTTAATTTAGCATTTTTTGACATAAAAAAATATTATACATCTCATAGAACTGTCGTCACGTCTTTGAAATTTTTTTTTAATAAAACACCCTATATATTGTATTATTTTCTGATTCCCCACAAAATGTTACGCTTATGTTGTAAATGTCATATGTCTAAATTCAATAGTTTTTGAGATATTGACGTTTAAAATAATATGTCATTTTTTGATTTTGACATCACGCTGTAACATTGGAACGGTTCATCTTAGAGAAAAATGGTTTTCACCTCCCTATCTTAGTTTTTTGTTCTCTATCCAACGAAACCAACCTCGGATTTACCATGTTAAACCGTTAAAACCGGATACCAGCTCTATGCATTCTCTTGGCCCGAATCTTGGCCATGTTTTTTATGGATTTTTACAACTATAAATTATTATGTCATTCGATGCAGAATTAAAAATCAAACATCTGTCCTAATTACAACCCTATCGCAATTTCTAACGCATCAAAACTTATTTACAGAAAACTCATTTTATTAACTATTCCAACAGTCATTATTATGAATAAATGTCAAACGTGGCTTTGAAAAACAATGTATTGGTATTAACGTTTAGTAAAGTAACAATAAAGAATTCTTTTCGCATGCTCCTAATATGAAAATCATATCCACGCGCTCTTCTTGGTTGTATTCCATCACAAAAAAATAATATAGCTTAAATAATTAATAATAATCTAACAATATTTGAAACCATATAATAAGTAGGGTCAAAATGGGCTTTGGTCACTTTAATAAACTTTAATACCAATAAATTATTTCACAAAGCCACCTTCGGTATTTATTTATAGTAATGACTGGTGGAATAGATGATAAAAATGAGTTTTCTGCAAGTAAGTCTTAATGCGTTCGAAATTGCGATAGGGTTGTAATTAGATCAAATATTTGATTTTTCATCGAATGATATAATATTATACAGGGGTTCCAAATTGAAATAAGAAAAATAAGTTGATTTAAAGTTTGCAAAGTTTGACACTAAACTTTGGACACCCTGTACAATTCATATTAATCAAACTTGGTTAACGAGACTGTTTGACCTTATTTATTAGGTACCTTTGTATAATTTTATTAACGAGGCATTATTTTTATTTTTATTAATTTTTAAAACCAGTGGTGCAAAACTGATTTTTCTTAGTTTTTATTTTAGTTTTTCGCCTATAATACTGAACCGATTTCTTAAAAATTTTAGAGGTACGAAGGCAACTATAAGAGGCATCCAAATAAGTAGATAAGAATATATATAGCATGTAATCTAAAAAAATAGATCCTTATGACGTCACACTTTTTTGGTACACCCTGTATAAACAAAAATATTTTCCTGAAATTTGCCCTAGGATACAGGTAAAGTCTGCAAAATATCAAAATCCTAACTTAATTAATAAGTGAACTATAGATGACGGGAAGGTGAAGTGCAGGACCCTGTATATATGTATGTTTTTTTTTAAATAAAATATCTTGCAATATTTTTTTTATATTTCACTAGTTTGGTTTTTTTTTATAAAAAAAGCTGTATAGGAAAGGATATGGGGGGTCCCGATTTTTGGGTGCCCAAGGGCCCCCTGGTATGTAAATCCGGCGCCGGTCCTTGCACGCCCGCTGCCACGCTTTGCTATTTCAGCTCCACCGTTGCAGCTTTACTTATAGTATAGTTTTATTTAAGTATATATTTTTTTAATTAAATGAGTAAAGCATTCTTGTACGCCCTAATAAATCTAAAATAAGAACACCGTTTATTTTTATTCTATGCTTTTATGCCTCATTGTCTACATTATATAGTAACGTGTTTCAATTAATTTTCATAACCTGCTTTATTAAAACATTGCAAACAGATTTATCCATTATTTTATCAGCCCCATCGAGTTTTATTGTGTTTACTATACTTTAATTAACAGTATTGTAATTAAAAAAGCTCTTAGCGAATACCTAGTAGCGTATCACATGCGTAGCGAGATAATTAGAAATAATAAGGATGGCAAATATTATATTTTTAATACCTTTTGCCATGACGTACTAGCTAACGAATATGAGAACAGGTTTATCTAAATATTGTCGCAGTCAGTAGTGTAACAAAGTGGCACAATAGATAGCTAAACGCAATGTACCCATAATCCTTTTTAATAAACATTAATCCTCTTTTTAAAATAAAGTGGTAGAGTTTAGTGTCCCTATAATATAATTAAATAGAAAAGAAGGTTTTTTAGCGGCAGGCGGACAAAGTAGTGCATCTATCTTTTGCATTTAGTACACAAGGACGCCAAAGGTAATGGGTTCCCTGGGGCACAGGTAGACAATGACAGGCTGTTTCGTTCTTATTAGAACTCATCAGAAAGCCATAACCTGTAAGCGACCCCCAGTACAGCGAGACTATGCTTTCAAGGCATTTTAAAAAAATAAAAACTCGATAAAAACCCAGTAACGCCATCTATAGGAATCAACTCAATGCAAAAGATAGTCGTGACGAAGCAACAATAAACCAAATACGTTAGGCCAACACACCAGTATAGGCAACATTTATCGCATCCCCAAATTTTTCTACGGATTTATAGATTCAAATAAGTTATTTCTTAAAAATGCCTTGAAAGCATTGTCTCGCTATACTGGGGGTCGCTTACAGGTTATGGCTTTCTGATGAATTCTAATAAGAACGAAACAGCCTGTCATTGTCTACCTGTGCCCCAGGGAACCCATTACCTTTGGCGTCCCTGTGTACTCAATGCAAAAGATTCATGCACTACTTGGTCCGCCTGCCGCTAAAAAACCTTCTTTTCTATTAATCCCCTTATTTACTAAAGCTCATAAAAATATCAGCCATAAATACCATTTGCAGAAAAGTAGCCGTTACGTATAAGTAATTTAAAAATTAAGGTAATCGGGCGACTTTGATTGTGAGAACGGTATTTCTGCCCATGTCATGTACGTATGTCACCGTCGTCGATTAAAATTACTTTGTACTTACGAATATTGCTTTTTCAACAGCAGTACTGTAACCGATATGAAGACCGTATACTATCAGTCAGATTGACAGTCCCAAATGATATCAATACTTTATCATTCTCGCATCGGCGTTTTTCTTATGAGAATTTACATCAGTCCTACCATCATTCCTTGAAATTTGCCCTTACACCATCAGTACTACTATCATTCCTTTAACAAAACTGTCATTCCCGCTGATAGTGAACAGTCTGTAATGGAAAAGAAACTTCTCCTACGGCGTCGTGCTCGATTTACTTCCTGGTGCAATATGGACGTCATATCCACTCTTGTAGTAGAAACTACTATTCGTTGGCTATTCTAATATACTGGGTCTCCCAATAGTCCCGCATAAAATTAATATTAATTAAATGAAAAAGATCTAGGAAAAACGCTCGGACCCGTAAATTTTTATTTTTAATTGTGCATTTTTTGACATAAAAAAAATATTCTACTAGGTGTCTCATAGAACTGTCGTCACGTCTTTGACAATTTTTTTTTTAATTGAACACCCTATATATTGTATTATTTTCTGATTCCAGACAAAATTCTACGCTTATGTTGTAATAGCCATGTGGCTAAATTCAATAGTTTTTGAGATATTGACGTTTAAAATATGTCATTTTTTGACTTTGACAGGCTGTAACATTAGAACGGTTCATCTTAGAGAAAAATGGTTTTCATCTCCCTATCTTAGTTTTTTATTCTCTATCCAAAGAAACCAACCTCCGATTTACCATGTTAAACCGTTAAAACCGGGTTTTTGGTTTAACATGGTAAATCGGAGGTTGGTTTCTTTAGATAGAGAATAAAAAACTAAGATAGGGAGGTGAAAACCATTTTTCTCTAAGATGAACCGTTCTAATGTTACAGCCTGTCAAAGTCAAAAAATGACATATTTTATACGTCAATATCTCAAAAACTATTGAATTTAGCTACATGGCTATTACAACATAAGCGTAGAATTTTGTGGGGAATCAGAAAATAATACAATATATAGGGTGTTCAATTAAAAAAAATTGTCAAAGACGTGACGACAGTTCTATGAGACACCTAGTAGAATATTTTTTTATGTCAAAAAATGCACAATTAAAAATAAAAATTTACGGGTCCGAGCGTTTTTCCTAGATATTTTTCCTTTAATTGATATAAATTTTATGCGGGACTTTTGGGAGACCCAGTATAGGAAGGGATACTTAAGACATCATTTTAAAGCATATTTTATGTTAAGAAATAATTGTTTTTAATGTAATTGCATTTTAAAAAATTATTGCGTATTAGTGGCAATAATCAAAGCCCATGGGGCACCACTTTAAGTGGTCCAAATGACTTGATATTTTTCTGGGGTTACTTTTTTGTTAATAGAAAAAGAACTATAAGGTGAGACCATTAAAGTTGATAATTAAGGACCAGCCTAACCCAAATACTAATTAACATTATTATACCTAATATGGATCTTTACTAATCAAATATAAAAAATTGAGAAAAGCCCCAAATTAATCCAAATAAAAAGGTAAGCAAACTTTGAAGCAACTAAATAACTAATTCAATAATTACTTATAGTTGAGACCGCCTGCGGAAATTAAATCGGTGTAAAATAGTGTTTCTGGAGCAAAGCAAGGCGTGTTTATCTTATAGAAACCAGAGTAATCGATAAAGCAACTAGTTGATGTTCCAGCGACTCGATTGCCTAACGCAAAGCCTCCGATCCGTCTGGATAAGGGCCCTCCATGTAAACCGGAAACCCGGAATTATCTACGAAGTCTGATGGAAAGTAGGAATTTTAATTGGATGTAGAAGAAAGCACTTGACTGGAAGGTCTTGTGGTTCGGTAAACAAGCTAAATTTTTCTTTTGTTATGATATTGGTTTAAATTATTTCAAGTCTTTACAGTACTAGTCGAGTTTATTATTCTTTGAGTAGGCCAACTAATATAATGACGAAAGGTTTGTTATTCGTTTGCTGTTTGAAGTACCGAAAATTTTGCGTTAATGCTAAACCGCATTTCAATCGTTTTTTGAGTTTTATTTAAATTTAAATGGAGAATATTGTACTTATCTATTTCAGGCATACGTCTGGTAGAAAGTTTCAATTAAACATACATATATTATTACGATATTTTTATAACGGGTAGTTCTTCACCATATAATGCATGAGGGGTAAAAGAAAATCAATTTTTATATAAAACTTTATGCTTATACTTGAGCATTGCTTTTCCATACTTTAGAAAATTAGCTGTGGCTGTGTACACGTTGAGTAGGATTGAAGAAAAGAGAATTTGTATTACGTGTAAATACTTCTTTTATTAAAATTGTTCTTGTAACTTGTTCGTTACTTTTACCACTATCAGCATGTTTGTTTAAATCAAGGATGTTTTATGTTTTGTTTCGTGTTGTCTATTTTACCATTTTATTATTGTCTTAAAATACATTGGACGAAATGTCATCATACCTAAATGAGGATATCATTGTATATTGACGAATAGCACTGATGGTGGCGAAAGCCGAAAGCGCTTTGCTACAATTTTAATAAAAGAGGTATTTATACGTAATACAAATTATCTTTTCTTCAATTTCCATACTTTGTTCGTAAGAACCAGAGACGTATTAACACTTGGAAGCGCCCGAAGCCCTGGGATATTTTTGCGCCCCCCTTCTACAGTGGCGGATTTAGGATTTGTTCTAGGAAGGGGGGGGGGGGGGGCGAAAGGAAATGCCTTGTGGGTGCCACACCCTTTTTTGGGTTTAAATAACCATAAAGCTTAATCTGCGGCAATATGCCAGACTTTAAAAAACTCTTTTAATCTGTGAGTTTTGACCGCTATCGCCAAAAAAATTATTGTGTCAACTTTCAGTAGGGATTTAGGGGGGTTAATTCGAAATTTGAAAGGTTGCACACCTGCTTGGTAAAGAAGTGATGTTGCCATAGGCACTTATACACACAAATAATAAAAGTTAAGAAAACCAAAAAAATTGATTTTTTTTATAGAACTATAAATATTATATAGTTTCGTTAGAGTTCTAGGGTGGGGGGGGGGGGGGCGCAGCCACTGCCTGTTTTTTTTAAACGAATACATTCACACTTGCGCTGCACGTTCGCTGCCGCCCCAGTAGCGACGCTAGCTTTTTGCTACAGGGGTGGCCAGGAAGGATCAAGGAATTTGGGGGGGGGGAGGGAAAATAGGTTCGTTAATAAAGCACACGAATTGACTTTGTATATTACAACTACCTATATTATGTATTGGTAACATAAAGTAAGTGAATAACAAGAGCTTCTTAAGATTAAATTTATTTTAGGGGGTCCGAAAAAACTTTTGGGGTGGCCCGGACCACCTCTGGCCCCCCTAGGGTAGCCACTGCGCCGCCCGCTGCCAAAGAGATGCCTATGTCGCGATGCGAATCGTATTAGTCTGGGAAAATAAGCAACAATAATTATTACAGAATAATATACATGGCGTGTGGTGTTAGCTAAAAATTAACTGGTTAATCAAACGCTGTTTTTTTCTAACCACGGTTGAATTCGCTTGGTTTCATATCTTGTTTTTTGGTTATCTTAGTATCTCATGGAGTCTTGGCGCTGGAAAATGTGGCGCCCCTTTCAGATTTGGCGCTACAAGCCTAGGCTTGTTCGGCTTGTACTATAATCCGCCTCTGGAGAACTATATGCCTTTTAATTTGTTAATAAAAAGCATTGTTAGGTTTTTCATTCTAGGCTTATGCAGAATCCACTTGCACTATAAACGGGTAATTTTTTTAAAATTGGTTCGTTTCTCTCAAATTTCACTGCACGCCCTATAGTGTCATAAGTAAAGCTGAAACATTTGTATTCGAACCATAGGCGTACCCATTTTTACAAATCTCAATTGAAAAAGCAAAACAAAAAGTTGTACTAGTTGACATGTAATATTGCCCAACGCCCTTGTGAAAATACCGTATGATGGCGTGCAAGCCCCTATTTGGAACAGGAACGTTCTATATTGAACGTTGTCCACCGCGCGACACTGTTCCATAGGTAAGTTGCATTCCAATTTAATGAAACCAATGGTAGGCAGCTTGCAAAAATTTCCGGCCTTTCGCAGCCGTTTGGGGGATTCCTATGCTGATTAGGAAAATTTCTTCCAAATTTTTTTAAAAGCGGGCTGAATATTTTTTTATTTTCAATGATGGATAACTAGTAACTGAGCCGCAGAGATTGATGGTGTCAAAGTTTTAATTTTAAATTCAAAATATAGCAAAAAGCTGGATTTTTTAATAGTTTTTTTCTTAAAAAAAAATTTATAGAGTCGCGCCATCAGAGCTATTTATATTCTGGAAATAATGAACGTATTCAATATAATCACCGCCAAATAAAACTACTCTATTCATTCAATTTCCAAGTTTTCTATCCTCCTCACATACATACTGTAAACAGTTTTACGGCAGAATTTAAAAATAAAACCAGAATAAAGTAGTATTTGCCGCAAATGTTATGACAGGCTCACAACTGACGCCTTGCATTTCTCAATTTCGCGTACCGAGTGGAAAACGTCGTAAAATATAAATTGACACAATAAAAATTTTTTAATAAGTCCGCCGTTATGTATTTAAGTACAGTTTGAATGGGTTTTATTAAGATGGCAATGTGTTTATACTAAAAAAAGAACTAAAATTAAATTAATTTATATATATGCAGTAAATTTTTTGTTTTATATCAAACTACCCTAGCTTCAAAAGTAACTACCGCGCCCTTAGCCATCTCGCGCTCTTTTCTTACATATTTTTACCTAATATATTAATTTTTTTTTAAATCCTAAAATATCCATTTTAAATTACCTTTTTACTTCCCAATTTTGCTGTCCATATTTAGAAAATTTACAGCTGCGGTATATACAATATATAAACAAAATAATTTTTACCTAATTTCCTTATTTTATGTTATAAGTTTGGATTCACTTGTACATAATTTTGGATTATATATACAAGTTGCTTGAAATGAAAACAAAATTTTAGTCTTTTAGTTTGTAACTGAAAATGTTTTTTTAAATTTATGTAAGCACTGTAAAAAAGGGTGGTAAAATTTTATAATTTTTACTGTATTGTTACAACGGAATATAGATACACTGTAAAAAAATATGATAAAATTTCATAATTGTTACTTTATTTTTTAGTTTTGCAAGCCTAAATAAAATATTTACAAAATGGCGGCACATCCGGAAATACTGTTTTTTTTAAATGGACACACTTCATTTCGATTTTATATTTAGATTCTACATTAAGTTGTGCGTTCAGATCACTCCACTGGATCAATTATAGTTTTAGACATATAGGTATTACATTTTTCAAAAAAATCAGCGTTGCAGGGGTCCATTACAAAATGAATAACTCTTGTTCCCATGGAAATAAAGTTGATTTAAAAAAATTATATTACTAAAGATTAGGACGACAGTTTTTTACCCTTACTGACACTTTTGTTTTAGTGCATGCGCCTTTTTTTTATGATAAAACACCTGCACTGTAGGAAAAATCCTTTAAGGCGCTCTGGGAGCGGTGCGTGTGCGAAGAAAGCGATTAACGTTCGTCTTGAAACGTTGAAGATTGTATTCATTGGGAAACACCTACTACGATATCTCAATTTTGTTACCAACAATGAATATAAAATTAAATTTTATAGCCACTTTTATTAACCCTTTGTATGCCTATCTTAAGTCGTTTTTGAGTTATTGGCATTTTTGAAAGAAATCTTGCTTTTTTTCCTTAAGGGTAGAGTAGGGTTTGGAAATAAAAGTGCTTAATGTCAAACGAGAAAGCAAGGCTAAGTAGATTTTCTCTTTTTCAAATTTATGACTGGTATATTACGTTCTTTTTTCTGTCCGTTAAGCGCCTTATTGTAAAAGTATTTTGCCAGACCTGTATATTGTGGTAATAAATTGGTAAGTATAATATAGTGTAATTTTTTTAAACAGTTTACCGATGGAATACTTTTAGCTTGTATTGGTGGAAAATAAATTAATATATTGTTTGTTTGCTATTTTAGATACTTTATTTGTGAAACACGAACTGCAAAAATTGACTTGTAGTGACACAACATATAATGTACAAATTGACGTTAATGTTTCGGAGTATAAACAATATTTTTAATTGGTTATTTTAAATTTTAAAAATTGAAATTGAATACTAAAAATATGATTTTGTTTTACACTTGAAATTTGCATAACTTAGTATTTGTAATAATAAAATAGCATAATATATTGGGAATAAATAAAATAAAATGAATATCTTTTGAAACCAAACTGTAATTTTATATGTTCAAGAATTTTATAGTAATATTTTATAGTGTAGGGGGCTGGTAACTTTGCCCCCTAAGGTTCGTATTATTTATCTCCTGGTAACTTAATCAGTCAGAATATTTCTATGGAAACAATTGTCTCAACAATGATTACTTTGAAAATGATCTTGCTGATGCGAGTTACCAGGAGATGGATAATACCGGCCTTAATGACTGAAATGCCTGATAATGTTAGCTTAAGCAATATTATGGACCGTGGAACGTGAAACGAGTAAATGTCTTAGCCACCATTTTTTTTAAAGGCCCGCTCATCAGCTCTCCGCCGCCCCAGAGTCTCGCCTCTGCCCACCCTCTAGAGACGGCACTGCGTGGTCTTCTGGCCTGGCTTAGATTACACCGGCTCAAAATGAAACTTTAAAATGAAAAACACGAAACAGGAAAGAAATAAAATCTCCAAAGTAAAGGCAGCATTATCAAAAATAAACCGACTTGGAAACAATCTGGCTATTCCAGAAATATCATCTACCTGTCCGTACTGGCAGTTTCTGTTATCGAGGATTTCCAGACGTCTTTCCGAAGTTTATATTATTTACGTTTTGAAATGTCGGATTTATTTTGTTTGTAAGCTAGATTTAAGGAGATTAGAAAATTTATATTGGCGAAGCTCAGATTAAAACGACTAAATAAATGGTTTTTGAGTAAAACGGTGGACGTTAAATGGAATTTTATTGCGACACGATTAAATGATTTTATTTTACAATATAATAAGGTAAAAGAAAAGTAATAAAAGTTTAAAAGTGAAATTGTACAGAAAAATTAAAATGAAAATGTACAAAATACACAACATGGGTGGGGGGCAATGAGCCAGCTCTCTTATTTTACATTTATTTATATTGAAACGTTTATGGTTTTATCGCTTAATAAATAATTTATTAATCGGTAATGGATTAAACGAAGGATTATATTTATATTTTTTGTTTTAGGTAAGAACATAAACCCATTGGCTTTTAGGAGACTTGTTGGTCTATAGAATTCGTAAGTAATCAAATTACATAATCATTAATTATTATTATTATTACCTTTTTTTAATCAACATGCGATCGGTATTTTATTTAACTTTGGTGTAATTTTTCAAACGACACTATCAAAACGGTACCCAGATAGACAATAGACAATCTTTGGAAATAATAATAAATAGCCTGTATTTTTATAATGAAAACAGCACACAAAAATACAATTTCACATAGGTGACGAGATCTAGCATGGCTACTCATCTAACAACCCAGAAAAAAATAAAAAAATAAAAGAATAAAGAACAATACAAATATATAATTAGAACAAATCGTTCATAGAAGATAGAGAAAAAAAATTAAAGAGAATATAAATGAAGATATTAATATAGACTAATTAAACAAAATAAGTAAAATAATCTATAAAATAGGATATTAACAAAAAATATAGCAAATAGGCCACCATGAATGCTCCAGTAACGAGTAAACCACAGAAATTGGTTAAGTGAAGTTTTTTTAAAAATTAATTTCGATAGACCAGCTGTTTTTTATATTTGTTGGCAAAGGATTGAAGTATTACAAAACAAATTATTGTCCAACGCATGCGTGCCTTAATCAGGTTATTATCCCATCTATTATGTAAATATCTATTATCTACAGCCATGCGACTGCTTATCGTACTCCTTTTCAGTAGGACTACAAGTATTTTCAATACTAAGAAATGTGTTGCCTATAATTGAAAGTAGTTTGTACAACAAGAGTAAATATGACGTCCATCACGAGGAAGTAAATTTGGCACGACGCCGTAGGCGGAGTAGTAGGAGTAGAAAAAAATATTGTTACTTGTAGTAATTACATGCGTTAAAGAATGTTAATAAACCACTAAATGGTTTGAAATTCTGCAATCCTGCAAATATTTAATTTTTAATTTTTATCTTTAAAAGCACGAAAAGTTGCCTAATAAAGCTATCAAAAATACAAAATTTAATTTAACCTCAAATGAGATTTACCACAGTGTTACATTTAAATTTATTATTTGCATACTAACCACGAGGCCTATTTATTTTGGATAAGAGCCATCCAATAATCCTGTCTCCCCGACGGCATACTAACAACCCTCAGTAAAAAGCTCAATTTAATTGAAATAAGGAACGAACCAATTTTTTTAAAGGGGATGGTGTTTTTTTTTTTGAAAAATACAATTTTACTCCCATTTTATCTGTCTTTATTTACAAACAATATTTTAAAATGGCCAGTAGGAAGTTGTTCATCTTTCGTATATTATAAAGGTTTAAGTAATCCTAAGATTTAAAAAAAGTCCTTAAGGTATGCCGGTATGTATTTTTAATTAAAAAAAATATTTGTCTCCCCCTAATCTCTCCCTGTGTTTTTGACCCCTCAAATCGATATTTTTCCCAAGTATCAATTTATAAAAAATTACGAAGAATAACATTACACCTGTGGCGCAAATAGCCAAAAAGTTTTATATTTACACTTATATCTCTTTTTCTTAGGTGCTCTCTGGCGATATGATTAACTGCAAAAGTTTTAATACGAAGAAGTTTCCTCTTCTAGGACATTTTTATTTATATATAATTTATTATGCCACTCCGACGCAACAGAAGTAATATAGAATTATTAAGTGGAGCAACAGGATGGGTTGCTGTAGCCATATATTTGATGTTTTTAAAGTTAACCGGAGAATAGATACATAAAAGTGATGTTTATGTTTGTGTATCGGCGAGTATTTAATACAGTAATCGTCAATTATGTGCACAATAGTATGTAATGTATGTAACTATAGCCATTAAAACTGTTGGTATGTTTAAAACTAATTGACATGCATAAAAAAGTAATTACCCGCGGGCATATCGCATCAAAGATCCGTTGGTATAGGTGACTTCATTAACGGCATACTCGAAATTTTAATAGTGCAAGCAAGAATGACCGATTCTCGCCTTGAAAACACGAAGAAATGGACACGGCATATTCCAGTCATCCTTCCGTACCACGACTCGCCTCGTTAATGTTTTCTCATCGTCAACAGTCGCGGTTCGGAATATGGTTAAATTAGAGCTATTATAAAGCAATCGAATAATTTTATTGAAATATGACCTAAAGAAAGATTTATAGAATTAAATAGGTAAAACCTAATATATTAAAATAATTCTCAAATTTCATAATAAATTTGAATTTTCTTCCTTTAAATAAAATGGATTAATAAAAGAATGGTTAGCGCCCCTTAGTAAAATTTTTGTATTACATTTTCAATTAGACACGCCAGGAAACGATGCCGCATTTCACGGTGATGTGGAAGGTTCCTAATACCCCCCGTAATTATGCAATTTTTCTCGATGTATATTAAATAAAATTATCACCATAGCGATGTAATTTTGAATAAATCATCAGCAACATCAACGTTCTTAAGCAAAATCCTTTAAAAAAATGTTTTAAAATATTTATAATAAATATTTACCGGCTGAAAAATGCTGTTTAAAATAAAATATAATTTCCCAACTGTTGCTTGAAGTAAACTTCAAAATGTTTAGGTCTTTAGTTTAGCTTTTCTCTAAAGTATAAAACAAAAATCTTCATCAATTTTACTTTTTATCGTAAAATATTATTTCGTAGACCAATTAAATTCAAATATACAAAAGCGTAAAAAAACTAAAAACGTAAAGTTGTCTCTATGGAAATTTTTAAAATGGATTTTAAAACAGGAAAACCCGAGGATTTCTCTTGAAAACTTTGAGTCTTAATTTTTGTGTTTTAATTTAATGCAACCACTTGAAGATACGTTGTCTTTCTTTTAAAATGGTAATTAGTTTGGAAACTCAGCCATTAAAAAAGTTTGGTAAATAGTAAGCCGTTTTTAGGATCTTTCTCTGTTGACAAACATTATTCTCAATTTTTTTAGGTATCACACACTTTACCTATAGAAAATAAACGAAAATAAATACTAATACACGTCATAATTATAAACAATATACTATTTTTTTTTTATAAAAGTATGACTGCCATATAGAACGCATACTGAACTGTGTACATTTTGACCGCTGATGAGTAGTTCAGTGGTGCGTTACTGGCATTCGACCGGTACGAGTTCGCTCCTCGGAGTGGGCATACGCACAATAAAAAAAAGTATGTCCGAAATTTAGCAGGTTTAAGAATGCAGGGAAGAGTGTAAAATGTATTATCTCTCAACGCACTCATTCACGCCGCCCGGTAACCAGGCCGGATGAGATCGGACATATCGTGGGAAGCCGAAGTAGGTACACACTCCCCAATCGGTTGGTTATGCAATGGCAAGAAACCGAGGGTTGATAGCCTTTGGGGATATCACATGACTGAGGATTGTGGTTCGGAACCAACGTCTGTAGGTCAAAGAGCAAGCTCTGAATGTTGGAAACGACAAGTGGCCATTAGTAACCCAGAACACACCTATGTACATTTTTTACTGACATTTGTTTTTGCTGCCATATTTGTATTATGCAGATAAGGTTGTTATTATCCCTCAAAACAGTACCGTGGTTCGATATTTTTTTAGGGTATGCACAGCTTGCGTCCTTGCGCGATTCCAATCTAATCGCGTCGTTTGGTTTGACCGTCTCTTTATTTAAATATGTACTTTGTGGTTAAACAAATGATTTTCAATGTCGGTCTTTTGGCACAGTTGTGTTTTATGTTTAAAAGATGTTAAAGTTTGTTGTGATGTTAACTGCAGTAAACATTTTAAACGCAGATTGGTTTTATTTATAGTCATTATTTTTAGTATATATTATATGGTTGTGTCAGTCATTTTTTTTGGAGGTCGGTTTAATTTTTAATTCTTCACTTAGAACAGGTAATCACGGCTCACTGACCTCAATTAATTGACATTTTAAAGAAAACAAATACATGTCGTTCTAGCCTTTTCACTCTTTCTTTAGAACTTCTCCAGTGGCGCGTGGAGAATTTTCTTGTTTATTATAATAATGCGATATTTAAAAATATTTTTCCCTCGAATGCTGACATCAGGATTAACACGTTTAATTAATGCATCAATTTTATAACAATCTGTATATAGAAATATCGCTACTTACTTTTTCATACAATACAAAATTGGTAGACATTTTTACAATTTTTCGTATAGCACTACGAATATGGTTATTTTTACATATTATACCGGGTGGTGCATATTAATTGGAAACATAGGAGATCCCATGCAACTTTTAGATTGTCCAAATATTTGCTCCCCTATTGACTTTAGAGCGGGGTTATAGGGAGACTTTCTATGGTCTCTGTGTGGTGAGTGTACATGTGGAGTTTGAACAATTTTGGACAATCCTTAACATATTTGAATAGGACTGTGGATGGTTTTTCATTGGAAATCAACAGGTGCTGCTGCTGACACCAGCATTGATTGGACTTGTCAACCTGTGATTTGTCATTGTCAAATGTAATTTAAAATTATTACATTTTTACTAATATTAATTTTTTACCTAGTTAATTATACACAATAGAAGAAAAATGTCATGTATCTGATGATACGTTTTCCTTTTATTTCCCAGATATACCCATTTTTACCAAGTCGGCAATACGAAAAATTATTACTAAGTTTGAGGCGAAAAGCACTGTAATAAAGATATGCAAATGGGTAGCACAGAATTATGAGAGAGCTGAAGAAAACAATGATAGATATCTTACTATTTTTCTTCACGTCGAAGAAAATAAAAATATTAGCACTAGCACTGTCAGGCAAGGGGTAGAAAAACATCACCCACAGTCCTGCGAACTTTGAAAAAGCATAAATACCTAACATATTTTATTCTTTTTCAAAAACAAATTGGACCCGCATTGGAGGACGTCGCTAATGGAAATCAGGAGATTTAGTTGCAAATGGATGGTTGCCCGGCCCACAATTCGCTTGTGGTGCGCGAATATCTAAATAATGCCTCTAATGGGAACTTTGTTGATCCAAATTCAACAATTAATTGGCCAGCTAGGTCTCCTTACCTCTCACCAAACGACATCTTCCTCTGGGGGAATTTAAAAAATTGCCTTTATAAAAGCGTTGATTAAACTTTAGAGCAGTTAATAAATTCAATTTTTATGCAATCTGCAAGAATTACCCAGTACCAACTCGCTAATGTTCGTAGAGAATTTTACGATCGTTTAGGATATTGTTTAGCAACAAATGGCGGTTGATTTGATCAATTCTGGTGTCCGCAGCATCAACTGTTGAATTCCAATGAAAAACCAACCGCAATTCTATTTAAATAAGTTAAAAACGGGTTGTCCAAAATTGTTTAAACTCCGCATCTGCACTCATCAGACCCTAAAAAAGTCTTTCCCTACGACCCCGCTCTAAAGTCAACAGGAGGACAAATATTTAGACAGTCTAAAACTTGCATGGGATTTCCTATGTTTCCAACCATGATGCACCACCTGGTATGATAGTAAGTATAACATTTATGAAAATTGCAAATAAACCTTTTATAACTCCATTACTACAAAGAACATTGCCCATTTTATATATAGCAGGAATTTTGTTTTTAAAGTTTACTTTTAGCTACCTAATTATCTCTAAAAAATGTTTTTTTGTGTTTTCTTCTGTGTTTAAAAATGATTTTACGGGCAATAATAAAGGTTTCGAAATAAAACGTCTTTAAATATTTTATTGGTTTTCCTTTTTAAAATCTTAAAGGCATTAATAAAATCCTCTTGAGAATAAGATTGGAAGTTTTTGCAATTAGTAGCCAAATTTACATTTTTAAATAAAAGTCTTTAAAAAGAATTTGCTTGATGAAATTGTAGAATGTCTATTCTATTATTTTGATCCATTTTACGGTTTGGCTTTTTAAATAAATTTGATAAAAAACCCAATTATTTTTCGGTGAAATGAATTTGATTTAAATAAAATATATTACAATTAACAAAATAGATTAGAGGAGTTCATGACGGCAATCGGTGCTATTTTTTGTTAACTTAATGTAACGGATTTTTGAAATTTACCCTCACATTATACTGGGTCTCCCATAAAATTAATATCAATTAAAGGAAAAAGATCTAGGAAAAACACTAGGACCCGTAAATTTTTTGACATAAAAAAATATTATACAGGGTGTATTATAGAACACCCTATATATTGTATTATTTTCTGATTCCCCACAAAATTGTACGCTTATGTTGTAAATGTATGTATGTTTTTGAGATATTGACGTTTAAAATATGACATTTTTTGACTTTGACAGGCTGTAACATTGGAACGATCTAGTTTTTTATTCTCTATCCAAAGAAACCAACCTCCGATTTACCATTTCAAACCAAAAAACCGGTTTTAACGGTTTAACATGGTAAATCGGAGGTGGTTTCTATGGATAGATAATAAAAAACTAAGATAGGGAGGTGAAAACCATTTTTCTCTAAGATGAATCGTTCCAATGTTACAGCCTGTCAAAGTCAAAAAATGCCATATTTTAAACGTCAATATCTCAAAAACTATTGAATTTAGATATATGACATTTACAACATAAGCGTAGAATTTTGTGGGGAATCAGAAAATAATACAATATATAAGTAGAGGGAGTTGATTCCTTTACCATCAATTTGCGGAGGTCCCTTCTGCGCATGCCCAGGCAGTGCGCAGGCGCGTGTCATATGTCATACGTCATCTGTCATGTCACACTCTTGGGCGTGAGCTATTCGGGCATTAACTACTTGAGCGTTAGCTACTTTGGCATTAGCTACTTGGGCGTTAGCTACTTGGGCAAAAGTATTTTGGGCGTTACCTACTTGGGCAATAGTATTCATTATAGGCTCCGTGTTAAGGATGATGTCATATTATGTTTAGGAAAAGATAACGGCTGTCACCTGTCAATTAAGATATGTCAAGGTCACCTGTGACTTGTCAAATGCTAAAATTAAAATCTAACACGTGGGTCGGGTTCAGGGTGACGTAATAAGTCGTTTAGAGAAAACCCGAACACGATCGGTTGTCTGGTTCGGAAGATATAGTATTTTGCGATTAGGGCTCTAGTGCATAAAGGTGGAAAGGAGAAATTTGGTAAGCAGGTATAAGATAAGTATACCTATCGACTAGTGAAGAAATATTTCAAAAATCCCAAGTAATAACGAAACTAGATGTATAAAACCATCAAGTCCTTATCATTATCCATAGACACCGCTCATCTATATAAACAAGTTAATAGAATAATTATTATCTCAGATTATTACATAATCGGCTAAATATGTCAAAGTTAGCAAAAAACCACTCGCCTACAGCTCATCAGATATATCATCAAATATGTCTTTAACTCGTTAGAAAAAACCAAGATCCTTAGAACGGCTAGCTATAGAAAAATATCCCTAAAACGTGATGTTTGAGTCATACTTTTTTATCTACCCTGTATACTGCAAATTATTTGCTATTCTCACACACTTCAATTTAATTATACATCGCATAAGAAAACTGAATATGAGTGCATACAGATTAGTGCATGGTAATTAACTCTCATTTTGCTCATTATCTCATTAAATATCACCGCATCGAACGACTATAATTCAGGTCAAGGAAAAAGCTTGAACACCAAGCGAGAGTTATTACATTTGAAAAAATATCTAATTATATTCCTAGAAGGTGAAAGCAACTAGCACAGTTTCGGGAAAGATATAAATACAGGGCCAGTCTAGAAGTTTATTCAGTTATTATTCGGCAACCGTTAAAAACAGTATACATAAAGTGATAAAATTGTAAGTACCTATTATATTCTCTATAATTATGTGTTTTAATTTTTATTTAATTTAAAACAAAACAATCAAGTGTTAAATAAATCAGAGTAAATCGGGGAGGCTAAGATGTATATTTAATTTTGGTATTTTTTAGTAAAAAACAGAAAATATGATATATTATTAATTGATATGATAATGAATAAGAAATTATTATTATAATATTATTAAACCTTTTAGCTATCTCATTCTTAGTCGCAAATATTTCTAAATATATTTAATACATCTAAATTAGATAGCAAGGTCAACTTGCTATTGTGCTTACGGATACAGTGACTAGATAATATTAAAGGTTAAGACATGTTTGAAAAATAATATGAATGCAGTAATTAATTAATATTCAATGTTATGTCCTGTATGTATTGCTAATACGCTGCTAAGATTGCATCATCTTTATTACCTGGAAACATTCTCTTAGCCTCGTCATGATAATTAATAAACGTATTTACTCAACATTATTGCATCATCTTAGGTATATAAATACTAACAGAAACATTTATTCCTCAGACGTTCCCAAGCGTTCATACAAACAAGGTGTGGTGAAAGGATTTGATTTTTTCTTATTGTGCAGTGTGTTATTATTTGGTAAGTATAGATATTATTTGCTATATTATGTCAGTGTATAATTATTTAAAAATTGACGATTTTGTAAAATATAAGTGCTAAATAAGCTAACATGGTGATCTATATATTTGATATTTATTGTTATTTCAGTGGTACGGCGTTTAAACTAAAACAGAATGACTGAGGCTATGTTTGTTTATAAATCTGATAATTATTGAATGATAAAAATATTTTAATAGGGATTAAAACAAATCATTATATTATTTTTAAAGTGAATATTGCTCATTAGAGAATGCAGAAGGTATCTGTTTATATGGACAATAATTTCTATTTTGCAGAAAATGTTTGTTTGTGAATACTGCCAGCGTTCATTCACCAGAAAAAACGACCTCAAACGTCATGGCGACTGCAGACTTGCAGTTAAAATCTGTCAAACTTGCGGGGAGAATTTTACCTCAAGGTGGGCTCTTCAATGTCACCAGAAGGAGAAGCAGCATAGAGCCCCCAAAAGACAAGCGTCTTCTTCGCAAGTAGCCATGGCTAAGAAGGCTAGACTCGTTTCGTCAGATGGTAAGTTATTGCATCATATTGTGTAAGATTAGGTATTGCATCATACTGTGTAAGATTAGAATATATTGCATCATAATTTTTAAAAACGATAATAAGGCATTGACAGTTTGTATAAATTATTTGCTATAACCTATGTTTGGACATATATAAACATCATCAGGAAAAATTAAAACGAAGTTGCCATTACAGTGCGGTAATAATTGTATAAAAAGTATTATAAGTGAATTTTAATTTATTTCAGAACCATCAACTTCAGGTTCATCTATGCAGCAGAGGCATTGCAATGCCTGTCAGTTAGATGTGTCTGTCTCCCGCTGGTCTAGCCACCTAAGGACCTTACGTCATCGGGAGAGCTGCTGTGCAGTGCAGGAGGAAGGTGTAGAACTAATTAAAACATCGTTCCGAAGCCGAATTGCTACCTACCGACTTTCTTCAAGACAAGATCCCACCAACGTCCCCGAGTTCCTTGAACACCTACAGGATAAATTTACTAGGTTGGTGGGGACCGTACTACAAAAGTACGAACAACTGAAAGTCGGGGTAGAGCTTTTCGGCCGCTTCCTCCTGCAGACGAACGAGTCGACTGAGGTGAAGTCTTTCAACACACGATACGTGATGGTGAATGGAGCGACAGACTTGGAGGAGCTGTTTGGACAGTTTACTACCATCCTGGACCGTAAATACTCTGAATTTGCGGAAAAGGACAGTGGTAAGTAATATTACAAGCGTTTAAAAAATATTAACTAACGCATTTTTACATCATTTTACTTAACAATGTTTCTATTGTTACAGGGTGGACTCTCCAGCAGCTTCTTTATTTAGAATTAGGAATTAATAAAATCAACCCTCTAAAGGCATCATCATACATCCCGCTACCAAAGGAGATTGAAGCAAAGAGAGCTGTTTTAAACATTCAAAACACAGACCTAAAGTGTTTTATGTGGAGTGTCTTGGCAGCCTTGCATCCGGTTCATTGGACTCAAAATGCAAACAGAGTCGCAAACTATATGCCTTTTGAGAACAAGCTGGACTTTACAGGTATGGAATTTCCGATTAAACTTAGTGACATATCTAAATTTGAACGCCTTAATAATATTTCTATCAATGTCTATGGGCTTGAAAAAGTTTATGACAATGGTAAAAATAGTATTGAGGTTGTAGGTCCCTTATACTTTACTACATCTCGCAAGGAGAGCCATGTAAATTTGTTATTAATCAGCGATGATTATGAAAATAGTCATTACTGTTTAATAAGAAACATGTCTCGACTGATCTCAAGACAATTGTCTTCACGTCATGCTACTAAGTATTTATGTGATGGTTGTTTAACATATTTTTATTCAGAGCAAAAATTAAAAGCTCATCAAGAACATGATTGCGGACACGTTTTGGCTAAAGTACCAACAACTGATTTAAAAAAGAATAAATACGGAGAAGAGGTCCCCGAGAATATTTTGAAATTTACAAATTTTGAAAAGAAATTAAAGGTGCCTTTTGTTGTTTATGCCGATTTCGAGACAATCCTTGAACCTATACCTACAGAGGAAAATGAGTTGGACCCTGATACATCCTATACCATGAGGACTCATAAACATGTACCCTATTCATTTGCATACTACATTAAATGTGATTTTGATGATGCCTATTCAAAGTACCAAAGTTATAGAGGACAGGACGCACACAAAGAATTTGTAAAACGGTTAGATGTTGATTGTAAATCAATATACAACCATTTTATGAAGGAAGTGGTGTCTATGTTACCTATGACGGCGGAACAAGAGAATGAGCATCGACAAGCAACAACCTGTCATATTTGCGAAAAACCATTTGACGTAGAAGCAAACGATAGAGTTCATGATCACGATCATTTAACGGGGCTGTATCGCGGGCCAAGTCACTCTGTATGTAATCTAAATTATAAAATTCCTAATTTTATTCCCATCTTTTTCCATAATATGTCCAATTTTGATTCCCATCTGTTTGTTAAGGAATTGGCTTGCGATGAAGAAAAGTTAGACGTTATCCCCCAAAATAAGGAAAAGTATATTTCCTTTACTAAACACATATTGGTGGATAACGTCGAAAACAAGGAGGGAAAACAACGACAGGTATTTTTAAAATTGCGTTTTTTGGATAGTTTTCGATTCATGGCTAGTGGTTTAGATAAATTAAGCCAAAATTTAAAATCAGATCAATGTAAAACGGTGCGAAAATATTTCGAGGATGATAATAAATTTGAACTTATTCGACAGAAGGGTGTCTTCCCGTATAATTACGTAGATTCATTTTCAAAATTAGACGAAAACAGGTTACCATCGCATAAAGACTTTTATAATCAACTCAAAAAAGAGGACATCTCCTCCGATGATTACAAGCGTGCTTGGAAGGTATGGAATCTATTTGAATGTAAAACTTTAGGCGAATATTCTGATATTTATTTAAAATCCGACGTATTAATTTTGACAGATGTCTTTGAAAGTTTTAGAGACGTGTGCCTAGCTACTTATGGCCTTGATCCTGCGCAGTACTTTACTGCACCGGGTCTTTCGATGGATTCCGCCCTCAAGGCCACGTCCATCCAATTGGAGATATTAACCGATCTAGACATGGTACACTTCTTTAAACACGGTATTCGCGGGGGAGTTAGTCAGTGTAGTATAAGAAAAGCTTTTGCGAATAATAAATTTATGCCACATTATGACGTTAACAAACCCACCTCTTACATAGCATATTTAGACGCTACAAACCTCTACGGGGCCAGCATGTCTAAATTTTTACCAACAGGAGGCTTTAAGTTTTTAAACGAAACCGAAATTCAAAATTTGGATTATATGAATATAGCGCCTGAATCACCGACAGGATACATTTTAGAAGTTGATTTGGAATACCCGGACAGTTTGCATTATTTACATAATGAGCTACCCTTTTGTCCAGAATCCATTGCGCCGCCAGGGTCTAAATTCCCGAAAATAACAAAATTAATTCCAAATTTCATGAAAAAAGAGAAATATATTATTCACATTCAAAATTTACAACAAGCTTTAAATTATGGCCTTCAGCTTACAAAAATTCATCGTGTAATATCCTTTGACCAATCACCCTGGCTTAAGAAGTATATCGATCTAAACACAGCGTTGAGAAATCAGGCCAAAAATAAATTTGAAAAAGACTTTTTTAAACTTATGAACAATGCTGTGTTTGGCAAGACAATGGAAAACGTGGAGAAACGGGTAGATGTAAAGCTCGTTACCCATTGGGAAAATATTGGTAGGAGGTTGGGGGCCGGAGCGTTAATCGCGAAACCTCATTTTAAAGATCGAACCATTTATAGCGAAAACCTGGTAGCAATCCAGATGAAAAAACAAAAAGTGGTGTATAATAAACCCATTTACGTGGGTTTTTCAATCTTGGAGATATCCAAAACCATTATGTATGACTTTTTGTACGGGTACATTAAGCCGAAATATGGCAACAGCGCGGAATTGTTATACACTGACACCGACTCCCTAATTCTAAAAGTAACAACAGATAATTTTTATGATGATATGACGACAAATTTAAGTAGATTCGATACTTCCAACTACTCACAAGATAACCCACATAATGTTCCTGTAAACCAATCTATACTTGGTAAAATGAAAGATGAGTATGCAGGAAAGATTATTTGGGATTTCTATGGAACCGGGGCGAAAGCATATTGCGTTAATGTAGAGGGAAAGTTGACTAAAAAAGCTAAAGGGGTTCCTGACTACGTCACCCAAAAAGAACTGACTCTTGACGATTATAGAGAAGCGGCTGACGTAGAAGGAACTCAGATTCATCGTAGAATGAACACTTTCCGTTCGCATGAACACGATATGTATGTCGAACTTAAAAATAAGGTAGCGCTGTCATACGCGGACGACAAGCGCTTCATTATACCCGGGTTCGAGCACACGCTTGCTTGGGGTCATAGAGATATAGTATTGTATAAGGAATCATCGGAAATTCCATAAGCTAAGACTGACCATAGCTATCTTTGTTTCAATCTTCTTGGATAGCTGATGGTTTTAGAGGGTTGTGATATTAGGCTAGGTATTTATTATATTATTATTTAATTTGTTTATTGTATTATTATTATTATTATTTATTATTATTTATTGTATTAATATTTATTGTATTATTATTTATTATATACATAGATGAAAATGTTAATTTTTTGTATTAAAATGTGTATCATATATACAAATAAACACAGGATTTCTTTGTATTCAAATTTTTTGTCTTATTTTACCCCCTCTCCCTCTTCCCTACTAAGGAAAAAAAAACAGAGGTAAATTTTTAACATTTATTTTACAACAGTATAATATTCAATGTTTAGTTTAAACAATGTAGGTATATGTCTTGCAAATAAACGAATTAGCTTGTCAGTCCATCGAAACAAATATTTGTCTGTCATGGCATCTTCAAACTTGAGGCTTCGCTTTTCGTCATTACGATGAAACACCAAAGTGTACTGTCCAATAATCATAAAGATGTCAACCCAGTGAGTGTTGAAACAATCAAACGTACTTATGAATTCTTCAAATTCATCACTAGAAAAATAAATCTTGCCATATCCAATAGTGTCTATGATTACTTGTTTACGCTCTTTTTCTGTAGTGTTAAATATAATTGTTATGTAATCATCAATTTCATAAACTCTGCTTGACTTGATCTTGCGTACAATATCATCATTATCCTGCTGACATCGAGAAGGAGATTCAAACACCTCATCCCAAGCGGATGATGAAGAGGAGGCCGCCATTGATAAGTATTAGAGGTTAAGTTTTAACAACTGTCTAACCAAATATTTATGATCTTCGTAACACTTGATATCTTTTTTCAGCCTACGTATTTTTCGCAGATGTTCTTGGAGTTTAACTCTAAGATCGACTGTCTTGGCCATGAGCTGGACATTAAATGACTAAATTCTCATAGAACTCTTATTAATATAAATAAAAAACAATGCATACATTTTTATTCTTTATTTAGGTAAAAAATTATAAATATAGTCATACAAAATATAAGCATTCTTAATACTACAGCTACATACATCTAAACTATGATAAGGACAATCAGTAATACCTCTAGATAATTTGGGTACGTTAACACTATCTTTAATAAATTCTAAATTAATAATATATGGTAAATTATGTTCTATATCTAAAAATGTCTTTGTTAAAAATGCCTCTTTAACATGTCCCTTGAGATAAATAATGTCCGCATCTCCCAGGTCGTTGCGAATAATTGTATAAAGTTGGCTGTAGTCGGTTTCTCCATAATTGTAGTAGAGACCATGATGATTCCCATATAAAAATAATGCTTGTTTTTGACAATCCTCTGGCAACATGCAAAACGGCTTAGCTGGTTTAAACAGATAACTCTTCATTTGCTTCCCATCATAAATAGCCAGCTCCTTGGCGCAAAAGTCTGGGATGCAAAATCCTTGAACATCTACTACAACCACCTTCATCTTGCTAGGACTAAAGAACAACTGACTACAACATGTCTCGTACTTGTCCAGTTAAAGCCTGATACTCAAGAACACGATCATGCACAATAATACAAAAGGCTCGTGAATCCGCAGAAAAGTTTTCAGAACTTTGAAATTCCAACTTGACATCAATGGTGTTGCTCTTGATGGACTCATTTTGCTTTGTGCAATCAATAACAAAGAGGGCTCTGCTTGCAAAAGTAGTAAAGTCTAAAAGTGGTTCACTCTGCTGTTTTCCTAAATATGTTTTTTGAAAATCCGTATACATCTGATAGGCCTCGGTAAATTGGCGGTTTTCAAAATTTAAGTTTAACGCTTCGTAGGGATAAACCTCTGAATTAAGATGCAATTTGACATCAGTCACCTTTAAATTGTCAAAATAAGTACAATCGGCTTTATAGCTGTCTTTACGTTTCTTCATAAAAAATACAATAACATATCTTGCTCTCTCAGACATGGTCTTAACAGTCCAAATATCTCTCTTTGTTGTTCGTAGAGCAGGAAGCTCATGTATCTCCCAGTTTCTAAACGGAATAAATATCGATTTGTTCTTTGCAATTTCATCCAAAAGACGTAATTTAACTGCATCGCTAGGATAGATGTGTTTAACTTTTAACTCGACAGTTTTTAATTTAATTTCAGCCTTCTTATCCCCACTGGACTTGTAGCAGTTGTCATCATGTCTGGCTCGAACCAGTTTAATTTTTTGTTTACCCATTAAAACATTCTTATAATCGGCAAACACTCCAAACAGCATAGAAAGGGGAATGCGAAAATTAAACTCTTTGGAGGTTTCGTCCAAGGTCTTGATTGCTACACTAGGCCAGTTCCAACCAGCAATATCTAATGCGCGGCTCTCTTGATCGTTTAGGCACAGCAAATTCTTAACTGTACAAACTATTCCAGGATCTCGAATCTTTTCAATTTCTTTACCATTCACTTCATATGATATGTTGTCAAACAAAAATGCTCCAGCATTGTTGGTTAGGTTACAATCACCAGTTTTACCAGCTGTTGTTTCCTCCTTAAATGTTCCCTCTATGTAGAGTTGAGCTTCGCTCATATCCAAAAACACATCTTGTTGATTAATAACAATCTCAATTTCATCATTATTATTAAATGAGGTGGTGAATGGGTGATAAGTATGCCATTCTTCGCGAATGACCGACTCATCACTCTTAACTTGATTAAATATTTGAAGTTTTTCTGACATGATAGCGATAGTGTGGGCCTATAGACTGTAAATAAGCTATATTTGAAAACGTGAGTGATCCCTTTGACTTCTGACTGCAGACTGATTGATCAGCTGATGCGTTGGTGTTTAAATAACGTTTACTATTAAACACTAACCCCATCTCGTCTAAGTTCTAATCTGATTACAACTTCTTCACCTCTAAAATTAACTGGGTTTGATTCTTGATCCAGTAAAGATAACGTAATGTTATATATTCTCCTCTGGTTCACTGGTAAATAAATTAAGTTTCTTGGTTCTATATTTATGCTATAACCAGGATCTACTGTTGGTGAAAATTCGTAGAGAGTGTGCGATGGATTATTTGTATAGTACGAACCGGAAATAATGTTACACTCTACTCTGATGGTAGCAACTTGTATAATTTCAACTGGTAGATCTGATTCATACAGCTGACCAGCTGTTAGAACTTGTGGTGAGAATCCCAATAACTTTGCAATGCTATCCTTTGGTTCAAAGTTTATGTGGTATACGCTCTTCAACTCACACCGTAACGTATTGTTGTTGGGTTTGAGTGATATAATAAGGTTCCGCTCTGGAGCAGTTGCCTTAGAATCAGCGAGATGTTGCTGCAAAAATTGTTCAATATCTTCCAACTCGTAGGATCCAGTTGGTATTTCCACTACTCGTTCTTCTTGTTTATTAACTTTGTAATAAAACTTGTTACGACCTTCTTCAATATTTGGGATTGTATTCCAAGTATTTAGCGAAATCAATGCTAAAGAGTAATCGTATCTCGAATCTAGTTCTATTGGAGGTACAAAATAAGATTCAAGCCGACTAGTACGACCCTTTAACGTGAACGTTTGAGACATGACTGATGCGAGACAATAACATTACTGTATTTTATAAAGTTTTATTATGATAGAGAAATGATAATGCCAAGTGGCCGCAATTTGATGTTTTATAATCCTGATATTGGTCATAGTTGAAATAAATTTTAGTTTTTTTCATATATTTGACAAATTCTTTTGGTGGTTTCAAGTTGCCAAAACTATCGAAATAAACAACTTTATCACCATTCTTCTTATAAGCTACCCAATGTGTACCGTCTCCTGTATTTCGATCTAAATTAACAACACCGCACTCTGTTTTTCGGGGTGCATTCGGTAATGTATCTCGCATAAATACACCTCGAAAATTAGGTATCTTTAAGCGAGTCGCATATAATCTAATATCTTGATCGGTCAAAGGACGTTCAGGTAGCTTTATTGGTAGTTTTTTGGCATTTTACGTAAAAACAAACCATAGCCTGTCTTGTGTTTTTTCAAATACAAGCCACTGCCCTTCTTCCCCAATGCAATAGCCTCCATTGTCTCGTTGTGTCGTTGTGATTCTTTTAGTTTGTCTTTGGCACTCTGAGCATCATTAACTGCCTTGGCAATACCAGCAGCTCCACCACTTAATGCCCCGAGCGCGCTAAGTCCAGCAAATATCGGAATAAGTGGTAGAATACCACCTTGTTTTGGTAGTGGAATTACTCGAGGAACCTTGATTCTTTTGGAGCCGCCAATTTTCTTCACTGTTACTCGTGCTGCCTTTAGTAAGTTACTTAAAGTCTTCTTTCTACCAACATTCCCCGAACCTGAATGTTTAAGTTGTTTCTTAATCTGTCTTACAACCGAAGACAAGCATACAGATCTCTTTGTCTTCTTGCTGCCAGCACCTAACTTGCGTTTGACCTTCATAGCGTTTGTTACTAGCCAAGCTGATGTCTTTTCACCTAAACTAGAATCCTTGGCCTTGACACGTTCCCAAGCTTTGTTTTCTAGTACTTTATCTGCTTTATGCCTGTGTTCCAAGTCGGTGGACTTTGAGTATTCAATGTCGTGATCGCGGCAATAACTATCCAATTTATTCTTTGGTCGATCTCCTCGAGCTAATCGTTTTTGAAGCTTTGTACCAGGACCACAATATGAATAGCCAGGCAGGTGGAGTTCTACTGGTAATGTGCTTATAACGCTATTTAACACACCTGCACCCTGTGACGTTTGCATTAGTAATGATGTCATTGAAGAGTGCAGACTTATACTTATAGAGATGCGGAAAGAGAAACAGAACATTTGTATTAAAGTACATAATTTTGATATGCAGAAAAAATCGGAAAATAGGAAACATGGCCGGCTTCTACCGTCCACCATAAGAGCTTTAATATGTGGCCCAAGTAATTGTGGCAAGACCGCTGTAATGATAAGTTTATTAATTGATGAAAACGGCTTAAGATTTGAGCATGTATATGTGTATTCCAAATCACTGCAACAAGACAAGTACGAATTTCTGCGAAAGGCCTTACAGCATTCACGTCTTAGATATTTCGGCTATAGCGATAATGATGATGTTCTAGATCCTTCCAGTGCCCTGCCTCATTCTGTGTTTATATTTGACGATGTAGCCTGCGAGAAGCAAGATAAAATACGTAATTATTTCTGTATGGGGCGTCATAATGATATCGATTCATTCTACCTCTCTCAAACATACTCCAAGATTCCGAAACAGCTGGTTCGTGACAATGCTAATGTACTGATATTATTCAAACAGGATGATTTAAACCTGAAACATATCTACGATGATCATGTAAATACAGACATGTCCTTTGATACTTTTAAGCGTGTATGTTCGGAATGTTGGAAAGATAGGTATGGATTTTTAGTTATTGTTAAAGATAATGATATTAATAAGGGACGGTATCGTAGCAAGTTTGATACTTATTTATTACCCTAAGTCATAACACATCAGTCCAACACATGACGTCATTGAGTATAGACGTGTCTTAACAAATCGAATCAATAACACAACATAGCTGTTTAGCTGTTTTTAAACAGGGCTGTTTTAGCTGTTTTTAAACAGGGCTGTTTTAGCTGTTTTTAAACAGGGCTGTTTTAGCTGTTTTTAAACAGGGCTGTTTTAGCTGTTTTTTAAACAGGGCTGTTTTTAAACAGGGCTGTTTTAGCTGTTTTTATCGGCGTTTTTAGCTGTTTAGCAATTATGGCTTCTTATTTGAAAAATCTCGATAAGGATGTTAAGCGAAGAATTATTCAGGCGGGTAATACCATACGAAAGAAATATTTAGCGCTAAAGTTGGAACGTGGTGAGGAGGATGATTCGCTTAATAGATTCTTAACGCCCATTACAAACCCATTAAATAAACTGGTTGAAGCTTCGATTGATAAGAAAAACTCTACAAAACGTAAAATAAAAATCGAAACTTCTGATGATGTCAAACCTCCCCCCTTGAAAAAAATCGAACTAAAACCACAAGTGCAATTTCTAACTGATGAAGCACAGTATGGTGATGTTGATCATTCTGATGATGTGTTTGAAGAAGCCTTTCAAGACCCTGCAGAAACATCGTTGCAAACTATGAAAGATGCTTTTGAAACTTCTCTTCGAAATTCGGAAGTGTTTCATAAGTTTATCGAGCAATACCCTGAGATCACTCAAGAATATGTAGAGAAATATTGGTATGACTCTCCTGAAATAGATGCAAAGGGAATAAAATACAATGTTGAAAATGATTCTTGGCAAATAGGATCAGAGCCTGTAAACTTTTTAGCAGATGGAAGCATTCAAGTAGGTAGCATCAAGTATAAAGGAACTCTGGGCTTATATGACTTGTTGTTTTTAAAAGATCCTAAATTTCACACTAAAGCTGATGAACAAGAATATGGAGATATTCTTAAACGCACCGGTCTATACATGAAACAAACTGGCCAGCTAAAGGGTAATAGATCTAATAAATATACATCTATTGTTAGACCGCTCTTGTCATCAACATCTAAGTTACCTTCGCCCAATATTACAACCAGGCAAATACACACAAGATCCAAATCGGAGAGAGGAAATAAATCAGGATCCTCCCTAATGCAATATAATGAAAAACCTAAGGAGTTTGTATACTACGACGATGTGAACGAGTTGGTTGAAAGATTGAAAAAGTTGGAAGCTTCTGAGGTAGTTGGCAATAATAATAACAGAAACGAAATCTTTAGTATATTACACGAATTGGAACGACTTGGAGTAATTGAATTTTATTAATACAGCGGTTTATTTATTCAACGTCATTATAGTACTAGCCATGAATAAGTTCGGACGTTCGTTACCCTCCTCATCTCAGCAAAAAATGATCCGAGTGCTACAAGCACCAAACCTAATTGCTGTTACTGGGGATGGCGATTATAATTTTTCAGATCATCGCCTTTGTAACGTTAAATCGCCAACAGATGCCTCTGATGCTGTAAATAAAAAATTTGTAGATGATTTGGTGGCTTCCCTCTCAGCGAAAATACAGCTAGCTGCTAATGATTATATCACGCAGAAGCTTGACGAGTTTGATGTTAATATAAGGAAGCAAGTGGGCGAGGGTATGGCTTACTGGCTTGATAAACTTGACATTGGTTTTAAGAACTATGTAGATACTGCCGTTAATAATGCTATTAATCTCATTGACAAAGATGTGAAAACTATTAAAAAATAATGTATTGAATTTGGGCAAGCGCATTGATTTGTTAAAGTAATCCTATAAATATACCTGTTCTGTAAAAATTATTTATTATGTTTGAAAAAATGGCAAAGAGCATTACCAAAGCGAGGAAGCAGGTTGTTAATGAGTTACATAGGCCAGCTAGAACTAAATTTAAACGTCGTAGATTTCTACAGTATGGATTAGATGATACTTTTGCATCCGATCTTGCGCAACTCGATCAGTATGCTCGAGAGAACCGCGGATTTAAGTACATATTGGTTGTAATTGACTGTTTTTCGAAATTTTTGTGGACACGCCCTCTCAAGTCCAAAACTGCTCAGGATGTAACTACTGCTATGGAACATATACTTAAACATTCAAAGAGAATACCTAAAAAATTAGTCACCGATAATGGGAAAGAATATTATAACTCTAATTTTCAGAATCTTTTGAAGAAACATAATATACATCATTATAGCACCTTTAGCATTTTAAAGGCTTCCATTGCCGAACGTGTAATTCGAACAATAAAGGAAAAGTTGTTTAAGTTGTTTACCTTGAATGGCAATCATAAATGGATCGACTTGTTGGAACAAGTTACAGATACTTATAATAATACAAAGCATCGTACTATTGGTATGAAGCCTAAAGATGTGACTAAAAACAATGAGTCAGAATTATTAAATTCTGTTTATAATAATCTCAAGGTTGTAGGGAAACAGAAATTTAAAGTCGGTGATGTTGTTCGTATAAGTAAAGCTAAGCATGTTTTTGAAAAAGGATATGTGCCTAACTGGACTACTGAGCTGTTTAAAATTATCAAAGTACAGATTACCAATCCAACAACGTATTTAATAGAAGATATGCAAGGGCACCCTATAAGTGGTGGTTTCTACGAATACGAATTGCAAAAGACTAAACAACCTGATGTGTTTCTTATAGAACAAATTTTACGCAAAAAAGGCAAGAAAATGTATGTCAAATGGCTTGGTTTTGATAAATCTCACAACAGTTGGGTTGATATGTCCAAGGATGTGGTTTAAATTTATTCATGTCACGTGTTAGAATAACAGGAGTCAACAACATTAATTTCGGGGAACATAGAATTGCTTAATCAAACATTTGAATAAAAACAACGTCTCTTGTGCAATCTCATCATTTGAGAACATTATGCCGTTTTGTTACGTCTGTAGCAGCGAAGTCGTATCGCTTAGCAGCCATAATCGTACGACAAAACACAAACAGAATTGTTGTGTGGACTTTGTCTCTGATGTAAAACTTGTTCAAACAGCTTTTAAGAACCGGCTTGTTACTTATCATGTATCCGGTGATTCACACTCGACCGATGTCAAGCTTTATTTAGAATCATTGAAAGATAAAATTATTTCATTGTTAAAACAGGTTTTGAATTCAAATCAAAAAATAAAAGTCAATATGGAGCTATATGGCCGTTATCTGTTGAGTTCAACAAAAGAACAGGAAACCAAATCTTTTAACTCCAAGTATAGTGTTATTGATCAACACACTAATTTGGAAGATTTTTATACTCTTTATCAAAATATTTTATTAACCAAAGCTTCAGAATTTAGGGAGGTGGGTAGCGGTTGGGCCTTGTCTAAGCTACTGTTTCTAGAACTCAACATAAATAAATTCAATCGAGCAGTGGGGGGTATAATATAAACAGCTTTATGTTTGTCAAACCCAGTTTAATTCCAATCATGTTTGACGATAGTTGTCTTTCTGACTACTCTGCAGACTTTAGTGAAATGGTTGAAGATGATGATGATACCTCTCGAAGTTCGACGCCGTATTGGAAGTATCTCGATAGTATGATTTTAAGAAGCAAGGAAGAAATTAGAAGTGAAAAGAAGTTTTTAAATGAAGTGTGTTATCCTGCTGGCCATTTCAAGGTAGTGGTAGGCCTCAGTGTCGCCAGAGGAATGCTGCCAAGTGTAAAGTTAACAAATACACTTTTAAATCTACCTGAAGAACAAGTTTCAATCTCTCTGGCTAACTTTGACTGGTATGAATTTCTCAAAATGGCTTCCAAGATGCTTGAAGATAATGGATCCGGCGAAACCGTAGCAACCTCCGTATCTGAAACTGAAAATTTTACCATGTCCACAGCAGTTCTGTTGGGAGAAAAAATAATTAATATTAAATGTGATAATGTTACATTATGTTTTTGCTGTAATGACATGCATGATATTTTATGTATTAAACATTTAGTTAATTATAGGTTAGAATTAGTAAAAAACTTAGACTTTAGAACCGCTTATGATGATTTATTGAGATATGCTTGTTATTATGTTAATATAGATAACACCATTATTGATGATGTTAAAAGTATTTGTAATTTAAACATGTCTGAACAGAATTATTATATTTTAGAGTTATTGCATTATAATCCGCAGAAGGTGATGGATGATTTTGATAAAATATATATGTGTACTGATGTTTAATAAATGAATAAATAAACAATTTCATGTTTTATTTCTTAGTATAGTTACAACTCTCTAGATAGAAACATGTACCTAATGGATAGTGTAGATCGTCTAGATTGCGGTGATGATGGCCTTGGGCTGATTCGAAATTTTGAAGACAGATTAATCACATTTACTGGGTGGCGCAATAAAGTTAATCCAGAAACCCTAGCATATGCAGGTTTTTATTTTACACAACATTCTGATGTGGTTAAATGTGCTTTTTGCCACTGCGAATTTGATAATTGGAAAGAAGGAGACGATCCTCTAGCAGATCATTACAAGTACGCTAAACACTGTAAATTGGCAAAGATGTTATGGAAGTGCAGACAGCTTAAAGCAAATAAACCGTTCAGACCTGTTAAGGAGAAAAAGATGCAAAAACTAGAACCATCCTGCTATAAACGACGTGGTTTTTACTTAATAGTTTTACTGATAATATTTATAACGGGTCTGTTTAATAGTTATGAAGCTATAAGTATCTTTAAGAAGAAAATTTAACTCATTTATATTCCAACCATGGCTGCGTTAAGTTCATCATATGTACTCCTGGTGGCGCTGGTGCAAAATGTGTTTTACGTATACACTCCTTTTAACGTTCGGAACGTGTCAGTAATGATTGAAACCAATGACTTTCCATCTAATAATACATGGTTAAAGATGCCTTTTGAGATGATTGATAAGACAATTACTCCTGCCTCTTACATAACAGTCCCATCAGCAGCTAACGAACTGCTTCGCTATAAGGTTAAGCTCTTGTTCCGAGATAACACTATTGGCGAAACAGATTGGAAGACTTTAATCAGCGTATACAAGAACGTCACTCTCCCCCAATGTGACAACTCTACATCAACCGACGATTTAGATGCCTCAACCAGCAATTATAGTTTAATTGTATTCATAGCTGTAACCTGTTTCTTATTACTAGTAATTAATTTATATAGAATTATTAAAACTCTGTATGTAATATGGTTAAATAAATAATTATTTTATTACTTGAGTGTTTTATTTCGCTAAATAATAGTTAATTGATTCCTGGTACAAAATGAATATTATGCTACTAGGAAATAAAGATGACGCAATCTTAACAACATATCAACAGTACCGTATTATACGAGGTATATAAATATAATTAATATACGAGGTATATTCCTACTAAGTAATAAACATTACCAATGATTTGCACGACTTTATCGTGTTAAGGCCCTAATGGTTTAATACATCTAGCTCTGTTATTAGTTGAGATATTTGAAAAATTCCTTCACTGTTAGATAGGTTCTATATTCCTCTGCCTGCAACCAGAATTTCAGCACTCCACTGATAGGCATAAGGACACTAATCGCAAAATACTATATCTTCCAAACCAGTTGACCGATCGCTTTCGGGTTTTCTTTAAACGACTTATTACGTCACCCTGAACCTGACCCACGTATTAATTTTTAATTTTGACATTTGACAAGTCACAGGTGACCTTGACATATCTTAATTGACAGGTGATAGCCGCCATCTTTTCCTAAACATAATATGACGTCCTCCTTAACACGGAGCCTATAATGAATACTATTGCCCAAGTAGCTAACGCCCAAGTAGCTAATGCCAAAGTAGCTAACGCTCAAGTAGTTAATGCCCGAATAGCTCACGCCCAAGAGTGTGACATGACAGATGACGTATGACATATGACACGCGCCTGCGCACTGCCTGGGCATGCGCAGAAGGGACCTCCGCAAATTGATGGTAAAGGAATCAACTCCCTCTACTTATATAGGATGTTTTATTAAAAAAAATTGTCAAAGACGTGACGACAGTTCTATGAGATGTATAATACTTTTTTATGTCAAAAAATGCACAATTAAAAATAAAAATTTACGGGCCCGAGCGTTTTTCCTAGATCTTTTTCCTTTAATTGATATTAATTTTATGCGGGACTTTTGGGAGGCCCAGTAGATAATTAAAAGTTTTACTGGTTATGTTTCACTATTTTTATTGCCTGGCACATGTTTCGGCCCTTTCATGTCAGTATAAAACGGGAAATAATAAGTAGTGAAATAATAAGTTTTACTGAGAATGTAGCACAATACAAATTAATTAAAATTACCGAAACCAAATTTAATTCCTATCAACTGGCAAGATATTATTTTTAAGTAATAATTTTTTTTTGATAGAATTCTTACAGAATTCTTACTTTGGTTCTTATACAAAATGCATTTAAACTACCTTTGGGTCCTAATACATTATCATTTTTGTCCGTTTGTAAAATAAAAAATTATATACCGAAAATTAAGACATTTTAAATGCTTTTAGAAAAAAAAGCCAGGGTGAACTTTACAGTAAATAAAGAAATATATTCATAAGATTAAAACAAAAAATATAATTTTATTAGGACTCTAACGTATTTTAAATGCGTCTTGCATAAGAGCTGCGGTAAAAATTCTATCTAAAAATAATTTATAGTTCAACAATAGTATTTTGTCATTTGATAAAAAAAAACTTTACTAATTTTTTTATTTAAAAAATTTTTTTTTGGATTTTCATAATTTTTAAATGTTATTAATAATTTAATCCGCCTATAAATTATTCAACATCCTGTATATATTTTATATACATATAAGTGAAAGATAACTTAAGGCCTAATTTTCCACCAATAAAAAAAATAAAAAGGTAATAGTTTTTAAGAAAAAAGTGAAAACTCCAGATAATGCAGAAAATCTCAAAGTAAGAAGTTGCCAACCCTAAAAGCCATAACTCAAAAACTAATCATTGGATTGGATTACGGCCATGAACACTTTCAATCAAGACGTCAAGATCTCCAAGATACTAAAAATTCAGAAAAATTAGCCGAAAGCAATTTCCCATAAGCTTTGTGATGGGTCCTTTATGATATGGAAGTTTATAAACATGAACAATTTCTGTTTCCAATATATTAAACTACTTAATTCAATACGGGGATGAATTTTTAAACTGATTTATGGGTTATTTCTTCACAAATAATGTAAATGCTTACTATATTACACTAAATATAAACTTGATTCTTACAAGTAACTAGTAAACACTGAGCGATTTATACACGTTACACCCAGAGTTCTTGTAATTTCTCTATTTCTATTCCCTCTATAGTCAAGTAAAAACCACTCAAACTAAGCGAGCACGAGCACACATTGCACGCTCATACAAATCACCTTTTTATTCGCTCTCGGCATATTGGAAGGTATTATCAGTAATTGTCAGAGACGGGCGCAGCGCTGCCGATTCGGTTATTAAAATCGTGTTTTTTCCATTGCATTTATTCAAAAATACGAAAATGGAATAAATGCATTTTCGATTTTCAAATGTAAACAGCGGCAACCTGGATGGATATGCCATATATGGATTTTATAAAAGCTACAGGTATTGTGCATGTACTCTTGCGAGAGTTGTTTATTTTATACTTTATACAATGACATGGAAAATAGACTGGAGCAAATAGAAAATTTATTATTTCTTTCAATGATCAAGGATTTCTTTATGGATTTTGAAGTTTTTATTATTTTGTTCGTGCAAAGTGTATTTATTTAATATGGAAAGGAATATCTCTAAAAATAAAACAAGAAATTTACTTTTTAATCGTAATCAATCTTTAGTTAAATACTATTACATAAGAAGTTTATTTCATCAGAAGAAATAATGCATGTTGGGCCTTTAAAATTGGTTATCATCTGCAAAAGTGCAACATGACTCCCCTCAGGTGTTTTTTAAATTACCAAATAAACAGGAATCTGCTATAACACAGAGCAAACCAGTTTAATTATAACTGATAGTAAATTTATTTTATTATTCTGTATAATAATTATCATAAAATACAGAATCACATTTTATTGCCTAGTAACATAAAATTATATTAAAAACAATTAAATAGAAAAATAATACTCTATACCTACAATCATTTCTTATAATATTAAATTATGACTTAAGAAATTGTGCATTTTATTAAAATGTATAATAAGCAGCACTATCGATAAGAAAGTAATATATTTTATTGTAATAAATAAGATCTATTTATTATAGAACGCGTCATTTTACAAACCCATGCTTTACGGTTTAAAATTTCATGTAGTACTATTTATTAAATCGACGGGTTCGGCTCGTCACTAGTCAGTCTAGAAACAGACTTGGAAGAGGATAAACGCTACGTTGAACTCGAAAAGGTTCTTTTTGAAAGGAAATCTCCATTAGCGATGAACATAATACTTTATCATTAAATGTTCAAGATGTATAAGAAAGTTTTAATCCCCGAACGACTAACCTTTACAGGGTAAGTCAACGGTAGAGTAAAGTACATTTTTATCTTTATTTTATAAACAAGATAAAAACGTTAAATATCAAAGTTATAGAGATGGTTAATATGAATATTTTAAAATTATATTTGAGTATAAAGGTTGCCCAAAACAATGTGGCGAATATAACCTGTTCTTGATTATATTATTATTGCATTTTTAAATAATACTAAGAATTCAACACTAATATCAAACCACATGTCTAAATTGTATTGTCTTTGAGGCTCTTTAAAAATTATGTTAATCCTACGGTGACAGACTGCAGTATTCAAATGGTGCATCTTAGGAATGAACGGGTTTTACACAACTATCTTAGTTTTTTATTTTCTACCCAAAAATATTAACTTTCGGTTGAAGAAGTTGCTATTTTTGGGTAGAAAAAATAAAGGTAGAAATAAAAAAAAATTAAACCCTTTTTTTGGAAGATGCACCTGCAACCTTTTAAAATGGGATTAATGTAATTTTTTAAATGCCCATATCTCAAATACAATAGAATTTAGGCATGTAATGTGCTATATAAAATAAGTATAAAATTCTTAGTACAATTTAAAAATGCAATAATAGCAATCTCAGGTTATATTGGCCACGTTTTTTGGGCAACCTTATATGCTCCAATATAAATTTAAAATATGCATCTTAACGATAACTATACGTTTGTAAGTAACGTTTTTACCTATTTTTTAAAATAAAGAGATGTTACACATTGACTATATTATAATATAATATCCAAATAGTACAATAATATCCCAATATCCCACCACCGCCACACGCCACACCAGTGGCGTACCCATAATCGGTTTTATTTTATTTTTTTCATTTTATATGGCTCCATTTCCACACATCGTTTGTTTCGTGCCAGGATAACTGCTCACGACGAACCGCAAGAAATTAAAATGTACTCGCTGCAAAAGAGGTGGTCCTAAGAAGTTATAATCACTTACCAAAACCCGTTCTTACAAAACATTGTAAGGCCTAATGACAAAAATACCTGAAATTTACAGGGGTTGAGAAAAAAATCGAAACTTTATGAACAAAGAGGGATATCAAAAATTTAAGAATTTACTTTGTTCTTTATAAATAGGAGATAAAGAAAATGCCATCCAAAATAGTTTGAAATTATTTTTGTGGAAATCCGGTACTTAGAAACTTTGGTAAAAAAAACATACTTCTCTTTGAACCCTGTAGACAGTTAAAGGTTAGAAGTAAAAAAAAATCGGAAAAAATGTGCATATTAAGAATTAAATTCTCTTTTAAATTTTGCAAACCGCGCATCGATAGCTTTATTCGTTCGTAAAATATTTTACTCCAAAGTTCACCTAACAATTAGCTCGGTCCGCTTGAATTGTCCAGCAGTTTATAAGATTATATTTTGTGTAACACTGTTATCTAGTGAAATTCCTACACTCTAAAAAATGCGATCGCTTAAGCTAATTTTTAGATATAGATTTTAGTATACCTAACAATAATCTAACGAATTTTAACTATTACTTGGTTGGTTTAAACAAAATTCTTTACTTTTGAAAACTAAATATTATTCTTAACTGTATTCGAGTATTGGAAACCAAGTCGGCATGTTGCAACCAACATTATCTAGTTCTCACAACAAGTTTAAATATTTATCTGAACTAAACATACCAGGAGTATCCAGAGATGTCGCTAAAAGTTATATACAAACCTAGAAGGTTGATAATATTGTCATTTTTAGTATCAAGACTATTGATTGCAAGATATAGGCACCTACCCTGGACGGACGAGAACATAAGACTTCGAAACCCGTCTGCAGGTGGTTGCATCCCACCAATAATAAAGTCTTCACTTCTTAGTCGTATAATCTGATTTGTATTTTGACATCTAATACAGTATTGACAAAATATGACCTTATTACTATAAGGAACTTTCTGGTGATTCGAAAATAATTTTTTTTGCATTTTCCAAACAAATTAGTACTGGCAACTAACAAACTCTTTAACCTAAAAAGTAGTTAGCTTGCTAATGACCAAATTGACTAGTAACCAATGCCGGAATCTGCCTAGCAATAAAATGTAGTCTCCGTTACTAAGCTTCCTCTTGAGGCTATTTTAACTCATTTTTCTTGTCACTGAAACTAAGATTCTGGTATGGATACAAGCCAGTTTTAAGCGCAAGGGTTTAAACAGCCCGCAATCAAGGAATGGAACTTAAAACGGCCAATTAGAGGTGCTTTACGTCAACTCTGAGGGAGGAGTTTATTTGGCGCGTGATTTAAATTTATTTTGCGCGTAGCGTTCTTTATTCAGGTGGCGAAAACGGTCTATTATTACTTTAAGAAATAATCGACGGTTTCCATACATAAAAGCGATAGTTGTTAAAAAGGGGTAATTTTGGCTGAAGGATAAATAAAACTATTAAAATAACTATCAAGGAATGTTTATTCTTTTAATTTTTTTATTCTAGTTTGTTTTCGTATTCTCCGTCCTGCGCCGCAGTTCGCTGAATTGGAATATGTTTTCCTCTGTGATCAGCTGCTGTAAAAATAAATAAAAACATTTTATATATTTTTTAGCATTTAACGCGCGTAGGTACTTAAAAATTTTGGTAATATAGCAATATTGGAATTTCAATGTTTTATAATGTCGGCATCCCTTAATGTAAGTCCTAGAGGAAAAAATATTAACAACCTTACAAAAGTAGTAAACTAAAATAATATTAAGTGATATACGAAGTATTTGTCAAATTTTCCAACTCTATTAACCATCTACCAAACTCTTCTTTGTTGGCGCATTTAATAAATACCCTTAATTGCACGTTGGGAAATTTATCCTTACCCTCCACTATATTTTTAGTGGTAATGTTTGTTTCCCAACCAGGTTTTAAATATGCCTAAACAACGATAAAAAAAATAGTTTATCAAAAACATTTTGTAATTTACCTTTCTTTTTTAAGTATGCTTACTTTAATCTTTATTCAAAGGCGACGGCACCGGTAGTAATACAATATTTTCCATTATCAAAAAGAAATAATTTCGGTCCTAACACAATATTTTAGAATGCGGTTAGGTTGGAGAAGCAACTCACCCTGCGATTTAAACAAAACTCCGCTCACGCGCTTAACGTAAGCACCTCTAATTGGCCGGTTTAAGTTCCATTCCTTGATTGCGGGCTGTTTAAACTCTTGCGTTTTAAGCGTGTAATACTATACTTACTGTAGGTAGAATTACTAGTATTTAATATGTAACTAAAATTAATGGTAAACGCACTGTAAATTAATGTATAAAAGTACATGATTTTAAATGTATTATTTACTATACAATTACGCAAAAGTTTATACCTCTGGCATCCCCTTGTATCTTTTAGAGACATTTGTTTTTGGAACATAATAATAAACATAAATTAAAACATTTTCTATTGATCTATAAGTTGTCTTTTCTTGTGTAACAGCAAACAGAGGAAATTGTATTTTTACGCAGAAAATAAACGATTTAAAAGTTCGGTTTACTGGATTTGGCACTTATAATAAGTTAACTATTAATTTTCAAAAATTGACAGTAAGCATCTTAAATAAATAAGCCATGTGGACCACAATTTCTAAAATATTCGAATTTATATTTAAATTATACTCCTCGAGACTGAATTTCATAAATTAGACAAAAATTAAAATAGAAAATAAAACTAAATAGTATTATGGTACAAAAAAAGCGCTAAAAGACTTTTTTCTACTAGCGTGCGGAAAAACGCATTTTCCGCACATGTTTTAGTGCGGAAAATCCACTTTTCCGCACCGTGCGGCAAAGATTTTTCCGCACTGTTATATTTTGAAATTAAAGTACCGGAGGAGATTCTTTTGGCGGCTGAAAATCTCAAAGAAGATTTATTGCCAGAAAAATCAAGAAAACAGTATGAAAAAGAATACACCCCAATCTTTACTGGAGAACCGCAACCAACTGGCTTCTGCTATTAATTTAAGTAGTGCTAGTAATTGTACGTTTACAATTAATTACAATATAAATAAGTAAATTAATATTGTAAAATTTTGTTCATTGTAATAAAAATTTTTAAAAAAACTCCGTTTTTTAAATTATTTTCAATTTGTTTCCGTGTTAGCGTGAGCTAGTAGAAAAACTATTGTTCCTAACACGTGCAGAAACCTATTTTTCCGCACTTAAATGCTTGACACCACTCCGCTACGCGTCGTGCTGTCGGCATTTGCGTGCGGAAAAATCGATTTTCTGCACTTGTTAGGAAAATAGCTATTTGTTGTTCATAAAAAGACTCAATATATATACCGGGTGGTGCATCGGGTGTGTTCGGGTGTGTTGTGAACAAACCTGATATATTATTATTAATGTGACGGAAATATTTAAGAGACTATTTTAAGGAATTAAAAAAAAACGGTGTCACAACTCAAAAAAAGTGCAATTTTATTACACTAAAAATAAATTTATCTCCGAAATTTTAACATTTGTCCCACAGTAAGTCGGAGTAAACACCCCCCTGAAGTATAGGGGCTTTCCGGATAAGGTAAACGATGAGAAAATTTACTCCACGCGAATCTCAGCGAAATTTTATTACGCATCGATGATGTGGTTGTGTGTCTTTTTATCGTCTTTCAGAAAAATTGAAGCGTTAAAGATTTCCTTTCGGCGGAATTTTTTATAGCAGCCGCGGTAGCCCGGCCTTGATAAAAATCGTAAACAAGTTTATGGATAAAAAGGTTTTTAGCATTTTTTTGGTTGTTTTTTGCGAATAATTCTCCGAAACTGATTTTAATTCCCAGTATGATTAATTTTTTCTTCTGTACAGGGTGAGTCAACGATAAAGTAAAGTTCATTTTCTTCTTTATCTTACGAATTAGATAAAAATTCGAGATGCAAAAGTTGTAGGGACCATTAAGGTGAACATTTTAAAATTATGCTGGAGTATACGGGGTGGGCCAAAAAAACGTGGCGAATATATCTTGGATTTTAATGGATCACCCATATATATTGCATAAATTTCTAATTCCCCACAAAATTCTACGCTTATTTTGTAAATGTCATATATCTAAATTCAATAGTTTTTGAGATATTGACGTTTAAAATATGGCATTTTCAGACTTTGACAGGTTGTTACATTGGAACGGTTTATCTTAGAAAAAAATGGTTTTCATCTATCTTAATTTTTTATTCTCTATATCAGAGTTACAACTTCCGGTTTAACATGTTAAACCAAAAAAAAACTGTTTTAACCACAACAAAATAAAGTGATTCGTAAAGAACGGCGCCGTTTAACTAATGATGCCACGATGCATGAAAGCCAAAGTCAAAATTGTCAAACTCCCAATACATACCAGTAATTTTACATTTTTTTACAATATCTATAGGAAATCGTAAAAAATATCATTTTTTCTGTGACAGGAAAAAAGTTTGACATTTTATCTCTGTTGACAGGTAAAAAAATGTCGCTTTTTGTGAAATTGTGATTACTTTTTTCCCGGATATAATATACACACATAAGTGAAGGTAGATATTTAATTTTAGAATATTTTATTATACAAAAATTTACATTTTCTTTAAATCAAAAAGTACAATTATTAAATGTGCATTGCATGCATGACATGTTCATTTTACTATTCGGTACAGTCGAATTTTCTCGTGTTGTAATTATATTTTCTGCCATGGACACAACTGCCGTGGATGTACCTGGTCGCAAATCGGGTGTTCTTTCAGCACTGCCACAGGTTCTAAACACTTTATTAGCTATTTCTGTCCTGTGTGCTACCGATTCATCAACATACCCTTCAGCGACCGTTGATGACTTCCAACCGCCATGTTTCTTGAGTGTCAACAAGTCTCCCCCAGATTCAACCAAAAGTGTAGCAGACGATCTTCGAAATGAATGACCCGTGTATAAGGTAACATTTTCAAGTTGAAGAAAATTAGCTACTGTTTGGGGTACCTTATAAAACTGATTTTTACCCACAACTTGATTGATACATTTTCCATTGTGATATGCATAAAATAGGCGGCGATCCTTTGCTGCTGTTGGACGAAGGGCTATGTATGCATAGAAACGCAGATCCAATTGTCGCTATAAGTAAAACAGCCTACCTACTAGTTTAAAAAGTCAAATTTCACATCGATACTTTTCTAACTTTAATATATTGTAATAATATCGTCGTTTTTCCCGTCACAGAAAAAAATAGTGTATTATACACGGGAAAAATATTAGATTTTAGCTCTCGCTTTTTTGTCTCCCTCCGCTTCGCGTCGGGAGACAACACAACCTCGAGCTAAAATCTAATGCTTTTTTCCCTTGTATAATAAATAACTATTTTTTACTGTACATTTGTAAAATTATGGATTTTTAAATTTGTTTACACATTATCTTAACAGTGGCGGCGCCAGATTTTTGGGATGGGAGGGCACAATAGGCCCGATGATTTTTGAGTGGGCACTATCCAAGTAAAAAGTGATTTAAAAAAATGTCGCCGGTCTCCCGACGCTCTCTCTACGACGCCATAAGCAGCGACAAACAAAACTTGTTCTAAGTGACGTCTAAAAAAAAAAGTCATCGTTTTCTTCACAATCATTCACCAAAACTTTCATAGCCAAGTTCCCCCGAAAATTCCATTACAAAACCAAATCCATCAATTTGGGGGGGGGGCACCAGGGTGGGCACTCATGTTTCTGGCCCCCTCCTAGCGCCGCCGCTGTATCTTAATGTGATTTTTGGTGCATTACTTTAAAATTTTAATTTTACCTTAATGTATATACATAACACATTTAGTACATATTGGCTCATTGAGTTTTAAAAATGAATTACGATAAAGTATTATTACAAAGTTCCTTTGAGTTTTATTTAGTGTTTGATATTTCCCTACATAGAACCATAAAAATATAAGATATTTGTTCTTTTGTGTAAAAAAAAATGGAGATATCAAATTTTTAGCCAATTACAAAAATCGTTTAGAATTTACCGATCTTTTTCTCTCGTGTATTCTCTTAATAATTATTAAATAAATCAGTGCCCTTTTTTCACGATAAAGTGATAAAAGACGATAGGTCGGCCGAAAAAGCATGTAAACCATTAAAAAAGGCGTTCAAGATAGAGCACAGCCAATGTGGTCAAAGTCTCAAGTAGATTTTTCATACGCTTTGAAATATTCTTGAAAAAATATCTAATCCCATTAAAGTTAAGTAAACATTTGAAAAACCTTATGGAAGCTCTTTTGAAAAAATAATAATGTTTTGATGTGGGTAACTCTATTCCCGTCCATCAGTGCTACATTTATCTCTTACAGCAGTAATACTGTCAATCATTCCGTGTCAGTATTACGATTAATAGTGTTAAGGTAGCTTTATTCAGACATCAGTAATAACTGTTGGCTTTCCTTAACAGAAACTATCAACATTTTATCAAAGATAGTGAATCAACAAGTCCTCGTCTTATATCAAAATATTTATAACCACATCGGAAATGTATTTTTCATTTACCTGTAATATTTTTCTTTCAGTTCTAGCGAATGTAAAAAGCTTCCTAATATTTTATGCATTTTTTCTGTTCTTGCGAAGACGTTCGGTTTTCTCAAGATGTATGACGTATGATTGACGTACGACCATTATCCGGACAGTAAAACGTTTTAGTTGCCCGTAGAAGAAACAGCCGACAATCAAAAACGAACGTTTAACGCATGTGCCCGCCATCTGGGATCATGAAAATACATCTGACGGATTTAAGGAAGATAAAGGTAACACACGAGGAATGTGGGGATCAGTTTTCATAAAGAGGCTAAAAATAAAGCGATTTTTATTGTTGGGGTGAATATTGTTTATTTCCTTGGACGGTTGTAAAAACACATTGAAGCAAAAAGGATGGATTTTTACGGTGTTAAAATCATTATAGTCTGTTTCAGAAAGGTGTAGAGTAATAAAAGCTTATTAGGTATGCAAAGGGACTACAGAGTGAACCAACGAATATTTAAGGCACTTTTATAATTTGCCATTTTCATCCCACCCGGGTTTGGGTCAATTTATGGGTTTTGCCTATTGTTATCCATTCACAAACACTGAAAATGGTGTGACAAAGGCGTACATTATGTACATAGTATTAGGTACACTTATTTTTTTTATTAAACATTATAAAAAAATACAAAATACATTATACAGAAATAAGATTATAAAAAATCATAATATTCTTCGTCATCTGAGAAACATCATCTCCTTTTAACGTTATAATTAACGGTCCGATCGATCAGGTGGTCAAGATTCCACATTTTCTCCTCTTCTTTAATGACATGATGAACTGCTCTCGCCAGTTCTCTAGTGTCACTTTCTTAATGCCTTGATCAAACAGTAGCTTAACGTCTTTTATTTTGAATGTCGTATTGTGTCTTGCTACAAATCCTTTCACTTGCGCCCATATAAGTTCTATAGGATTTAGTTCGCAATGACATGGCGATGTGCGCAGCACAGTTACACTATGTTTTTCAGCATATTTCATAAAACGATGTTTGTGTAAATTTGCTATTGCTAATAGTTCCTTCTTTATCAAATTATCTTCTTTTTTCTTTGGTTAGTTATCATAAATAATTGAATGCACAAAACTCACCTGTGTCTATAGCCGACACCGAAATTGAGTGGAACTGAACAGAATTTTTCATTTTATTACTTTTACGTTTCTGAAATGGACTATAGTTTAAGATTTAAAGGTCATGTCGAATAAAGACATTATTGGTTCTGTCAGTAATTGTCTCGACAACAACAAGAATCTTATAAGCTTATACATTTACTTCAATTAAAAATATATAATATCAAGTTTTGCGAAATATTCTCATTAAATTAAAGATCTACATCAAAAATATTTTACGTGTTACTGGCCTAAGATTTTAGCATTTTGCGGCGTCCTACCTAGTTCATTTTTACACCCACTCAGTGATATTCTTTTACAGATTTTTGTAGAGGATAGGAATGTCGTTCGGTTCTAGTTTTGATTGCTCGAGTCGCCTTTTCCGATCTAATGACTCGCAGTTGCTGCATCCAACTTTTCGGCTGAGCCTGAAGCTTATATCAACGTTGTTCAGTTGTATTCAATGCAGACGCTTCTTAATATCCATGTATCCCGGTAAAATTCCTAAGGCTATTCTCAGCTAATTTTTGCTTATCCAAAGTAGTTGTTTTGTTAGTTTCGGATCTGGGTTTCCAATGGAAGATTGGTTTAATCTCTGAAAGGTCAGGGAATGCTGTGTTCCCTCATTGTCCATCGTTTAATGACATATCGTACTGTGCACCTTGGGACTCCAAGTGCATATGCCTGATATATGTTTTATACGTTTTAAAAAGGGTACGTTACTATGAGCCCGCCTTACCAAGTATGAATTTGAGACAGAAGTATCCTACCACCAGTTATATTGTTTTCCACGTATCTAGTATTATAAACTAGTCCTTATATACATTACACTACATCTCCTTTCATAAGAGTGTTCATTATATGTAACTATTTGAAACCATTACCTTCTATAATTTAAGGAAGAGTGAGTGAGAGACAATACAGGCCATAATAATAATTTTTAATAATATTACATAACGATATTTTCTAATAAGAAAAATTATTTTTTTATTTGCTTTTACTAGATTTCATTGTAAGAATTATAAAATATTCTTATGGTTATTATATTAACAGGGATACTTAGCAGCACTCTACTAATAGGAAATTAATATAATTTATTGTTAAAGATAAGATATATTTACAATGTATTATAAATTCCCTTCCGTGTACATAATATCCATTAGTAACATCAACTTTACATAACATTACTCAACATTTTGAGTTAAAATATATGATTTGATATTAACATATTACATAATAGAACTTGAATGTACAAAATATACTAAAGAAATCGAGAAAATCATTATTTTCTCTTATATATTACTCTTAGATACTAAAAAAGCTTCAATTACAAACGATCTTTTAGTCCGCCCAGAGACCTCATCAACTGGACCATCGTCTTGCACCACCTTGACGGAAGTACCTGACAGATCACCCTGAATGGGCGCATTTTAATGACATGCATGAAATAATGCAGATTAAAAAAGAATTAATACTTTAAAATTAGATTTTAAAAAATTCTATGACGTTCTAGAAACGCACCTATAGGGTGACCTGCAAGACTCTTCTGCATATTATTATGTTCATTGCCTTTGTTTTTAAAAGGCTAAAAGAGCCCGAGATAATTGTATAGATGCATGTTTTTTCACTTTTCCAGTGTTTTATTCCATAAAAATATAACAATATCAAATGGACAACAGAAGCTGTTTAACAACCTAAATGGCTTTTTACCTTTTAACTCTCAACCCGCGATCCCAAATTGAAACTAAAATACCCGAAACATAGGGTGTTTTTCGCGTTAACTTCATATTCAGCTGTACGAAATAATGTATCCTGTTGAACCTGCGTCATCCCGAATAACAACAAAAAAAAAGGAAAAAAATTATTTACGAGGACTTTTTAAACCCGTAATTCGTCAACGTCAAGAGCTATTATATCAAAAAAATATTACAGAAAACTGTGTATTTGTGGGAGAGTTACATGATTTGAAACGTTTTAATGTCCATCATTAACTGTATAGACTCTAGATATTTTTGATGGATGATTCATATTTATATTTTAATATTATTTATAGGCAATGAGCGTAATAAAAGTTTAATAATATTCGTATGCGTGTATCTCTTCATATTATACTTTCTTACATCCAGATCATCTAATATAAATCTCTAGTAATGTTAATGACTTGATGTACTGAGGCTTACCAGTTGAAATGTTGTGATTTAAAACAAATAAAGAAAATGCAAGTCCAAAACGCTTCTGTCATTCAAGAAACATTATTGTCTCTAACCTTTAAAGTTTAAACAGACAACATCATTAGTATTTTTAACAATAAAACCCGAACAAACCCATACAATGTTCTAAAAAAGGTTCAATATAAACAATAAAACAAATAAATTTATAATCGATTTATTTTATATTAAACATTATATTGCTTGTTCCCTTTAGATTTTTAAAAATATATCAACTTTTTGTAAACCGTTCTATATTTTCTTTGCAACTATACAGGGTGATTTCTAAGTTGACACTTCTTTTTTAGCTCTGTATAGAAGGCATTAAAATAAACAACATTTTCAAATACCTTTTTTTTTTAAACTTAAAAATAGCCGAGTTACAGATATAAAAAATCTAAGTGCGGGCCTGGTAATCAAAGCGTAGCCCTTTACCTTATATTGTTTTCCTCCGTTTTTTTGTACTGTTAGTCATGCATTGTACGGATCTAATTATTGTGCTAATTTATTGTGAGTGTCGTAAAAGTGCGGATGTTTCTTCTCTACACCCAGAAGTTTTCTTAATGTTATTCAACTGGCAAGTTGGGCAGAACCGTATTTGATTTGTAGTGTAATAAATAAATGTCAGTACTTTATTTTTGGGTTTTTTGAAAAAAGGTATTCTAAAAAGTTGTTTATTTTAATGCCTTCTATACGCAGCTAAAAAAGAAGTATCAACTTAGGAATCACCCTGTATAACCGGTCAACAATATAGTGTAAAGGCACCGTGTAATTTTTTTAGGTTTCCAACAAAGAAAGGTCCACGCGAGAAATAGGCACCCCTTTAAAGGTAGGTGTGCATTTGTTAGCATTCAGCATCACAGTTCACTTGATCATTGCTTGCACTGGGGTCGGCAATAGGATATCTATCACGTCTTTTATATATTACGGAAATAGATAATTTCATTAGAAAGTCATTTTAATATAACTTATTTTTCATTTTATTTCTTTATTTAACTGATTTTTTTGGTGCAATTATTAAAAAAGAAATATAATAATTAAACGATTCGTTAATTAATATATACAATTTCAATCATAGATACTATTTTCAAATAGCATGTTATTTTAAAATTACTTTACAAAATAAAACAAGGTGTTTTTTTATGAAAAAGTACATCATATCTACCAGTTTTCTTTTATTTCTATGAGTATCTAATTATAATTTGTAATATTTAGCTTCTAACGTCAATAACGCTTTTAACCAAATTTAATTTTATTAAATCCTGTCCTATAAGTAACCACCAAATAGAAGATTATTAGTGCCTTTTTATAAACAGGTATTTTTTTATCATTGTTTTGCTGTTATACTTAAGATAAAGTAAGTAGAAACACAAATATAACTAGATTTACTTACTTACTTAGACACAAGAATCCGTTGGTAGGTATTCGTTGGCGCGTCCAAAGACAGTTGACTCATATTCTTACTGTTCAGTGGTGCACAGTGTGCGACCTTTAAAAATAAAATTTCCCATTTTTAAAGAAAAATTCCACGAACGCACACAAGATTGAAAAATTCTTTTTTAGTAGATCCCAACCACAAGTGATTCTAAAGAATATCCAACGAATATAGATAGCACTGTGCGTAAATATATCCCTTTGGAGACAGCAACCGACCTATCATTCCTCTGTGCTTTGTTCTCACGAATCCAGAAATTTCCCATTAGTTGACAACATTGTTATAAAAAAAATATTTCTCTGTGGCGTCCTAATAAAGTACTGACCAATCGCAGTTTATTGTATTTACTGAGACTTCGCCATATTTTTCAAGACACTAAATTAGATAATTTATATGTATATGGTAGAACATGTTTTTTTTTCCGAGGACCCGTCCTTACGCCGGATGCACTTAGGCCAGGTTTGGTAGAACATGTTATTAATTTGTTCAATATAACAAGATAGTTTTATCAAAAATGCAACTTGCTGAATGCCTCTAGAAAAATAATTCAATATGCATTATTATTGAGTTGGTTTTACCATAATTTTTAACATGATCCTCTGGCCAAGACGGTAAAGCGTCGATCTTTGAATCTAATGATCCAATGGTCGTGAGTTCAAGCCCGGAAGCCTACAACTTTTTTTAACATAAGGTTCATAATTTTTTACTATTATGTTAGCCATTTTACAAAGTAAATTGCAGTTACATAATTAAGATTTTTTGTAATTTTGTAAGCTATAACATTTACTGTAAAAGTACATACATAACACTACTTTGTACAAGTACGTCAAAATCCAAGTGGTTGTTCATGTGGGTTCTGGGTCACCATAAATGCATAGGGAGCAAGCAAGCATATAAATAGTTGAGAAATTATAACACACAGTCAATGTATTTACTTATAATATCACTCCACTGAGAGATGGACTACTTCCACAAAATATAAATAGTTGCCCAACACCACAATAATAAGAAACAAATTAATAGAAGTATTTATATTTACGACAATATGTTTAAATTTAATAATTTAAATTATTAAATATTATAAAGAAGTAAAAATTGGACATATGCACTCACCTCCTCCTCCCTCTCCTATTGGTGCCTCTGACTTTATGTATTTCCTACGATATTTCGCAAATACGCATTTGCAATTTTAACCATATTTTTCATGTAAACCCACCCTAAACATACTTATCGTATTAGCCTTGGAAATCAAGCTGTCTTGTTAACGTCATTTTTCACCTGGTTAACATCTTTGACAAATTAGTTTTAATGTTTTTATATAAATATTATCCTGTTTGGTAACTTTTGTGTGACTTTTAATAAATATGACTAAACGAATCCATCATTGGGTAAGTAAAAAGTAATTTTTTTGTTAAATCCGTTGATTTTAATAGGCTTACTATATAAAAATTACAAAATGATCAAGAATAATTAATTAAATAATTAGATTAAGATATCGATATACCAAAATTAGCTACCTAAATTTGAAAAAAAGATTACCCTGGTAAATAGATTGTTAAATAAAGGAGTTATATACATACATAATAATAAAAAGCTGTCTAAAAAATAGCAGGAAAAGAAATTTCCTGCTGTTCTTATTTAGCACTATGTAAGATCGCTCGGCTTGGACTCACCCCGATAGAAATTGTAATTCACAGTTTTAACCTCAAGGTGATGCAGTGCGATGGTCCTATACAGTGGCGTAGCCAAACAAAAATGCCCCGGGGGGGAGGGGGGGCTCAATGGGCGTAAGTAGGAAATTTTTTTTTTCTGAAGAAAGGGACAGTCAGGACTACATGTATTTCATGATATTGTACCTAGTGAAGAAGGCGGAAAAGCGCCGCAGGCGAAAAATTTTCGAGACTACGCCCAAAGTTCGTTTAAAATTTACCTAACTACTATGAAATTTCGTAAATTAAATTATTACCTCTCCCCCTCAGGATAGTTGAATTAAATTTGTTCTTGTGAAGGTTTTTTTTAACTTTTTTTTGATATTCCTAGCTGGCTCATTATTAAAAAAAAACCTTTTTTATATTTATGAAAAATATGAATATTGGTGTCGATCCAAAATTTTAACATAGACTATGTATGACTTAAACCTGCATTTTTTCGGGCTCGGTTTTCCATGAATAAAAATAAAGTAAACATCGCTCACCACACCAAAACTGATGATTTTTTCAGAATTCATGTATTTTAGGCGCGTAGATCTAAGTGCCGTTTTTGGTGCAAATACTTAGGTTTTGAAATACTCCTTCTTAAGTGCCGTTTTGTATACTTATAATAAAGCATTCTCATTTCTTCCCGCACTATATTTTTTATTATAAATTTCTCATTTCTCATTCATTCTTCTTTCATAAAAATTATTTCAATTAAAATTTTTACTTTGATTTTTCTCTTTAAAAATAAATACCTAATTGTTTTTTGTTTTTGTTTATATTGTTGTGTTGTTTTATTGCATTGGGTTATATTTTTGTTGATTTAAAATAGTTCCAAAAAGGGAAAACGGAACAGACAAGTATGTATATAATACAAAAATACTATAACATATTCTTTTTACCTACTCGTTTTCCTATAAAATTGCATCATAAATCAATAAGTAAAACGATTGCCATTAGACTTTTAGACTCGAGCTCCTAGGCTCGCCACTAGTCCTAAAGCTTAACTTTTTCTGGGTCCGAAATCTATGGATATAGTGCCAAATTATATCGAATATTTCCCTCATATGTTAAAGTTCCCATAAGAGAAATGCAATTTTTGCAAAATTACAGCGAAAACAGCACTGCCAGAAATCGAAAATTGCATCGCAAGTTTATATTGTTGACGTCAAAGCGGGATTTTATTGTTAACAAACGTCAAAAAATGTAATATTCTGACAATTAACGTCATCTTATTGAGTGACAGCAGACAAAAAAGTCAATGTCAACGAATGTTTTTCTTTCATTTTGTCAAGAATTGTTAATAACTCTTTGCATTGGGATAACCCGTGGCAACGTAATTTTTTTTGTTTTTTTGTAAACAACGCTATTGAACTTTTCCGTAGACGTAATTTTACTACAAAAATGTCTCGTTTTGGCGAAGAATTTATCCTCGAAATAGAGCAGAAAATAACAGAAGCCATTCCAAAGAATTTTTATTGTTAGTATTTTCTGTTAAATAAAATATTTAAATTCGAGTTCTTAATTAATTTGGGAAATATTCAAATAAATTACACTCGTGCATAAAAATAACCAGATAATTTTTTTATTCAATGTGTTTTTTTTACAAATTGCAATCGTTTGTTTTCATATTTTACGAAAATGCCCTCCTCCTGCGGAGTCGGGCTTTTTCGCGAAAATATGAAAACAAACTCTTGCAATTATAAAAAAACACATTTCATTCAAAAATTATCGGTAATTTTGATGCACTTGTGCACTTACCCCCGAAAAGAAATTTCCTTTCTATATGTTTTTCTATTTTTATGACGTTACATGGTACCGCTACAGGTTTTTTTTTTTAAATTTCTATGTCTTTAAAATTAAATAATTGGGTATAGTGTATAACAATATTTTACATATAAATAATATATATCCACGTAAGTAAATGTTATTCTGTTATTCAACCCAGTATATACTTTTCTCTTCTGAAGTAACTAAAAGCACATATTACTTTACAAAATAGATATATCTCTTTACCTTTATTGACAGAAACTTCTCGAATGAGTCAAGAGTTTGAAAGCAAAAGTGCGTTTCTCTTTTTCGGTGAGAGGAAAACTTCCCAACCCGCCAACGAAAGTCGTATGTTTACTTAAAAACTTCTTTACGCGCGTAGGAGCCGTGTTGCTTCCACCGGCGTAGATATTTTGAATAATAGGTCGGCAAATGGGCCTATTCATACGCTAATGTAGCGCCTGTTACGTTTGAAAAGGCTGCTGGGGGTTTGGAAGTTTACCCTTATTTGTTATATGGGTTGTTCGCGCAAAAAAGCCATATATTTTTACCCTACGTGAATATATGTTATTCTATTATATAGAAGTAATATGATGTGTAAGGTAGGATACATTTTTTTTACAACCGTCACACAATTAGGGAATCCAAACCACGTGATTCAGTATGGCGGTTGGATGGCAAAATGCATTAAGTCACCCGTTAAATGCCACCAGCAACATTATTTTTATGGTCACGTGCACCAATTACAAAGCAGTATTTGCCAGCCAGCCGCCATTTGGACACATCGTTGGATTGCCTAATTACAATGTCTGCGCATTAACGTCAGTGTCTAAGGTAAGACATTTTTTTTTGTCAGTATTTTTTTACGTTACCATGACCCCGTACGCATGACATTTTGCAGATAATACACCTATTATAAATTTAATTATGGCCATTTTTATATAATTTTATTTGCGAAAAATCGTAAATTTTATTGACGAGAAATCAACTAATTTAATGTTTAATGTATAAACAATAATTAAACAAAAATCCAGTTAAAAACTATTTATGGTTTTATGAAATAAATAAACTGAAAGTAGTATTTTTTTTTAATATTTGTTAAAAACAGTATGGTTTCGTGTAACAGTTATTTCAACTAGTATTTACAATATTAAAGTTAATTGTGCATGCAACCACTACAAGATGTAATATTTATTCCCGAGGAATGGGCTGCTCGAAGGGTAGAGGTTAAATTATGATTAGCTTTTGAACTAGATTTAAATTTAAAGTTTTGAAGTCGAGAACTTTATTTGATATATTAATTTTATTACTTATTGAGTTCTCCACATATCCTTCAGCCCCGGCTAAAAATGTCCATCCTCCATGGTGCTTTAAAATATTCATGTCACCTCCTGCGTTAGCAAAAAGTGTTGCAGATATCCTTCTAAAGCAGTGACCAGTATATGATTCAGGATTTCCTATTTTGAGATATTTTACTATTAGGGATGGCATTTTTCCAATAACCTGGTTTAAGCATCTATTGTTTAGATATTTCAGAAAAAATTGTTGTGACGATATATAGCTTGGACGAAGAGGTGCATATTTTGTGTAAAGTTCGATATATCCTAGTTTTTAAACGTGAACAGTGTGAACACGAACTGTTTACGTTTGTTTTTGTATCGGGAACTTTTACTATTAAAATAGAACCCTTATCTTCGATATAATCATTTTGTTAACCCCTCCCGGCGACAAGCACCCGAGATACAATCAAAACATCCTAAAACAATAATTATTTTTTATATGAATAGTAAAATTTAAAATGAAATAAATTACCTTCACTAATAAATAAATGTTATCATCTACCTCAGTTACAAAATTATAAATTTGCTGTCGCGTTAAAACCATAGACTTTTTAGCTTGATGCCCAACTGAAAATTTTTACGAAACCAATTTTGGAAACTTTTTCTTGATATTAAGAGTTGACTTCAACATAGAATATATTGACCATAATGTGGACAATTTAACTACTTTTAATCTTTCCTCAAGATATACCAGTAAAATATTTGCTTTTTTCACGTTTTTTCTCAAACACCGTGTTTTAAATTGTTAATTCTGTCCTTCATACTGGCCGTCTGAATTTTTCCGGTAAAAGATTAATGTCGGGTTGCACAAAGAATTTTAATAATAATTATTTAACTGACAAGTTTGACTGTGACAGACGTAACATTGACAGAAATAATTTTCTCACAATTATACTGGCTCGGTTACCTTAATTTTTAATTTACTAATCACGCACCTTTGAATGTGAGTATATAATGCCTGTCAAAGTCATTTATGTTACAGTCAAACTTGCCGGTTTAATAATTATTATTAAAATTCTTTATGCAACCCGACATAAGTGTAACAACTTTGGCTGCATCTGTTATTTCGGGTCTTCACTTTGAGACTCCATTAATGTATTGTTTTTATTTAAAAACCTTGCAATATTTAACAAAAATATCGAAAATGTCAGTGGAAAAAGTTTGTTGTCAAACACATTGGTTTCCATAGTTATATTTGGGACAGATTCGACCACTATGTTTTTAAAAATAAATTTGGAATAAATATAATACTTTTGTATTATGTTGTATATTGTTTTAGTTTGATTAAATTAAAGTCGTTGTAAGAAAAATATTGTTTGTAACTCATGTGCGAAATTCTTTGGTCATCTCGAAAAATGTTTGTTCTCGGTCACCAAAGAAGTATTTCACACCCCAGATACACAAATAACTATTTACATTACCAATTCAGGAAGGGATTTGTTATAAAACTATTTTAAATATTTACCGCATTTCTAAGGGAATTCTTTAACAATAGCTATTCAGCAGAATTATTTTTGGAAGATGATGACAAGAGAAAAAAAAAATTATCGATTTTCCAAAAAAAGTAATTATTTACAAAAAGTTGTTCTTGTTAATTAACATCAATTGTTGTTTGTTGGATAATGGAACTAAACTTTTAATTACTTATATCTTAAAAACTGATAAGTTTAGACATAGTAAAGCATAAATAAAAAGTAATTAGAAAAGTAAGATAATTTTGAAAATTAGATTTAAAGGGGGAGTGCCATTAAAATTATTGTAGAATTTTGTGATTAAAATGTTAATTTTGCAGCACTTCCGGTTAAACTGAAAGTGAAATAGTTGTGACTCATTCATACGGAATAACTAAAAAGAAGTTAAAAAAATAATATTACATTTTATTTACTTATTCATTTTTTTTGTAAACACATTAAAATGTGTGGCTCATTTGACAATTTTCAACGCCATTTCTCGGAAACTATCTTAGTTCAACCGGAAGTGACAGTCAGACGTTTGAATACTGAAAATGTTAGCGCAGTGCAAGCATATTTATAACCTCTTAAAATTTCATAATGACGTATTATTTTTTAAGAACGTGACAAGCTGGGTAGCAGTTTCGTTGTCACCCGGTAGATTATAAACAATAAACAACTGGGTTAAAATTTAATGTGAAATAATAAATATCTGTCTTTTGAATGCCTTTTCTTTGTAAAATCGTAAATAAAGTAATTTTTCCTCTCGTCAACTTCAACCACACACTGTATGTCAATACTGGAATATAAAATTTTTCTGTCAAGGTTAACTTTAAACATTTTTTTCTACTACTGTATAAATATATTAACTTTCGGGCCCTAGCAACACGACAGATAACGAAAGTAAACATTCGAGTTACCTGAATATTATACGTTGCTAGTATGTAAAGTAGAGTTGCTAGCTATGTAAAGTATTAGTTTCGGTGCGAGGACAAAAAAAAATGGATTATTTTACAGGTGAAAAATCCTTATTTTATTCAAAGTGACAAACCGACAATACTCAAATAACTAGTTGTCATGGATTATTATACAGGTGGAAAAAAAAACTTATTTTATTATTTTAATTTGAACAAAATTAAGTTTATTACTTAATAATATATTGATCAGAGAACAGTAGTAAACAATTTTTTATACATTACACGATGCGAAAGCCTTTTTTGGTGGTCGAAGGTATTAAATCACCTCGGCTTCGCCGCGGCAAATCAAAAACCTCCTCATACCAAATAATTAATTTTCGCATCTAGTAATGTAAATAACCATTAAGCAAACACTCCGGCAGCCATGTCATAACTATAAGAATTATTTTTATTAACCAATGAAAATTACTTCTTTCTTTAGTCAACCGTAAAAATGTATTACCTATTCACTCGGTTACTACGACAACAATTAAACCAATATAAAATCTGCACAATAAGGAAGGGAAGTACTGTTTCCGGAAAATTAAAAAAATATATTATTTGGGTAGAATTTATTTTTATTAAAACCCACGGAATGTCCTACTAACAAAAGTTTAAAATGCATTCATTTGTTCGACGCCAAGAGCTTTCGCAACTAGTGTTATTTTAGTTTACAAGTTAGAGTCCACAAGTACACACCTATAAAAGTTTAAACAACTATCGTATTAGAAAGTTTGCGGCAAGTACACCAAATTTGCTGTAAAGTCGACTTATGGGGCAACTGTATGGACAGGACTTATGTGAGTTTACAGTCTAGTTTTAAACTTTAGAAAACACTTTGCAAAGCAAAACGTATGTCGATACAGGGTGGGGACTTCAACTGGAATAAATTCGCTAGAAGTTTAAGAAAAAATATTTTTGAAAAATGGAAAAACACGTCGATTAAAATTTTGTAGGAGCTACATTTTGGCAGAAATTTTTTTTACCCCCTGTATATATTAAAATAACACAACTTAATTTTTTTAAATGGAAGAATACCAGTTATGATACCTTTTTGGAAAGTTCTTTTAAAGAGAAAATTGAATATTCTAGTGTTTTTAATTTTAGTTTATTTTCATTGCTCCAGGACTTTCATTGGAACAAATTCGCTAGTATGTTAAACAATAATATAAAAATACTAGTAAAAAATACAAAAACATGTCGATGATGTTTTGTGGGCTTCATACTCACAACAAAATTTTGTTTTCTCAACCCTCTTAAATACAACTCGACTTAATTTTTATTTACAATAAAAAATAAATTAAAATGAAAAAAATTCAGTTGGGTTTTTACCTTATATAGGGGGTAAAAAAAATTTTTCTGGTGCCAAAATATTGCCCATACAAATCAATCGACGTGTTTTTCCATTTTTCATCATGTTTTCCTAAACTTCTGGCGAATTTGTTCCTGTTAAAGTCTCCACGCTGTATATATATACAGGTGGGACAATGTGTCCCAAATTCGATACTTATTATGGGTATCTCGAAAACTATAAGAGCTCCAGCACGATAAGCCTTAAACCAAAATGATGCAGAATTATCTAAGCTTTTTAATGATAGGTATTATATTATATCATAATGTGGGTGTTTTCGGAGAAATTTAGAATTTTAATAATTCCTTTTCAATTGTGCCCTCTAGTGGCAAAATGCAGAACTTAAAAATTATTTCCAGGATTTTCTCATAGCTACTTTAATTACAATAATTTTCCCTGAGTTACTATGTCCAGTAGTTCCGAGATATGGCCGGTGGCCAGCCTTAATGAAATACCATGTACAATGCTTTATTGATAGAGTATTTTACAAAGAATTTAAAAATTTTTGTCAGTTATTAAATAAGGATGTAGTTTCAAGACCTTGAATTTCAAAAAGATATATTTAATTTCTCCATTACTTCTTTTAATAAATGGATATGCACTTAACCAATCACCCCCGTATATTACGTTTAATCCATTCTTGGCAGCCCCTTAGCCTTTCTTTTTGGGAGCTTGTGTCTGGAAAGGAATAATCGGAGCCCCTGTCACGCTCTATGAGTTTCGGGAGTGCAGTGTGCCCATTTCCTGGCGGCGAGGCGCGACGCGCTCCTTCGACTGGAAACGTCCTGGAAACTTAGTTTTTAGTTCCACGTAACTGACGGTTAGAAATTGCTCCAGAGCCGTAGTTTTTTATAATATGTAGTTGTAATAGGGAGTATCGGAAACATGTTACTTCTGGCGTAGCACATCTTATAGACAATTTGAAACTTGTAAAGTAATTACTAACTGTTGTTTAAACAAATTTTCTTTACTTTTTAGTTAGTTCTATGCCGTTTATATTTAAGTTTTGGAATCATTTTTATCTGTTTCCATTTCTTTAAATTCTATACCAATCTGTTCATTTCATTTAGGCCCAATTTTATATAGTCGACTTAAACCGAAGTCCAATGGTAATTTTATAATGTGGGACTGGAAGAAAATTCATATAGTTAATGTATAATAATAATATTATTAATTAAATTGGACTTTGCTGCCAATCTCACATTTTATGTCGACCATTTCTGACATTTTTACGATTTTTGAATTATTCCTTGGTTTAAACTTAGGTTTAAGAGGATTTTATAAAATTAGACCTTAATATTTTTCCATTACTTACATCAATATTTATTTTATTTTAAGTTTATTCTTTAACTAGACAACCTTGATCTACTTCTTTCTCTTTGACGCATGTCCTTGTTTTTTTCATAATATTTTATTCGTTATTGTGTATCTATGTGTGTGGATACTGCCCATTTCTTAAATTTAAATGTTTGAAACATTTTAAAATAGAAGGTAAAATATAGAAGAGTTAGAATAAAATGTTTTCTATGAATGTACGTTAAATATCTCACACAAAAGTAATTCTACGTAAGAGGATATAAATAATTTCGATGTAATGATTTAATGTAATTACTACAACTAGTAATTGGTAGAATGATTTCTATAGTAATTATTTATCGGCCTTAAATAATAATTATTACAGCTTCCGTTTTCATTTTATACAAATAAACTTTCAAGACTTATTTGATTACGATTCACCTTTTCTTGCACAGTCCACAATTTTTTCTTGTACATCTATTATTTTCGATTTAACAGTCTATTGTATAAACTTATAGTATTTATTGGTCTTAAATGATAATTTTTGCAGTTTTCGTTTTCATTCTACCTAAAGATGATATTAATCAGATGTTATTCAAATATGATATACCCCATTTTGTGTTGTTATCAATTTTTTGTATGCATCTCGTCCATTTAATAATTTTTTTAGACTGAACTGCAATGTGTTCCTGTAGGAGTCGGTCGGGAGGGAGGACTTTTGGGCTGCCCTTCTCTCTCACTGAATCCAGCCCGAACAAGAAATTACGGTAATGTCTACACTAAATCTCTTATTTTTAAAACTTCATTCATACATTTTATTTGAAAATTAACGTCTATTCATGGTGTTGTTTTCCCCCTACTCCTCTTTTTTTATAACAAGCACTTTTCACTTTTTTAAATTTATCTGATGGCATTCTTTTAATTTAAACTTGGAAAGAAATGCTCTACCCCAGGACCTTTTCCTTCAAGGCTTATCATCCCCCTCTATTTGTGAAGGGTCTGTCCCTCTTTAAGATACGCTTGTGACATTAAAGACAATCCAACTGTGGCATCGTCGCGCCCTTACTATAGGGCAAAAGGTGCGAGAGCGAAGTAATTGACCTTATCAGACCAGAAGCACGGAAACGAATCAGACACGAGATCTGATTTTTCAATTGGATGTAATGTTGAGCAAAGCAATTACTTTAGTTTTTAAATTTATAGCGACGTGTGCTAAACACAGAAAGAACTCTATCGTAATATTAAATATATTAGATCCTAACAAACTTAACAATCCGGACGTTACTTCTTTTAATTTTGAGGTAACTTATTTCATCTTACAACTGAATACCACCAATCATGCCTTTCAATTATCTCTTAAACCGATTTTATTGGTTTAACGGTTAAACCCGAAGTAAATAGTTTTAGAGGGAGAATGAATAAATGCATGTCTTAAGAGAGTTGACACTTTATATGATACCCATTTGAATTGTTTAATTATTGTATGTACAGGGTAAGTTTTTGAAAGTGTTACAAAGCAATATCTCTAAAACCGTATTTTTTACATCTACGCCCTTTTCCCATTTAAAGGGAGGGGGGTGGTAACTTTGGAATTTTAAATGGGATTATCTACTTTAGTATATTAAATACAATACCCTTGGTCAATTAATGTATGATGTGGTACAAAAGTTATTGGCCGGCATTTCTTTGAAGGCCATTTCAATGGAGAAATGTACACAAGGAACCATTTACCCCAATTATGAAACCAAATCATAAATCCTGACATGTAGTTTCAACAGGACGGAGTTCCACCGCATTATGCGATACAGGCCCTTAATGAGTTGAACGAATTGTTTGAAAACGGGTGGATTGGTCGACCTGGTCCGGTCAATTGGCCTGCTAGGTCCCCGGAATTGACCCTCCTTGACTGCCTCTCTGGGAAACCTTTTCTCCCCAATCGAGTGCACATAATATAATTGTTATAAGGTAAAAAATGCGTTTTTTATAATGTTTTTTTTTGTGTTTTTTATAAAACCTTAAAATCAATAATATAAGCAAACTTATTTGAAATCGTCGTAAACACTCTGGAAAATTCCAGGAGTTCGCACAATATTTGAACACATCGTATGGAAATTCCACAAAATACTTTTTTTGATTTTAGAATAAAAGCCTAGATAAAACGGCACCGCAGGGCGTTCCGCCCCTCTGGGGAGCCCTTCGTCTCCGATCGGATTTTCTTTTGAATCCTGAGCATAAATCTTTCGGCTTTTCCGCGCCACCGACTCTTTCGTGCGTCTTCTATCGTTTCGAGACATCATTTACATTTGTTCCACTTTTGTTTTCTGTCGCGATATTCGCGGATTATTTCGGCTCTATCGGGGTACTTTAATCACAAAGTGGCCCGAATATCTTAAGCTTTAAAGTTTTTTGTGTTAATATTTTATCTAGATTTCACATCTGCATGATGTAATTTTTCCTTATTTCCTAAGTCCTAAATTATTATTACTTTACCTCAGTCACATCATCGATGTTAAAAATAAATATAACCCGTTTAAATGGGGTAACTACCTCCAATCGGAGCATGTGACATTTTAAGGGCAGAATTAGATTGGCCATAAATAACTGTGTGATTACGTATGATAATTTTACATACCGACACAGTTGTTCATAAACCTAACCCATTATACAAGGATTACTAAAATGTAATACTCGAAGGCTGTGATGTTATAAAACGAAAATATGGTAAAATTATAATAAATATGTTTGGTTATATTTGACCATCAAATATTACAGCGAATTTACATTCTAATTGTATTTTTACATTTAAGTAAATACATTTTAATCTGCTATTTGTAAATTACTTTTAAAAATCGCTGTGAAATTATCGTAAAATATATATAAAAATACCACAATTTTAGAAAATACTTTTTTTACAGTGGGATAATCTAAATTCATTAATAAAACAATAATTATCGTTTTAATTCTAATTTTCCACATGGTGGTGTAAATGTTTTCTAATTTCTCCATAAATATAACATGATTTTTACAGTAAATTATTCCAAAAAATCATGTTTGTCGTAATTTGAAGATTATTTTAAGGTGTAACCAGCAGTGACGTCACCTTTTTTTGAAAAAATTTTATATTTGGATTTTTATTCTTTGATCGAATTTAAATACAAATAAAATACTAACAAAACATTTTTTTTGCTAGAACTTAAAAAAACCGCCACTGAATAGACGTATAATCCACGACGCGAAGGTTGCTCCTATATGATTTATAAAAATCATTGTTTTTAGGTAGATCGATTTGAATTCGATCAAAGATTAAAAAAATATTACTGCAAATAATACCAAATAAACACCCATTAAGTTAGGATTTTGATAATTTTCAGACTTTACCTGTATCCTAGGGCGCATTTCAGGAAAATATTTTTGTTTATAAAGGGTGTTTCAAAAAAGTGAGACGTCATAAGGATCTATTTTATTAGATTACATGTCATAAATATTCTTACTTATTTGGATGCCTCTTATAGTTGCCTACATACCAATTTTAATGAAATCGGTTCAGTATTATAGGCGAAAAAAAATAAACACTAAGAAAAATCAGTTTTGAACCACTGGTTTCAAAAATTAATAAAAAATAAAAATAATGCCTCGTTATTAAATTATATTAAAGGTACTTAATAAATAAGGCCGAACAGTCTCGTTAACCAAGTTTGAATAATACGCATTGTACAGGGTGTCCAAAGTTTGGTGTCAAACTTTGCAAACTTTAAATCAATTTATATTTCTTATTTCAAATTGGAATTGGAAATAATTAGTAATCTTACTATTTGCTAAGTATTTTCACACAAAAATTACATTTTACGCAAAAAATCCTCAAATTTTACATCAAAACTATAATATTACCTTAATGTAATAATTTATGATTTTTATTAAGATAAATATAGTAAATTTTCCACAGCATTTCATAGTGCATTGCCATTTTACGAATACAATTTTTCCTTACCACATGATAGTCTCTGATTATCAATACTTCTTTTTATCATGAACCTAACCAATTTTTTTGAACATACCTGTTTATAAATTCTATGTCTTCCGGAACAATATCAAATAAATGCGCTACCAGTATACCTACTGCTATATAAAAAATATTTTTAATAGATTAATTCTTACATGCTATAAACTTAATGTAGTTAAGAATTGTTGAACCTTTTTACTTACATAATAGACGAAGGATTTAACCCGTTTTGGCAATTACTTTATATACTTTCGTCAGTACCTTTTTGGGTCGTGCCTTTGAACTTTTACCTTATAACGCGGTCTGTGCCCCGTGATGCAGCAGCCACCACACACGATCGCCTGACCTTTTTTCGACACTTCGTTACCCCCGATGCAAATATAATTAAGTTTAATCGTCTCTGTTAACAACCCTCGGTCTTTTTAAATTTTGCCCTTAACGACCTCGGGCGTTTAATCTCGGTTTTTGAGAGGAGCGGGATTACAGAAAATTACGAGAAAATGTGCTCAAAGTCGAGTTCGGAATGCTAATTAATATAAAAGTCTGTATTTTTTTTTATCATCTTTTAGTAAGTATATAATTATAATTATTAGCTTTTTACGTTTGAAGTTTAGGTAGGGTTTGTTCGTTGGGCCCTAAACTTAGATATTTTAAACATTTTTTATTTGGAAAATAAGAGTTTCTTTATCTTCACACATTTGTGTAGTTCTTTGGATTTTATTCATAAAGATCAAGTTGTTTTAGGTTTTGGGTTTTTGCCGTTTTCATAGCGCAAACAAAGATTGGTTGGTAGCCCTTTTGTTTAACCTCTGGATAATATTAGCCGGACGGAAGCTACAGTACTGATTTTTCCGTCAGTCCCCTAAAGGCAGGATTATCCGCCTCAATGGCGGGTTTGGTATCGGTCACTGTTATTTTGCAATCTTAGATAACACTTTTTTTATTAAACGTACACCCGTCTGGGGATCGAACCCGTGTCACCTGCAGTCGAATGCTTCACACTCTAAAAAGTGTAATAACAATAGAATATTGTGAAACAAAATTTCAGAAAATAAGGTTCTTATCGTCATATTATAACAACATAATATGATACATTATAACAAAAATTTTGTGGCAATGGCACGAAAGAACTAAGTTTTAAATCTACTTTAACAAATCTAGTTAGTTAGAATTTTATACCTGTGCATTTTATTATGTTGGCTTTTTTGCTGTTTAGTTTTTGTTCTTGATTCGAACACTTACATTTTTTTAACCACACATGTAACACATTTATTTAAATGCATTATCGGTATTATCACAGTATGGGAAGGCCTTGTTGACTAAGTACAAATTAAGCCGCGACAGGCTTTAAAGAAATGAAACGGTACCGTCTAGTTAAAACTATTTTGTAAGAAAAAAGACACAAAGTCTCGGCCTCAAAATTTTGAGGCCGAGACTTTGTTTTTTTTTTCTTACAAAATATCAAATATCAGGTCTCTTTGAGTAAAAATAGACGAATTCTTCGAATTTCAAAATAGTTAGAACTAAGAAACAATAATCAATTATTTTCTTGGCTAAACCGCGTCCCCTTGATACCTCGGGGTGAAATTGAAACCAACAAAATCTAATGGACGAAATTTAAAAGCAACTTCTGTTTCGAAGAATTTTGTCTGTCAGTAGTCAGTACCTAAAATAGATTAGTAAAATGAAAAGATAAATAACATTTTATGCATCAGTTTAAAATTTAATATTTTAATTATGAAATCTGAACTAAAAAAAAAACTAGCAAAGGATATGTTACAGTATCAAAAATAAATTAACAAAAGCCATATAAATGAATAGAAATAAGAAATTTTAAGTCTCCCCCCACTGATATATTTAGAAAGAAAAATGTCGTTAGCAAATAGAATCTCAGATTTAATTTTGGAGCCTTATTGTGGTCGTTCTTATTCTCTATTCGTTCCTATTTATTATTCCCAAAATATTAATCTAAGAATTTGAACGTATTAAGTTAAACATAAAAAAGGTCCTAGTTATTTCAATTAGACCAAATTTTAATAGCTTTCATTTCATAATGAATTCTGCCCTATTAAAATCCAAACGACCTAAGGTTGATGGGAATATCGGTAGTATTTTATGTCCTCAATTTTTTATTTTTTTCGATATCAGATCTATTCGTTATTACAGTGATGGCAGGTCGTTAAAATTATAGTGGTCATTCGTTTCATATTTTTTATAGCTTTTACGCCATTAAATAAAATGTAAATATTAATTTAAATTGAGTTTTGTTTTTATTATACAATTTTTTAAACGTTTATAATTTGAACCCGTTCGTTAATTTTTAGTTCCCAAAATTCAAAAATGATCATTTAACGGAAATGTATTATTTTAAATAAATAGTCACGTAAATCCATTTTATATAAAGCCCACACTATAATGAGCTTATTACGTAACCCATTTTAGCCTGTTTGAGTTACGTAATAAATTGTATTATCGTACTAGTGATGTAATGAGCTCAGTCACTATTGATGTAATAAACTCAGCTCATTACATCACTAGAGTGATGTAATAAACTTATTACGTAACTCATTTTTATTTAAAAAACAGCAATTTCTTACTGTTTTTGTAATTTGGGCCGTAAATTTGCCAACGAAATTAATTTTTCTTTAATTTTTTAAAATTATCTTTCTAACAAGTTTACGGCGAAGTAAGAAAACAAGTTATAATACGTGATTTAAATATGTTTTTAAAATTTTCAGTATAAAATTCGGAAGTTGAGACGTAGAAAAACATAATATACATATACAACTCAAGTGGATTGTCCATATTGCGCTCGGAAGTTTGAGCACTCCGCCTACAGCGTCTTGCTCAATTTACTTCTTCGTGCAATATGGACATCATTCCACTCTTGTATGACAAACTACTATTTTCGGTTCTGCATATATTCATGCAAAAAGATGCACTAAAACTTACTTTCAAAATAATTTTTCCTAACCTAACTATAAGAATTTAAATAATTTATACGTTTTTTTTGCAATATTTTCTGCGGTATCGCTTATTTTTGTAACAACTTTAAACATAGGGCATCCTATTATTAATAAAAAATATTTTTTAGGTTTAGAAGTTTATTTTGCTATCTAATTTAATGTAGTTTTTTTTAAGCATTGTATGTTGATACGAGAACAAACAGACGTTTTGACATATGAAACATATTTCTACGGTTCTCATCGTTTTAACATATGTTTTTAGTATAAATATTGTATATTATGCAAGTTTGAAATGTCAGTTCCCAAGGATAAATTATTCAAATCAAATAAGGTATGCGTATGAAATCAATTTTGATTTTAAAACAAAATATAATATCAATGAATAAATGCTTTATTAAATTATTATAGGTATACTTTAATACATTTTATCTAAATGATAATATTTTATCTAAATGAATCAATAGCCGAAACCCTGTTTCCTCTTTGATTTAACAAACCTTACAGCTTACATTTTTTTGTTACGAATTTCATCAACATATTAACACTATTTCCAAGGTAGGTATGTTAGTGTTCCGGCAATCGTGTAGACAGTTTTCATGCATTTCTTATATATTGTTTATACTGATACGGATAGAAACCGTAATGTGTCAGCACGCTCACTCGATGGTTAAAGTCAAATTAAACATTGTATGTTGTCTCTTGTTTGGTTCATTGATTCTGGAACGACTCCAAAACATTAAGCATTAAGTTTTTCTGGTGAAAAGAGAGAAATTTAGCAGATTTTATGTTTAAAAATTTAGGAATTAGTTATCCTCAGCAGCAACCCAGTAACCAATTATAAATGGCCCTCATGTACTCCCAGGAAAGTTGTCAAAACTCCAACATAGATGTATCATTTAACGCAAAATTTTAAAATAGTATAACACAAGTATTACACTGAAAAAACTTTGTCAACTAAATTGTATTTTCTTTAGATAAATTGCTTTACAACACGCAATACTTTTTCTACGACTCTTACTAATAAATTAAAGATCGGTTTATAATTTATAAAGTATCAATTTGAACTTCAAATCTCAAATAATGACAATGTCACTTTCAAATATTCAATACGCAAGATAGATAAATGTCACTAGGCATCATAACGCACAGTTGTGTGTTTTCATGCATCATAACGCACAATTGTGCGTTTTTATTCTTTACGCGTAGTTGTGCGTAAGAGTGTACGTAAAACAATGTTTACTAATATCGCAGTAAAAAAAAAAAATCATTTTTTCAAAATTTACTTTTTTGATAAAATTTTGGCTTGTCTTAAGAATAATATTGCCGTTAATAAATTTAAGTTATATTATACAGGGTAAGAAAAAAACTTAAAATACCTGAATGTCTAGAAAGATAATATTCTTAAAAAATCTTGTGTTCCGACAAAAACTAATCTTATTACTAAAAATTGTAAGCTGTATTATACAATGTGTGATAGAACTTAAAAAATTAATGCCTAAGAAAATAATTTTATGGATGAAAAATGTATGTTATAAAGACAATAAGAAGTTTTAAAAAATTCTATTAGGCTTCTGGTAGAACCATAATTTTTTATGCATTTAATTAATTGACTTTTAAAGGTTCTTACCGAATTTTCCATATGAATTTGATGAATTTAACAATGGACCTGTCTAATTCTGTTTTTTAGATCAAGTCGATTTGCAGGTCAACAACAAATTTTTGTAGTGTTAACTTCACTTTGCATTTCTGTTATTCACTAGTTTAACTAGGTATATGAGATTTTCAAAAGTCTCCAATTTAAGATATAATATTAATTTTTTACGAACCCTTTACAATATAACTTAACTTTCTTAGTGGTATTATTATTTTTAGGCCAAGCAAAACTTTTTATGAAGGATACATTTTTGCTCTAAAATTGAAAATTATAATATTTCCAATATGTTAACTAAATCTGGGCAGACACTGTATATTGTTGACTAACTAAATTTTTAATAATGTCTAAGCATTTTTCCGGATGAAGGAAAATATTATATGACAGCTCATAAAATGAAAATAATATTTTTGTCCGAAAATCGATCGGAAATATTGATATTTTTGATAACATTTCTGAAAGAAAAAGCCAATATTTCTTTACACTTAGTCGTGGCTAGGCAACGGAAAATAACTGTTAGGAAATATTTATTATTGTACTGTAAGGAAACAGTTATTTTCTACTCCTACATGGAAATTTGCTGTTTCCTTTACACTTAAGTGGCGAGTAAAGTAGGCTATTCCAGTTAGCTGTGCGGGACAATCATATCCATCCTAGATAGGTAATGAAACTGACCAATCACAGTAGTCAATTACAGAGAAACCATTGTTGTTTTTAAAAGTACTGACCAATCACAGTATATTATTTTTACTGAGGCTCCGCCTTTTTTTTCAAGACACTAAATTATATAATTTAAATGCATATGGTACAATTTGTTATTAATTTGTTCAATATAATAAAATCTAGACGCATTTATAATAGATTTATCAATAATGCAACCTGCTGAATGTGCATAGAAAATTAATTTCATGTAGCATCATTTGTCAGTTGGTTTTCCGATAATTAACTAAACGCCTCAATAGTCCAGGCGTTAGAGCGTTAGACCATGGAACCAATGGTCGTGAGTTCGAGCCCGGCAACCTACAAACTTTTTTTTTACATTTTTTAGCATAAGGTCATAGAAAAAATATACTGTTCTACTCAAGTGGATTGTCCATATTGCCCTCGGAAGTTTGAGCGTGCGATATGGACATCATATCCACTCTTGTTGTACAAACTACTATTCTGTACGGCTACTTGTAAACTAAAATGTGTTAAGCTTGAAAATTCAATATTACTGTGTTTCCATAGTTACAACACAAATATTTATTGGCATCCTTTATTTGTGAACAAAGTTAATAATCTTTATTTCAAAATTTTAACAAGTTGATTGTAATAAGTTATGTTCTTTTAATACTTTTCGATTTACGGAAAAATAGTATGTATACCTCGTAGAAAAAGCCACATTACCGGACTTCGTATTGTTAGTCTCGGCTTGCGCCTCGACATACAATCTTTACGATCGTCCAGAAATGTTCAGCTTTTCCTACTAGGTATACAATGTACTATTGACTTATAATATTTTTCTTGTGGGGTGGAGGGGGGTGCAATACATCTGTATAAATATAATTCTTTACAAAGTAGAGCCATAAAAATTGTCCTCCTTTGAAGACGAGCTAAAAAACCAGACTTGGGTATAGTAGAAAAAGCAAAAAGTAATTCTCCGACCGTTTTCACCTTGGCAAATTCGCGGCCCCGGGCGCACATCCTGTGTCAACCGCGCAAAAATATACATTCACTTTGAAAACGATCCTTTTTCGCTATTTCTGCATCCTGAGCACACTTTTATTTACTTAGATATAGTCAAAAGGCTTTTAGCCGTGCTAGAGGCGCATATTGAGAACGATCTTGGATGAGAAATGCGCCGTATATCGTACGCCACCGCCAACTCGGTGTAAATTGTACGTTTTTTGAGGCGCATGTAGAGGGATTTATGGGAAAACTGTTACGTCTAAAGTTAGAGCAGCTGGTTAGGAATAAGCAATGGGGAAAATGTAAACTGCACGTCTTAGACTTAGCGCGGAGAACTTTGTGTCAGATTTATCAAACAAAACTGCCTGTTTGTATCTTGGATTTTATATTCACTATTTTATTTTTGATTAATAGTTTGGCTACCTTTTGGTCTTATTTGAAATATTATGCATTCGGAGCGGCCGCATTGGCCCAAAAAAATATACTTCTTTAATTATTTGTTTACAAAATATTTTTGAAATAGTAATTATAAGTCAGTAGGTTTCAAGAGTTCATCTCCGCCTGTAAAATAAACCTACTTTTTGCAGTCCGTTGTCACATATCTACGAAGCTAGACATACGATTTGCTTCAATTTAAATATACTAAAAGACTTTTCCTTTGACTCTGTTTCTTATGTAGCAGATTGTTTGATTTTTCTTTCATTCCCAAAATATACCATAATTAGTGTTAGTATAATTGGACCAACTTTGGGAATTAGTTTCTCCCAAAGAAAGCACTACATTTTAAATCTATAACAAGACAAAGTCGGTGCATTCAATGGAGCACCCAGGACTTAATCCTGGGAGAGCAGCAATGTAGTTATCTAAATTATTAATATTTTGACCTTAATAAAAAAAAGGTAGGGGATACCCAAGCTAGTGAAAACAAATGAATCACGTAATACCCAAAACCAAACCAAATCCAACCTCCTAAGGCCCTCTCTTTCAAAATAGCTATCTATAAATATTTAAATTGGCAATTGGCAAAACCCTTTAGCCTATTTTCTCCCATTGTGTTCCTTAAATACGATTTAAACCTTCGTAAAGACGTGATGGCTGACATTAGAGATATTTCGCGAACTAAATGTAAAATGTTGGCAATACATATGCTGTGATTTTGGAAATAAGAATATATCGTATAGTATATTCCACGTACGTTTTGCTGCTAACGTTTGCTTTGACGTTTCTTTTGTCAAAATTCCTTAGTTCCGAAAACTGCTTTTTTTCACTAACATTGGCTAGATTCATGAGAGATGGATGGAACTGACTCTACATTTACACGCATGCATGAACACGACAAAAATACACACTGAACACTCCAATCTCTTGCTCTTCATTCAGCTAAAACCCGTCAAGAGATTATTGTTACAGAACCTACCTAACATGGATCCGGTTAGTAAGTGTATCTCTTTCTGACGTTTATGCCCTCGCATATCTCTCTTTCTGTACGTTATCAATCCGCGTGTATTTTCTGCGTTTTTTCAATAACACTGCGCTTGCAGCGCTGCATTCATTAGACAGTTAAGGCAGCACCTATACGTAAACGTATCAACGCGACGTAAACCCGATACGTTTACGTAGTTCTGGCGCCCTAAAATACAGTTATGGCAGCAGCGAGAACGTAAGAGCCTCTGTCGTATTTGTTTACTTTTTTAGTTTACCTAACCTCACATGTTTTCACGATCTGGTTTAGATTTTAGTCGCTAGCAAAATTATTATTTATTTTTCTTGGGAAAATATGGAGGCTGTATTAGATTTAATTGTATTAGTGGACGACGAAATTGATGATGATATGGACGAGGCTCTAATTTTGCATATTCTACATGATGAGGATAATTTAGGAAATAGAGGTGTGCTTTATGGTAATTTTCATTTGGATTTAGATTTAGAAAAAATGATCTGCATAGATTATCCATAGGCTTTTTTTTCGTTTCTTCATTTTCCTGATTTTCTCACAGATTTTTGGGTGTACGTAAAAAGCCGTATGCTTACGTCGAGCGTATTACGTAACGCAACCAAAATGTTAACTGCGCATGCGTAGATATCAAAAGATACGTTTACGTCGTTTCTTTAGACATTGCCTTAAGTGTCTATTATCGTTTACGCGTTGAAAGTGCAGTATAATTTTTATCATTAAATACAGAATGATTTTTTTATTTGCTTTTACTATATTTTATTGTAAGAATTATAAAATATTCTTATAGTTATAATAAGCAGCACTGGCAATAGGAAATTAATACATTTTATTGTAAAAGATAAGATATATTTTCTTTTAACCGGTGGATCTGTCTACTGCATTGGAGTTCCTGCTATATGGCGCTGCTACGTTTTCACTACTTATTTATTACTAAGAAATTCTTGAATACGAGATTTCGCTGTTTTTGTAGTTGCTTACGGGTATTGGCTTTCGGTAGAGTCTCAATTAAGACGAAAAGGTCGTCATTGTCTACCTGTGCTCCAGGGAACCCATTGTTTTGGCGTCCTTGTGTACTGATGCACCGCTTGCCGCTAACTTTTCTTTCTATTTTATAAAGCAAACCAAAGCGGTCGCGCCGCGGTGGCGGTTCGGTGGTGGTCGCCACGCGAACGCCCTGGTTTACAATAAAATATAGTAAATCTTACAAAAAAATATAGTAAATGTAACAAGAAAATCCAGTAAATGTTACAATAAAATATAGTAAAAGCAAATAAAAAAATAATATTGCTTATTAGGAAATATCGTAATTTTTAAAAAAACCTTTCATAACTTTTAATAGAAACTATTATGAAGACTACAAACTATTGTAATAATTTATATTATTAAAAATAATACCCATCACTAAATGAAATATAACAGTTTTGAAAAAGTTATTATCCTAACAAGTGCGGAAAGAGCCACTTTCCCGCACGCGACTGCCGTTACCGGAACGACGCGAAGCGGAGTTCGGGTAAGCAGTCGAGTGCGGGGAAGTATCTTTCCGCATGAGTTAGGATCAAAATTTTTTCTACAAGCGTTAGAAAAACTATCACAAAATATTTCTAAAAATATAATTTTACTAAAAAAGAAACAGATTTAATTTCTACTTATTAATAATATTTATATTAAAAGTACAATTTGATGCACTATGCAAATTGATTGCGGATGCCAGACAGGTTGAAACAATCGAAGCCAATTATCTTGATGAATGAATGGTTGTGTGAAACTGTGGAGTTGGGTCGCGGTCTCTTGATGTAGGCAGTAACTTTATAGTATTTACTGATATCTAAATTGTTTTTAACTTTAAGTACACTTTTTTACAAAGAATATCGACCATAAGGTATTTGGCGTCCAAAGTTTAGACATTTGCCAAGAAATATGCCAAAAGTAGGTACTTCTCTCTTGGGGTGCTTTTACTTTTTCGCTTCACACCAACTAACAAAATGTTCGTTTTGTTTTTAATACCTGACTAATAACTTTTTTGGTAGTAAATCCAAATTTGCGACCCCTGCAGCTTCTAGAATATCTTCTGGAAGCTCATCGCCCGAGAAATTATCTATGGAAGACATTTGTATCAGAATCTGAACGAAATCAAAAATCAAAACCACGCTCCGGTGAACTGTTGTAAGGTGTCACTTTAATAATTAAATTGTATGTGTATGTCGTGGTTACCATGTTAACATCTATGTACGTGGTTTTTGAAATGAACCATTTTAAATCAGCTTTTTTTAAAATGTCTATAATAAACTGCACAAATTAGTGTTTCTGTAATATACCTCATTTACTTTCACTATAAATGAGTCTAAAAATTAATATTTTATTCTTTATAGTTGTATTTAATTATAAAATTACAGAAAAAAAATTTGGTGGGTACACCGTGCGGGACAAGTTTTCCCACACCGTGCAGGAAAATGGGTCTTTCAGAACCAAAACGAGTGCGGGAAAACGGTAAATCTCGCACGCTTGTAGAAAAACGGTATTATCCTAAATTATGGTCCTGTAAACTACTAAAAACATATTATTATAATTCTTATACGTTGTATTATAAATTTCCCTTTGTGTAGAGTAGTAGAGTGGGGAGCTACAGTCCCCCCCCCTTGGGTGTACCAGCTTAATAGTTTGTGTTCTTCATGCATCTTTAACATTTTTATAAGTTGTCCTAGGTGTTAAACCGATTTCAACCAATAATTGTTATAATATCAATTATCATTATTACCTTTAAATGATCTATTATTTTTTCCCCCATGTAAACTATTAACACTGATGACATGCCACATCGTTATCGTTTAATATTGTTGCTCAAAACAAATATCTGACAATTGGTTTCATGTGTTCGAAAAAAACGGGCCAAATAGCAAATAAATAGAACGGCTCGCAAACATGGAGCGATCTATTCATTCGATAACTAATGATATTTGAATGAGCCAACATATTTGTAATAATGAATAGGATAGAAAAAAAATGAATTGATTGATTGTGAGATTTTTCTAAAATATTCATTATAATAAGAAGAACTGTGTTTTGAAAGGGTAATTTTTTTATTGTGTGTATAGAAGGACCCATCAAAAATTCATTTATAAGGTTGCCGACATCTCACAGCCTAGCCGGCATCAAGAGGGCCCGACACGTTCAGAAAAATGGGTTATTCTATATACACGAAAATTCTGTTTTACTGATCGAAAGGCCAAAAAAATGTATTTTTTCTGCGCCCGTGTGATTTTTTTTATCAGAGAGGCCTAGTTAGCAAGTGTGGATATTTCGACAAGAATGTTTTTGCTTTTTTGTTTTTATCCGGCTTCATCAATAAATAGTAGTTTGTACAACAAAAGTGGATATGATGTCCATATCGCACGAGGAAGTAAATTGAGCCCGACGCCGTAGGCGGAGTGCTCAAACTTCCGAGGGCAATATGGACAATCCACTCGAGTTGAACAGTATATTTTTTTTACAACCAAACTTACAAACCTTATGCTAAAAAATGTAAAAAAAAGTTTTCAGAATGCCGGGCTCGAACTTACGACCATTGGTTCCATAGTCAAACGCTCTACCTCTCGACTATCGAAACGTTAAACTAATTATGGGAAAACCAACTGATAAATGATGCTACATGAAATTAATTTTCTATGCACATTCAGCAGGTTGCATTATTGACTATGTGACTATTATAAATGCGTCTAGATTTTATTATATTGAACAAGTTAATAACAAATTGTACCATATTATGCATTTAAATTATATAATTTAGTGTCTTGAAAAAGGAGGCGGAGCCTCAGTAAAAATAATATACTGTGATTGGTCAGTACTTTTAAGAACAACAATGGCTTCTGTGTAATTGACTAATGTGATTGGTCAGTTTCATTACCTATCTAGGATTGTTATAAAATTTTGCCGCGCGGTTAACTGGAATAGCCTACTTTACCCGCCACTTAAGTGTAAAGGAAACAGCAAATTTCCATGTGGGAGTAGAAAAAATGAATCTTCGATGGTTCCTTCTACACGTGAACGTCGCACATTATTATTTCTTAAGCTAATTATCAGTACGGTGCCATGTTGTGATAGTACAATCAGATTTTTAAGCGTCCTAGGATTAACACTATATTGACACAACTAACGGACCTCATAAGAAATGTATGGAGAAGTGTGGACTATTTCTTCAAATTAATACGATATTATGGCTCTTTCAAAAAATGACTCTTTTAAAAAATTGTTCATTCATGCATACTCTCTCCTACATATAGACAAATTGGACAAGCCTCTTAATGATTTATTTATTTACTTTAAATGGAAAGCACTAAATAATTTCTCGCAAAGGAAAGTCCAGTAGTATTTACGAACAAAAGAAGAGTCTCCGTGGTAAAATTTTGAAAAGCAATCTTCTGTTGAGCGGGATTAAACGTTACAATAAAGTTTTGTTGAAATGTTGAAATCACAAACCATATTAAAATTTAAATTTTTAAATTTGTTAATTATATTATGCTTTGACAAAATTAACAAATATTGAAGATATTGTCGAATATGGATTGGTATCCTTAAGGATGGATTGCTCATCTAATACTTCGCTGTGAAGTTAAGACTCAATGGGTGATAAGTTTAATAAAAATAGGTGTAGTGGAAAGATAGTGCATAGAACAAGAACATTTCTAGTTTTTTAGGAGGAGTCAGTAGACAAATGTTTATAAAAATAACTGTTTATAATTGGTTGAAGAAAGGCTTCGATTTTGAATAGTACATTTAAGAAGCTTTTCTCCTTATGTTAATAACCCCTGACACAGCAAAAAGGAACCTCTTCTCTATTTTGGTAGCAGTTACAAAACACTATACAGGGTGATTCCTAAGTTGATACTTCTGTTTAATCTGTTTATAGAAGGCATTAAAATAAACAACATTTTCAAATACCTTTTTTCAAAAAAACTTTAAAATAGGCGAGATACATTATGTTGTTTGTCTTATTAGTCATGCAATTTTTATTTGACAATCCGCTGCGATGTGTTTTTCTGAAGCAAGTTAACGTATTTGATCCATAGTGTAATAAATGAATGTAAGTACCTTATTTTTAAGTTTTTTGAAAAAGCTATTTGAAAATGTTTATTTAAATGCCATCTATACACAGCTAAAAAAGAGGAATCATGCTGTATAAACAACCTCTCGGTATATCTAAAAATATTAAACATGACTGATTAAAGATATATGAAATAAGAAAAAGCGGCCGGATTTAATCGACCCTTTTTCATTTTTTTTTCAAGTAAAGCTTTGTCAAAATGGAATCCTATAAATATTCGAAGAATACAAAACGAGGACTCACAAAAGGTTTCGATATTTTATATTTGGCTTGTTGGGCGCCTTAAAAGGTCCCATTCGTTGTAGTACATCGGATTATGAAAAATCGTTCTCCCGTTCGATTTATAAGATGTATTCATAGGAGAAAATCTCTCTGAAAAGCGTATGTAAATAATGTTTTGATAAGAGATTACCTAAGATTTTTTATATTTCACGTGCAATTCCTCATATTTTTAAATCCGCTTGTTGAAATAAGAGTAGGTGTATGACTAAAAATGTAATTAAAAACGGTAGGTAATAAATAGGGGAAGCCTGGGCAAAGCGTACATGTTAAGCTAGAAAATCACAATATTATGCTTATTTATGGTTATTAAAGGCGAATAAAAATATAACCCAACGTCTTCCGGGCACTATTCTATAGCGCAATACGTCGTTGCAGATTAAATTGACTATATCCGACGTTATCGTTTTTTTTATTAACATTTTGAAATTTTCAAATTTATTCGTAAAAATAGTTCCTTTCGGAGCTTTTATTATCGTTCTCTTGTTTTTCCGTAAGTAGTTTATGATATGTATTTATTTATTGTAAAAAATTCTAACCTTTAATGGTATGTCGCGAAAAAATTACAGCGGTGGCTAAAGTCCTCTAAATGAAGATATGCTAAAAAATTAAATATTTATAAAAATATTGTGCAAATTGCTTTTGAACGATCTATTAAATGTATAATCATTGGTTTTGTATTAGACTTAAATTTTTAATTCACAACTTTAAACGGCTTTTAAGAACCCGTACATCGGGACATTAGGCACATCTATTATAATATTTATAAAATTAGACCATGTTTTGACCATATTTCTTCGATTTGATTTATACGATTTTAATGACGTATAAGTATGACGCACGGGTCGGGTATGCCTTAAGAAAACTGTATAAAATGAAACAATCAATATGATTACCTTATAAAAAAGTTAATTTTGATAATTTCAATCCTTTTTTTCACCCTTCACCTAGCAATTGGCTCTGCTAGCGAACTAGCAAGAAAAAAATGTTAAATAACATTTATTATTTTTTATTAACTTACAAGACATTTTAAGAGAGTTTTTGAGGGAAGAGTTGTTGGTATCGATTATTTTGCAGTATGGGTGGATTCTCTAAAGTTTAACACAACCTCTTAGGTACCTTTAGATAATTTTTTTTAAGGGGGATTTCTACTGTGATGGTCCTATTTTCATCGTTTCTTTACGATTTTTTTTCTGGGGATAATAAGACAAATGCAGAAAAACAAGTTTTCAATTCTTTTTATTAACGACAAGATGTACCAAAAAAATTTGTCAACCCCCAAAAAATGAAGAACTTGAGGGTGCTAGAGGATGCTGAAGTTACCCCCTCAAAAAAAACGTAATTTGCTGGCGGAATTTAAATATTTTTTTTTATTCATGATAAAAATAAAATTGACCCAGATTCTTTAATTGTAAGCATGTAGGTATAGCCCCCACTCGAATCAAGTCAAAACTCGAGTAACTGTTAAAATGGTGCGAGATTTAAAAATTTTTTTGAAAATTTACCATTTTTTTTTTGTATTTTAAGGGTTGTTACATTTTCTGTAATATCGCAAAATACTTGAAGCTAGAGGGGGCTATAATTACTTGTATTCTGAGCATTTTAAGACCAAAATCATTAAATTCTGATAATTTGAACATACCGAAGTACTTTCCGCCAGCGCGAAAAACAGAGTTTCGGGAAAAACAACTTTAAAGTTTCAACGGTGGCTCACAACAAAATAGTCTCACTGCCACACATAGTCTGCGATGCCTGGCCCGTAGCGTGCTTTCCTCGAAAAATGATAAACGAGCTGATTCTTCCTGCCTCTTTACGAGCCTGGCCTGACGATCCTGATTGGTCGAGATGTCGCTGGCGACAAAACGTAGCTCTAAGAACGCGGCTTAACTCAAAAGCGGCTAGTGGTGAGAACTGACCGGCAATCATAAAATTGGATGTAACTTTTTTTTGGAGAAGATTTGGTAAAAACGTTTACACACGGTTATTCTGGAGGCTATAGAGAGTCGACAAACGTCGGAAAAAAATTTCGATTTTTTGAAACCCATCACAGTAGAAATCCCCCTTAACTACGAATAATATTACGCTTTTTTTGACGGGACCTTTATGTTACAAAAAAATTCTGAATTTTTTCTCTTGTTTAGTTTTATAAACAGATTTTGTTGACGAATCAGCTAGTAATTTTTCCTATTTGTTTCAGAGAGGAAGTGACGAACTTCTTTCACAGACAAACGTATCAGTTATGGCTCCTTCAGCTCCACATGCTGATAATAATAATCAAGAAAACGCTAAAAAAGTAAGTATAGTTTTCTTTTAATGGGTCACTCATAATTCCATATTCTACGGTTATTCCAATAAGATATATTTATCCTGATGATGAACAAACGTTCCAAATATGTAGAGAATTTCCTTAAAAATGTTGTTTAATACATTTGTGGAGGATGACCGCATTTTTTTTCCTATATATTTAACTGTCCTGGGAGGGGCAACGCCCATTCCGATTGATAAAGTTGCCCACCTTAGAATTGTTGTCTAAAGTGTATTTTTAACTGGCCTAACCACAAAACGCCCGATACGATCGATACAGGACTACATTCAGCTTTCGTATTTAAGGAAACACGTTTTTCAATTATATTGTAGCTTGATTTTGTACATCATACTGTTCAATTATTTTAAAACTTATTTTGGATTTGCATAGTGCAGTGCTTGCCTTGTGGTGCAAAATAAAGTTATAATATAATCGGAAAATATGTTTATTCAAATGCTGTAGCTGAATGCAGTCTTGTACCGCATCGAGCGTTTTGTGATTTTTCGCCTTTCACATAATTATATTAATTTAAAAAAGTTTGCCCTTCCCCGCTTCTAAAATCTTAGTTACCCCCCTCTGAAATGAAGACCTAGCCTTAGGCCTGTCGTTATACCTTTGAATTTGGATCGCTAAAGAATAAAGATACAATGCCTGAGTTTGAACACAGATTTTTGAAGTAGAAGTACCTTCAAACTGAAGACTGAAATTGCAATCTATCTCAGACACGCATGGCTATCGGCGAAGAACTAGACTAAGAACTAGTTTTTACTATCACACTCTTAAAAATAACATGGTATGGATTACTAAAATTTGGTTCTGACAACTATTTATTTTTGTGAAATCGGACTCAACCCAAAAATTAGTTTATACAACCAAAAAAAATTGTCGTTATTAAACTGTTGAACTTATTAATAACATTAACCAACCCAACCTACAAATTTTAGTTGTCACAACTAATGTGTAAATATGAAAAATTGAATTGTTTTTTTCAAGGCAATATTGTTTTTGTTAATGATGCAATCTACAAATATTGCCAAAGCAATCATTTATTTGGGCCAAACTTGAAATTATCATAGAGTAACAATTACGTATGTAGTCACAATATTGTGTTTATTATCTTTTTTCTGTACTTTCTAATTGTAAGAAAAAAGTAAGTAAAAATTTTATATTTTTGTCATTGCAATTGCACATTAGAAAGTGTGAATGAACTGCTTATAACGCATGGTAAAATTAGCAAGTTGATTTGATAGAAATAACTTTAAAAAAAAGTCTGTTTCTAAAAAAAAAGTCATATGTAATTTATACTTAGTAACGAAAAATATTTCTTCCTAGGTCCCCATTTAAGTAAAAAAATGCCTTGGTATTACTACTCTATTAGGTATGCGTAAACTAATTTTGGAATAAATTATCAGGGATATTATGGTTTTTTTAAAAAAAATTATTTCCAATGTCCTTGTTTTCTCATGTTCTTTATCATACATAATTATACAATACAAGGCAGAAACACTAGATTTTTAACTAAGTTTACTCAACCTTTTGGGTTGTTCAATTGCTTATAGCACTGAATTGTCCTTATTTAAATTTTCTTATCGGCAACTGCGATTATTAAAAAACAAAAAATATCCTCCGGACTTTCTATTTAAAATATACAGCTATATGAAATTTGTTGGACTTCAAACAAAAAAAAATTTTAAGTTATTTCTCATCAGGTCACCTTGCCATGCTGTATAAAAATCTCATTTAAACTTTCTAATGTACATCTGCAATGATAAAAAATAAAATGTTTACTTACTGATGATTTAACTTCCTTCTGCCAATAAGAACGTACACAAGAAAGACAATAAACACAAATAAATTACACCAAATATTGTCACATCCATTTTCCACATGGGCACGGCCATGAAAATGGCTAATTATTGCCTTAAAAACACGAAAAAATGGACACGGAACCGCAAAAGCACCGTAACATAAACATAACCTCCTGACAGTCCTGGCTAGAATGATGTCACATGTCACCCACCGGGCAAGGGCGTCAAGTCTCTGTTAATGCCGTTAGTTATAAATATTAAGAATAATATTACTTGAAAAGAAAAGTTAGTTCTGGTAACTAAGAATGTATCTTAATCAAAATTAACAAAATGATAGGGACTACAAATTCATAATGTGTTATTACAACAAGCTTAATTGATACATACAAGTTTGTAGGAATCTTGATGTAACATTTAAATAAGATATATACAAAGTAAAATTCAGCTAAACAAAATATTTTATTTCTGCCAACTAATATGAAGACAAGATATTTTCTTTGTTCTGATGGCATCATTTTTTGGTAAGTATAACCTAGAAAAAAATCTTTTTTGTTTTCCTACCTAAAAATAGTTATTTTTGGTAACGTAAACACGAGAACAAAAAAAAATTAGTACCAAATACCAAGTCATTTTTAAGAGTGCATTAAAGTAATATTGACTTTAAAGTCCGAACACAATGTGAATAATAAATACACCTATGTATATTCGTACTTCTGATGTCAAAAAATTGTATTATTTACTATTACTAAAAATGATCTCAATCTGTTGTGCATATGCGATATCAATATTAACTTTTTTATGAATGATTGCTGCATATAATGTTCACTTCCCATAAATAGTTAATGAAAATGAGCAAACCGGGAAACTAAACATCACATTGTCCCCAAACTGACAGCACGACCGGTGTTTAGATATAGTTGCATAAATACATAGTATACCTAATTGTTTCCTTTGGATGCATAATGACGAAGCAATACCCCGGGGGTACGTCCGGCGCTGTTTTCACGCAATAAAATGGGTTATGAATATGTCAACGCAACGTTATTGTTTACGTAGCGGAAATTCTATAGGAAGGACCACATTTACCCCCGGGTATATTGCTGGGCTTGAATGCCCGGTAAACGAGGGTTAAATGGTCTAAATTCAGGGTATTATGCAATAGTTAACTGGGATATGTCATTGTTTATAGGCAGTGTAATTGTAATTAAATTTAATCTAAACCAGAATGATGACATAAAGCCAGGTCTGGCCAGGTAATTACTGTCGAACTACAACTAAATTAAAAGTAAGGTATTATCTTAAATCACAATGGAGCGGACGGCGCGGAGTGTTTGAGAATAATCACTTTCACACGAGTAAAGTACACTATTTTTGCTACGGCCACAAAAAATTACTAAAAAAGCCTTTGATTTGTAAAAAAAATAGTTCAACACTAATGTTGAAAAGAAAATATCATTATCGTTTGTTGGAGATACTGGTGATATTACTAGGGGGAACAGGTGAATCTAATCTAGTTGTTTCAGGTGCTTTTATACAGGGTGTATCGGGTAGAATGCACTCTACAAGGATCTCATAAACCATAAAAGATATAGAGATGGTTAAATTTAAAAAAGTTGCACCCTATAAATTCTAAAACGTTGTGTTGTCAAATTTAAAAATCTCCGAATCCTTTCAAAGATATTTGGGCCAACCCGAATTTTCGCGTTTTTGTTTTTATTTTTTCCGACTCTATTTGAGAAATATTTTAGGAATACGGTTATTAGTATGAACTCTCTAATTGTAGAAGTCTAAAAATATTTTTTATTTATTTTACGTCGTATTTTTTGTCATTTTTACTATAATTTTCAGATTTTTATCATTAAAAAATATTTTTTATTTAAAACGTATTTCAGGATTTACTTGCGAGGTTTCAAATATGTTTTGTTGACATAAAAAATGAGTTTTTTTACCCGCGTTTGTATGTGAGTTGCAATTTATTTTTTATTCGGTAAGATCCGACAAGTGATGAAAAAGATAAAAAGCGCCAATAAAAATAAAGGTGTCTCTCGGGTTGATATCCCCTTTTATATTAACCGGCGTCAGACTCAAAGGGGATCAAAAACCCAGATGTTATTTATCATGATATCCTTTCAATATCATCGCGCGCTTCAAAGGAGGTTACAGGTAATTAGAAACAGCTGAATATAGGCCTAAAATATACACAGTTTTCTGGCATGTTATCTGTTTTTGGTATAGATAAACAACTTTTTAATTTTGGACTAAATTTAAATATTTTAAATAAATTACCGTAATTTGAAAAAAAAATTATCTATCTTGGACAGTAGAGTTTCGTTGGATGAAAAAAATTAAAACTTTGGGAAGCTAATGCTATGCTAGAAAACCTTTTTTTAATATATATAAAAATACTAAAGTTTACCCATTACTTTTTACCCAAAACTGTATTATCGATTTTACGAAGAAAAGTAATTCTTTATGAGTTCTGCTTGTGGAAAATATAACTTTACCATATACAATTTTTATATCAGACATACAGGGTGTTAATAAATTAGAACAAGAAAATGCTTGTGTCTGTTTAATCGGCCAAACACACGTAAAGCAGAGAAAGAGATACAACCAATACTCAATATTCCGTATGTCAAAGGAGTATCCGAGAAAATAAGAAGACTAGGACAACGATACAACATCAACACAGTAGCTCTAGAGACACTTTAAGAAGCCACCTAACGAAGACGAAACCAGCAAGCCAGAAAGACAAGAAAAATTGTGTACCAGATCCCCTGCGAATGCGGACAATCTTACATTGGTGAGACACTAAGACCACTAGAAGTAAGGATTAAAGAACATAGAAATAACACCCAAAAAGGAGAGACCGAAAAATCAGGTGCAGCTGACCACCCACGGCCATCATATCATGTGGACAAAAGCGGAAATCCTGCAAAAAGAACCGCACTGGAGGAAGAGGAAGTTTAAGGAAGCTGCGACCATACACCAAAATCCAGGTTGCTTTAGTAAGCCTTCATTAGATATGAGAAACGTCTGGAAACCCTTGTTAAGTAAATGTAATCTTAGAATAAGACCACCCAAGAGTTAAACGCATGATTCATCGAGCATGACTCATCAAGCATGACTCAGCCAGTTATGCGTCATCACCTAGCAACACGCATGACTCCACCCACTAGTCATGCGTCACAGCACCTGCCTAAATAAAGCTGTAGTTACCGTACTTATTCAGTATTCACCTGAAGACAACTGGAGATGCTTACCAGTTGAAACGTAGTGATTCCAAACAAATAAAGACAATGCAAGTCCAAAACTCTACTGCCGTTTAAGAAAATGCTTCATTAGATAAATACAACCACAAAATGGTTTATAATTCATTAATATGATTAAATAAATATAAAATTTGAAAATGCCGTCAAATCAGAATATTGCCAGATTTAAATAAGATACTAACGTAACATTGACGTTAACTAAGTTTTTGTTAATTGGAAATAATTTCTTAAGTTCATTACATTGTAAAATAGTATATTACATTACAAGACCGGAAGGTACTATTTTACAGAACGAAGCAGGCAAGTCCTGCGATTCCTGTTAACGTGCTTTTCAGTTGAGTGACGTACAATATTTTTTTTACAATCGACACAATTTTATAAAGACAAAAAAATATTATCTTGTTTAACAATGTTTATTTTTCAGTCATAATATCTTACCTGACAGTTCGTTACTATGAAAGCAAGAAAATATAAACATTACCGGTCACTCTTTTTTGCTTTTCGCTTCCCATTTAAGGAAATAAACCAAACTCATTTATAAGTAATATTAAGTAGGCTTCAACATGTTTATATTTTCTTGCTTCCATAGTAACGAATTGTCAGGTACGATATTATGACTGAAAAACATAATTTTATAGTAAGCCATTATTAACATTTTCTCGTACGCCACTGGTGTCCTGTGTCGAATGAAAAAAAAATAATGTACGTCACTTAACCGAAAAGTACGTTAACAGGACTCGGAGGCTCCCAGGACTCGCCTGGCGGCTCGTCCCTACTTCGTCTTGTAAAATAGTATCCGGTCTTGTAACGTAATATACTATTTTTTTTTTATATAAAAATAACTTTCTGACACTATCCAATTTGAAATTTTTTAAATTTATTCATGGCCAGAATTCCGGCCAAGAGAACGCAATGTTTTTGGTTTAATATATACAGGATGGAATTTTTAACTGGAACAAATTCAGTATTTTAATTCGCTTTAAAAATACAGAATCACGGCTGCGTTTATTTTTAGTTTTTCATATTTTTTTTGTATCTTCATGAAATTTACCCCTCTTTTTGGGGAGTAAAACCGCCCCCAACTTTTTTTTCAAATGTAAAGGTATGTATTGTGAGAGCTCGTTGGAAATGGGAATACGACCCACTATGTACTTTTGCGTTTCTGTAATATAGAAAGGCAAAAAAAAACTGGCCATTTTAGCAACAACGGCTCTTTCACTATTCTCATATTTGATAGTTTTGGCATTTAAATTATTAAGTATTAAATTTCCACAAATTTTAAAAACGCAAAACTGGTGCGGTTACTCGATGACGTCTTCTTCTTCTTCAAGTGCCTTGTCCTCTTCGAACGTTGGCAATCATCAACACTATCTGCACTTTATCCACTGCTTTTCTAAAGAGACTCGCCGTGGTCTCGCCATACCACTGTCTCAAATTCTTTAGCCGCGATATTCTTCGGCGTCCAGGGCCTCTCTTTTCTTCGATTTTACCTTCTATGATCAGTTTGAGAAGTCCGTACTTGTCATTCCTAAGTATGTGTCCGAAGTATTCCAACTTTTGCTTTTTAAGTGTGAACATGACCTCTAGATCCTTTGACATTCTCCTGAGCACGTTTACATTGCGTTCTCTGTCCATCCAGAAAATTCTTAACATCCGTCGATACGTCCACATCTCGAAAGCCTCCAGCTTTTTGCACATGGCGTCTGTCAGAGTCCACGCCTGAATTCCATAGTAAAGAATGTGTGGAGAGCGACAGATTTCGGCAACACAACACTAAGTTCATTTTCACAAATGATGCTCTGGCTTGCTCAATTCGGGCACGAATCTCCTGCATATTATCCCAGCTTTCGTTGATCCGACATCCTAGATATTTGTATGATTGGACGCGTTCGATTTGTTGGTTCTGTACCTGAAGTATACCTCCATCAACTTGGTTCTTACTGATCGCCATCCATTTAGTTTTTTTGGTGTTTAAGTTTAATCCAAACTCTGCACTCCCAGCTGCCACTCTATTAAGTAATGATGTCGATCCGATAAAAATTTACAGCGAGCATCGTTACCGATCTTTCATTTGTCATGTCAGTGTTTTTGTTTACATCCAAATGTTAGTGGAATAAAAAAATAAAAAACGTTTATCACATCGTTGCCAATTTTCCTAGCTAATGTTTTCGATATGAATTTGTAAGTAATGTATTTTCGATATTTTCTCAAAAATTAAAAAAAAATCTACAAAATCTGCGCTTTCCCATACTCAATATTCACGAGCCGCCACTGGTTTATTCCGATTTTTACAATTGACAGGCGCAAAAATGTGATGGCCTCAGGTATAATATATCTAAAAAGTAATGTTTGTGAGGGACAAATATTCTGCACGTTAAATAGGTTTTTTAATTGGCAGCTGGCGACGTCATATAAAAAATCAAATAATTACCTATTTTTAGCTCTAAGAGAAATAATAAATACTCTTTTATATTAACTTAACAATGCAAACGACACTGCTTCGTGACCGAAGTCATTTCATTTCCTTTATTTTAACGACTCAAGGTGTTACATTTGTCCCTTCCGGCGAAAGTTTCGATACATTTTCCTGACAAATCCCTTTCAGCCGAAAATCAAATATTACGAGAGACACGAAACCCTACTTTTCATTGTTCTCGGCGAGACCAAGACGGATTTTTATTTTCGCAAAAAGCATTGTAATGAATGCGGTAATAACGGCGACACGTTGTTACGAACAATAGGACGAACTGGGATCTGGGAGTCCTTTTTCAATTATAATGCTATCTTGACTGTGTTTTATAATATTTTACAAATAATGGTTTGTGTGCTGAGACAGCGGAATCGCGTTTGATAAATTTTTGTCCTTGTGTATTAGTATTATTGAGTGAAAAAGAAATTATTTCTCTCAAAACCGGATAGGTAGGTAGGCAATAAATTACTCATATCCACAGTTATGGATAAGAAAAAACCTGGCAAATATTTTTCGATTTTTAAAAAATATTTTTTATTTTTTGTACCCGAAAACATCGTCATTAAATAGTTTAATAATTAATGATTTAATTAAAGTAAAAGACAAAATTCTTCAACATTCTGCACTTCCGAAGGCCTATTTTTTTTGTAAATAACAGGAACTAGCCGTGTTTTGCATAGATATAAATCAACAGGTAGATAGCTGACAAGTTCAGAAAAATGGCCCACTATGGGTTTAGGGTAGTGTTTTTTTTTAAATACTATTTTTATTGATTTTTGGTTAACGATCATTTTTTACTACAGCTTACTTCGCCTACTAAAATCCTCGTTGACATTCGAAAATTATTGGAATTGATATTTTTAAAATTTTTGCGAGAATTATGTTAAAATGTTAAAAATCTTAACCCTACCTAGTTAAAATAAAATCAATATGTTACAAAAACCGAAAGCAAGTTAATGTACTGTTAAATGTTAGAGAAATGTGTTCCTATTCCCTAATTATCAGAGAGAGAATATGTATCTACTTTTTACATACACACAATTTTTTAAATTTTAATAGCTTAGAAATTACAGGGCGTTTTTATAATATAATTTACACGCTATAATCTTACAAATACGAAAACAGTGACAATAATACATTGCGACGTTTACATTGATTTTAATATAAGCCATAACCATACGCTATAGCGCTGAAAAATCGATTATAGATGCACACCTTAGAAAACTTAAGTATCTATCTTATGAGCAGAAAAATAACTAAAATGTTCTTTATCACCCATATTTTTTGCTCTCAGGATATGTAAATGCATCTTTGGCAACATAATTTTTGTTATTAAATAACAGATCAAAATCTAAAGCGTCCTAACTGAATAAAATAAAGTTTTGAGATATTTATGTTTTAATTTTTTTTTATGTGCCACCCCTTAGACTGTGTTATAATTAATCAATACTTAAGCTGAAGTTTGTTAATAGGTAAACGATTATAATATCCTTTTAATTAGTAAGTTAACTTAATTAGATATTTGACTTTTGTAAGATAGGACACTTTTCTTTAGTAGGTATTTATACAAATTTATTGGAGCTACAGATAGGACAAAGACTTGCTAATATTCTATATGTTTATATTATACACTATTGGCAAACTCGAATCTAGGGTGCGAAATCTCTAATGCAACCAAGAGAGAAGGCACATATTGGCAAAACATTCAGTTAAAAAGAGACACATAACCACTCCTACATTCCAACTGAAAGGGGCAATATGTGTGTGGTGTGGCCGAGTCGACGTATCGATCGCTCCCGTGCCTGCTTCGACCGCGTTTTCTAAAGAATGAAAGGTGGGAGGTAGGGGATAGCGTGTTCTCTGTTGAACGTATTAAACGCTACTAATAATCTCCGTCTGATGCGTTTATATCGGCACCCTAGATTCAAGTTTGCCAATAGTGTATATTGTGTAAATTTTAGTCGAGTTTTTGGAATTATTAGAGCCAGGGCAGATACAAGGGTGTTTCTTCGAGTTAAATCTACCCCGTGGTTACTCTCTCTAGCATTTGCCATCGGAACTCCGGTCTTAACTACCTTATTATTAAGAAAATTTAATGCCTTGAATCGACCAGATAAGACTTTTTGCTATGTAATCGCATTTTAAGAATAATGGAGGTACAAAACGAGATTGTCCTAAGTGTACAGTTACGACAAAGATAGGTGTGGAATGTTGGTTGGGACAAAATATCTTAGTATTTAATATGATTTTGTAGATAGGACAATATTATAGTATATTACATAACAAGTGATGAAAGTGATACTTTTCAAACGAGGAGATAAGGAATTCTCCGAGTTTAAGAATAATCACTTTCACACGAGTAATGTACACTATTTTTCCTACGACCACAAAGAATTATTAAAAAAACCTTTGATTTGTGAAAAAAATATTTCAACTCTAGAGCTGAAAAAAAATATTTCAACTCTAGAGTGGAAATACAAGGCACACTATTTAATTTAAACATATGATGCCAATTTAATAGATCGAAAGGTCACAGGTTCAAATTTCATCAGGGGTACTTGACTTTTTTTTATAAAAACATTAAATAAATTATAAAACTATTTTGAATTGAAATCTTCCTTCTTGAATGATTTTTTTTTATTTAATCAAGGAAAGATGCATTAAAAATAAATTTAAAAAATTCACCCAACAAGGAAGATTTCAATTCAAAATAATTCTATAAATTATTTAATGTTTTCATAAAAAAAAGTCAAGTGCTCCTGATGGGATTTGAACCTGTGATCTTTCGATTCGAAGGTCATGGCTCTAGTCTCTAGGCTATGGCTATGGACCCATAAACATTTTCTGCTTAAGTTTAATATATGACATTTTCTTCAGCGGGTCTTGTTTTGACTGGTAGTAAATTTTCCAGTATATTCTTAACTTTTTTATAATTTCAGATGGCGTATTTTCACACTCTAATTCTGAATCACTCAACAAATACGTGATAAATAAACTAAACTGCTTTCTAAAATTTGTTCTTTTTAATAAATAGGTGTGGTCTGTCAAATTGGCATCATATGCCTAAATTAAATAGTGTGCCTTGTATTTCCACTCTAGAGTTGAAATATTTTCTTTCAACACGCGTGTGATATTCGGCGCTTTCGAGCCAAGTTAACCGTGCTTTTTTTCTCATTTTCATAGGTGGTCGTAGGAAAAATATATAAATTGACGGTCTATAAAATGAGATAGGACGATTTAGTTTTGTAAATTAGTTAAAACAAAACTGTAGGTACCCAAAAATGCATTTAGGACAAAATCTCAAATTTTTTCAGTTGACGCTTCAGCTTAGCACGGCAGATTAGTGGTCCATCTTTAGAAATAAGAAAAACTATTTTCCAAAAGCTTCCTGAAAAATTATTATTTTTTAACCTTTTAAATACGTTTCTAATTTAAAAAAAATAGCATTTCTTAACGTCAAAGCTATAGATATCTAGTAGAACAGAAATATGGCCAAAAATCGTATGCGCGGAGGCAGAAAATAATAAAATACATAAAACTGAAATTTTGTTTACATCAAAATTAGCATTTAGGTTTTGTCATATTTAATTACAATAATTAATGTTATTAGAGATTTATGTAAGCAAGTGTCATAGATAAATGTTTTTATTTTATAGATGTAACCTCCGATTAAAATGATTTTTTGTAAAAGGCCGGAAGTTTTGAAAGTTCGTTAGGGTACTTGCAAAGGTTTAGAAGTATCGGTAAAATTTGGCGAGGAGTCCAACCAAAATACGCGCGCAAAGAGCTTCGTCGCGGTGCAATATTTTAACTCGAGCACAAATAAGAAATCTCATCTCTAAATAAAATAAAAATTGGCAGCGAAAGCTTAAAATCACTCTCATTTACCTAATTTATTAATACTGGTGGCAACATAATGTGTGTAATACTTATAATATGGACAGCAGTCGACCTTGCCCTCAATAATGATAAGATTTTCGAACCTGTAATATTTTATCCAATGAGTATGGTTTACTACACTACCAACTGTTTCATTGTAGTGCCATTTTTATAGGCCGTCAGCTATCTACCCTTTTGCTAAATGTCTATGGCCTTATGTAGCCTGTATATTTCTTACACTAACTTTTCTATTGGGTTCAGCAGATTCCTACTAGATAGCGCTCACATATTTAGTAGGTACCATTAATTACCATAAAGTTATGAATGTACGGTTTTACCATCTGGGTATTTGCTTTGGGTTGTGGCTTTCCGATGGGTTCAAAAAAGAATAAAGCTGTTCCTTTATGGTTTACCGAAGCCCAAGAATATCGCGAATTTCCATTCACAAATCTTAAATGCCAATGCCATTCTTTATTCACTCATTCACTGTGAATATAAACAATTGTTTTAAAACTGCGATTACTTACCGCGAATGGAACTGTGTTTTAATTAAATACTAAATAACTAACCAATTCCTCACAAAAAAAAAACTTTAATCCATAATGGTTTCTAAAAAAAAATAGCTCCTCACATTTGCAATAAATATGAATATATTCCGTTCCTCATATGGCATTATAAACTCGAGTACACACTATCGCTAATGTTAAAGCTAAGTGCAATTAAATTTATAACAGTTAGCAGATTGCAATGGCGAGTTTTCATTCTGAATGGAAATTCTGCAATAGGGAATCCACTATTCTGACGTCCCTGCGGAAAGCAGTACAGACCGACCTGTTCGATAGCTGGTATATTATTTCCTTTTATTTGATTTGCGATTTACTTGACGTTAAATTTTCACTTATAATACCACTAAAGGTCAAAAAATTTCCGGATTTAATTTGGTCTCGTGTGGTATACGATAAGAAAATTGTGTTTATATAATTAAAATTTATTTTTCGAGATTCAACAACGTCAATTTTCGTCTTCATTAAGTACCAGCAAAACATAGAAGGTTTGGTCGACCTAATTATTTAGTTACCATGGCAACTAAGTGAAACCCTAACCTAAAAATTATTTCAGTTTTTAAACTGTCAAGCGGCACAACGTAAAAAAAGGTTTCGCTTCGGTCAAGAAAGCAAAGAAAATTATCGCTAGGAGATTAAGCAGTTGACACCCTCGAATTTCTACTGATTGTAGTAGCTCAAAAGTGCCATTTTAGGGTCTAACATATTATATTCTTTCATTTTATAGTTACTTAAGCTTACTGCAAGTGGTAGAAAGTCATAATTTAAAAGGTTTTTCGGAACGCTGCATGAACAGATTTACAGCGAGTTACAGTTTTGGCAGCAAATTAGACCTTTAAATTGTTGATTTCTACTGGTTGTAGTTGCACGAAAATAGGAAAAAATTTCCACTAAAATTAATTCGTTATCAAAAATACACGTTTTGATTGGTTAAAAATTACAGGTGTGGAATTTTCTACTAAATGTATTAATATTAAATTTTTTGGGAAATTGCTCTGATGATAATTTTCGTCCAGTATTTAATTTGTTTTTTCTGAATTCACAAAGCAAGGACTAACACTCCTAAGTAATCGTAAAATTTTGTATACCCAATTTTTTTTTTTTCAAAAAAGTTTTACCCTCAATCCTCAGATTAGAAATAACAATTACATTAACAACCCTGGCTGTTGCTACATGAATCATATTATAATACATTCCTTTGCCTTTACACTATAATAATATATTTATTTTAAATCCTATCGAATCGACAGCAGTAATATACAGGATTTGCAGCACGCGCAACCTTTCAAATACTCATTATATCATCTATGGATGTGGCACAGGGGTCTGTAAAGCCCCGTTCTCGGTAAACCGGGAATTAGCCAGCATTATCTAATCCAATGCGGTTGCGAACGACCGCAAAATGTCATTGTTTCGCTGTTGAATCCGTGCTTAACTCATCCTGAACAGCAACGTCATTGTAGCGATGATGGAATATGTTTAAACCTCTATTTAGGTCATGTTGTTAATATTTCCGAAAGTTGACCATTGCAAATCGAAATATAAATGGGAAATTGCAATTGAAAAATATCTCCAAAAGGAATTCATTGCTATAACAACAATCTGGACAATGCGATGCGTTTGAATATAGTTTCGTATCTATATGTTATGATGAAGTGAACCTTGGCCTAACGTCGATAAAACGCTATAAGCAGGATAAGGAACGACATTGTTGAAAATCTCAACATAATAAGTATATCGGGTAAATAAATTATATTTTTAAATAACTTTGTTACTCCTCGATAGACTGTTAACACTTATACTAGTAGATATTTTTGTCGCGTAAAATACAATGTCTTAACTTAAAATATTTAAGACTGTTTAACAATAGCACTAGATGTCGCTACATGCAACATCTTGCTGTTGGATTTCACCAAAAACTGCTTAAGCAGTTTAGAGTTTCCTTTATTTCGTCGGTTCCTAGCTCTACTAATGAGCCATGATATGGCAAAATGGGTCCAGGGATAGATCTGATGAAATGAAAGGAAAGTCTTTTTTATTTTTTGAAATATTGCATTTTAGGCAACAGAAAATTTCAAGTAGTATAAGGTACGTCGTGTTAGCATTCCGCTTTTTTTAGCGCGTCCAAATTTCCGATCACTGGTTATGGCCTGCCAGTTGAGGAGTATGTATCTTCTCTATCACTTAACCAAATTCTAATCTCATTCGGTCTGACGCCGTAAATGGGGTAGGTTTGGAGGTTGATACATTTTGCCCTTTCCCCCCAGTTTTTTGGATGACGTTAGACCCACTTCATGAATTTTACCACTAAAATGCATCGGACTCGAACTAATTTGTCAGCCGCGGTCATAATTTTTTTTTACTGGAAACAACAAATATGCTAGAAAAACCTACGTTTGTCATGCTGTTATTAATTAATATAAATTAAGATATGCTTGTGAGAGGGATTTTATACTTTTTTAAAAGGAAATAAAATACCCTTGAGCAAATTAGAAGTTTGAGTTGTAAATATGAAATTAGCTGGCACTGTTTAATCTAATGCGATTACGACCACAAAATATCATTATTTCGCTGTTATGACGGGTGCTTAATCTATAATGATAGAGGTATTGTGGAATATGTCTTGGGTATCTTTTATGAACATAGTAAACTCAGTGTAAACGTACCCTTTAGTGATTTGATTAAATTATAAAAAATAACATTCCAGGCTGTTCATTTTAAAATTTCAACTTTTTATAGTTTTCTCCCGACATTTTTCAACATCCTGAAGTCATTTAGAGGTCTGTTTTCTCTTTCGGTCGGGCTATTTATACTTTAAACATATAATACACATTTTTTCTCAAAATTTTGTATCATTTATTCCCATTTATGGTTTTTTATATTGTGATATCAAATGGTATCAATATCACTTCACTGTTGGTCCGATACCACAATGTGCGAACTCTCTTAAATCAGTCGATAAGCTTAAAACTCCTTAGTTTGTCATAATAAATATTAAAATAGCAGAGTGGTGCGCTGTCAATAATCTGCCAGTACAATATGGTCTCGTATACTCTAACGACAGAACTATAGTAACTTTTGACTACTTCAATAATGCCATTCGGATCACCTTTCTTGACCTTATATTGCATAGTGCAGTTATGTTCCATAGCAAATTATCGTTTGTCCCGCATATTCTCGAACTTACTCAATTCTGGCATGATTGACAGTCCTCTTGACCCGGTAAGACAAAGACGGCTTAGGCTTAATTCAACGTTGAACCAAGCTCAAACTTCATTTTGACACCCAACGGTGCCAGCAAGTGGTTGTTAAAATAAAGTTTGAGCTTGGTTCAATGTTAAACTAAGCTTAAGTCTTAATTGTACAACCTAGCCTTAAAGTTCATTACAAATTATATTGTAAAGATTAGTCTTCCCACAAATCAACTTAGTCCAAAGAACGGGGTGTAACTTCTTTCACTCCAAAGTCAGTTTCCAAAAATTAAAAATTTTATAATGTCCAAAATTATATCTTGTTGACTGTCTTTGGGTGTTCTACTATTTTGTATGTTCTTTATTTTTTGATTTTTGATTTTTTTTCCCTTCGGTTTCTCATTTTCTTTCTTTCATATTGTTTTCATCCCCTTAGTATGTGACCTGTCTGTCTTACTTGCATGACTGTTGTAAATTAGGTTAAACTAAACACATTCAGGTGTTTCACCCCATAGATGTTTTAGAAAATAACATGAAACGATGTTTTTTTTTTTACGGTTCGCCGACTTCGTAGGCCATCTTGAACCGGTGATCTACCGACTGGGGAGTGTGAAACGGCACCTTCATCCTACGAGATATCCAATCTCATCCGGCCTGTCCGGCGTGAATAGGATGGCTAGGGGTCGATTCCTTTTTCACTCTTCCCTGAGGTAAGAGCACGCCGTGTTCCCAAGCGGTCACCCGCCCAAGTACTAACCGCGCTCGACACCGCTTGACTTCGGTGATCTGCGGGAACCGGTGCTTAATATGTCGATAGGCCCTTGCCTCATGAAACGATGTAAAATCCATATTGTATACTTTAAATGCCTAACATTGTTGATGTAAATACATTATATTACTTCAGTAAATAAATAAAATAAATAAATCTTGCTTTAGAGCCTTGAGGTGTATAATTAAAAATTCCTGCAATTTTTCCAACGAGCACACTGTAAAATTGTTGTATTTTGCTTTAGTCAGATCAAGGTTGAAGTGTGCCTCCACCATTTGATCTCCTTTCTACCAGGTACATATCTACTGTTTTGAAAAATACAGCGACGCTTTCTTAAGTACCTTAGCGTTAAGAAGAATGCATCTGGATGTTGATATTCCTCACTCGCCTCGCCTTGACCGGCGAATTTTCTATTCATACTTAGTTTATAAATATGAATTAACTATAAAAAAAATTACCTATTACTTACAACTTACTGTGCGAATTTTTGCTTTGAGAAAGGTTCGACATACCTCAGTTACTAAATTATACTTTTTTCCTTATTTTGAAGATTATTTCAACAACACTTATTTCCTTCTTTTAGGTAAAACTGGAACAAAACGTAGGCAAACCCTCACGGGTGATTCACATTAGAAATATCCCCTCGGACGTAAGCGAGGCAGAAATCATCCACCTAGGTATGCCTTTCGGGAGGGTCACGAATGTGCTTGTACTCAAAGGCAAAAACCAAGCATTTTTGGAAATGGGAGATGAGGCAGCCGCCACAAGTATGGTAAGGATATTTTGCTTTTAACTTTTGTATTAAAGAAAATATTTGCCCAACTTGTTATTAAATTATAAATTACACATTTTGTGACAAGAAACACTAATGGTAAATTATTTCTATTAAAGTCAATCTGATTGCTTAGAGCCAGGTGTAGACTAGTCCTACTACTTTTAGGCCTGAGGAATGTGAGCTATATTTTTACTTTTTGCATAGTATTTACTCGTTTGGTGTGGCACTTGTCTATCACAAACATACCATTTGAAGGATTTTGCCACAATGCTTTTTAATTCAACAAGTTCAGTATAAGATCTGTCTTTCTATGGGACAGCACCAGCACCACCGAAACCATTGGGTCTCTTACTCCATCGGGCATCAGTGGCTGTACGAGCAATTCCTTTACTTGATCAAAGAGCTCATTCCCGACATTAGATGGTATTATGATCCGACCATTTGTGCTCATGTTGGGTAATTTACATTATCTTTAAGTAATCGTCATGTAGAAAAAGGTATTGTCAAAGTTAATGTCAACTGTTTTTATTTTTGATTGGTTAAATAGAACGTGAATAAAAAATAAATTGAATTGAGTTTAAATACAACGATGTTAGTAAGAGTAGTCTACGATTCTTATAAAATCATAACAAACCAAGAAGACTTAAGTCAGTGAACAAAAGTGATAATGTTCGTAACAACCAGCCAATCAATCATAATATCTTTTTTTGAGCATGGATTTGGATAACTATTGTATTTCTATTTCAATCGAAGCCAAGAATATAGGCCCTAATGGGGAATGGGCACTGACTACGGGTAGACAGAGAACATGTTTTTAGTATTTGGCTACCCTACCGTGATTAACTGCCCACCTGCTGAGAATATTTTTCTGTTTGCGTTTATTCCAGTTGTTTTACTATTTTTCTGAGCTATTTATGTGCATCAAGAGATCTAAAAAGATGTAAATTAAAAGAAATAAATGTCCCCGAATTTTCCCATTTGGGGATTATGTTTATTTTTAGAACTCTTTGGGTAAAATCGTTGGAGCTAAACATTCTTTGATTGAAATTGGTTAAAAAAACGGGGTAATGGATGTTCAAAGATTTTTAAAAAATTTGCATTTAAAAGCATCATTGTTTAGTGTACCTCACACAACTCAATATTATCATGCAATTTGTTTTATTTTCTAGGTATCATATTTTGGAGGTTGTGTTGCCCAACTTCGCGGCAGGGCTGTCTACGTCCAGTATTCAAATCACAAAGAGTTGAAGACTGACCAAACTCATTCAAATGCGGTAAGTATTTTATTTTTTACTACACTAATAGCTTACCAATGAATCTTTACACTTTAAAATCTAGTTGTAATGTGTAGTAATTATATAGTAAAATGAAAATTTTCAATGAGCTAACATATACTTTTTGTAACATCCATAATATTTGAATGTAACGCACATTTCTTAATTATCAAAAGTCTGAGGAAATATTACCAAGGCCCAATTTCTTCGATTAAACTGGACCTCGATTTAAATCGTAGATGTTCTTTTACCCAATTTTATAAAGTCGATTTAAAGCGAGATCCAATTTAAATCAAAGAAATTTCAAAAATGGTCACTTTACAATCTGGGATTGACAGCAAAATTTGAATTAAAAGTGATTAACCTGGTCATGTCAACATAATGTAATGTAACATAACATAAAAAGTTATGACCAGGTTGACTACTCCTAAATTGAACTTTGCTTTCAATCCCACATTATAAATAGACCCTTTCTGATATTTCTACGATTTTAGAATTATTATTCTTCGGTTTAAACTTTGGTTTAAGAGATTTTTATAAAATTGGACCTAAGTTAATAAACCGTTGAATTGTATATAATAAAAAATTTTTAGCTCTAAATTTTTTATAAGCAATAGTACAGCTGAAGGTGAAAATTCGCGGACGACCGTAAAGATTGTATGTCGAGGCGGAAGCCGAGCCCGGGAATGTGGCTTTTTCTATGAGGTATAGGGGAAGTTTACCTAAAACGGGATACTGTGGTAAAACGGGATACCCTAATTATTTTGTGTTACATGCAGCGCCATCTGTTGTGCAATTGACATAATACTTCCTGTTAGTGTATAAGTAATCCTCAGCAGTTTAACCAAAATCGTGAGTGGTGCAGCGTCACTAGGTGAGTTTTTAGGTTTTTAACATATTTTTTGTAATAATTTAAATATACAAACATAAGCTTTTTGTCTTCATGGCGAATCAGATGACGGCGATAATTTTTTTACCAGTTGCTAGGACATAAACGACCACTTAACGTATAAAATTTTAAGGTTATATTTTTATATGTAAAACTTGCAGGCATTGTTTGTTTACATGTCGATGTGTTGATAAAATGGGACGCGACGAGGGCTTCTAAAACGGGATATCCCATTTTAGAAACACAGTGCTCGTTTTCTGTTTTAATTTGAATACGATTGCGGTGGACATTGCTGTTTTTTTTAAATTGCAGATTCAAGTTACTATTAGCAAATATGGCACCTCGGAAAACAACTCGTCAGTCTTGGTCCGAGGAAAGAATGGCGGAAGCAATTAGATCGGTTTCGAGTGGCAAATATGGTTATTTAAAAGCGGCAACAGTTTTTTCTGTACCAAAGAGCACCCTTGAGCGGAGAGTGAAAAACTTAAACAAAAACATTACCAGGCATGAAAAAGGCTTGGGAAGTCGACAACGAACTTTTTCGCGCCAAATGGAAGAACAACTAGTTGACTACGTAAAAACTATGGAGAGCATGCTTTTTGGGTTAACGTGTACAGATGTGCGTAGGCTGGCGTTTCAGTTAGCAGAAAGGAACAATTTAAAACATTATTTTAATGAAAATAAAAAAAATGGCTGGTTGGGTTTGGCTCCGATCATTTATAAATAGAAATCACCTTTCCCTAAGGAAACCTGAAGCAACATCGGCAGCTCGCACTAGGGGCTTCAATAGAACTGCCGTGGGAAAATTCTTTGATTTGCTGGAGCCCCTGCAAGATAGATACGCGTATACACCATCTAGAATATTCAACGTTGATGAGACGGGCTTAACAACTGTACAGGGGCGTCCATCTAAGGTGATTGCTATGAAAGGTAGGAAGCAAGTAGGAACGTTAACCTCAGCAGAACGGGGGACACTATGCACTGCGGTAATATGCATGAGTGCTGCAGGGACATATTATGTTCCACCCATGATCATTTTTCCCAGAGTTCGTGCCAAGGAAGAATTTTCGACTAGGCTACCCCCTGAATCCATAGTTGCCTACCATCCTACTGGTTGGATGCAATTGAATCTCTTCGAAAAGTGGTTTAACCATTTTTTACAATCTACCAATGCCTCAAAAGAAAATCCTTCGTTACTTATAATGGATGGTCATAAAACTCATACTCAAAACATAGCTGTAATAGAAAAAGCCAGGGATCACAATGTTACAATGTTGTGCTTACCGCCACATTGTAGTCACCGCATGCAACCGCTAGACGTTTCTTTTATGGCTCCTCTATCGACATTCTACAGCCAAGAGGTTGAAACATTTCTAAGGAATAATCCAGGTAAAGTCGTCACAATTTACCACATAGGCAAATTATTTGGAAAGGCCTTCTTAAGGGCAGCAACACCCAATAATGCAATTCATGGTTTTGAAAAAACTGGCTTATTTCCCGTTAATCGCCACGTTTTCACTGATGACATGTTTATAGCTGCTGATCCCACTGATCAGCCAGAAAATGAATCAACTTTAACAGAAGAGGGTTCACCAGAAAGAGAACCATCATTTGCAATCAGGCACCAAACACCACCTCCATTAACTTCATATTCTGCCCACACACTGCCAAAATCAAAATCAACTTGTCCTTATGAGTCAGATGACAGCTTCTCCAGTGATGATGATAAACCTCTGAGCAAAATTCTTAAAGATTATGTTTCACCAGAAATGATTCAACCATACCCAAAAGCAGCATTAAGAAGGCCTGTGAAAACTGCAAGGAGAGGTAAAGCTGCCATCTTAACGAGCACACCTTATAAGAATGAACTGAATGCCAGTTTAGAGGCGAAACGACGTAACGTGCCAACCAGTAAATTGCCATCTTTGAAAGGAAAGGGACTTTTGACGGGAGAATCGGTAAAGAAAATCTCCAAACCACAGAAAAATAGTTCGACCGAAAAGAAGACCGGTGAAGCAACAAACAAAACTAGGGACCAAGAAGATGTGAATGGGAAAAACAAGACCAAGGACAAAAATACCAAAAAAATATGCATAACCAAAGAAAACAGTGACGATGAAGAAAATCCTGTGTGCTTTTATTGTGAAGTAGATTTTCTAAGTAGCAAACCTGGTGACCCGTGGATTCGGTGTACTTCCTGCCAGAGATGGGTCCACGAAGCTTGCGGTGTATCAAAAAACGAAGACAATTATTTTATATGTGATCTGTGCTTGGAAATATAATCCCATTTTAGAAACACTACTGATCCCGTTTTAGATATATATGTTCCTAAAATGGGCAATTTGTATTGCGCAAGAATTTATTTTTTTTTGGTTTTATGTTTAATACTTTTATATGTTACGTTTATTTTTTGAATAAAGTTATGTTTGGTATATCCATCATGAGTGTTGTCCATGACTTTGTACTTCAACTTTTTTTTTAAATTAAATCCAAAGCTTAAGTATCCCATTTTAGATAGACTTCCCCTACATACTATTTTTCCGTAACTTGAAATGTATTAAAAGGACATAACTTATCACAATCAACTTGTTAAAATTTTGAAATAAATATTTTTAACTTTGTTCACAAATAAAGGATGAAATTAAATATTTATATTGTAACTATGGAACCACAGTAATATTGAATTGTTAAGCTTTACACATTTTAGTTTACAAATATCCGTACAGAAATAGTATTTCCTTACAGTACAATAATAAATATTTCCTAACAGTTATTTTCCCTTGCCTAGCAACGACTAAGTGTAAGGAAATATTGACTTTTTCTCTCAGAAATGTTATCAAAAATGTCAATATTTCCGATCAATTTTCGGATAAACATATTTTTAAATAGGCAGGTTATTTTTATCATAAATAAATGTAATTTAAATCAACATATCAACATTTTTATCAGTGTAAGATTTAACTGTTTACGCTTCTATTCTTCGTTTTAGTAACGAATTTGTCACCTGTTGCATTATCTATTTAACTAATATGTACTTACCTACACGCACAGCTGTGCAAAGCACTCTAAAAAAAGGGCTTAAAGCACCAAGACCTTTGAAAAAGTAATTGCCAGCATTCTAAGTGCTTACCAATCACCGAAAAAAAGAATTTTGAGTGCTTACAAGCATTTTAAATGCGATATTTAATTACCAATTACCAAGCACTTTTTATAAAGGGCTTGAATTACCCATTTACAGAGCAGTATTTTTAAAAGTGTTGACAAGCACTGTGCACTTTTTCAAGCACTTTCGAGACAATTACTGGCCAGTTCTGCCTAAACGTCGGTTTCATAGCAAAATCAAAATTAAGAATTAGTAGAAAAAAAACTTAAAAACTTAAATAGGAGGTTTTGGATAAGTAGTTCGATTCTCCGTTTACTAAATAGGATCGTTTTTTTACCTTATTTTTTGTACTTCCACGTTCATATGTATAATATATAAGTATAGGTACCTAAAGGTAGTCAATATATTATGGGCCTGCTATCATTTACTTTAAATATTCAAAATACTTCCCGAAAATGTGTGTGTAACGTGCCCCCATAATCATTATATATCACTCCGGAACATCGGAAAATAAACCCCAAAACGCGTATTCAAAACTATGTCGAGAGTTGTTATAATGAAATAACTTTATTACAGAGGGTAAAACAACGACACACATGCAGGGTGTGGAATATCATTTTCATATATGCGCGTGAAAAGTTTTTGTGCTCCCCTTTTTAAACAAGGACTGCTTTTATGTAGGCAAATATTATCGTCACGCGATAAAACTATAGAAACTAAAATGTGTGTCGTTACATTTAGGGACTCGAATGTCGAATAAAGTTTTTGTCGGCCATATAATGTAGACGTTAAAAGCTTTGGCGAGTTGTATTTGTTTGGTATATCTTTGTGTTTTAACGCCAACTAGATATAATTAAAACGCCATAACGTGGTTTTAAAAAGCTCAATTGAAACAAGACATAAAAATAGAAAGGCCTTTGTGGCAGGGAAAAATATTTTTTAATTTGTTTTATATTTTGCTAGAGAAATAAGTTTGTTCTACTCCTACATGGATATTTGCTGTTCATGATTAATTAAAAGAAAACAAATTTAGACATTAGAAATTTTACGAGTCGTAAGAATGTACTTCAAAACGATGCAAATCTGAGCTCAAATTTGTTATTTTTTATATTTGAATAAAAACATTTATCTCAGAGCCTACACCAATTTTTCCCAAAAAGTCCACGAAATGGTGCGAAAACCAAAATATATTTTACCGAACTATTGTTATTTTCTGACCGAACTAAAGAATTTGTGCACAAATACACTTTCTTATTTCAAAAAGCTTCCGTTTTCCACTCATTTCTAGACAATTACTACAAGATTTAATTCATAAAATATATATACAAAATGAACGTTTTTTGCTTTCAGTGGCGTATTTAAAGGGGGGAGGGAGGGGGGGGGGGCTGGCGGGCTTGGGGTTTCCCCCCCGAGCCTAGGATTTCTGGTCTAAAAGTCTAATTGCAACCTAATTTTTGGTTTCACGCTTGGAATTTGAATCTTTAAACAATGTATTCTTGGCTTAGATTACAAAGGTCTTCTAGGAAACGTTTAGTTTTTAAACTTTTCCTTCTGAAAGTCCTGTTTTATATAGAGATTAAGGTTTTTAGACGCGTATCGTTTTGGTTATTGATTCATGATGCAATTTTAAAGGAAAACGAGTAAAAAGAATAATATTTTATAGTATTTTTCTATTGATATACTTGTCTGTTCCTTTTTTAGAGCTATTTTAAATCAACAAAATATAACCCAACGCAATAAAATATTTTTAGAACAAAAACAAAAAACAATTAGGTATTTATTATTTAAGAGAAAAATTAAAATAAAAATTTTAATTCAAACATTTTTCATGGAATGTGATACTTACCTAGTTTATAATATAAAAAATAGTGCGGGAAGAAACGAGAATGCTTTATTATGAATATACAAAACGGCACTTAAGAAGGAGTATTTCAAAACCGATACATTTCCACCAAAAACTGCTCTTTGATCTACGCTCCTAAAATACATGATTTCTGAAAAAATCTTCAATTTTGGCGTGGTGAGCGATATTTACTTTATATTTAATCATAAAATACCGAGCCCGAAAAACGCTGGTTCGAGTCATACATACGTCTTACGTTAAAATTTTAGATTGACACCAATACTTATTCATATTTTTCACAAATATAAAAAATGTTTTTTTTAATAACTACGAGTATCAAAAAAAAAGGAAAAAAAAAATATTTACAAAATCAAATTTAATTCAACCATGCAGAGGGGGAGAGGTAATTATTTACGTTTTGAAATTTGATAGTAGTTCGGTAAATTTTAAACAAACTTTGGGTTTGTTCGGCCTCAAAAATTTTCTCTTGCAGCGCTCATAAAATGCATGTAGTCCCGACTGTCCCTCTCTCCAGAAAAAAAATGTCCTACTTACGCCCACTGAGCCGAGTGTAAGAAAAATAGATGTATTTAAAGGGATTTTGTGTAAATATAAGAAATCACCCAAATCCACAAATATGTTACAGTGTAATTTGGCCCATTGATTTGCCAACGAAAAGAATTTTTCCTGAATTATTTTTTTATTAGCGTTCTCATAAGTTCACTGCTAACAAAAAAGACGTGTTATAATACCTGATTTAAATTATTTTTATATTTCGAAGTTCGGAAGTTGAGTCGTAGAAAAAAAGTACTGTACAACTCGAGTGGATTGTTCATATTACGCTCGGACATCGTATCCACTCTTGTAGAAACTACTATTGTATGGAGGATTGTTAGTTTAATTACGAACAATACGTAGATCACTAGAAAAACGTTGCCAGTTACTGTTTGATACCTGACGAGTAAAACGAATTCAAAATTTGAAAAATGGCAACGTTGCAGAATAAAATTCGCGTATAGGAAGACGTTTGACTATAGCCCAAAATTTCGGCACTAATACTTATTTTAATTAACTTATATTTGTTTAGAAATTAATTAAAATAATCTAGAAAGTTAATTTCGAATATTCGGGATTATATAAAGTTCAAAGACCACGAAAAATACACATTTGTCAGTTTAATGAAGGGAAATTAATTTCCTTATTAAATGTCCTTGTAAGCATATTAATTAAAGCATCCTTGTGAAGTTCTTATAAAAGTCTACGAATATTTTGAGGTTGGTTGTATGCGTTGCAAAATTAGAGGTAACTCGTTTCTTAATTAGATTTGCTCCTGACCACGTTAAAACTAGAGCTTGACAGGTTACTATTAAAAAAATGCTCGAAACATACACTTGCACTCTATAAACTGGCCTAGTATACTATACGGCCATTATAAGACTTATATTAACATAAGGGGTCCTGGTTTGGTGGACCGCTTTGGAAAAAGTAGTGCACACTAAGTCAATAACAAAGATACAAAGGGCAGCTTGTTTAGGAATAATCGGAGCCCTTAAGTCAAACCCGACAGCGGCGTTGGAGATACTGTTATATATATCCCCCCCCCCCTCCGCCCTGGATATCTATGGAAAAGGTATAGCTGCAAAAAGTGTCCTACGGCTGAAAGGGTCGAAATTCTGGAATGAAACCAACCACGGACACAGCAGTATACTAAAGATACACCCGGGGAATAATCTACGAGACCCGACTGATTACTCTGTCCCAATAACATGCTTCGATAGAAGGTATTCTATACTCATTCCGAGTAGGGAAGAGTGGAAAGGCAATCAGTATATAACGAAAACAGATCACGCAATATTCACAGACGATTCAAAAATGGACGTTGGTGTAGGAGCCGGGGTCTTTTCCGAAAGTTTACAAATACAGAAGTCGTATAGACCCCCCAACTATTGTAGTATTTTTCAGGCAGAAGTAGTGGTAGTAGAGAAGGCGGTCAATATCCTGCAAGATCACCTTGGCCTGGGAGTAGCATCGGCAATCTGTTCCAGCAGCGTCAAATCAAAGCTCGTAAAGCGATGCCGCAACAATCTATGCACACTTGGCAACCAACATCGGGTTACTCTGTGCTGGGTTCCTGGATACTCCAAAATAGATGGCAACGAGGCTGCCGATGCGCTCGCGAGAGAGGGCGCAGGCATGCCAGCTGATCTAGCAGATAATACAATGAACAAACCACTGGGATTAGTCACAAAGGAGATTGATTACACGGCCAAGCAGGTTGCACAGAACAGATGGACAGAGTTGACAACCTGTAGTACATCCAGGCAACTGTGGCCCACATTCGATAAAAAAAGAACCGCAAAGCTATTAAAACACAGTCGGAAAGACGTGAGAAATATTACTGCGGTTGTTACCGGACATTGCCTCTTCGGTAGACATGCCGAACGTATGCAAATACCCACTAACGACTTCTGCAGAAGTTGCAGAGATGAGGAAGAGGAAGAAAGTATTCAACATTTTCCGTGTAAATGCCCTGGCCTCGCAAGAAGAAGGTTCACTGCTCTGGATGAACCATATTTCGATAGCCTGGAGGAACTAAGCAACTTACAACTTGGACGACTGAGCAGGTTTCTGAACAGTAGTGGCTGGTTTGAATAAGTTGTTAAAATCCTTCTGCGGTGTATGCCGCCCTAACCATCACAGAACTGATGAAGGTGGGTTCTACGGAACACGTGTGGTATCACAACGGACCTAATAGGACTACGTGAGACTGTTTGGTCTGAACCAAAGGTATGCCACTCTTACTTAACCTAACCTAACCATACCATACCAGAATCTTAGTTTCCGTGACAAGAAAAGTTAGTGAAAATAGCCTCAAGAGGAAATTTGGTACCGTATACTATAAAAAAAAATAACTTTTATAACTAAAACATGTGGTTTTATGTCCTATTAGCACATGCCAGAATGAAAATATTATCTAAAGTAGGTACTTTCGGAGCTATTACAAAAAAGGCATTAAAAAAAATTCAACACCCTGTAGCAAAAAAGTTAAGCCGTTTGGAACATATGTTTATATGAACTTTTCTTTATAAAATGACTGGAGGAATCACACCCTAAAATATTAGCACGTCATTAAGGAACACCCTGTATATTACTAGTCACTTTTGTCATTAGCAAACTACCTTTTTGTTGGTTCAAAAAGTATGTTTGTTGCCAATACTAACTTTGTTGTTAATTTCAAGAATGATAGTGTTATTGTCTGGACAAACTTTTAATATGAATATAAGATGATTTATACAGGGTGATTCCTAAGTTAATACTTCCTTAGCAGTGTATATAACGCATTAAAATAACATAAATATTCTTAACTCAGAAATAAGGTACTTACAGTCATTTATTATACTATGGATCAAATACGGTCTTGCCTAACTTAAACATAATCTCGAAGCAGCAGCCTCACTTTGACGACACTCACAGTAAATTAGCATCATATCTACTAGTTCATTGTTTTTAAATTTTACCATTTTTACGTTTCACCAATTTAAAATTAACTTGCTTCAGAAAAACACACCGCAGCGGATTGCCAAATAACCGACCCGTAAATTTCATGACTAATAAGACATAAGACAAACAACATAAAGTATATCAGGCTACATTTTGATGACCTAGCCGGCATTCATATTTTTTACTTCTGTATCTAGCCTATTTTTAAGTTTTTTGAAAAAGGGTATTTTAAAATGTTGTTTATTTTAATGCCTTCTGTACACAGCTAAAAAAGAAGTATCAACTTAGGAATCACCCTGTATAATTATGAAGATAACATGTATCAATCAAAGTTAACAAAGATGTTTGATTTCATACCTTTAGCAAAATGACAATGCTCTTGTCCGTGAAGAATCAATGGTTAAAAAAATTGTCGCTTTGACCGTAGCAGGCCTAATTTAAGTGAATAGTCTAAATCTTCTTGTGACGTCGCATATTTCCATATCCCATAAAAAGTCTCACCGGGCTGCTTAAAAGGTCAAAACCAATCACACACAAATGCACTACATACAGTTTCTTTCAGGCACTGCAAAATTGAACCGAACGGCATAAATAAACAAACATAACAGGTAAATTTCGGGTTGACGGGACAATCCTGTGAATCGAGAACACATGCAATGTTTCCAAAAATAAATTTGTACCAAGGTGTGCTTGGTACCTGTATGACCCTGAGACCCTAAGAATGTCTGTTAGATCCTGTTCCGCTTCCGCGCTCGGATCAGAAATTTTGGAAAACTGGAAAATCTGTGTATTCTTTCAAAGGGAGCTTTAGTTTCATGTTTAATTTTTATTCTCAATATATGTATATATTGAGCAATGCCGGCCTTCACGATTGAATCATTTTGTCATTTATTTATTAAGTGAAAAAATGAATAATTTAAAATGGCTTAAGTCGGGTTGCACAAAGAATGTTAATAATAATTATTTAACCCGCAAGTTTGACTTTGACAGGCATTATATACTCACATTCAAAGGTGCGTGATTAGTTAATTAAAAATTAGGGTAACCGGGCCAGTATGATTGTGAGAAAATTATTTCTGTCAATGTTACGTCTGTCACAGTCAAACTTGCCGGTTATAATTATTATTAAAATTCTTTGTGCAACCCGACATAAGACCGACTTTGTCAACCCAGTAATTTTGGCGCCCCCAGATCTTGGCACCAGGGACAGTTGCCCCATTTGCCCACCCCTAGGGCCGGCCCTCCAGGGTTTTATGGAATAAACTTACAGAATCTCCCATGTACTTTTGCTTAACTTTCATGGAGAACATTTCGTTTAATTAAAAAGTCGCCAATTTTTGTAAATAATATCCGTATTTTTTTTAATATAAATAATTCGTTTTTAAAGTCATATTAACTGACGTGTTTAACTTTCCAAATCTTAAAGTTTATCCACAAAGTAAAATATGACCACATAAATAATACATATTCTAAAATAACCATGACTGGGAAACTACATAACTAAAAATAAAATATATCGGTTCTTAAAACTGCAGTTGCTCGAACTTTTGCGACCAAATTTAATAACCGGAAAAACTTTGGAACTGGCTGCGAGGCGTTGCGAATAATGATTTTATAGTTCTCTGCATGTCAAATTTTATTGTTCCAAACAACATAAAATAAAATTTGATATTTTAGTATTATTTTGTGAGTGAAATGCACTTGTCTTTGAGTTTTCTAAATGGGTTACATATTTAAAAGGAAGGCACTCTTTTTCACATTCAACTTATATTAAAAAAATTACCTTTGCTTTTAACAGTGTTGGGGAAAGTCTCCCAGTGATCCAAGCAGAAATCTTATTATTACAATGTGCGTATGAAAACAATAAGAGGACTTGCCTCAATAAGCGGATCCATATATACAGGGGCTACAAATTTGTGTGTGTACAAGGGGATCTCGAAAACGGTAAGAGATACGAAGATGGTTAAATCGAGGCAAAGTTGCGTATTTTGGGGCTTAATAAGTTTGTGAAAGAAAATTGTAAATATTCCGAATACCTTCGGAGATATCCGAAATAAACCGAAAATTTTAGTTTTGGTTTCTAATTTTTTGCGCCTACATTTTTGATTTAGGAAAAAAACAAAAAACACTTTCTCATAGACATTCTATAGGTTCTACAAGATGGCGTATATTATATTTCTAAAGCTTAGAAATCCCTAAAACTGTATTTCAAATTCCAGGTCCGTATTTAAAAAATTGCCTTAAGATTGGTAACTAATGAATAAAACGTCTAATTTAAAAACTATTAACGCCATCTTGTAAAACATAAAAAAAGGCTACGAAAAAGTGTTTTTTATTTCTTTACCAAGTCAAAAATGTTTTTTTTTCGGATACCTCTGAGAGTATTCGGAATAATTACAATTTTTTTTACCAAATTATTAAGCCCCAAAATACGCAACTTTGTCTCAATTTAACCATTTTCGTATCTCTTACCGTTTTCGAGATCCCCTTGTACGCACACGAATTTGTAGCACCCTGTATTATGATATTCAAACAACCCTTGGATTGCTAATATGCAAGAAGGTAACATCAAGACTGATATGGGAATGTCAAGGGGAACTGGATGACCTGGCAAAAGTAAACAAAGTAATACTGCAGTGGGTACCAGGACTCGAAGGTATTACAGAAAATGAAAAAGCCGATGAACTGGAGAGGAAAGGCTCAGAAAACACATTCATTGGTCCCCAACCGGCACTCAAGCGATGGATCAGGAGTGAACACAAAATCCACTGTAGCAACAGACAGGGATTATACCACAGCAAAAGGTTAATTGGGGATCCAGACCCCAGACTTACGAAACAGCTGCTTCAAATGAACAGGAGCCAGCTGAGAACCATTAAAGGAATCCGTTAATGGTTGTCAAGAACCATCTGCACAGAATGCAACTGTACAATAGAGACGTTGACTACAGATTATGCGGACAAGTCAGGGAAACTGTACAGCACATTGCACATTGCCATTGCGAGTTACTAGATCGGAGGGGCCACAAATACCCGGGCAATAACGTGGAACGAGAGGATATCCTTACTCTCTCCCCAGTTGACCTACACAAACAAGTGCAAGGAATTGGAATCACAACCAAATAGGGTAAGCATAATGGGCCAAAACTGGCCTAAATGCATACGGACCCGGGCCCTCGAAAAAACAGTGTTGGATTGGACTGGACATCTTAAAGAGTTCCCCGGAAATGGGAATGTACACAAGCCTTGGGAACTCATCTTTTCCTTCTTTAGAATGCTTCCTTTGCCAGAGTTCAGAACCATACTACCGCCATTGTTCTTATTTCTTTGTTTACGTTTTACATTGCGGTATATTTGCACTGGCAATTCTGTTTTGTGTTTTTAATAGACCTCCCTTCCCCCACTGGATCCGCTTGCCATTCTTTTTGGCTGTACAATATAACAACTTAATTAAAATTCTCTAAATTAATTTTTGAAATACCTTCACTTCCCAACGACACTTTATGTTCTTCGCTTCAGCGGGCCGTTTATTGGCATTATTGACAGATATTTGGATTTAAATACGAAAATGGAACTGAAATTGCAGCACCTGAATTGCATACCAAACTAGCAAAATCCATCACTCCGTTAATTCATTGACTCTATTTTTCCTGCCAAAATGCCGTTGTGCGCTATAATTGAGTTAGCTGCTAAATGTAAGTGATTTCTCAGCGGACACCGAATTGCAATTATTTTCTTTTTTACATACCGGAAAATTGCAATTTGAAAAGTTTTTGTATTGAAATTAGTGTGAGGAATGCGAGGGAAATATTTGTTTTTTTATAGCTACGAGGGGCGAAGATTGACGCACCCTTAAATAAAAGTTTTGTAATGACCATAAAAATTGTACTTCTTGATTAAGTTCTTCACTTTTATTTTTAAACATATTTTGACATATTTATTTAAATCACAGCAGCAGTCATAAGATTTGTGGTTTACAAACTTAATACAAAGTACTTCAGAATACACAACACAATAAGTATTTTAAAATATACAACACGCTAATATACATACCTTGGTAAATAGTAAGAATAATACTAATATTCCAAATTCTGACACCGCCCCAACCAGCGAGTCAAGACCAATATTTGTTCTACTTTTAGGCACCTTAATTTTAAAGTGATGCTAAAGTATGCTTTCATTCTTGCCTCTGGCCTGGCATTCTTTAGGTTTCTCATTACGAAATTAAGAGGTTGGTACGCATGCGCGACCGTCTTATTCAAACAACTCAAATTGGAAGAAAGAAAACTCCCCGAAAGGCTTCAAGACACTGCTCTCAACAGAATAGTCATGAGATTCCTTTTTTCCACCGAAAGTGATTTGTTGACTTTTATTTGCATTAATACTCATTCCATTCCGAGATACCCATTGTTCTATTGATCTAAGGTCCCTCTGCAACCGGAGGCAGTCCCCCATGGAGGAGATAGGTCTATAGATAATACAATCGTCTGCAAACAAGCGAACTGTTGAGCCGATACCCTCCGCTAGGTCATTAATAAACACTAAAAATGCCAGTGGACCCACAACACTACCATGTGAAACCCCCGACGTCATACGTTGAGATTAATAGAACTATTAGAATAATACACTGTTTCTATTCTACAAATAACATAAGTTAGTTGGGATATGTTAACAGTAATCTACCTAAACCGGATAACCACGAGATTACTGGATGGCTCGTCTACTGGAATTTTAGATGCACTTTAAATACACTCAAGTTTATTATTTTAAACGAATAGTTTTTTAAAATTAGGATTCTACTTAAGATTCTAAATAGTAATCATGTATCATTCCCCATACCTATATCCCTAACGTTTAAAAAAAATGTAACGTTTAAAAATGTTAAAAGAGCCACAAGCTCTATGAACACGACCTAAAACAACAAATAAAGACAATGCAAGTCCAAAACTCTACTGCCGTTCAAGAAACGTCATTGTCTCCAACCTTTAAACAGACACAACCTAAAAGTTTCTGGCATTCATATTTATCTTGGATGAAATAAAATTTGAATATAGTAAAATTTTTAGCTGTCCTTATCGCAACAACTTAGTGGCGCATATACAGGGTGGTACAAATTCGTTTAAGTACAAGGAGACCTCGAAAACGGTAAGGGATACGAAGATGTTTAAATTAAGGCAAAGTTGCGTATTCTGAGGCTTAATAATTTGGTAAAAGAAAAAAAAAATTCCGAATACCTTCGGGGATATCCGAAAAAGCACAACAAAAATTTTTAGTTTTGGTTTTTAATTTTCTGCACGATCATTTTTGACATGTGAAAAAAAAACACAAAACACTTTCTCATAGCCGTTTTTTTATGTTTTACAAGATGGCGTTATTAGGTTTTAAATTCGACGTTTCGTTTTTTAGATATCAACTCAAGTCAATTTCTTTAAATACGGACTTGGAATTTCAAAAACAGTATTTTACAGAACACACTATGAATTCTTTAAAAATAGGTTAAAATTTATTTACAAAATACTTTATAAAGTAGTGATAAGTTAGTTCTTGACGAAGAGGAAATGCGCTCCAAACTGAGCCATTTTTATAAAACAGTCACGATCCTAAATATATTATTTACGTTATCTCCACAGTAACGCTGTCCTTGTCCGCTGTTTACTGAGACAATATCCGTTAAATGCGAAGCAACAAGCAACAAAATAGAAAGATTTTTAAAATTTCATTAGCTTTTTGTCCTTTTTCTTACGCTCACGATCCACACGTCACACATTCCGACGCAATACCCTTCATTATTTCCCTTTTCTCCGTCTCTTACTAGCTTTACCCTCGTTAAATTATCTCGTTCTCTCGTACATCCTTCTCAACAAACGCTCCGGTAATGACACAAATAGAAGAAAACGCAGGACGAGAAACATGTTCAACCTGTGCTTAGAGTCCTCCAACGAGAAAAGTAGGCATACATTGTCATTTCACTGATATTTAAAAAAAATGCTATGGAATCTGCTACAGTACAAGCGGTAAGCGAGAGAGCGGGTGAACGGTACCGGCTGTATGTGCGATACAAGCGGTAAATTATTACCTGAGCTGATCGACTTAGCGATCAAGTGTTATTATGGCGTCTTCAAGTGTAGTCTGTGTCAGGCGCGACTTATCCATAATATCATTTGGTCAATGACACACCTATAAATTTGACTTACCTAATTAATTTATTTTTCAAATATCTTTTTAGAAACGAACGAGGTAGCGGTCGAGCCTAAATTTTTTTTCCCCTAAAAAGTCTTTTAAAATCTATTAAAATTCACTTTTTCACTACTACTTTTACTCGTAAACCAACATGAGGTTTCCATCCAGTTAGGATCACATTTTAATACATTTTTAATAGTCATCTTCCTCACACTTACATTCACGTCTTCTCCATATTTTCTCAAATGACTAGCCAACAATTTTCTTTCGCTTAAATGATTATTCCCATTCACTTCAATTTCATCTTTCGACAGTTTTTTCACACAAAGATGTCAAATTTTTCATTCTACCATTAAATTTTTTATAGTGCCTTAAACCTCAAACCCACATATTTTTCTTTCTCACAATGCAACGTGTGTACCGGTTTTATCACCGTTCTACTCATTTTTACATCGAACCTACAAGTGTGTTGCTCAGTTAGGGTGATATCTACTGGTTTGTCTTCTTTTATTTATTCTCCTGAAGATGAATGCTTCTGCGTTCGAAACATGTAGAGAAGTTGCTTAAAATATTTCTATAATATAACAGTGGAGGAAGACTTTGTGTTCTTATTTCTTACCTTCTAAATTTCCACTCCACTTTAAGTATGGACTATTTCTTCAAGTTAAAAATAAAAATGATTACATTATCAAAAAATGCAAATACTCCAAAATATATCATACGAAAACTCTCCAATATAAATCGAAGCCATCGACGAAGCGCTCTGCTCGGTCGTTCATTAATTTAGCTCACGGTTGACCTAATTTGTTAAGAGCTCTCGCACACTAACGTGTGTAGCTACCAATACAGAACTTGGGCGAACAGCCCCCATGCACTAGAGGCCGAGGTCATGCGCCCAGGTCACGGCGGCCAATACAGGATATGGTTTTTAATGGTCGCCTGCATGGCCGTCGATGGCCACAATGACCGTCATGTACTGTATCGGTCGCCGCGACCAGGAAGCTTAGTCTAGGTCGCTAATGCATGGGGCACTACATTTGCTGCAGCGTATAAAAAAATTTTTAATGGATGGCCTTTCAGCATTGCAAGATTGGTACGGTTCTCTTCAAGGTAATACAATAGTTAAAGTTACATTTTTTACTTTTTTTGTACCAGATAATAATCTCCCGCTCTGTTTCTGCAAACTCGTTCCTGATGCAATATGTCCGTCCGTTTCAGCTGAAATATATATAAGTTGCTGCATTTCGGTGCTAAAGTTGTAAGAGGGTTCGTGGGTCGTTGTTGCTTCAGGAATGGCAGCATCTCAAACAAGAAGCTTTTAAATTTCGTTTGAGAAATAACCTCTTGTGATCTTGTGAATAAGTAATTGTAAGAATGAATTACTTCAATATGGCAATAAGTCGACAATAAATATAGCGGTATAGAATCAACATTTTCATAAAGAAGAACTACTTTAGAAATAATAGCTAAATCTACGAAAAGTTTGTCTTAACTAACTCCTATTTTTAGATTAATCAAAACCGACATTTTTTACCACGAGAAATTTAATTATAACTTACCTTTGAATAAAGTGAGGGAAGAGTATTTCAACAACCCTAGAGACCAGGATGATATTTCAAAATGGGGGAATTTTTTTCTGGTAAAATAGTGGCGTAAAGACATTTTTAAAATTATTTTAAACAACATTTTTTAATGGTAGGAATAAAAGCCTGTCTAAACCCCAATATCTTGAATGAAAAAATATTTTTAAGGGTAATTTACATGGGTAAAAGAGAAAGAGAACATGTTTCGACCTTAGAAAAGGTCATCATCAGCTCTAACTAGAAAAGTTTCGTAGACAAGCTAGTACATTAGTGCAAAAATGGTAGAGGTTTCTATAGCATGATATCATCAGACCAAGTCTGAAAAATATGGGGGCAGATAAAATGAGTGGTGGAAATTATTGGAAACCCTTTGTTCACCCTTGGTTGGGCAAGAAGATACTCTTTCACAAAAAATTTTCTTTTTAAAGTTAAAATCTTAAACCTTAAAGGTTTTTTTAAAAAGTTCTTAGTATAAAATACTAAATATGCTTTAAGAGGTAAACAGGGTGAAGGAGAGGCCATCATCTTAACGTAATTATAGTTCTATATGAATATCATGCTTCTGATCTAAAATTTTTTATTTCTTAGCGTTACCTATTTTAGAAGGTTTTTCTAGTCAAACGACGATATTTAATTAATTTCTAGTATCTTTTAATTCAGTTAGTTAATTACTAAACATGTTAACCATCCGGTTAAAAGTATATATTATTGAACTGTAACCTTTCTCCACCTATGTGAATTCTCAGTGACAAAATATTATACAAATTGCAATACTAAAATGTATTATGTAAAACGGCATGATATTGGGGATTGATATTAAAATCCTAAATTCCATTATTCACGTACATTTATACGCCATGTTTTGCTCAATAACTTAACACGTCGTCTACCTATATTATGGGTGAATCTACACAAGTAGGAAGTAAATAATAAATTAATATAATTTTTTTCTGGTTCATCTAACAATATTTATTTTTATTTATTTATTTTTATATAACATATCTATTTTTAATTCATATTAGGTAACTAAATACATTATAATGACTTTAATTTTAAAAAATAATTACAAAGGTCCAAAAACCTAGCTTTACATATTTAAGATTATTATTAGATTATGTAGTTATTTAGTTCCATGCTGTTGCCATAAAATATGGTTATATACTGTAAAATGTTGTGAGAAACTTACAACATTCATCTTGATCAAAATCCTAAATTTTTACATTAAGGTGTCGATAATATTATAGATTTGATATAAAGTTTGAGGATTTTTTGCGTAAAATGTAATTTTCGTGTGAAAATACTTACCAAGTAGTAAAATTACTAATTATCTATACGACATACTGGTAAAATTATTCAAAAAATACACATAATTGTTAAAATCACATCGAGAATAGACAAGTTTTTAAATTCACAACATTAATTAATGATTATTCACATAGAACCAGTAATTTAGCTCCTTAGCAGGTCAGCCCGCGTACATGCTGATGCAATCTTGTTGATCGGCTTTTGACCTGTTGGCTGGTATGCGTGATATTTGTGCCGTATTTTGAAGTAGTTCTGCTGTGATTATTTTATATTATTTGCAGTGATTTTTTTTTATTATTTGATCGAATTTAAATGGATATTATTACTGTATCTAAAAAGGATTATGTTTATAAAAATCATATTTTCCGAGGAACTATTAAGAGGCTGCCACCTTCGCGTCGCGTCGTGAGTTATAGGTCTATTCGGTGACGGTTTTTTTGATAGTTCTAGCAAAAAAATATTTGTTACAGTATATATTTAAAAAATATGTGACGTTACTGCCGATTATACCCTAAAATAATCTTAGAATTACGACAAACACTATGATTTTTTACAATAATCTACTGTAAAAATCGTGTTATATTTATGGAGATATTAGAAAACATTTATATCACCATGTAGGAAATTAGAATTAAAGTTACAACGATAATTATTGTTTTATTAATAAATGTACATTATTTTTACTACAATTGTGGCATTTTTATATCAGTTCTACACTAATTTCACAGCGATTTTTAAGAGGAATTTACAAATGGTAGATTAATACGAATTTACTTAACAAATGTAAAACTACGATTAGAATGTAAATTCTCTCTGATATTTGGTGGCCAAAAATAACCAAACATATTTATTGTAATTTTACTATATTTTCGTTTACAATGTAGTGTACCATATTATGTATATTGGTTATATAACAAAAAAAAAAATTGTAGGTATAATTATATTTTGCTGTACAGTGTACAATTCCCCTGGCACCGTCTATTAATTTGCTGGGGTTCAATCTGGGAGGTAATATGTCTTGGCATGATCACGTTGCCGCAATTGCCAAGGCAGCTACACAGAAACTTGGTGTACTTTTCCGCACTAAAAGGTTGTACACACCTCATCAACTTTTGACACTCTACAAAGCCCAGATTCGACCATCATTAGAATATTGCTCTCATGTCTGGAGCTCTGCACCCAAGCACACCCTTCGGCTACTGGATTCCATTCAAAGGAGAGCCGTTCGTCTGATCGGTGACCCCGAGCTGACCAAGACCCTCGATAGCCTGGAGCATCGAAGACAGGTTGGTGATTTGGCTCTCTTTTACAGATATTTCCATGGCAGGTGTTCGACTGACATTGCCCACTTGATTCCACCTAGAGCAATGCAAAACAGAAATACACGGCGAACCACTGCCGCTCATCCATATGTTGTTCAGCTTAGTACTCCTCGTACTTCATTGTTCAAGAATTCTTTCATCTGGAGAACGTCATCTTTGTGGAATGATCTTCCTGAGGTCGTGTTTCCCAATGAATACAATCTTCAACGTTTCAAGACCAACGTTAATCGCTTTTTTCGCACTCGCACCGCTCCCAGAGCGCCTTAAAGGATTTTTCCTACAGTGCAGGTGTTTTATCATAAAAAAAAATATATTATTGTTAACCGATAACAATATAATTTTTAGAGTGAGGAAACATAAAGTTCCCAATTTGTATAGAATAACCCATATGTGGAAAAACATCATCAATGGCCCCAATTTTCGAAGGGCAAAATAAAGCGAGTGGAACACTTTCAGTGGGGAGAACATTAATAATTTAATAAAAGTGAAACGACTGAAAGGACTGCCCGACGGAGAAAAACCCACATTAGAGAGTAAAAAAGGGAAAACCGTTCTGTAATGCGACGGGCTGCGATCGGATAAAGGGTATCGTTAATTTTCTTATACCGGGGGGCATTTTAACAATTCAGTATAGGGTAAAGTCGCCAAAATCGTACCGTTGCCTAAATCGTACCACTACAAGTTTTCATATTAGATTAGTGTCTAACTAGTGCCAGTTGCATAGTATAATCGTTTTGCGCCGGTTGTGTTTCGCTAAGCGGGAAAAGCAAGTTAAAAGAATTCGGCTATTTTCTTGTTAATTTTGTTGATTTTTTGCAAGGCTATATCTCATTGGTAAGTAGTATCTATACAGATATTTTTTTTTAGTAGTAGGAAGTTCTTGTAATGTTGCAAAAATTTAATTTAATTTTAGATCTATATTGGGGTTAGAATTGTATTATTTTGATTGACAGTTTCCTAAATCGTACCACACACGCACATGAATAGTGTTCCAACGTGACACGTCCTAATCAGGACTATGTGCGACTTTTGTTTTTAGGTACATTTAAAATTATTTTCAAAGGTGTGAATAATGTTTTTTTTTGTAAAATACTTAATATAAACAATAATTTTGTGTAATTTGTTGTCTTTACAACAAACTGTACTCATTTTTATTTAATATACCCCAAACACTGTGGTACGATTTAGGAACCCACTAAAACGATTTAGGAAACCAGCTTCTTAAATCGTACCATTTGCTATTCCTTACAAAAACAGCTGTTTTCTATAAATTAAATAAAAAATAATATTTTAAAAATTGCAGTTAGGTGTCCAATAGAGCGATCTATTGTTTTAAACCAAAAAATATACATTTCATTTACCAGTTTATAAGAAAAAAAATTAAAACCAAAAATTGGTACGATATAGGCAACCTTACCCTACATTTTGGGAAACGATCCAGTTTTATTGGCTTAATTTAAATAATGAACCAAATCAAAAATAATTGTAGAATCGCCACTAAACATCTACGTTGTAGACATTATACTAAAGTGTTGCAAGTCTCTCGATACTAACATTTACATCTATAGTCTATTTCAGAAAGGTGTAGAGTAATAAAAGCTCATTAGGTATGCAAAGGGATTACAGAGTGACCCAACGAATATTTAAGCCACTTTTATAATTTGGCATTGATTTCATTGCAAAATTGTTTATTTTCATCAAGTGCAGGTAGTACCACCTGGCTTTGGGTCAATTTATGGGTTTTGCCTATTGTTATCCATTCATAAACACTGAAAATGGTGTGACAAAGGCGTGCATTATGTACATAGTGTTAGGTATACTTATTTTTTATTAAACATAAAAAAATGACAAAATACAAAAAATACATTATTTAAATTATAAAAAATCATAATATTCTTCGTCATCTGAGGAACTGTCATCTCCTTTTGACGTTATAATTAATGGGTCGACAGTCCGATGGATCAGGTGGTCAAGATCCCACATTTTCTCCTCTTCTATATGATGGGCTGCTTTTCGCCAGTTCTCTGGTTTCACTTCCTTAATGGCTTGATCCACCAGTAGATTAACGTCTTTTATTTTAAATGTGGCGTTGTGTCTTGCTACAAATACTTTCACTTGCGCCCGTATAAGTTCTGTAGGATTTAGTTCGCAATGAAATGGCGGTTTACGCAGCGCAGTTACACTATGTTTTTCAGCTATAACTTCCACGACATGTTTCATAAAACGATGTTTGTGTAAATTTGCTATAGCTAATAATTCCTTCTTTATCAAATTATATTCTTTTTTCTTTAATTAGTTATCATAAATAATTTAATGCACAAAATTTACCTACGCCTATGGCCGACACCGAAATGGAGCCGAACTGGACGGAATTTCCCATTTTATTACTCTACGCCTTTCTGAAAGAGACTATACATACACAGCAATTAAACACTATACAAAATTTTAACAACCAGTCAAAAAACTGCTTCTTCTATCAAAAGGGACGTCTAAAAGAAAAAGAAACGTGCACGCGCCATACAAAAGCTTCATCTATTACCACCTCTTTAAAAATAAAGGGTGAATGCCGACTCAAAATGACTTCTTAAAAATATGTGACCGCAAATCCTCAGGTTCTAGAGGGGACACCACCCCCTCCCCCCGCGAGCGCTCATGTTTGCCAACATGTTTCTAAGTAACTTTCAAAAACGGATCAAAGTTTTTCAAAAGGGATTAGGTTATTGTATACCCAAAAAGTTTAATACGTCTTTGTTAGCAAGTACACATGGGAGCCAATATTTAATAACTTTAAAATTCGTATGGGATTTCCCATACAAGTTAGAGTGGAACAAGAATGTCGCCGTGTTTTATTTAAACCTTAAACTTTTTGGAGATACAATAAGATAAAATTATATAGAAAAAATAAATAAATCTTGAATATCAACATATTTTTGTATAGTATTGTTAAAGCCAATTGACCTGTATAAAAACTAATTGATTAAAATAAATACCGCCTGATTGACCAGCTAGAACCGAAATATAGTATACAGGGTGCTACAAATTCGGGATCTCGAGAACGGTAAGAGATACGAAGATGGTTAAATTGAGGCAAAGTTGCGTATTTTGGGGCTTAATAATTTGGTAAAAGAAATTTGCAAATATTCCGAATACTTTCAGAAATCTCCGACACAAACAGAAATTTTTAGTTTAGGTTTTTATTTTTTGCGCCTTCATTTTTGACTTGGGAATAAAATCGACATTTCGTTCTTTAGAAACCAACCTCAAGTAAATTTTATACTATCTAAAGGTTTTCAAATTTTAACGTTTTGTCATCAAATAACACATTATTAATATTTCAAATTATCGGCCCTGGAAATTATTTTAAGATTACTTAAATATTAAAATTATATTATAGGAAGTTATGATGTAGGCCTTTTATTATTTCAATAAGATTTAACGTAACAATACTCTAGGAAATAAAGTAAATTTTTAAGACAAAGAAGTATTTATATTTTTAATTATAATTTTATTAATATAACATATCTTAAGTCCTGTGGCTTTTGCCTTAGACCTAGACCGAGATACTGTAAAACACAAAAAAATGTATGCTCCCGAATGAAAAATAGGTAACTCAAATGTTACCCTCGTTATGTTACTGTTTTACTTATGTTTGTTTCAAAAACAACTTCTAATTTTTTTTACTCTATTAGGTCTGATGATACTAGCTTTAGGCGAAAATATATGAGGCCTAGACTTTATGTCTTTTTTATTACAAAATATTATGCCTATTTAATGAAAAATGGACGGATTCTTTAAGTCAGAAGTATTTTTTTTAGTTTGGCGCTAAAGGTGCAGGACCGTGATGACATAAAAAGATAATTTTAAAAAATTTGTTATTAGACGACAAAACGTTAAAATTTTAAGGTTGGGTTGCACAAAGAATTTTATTAATAATTATTTAACCGGCAAGCTTGACTGTGACAGACGTAACATTGACAGAAATAATTTTCTCACAATCATACTGGCCCGGTTACCTTAATTTTTTATTTACTAATTACGCACCTTTGAATGTGAGTATATAATGCCTGTCAAAGTCATTTGTGTCACAGTCAAACTTGCCGGTTAAATAATTATTATTAAAATTCTTTGTGCAACCCGACATAAAACCTTTAAATTTTATTAAATTTTTAAAGCTAAGAAGCCTCTAAAACTGTATTTAAAATGCCAGGTCCGTATTTAAAAAAATTTACTTGAGACTGGTATCCAAAGAATGAAACGTTGAATTTGAAAACTAATAACGCCATCAACATAAAAGACGGCTATGAAAAAGGGGTTTTTTCCTAGGTCAAAGATAAAGGACGCAAGAAATTAAAAGCTAAAAATAAAAATTTCTGTTTTTTTCTGATATCTCCGGAAATATTCGGAATATTTACAATTTTCTTGTACCAATTACAAAGCCCCAAAATACTCAACTTTGCCTCAATTTAACCATCTTCGTATACCGTATGCGTACAAAGGGATCTCGAAAATGGTAAGAGATTCCCTTGTACGCACACGAATTTGTAGCACCCTGTATATAACAATTTATCGTTCTTACCATAAAGATTCAAATACACTGGCACCTGCCAGCAGGTCTTTGTACTACAGTCAATAGAGACTAAAAAATGACCAAACTATGCATTTTTTAACTCGAAATTCAAATTCTGTGTTGTGAGTATATCGAAACCTATTAAAACTCTACTGACAGGACTGAAATGTCAGTTGTTCGTCCACCATGTTGGAAAAGAGGATGAAATGGTTTTTTCTTTATGTCCGAGCGTATTTTGGTTTATTCATTTACAAGAAAATAAACCGGGTTGGAAAGTTTTCGGTGCGTCACCCTGTATATCACACTTCTAATAAAGTGCAAATTCAATATGATACATACATCATCATCACCATTCATCGTGGCACAATCTTTATATTATAAGTGCGCCATAAATCTTAAATTTTGTAGCCAGCCAGAAAAAACGTAAATAACATTTCTTTAATTTTAAAGTTTCGAAACATTCTTGCTGCCATTATTTCTTTTTAGTCATATTAGTGTCATTAGTTTAACCTAATAAATGACAATGGACTACTTCTTCAAAATGACAAATAAGTTTAACCTACAGTTTGGCTCAAACGAGCATTTTTAATATCGCCTGTGGTCTTAAATTCCCCCATTATAAAAAAATTAAATAAATTTAGATAAATAAACCCGGGCGGAAAATTTTATTTGCGCCATTTAGACTTGCGAAGCATTTGGGGTTTGTTCTAATTTATTGGGGCTGTTTCTTTGCGTCAGTTTATTAATTCTGAAACGGCGGCCTCAATTATTATTCAGAAATGACGACACTGACAGAAGGTCGTAGTGGTGATAGCGAAAGGCTTCGTCGGAAACAGAAAATTTTACATATTTATGGGAGGAAAAAAAGGAAAACCTCGGTTTATTAAAAATTATAAGATTACTCCTAAATAATATTCTTAAAATGTGAAAAAATTACTGAATTAAATACCCGAAAAAATACAGTGTGTTCTGAGATTGACGCATTATATTTAAACCTGTTAAACTCGGAAAAAAAACGGATATAGAAATAGCTATGTATGTTCCTAACAAGTGCTTGAAAGTACACTCGAAGAAGAAAATATATCTTTACTATAAATAGCGAAAAAATCCACAGTTCGGTTAATAAAGAAAGTATATGGAGCGAGATATCCCAATAAATATTTTCCGCAACTTATGGTATTATTAAGTTATATAATGGTTATACAAAGGTAATAAAAGCATATAAGAAGGTTATAAGGGGTTAATAAGATTACAATAAGTTACAAGTATATATTAAGGTACTATAAGTGTTTCCATCACCGTTTTATAAAACTCAGTAGTAATGGTTACCAATCTGTTTACCTATAATGAATTGATATAAGATTTACCGCAACCTCATTTATACAACTAGAATACCCATAGTTATGTAGAAGTGACGGCAATCACCGTTATAAAAACTGAAAGATAGTGGTGTTGGCTATGATGTATTATAAAATTCTTGGTGATATTTTCAGTAATCACCGCTTCTTTTATATAACTTCTCAAATACTAGGAACAAATATTACCCCTATAAACCTTTATATAACTTCTTGCTTATAAAATGGCCGTCTCCCGTAATAGTATACAGGGTGTTCCTTAATGACGTGCTAATATTTTAGGGTGTGATTCCTCAAGTTATTTTATGAAGAAAGGTTCATATAAACATATGTCCTAAAAAAATTTTTTACTACAGGGTGTTGAATTATTTTTTTTTAATGCGTTTTTTGTAATATCTCCAAAAGTACTTTAGATAATAATTTCAATTTTGGCATGTGCTAATAGGACATAAACATCTTTTAGTAATAAAAGTTATTTTTTTGTCCCACCAGTGGCGTCCCTGCAAACATTTCTTCTAATATTGTTTAGAAAAAAAGTGGTACGCCACTGACATTTTTCCATGTGGATATTATTTATGATTAGCCTGGTCAATTTTGCATCAAAATGGTCTCTTGCGTTTTTCTCCTCAGGCACACTGTTCTTAATTAAAATAATTTGAAGGCTATATTATGTATGTTTGATTCAAAACTTTTTGTAACAACTTTACCTGCGGTAGTAGAGCGTAGCTGGTTGCCAGACCCTATTACAATTTTGTGCTATACCCTTTTTAACATGATATGTAGATAAGAACGTAGCGAAGCCGTATCGGTGCGTCTACCTCGAGCGATCGGCAATGCTGTCCATTGGTTGAATTTTGCATGATGATTAATTTCTAACTGATTAAGCGAATGAGCGGAAGATGGACTCGAAAGGCCAATTGAATGTTCATTAAAGTAGGGAACATCGCTTCCTCTGTTATATTTTTTGTTGGTGTTTTTTACAAAAATATAAACAAGAAAGCTATATTTGTGAAGATTACTCTACTTTAAGTCTTTTTGATCCTTGATTATTTAAATCATACTATAAATATTAACTTTTTTTTTTGTTGCAGGTGAGTAAATTTTTTTATCAAGAAGATATAAATGTGGGTAAGTGAAATAGTGATTTTTTTAAGGCTCTACCACGCGCAAATTTAGAGGATGAAAAACACCGTTTCGCTACTGCAGGATTCTGCAAAGGCTATTTGAAATATTTGTCGGGACAATTTAAAATTTAATAAAGGAATGTTTGTATTTCTAAGGTACAAAGCCCTTTTTTGAAAAAAATAAGAATATGTATAAGAAAATGCCCACTAAAGGTGCGTATTTTAGGCACTTTTCCAAGGTTAATATCGTAGCTAAGAATTTTTTTTTCAAAAAAATAGCCATGTACCTTAGAACTTCCATGTCTTATCTTTAAGAATTCAAAAATTGAGACAAAACAATGTCGTAATAAGTCCGTTATCTTGCAGCGCGCAACTCATGTTTTAGGTAAATTTTGTTGTCATGTTATAGAAGTTGCCTATATACAGCAGAATTTATTCTAGGCTGACGTGAAACAATTTACATCCAGAGAGAATAATGATACACTGAAAAAAATTATAGGTGGTCGAACAAGAAGTTATTTCGGGGGTAATTTTGGGCTAAATTTTATGTTTTCCTTTTTGTATTGTCTGTGCCAATAACAGAATATCTAAGCGTTAATATTAAAAAGACGTAACTAGTTGTGCTATTAACTTCGGGTTACCATACATTTTTCGGCTTAGACCGGGATGGTTTATAATGCGCCGCAGGGCAAAATGTTCAAGGCGCGTTCACCATTTTGTCAAAACTGGTGTTTGGGCTTTCAAAATTTCTTATTCATGTTAGGTAAGGATAAGAATTGAACGAAATCCGGTTGATTTGTTGCAATCAAAAATGGGCTATATTGAATTTTTTGTTTCGTTTCTTAGTGAGTAACCAACTGTTGCATATTCGATTGTTTTTATATTTTATGCTTATTATACGGGATCTATATATTGCTTATGTAGTGAGCTTCTGTCTGAACCTGTTAAAATATGAATTCATCTTAAAGGTGAAATGTGTTTATTATTTTATCCATGGTTTACCGATTTAAAAGTAGTATTCAGGCACGAATTTGGCGTTGGTCACATGAGATTTCTCTGTCCATCTTGTTGGCTGGCAGCTATAATTTGGTGCAGCCTGACTCCTGTATAGTGACAATGCTTCTAAGAAGCTAAGTACTAAATAAAAATTGGACAGTATGCCAGGCAGAGTAATAAAATACAATATTTTGTTAGGCTTGGGCGCCCATAGAGAGGGCGGCAGTGGCCCCCGTCTCTTGACCAAGGGCGTAGATAAGGTTTTTACTTTTTGTTAGGGTGAGTTTATGAAACGAATGCGGCATTTTTTTTGTAGGAATCACTTTTGATAGAAGTTCTTGAAAACGAACGTTTTGTTTTCTTTTGTAGCCACTTTTGAACGGTGGAGGAAGTGTTGAAAAGGCTGCTACATATTTTATTTAAGTCACTTTTAAGAACTTACACGCTTTTTTTGGCTACCCCCCTTCCACTCTATGTGTGCCTATGTTGTAAGGTTTTATTATTAGGTAGTATACCCTAAATAAAAACATTCATAATATTGTAAATTTTTATTAAAAATACAGGTAGGCAATAAAGTTGGTCCTTTCATGGTACAAATTAAAAATACTTATTAAAATAAAAAATACTACAATAACTATATTATTAGCTACCAGAAATATTTAAAAATTGCGATCTTAAGTCTTTAATTTTTCTCTTGTTGGGGTATTGAGGATTTATCATTTCGGGAAGAAGGCAACTAAAAAAAAAAGTTTTTAACTGCTGTTCCATCTTTTCTTGCCAAAATTGGTCATCTCTGTATATCTGAAACAAAATTATTATTGTTAAAATTACATTAATTATTATTTCATAAAATTTGTAAATCATAGATACTTATACGATCAAATATTATATGAAATGAATGTATTAAATATTTTAAAAAGTGTTCTTATTTACTTTTTGTTTCGTAAATTGATGAAGTTATGCCCAGCCATTAAATTTTTAAAGAAAATATTGAGAAGAGTATTTTTTTTATCTTTGAAGGCTAAATAGGATAAACTAGTTTTATCCCCATTTAATACTTCTGGAATAAGAATCTCATATTTTCCAATAGAAAATAATTGCACTGTGAGGAAAACTTTACACGGTTTGTAAAAATTTGAAAATTTGTTGGTTTTACCTTTCTGGCTATATTATTCCTGAGTATCTATGTATTTAAAAAAAAAGTTTTTGTTCTGTTTTTGAGATAGAGACATAATATTTATAAACACATCGTTTCCTAGAAAATAACTATTTTAAAAGTGGTTTTCATTACCTGTTCATACTCTAGTTGTAGAGGTGTCCATACAATAAAATAACAGTACTGCCTTGACGTTATTTGTAACTGTCCCTGTACCTGATAGTAATAGTGGTGATTTCGTTTTAATGTAAAATTTCCATTTTCAATTGTAGCAAATTTTATTGTTTTAGTCTCGATGCCTTGACGAGGAGTTTTGGTACTACAGGATCTGGGGCACTTAACTTCTATAATTCCATTTTGTCCAATTAGACCATCTGGAGATGCCCCAAGGTAGCATTGCTTTGTGCTGACAAAAAGTCCACAGTCCTCAACTATTAGGTCGGTGGTTCGTTCAAACTGGGTTATAGCGATTTTTTCATGCTCTTTGCCCCAATTTGTAGCACTGTTGCTGGTAAAACTGCTATATAAGATGGCTTTTACCGTGTTTGCACAATGTGTACTTTTACGTAATTTACAAATTTTTCCAAAATTACTTGCTGTTAGTCTTTTTCCACGTTCTTCCATCCATAACAGTGTGTCTGCTTGTCCGACTGTATCACGTTCTAATTTATGTGCAGTTTCTTTATCTACCGTAATGGAAGTTATGAAGAAAGATTGTTGCAGTTTGTACTCATCCTCGTCCATATCTATGGCTGGTAAGCCGTAATCCTCGTCGGGAGGAGCATCTTCGTGTTTTTTTTTGTGAGTTTGTGGAAATAATTGTCTACAGCATTTAGTCCAACTCCGTTTGTGTTTTTTTTCTTTAATAAATTTTGTATGTATATTTCCTGGACTTCGACCACAAAGTTTCTTTTGAATAAGTCGAGATGACTCAGCTCCAACATTGTACGAAATTGCAGCTTTCTCGCAACGCATTTCGTAGGATCTTCTTAAAGAAAAGTTAATTCTTTTGCCACCAACTGTTTTGGCTAATAAGGCATTATAAAGTTCAGCAGCGTTATTATCCATGTTTAATAATAAACTTTCGGAATTTCTAACTATTCTCTCAATGATTACTAAAATATCTGAAAATAAGCCTGAACTTCTCATAATATTGGTAAAATCTATCTCATTTTCTTTTGGTCCCTGGCAAAAGTAGTTAGCACATTTTGAATGATCTCCAAAGACGTGACTAGAAGTATTTGTAATATCACGCTTTAAATGAATAATTTTTTGAGCGTAGCTTAGATCCTCTTTTTCAATGTAGTAATTGACTGCTGCTACAATTCCATATCTTATTCTTTTAACATTATTAGAAAGCATGTTTCTTTCCTTTATAGAAACTACTTTGTTCTTCGAACTGGTTCTTTTTTGGGCTAACTCTCGAAGGCGTGTACATAAATTTCTTAGCAAATGATTTCTACATTCAATTTTCTGAACTGATCTATTCTGGTATGGTCTTGCCTCTGCCAACTTTTTTGTCACACTGCTATCTCCATCTCCAACCAAATAACCGTATTTTATTCCGTGCAGTTCGTTACTTTGTAAAAATCCTTGTACAATAATTTCGGATTCCATAGCTGTTGATGCTTTGTCCCAGTTTTTGTAGCAAATGTGGTCTTTTGCGGCAATATTCTTGCTCTGTGCTCTTGTACATATGCAACAGTATTTATTTTTAACTCCCAGGAATAGGATTTTCTTTGTCTCTTGTCCAACAATTATTGCCTAAAATAAAAATGTTATTTATAATTTACCTTCCACCAGAACGTTAATGTTGTTTACCTTTTACATGCTTTATGATAGGTTGGACTACAATTGGTCTAGTTTTTAAATTATATAAAACCATCACCATTAAACGAAACTTAAAAGAATATGTATAACTTACCACTCCAGAAAGTGCATTATAGTTAACTTTATATGATCGTTTACTCCATGCGCCATCTGCGATAACGGTTATATATGGAATACCATCAGGATCAACTTTTCCCTTTTCGATGGCAATTGCTTTCTCTTCTTCGCCAGCTTTCTTTATTTCTTCCCAAGCGGTTGCATGAATTGCATCAGCTATTTCACTTTGAATTTTCAAAAACGTATAATTTGACATAATCGGTATATCGCAGTAGCTGAAAATTTCTTGCATTTGGCTGTAGCCTCCGCCGGTTGAAATCATACCCAAAACGATTAATTTGTTTAAGTCTGCAGTGTCAGGGTTCTCTGTACATATTCTTTTTTCTTCGTGGCATATGGAACATTTAATTACAAACGTGCTTTGCAATCCAACAGATATTTCTTTTGTTATTTTTAAACTTGTACTCTCGCAACCAAAAATGCCCAAATGTTTAAAATTAGTTACTTCGTTAAAGAAGAAATTAATATCAATTATTCTTCTTCCGGAAATATCACATATGGTCTGACATCTTTGGGATACCTTTTCAGAATATTCGGTTGAAATTTCTGTTTCGGGTTGTGAACTAGAAACTTGTTCTGGACTAATCGATTTGGAATTACTATCATCACTGTCATAATCTATCAAGTTTAGTTTTTTCATATCTCTACTGCTCTCAACCCTATCATGAGATGGTCCTGCAACTTCCGAAGTAGGTAAATCCATGGCAAAATTAGAAATACTGACAACTTTTTTACTTGGGGTGGCGGTGTCCTGAGTTGTCAGTTTTTTGCGTTGCCTAAAGAAATATTAGGTAAGATAAAACCAGTATTTTTTACAGGAGAATTCTGTTTATCACCAAATGGGGAGCATAAATTTACACCAATATTAATATATTTCTAAAACAAGCATTTGATTCTTTTTCAGCTGTATTATTTGTTTAAACAAATTGTTGAAAATTGTGAGTAAGTTTCTCGACCCTTATATAAAAATAATTTATATCCCTCTTTAGTATTTAAGCTTATTATAACAGCACTGTTCACACTTTATAAAACGTAGAGATAAATCCCAGTATTTTAATTTAGAAGAAACTGAATTTACCAAAAAACTACTTAGTATATAGAAAAGGGATTCTGGAAATCGGTTGACTGGCTGGTATCAATGGAAATGTCTCATAACTCATCATAATGTTCGACAAATTTTTTTTAACACTTTTAGGTGTGTAGTTTGGAAAACAACATCACAAATCAATATTTCAGGATAATTTCGTTTTTTTTTTGTTTTATATCCTAGGGCAAGAATTATCTAATTTGAAAGAACAGCTGGTCTGAACACAACTAGTGACAGCAGCTTGTTTACACTGTGTTTTTTTTTCAAATAAACTAATTTTTTTTTTCATAAAAAATAAATAAGAAAATAAATATATTCGTTACATATTATACTCAAATTACAAAGAGTAAGAAAAAGTTAAGATAATTGCGTTATTAAAATTTAAAAAAGATAGCTATGAAAGGTTTATGTTTTTGTAAAAACGTTGTTTTTATGCTTTAGGATCTCTTGATACATTTTTGGATAATACCTATCCTAGGAGTTTAATCGAGATATCAATTACCTCTTTTTGTAATAGAAAACAAACAGCGTACATAAGCATCATAGGGCTGATGTCAGTAGTTGTGTCCAAAACGGATGCTTTTTTAAAATAATTAGGATAATTCTTGGCCTAGGGCCTAAAAAAAATTCGAATACTCCCGAAATATTGTAGGTCATAAAACAACGTTACAACGTAACATGACAAAAACAACTAACAAAATGTCACTTACTAACAATTTTAAACTTTCTGTACGGCTTTACTTGTACTTTTTTAAAACTGAGCGTATGAAACGGTTATGCACGTTATGTTCTATTTTATTTCTACAGCATATGAAAAGGAGCAAAATCAATAATCTTGAGAATTTCATTCACCTGTCAAATTTCATATTTTAACAATTAAATACCATAATTTTATTTTGTGTTACCATGGTTATTCTATTGTTGCAAAAAATTATCGTGATAATTTTTTGACATATTTTCTTTTTGTCAGTCATAACAAACAAAAAGCAACATCAGTCCATGAAATTCCCTTACAAATATAACGCGGGCATTGATAATTTACCGGTAATTTTAGCCAAATATGCCGTCATGCAATTTGGAGCAAGCAAAAGCATTCGTGCACTACGTGCACTCATGCTTTTTTTGGCTCCAAATTGTATTCAAGCATATTTTCCTAAAATTACCGATAATTTTCAATGCACTTGTTATATTATATATGATAATAAAAATTATACAACTTTGCAATTATTTCTAAAATGATTGCAAGTACTCACCTGAGTAATTTAAGTTTTTGTTGAATACTTCGTCGACGGCCACACGGAGTACGATTTGTGCTAGTATACTTTTGCGGCATATTGATAATATAAAATAGAAACACACTGTAGATACAACTTCACAATAGATTCACAACGAACAGTTCAAATCACAAATGAATAAAAATCTATGTAGTTCTTAGTTTTTATATTCAATTATACTCCAATTACCAAAATAAAAACCTTCTTTCACAAAAATAGGCTAAGTACTTAGGTAGCAGATATCAGTGGCGTGGAGGTGCTAGAAAAATGTAAATGGATCCGATTTTTTTGAGGTAGGCATATAAGATCCTGGTATCTAGCTATTGTTTAGTTTTTACTGTAGATATATTTTTATCGCTTTTCTAGACGAAAAGTTAAACCTTTGAGCTTAAAAAGTAGGTACACGACTTTTCGTCGATTGGTACTGTTTGCTGACGCTTTCCGTGTGATGCGATATACAATATCTATCGGTTCTACTCGTGTCGCATTATCTTTGCGTTAGCTCCAGAGAATAACATGATTTTTTATTATTATTATTAATATTATTATTATTATTATTATTATTATTATTATTATTATTATTATTATTTAGCAATAGTAAGCGGTAAAACCGATGAGACCATTGCATCTATTCTATTATCACATGTATATTCTGTATCGGATTGGCGCTGAAATTCAATTATTTTATTCCATTCTCGTATAGGTGCGACGATACGGTACTGTGTTTCTAAAAAAAAGGTCTAGGTACTTCGTTTGTTCTCTTGTTTAATAAATAAGCATGGTGAAAAATTATTCATATGAGAGAATTTTAATTCAAAAACTATTGACCTTACAAAATATTTCAACACCAATGCTGAAAAATTCACAATAAAACAGTTTGTACATTGTGTTATGTATAAACTACCTAAGTACCTAAACTTAATTTGGATGGGCAACTTTAATTTAAGGGTATGCCTGTGCCTTCTTCCCCCCTGACGCCGCCACTGGCATATATGCAGGTGTTCTTATACCTACTATTAATTAATTAACACTTTAGTCGGTAGGTAATAATAAGATTAACAGACATGTATCTTGGTACCTATATTAAAAATTAGAATACGATTTCAGAAGTTTTATTACCTTTTTTAAATCATTAAAATCATTATAATAAGCTTTTCCAAGGAATTTATAAAATTAACAGATTTTATTTTCCAAAATTTTTTGCTCTCCTTAATTTTATTTTTTGTACATATTAATAAAATAAGAATCCGTATAACGATTAGATGCATTATTTTAACTTAGAATACAATAACAAGTAAAATACTTATTTCCCACAAAACAAATTTCTGGTCTCCGAAATAAAATCAACCAAAACTCATTAGCATAATAAAGAACCTACCGCCTTGCATCGTGCTTTCAGTGTGTGTCGATGTTTACGGAATATTTTTCACCACGTCATAAGCTCGCTAGTATGCCCACTTCGGGTGAGACTCTCTTGCAAATATATTTCTTGCTGCACAAAGTTCCGCCTTAAAGAAAAAGGAGATTACTAGTTAACTACTCTACTAAAAAATGTACAATTTATTATGTGCATGTATATGTACTATACAGGGTGTCCCGTAACTTATGGGCCGTAGAGTAACTGGAGATACTAGACATCAAACTAAGCCGATTATGTCATATAAGTTTTTTCGGATTGTTACTCGTTCTAGATACAGGGTGTTGAAAGTAAAATTTTATTCTCGAAAATAAGCTATAATTTTAAAACGGTTTAATGAATCGAATTGAAAGTTGGCAATATTATGTTTTTAAGAGCAAGAAATAAGAATTTGTAGAAATGTTTAAGTTTTAAACTAGAGGGTTCGAGTTGCATACACTGGGCTTCATAAATCTATGATTTTTTTCTTACGTGTGATATTAGGTGTTTTCCAATTATAGTTTCTTAAAAAGGGCATTTTCTGAGTCAAAAATGTGTACTTGATTGATCTTAATATCTTTAACGGTTTTCAAGTTATTTCCCTTTAAACATCCCAAAGCATAAAAAACCTAGTAAATAATTAAATTAACAAAAAAAAAACCAAAGTGACAATCCGAAAAAACGTATATGACATAATCGGCTTAGTTTGATGTCTAGTATCTCCAGTTACTCTACGGCCCATAAGTTACGGGACACCCTGTATACAGTCTACAACAAACCCAAGTAAACCACACTGTTTAAGCGGATCGTCATGTGTAGTCATAATTTATAGTAAATTTCTGTTTAGTAAAATGCTTATTTCCAATGAGTTAATATGTATTTTTTGTTGTAAACATATACAATAACGTAAAATTAAAATTTTAATATAATACACAGAAAACACTTAAGATAATATTTAAACAAATTTAAAAATCCATATATTTACATCTTTTTACAAATCTGCTGTAAAAAAAAATTAATATTTCTTTCCGATTTCCTATATTGTAAAAAAAGTTGAAAGTTTGACTACTTCGATTCTAGCTTTCATGCATCACGGCATCATTGTCAGTTGAACAGCGCCATTCTTTACGTATCATTTTATTTTGTTGTAGCGCGGTCTGCATTGTTTATAATATGTATTGTGTGAATCTATAGCTATAACTACGTAATTGTAAATTAAATATTACATTTAAAGAACCTACCATACTTTTACCACTATATAGGAAATACTAGTAATTTTACTTAAAATCTTAAGGCGAAATATACCTATTACAAAACAAGTAATTTTACACGAAATAATGTTACAAATGCATAATTCAATATTTTTTAAAATAAAATACATTTAAAAACCCAACGCAGATGCAAAACTGAGTATTTGTTCAGACCTGTCAGATGCAAAATTTGGTATAGTTACCGTTGATCGATCACATCGCTAGAAGAGTAGTATAGGCATCACGTGACAATAACCTCAATGTTTGCGGGTATGAGTGTTTACTAGCTAATATTTTTATTATTCTGTTGGTATTTATACTTTTCAGTTGCAAAACTGGGTCTTTGAACAAAAAAAAATGCAAAAACTTTGTCATTAAGTCCTTTCATTTTGATTGATGACTAAAATCAATAAGCCCATTAAAGTCTTTTTGTCCTTTTTTGGATTAAAATACCGCAACCGTATTTCTATACAATTTTTGATTTTTTTTTCTTTTAATAAAGGTTGAACGGGTTTATCGTGCAAATACAAAGTTCTGTATATAATGTAGGTGCTCGTTTTAGGTTTTACTATCCACTTTGAAAAAATGTTGGAAAGTGATATATGTAGATACTACATTTGCGGCAAACTTAAAACCATTATTTCCATTGTAACTCCGACGTATTAACATTTTAGTACTCCATTCGGTAACCTGTAACAAATGTTTACCAGAAATCCAGTTTTATAGACTTTTCAAATAGAACAAACATCCGCTTCTCTCCCTTGTCTAGTCGTAAACGGCGATGACGTTTGTAGGCCGGCTGTCATGTCGTAAAGGTTTTCCGAGTTGTGTGTGTGGTCCCGTTGCTGAAAAGTTATGACTTTGTGTCTTGTGTCACGATAATCGCCACGAGCCTATTCGTTACACGTGTGACAATTCCGTTTTTATAGGTTTTCGGTTAAATCGCTTTGACTCTGGATCGCATAATGCATGCTTACGTATTTTATTTATTTTGGATAAGATAGTCTGGATGAGAGTTCAGTGCACTGGCAGATGCTCTATTCAACTTAAAATAAACATACCTACTTTTAATATTATTTTGCGGAAAAATGAAGAAATCATTCATATTTTACGAACACAATAGTAATCTGTATAATAAAAGCCAATTTTGTCTGTTTAAAGAATTGAGACAATCTTGTTTCTTGAATGATAGAAGAGTTTTGGATTTTGGACATTGTCTTTATTTGTTTTAAATCACAACGTTTCAACTGGTAAGTATCTCCAGTCGTCTTCAGGTGAATAATAAATAAGTACAGTAACTACAGCTCTATTTATACTAGCTAGGTGCACTAGAGCATGACCGAGATGGGTGCAGTCATGTATTCAGTTCGTGCGCGGTATTTTAAGTTAACATCTACTTAACAAAGGTTTCCAGATATTTTTACAACCTGGCCTCTGGTATATGGAGGCAGCTTTCTTAAAATTCCTCCAGTGTGGTGGGGATTTCGGCTTCTGTCCAAGTCCACGACTAGAGATACTTACTAGTTGAAAGGTTATCAATCAATTAGGGAATCCAAACCACGTGATTCAATATGGCGGTTAGATGGCAAAAGTATTGAGTCACCCGTTAAATGCCACCCGAAAAATTATTTTTATGGTCACGTGTACCAATCACAAAGCAGTATTTGCCATCCAGCCGACAATTTGACACATCGTTGGATTGCCTAATGGGAAACTTTTTTTTTATAATTATTGGGAAATTTTCGGATTCGTGGGAAATATTAGGATCCATGCACAGAGGAATGATAGGTCGACGCTGTGTCCAAATGAAAACTGTAAATTTTCACGCAAAGTGGTGTATTCGTGTGATTTTTCTTATGATTGTGATCTGCCAAAAATAAAACTATTTCAGTATTTTGTGCATTCGTGGGATTTTTCTTTAAAAATAAAAAATTATATTTGGAAAGGTTGCAACACTGTTCATCTCTAACAAGGATGAATATGAAATTGTATCTGTTCAGTTAACTGGAATAGCCAGTCAATTTAGTGTGAAGGAAACCGGAAATATTTATGTGGGAGTTAAAAATTATTTTGACTGCCATATAGTTTCTTAATATTGGATATTCTAACACCATTATCTTCATGAAGATTTTTTCAGATTCACGACTACAGGGTGCGCCAAACTCAGTGGCCTATTAGAAATATTTAGAAAACGACAAAAGATATGTTTTTGAAAATTTGAGTGTGTTCATAAGAGGTAGTGTTCTAGCGTTTAAAAATATTTTGAAAGGGGCGGTGTTGCCAGATCATCTTGAAACTCCTAGCAACTTTGAAATTTTAAATAAAACACCCTGTATATTATTTTACTTTTTGTTTCTGCTTAATAACACAAATATTTTTTGTATATAATAATCTATGCCTATCTCTTATAGTTTTTGAGATAATAATTAATTAGTCATTTTTTGGGGCCAAAACATCAAATATTTTTGTGTTTAAGGCACCTAGAAAGTTAAAATTTTTACAGACGGTTCTTATAGCATGGCCATCTAGGAATTTTGATGATGTATGAAAATATTTTTACACAGAGCGTCACAAAAAAACGTAATCTTCGTAATATAAATAAATGCAAAATTCTCAACTTTTTTAAATGGAACACCCTGTATTTTATTTTCTTAACAAAATCTAGTTTATATTTCCTACCAATAAATATAACATGTTCCTATACCTATCTCTAACCAATTCGAACTTACAAGGGGTTTAAAAAAATTAATAACTTAATAAAAAGGTTTAAACACATTTAATAGTAGGCTTTGGCAGAATTTGTTCGGAAACAAATGAAAGAGAAAAAATGTCAACCAAGATGTCAACTTCATTACCTATATTATCTTATATTTAAAAAAATTATTCGTTCTATGGATTTATACGTCACACATTCACATTATTATACTGCAACATATTTCGTTCTATTTTTCTAAACTTTTTTGCTGTCATTGGAGATGAATTGGGATACCATTCATTAAATCGTCTACATGTTCTTGATACAATTTTATTACACTCTCCATGTATAAAAAGTAAATTCAAAATTTCTGCGTTTGAATAAGAAATATTGGCCATTTTAGTCAATAATTTAAAAACACAGATTATAGACAAAACCAATTAAGTTGACATTTTTTCTTTTTCATTTGTTTCCGAACAAATTCTGCCAAAGCCTACTATTAAATGTGTTTAAACCTTTTTATTAAGTTATTAATTTTTTTAAACCCCTTGTAACTTCGAATTGGTTAGAGATAGGTATAGGAACATGTTATACTTATTGGTAGAAAATATAAACTAGATTTTGTTAAGAAAATAAAATACAGGGTGTTCCATTTAAAAAAGTTGAGAATTTTGCATTTATTTATATTACCAAGATTACGTTTTTTTGTGACGCTCTGCGTAAAAATATTTTTATATATCATCAAAATTCCTAGATGGCCATGCTATAAGAACCGTCTGTAAAAATTTTAACTTTCTAGGTGCCTTATTAATCACAAAAATATTTGATTTTCTGGTTAGCATGTTTTGGCCCTAAGAAATGACTAATTAATTAATATCTCAAAAACTATAAGAGATAGGCATATATTATTATATACAAAAAATGTTTGTGTTATTAAGCAGCAACAAAAAGTAAAATAATATACAGGGTGTCTTATTTAAAATTCCAAAGTTGCTAGGAGTTTCAAGATGATCTGGCAACACCGCCCTTTTCAAAATATTTTTAAACGCTAGAACACTAGCTCTTATAAACACACTCAAATTTTCAAAAACATATCTTTTGTCGTTTTCTAAATATTTCTAATAGGCCACTGAGTTTGACGCACCCTGTATATTGAGATAGGTACGTAGATAAATAATAATAATAATAATAATAATAATAATAATAATAATAATAATAATATTAATATTAATAAAGAAGAATTAAGCAACGCATTTGAAGATTATTGTATTGAATTCGAAAAAAAATCCATCCATATTACGTTTAAAATCAGTACGTTTACGTTCATACAATTTTTCTCCCTATCGTTTACTACACCAGTGAAATATTTTACTTTGTCGCACTGTGACAGCACCCTGTATAATAAGACTATTTCAATATCTCATTCTACGGTAAATTTGCAGATTAGAAATTGATTCCCTTTCGCATAGAGAAAAAAGGTTTTATGGCTTTCGCGGAATATCCTTCAAATTTGTATTTTTATTTGATATACGCGGTCAATATGAATTGAGGCATCAAAAAATACCGAAATAACCAAAAAATAAAGAATTTTAGGACCTATAAGCTTTTGATGGAGCCATTGCAAAAAAGTGAATATACTGAGAAAGAAACTGGAAACAATTGGCAAAGCAATATGTTGGTTGCCCTCATTTTTTGGTTCACTTTTTTCGTTATTTGTCGGTACACAAAACATTTTCCCAATTCAGGAATTTAGTGGTGGAAAAATTGTTTTCTTAAATTAAAATTTTAGAAAGGCGTTTTTGGTTCCAAAGCGAACTTGTCTGTTTTAAAATTTTTGTTTCAATGCCTACCTTTGTCAGTGATCATAGTAGTAGATCATTAATTAGAATAATTCCCGCATACTATGAATGAACATACTTTATTTTGAAAGTGACACAAATCTTAAATATTAGTAGAAGTTTAGTGTCCGTACGTCCGGTGGCTTTTTCTTATGTATTGGAATGGATTCCTACAGATGGCGATACGGTGTTTTCACTACTTATTTCTTAAGTAAATCTTAAAAACGGATTTTCGTTTTTTTTATAATTTGGAATTGCTTACGGGTTTTGGCTTTCTGATTTTTCTTAACCATAATAAGGACGAAACAGTTGTCATTGTCTACCTGTGCTCCAGGAAACCCATTATTTTGGCTTCCCTGTGTATTTTAATGCAAGAAATAGATGCGCCACTTTGTCCATTTTAAATATTATTTATAAGTAACACTTCGTAACGGTTATAGAATTTCGGAAGGGGGGGAAGATGCATTATCATGAAGTGAATACTGAAAACCACTCTCTTATTTTAATACCCTAATACTTTTGTCGCGCTTGAAACATGATACAAAATAACGAAATCGCTAAAAACAATGCAGTTTTCATTGATTTTTTCCAATTCTAGTTGTCGTTTTGACTATGTTAAGTCCGTCATATGGTTTAATTTTAGCGACCACCAAAAACACAAAATCAGTATCTGCCCAGATTTATTTAACATATGGGACACTTTTTTATTTTCAAGTTTAGCGCAAAAACGTATCCTTCATAAACGGTTCGGCCTAAAAATAATAATGCCACTAAGAAAGTTAAGTTAGATTTTACAGAGTTCGTAAGAAAGTTATATTATATCTTAAATTGCAGAATTTTTAAAATCTTAAACCATGTTCATCTACTGTAGGGTTGCCATCTCCAAACTTTGAAATCCAGGATTTGAACGTAAAAATACCAGGATATTTCGGTTTGAACCCAGGACTATATATGTATAAAAACAGTACCTAATTGTTATAGTTATATTCCACTGAAAACAGTGTCAATAAAACAACGAATAGAAATCACGTTTTTTATTAAGGTGTTCAACTAAAATTTAGTTACTAAATTACCGTATCAAATCAAGGAATGATGTTTTTAATTATAAAATAATCAAGTCTAAGACTTAGACAAATGTAATAGGACAAATTCTTAGGTCTCACTTTTTTTTTATTTTTTATTTATTTAGTCTTTTATTCTTTATTTTTATTGTATTTTTCAACTTCACAAATGTCCTTCACTACTTGTGGTTGAGTTAACAAATAATTGTAAAATGTTTCACAGTTCGTATTCATGTTGTAAGTAATTCTGATTATTGCAGCAACTGTTGCTCGAAGTAACCGATTTCTCTCTTTTGACCACTGTGTGTATATAAGTAAAACAACCGTCTCTACATTAGCATTGTGTCCCGGAATACAGAAGACATATTCAACCACCTTCAGTAATTCTACATTGTTCCTCGGACACGTAGTTTGAAAGAGTGTAGTGGCGCGCGAATTTTAAAACATAGGTGCTTAATAGGACTCTTTAAAAACTCAGGATGATGCCTAAAAACTATCCAGGATAGCCCAGGACACCACAAAAAGCATGACATGTCCTGGGAAAACAGGATGGTTGGCAACTCTAATCTACTGGATAATAGAAATGTCAAGTGGAGTTTACACTACAAAAATGTGTTCTTGACCTGCAAATTTAATTAACCTAAAAACAGAATTTCACAGGCTTATTGTAAAATCAGATGTCACCAATTCATATGGAAAAGATGCTTCAATTAGTTAAATGCATAAAAAATGATGGTACTGCCAGAAGCCTAATAATATTTTTGATACTTTTTATTGTCTTTATAACACACATTTTTGATCCATAAAATAATTTTCTTGGGCATCAATTTTTTAAGTTTTATCACACACTGTATAATATAGCTTACATTTTTTAGTAATAAGATTCGTTTTGTCGGAAGAGAAGATTGTTTAAGAATATTCTCTTTTCAGGCATGATTTTGGGGTATTTTAAGTTTTTGTCGTACCCTGTATAATATAACTTGAATTTCTTAACGGTAATATTATTTTTAAGGCAAGCTAAACTTTTTTCAATTAATTAAATTTTTCTAAAAAAATTGATATTAAAAAGCGTTCCCATTTGTTAACTAAATTTGGGCAGACACTGTATATTACAATGTAAATGACGAAACAACAAAACTTTTAAACGAGACCAAGTTTGATAATTTCCGATGTCCCTAACCGAAGTTGCTTAATTGTTTCCAGGAAAATGTTTGTCTTTCCCCCAACCCCTTATTTGAAGAGATGGTGCTTAAACAAAGTTGCTCATAAGATTACAACACATACATTTTCAATAAGGTTTAACTAGGCATATTAAGAAAAAATCTTTGTTTTCTTAGTTTTACACCTTCTAGCGGCCATCTGAGGAACTGTGAAATAATTTCCAACTATTTTTCTTGGCTAGCCTTTAAAAAAACCGAAAGACGTGTGCGTATGGTTCTCAAGATACAACCGGCGTTAGTTGTACACACGGTACAAATACTTACAATCAACTTTTCATGATACGCTAATGATGCATCGTAGTGCGACAACCACAATCCTTTTAAAAATTTAAATTTTTGGTTAAGGATTCCAAATTTATATTAAAATTTGAAAAAACAGATCGAGTTGCTGCGCTGCGGTGCGTTTTTCTGAAGCAAGTTAATTTTAAGCGTGAAAATGGTAAAATTTGAAAATAATGAACCAGTAGATATGGTGCTAATTAAGGTGAGTGTCATCAAAGTGCGGCTGCTGCTTCGAGCTTATACACAGAACGCTTTCCCTTGCGGGCTCATCCATCACCCAGAAGTTTTCTTAATGTTATTCAACGGGCAAGTTAGGTAGAACCGTATTTGATCCATTATGTAATAAATAAATGTAAGTACCTTATTTTTGAGGTAAAAAAGGTACATATTTGAAATTTTTGTTTAATGCATTCTATACACAGCTAAAAAAGAAGTATTAACTTAGGAATCACGGTATAGTACATTTTATGCATTAAATCTTGTAATAATTGTCTAGAAAGGAGTCGAAAACTGGAGATTTTTGAAATATGAAAGTGCATCTGTGCACAAATATTTAGTTCGATTAGAAAATAACAATAGTTCAGTAGAAATTAATTTTGGTAATATACCAGTTGCACGAGAAAATTGAATCGCACCATTTCGTGCACTTTTTAGGAAAAAATTGTGGAGGCATAAAGTCTGGGATAAATGTTTTGATATAAATTGAAAAAAAGAACAGATTTTATCTGATCGATTTACATATTTTTGAAGAATATTCTCAACCTCACTTTTGTCAATGTCAGAAAACGACCCGTAAAATTTACAACGTAAAAATTTGGTTTCTTAAAATTAACTACTGTGATTGGTCAGTTTCATATCCTAACTAGGATGGATATGAAATCATATCCGTTCAGTTAACCGACATAGCTCACTTTTCCAATCACTTTAGTCTAAGGGAAACAGCAAATTTCCATGTGGGAGTGGAAAAAACAATTTCTGAAATTTGTACAATATGCGTATATTGCGAAGTAGTAATAATTTTGATAAACTTGATGTTCCTTTAAATTTTATTCGATGGAATATTTTTGTTTACGTAATTACGTATTGTACTTGTCGGTTCAAATACTTTTATTGTTTCTGTACCAGATTGCATAAAACATTATTTCCTTTTCAAAGATTAAATTTTACAACCCGTGGACTAGAAATTGGCAAGATAAATGGGAAAACGAACACCGTGGGAAAATCGAACTTATGGAAGATAAATGACTCCGCGTCACGGTTTTATGAGTTACTATTTTTTAACGCGCGCGGCCCTTTTTATAAATTGATGATAATAAATACCTAGTCGTTTTAGAAATGTATCTATAGATAAATGTTATTTTTTACGAGAAATCGATGAAAACATTTATCTTTATAAAAGTCAATTTATCCCGAAAAAAAATTACACTAAAATAATATTTAAAAGTAACCGTTTTAGATATGATTTATTATATAATAGTATTTTTTACAACAAGAGTGGATATGATGTCAATATCGCACAAGGAAGTAAATTCTAAAACTTTCGAGCACAATATGGACAATCCACTAGAGTTGTACAATATATTTTTTTACGGCTCAACTTCCGAATTTCATACCAAAAAGTTTAAAAAATATTTAAATTAGGCATTATAACTTGTCTTTTTAGTTGCCCGTGAACTTGCGAGAAAGATAATAAAGAACAATTGAAGAAAAATTAATTTCGTTGGCAAATCCATAAACCAAATTACACTGTAACACATTTATCGATTTGGGTAATTTTTGTTCATATATATACACAAAATTACTTGGAATATATCTATCTTTCTTATATTCGGCCTTTTGTAGATTAACATACAAAAAGCTATAGATTTATTAATAAAAAAAAAACAATTTATTTTTCTCAACCATAGCTAGTTTAATTTGTTTTGCTGAAATACACAGAAAAACACAGAGATTGTTCGGTTTTTTCTGAAATGTATTACTAGTTGCCTGCTTGCTTGCGTAAGCGTTATAACTAAGGAAATACAGCAAAATAAATATAGAAATCGTTTTATATAGTTAAAAACGGCTTTTGTGCGGTATGAACTTTTAACGATCACTATGGTAATGTTTTTCAAAATAATCGTCAATTTACTAAGAGAAATGCCAATATTATAGAAATAACATAACCTTAGATCCTTTAGAAAAAAATAGAACTAATTTTTTTCTAGAAATTTTGTAATGTTGTCTGTTTTCTCTGGTTTTATGTATTTATCTTGAAGATTTGCCAGTTATTTTTTTATATAGGTTACGTATAATAAAAGTTTTAAGATCTATTGAGATTGGAGCCCCGTCATCGCAAATAACCAACAAGACAAGTTCATTTTGTATATACATTTTATGCATTAAATCTTATAGTAATTGTCTAGAAATAACTTTACCAGCCAGATAATTTCTATGGACACAATTGTCTCAACAATAATTTCTTTGGAAATGATATTGCTAATAAAGTTACCAGGACATGGATAATACGAGCCTGAGACTGTAAAATCATTTAACGGCTTTAAAAAATAATTTGATTTACAGCCATACAGAGTATTATGGAATTGACGCATTATATTTAAATAAGTGACTCGTCTTGCTTATCCTATAGAAACACTTCATAATTTTTTTTAATTGACTGTTTAAAAAGTTATGTAAGAATCCATAAAATTTGCCGGACGTCCATGAGGAAACCCATAACCTTCTTAATGAAAAAGGAACTACCATATTGTTTTTGGTTTGCATAATTTACTAGTTAGATACAGGGGCGTATCCAGGGGGGGGGGGGCTCCCCCCGCCGGGCTTAAACGGCACTTAAGAAGGAGTATTTCAAAACCTAAGCATTTGCACCAAAAACGGCTCTTAAATCTACGCTCCTAAAATATATGATTTCTAAAAAAATCATCAATTTTGGCGTGGTTAGAGTATTTTTCGCCTGCGGCGCTTTACTGCCTTCCTTACTAGGTACAATATCATGAAATACATGTAGTCCCGACTCGAAGGACAGTTTGTTGCTGGAGAGAGCTCCAGAAAAAAAATGTCCTACTTACGCTTACTGAGCCCCCCCCCCTCTAGCATATTTTCTGGCTACGCCACTGATCCTATGTTATTTCTTTTGTAAAACTACTATTTATTAATAAAACAAGTAAAAATTACCCTTTAGTCTTTGGCTATGTCGGTGCCCCCCCCCCAGAATTTTTTCCTGGATACGCCCCTGGTTAGATTAGGTCACTGTCAGGTCGCGTTACTGAAACGAGAACGCGAATAAGCCTCGTCACTTTTCACCAACCAATAAAATTGAAATAAAATTATTTTGATGCATCTGAGACACTTTGTTTAGTTAGATGTGCAAATTCGACGGGAAGCGCTATCGGTGCCCAAATATTATAGATATGATGGAGACGGGCATACCCTTTTCAAAGTGCCCCTTTATACGTCTAGGTTATTGACGGGCATGCCAGTCGATGTCCATCAGCGAGTAATATTCCTAGACCAGCCATAACTGCTAAATAGGCTAATTGGTTCATATAAAAGTAAATATTGTATATTAAACATTTACATTAATATTATGTCAAAGCTACTTGCTGTTCATATTGATTATTCATCGTAGTCTTTAGAATTTAGTTAAGCCCTTTTTGTCATCGTGTCATTTAATTAGCGTGTTAATTTAGAACATGACAGGTAACATCGCTATAAATCCCGGGTCACTGGACCTCTATTGTTTCATATTTCAAATAAAATAAACGGATGCGGCATTCTTTAGAACTTTCCGGTGGTGGCGCCGCTGAGCCATAATACAAAAAAAAACAAATGGGGAATTTTCTCGTTTATTATAATAGTAATGCGACATTTACAGATATTTTTCTAAAACTTATTTTCACATTAGGGTTTACAGGTTTAAATAATAATATAATGGAACAATTCCATAACACCTTGTACATGTATAAACTGTCTATATTTCTGACTTTTAATGCTTTAACATGTTACTTTTGTGACTTATTTTCCCCAGGCCGAAAATACTGAGCCAATTGGAAAATATAATTCTTTCGCATAAGAGATCAATATAACAAAATGTTATGCACATTACCAACAACAACACAAATTACCAAATTTTAAATAGAAAATATACTTTGCGAGCATTTTTACCAATATGATTTTGCAATATTGAATTTTTAAACTGCATAAAAGAAATCCCTACCGATACCGCCTTCATATGGTTTTCTTTACTTACCAATGAAATGACATAGTCTCGTGGTTTTATCTTTAACGCCGCACACACCATACTTTTTGGTCATTTTTTAATTTTGAAAGTATTTAAAATGTTAGACAACCAAAAAACAGAAAGAAAAATACGAAAATTCTAAAAAACATACAATTTTACAATCTGACAGTAAACCCGAATGACATTGGGGACATGTACATGAATGTACTGAATGTGCCGGTCCCTTCTTCACACCCTAAGGCCATTTTTGCACACACCGGTATTGGCGATTGACGGTGCCTTTGGATTGCAGTTTTTTTTGTTGGGATTGTTGTATCTTGGAAGAATATTTCAGAAAAAAAATAACCAAAGACCACGTTGGGTACAGCCCTTATTAATATTGAAAACGGAAAATCAGAGATCGATTCGACATATGTAAAAACAGCCTAATTTCTGACTGCAATGGCATTAAAATCACGCTTTCTGATATCATTAGGCCATTTATATTTGTTTTGTTATGTATCTTTTGAAAAAATATATAATGTGAGGGTATATCAACCAGCCATTCACCCTTCCAATGAAATGTGTCATTTAGGTGATATTGTAGATATTTATTATGAACTTGCACCATCAATGAACTATGTCAAATGTCATTTCCCATCAATGTTAGCTTATTTGATCTATACCAGGTATGCATTATGTGAATAATCATATCATTCCTTAAATACTAAATTTAGCATGCAACAGATTGTTTATTAAGTGGTGTAAAAGAATATTTAATAAGGTGTTGAAACATCGCTAATAAATTATACCTCCGATATTTATTCGCCGGCGTGGACGAATAATAATTAAACAACCCCTTTTCTCCGCTTTAATGCGTCGCTTGGCATAAATGGGGTTTGAACCTGATTAACGGTAATTGTATAGGGTCCCGAAAATTTTTAAAAAGTAAAAAGGTATAAATCATTAGGGGAAATTAGGCCGCTTGAGGCTAATGTACCGCGTTAGTCAGTGTCGACCTCTTTAAGTGTTTCATTTGCCCGAGAAATTAACAATAATAATAGGTAAAGTGTTTTGCCTACAATGAATTAATTATTTTAGAGCTGATTTCACTTCTGAAATGATTTTAAACTGACTAAGGAAACATCACTTTTGATTTATGATTACGACAACAGTACATTATTTTTCTTGATTTCACTGTTGGCTGTATGACTTTTCCTTGATGTTTTTACCTTCTTTATCAATAATAATATACCATCTTTTTGGTGATACCGAGAAACTAACTTCTTAAAAATTACCTATGCAACAGAGATTCTATAATAGTACATTGTATACCTAGTAGGAAAAGCTAAACATGCCCGGACGACCGTAAAGATTGTATGTCGAGTCGCAAGCCGAGACTGACAATACGGAGTCCTGGAATGTGGCTTTTTCTATGAGGTATACATACCATTTTTCCGTAAATCGAAAATTATTAAAAGGACATAACTTATTACAATCAACTTGTTAAAATTTTGAAATAAATATTATTAACTTTGTCAATATTTCCGATCTGCTGAAACATTGTTATTACGGTTAGTAACAGCAGAAGGGGTGCGATTAGATTTAAAGTAAAGGGAAGCAATTTTTATGTCACTTATTTGTCTGGATAAAATTGTTAATTTTTGTTGTTTTGTTTTTTCCTACCTTTATCTACTGTTTTTAATTTTTCCACAAAACTGAAATTAACTTTCTCACAATCATAGTGGCCCGGTTATCTTAATTTTAAATTTACTAATTAGGCACCTTTCATTGTGAGTAAATATTGCCTGCCATTGCCATTTATATCACAGTCAAACTTGCTAGTTAGTATTCACAATTCTGTAATTAAAAATCTTTATACAATCCAACATTAGTGAATTAAAGTAACATTTTAACATTTTCTTTCCTCTGTGTAGTCCCCATATCTTACAGCGGCACATATCACTTTTTTTAGTGCACGCGGACGCCGCCGTATAACCCTTATTACTTAAACAAGATGACATTTCGGTGCTTGGCATCGGCGTGGTGCGGTACTCAATTTCTTAACAGGTTCTTGACTAAAAAGACATTCGCATTTACCCGTTCTTACCAAAAATCCTAATAGCCGATCGAAGGGCAACGTGTCGACCGTACCCGACTGAGATATTTTTTGTTTTTTTAGGTAATGGGAGCAGCCATGCCGGCGAACTTCCAGGTAAACAACCGCGCAAAAATAAAGAGACGGAACGGACATGTGTTTGTATCATATCGAGAAAAAAAAAGTGGGGAGGTGTACGCGACACAAAAAGAATATTTTATCGCCATATGATTTCTAATAATTACATTAGACGACAGCAGATACCAGTATAATTAAAATAATAACACTGGGGAAATTTCAACTTTTTTTGTTTCCTGAACAAAACCTATTTTTTTGGATTTAAGTATACCCAAGTAACTTAAAAATACCTATTAAAGATTTTAGTTGTCTTGCAAAAAAAATCTGAAAAAACTTTAATTAATATGCATATACAATGAACATACAAAATACAAATAACAATTGGTTCAACAAAAGCAATTAGATAGCACATTTTTATCATTGAATCTAATCAATCAATCATTTTGCGCTTCGAAGCCTGCCTTTTGAAAGCAGCCTCTGGGGCATCTCTCGTAGTAGTCCAGCAGTAGTCGGCTAACATCTCACAGTTCCATTTAACCTAATACTTTCTTTCCATGTTTGAAATGTCCTGATGGAACCTCTCACAGTGCTCGTCACTTACCAGCACTGCAATTTTCCGGAAAGTAATACAGATGAGAATCCAGGAAATAAATGTTCAACTATATACTACACCCTAGGTTTTGGTAATACAAAAAAAGTTGGGCAACCAGGTCTTTATAGTTTTACGCTCTTATGTTTCCCAAAAAATTTGTTGGAACCATTTTAAAAGTATTTGAAGCGTCTTTTTCCTTACCTTCAAATATCGAATCGAATTGCACTTCTCCGAAAAGTTTCCCAATGTGGGGACCCACAAATATTCCTTATGGCCTTCTTTGTCCATGGTCTTCACAAACTTTTCTCTGGGAAATAGGGCGCTGGTGACATTTTTCTTTCCTCGCTCAAAATACTTTCTCGGTTGGCAAATTTTCTTTCTGTAGTGATCTGATCGTGCTCGACGGTCCCGCTGGTAGAGGAAGCAGCAGTATTTGGTATAACCTAGCTACATTTCAAGCAAAATTGCCACAAATTTTAAATTCCCACAAATTTTTCATTTATATTTTTCATATTGTATGGCGTCCAGTAAAAATTTCAAATTGATATACGTTTCTTTCATGTGCTGCATGACCAATTGGAACTGGAGGCAACTTATTTCCATTATGGAGTAATACAGCTTTAAGACTTACTTTTGAGGAATTAAGGAAAAGTCTCCAGTCTTTTGGGTCATAGTCCAGATTTAAAACTGCCATTAATTTCTGGCTACCAAATTGTTTTCCATATTAAAAAATGGTGTTAGGGTTTTCTGACGGGTTCGATACACAGAAACTTTTACTTTATCTTGAAGTAAATTCAATTGTTGCAATCGAAAGGCCAACAGTTCTGCTTTTTTCTTGGGCCATTCCAAATCTGTTATAAGGTCATATAACAAAAATGTTTCTGCTTATTTACACAAACTCGCGATATGTTGCTCAAAACTATCTAATTTCTCAAATACGATCAGATCTCCTTCAACTGGTGGTTGAAATACAAACAATTTAGGATTTATGTTATATATATTTAAAGCCCGTATAAAGTACACCTGGTATAATAAATCCCGGTATTTCTCATTTAATGGTCGAATTTTCCCATACATTAAGGGCAGGTAGGTAATTATCATAGTTAGCATGGATCTATAAAACCGGAGCCAACTGAGTCTTTTGCAAGACAGATTGTTAATTAGTATTATAATAAAATAAGCAAGATTGTGCATTTTTGGCCTAGGAAACATTTTTGCTGTTCCCCAGTGTAATTTGTTGGGGTCTACTCCTTAATATTTCAGAGGAAGCATCTGAAGCAATTATTTGTTTCATTTAACATTTTTTTCTTAACAGAAAAAAAACACTCCTGCCTTTTTTTTAGTTATACAGGGTGATGCCTAAGTTAATACTTCTTTTTTAGCTGTATATAGAAGGCATTAAAATAAACAACATTTTCAAATACTTTTTTTCAAAAAACTCAAAAATAAAATACCTACATTTATTTATTACACTATGGATCAAATACGATCCTGCCTAACTTACCCGTTGAATAACATTAAGAAAATTTCTAGGTGTGGGATGAGCCCGCAAGGGAAAGCGTTCTGCGTATAATCTCGAAGCAGCAGCTGCACTTTGACGACACTCACCGTAAATTAGCACCATATCTACTAGTTCATTGTTTTAAAATTTTACCATTTTCACGTGTCACCAATTTAAAAATAACTTGCTTCAGAAAAACACACCGCAGCAGATTGCCAAATAAGTAACTGACCACCGATCATTGCATTGACTAATAAGACAAAAACAACATAAAGTATAGCAGGCTATGTTTTAGTGACCAGGCCCGCACTTAGGTTTTTTACCTCTGTATCTCGCCTATATTTTAGTTTTTTGAAAAAGGATATTTGAAAATGTTATTTATTTTAATGCCTTCTATACACAGCTAAAAAGGAAGGATCAACTTAGGAATCACCCTGTATAAGTATTCCCCTTAGAGAGGGACTTCTTTCAAAAATCGTTTTTTTCTTAATTATAAACTAATCCGCAAAAGGAACCCATGGTAGATTGATAAATATGCGGCCATGTTGAAATGCACACGAATTTCTTCCTGAATATAAAGCGCTCAATGAAACTTTTCGTGGCCCGCTTCGATCAATCATCATTTAACTTGTTTACAAACAAAATAATGCCCTAATGGTTAATATCGGTATAAATTTCAAAGTTTGCGATATCGGACGCTAATGGAAATGGATATTTGTATATTTAAAGTATAAAACGAATGATGGTGCAATCGAATATACGTATAAACATTTACTAATAAAATTGAATTAAAAAAGTCCAATAAGTAGTTACAATAAACTAATAATAAAATAATTGGGTCGTGAAAATCTCCTTCATTTGGCGATGATGAGTTTTAAAAATTGACACATCCATATAGTTAAAAACGGCATACCTAGAAAGGGCAAAACCATTTTTGTAAGTGTTGGGGTTGGCAATTTTGTTTTTACAAAGAAATCCTGTATAGTTTTGCATAATATAAACTAATTTTATTTATTAGGAAAAATTCAATAGGGATTGATTAATTTAACTAACCTTACTAAATTACTTTACTACAAATTGAGTGGCCTGCCAGATCCCCAAACCTCACCTCCTTGGACTTATATATATTATATATATGGTAATGTGTTTTAGTTTTCTATACAGGATAATCTTAATAGAGTGCTCACCATTGACAAGTTATTACTTAGAAAAGAAAATAAGTTGACAGACTAGTATGCAGATAACGGATTTTTTGACTCCCTTTAATTAATGAGTTAAAAAACAAAAAGTATTGAATATTTAAGTTTAATTATTTTAAAAATTACAATAAATTGAGTATTTGTATTTAATCAAACCTTTATGATGGTTACATTTACAGTTTGTTGACCTTCAGTCTACACTTTTTTTTTAAATTATGTTTCTAATTAACCCAGAAGTTAGGGTCAAATTGTAGTTCTTAAGAGCAAACAGTAGTCGATGAAACATCACGAACAAATAGTGCATTTCCACCACACGCATACTGTACCTGTGTTTGGCGATGGCAATAACACATCTTTTTTTATATTGTCACGCAGCTTTTGTTTAAGGGGGTCAGATGGGAATAAATAAATAACGGTAGACAGGTTTTCAATAAAAAATACTATAACTATATTATCCTACAAGAAACAAATTATAAAAGGACCTCGGTGTAAACTTACATCATATTATTGCGACGTCGAGGGCTGCTTTCAAGGGCGACGGTATTCGCGGGTGATGACCCAGGTTCTCAAATTATGCGTACCGGACTGGTACCTTCACCCCCTGTCCACTGTCTGTCCTAGCGCTGGCTCCACTATTTAAATTACTTTAATGAGGTTGACCTATTGATTGTAATATAAACAGTGCAAGCTTGGCATTTTTCTAGGACAGCATATTTTGCATGTTGAGAAAACTGGGTCTTATAATAATAAAACTAAAAATTCTTATTTTTTACGGAAAGTTATACTTTTTCATGACAATATACAAAATATAAAAACTAATTTTAGGAGAATTAAGTGGCGCGGCATCAGTGGAGATTTTTAAGAACATGAATAGCCGCAATAGTTTTATTTTTATGTTCTGCATAGCGGATGATATAATTTGAACCTATATAAGGTATCATTTGTCAAACTAAAAGTTCTTGTGAACCCCTTAGTAAAATTATTGTTTCAAATTTTAAATTAGATAAGCCAGGAAACGATGCCGCGTTTCACTCTGGTATGGAAGTCTCTTAAAAAACTATACTGAAAAAATAATGACCATTCTGGCAATTGGATAAAAGAACCATACGAAATAAATGACTTACAGTGGGTAGCTTAATTATTAAAAAGATAAAATTTAATGAGAAAATAGCAAGGCCTACTGCGTGTTTGCGTAAAATTTCGTTAGATTTTGCAAAAGATGGCCGCTGTCAGTACTGTCAGATGCTAGTTTTTGTAAAATATAAGGTTATTTCGCACAAATACAAAGTTGGGCTTGCCAGCCCGCTGTGAGTCTAGAGAAAATGTTTATTTATTAGGTATTTTCTTATAGCTAGAAAATGCGTTGTGGTTTTTTTTTCTTTTAGATCTTCCTAATATATTTTTTTTGCTAATTCAACTGAGTCTGTATCTTTATGAACCAATTCTTTTGGGTCAAGAACAAACACTCTTGGCTCAAAATCAAACACTCTTGGCTCAAAATCAAACACTCTTGGCTCAACATCAAACACTCTTGGGCCAATAACAACCACTTTCTACGAAGAGAAAAAGTATCTATTTCACACTCTTATGGCAAGGGAATTACGGTTTTGGGCGAAGAACGTTCGCATTTGGACCTATTTAAAAGCACGATTCTTTTGCATTAAAGGTGTAAGCATTTGGTAATATCCATTAATGTAACTGTCAATGAAATCCTTTAAACGTTTTTTTTTTAAATCTCCATCAATAACCCCCCTTTAACAAGTTAAATGTAAAGTTTCTGCACACCGACCGATCAAAGTTTTCAAGATTCTCAACTTTCAGTTTATTTAAAAAATTTAACCCTCTTTTATGACGGCCTTTGTAAAGTACTGCGTGCCTTCGGCAACGCAGATTTTCTTAACAAAGTGGTCTGAAATTTTCCCGCCTAAAATTTTCTTTTAAATCTGGTTAGGATTATTAGAGTTTATAGCCGTGTTAAACTTTCGAATTAAATTCTGCAATAATCGGCGGAAACTTTTGTTTTGTACCTCCAGGGGGCGTTTGGAGTCCCGAAACACGGTTAGAACAGTGTATAACTGAATTTAATTTGGGGTAAAAAGTTTGCAACATTAAAAAAAATATATTCGGTTAAATGTTTAAAAAGATTTGAACATGAAACGAGAAAGCCTTTTAAAATTATTGTTATTTATAAGTTGTTTTCATCTCTTATTTACTTTAGGAAGTTTGATTTTCAAGGTTTTAAAAATCAATATATTAAACACAAAGAACAGAGCAAGAACTTAGCTCTGTAAGAAATTTGCATAACTTTACTGCAGATACAAACTGTGGTAACATTGACGGACATATTGCTAAGAATAGGTGCATTCCCTCTAGTTGTTTTGGATGCTCAAAGATGTAATATTACATACATTTCCATGTAGAGAGTCCAATTCCATTAAACATTGCGGTTTCCTAATTTCGAGAACTCTTGATTGAGCTAGATATTAAAACATAGGAAAGTATTTTTTAAGTATTTATTTTATATATTTGAGTTCTACAAAAAGTTTTATCTTACATAGAATTTTGTTAGAATCAAATCTACTGAGTGGAAATATCTCTCCGCTTCTACACTTGTCAAAGGAATGGTTCTAACTAGATTAGATCCATGTTGGTTGAACTTCATTGTAAAATATTTTCATATCTTAAGATACTCCAACTGCCAAAATTGAATTATTGGATACTACTGACTATTGTATAGAATATAATATGTTTGTTTATAATTCTGATATCACAAAATATAATTTCAGAAATCCTTGTTTTTAACATATATATTTTTAGAGGATAATAAAATCTCTAGATAGTCTACACTATTAATTTATTTAACTAGATTTAAAAAAAATTAAATACAAAAATTTTATGTTGGGTTGCATAAAATTTTTTAACCCTAATTAACTTACCAGCAAGGTTGACTGTGACATAAGTCACATTGGCAGGCAAAGGTGGCTGATTACTAAATTAAAAATAAAGGTAACCGGGCCATTGTGAGAAAATTATGTCGTGTACGTCACCGTCAAAGGTGCTGGTTAGTTAATTATTGTTTTTTAGACCTGATCAAACCTGAACTTAATAAAATAATACGCAAAATAGAAATTCTTTTTTAAAAAAATTAGCATAGAATTTGTAAGTTTTCATGGAACACCTTGTATATTGCCACGCCCAGATTTTAGGGTGTGACGAGGGACGTAAAGGTAGCTACGGGACCTTAGCAACTATCAGTAAAACAAAGTGATTTTGAAAACAAGTCTATTATGAAAATCAAAATGATATTTATTTGAAGGGTTTACAAAGAAAATCAAAAATAATAAAAAAACTTGGATTTAAACCTTCAACAATAAATTGAAAATAAAGTTGTACTTACGTTAATATTTGGCTTTGTTTTGTCTCACAAATTTTAGACCTGAACGTGTCACGGACCCGAGCACTAGTGGCGTCCGATATTTTTTCTACCAATAATATGCCGTTCTGTCAAGTCAGCATTTTTTCCCACTTTAGGGAAACGACCAACTTAGGTCGTAAACCTCATTTCTACTGACTTGATGAGTCGACAATAATTGATAGATCGGGAAGACCGTATAACATTTCATAATTGCAACTTTATTAGATTTGTTTAATAAACTTGACGCCGGTTTCATGTTGCGAGAAATGACCTGTGTTTATGAAATATTATGATCTTATGGTTCCCTATCGTGATAATATTGTTTATTATTAAGAAAGCTATTTTTTAAATCAAACCAAAAAAATATTTCTAAATAAGAAAATTCCCGACATAATAGATATTATCAAGTTTAACCGTAATATAAATGAAATTTTTCTTTTTATTATTAATATTTATTAATTTACTTTTAATATGAAAATCTCGACGATGTGATAAATATTTTTGTATTAGCTTCCCTGGTAGTATCTTTTGATTCTACATTAATAATATAATACAAAATTTTTCGAGCTTTAACAATATTACCCACTTCCTTGTTTTGCACACCAAGTTTTTATTTAACGATAAGTAATACACTTAAATCTCTGTGCTAATTTTCTTAATATACAAAAAATGATGCAAATTTAAATATGACAATACAAGAAAATTATCATAATAATACCCACAATTTCTATGAGGAGTTAATTATCCAATGCTTTCTATAATAGAAAACGTTGTAGATCGACTCGACACGTGCGAGCGTTCCCTCGAGAGGTAGAAGATAATATTCCTTATTATTAACTACTTCACACTAAAAACACTTTGCGCCCGGGTCCATAAGGGAACATCATCATAATAATAATTTCTTTGTTGATGATGCGCTGTTAGAAAACGATCCTCCATTAACCCGGGCCATTGTTCGTCGAACAAAAGGATTTCATCCGTGATATAATGTGCTCAACGAAACTTTTCGCGGCCCGCCTCGATCAATCATCATTTAGCTCGTTTGCAAACAAAATAATGTCCTCTATAATGTCGATATGAATTTTAAGTTCCGGTGTTATCGGTTGTTAATCAAAATGGATATTGGTAGGTTCAAGTCAATATTATTCTCCGAATTTTGCATCTGACAGAAGTGTTTTGTGTATCGATATCGGCAGTGTAAAGTAATACATTTTAAGTAATTTTTCTTTTATTCAGCCAAAAATTTGATACCAAAACCTTATTTAAATATGCGGAAAAAAGAAGTCACATGAAGCAAAATCGGGCCTATACAGGGTGCTACAAATTCGTGTGCATACAAGGGGATCTTGAAACGGAGATACGAAGATGGTTAAATTGAGACAAAGTTGCGTATTTTGAGGCTTAATAATTTGGTAAAAAAAAATTGTAATTATTTCGAATGCTTTCGGAGATATCCGAAAAAAACCGAAATTTCCATTTTTGGTTTTTAATTTTTTGCGCTTTCATTTTTGACTTGGGAAAAAACAAAAAACACTTTCATAGCCGTTTTTTATGTTATACAAGATGGCGTTATTAGTTTTAAAATTCGACGTTTCGTTTTTTGTCAATTTTTTTAAATACGGACCTGGAATTTTAAATACAGTTGTATACCAGTTAACTATTTATATTTGTTATTGTTTTAATACCATTTAAATTCTTATCTGAAGAAAAGCAAAAAAACTTAAAGAAATAAATTGAATACATGATATACATGCTTTAACTGTTGTTATATATCGTTAGTTGTACCATTTGGCATAATATTTAACAAGAAAAACTGGTGGACATAACCTATCCCGCGGATTATTGATTACATATCTTGTTTGGATGATGCTTACCACTATGGCCCTAGTGCGTGAACTCTTATTTTGTTTCTTAATTCCAGTAATGTATCCAAATCTCATCGTCTGTCATCTTGGAGATAAGTCAGTGTCTAAAGATTTCAAAAGAGTTTGAGACATTTTCTGTTCAAGCCGTTTTTGTGCGGGAGTCAATATTCGTGAAACCAACTGTGCTACCACTTTACTCATGGTTAATCATGTAAAATTTCCAAAGTTTTTGGTTTAGATTTAATGCTTTCGAAATGTTAGACAGTTTCAAACGACTGTATTCGATAAGATCATTGTTTCCAGTTTCATGCAAAAATGGTACTACTTTTTGGGTAAAATGGTAATACAAACACTCCGAACCTGTTTTGACTGATATTTTATTTTAAAATATGATTGAGCCTTGTCTCTATCACTGCAATAATTAGTTCGAGATTCTAACTGGTTCTAACGCCAATTGTTGTAAAAATTTCCATAAAACCACTAATACATTGAGATCAAAACTAACAGGCAAGTAGAAAAAGGTCGTTAGTTGATAGATATTTCTTCGTTTGCCTCATATTACCAAAATTAATTTTTAATCTTACCGATTTCACATCCATATTTCCAGATATACAAGGATTCTTTTGGTTTAGAAATAGATAGAAATGCACTATTTGTTGCAAGTTAGAGTATCATCTTTATCTGCACTCTAGATTAAGTATAGTGCTCCAGTGTATTCATTTTATAAAAATTTAAATTATAACATTGTAAGACAAACATCAGGCCAAATATTACGTGATATGGATAAAACAATCCGTAATAACCTATGCTGTATTAGAAACAAAGTATACTGAAATAAAAATATCTATAACTACTATTGCGGCATTCATAAGGCATTTAAATTTTATGGGAAACTAGATATTATTCTGTAATAGTAGCACCATAAAAATAAAGATAAAAATGGCAATGGCTCAATAAAGTAGACGACGGATTGATAGTCCTAGACATTGTTTGAATTGCTATATCTCGATTTATGGTTTTATGCTTTATAAATATATTATGATATTGAACGGCAGAAGAGTTTTGGACTTGCATTGTCTTTATTTGTTTTGAATCACAACGTTTTAACTGGTAAGCATCTTCAATCGTCTTCAGGTGAATACTTTACGTATTTAGGTGATTATTTTACTTACTCACCTGTCGACTGAAGATACTTACCAGTTAAAATGCAGTGATTCAAAACAAATAAAAGCAATGCAAGTCCAAAACTCTTCTGCCGTTTAAGAAACGGCAATATCTCTAACCTTCAAATAGACAATATTATTAATTAATAAGTTATTATTACATAATATGTAGTGTTTTAGTACGAAGTCTTATCAATCAGATATTTAAAAAACGTTATGGACTTAAAAAAAGGTTTCGCCGTCACACTTTCAGGGAAACTCAAGGAAATATTTTGAAAACATAATTTTTAATACAAAGTAAAATGTTAAAATAAAAGTTTTTTTAAGAAATTTTTGACCCGCAGTGCTGTTATAAATTTTTAATTTTGAAAATAAAGTTACCCACCACTAATTTTGCAAAGAAAATTTAAAATATAAAACTGTTTTTAGATCTCACCATTAAATTTTTTCAGCTCATTAAAGACCTGCTCAAATTCAACCAATTTTAAAATCTCAAAACACTCATGATAAATGACTTAGGGCCGAAAGTAAGTAGTAAAACCCAGAAACTCATAGTTTTGTAAAAAAAAATATTTTTCTCTATATGTATTAGTTAATAGCAAACTTTTTATTGCAATGGATTTATATCTAGATTGGTCACAAGCACGATCTGGTCTTAGCCGAGTATTTAACAGTTTTAACTACGGTATTAAACTGATCAATGAAATTTTTTTTTAATATGAAATTATTTAAATTGGAAAAGCTTTTAAAGTACCTAAAATAATCCTATTAAATATTTAACATAAACCGCTTTTACAAAACTATTTGCATGAGTAGTTTGAAATTCATTCATAAATTTTATTCAAGGCCGTTTTGTGTCTTGCTACGAGCCACTCCGGAAATTCGTGACCAGAATCTTAAGAAGCAAAAAGCCCCTATTGAAATTCAGGCTGCTTGTGGCAAATTTCCGAACTTTAGACCAAATTGGTTATTCACTTAGGGTTCTTGACGAGATACTGCTATTTTTAGGCGATTTGTGCGGCAACAAGCGATCCGATGTCTTGCACGAATTTAATTTTTCTCGCAATTTTCTAATGTTTACGGTGTGTCTGCTTGGAAACAATATACAAAGGTAGCACGTAGTGTCATTAGATTAATTATTTTGCCATTTTCACGATGTTTAAAAGATGTTTCGGTTTTCAGGGCGAGAATGTCTTTAAAATTCGCCTTTTCGTTGACATAGTAAAGACGTATCCATTGTTTTTATGTACTTACAATTTCTTAATACGATTTTGTACAGCAGCTCATTTAGCTGCATTTATATCTAGATCTATGGTGCATAACATAATAATTATTAATCACAATAAGACTTAATTGCACTTCATTATATTTTAACTTTTTCAAACTAACTGAAAATCCCTACACAACTTTTATAAATACGATTGCACTTTCTTAACACAAATCGACGCCACAATTTGCAAGAGTATGATAGGCCAGTTTTTAGTTTAACGACATTATACATAGAGAGAGTTATTCTTACACTTAACTCCTTTAAGCCCAAGTAAGGTGTAGTTTTCTTTTTTTTCTATAGCTGATGTTAAAATGTTGTTATAGCAACTCTTTTGATCTTTTGAGTAGATAAAGTATCACTTTAACCGCAAGGGTAGATAAAGTAACATTTTAACAACAAGGGTAGATAAAATGGTTTAACTTTTAGTACACAATTAAATTTACAAATTCATATACATTAATTCGAAGGATTAACAAAAAGTGTAATTTAATAATTAACATTATTAGAAACATCTATTTTTGGAACACCACAACTTGTACTCGTTTGCTTAGACACTTGAACCGATGGATTGATTTTCAGGTCCACCAAGTATACACTTGGATACAGCAATCTTATTGCATACTGACTTTTCAATGTGAGATTCTGCAAGCGTTTAACTTTTACTAGATCAGCACCAGAGTGTGCCAACATGGTAGAACGACGGAAACAATGCCCCGGGTACATTTCTGAATTTGGTAGCCTAAAAAATCCGCAATCTTCTTGGGTATCTTATATATAGTGTTAATCCCCACCGGTTGAGTAGTGCACTTTTGCTCTCGGTAATTCACAAAAAACTTACTGTGAGGTACGTTTTTGGGGCGCAAGCCAATGTACTTTCTCACAATTTCCCATAAACTCACTCCACTTTTCTTGTCAGAAATACAAAACGATCTATGCTGCTTGGTTTTAGTATCATAATATAATGAAACGACTATCACCGATTTTCTGTCGTCCACAAAAATTACAATTTTCTTTGAAATTCTATTTTTCACCTGAATTTGAAGTCTTTGAAAAAAATGTTGTATTGCACACGACGATAAAATCGCATTATCTTCTCGAGCGTAATTAGCGTCTCGACTGACGTCTCGAAGCTAAAAACACTCTCAAAGATAAAGTACAATTTTATCGTCTTGTACAATAAATAACTATTACATTTTACACAAGTTTTTTAAATTCCTTTAATCTGTGCTTACAACAATATTGTCGTTCGGAATCTCAGCTCTGGTATATCTTTTGTTTGGCCTCATAATATACTACTTTTATTCTGACGATAAATGTAAAGTATTTTCATCAATATGTTTATTAAAAAAGGGTTAGTCATATTCCTCCTCATTGTTTTTATCGATGGCATTTTCTTCTTACTTAATCCCTTATTTAAACACTCTTTGATTCACCCTTTTATTTCTCCTTACCGTATAAAATCTCAAGTTGTTTATATTCTTAGTACGCTTTACTACCTTTTACACCAAAAACAAACGACAATAATTTCTGGCTGTTCTCCCCTTTCTCCAATTTTCAGGCAATTAAACACCGAGAAACACAATCGGGCGCTCCTCGTGGAACCGTTAGAGGGCTCATTTAATAAATAATGCGTTTTAAGGTGAGACAATTATATTGCGGATTGCCGTCATCGAAAGTATACGTCATTGTGACAGGAAAACAATGAAGTAAAATGGCGGCATCGTTAGCCCGTAAGACCGACGGCCGACCGAAAGGTTTTCAGTTTTATCGCGGTCGTTATTTTTGTCAGTTTGTCAGTGTCAGGGTTCTGTTTTTGCGCTTTGATTGTACGAATTGTATTTTCTAAAATAAAAGACTTAAGAAAAGTAAAGATCTTTAGACAGAACGTTGGTAATATTTAATTACGTGACGAAATGGACGGCTGACGTGGATAACGTAACTCAATGTGAAATATTCAAGATGATAATAACAGTAAGGACATTTAGTTTTGTTAACTGTTTTAGCTGTGAATTTGAGGTTTAACCCTGCCGACAAGCATAAATAATAGCCAGCTTATAATGTCCATTAAGGATGTTTGTTTAAATTATAATGCATATTCAATAAAAACTGAACAAGAGGTAACCTTGCTCACTTTTTTTTTGCTGGGGTTGGCGAAAGAGCCAGTATACTTAGGCCTATAAGGCCCATTGTATATTGTCTGAGTAACGTCAGCTAGACGGGACCTGCAGCTTAACGTGGAATTCGAACCATGTGTATGCACTAGATATCCTTTTTACGCCCCCAGAAGTCCATGACGCCCTTCTCAGTCCCGATGGTAACCCTGTCCGATCGCTTGCAAATGTATTTAATGATATAGGTTAGGATGACACGGTTGTATTTCAGATTGCGGGCATCGAAAGTATGCTATATTATGACACGAAAATAATGAAGCAAAACGCGGTCATCGTTAGTCCTAAAGACGGGCGTTCCTAATTTTATCGTTATTTTGGTTGGGTTGTCAGTGTCAGGGTTTTGTTTATGGGTGACGATTGTACAAATTATTTTCTTAAATACAAGACTTGTGGAAAGCAAGAATCTTTATCCATACACAAATATTTTATGGTATCCTTTATTTGTGAACGAAATTACTAATGTTTATTTCAAAATTTTAACAAGTTGATTGTAATAATGTATGTCCTTTTAATAATTTTTGATTTTCGGAAGAATAGTATGTATACCTCATAGAAAAAACCACATTACCGGACTCCGTGTTACCAGTCTCGGCTTGCGTCTCGACATACAATATTTACGGTCGTCCCAGAATGTTAAGTATTCCTACTAATACAATGTACTATTTTTTATTTCCCCACAGTACAATAATAAATATTTCCCAATAGTTATTTTTCGTTACCTAGCAAGAACTAAGTGCAGGGAAATATTGACTTTTTCTTTTAGAAATGTAATCAAAAATGTCAATATTTCCGAAAATCGATCTTCTTTACTGAACGAAAATGTACTTACATTCTATATTAGTAAAAGTACATTGAGCAATGATTTAATGATAATGAAATTAAAAATTGCCCAAAGAACAAATTAATTCGAGGCTGTAAGAATTGTCTTGAGAACTAAATATTCGTTTTCTATAATATAGATATATGTTTTCAAATAACAAACAAAAGCCGATGGGTTATTTTTTAATAGTAGAATTAATCACATTTAGATACAGACCAATGAATCATTATTCAGATAACAAACTTTCCAACTAATTTTTAGCATTTGAATTGGCATAATAAATTATTGGATTGTACATTGTTTTTCGTATACTTGATGTATTTATTAACAGAAAAAAGAAGATAGTATTGCAATTTCTCGATACGATTTGGTGCAAATCATTTTAAATGACCTGAAAATCTCTACACAACTTCTCTAAATACGATTGTACTTGTCTTTCTTAACAAATTGCCGACACAACTTGCAAAAGTATGATAGGCCAGTATATACCCAAAAAGTCTTAAGTTTATGGCGGTCGTGATTTTAGTCGGTTTGTCAGTTTCAAGGTTATGTTTTCCCTTAGCGATTGTACGAATTTTGTTTTCTTAAATACTGTGGAAAGTAATGAGTTTTAGACGGAACATTGTTAATATTTAATTATGTGACGAAATGAACGGCTGACGCGGATAACGTTACTTAGGCATAGCAGTTTTAAGGAGCTTTATTATTGGTAATGTACTCCCCAAAGTACATGGTTTGTTAAAAAAATTTCAATTTTCGATAAAACGGAAAATTACCAAGTTTTCTTGCGCTCGAAATATCGTTTAATATAAAAACAAGAAGTAAAATAGTAAACAATTTGGTTAATAATCGATGGACAGAGTAATTTAATAATGATGGAAGAAAGCAGTTTAAGAAATGTATGAAACTTAGTTATTCTAAATTTAAATCTCCTTTACTCAACGAGAAAGCTACATTCTACGTCAGTAAAAGTACATTGAGACAATACAAGATAATGAATTTAAAATTTGCTTAAGTTAATTGAAACTATAAGAATTGGATCGAATTAATTAAATAATTATAATAAACTAAATCTATTTTTTCTTTGTTTTAAATAATGATTGGCTGAAAGCTGATGGATATTTTATTTTAATAGTGAAATTAATTACATTTAGAAACAAACCAACCTACCCAATGTATCATGATTTAGGTAATAAACTTTCTAGATAAAGGTAGAACCCGATAATAGAAATCATATAATTAGCTCTATAGTTTCAGTTGGAAACCAAAACATTTATTAGCATATTTAATTATGGCGGTAACCAGGCATACAGTTAATGGAAAATTGAATTAACCTCCGGTTTTGACACAAAAGGCCAACATTTTAATGGACTTTTCCCTTGGATATAAACTAGGCATAATGTTCAATTAATTTATTGGAAGAACCTTATTACAATTGTTTCGATTTCGACCCTTTGATTATTATTGGCCAGCTAACCAACAATAGCAGCATGTTGATGAAATCCCCAGAAATATAATTATTTTACCGGTGGCATATTAATTAGGGAACAGTAATATGATATAAAAACTACTGAAGGGGTTTTTTACGCATTGAATGGGTAAGTTTACTATGGCAAAACGTAATAAATATGTTAATCATTGTGCAGCTTTCAAGAAATCATCAATAACAATCTACCATACAGCCCTGACCTGACTCCTTTTTGTTTCCAGACCTCAAAAAGGTCCTGCGTAGTAGATGTTTGAGAACGACATGTCGCTGCAAGCTGCTTTTTACTGTAAATTATGTAAAACATTTAAATGGCGTATTAATAAATTAGCTGCCGAACACTCATACCGAACAGGCGCTATTATTAGAGTATTTATGTCTTGCGTCATTTATTCTCATTTGAATTTGGTTCTAGTAACGCAGCCTGGCACTGATGTTATCTAACGAGAAAGTATGCAACCCAAAATACAATATTTATCTGTGAACCTCATGCAGCTAGCACATTTTTTCTGTATATAAAATTTATTACATTGGCTTAAATCAGGTTAAGTAAGATTTCAATCATGTAGTGCGATAACAGTATTAATGTAAACTTATGGTAGTATAGTTTATGAGATTTCAAAATTCCTGGAATAACTTAACTTGAACGCTATCACCAATCTTGCAGGAATATGTTTGCGGGAAAGTTCGGCTGTATATCTTGTATGTACTTAAGAAACTTGGTAAATCTACTCGTAAACAAGCTGATATAAAGATATGTTTGATATTACAAGCAAGTATAGACGTAAAATTATATAAGCAACTGTAAACGGTCTTTTAAATATTTATATGAGAGCGAAATTTTTTCAAATCAATCAAATTATGACTTTTTAATAATGCACTTCACGGATGGTTTTTTTATCAGAATAGAATAGTTTTTGGCTTTAAAGATATAATCGAACTGTTCGATAATTTAAAATTCGACCCCTCCAGCAGGCTGTCGGTTTTATAAATTGCAAAACTGTGTCAGATAAAATTAATAGAAATTGTACAAACGTTCAAAATCTTTTCGATAATCCAAAGAACTCTTGTGATATTACTACTTTCGTATTATGTTTTATTTTTTGCTACTTTTTTTTTATATACGAACATCATGACCATTTACTAAGAAGACCAAATAGACCTGCTATTTACAATACTTACAATGGTTCTTTTTATCAGAATTTCAAATTCTTAGCCTTGCAGTCTCAACAGAGCACGAGAAGCTAGTTTCTTCCCTTGCTTTCACTGCCGTTCCAAGAGGGTTGTTTCATAAATAATTAATTAATTAGGTATCTTCATCTTAAGTTGTTAATCATTGTCGTCCTAAACCTTCCGTTCCAATAATATTTCCAAATTCTCTTATTTTCGCTTCAGCCAATAAAATAATTATATTAATATTTTTGTGAACATTTAGGTACTTCAGTTGGTATTGATCTTACTGAGCTCGCGCATTTGTGTGATTATTATTGCTTTTCGTTCTTCATGTAAAGTAGGCATTTGTATAGTAATTTTTTTGACAATCGTCCAAGATGACAAAGTCAAGAGCTGAAATTAAAATTTGTATGTCCTAGTTTTCATTTAACGCGATGTTACATGCATTAATGGCAGTGCTATTAAATTTAGGAAAATACTATTATCTCGATATTATCTTATTCCCAGCGTCTCTGATGAAATTAATAATGAGTAATAACGTTAGGCACTACTGATGGCATCAGCTCATAAACTCTCTAAAATTACGATTCGTCTAAAACTCTTATGCTGTTTGGTGAAAATGTAAATAATATTAACATGGGTCTTTCTTACCAAAATTAAATTTTAAGTCTGTACCTGTTGCCCTCCTATAATAGAATTCCCAGCATACATTAAACCTTTCTAAATACGGGCAAAACGACTATTTTATTCAAAAAGGTAATTCGGAGCTCATTGTCAAATCTGTTTGGTGTGGGATCGTGCCGTCGGATTATCTTTTCCTTCATCTCTAGTGTCCCGTTAGGGCTCGCTTAAATCCCTTTGCGTAATCACCCTGCTAATCTAGGGATCTTTACGTAGACCGTGATGTTGTGCAGGAAACATTATTAAAATAATTAAAACGTTGGGAAAGGTACACTGTTCCTGGCGAATGAGGACATGTAACATATATTAGGGTAAACACAAAAAAAAATAGCGTGGGTGTACGTACAACAAATGTTTACATATCACATGTAAACACGTTAACACCATTTTAAGGTCTGCTCTCAAATCGTTTGCGCGGTGCACCCATTGAAATATTCTCGTACGCTCTTGGTGTTGTAAAAATTTAGAGGCGTTAACATACGTGCAGTAAATGAATTTAGCCCTTTTTCCCAGAAACAGATTCCCAGAAAAGATTAAATATTAATCCGTTGTAATTCGGGGATCAACATGATATGTAAAAAAGTTTTATATAAAAAAAAGTGTAAATAATATGGTTCTTTGTCGTTTAATACTGAGAATCTGTTATAGTATTCTTTAAATAATATTGTTTTTTACTGAAGCGGTAACTCTCCCCACCACCTACCGAATGGAGCAAATGACAACCGCTGTACGTATGCGCTCGCAAAAACATAACTAGTTACAATTAGACATTTTTGACAGATCGAATGATTTCAAAATTCATACATAACCCAGTTTTACTGAAAAGAAAAAGTCTAATTTGAATTTAACCGAATGATCACGACATATCATCGTGTTCATAACCCTCAAAACAGCAAAATCACTTAAAATATTACTTCCCCTGTCAAAACTTACCTTTTTAAAAAATGTATTGGTCAACATTGGCTCTTTTGACCTTAGTAGCTCCATTTTTTTGATAAAAAAATCGTTTTATCTCTTCTCTCTTACCCCTTCCCTTTATTTTACGAATGTTTGATACCAATGAATCTAATGGTGAAAAAAAATGTTACAATCGGTTCAGCTATTCCAAAGCAATCGTTGTACGAATATAAAAAAATACATGGCGGACGAATAGAGAACCTCCTTTTTGTCAGTTAAAAATGTTTGGCTATTCTGACACTAAAGATTTTTCGTAGTAATTAAAAATAGGCTTCCGTGCATAGAATAAATCATTTACGTTCTGATTTCCATAGTATTTCTAATTCGATAAATTAGTTATTACTGTAAATGCTTGCATAACATCCAAATAAAAGCAATAAATAACGTTAAAACTAAGTACCCCAAAAACACGCTCTGTTTTTGCTAACCTCATTTATATTCGCTAATGGTGTCAGGTGTGGGGTCGTGCGTATAAGTTAATGACGTAAGAGCTTTTAGACACTTGTGTTTAATTGCGGAATATGACGATGTAAGCAAGTAATTTATTGCTTACTTACCTTCTTAAGTACTGTATATTATGTTTTAGGCAAATTATTTACTTCAGTAGTTTAAATTTGGTACATTAAAACACCTCAATTAATATTCGGAAAGGGTAATAACGTAGTATCACGGAGAAGCAGAAAATGAAAAGCATAAAAAACATTTATATTTGTTCTAAATAAATGCAGAATAACTTTTTTTACTTAATAAGTTTATGATATTTCATTAGAACACCCACATTGCACTACTGAATAACAACTGCCTAAAAATCATGGACCGGTGACAAATACATTTGACGCCGACTAGTTTACATGCACCGAGAACCCTTACGGAGAACGGAAGTAACACGATGCCGCCAAGACAAGATTCTTGGGACTGTAGTGTTTTGTAACTTTTTAGAACAGGAAACAACTATTTTATTATTATTCAACATTCGTTGCAGTATTGACATTGATTGCACGTATACAGGGTGATTCATGACAAGCGTTTGTTAGAACTCTTGGAAAAACCAATATTTCACACACAAGTCATAAATTTTCAAAAAATATTCATTCTAACAACGTTCGTTGTAAATCACCCTGTATAGTATTTGTACTGTTACCGTCCGTGGTTACCAGTATAACCTCTAGTAAATATAGCTGTCCCATACTCAGAATTATGCAAAAGGAAATTTTCCGGCCATGATACATATTAACATCCACTATTTTAGATATTTTCTGCTAAACAAAAATAGCGGTCTTTACACGTAAACTCTTAACTGCTTTACAGGAACGCGCGATTGCGTTCGCGATAGATTGCGCAGTTATTCGCAAGCGTAAGACTGTGGTATTAGCATTTGTTTAAAGAACGTAAGTGTCTAAATTCGCGCAGTTAATACCTTCCGTCTAAAAAAAGAAAAATCTTACACTTTGAATGATGAAGCGCTTTTGTAAAATCGCGCGTTCAAAACTCTGCCTTTATAGCACAAATAGAAACAAACGTTTACGCGGGGATTGAATTGCGTATACATTTTAAAAAAAACTTCCGTGTAAAGGCCGCTAATGATGCCTCTTTTTCCGGTGGATCGATTAAGAACTCAATATTTATTGTTAATATTTTGAATCCTTTAGTAGAATACACTATTTATATTCGGTTTCTATTTATGATATTAAATCGTTGAATGTTGTTAATAGAGTTAATACTAATAATTAATTTTTGCCCTTCTATATAATGTCTATTGATCTTAACAAAAGCAAACGATATCCCGTCAAATTATACTTAATACAAGATCATCGGATTCGGTGAACCAAGTTCTCCTTACAGGAAAGTTACTTTCCCATAATCGATCCGGAATAAAGGGTGTTAGTTACACGTTTCAGTGAGCGTGGCCGGCCTCAAAATTTACTAATTGCTAGTGAAATTCACTGTCAAACTTGGGCTCTAAGGTGGCCGATTCTTGATATATTGCCTGCACAAGTGAGACTAATTGATTTAATAATGTCAGTGAAAATGTTACTTTAGAGAATGAGAAATGAAATTAATTGATTAGTTTAATAACTTTCTCATTTTTTAAAGTTATAAAAATTGTTTTTTTTTAGCTTAAACATCCGTCTTTTAGTTGGGTATAACTCATGGTGATATAGTACCTCTATGATATAGTTTTTTCCCATAACACATAGAAGATACGAGGTCAGTTTCTTCTAGATCTCGTAGCCCTATTTCGCTTAGTTATATGCTACAATGTTTCTGTCGTCATATTGAGTCGCAGAGCTCTATCGTGCTTTACCAAGTAAAGATTTCAGTGGTGCACACAGAGACTTATGTCTGATACTGGTCTGCCTTACACCGAAGGACGGATCCAGTTATAGCAGAAACATGTTTTAAGACCTTAAATTGCTGTACCTACTACAAATTTTATCAGGGGTGATCACAAAATCGACGGGAATAACAGGCGTGATTACAACAGCTGAGAACTATTAGGGGAATTCTGACAGGATACATGGGTGTCAATAATTATCGGCATAGAATGCAACTGTACAATGAAAACCTTAACTGCAGACTAAGCGCGGCCAAATCAGGGAAACTGTATAGCACATAATTTGCCATTGCGAATCGATAGATCGGAAGAGGCAACAAAAACTTAGGTAACCAAAACTCGAACCAAAAGACATTTTGACCAACACAAACTAGTCAAAGAAACTGGGATCATAGAGTTGGTGTGACTGCCAAACAGGGTGAGCACAATGGGCCAAAACTGACCTAAATGGATCCGGCACATGGATGGGCGCTTAGAAAAAAATATCTATGCTAACCTAATATAGAATACATACCATATAGCTAACGACAAAGAAATATGTACAATATCCTTAATATTTTTTATTATATTTTGGTAAATCAGCAGTCTCTGATCTCAATTTAAAGTGCTTGTAAAGGATCTTCCACATAGAGGACTGTGTTAATTGGATTAAGTTAGAAGATAAAAAAACATATAGTTTTACATATATACATCTCTCATTTGTCGAAAAAATAGTTTAGCAAGAGAAAATGAACGATATTTATCAGTAACATAATAACAAACTGACAAACAGAGAAGGTCTATAATTTATAGCATCTGTTTTCATTGCAACCTGTAATATATGAGTTATCAACTTTAAATCCATATTCTTTTGCTATTGCAAATTAATCTGACATGCTGACTTGGTCAATTAACTAATATAAAAAAAGTCCTTCCAGCAGTGTACACGATTTAAAAACCATGTCATACTAATCACAGAAATGCTAAATGTAAGTAGAACACCCTTTTCGACAACTCAGAACTTCGAAATTAACTGTGCATACGTAAACCAAAGGTAATTTCTCACCGTCGGCGTCGGGCGATATAATCCCGGTTTACTGCATCAAATCTATGCACGCTCAAAGTGCCAGCTTATCTTGTAAGATTACAGGACTTGGTGCTCAAATTACTCATAAGGGATTCTGCTCATATACCAATAAAGCATTGGCTTATTTTCTTGAAACGATAATAATAATAAGTCGGGTATGATTGGCGATTTATAATCCGGTAAAGAGTTATTGATAACATAATATAAATGGTTAAAATATGTTATATAGTTATTTTTTTCGTTTTCTTTATTTTTTTTTGTAATGCATTTATTTTAAATTTTTATCAGGGTGAAACAAAAAGAGTACGTGTGTTCATTTTTTCCAAAAAATGGGGGCCCTTGGATTTCTACCAAAATGATTAACAATTAATTGCTTAATTAAAAACTCCCACTATTTTAACCCTTATTACCCTATACTTTAACACACGAATTACATTTTCGTCCGTCACAATTATTTGTAAAGAATATTATATATAATAAGTGTGTTTTGCACACTATTTTAAATTCAGAAAAAAGTTGTTTCTCGAGCCGAACTTGAACCGACCACCTCTTTATTTTCTAATAATGGTTAAAATGATTGTAAAAATAACTCTACTCTCCATCTATAAACGATTCGTTATAAAAATACAAACGATTTACAGGATGCGCGTTATTTCAAAGGTGTTAAAGCATAATTGATCCAATAAACACTACTAAACACACTGAAGTGTTAAAAACTTGAGCATTGTAAACATATTGTAAACTTTAAGTATGAAATAAAGTTTTTCTTTTCGTTGTATTTGTCTTACATAGTTTTGCTCTAAAAGTCACGTTTTCGGCGTCTGCATGGATTCTTTTATCTAAACGAGTCCATATTTTTAAAGAACCTCTTCAATTCCATCTTTGTTTGTGAACAACAATTAAGGCAACAATTGGATGATCAGTTTATAATCGATGATAGTTAAAAGAACTTTTTAATTATTTATTATTACTTTTTTTAAAGGAAGTATGTTAATTGATTGTATTAATCAACGATATAAAAGCACTTAAAATACACTGAAGTTAGGATGAGTTTAGGCCTTGCGCATCTTAGGCAAACATGTTGTCAATTTATAGTTAAAATAGAATTATTTTTTACTATCCTAATTTCAATGTATTAAAGTTATGCTCGTAATTTAACTTTTGTCTATAGCGGGCAAGTATACAATGAGATCCATTTTAGGAGGAATCCTTTTTTTAATCATTAATGTTTCAAGATAAACCCATGCAATCTTTTTGATCTTGCCGACATCTTTTTTGACATGCCTATTTTTTTGTGAAGATATTATAAACTGAAATACTTTTAATTTTTCTTTTTTAACTTTAAACGACAAAACACTTTTATTTATTAACAAAAATACATTAAAATTCAAAAGTAATTAAAAATTATTTTATCAAATGTTGGAAATGATACCCAGCATTGACACTATCCAAGACAAATTTTTGCAGATCGTTATTAACGTCGGCGTCGCAGGTATCAATCTTATTTTCCTCCTTTTCCTGTTCTTTAATTCTTTAATATTGTTTAGTCGGTTTATATAAACCTTGCACTTAAGATAGCCCCATAAAAAATAATAAAGGAGTTAAATCCGCCAATCTGGCTGGCCATTCAATTGGGCTCCGTCGGTTAATCCATCGTTCAGGAATAACTGAATTAAGGTACTTACGCACAGGACGGGTGTAATGGCCTGGAACACCATCTTGCTGATAACACAAAAAAATGTTAGTGCTAATAATAAACATACTTACCTTGTTTTACTAATGTTGTGATTATATATCTAATTTTACAATAAAACACCACATCACCTCTCCTTATAAGCTTGCAACATACTAGAAGGAATGCGTTAACACACGTGGTAGGCTAACACTATTGCCAGATATATATTTAAAATTGCAATTTCTATGTTTCTATGGAGTGGACATGAAAAGTGGTTACAGTCATAAATATTGATATAAAAGCATAGTTTTAATGAACGTGTCAGACCCCTTTTATACAGTGTGTTCTTGTATGCCCTGAATATACTGTAGATATTTTTAAATATAAAGATAAAATATAATGAAAATCAAGCATGATTCAGCCTAACTCAAGATAGTTGAAGTCCATGGAGCGGACTTTTGGGTCATAATATAACAGTGTATATGTTAGTTTAACACTCTCTACTATCAATATTGATTGTTTAACGAGTGTAGTTTTAGGAATAAGTAAAGACAATTTACCTCAGCCTCTCGTATCATACTGTCCCTGAAAAATAGTCATTGGACTACGTAGAACAGACTTATGAATTAAGCATGTAGCCTCCAATATAAATAAACACATTAGAATACCCCGATCTATAAACAAAGGTTTGCAGTGCTATCTCGTCCTTACCTTGCACACATATCGTATAGCCCGCTTCTGCAAAACAAATATTGACTGAAATAAATCAGGTCTACAATGGCCCCAGAAACATATACCATACAATAAATGGGACTCTACCAGAGAAAAATACACCATTCGCGCCTCTCTTCCACTCAATTCATTCGCAGCAATTCTCACAGCATAACAACCACGCGATGTGTTTTATACTTCAAACTTTCATCAATATACAGACCCAAAAATTTAACATTACTATTGTTTTTATACTGGTATCAACTATATCCACATTTGGTACATGACTGTTAAATGAGACAATACTTGTTTTTGACATATTAAAACAGAGTAATTTGCTTCGCATCATTCCTTAATCAGTGTTAAATCCAGCTCTATGGATTGAATGAGTTGAAGAATTTATCAAGACTTTTCACACAAGGGTGGTATCGTCGGCAAACAAGGTCAAGTATCCGCTAATGTTCAATGTAGTCAAGTCATTAATATAAATAAGGACTAAAATTGGTCCCAGCACTGATCCCTGGGGTACTTGCCAACTTGCTTTTGGAACAACCTTTATAAATAAAGTTACTGTGTAATTTTTCTTAAATTCAAACAATTTTGGGTCGTATTTTCTATACAGAAAAGCAGTTTTCAATACATTTATAATACAATTTAAAAAGCATCATAGACAAACACGTAATTGAAATATAATATATCAGTTGTTTCCTTATATTTCAGTTTTGCCACGTTTTCGTATTCTTTTGTCCGTAAGCTCCCATATTTCTCAAGAACGGCTGCAGTTCCATCTTCGCCTGCGAACAACGATTAATTTGGGCTCATTTTCGAAAGAACGACGCCTCCTTTCTCGGTTATTGCGCCCCGAATCGCGTGCAATCAAAACGAAAGGAGGCGATGTCCCAGTGGGACAGTTACGAGGGCTCTAGGCCACTCGACGTAAACAAAACGATCGTTTGCTGTGCCTATTTTTCCCTTGCCGTTTCTGTTTCGAACAACTGCCGCTCGCTGTCGTTCTGAAAAGAATTTAGAGTTCTTTGGTGTGTGAGTAGAGCCAAGGTTTTATAGGAAGAGTAATTATTTAAATAAATGTTTTTTTCTTCGGTCGTTATGAAAACAAAACTTTTCTCTTCTTTTTATTTTTTAGTGCATTTAGCTATAATATTTTGTCACTCCTTACGTCTACCAATACTTAACTACAGTTGGCAATACGTCATGGCATCAAGGCCTCATACTAATATTATTTTTAAGCCAAACTCTAGCTACAACTTATAATCTGATAAACGAGAGATTTTTACTTTAACCATATAATTTTTTAATATTGTATTTTAATTTTCATTGTTAACAGCATTGCTTTCTACCGATTTATTCAATATATTATTGTTTAGGCGATTTAGTATGTTTTTCATTAAAATCGGGTTATTCTTCGTCATGATAATAGTATATTGCGTATTAAGTGTTGTAAAAAGCATATTACGCACAAATGGACAAAACCCCAACGAGCCTCGTGGCGGCAAGTGCGGTAATTACATGAGTGCGTAATTGCTTTTCAACACGCAATACGTACTATACTTTTTCTACAACTCTTACCGATAAATTAAAGATGGGTTTATAATTTATAAATTATCGATTTGAAATTCAAATCTCAAATAATGACAATGTCATCGTCAAATATTTACTTATATAGTAGTTAAAAACTTATTTTAAAGTTATTCCAAAAGTTTTCTAAAAGAACGGTATAAAATTTAGTGTATTTTGCATTGTCAAACATAATTACGAAGTATTACGAACCCCATTTTAAAGAAATACCTACTTAAATGATGACTTTAATTTAATAGTAGCCAAAATAATGAAATTTACGTAATAAGATTGTTATAATTAACTTATTTTTATTAAAAAAGATTAATTTTTTTTGTACCGTCAGTCAGTGTCAGGTCACTGCATAATATGAGAACCATTTTGAATACAATAAAAAGACCAAAAATCGGTGTTTAGTTAAAATGTTGTATATCACACTTAAGGTAAGGTTCCCCATTCGTTACTGTAATACTCATATCGTACTAGTAACATAAAAAACTATTAATTACCAAATTAGGTAATCAAGAAAAAAAATTTACCTAATTATTTTCGAAAAATATACTTTATATATTTCATAATTATTTTCAAAGTTTCATTAAAAGGTTTCTACAAATCAAATTAAAAACCAACAAACGAGATTGTTAAAAGAAGAAGAAAGAATTTTGATAATAAAGTACCATCATAAAGTAGTAAAGAAGAAAGTGGAGTTGACCTTTTTACAAACAAAAAAATCATTAATTATTCTTTTATTGGAAGTTATCCATTGTTTTATATATTTTTATAGCATTTTCTCTAGAATCGTAATTTATCAACAATAAAATGAAATATGTATTTAGTTTCTATGAATCCGTTAATATAAAAATAATGACACGTCCCATTTGAAAAATTAGCTTGTAATGGAAATGTGCTATTAGATTAAATGGAAAATATTTAGAGAATGAATGCTATTGTACTTTAAATAAAAGAAGCAAGGCAAGGTAAATTTTTGAAATATTATATTATTGTTTTAATTTAGTAAATTTAAAATTAGACAGAATTTCCAAAGGCAATAATTGACATAAATAAAGAACTAATCAGCTGGTCGTACCTACTGGCAGTCTCAACTTGCTTTGCAGTAATATTGTACCCTGTTCCTTTCTGACCATGATTGTATAGCAATTTTAAAGTCAATTGACATCAATTAAAAACGAATTACCTTGCTTGGCTAAACCGAAGCTGGCCATTCGGTTTAAACCAGTGCCATTAACGTAATACACACCTTGCCCGGTCGCATCAAAGACTTTCGAAAGGGCAATAAGTTTGTTTTTTTATGTCAATAAGTCATTAAACTTTAACAATACAATATGTTGTAGTAGATTGAAAAATTCATTGAAATAACAAAAAAACTATTCCGTTATGCTTACTAATTATATCAGAGAATCAGCGATAAAAAGTAACATAAACACTATTTTAAATTAGAAACGGTCAAATTTTATTCGTATACCGCTAATAAAGTTGTATTTTCAGTAAATTATGGGGGCTATTGTTTCTTAAAAGAGCGATTGTAAAAAATGTGCATATTAAGTAGTTTCCTTCCTGGCAGTACACGCAAAGCCATTAAAAAGAATAAAGCTCTTGAACATAAAATAGAGAGTTGAATGTAAATTACGTCATTTTTATTTCATTGCAAATAGCTTCTGCATACTGGGTGAATATTTTTATAAGATTACATGATTATATGAATGTAGTGTGTAGTCCGTCTCATTTGAATATATGAGTTTGATCGTGAAACATATTTCATCTTTCTTGTAATGAATTTCATGATACTTATTTATCCAGTGTGTCACGCGCCTAGAGTCGATTTATATTGGCAGTTGATGCGAAGTCTTGACAATGACAACTCTCACCGCAGAATTTTTCTTGAAAATATATTTTTCATCGCTATTTGCCCAACGACCATTATGTGAAGGAATCGGCTGAGAATCCGCACAGATATTCTGACAGGGCACCTGCACCAATACAACTAAGCTGCAGACTATGCACATAATTTGCCATTACGAGACACTTGATCGGAAAAGCCAACCAATACTCGGCCAACCAAGACTAAAACCAGAGGATATCCCGGCTCTCTCCCCAGTTGACCTACTTAAGTTAGTGCGAGGAACTGGGAATACTGAGTGGGTACAATGATGAAACTAGAGTGCACACAATGGGCCAGCCTGGCCAAAATGCATCCGGCACATGGACGGACCTTGAAACAAAAGACGACTATTGGTGCTGTTTTACCTGTTGGCACACGGCCTATTAATATTATATATAATCTATTTGAAATGCATCAGCCATTTAACATTATTAATTTATGTTTGTTGGGGTAATCTCCATCTCTGTTCCTTAGCATTTCGTGTTGTAATAATCTCTCCAATGCTAGGCAAAATCCAAAACTGGAACAACGGATATAAACTGACAACACAAATTTAATAAAGGACTGGCACGAGTTCTCTTTTGATGGGTGCATTGCTAATTAGCAAAGAACCGGCGGCCTGCCCTTTCGGTGCATCAACAATGCAATTTACTAAAGAAACCGCATGCTTAATTAAATTTAATTTAATGGATAAACATTACTTTGTGTCTGCACGTTGTCTTTTACTAAACGATTTGCTTCGGGCCGTTTAAGTGTATATCAAGAATTACTTTTGTTGCTTGCCAGACGTTTACTTTTGATTAAATTTTCATTATACTCTCTGTAATCACCGCTTAAAGTTATATTCTTGCATATAGTATTCAATTAATTACATATTGAAAAAAAATGCAAAGTTCTTTTGTCAATTTTTTTTTAGTTTTGTGCACGCAACATTTATTGGCAAATTATTTTAACACTAAGACACTGTATCTGGAATGTGAATTACTGATTACAGTGATCTTCGGGGGGGGGGGGGGGCACTTAACTGACGTTGATCCGGATAAATTGAGATACTACACCAAATAATCCCGATGGATTAAGGAATTTTTAAATAGCGCCACGGAAAAAAAAGGTATCTGTTTCTTCGAAATTTGTGGTGGACATCCAGAAGTGTTAGAACAGGACATCTGGCCGACCTTTTTGTCTAACGTCAAGACTTCCCTCCTCTACTGCAACTATGATACGGATAAGCGAAACAGTAGTGACGCCTGTGCTAAAATTACTAAGTTCCTTATAATGGCAGATATAATCGTGAATCACTTAATTTCGGACTTAAATCCACTATTGCCTATAAACATTAAGGTGGCCTAATCCTGACTGTTAAACTGAATCCCCAATATTGCGGGTTTTACTTAAGAAACCAAACCAATAAAATGTTTAATGGAATTGTAATAAAATGATGTTTTAATATCGTCAAAATAAACTTAATCATACACAAAGTGTATGAGGTTTTCTATTTACCTGTATCTTATTGGTTATTATCGCTTTAGATTTAACTGCAACATCCGAAATTGTGACATGCCCATTACTTATCAAACTGGCAGTACAAACCGACTACGGCGGCGGGAATTGGGAATTTAACTAATGAGCTTCAGAAACCCCGAAATGGTTTAAATTGATTCGAGGTGGCACGTTGTTAGACAACTCGTTATTTAGCTTTAATGAGACAGTTCCTAATGCCTGCTTTGCTTACTTTTAAAACTGTATGTTTCTTTTCTTTGAGTGTCTTTGGATTTTTCCGTTGAATAAATTAATTAGTTTTGAATAAATGGATTGTTTTGATTGGCAGTGTATACAAAGATGAATTAATGAAGACAACAACACTATGATTCATTGAAAGTTATAATGTTAATGTTATAAATTGTTGCTGTCAGTTTAAAATGTATATGCTAAGTCCAACTTCTACAGTGTGAAATATATTTTTTTGAAATTTTCTCCTGCTTGCATTCCTGATATATTCCCTTAACATATCTGTGGGTTTTCAGGCCATAAATACTGGTTTTATAGGCATTTCCTCATTAAAAATCTAAAACCGTACGTGTTTTGCCTTTGCCATGAGATATATACTTATAATATGTTATTTTCAGTTTTAATAGTAGGTACATTAAAAGTTATGATCGGTAAATGACATGTCCGAAACTTATTTAATTTATAATTTGCCACGTAATGTGAGTACTTTTTTGCATACATAATCCCGAGCATAATCCATTGATAATAATAAATTATATCAAAAATGTTAATTTTTATATTATGTACTATATTTAATTTGTTACTAATACTGCTAGAAATGTATATCATAGATTGAATAACTGTTTTTTTTTTCAAAGAACAGTATATCATATATTGACTAATTGAAGTAGTTGCAAAGAAAGGTATATCATGCTTTGATAAATTGAAATCCTTACAAAAACGGCATATCATACATTTATTAATTGAGATTACACAAGACATACATGTCATGAATTAACTGCGATAATTAAAAAAAAAGTGTAAAGAAGAATTATATGTGTGAATTAAAAACTAAATGGTGAACAAATAAATTGTTTATTATTTAAAAAAATAATAAGTCTACACGATGAAATTAAAAAAAAAACGATTAAAAATTACATTTAAATCTCCGAAGACTATTTAAGATAAACTAGACATTTCCATAGTTCGACTTAAACCGATTCAAAAGAGCGAACCAGAATTAGTTCACAGCCATTCGCACGGCCTATTTATTCCCCGTGAATTATTTAACGGCACTCTCCATTTAGTTTGAATGGTGGCTCCGGATCCGCCGCGTTTGTCCCAATTAAAGTTTTACGGGATTTCGTTGTGCTCAGCAGTCACGCAGTTGTCGAAGAAAATAGGCAACCCGAATACGCCCGCCGGCGGCCGTCTGGGATTTCACTAATGAGCCCCGAAACCCCGGAATGGCTCCGATTGATTTGAGGTGCCACTTTGTTGGACTCGTTAGGGTTAACAAGACAGTCGGTGGTTTTTCTTTGAAATCATAGTTACTTTAATAAGACAAGCTTGTTATGAAAATGATAAAAGTGTCAATTAAATAATAATTAATCACATTTTACGTCAAATCGGAAACAAATTAATTTCTATATCGTATTTCTTTTTCATTTATCTTAATTTAAAATTTTTATAATATAATTTCGTTAATAACAACATAATGTTTACCCAATTCGATCGGTACCGTATTTTTTGTAGTGTACCTAAAAGAATTAAAAAATTTTATTTTTGGAAAAGGTAACACATTAAATTATGTGTTATTTCATTTATTGGTTTTAATGAAGGTAGGCTGTTAAATAGTATTAAAATGTAATGTAGGTCACACCTCTATACAATTTTAGGTCTGATGATGCTCCGTAAAGAGCGAAACATGTCACCTTAGTTTATTTTATTACATGATTGAGACCATGACTTTGTGATTTTTGTCTTCCTATTTATGTTGTTACTTTGGTCTCTTTGAGAAAATGGACGATTTTTTCGAAGGTAATACAAGGGTGGTAATATTCCGCCCGAATTATGTCGGGTTGTATAACGATTTTTAACAATAGTTAACTAACCAGCAAGTTTGACCGTGACATACATGACATTGTCAGAAATAATTTTCTCCCAATCATACTAGTCCGGTTACCTAAATGTTTAATTTAATATTCAGGCACCTTTGATTGTGAGTAAATAATGCCTGTCAATGTAATTTATGTCACAGTCAAACTTGCTGGTTAGTTAATTGTGGTTCAAAATCTTTATGCAACCCAAAATCTGACTTCTGTAATTGGGACTTGCCATTACACTTAACAACTGTTATTTTGTAGTGTCTTGCTTAGATGGGAACTCAGTAAGCTTTGCTGGTATGAGATGCCACTCTGCGTTCATTGAGATGATGTCAGAAAACAACGAATAATTAATTGGTTGGAATTTTGACAACAATACAGTATTCACCTAAAGACGACTGCCGATACTTACCAGTTGAAACGTTGCGATTTAAAACAAACAAAGATAATGCAAGACCAAAACTCTTCTATTATTTAAAACGGTATATCACACTTTGATTAATTAAAATACTGACAGAAGCTGATATATCCTACTAATTAATACGGTTATTTTATGACAGAAAACGGAACAGTACATTTATTAATTTGGAATGTACGAAAAATTGGTAAATCATATATTTATGACTTTAACAATAAACGGTAAACAATATATTATTACGTTAATTTGAACTAGTGAATCAGTAGCTCATCATTGAACTACAGTAAATTACATATTTTAAAGAAAATAACTTGCTTGTTACGAACATAATTAAAATGTCAGTTACGGAAGAAAAAATTACGTTCTGCCGCACATTTTGGGCAATAAGAATGACTAGGTGTTTATCATTTTACTTAAAATTTACCATAATATTTTCTAAATAATATATTATTCTCTAATTACTTAACCCCTATTTTTCTCGCACTTACCACGTCAAGAAACAAAACATTTTTATTTCTATTCCGTATATCCATAATACATAAAGCTTATGCGTTGTTAGTTGATTAATTAATTAATCAGCAAGCGAGTTAAGGGTCTATAATAACAGCACTGCATATCGTAGCTTATCGTGTTTACCTACTTGTGTCTGTTTACTGGTTGAATAAGTTTGTTACCTTAATCAGGTTTGTTAGCATGTTAAATCGATTATTATTGATAGATTAAGGGTAAAATTGCTAAATTGATAAGATCCTGTATCTCATCTGGTATTTCGATGGAAGGTAATTGATATGAAGACAAAAGCTATTCTGCTTTTCAAATAGATGGGCTGTAATAAAATATTAAACTTGTTTACTTCCTTATTATATAATATAATAAAATAATATATAATTCCTGTCGTCAAGCCCTTCTTTCCTATCAATATCAGTAACTAACTTCGTTCTTTTTTAAGCAACTGCTATAATTAATAACTTAACTGTTATTGTATAACTCAAGTACTCAGTAATGGGAACCGCACTACAGAATAGTTGACGAACTAATTCTAACTTAACTATTTATTGGTTGTTAATAGCTAGCGATAGAAAATTCTCTAAATGCCCTCGAGAGCAAAATTGTTTGATAGAACAAACTACAGACTAGGAACATTCCTCCTCTACCGATAATAGGAAGGCCACTAAGTTAATATACATGTCACTCGACCAACTTAAAATTGGTCTTGAACAGCTGTGCTGTCTCTTACACAATACCAAATCCTCAAATGTATTTCTAGGCTCCGAATACAATTGTGAAACCCCAATAGGTTAACCTACAATACTGTCCTGTTAGAAACTCTTTCCCAAGGAGACGAGGACTTCAGCACTCATATTTAGTCACGAGGAAAATTATATAAAACACCTTTTTATATTATTAGTTAAAATAATATGCTTGTAAAAAACCTTTGGAAGTCATATAACATAAAATAAGTGGTAAAAAGACTACTTATCAACATAACAAGTAGGAAGGAGTACTATAATATTACCTTAAACAATTTTCTAACAATCCACTTTATAATATTTACTTTCATCAGACGTGTTTTCATAGTGTTACCTTGAACTTTGGCCAGCTGTATAAGAAGAATATTGTTTTGGCAAGAATATTCCGCTCTACCATTGACAATGATATAAATCTTCGCATAGGTAACGGGCTTACGATTTTTCTGCTACGACGTCGTGTGTAAAATAAACCATCAGCGGTCGTCTGTAGAAGTGTCTAATCACGCAGACCAAATATTTGAACTTAAAATTGATAGTTCGGTGGCTTGTTTAGTTTTCTAGCGTACAAAGTTTCACGCGAAATAATTTAGCTTAAATCGGAGACAAGGCTGAAACTGAGGGAGAAAGTTTCGCCTCGAGGTCTTGGCTTAATCATCGTCCTCAAATATTTGTCTTATAGTTTCGAACATGTTAGTTACTTACCGGTGTTAATATAGTTATAGGTGGCAACGGTACAATTATATCTGAATACAGTGATTTTTTTAAGTCAAACAATATTAAGGTAGTTCTAATAATAAATAGAACTAAATAGTTTTATACAGGGTTAATTTTTTTTTCTTCCATATGCCGGATGCACCTAGGCCAAGTTTGGCCCATTGTTCGCACCCTGTTTGATTCTTAACACCCACTCGGTGATCCCCGTCCCTTGCACTAGTTTGTATAGGTCAACTGGGGAGAGGGTCAGGATGTCCTCTGGTTCCAATTTTGGTTGCCCGAGAATTATTTGCCTCTTTCGATCTAGTGACTTGCAATGGCAAACTATGGGCTGTACTTTCCCTGACTTGTCCGCATAACCTGCAGTTAAGGTCTTCATTGTAAAGTTGCATTCTGTGCAGATGATTCTTGACAGTTATGTGTCCTGTCAGAATTCCTGTAATAGTTCTCAGCTGATTCCTGTTCATTTGAAGCAGCTGTTTCGTAAGTCTTGGGTCTGGATCCCCAATGAAGAATTTACTATGGTGTAAACCCTGCCTGTTGCTCCAGTGGATTTTGTGTTCACTCCTCCATCCATCGTCTTATGGCATCTCGTATTGTGCACCTTGGTACCCTAGTGCAGGTTCTGGACCAATGAGTGTATTTTTTTTAGCCTTTTTTCGCAAGCTCATCTGCTTTTTCGGTTCCTGTAATACCTTCGTGTCGTGGTAACTACTGCGGTATTACTTTGTTTACTTTTGTCAGAGCCTCCAATTCCCCTTGACATTCCCATACCAGTCTTGAGGTTACTTTGTTCCTTAAGTGATCTAAGGGCTGCTTGACTGTCAGAGTACATGTATATAGATCCGCTTATTGAGGTAAGCTCTCCTATTATTTTCAGACGCACACCGTAATATGGCATAGATTTCTGCTTGGCACACTGTGGTAGACTTTAATAATTACAAATGACTATAACTTATGAACGAAGAAAACCAGTAAAGTAGCTGCCACAAATACAGGGTGACCCGCTCTCAACGTAGGATTCCATAGCATCTAAATAACTCAACTTTTTAATATTCGTCAAAAACAGTTGTAGAGGCATTAGATATACAATCTAAAATTATTTTAAGTTATACAGGGTGTCCCAAATAGTCAGGGCATATCCAACATACTTTTCTTTAAATGGAACACCCTATAATATTATATTGTTTTCCACGGATATTTTGTAGAAAATGTTATATGTCAAAATTGACGTTTAAAATATAGCATTATCAGACTTTGACAGGTATTGGAACGACGCATCTTCTGTGAAAAACTCCAGCAAATAATATTACATAATACAATGCAATTATAAGTTAAAAAATCAATCATGACTTTATTTGATAGTAGTACAAAATATAAAGATCCAACAATTTATCGCCCAATACTTCTTATTCAAAGAGAGGCGGAATTTTTTGCTGTAGTTTTTATACAGAAGTAAACAATAATGTTATCATTATGGTGCTTATTTTACTACATATTTAGATGTTTTATTCTACGTGGGCAGTAAAATAATTAAAATATGGTTGTCTAATGTTTACATTTTCTAATCATATTTTGGAACCCCAAAATGGTGCTGTTGTTATTAAGCCTTTAGTAATTTCAGGGCCTCCTCCCTTGTTTATGTAATCCCTCGCAATGAAAATACCTTTTTAATGAAATGTGGCGAAAGTACAGGGTAGTAGGGCAGAAACTAAAGGAAATAAAGTAAATATTTTCCTCAGGAAGCTGTATACTTTTAGATTTAAAGGTTTGCACAATCCCAAAATTTACAACAAAAAAGCAAAAACACAAAATATTGATTCTTAAATTTCTTAACTACTTATTATGCAGTATTCAAAGCAAATCATTTAATTCTGCCCGCTACTTCATCCAGCAAACTCTATGACGACCGCTACTATAATGAAATGTTGTTTAAATTGCTAACATCGGTTAAATTACGACAAGCATGCGTGTTGGCTGTCCATAAACCAGTTGAAGTACTGTCACGCCCAGATTTTAGGGTGTGACGAGGGACGTAAGGTAGCACGGGACCTTGGCGACTATTAGAAAAACAAAGCGATTTTGAAAACAAATTTATTAAAAAGATAAAAATAATAATTACCTGAAGGGTTTACAAAAGGAATCAAAGTTAATTAAAACCTGAATTTAAACCTTTGCCAACAGTTGAAAATAAAATTATACTTACATAAATTTTAGGCTCATTGCTGGCGTCTTAAGGACCAACAAAATTTCACAAATTTACGAACTGAATATGTCACGGACCGGAGCACTAGTGCCCTCCGATATTTTTCTACCAACGATGTGTAGTTCCATCAAGTCAGCGATTTTTCCCACTTTAGGGAGACAATGGACTTAGGTCGTAAACCTTATTTTTGCTGACTTGATGACACCACAATAATTGTTAGATCGGGATGTTGTACGTATAACATTTCATAATTGCAACTTTTTAAGATTTGTTTAATAAACTTGGCGCCGGTTTCATGTTGCGTTGAATGGCCTGTGTTAAACGCGAATAATAATTAAAATATTAAAATGGAAAGTATATTGATTTATGAAATATTATTGTCCCCTTTCGTGACAGTACCATTAATTTGCAGAGCAACTATACACTTTCTTTAATTTTTGAACAAAAATCAGTTGTTTTGCTCACGCTGCGGTCGCCATTGCATCAATAATTGTATATGTACGTTTCGACAATTTTAAATATAATAAAAATTTATTTTGTTCCAAGTTTAATAACTAAGCCATTCTATAGTCGTTCTTTCGCCGATAAATCTGAAATAAATAGTTTTGAGAGACATACCTTAAATTTACATAAAGTGCAATCCGTCTCTAGAAGAACATAACAGGACTTTTAATCCACAAATTTATAATAAATATACTTGGATTTGTAGTTAATTTTTAATAATTTACTTTTCCTATTTTTTGCTTAAATTTTATATAACAGGTTTAAAGGTTTCCTTTAAACGATAGTAACACAAAACTGAATTTTAACCATATTTTTTATTTTTCATGTCTTCCTAAATGCTCATCCCTTACGCTGTCATATTTTTAAATATATTTTGCGTTTGATTTCCGACAGCATAAATTAGGTATATAGGATTTTATTAACCCGAAAGCAGGCAACGCAATATTTCGGAAGAACCTGTATACTGTATACAAAATTTTATACCGTTTTCTATAAACTTAACTAATCTAGTGCCTTGGAAAGGTTTAATTGGAACAATTCAGGCGGGCATAGCTATCATTGGAACTAAATGGGAAGTGCCACTAAATAATTCAGGGAACATAAATAGGCCATAGGAATGACTACGGACTAATTTTAGCCCGTCATTTGGACCGAAAACAGTTCTCTGTTTCATCTATCTATTTTAGCTTTTAAATGTTTTTTTCTGGCGTTTTCTCCCCCTGTCAGACATGTTTACTGTAGTTCTAGTTTTTTGCCGTATTTGGAAAAAAGTTATTTTGCTTTAGCAGTTTTCTTATTTATACACTCTTAAAACTGTCCTATTATTTTTTGATAAGTTTATAGGATTTCTATTATTCTAGCGTATTCGCCATCGCAACGTATTTTTGCTGACCACCAGCGATGTGACGCCAGGCAGGTACGCTCGACGCGAGGATTTAATATCTCTAGCTTGGACATTCCTGCAGAGTGGTCACGTTTCCTGATTAAGAATTTATTTTCCTTTTCGGTACAAATTGACGTACCATTTTTATCTATAAAGTATGTAACAGAGTTTAAACCTACTACTAGTCACTTTTGTCATTAGCAAACTAACTGATTGTCAGGTTAAAGACTATGTTTGTTTCCAGCACTAATTTGTTTGGAGAATGCATAAAAAATAACTTTCGAACCATATTTTCTCTACACTGTGTTACAATCAAAAACAAATCAGATTGCACCACCAAGAAGTGAAAAATTTACTATTGGTACCATGCAACCACCTTCAGACCGGTTTCAAACTCTCTCGTTCTCATCCTTGCAGGGAAGATGTCTATACCTTCCAAACGATAGTCATGATTCTAAAAATTACAATATTATCAACCTTTCAGTGTTATATATATATATAACTTTTAGCGTCATCTCTTGGTAGTTCTGGTGTGTTTGATTAAGATAAATACTTAAACTTGTAGGAACTAAGTAAGCTAATCTGTTGGTTGCAACATGCCGACTCCCATCACCGCAGCACCGCGTTGGTCTGGGAAATCCTTAAGGTTTCGTATAACAAAAAAGAATTGGTACCGTTTTCAAGACATTGCCAATGGAAAAATTACATTTTCCTCACTGCAATTTCGTATGTTAGTTTTTATTCTTTATTTTAAAAACTCCTTCCGATTTAACTGTGAAAGCGGTTTACGGTTTTTGGACAGTTAATCTTACTGATCACTTTCCGGTTTTACCGGAAGTGTTATTTTAAAAACATTTTTGTTCGATAGTGTTATTATTTTGCACATTAATATTCTGCACAAATGCAAAAGTGTGCGATATATGTAGTTTCAAAACATTTTATTAATATACTTTAATTTTTTTTAAATAGTGTATTTTTTTAAAGACGGAAAGCAAACGGCTTGAAGTGACCATTTTTACAAATTGAGCAAAAAATAATAATACTTAATCAAATGTACTTACTTCCAAAAAATCCAGGCTAAATTTAAAAAACACATACATCCCTTGAGGTTAAAGTTAGTATTTTAAAACTTTTTACTCAAAATAGAACGCATATGAACTTGACATTCATCCCCATGGGCAGTGTGTTGACCAAGCTGCATTATATTCCTAGGAAAATATCAAATCTTGTTTTAAAATGTTTCTATAAATGTATATCCACTGCAGCATTTTATTATATTATTCTCCAACCCGCCCCCGGTATTTGTCTGCATGCAAGCGTGTATGTGTATTGTGTCTTGTTTGCGTTGTGCTTGCCGGCCGGAAGCTGTCTTGAAATTAATCTGACACGACCATTTACCGTTGTCCCGCAAAATATTTTTGACATAATCAGTTGTACTTGTCTAATATAATGTCAAATTAAATCCACGTTTTGTGAGAGATAAATTGTGCACGGTTAATTAAATTTATTCGTTTTCTTTCTAAAAAATACACAGAAAACTACTTCTTACTTGCAGAATACATTTATCTACTTATTAAATACAGGGTAATTTCTAAGTTGATACTTCTGTTTTAGCTGTGTATAGAAGGCATTTAAATAAACAAGATTTTCAAATACCTTTTTTCAAAAAACTCAAAAATAAGGTACTTATATTCATTTATTACACTATGGATCAAATACGATTCTGCCTAACTTGCCCGTTGAATAACATTAAGAAATCTTCTGGGTGTAGGATGAGCCCGCAAGGGAAAGCGTTCTGCGTATAATCTCGAAGCAGCAGCCACACTTTGACGACACTCACTGTAAATGATCACCTACTAGTTCATTGTTTTCAAATTTTACCATTTTCACGTGTCCCAATTTAAAATTAACTTGCTTCAGAAAAACACACCGCAGCGGAAAACCAAATAACCCACCAAATTGCATGACTAGTAAGAGATCAGACAAACAACATAAATAATGTAGGCTACGTTTTGATGACCAGGCCCGCACTTAGATTTTTTACTTCTGTATCTCGCCTATTTTTAATTTTTTTTAAAAAAGGTATTTGAAAATGTTGTTTATTTTAATGCCGTCTATGCACAGCAAAAAAAGAAGTATCAACTCAGGAATCACCCTGTATATTTATGTTGTGCCATATCGTTTAACGACCAATCCTTGAACTAAAAAACATTCCCACCGTGATTTTACTAGAGTAATTTGGCTTTCAGTAAAAATAAACCTAAATTGCTCAGTGATGCTTAATTTATTACAATGTTAGTTTTCAAAACATTATAGTTCTTATTTTAGTAGAAGTTTAGTGTCCATAATTACGGACATTCTACTAATTTATTTTACACGGCCTGTAAACGGAGAGTGTCGTACCCTAAGTGGGTACTTTGGTGCGATCTATTTCTAAACCTGCGAGTTCCAGACTGTTATAGTGCAGCTCAAAATGTGTGGCTTACCGTGTCTTATTTTTTATTCTATGATTTTACGTTCCGATGGGTTTGTCTTCTGCTTTTGAGTTGATTCCTACTAGATGGAGATGCCGCGTTTTTACTACTTATTTATTCTTAAGTAACTCTTGAAAACGCGATTTCCCTGTTGCTGGAATTTTGCATAGCTAAAATAAAAGTTGCATAACATTTTCTGGAAATATATCCGTGGCAGTACCAAACACATTGATGCTGTCATATTATGTCCTAGTTCAATGCATCACGTGCTGATTTGATTGATATTAATTTTAAAAAAGGCAGAATCACCATTCGTTCAACTACACCATGGGCGCCGGAAGAATTTCATTTTAGGAGGTGCAGTATAGTACCCTCTAAAAACTCGATAACGCCGGGACCGGCAGCATGAGTTTAAGTAAATAAATGGTGGAACTTGTGTGAAATTTACAAATTACCCACATTTTCTGGACATCGAAAATTCAAAATTTGTCAAAACTGAGTTTTCAACTACCGACTTCTGCCGACGCCCATGAACTACACAACAAAGTTTATAAACTATGCAGACCCCCCTTTTGAATAAATAACCGTTCTAAACTTCAGCGACTTGTTGTAGGTAATGGAGGATGTAATAAATTTGTAACTTTGCTGATATTGTAATATTGGCAATATTCCAATATTTCTATTTGGCCGAATAATATAATAAATTGCAGCTCCATCAAAATGTTTTAGCTTTTAATGATTTCAAAATACCATTTATAATTTAATATCATTAATATTTGGCATTTGTTGGAAACGGAATTGGCATTTTATAAACATTTTTTTTTGTTTTGGCTGATGGAAATTAAACAAGCACAAATATTTCCTTCGCTGAAAGTATAGATGCCTGTGTGAAAGCCTGTTTTGATAAATTGACGAATATTTTTGTATAAATACTCTTACAAAAACAGAATTTGGAATTAGAATATAAATATTTTTAATAACGTTACGCAGATTTTTAACCGCTTAGAATATACAGGATGTTTAAGGTTTTCACTTTAAAAAATAAAATAAAATACGCTTAAAAATACATTTTTTATTTTTTAACACTTATAACTATTTTGAACAGAAAAAAAATTAAATTAACTAGAGAAAAATTAGCGACAAGCGGACAACCATATTAAATTAACTGTTGAAAATATTCGCCTCTTGTAAGTAGTTAATTTTTTTTGTTCATAATATCTAGTAATGTTTTTAAAAATAAAAATATTATTTTTATGCGTATTTATTACCTTATGTTATTTTCATAAAACTAAAAATTAAATCAAAAACCTTCCGCCTGACGAAAAAAATCAAGAAACCATTTTTATAAGAATATAGAGGCTAATTATAAATATAATATTTATTTTTTTTTTAAATTAGTGGCATATCATTTTTTTGATTAAAAGTATTTCAGGGAATGTTAACAGGGACTGAGGAAAATTTAGAAAATATTTATTCTGCAAGCCAAATGTACCAAAATTGAAAAAAAAATACACAACGGTTTTACAATTTTTTTTTATATACCCCCTGTATTTAGTAAAAGTATTATCGCTTTTTCGGATTAGTATTCAACTATGAAACACCCTGTAGGTACAATTTTTTCATAATAAATCTGCTTCTCCATATTTTAAGAGTTCACTAAGAAACAATAAAATCGCAAACAATTTTTATTTTATTAAGAAAGCTCATTCTTCTCATTTATCTTTTTGTTTAAACCTGAAAAGTTTCCAAACGTAAAACAGAGGCCTGTATTTGATTATAACAAGCCTTTCAAATCGGGTTAGTTTGAATTAATAACAATAACAACAAAGGCTTTGTTCGGTCGTTTTTGTTTTCCCCCTTAATTTGCTAATATTTTTGTTCCCCGTGGATTTTTATTTTCTTCGGAGCGCGCGCAAGTTGTTAAAATCTTTTTTATTAAACGGCCGGAAAGAAACAAGTTCGCTAATTGGATTCGCAGGCCATCAAAGTTTAACATTTAACGGCGGCAAAGTCGTTTTGCATTTCGCGATTATGTTCGTGAAAAATAACGTGGAACCTCATCAGTTGGGGCTAATTGTTGGAGATTTTCATAAACGAGAAGGAGATTTTAGCGGATTTATTTTGCTGCTGCTTCACCCCCCTTACGCTAGCTTACGTCGTACATTTTTTGTATTAGAAGTTACTAAATAATAATAAACGTCTTTATTTAATATTATATATTTATATAGAAAAATCTTCAATCATTACAAAAAACAAGTTTAACATGACAGTTCATGAGTAACAAAAACAAGCAAATAAAGCAAAGGGCAACGGTAGGAATTAACATTAAATTAAATGTATTTTTAGAGAAACATATAAGTTTATTGTTGATCTAACAACATTTTCTTTACTTTTGCTTTAAATGTATTAATATTTAGATTCCCTTTTAAATAATTAGGCAACTTATTGTACATATTCACAGCCTGATAGGTAAAGCTAAAACCCCGTCGAAACGGCGCAGTAGTATGCCTTGGGATAGTCAGCAACATCCTACCTCGAGTGTTTACACTGTGGACAGAGTCCCTCGAGATGAGCTTGGTAAGAAGATATTATAAAGGTGATGAAGTCAACATTATTTTTTTGACGAACACGACAAAATGCAGCTTTCTCAAGCAATCTTAAGCCAACCAAGTTCCAAGAATTGTGGTGTGATATGATCGAACTTCCTTATGCCGAAAATAAATCGAACACATGAGTTTTGTACCCTTTGTATCTTACCCTGCTCCAGAAGGCTCAATAACGGTCCATAAACAAAGTTGCAATAATTAAAACATGAGAGTACTAATGAATTTACAAGGACTATGCGAAGTTTTTTTGATAAAACTGACTTATTAGCGTAGAGCAGTTTTAAACTAAGATATGATTTTTTTAATAATATATTGATATGTTCTCGAAATTTTAGTTGACTATCTACAACTACTTCCAAAGACTTTACCGAATCCTTTTTAGGTATTTTTATGTTATTGATACGGAGATCAATGTGATTGTTCAGTCCTTTTGCATTCGCTCTTCCAGACAGTACCACTGCAAACTTGTCTGGATTAAATTTTAAATTATGTTTATTTGATAGTTGGTAGATCTGGCTTACTTTCCTATTCACAACATGCTCCATTAAATAGTATTTGTATGGATAGAAACTGTACCTTAACTTTATATCATCAGCATAATATGCATTATATGTGCAAATTTTAATAGCGTTTAAAATATCTGCAGTGTACAATAGAAACAATAAGGGACCCAGTATTGAACCCTGATATGACAGGCTTGGGGCTGAAACTAAGTCGCCAGCCATGAGCATTTGTGTCCTTCCAGACAAATAAGAATCGACGAAGGCTAAGGACACGTCCGAAAATATCCTGTTCTTGTCAAAGTATGGTTTTAAAAATAAAAATAAATTTCGTTTCGGTACTCCTCAGTACTGAATAAAGTAATTAATTCATAAAATTACTTGGATGCCAAAGTATTAAGTTCTTAAAAATCTTAATTTAAAAATATTAATGCTTTTTAAATCCCCATAACAACAGTTATTTTATCCGATAAAACGTATTTACCAAATTAAAAACATCCGGCTTGGAACGAAAAATGTAATTTTCGCAATGAAATTGCTGATTAAAAAAATAAATAGAAAATGAAATATCTAGTATCAAGCTATTAGCGTTTGTAATTACCGCCTGCGAGACGCAGAGGTTATAGGGGCTTTTTGCAAATCACTTTTAACTGCAAAAGCTAAAGTCAACAGGGGAGCAAATATTTGGACAGTCTAAAACTTGCATGGGATTTTCTATGTTTCCAACCAAGATGCACCACCCGGTGCATTTAAGACGTAAAATGTTTTCATATGTTATTTTACCTTATGACATTTTTTATAAAAAAAAAAGTATGTGAAAGTTTTCTATTAAACGAGGATGCTTATTACACAGACACACAGAAATTGTATTTTCTCCACGACCATTACTGAATGCAATAATGCCAAAATCATTTTTGATAATAGAATGTAAAAATTCTCGCTCTTGAGTTGGAATATTTATTCTGAAACACTTGCTTCTTATGCGTTTTGCGTGTATTTTCATTCCATAACAAGATACGGAATGAATATTCTATAATTGATCTAAATGACATAGGTTGCCATGAATTTCGAAACTGTCAATGTCAGCAGACAAATTTTAGTGCCAGTCAAAATATGAGTGAAAAATCGGATTAATCAGATATGGAACTGGATAATACTCCACCTGAAATTACAAATATTGCGAATAGTATTTTTGGTCTTGGAGAAAATATAGTCTGCTACTCGGTTAGAATGAAAATTCGATACTCGTGGTTCCTCACGCTCGCTACACTCGCGTTCGGAATCTTCCACTCGGATCAAATTTTCATTCCAACCTCGTTACAGAATCTACTATTCTGAGGAAATAAAGTCATTTTAGTATAGGTAGCATCATTTCATTGTTAAAAGAAAACAGCATCTTTCGAAGTTTTAACATAATTTAACGATTTAAAAATCATTAACGTGATCTGCAATACGACCCTAATGTTATAATTGGTGGTGGCAGGATCCATTAAAATCACCGAAAAGAAGAATTTAATTTTTGCTGATGGGGTGTGGTGAAGTTTGTTAATGAAATTAAACGTTTTTCGTTGTTCCAAATTAACGAATGTGGCGATTAAATTTCAGCACGTGGCTGTTGTGGGCTGTGTAATTAGGGATACACTTCATTTATGTGGTTTAGTCTTTTAGAGACGTTTAAAACAACATATTTAAAAGGGCCGTGTATTTTTGTAAATTAGAAAAAACTCCACCAACCCAAGGGGAAAAATTAGGTAGGACTGATAGGCGAATAGTAAAAACATAAATGTCCTCTACCTCTCCCAGAAGTTTTAAAATTAATTCAATATATATTTTTTTCAGAATGCTTCAGCTCAGGCAGCTTTACAAGCGGCGCAAGCATTGGTGCTAACGAATAACTCGGTAACCCCGGCGGCGACGCCAACTACTCCAGTTACAAATGGCCAGGACATACAGGGTGGACCCAATACCGTGCTCAGGGTAATCGTCGAACACATGATATACCCCATTAGTTTGGATATTTTACATTTGGTACGTATGTGTATTAACTCTTGTTTACTTTATTGCTGTAAGTTTGAAGACGTCGGTCCATTTTCTTTAAAGTTCGATAAACGCGATTGCGAACAGTGCATTTTCCACCAGTGAAAGTCACGATACAAAACACCGTACGCAGCTCGCGCTGCCTTTAGATTAGAAATAGTTAGAAATAAATATTTTATTACCTAGAATAGCAATTATTGAAAATTTAAAAAATGTTGTTTTGAAAGCAAGGGAAGATGTGCTTCCATAACTTCCATGAACCGCAAGCCACTGTAGACAGACAGACATATACATTTAAACCATTAAAATAATAGGTTAGTAGTGGGAGTGGTAACAAAATACTGAAAACTGATTAAAAGTCGCCCACGGGAGAAATGCCGGATTTAATCAGTTTCTACACAGAAAGGCAGAAGAAAACTGTCAAATTTCATAGAAAAATGCGGGCAAACAGGAGGTTATGGATATAAGATTAATTTTTTATTATTGAAAACGGAGTTGAAATAAAGAATATTTGTAGTTTTAAAAGTTAACAATCTATAAATATTGCTTTTATCTTCTTGCAGAATGGAAAATATTATTAGTTAAAAGTCGAAAATTTTTTAAATTAAGGCCAGTTAGAATTAAATATCATTATGTTATCAGTTGATGAGGATTTCCTGTAAATTGCAAAATTAATTCCATTATTAAAAGGAACACTTCAAGTCTTTCTCCACCAGTATAGACTTGAAGTGTCTCATTTATTCATTTAACCTGCCACTCCACTTGAAGTATGGACTACTTCAATTTTTTATTAAAAGTTATTGAGTTTTCTATATTGTTTATAAAAACTTTACTCAAGTTGCATGCGTTGAATCATATTGGTTGGTGGTTCAAGGCAAAATCAGTATCCGCTTTACCAGAAGCCCTGGATACCGACAATGATACTAATGGTTCCTTTAAGTTGTATCGTCGGCAAGCGCCCATAATATAGTATCGATAAAAGGATTTAAATATTTTTTCCTTAACTATTATTTTTAGATCCTATCTCAGTTAGAATTATTATTTATAATACTATTTTTTTTTGCAGATATTCCAGCGATTTGGAAAAGTTTTGAAAATTGTCACATTTACGAAGAATAGTAAGTAAAGTATATTATGAAAAAATCACAAGCAATCGGTTGAGCTATACCATATACTATGATACTTCGAACTGAGATACTAAACATCATAATGACGTAATAGTGAAATCACTAATCATTATAAAAAAAGTTAATATAAAAAAAGGTACTCATACTGATTTCTTATGATTTTCACATTCACAATTCTTCCAGAAATCGTTTAATTTAAACTATAATTTCTTAAACCGATGAAAAAATATTGATTATGACAGACAGTGACACAAAGGTCATTTAAAAGTAACAAACAAACAACTGATGAATCCTAACCACATGCAACAGTGTCAACCTAAACCGTATATAATTCGTAATAACAGAATAACATTTTGGATGCTCACAGGGGTTCATCAACATGCCTAATGCCTAATTATAGATGACTGGCTTAAACCTTGCTTAGTGGAAATTAAGCTGATGGCTATACTTTTTGTATAATTTTTTTTAAATATAAAAGTGTTGTTAGGCTTCAGTTTGTATTTAATTTGACAACAAATCATAAATGCATGTGGACAATAAAACAACAAAATTATTTAAAACACTTTCAAGACTTTTAGCTTCTACCGAACTAGGTTTAAACCAGCTAGCTACAACCCAGCATAAATAAGACCTATAATCTGTGTGTTTTCCAGATTCATTCCAAGCACTGATCCAATATCCAGATACCCAGTCGGCACAATCAGCCAAACAGGCTTTGGACGGCCAGAACGTTTACAACAGTTGTTGTACTTTGCGGATCGACTACTCGAAAATGTCGTCGTTAAATGTCAAATATAACAACGATAAATCACGCGACTACACGAATCCAAGCTTACCAACAGGAGATGGAACGGACAATCAACTAGCGTTGGCCGGTGGTTTGGCGGGAGGTCTTGGAGCGGACATTTTATTGTTGGCAGCTCAACCTAGGTTGGCGAGGGAACGGTTGGCAGGTTAGTTGATTATTTTAATTGGATGGGTAATTTAGGCCCAGCGCTGTAGTATATTACTGTCATTGAGCTTTAAGCTTTCAGAATAGACCACTATCAATGAAGTGGAGTCCATAAAACTAGTTAAAACGGACAAAATTATAGATATTTTTTCCTATGTCTTTGTTTTTTCTTTGTCAATTTTTTTGGCGGTATTACCACTTCTCTTGTTACGTTTACAGCGTTGCTGTTATGCTTTTATGTAAATTATACTCTAGAGAGTATGAAATAATTTAAGAATACCTAATTTGATGTAACTCTCAATAACAAAATCGTATCTACTCTTCAGAAGGACTGGGAAGAAAGAAACAAGTTTTGCCCTTGTAATATAATACAGAAAGTTAAGGACAAACTTACTTCTTTCTTTCCAGTTAGTTCTCAATGCTTTCGTTGATGTCAAACACATACGAAGCTAAGTAAGTATTATGGAGAATCCATTTTAATATATTTAAAAAATTATTATTTTATACTTTTTAGTTCATTTTTCGCTTGTTTTTTTTAATTTTATTTTTTGAGCCTATACAAAAAGAACAGATTTACTTTTAAGTATTAGATTTTTTCATTGCAGATTCCATTTTGGCCGGCGCCCCCGGCGTCTTGAATGGTCCTTTCGTCCATGGTCTAGGTTCACCTTTGGCAGCTCCCTACGCGGGGGGTGTGGCGGGAGCTCTACCAGGTTTAAGTGGGTTTGCAGCTCTTGGTCAGACGGCGCCGGGTCTACGGGCGTTGACAACACCCGGTCTTGCACTGGCAACGGTGCTGCTTGTGAGCAACCTAAATGAAGAGGTCAGTTTTTTTTTAAATAAAGTATAGTTCGTAGAGGGTCAAATTTTTGTATTTTAAATAATTTTACTTAAGAGTAAATTGTAAAAACTGTTATTTTTTGAAAGGTTACAGTCATATAGCATAAGAATAACTATATAAATAAAATTTATTGTCATAAGAGAATTTGATAAGTTTATTGCTATTTTAATTTGTTATGTTCAGAAAAATTGGAAATGCTTTATTATAATTTACTTTTGAAACATCAATCAGAAGACGTTTAGTCTGTAAGAGATCATTATTAGTAAAAGGAATCTGATTACATAACCAGTATCTATTAACCACTGACGGCTCGTAGTTAATTTAAATGGGGAGGCAAAATGAAGCACAAATATTGGTTTAAAGCGCAGTAGGCGTGCCTGCCTCCTAACAGCGCTTTGCGTCATGCGAAAAAGCTTACTACGCTTCCTGAAATATATAATTATTTGTATTTTTACTATTGTCTTTTCCAAAAACATTGACTGCAGAGAAAACATTTTTCGGATTGCCTCTGCACGCTTCTGATAAACTGCGATCCAGTGAAGAGCGAGACATGGTGCAATAACAATGTAACGGATAAGAACGCTGTTGCTTGGTTACTGGACAATGGTCCAGGCACTAAAATTAATAATTGAATATTAGAGACTTTGAGAAAGTACAAATTTATTAAAGAGATTTCGCATAATTTATACTATTATATTATTGTGTTTATATTAAAAAATATGTTTTAAAGCTGTTTTAATGGTATAATCATAGGTATAAGTATTTATAAAATAAGGTATTATTACATTAATATTTGCAGGGGAGACACCGCCTTCCCTGACAAGCCGCCACTGATATTCACAGTGACTGGCAACTTTATAAGATGTTGTAAACGAAGACCTCATGAAGATACGGCCGATCTAGTAAACAATGTACACGCATTGCGCTCTTCCAGAAAACTCCTTTTAGACGCTATAACCAGAAATTTGTTGAGAAACTTCGACGACTGTATATAAGAGCCGAAGGGAGGCAGTTAGAACAATTGTGTATCATTAATATTCCATGTTATATTAATAATTTATTAAATACTTTAACAAAATTGATCTGATGACTGTTTCTTACAGACGAAACGTCTAATTGAAGTTTTAAAATTAAATTATAATAGAGCGTTACAAATTTTCCTTTTTCAGTTCAGATTTATTTTTAGATATTTTTTAAAATAGGACTATTAAAAAATTTTGATATATTCGACCGATCATCGCGTATTAAAAATTAGTGTAGTAATTAACGAGTCCAACTCTATATTTTTAACGCACCTACTACCTTTTTGATAAAATTGTTTGTAACTGTAATCTGGCTTAATTGAATGGGAAATTTGATATAATTTTTTAACGAGAAAAACCTACATGCTTTGATACTGATGTTTTTGAATTTAGTATTTTTGAGTTAAGGGCCTCAAACTATTTTTCCAACAAAAGTATGTACAAAGCAGAAATACAGGTTTTTCTTTTTTAGAAATTAATCTGCTTTCGGCCAGAGAGCCGGTATTTTGTAACTTAATAACAAAATAGTAACTTAATAATTATGTGAGTGATATAAAAATTTTCCACGATTCAGAAAACTAAAAGCTCAATAAACACCGAAACAATCTGAAATGTTATATTGACTGTAACTTGACAAAATAGTAGCATTATTTTCGTTCTAGTTTTACTATTAGTGAAGGTTGTCTTGTATGTTTTTCGTAATAATAACTTTTTTGTAGTAGTATCTTAGTACGAATATTTTATAGAAATGATCTCAAACACGGATATTTTTTTTACTTATCGACTAAGCGGCCACAGTCTAAAAAACAGCCTAGTCTTGAAAGCGTCAAAATTCATACAATACAGCATACTTATTGTGACAAAGCATTAGGATTGCACCTTTAAATCTTCACGGATGGCATAGAAGTCTCTTAGGCAAAATTTAGAGGGTTCCTATTTCATCGCTGAAAGGATTAAAGCTCTGCCAAATTATAGTTCTTTACTTCCTATAACAGAAAAAATCGGTTGCTGTTCATGATCTGCTTATTTAACAATTACAGAATAATATCTCAATTGACACAAAACTACATAAAAATTGCAAATTTCTTTTTTAGACATAAATAGAGAATAGACTTTCTACTCCCTTAATGGAGAGTGGAGTGTCTAATTTACCCATTTAACTTACCAGCTCACTTAAAGCATGGACTACTTCTTGAAAAGCCATATTCAAAATATTATAATATAAATTCGATATATTTCTTGTTTATTGTCTTGTACAACGCTAGAAAATTTATATTTTTCAATCAATATTACAATATTTTATTCTTGTTAATTCTGTTATTTTAAAAAAATCAAACTTAACACCAAATCATGATCATAATACCAAACCAATTATTTAACTATACCAGTTATACTATAAAATCGTAAAATAAATTTACAGCAAATTTCGTATTAATAATTAAAGACAGTTTACAGTTTCTTATTCTATACAGTCTCTTATTCCAAAAAATAAAAGGTGTAAAGGGAGTCTAGTATGGACATTTTGAAATCAATTCCAAAATTTTATTTAAATGTATAATTCCCGAAGCTGTTCTACTCTGTTTCCGTAAACGCCTATTAAACATGATTGAACAACTGAACGCAAAGTGTGGCGAAGTCGACGTGCGGATTTGCCACGTTCCCGTCTATTTTTAACTTTCGAGAGCGCGTTCACTCTAAGTTTCCAATTCATTTATGTAATATTCCCATATAATAAATAAACCCATAAAGTCAACCGTAAGCTAAAGTAAGATACGGCCCGGCTAAGGGCCCGGCTGATCGGAGTGTTTCGATCTGTATTGAGGAGTTTTCGCATGACACATTTCAGAATAAATTTTTTGAAGGATAATGATTTTTATTTATTTTGAAAAATAAATAACATTATGAACAAGGCGCGCATGGTGACAACCTATTTATTTCTGTTATAAGAAGTAAAGAACTGTAATTTGTCATGGGTTTTATATATTTTGACCCATAAGGCGGACTTTCCTTTTCCCAGTCTTGCACCTTTAGACAAAGCAACCATGGTGCTTGTACTTTGTCGCGATAAGTTTTCTGTTTCTCGTTCAGCGCTTTTAGAAATTAGAAATTATAAACAGTCCGCACATTTTAAACAGTGTCTACTTATACATATTTTATTTTTATTTAACATTCCAGTAATACACATACCTACTTAACTTTTTTTCTTTAACCATAAGAGTTTTCCGTTATATAATAATTAAATCTTTTGCCAGATTACTAAAACAATAACATACATACGAAGTGGACTGTGTTATAGTATTCAACACCTCATTAAGTCAATTAGTGGATGGTGTAAATAGTTTTAATCATTATAATCATCAAACTTTAGATTGTATAGTAAATAGTTAATCAGCCTTGAAAAGTATTATATTTCTTGCTAGAATTGGCTCTTAATTAAAGCTTTATTTTTAGTCGATATTAATACAGGGTAAGTAAGTACAACATATGTATGGTCATTGGTCAAATATTTACATATTATATATTTCATGTTTGTTGTAATGTTATAAAAGTTTTGTAAAAACAAAACATCAACTTATTAAAAAATTGGCTCTAGGGTAGTTATTTGCCTTATAATTTATGGCAATAGTCAAAGTCCTATCTTTCTTCTTACGCTGTGTCGTCACGATTGTCGCGGCGGGACTGTCCTATGAGAGCGGCAGCCGGTACCCATGCCGTCTATAGTTTCAAAAATGTCGTGGTCCAGAAAACGTAAATTTTTAGTTAGTGACGCTAATATTCATATCTACTGGGGAATTTATATAAAAAAAGACGTTCCACAACTTATTATATTTATTTAGAAAGGGCTAAATATAACGAATTTCGTCACTTGTATCAAGAATGTCAACAGAAACACCTCACCGCTTCGACGGATATTTCAAATAAAATTAAAATCCTCGGCCGTCAAAAATCGTGCAGGAGAGGCTGGCGCTTTCCATGGAGTTGAATTTACCGCGTCGCATCGGCCGCGGAGGTCACGCGGGTCGCTTGACACCACTTACGTAGGACACAGTGTTAAACTTATATATGAGGTATACGCGTTTCGGCCTAAGAATAACCCAAACCTAATAATTTCGGCTTTTTCGGATATCTCCGAAGGTATTCGAAAAATTGGCAATTTTCTTTTACTAAATTATTAAGCCGCAAAATACGCAACTTTGCCTCAATTTATCCATCTTCGTATCTCTTAGCGTTTTCGAGATTATACCTTGAACGCACAGGAATGTGTAGCACCCTGTATAAATTTACGAAAGAAGGTTTAGGTACTTTTGCCCTCAATTATTAACTATATTCCTTCTGTATACCAGTTATAATTTCGTTGTTATTTGTTTTATACTACGTTGTAGGTTATTTGGAAGTCGAAAAACGGCAATGAAGTTTTTATAAAGATATTTCAATTTTCAGAACAAAATATGAAATGTAGGAAATTAACTTTAAAGTTGGTTATAAATGAGGATATTTGATAAAATTAATCTACGTTAAAATTTGTTAAAGTAAGAACCTATAAAGCTCGTTTTTAGAAAAAAAAACTTTATGTGAAAAATATTGTACCTATATAACATTTTTATAAAAGTAAACTTCTAAAAGTACAGAAGAAGAGTTTCCTTTCATTTCGTCAGATCCATCCCTAGACGCATTTCGCCATGTCATGGCTCATCAGTAAAACTGCTTAAACTTCTAAAATGTATTTTTTTAACTGTTTTAAAAGGTTTGTATTTTTTTCTGAAAATCGGTTTAACTTTTTAAGCTTCAACCACTGGGCAAAATTAAGGCAACATTCTAACCTCACATTTCCGGGCCATTGTAAAAAGTGCGCAAAATAAAATCTTATTGCTTGATATATTTTTATAAATTTCTGCTTGCTTTGATAAACGGAAACAAAACTAACGAGTCACTTTATTTAATTAGGCTAACTTAATTACATTATTAGAATTAACGTTGAAAATAAAATTAGTTTATGAAACACAAGGAAAGTGATTGCTTATGCAACCAGATAATTGACAATAGATCAGATTCTCAGAAATGTTTGATGTTGTAAGGTATCGATACTGTAAATCACAAATATAAGCTATAAGAAAAATAATGTGCCATATTTATTATTATAGTACTTGGATCTTAATAAAGCTTAAAATTAGTAAGATTGTTGAAAATTATATTAACTATGGTTTGGACAGCTGTAGCCCTCGCGTCCTAAGTCCCTCGTCGCTACGCTCCTCGTGAAAAAAACTCGACGCTCAGGTAATAATGATAGCTGTCTAAACCTTAGTTAATAATATAGTAATTTCCACTATTACCATGGTTTTGACAGTTATCCTATTATAGGCCTCGCATCTTAAATCCCTCGTCGTAACGCTACTCGTGATTTAAACTCGACGCTCGAGCAATAATGATAGCTGTCTAAACTTTAGTTAATAATATACTATGATTAGCTATAAAACGACGGATGTCCTTTATACCAGAGATAATAAAGTAAACCAAAAAAAGAGAATGTCTGGGAAAAATCAACTTTATATGTTATTATAGCATCAAATATGTGACAAATTTATGATGTTTGCGTTAATTTTGTCCTGGAGTTTAGCTTGTATACAAATCATTACTCTCTATAGCCAATTTTTGGAAATATTCATAATAAGTACAACAAGCACAAACCGGAAACAAATTTGACCAATCCCCTTAAAGAGCTTATTCCTAAGCTGATCTTTCTATAAAGTTCTCTATGCATAGGCCCAATGGAAAGAAGAATTGCTTCATTTATAATAGCGGAATATTTTCTTGTTTAGTACCTTATTAATTTAAAATCTTGTAAGCAGGCTATATTATAACATTTTATTAATTATTAGATTATTTTGTTTGTTATATTTATAATAAATTTTTGAATTTATTTGGAAACGGATGGTCACTGCAAAGAAACATCCCAAAAATACAATTTTTTATAAAAGAAATTTATCACGTTTCAACTGTTTAATATTCCAAGTTACATGAAATTGTTCATATTTAGAATAAAAATAAAGCTTTAGCGTTGTACAATTTTGAAAAATGGCTTTTTTAAACCAAAGAATAAGCCTTTCGAAATAGATTTAGATTATTTAAAAGCAAGGTTCTAATATACTGTTTTTCTTTTTTACATTTGCTGCCCCTTCCGGCGGCAAAAAATACCGCCTACCTCTTTGTGCCACGTCACATCCTCCTGTCATCTTTCTCTATCGTAGATGGTCACGCCTGACGCTCTCTTTACACTATTTGGTATGTTTTCACACTTAATTATATCGTATTCATTTTTTAAAATACAAAATTCTGTTCTTTTAACCAAATAAATCACGTTCTTAACAAATACATTATGTTATGCCAATGTTATTACTATCTGACTATATTCTACTGGTTTTGGTATTTTAACATCCTACAATCAATAGAATTATGTTTTTAAGGACTGGTAAAATGATAAATTGTATTCTATTAGTGTATAAAACGTTATTATCTTAAACCGATTTAAGAGAGAACCGTTTTTTTTAGAAAAAATAAACGTCTAAGTTTCAGTCACTGTTACACATTGGTAAAACTAATGTTTGCTTGGGTTGTAATTTTTATTTTTGTTTTGGGCAATAACACTAATATTAACCTCTATCTGGATATAATAAATCTGGTTAAAATAGCAGAATTTCAACAGGTCCAATTTACTAAAAAATGTTAGTTTTACAGAATTTGTTTCTTCAGAATTCCATCAGACACAAGCATGATTCTGAATTTTTCCTTTGGTTCAAAATATAAAAACTTGAAATGCCAGTTTATTTAAAGTAAATTACGACTAATAACAATTATTTTTACTTGTATTGTGGGTTGTGTAAAATAGTTTAACCTATTTTATCCTTGTATAAAATGGTAATATAATAATTATTATTTTCTTGGTTGTAAAGAGAATTTTACGTACAAATTTGTTTTTAAGGTGTTATTTGCGTTTTTTTCAACTAATGCGGAATATTACTACATATTTATCTATTTTTTTTAAATATTCATAAATAAATGCACTACGCGCATCTACAAAAAAATGTGTACGGTAACCATGATTCTAACACTTGTCTCAAACGAAAAAGTATTATTAAATTAGCCCGGATAGAGTAAAGTTTATTAAAAAGTGAAAAATCGACCTCGCCAGATTATTAAATTTCAATTTTATTTTAGTTTATTATATTCATATCATTCATTAATAATATTTTTAAGTTTTCGTTTCAGATAATTAGAACCTTTAATATTAGAACTACTGGAATTATGGTCACCGCCTAAACACTTTTTTTGTGTATCAGACTTTCAGTAAGACACTTTTAATAAACACATACTTACGTGAACTATACAAGAAAAATTTACGTTCCAAAATATCTTGCTTATAACTATTTTTTTTAGCCCCCAATAAGATAATGTCATCAAGAATTTTTTTTATAAGGAACAAATTATTTTCGAAACAGGGCAACAACGTTGTAACGGCAAGTCGCGATCGCCTACAACGTTAGTGCCTTGCTTGTTGGTTATTAAGAATGAGTTACCTTAAACTTGTCAAACTAGATAGGTTTAAATTTAAATTTTATAGGGTTATACGAGATTAACTTTAATAAGCAACTGATTTGCTACTTAAGACCCAATAACATATCGAGACCCAGTAAACACGTCGAACTATTGGGTTAACAAAATATATCATTAGTACTCAGCTGTTTACTTATTAAAAGAAAAAATTCTGATTTGTTTCCAGCTGATTCTGCTGATAGTATTAAAAATACAAAATATTTAGTAAATTGGACCATATCATCATTATTTCTATTTTCATTATGTTTGTATTTGTTTTTATTTTATGTTGTTTTACAATCTTTTTCTTGTTTATTAAGCTTACTGCTTAGACTCATTGTCATTTGTTTAATTTCTAAATTTTATCTATTTTCTCTTAATTTATTTCGTAGTCTTTTTTGTGTTTTCATTTTGTGTTATGCATGGAACTACTCGTTAATAAACATTTTTATATTTTGTTTTGTTATTATTAGTAAACTTTATTAAGTATTTTTAATTTATTTTTAAACAATCGTACATACTTTAGACTATCGTTTGATTTTTAATATTTTTCTATTTTAAGTTTAAACACAGCATCCACCATAAAACCATACATTTTATAAGTATCATTATTTTTTAAATAATTTTTCTTTTTGTTATATAAAAAGTAATGGCAAAAAATGTGCAATTGTAGGTGTCTATGGAGATGTACAAAGGGTGAAGATTTTATATAACAAGAAAGATTCAGCTCTGGTCCAGTTAGCTGAACCGCACCAAGCACATTTGGGTAAGATACAGTTGGATATATCCAATAAAGCGTTTTTTCCTGGATTCCCTGGATTTTTAAGTTCTTAAATTTACCGCTAGATGGCGTTCCACCTATGACTTAAAAAATTATTGGCATTTTATCAATAATATGCCAAGTAAAGTTTATCTCAAAAATTTAGTATCTTAGTCTTCTATTAGCTGCTGGTAAACTACTTTAATATATTTTTCACTAACTCGTAAAATATACTGAGGGGAGGAGGGGGAACCTCTGTTGAAAGAAACACTAATAGCAACGCCGGTTTGCCTGTGAACCAAATTCAACAAACTTCTGTCTGTTTAAAGATTGGAGACGATGACGTTTCTTCTGTCTTTTACGAATAAATAATTTTTTAAAGAAAATGCAAGTCCAAAACACTACTGCCGTTCAAACTTTGTATTGTTTGAAAGTGCTTGTTCTATAGTAATATTAAAACTTTGGTATGACTATTTTTTGTTATATTTGTCGCCGCTAGAGAGCGCTATTGGCACAATTGTAATTATCAGGCTTTTTAGGTTGAACTCTAGCAGTAAATTTAGAAACTTAAGAATAATTTTCAGCGAAGTCTTATATTTTAAAACTTTTAGACAAACGTTTTTTGAGATATGACAGGCGTCCATTCTTATTTGGCCACCCGGCACAAAGCTTTTTATAAAATTATTTATTGATTTGTTTTATAAGGTCTATAGTTTTTCCTAAAAATTGGAATAATTTTTGAATTTGTGCACTCTTGGGGTTTCCTATAAATTTTGCAAATTATCTATAGTATAGTGTAGTATAATAATATCAAACGCATTTTGTTGCGCTGACTTCCAAAAATACAAAATCACGTTAGACTCGAAAAAATATTGGCGTTTTGGTTAATATTGGGGTAAAAAATGATGTGATCGTCGTAGATATTACACCATCATTAAAATATGAAGCATTTACAAATATTACATAATGAGTTTTTTCAGCCATTACCCACATGGATAAGCTCAAAGTGTTTGGAAAACACATCCGAGTTATGTTGAGCAAGCATCAATCAGTACAAATGCCTAAGGAAGGTCAACCTGACGCCGGCCTAACGAAAGATTATAGCCAGAGTCCATTGCACAGGTAACTCTACCAGATTGTGGATTTGTTTAATAGAATATTTAAAAGGTCACGATTAGAAACTGTATTTAATGTAATTGAATCTACATCGTACACTTAGCGCAGATATCTTCGTCAGCTATTTCTTATATCTCAAAATTATAATTTAAAAAAAATCGCTGTTTGTATATTTAATTTTGTAATCAACTTAAATTAATTGTTGTTTATTTAGGTTCAAAAAACCTGGTTCAAAGAATTACCAGAATATCTACCCACCATCGGCGACACTGCATTTAAGTAACATTCCTGCCACGGTAAATGAAGAAGACATAAAGAAAGCATTCACCGACAATGGATTCACTGTAAAGGCCTTTAAATTTTTCCCGTGAGTATTTTAATTACAGATAATTTTTTGATTCTTAAATTACTTCTTTCATAAGTAGTGTGGTGTTTGTTTGTTTGTTTAGTTAAACGCTTGCCACTTTTTACCCTCATTGGAGACCTCGCAATGGGGTCGAATTTCCATATAAAATAAATAAATAAAAATCTTTTATTTCCTTTTGACTACTATATAGGTAGTATAGGATATTGTCACTATACATTAATAATATATAGGTATAAAAAATAAAACAATATTTAAAATGAACAGGACAAATACATACAATAAAAAATCATACACAATCCCATCAGTTTGGACATTATTGAATAAATAATCAAAATTTAAATTTAAGGTACCTACTCATTAGTGGAGTAAAAGTCGTTTTCAAGTAGAATACCTTTAACTAACTTATTAAACTTTTTTGGATGATGTAGTTGCTTCATTCCTTGTGGCAATTTATTAAATAACTTAATTGGTAGGACTAAAGGACTGTGAGCCACAGCAGACAATCTATGACGTGGTATGTCAATATTAAAATTCTGTCTAAAATGGTAATGTTTATTTGATTCACGGGTCAGAGAAAATACATCCAAGTTTGCCTTAGCATAAGTCAAGACAATTCAATATAAACAGGGAATGGAATGTTAAAATACCTAGCCGGGGAAAAAAAGCATGGCATGAAAACGTACGTCTTTTAAATGTTATGGTTCTAATTATTCTTGTTTGCTGAATAAAGATTTCGTCAGCCCTAGAGCAACCTCCCCAGACCAAAATTCCGTAACTCAAGCAAGAGTGAACATATGAAAAATAATAAAGCTTCAAAAGATTTATATCGATCTTATCACGCAATTGCCAAATGACAAAACAATACACAGCGAGCTTCTTCAGAACAAAGTCTATTTGCTGACTCCACTCCACGATAGCTTAGAGTCAATAAAAACTCCCAGAAACTTTACAACATGGGACTACTCAATGGTTTGGTTATTTAATTTTACTAACAGGCTTTTGTTTAGATCTCTAAGACAAAAATAAAGTAATTCAGTTTTACCTTCATTAAGGATTAACAATTTTTATCACAATATCTCTGAACTAATGAGACTGCGTCACACGCACTCTTGCTAAGCTCATCGACTGTAGATCCAGCACAAGCGATCGAAGTATCGTCGGCAAACAACGAAAGATAAAGATCTTCTAAGTTATCAAAGGCAATGTCATTAATAAAAATTATAAACAACAATGGTCCCAGCAAACTACCCTGCGGCACGCCACTGGTAACATTTCTGCTACTGGAAGAATAAGATTTGTGAAGATGCTTAAGTACTACCTTCTGTGACCTGTTTGATAAAAAAATCCCCCAGCCAGTCTATTGCTTTACCACGAATACCATAATTATTAAGTTTATTAAGTAGAAGATCTATATTAATTACATCAAACGCCCTTTTTAGATCAAAAAATAGACATGCTGTATGCTTATTCTTATTAAGATTCGTCCATGATTTTATTATATAAAGCAACAATTGCGTGCTGAGTCGACAAGCCCCTGCGAAACCCGAATTGCCGTGGAGAAAAAAAAATTCTCTGTTCAAGGAACGCAACAAGACGTTTATAATATGCCCATTCGAAAATTTTCGAAAAAACTGACAAGAGCGCTATACCACGATAATTATAAATACTATGTTTATCGCCCTTTTTAAAGATTGGCCGATTTGTTTTTGAGTATACTAGGAAAAGATCCCTCTATGAAAGACACATTAATTAAATAAGTAATCGGGTCAACAATGACGTCCATAACATTTTTTAACAGGGAATCCGATCAAATCCCGACGAACTCTTTTTTGTTACCGAGAGGATTATTTCACGTACATCTTGTTCGGTACATGGCTGTTATATTAATGTGTATATTAAAAGTAGTATTTTTTATTATCACACAAAAATGTGTCGGGCCTTTTAGATCCGGGTGTACAATTACGGCTTAAGCGTTGAACATTGAACCAAGCTCAAACTTCATTTTGATAACCACCAAGTATGTGTACTCTAAACGTTAAAATTTCAAAAAACTTTAAAATGTATTAATTATCTAAGGCTTAGAATTCCTTAAAACCATATTTAAAATTCCCGGTCCGTATTTAAAAAAAATTGATTTGAGGTTGGTATTTAAAGAACGAAACGTCGAATTTGAAAACTAATAACGCCATCTTGTAGAATATAAAAACGGCTATGAGACAATGTTTTTGTTTTTCCCAAGTCAAAAATAAAGGCGGCGCAAAAAATTAAAACCCAAAATTAGAAATTTCTGTTTTTATCGGATTTCTCAGAAAGAATTCGAAATATTTCCAATTTTCTTTTACCAAATTATGCCTTAAAATAGGCAACTTTGCCTTAATTTAACCATCTTCGTATATCTTACCATTTTCAAGATCTCCTTGTAGGCACACGAATTTGTAGTACCCTGTAAATAACTTTGGCATGACTTAAATTTTCATTTTTTTGGGATACGCCACTACGTCAGGAGACCCGACGATATGTTTATGATTACTATACAGGGTGGTTTTTAATTGAGTGCCGATACTTAAGGTTGTGAATCCTAAAGCTCATTCATTTTCATTTCAACAAAATATCGAAAGCAGTCTCAGAACCGAAGAAAAAAAAATTGTTTTTTTTGTTTTTATTTTTTTATGCAAAAAGGGTGCATCATACGAAAGAAAATCTATGGACCAAATGTGCTCCAAAATAAATTAGGATTTTAAATATAAGTTTGGTTTTAAGAAAAATCAGTGGCGTACCATTTTTTTCTTTAAAAATATTCAGTTCAAACCCTTTACGGACGTCACTGGTAAAAATTAAACAAAATCTTAAGTCAAAAAATGCTCCTTAATGATTAAGAGGTGTGTACAAAATTTTATAAAATTATCTAAGAGTGATATAATAATTATGATGAAAAAGTTATATTTTTTAAAAAATGTTAACACCCTGTAGCTCAAAAATGAAGAGCTTTAAGACATATGCTAATAATAACTTTTCTTCTTAAAATCACCCAAGGAATCACAGCCTTAAGTATCGGCACTCAATTAAAAAACACCCTGTATTATATTTTTTCGGTGTCGAGCCTCCAATTTTCCAAAATGTTTTTTGGGAATAAGTGTTATGTAATTACTAAATATTTGTTTTTTTTACAGAAAAGACAAGAAAATGGCACTAATTCAACTGCCCAGTATGGAAGAGGCAGTGATAGCACTAATAAAAATGCACAACTATCAACTATCCGAATCGAATCACTTAAGAGTCTCATTTTCAAAATCGAGTATATAATGGCCTAATGGGTCCCACAACAGTATTCATTCCATTAGCCGAGTCCGAGTGGTAGCTAATTAATAAGGTTACAGAGCAGCGCTTATTTATTATAATTATTACAAATAACGCATATTTTTATGTTATTTATATAGACTGTTTTCTGGCAGGTTAGGCTTTTTTGTTTTTTAAAAACGTTGACAAATCAGTATATGACCTAAGTATTTCGTTATAGGTTAAATATATTTCTAGAATAGTCTACGTAAGTTAATTTTTTTAAATCGTTAGCTTTACGTATTGATTCTATTATATTTTCTTACTCTATTTTACATTTAAAGTATTCCTTATTTTTCTATTTTGCAATTGCTTGATATCTTTTCTTATCCAGTATTACACTTGCTTTAATTTTGATAAGCAGCTGTTTGACAGAATGGAGTTTTAGGGTTAACATTTTAAGATGGTTGAAAATTGCCGCGATGTTATTTTTTTTGTAAGTTTATATTATAGAGATGTTTAATCATGTTATCATAGAAGACATGTAAAATAGGTTATTTCATGTGCAATATGATAAAACTTTCTTACTAAGTATTCTTAAAGAATTAATCGCGTCACATTAGGTCACTTATTAATTATAGGTATAGTTTTAAAAAATGTATTTTCGAATACCTGATTTGTGTATGGAAGCAATAATATATTAAACATATTTTTGTGTGTGAGTATTTTAGAAATGTAGCTTATAATAAATTTTAAATATAAAATTTGCCTAGCGATCTTACAATCTAAGAAATTGCTTCCAAATACAAACTCTAGTATTAAATAATTCAGGTCAGTATTTTGATCAAAATCGGGCTTAATGTGACAAAAATATAAAAGGTTTATAAAACATACATGAAGAAACCTAAGTTAGTATTATATGGCTAGTAAGTATTGTTATATGTCGCGGAGTTTTTTAGCATATTTAGTAGTTATAGCCAGTGAAACTAGTTTAGGGTAACCACAGGGTGTAGCCGTACCCTAAAGATATGAATTGAATTTCTCCTGGAGAATAATTCATATTTTCTCGATACAGGCAATCGTGTTTAAAATAATCTCGAAAATAGAGATGAATCTCAATTATTTATACAGTAACAAAACTGTAGGACTAATTTTATTTTTTTTCTCTCGAACATGCTTGCCTGAATCTCTAAGCTAATCTAATAATATTTCTCTGTATCTGTACACTATTCACTTTGACAATCATAAATTTCATAATTTTATAAATTAAAACTATGAAAATGAAAGCGTGATCTAAGTTTGTCTGTACAAATAAACAATGGAGGTATAGCAGTATTTTAAAACATAAATTATTATCGTACCGAACAAAACCTTTCATTTTCAGATTTAATTATTCTTTACCTCTCAAACTATTCTTTATCTCTAATCTTAAGACCTTTGATCTCGTATATTTCACACTCGACTTCCTCCTGTTTTTTGTATAATCAAAATTTTATATTGTCGAATGACATATCACGCAAGCAAGCATTTGCCAAATTCGAAGTCAATATCTACAATATAATAACTATGTGACTGTATGTTCTTGAAAGATATATTTTTTTAACTTTCGCCCCTTTTAAGTACGCACAACTTGTCTTTAGAAAGTATTTAAAATTTGACAACTTAGATTTTATTATTTTGTTTTTTTTTTTGTTATTTTAGGTTCTTTTGTTTTTTTTTTGCTTTTTTTGTATCTTTACGGAATGCTTCTCAGGTTTATTCTTAGTTTCTGTATTACTCTTATTCTATGTATGCATTTATCCTCTCTAGTTATTTACTTGATTTGTATTTGATTAAATTTTACTTTCAAGTATTTTTTGTTTTTTATTTTATTTCTGCTTGGCTTTCTTGTCTGTGTTTAATTGGTTCTTCTGAAAATAGAACGTTATGTTGAAAGGTATTAGTATTTAGGACGTAAAAATGAACAAAATGTTAATACAAGCAAATTGGATCTTATCACAAAGATTAGTAAGTATTCATTCAACAGACGAGGGATTTTTTGAATTTTTACATCAGAAAATAGCAGTTTATGCACATCTTTCAGATCAGCTATTAATTCCACCATTCCGAGAAGAAAATACTTCGTTGAGCTATCGACCATATAAGTAGAGCACCTAAAGCGCTTTACATTTAAATCATTAAAGCGATTAGGCAAACCGTTGCCTTATCATATTACTAAGCAGCAGCTAGTGGCGGCTCGTCAGGTGAAGTAGGTGACAAAAAAAAATATAAAACTAGGAGGAAAGTTTTTCGACAATATTAAATATTAATGTACCAATACAGCAGCAGCTACCATTTTAGCCTTTAAAAAATAATTATGTTCGAATTAATAATATTAATTTAATCCGAATGTAGCCATGCATAATAGGGCCACGGTTAACTCCGATGGACAATAATTATAAACACTCGTGCATTTTGGCGAGCCCCAGCCCCGTGTTCGATTTACTGTGTGATTAAAAAGTTTTGTTTTTATTTTTCAGTTAATTCAGTAGTGTACGTACCTACTTAGTTGTGTGTTTTAAAAATAAACCCAATTAATGACGTAGTTTGTGATTTGTTGGTTCATTTAGCCGTTGGACAGATGGGGATAAGTTTTTTTACACGCGTTTTTAGTTAATGTTTGTTTAAGTACCCACACTATACCTAACTCTTCACCATTTTTTAAGACCGCGAGCCGCCACTGACAGCAGCAAGCTTTCCCAGCTTGATTAATAGATTTTACATATTTTCTTGGTGGAAATGCCAATACGCTTAACAGCTTCTTGGATTTTATGATCAAATTGATAGCTTTTTAATTTTGTCAATATCGAATGTTAATAGTCATGTAAAAATATTTGCAGAAATAAGTGATATTGAATAGCATATATATCTATGCGTAGCAACTGTGGTGAGTAAACACATTTGCTTGTATTACTTAAAACCAATTATAAACGTTTGTCAATAAAAAGATATTTTAAAATAAACCGTGTACTTAGCCAAAGACAAGTCAAAACCGAATTTGAAATGTATATTTTTGATAAATGAGATATATACATTTAAATACCTGAAAACGCCTGAAGGAAAAACAGGTCATTATCTTCTATACTTTGTCAACTCAAAGCTCCGATATCTCAACATGCCCACTAGTCATTCTTTGAACTTTCCGTAAATGTTCTATACTGCAGAATTTTTAAACATTGGTATTTTGCAATTTCTAAAATGATATTTAATTACGTTCTAATAAGTTTTCTTTGTTGGTTAGGTTATACAGGGTAGATCGAAGCATGTAACATGATTGTGTTGTTATATATGACATGAAAGCATAAAACAACAAACAGATTTGCTATAACTTTTTCAAAATTCTTATATAAACGTGATCTTCTGATTAAGCATTTTTGAAACTGAACTATCAATCAATTTAAACTTCATATCATTCTCCTTGCTTAAATACCTGTCCAGAACAAGATCGAAATCCAAATTTTATAGAAATTCAAAATGTTGTGTAAATGCAACAATAACTTACTTACTCGTTTAACGCTTATCACCGTTTGTGAAATATTGTTGATTACAACTTACATCCATGTTTTAAGAAAGTATTCGACTGCATAATTAGCAAAGGATTAAATAATTAACATTAATCCGTTATTTTTTAATTCCCTTTAATCATACATTTTTTAAAATTTTATATTAAATCGCAGTAAAGTTGCTAACTATCGATTTCGAATCGACTTCTTGCCTTAAAAGTAAATATATTACTTTAAAGTTTCTTATTTGTGACGTTTTCCACCGGCAAAATTATCATTTATTAAGACATGTATTTTTAAATAACCATATACAGGGTGATTCCTAAGTTGATACTTCTTTTTTAACTGTGTATAGAAGGCATTAAAATAAACAACACTTTCAAATACCTTTTTTCAAAAAAAAACTCAAAATAAGGTAGGTACATTCATTTACTACACTATGGATCAAATACGGTTGTGCGTAACTTACCCGTTGAATAACATTAAGAAAACTTCTGGGTGTAGGATAAGCCCGCAAGGGAAAGAGTTCTGCGTATAATCTCGAAGCAGCAGCCGCACTTTGACGACACTCACCGTAAATTAGCACCATATCTACTAGTTCATTGTTTTCAAATTTTACCATTTTCACGTGTCACCAATTTAAAATTAACTTGCTTCAGAAAAAACACACCGCAGCAGAAAGCCAAATAACTCACCACCGACCCGTAAATTGCATGACTAATAAAAGATAAGACAAACAACATAAAGTATAGCAGGCTACGTTGACTACGTGACCAGGCCCGCACTTAGATTATTTTACTTCTGTATCTCGCCTATTTTTAAGTTTTTTGAAAAAAGGTATTTGAAAATGTTGTTTACTTTAATGCCTTCTATACACAGCTAAAAAAGAAGTATCAACTTAGGAATCACTCTGTAGAATAGACAACTACATTATTTCGGTTTTCCCTTAGAAAACAAATTTGTGATTACGTACACTAAACGACATTTAAATTATGACGTTGAAGTTGAGTGATAAAAATAAAATAAGGGCTACCGGTTGTCGAGAGATGAATTATTGCATCTTAGACAATCACAATAATTGTGAAACAAACACATCATAATAAAGTTATACTGGACCTTTTTGCCTACTACGTTACTATAGTTATACCTCCTTAAAATATATTGATAGAATTTTTAATCATTATCTGTAAAATAACAGTAACAAGAAAATCTATTACTTTGTTAAATAGATGTGCCATGAAAAGAACAAAAGTATTTTTTGCTGTGACAGATCTGTCATCCTCCCAGAAGAAAAAAAAGTGATTTTGGATAATCGATGGTTTGGTAAATCCGACTTTTTTAATAAAATAATTTTAAAAGTTTAGAATGCATATAACATTGCAGATTCACTACAACTACATACTACCAATGCGGTAATAACACACGTTTGTCAAGTCAAAAAAGCGAAATATGTTGTGAATTTGTTAAGAACCATGGTAATCTCTGACACAGACAAGGCTGATATAATTTTTTTACAATGTATACATGCGTATAATATGTTTTTGGTAAATTCTAGCAAATTCTGTAAATATAAATATTAATGAGCAAGTCCCAATAGCGCAACAAAATAAACTTATTTATGAAGGGAGCTTTAGGAAAAGTTGTATTCAAAAGTCTTCAAAATTTATATTTTAATAAAATTTAAAAATTTACCTAATCTTCAAAAATGCAAAAACTGCACTTTATAACCTTAGAGTGACGGGGTAATAGATTAACAAGCTGTCCTTTGACAGGTAACAGTTGCAAAGAATAGTTGGGGTTTAAACAAGTAATTTTATGATTCCTTGTTTAAATAGTTTATGCAAGAGTTTTTCTTGCTCCAAGTTCTTTCTAGTAGGACACATTGCATTTTAAGATATTCATCCTTTATTTTATTTTCTCATATAACAACTGCCTAAACTGTTAAAATCTTAAATGTTACATGCTATGAACGATCAATTGTTGATGTTTAAAATGTTATATTTTATATAAAGTTGTTACATTCATTGAGATAAAAAGAAAAGTAAATTAAAAATTGCAAGATATCATTGTCTTAAACCTGTTTCAAAATTTCCAACTCTATTTTCAGAAGCATCAAAGATTTGTGATCGATAATTAAGAGCGTGAACTGGCACACTCGTGTATGTTATAAGAAAAATAAATTGCAAACGGCCGTCGTGCCTGACCGTGGGATCAACTTAAAACAAATCATTGAATTAAATCTATTTAAAAGGTAACATACAAAACAAATGACTTATATCCAGACATGCATATATCTATCTATATTCCCATTGTACTCTAAAACTATTTAAAAATAATACCTTAGATAATCTTTAGAATTAATAATTGTAGGACGATATTAGCTTAAACTATGGGCACAATTTGAATTAACCAACAAGATGAATTTAATCTTTTTGCACCATCATTGACCATGATTCGTTTAGACATACTTTTCCAGGGCCGTTGTACATTGCTCTTTAAAAGGGCTTCCCAAGTGTAAAAATAAAATCCTTGCTTTAACATAATTCGATATACGCAGATTTAAAAGAGAAATCAGGATTTTCTTGTAAAGTATTCTACTTTATATTCTTTTATGGAACTTTATCGGTTTGTGCAGTGGCAACAAAATAGCAGCATCGTAACTTAGATTGCCCAGCACTTCAAAATCAGATCTGCAAAAACTACACCATTAGTAATATGTATAAAATTTCCTAACCAATGCATTTCTGATTTTGATGCAGTCACCTCTGACCATAGAGTTACTGTTAATGATACAATAATAATGAGAAAACAAGATTAAATATAATTATTATTGTCACCAGATTGACAAAAACTAATAAATCTCGGGCTGGGCTGGTATGTTTTTTTTTTAATTGGAGAATAATATTACTTACTTACAGCTTTAAAAATGTTTAGTATAAATACAACTTCACTTGGCAACAGTAATTTAATTAAAAATTTGATATAATAAATCTATAAATACATGGTCGGTTTTATATTTTTTCTATTTTAGTTTCAGCAAAACTGCAATAGAATTTGACTTCAAAAAGTGTAAAAAAATTCTGTTCATGTAACAACAAATTACTTCAATTTTTCTATTACTTTGATACAATATTTTTTTATATAAAAATGAAAATTAGAAATACTAATTGAATCTGCGACTGAACAATACAAATCGAAAATATTCACTTAGATGGATGGCAAATAAATAATAGATATTTATGTTACTAGTACATAATGCATAACTTAATTGGACGAGTTCCTTTTTATGCTAGAGCAAGCGAGTCGAGTACGAGTAATAGACATCGTGCTATGTTCTACTGCATGTTTTTTACTAAAATTAAAGGCTGAAAAAACGATTTTTTTTTAAAATGTCTATGTATTCGTATGATGTTTCTCTGAAATCTTCCTCATGCGCATAATAATGATTTTAAGGCTAAGAAAATGTCAAGATTTTTTAAACTGCGTATTTTTCTCTTTTCAGTAAAGTAGTGAATTATGGCCTTCAACCACAATCTTAAACAATGTCATTATGACGTAGTTGAACATAAAATACTATTATTTGACAGGTTATAGATTCTTTAAAATAGCGACTAGTAAGTATTCCCGTTAATGTTTGCTGCACCCACACATGACAGACTATCGGTGACCAACCGGATTGTCGGTTAAATTGCAAAGCATCTTGGAGCTAATTTTATAAAGTCTATTTAAACCACAATGTTCAGTTTAAAGCAGATTGTTAGAGATGGTCGTTTTTTAATGTAGGATTAACAGCAAAGTTCAATTTCAGAGTCATAAACCTGGGCATAACATGTTATGTTATGTTATATTATTAAGTTATGTCCAGGTAAATCACTTTTAACTCGAACTTTGTTCCAAATTATAACATGACATTTTTAACATTTCTTCGTTTAAAATTGGACCTCGGTTTACATCCACTTAATAAATAAATAAAATTGGCCAAAGAACATCTATGATGTAATATACTATTATGACTATATAAATTTTACGAAACTGCCATCTTATATTGACACAAAATCATATCAATTGATTGACATAATCCTTTTATTTCTCTTTTAAATCTTTATAGGAACAAGACATCACAATGTTTTCAATAAAAAACGAGCCACCTAAGAAATATAAGTTAGGAGTGAAATCTAGTGATGCATTCGCCATTTCATTTTTTGATATTTGAATAAAGCGAAAAGGAGACTTTTCGCTTTATTCAAAAAGGGGCCAAATACCCGTCCTTGAGTAGCAATTATCAACAGTTTTGGACTAAAGACATTTTAATTAATCAATTAATAAAAGCAAAAAACTAAAATTTGTGAAATTTTTCTTTTTCTGCTTTTATTACTTTATGAATTCAAACTTGTTAAACTTTAAATTGTAGGTAATTATGCTTTAAATATGGGTATTTGGCCGATTTTTGGATAAAAGGCAAAACTAACGAAATATTGATCAAAAAACGAAATGGCGAATGCGTAACTAGACCTTAAAAATACCCTGCTAGAGATTTAGAGTGTTTTTTTTATAACTTAGCCAGCTTTATGTTCTACTGTCTATATTTTTGTGTTCTTAAATTGCAATTTGTAAGTAAAATCTGCAACAAACTATTTCGGTCAAAATTCAACAGCCGTATTCACTAAAGCATTCTAAATTTAAAACCGTCTCAAACTGACAGTTCTGGGTTTAAAATGACAAGTGACAGAATAAGTCAACTAAAAGTCTTGTATTGTAAATATTTTTGTGGTTTTTCTTCAAATTTACTGTGTTCTTTAAAAGAACTAAAACTGTATTTGCAACAACTTCCCGGTCAAATTATTTATCGGTAAGAGGATTTAATTACAAAAATAAACAATTTACACAAATGCATCATACAACGAAATTACTGCCCAGCTTGTCACGTCCTTATAAAATAAAACATTATTATGAAACTTTGGTTAGTTATATGGTTACACTGTGCGCACATTTTCAGTATTTAAACGTCCGACTGTCACTTCCGTTTGAACTGGAACTATACACAACTTTATTATTTTAAATAGAACACCCTGTATATTTGTATACATTCTACGAAGAAGTCTAAACCTAAAACATGTATTATAACCTATACATATCTAAGACAGTTTATTGTTTTTACAAAAGACAAATGAATAAAAAAAATTGAATATTACTCTTTTACTTCTTACGGAATACCTAAGTGTTCCGTATGAATAAGTCAAAACTATTTCACTTCCGGTTTAACCGGATGTGCTGCAAAATTTGACATTTAAACACAAATGTTTTTAAGAATTTCAATGGCACCACCCTCCTTAAATCTAATTTTCAGAATTATCTTACTTTTCTAAATATTTTTAATTTCTGCGTCCCTATGTCTAAACTTATTGGTTCTTAAGATATAAAGCTATCAAAAGTTTAGTAACATTATACAACAAGCTACGAATAATGTTAATTTATTCATAGTTTCATCTAAGGTAGCTATGGATCTCCGCAGATCTGTTTACTAATTTCAACTGTTTTACGACGTTATTATCGGAAACAAGAAAAAAATGTAATTAATTTTTAATAAACTTTTAATTGATTATATCTTAAAAACTAAGTTTAGACAGAGGAAAGCATGAATAAAAAAGTTATTAGAAAAGTAAGATAATTTTCAAAATTAGATTTAAGAGGGGTAGTGCCATTGAAATTATTGGACAATTTTGTGTTTGAATGTCAAATGTGTTACTTATTCATACGGAATACCTAAAAAGAAGTAAAAATTTAATATTAAATTTTGTTTCATTCATTTGTTTTTTCGAAAAACAATAAAAGGTGTAATAATTTTACAATTTCCAACGCCATATTCTCGGAAACTGTCTTATATAGGAGAGGATATGATACATGCTTTATGTTTAGAATTCTTCGAAGAATGCATATCTATAAAAATATACAGAGTGTTCTATTTAAAATAATAAATTTGAGTATACTTCAGTCAAATGTTTGAATACTGAAAATGTGCGCATAGTGTAACTAACCATATAACTTAAATTTTATAATATTGATTTATTTTACAAGGACGTGACAAGCTATGCAATAATATCGTTGTCACCCGATAGATCTAAATATTTCGGTGGTCTAAATTTTAAACCCCTTTAGTAAATACGGGTGCAAATATCTAAAAAACATCACGTATAATTAAAATGGAGCCCATCATTTTTTCTTTATTGTAAAATATTTGCTTTGTAAATTAAAATTTTAAATTTGTTGCTTAAAATGCGCACATTTTCATTAGATGTAAGTTTTTAAAAACCTCAAAACTAAAATTTTAACATAAATGTACCGAAAAAAGAACAAATACAAAACGTATATGTTGCTGTAATTTAACACATTGCGATGTCTTATTCTACCTACCTCTCTGCATAGTAAACTTTAAAAGCTTATATTTAAACTAAGGTTGTGTTTTTAAAATACACCGTATGCTCACGATTTTAGCTAAAATAATAATTAAGATGTTTTTGAGGGTCTGATTATACAAAAAAATATGGTTCTTGTAGACAAAATAAATCTGCGGAAAGGTTATGTAGCATAAGAGGATTAGTGCAGCCTGCATCTTATATTTTTATCTCTTACCGGTTTATATTAATTGATAAGAGACAGAAATACATGAGATGGGTAGGAATTGACATTACCAATGGGAAATTAAATTATTTGAACAAAAGACACTTGTGACGACCTGTCGACTTTAGCAAAAAATTACTATTACAATAAATTATATATTACAATTTTGTGCAAAGAATAAGAATTTAATTTTATTTGGCAAACTTTTAGTTTCCCAATTTTTGTGTTTAAAACTATTCCGAAAAACCATTAACACATGCCAAAAAAACGTAATTTTAGTAGGAATAATTTTTTTATTGTTATAAGTATATTTAAATATTTATTGAAATGACCTCTAGGTAAGTATATCAAATAAAGTACAAATTATTGTTATTGTTTAAAGTAAGGAATGACCTTTTTATTAATATGTTACATTACGTAGACTACAATCTTTTAAGTTATCTGTTACTTGCTTTATACAGGATGTCTATTTAAAAACGTACCACCCTTAATATTTTAGCCCTCCCACAAAATGAAAATCTTCAAAAACACGTCAACTTTATTTCCAAGGGGAACATTTTTTAAGCAGGATCAATTAAATTATATCAACAACTTTAGAATCTTAAATAGGAAGGGGTTGACATCATTTATTGAAAGATCAAGGAAAGGTCATTCAATAACCTTTTCAAATCCTCATTTATTTTTAGTAGTTTCGAAAAATCAACTAAAAACCGTGGACAAGGTTAGTCATCATAAAAGCATTTCTTATTTTACGTTACTAATTAAGATCTGAACTAACTTAATTATTAACCTGGACATGTTTTATATCGAGAACGTGTAGTATTTTTTTACGACAAAAGTTGAAGATTGGCACCAATGCACTTAACAAACGCGAACAGATTCCTGACGGAAGCTGAGGTCTTATTTGTTAAATCTCTTTCTACCTTACCGCCTATCTCGCTCGGTTACACTCGTGTAAAAGCTTACTTTTCCATAAGAAGCTAATATAAAGCGAGATCTCTGGTTTTAGAACGGTCTTACGGGATGCTTAAACAGCAATCCAATTTACGATTAATCAGCAACGAACGCGTTCGTGGAAATGATCTTAAATTACGATTATCTGTTCGGTCCTCTATATATACAGAAATATTGACGGATATTACACGGATAAAAATTTAACTATAAAAAATAATTTTGGTTAGCGTTTGTTTCATTCTTCCCATGGTAGGCAAGCTTTTTTGTCAATATTATATGCACGCCACTGGGTATAAAGTTTATTGTAATACACCTATATATCCAGTTTAATTAATTAAAATAATATAAAAACATCTTAAACGACTAAACTTGTTTACGATTTTTACTTGATATTCCGAAAACTACCTACTGAAAAAAGGGTACTTTTGAAAAGGTTTGTATTTAAACGATATTTTAATTGATTTATATCACTCAACCTCCCTTCCCATTAGTTGTTTTCAGCTTCGCTAGAGGGTTGATATAATTTAATTAAAAACCAGTTTGAAAAATGTCCCCATTGGAAATAAAATCGACTTGTTTCTGCAATTTTCTTTATTTTGTTAAAGGGGTCAAATATTGACATTCTGTGTAGCAGAGACAACTGGTTTTTTATATTATGTGCTCAAAAACTAGCAAGTAATTAAATTAAAGGCTATAGCTACAAATGGTATCAATACATTTTTTTTCTATAGCGACAGGTCAGGTTTCACCCAAGAATAAAAATATTCAAAATGTTTTGTACATATATTTTTGTTAAATTTATCATAAAATAGAAATCTACAAGAACCAAGCTAAAGGCAATCATAATATAGGTTCTACTATAGTTTGCAATCACTAAAACTAAATTGGCTTTTTGATCTATCAGACTCGGGTGCCAAGATCAGTATTAATCCGAACGGCCAGTTCAGTTGGTATCATTTAAATATAAGTTAGAAACAATAATTGCTGATTTGTACGAGTAAGATAAAAATAATATATTTATTTAGTTGAAGATTGTCTATATCATGTAATCGAATACATATTATATCTATATCAACTATATATTGATTCTGAAAGTTTTAGAGTTATTCTTGGTCATTTTACAATAAAAAGGTTGAAACTTAACATGTGTTTTATTTGTTCCCTCTATTTACAATAAATAATATTGCAAATAATAATGCAAGCGATCTTTGGGGCGCGCATTTTCATACAAAGAAATGAGTAAAAAATGAATTGTCGTAATTAAAGCGCAAGTTCTGGTCTTATTGCTACGTGTAAACGTAACGGTGATGTTATTTTCTTCCGTCTTTGGTAAGAATTTAATCATTGGTACTTTTGTTTACTTTGTCTACACCTACACAGGACAAACTGCAGTACTCAAATAGGCCTCTCGCCAAGCTTAAACAAAACCACGCGGTCGATGCCTGCTCATGGTATATATACCGGGTGTCCCGCTAAAGTCGGCCAGCGGCTGTATCTCGGAAAGCATTGGTCATAAATTTTTGGGGAAAAAAAATGTATAGGTCAAAAGAAAATACTGGAAATTATTTATAGTTGTACAATTGCCGCTAGAGGGTGTAACCCTCTAGAGACCTAAACAGCCATATTAAGGTGGTATTTTGATATCGGGAATGGAAAGCCTATTATCCATTCTTGCGGCAGTTTGGATTTTTTTGTGTCTCCAAAGTGGGGGAAGCTGGTAAATAATTTATTACTCAATGTTTACGTATGTTATTTTAAAACTTTCTTTTTATAATATTTTACCGCCTACTATTATCTTGGTTAGGTTGAATTCCAAGGCCTCCTTAATCAAGATACCTAGGCGTAAGAATCATTTGAAACGGATAACATTAATAAATTGAAAAACGTTTTTGCCGGCGTACAGACACGATTAAAATTGAAAAAGTTTTATGCCTCCGTTGGGAATCGAACTCAGAACCTCTCGATTAAACCTCAAGCGCGCAGCCAATTGCGCTACGGAAGACCCGGTATTCTCGCACCAACTTCGGTCATATAATTTATTCAATTTTATGTTAATAGTAATAGTCTGGTCTCCTGTGATTCGCAGATCGGGGAGGGTATTATAAGTCTTCTCTTATTTGAAAGCTATCGAAGAAATCGAACACAAAGTGTCAAAATTATTAACACCATCAGTAATTCCAGGTTGGTAGAGTTCGGGGTGCCGCAGGGTACAGTGCTGGGCCCTATATTGTTTCTCTATCTTTGTGAATGAACTAATTCAACTAACCAAGGAGGTTGATGTGGTCTGGTTCGCCGAGGACACTGTTGTGATAGTAAAGGATAAAAATTGGAAAGCAGTCACACAACAGCAATGAAAAAAATCAAGGCATGATTTGATAAAAACTACCTTACTGCAAATGCAGGAAAGTCTAACTTTTTACTCTTCTCGATTAACGGAACAATCACTGAAGTAGATGAAATGAAACTGCATAATCATACCTGTCAGGAAAGTGATAATTGCAGTTTGCATACTAACTATAAAAAGGCAAGACACATGAAAGTATTTAGGAGTTTATTTTGATTTCAATTTAAAATATAATGCCCATGCAGAACATGTAACAAGTAGGTTTCATAAACTAATATACAAATTTAAACAACTAAAACAGTTCATGCAAATTCAAATATTAAAAACAGTCTATTCTGCACTTGTTGAATCTATTCTGAGCTATTGCATAACGGTATGGGGTTCAGCATGCAGGGCTGTCCTAACCCCAATTTTAATCACTCAAAAATATATATACTAAAAATAATACTCGGCAAAGATAGAATGTTTTCTAGCGAGCTTCTCTTTCGTGGGGCCAGGGTCTAATTGCGACTGAACCAGCTATAGTTAAATCGGTAGTAAGGTTTACTTGCAAGAACATGGCTTATATCCAACTATTTAACCATAATAAAAATAAAAGACAAAAAGAGATTATCTCCAGCATCCCAAATGCAAGGAAAACAAAATGTCAGCGTAACCTATACCTACTAATTAAGCAAATTAAGACTGAATTGCATAACTGGTTATTAAATGGAGAGATGACCTGGTTTAGCAACTAGACCATTGTTTATTCCACTATATTTATCTTAGTTTAGTTTAGTTGGTTCAACTATGTAACTAGGAACAAATAATACTAGCAATACCAGAATACCACTGTATACAGGTGCACACACGGACTCTAAGTCCATTGTGCACACTAATTTATAGAATAGCAACCTGTAAACTAAATCAATAATATATGTATTATTGGAGACACAAAAACAATCCTTAGGATCAAATTGCCGCAAGAATAGATAGGCTTTCCATTATCAAAACAATACCATAATGGGGCTTTTTTTAAAATAACTTGAATTATGTCCCATAAGTTACGCCCTCTAGCCGCACTCGTACAACTTTAAAAATGATTTCCAGTATTTTGTTCTTGGCGGTTTGCCCATAAAAAAAATGTCGAAAATGTATGACCACTACTTTCCGAGATACAGCCGCTAGCCGACCTTAGCGGGACACCCGGTACATTATAATATGTAATTGCTTAATTTAATAATGACAAATACGTGTCATTATTGATATGCAGAAACTAGTACTCTGGGTATGTAGGCAGTTGCGCAACCAGAAAATATGTGCGGGGGGAGCAGAAGCAAACTATTAAAAATTCACCAAACTATACTACCAAATTTCAAAAATTAAATTATTACCTCATCCCCTCTAACTAACCCATCCATGGTTGAATTAAATTCAGTCTTTTGAATGTTTTTTCCCTCTTTTCTTGATATTCCTATTCATTTTTAAAAAATATTTTTTTTTTAATTTAATAAAAACATGAAATGTGTTTTAATCCAAGATTTTCGCATAAGACGTATATATGTATGACTCCAACCAGGGTTGTTTGGACTCGGTTTTTCATCTTCAAAAATAAAGTAAATAAATTTTATAGGCTTCCACGCCAAAATTGATTTTTTCTATTATTTAGTTTTGGAGTGTAGATTACGAATCTGAGAGCCGCTTTTGTTGCAAATGCTTAGGTTTTGAAATATTCCTTCTAAAAGTGCCGTTTCGTATAAAGGTTAGGTTTGGATTCAAAACGAAGCAATCTCGTTTCTTCTCGCACTATTTTTTTATTGTAAATTATAACACTTCTTCAATAAAAAAAAGAAACAAAAAACGAAATTTTTGTTGTTTCAATTAAAATTTGGACTTTAATTTTTTGTAAAAATAAATAAAGGAGACACGGTTGTCATTTTTTTCTTGTTGTAAAAATATTGTAAGTATTATACATTTGGTTATATTTTTTTCGATTTCCAATAGCTCTAAAAAAAGCGAAACGGGCCAGAAAGTATATAATAAAAAATACTATAAAATGCAGCCACTGTATCTAGGTGAAAAAAGTTTTTAAAAGTAATGTGATAAAATTAACTTCTAATAATCAATGTTTATTTTAATTGTTCTTGTGATAGAAAATGTAGCCCATAAGCTACGTTCTCTCATACGCAAAATAAGTTTTTTTCCGCTCCCTCCGTAAATCTCATTTATTTTACAAGGATGACTGACCCTATCCGCGTACATACCGTATAAGATAATAATTATACTAAATATGATTCACATTACAATATAATTCAAAAATAGGGGAGGGTACTGTACCTCAAGGCCAGGTTTTTTCAAATACCTGCCAAACCCAGTAAAAGAACAAAAGTCAATCTCTTAATATCGTGATATTAACTAGACTTGTTCTATTATTTAGTAACATTATTTGTGATTAATACTTTATAATAAATTTTAAAATTCGTATTTAAAAAAATGTGCAAAATGGCTCCAGGTACAACAAGGTGTTATACCTTGAGCCATAGACAAAAAAGACGGTCTTACTGAAATATTTTTATTATTATTTATTATATTTTACAAAACATTACAAAAAGTATGGGAACTCATCTATTCGACTTTGTATAACGAGAATCAATGCCAAAAGTCAATATATTTTTTCGCCTTTCTGATAGGTCTCCGGCTACGGGCCGTGGCAGAGATAAAACGATACTTTCTTTGTCATTAGCAAATATGTCTTCACTTTCTTTCACAAACTTGCTTGTAGAACGGATTTTTTAAAAGTATTTTACTTGAAATGTGTTGCTTTTTTCCAGTAATTTTTTTTATTCTCGAAACCACTGTTTTCCGGCTTTTTCATTGGTTATCCAAGATTGGGGCATATTCTTTTGATAATGCAAAAGAATAAGCCAAAGTTCTGAGCTGATTTCTATAGAGACTAGTATTGAAATATTTTTTTTTCTACACGCGTGTAATATACGGCTCTTTCTAGCCAAATTAACCGTGCTTTTTTTCTCATTTTCATAGGTGGTCCTAGAAAAAGTCAATAACTTTACGGATTAGTGGGCAATAAAAATTGAATATTTTCTTTAATTTGCATACCTGCATTTTTATTAAAAATTGGTCTGGTTGGCCACGGACAAATGAAGATTCCTTTTTGACGTATCTAAATGTTGTTGACATTTTCGCTGAAAATTAAAACCATAAAATATGAGTGTGCAAGTTGATTTTCTTCTTTGTCAACGTGCGTGTACAATTATAACGGAGTTGTAAATAGTTCCATCCCTATAACTTAAAATTAGTATCCTTTTTATCTGTATGAATCTTAAGATGACCTTCTATACTACTCTTCTTTATTTTCCTGCAATAAACCTGTAAATATAAGGAGATTAAAAAATTCAAATACTTTTAAACATATAACAATTTATTAACATAATAAATACACATTACTGATGATGAATTCCAAACTATACCGACACAAGGAAAAATAACGTTTTCAATCATCTTCGTTACTGTAAAACCATCTCCACCACGCAACTTTCATTCTGTCCCAAACGTTATCAACACTGAAAAAAAAACCTTTTTTCAGCTAAATAGTATTTATTTAAATTGGTTGCTTTAGAACCAGACTATTTTATGTGAGTTTTTACAAATTTTACAGAAAAGTATTTTAGTTTTAAATTTATACAGCGTTAATAGACAGCTTTGGAGTTAGACTCACATATCATATAATTTTTTAATTAATAATTCGTTATTTTCTCATTTTATTCAAAATGCGACCCCTGGTCTTAATGAGAATATACATTTATTATTTACAAGGAAAAATGAAGAACATTTTTAGCTTGCCATGGTTATAAAAAGAGGTACCAAATTAAGAATACCAAGGCAAACCTCACACGGGGAAACTTAAAAGAAACTGTAGTAGCTTGGATACTAGGACTGGAGACTAGGTCACCCAGCATGTATATTTAAATGGCGCTACTCACATGGCGCTACATAAGTTGCGATGACTGGGAGACCCGGCAACCCGAGTATCCGCGACTCGGCATACTGGTCGCCACGCTACTCGTCTCTTGAGTGATGCAAAATAATAAATATGGAGCAAATTTTTAAGCTAAAAGTCATTAATGTGCGGACTCTAGCTCGCGACGCGTGACTATATCATCGGCCGTGTAAGGATTAAAGGCAACTGGAGTAGTCTAGTAGTCAAGTCTCATAGACTTCACGCTACTACAGTTTCTTCTAAGTTTCCCCGTGTGAGAACTGCCTAAGTCCAAAACTTTTCTATCATTCAAAAATACTAATAACGAATAATTAGGTGTTGGAAACCATCGAGATATACAAGGAGGCGTTATTGCCATTTAATTTCGACTGCGAAAAACGGTACCAGGGGGCGGGGTTAAGTGTCATACCAATATAGCCGATTTATGAGGACCTGATTAAATTTATTTTGAACAATTCTAAAAATGCTTGGGTCAACTAGAATAATATAATTTTATTAAGCAATGAACAGCTTTGCAATGGAAATAACGGATACAATTATTACAGTATATATACAGATGTTTGTATATTGTGTACTTGTTAGTAGCTAGAAAAATTTTGGTGTAACCCGTTTGTGCTCATTGAGAATATAGTATTGTAATTAAATATTGTTCTATTGCAAAGGTGCACAATGGATGAGAAATTATTTTATTTAGATGTTGTAAATGTTTTAATAAATAAACTTTAACCCATAAAATTTGACTTATGTAGGTACATGTGACAGCAGCAAAAATGAAAATTTTTGTTACACTTTTTTATGAACCATGTGACTTATCAGACGAAGAAGAGTAATGACATAGTGGCCCGGTTGCCTATATTTTTAATTTATAAATATTGCAAGTTCGATTGTAAGTAAATAATGCCTGCCAATATCATTTATGTCACAGTCAATGTTACCGGTTAGTTAGTTCTGGTTAAAAATCTTTGTGGAACAAGTTGTATTTATTTCAAAGTCAAAGTCAAAAAATCCTTTATTGTTTAAAGAATAATAAAATTCTTGTTAACAAAGGTCAAAAATAAAATGAGTAACTTTAAAGTACTTCCCTAGGCATGCATATACACTTAATATTAAAATAATAACAACAGACAATAAAAGTACATGTATAGAAATAAAAAACAACAGGATACAAAGCAAACCTATACATCATCATAAAATTCCTGAAGAGTGTAATATGCTTTTTCGGCTAAAATTTTTTTTGTTAGCTTTCGAAATCATCTGTAGCTTTGCAGGCTTCTCAAATTGAGTGGTAAATGATTAAAAATCTTCGTGCCTCCATATATTAAAGATTTTTCTGATCCGAACGAGGAATAGGTAAGGCAAGTAAAAATGCTTGGCGCGTGTTATAATGATTAGGGATAAACAATTCACTCCTGTACTTTTAATACATTAAACATGCAATTTCCAAAACAAAAATGCAACATAGAGTTAGGATTGAATATCTCAAAAATAGAGGACGACATGAATCACGACATCCAGCCCCACAGACATATCTCACCGCTCGCTTCTGCAGCACGAAAACTGACTGAAACAAATGCTGCGAACAAGATCCCCAAAAGCTGATGCCATAGCGAAGATGGGACTCAATCAATGCATAGTAAGCATTCATAGCCATGGAAAAGCCCAAATTATTTGACACAACCCTAAGAGCGTAGCAACCTGAGGAAATTCTCTGACACAATCCTATGATATGGTCCTCAAATCGAAGGCTCCTATCTATAGACAAACCCAGAAATTTATTCACATTAGGCATAATATGGCGCAGGTAGGGTCACTTTAAGTCACGTGATGTCGCCTCCTTTTTTATTCTCAATGGTTAAAACTGATGAATTATAACTGCAAATTTTTTTCTATTTGCGTTTCTTTGAAACTGTACAGCTTCCCGAGATCTTTTAACATTGGCCCATAAAGTACCTGCTATAATTTCACATAGAACAGTCGTTCTAAAGCGACAAAATTAGAAATAAGGGGCAGTGGTTAAAATAATTTCGGGTAATAATAAAAAGTTCAGAAGAGTTAAAACAATTGACTCAATAGCTACCTATCCATGGCAGGCCTGACATCCAACAAAGCAAACTGGTGTTTTTCATTGACTTTACCACCATCATAGTAGTCAATGATATATCTGACGTCCTTTCCACATCTGTCTACAATCCAGTCATGTCTGTCAAATGGCAACTCGTAGCCCATGAGACGCCTTATTTGAGCTCGCGGACTATAGTCTGTAGCTTTGCCACCAAAGCTCTTCAATCTAAAATTAAAATGTTAATGATGTAAATTGTGAAGAAACAAATGTTTTCTTCCTTATAATATTAGACATAGACATATAGACAATTGTGTGATGAAGATTTGAAATTTTTTTAGAAATTATTATAAAAATGTGCAGTCAGTTTATAAATGTTCAATTTATATTAGTGTAAGGTGTTTAGTTGGCCTATATTGCTTTAATAAACGCTGTAAGTATTTTTGCATGCAAGGGCGTCACAGTTGTTTGCCGCCGCATCTCAGAGATACAATTTAAACTTTTTGGGCACGCCATTTTTCCTCAAATGACTGGAAATTATAAAGTTCTTACAGCATGGGCGGAATTATTATAATAAATTCTAACACAGTTATAGTTAATCTCGTAAGAAAAGAAATAAATAAAAATTTATCATCTCCGATGAGGGGGTAAAAAATCTTCAAGATGAATTTGTGTCCTTATTTGGCCTTCATGACTATTTATACTATTTATAACTTTTAAATTTAAAGGTTTTAAATATTTAATTTGCTCATGTCATTATTATAGTGCATAGTAATGTTTATTTAACTATGGTGGGAAGATTAAAATGATTTCTTTTTTATAAAACTTATTTATTAAATCCTGAAAATTACACAAATCAAATAATACTTTTATTGTCAGATAAACATTCTAAAATAGAACGTCATAAGATAATAAAAAAAGTTGACGTGTAACAAATACCGACCAGATTTTAAATAAATGTTTTTTACGTGGTATAAATTCTCGCCTGCAGTGTTGCGAACTTAGCGGCTTTCCCGCTAGATTTGGCGTTTTTTTTAAATTTAGCGGGTAAGAGCATTATTTACCTGTTTAACGGGGAGGACGCCCGTCCCGCCCCTCGGTTCTGCGCCCACGCGCCCTGGTAATATGTAATACTAATGTAGGTCCATATATGTATATTTAAAATTGTATATTAAGTTAAAGTCAATGGACTTCACTTTATAATTTCAAAGCAGTTGGCACTTTTTGCACAATTTTAGCGTGAAATAAAGTTATATTGCCAATTTTTTTTTCTTTTATTTTCAAAACGATGATAAACTTGGATTTTCTAAAAGATGCACAGCTACCAAATAGAGAAGATGCAAAAGATCGATTTTCCAGATTATGATTTTGAGATGCCCCAAGTGACTCAAAGTATTGAAAAAATAAATAGATAGAAATAGAAAAAATTATAAAAGGCAATATCTAGCAAAGAGTCTGTTCTATACCCTTTGTATATAGCGTGCTACAAATTCGTGTGCATACAAGGGAATCTCGAAAACGGTAAAAGATACGAAGATGGTTAAATTGGGGTAAAGATGCGTATTTTGGGGCTTAATAATTTGGTGGAAGGGAATTGTAAATATTCCGAATGCCTTCGGACAGACAGAAATTTTTAGTTTTGCTTTTTAATTTTTTGCGCCTTTTTATCTATCACAAATATTTTTGTGCATGTAGAGATGCTTTAAGAATTTTGAAATTCGAAAATTTTCGTTAAAATATATTTTTTTTTTAAATTTGAGGGTACAAGATTTAATTCCTGAGAAAAGTTTAACAATATTTCCCAAGTCAACTGTGAAAAATATATTTTGGCTAACTCGACGTTTAGAGCTGCCCCAGCATTTTTTTAAAATTGAATGGAAAACATGACGCCCCCCAAAACATTTCGCTCCTAAACTCTGGCGCCACTAAAAGAACACTAATATAAAACATAAAATCGTTAAAAACAAATAAAAATCGTTGTTTAAGAAGATTTGTTGGCGGAGGAGGACTTTTTTTTAGAAGTCACTTTTGATCAGAGTAAAGATTTGGTGGCGTAGGAGGAACTATTTTTGATGGATTCTACCGGTTTTAAAATAACAATCTAGCGGGAATGCGACGTAAAGTGTTGGCAACACTGCGCCAGCTCAAAATACAAGAGCAAAGTTGATTTTAAACAACAATCTTTCAAAAAAATTTCAATTTTTTACGCCCCTCCCTCTAAGTATCAGGACTGTAATACAAATAAAAATATAATACAAAAACAAAATCCCATCCCCACCATTCCGCTACGTAACGTGTGTTTTTTTTTGTGAAAAGTTATAAGGTTATATTCAGGAAAGAAAGATTTTTTTAGTTCCCAATAAAAAAATGTTGCCTTCTCTGGCAGTTCTAATATCGTGACGTAATGCAAACCTTGATCCCCTCCCTCTAGGACTAATAAGTTATGTTAGCGAGTCGAAAAAGTTACCTGGGATCCATGCATTCATCAGCATGTAATGCTTCCCACTTTAATACTTCCCTCCATGCTTGCTCATTATTAGCATTGTGGATTCTAATTATATCATCCATGTCTTTCTGTTTTATATCTTCATCCTTCCATCGCCAGCCTTTTCTTAACATAGCATTCCAAAACATCTAAAAAATATTGTGTATGACAATAATAATAGTTTCAACAATTAGTTTAATTTATACCATATTATGATATGGTTTTGATAATATATCAAATAGTTGAACACACAACATAGGAGTAATACCACTTGTATGGTTGGTTCACGATTATTTCTGCATAATGTTTGCCAATAGAATAGTTAGGCAAATAAACTCCTGGACAGAATTAAAGCAACATCATAAAATTTCCACATATTTGACGCTTTTAAAAGTTTAGCCAATGTATTCTGCTATTTCTGCTGGGCAGGAACCGCATAGTAATTTACAAACTCCACTTTTATTTAAATTGTTTACTTCATTTTTAAGATTTGGGAACAGGGAGGCTATTGTGTTGTTGGATTTAAAAGGAATAAATAAGTTTTTTCTGAGGTTCTTTAGGATTCTAGCTTCTAGCGCACACTATTGAAATGTGACCTAGAAAGGGAAGAGTAACAAAAGTTTTACTAACATTGTTGTTCTGTATAAGGCATAAAATGTATTAAAGTTAATATACGCACCAAATCTATAAACCAACCTTTTTTGGCACTAAGGCGGTTCTAAGATCACCGAGGAACCAGTATTATAATAAGTACAAGATTTCGCCTACGACGTGCATTTCTTGCATTCTTAACATTTTGAAGCTGCTCACATATTAATTAGTGATTTTTTACCCTAATATTTAGGCTATAAGCTACAAGGGTACCTAGGAAGAAGCATTCCGGATTTAAGACGACTACACCAAGGTAAGCCGTTTTAGTTGGTTGCATTTCTATATTTTTATATGAATTTTTATTCCTTTATTTAGCATCGTCATATTAATTTTTTTGTAATTTCAACGCGAATAAAAATAAAAGTCCACTTTTCAAACCACAAAATCTAAGCTACGTCGTAACAAAAGTTTTTGAGAATATTTTTTCTTGTTTTACGAATTTGGTATAGCAGTTTTCCGAAAATCTCTGTCTATTTATCTTGTTATAAAGCTTGTTGATGTAAAAGGAACCGTTTTTTGTTGCTATTTGATAAATGTTCTTATCAAGTGTAAAGTGTTGTTTAGAGCTGCTAATTTATGTGATATACTATATTTCACGTAAACTTTTAATTCTTTGACGTTTCTCTTGTCAAACGCCTTGACCAACATGTGATTTAAAAAATTCCTTAATTCCGAAAATGGCTTTTCCTCATGAACATTGGCTAGATTCATGAGAGATGGATATAAACTGTGTATATTTGTGAAGTGTTCTTTTTATGAAAAATAAGTAATACTTCAGTTATTTAGGGAAAGTGGTTTAGTAAATTCGTGTAATTTAACAAGCCTTGATAAATTTTATTGGGTTTTATGAGCAAAAGGATGGATACCTACATCAGAAACACAAAAAGTTGAACCAGCAGTAAATATAATTACAGTTTACAACACACACACCTAAGCTCTTTAATAAAAATAGTGTGGCAAATACATATCCAAAACAATTAACCTAGTAATTATTTGACAATTTACTTGCTATTAGGGAATCCAAACCACGTGATTCAATATGGCGGTTGGCTGGTAAAAGGCATTGAGTAACCAGTTAAATGATACCAGCAACATTATTTTAATGGTCACATGCACCAATTACAAAGCAGTATTTGCCAGCCAGCCGCCATTTGGACACATCGTTGGATTGCCTAATTGCTAAAAAAAGTGATAAAATAACCTCTAAACTAGCAGCCAGCATTTTTCTTTTGCTTCGCTTTTTGTCAGATTTTTTCTGAATTAAAAAAGATAATATACTTTTTGCTAGCTATAATTTTGATTATTTTCAACTGCATCGATGAGCTCAGAGCAGCAGTAAAGAGCAAACATACAGTCAAGCAGCTTTGATTTCGCCGTCGCTATAGTAACGTGACGTCAGTCACGCGCCAGCATGTAAGAATTTGCTTTATGATGAAGGGTAATTTAAAAATAGGTAAGTCGTATGCACCATTGTTTTAGCATTGGTTCGCGGTATTTATTTTGAGGCTTATAGATATCGTTTTTACGTGATTTACTGTTTAAGTAATTTATTATTATACAAAATTTGATACAGATATGGTATAATTTAAAATAAAAACTATTATATATTCAAAATATATCATTAAAGACGCTTAGCTAATTAAATAGCTGTATGCGTCACAGTGTGATTAAAAAGTTTTGTTTTTATTTTTCAGTTACTTCAATAGTGTGTGGAAGGGCTTAACATTATCAGCGACCATCAATACGGTTTTCGTAAGTCCAGATCAACAGGTGACCTTCTGGCATATGTCACCCATCTTTGGAGCAACACCATCGAACATCATGGAGAATCCCGGGCTGTTGCACTGGACATCTCTAGGGCTTTTGATCGTGTTTGGCACGATGGGCTTCTAAGTAAATTGCGATCCTACGGTATGCCTAATGGATTCTGTTTATGGTTAACCAGCTTCCTTAAGAACCGTTCTCTACAAGTGGCGATTGACGGGTTTCTCTCAGACACCTTCACCATCAATGCCGGTGTTCCTCAAGGGTCCATATTGTCGCCTACCCTCTTTTTACTGTATATTAACGACCTTCTAGTGAAAACCCATAATCCAATTTATAGCTTTGCTGATGACAGCACACTTGTCTCATCTTTTACCTTGACTCCCCAAACATCCGCTGCCGACGCACATCTTCGCAGGCAGCATGAAGTATTGCGCCTCAACAAAGACCTGGAAGAAATTTTGGCTTGGGGTGACAGTAACCAAGTCGAATTTAATGCTAAGAAAACCCAGGCAGCAGTCTTCTCCAAAAAGGTTAACATTGCAGAACCGGATATAGTCATGGCAGGACAAGCAATTCCCCTGGCACCGTCTATTAATTTGCTGGGGGTCAATCTGGGAGGTAATATGTCTTGGCATGATCACGTTGCCGCAATTGCCAAGGCAGCTGCACAGAAACTTGGTGTACTTTTCCGCACCAAAAGGTTGTACACACCTCATCAACTTTTGACACTCTACAAAGCCCAGATTCGACCATCATTAGAATATTGCTCTCATGTCTGGAGCTCTGCACCCAAGCACACCCTTCGGCTACTGGATTCCATTCAAAGGAGAGCCATTCGTCTGATCGGCGACCCCGAGCTGACCAAGACCCTCGATAGCCTGGAGCATCGAAGACAGGTTGGTGATTTGGCTCTCTTTTACAGATATTTCCATGGCAGGTGTTCGACTGACATTGCCCACTTGATTCCACCTAGAGCAATGCAAAACAGAAATACACGGCAAACCACTGCCGCTCATCCATATGTTGTTCAGCTTAGTACTCCTCGAACTTCATTGTTCAAGAATTCTTTCATCTGGAGAACGTCATCTTTGTGGAATGATCTTCCTGAGGTCGTGTTTCCCAATGAATACAATCTTCAACGTTTCAAGACCAACGTTAATCGCTTTTTTCGCACTCGCACCGCTCCCAGAGCGCCTTAAAGGATTTTTCCTACAGTGCAGGTGTTTTATCATAAAAAAAAAAAAAAAAAAAAAAGTGTGTACCTACTTAGTTTAATTTTTATTGTGTGTTTTGAAAATGAACCTTAAAGACATAGTTTGCAATTTGTTGAAAACTCCCTTCAGTCGTTGGACAGATGACTTACTTGCCCTAAAGATGGTCTATGACCGAAACGCGTATGCAGTTTGGAAATTTTAAATAAATAAAGAGAAGGTGAAGGACAAAACTTGATGCTTTTCCCTCAGTTAAATATGGTCCTTCTGGAGAGCAGATATGATTTTGTTATATAAGTTGAAAAAATGTGTGCCATAATAAAGTAAGCAAAAAATTAGCATATCAGGAAAAGATTGAATACAGTCTAATTTCAACTGCTATATTTTATGGTTGCTAGTCGCTAGTACCTGTACTCCACAGGGTGACACAAAGTTTTGAAAAAAAAAATTTCAAGTATTTAAAATGAAAATTAACATTTTAATACAAATGGTGAAAACTATGACCTTGTCAAGGAACCACCCTACAATGTAAACATTATTGAAATCAGATCATAGGCTCAGAAAAAAATATAGAATTAAATAGGTAGCAAATTTAAGATGTTGAGTTAGTTTTGTACAGGAATTTATATTAAAACTGGAAAATATAAATAATGTCCAACATTATTGTATTCAATGGTGCATCAAGCATTTTCTCCTTCAAGCTTTGATTTGATATTTTTTGTCTTAAAATATACTACAACTTTTTACCTGTGGACTAGGATATACCCAAAACGGACTTTCTCCTTCCTTGATAATAGCCTTTGGTATAGTAGATGTCTGTCTATTTTGGGATAACGGAAATGGTTGTCCAGGGGAAGGATTCTGATTTGCAGGGCCCATCTAAAAGTGTATTAATAAAACTGCATTAAATAATTTCAACACAAAAACAGAAATATTTCTATTGTGGGACATGAACTTACCATATTTAAAGGGTTTATATCACTTGGACTCTGTTGAACAGGGCACTCTGAGCTTGTAGGTATCTGCTTATGCATTGGGCATGCTTCAGGAATCTCCCCTGAATATTTAGTAACATCAAAATCATGTTTGTGTATTTTCTTATATTCGACAGGATCATTTGGATGAACTATTTGTGCCGCAGCTATTTCTGCAGCGGATACTGTATTTCCCATTGTTTTGTTATCTGAAATAAGAAAGTAATTTAAAGAATTCTATCACACAAATAAAAATTATATAACAAAATAAAATTCTAAGGCGTTCTTGTGTGTCTTGAAGTGGGGTTTATATCAGAAAATTTAAATTATCATAAAATATCCTAAACTACCTAATTTATCTTACATATTTATTAAGAATTTAGGCTTCTAGTTCCTATATTAATAACTTTTTGTAATTTTTAAAATAATTTTAGCACATTAGCTGTCAAACATTGATTTTAAAAATGTGAGGTAAGTGAGGTTAGGGAAATAAATCTCTTCCTTTTATTTGCTTGGTAATGAATATCACAGACTGACTATCCCATAGACATATAATAAAGTTGTTGTTTCTTTTATGTCTATGGACTATCCGCACTATCCGTATAAAATCCAACTTTTACAGAAGGGAACCAAATAGAAGTCCGACTTTACGTATTACAAGAAAAAGTTTCAATTTAGGATATTTTCTGCTACCGCTAAAGAAACACTACACAATCTTTATAAATTTACTGAGTCATTAAAAATTATACAAAGAAACATTTATTCACCTTTTATTTATTTCCTCAAGACCTCGGCAACTGTTTCGACCTTCCATTACCATCATCAGTGTTACATATGGCCCCTTTGGGGGCAATTCTCGTTGCGTATATGGGTATACAACTAGCTGCCAAGAATATGCAAGGATCCTACAACTCTGACCACTTATAGTATACAGAGGGTTATTAATATACACGTTATTCGACACATATAGCTAAATTTTGTTTTGGATAAAAAAAATTCAGGAATTTTCATAATGTACAGGTTGTTCCAAGAACACGAAATAAATCAAAGTTGTATTAATTAAAATAGAATATCTCTGTATTATCTCAATTTCCGTTTGTACAATCAAAATATATACAGCTGAGGTTTTTGAAATATTTTGTATTTTGGGAAAATGTAGTAACAATTTTAAATGATTAAATTCTCAACATGTATTTTCCTTTTTTTAAACAAAATTACACTGAAGTATAACTGATTAAGTTTTGTATCGCACATATTATTATGTAAATATTCATAATGCAGTTTGATTTCAACCAGTTTAATATTAATCAAGTCACCTTATAAAAAAAAGCTATAAAAGATTTAAATAACTTACTACTAATAAATTTAGGTGTAGTTCTTATTTTCTTCTTTACTTAGAGGCCCTGCTTCCGTTCCAGAAACTTATAGGGATGCCGAAAAGTTTCTGAATTAGCAAAATTTTGGATCCACGCCAGACTTTTCCCACGGTGTGTGAGACTCAACCTTGAGGACAAAGGGCCCATGGTGAAAATCTGTTAGGTCTACGAAGCCCCATTGATGCTAATTCCGCCCTTGCTCCCATTCGGGCACGACAACAACCGGAGGTAGTCTTTTACGGGCACATAAGTCGACCATATCACGACGAGGAATATTTTGATTTTAGTCTGAATTTTTTTTTTAAACATGAAAACCGTTAATAGTCCGTTATTTTTCAATAAATTTATTTTTAAAAAGATGTGACATGACATGCGACAGGGTGCTACAAATTCGTGTGCGTACAAGAAGATTTCGAAAACGGTAAGAGATACGAAGATGGTTAAATTGAGGCAAAGCTGCGTATTTTGGGGCTTCATAATTTGGTGAAAGAAAATTGTAAATATTCCGATATACCTATCCGAAAAAAAACGAAATTTTTTGTTTTGGTTTTGAATTTTCTGTGCCTTAATTTTTGACTTGGGAAAAGGACAAAAAACATTTTCTCATAGCCGTTTTTAATGTTCTACAAGATAGCGCCTCTTGTTTTCAAATTTGACGTTTCGTTGTTTAGACACCAACCAGCGGCGGCGCCAGGGTGGGCCAGGCCAGGGTGGGCACTGGCCCACCCTAGAAACATGAGTGCCCACCCTGGTGCCCCCCCCCCCCCCCAAAAATTGACGGATTCGGTTTTGTAATGGAATTTCGGGGGGGAAGGGGGACTTGGTTATAAAAGCTTAGATAAGAAAAGGGTGGGGTTGCATGTTATTGTGAAGATAACGATCGATGACCTTTTTTTTTATATAGACGTCACTTTGGACAAGAGGGTTTTGTGTTGTTAGCCCCTGCTTATGGTGTTATAGAGCGTGGGGAAGGCGGCGATCTATTTTTTTCCATATGGGTAGTGCACACTCAAAAATCATCGGGCCCACTTGTGCCCACCCATCCCAAAAATCCTGGCACCGCCACTAACACCAACCTCAAGTCAATTTTTTGTAATACGGACCTGAAATTTTAAATACAGTTTTAGGAGCTGAGTCTAAGTTTTAAAAATGTAATACAATTTATCGATTTTTAAAATTTTAACGTTTTGTCATCAAATAACACATCATTATTATTTAAAATTATCCTCAATTAGTTTTAGGATTATTTAAATATTAAACTTGCATTACAGAACGTTGTGGTGTTTAGGCCCTTTATTTGTTTGAATAGAATATACCGTAACAATACGCTAAAGGCAGTAAGCAAGTTTTAAAGGAGAAGTAATGTATTTTATTAATATAGCATATTTGGGTCCCATGGTTTTTGCCTTAGATCTAGACCGAAATACTGCAAAACAGAAAAAATTAATGCTTTCGAGTGAAAAAAGGTAATTGGAGTGTTACATAGTTATGTTAGGTACTGGGGTGCGCTGCTTATTTTAAAAACAATTTCGTTTTTTTTACTGTTTATAAGGTCTGATTGATGCTCTAGTTTCATGTGAAACATGTAACAAAAATAAACAGACAGAAAAATATTTCAGAGCAATGAGAGTGAAAAAAAAGCACGATTTTACTCAAAAAGATCGCAATAATATTGCACGCAATAGGAGCCCCATAAACAAAAACAATATATTTTAAGAAAATAAAGACTTACCTTTGAATGCAGGAGAGTTCTCTTTATATTAGGATGTTCAAAGCCAAAAATAGGTTTCTTGAAACCGCAATACACATTACCTTTACTCAAAGAGTGGCTTTAAAAAATGGAGCCCTCACATTGGGAGTTGGTTTTCCAGACGCGAAGAACACTTCCGATCGGCAAAACTATTGGCTATAAAGCACAGAATACAGCTATAAAGTGAACAAAGAAATTCGATCATACCTACCTCGAAAATATAAAAATCGAAGTAAAAAATTTAGCTTTTTTGTACGATGAAAGATGCGTCACGTATAATTTGTAACGCATTTTGCTGGATTTTATTTTTACAATGGACATTTTTACGCATCGTGGGGTGAAATATTTTATTTCTTTAAAAAAAATCGTCCAGTGCACGGGAAATCGTGCAATATACTTTATGTTCTTTTATATACAGGGTGGAATTTTTAACTGGAATAAATTCAGTATTAGAAAGCCTCTATTTGCGGAGAAAATACGGAAATACGGGTGCTTTTATTTTTAGTTTGGTACACTTTTTTCGTTCCGTCATGAAATTTACTTCTCTTTTGGGGGTACAAACCGCCGTCAACTTTTTTTTCTCGAATGTAAAGGTATATCGCGATAGCTCGTTGGAAAGGGCATAAAAAAAGGAATATGACCTACTATTTACTTTTGCATTTCGGTAATCTAGACGCAATTTTTTTTATTGTAAAAATTGTTGGAAATGTTGCCCATTTTTTTCTTGACAAAACCAATAACAAAAAGTGACCAGTGGAATGCGTCATTAACTAAACAAACAACCTTATCAATAACATGTTTCCTTTTTTTTAGCCAGCCTGCGCTGTCAAAACCAAAATTGTAGTATGAAATGTTGATAAAATTGTCAGTTCTTATTTTTTTCTGGCTTTCTACATTCCCAAAATGCAAAAGTAATCGTCGTAAAGTCGTATTCATTTTTTTATGCCCTTTCCAACGAGCTATCGCAATACATATTTACATTTGAGAACACCATTCTTCATAAAGCTAAGGTATTTAAGAAAGCGTCTATACTGTTAATATGCACCTGGTAGAAAGGGGACCAAATCGTAGAGGCATATTCCAACTTTGATCTATTTATGTTTATTGCAGACGCTACATGCACGAACATTCTAACTGACAGTCTTGATAAGGGAATACCAGTAATTATTGCTTTATTGTAATATTGGTGTAGTATCAGCAAATGATAGAAAATCTAAAATTATTTTCGACTGTAGCCTTTTGGACTTTGAACGGAAACAATTGAAACTGGCAGAGAAATCAGCAGCAGCACAATCTTGAAACCATATTAAAGAGTAAAAATGCAACAGTTTAACAAGACTAGTTTTTATTATTAACCATAATCGCCTTATAAAAGAACCAATCAAATAATATGCAGAATTCCTTGAGATCAAAATACAGTTTTTAAGGTGCATCAATAAAAACAATATTTTTTAAAACACATAGTATGAGACAAAAACTATTTGGTACAAGCAATAAATATCCTTAAAATTTAACTTCACATCTACAAAAATACACTGATCTCTTCTAAATTTACATGTATTAAATACCATTTATTTTCAATTCTCATAAACACCCCTTGAAAAATTAAGAAATTCTATTGACAATTACGAATACGCAGTTTAATGGAGTATACAGAAATTACAATGAAAATTTACTAGACGGCCCATGGGCGTCCATAGCCCGAATTATTTCAATTTTTTTTTAGCATACTTGGCCCCCCGGAGAAAACGTCACGATCAAAGAGGTTTGAATACGTTGAGGGCGGTTTTCTTTAGGGAATGAAAAAAGAGGACAAGAAGAGGAAAGTTCAGTAGAAGCCCAAGAACCTCCCCCCCCTTGAATAACATTCTATGGACGCCCTTGAGACGGCTCCAACGTCATAGTATAGTGCCGGTTTCGAAAAACTTTGTTGACTGCCCCCGCCTATAAAGCCTTTCTGAATGTTCTCTTTGTTTGGTTACTGCAATTAGATAGTCGATAACCACTGGTATAAAAAACGTCGAAGTATCAAGAAACGATAACACTTTCTAACCCCAAAATATTAGGGAATATAAACCACGTGATTCAATATGGCGGTTGTGGGAAATAAGCGTCACTCGAGTCACGTGCATCAATAACAAAGCAGTATTTACCATCAGCCGTCATCGATACATTGTTGGTTTAACTATCTAAGAAAATTTCTCATTAACTGGCAATCAAGAGAGCTTCTAAAACTGCCACTAGAGGACGTATTCCTTACGGTAAATTGCTCATTGCTTTAAAGTGCATATGAGTAGATGTCAACAACGTCACCGCCAATTTCAAAAGGAGAGAAAACTGTTTAGTATAAAGTAGTGCATCTTATTTGAATATATAGCAATTACACTTAACATTTTAAGCTTTATTTATGCTCCTTTAAGAAATATATATTTGCAAAATACTTGACTTAACTGTATTTTTTCTTTACTATAATTTATTAATCTACATCTAATTTTATACACCTGTAAATACACCACAATTTTTTAAAGAAAGTATTTTTAATTTCTTTGAAGTCTCTTAAAACTACAACCTACATGTAAGTTGCATGCATTTCGCTTCAAAGCATATCAGCTGGTGTTTTGGAAACTTGAAAAGATTATTATATACCCTGGTATTCGGAAACCTTATTTAATATGCTAGGAATGGATGGATTACACTTTTGAGCAATAAATTACCTATTTACAAATGTTCAAAAATTTAATACATCAAAATTTGTGATCGTGACAACTTTATATTTATCCGTCCTATAAAAGTTACTCTTTTTTATTCTGTTATTAGAATCTAAAAAGTTATAAAAATTAACTTGACTATTGGGAACTCGTCGTAGAGTATGGTAAAAAAAATTTAAATACCAATAATTTCTGACCATAGAAAATGTGGAGACTTTTTGGATAAATCTCGATGTCCCATGCCTCAAAAGAAGAGTATCTGTTACTCTTAGCTTCTTTCCCATTTGAGAATTCGCCCAGGTTTCTTCGTCATTTCATTTCTTGGCATTTATAGTTGGTGCCGTTTTCTTTTTAGATCAGGTTTCAGTACTTTTTCCCATCACCTTCAGGTATTATAACTTTAAAAAAGTATTTCAAAAAGTTTACGTTAATCTTATAAAAATTAATACTCGTGTCTAGCGAGTATTTCATCTTCGTCAAAATACGAAACCCGATTTCCAAGAGAAATGGCACCAAAAGGATATGGTGTAAGAAGGCCAACGCTTTTAAGGGTGTTCTATCACCAATCAAAATTTAGTTTTTAAAATTTGACCACCATCAACATCTGCGGTTGATAGTTCATAGTTCAGTAGTAAAAAAGTAATTTTGTTGGAAATGAAAAGTGTTTTATATCTCCCATAATGGAATAATGGAAAACTAGTCGCACCATCCAAGTTAAATAATTTTTATCCATGTGGTTTATCTTTTCCGCACTCAGTCGCGGACGACCATCCAACGAATTCAATTACGTATACTGTTCGTTGCAGAACTGGCAGTATACGTCACAAAACATGTGTTCGACTTTGAGCCAACCAATGGCAAATGAGAATTGTTTCGAGACCGGGAAATCTTCTATCGTTTTACGAGCATGTTTACGTATATATACAGAGCTGCCAAACTTTTAGTCTAGCCGTGATGGCGTGGTATTACACAGCGTTTACCGGTCTGTTCTTTGTGTTTTTGAGTTAACCGTTCTGTTTTGATTTTGCTTTTGATAATTGAAATATGGATTTAATTTCGAAATATAAGAACTTTTCAAGACAGATAACAAAAACATCGTCAAAAAAACTGAACTTTTATGTCCTGAAATATGCAATAAATTTGAACAAAATTAACAGATTGCAAATAGTAACTGTATGTAGTAAAAATTCAGAGGTTTGTTCCTATACTCTGATCTACAAAGTAGAAGTATCACGATCATAAACTTTTTTAAATAATTTTACACAAACTAGTATCGTTTAATATCTAACACCAAACACTTATAAATTAAGCCTCAAAAACTAAATAGAAAAGTAATCTCTCAGTCAAACGATTTGGATTTTAAGTGTCTTATTTTGGTAATTTAAAAACGTTTCTTCTTCATATGATAAAGAATATGGCACTATCTGGTAAAATAAACTTCATAAAAAACAGAATAAAGTAGGTAGGTTTGATATACTTGCAGCATTTACGATTAAAATGAAGGTGTTCTTTTAGTTTTATGGTTGTTTTATAACTTTCATGACCTTTGGGCATAAAGATTAACCATTCTAAAATTAAAAATCTCATTACCCATCAATCTTTGGGGCTAAGAATAAGTTTATTCTCAAACACCCCCATGAGAGCTTATACATTTTTCTATGCAATCATAGTTTTCTTAAGAGGGGTGGAACAATAAACGTGTCTTATCTCTAAAAAAGCCGCAGCCACACCAAAAATATGTTTGCGAACGTTCACAAACGTTTGCAAATGCCATCGTAGTATTCTCGTTTAGACTAGAAATACATTTCCGAACAACGAATAGCAAGAACTCGGAACATCGACAAACGTTTGCGATCATTCGTAAACATTTGTCAGCTTGAGCGCCATACGTTCAACCAGACACACGCACGACTTGTCAGAGTTTGCAAATATTCGCGTACGTTTTGCGCGCCCGGTGTGACCGCCGCTTAAGCCTTAGTCAGACAGGCCGCGCAAAACGTCCGCGAATGTTTGCAAACGTTTTTCTAGCGAATAATACGACGGAATTTCCTAACATTCGCAAACATTTGCGAATGTTTGTAAACGTTCGCGAACACTATTCGCTAACATATTTTTGGTGTGGCCGCGGCTTTATTAAGTTGGAAAACTATGAGCAGTACAATTTGATAATAATTAAATTTTAAATTCAGACCAGATACATATATCGTCAACATATTGAATTTTTATGTCCTGAGGGCATGTAGGTGATGGTTTGACATTAAGGAGTTTATAATGCATAGAAATTTTTATGTAATGGAGGTTCTCGACAGGTAAAAGAAATGCCAGTTTTATTTAACAATAATAACCATAAACCATTAAAGAAAATGTTCGCTTCAGCATAAATGCAAAGCAATATAGCCAAAACAAGCCTCTTTTAAAATCGTGAGTCCACATAACTTACATTGCACCTAGTCCCCCACTTATAACTCCCATTTTTTTGTAAAAATTGCAGTAATTTCTATGGCGCGCATGCGCATATTATATATAATGTATTATTATCAGCTGTTGCAAGTTTTATGTCATGTTCCGATGATAGGATTGGTTCTAATTTTATTTCATTGCAGTGCATGCTCCAGTCTTGTCAAGTGCGAAATGGACATAAAAAACAATTAGATTCAATTTTACTGCTTAAACTGGTTTTAAGTTTAACAGAAATTTATAGATTTTGAAATGTACCTACCTACATGCAGATGATTTATTTTGTATCACACATGTATGTATTAAAAATAAACAAAAACAAATATTGACTTGACCGATAATAATTGGAATAACATAAAAATTTATATATATAATATTATTTGTCGCAATTATCTATACGGCACTTTATGAAATTACGCATTGCACATTAGGAAATGAAAATATCTAAAGAAGATCTTACACGATCAGTATGACTATCATAATAGGCCGCTTACAAAAGGATAGTTGAGGACTTGTCAAAAAGCCGACCTTGAATTATATTCCAAGCCCGAATGTCATAGATTTAAATACCATATAAACTTGATATCACATTACCGGCTTTCCTTAAATATCAAATTTGATGTGACCTATTTTAAGTTCAACAGCGCTTATATCATCTCGCAACAAAAAAAAATTATCGACATTTATTTATAACATAGGATACTACACAATACCCTATGATGATGTTACTTTAGTATTAACATCAGTGACACTGATCGTATAGGTTCATATAACACATTTAATAAAGGTTTATTTTTATTTTCCTAAATTACGACATTTGTCAATCAAGTTAGCCCCTTCTACTTTTTTAAAACTACATTTTTTAGTACAAGTCAAATAAAATAGAATTAATTGTATACGCAAAAAGACTCCGACTGGGGCCAGTATCCTCTGGTCCAACCTATCGTCCCTATGTAGTATTATTATTAGCCTCCTCGATGAGAAAGTAGTAAGTGGGACAGAATCCTATAGTCCGTACAATTCCTGGCTGGATGCACGTCACAACTAGCAAATACAACAGAAATAACAAATAATTTAATCAAGAACAAAGTCAAAAATTACATCAGAAACTGTGACATATGCATCGAGCCAGTAATTGTACGGACTTTAGCAGTTTCATGACAAGATGTCAAAGCTTTGTAAAAACGTCAATAAATCGCTACCATTTTACTTCTTCGCTTTACAGTTGGTTTGTTTCTTTACTCCTTGGGTAGCAGCAGGCAGTAACTTACGTCATGTAGAGATAAACGTTAAATTTTCATACGTTATTATCCATCGATATCTTTTCAAACATAAAAAACGGCTACAAAAAAAATATTGGACGTAACAAGATCCAAAAGTGATTTGCAGGATTCCCATTCCTACTTATCCCGTAAGATATCACTTTTGGAACTTGTTACGTAAATTACTATTACCCACTCCTCACATCCCAGAAGATCTTGGCACAGAGAAATCATAGGTCCGTCGCTGGACCGGAGAGGACACTTATGTTGGGTTGCACAAAGATTTTTAACCAGAACCTTTGCCTGTGACATAACTGACATTGACAGGTATTATGAACTCATAATCAAAGCTGCCTAATTAGTAAATAAAAAATTAAGGTAACCGGGCCAGTATGATTGTGAGATAATTATTTCTGCCAATGTCACGTCTGTCAAGGTCAAACTTGCTGGTTAATTCTTTCTATATATGTAACTAAACGTTTATTTAGTAGATTATTATAATTTTACGTAATTTTTTGTTTTGTATGAATGGGAGTGTCGCCCTAGTCAGATGTAATTTAGGAACTTTTTAAAAACTTAAAACCTGTAATTATTAATAGTAAATACATTTTAAAAAATAGAGGCCAACATAAAATTGACTCTAATTTTACACAGAAGTAACACCAAAATATATAAGCCACTGTAAAAGGATATACATATGTACAACATTTACAATTTCTATAGTTGCAAAGACCATCGTCAATTATTTCAAAATAATTATAAAAATTGTATCGGTAATAAAAACGAAAAAATATATTCCTTTAAGTTACATCAATTTAATTCGTGCATTGTCTTTGGAATATGTGTATATACACTTTGGGAATAAGAAAATTTGACATTTGACTCCTTACTGTTGTAAATGTGCTACAATTCTTCGAAGTTCAAAATAAACTACATTTATGTGGATTAAACTTAAATTAGGGAGGAATCATTCAAGACGATTAAATATCAAATTTTCTAGGCCCCAAATTGTGTTCGAAGCCTCTCTCGACACGTTTCTTAAATAGTATAAATATTCCACATGGCAATGGTCCCTTATAATTTATAAATAATATCAATATTAAACAATTATTTTCTCTTAGCACACAGTAAGAAATCTTCTAAGTGATCTTACAAACCAAGGTTTTTGAAAAATAACACATATATGACAAACAAAAAGAAAACATGATGAAATGTTACGTGACTGCGCGATAAATGTTATATTTTATTTCATCTAAAAAGATTTGTGGTAAAGCAACCTAAAATTTTATTAAATTGTTTCAGTTTCCGACCAACCTTTCTTTTCAAAAACTGTGGTTTGTAGATCTCAAAGATACATTACTTACTTTTTTGTTACCGCGTACAAAATAAACTACATGCGCGTAATCCTTTATTGTAGGCATGACTTTTTTAGGGATTGCCAATTTATCCTTATAATTTATTCAAAGTGGTAAATTTGAAAATAAAATATATATCATCTAATTAACTGCAATTCTTTTATTTGTCAGTCAAGCGGCCGATTAGAAAGAAAGAAAAGAACAGCTTAGAAACATGAAACAAGTCTAGAGGTGAGTGCGCGTAGGTCAGAATTGGCCGCTGTCGACTGGCTGGTTGGCTACGACGAGGGTTTCTCAGTAAATGATTTAAAATTTTTAAAACGGAAAATTTTCTTTTTGATCTATGCGGTAGCGTAAAAATTAAAACCTATTATCTTGCTTGACTGAGCTAAAACCAAAGGCTGGCTTCTTCTCCTATTTAGGTAAATTTCTAGTATTTTTATTTAAAAAATTTAAATGACGGGTTGATTGAAAATTTCGAAAAATCTTAATTACAGCTTAAGCTAATATAACTACTACACAAACAAAAGTTTAAATGGATTACGTGCTACGTTTATTTTGTACGTATTTCAAATCTAAATAAAAAATAATATATTTATAGAACTACGAGAAAACAATATACATGGCGCTAAAAATTCGTGTCCGTGCGTGGAGATCTTGAAAACAGTATACGAAGATTAAAGAGAATTTGAGAAAAAGTTTATTATCTTCGGGCTTAATAATTTGGTAAAAATATTCCGAATAACTTTGAAGATATCCGAAAAAAAAAAATATTCAGTTTTAATTTTAATTTTTTTCCGGTTTCTTTCGTATATCTCCGAAGTTATTCGGAATATTTACAATTTTCTACCAAATTATTAAGCCACAAAATACGCAACTTGACCTCAAATTAATAATCTTCGTATCATTTACCTTTTTCGAAATCCTCATGTACATGTACGTACCATGTAGGTAAATACACGAATTTGTTGCACCCTGTACACTCATCGACAAAATTATCGAATATTTTTTTTTCGTACACTAATACTTGAAAATAAATGTACATTATCATGTTAAACTTATACAAAGCATCAAAAACTCGGAAATATTTTAAAAACTACTGAATATACATAATTTTTGAAAACTGATGCATCCATATGGTTAAAAACTCCAAGACCAATTATCTTAGACCAAACTATTTACATTTGACCACGAGGACGTCTGATGTTTACAGAATAAGAATTTGCGCACTGAATAAAAAAGTTGTGATCGCAACACGGTGTTGCCGACCTGCACTAAACGAGAACGCACGTACGCAAAAAAAAATTAGAAAAACATTTATCTGTAAATATGCAACACCTTATTTTACTTTTAACAAACTACATCTTAATATTTTGAAAATATTACTGTCATCCTTATGTCAACAAAAAAACTATTATTTTCCAAGTTTGTCAAGGTGACAACATCGCATTTGTTATATTTGCGACCTGACGGTTGCCTACCTTTTCTAATGGCCTTGGTTTACTAACCAATTGTAACGACTAGCTGTCAGACAAGCAGGTTTTTTTTATCATGCATTAGGTAGTTAAAGTGAGCTTTTTATATACAAGGTGTTAAAAATTCGTGTACGTACAAGGGGATCTCAAAAACGGTAAGGGATTAAATTGAGGTAAAGTTGTGTGCTTTGGGGCTTATTAATTTGGTGAAAGAAATTTGTAAATATACTGAACAATTTCGGATATATATTCGAAAAAAAAAGATATTTTTAGTTTTGGTTTTCAATTTTTTGCGTCTTCATTTCTGACTTGAGAAAAAAACACTTTTTCATAGCCGTTGTTCATGTTTTACAAGATGGCGTTATTAGTTTTCAAATTCGACGTTTTGCTCTTAAGATACCCACCTAAAGTCAATTTTTTAAATACAAACCTAGAATTTTAAATACAGTATTAGGGAGTTCTAAGCTTTAGAAGTTTAATACATTTTAAAAAAATTATAAAAACACAGAATTTCTTACTATTCAGCAAACATTTAAGAGAGCATGAAAAATAAATTTCAAACCACCTGTAAGTACCTTATCTTTGAATTTCAACATTTAAAGAAAGCCGAATAGATAGGCGCACTATGATTCATTCGCTACGTAAGAACCGACGTGACTTCGGAGCGCGCCGTCTTTTATTGCATAAAATAATACAATATATTGTGTCTGAAATCGATCGAAAATGGAGACAAACATTAGTTCGTCTCCAAAAACGGTTGTCACATTTTTGCACTGAACCGTCGTTATTTAAATATTGAAATTCAAAGCCTTTATACTATAACGTTGTATTTCGTCTAACACTGTTAGATATTAAAATACAAATCAGATTGCACAGTCCCACCAAGAAGTGGAAGCTTTATTATTGGTAGAATGTCACCACCTGCACTAATGCTATCAATAGTAAAGTTTTCACTTTTTGGTGGAACTATGCAATCTAATTTGTATTTTAGTATCTAACAGGTACTTAAGGTACTTTCAGGTGGTTTGATATTTGCTTTTCATACTTTATTAAAATATTTTAAAAGTTGTGAAATTCTAACGTTTTGTCATCTAATATCACATATTTTTAAATTTACTTTTTATATCAGCAGTAATCAGCACGGACCTAAACATTTAAAGCCAAACTAAAAAAAAATTGTGATTTGAAGAATTCGTCCATTTTGATTCAAAGAGACCTGATATTGGATTTTTTGTAAGAAAAAAATACCCAAAAATTTTTCTGTTATTTATGTTACATGTTTCGCCTTAAAACTGACATCATAAGACCTTATAGACAGTGTTAAAAAATGAAGAAATGATAATTTTAAATACTGAAAAGTGTTATTTGATGACAAAATATTAAAATTTCGAAAAACCTTTAAATTGTCTTAAATTTCTAAAGCTTAGGAGTCCCTAAAACTATATTTAAAATTGACTTGAGGTTGGTATCTAAACATCAAAACGAATTTGAAAACAAATAACGCCATCTTGTAGAACAAAGAAAAGGACTATGAAAAAATGTTTTTTGTTTTTTCCCAAGTCAAAAGTAAAGGCGCAAAACATTACAAACCAAAACCAATAATTTCGTTTTTTTTACCAAATTATTAAGCCCCAAAATACGCAATTTTGCCTCAAGTTAACCATCGTCGTATCTCTTACCGTTTTCGAGATCCCTTTGTACGTACACGAATTTATAACACCCTGTATTGTGACTTTATTTGAAGTTTTTTTTTTATAAAAAAATACTGTATATTATTATATAAAATGACACAGCAGTTTGAAGTGTGCAAGAAATGAAGCTATTTAAGCTCGGAATTAACATTTTACAGGTAAGAACGAAATCGGTCATGTTCGTGACCTGACAAACTTTGGCCGAAGCACGTTACAAGTAGTATCCCTTCCATTTTATCCACTTGTCCGCGCGCTCCGATTAAAAGTGGGAGACTTACTTGTATCGCAAATGTGCCTTAAACTCTGTGCAGCTTCTTTATGAATTAAGTACTTTGTCTGTGATAATTGGTCTGAGGTGAAAAGATGGCACATCTAGGAAGGATAAAACAATTTCTGTCATTGTACAGAGTTAGTTAGAAAAATACTAACTTTTTTATTTTAAATAGAACGTTCTGCATATTTTTCAAGAATCCAAGTAGTCCTTTAAAAACAAAGTCAACGATATAGGGTTGGTGAATTTATCTGTCAAAATGACATGGGAAAACAAATTTTAAATAAATTAACCAGAACACAATGTAAATAGAAAAATATTTTGAAATTGAACAAAAGCTTCTTTATTAAATCACCACACAAATAAAACTCCATTGAATTTCGCCTCTTCTGCCTAATCACTGATTCGATTAAAATATTCCAAACTTTTTGATACCATTGATTCACGAGAATTTTTTTATCCAAAATTTAAGAATATTCGAAAAATTTTGTCTATGAGTTTATATAGTTTAATATTAAGTATTAACAGTTACATGATTTAAAACTGTACCTAGAAACCTTTATTGAAATATTTAGAAAAATTAAGTAGGTATAATAATTACATTCAAACCTAAAAATATCAACATATTTGATACATTCAATAAGCAAAAAAAGAAACTAAAAAACCAACAGTCCAACCAATGATTTATTTAAATAAATAATTAAATTACATGCTTTGATAGAATAAATAAAGTCATATTTAACAAAGTAACAACGCTTGAAAACTAAAACAAAAATATTAACAGAAAAGAACACAATATAGACTAAATCGTTTATGAGCCATTATATCACAAATTCTAAAATAATACCTAATATTATTTTAGTCTCTTAGCTTTGCACATCAGCATATGTAGTATCTATTAAATCTACCTTCGGCATTAAACAAATTTTAAAAAATTAACAACGAAATGACTAATAAAAAATTATTATTCTGCTAAATTGTCAATACTATAAAGAAAATATTCAAATAGCATAATTTCCCAGGTAGGATAAAAAAAAATCTTAAAAAAATGCTTAGACCCTAAAGCAAATTGATTATATCCTTAAATATAAAGAGTAGTACATGCATTACAAGAAACATTTAAAATTTGTTAACTTCAAAACATTACATTGTTCAGGAGAGAGGAAATAAATTTATCAGATTTTAGATTTAAAAAATGAGTTCAGTAATATCAGACTTTTTATTCGGAAGTCACACAACAAAGCTCAATTAGACACACACATTTGATGCTATACTTTTTCCGAACCTATTACGATACACTAACACCGACACGCTAACGCGCACAAACTCTCTATATTTCGCGCTTAAGGCCGGTTTACATTAGGTGTAAGAAAATGGTGGTTTTATTTTTGATCAAGAAAATAATCCTTTTATAATATATTATAAACGATATACTGCCTTAATTCATATATAAGGTCCTAATTACAAAAATAGTCAAAATTTGCCCCCTTTTTATGTCAGGTTAGAACCGTCACTCGCATCAAAATGTTATGCAGCCATGCTTGACTCAAAATCAGCTGATAGCTACTAAACATAAAAATAATTGTAGACCGGTGTTATTTATCGGTAAAAATATTTAATTGCAGAAAGATCACAAACGCGTCAATGAAATATCAAAATAATATCACGATGAAAACACAACTGTAGGACTATAAAATCTAAATATTTCGCTGGTCTAAATTAAAAACCTTTTAGTGCACCCCCGTGTTTAAATTGACATTTTTCGGCGAAATCAAACCTTCAAACCGGAAGTGACGTCAAATTTTAAATAGAAAAAATTCTATGGAAAATTCTCTTTTCAATGACATATCACACATGGTCATTTATTTTTAAAATGGCCGCCTAGATCAATTTCCCTTTGTTTCCTAAAATATCCTTTACTTTGATAAAACAAGGTATGTGGTGGTAAATAGGTCATGGAAAAAAAATTGAAACGTCAAAATATAGTTCAACTTACCAACTTTAAAGTTAAGAATTGTATTAAAATAACTTACAAAATGATTAGAAATAGTGAAGATGAGATGTGTTAAACCCTACCAGATATACAGGAAGCAGCAAAAATAACAAGTTTAAGTTTATTACCAGAAAAATCGAAAAAACTTTATGTGTCTGTTTATGATTCGTTTGTACAATGGAGGATTGATAAGAAAACTAGTTCTTTTTCGGAATCCGTATTGTTAGTGTACTTGTAGACGCAGGCAGTGATATAACTGCATTGAAAAGACACGGTGGATGGAAATCCACGGCGGTAGCAGAAGGATATATTGATGACTCAATGAAAAATAAAATGGAAGCAGCTAAAAAAATATCAAGACGCGATCCAGAAAAATCCTTTGGTCAGCCGTATATATGCAATGAGGCAGTATCTACATCTACATCTACTACAACGAATAACCAAGATGTTAATAAGGTAGAATTAAATTCGATTCCTACAATTAACTTGGCACATTGTGTGAATACAAATATTACTATTAATATTTCTAAATAAATGTTTAGTAATTCTGGCTACAATTATTATTGGATAGTCGTGGACAAAGTATAGTATTATACTCGCCTATAATGGCTTTTATTCACTTGGATAAAATTAAGAAACTCGCCTATGGCTCGTGTCATAAACTTTATCCGCGTGAATAATAGCCACCATTATATGCTTGTTGTATAATATACTATTAATTTCAATTCGTAATTATTATTAAACACCATCCAACAAGTTGATTTCATATTATAAAGTAGATTGAACTGAGCCATTTTACCGTTTCCATGGCCTACTATTTACCACTTACCTTGTTTTAACAAAGATGGAATTTTTAGGAAACAAAGGAAAACTGATCCAAGCGACCATATTTAAAATAAATGATGTCATTGAAGGAGAAATTTCAAATATTTTTAAATATTTTGCACTGATCCCAAATACATTTTTGGGTCATTTAGCTTTGGACAAAGTCGAAGATGTAGGTAGGTTACGATAAAAAAAATTAATAAACAAAACACGATTAAAAACTACCTAATGAACCTGTTTATATGCAGAATATTATGGCATAAGTATAATTCTAAATGTTTCTTGACAGTATGTGTACTATACTATTCCAAGCCAAACTTCACTACCTCATAGGTAAAGGTTTTAAATGTACTATATCTACACGTTTAGCATCGCCCAAAAACAATAATTTATACTGGCTCATAAACTAGAATTAAAAATGGAACTATTAGAAATAATTACTTGATACCTATCATCAGGCTAGCTGATCTTCTGGCGCTTTGATAACTGTTCTGTAGGACTGACGCAACCCAGTTTTGTCGTTTCCAATGGCGAACCGTTGCACATTGGATCATTGTTGCCATAGATGCTTAGGCTGTTTTGCATAATGTCTTGTTTCTAAAACGAATTAAAAACTTAATTTGTTTAAATACTTATTATTTCACTGCAATAAATATCTAAAACATAATATTAACCTTCATAAACCCTGTATCGTAAATTAACGTCAAATACCAGGTTTATGTAAGAATCCAAACCACGTGATTCAATATGGCGGTTGGATGGCAAAAAGCATTGAGTCACCAGTTAAATGCCACCAGCAACATTATTTTTATGGTCACATGTACCAATTACAAAGTAGCATTTGCCATCCAGCCGCCATTTTGACACATCGTTGGATTGCCTTATACCAACACAGTGCTGTTTACAAATAAACATAATCAATTTTGACTGACATTGAGTGATAAAATTAATTAAGGTACCGGTTTTGGAACTACCTGCTAATCTGTCGCCAAAATATTCTAGAAATTAATATAATATTGTAACTGGAATTCTGTCTTCTCCATGGACTACTTTATCGTAATTACCTTAAGGCCCAATTTTTTAAATTCGATTTAAACCGAGGTGTAGTTTAAATCGAAGAAAGGTCAAAAATAGTAATTTTATAATGTGGGATTGAAAGCAGAGTTCGATTAAAAGTGATTTACCAGGTCATAACTTAATATAAGGTAATATAGCATAACACGTTATGAGCAGTTTGTGATTACTCTTAACTTGAATTTTGCTTTCAATCCCACATTAAAAAATGGGCATTTTTGCAATTTCTTCGATTTAAAATCGACTTTATAAAATTGGGCTTAAAATATATTACTATAAATTTTTAGTCATTGTCATTCAAGCTACTTAAGATGCCTGATATGAGTAAGCACCAAGAAATCCTATCAGTGGCGGACCGCCACCGGGGCCAGAAGGCCTTTGGGGGCAAATTGATCCAAACATTTAAACAACAATTTTTTTTCAAAAAACGTTAAAACTTTAAGAAAAAGATGTACAAAAATGAACATTATTCTCCACCTATGCATAATAATAACAGAAGCAGGAGCGGAGCTTATTTTGTTAAACGTGAAAAGAGATTTCGATTACAATAAAATAATTGATGATGTTGCATCAGAATCGAAACATCTATCACCCTTATTGAGATTTTAATTTTGTTCATTAAGTTACGTTCATTTTTGTTGGGCATTGTTTTGTCTTTTCTATTTATTTAACTTTGAAATATTTTTCACTTTTATAATTTTAAATGTTTACCATAAATAAAGACATATTCTTCCATGTTGTTCATTACTGCCCTTTACCGTAGATACTCTATTACTACCTCTTTATTATATTAACTTATTTTGAACTTTGTTTATGCCACCTAGATTTCAAATAAGCTTTAAAATTATTTCTGTATACGTTAATATTTATTCGCTATAAAATCATAATAGCAAAAAGAATTAGGGTTTGTTCGGGCCATAGAGGCCACGTAGCCACCGGGGCCAAATGATTCCAGTCCGCCCCTGAATCCTATTACTCCGACTTTGTGAAATGTCATTTGCTAAAAAAGTAGTAAAGGTTTTATATTACAAGCTTTTTCAGGTGTTTAATTTACAAAACCTAATTTATTCTACCCATAAATATAAAGCTTGACACCGTCCAAAAGTTTGTTTTTTCTCAATAACAAAAACAATAAATGTTACAACACGCTGGTACAGGCATAAGTGTGTAATGGACATGTAATAATAATTTTATAAGTTCCATTTTTTAAGACCCCAACCTAAATTTGTTCTTTTAATGTATATTAATTAAGGTAAGTATATAATAAGATCATAAACACTTTAGTGACGAACTCAGGAAGGGAGGGGGCGCGCGCTTAAGGCTGTTAAATAGCAGCTTATTGTAACATCTTTTTTACAATAGGTAAAACATAACTCGGAGGAAATGAAAAAAAATATATATTTTAGAATATATCCTAAAAAAAATATGTCTGGGTACACTGGGCTCTTTCACTGTTCTCATATTTGATAGTTTTGGCATTTAAATTGTTAAGTCAGTGCTATAATAAGTTTATCATTAATAAAACTATTGCTAGGTTATTCCATAAATTTTTTGCAGCTCATTGAAAACATGGACAATTTACACTAATTTATGACGTCGATCCGATAAAAATGTATAGTGAACATCGTTACCGATCTTTCACTTGTTATGTCCGCGTTTTTGTTTATATTCCACTTACATCCGAATTATTGTGGAATTTTGATGTATTTTTGTTTAAAATAACTGTTTTTTTATTTACTTGCTGGTAGGGCAGAAAGTCGACAAATAACTTAGGTTAGATTTTTTCAACTGTCATTTCATTAGATTGGTCTTCTGTCAATAATTTCAGTGTTGCCACATATGAAACCTTTTATGTTAGTTAAATAAAATATTTTGTTCCTAGAACTTTATTAACTTATTTAAAGACAAAATATAGATAACATTTTCGAAATAATATGATAATTTTTTTATTTTTCCGCATAAGTCCGTTTTTGACAATTATTTTCATTGGATTACTTTTCAGACTTTGTCATTGTATAATAATATAAAAATTTTAGAAAACATTGGCAACATTGTTAAGCTGCCGTTTTCATTGCGTTTATTCGATAATGTCCGTGTTTTTATTCCAATATATTTTTATTTATTTATTTTCTCAGTGATGGTTTAAAAATATAAAAAAGTACAAATACAGAAAATGTTATTTTTTGTTCCTTTATACACTACAACCAAAATTAAAATTTAGTGAAAGAGCCCATTGTTGTATCACGCCCGGGTTTATGAAGGTTAAAAACTCTACTTACAATCCCTTCTAAAATTACTGCTATAGGAACTACGCCCGTGGCTTCTGCCACCTGGTGTTCTATAAGATAAAACATATATTCATCATAGAGCAAGCGGATAAGATGAAAGGATCCAAAACTTGCCGCAGATCTCAGCGTTAGATCCCTTATAACCATAGAGCTAAAAATAAATACACCATTAACATAATTGAAAGTATTAAAATATGTTAGAGAAATAATGCTCTGCCTATTTAAATTCTAGAGAAATTATACTTGTTTTGTATGAAAATACTTGCGGAAAAGTGACATTTTCTACACGTTGATTAAAAAAAGAACTTAAAAATATTTACCTATAAAAACTCCATTTTAAAAGGAACTGCCTGGCTGCCTTAGAAAAACTTGGTCTTCCTTCGTAAGGTTTCAAAGCACTTTTGACAACGTTTTTTAGCCAAGAAGCCCATTGTTCCAACGAGTTTTGCTGCTGTAGTGTCAATTTAAAGTCATTTTCAAATCTAGAGACAATTTCATTGTCACACTGACACACCTAAAAATTATTAATACAGGGTGACTCATTCGAGTGTCCTACTCCATAACTACTTGTGTTTTTTAATTGCACACCAATATGAAAACAGTTTCCTATTACACGCGGTCGGTAACAGATGATATTTTTGTTTAAGCTTATTTATTTAATAAACAATTTGCTTTGTTCTTGATTAATAAACAAAGATTTTTATATTGACCATAAAAATGTGGACGTTCAGAAATGAGTTATTGAGCGACGTCTGTGTAACTCCTTTTCACATCACAGATATTACCTCGGCATTTAAGGTCAGATTACTACGTTTAAATGACGTAAGAGTCGATGACTATTCGCGACCTCAATCCGAAAGAAACTCATTGACATCTACACGACGTAGTTTAGCCGATAAATACTAACTTGACATCTTAAGTAACTGTATTACGCAAAGTTGCACCAACACTGACGTCAGATTTAGTTCATATGTAGAGTCTATATCGCGATAGAAAACGGCGTTTCAACAGTTGAAAGCCACAGATGACATTCACAGCTGATTCTAGTTCCGCCGAAAAGTTACTAGATTTAGAGTGGACCGTAACAAGTTCACATGTCAGTTCGCGTCCTATTATTTTCATTGTTTTTTGGTGTTTTTTAGTATTTTTGTGGCTGTTTTTTATATAGTGTGTGTTTAAAAACATTTGAGATATTTTTAGACTTTTACATTACTTTATTGTAAGTAATTCCTATCACAATATCTAGGTAGTATTCAGTGGATACCTAATAGGTTCTTGACTTTTGTTCCAATTTGGATAACATCTTCAAAAGTTTCTTGACAACTTTAGATAAAAACGATGATTTAAATAGAAAAATTTGTAAAGTCTTCTTTGATAAATTAAAATGGGAGATAAGGAACTTAATATTTAAATATTTTTTTAGTTTGTTAATGGAACATAAAAATAAACCGGTCCTGTCTTTTTAGCCAACCTCTAAACGTAAAATAGACCAGACGTCAACAGGGTGCCATAAATGAAAAGTGACTTGGCGTTTTCTTAAAAAAATTTGACTATAGTCATAAGTCGCGAAAATGCTAGTTGGGTACTGTAATGTAATTTTACTTACCCAAGACGCTTGCTCCCTTACACTATGAAAATCGACCCTGTTCAAGTCGGCCAACATCTGTCCAATTTGATTCCCGTTATGTAAAACTGCTCTAGCAGCTTGTGCAAGATGATTGAGCGAGGTGTAACGTCGCAAACTAGAACTAAATGCCGAAACAGCAGTCAGTTTAATTTGGAGCATTGCGGACGGTGCGCCTGCCATTGCACTGGTCAGCCAATTTTCTAAATCTAAAAATCCGTACAAAAACATTTATTTTATTACAATACCAAAAATATTTACTTTAAATAAGCCACCAGGGTGGTCTGTAATGAATGCACCATAAAGTAACCATCGATTTAATACATTAAAATAATATATTTAAGTTAAACATGCCTTAGTAAAATGTTGTTCGTTAATGAGATACACGATGTTAAAAGTTTTATTCTTTTAATTAATTTTTTTTCTCTTAGCTTAAGCTATTTTTGAAATATAAACATGAAAATGTTATGAATCTATTCTTGTTTTTCAAATAACTGGTAGATGGCGCTAGTTACACATCATGTTCAAGATTTTCTGCAGGTATCTTTATTGAGATTATGATTAAAATCTATAACAAAACGATCATTTCTAAAGAAAAAAAGCATACTTGTCTTGTTTTATTAAAACAAACCGTTTCTGAGATATTTGCATTTTTAAAGAACATTGCATGAAAGTTTTTATTTTTAACAAAAATAATTATTCAGTTTTGACAAAAAATTAGATAAAAATGTAATAAAAATTATGAAATAAAATCATTTAAACAAATGTGAACGTTGTCGACCTCCCACTTCTATGCATTTTCCTAAACCTTTTACTAAATAACGCCTTACTTTAAATAAAGTTCTTTCTTTGCCTCCTGAATCCTTTGCAACAGTTAGTAGCATGTCTGGAGCTCTACTTTATAAACTAAATATTTGATATATCCCAAGAAGAAAAAATCTTAAGGGTCGGGGCTAAGGGGTGGCTATGGAAAATTGCTACTAGAACCGAACGATCTATTAGGTTGGTTGGTTGCTTTGAGTCGGGGGTCAGGCGCTCGACCCAAGCTTCCTGCACTGCAGCCTAGTGACTTATTGTGCTCCCCTATCTTGCTAGAAAAGATTTGTTCCTTTTATAAGGTCCAGCAAATTCCTACCAAGTTTGTGTTGTGTTGTTTGTGGAGGTTATCCCCACATAACCAGGTCGAATTTAATGCTAAGAAAACCCAGGCAGCAGTCTTCTCCAAAAAGGTTAACATTGTAGAACCGGATATAGTCATGGCAGGACACGCAATTCCCCTGGTACCGTCTATTAATTTGCTGGGGGTCAATCTGGGAGGTAATATGTCTTGGCATGATCACGTTGCCGCAATTGCCAAGGCAGCTGCACAGAAACTTGGTGTACTTTTCCGCACCAAAAGGTTGTACACACCTCATCAACTTTTGACACTCTACAAAGCCCAGATTCGACCATCATTAAAATATGGCTCTCATGTCTGGAGCTCTGCACCCAAGCACACCCTTCGGCTACTGGATTCCATTCAAAGGAGAGCCGTTCGTCTGATCGGCGACCCCGAGCTGACCAAGACCCTCGATAGCCTGGAGCATCGAAGACAGGTTGGTGATTTGGCTCTCTTTTACAGATATTTCCATGGCAGGTGTTCGACTGACATTGCCCACTTGATTCCACCTAGAGCAATGCAAAACAGAAATACACGGCGAACCACTGCCGCTCATCCATATGTTGTTCAGCTTAGTACTCCTCCTTCATTGTTTAAGAATTCTTTCATCTAGAGAACGTCATCTTTGTGGAATGATCTTCCTGAGGTCGTGTTTCCCAATGAATACAATCTTCAACGTTTCAAGACCAACGTTAATCGCTTTTTTCGCACTCGCACCGCTCCCAGAACGCCTTAAAGAATTTTTCCTACAGTGCAGGTGTTTTATCATAAAAAAAAAAATTGGATTCCTCCAAAGATTTTGAATCTTCTTCGGGTCAGTATTTCGCAGTTATATATGATATGTGAGGAGGTTTCGTCCTCTTTAACGCAAAGTCTGCATTTAATGAGCCCATTTTAGATTCCTATTCGACGTAGGTGTTCTTAAGTGGCAGTGACCTGTTAGTAGGCCGACCACTTGTTTTAGCTCGGTGCATGTTAGAAGCAACATTCCAGTTGAGGGGTTTCCCAATTGCCCTCGTTTGGGTTTGACCAGGTATCCTGTTCCATCGGGATCTATCAGGAAACCGCTTGTTAAGACAATTACCAATTCTAAGTTGAAAATGTTCCTTTTAATTTAATACAAGATATTATCTTGTTGTAATTTTTGTAATATTTTCCACATATTATGTGGTTTATGCCCCATTTTCCACTTACAATTCGCAATTGTCTTAACTAGCGGGTTCCTAACAAATCGTTTGGTCCTGGCAGCATTTTTTTTCTGGGGTTATATCAAATCCTTAGTATATAAAGTAGAGATCCAGACACGCGATCAAGTATTGCAACGGATTCGGAGACAGCCAAAGTAATTTAAAATAAATATAGAACTTTATTTAAAGTAAGGCGCTATTTGGTAAAAGGTTTAAGGCAATGCATAAAAGGAGAAACTATAAAATGTATGTTTCATAAGCCGGGTTCAAACCGTCAGAGCAGTGTCTGGCGCAGCTTAACCTGTACATTTATTGTAGATATTCTCATAACTATTAATATATTATTTTGGCTATTTTTTACTTACTTTTAGCAAAATTCCTTATGGACTGAGTAAGAGTAGCAGGTATGGGTTTTAAAACATCAGGCACCAAAACTTGTATAAGATTTTGGTAAAAGACCAAGTCAACTTGTTTCATAAATAGCTGCACTGGTTCCAAGGAACATAATGAAAACAATTTTGATCTAAAAAAGATATTTCATGATAAAATGTACGATAAAAATTACACTAAAGATAGTGTATGTCGAAATTAACAATTTCTAAATTAATATTCAAGTAACCCAAAAACAATAATTACTTCGAAAGATATTTTTCCTCTTCACATTCGTCACCATTATTGTTATACTGTGATCTCCAAAACTCTCTCCAAAGGGATTCAACTGTGTTAAATTCTAAACTTAATATGGCATCCAAAAAGGCCTCTAAATGCTCCCTATATATTGACCTATAAAAAAACATAAAATATTATTATATTAAATTAAACTATACAGGATAATTCACGATAAGCCTTTGTTAGAACTTTAGGGAAAACTTCAAATTTTTTTTTATGTTTAGCTGTATTTTTCGATGTGCCCTCGTTAGTTAACATATTTGCGATCCACACTTTCCTGTTACACCAGTAGTACCCGTCAACTTTATTATTATAAGTAGATTAAGATTATTTTTCTTGCATTTTTGATTTTTAAGATTCAAAACATGTTTTGTATAACAGGTCAAATGTCTTAACTGATTAGTTTTTTAAGATATTAGTATTTGAAAAATAACATTATTCGTCCTTGGACGGAATGTAACATCTTAACGGTGCATCTTAGAAAAAAATGGCTTTTACGGTCATGTATTAAATGTTTATTTTTTATGAAAAAAATTAACTTCCGTATGACCGGGAGTGATAATTTTTTGAATTTGTAGATACTGAAAAACCAACATAACGTGCAAGCCGTGTTTTTCTAAGATGTTAAGATGCTATAGCCTGTCAAAGACCCATAAATGTAATTTTTCAAATACTAATATGTCAAGAACTATTTAGTTTAGACGTATGAGATGTAGAATCATGAGCAAAATCCAACCAGAAAATTAATTATACCCTATTTAAAATAACGAAGTTGACAGTTACTTCAGGTATAACCGGGAATATTTAAACATACATTTACAAAAATATATTTTTAGAAGTTTTCCCACAAGCTCAAACATACTTTTAGGCCCGATCGTACAATTACGACTTAAAGCTTGGTTCAGCGTTGAACGAAGCTTAAACTTCATTTTGACAACCACTTTACATTCTTGTTGGTTGTCAAAATAAAGTTTAAGCTTCGTTCAACGTTGAACTAAGGTTAAGCCGTAATTGTACTACTAAAATCGTAGAAATGGTCGATTTATAATGTGGGATTGAAAGCAAAGTTCAATTTAAGATTATACAACCTGGTCATAACTTGTTGTTATGTTACATTATACTAAGTTAAGACCAGGTAAATCATAGATGTTCTTTTGCCCAATTTTATACAGTCGATTTAAACCAAGGTCCAGTTTAAATCGCAGAAATGTCAAAAATGGTAATCTTATAATATAGTATTGACGAAAAAGTTCGAGTTAAAAGTGATTTATTTACCTGGTCATAACTTAATATAATGTAACATAACAAGTTATGAGCATATTGATTACTCTTAAATTGAACTTTGCTATCAATACCACATTATAAATCGGTCGTTTCAACGATTTTAGAATTATTCTTCCTTCGATTTAAACTTAGGTTTAGGATGACTTTATAAAATTGGACCTTAGTTGAATTCAGTGGCGGTTTGTCAGGTGAAATAAATAAAACCAGGAGGAAAGTTTTTCGACAATATTAAATATTAATGTACCAATACAGCTACCATACATAATTATGTTCGAATTAATAATATTAATTTAATCCAAATGTAGCTATGCATAATGGGGCCACGGTTAACTCCAATGGACAATAATTATAAACACTCGTGCATTTTGGCGCGCCCCAGTCGGCCGTGTCCGTTAGTTCAAAGCAAGTGAAGACCCAACCCTCAACATGGCTTTGATATTCACCGTCGCTATGGTTACGTGACGTCAGTCATGCAAACAGCATGTAACAATTTGCATTATGATGACCTTAAGGTATTTATTTTGAGGCTTCGCGAAACTTACGCTTATACAAATCATTTTTACGTGATTTACTGTGTGACTAAAGAGTTTTGCTTTTATTTTTCAGTTAATTCAGTAGTGCACCTACCTACTTAGTTGTGTGTTTTAAAAATGAACCCAATTAATGACATAGTTTGTAATTTGTTGGAAACTCCATTCAGTGGTTGGACAGATGAGGATAAAAGAAACGTTTTGTCACACGGGTTTTTAGTCAATGTTTGTTTAAGTTCCCGCACTATACCTAGCTCTTTACCATTTTTTAAGACCGCGAGCCGCCACTGGTTGAATTATTACAATAATTAAATAGCTGGGTTTTATTGCACTACATTCTATACTTACTTCAGAGTATCCACATCCTCATACCCACAATCATCAGGCAAAGGCTCTGAAAAATGTATATCCGGAAAAGCAGGTATGGCATTACTTCCATCACCCAAATAAGCAGCGTGCTGTAATAAAGCCCCATTCGATCCTTGGCTATCTGAAGAATCGGAGTTGCGTTTAAAAGGACGAACTGTTCCTTGCGCTTTCCCAGAAGAACTTGAATTTAACACCACACGACTAGACGAGTCTTCGATGTTCATTAAAGATGAACCTGGTTTTACTCGAATGCCGTAGTAATGGTATTTGGAGTTTCCCCTGCAACAAAAATAGTATTATGTGACGAAGTCGTATCTACTCTCCAGAAGGGACATGATAAAGTGGGGTTAGGAAGATAGGGCTTTCTGTTCCTAACCCCACTTTAGTATTATGTGAGTTTAGTCAATATTATGTAATCTCAGGACGTATTTCAAAACGAATAAACTCCTGGGCTAAATTAACGCAACACCATAAAATTTGCTACATAATTTGATGCTTTATTTTGGCTGAAACTTATGGTCCGATTTGAATGATTTTCTTTTGCACTGTAGGTTAGTTTATTGACCAATGCCATAGTGATCGCTATTTGTAATAAAAGATAATTTTCGATTTATACTGGGTGTACTATACAGTTACTGAATCTTTGCCTACTCCGTGGACTACGCTGCCGTGTTACCTTAAAATAGATTACCATAATTTTTTAGCCATTGTCATTAAAATTAATATTTAAAATACCCGATATGAATAGGCAACAAAACAACGTATTAATTTGACTCTGTGAAGTCGACATGCCTGAAAAAGAGTAAAAGTAAAAAAGGAAAGTTATAAGAGCTTTTTTGAGTGGTTACCTTACAAACCCTAATTTATTCTACCTATCACTATAAACCTTGAGAACGTCCAAAAGCTTATTTATATTTTGTGAATGAGAAACACAATAAATGTTACAACACAACGGTATAAGCAAAGGGTGTGACGGACAGGTCATACAATTACTGGCTGGATGCACGTCACAACTCGCAAATACATAATCATAACAGAAACAAAGAATAAGGTAGGTCTATTATTAATTATAGGGTTATTTGACATAAAATTTGTTTTGACAACCTTTCGAAGACCTTTAATTTTACGTGTTAAAAGTGATTTGAAAGCGAAAAATAAACTGCTGGACCTTTGCTTTCGAGCAAGAAAAATTTTTTAACTTTAAAAGTTAATATTTTCTGACCCAGATATGATATCGACCTCCGGTTTTTAATGATTTATAGATTTATCCCTTAGGAAACAATCACCAAAGTTGGATTTTCTTAAACTGTTAGAAAATTTAATATACAGGGGTTAAAGAAGACGATAACTTTTACTCCAATTTCAATAGTATGTAACTTTCACAATAATATTTTTAAATCCTATCACTATACGTCAATTGAATCACTGGTTCATAGCAAAGAAAGTAACCTGTCAAATTTTTGATTTTAAGAAATCGATTTTTTTGAAAAACCTTGCTTTTTTTCAACTTATTGGTAGCTATAAATCCCACTGTATGTTGTATCGTGTAAACTTTGCAAGTGATTATTATACCTTAAGAAAAATTAGTTTATGTTCGGTAACAACAGTTGTACCTAAATGTTGTAATGTGCAGTGGCGTACCTATAGTCATTTATATGTCTATGGTTTATTAATATCTACCAATTTTTCACGATTGTTTTGTATAGGAAAGTACTCATTAGTAGATTAGGCAAGTTTTTTCCTTATTTTTAGTTTTTCATATCGCACTGCAGGTATATTATACAGTGTATCTACAAAATTTCAAAAAAAAATCATATTTTAATTTAAATTAATTTCTAACTTTTTAACCCAACACTATTCCTAAAATTAAACTTACATTGAAAGGGACCCTTAAAATTAAATATCACTAGTTTCAATTTGTTGGGATTAATACATTGTAGGCCCTCCTCGTACATTAACGGCCTCTTGACATCGCCGTGTCATACTGAGGACTCACAGGTTGATAAATGCCCTAGGTATATTTTGCCACTCTTCTTCAATGGAAATTAAATTATTTTCAGAAATTAAATTAAAAATTATATTTTTTAAAATTTTATACACACTGTATAATATACCTGTAGCGCGATATGAAAAACTTAAAATAAGGAAAAAAAACTTCTAATTGAGGGGCGAGTACTTTTCAATACAAAACAATCGTGAGAAATTGTGAGATACTCATAAACCATGAACATATAAGTGATTATAGGTACGCCACTGAGCATCACAACATTTAGGTACAATTATTGTTACTGAACATAATAAACAAGCTTTCACAAGGTATAATAATCACTTGCAAAGTTTGCACGATACAACGCACACTGGGATCTATAGCTACCAAAAAGTTTAAAAAAAAACAATTTTTTTCAAAAAAATCGGTATCTCTTAAAATATAGTAGATATCAAACAATTGACAGATTACTTTCTTTGCTATGAACCAGTGATTCTATTGACGTACAGAAATAAAATTCAAAAATATTATTGTAAAAATTACAAGCTATTGAAATTGGAGCAAAAATCATCGTCTTTTTTAACACCCTGTATATAAAATTTTCTGACAGTTTAAGAAAACCCAACTTTGTTAATTGTTTCCTAAGGGATAAATCTATCAATCATTAAAAACCGTTGGTCGATATCATATCTGGTTCACAAAATATTAACTTTTAATTTTGAAGAAGTAGTCCATTCTTAAAGTGGAGTTAATTTATAGGAATAAATAAAAGCATAAAGTCTTTTTCTCCACTGGTTTATTAAAGTATTAAAATTAAAATGTAGTAGATGCTCCACATGTTTCGGGTGTAGTAACACCCATCATCAGGAATAAAATATAAAGAGAAAATTGTTATAAGTTAGAGGAACACAGGTAAATGGTAAATGGTAGTGAACATCGATGGAGAAATATAAGATTTCATCAACGACATGACTCGAATCAAAAATTACGTCAGAAGCTGTGACGAAGCATCCAGCCAGTAATTGTACGGACTTTAACTACTTATATTCTTCACTTATGAAATAAGAATTTTCGTATTTCACGACTTGTCTTACAAATTCGTTCTTTTATAAATTAGTTAGTTGAATAGGGAACTAAATTTTACGAAATACTACATATACAGGGTGATTCACGTTGAGTGGCCTATTAGAAGATCTCGGAAACGAGTAAACTTATCTTTCTAAAAATTTAATAGCAGGCATAATTGGCTTTGAGCTTTTAAAACATTATATTTTGACGTTTTTATTACTTCCGGTTATACCGGAAGTTAATGCCAACTTTGCTATTTCAAGTGGAACACCCTGTATATTTTAGCATTTTTGATTACCTTATTAAAATCTAAATATCTTTTGTTAATAATAATCTATTCCTATCTCTAACCGTTTTTGAGATATGAATTATAAAAGGATTTTTGTGTGTAAAAACGCTCCGAGAAGAAAGTTTAGTAACTCTGAAACTAACAAAGGTAAACATTTAAAATTTTGTAAGCTTTCAAGTAATACATAGATATTTAGTTTAAATTACTTAGGTTTCACGTTTTTTATACAGGGAGTTCTTAAAATTGTGCCAATGTTTCCATCTAAATAAATGTGCATAAGTCAATTTTTGCAAATGGAACACCCTATTTTTTAGCTTACTAGCGCGTAGAGAATTAAATTTCCTATGTAAATGCCTAATATGTTACAATCCACATTTTTTGTCGTTTTTGAATTTTATTATGCTCAATTTAAATAAAAATCTTAAAATTTCTGTTTGTGTTAATGCGACATTATTTTTGAAAAGAAGGCTTCGACTGGGATTTTCGTTTGACTTTGAGCCTTGTTGCCAATTTATAAAGTATGCTTTGACCAAAATGATTTTAAAGTTGACACTTATCTTAGCCCTGTTATCATATTCTAGTTAACTTATTTAAAATTACGTTTTCTTGGTAATCTGAGAATGGCGAATAATAATTATTAAAATAATTTTATTTAAAAGAAATTAGAAATAGCTAAGCAACGAACATAGGCACCTAATAACAACTGGTAACAAAGATCAAAGTCAAACGAAAATCCCAGTCGAAGCCTTCTTTTTAAAAATAATGTCGCATTAACACAAACAGAAATTTTTTATTTAAATTGCTCATAATTTAAAAACGACTAAAAATGTGGATTATAACATATTAGGCATTTACATAGGAAAATTAATTATCTCATTTATTTAAATGGAAACATCGGCACAATTTTAAGAACTCCCTGTATAAAAAACGTGAAACCTAAGTAATTTAAACTAAAGATCTATGTATTACTGGAAAGCTTACAAAATTTTAAATGTTTACCTTTATTAGTTTCAGAGTTACTAAACTTTCTTCTCGGAGCGTTTTACACAAAAAAAATCCGTTTATAATTCATATCTTAAAAACGGTTAGAGATAGAAATAGATTATTATTAACAAAAGTTATTTAGATCTTAATAAGGTAATCAAAAATGCTAAAATATACAGGGTGTTCCATTTGAAATAGCAAAATTGGCATTAACTTCCGGTATAATCGAGAGTAACAAAAACCTCAAAATATAATGCTTTAAAAGCTCAAAGCCAATTATGTCTGCAATGAAATTTTTAGATAGATAAGTTTACTCGTTTCCGAGATCTTCTAATAGGCCACTCAACGTGAATCACCCTGTATATCTATTATATATTGATTTAAACCCGTCTCGGCAATATCCGAATTAATAAGAATTTATCCCATTATGGCTTACCTTGTCCCTAGTCTTCTAGTCCTTAATCCCAAAAACACCGACCTTATTAGTTTCCCAAAAGAAGCAGCATTCACGGGTTCCAATTTGTGTTCAGAGCAATGTCTTAAGTAGTGAGCATATAAGGTCGATCTAGGTAATGAAACACCCTCGGCAGTTTCGTAGTTTTCCAAAAGCCATTGCACCTTTATAAAAAAAATTAATTGTAAGAGCCATATCGGGACATAATAGTACAGGGAAAGAAGAGGAAATGTTCATTAAAAAAACCAGCAATAATTATAAAGTCCTTGACAATTACTTACAACTTCCACTAACTTTTTCCTTGTTATATAGTGTTCTTAAATTTACAGATTTAAAAAATTTTAATTCAAATATTTTTATTTCGCCTTAATCTACGATACACCTAAAACGGTATGATGATTAGCAAGCCAAAATTTGAACACCGCCTCGCATTACCTCACACTTGGATCAGTTGGCGACGCCGACGCGATGCTTCCAACCTCATACATTGTCGGGATGTTGTAAAAAGCGCGCAAAACATAGTAGTTTGTACAAGACTGGATATGAGGTCCATATCGCACGAGGTAGTAAATTGAGCACGACCCGTAGTCCGAGTGCTAAAAATTCCGAGCGCAATATGGACAATCTATTCGAGTTCATTTTCGCCTTTATCTTAAAAATTTTAGTTTTTTATTTTGATGCCAATTATTTTATTATATCTATTGGGGTTAAGGCCCCGTTGATAATATCAGAAAATTTGCATTGCAAAAAACCAACGAAGACAAGTAAAAACGTTAATTTTGTATACGTAAGTTCAAAATGAAGTCGGCACTATTGCTAATCTTCTTATTATAAAAGATACGAAGTCGGTTAGACTAGTAAAGAGTTGTAGTTTCATGTGCTGATGATTATGGTAATGTCAAAAAACATTCCCTGTAATGAACTTTATAGTTGATTGGGAATAAAGGTTTTAAAAAAAATTAAACAAATTATGCATGCTAATATTGCTTAATATAAAGTATTTCTTCAATATGCATGCAGTTAGATTATATTATATTATATTCTCACAAAAGTAAAAAACATTTCTAAAGGCAAACAAGAGCAGAAACCATGGGGGCAAAAAGGAAACACTTGGTTCAGAATTTACTACAATTAGGTATTGAGGACAAATAAAAGGAAAAAACGTGAACACAACACTACAAAAATGATCATAAAATACTATAAAACTACATATTTTTTATTTGTAATTCAGATATCACACACAGTGTCAATTGAATTTCAGAAAGTCATATTTCATATTAATCAATATTATTTCACAAAGCTCAATATCAATTGTATTTTGCAGAAAAGGTATATTTTGTAAGAAAAAAGACACAAGTCTCGGCCTCAAATAATTGTATTTGACGCAGAGACTTTGGGTTTTTTTCTTACAAAAAATTTACTACTCGGTCTCTTTGAGTAAAAATGCAGAAATTCTTCTAATTTCAGAAAAGGTATATTGTAAATCAGAACTCAAGTGGGTAATATAAATTATCAATACTATTTCTGAATTAGAACTGACAATTTACGAGTTACAGTTGAGAAAACTGAATTATAACCATTGAATATAACGACTGAAAGTGAGAAGTTTAAATACTATTTCCATATTGCTACGGATACGCCGGAAATTGTTGTCATTTTGAAAATACAGCTTTCAAGTGTCATTGTTGAGAAGTTGAGTTAAACATTTGTTTGTTTGAAGGTTGGAGACAATTACGTTTTATGAACGGCAGTAGAGTTTTGGACTTGCATTTATTTATTTATTTTGAATCACAACGTTTTAACTGGTAAGTATCTCCAGTCGTCTTCAGGTGAATACTAAATAAGTTTCTCACCTCTGAGAGTAGTTAGATAGATATAGTTACCAAACTTATTTAGTATTCACCTAAAGACGACTGGAGGTACTTTCCAGTTGATATCATTTGATTCAAAACAGATAAAGACAATGCAAGTCCAAAACAACTGCCGTTCAAACATTTGTTTGTTGGCGTTTTATTCAAAGGTACGGACTAATTTTATCTATGTTTTTTTCATAAAACCTCGACAAATTTTGGGTATTCGAATAAAATAAAGTAACTGCCATAAATATACCGTTATTGTTTGCATTTTCGTATTTTGTAAAAAAACTCGAGCAAAAAATATAAAAACGGCAGCAACATTACCATCGGATCTATTTTATACAGGGTGTGCCAGTAAGGTGTCGGTCTTAGATAGCACCTAAACTATCAAAGATACGAAAAAAAGTGTAATACAAAAGTTAAAGGGTTTTTAGGATGCATAATCTAAAAATATTTTCTAATCTACAGGGTGGTCCTAAAAAGTGGTACTAAATAATAAAAAAGAAAATTAAATGGGACACCCAGTATAATTTTCTAGAATATGATTCAATGGAATAAGGACTTTGGAACCCTATTAAAATTTTTGCAGTGAAATGCAACGTTGCCAAGTAATTAATTTTTTTCCGAAATTTTAGTAATTTTAAGGGTATCGTTAAAAAATCATAGCAACCTGTGGATTAACCCTAGGCAAATATAATTTACGTTATAAGTACTTTAAGGTACATATATTGATCTATAATAATGTTTTTTAAATCTCTTATACAGAGCGTTCATTACAAGTTGGACAACTCGATAGTTTTAAAAATACTTTATTTCAATTTTTTTTTAAATGGGACCCCCCTAATTTTTTTAGGCAAAAGAATTTACCTTTCGAAAACCTTACTTTTTTGTTAAACATGTCATATATCTAAATATCATAGTTTTTGAAATATTTTAGGATTTTTGTCTTAAATCAGGGTAAAAAAGGAAAGTTATAATTAAACTATTTAGTCAAGATTGCTTTGGAACAAAAAATAAATAATTTTCTTTATCATAGAAATAGAAAAATATGCGTTATGAATAAAGTTAGTTCAGGAAACTAAAATTTAAACAGTAATGAAGCACAAAATGTTGACGAAATAATTTTGCAATGACAGCTGTGATAAAAAAAATTATTAATTTTTTGTTCCAAAGCAATCTTGACTAAATAGTTTAATTAGAACTTTCCTTTTTACCCTGATTTAAGACAAATCCTAAAATATTTCAAAAACTATGATATTTAGATATATGACATATTTAACAAAAAGTAAGGTTTTGGAAAGGTAAATTCTTTTGCCTAAAAAAATTAGGAGGGTCCCATTTAAAAAAATTGAAATAAAGCATTTTTAAAACTGTCGAGTTGTCCAACTTGTAATGAACGCTCTGTATAAGAGATTTAAAAAACATTATTATAAATCAATATATCGTACCTTAAAGTACTTATAACGTAAATTATATTTGCCTAGGGTTAATCCACAGCTTGCTATGATTTTTTAACGATACCCTTAAAATTACTAAAATTTCGGAAAAAAATTAATTACTTGGCAACGTTGCATTTCACTTCAAAAATTTAAATAGGGTTGCAAAGTCCTTATTCCATTGAATCATATTCTAGAAAATTATACTGGGTGTCCCATTTAATTTTATTTTTTATTATTCAGTACCACTTTTTAGGACCACCCTGTAGATTAGAAAATATTTTTAGATTATGCATCCTAAAAAACCCTTTAACTTTTGTATTTTTTTTTCCCTATCTTTGATAGTTTAGGTGCTATCTAAGACAGACACTTTACTGACACACCCTGTATATTTAATAATATAGATCTAAAAAATATAAAGATCCAATTATCTATCACTTCTTGTTGACGAGGCGCGGCATTTTTTGATGGAGTTTTTATAAAGACAGAAATGTAAACAATGGCGCTTACTTTTTTTTTAGCTAGGTTTCATTTCTAATCAAACCAAAATATTTTCTTTTTAAGAATAATTATAACCAAAATCGTTTTTGCAGTGTTGCTTTGAAGTGAGGAGGGTGGAAGGCAAGGAGTCCAAGAATTAAAAAAAATATGTGTAATTCACTACAAACTAAAAATTCGAACTGACAGTGAAAATCTAGGTTTAATTTCATTTCCACTACTGCCATCATTCGAAACTTCGCAATAACTACTTTTTTAAATTAACTTGGCACCTCATAGGGCTATCAAATATATACAGGGTGTCTAAAATTCGATGCTCATCATGGGTATTTCCGAGACTATAAAAGATACAGCATCCGTCAAAGGGGGGCAAAGTTGAAGAATCTTGTGTTCAGCAAAATCGTAAAAAAAAACATTTCTTTCTTATTTTTTTGTCAGTGTTGCTGTGTTGGATTCAACTTTTCATTTATTCAATTCTTTCATTAAAATTTTTGTTTGTTTTGTGTAAATAGATATTATACAGTTAATTCATTCTATAACTGTTAAATGCCGCATTCATTTGCATGTTGTATTTGGTAAAAATTGTTAAGTAACTCATCAGAGCCGTATTTATTTAAAAGTAAATATCAAATTCCTGATGATGTAAAGATGACATAAAAACGTCTAAAAATTATTATGTGTGTTAAATGGTTGAATTTAGGGCTTTAAAGGGGTCTCAAAAAACAAAATAAAAAATGCAAGTTCGTATTTAAAAAAATAAAGTTGATAACAGTTCCACACAAACAAAACGTTGTACCGAAATTCTAAAAACACGGTAATATAAGTCTGAAAAAGTTGTTTTGACAATGTTGTATTTGTTTTTCTGTAACGGTTAAAATAATTCAGATAAATTAAATTTTAGTTTTTTTCAAATACTACAAAAGTAATAAATAAAGCTCAATTTTTTTTAACAATATTACTGAGCACAAAAAACGCTTCTTGTGATCAAGAGTCTGTAGAATTTATTCTTTACTGAAGTACACCAAATTTTTAAATTGAAAAAGTTATGTTTAACTTGGACCCCTTTGCTTCTGATTCCCTTAAATATTATTAAGCAATAGTAATTGTTACGTGTGCAGGATGGGAACAGGACTTACGGTGGCAGGGGATACTCTAGTGGCATGCCCCAAGCTGGATCCAAGTTCTTCTCCATTGGAGCTAACCGCAACCACTTGCCCCGCAGTTTGACCAGCGTTAGTAACAGCATACTCCTGCGCACCCAAGTTAGTAAAATAAGCGACACAATAAAAGAAATGAAGTTTTATGACGAAGTTTAAAATTATTTCTATCTTCTTTATTTATACTAGAGTTTACATTTAACAATCTTTTTGGATTGACAATTGATTATCTATTTAGAAGTTCTGATTAACATAGATGATAGACAATTTTTTCTAAAAATTAATAAGAGCAAGAATTTTAACGATGTAAAAAAATTAATAAATTTACAGTAAAACTGATCAAAGAAAATTCTTGAAAACAAGTTTATAGGCACACTTTCCGGTGCATCACTACTTAGAAGTCGTCATTCTTAATATTATAAGAAAAAAGGGTTCTCATAGCATAAAATCTAAAACGTAAACTTAGTCATAAACCTTTTTGCATTAATTTATTAATGATAGCATTTAATGATCTTTGGAAGAAAACGATCTGTGCATAATATATAAAAGTTATTTCTGTATTCTTTATGCATGTAGCTGGAAATGAAGTAAAATATGTTAGCATGAATATGATTAAACATAATAATACGCTTGGTATTATTATAACCCATCACCAAACACAACATTAGAAAGAAGCAAACCATCGCTGAGCACTAGTTCCCATTTTAAGCATGGATATCTAATAGAAATTTTGCTAATTCTCCAATTGGTTCCTTGAGAACCAAAATCTCTAAAGCCATTTGGCAAAAAATAATGTAAACTATTTATGCTTCAGTGTAAATGCAAGATCTTACACCTTTACTACCTTTGAAACCAGGGACATCGGAAAAGGTCGTAACCCCCCACCCCCTTGAATCCGGCCTGCTCCCCTGGAAAATGTTTTACCAACAATTACAACTTACGTAGAGTTTATGTAAATCTCAGGAACCTATTCATAAGTGATTTTTAAATTAAATTAGCGGATCTGTTTATAAACATCAGATTTATAACTGTGCTGTTATAAATACAGGGTGTCCCACCCGGAACCGCCTCGTTTTATATATGGAAAATCATACATAGGAACATTTAAAAAATTAGACAGTTAATTATGATTAAAAACTTTTATATGCAACCAAACATTATTGTAGTATAGTAAACTGCTGGACAATTGCTTTCGAGCCAGAAAAATTTAGCCTAAATTTAGAAGTTAATATTTTCTGAACCAGATATGATATCAACCTACGATTTTGAATGGTTAATAGATTCATCCCTTGAGAAACTATTGTCAATATTAGATTTTCTTTAACTATCAGAAAATTTTATATACAGGGTGTTAAAGAAGACGATGATTTTTGCTCCAATTTTAATAGCGTGTAACTTTCACAATAATATTTTTAAATTTTATCACTTTATTTCAATTAAATCACTGGTTCATAGCAAAGAAAGTAATTTGTCAAATTTTTGATATCTGCTATATTTTAAGAAATACCGATTTTTTTGGAAAACTTTGCTTTATTTTAACTTATTGGTAGCTAGATCTCACTGTGCGTTGTATCGTGCAAATTTTGCGAGTGATTATTATACCTTATGAAAAGCTTGATTAAGTTCAGTAATCTAAATGTTATGATGTACAGTGGCGTACTTATAAACACCTATATGTCTATGGTTTATGAGTATCTCACAATTTTTCACTAGTGTTATAAATTGGAAAGTACTCGCCCCTAGATTAGGTCAATTTTTTCCTATTTTTTAGCTTTTCATATCGCACTACAGGTCTATTATACAGTGTGTTTACAAAATTTTAACAAAGATACATTTTTTAATTTAATTTTTGTAAAAAAATGTATTTATTAATTTCTAACTTTCTAACACTATATTCATAAACCATAGACATATAGGTGTTTATAAGTACGCCACTGTACATCATAACATTTAGGTACAACTAGTGTTACTGAACATGATCAAGATTTTCATAAGGTATAAGAATCACTCGCAAAGTTTGCACGATACAACGCACAGTGAGATCTAGCTATACCAATAAGTTGAAATAAAGCAAGGTTTTCCAAAAAATCGGTATTTCTTAAAATATAGCAGATATCAAAAATTTGACAAATTACTTTCTTTGCTATGAACCAGTGATTCAATTGACGTAGAGTGATAAAATTTAAAAATATTATTGTGAAAGTTACACGCCATTAAAATTGAAGCAAAAATCATCGTCTTCTTTAACACCCTGTATATAAAATTTTCTGACAGTTAAAGAAAATCCAATATTGACAATTGTTTCTCAAGGGATAAATCTATCAACCATTCAAATCATATCATATCTGGTTCAGAAAATATTAAGTGTTAAATTTAGGCTAAATTTTTCTTGCTCGAAAGCAATTGTCCAGCAGTTTATATTGACTATCTAGTACTGAATTTAACAGTTTATGGGTTACCGGACCCCTCCAAAAGTTTCTAGAAAAAATAGATATATACCTACATGTACAACGAAAGAAGAAATAGGAACTCAAAGTCTTCTTCCACTGTTATATAAATGAAAAACTTGTTTTAAAATAGAAATTCTCTACATCTTTCGAATGCACAAACTTTCATCTTCAGGAGAACAAATGAAATTAAGAAGAAAATGGTAGATATTATCATCTTAATGGAGCCTTAAGATTATAATATTAGATAAAATAAAGGTTCAATGAGTAGAACAGTGAAAAAATTATCAAAATACACGTGGAAACGAAGTGTGAGAAAGATAAATGTTAATAAAATTTGAAATATTTTAAGAAGTAAATTGATGACCACATTAGGATAAAGTAAATTATGATGACCAGACGGAAGCCTGAAAGGGAGGCATTCTTTTAGGTTACATCAAGTGAATAATAATTGTGAAACTTACATCTATATGGGCAGCTATGTAAATTAGGAGTATATGTAGAAAAAAATATAGATCTTTGTAGTTTTATTTAACATTTTCTTAGTGAAAAATTGAAACTTCTTGGACTTTCTTTTATAAAAGGTTGGAAACTCCCACATTCCCAAAAAGGCAGTTAAAATTGGTAGCAGATCTTCAACGGTATAAAAGGGGCGTTAGGAGATGACACAGAAAAAATTTTCCATTCACTCACACCAAATTTTACTTTTTTAAAAGTAAATCCAATAAGTTTAAATTTTTCACTAAGAAAATGTCAAATAAAACTACAAAGTTCTATATTTATTCTACATATACTTCTATTTACATAGCTATGGATGTAAGTTTTCACAATTATTATTCACTTGATGTAATCTAAAAGAATGTCTCTTTTTTAAGCTTCCGTCTGGTGATCATATTCTACTTAATCCTAATATGGTCATCCCATTAATTTCCTTCTTAAAATATTTCAAATTTTATTAACATTTATCTTCCTTATACTTATATACACTTCGTTTCCATAGTTTTTGATATATCGAGCACATAATATTTTTTAAAATTAATTATTAAATGTGTAGCCATATCACTCTTCATTTCTCTTAACAATTCTCTTTCTCACACCTGGTTGTTAAATATTTTATTCTACACCTAAATTCTTATAACACCCAAAGCTACAAACCTTACATATATTTGATTTTTCACAGTGTAGCGTGTATTTTGGTGATGGTTTTCCCACTGTTCTACTTATTGAACCTTTATTTTATCTGATATTATAATCTAAAACTCCTCTACCCTTTTCTTTTTAATTTCATTTGTTCTCCTGAAGATGAATGCTTCTGCATTCGAAACATTTAGAGGTTTTCTATTTTAAAACAAGTTTTTCATTATTATAACAGTGGAAAGACTTTGAGATCTTATTTCTTTCCTTATATATCCACTCCAAGTATGGACTATTTCTTCAAATAGATATGTGTTTCGACTGTGTAAGTATAATGTTTATGGGCTTTTGGAGGCAATGGAAGAATCATTGTAAAACTGTGGATATCGATAATTAAAATGGACCTACCCTAATCGTTGTTTGGAATCATTGGCATTAACGATTTTTTTATAAGTATACCTAAGTGATGACTGAGTGCTTATCCATGGAAGGAGAGCATCCATTCGTCGCTTGAGTTCCCAACATAGGACGTAGCATAACCCTATCCCCTATACTACTAAAAAAGTGACAAAAAACATCTTTTTACACTTACAGCACAGGCAGCACTTACGGCACTAGCAGCCTGAGGTGTAATCCTCGTAGTTGGAATCAGTGTTTCTGGATCTACCGTGTGCTGTACTACATATTGTCCTGTTGAAGCGGAGTAGCCTACAGTGGTGCCTGTCACTCCTGAGGTAGAATTGCCTCCAGAATTCGTCGCTGGGGCCGCATAGTATTGTCCTTGCCCTTGTCCAGCGTTCGCTATGGGATAAAGGGTCGTCGAGTCGCCCACAGTGTATACAGGGTAGGCCCTAAAATTAAATATTTTCATTACATTGTTTAAAAGACACCATCGTAAATATCAACATTAAACACGTAGTAATAATATTTGGTTTTAACTACTCCACTGATATTTAGTAGATAATTGCAATATTAGTTTTTGGTAAAAACTAACATTTTTGGAATCAAATAAATGCACGTAACAGGGCAAAAATCCATCCTAAAGCCGCCTACTCGCGAAGCAATCTGTAGGGCCCAATCTGCAGTGACTACATTTTAGATTGTATCGTGTGTGTTGAAATCGTTCCAATTTTTTAAAGACTGCCCGATATCGGCTAGTTCGCTGATTGGATGTTCAATCGACTCAATCGCATTGCTCACATTTAAGATTATGACACATACATTTTCAGCAAGGCTTAACTTAACATATGAAAAAAAGTTCTTCGTTTTTTTAGTTGGGCATTAGTATTACGCCTTCTAGCGGCCACCTGAGAAACATAAAAATAATTTCCAACGATTTCGTTTGGCCCTTTTCATTGTAAAAAAAATGTTTCCAAAAGCGGTACAAATAATGGTTCCCAAGATACAGCCAGAGTTCCTTTTTAGTTGTAAACCTGGTATATTAAATAAAATATCTAAATTAAAATTAAATTGCGTCTAAATATTTTATATAATATTTTACTATACAAATCCGTATGCAATAAAATATTTTTACATAGAAGGTGGCAGTTCAAAAACAAATGGTAACTAGCATTCTTGAGTGCTAAAATATTGAATATTATTTTTAAATACAAAAATTTCAAGGGAACATTTTAGTTAAATAACACAGAACATGATATTTTTGCTTTTTTAATGAAGAAAAAGGGTAAATGTGTTTTATTTACAATAAAATGTAGTAATCAAGAAGAATCAACATGCAAACCGGCACTTTAAGACGGGATGTCTCAAAAACTAAACGTTTACGCGTAATCTACGCCCCAAAATACGGAACTCATGAAAAAGTTACTAATTTTGGAGTGATAAGCTTATAATAGATATTTACCTTTCATTGAAATATGTGCAGTAAGTTCGAAAACAATTAAATACTTTAAAAAGTAATAACTTCTTAATAACTTATGTTTATTTTTTCCACAGTCACATTACAGTACTTTTCAGTAATATGAAATTTTAATAATTAAATATTGCCACTACCCCCACCAGACTCAAACTCTGGATATGCCACTGATACATAATATGTTTGACAAAAACATTCATAGCAATAAAATGTAATCTTAATATTTAGTTTAGCTATTATATAAATGTATTCAAGCTACGCCAGCCACCGGCGCCGCTGGCATCGAAATGGAGAAAATTCAACAATTTGGAGTGCTAATTCACTGTCCAAGTAGTTAAAAGATTTACAAACTCAAGTCATCATTTGACATTGCAAATTCCATTATTTCCATTCCATTATTGGTGCAGTAAATAGTCTTGTATATGTTTATTAAAACCAAGCAATACAGTGGTTTTAAAAGTAAAATAAAAAAGGTATAATAATACTAAAGTTTTATGTTACTATGTTTGTGTAAAATCTAGTCTGGTTTCTGAAGCAACAAAATCCCAGCAACGCACTGTGCCGGGTTTCATGACGTATTTTGTGAATTTGATGACTAAAATAATAATTTAAAATCAACAAATCTTACCAGAATAGATGCGCTTCGTCACATTCACCCATACTAACGAGAAAGCCAAAAAATTTCAATAAAAAATTTTGATTTATGCTTGTGCCGCCGTCACCATAGTTACCAAAATGACAACTGGTGTTCTTTGTTTCCATGGCACCCCATCAATTCTTAGAACCGGTGAAGGTTGGTGCAATAATTATTACGAAAAAAGTTGCATAAAGTATAATTATTTAAAGTAAGAAATACAAAGAACCATTATCACAGGTATATTTTTGGTCCTAACAAAATTTAAACAGATAATATAAAATTTTGTTATGATTTAACATGGATATCTTTACTTTGAACAGAAATTTAATAGGAAGGCTTTAAATAAATTGCTAAGTAAGAAGTTTAATAAATGGTAGCAAGTGAATATACGGAAATGAAAATGACAATTTTGACATTCAGAAGAATAAATTATTTATTTCCAGCTTTATTAAATAAAAAGTGGTGAGAGTTTTGTGTTTGAAAGTTTTATGGGTTAATTATAAAAACTAATAGGTGATAAAGTGTCAGATCTGGAAAATAACCGATTCAGTGCCTGAATTTCGTAGTAGTCTACACATGCTATCGCCCCCTTATAAACAGTAAGTTGTAGGCTCGACGCAAAAGTAATTTTATGAATGAGATGCGGGGTCTATCTTTACTTTCTTGTCGCCGCCCGCAACTGTATGAAATAGTTCAGGCGTAAAAGCCATATAATAATATATTAATCAAAATAAGTTGATAGATTCATTCGAAAACTTATATTAACTTAAATTTTTTTTAGAAATCAATAATAAGACGTTGCAGTTTCCGTCAGAATAAAGAAGTGTACTTACCAGACCTATACTTGATCTCATTAGTTGCATTTAAAGAAAAATAAAATAACTTACATTTGTGCTTGTCCGCCATTTGTCTGTGAAGCGTAGATTTCCTGCTCAACATACTGAATGTGATAACTTTGGTGTGAAGCCACTGCGTCGCCTTCAGCTACTGCAATAGAAGAATAGAATTATATAAGAAGATACCTCTGACTTATATCTAACTGGATCCCTAAACACTAATGGTAAAGGTGGAAAATTACGGTTTTTAAGGGTGATTTAAGGGAGGGGGAAATTAAATTGGCATCCATATAAATAATAAAACTCTATACAGAATCATTACCATAAGAAGACCTATTACAGTAATAGACAAAATGTAAAAAATGTTTGCCCGGGCTTCAAAAACTGTTTATAAATAAATTGATCTTGTACCTATAAGTTTCGCACTAGACTGGAGGAAAAATCAGGTGCACAGACACAAAAACCGGTTGTTATTCAGGTGGAAATAATTTAATCACTTTTATTAAGTCTTATCCTGGCCCCTCGTGTATACACGTGTATGATACAGATATATCACAAAAGATGTTAAGGAAAGATACGTGTGTACGTGGGGAAGGGTGATTATGTCGAATATTATATACCGGGTGGTACATTGGACAGATACAGAGAGACACAGACATCATGTAAATAAAGTCTGTTTTAATTTTTCACATAAATAAACTCAAGTCTGCTTGGGAAAAGAACTAATTCTTCGATTTTTTAATAAAATTTGTGTTAATAAAATGCAAACAACTTTTTAAACATTTTTAAATAAATAAATATATCTTTCCTATAGACTCACACCATCAAGTAAGTATGGGGTATTGTCAACAAAAAACAATTAGGTACAGAGCGAGTCAACGATAAAGTAAAGTTCATTCTCTCCTTTATCTTAAGAATTCGATTTTAGTTTTTTTTAAAAGGACATCCCATATACAGGGTGATTCACGTTGAGTGGCCTATTAGAAGATCTTGGAAACGAGTAACCCTATCTTTCTAAAAATTTGATAGCAGGTATAATTGGTTTTGGGCTTTTAAAACATTATATTTTAACGTTTTTATTACTTCCGGTTATACCGGAAGTTAATGCCAACTTTGCTATTTCAAATGGAATACCCTGTATATTTTAACATTTTTGATTACTTTCTTAAAATCTAAATAACTTTTGTTAATAATAATCTATTCCTATCTCTAACCGTTTTTGAGATATGAATTATAAAAGGATTTTTTTGTGTAAAAACGCTCCGAGAAGAAAGTTTAGTAACTCTGAAACTAATAAAGGTAAACATTTAAAATTTTCTAACCTTTCAAGTAATACATAGATCTTTAGTTTAAATTACTTAGGTTTCACGTTTTTTATACAGGGAGTTCTTAAAATTGTGCCAATGTTTCCATTTGAATAAATGTGCATAAGTCAATTTTTGCAAATGAAACACCTTATTTTTTAGCTTACTAACGTGTAGAGAATTAAATTTTCTATCTAAATGCCTAATATGTTACAATCCACATTTTTAGTGGTTTTGGAATTATGAGCAATTTAAATAAAAAATCTTAAAATTTCTGTTTGTGTTAATGCGACATTATTTTTAAAAAGAAGACTGGGACTTTCGTTTGGCTTTGAATGAGAAATAGCTAAGCAACGAACATAGGCAGTTAATAACAAATGGTAACAAAGCTCAAAGTCAAACGAAAATCCCAGTCGAAGCCTTCTTTTCAAAAATAATGTCGCATTACATTAACACAAAAAGAAATTTTAAGATTTTTTATTTAAATTGCTCATAATTCCAAAACCACTAAAAATGTGGATTGTAACATATTAGGCATTTAGATAGAAAATTTAATTCTCTACACTTTAGTAAGCTAAAAAATAAGGTGTTTCATTTGCAAAAATTGACTTATGCACATTTATTTAAATGGAAACATTGGCACAATTTTAAGAACTCCCTGTATAAAAAACGTGAAACCTAAGTAATTTAAACCAAAGATCTATGTATTACTTGAAAGCTTAGAAAATTTTAAATGTTTACCTTTATTAGTTTCAGAGTTACTAAACTTTCTTCTCGGAGCGTTTTTACACAAAAAAATCCTTTTATAATTCATATCTCAAAAACGGTTAGAGATAGGAATAGATTATTATTAACAAAAGTTATTTAGATTTCAATAAGGTAATCAAAAATGCTACAATATACAGGGTGTTCCGTTTGAAATAGCAAAGTTGGTGTTAGCTTCCGGTATAACCGGAAGTAATAAAAACGTCAAAATATAAAGTTTTAAAAGCTCAAAACCAATTATGCCTGCTATCAAATTTTTAGAAAGATAGGGTTACTCGTTTCCGAGATCTTCTAATAGGCCACTCAACGTGAATCACCCTGTATATTGTATTATTTTTTAATTGTCCACTAAATTCTACGATTATTTTGTATAAAATGTTATATAACCCAAACTAAGCGGGGCTGAAGAATTTCTTCTTCCTCAAGATTGCTAAAAGGCGCATATAAAAATACTTTTGAAAAAATAGAGAGGAGAGCTATGTCTCCGTAATTAGAAATACCATGTTCATTGCGCGTTTCAAAAATGGGTTATATAAGGGTATTCTTTAATATACTATAGTTATTTATGATTTAAGTGTTGTAAAGTTTCATATTATAACACGAGATGTTAAAGTTATCAAACCAGTCGTAAGAGGAGTTTGATAAAACATTGAGTGTAGTATATGAATTTACAAGAATATTGAAATTTTTTTTGTCTACTTCTATTAAGGCAAGGTTATACAATTACGGCTTAAGCTTAGTTCAGCGTTAAACCAAGCTTTAAATTATTGTTGAGGTTGTACAAAGGAAGTTTCAATGCTGAACTAAGCTCAAGCCGTAATTGAGGAGCAACTGTGCAAAACGCATTAAATCCATTTTTTATAATTTTCAAGGTAAATATAAAAATGTAGTGCATTTTAGTCAATCTATCATTAGAACAACCCAGTTTAATCAAAGCGCGATAAATCAATTAGAAATAGCCATATTAAAAACACTCAGCTAAGCAAAACGAATTAATTCCAATGCACGTTTAAGCAAAGTGCAATAAATCCAATTCGCATTTAAGCAAAATAAAATAAATCCAAAAAAGAATATTCATTTCTGTTTAGAGCGTTTGCATTCTTTTATTTCAACAATCTTATATTATAATTAATAATTTTATTTCCCTGAAGTTTTAAATTTTATTGGCCTTATAAAATAATGTAAACTTAATTACTTCAAGCAAAATGCAATAAGTCCAAACAAGAAGTAAGCAAAAAGGAATAAATTCATACTAACCTAGCAAAATGGCATAAATCCACATTTCTGGTTAAACAAAATGCAGTAAATCCACTAAAAAATATACCATATTGTCATGAAAATCGAAAATTTAGATTAAAAAAGGAAATATTCCTTTTTAATCCTATAACATAAATCATTCTGCGCCACATGAAAATCTTAGTTTTTCTTCTAACTTACTTTGCTAGTTTTTTAAGTTTTATTCAAAACAACATATTATGGATTTAATGCGTTTTGCACAGTTGCTCCTCAATTGTACAACCGGATCTTAGATTACGGCTTAAGCTTAGTTCAACGTTGAATTAAGCTTAAACTTCATTTTGACAACCAACAAAAAGTTAAAGTGGTTGTCAAAAAGAAGTTGCTTGGTTAAACGTTGAACTAAGCTCAAGCCGTAATTGTACAACCGAATCTTTAATCAAACAGGATATTTCAAGCCAGCGCGTTGAACAAAATGAAAATTAACATCTGTTCAGGTAAAATGTGTCTATAATTCTACGATTAAAATTCAATCGATTCTTCAAAGTATGAATTGAATTTTCCCGCGTATAATATCGTTACTTTTTTTTCCATTCACACTGTGTATGGTAACTTCAAAAAATAAACATCGAATGATCAAATAAGACAGCGATAATCCTAGTCGTTCAGGTGCATGACGTGTGTCAAACGTGTGTCCAATCAACCATGCATAATCTAAGGTATTGTCGAACTGACGCGAACAGGGGTTGCCTAGATATGGGGTGTTATGAGGGGGAAAGAAGATGCAATTAAGTAAAATTAAGGGGGTTCTTTCGGCGGTCCAAGTTTTGTAATTATTACAAAACGCGCGGCTTGATTATAAGCAGGTATCTAGTTAATTCTTGGTAATTGAGAGGGTCGATTTCAAAGAGCCGGCGCGACGGGTGGAATCGCTAGGGGGTTGGGTTGATCAGTAGGGTAATATTTGCGTTGAATGGCTACTTTAAGATACAACTTAAAAGTAAATATAGTTTGAATGATATCTGAGATGCATAACTGGTAAATAGTTTTTGGATATGGACATTTAATGAGAATTGTATATTATAATTTTTCTGCAACCCAACGACCCAATAAAAATAAACAATGCATTTTTTGAACTATATCCAATTTGATAAGTTGGTGTGTTGGTACCTGTTTGGGCAAGAATAATAACGTCGAGCGATAAGTAAAATGGCTGCAAAATTTATTTAAAAAAAATAAAAACGGCTTTTGTGCATTAATATTAATTTTTAACATTCGCGATGGTAAAGCTTTTCAAAATAATCACATTCTATGCCATTCACATCATAGCAACGCTGTACATGTGAAAAGAGAAGTGAAAATACTATAATTGTATCAAATTGTTATTAGAAAAAATACTGATTCGAGACTGACGTAGGATTGATATCATTCAGGACTGATATTGTAGGGTCTGCTTTATATTTGTTGATATCTTCTAATATGCCACCCACCATAAATCACTCTGTAAAGTGATTAAAAGTTGAACAAGTATAACAATAACAAGTTAAACATAAATATTTAAAAAGCCAAAAAAAAACGCATGCAAAATGTCTTGTGGCCTTACCTACTGCTATTGGTGTTAGGGATGTGTATGATCTACCGCCAGCTTCTATTGTTAGCAGCATAAAAATAATAAATATAAAAAAAATGTGTTAGTTCGGTAAGCATTGCAAAGTAAAAGAAAATCAATCACTAAATTAGTCAGTGCCATATACAAAAAACAAAAAAAAAACAAAATATTAGTGCGATGATAAACTGATATGGTTTAAATGGAATTTGCCATCTACCAACGAAGTATTCAATGTATTATTATCAATTTCTCTCAATTCAACACAAAATTATAAATAGTAGTTGCAGCTCCAATTAAGAATAATAATTTTCAAGTATGTGTGCCTAAAAGTCGCTAGGTAGTGAATTTCTTAAAATTATTTGGAACTTAGTTGCGGCTCTTTCATGAGGTCATTTAATCAATGACCTCCCACATAAATTATCTTCTTAATAAATCCTATTAAATTAAAATGTCCACTATTCGTTTCTTTCGTGTATTATTACTATTACCTGTAAAATATATCTAGTATTGTCGTAATAACCCACACTGGTAAGCAAACCAGACCTAACCCTACTTTTTGTACATTCTAGCAAAATTTTGGACCAAGGTCACTATGACGGAGGCTTTCAATTCCATTTTCACATTTACTATGAGCAAGAAAAACTACTTGCACCAACGACAAAGAAAAAGATAGTAATCGGGCTAGTGACGAAGAATTGTAGTGTTGCCGGATTATTCGAATTGCGCATAATTTGCCGCGCCACATTATCATTTTCGCAATCCAAATAAAATCACAATTTCGCATATTCTTACAAAAATCACATAAAAACCAATAGATAACTACAATTCCCTATCTGAATAAAGGTACCATTGCGCCCAAAAAAAAACTGGGACAGTAAAATTGTTGTTGTATAGTAGCTCCCGGACTATAAGGAATATATAAAATCTATTGAGGATAGGTTATTATTGTTGTTATAATAGTTGTCATGGAAGTGAAAAGGTTTAACAACAATACCACATTTTTAGAAATACGAGGAAAAATTAAAATACGCATATTGTGTTTTAAAATGTACCAAAAATAAAAAATTTTAATATTATGTTCCAATAAATTTTAATTCATTTAAATCATATTTAAAACTTAATATAATAACATGTTTTTAATATTTGGTAGTTGCACCATTATTATCGATTAACGCTTGTAAACATCATGCCATACTTAATACTAGGTTTCTCGTATACTCTTGCGTTATTGCATCCCATGCTTGCATTATCCTTTGGCTTAATTCATCCCGAGTTCTACGCTGGAAGTTGTGTTTATACATAAATTTTGTCATCTCACCCCAAACGTTTTCAATTGGGTTAATATCCGGACTTTTCGAGGGCCAAGGCAGAACACGAATTGGATTTTCTTCTACATAATTTTGAACCATCGGGCTTTATGTATAGGAGCATTATCTTGTTGAAATATAAAACCGTGGCCATATACTGCGTCGACAGATGGTATCATAACTTGGTTTAGTATGTTGCAATATAATGGTGCATTGAACCTCCCATGCACTATTTGGCAAACTCCTGGGCCCCTTGCACTAATCCAGCCCCAAACGTTTATAGGAAAGCGTCCACTTTGATTAGTCTTATTTGTATATCTTCCATCGTATCTCGTACCAGAAGGCCTATAAACGCGGATTTTCCCATTATTGCTTGATTGAAAGGTTTTCATCGGAAAATATTACGGATTCCCATATATTACCTTGATTTATATATTCATAAGCAAATTCTACTCTTCTCTGTTTGTTTGCTTCGGTCAAAAATATTTTATTGGCAGCACAACAACTTTTTATATCTGAACTACGAATTCTTCTACGCGTTTTATTAGCCAGACCAGGAAAAATGTGTTTCTTCTTTAGCTTTTATTGCTGGGATGATCTTTTAGAAAATTAATTAATTCTAGATCTTGGCCGTCATTCAAAATTTTGGAGCAACTAAAACCTGCTCTCCTTACAATACTTCAATATTCTGCAATTTTGTGCTTAGCCAACAACACGGTATGGTATTTTTTGCTAATCCCTAATTCATCTACGATGTTTCTTATTTGATGCCCATCTCTCAATCAAGTGTAAATGATCTCTTTTTGCTCGGTGATTAACGATTTCAAAAAATATTTCTTCTGACACGCCACTGTCAGTCACAAAATTAAATTAACTTGACAACTTCAAAACAAGCTAATAGTCTGGGAGATTAAACTACATTTTGCTGTCCCAGTTTTTTTTTGGCGCAATGGTACCTATGGAATGCATAATTTTGTTACACTGAAAATTTCACTCATCATATTTTAGTTATTTCAAAGAGTGGCGACACGGTGAATCGATCATGTTTTGTTTATATTTTGATTATCGAATTTACATTTTTAGTTTTTTTATTTTGATAAAAGGTCGGTGGTGTGCATGAAGATGTGATAAGACGTAAAAAAAACAATACATATTAATTTGAACTTTGAAAAAGTTTGGACTTCAATTTAAATAAACAAAGTAGAAACGGCAAAAATAAGTGTATTTGAGGATGTGACGATACAAATTAATTTTACTGTTTTGTATGCTGTGGTGTGTTGTTTTATACACATTTTTTGTAGAGCTAATTACCCTTTTACAAGCAAAAATGTAGCCAATATATCCTTAAAACGCGCATTTTTTGCCAAAGTTACCTGTAATCTGGTGGAAACATATAATCAACTTAAAAAGTTACATTAAAAAAATGATAGAAATTGTGGGAAGTAAAAAAAAATTAAACTTCTAGGGTCTAGATAAAATAAAAAATAACAGGCGGTAATAGGACTTTGGTCCAGGTCAAAATGTAAGGTAAAGATCTTCAATAATAAACATTAAACAGCGTAACACAATAATTTTTAAATGAACTGGAAATTAATGTATCTCGGAATTTTTTATATCCTAATAATTAGTTTTACCAATTGGACAATTCTTATACGAAGTGAAGACTTAATAACATTTTTTACCAGATTTCAACCCAATTTCAATAGATATATAGTTCTTTTCACAATAAGTGGTTTTGACCTGTTAACTCCAATAAAACTAAAGGGTCGATCCCATTGAGTGGACAAGAGTTTGTCACTGAATAAGTAAAGCATAAAGGTGCAGCTTGGACTAAGGAAATTAAGTAATTATACTCGTATGATGTATTTATATTAATTTAATGAAATGAAACAAAATATAAATTTTTAAATACTACTTATATTTATTTACATGTATAATGTTATTCTATTAAGTTGTGTTTTGCTGTGCTATCCTTATTTAAATTAATAATAATCGGTTTAATTGTATCACGCAGACTAACATAAGAATTTTTTACCGTAATTACATGATGGATTGAATTTTTCCAACTAGCTGGGGGAATATTATTGGCGCAATTTTTTATTACACTATAACTTAACGTCGAAGAAATATTTCCTGACTTAGGACTTGATTTTAATTGTTGCCACGTGAGCTATATGGCATTAAAAATGAATATTATTGCAATACAACTGATCACTTTCCGTGAGAAATAAAGACTGACATTCAATATTTCATAGTAATAGGGGGGTTTTTAAACATTTAAATCTTATTTCTATCTCATTTTTATTTGACCTTACCCAGAAATTATAATAATCCGGTCCCGAAAAGAAATACTGGGAATTAAGAGTGAGGTCTAGTGATGCACTTGCAATTTCGTTTTTTGATCAATACTTCGTTAATTTTTCCTTTTATCCAAAAATCGGTCAAATACCAACATTTGAAGCATTTACAACATCTACAATTTAAAGTCAAGCAAGTTTGAATTTATAAATAAAAGCAGAAAAAGACAAATTTCACAAATTTTCGTTTTTTGCTTTTATTAATTTATTAAACAAAATTTCTTTAATTATAAACCGTAGGTAACTGCTACTCAAGGACGGGTACTTGGCCCCTTTTTGAATAAACCGAAACCGATAAGAAACATTGATCAAAAACTAAAATTTCGAATGCATCACTAGACTTCACTCTAAACGGGTATTTACTACTGCACTTAGCACCCATTATATTGCAGTCATTAAATCAGAAAAATTAATCGTGAAAATTAATTTACTTACCGGTAACCGTTATAAAATGCGGCGATGCAGTTGCGATGGGGTCTTCCTGACTTTCAGCCTCCTGCTCGCCTCCTCCGGTGCTCTCGTTGCTAGACTCTCCAGTCTGTTCCAACGCGATTACCGGCACTCCGTTCACCAATGTTCCACTTGCTGTCCCCTGAAAAAAAATGTTTACGTTAAGGTGCGTCCAAGTTTGTCGCCGATGTTATGAACCGCGGTTATTCAACTCTGCATTATTCACACATTCGCGATGATCTTATAACGGCAATGGGCTTTTTCACTAAATTTTTATTTTCACCCTATCGTATAGATAGAACAAGAAAAAATAATGTTTTCTACGGTTTAAATTTTTTTATTCTTCAATTATTTACTGAGAAAATAATTGGAGAAAATACGCTCTCTAATATAAATACGCGAAGCAACGTACCGACGTTACAACAAATCCGGCAACCGGGACAGCCGTCGTTCGACACGCTCTGACCTAATTGATCTTTCGAGGCTGATGTTGTGTTTCTAATCTGTTCGTTTCTATTTACATTATCGAAACAAAGATAACAATATAATCGGTCGCACGACTCGCAAATAAAAGAATTGTGCGGTTAATAGGATGACGTACATCCCTTCTCGTATTATGTTTTTAAACTTTTAATTGTTTCTAGAAAAGGTTTGTGATACTCTAGGAATTTTTTTTTATTGAAGTATATTTTTATAGGTTTAGGATGTTAGTGCTGAATAGGATAATTTCGATTGTAGTGAAAAAGCCCATTCTTCAACAGTGTTGCTCCATGTCGCCGATATTGTACTAAAAATTAATAAAACGTAAATAAAAGCTTACATTATTATTTCAAGACCACGACTGAGTTGTCAATAAAACTTTAGCAAAGGAGCTAATGTTTGTTGTTTATTCCAATAGAACTCTCTTTGAGCAAATAAGATCAAGATCTATCATGATGTAAATACAGTTTCATTTTCTGTGAATGTAATATGTCGATATAAAAACTTGAAAAAAATACTATAGAAATTACAAATAGTACAAGTTGTTCCCTTGTTTATGGAACTGGACATTAAAAGTTTATGCAAATAAACAACAGAGAGATTTAGCTATTAGTGATTCAGTGGTAAAGTGACAAGAAAAATACCCAATGGAAGGAAACGTGTCATCCCTTCTAAATACAACGGAGTTTTCCGCACTTTTAACCATTATAAATAAACAAGTCAATATGTCAATTGGATGTTTACTAACGAATCCCGGACTTCAAACACCCATTATATTAGCATTACATTCTGTAATTTCAATCGCTTTCTGCAATCTAATAATGTTTCATGATTCGATATCGATCTCAATGTCTGTGGAGACGTTGATATAATTGATGCAAATCTCATATACTTGTATCTCAACATGTAGCGAATATCATCGTCTGTAGGGGCCTTTAACAAAATACGGCACATTTTACTTTGTAGAATTATTTGTATAATCATTATTGTTTAAGGAAAGTTTAGGTGGTTACGACAGTAATAATGTTAATTAAACTATTAACAGAATAATTTTTTTACATTAATAGTGACCCGGTTTATTTAATTCTAGGAGTACTAACCAGATAACATAGATTGTGAGTAAATCAATGATGGTTAGTGAATAGTTAATTACAATCTTTGCATAACCTAATATAGGAATGTATACGGGGTGTCACATACCCTAACATCGCGACTGTAACAAATAGTAAAATTAAAAATGCGTTTCGGAACTACCCACATTAAAAAAAATTATTAAATGATAATACCTTACGTTATTAAGTATATTAAAAAATTTGGAAATAAAATTATTTGTACATTTTATATTATTTTTATTTTGAGCTCGCTTCTTCTCAGGGTTGGTATTACTATACAGCTATTTTTCATTTCATAGTAGTTTTCAAAATTTTATTATATTTAATATTATCAAAAGCTTTATTAATAAGGTTCTGTGTTAGGGCCCCTACTGTTTTTGATATATGTTAACGACTTACCAATGTTAAAGATTACTGGAAAATTTACTTTATTCGCAGACGACACAACGATTCTCTGGCATCACTAACATAATAATATGTTGGAAGAATCCATCAAAAACGATCTTGTTACGATTAAAGACTGGTGTGATGCAAATAAATTGTCCCAAAATTTGTCTTTGTCAAAATTGTCTCAAAAACACACATTGTAAGTTTTAAATGTCAAATTAATGATATTCACTTACATGATCAGATTGTTGATAGTCTTAGTGAGACTAGATTTTTGGGACTTTTCATGGATTCAAAACTAAAATTTGGAAGTCACATAATAAACTTAAATAATAAAATTGCTTGCGGATGTTATGCATTAAGAATTATATCTCGAGAGTTAAGTTATTCTATAGATTGAGATGTCTATTTTGCTTTAATTGAGTCTCACTTAAGATACGACATCTGTTTTTTGGGCGCATGCCCTAACTACTGCTTTAAAAAGGGTTTTCTATTACAAAAAAGAACTATTAGATTCCTTTGTCAGGCTAAAACTCGAGACTCCTGTAAACCACTCTTTATAAAACACAAAATCTTAACTGCTGCATGTCTATTTATCCTTGAAACGGGTTGCCTAGTAAAGAGGAAAGCAGAAATTGTCACGCCTACGGTGTACCCGTCTCGTAACACTCATACTCTAGCCTTACCAATTCCTGATTCAACCTTAATAAAGAACTCCATTTTCTACAACGGCAGAAAACTTTTTAACTCTCTACCACTGAATATTAGGCAAATTAAATTTGATGGCAAATTTAAGAGGATGTCCGAGGGTTCCTAGTTGCTAAAGCATATTATTCTGTAGATGAATTCTATAATGACAATCTATAATTTTGTCTTTTTGGATGTTAGTGTCTAAGGTTGTTACTATAATTATTGTTTTAACTTTATTTAGTGTAAACAAATAATGCATGCTAACAATTTGTTGTTTGTTACTGTTTTTTTTTCTATTGCCTTTTTTTGGTAATATGCTTTGTCAATGAAAATTCCTTTTTTTATGACAATAAAGCTAATTTTGAGTTTGAGTTATGCACTAGAAAAAGATAAGTTAGCGGTGAGCGGACAAAGTGATGCATCTGTCTTTTGCATTAAAGTACACAAGGACACCAAAACAATGTGTTCGCCGGGGCACAGGTAGACAATGACGGCCGTTCCGTCCTTATTAGGACTCTCCACAAAGCCATGACCCGAGTTGCTGTTTCTGAAGTTGCTACTCTACTACTTTGTCCGATTGCCGCTAACTAATCTTTCTATTTTATGATTACAGACACTAAAGTTCTACTAGTTATGAACTATGTTCTGGTAATAAAGTTTATTTGAATATCCATCAAATAAGGTATATCCACGGAATATAAATCGTCCATTGTGTGGGTAATGTAACATAGAGCACACTGGCCTAAAGCGACAATATACCGTAAAACGGGGCTACTTCGACAGCGGGGGTAACTTCGACCTGTATATTATAATGATGTTTTTTTGGGCTTTCTGTTGTTTTTCAGGTTATCCAATATTTTGCCATTGTTTTTATTTTTTTAATTAACTTTTTTTTATTATATTTACTTTGTTTTATTTTTTATTATTATTACTAATATTTTTTTATTTATTTTTTTTTAGTTTTTTTTTCTTTTATTTGCCTAATTTAGTGCTCTTAAACCATAGCTCAATGCTTCTCGTTAATAATTTATAATGATTTTAACTTTTTTTAGTGTCAAAGTTGCCTCAGAAAAATCTAACTTCGATTTCATGTAGGATTAAAGATGGTGCGAAGTTACCCCGTACCCGGGGTAACTTCGACAGTAAAAATAAAAATAAAAAAAGTAGAAGGGGGAGGGTGGGAAAAAAATGTTTTGGCAATAAAGAGCCAAGGCTTCAATTGTTATGATGACACATAATCCAAGGTCCTAAAGAGAATGGCTTTTTTCATTTAGTATGAAATATAGCTAAAACCAGTCGAAGTAACCCCGTTTTACGGTAATCAATTTACACAACAGTCAACTTACGTGTTGTGCCACTGTGAACGTTTAGTTTTTTATCACTCACGTATAGACAAAACTGTATCCATATAGATATTGGAAATGTGGATTTTACAGAAGATATAAGAAAATGAACAGAAGAAGTATCAACAGCAGGAAAGTTAGAAAGAGAAAGTATATAATTCTACAAGAACAAAGAGAAAGATGCTGCTTTCGAGCACTTTCACTGTATCGGTATCGAGATTACCTGATGCAGACTGGCTGGTAACACGATGAGCTGGGTCGGTTGAGGTTGGGCAGGGGGCGTCGTTGCCGGGGCGGGGGTAGGCGGGCTACTGCCACCTCCTGCTGCAAACCGAGCTGTCGTTGCCATGGCTGCGTCTCCAGGGTTACTCCCGCTGCTCTCTGGAACAGCCAACGAGATGAGCGGATGCTGAGTATACAATATTGAGGGTTCCTATAAACAAGACATAACTTTGTTAACAAAAAATAAAGTAATTCTGCTAGAATGAAAATGCTAATAAATCACTTTTGTAGAATGGATAACTTTTAGCAAATATTTTGTGCTAGGAATGTTGCTCGAGATTAAGTTTCGGTCAAATGTAGTTAATTGGTCCCAACATTTCATTTCTTTCAATTAGAAACCCTTTTTTGGGATAGAAATTCTTATAAGAAAAACATAAAATTACTTTTGTTAGATATAATGAAACTTTACCCTTTTTTTCGTTTGAAAGTACCTATAATTTTATTACAATCACTTTTTGTTTTATGGTAGTACAAAATATGTAACGTCAGTAGAATAACAATAATTACCTTATCAAACAACAAGGATACAAAGATTACCAGATATGATATTCAGAGGCTAAGACGTCACCTTGTGAGTAAGTAACCCAAGAAACTGAAGGTTATTTTCATTGTGTATCCATGGTTACGAATATAAATTTTACTCGCAAGATGACGTCTTAGACGTTACAGCCTCTGAATATCATATCTTTAGTTCTGTGTATATTATTTTACCATAATGTACTTATTTTTACCTTACATCATGAAAACAACTGACTATAGCGTCAATGACATTGGCAGAAATAAATTTCTTACAATCAAAGAGACCAGGTTCGTTTAATTCTTCATTTACTAAGCATTCTTGATTGTGAAAAAATATTTTTGTCAATGTCATTGAAGTCAGTCAAAGTTGCTTGATTAACTATTGTGTTCATGCAACTTAATAGAAGGAAATTTTTGAAATGTAAGTAAGTAAAGACACATTTTATTAGGATTATTAGGATCAGGTTATTAATCAACATCAAAAAAGAATGTCTCAATTCGACATTTTTTTAAAATGTTTGTTCACACATATCTCTTTTGGTTTAGCTGAGGCCCACATGATCAGTATCGCATTAGTTTTAATGTCAATCCTAACAAAAAAATAACATTTTTATTGAATGATTTGTATGTCAATTCTGATGGTGTTTGGTCCTCAAACCGATTTTGAAGATTCTTTTTTTTTTGGGTATAAAAGAAAAGGTTCCCAAGTTTGACCAATAAAAAGTAAAAGGGGTAGTGGATAAGCGGTGATAAAATGACATTTTAGTTAAAAATGGTAAATGATACATACATCAGTTTTGAGATTATTTAGGTTTAAAGGATCCGCCAGACCAACGTCAGGTCACTAAAAAAATAAAACCAACAGGAAATTTTTCGACATTATTAAATATTAATGTACCAATACAGCTACCATTTTAGCCCTTAAAAATAATTATGTTCGAATTAATATTATTAATTTAATCCAAATGCTATGCATAATGGCCACGGTTAACTCCGATGGACAATAATTTATAAACACTCGTGCATTTTGGTGCGTCCCAGACGACCCATGTCACAAAGCGGCTTTGATTTCACAGTCGCTATGGTTACGTTACGTTATTCAGGTAAAAAAAACAATTTTAATATCATACACCTACATGTAAGACAGTTTCCAAGAAATTGGCTTTGGAAATTTCAAATTTTGTTTATTGTTTTTACAAAAAACAATGAACAAGTAAAAAAGTATTAGTATTTTTTTACATCTTTGTATACATTCCGTATGAAAGAGTAACAACTATTTCACTTCCGGTTTCACCGGAAAGGCTGCAAAATTTGACAATCAAACACAAATTTCTCAAATAATTTTAATGACATTACCCCTTTTAAATCTTTTTTTCAAAAATATATTACTATTCTAAATATTTTTGTTTATGCTTCCATATGTCTAAACTAATAAGTTTAGTTTAGTAGTAGTAGTTTATATCTATGTCTATGTCTAAACTAATAAGTTTAAACTTATTAGTTTAGACATAGACATAGATATAAGCAATAAAAATTTAGTTACATTAAGGCCGAGACACAATTAAAATATCAGCAATATGCAATAAGAAACAGATAATAGAAAATAAAAAATATAATTTAAATTTTATTTTCTGTTGCTTTTTTTTGTTGTGTAATTTTTCCTCTTCGTTCGCTGCCATTTCCGAGGGGACCTACAGCTTAAGGCTCTACCACGCGCAAATTTAGAGGATGAAAAACACCGTTTCGCTACTGCAGGATTCTGCAAAGGCTATTTGAGATATTTGTCGAGACAATTTAAAATTTAATAAAGGAATGTTTGTATTTCTAAGGTACAAAGCCCTTTTTTGAAAAAAATAAGAATATGTATAAGAAAATGCCCACTAAAGGTGCGTATTTTTAGGCCCTTTTCCAAGGTTAATATCGTAGCTAACAATTTTTTTTTCAAAAAAATAGCCATGTACCTTAGAAGTTCCATGTCTTATCTTTAAGACTTCAAAAATTGAGACAAAACAATGTCGTAATAAGTCCGTTATCTTGCAGCGCGCAACTCATGTTTTAGGTAAATTTTGTTGTCATGTTATAGAAGTTGCCTATATACAGCTGAATTTATTCTCGGCTGACGTGAAACAATTTACATCCAGAGAGAATAATGATACACTGAAAAAAATTATAGGTGGTCGAACAAGAAGTAATTTCGGGGGAAATTTTGGGCTAAATTTTATGTTCTTCTTTTTGGATTGTCAATGCCAATAACAGAATATCTAAGCGTCAATTTTAAAAAGACGCAACTAGTAGTTGTGCTATATACTCTGGGTTGCCATAAATGTTTCGGCTTAGACCGAGATGGTTTATAATGCGCCGGAAGGCAAAATGTTCAAGGCGCTTTCACCATTTTGTCAAAACGGGTGTTTGGGCTTTCAAAATTTCTTATTCATGTTAGGTAAGGATAAAAATTGAACGAAATGCAGTGGATTTGTTGATGTATTGCAATCAAAAATGGGCTATATTGAATTTTTTTTGTTTCGTTTTTTATCGAAATGGGCCATTGTCTTGATAGTGAACAAAATATACTAAGGTAAATAGCTTATTGGTATTAGAGGCCCAAACTGGGTCACCGGGAACTTATGACAAATCCCAGGATGTATGGTAACCCTGGTATATTAACTCTTAGATCTAAAATTAAAGTTTAATTTGTCTTGGTAAAGGGTGATAGGTGCAATAAAATAAAGCCATTTATGAAGGTTCTTAGTGAGTAAGGAAACCAACTGTTGCATAATGAATCTATTTCTATTCGATTGTTTTTATATTTTATGCTTATTATACAGGCTCTATATATTGTTTATATAGTGAGCTTCTGTCTAAACCTGTTAAAATATGAATTCATCCCAAAGGTGAAATGTGTTTATTATTTTATCCATGGTTTAACGATTTAAAAGTAGTTGTCAGGCACGAATTTGGCGTTGGTCACATGATATTTATCTGTCCATGTTATTGGCTCGCAGCTACAATTTGGTGCAGCGAGACTACTGTATAGTGACAATGCTTCTAAGAAGCTAGGTAGGTAATATATAAAAATTGGACAGTATGCCACGCAGAGTAATAAAATACAATTTTTTGTTAGGCATGGGCGTCCATAGAGAGGGCTGTTGCTCTTGACCAAGGGGGAGCGGGGGGGGGGGGGGGGGGGGAAGGTAGATATACTTTTTTACTAACTTTTGTTAGGGGGAGTTTATGAAACGACTGCGACATTTTTTTTTGTAGGAATCACTTTCGATAGAAGTTCTTGAAAACGCAAAGTTTTGTTTTTTTTTGTAGCCACTTTTGAACGGTGGAGAAAGTGTAGAAAAGGCTGCGAAGTATTTTATTTTATAGAAGTCACTCTTGAGAACTTACACGTTTTTTTGGCTACCCCCCTATCACTTTATGTTTATAAAAAACATTAATACCGTGATTTTGTATCGGATTGGCGCGACAATACGGTACTACCTCCTGTTGTTTCTGTGTTACTAAAAAAAGTCTAGGTACTTACTTTTTCCTCTTTTGAGGGTGCAGCGCAACTAATCGTCAAAAACATACCACTTTAAAAAGAATAATTATAATGGCACGGAACGCGACGGACAAAATACTGCGCGAGTTAGTAACCACAGTCAACAAATCCTGGAACCAGCGGGCCTTATCTTTTGTTTTTTAAATAAACACGGTGAAAAATTTGTAATATAAGAAAATTTTGATTGAAAAACTATTGACCTTACGAAGTATTTGATAACCAATGCTGAAAACCTTTAGTTTCAGGGTAGGCCTGTGCCTCCCAATTTTGAAAATTTGACAGTATATGCTAATGCTGATGGGGGCGATCGGGCCAAAATATTTTTATAATGGTGGCACTTCCCGTTATACCGGAAGTAAGTGTCAACTTGCTTATTTTAAATAGAATACTCTATATATTACTACATTTTTGCATTCTACGCAAGAATTTAGGCATATCTTGTATACCATGTCCTATACCTATGACTAAGCGTTTTAGATATTTTTAATAGATTTTTTATAATATTTTAATAACTATTAATACAGGGTGTTTAAACAATACGATTAAAAATTAAATTGAAAAACTGCAAAAAGACTAGTTTTTCAAATGGAAATACACAAATTTTATAATTATTCCTTATTTAGCATTAAAAATAAGGGTACGTTTGTATATCCCAAAAAATTTTAGTTTTAGAAACATTGCCAATTTAATATTTTTATATGGCGATTTTGCTGCAGATTTTAAGTTTAGTTACTTTTAGTTGGCTATAACGGCGTTGAAAAACAATCAAATGCGAGAAAAATTTATGAAGCTGTCACTTACCATTTAAACATCATTAATTATCATGTATGTGCGCTTAAATTGTACAAACGAAGATTATTTAAATTTATTTATTATTTATGGAGAATGTGTTAAAGTTATATTAAGAACATGGGACACATTTGCCAATCGATATCTTCAAAACAGAAGCCATCACAATGTGCTTATTAATAATATTCAAATGGTAAAATTAGATTTTGCTGTTTTTCAACGCCGTCATAGACAACTAAGAGTCACTGAACTAAAAATCTGCAGCAAAATTGCCATATAAAAATATTAAATTAGCAATATTTCGAAAACTAAACATTTTTGGAATATACAAACTTACCCTTTTTAATGCTTAACTAAAAGTAATTATAAAATTTAGACTTTTTGCAGTTTTTTCAATCTTATTGTTTAAACACCCTGAATTAATAGTTATCAAAATATTATTAAAAAATCTAATAAAGCAGGTCCTTTATAACAAGGAATCCCGCTTAAATTAAATAAATATAAGGCTTCTTTATAGAAAAAATTGATAATTATTTTAAGGCTTGCAAACGTCATTCTTAACAGAAAAATTCAAATATGTCAAAAACGCTTAGATATTTATAGGTATAGGTATACAGGGTGGGGACTTTAACTGAAATAAATTCGATTTTATTAAACCTGCTGAAGTTGCGCCTACAAAATTTAGTATGTGGGGGTTTTGGAGCATGCGGAATTGGATTATGAAGTCGGCGCAGTTGCCAGATTTCTCAGCTTTGCGCTACACGTAGTAATTTTGTTATTTTAAATGGAATGCACTATTTATTTTTATTGCAGTGAATTGGTAGTATCAAATTTAGTAAGATCTCAAATTTACAAAATTCTATCTTCACTAGTTTCTGAGCTATGGCAACACTGTAGTTCGCTTAAAAAGTACCGGGACGCTTGTCTACCTCCATAGTTACTAAGTTATTGACAAGCTTCAAGAAAAGTTCTTGTCTTTTCAAAATGGCCAATTTAATTTAAACTTTAAAAATAGAAATTCTCATGATACTTTTTAATGGAACTACAGTGTTGCCAGAGCTCAGCAATTAGTGAAGATAGAATTTTGTAAATTTGGCATCTTATTAAATTGGACACGCCCAATGCACTGCAATAAAAATAAATTGGGCATTCCATTTAAAATATTAAAATTACTACGTGTAGCGCAAAGCTGAGAAATCTGGCAACTGCGCCGACATCATAATTCAATTCCGCATGCTTCAAAACCCCACATACCAAATTTTGTAGGCGTAACTTCAGCAGTTTTAATAATATCGAATTTATTCCAATTAAAGTCCCCACCCTGTACAAAATCTGCCTAGAATCTTACGTAGAATGCAAAAATGTAATAATATATAGGATGTTCTATTTAAAATAATCACGCTGATACTAGGGTTTCCAACCCTCCCGATTTAGTCGGGAGGCTCCCGCTTTTTACTAAACCTCCCGCCGCCCCCTCACTTAAACAAAACTCCCGCTTTTCCGATAACACGACGGACGCCTAATAACTGTACAGCTGCCTTAGAAAGCACGTTTGATGAGAGGAGGAAGAAATATAAAAGGCACGCCACAGCGTAAGGACAACGGGGTATCGACTTTTTTTTTAGAAATCATCAATATAATTATTTTAAGCACCTCAAAAAAAACTTGTCCTCCAGGCACTATCCACCTCCCGCTTTTCAATTTTTAAAACCTGACTACCGTAGCTGACACTAACTTTCGGTATAACCGGAAGTACCACCATTATGAAATTTTTTTAGTCCGGTCGTCCCCATCAGCATTACCACGATGGCAAATTTTGAAAATTTTCCTATGTATAGTTTTCCATATATAGCTCGAAGCGGTTCCCGGTGGAACACGAACACCCTGTTTGCAGGTGCTTTTATACCTATTCCTATTATTAATTAACACTTCAAACTTTCTGCTCTACCTAACTTTATTTTTTGTAAATATTCTATAGCTTTAATAATAAAATAAGACAAAATTTAAAAGATATATCCGTATAACGATTAGATACATTATTTTAACTAATACAATAACAAGTAAAATACTTATTTTCCTCAAAACAAATTTCTCATCTTCGAAATAAAATCAACCGAAACTCATTAGCATAAGAAAGAACCTGCCGCCTCGTCTCGTGGTTTCAGTGTGTGTCGATGTTTACGGAATATTTTTCACCACGTCATAAGCTCGCTAGTATGCCCACTTCGGGTGAGACTCTCTTGCAAATAAATTTCTTGCTGCACAAAGTTCCGCCTTAACGTGGGTTCCGAACCACGATCCTCAGTCATGCGACACACCCCAAGGGCTATTAACCTTTGGTTTATTGCCATTGCATGACCTACCTATTGGAAAGTGTGTACCTGCTTCCGCACTCCATGAGATGTCCAATCTCATCCGGCCTGATTACTGGCGTGAATGAGGTGGGTTAGGAGATGATACTTTTTACACTCTTCCCTGCATTCTTACACCTACTATTTGTTTGTACGTATCAAAATTGATTTCTGTTGCTTATTGCTTAACGCTTAATGCCTATTTTTTTTGTGTCTGGGCCTTTATCCAACAAGCAACAATTTATGTTAGTTTATTTATAGGTTCATCTAAGGTAGCTGTGGATAATAGTAACGTCGAAAACAGTTGAAATTAGTAAACAGATCTGCGGGGATCTATAGCTACCTTAGATGGAACCATGAATAAATTAACATTAATTTTTGCTTGTTGGATAATGTAACTAACCTTTTAGTTGCTTATATCTTAAAAACTAATAAATTTAGACATAGGGAAGCATAAATAAAAAATATGTAGAAAAATAAGATAATTTTGAAAACTAAATTTGAAAGGGAGAGTGCCATTAAAATTTTAGGAGCAATTTGTGTTTGAATGTTGAATGATATTATATCAGTTTTAGGGTTATTCAAGTAAAAAAAAAATCTAGTTAATTCAAAACCTAATAATTTGATTGGAAACTTCGATAATTGAACCAATAGATATAAAAATAAACAAACTTGTTTGGCTCAAACATAAATGGGGGGGGGGGGGGGGGGGGCAAAGGAAAAATTCCGTCCTGGCTTGCCATATAATGCATTTTGTCGTCAGAGCAAAGGCAAATTATAGAAAAAATGTCCATTTTCATTTAATATATATTTTCTGCTAATAGGAATAAATCATATTTAGCTATAATTTACTAGCATCAAACAATATTATCGAATAGTTTATTAGATTATTGTAAAATTACATTTATTAAATGGCAAACATCAACATCAACTGATTATTAGGTTCCTTGTCTCACTAATGCACTAATAAATAAAAGAAACTAAACCGTTTACCCAACAACCAATACATGAATCATTTTTCCCGATTTTGACAATAATAAAAATAAAATCTGGAAACGCATCTTTTAATTGTAATTTTGATTAAGCATTTCTACTAATTTTGCTAGTTTAAATTACTATTATCATATATATAATATAACACAGCACCGAAGCAGTGTGACGGCTGTGGAAAATTTGGCAAAAATATGCCAGAATCGTGATTTTCGGGGTAAGTACACATTTTTTAATTTTCATTGGCGTGGATCGGTGAGTTTTTATACATTTTTTTTAAATAGATTAATAAATGTCCATTGTTAAAAAATATTAGATATGGGTTTGGCTCAATATTTAATGCACCTGTGGTTTTAGTGTACCTTTAATTATCTACACAAAAATAAACTTATAAATTTAAAAATATATATTTTTAGCTGGCCCAAAATTACTGAGCAAAGAAACATGTGAAATAAAGGCTTACATTTAAAAATTATATAAGAACGAAATATATGTTTCAACCAGTTTAGCGAAGACTGTTGCCGGGAACAATACCTATATAATATTTGTGAATATTAAGAAAGTGAAAAAGGAGAAATGCAGCAAGAAATACTTAAAATATTCTCAAGTTTCATATAGATTTCAAAAAACGCTAAAACTATTTCTGCAACTTGAACAAATCTTTAATAAATTTAAAGAAAATGCAGCATATTTTAGGCTTAGTTAAATATTTTGTTTTAATATTTATGTAGGTAATAAAATTTGTTAATATGAATTCTAAATTTTTTAAAATTTGTACTTGTTTTAATTGTTTGTTGTGTAATAAAATCAAGTATAAGTGGTTAAGGGTTCTTTATTTTAGAATACGTTTTCATTTGTCATTTCTTTTTATCAATATTTAATAATTTTTTCATTTTATTTAAGAAAATGCAAAATAACGGTACCTTTAAACCAATTTCACATAACTTTCATATACAGTTACAAGCTTCAAAAATTTTATTTATCAATATTATTGAAATCGGAAAGGAAATTTTGGTAATTTTGATTATTTCGTTTTTTGCTAAATTTATAAACAATATTTTTTTAACTGTAAATTCTGGAACCACGCTATTTGGCCGCTCTATGGAAAGAACTATAATAAAATATTAATTTAAAAAAATGTTATTGGTTGCAACGTACCTACTAGTTAACAAAAACCTAGAATTGCTCTCTATAGTTAATGAAATATAGTTCCTTTGCTTATCAAAGTAGATTGTTTTTTAATGACCTGTATATATTTTTAAATAATATTTTTTTGAAAGAACGCCACTGGGCCTCCAGAAATGAAAACTGCTACGACCAATAGGATTATGGGGAATTTCAAATAAAAATTTATTTTGGCGGGAAAATTTGTTGCCAAACTGTATAAATTATTTTATAAACAAAGATTTTCTTGTTAATGATAAACAAAAATATATCTTTAATGCAACTGATTTTTGTATATAATAATTTAATGTATATCTACTATTCATAAAGTAGAATTGACATAACTTAAAAATTGTGTCAATTTTATTACAATTTATTTATTACAGAAAAATATATTGAGGAATGTTATGGTATGATAATTTGGCAATTATGATTGAGCCAAATAATTTGCCTATGTTCTCAAGTAAACTAATTATACAGGTCGTTGATTGGGAATCAGTTATATTATCATTAAAATATAGTTCTTAGAGCGTTTTTGAAGTGGATTCCATTTCTTAAAACGCATCAAAATTAATATTACCGATTCTTTTGGATTTAGGTAGTAGCATTTGAACTGAGAGTTGCATATTCTGTAAACACATTAGCCTTATCAGAACTAACCGTTTCTTGTAGCATATATATCTGCACATATAATATACACACACAATAAAAAAACTAAAAGGATTAACAAGAACACAAACAATACCCTATTGACTGCCACTACGACACTACTAAGTATGAGTAAATAGTTTTAAAATGCAGTGGACCGGAAAGTGCACCCCCACGGAAAAAAAAACCAACGCAGCACGTGTTCGTAAACATAACGAAAATGAATGGGTTGGTTGGTTTTCCAGCCAGGTGAGGTTGGAATATATGTACAGGGTGACCCAAATCAGAGATGTATTATTAAAATTTCGGATACTATCATATCAGAAGTGAAATTTAAGATTTTAACTTTGGATCAGATAATATATATTTAATGACTAAGTTCAAAATATGATCTATGCATAAATTTAATTTATAATTTTCATACTTTTAGGTTGCCCTAATATTTGAGGTTGCCGGGGCGTATAGGGGGGAGGAACTACATATATGATATAAATTTAGAAGACAATAGAGATTTGGGAACTAAGCTTTTAATTAATATATCTGACTATTTCACTATAGTCTATTTCAGAAATGTATAGAGTAATAAAATGGGAAATTCCGTCCAGTTCGGCTCAATTTCGGTGGCGGCCATAGGCGCTCGTATATTTTGTGCATTAAATTAGTTATGATAACTAACCAAAAATGTTAGAAAATTATGTTAACGGTTATTAGGATAAAATAGTACCTATTGTTTGTAATATTAAAATTTCAAGTACCTAATTGCGTAATTCAATTCGGGAGATTACCACGAGGACATGAATTCGAATGTTTTTGAGGACTATTTTGGTGAAATGATAAAATATCTTCCAGCTGATTCAGTAGTAGTTATGTATAACGCAAACTATCATCCACGACGCACAGAGAAGACTCCAACTTCATCTTGGAGAAAACCAGAAATTATCGACTGGTTAACCACCAAAAGTATTGAATTTGAAGATAATTTGATAAAGAAGGAACTATTAGCTATAGCAAATTTACACAAACATCGTTTATGAAATATGCCGTGGAAGATATATGTAGCTGAGAAACATACAGTCAGTTTAAAATTTAAAATAAAAGTTGTTTAAAAACATCCGTTTTCACCATATTCTAAGGTAAGGGAATTCCTATTTTTCGACATGATTATCCTGGTGTAATAGTATGCGAACCAAGTAGTTACAGTACAAGTATAATATTACGTATTTAGTGTGGTAAAAAGCATATTACGCACGATATTGCGAAAAAATAACGGTGCCTTTAAACCAATTTCATATAACCTTTATATACAATTACAAGCTTCAAAAATTTTATTTATCAATATTATTAATAAATTATTAAAATCGGAAAGGAAGTTTTGGTAATTTCGATTATTTCGTTTTTTGCTAAATTTATAAACAATATTTTTTAACTGTAAATTTTGGAACCACGCTATTTGGCGACCATTAGGATTATGGAGAATTTCAAATAAAAATGTATTTTGGCGGGAAAACGAGCGACGTTGCCAGTTATAAGCGTCAAGCGTAATAACACGCAATACGTACTATACTTTTCTACGACTCTTACTTGTAAATTAAAGATGGGTTTATAATCTGTAAAGTATCAATTTCAATCAAGTTCAAATCTCAAATAATAACAATGTCACTGTCTAGTATTCAAAACGCAAGATAGATACGATTTGAGTGGTTCAAGGCTAACTTTGTTGTTATACTAGGCATCATAACGCATAGTCGTGTATTTTGATTCGTTATAATGCACAGTTGTGCGTTTTTATTCTTTATGCACAGTTGCGGAAGAATGGATTTTCTCCACGACCATTAATGAATGCAATAATTCCAAAATCATTTTTGACAATAGAATGTAAAAATTCTCGCTCTTAAGTTGGAATATTTATTCTGAAACACTTGCTTCTTATCCGTTTTGCGTGTAATTTCTTTCCATAACAAGATACGGAATTCAGTCAGTCAGCAGACAAATTTTAGTGCAAGTCAAAATATGAGTGAAAAATCGGATGAATCAGATATATGGAACTGGATAATACTCCACCTGAAAATACAAATATTGCGAATAGTATTTTTGGTCGTGGAGAAAATATATTCTGCTACTTGGTTAGAATGAAAATTCGATACTCGTGGTTCCTCACGCTCGCTTTGCTCGCGTTCGGAATATTCCACTCGGATCAAATTTTCATTCCAATCTCGTTACAGAATCTACTATATTTATAGAGTGTACTGTACGTAAAACAATGTTTACTAATATAGGAGAAGAAAAACGATAAAATAAATGGATTACCACTAAATAAAAGTACGAACGAACGGCATCGTATGCACGAAAAAAAACATACGAGTTATGACAAGTTTGTCTACATAAGCGCAGCAAATAATACTGTTCGATTGTTCTAGACTAATAAATTGCTCGTTGTATTTAAAGCTATGTAGCACTTTAGCAGAGAAAGTTTGCTCGTACTAAAAGAAGTGCTCGTTATATCCGAGCTCACTGTAACGGAACTCAAATTGTATTAAATTTAATGAACGATTTTTCGTATCACTGAAAATGACTAGTTAAAACCGGCCGCTCATTATATATCGAATTTGACAGAATGTATTTATTTACAGCCTAGGTTGTTTTACATTACGTCCAACTCAACCCATTTAAACGACATCAACATGAAGCTTGTAACTGTTACCCACCTGTCCGCGCGATTATCATATGTGGACCCAGTCGATAGCGGAATTAAAAGGGGTGCACCGTGCACGTCGCATATAATTGGCCTGAAGATATAATGCTAAAGGTACCTATAGAATATCCACGCATCCACCTGGCAAAGATAATAGGTAATGAGTCACTTATAAGCTGCAAGCCATGGGAAAATAATTTTCGGGGGTGGAAGCAGGACCTAACACCGAGTGATACGGATACTCGTTAAATACAGCGTGTTATGGAAATCACGTAATATATTTAAATAAGTGACTCTTTAAGGTAGGTTGTACAATTACGACTTAAGCTTAGTTCAACGTTGAAAAAAGCTCAAACTTCATTTTGACAACTTTAACGGAAAGTTAAAGACCCGCGTCTATATCCCAACCTATATTGCAGGCACACTGCGCATGTCAGGCGGAGAGCGTGATGGCGGGCTATTTGAAATTTACATAGGTAGAAATGAGTTCAATTATTATAATGTAAAATATGATTGATATAGCGATTAATTAATTAAGTTTTTAATATTATTCTATTTATATTTTTAAATCAAACACTTTATTCTTATTGTTGTTTTTAGTGCATTAATACCAGAAATGCATGGCATGTAATGGTCTTTAAAGGCGAACGTTTGAAGACTTTGTGTTTTCTTTCCAAGTAAACATTAATATTTGTTTTTGTAATACATTTCTTCCCACAGTCTGTGCACACATAAACTGTTCTACAATTTAAAAAATAATGGTTAGGTTTTTACTTTACAGGTGCTTGACAGCCGCCACAAAATATTTAATATTTTGTGGCAGCCGCAGTCATTTATTTATTTATTTATTAACGGGCAGTGCCCAATTTCACAAATAAAGTGGTAATCTTAAATCTAACGCAGAGTAACATATACAAAACAATTAAATGTTTAGGTGAACAATAAAAATAATAATAAGAAAAAAAAACTCGAATAATCTAATAACTCAAATAAAATGAAAAACATAAATGATGAGGTTTGTGACGAAATTAGAGACCTCAAATCATAGTATGTAGTTGTTTAATGAAATCCGATCTGTTTGAAAAGAAATCAAGTGTGGGATGCTCATTGGCTAGTCTGGCTGACCTTAATATAAAAGCATTTTGGCCGTAATTAGTTCTGTGAGGAGGTATTGAAAAGGTATACCTCAAACGTGTTTCCCTTGAAGGCACATGCAACCCTATTTTATTTAGCAAGAGAGGACAGTTATATTTATTATGTATTAAGCTGTAGAGCATTTTAAGGTCTTTTAGATTCCTGCGTTGTTCAAGCGTATTTATCTGGATGTTAGATTCCAGCTGATAATATGTTAGTTCTGGGCTATTAAGTTTGAAGGCCATGTATTTTAGAAATGTATGTTGAACCCTCTCTATATTCTGGATATGTACATTGTAGCAAGGATTCCAGACACAGGAGGAGCATTCGAGATGGGTTCTTATTAATGAGCAATATAGTTGTCTAATTGCATTAGTGTTAGTAAATTCGCTGGTAATGCGCTTTATGAATCCGAGAAGTTGAAGGGATTTAGTAAGGGTGTTCTGGATGTGAGGTATAAAAGTGAGCCTTGAGTCCATAGTCAAACCCAGATCCTTAATTTCGGAAACTCTAGTAAGTACATTATTTTCTATTAAATAAGGTGGCTCAACCCCTGACCTACCTTTGAGAAAAATGATGGAGTAACACTTTGAAGCATTTAGCATACCATTGGTCTTGCACCACGCAACTAGGTCGGACTGAAGCTTTAAGTAATCTTCCGGTGATGAAATTTTCATGAACAATTTTAAATCGTCGGCAAAAAGGAGGAACAGACTGTAATCAAAATGAGATTCAAGGTCGTTGATAAACAAATTAAAGAAAAGGGGACCCAAGTGAGACCCTTGGGGAACTCCGGATGGGACTTCTATACTCTTGGATTGAAAATTATGGAATCGAACTATCTGGGATCGCCCAGTTAAGTAACTTTGTATCCAGGAAAGTAACGGACCGCCAACTCCCAGACCCTCCAGCTTAAACAAAAGAACTTCATGGTTGACCCTGTCAAACGCCTTGGAGAAGTCAGTGTAAATGGAGTGTACCTGAGAACCATTCTCCAGGGCGTCAGAAATGAAATCCACATAAGTAAGCAAGTTGAGCTCGGTATTCTTTCCAGTTTGGAAGCCAAACTGTCTAAAATCAATACATGGGCTTAATAATGAGTTCAAATACTTAGTTAAAATATGCTTAAATACCTTAGGAATGGTACTTAATATGCTAATTGGTCGATAACTTGTTATCAAGTCTTTTTTCCCTGATTTATGAATAGGTGTTAGGTAACTTAGTTTCCAAAATTCAGGAAAAGTTCCCTTGGCAAGAGATAGATTAAAAATAGTATGTAATGGACGGGCCAGAATAAAGCTGCATTGCTTAAGAAGTAATGGAGGTATGCCGTCGGGACCGGGCCCCTTGTTTATATCTAAAGAATTTAAATGTGAGTATACATCCGATATTGATATATTGTAATCAGAGGTATTAGTGTTATTGTACTCAAAATGTGGTCGTTGGTAATCAAGACAGGGTTTACTACTATAAACCTGAGAAAAATAGTGGGCAAACATATTAGCAATTTCCACTCCGGAAGCACTGCAAGTACCATTGTATTGAAATTCACTGGGGATATCGCGATTATTTCTTTTTGAATTTACGTAGTTCCAAAATTGTTTAGGATTAGTTATTAAGGAATATTTCGTGAAAGTAGTAAATGTTGTGTTTGATTCGGCCAATAATTTTTTACAAGATAAACGTAGTCTAGCAAACTCGTTGTAATCGCTTTGAAGTGTCGATTTTTTGTAGCGTTTATGTGCCTTCTTTTTTTCAATTATACAATGCTTAAGCTCTGGTGAAAACCATCTGGGAAATTTGCCTGAGGAAATTCGTTTAAGAGGAACAAACATTTCAATTGCTTAATAAATTGCATTATAAAATATATTTACCATGTCATCCAGACTATCCTGTGCGAGAATGGCATCCCAGCACAATGCTCCTAGGTAATCATTAATTAAGTTAAAGTTTGCTGATTTGAAATCTCTATAATATCCATCACATAAAAAAGATTTATTTGTATTATCAGACGTATAGGACACTGAAATATCCAATGGTGGGTGGTAGTTATCCTGGGGAACAATAGAATCATCGGCTGGACGAACTTCACACTTGACATCATCGAAAAGTATTAGATCGAGAATTGCGTTGGTATGGTTCGTTACCGTGTTCAGTTGATATAAATTGTGGAAAGCGCACATACCAGACACTACATCCAAAGAATCTACCTCGACAGGGGCTGCAGGAGGCACTGATCTGGCAACAGAGCTCAAATTATTATTTTCCCATGTTGCATGGGGTAGATTAAAATCTCCAAGAATACCAATCGATGCATGGGGGTGTTCCTCTGACAACCTATCGATATTTTCGCTGAATGAAACAAGATAACAAAACTTACTGATTAATAACTGGCCACGCCATTTTAATTATGCTCCACAAGGCCACAAATTAACGCACTGGCAAACTGTTCTTGTAAGAAAACTTAATACCGCGACTATGACTCAACACAGTGGCGTAAAAAAATAATTAAATCCATTTCTACCTATATTTTAAATGTCCCGTCATCACGCTATCCGTCTGACATGCGCAGTGTGCCTGCAATAGGTTGGAATATAGACGAGAGTAGTTAAAGTGGTTGTTAAAATGAAGTTTGAGTTTGGTTCAACGTTGAACTAAGCTTAAGTCGTAATTGTACAACGAAGCCTAATGTCGAGTTGCACAAAGCATTTTAATAATAATTAACTAACCAGCAAGTTTGACGGTGACATACATGAATTGGAAGAAATAATTTTTTCACAATCATAGTACCCCGATTACCTTAATTTTTAATTTACTAATCAGGTACTTTTGATTGTGAGTAAATAATGCAAGTCAGTGTCGTTTATGTCACAAACTTGCTGGTTAGTTAATTATGGTTAAAAATCTTTATGCATCCCAACATAAGTGTCTTAAATAACCACTCAAATGTAGTATGTAGTAAAAGGAGAGCTGAACTTGTCTTAATACATCTGTACCAAACTATTCACTAATCTGCCACTATATTCAAAAAATGTTATAAAACTGCCAACTTTGTTTTAGTTTAGATAGCAGTAAAATGGTCAGATTTTCCGAAAGAGGACCTCCTCAGGATGGGGTTCTGTCACCGATAGCTAAGAGTTTTACATAAAATTAGAAAATGCTGGAATTAAAATGATTGCAGAGGCTGCGCCGATGATATAGTTATACTTGTATCAGGTAAATTTGTAAATACAATCAGCGATTGAACAAGATCGCCGTCCAAAAATGAGCCTTGAAATGCGGGTTAAAAATTAAACCTGAAAAAACGCAAAAAGCAAAGTACATATCTAGAATGAATACTAGACGCCAAGCCAAGCAACAGTTGGGTTACATGCCTGCAATAAAGCTGTTTGTAAAAAGTGGGGATTGAAATTGAAACTCCCGTATAGTAAAGTGGGCAAATACGGCCATTATAAGACCTATACTAACTTATTGGGTCCTGGTCTGGTGGACTGCGTTGAAAAAAGTAGAACATACGAAGAAACTAACAAAGATACAACGGACATGGACAGCTTGCTTAGGAGTAACTGGTCTTGGGTAAACTTAACAAAGATGCCGGCACTGGAAGTGCTGTTACATCTGTTACCCCTGGATATCTATGGAAAAGGTATGGTTGCAAAAAGTGCTACACAACTGAAAGATTCGAATTGCTGAGACGTGACACGGTACCTACTATAGACACTACAGTATATTAAGAATACATCTAGGAAAAAATTTACTGGGGGGTTCTGATTGTACTGTTTCAATCCAATAACACTCTTCGAAAAAGTGGGAAGGCAACCAGTTAATAACAAAGACAGAACACTCAATCTTTACAGGCGGTTTAAAAATGGACGTCGGAATACCCTTCTGGAATTTTATGATGACGCATATGCAATGGCGGCGTAAGGATGAGCGTAGGCCCAGCTTACCCTGAAACGAAAGATCATATTCAGCACTAACATCCTGAACTAGAACCTATTGAAAATATACCTTAATAATAAAAATCTTCCTAGAATATCGCAAACATTTTCTAGAAACAATTAAAAACACGGCTGGAAAGCTGGACGTTTAAAAACATTGGACGAGAAGGGATGTAAGTCATCCTATTAACCGCGTCATTCTTTTACTTGCGAGTCGTGCGACCGATTATATTGTTATCTTTGTTTGGATAACTTAAATAGAAGAGACGGATTAGATACAGATCATCAGTCTCAAGCGATCGGTAAGGTCGGGGCGTGTCGAATGAAAGCTGTCCACGGTTGCCCATTTGCCGTCAGTACGTTCTTCACCGTGGTTTTATTAAAGAGCGTATTTTATTTAATTATTTTCTTAGTAAATAATTAAAGAATTAAAAAACTGACACTGCAGAATTTTTTTTTTGCTCTACACGATAGGGTCAAAATCAAAATTTAGTGAAAAAGTCCATTGTGTTTAGGGGATTAATTTACGTATTGTGTCCAGCGCTTGAGTATTTTTTTTAGAAGTTACTTTTGATAAGGAAAGAGTTTTTTTTTATTTTATAATATTTTATTATTAAGAGTATAGAGCAAATAGAACATTCTTGTTTACATTTCTGTCTTCTGTATAAAAATCCCAGCAAAAAATGCCGCCCTGTGAATAAAAAGGGTATTATATAGCAGGGTAAAAAGGAATCTAAAAATATATAGCAGACCATTCAGACTAACAGTTTTGATAAAGGAATGACAGTAATAATGATCGTGTAAGGGCAAATTTCAAAGATTAATGTCCGGACTGATGTAAATTCTCATTAGAAAATTGAGACTGTCAGTCCGTCTGATCGTTTAGGGCAGAGATGGCGAACCAATGGCCCGCGACCAAAGTATTTTGGACACGACATTAATTAAGAAATTTATATGATGTCTATTATACGCCGACCACGACAAAATTGAATATTTTTTCAGAAATGATATTTTGTGGCGTAGATTACGAATCTGAAATTTTCTCGAAACGCTCAGTTTTTAAAATATTCCTTCCTAAAGTGCTATTTTGTAGATGCATAATGGCAGCAATTTGGTTCTTCTTGATCACTATTTATTTTATTGTGAATATAGACATTTACCCTTCTTTATTAAAAAAGCAGAAAAAAACTAGTTTTCTCTACACCCTAGCCTGAAGAATAATTGTTTAGTTTTTTTTTTTACATACGAGCCCCTTTATCTACTGAAATTTATTGTTCACTGATACTTGGCTCCCCTAGCCTGGTATATAATAATTGTTGGTGTTATAATATAAATATCCCAAAAACAGAGAACGCAAGGGACTTTTTTTTTCTCTCTTTTAGATGTCACATTGGAAGTCGAAGAGATATCAACACGCCAGGGATTTTTTTTTAGAAGTCACTAAGAAAAGACGGAGGGGTTTTAGCACCCCAGTCTCTATAAATAATTATTGTTCTATTTACTTGTTCTTCTTCTAAAATTGTGTCACAAACAAGTAAATATGAAGGTATGCGTCTGAAATCTAACCTCTACAAAACGGTACTTCAAGAAGAAATTATAGGGAATCCAAACCACGTGATTCAGTATGGCGGTTGGATGGCAAAAAGCATTGAGTCACCCGTTAAATGCCACCAGCAACATTATTTTTATGGTCACGTGCACCAATTACAAAGCAGTATTTGCCAGCCAGCCGCCATTTGGACACATCGTTGGATTGCCTAATATTTGAAAAACTAAACGTATCCGAGAAAAAGAGTTTTCCAATTCGTAATCATAGCCCCAAAATATTTCCTTCCAAAAAAAATCATCAATTTTGGGGTGGTGAGCCTGAGGTTTTGATGGTAGCGTAACAAGCAAACAGTTTGTTAGCACGTCATGACCATATTAAACAATTCTTTGTGGAAAATGGCACGTAAATGTATAAAGGTTCGCAATCCTTGATCTAGGGTCTGTTCGGGTTTGTAGATAAGACCAGAGCAAAACCGTATCGGAGCTTCGGCTAATAGCGACTGAATAACTGTTGATTGGTTGAGTTTTGTATTTTTTAACTGATTAAGGCAATAAAACGCGGAAATCGGGCTTTGAAGGTCAATAGAATATTTATTAGAATATATTAGATGGGGCTATCCAGTAGTCCACGTTAACTGATATTATTAGCAGATATGTATTTTTAAACTTCATACTGGAACATCTTACGTTTTAAAGGGTTAGTTTTATTTTTTTGATAGAAGTGGTAATTTGTTCCTTTTTGTAGGAGAGAAGTGTTAAAGTACCTAATCTATTATATTATAAGGGTAGGATATAAACTGAACCAACCCAAGAAAGACGGGAATGTAAATAAGAATGTTATATTTGTGGCTCTCACTCTACACTAGTTTTTACTTTTATGTTAACTTAAAAAGATGTTACAAATTTACCTTTAACAAGAATTATTATTCTTTAGACAATAAAGGATATTTGACTTTGACGTGGAAGCTGGAGTATTCGAAGTATACAAATCGAGAAGTCATATACAGGTGATTCCTAAGTTGATATTTTTTTTAGCTATGTATAGAAGGTATAAAAATAAACAACATTTTCAAATACCTTTTTTCAAAAAACTCAAAAATAAGATAGTTACATTCATTTATTACACTATGGATCAAATACGGTCCTGCTTAACTTGCCCGTTGAATAACATTAAGAAAACTTCTGAGTGTAGGATGAGCCCGCAAAGGAAAGCGTTCTGCGTATAATCTCGAAGCAGCAGCCGCACTTTGACCACACTCACCGTAAATTAACACCATATCTACTAGTTAACTAGTTCATTGTTTTCAAATTTTACCATTTTCATGTGTCACCAATTTAAAATTAACTTGCTTCAGAAAAACACACCGCAGCAGATTGCCAAATAAATAACTGACCAATTTGCATGACTAATAAGACTAAAACAACAAAGTATAGCAGGCCCGCACCTTTTCACTTCTGTTTTTTGATAAAAGGTATTTGAAAAAGTTGTTTATTTTAATACCTTCTATACATAGCTAAAAAAGAAGTATCAACTTAGGAATTACTCTGTAGATTCCCAAACTATTGCAGCATTTTTCAAGCAGAAATTCTGCCGGTCAAATCCGGTACGAACATCCTGGCCTGAGAGAAGCCACGTTAATTTTATTATTATAATCAATCAATATTAATAAAAAATAATCAAGATTTAATAAATTTTTGACACATATATTCCAAGATAATCGTTTAAAGTTAGTTATTTATTATTTTTGAGTTATCCACGAACAAGTTTGTGAATAATTATAATTATTAAATAAAAATGGGCCTGGCAGTCTCTCCTGTGGATAACAAACTACTCCCTCTTTTATTCAACAGTTTATTGATACATAATTTTAATGTGGTAATAAACATCTGGATGGTTCCACAGATACCGGACAATTTCGGTAACTGTCGAAAATCTATGTAAATAGTCGAAACTGATTACCGTGTTTGTTTATTTTAAGTACATAAACATGGTTTCTTTTAGAGTGATCATTTTATTATATGATTTCTATCTAATAACTACTCTTTTAGTCCATTTAGATACCCAAAATATCAACTCCGAGGCTGTCACCAGGCATGTTTTTTAATTCGAAGACATACTGATATAAGGATACTATTAGGATATCAATAAAAATATTAAATTTAATTGACATAGTCATTATATTAGCACTACGGAAAACTAATTTAGTCTTACTTACAAAATAAAGGAAAATAATTTGCTCATGATCAACTCCGAGATACTAGATAAATCCTTAAAAATTGACAACATCGCGCATGCTCTATTTAAAACGCTGTTAGGACTGAACCAATTTCATTCAGTTGATAAAGAATTTTCATGAGGAGAGGTTGTTTATTTTCTCGTATAGTCGGAACAACGAGATTTCTTGTTGTCAAGGTAAGAGTACGTTTTATGTATCAACTCTGACACCTATATTTATTAATTATTAATATATTTCTTCTTCTATCTTTTTATGAAGTATTAAAAATGTATCTTGTGTTAATATAAATTTGTCAGATATGTCCTCAAGATCAACTCCGAAGCAATCAAATATGACGCTAAGTTTGAGCCTCGGAGTTGTTACGTTGTTTCGGAGTTGACGTTTAGATTGTACCATTTGATAAAAATTCTATAATATAGTCGAATGACGGAAAGAGGGAGTACGTGTTTCGGACTTGTGCAATTGTATAAAGGGCACGGAACTCTCATCTTGGAGCCGTAATTATACAGTATGGTGTAATATTATAATTCTAAATGATCTCTACGACCCTTATATCAATATTGCCGAATACAATCAATTAAAAGAATTTGTAATAAGTTATTTTTTCTCAAACATAAATTTGATTTCGCTGATCACAAATTGTCTCCTATTTGTGGAAACCACCATCTATAAAATAGTGTGCAATCCAGTCTAGGTAATAAGCAAAACTAACTGTACTTCAGGTCCAAAATTACAGTCCGTGACTAATCGCTTCGTATCAAAAGCAGCGGGTTTTACGAAGTCAGAGGAAAAAATTTAATGAAAATCAATTTTCGCTTGTATTAGAATTTACAAAAATACGCTGAAATTGTCTCGTATAACCCGCTGCACTCTATATGAAAAAGATGAATCACTGACGCCTAGGATTTATGTTTACTCAAAAACAACTAAAGTTATCGAGTTTAATTAAAAGACATATTTATTCATTCCCTTAAGACCACTTCCCAGACTTGTTGACCCAAATGTTGGTATAATTCTATGTTCCGCAGTCAACATTATTTAATTATTTAAACAACAATCCTCTTATCATCATTACTGAAACAAAATATGTTTCTCAAAACCAATAAGCTACCAAAAGGAAGTCACAAATGGCACTCGATACAAAATAGGCTCGGAAACAAGCAATATGCCTTGTCATGACAATTTTATACAACATTTCTTAATTGTAATAACCCAGCTACCTTTATGCCCTTGTAATCTCTATTGTCAACTTGACGAGAAATCTGCCGAGGTGTATCGCTATAGCGACACTCCCTGCCAACGCTTGGGGAGTTTCACTTTCATCGAGGGATCCAACAAGATCAATGCATTGACCTGCTCATATAATACAGGTATGATGTTATATTGCTCCAAGGTAAGATAGATTCGTATACATAAATGTTAATGATTTTTGGAAATTATATAAGATACTCGTGAATGGTAACGATTTTTAGGAGTTATACCTATAGGTAAGGTAATATTATGTAGGTATAAAATAAACTGTAGCTATTTTGGTCCTTTAAGATTATTTATTTATTTATTTATTAAAGCATCTACAGTATTTTGCTACCAATAACAGATACTACTTAACTGGGAGAGTTTTTATACAGTTCTGTTTTCGGAAATAGAAACAACAAATAGAAAACTGTTCTGCTGCAAGCAGTATTGTAAAGGGAAATATTTTTGCTTGAATAATTCCATGGGAATGGAAATATTGGAAATTTCCAAGAACCTGACGGAAATATTAGAAACTAAAAAAATAACAAAATATTAAGCCATCACAGCTCATAAAAAATTAGTAATAGATCAAAAGAAGCCCACACCGTGCATGTAGTATTGGTAGAAACAGGAACAAAAATGTCACTTTGCTCTTGAACTAAATAATATTGCTGAACCGATTAATCGCTTACTTAAACCCGGCTGCCCAGCACTGCGGAATCACATGTAGTAGTGTTTTTCAAGGAATCACAGATATGCTGTTTATTTAATTTTTATTTTAATTTTCCGCAGTTAAAATAATATTTGTTTAAAATGAGAAACACAAAAGACCCAATTTGGCAATATTGTCTGGATAAAGAAAAAAACAATTATCAGCGCAAATATTGCACCACGACGTTTTTTAACACTGGCATTCGACCGTGGCGGTCCGAATTTGATCCCCGGAGTGGGCATATGTACAAAAAAAAAGTATGTCCCAAATTTGGTAGGTTTAAGAATGCAGGGAAGAGTGTAAAATGTATCATTTCCCAACCCACCCCATTCACGCCGGTAACCAGGCCAAATGAGATCGGAGATCTCGTGGGGTACGGAAGAAAGTACACATTCCCCAATCGGTAGGTCATGCAATGGCATGAAATCAAGGGTTGATAGCCCTTGGGGGTGTCGCATGACTAAGGATCGTGGTTCGAAACCCACGTTAAGCTGTAGGTCCGCTCGGGAATGGCCCTGGCAGCGAACGAAGAGGTAAAAAGGCTAGATCGAAAGAAGGGCAATAAATGACAATTGAATAATTGAATTGATTGGCAGGACAATGATCATACTGATTATAGTGATAAAGACATTCCCACTCTTTATAATTTAAAAATTTAACTGACTTTTTATTTGTTTGCTTTTTGCTTCTTTGCTTAACTAGTGACGCATTCGCCATTTAGTTTTTTGATGAATATTTCGTTACTTTTTCTTTTATCCAAAAATCGGCCAAATACCCATATTTGAAGCACCTACAGTTTAAAATTAAACAAGATTGAATTTATAAAGTGATAAAAGCAGATAAAGAAAATTAGACAAATTTCACAAATTTTCGTTTCTTGCTTTTATTAATTCATTAATCACAACAGTATATTTGTGAATTTCGCCACTTTATAGTGCCAAAAATAAATTGTGAGACAAGAAATTAAGATTTAATTGATTGAAAAACAGTTAAAGTAACAAAACTACCACTGACTAAAAGTATTAATCAAACAGAGCTTCGAGAAATGATAAGAAATATTCCCGACAATATTGAAGTTCATCATTTTATCTGTTACACCCAAGCTGGAGAACGGTACATAAGTAAAGATGATAACTGACTGAGGCATCGTCATCAGTACTTATGTGTAGAAGAAGCCAGAGATAGATTAAGGGTAATAATAGGTATGAAAGGTCTTTTTTTTATATAAAATTTGATGATTATTATTTTTATGTTTAAAAAAAAAGAGTAAAGAGCTGCAACAAAAATAATTGCTTTTTAAAATCAATAGCAAAAAATCAATGTTTGCCTTCCTAAAAAGGTTTGGTTTGGACGGCCATGATTGTAGTAGATAATTTTGTAATAATGTCTGTAACTTATGATCTCCTATATTTTTCTGAATCTTTACCAACCAAGATATTCTTCATTCTTTTGGTATAAGTATTGGAATATAAGATAAGATAAAAAAAAATTGTCCTCAAAGTTAGCTTTAGAGTATAGGACTGTCACAAATTACCTTGAAATAACCTAATTCCTTAATATAATAACTCTCACTGAATAAGGAGTAATTCAGGACATGCAGAGCTATTTTCAAGGTTTTCTTTGAGGCCTTTTTTAAAATCTTATGATTCAAACAGGGTTGCTAAATCTTTCCCCTATTTTTGTCACTTATAGAAAATAAAGAACAATAATTAGGCTTTGGCATTCCTTTCAGCGATAAGGTGTAGGAAAGTCTTTAAATTTTGCCCCTTGAGGGGCTTGCCCCCCTATCATTGTAGTGTAGGTTTACAAGGCAACACAACCAGGGATCTGCAGAAATTTAAAAAAGCACCTCAGAGGACATTATTTTGTAAAAGATAACAGGATATTAATACCTATCTTGAAAAACAACATTTTTCTGAAGGAATAAAATCATTTCAGCACAGACGGTGCAAAAGCTTATTTTTAAAAATCTTTGGGAAGAAGAAAAACATTCAAAAATTCAATTATAGTGACGGTTAAACATTAACCAAAGCTTGCCATGAAAATCATGTAAAGGTGTTAATTTTGGTGTTAATAATTATTACCAATGCTACATTTTATTCACTCTTACTTCAGAACTTGTAAAAATGGCAATACCTAATAATAATAGTAATAATTAACCAATTGACAAGACCTTCAGAACAAACCCAAGAAACCACCATTTGTATCAAGTTTAATTATAATCAAAATGTACCTAACATCTAATTCCTTTAATGTGGAAAATTACTTTCTGAACTAACTTGTCAAAGATCAATTTTAATACACCCTCAATTACTAATTTGGTTGCTTTGATATTACTCAAGTTAATTTTCATCTTTCCTTGACTGTCCCTCTGTGAAATAGACTTTCTACATAGGGTGCACAGTAATCAGTAACTTTAAATTAGTAAATAATCTCAATTATTTCGAATTTATTATGTCACAATTACAACAAAATATTGATAGAAAGAGGCCATTTGTAAAATTAGAAAAGAACATCTAAAGACTGTAAAAAAAATAATTGGAACAAACTTGTTACTGGGAATAATTGGACAAATCGGGTATATTGCAAAAATGTAAAAAATAATGGCTGAATTAGTAAAAATCAAGAATTCTTTGCATTTACCTAAAGTTGCTATGTTGTTGTACCCGTTGCTAGGCAGTCACCAAGGATACCAAAGTGGAATTTCTGGTTTTGACAGGTGCCTGATTTCTCCACAATATTTTTGGTACGTCCACTGGTTCTATGAGAACCCCTTATTACTTAAACAGTCACAGTTTCTTAAGTATTTCCATTTTTTATACTAATTTATTAATAACCCAATCGGAACTGTTATTTATTGATTATTTTAATGTGGCAGACAGCTGAGTTAAGTACGTGCAGTCACCGGTTGGTAATAAAGAAAACTGTAACGTCATGACTCACGATCAAGCGAGACTAGCCCCCACTAGTGGCGACACGACAAAGCGCAGTGTTTGAATTTTGCAGTGATGTCGATCAAAGAAGAATTAAGGGGGCTTATAGGCATTGCCGTCTTGATATTTGTTGGAGGCTACGGCATAGGGTTTGTTCATGCGTTACCCTCCGAGGGTAGTGGTTCATGTGCATGTACCTACATGAGCGTAGCGATCAGGATAATATATTATTCAGGATTATAGTTTTTAATGATTAAAAAACAGTATTCCCTTCGTTATATAGCAAGCTAAAGAAAAAGAAGCATACAATGGGTTATTCGAAAGAGGCTACGTACATATATATCAGTTAAATAGAACCCACTAAATTAAAATAGTCTTGCATAAACACCTCCAGGATCACACTTCTCGATGTTTAAAAAAAAAGAATAATTTTTTTGTCTTCACATTTGTCGTAGACGGCCATAGGTAAGATGCTTTGAGTAGCGACATCTAGTGTCGCTGTTTTTAATTTTATTATATTATGTTGTATTAGCTATCTTTGGTATTAGCTCATATTAGCAGGTGTAGGTAAAAGTAAGAAGCCGACTAAGAGTCTGGAGGTCAATATTCTTTATATTATTATCTTGTCGTAGTTTGTACTATTAGATCATTGAACTACTTTTCTATACAGGTCTGGCAAAATATTTTTACAATCAGGCGCCTAATAGGCAGAAAGAGAACGTAATTATGCTAGCTATAAATTAAATAAAGAGAAAACCTACTTCGCCTTGCTTTCCCGTTCAGACGCGGCGAATAAGTAGCCGTCGACAAACAACGAACCAAGAATTACAATCTGTTTTCCCTTTATTTAATTTAAAGCTGGTATATTTTACGTTCTCTTTTCTGCCCATTGGGCGCCTGATTGCAAAAGTATTTTGCCAGACCTGTATAGACGGGTAACGATTGTTGAAACTTTAAATGTTTGTGACAATAATACTTAATATTGATGGGATAAAAGATAACTTTAACCCCAACATGGTTAATGCCCTCTCCCCGTGGCCCGTGTTGGATCGGATCTGCGCGTTTTTGTAATCTTAAAATTCGTAGTCGAATCGCAGACTTATGACGATCGTCGTTTTAAGCATATATGTTAAATTCCATTTCAATGTCAATATACACGCCCACAATGGTTTTCCGGTTATGTATTTTTAGTTGCCTTACCTACATTAAACAAATTTTAAAATTAAATATTGGTATGCTTTACTTCTTGTACTCTAAATCAATATATTGTGAATCTATTTCGTTGTTAAAATATACAATTAAATAAAAATGTATTATTTTCACAATTCATTTCTATTGTAAAATTCAAAAGAACCAATGAAAATCCGCGTTGCCTTACGTCATGTCAAATTATGGTCGAATTTCCCGGTTGTTTTGTGTCGGTTTTTTCGTTCTGCTGTGTGGAATTAATTTTATGCTGCACTTTTTCGTGATTATCCCTGTTTTATTTAAAATATAAGACTATAATAAGGTGTTTTAAAGTGTATATATAGAATTTTATCTAAAATCAATTATTTACCTATACAGAGGGATTATCACCTGTGTTCAACACATATTTTTTTTTGTGTGTACGCTTTTTTCTGTTTAAAAAAATGGACAACGTGCAAGACAACAAAGATTGCAAAGAAACTGAGGAAGAAGGTAAATTTATTTTCGGTTAGTAGGTATTTACGGTTATTATTTATACTCTTTATTTTTTTAGAGCAAATGGATGTGAGAAGCATATTCCGGTGCATTTTTAGCTCTTGTGATAATGACCATACCGATTTAGTGCCTGTTTCAAAGTTAATAGAGTTTGTCAAACCCTACATGTTTGAAGATTTGTAAGTATAATAATTTACAAATCCAACTATATAGGTAAAGTATTATCATAATATTTGTATAAAATCCATTGGCGCCTCGATGAGTTGGAATTAAAAAAGCTTATAGATATCTCCTATAATTTATTCCTAGCACATTGTAATTAGTAAGTAATCATAATTCTATAAAAAAATAAGACTGTAGAGTTTGCATATAGGTATCTACTCTTTTTAAGACATTTTGGAAGCATCAGCTCCATCTTTCATTTAGGTCTATAGAATCAGAAGCATAAGTGAGGTATCCTTGTTTATCATCATATCTATGTACCTAATGGAAGTTCATATACCTTACAACATAAATCCATTTACAAAGATTATCACGGCCGACTAGAAAGAATGGCCAGGGCGCATCTGACAAATTCATTAATCAGCTGATCAAAGTAGGTCTATACCGAAAAAGATGGTTTGTGGTATTAATATAAATAAATGTTAATTTAAAGATGCCAATTAAAAATTATATATTTATGGTAGCTTCTCAAGGGTCGAGGACGACTTAAGAGTGGTCTTGGCTTATACAAAAAATGCACAAATGTCGCTTCAAGTCGTTCTCGACCCTCGAAGAATCTAAACTTACTACCACATATTTAAAATAAACATGCATGAATACACAGCACTTGATTCATATTTTTGAAAAGAAAATAGTAAATAAAAACCTGCTCTCATATATAGATAGTATAAATACAAACAAGAATTTACTAAAAATTTACTGTTTTAATTTTTTTATCTTTCGTTGAGTATCAGTTTCAAATGATTTTCTTTTACTTTTAGAATTCTCAGTGGAATAATTTTCATTGACATTCTTTACAAAATTATTAAGAAAAATTTTACATGCTGTAAAGCTTATAGATTTTAGTTTATCAAACAAATGGCCGCCACAAGAGCAAGATAGGCTTTCAGTTACAGAAAGAGTAAACATTTCTAATGACTCACAATATTTATGAAGAAATTTTAATGATAAAGAAAAAAACACTGCCAGTTGATTTTCTGCTTGTAGAAATTCATCATAAAAATCATTAAAAATATTTTTTATAATATACCAACATACAGAAACCGCATATATGCTATATTCACTGGGTAGTGTTAATTTACCCCTGTCTAATTCCTTTACAAAATCATATGGAATAGATTCCATGTCAACATCCACAATTTTATCTTCCAACTGCAACCACTGCGAACATATGTCACACTTCCCTAACCTAAGCCGTTTCCTTACTGAATAACCTGATATATATGTTATTATAGGTAAAATATCTCTTGGTACCATTTCTAGAGAAAAATCATATATGTTTTGTATAAGAGGAGTAAATTTACTTAGGTCAACATTTTGGCAGGAATTCATTTCTTCTTTAGTTTCAGCTGAACAAAGTAAAGTTCTCAGAGAAATTGTACTATTATCTTTAGTTAATGATAATGTGTTTTTTACCCTTATTTTTCTTTCACTTTCCAGTAACTGTACATAACCTATATAATAATTAGCACCACTTAACTGTCTATAATGGCTAAACCTACATTCTAAAACATCATTTTGGAATTTACTCAACAAAATATAATCTATTTTATATTTTTCAAACAAATAAGGTATTAATTTGAGAAATGAGTCCGTTGTATTTATCCATGATTGAAAAGTTTGTGGAGATATCGATTCAGAAGTAGGAACTGACTCTTTCCATTTTTTTAACCATACTGAAAGTTTTTCTAAAAACAAAATTTGATGACAAGTTTGGCCGTCACTTTTTCTTACAGGTTCCCTGTAAATATCATTAAATCTTTTACCTTCTAAAGAACTCTTTACATTTGTAACTTTCCACCATGTACAAATAATATCTACAAACTTGCAAGTACCTGAAACATCGTATTCCTCTCCCAGGTGCTTTAGAGCAACAATGGTTTTTTCATCAAAAATTTTTAAAGCTAATTTAACATTTTGTTTTTGTATTTGTGACGGATATAATGCTTTATATGACAATAAATGTCCATATTTGACTAAACTATTTTTTTCTTTTTCATACAACAGTTCAAAAAATTTAAAGTAAGCTTGACACAAAGATACTAAGTCATTATAAATATCATCAAAATCAGGAAATGTTAAACAACATTGTTTTTTTAGGTTTATCCAGCAATTTCTAATACATTTAAGAATATGCACTGTATCGAAGATTAAAAAAAGTAATCTGCTGCCATCGAATGGATGTGGGATATAAGGTTCTAATTTTCCACTATTGCTCAGAAGTTGAAAGGCTTTTCGATTAACAGCACCGTTATCTGATACGACAGATATTATCGTAAAACCAACAGACTCCACTTCCCTAATTACATTTAAAATATATGTTTTTAACTGTTCAGACAACATATTGCAAACAGGAATAATGCAAACAACATCCCTATATTTTGATAAGATGCTCGATATCATAAAAACTTGAGCTGTTTTTGCAATAGCTGAACAATTTTCACTTCTGCCAAAGATTTTCCCCCCCTTAAAATTAAGTCCAGAATTAATATAAACTTCATCAATATGCAGATTTACTAATAGTTCATGTTGCTTAAGTAATTCTAGTTTAGTTTTTAAATAGTTTATACTACCTTTTAGATCACTATCGGTTAGTGACATTTTACAGACCAGTTTTTTAATGTTCCTGGGATGAGGGAAAAAAATGTTCTTACTTTTATACAAACCAAAATAAGCTGCCGATGACTGAATGTAAACTGACAATGCCAATAATAGTGTTTCTCCACTGTATCTCCTCGCTTCTGGCTTTGTTTTAAATAATTTTAATTGTTCCACGATAAAACTAATATGTTTATTGTCATCATCAGAGTTTTCAACATCATTGGACACCTCCAAGGTAGAAAGCTGATCAATAACACTGTTAATTAGGTCAGTCTTGTGGGGGTTCTCTACCTTGCCCCTCAAAAACTCCATAGTTTCATCTAAAATCTTAGTGGTCTTTGCTTGACACAGATTTGGTGGAATATCTTTCGGAGAAATGCTTTTTTGTGCAATACTTAAACTCATGCTTAAATCTTCTTGAATAGAAATAGAAGCTTCAACAATAGGTATATCATGTCTAAAACTCATATAGCAAAGAAATATCTTCGAGTCCTCTTGAAAATAAATCCAATTTGTATTGATGCAATTACTATGATTATAATACTTGGCAATATCCTCCAAGCTATGTATTTGGATTGCCTTTTCATGTTGAACAAACGATTCAAGACTATCTTTGACAGCTTGTTCAAACCGAGAATTCTCTACATCAATAAGTCTATTTACATTACTTGTTTTTTTTGATAAATAACTAGGTACCCCTTTAAAAATAGTTGGCACAGCATCTGGTAACACTTTTAAATATTTTCTGTCATATTCTTTTACTTCATTCTGGACAACAATTTTATCTTTTCTGATAATATACTTTTCTTCAAAATGTTTCACACATATACGCGGATTTTTTAGAGCACTTAAATCGGTTGGAATAGCACGCAACCACTGTTTTTTAAGTTGTTCATCTTTTGGAAGACAAAATGTGGTGATATTAACACCTTTCTCACTTTTATAATTCGATTTACACCCTGAAACACTGCACATCCACGGCATTGTAAATTATTAAAAGTTCCTGTTTAAAATTTTAACAGACGCGATGTTAGGTTAGAAATACTAAACACTATTTCCACGGCCGATTCAAAGGATTTTAAAGCGTATTTAGCCTAGTTTATGATAGAAACATGTAATTTACATTCACAATATGTTTTTACATAACCAAATGGAACATATTTCATCAAAAAGTGTAAAATAACAAACAAATCGTCGGAAAACAACTATCGCGACAGCGCGCGACCGTTCACCTTTCAGCGACAAGAGTGATCCCACGCACTTGCAGAGAAAACAACCGACCTACTTTGGTCACGTGGTACATCTAGCGCCCTGGCCATTCTTTCTAGTCGGCCGTGAAAGATTATTTAACAGTGAAGAGTACCCCTTTTTTTGGTTATGTTTTAAAAAAGTACAGACACACATGCGAGCACACATGGTATAAAATGCAATGAAAATAATGTACAATGAAAAAAGCTCTCAATGCGTTGTAAAGTACTTTATAAGTTGTCACTCTCGACAGTTCTGAGTGATTTAAAGCATGTGGGATCCATTTTACCGCATTCTCCGGGGACTTGTTTTTTAAATCCTATGTTACATTCAGTGTATACCTACTGCTTACAACACCTTACATTAAATAAAACTAAGGCCTTTTTACATTGGATGCAATTGCAAGAAAAAATTGCCTGAAAGCATGCGCTTGTCGACGTTTTAAACAGCTGATGCAGCTTTTAAATGGGAAAACATGCATCAGCTGATTAAAACGTCGTCGAAGCGCATGCTTCCAGGCCATTTTTCTTGCAATTGCACCCAATGTAAAAAGGCCTTTTTTACCCCCGTTTTCAAACTCTAAAGTTTAACATAAGTTCTCTATTTCAGGGCCGTTTCTAGGGGGTGGGTAACATAGGCGGTGCCCCAGGTTGTACTATTTTAAGGATTTCTCAGACTGGCGCGAAAGTTCCGCGCTGCTGCGACCTACGCGGTACCGCGTCGGATCGACATTCATACACAGAGGTATACGAACGTATTTACACCAACAGACGCGGAACCGCTGCCGCCACTTATAGCATAGTGCTTTCACGTCTGGTGGTGTAAACATGTTCCTATACAGAGCTGTGGGTAACTTAAGTAACTAGATACTTTTTAGTAACTAGTTACTTAAAGTAACTAGATACTTAGTAACTTAGTTCTTTATTGAATCATGCCAAAAGTTACTGTAACTTCGTTACTTTTGAAAAGTAACTTGTATCTAGTTACTTTTTAGGAGTAACTAAGTTACTTTTAAAGTAACTAGTTACTTTTAAAGTAACTAGTTACTTTTTAAGTGTATAACAAAAGTAACAAATTATGCACACCATCAGATGATGACCAAGGGACGATCAGCGGCCGTTAATCAGATTTTCACGAAGGGACGAGCGGCGAGTCGCGAGCGTTAAACAGCAAACTGGTTGGAACGCGAAATTTCTTGGAAAGCATTTTATTCTACTTGTTCGTTGTTCGAATTAACACTTCTTAGTTTAGTTTTCTGATGGTAATAGTGGTAGTGTGTACAGGAAAATGAATTATCACTACCTGGTAAATTTATGGTATCTAGTTCAAAAGCATCTTAGTAACTTTTAGAGTTTCGTAGTTACAATTAAAATAACTAGTTAGTCAAAAGTATCTTAGTTACTTTAAAATTATCGTAGTTACAATCAATGTAACTTTACTGTAAAAGTTTCTTAGTTACTATAACTAGTTACTTTAACTAAGTAACTAAGAACTAAGTTACTTTTAGGTAAAAGTAACTATTCCTTATAAGTATTTAGATACATTTGGGCAAAAGTATCGAAAAAGTAACTAGTTACTTTTACTAAGTAACTAAGAACTAAGTTACTTTTAGGTAAAAGTAACCATTCCTTATAAGTAACTAGATACATTTGGGCAAAAGTATCGAAAAAGTAACTAGTTACTTTTCTGAAGTAACTTTCACAGCTCTGTTCCTATACTCTGTATATCGATTCGTCACGGTACCGCATAGGTCGCGGCAGAAACTTTTAAAATATTTTGATTGTATTAGGTTTCTAAAGCCTATAAGTCGTAATACCGTAATAAAAAATCCAGGTTCGTATTTAAAAAAATTGACTTGATGGTGGTATCTAAAGAACGAAACGTCGCATTTAAAAATTAAAAATGCCATGTTGTAGATCATAAAAAACGGGTATAATAAAGTGTTTTTTGTTTTTTTCCAAAGTCAAAAAAAAGGCGCAAAAAATTAAAAACCAAAACTGAAAATTTCGTTTTTTTTCGGATATCTCCGAAGGCATTCAAAATATTTAGAATTTTTTTTTACCAAATTATTAAGCCCCAAAATACGCAACTTTGCCTCAATTTAACCATCTTCGTATCTCTTACCGGTTTTGAGATCCCCATGCACGCAAGCGAATTTGTAGCACCCTGTATATCTTCTAAAAAAATCTATTTACATTTTTTTGTCTAAATGGTATAGTTGTTGTTTCTAAAAACAATTGTCACTTTACACTATTTTCATAATATTCCGAACATACTGACTGACAGAATTCTGGCTCCTCATGGAAAACTTTTTTATTAATTTCACAGAAAATGTTATATACTTGATAAAAGCTTCTGCGTCTCCTTAAACTAAAATAAGCGCAGTACATACATACGTGAGAGATTCAAGTTTTTTAAAGTTGCTCAAGAGTAAAGTACGCCTATTTTTCGTTTTAGATACAATTTTTATTTGTAAAAGTTGTTTAGAATTAAAAGTTATGTCTGATTACGAAGTCACGACCTTCTATTCAAAAAACGAAAAAGAAAAATAAAAAAAAATGTCTTACCCTGTATAGAGACTTTTAGAGACTACATTTTTTAATTTAAATTTTGAACATTGAAGATTTTTTAAAACAATAAACGAATTAATTGTTTTCAATCAATCAAAATATGTTTTATTGTTCTAAAGAAATAATCTTGTTAACAAAGCTAAAATATATATACAAGCAGGTGCAACAGAACCATAAACCTTAAAAAGTACACAATAAAAATTGAATGGTTTAAGAAAAATTTACAAGTAATTAAAAAATTTGATCTCTTCAATCTAGTCTATAATACAGGGTAAGACAAAAAATAGGGATTTTTTTAATTTATTGAATAGAAGGCCGCGACTTCGTATTCGGATATAACTTTTAATTCTAAACAAATTTTACAAATGAATAATGTATCTAAAACGAAAAATAGGAGTACTTTACTCTTGAGCAACTTTTAAAAATTCGAATCTCTTAAGCACTAGGTACTACCACTATACACAAAATAATTAATTATTATTAATACCACCCTGTAATTTTTAGAAATGCTTTAGAAGAATTACGCCATTCCTTAGATCCTGAAGGGAATAACGCCTTAGTAAACAGTGAACATTTCTATCAAGTTATGAGTATTTGGAGCCAAAAAATTGCTTCGTCATGTTCTAATGAAGAGCACGAATTTGATAGATCACCTAGGTATGTATTTGTACTAGGAAAAACTTCTTTAAAAGAAAAAACAGCCTTACCCAATAGTGCGTATAATAAAATACGTTTTATAAGAAATTAGTATAAAGAAAAGTGTTGATGTTTTATTATTTCACAATTATTTTATATTATTCCTCTGGAATGGCGATATTTCTTGACTTGTGATGATTATCTTATATTTCAGTCGACTACAAGTAATAGACGATAAAGAGTTACCCTATACTCATTCAACGCCAAGGGCTAGTATAGGAGATAAGCTTTTACGATGTAAAGATTTGCTTAACCTATCAAATGTATCCGGATATAGTTTATCCACTAGTAGATTAGATAATACAAATCCTGGTAAGTATGTGTACCTATAAGTTAGTATGAAATTGAATGAATTAGAAGTTATGTATGATCCCTTCAGTCTGGTTTCCTGTTTCTAAGCTGTTCTTTTTTACTTAAGTTATCGAAACAAAGATACCATTAAATTCCGTTCCTCAACTGTCAAATAACAGAATGGACCTTTTTAATAAATTTTGATTTGGACTCTACCGCGTAGAGCAAGAAAATATAAAATTTTCTTTGGTTTCAGTTTCAAATTCTTGAATTATTTACTGAGAAAATAATGAAATAAAATACGCTCCCTGATAAAATCACGCTAGCCGCTCTTTAATCAACGCGTTCATACCTGTATGAATTTGGTTTTCTATTTATAATTATTTAATTTATTACTTATTTTCTATTTAAATTATCGAAACAGCAAGATAATTAATTAATCCGTCACACGACAGGCAAATAAAATAATTGCGCGGTTATTAACATCACGTACATCTTATGTTCTTAAACTTTCTGCTTTGGCGGCGTCTTTTTAATTATTTCAAAAATATGTTTGAGACATTTTAAGTTTTTCGGATTCATTCGGAGTTTTAGTGCTGAATGTGATAAATTTAGTTACAGTGAAAAGGCCACCGAGAAGGTGGCTCATTGTGGTTTATGGTATTTATGTCTTGTATGTTTTCAAAGTCTGCTTTCAGAGTGTATTTTTACTAGTTTCTAAAAGTCTATCAGGGCAAATATCTGAATTTACTTTATTTTGAAGTAACCACTAATTGTCTGTTAAATGTCGAGTTCCCAGAGCTGTGAAAGTTACTTCAGAAAAGTAACTAGTTACTTTTTCGATACTTTTGCACAAATGTATCTAGATACTTATAAGGAATAGTTACTTTTACCTAAAAGTAACTAAGTTCTTAGTTGCTTAGTTAAAGTAACTAGTTATAGTAACTAAGATACTTTTACAGTAACTAGTTACATTGATTGTAACTACAATAATTTAAAAGTAACTAAGATACTTTTAAAGTAACTAGTTACATTGATTGTAACTAGTTACTAAAAGTAACTAAGATACTTTTGAGTAACTAGTTGTTTTAATTGTAACTACGAAACTCTAAAAGTAACTAAGATGGTTTTGAACTAGATACCATAAATTTACCCGGTAGTGATAACTCATTTTCCTGTACACACTACCACTATTATCATCAGAAAACTAAACTAAGAAGTGTTAATTCGAACAACGAACAAGAATAATAAAATAGTTACTTTAAGTAACTAAATACTTAAAAGTATCTAGTTACTTAAGTTACTCACAGCTCTGCGAGTTCCTTAAGCTGTTTGTTTGAGAAGATGAGGTTATACAGGGTCTCATCTGGGTATGTCTAATTTGCGGACCAATATAAATCATTCCACACGCCTAACGAATAGGGAACTTAATAGGGAATTAAAGTTTGCCGTGTGACGTCACGTAGTATTCGCTATATTTATTGTACCTACACGTGGCAGTTATAGGATTGCGGTACTAATACTTTAAATATCGGTATTCAAATTTATCTATTTTTAGAATGTTTTGATAATATCTACTTCAGCTAGGAAAGAGATATTAACTTGCTGTTTACCGACTTCTTTCAATTTTAGTTGTCCCGTTGAATATGTAAAACTCGAGATTATGTTGCTTTTTTAAATTGTTAACAAATAACGGAAATTTCTATTATATTTCAAATGGCGCCCTCTAGCTATCACCAGGGGCGGTTCTAGACCCAAAATATTGGGGAGCACCACATTGGCGTAGCGTAGTAGGGGGGGGGGGGGGGCGTAAGTAGGACATTTTTTTTTCTGAAGAGAGGGATAGTCGGGACTATATGTATTCCATGGTGTTGTACCTAGCGAAGAAGGCGGAAAATGTTGGGGGCCACGCCCAAAGTTCGTTTAAAATTCACCTAACTACTATCAAATTTCGAAAATTAAATTATTACCTCTCCCCCTTTGCATGGTTGGATTAAATTTTTTTTTAATGTTTTTTTTTGATATTCCACATTTTTTATAATTGTGAAAAATATGAATATTGGTGTCTATCCAAAATTTTAACATAAGACGTATGTATGACTCTAACCAGCGTTTTCCGGGCTCGGTTTTTCATGATAAAAAAAAAGTAAATATCGCTCACCACGCCAAAATTGATGATTTTTTCAGAAATCATGTATTTTAGGTGTGTAGATCTAAGAGCAGTTTTTGGTGCAAATGCTTAGACTTGGAAATACTCCTTTTTAAGTGCCGTATATTTATATTCCTAATAAAGCATTCTTATTTCATCCCGCACTATTTTTTTTATTATAAATTATCACACTTCCTCCATAAAAAATGTTTCAATTGCAATGTGTACCTTAATTTTTTCTCTTAAGAAATAAATACCTAATTGTTTTTGTTGTAAAAATATTTTATTGCATTGGGTTATATTTTTGTTGATTTAAAATAGCTCTAAAAAAGGGAAAACGTATATAATAGAAAAATTCTATAAAATATTATTCTTTTTACTCGTTTTCTTTTAAAATTGCATCAAAAATCAATAACTAAAACGATATGCGTGTGAAACCTTAATCTCTATATAAAAGGGGACTTTTAGAAGGAAAAGTTTAAAAGCTAAACGTTTCCTACAAGACCTTTGTAATCTAAGCCAAGAATACTATATTTAAAGATTTAAATTAAGAGTCCATGCGTGAGATGAAAATGCAGCCCGGCAGCTCTCCGTTTCTATGACGTTTAACATGCATATTAAGGAGAAACCTTCGTTTTCTTAGTTGATTGTTAGTATTACGCCCTCTAACGGCCATCTGAGAAACATAAAAATAATTTCCAGCGATATCTCTTGGCCACTTTCTTTTTAAAAAATTGTGTCCGAAAGCTATACAATTAATTGTTTTCCAGATACAGTTTGCGTTTAACTTATTAGGTAAACGTTTAAATATAAGGCGCGAATGGAAAATTGTCAAAAACGACAGTAAACTCTTAAGATGCCAAAGATAGAATCTTAGTTATCAGTTGTTATAAAAATATATAATTTTAGCTGATTTCGACAAAACAGTTTTAGAGGAAGAAATAAAGAAACTTGAACACCAACTCTCAAAGACATCCAGCGAATTGACTGTTACCAAGCAACAATTGACAAATTATGAAGAAGTAAACGATGCATTACAGCAAGACTTGGACAGACTAAACAGAAGACTACATGCGTAAGTTCCTTACATTAACAGCCTTATTTACTAGCAAGTTTTTCGCCATATTCACTAAATAGTTTTAAATTTGACAGTTACTCGTGGTATAAAAAGACACGTTCAAAAATACGAAGACATTGAATTTTCGAAATTAAAATGAAAACAAATAAAATCTAAATTACGGTATATTACGTTCCAGTTCAATGCACAGTGACGTTCATTAAAAAGTAGGACACATTTTGTACAATGTAAACCTGCCTAGGGTGCACCACATTACAAAAAATTGTGGTACTTGTTCCTGTTGTGAGTCTAACTTAAATTTAATTAAAAAATCTATTTAAAAAATTGTGAATATGTTTTGGGGATTTATAACCCTCATCATTAGCACTTAAAATAAAACGACTAGGACCCAGTTTCAAGCTGTTTAGACAAATTTTCCCGTTTATTTTACACGTAGAGATTATGATTTAATCAAAATCCTTTTTTCAGAGATATTTTGTTCATTATGTGTCTACAAAAGACAAACATAATAGTACTCCAAACCTGATGCGTTTGGGCGATGAGGTGGACAACTGAGGTTCTGGCAATTGTAAACTTTTTGTAATTTTTTTTAAAAGCGTTTTTGAACCATATAGGTCTACTCGCGTTCAGTCAGCCAGCAATTATCGATATCACTACACCTTCAGTTTAGAGTTCACCGGTAATGGCCTGCAGTTCTGGACCGGAGTCGATTGCGGCCTCCACTTCACTACACACGCACAGTTTTTTATCGTCAGTTCCATGTCACAAGAAGAGAGCTCAGCGGCATTGTTATTATATTACACGAGCGGAGAAAAAGGAAAGGATTAACAAAAGAGTGGTTAAAAAGATGTTGCACTTTATCCTACATGAAGCTTATACAAGAACTCAGCTAATCGAGTGCAAGTAATTTAAAAAACTTTCTTAGGGTGTATGATAATAATTATTGTTTTGAATATTTTTATTAAATTCTTTTTCTCTTTGATATTTTAACCTTTTAAGTTCCTTTCTGAATGCTCTTCTCATATTATGTATCTTATATTCCACAGGTTCTACACAGTAGCGAATCCAGGATTTGTTGGGGGGGGGGGGGGCGACTTTAAAAAATTATTTCTAAAAAAAAGAGCGTATCCTGGCTCTAAAAATCTTCCTACTCTCAAACGTGACTTCTAAAAAGACTTCTGACCCTTCACACGTCCTACACTTTTTAAGGCTCAAGGGAGGAATGTCTTCGTCCCCCCCCCCCCCCCCCCCCCCTCCCCTTGTGCTTGTGAAGTAATTCTTCACAAGCCTTCGTTCGCAAAAGCTCTGTTGGTATATAAAGTATTTTATTTTACACAAACATTTATGTTATATGTGTTGTTGAGGGAAGGGGGGGGGGGGGGGGGATTTAAAAAAAATACTTCTAAAAAAAGAGCGTATCCCAGCTCTAACAATCTTCCTACTCTCAAACGTGACTTCTAAAAAAAACTTCTGACCCTCCACACGTCCTACAATTTTCAAGGCTCAAAAAATACCCATTTTGTGAGGCTCAGGGGGAGGCGAAACTGCCCCCCCCCCCCCCCCTGGATCCGCCACTGCCCTCGTCCGTCATTTAACTGTGTGTAGAGCGAAATCGGCTGGCCGGCCATTATCTCTTCGGCAAATACCGGCCGGCCGACTGAATGTGAGTAGGTTGCTTTAGGCTTGTTGATTTGAATGCTTGCCTGGGTACTGTTTCCACTGACGAGGAGGAAATGTTTTTAAACTGCTCTAGAAGCTGGATGATAATAAGGACGATGGTCCAAACGAACTCCCATTATGTTTTGTCAAAAAATGTGCGACAAGTTTGTGCATAACTTCAACCTTAACATTTAACAGATCAATATCTGAGGGCATGTTTCCCAAAATGTGAAAATCTGCCTTTGTTGTCAATATTTTTAAAAGTAGTGGTGACAATAATGATATAAAGAGTTGTAAAAGTTAAATATTTTTGGTAAAATATTAGAATCTATAATCTATGTATAAACTCCTGCTGAATGCTGTCGAACTTAAATAAAGAATTGAGGAGCAGCATGCATTTTTTTAAAAAGGGGAATTGAAAAGAATCTTGTACATTATACCAACTTTATTTTAAATGCGATGGATCACACTTATACAGGGTGGCCCATTTGTCTGACAAAGTAATATACCGTCTCTACTATTAAAGATATCAAAAAAAAGTTTTTATAAAAGTTGTGAGGTATAGAAAAATATATGTTCTAAAATTATTTTTAAACATACAGGATGGTCCAAAAAAGTAGGACAATAAAAAGGTACATTTTTTTAAATGGAATACCCTATATATTTTAGCATTTTTTGTTTTCTTACAAAATTATCCATATGATGCCATATTAGGTTTTTTAAAAAACTTATCTGATTGGTGACGAGGTCGTATCTGTGGGGTTAGAAACAGAAAGCCCTATATTCCTTCTTACAATAATTCTTCATTGAGTGGTATCTCTAATTTGTACTTACTCGAACTTGAACAATTTTTTAATTTTCCCATATTTCTAGCACACAAAACTTACGGCGCAACTGTAACTTTGAACCTGCGGTACGTGCCACACGAAAAAATGAACTGGAGAACATATCAAGATTATCAAGGGCCTATTACGAGTGCCTAATAGAGGCGACAGGGTCGGCCCCAAAGATTTATTTTTAGGCTTTGAACTTGTGACTGTTCACACGGAGAGATGGAAACTACATGTGTTTATATATGTAATCTGGAGGAGGAGATTGTGAAATATAATTATTGTATTATACACAAGCATCTTTGTCCACTGAGATAAACTTTGTGAGATACGTTTAAATAAACCAATCTATTTACCAATCTTTCTACACATGTGATCTACATGGCTATTAAAACTTAATTGTAAAATACTTTATCTCAGAGACATAGTCAACAATAGCCCTGAAGTATTAAATTTATGACACATCACTTTAGAACCAATAATCATATATTTTGTTTTCGTTTTATTTAACTTTAATTTGTTTTGACATAACCATTCATACAATACTTGTAAATCATCATATAAATTTAGAGCTTTAATTATTTGTTCAAAATTTTGACCTGAGACAGAAATTAGGGTGTCATCCGCAAACAAATTTACAAACGAGTTTTTTAAACCCTTATGAACATCATTAACATAAATTATAAACAAAAGTGGTCCCAACACGCTTCCCTGTGGAACACCCCAAGTACTGTCCCTTTTATTAGATAGTTCATTGTTGACCTTAGTTTGGTGAAATCGATCTTTTAAAAAGTCTTTAATCCATTCTAGCGCGCTGTCTTTAAACAATACAAAATTAGCTTTTTAATCAGAATATCCCTATCTATCGTTTCAAATGCTCGCTTCCGGTCAACGAAAACACTCAAAGTTAATTTTGACTCACTCATACACATTTTCTCCAGGTAGCCCATACATATTGCAATGCAGACTCACACAAGTGTTTGTTCCTAAATCCAGATTGTCCTTTGTATAACAGTCCACTACTTTCGAAGTAAACCCGCATTTGGTTACACACAACAATTTCCAAAATTTTATCTATTACTGGCAATAAATTTATAGGACGAAAGTCGCTCATGTTAGTTGGTTTGGACACTTTCGAAATTGGCACTATAACACTCGTTTTCAAATTATTCGGGATTTTACCGGTACTCAGTGACAAAATAAGTTTTCCACAAAATACTATTTTTCCTCAACTAAAATAAGTTGCCTACATAATAGAAAAATGACTAATGAATACTTTTCTTATAGTGCTCACCCTATATTTATAAAAAGTATATCTGGTATCGCGCAGGATTAATGCCCAATTCAAATAAAAAATATCAATCGAGAATCGAGTAAAGTAAGTCAAGTAGTATTTGTTGAGCTTTTGCGCTAACAGATGGACAACCAAAGGAAAACATGTTTTGACTTTAAAATTAAAATGTCAAGATCTGTTAAAAACTAGGAACAATTAATAATTTTTTTATGATTATAACTTGCATAAAAAGTAAAAAGTTATTGTGTGGATCCCTTATTACGTGAGTTTCACCCGTGTCGTCATTCGGAATTCCAGCTCGGATGTCATCAGTACGTCATTTTTGAATGAGTGATTTAACTTATGTCAAAATTTTCAGTGAACAACAAGTAAACGAACATTTACAAAAAGAAAAAGTACTTAGCGAAGAATTACGAGACGAACTGACCACTTGTAAAAAGGTTATTGAGGAACTTAAGAAGAAACTATCACAATCTGAGAAAGACAGTATGTATCACAGAGACGTCATCCAAGAACAAGACGACGAGGTAACATAATTTTTCTGTTTTGGTTATATTTAACGGTATTTAGTTTTACCTTCATGATATTGAAATTTTACAATTTTTTTTCATTTAGGCAACAAATATTTAAATTTAAAAATTTGCTTTAAGGGGGAAATGTATAATATAATTCTTTCAGTTAAAATAGAAGCTATAATACCTATAATTTCTTTATTTAAATTTTATATATTTTCTATAAAGTAAATAAAAAATAGGGACTTACAACATAATCTAAAGATAATTTACAAAAACCATAATTAAATATATTTTTTTTCTTGATATCCATACTGATTGTTTTGTTGGATTATGGTCATAAAAACAAACTTAAAAGCTCATTATTTGTATTTTGCCAAAGTTTCAACTTCTATGAGGCGCTGAAATTAATAATAAAATAATGTAATTAATAATAAAAACACAAAATAGAACTGCCAGTTTAAATACATATACCCAATGCAAAACGTAGACAAAGAAATAAGAACAATACAGTTCTGTACGCTGGCATATGACGCTTTCTAAAGAAAGAACAGGTGATTGCAGGTGACTTGTACGCATGCCCGTTTCCGGAGGACTATAAATGACCTGTAGCGTTGCGTAAAAACGCATTTTTTTATCCGCAAATTTAGCTTGTGTCTGCGCACCAAATAGCTGTATGGATCGTACGTTAAACCATTAAAACCGGTTTTTGATTTAATATGGTAAAGCGGAAGTTATAACGTTTAGATAGAGTATAAAAAATTAAGATAGGGAGGTGAAAACCATTTTTCTCTAAGAGGAACCATTCCAATGTTACAACCTGTCAAAGTCGGAAAAAGCAATATATTAAAAATCTATATCTCAAATACTATTGAATTTAGACATGTGTTAGAGTAAAAATAAAATGACTAAATGGATTAATAGTGCCATAACTTATAAAACTGCTTAAGTGTTAAAAAAGTAAGTATCAGATATCTAATGTTTACATTATACCATGAAAAGTCGATAGAAAGATAGGAGGAAGTTTAGTTCTTATTGAGCTGTTCGACTGTAATACCGAAATTTTATTGAATATATAATTTATTAAAAAATGTGTCATTTAAAATTATAAAATAGTGTTCATTTTGTATAAAAAAAAATAATGGGTGAGATAATAAAATAGTGTATAAATTTTAGTTTAAATGTTTGTCAATAATAATGTTGAATTAAATTAAATCATTTTTCCCTCCAAAGAGTAATGAAAAGATAAAAAAAATCGTGAAAATTTAATATTGTGGCGTTGGGTTTTTGGGCCCCTAGATGGCTCCCCCTACGGTGCGGGGGCGTAATTTACGCCACTGTTAATTTTGCTTCGAGCTAATCCTATTCGCATCCTCGATCTCCTTACATTGTTGAGCCCTGTATATTTAAAACCCTATTTTTCAATTATTCAATGTAAATTACTTATCTTTTGTCAACTGTTATTAATTTTGACCTGTGTTATCAGAATAATTAATATTAAAAACTTCTTTAAACACTTACCAAATTTAAGAAATAATCTCTGAGTTCCGCATGAACGCCAATCATGCTTAATTAAATAATTATTTTAAATAACAACCTATTTTTCTTCTAAATTGAATAAAATAAACATTTCTAGGACCTATATTTATATATTTATGTATTGACAAAATGTACACATTGTGTGCTTTTTACAATAATTAATATTCACATGTATAAAAACTTGATAGCCCATTATGATTTTTTTTAGAAACTTAAACTTGAAAAGAAAATAGAAGTTTTATCCAAACAACACCTAGACTGTTTAAAAGAAATTTTTGACGTCAAGACTGAAATGGAAACCAAAGAACAACAATTGACTGATGTTATGAAAGTTTATGATGAGTTAAAACTAAAATTATCCGAACAAAAAGATTTTAACGATCAACTTAGGGAACAAAATGATGTAAGTATTAAATATACTTTTAATATTTTACCAATATATATTTTGAAACTGGTGTTTTTGTGTATATATTATTTACACTGTGTAGGAATTTTAATTTTCCGGTTGGCTATCCCGAATGGAAATACTAACAAAAGGCCAGAATTTAGGGTATAAGGTAACACAGGATTCTTATAGTTATTAATCATTCGAAACAGAGAGTTTCTATTTAAAAAGAAGTTTTTCATTAATATAACAGTGGAGGAAGACTTTGAGTTCTTATTTCTTTCCTTTTAAATATCCACTCCACTTTAAGTATGGACTATTTCTTCAAATTGGAAGAGTATTTACGTAGTTTAATTTTTTTGATGGTAATATTTTTACTAATGGCAGTCGCTACTTTTCCATTTAGTCTAGATCCGTCTGTGTATATTATTTCATGGTTTAGTCGTCTTTGGTCTATTTCTGATTTGATTGAGTTGTTTCACATTATAGAGAAAATGTTCGTATTGGTTTGTGAAGTTTGGTAATTTTCGGTGAGGTTCTGACACGTAGTAAATAACTAAAAATAATGTTTAACGTTAAACGTTATTAATCTGTACTTCTTGCTTTACAAATAGACCTGATAACTCTTTTGGCAAAATAAAATAAGAATGCATTTTGACAAGAATGTCCCTAGAAATAAATTCCCTGGCTCAAAAGCTGATAGGGTAATAGAGTTTCGTTTTGCCCCCAATATTAGCAGCTTACCTAATAACACGATGTGACATTTATCTTTAAAATGGCGACAATATTTAACAATATGATAACAATATGCAGTCATGTTGAAACCAAATTACTTCCAGTAAATCCAAAAAATTATTTATATTTGAAGTCCTAATTGTGTTTTTTATTTCAGATCCTGAGTCACCAAAAATCGACCCTCGAGAAAGCCTTCAAAGCAAAATCCTTTAACTCGCCCCATTCCAATCTAGGTAACCTAAATCTCGATTTATCCCATACACCTTCACCTCATCATAACAAACAAAACCCCCGTAGTCCTAACTGTAGTTCTAACTCTAGTCCCAGTTCAGTAAATCAAAGTAGAATACAACCCATTTGTCATTCACCGAGTTTACTTCGACGAGCATTGGCTCGTCACAGCAGCACACCTATCAATCGCTCATGTTTTTTACTGGATAGTAGCTTACCTGAGACAGTAAAAAGCATTCCTGTACTTAGCCCTGTCATGGGACTCACGCTTGGTAAGTAATGTAGAATGTTTTGTGGTGGGAACCAGTATAAATCGTCTTAAAGCAGATTTGATCTATATTTAAACTCGTGAGCAAAAAGTTGGATAATAGTTTCTTTGATACCTTTATTAGAGATATGTGCGCTTCAATATTGTAAAGGGTGTGAAAGAAAGTGGTGCAAAGAATTGAAAAGTTCAAATAAGTGCCATCACAAATTTTCTTTTTCTGCTTTTATTACTTTATAAATTCAAACTTGTTTAACTTTAAAAGTGGCAGGGTTGAGATGATTAAAATCAATTGATTAAAATCACGATTAAAATCATGATTTTAATCAGTATGATTTTTTCAAAAAAAGATCATGATTAATTTAAAAAAGTTTTTTTAACACTTTAACACACAAAATGTATTTATTCATACAAAAAATAAAACCCAGGCGCATTTTTATGTGGTGTTATTTATGATTTTATTATAATAATTGAAAAGAACAGCTGGTTATTACAAAAATAAAACTTTAACAAAATTAAAACCAAAAAAACCTTTTTAATACCAAAAAATACTTAATTTAAACAAAAAAAAATATAAAAGAAACCTAAGTGTTATAATGCTTAAATAGAAATACTAGTTTAGCTGCTTTTCAATCCAAATGACCGCTACTTCCACTATTTTCACGTCCACCTACACTTCCCTTTTCACAGTTATTGCTTCTCTGTTTCTTTGCCAACTGGATAATTTTACTCTGGCCAGTTCCAGGCTGTGACTGATAATCACCATGAAGAGTTTCAAGACCACTGCTAATATCACTAGTTTCACTTTTGCAGATTTCCCAATAACTTTTTAGTCTGTCCGGTAGACCTTGCAATTCTTTACCACAATTTTTACATACTGCTCTACAACCTAGTTTGCCCACCACTTTTTTATAAAATGCTGACAAACACTAAATTCCTTTCTGCCCCGTTTTGTTATGATTTCAAATGTTTTGATAGATTAACCCCCAAAGCAAAAATATTACTGATAAAACTGAAATAAGTGCGTATCGTTTTTATAGCCAGGCGTTTTCTGTCAGTTATTACAAGTTTCGATAAAGGCGCAAACTTGCAAAAACTACGCGAACGAAATTTGCATGTTAAAAGTGAAAACTTCTCCAGTTTTGCTTCGTATCTGTACTATTCCTGCCTAAAAATATTTGTTTACTTAACAAAACAAAATATAAGCAGTTAAAAATAATAATATTTGTAAAAGTTGGTAAATTAAAAAAAAATCATTGATTTTTGATTTTTTTTTAATCATGATTTTTATCAACCCTGAAAAGAGGCGTAGCCAGAAAATATGTTCGGGGGGCTCATATTTTCTGACCAGGTTTTTAGGGTTTCGGGGTTTCTTGAGATGTTTATACATAATTAAATAATGTCGGGTTGCATCAAGATGTTTAACAATTAACTAACCAATAACTTTGACTGTGGCATAAATGACATGAGCAGAAATATTTTTCTTACAACCAAGGTTAGCTTAATTCTTGATTTACTAATCAGATATAACTTTGATTTTGAGAAAATACCTACGAATATAATTAATGCCACAGTCAAAGTTGTGGTTAGTTAATCATTGTAAAAAATCTTTATAATACCTACATATTTAACCACCGAATTGACCAGGTTTTATAGCAAGAATTTTCAAGGCGTGGAATCAGATAAAAGTTAAAACTACTTTATTCTAATTATTTATAAACTTTTTCAATTTAATAAAAATATTTTTCATTTATAGCTTGTTTAACCTGTTTCTAAAATAAAAATATATATTATAATGTATTTTTACTATATTTATTATTTATAAAATCAATTAAGCGAAAGACAAAGCAAAGCATATTTGTATATTAACTCCAACTGGCAGAAAATGAAAACAAATACGCTAAAATATAATCGGAAGACGTGTTAATTCAACTGTTGTTAATATAGAAGGGACCATCGAAAATTCATTTATAAAGGTTGCCGACATCAAACAGCTTAGCCGGAATTTACTTGGCCCGACAAGTTAAAAAAAATGGGTTATTCTAAAAGAAATTTTGTTTTACTGATCCAGAATCCAGAAAAAACGTTAAAATATATTTTTTTCGGCGCTTGTGTAAAAATGTCTCTATCCAGACAATTATCTATATATTTAATATTTTATTGTCGATGGACTCGCCCTCTATATGACTCACACATGATGACGCCGAGTTAGCAGGTGTAGGTATTTTGACAGTCTCTTCTATACCTGTTTAATTGCATAGTAGTGGGACTTATAGCTAGTGCTGTAATAGCTCTTTGGTATGATATAAGTATGACATTTTTGTGGCATACAACTGCTTATAGACTTAAGGAATAAATGACAAACGTTCAAAACATTTATAAAATAAAAATTGGTATTTGAATTTCTTCTATTATTTTAATGAAAAAAATCAAACATAACACTTCAAGGAACGTATGATCATAACACCAGCAATGTATGAATTAAAATGAAAAGAGTTTTTCCCTTCCTTTGTCACTTGAACAATCTTTCAAAAATTATAAGTATTTAAAAAATTTATAAATCTTCACTTATTATTTTTTTTTTTTATTGTACTATGACAATTGTTTCGACACACAGTGTCTTCGTCAGATAGTAGAAATCTAATGCATTAGATTTCTACAATGTGTGTCGAAACAATTGTCATAGTACAATAAAAAAAAAAATAAGTGAAGATTTATACATTTTTGTATTCTTTTTAACTTAGTTTCTATAATGGATCTTCATCAAGTAACGGCTACATCTATTGAATATTTAAAAAATTGGTAACTTAAAAAAAAAGAAATATTTCAAAAATTTTATTCACATTAAATTCACAATAAAAATAACACTTTTCTTATACAGTTTAAATATTTTTTGAACGGCAGTAGAGTTTTGGACTTGCATTGTCTTTATTTGTTTAGAATCACTACGTTTCAACTGGTAAGTATCTCCAGTCGTCTTCAGGTGAATACTGAATAAGTACGGTAACTACAGCTCTATTTATACTAGGCAGGTGCTGTGACGCATGACTAGTGGGCGGAGTCATGCGTGTTGCTAGGTGATGACGCATAACTGGATGAGTCATGCTTGATGAGTCATGCTCGATGACGTCATGGTCGATGAATCATGCGTTTAACTCTTGGGTGGTCTTATTCTAAGATTACATTTACTTAACAAGGGTTTCCAGACGTTTCTCATGTCTAAATACTAAAGCAACCTGGATTTTGGTGTATGGTAGCAGCTTCCTTAAACTTCCTCTTCCTCCAGTGCGGTTCTTTTTGCAGGATTTCCGCTTTTGTCCACATGATATGATGGCCGTGCGTCCAGGCGTGGTCAGCTGCACCTGATTTTTCGGTCTCTCCTTTTCGGGTATTATTCCGATGTTCTTTAATCCTTACTTCTAGTGGTCTTAGTGTCTCACCAATGTAAGACTGGCCGCATTCGCAGGGGATCTGGTAGACACAATTTTTCTTGTCTTTCTGGCTTACTGGTCTCGTCTTCGTTAGGTGGCTTCTTAAAGTGTCTCTAGAGCTGAATACTGTTTCGATGTTGTATCGTTTTCCTAGTCTTCTTATTTTCTCAGATACTCCTTTGACATACGGAATATTGAGTATTGGTTGTATCTCTTTCTCTGCTTTACGTGTGTTTGGCCGATTCTTGCGATTTTCCAATATTGTGTCAATCAGTTTCATGGGATAGCCATTCTTGTTGAGGTCGGTCTTGATGTGGTTAGTTTCTCTTTTGAGAGCTTCGTTTGAGTTACAGAGAGTAATTGCTCTATCCACAAGGTTTCTTACTATGCCATGTTTTGTGTTGTTTGAGTGGTTTGATGTATAATTGAGATATTGCCCTGTATGTGTAGGTTTTCTGTACACTGAGGTTAGGAAGGTGTTGCCATTTTTCTCTACATTGACGTCTAGAAAAGACGCACTTAAGGTCATCAGGAGCAGACTTGAGGAAGACTTGACCCTACAAGAAAGAACACCGCTACCTACAAATGCCATCATGGAACTATTGGAATGCTGCCTTAACAATTCTTATTTTCAAGAAAAAGATAGATTCTTTAGCCAAGAGGACGGACTACCAATGGGCTCATCTCTCTCGCCCATAATCGCCAACATTTATATGGAATGGTTCGAATCCGAAGCAATAAAACAAGCAAAGAAGAAACCAAAAATATGGCTTAGATATGTGGATGACACCTTCATTATTTGGAACGGAAACGAGGACGAACTCAGAGAATTCTTACATCACATTAATAACTTTGCACCGACAATTAAATTCACCATGGAAAAAGAAGAGAACAACCAATTACCTTTTCTAGACGTCAATGTAGAGAAAAATGGCAACACCTTCCTAACCTCAGTGTACAGAAAACCTACACATACAGGGCAATATCTCAATTATACATCAAACCACTCAAACAACACAAAACATGGCATAGTAAGAAACCTTGTGGATAGAGCAATTACTCTCTGTAACTCAAACGAAGCTCTCAAAAGAGAAACTAACCACATCAAGACCGACCTCAACAAGAATGGCTATCCCATGAAACTGATTGACACAATATTGGAAAATCGCAAGAATCGGCCAAACACACGTAAAGCAGAGAAAGAGATACAACCAATACTCAATATTCCGTATGTCAAAGGAGTATCTGAGAAAATAAGAAGACTAGGAAAACGATACAACATCGAAACAGTATTCAGCTCTAGAGACACTTTAAGAAGCCACCTAACGAAGACGAGACCAGTAAGCCAGAAAGACAAGAAAAATTGTGTCTACCAGATCCCCTGCGAATGCGGCCAGTCTTACATTGGTGAGACACTAAGACCACTAGAAGTAAGGATTAAAGAACATCGGAATAATACCCGAAAAGGAGAGACCGAAAAATCAGGTGCAGCTGACCACGCCTGGACGCACGGCCATCATATCATGTGGACAAAAGCGGAAATCCTGCAAAAAGAACCGCACTGGAGGAAGAGGAAGTTTAAGGAAGCTGCTACCATACACCAAAATCCAGGTTGCTTTAGTATTTAGACATGAGAAACGTCTGGAAACCCTTGTTAAGTAAATGTAATCTTAGAATAAGACCACCCAAGAGTTAAACGCATGATTCATCGACCATGACGTCATCGAGCATGACTCATCAAGCATGACTCATCCAGTTATGCGTCATCACCTAGCAACACGCATGACTCCGCCCACTAGTCATGCGTCACAGCACCTGCCTAGTATAAATAGAGCTGTAGTTACCGTACTTATTCAGTATTCACCTGAAGACGACTGGAGATACTTACCAGTTGAAACGTAGTGATTCTAAACAAATAAAGACAATGCAAGTCCAAAACTCTACTGCCGTTCAAGAAACGTCATTGTCTCCAACCTTTAAACAGACACCAGTTTAAATATTTATTATATTTTACTTTTTTGAAAGAAACGGATCAACGTCAAGACAGCAGTGAGGAAGATCTTTATTGGAAGTTACAGCAAAGCGGTGATGCTAAAATAGAAGGGCATAATCTTAACGGAACTGCAGAATCTTTGCATACTGAGATGCATAGGGTGAGACAAACATTGAAAAAGAAAATTAGGAATAGCTTTAGTGTTGTAAAATTTCTGGAAATAATATTGGAAGTATCGAAACAGGGTGTCAAGAAAGTCTAGAAATCGTTTTTGTAATCATAAAGGTCGGAAAAGATACTAGTTTTTTATTTTAAAAAGTCTTATTTTTGAAGAAATAATGAGTCCATTAAAAGGCTAATCAAATATATAGGGTGTTATGGATTTATTCTTCAAAATGACGTAGGAAAACAAATTTTAAATAAATCACCAAGAACATGTTGTAAGGGTAAAAACACCCCTACTACTGATTTATCAACGCCGAGCTCTAGCTTTTAAAGAGAGAAAGTTGGAATTTTGCATACATCTTTAGTTTACCTTAATTTCATTTTTTTAAATAAAACTATTTTTGTGTTGGAATTTTACCTCTACGAATGATTTATCCACACCCATCCCTTACCACTAAAAATAGAAAGCTGGTATACAACTTTAGTTTAGGCTCCAGACATCCACTAAGATAGAACTTTGCAAAACTTACTCTTCAACAAACCCATCGCCAATAATTTTTAGTACCACTGTTTTTCGTGTTTTTTTTTTATTTTCATGTTGGAAAACTCCTGAGGCCAAATTTATAAAGTCCTCTTAAAGTTATGTTTAAACCGAAGAATATATCTGAAATCGTAGTAATGTCAGAAATGGTCGATTTATAATGTGGGATTGACATGAAAGTTCAATTTAAGAGTAATCAACCTGGTCATAACTTGTTACAGTAGCGTATTTACAAAGGGGGGGGGGGGGGCAGCTCCTTAGCCCCATAAAATGATGTAGCTTAATATCTAATAAGCTGTCTGGTTATTTGCCCTTAGGGTCAAGACAGATAATACTACCAAAAAATCTGAACATTGGTTAAAAATAATATATAAATAAATTAATTTATGAAAATTTTAGAAAGCTCCAATTTTCCATAACCTGCTCAGTACCTGCCCCGCAAATGGAATTTGTAAATATGCCACCGACTTGTTATGTTACATTATATTAAGTTATGACGAGGTAAATCATTTTTAACTTAAACTTTGCTGGCAATCCCACATTATTAATCGACCATTTCTGACATTTTAGAATTATTCTTCGGTTTTAGCTTAGATTTTAAAGGACTTTATAAAATTGGGCCTAAGGACGAAAAGCACGCCCTCACCAGATCTCAAAATTAAATTAAATCTATATTTTTTGAATAAAATATTTTATTTTTTGGGGTGGGTCTCTTAGGGGGTAAGTTTTGTAAAATCATATATCAGTGGATGTCTAGAACCTAAACTAAAGCTGTATGCAAAATGCCAGCTTTCTATTCTAGTAAGTGTTGGGAGTTGATAAATCATTGGTATAATAATGTAATGTAATAAACGTAACTTTTTTATTACTAGGCTGATCCAATCTATATCAGCGAAACCTACCACACGGCCTTGTTTGAGAAAGACGAACAGATTATGGAGCTAGAGGAAGAATTGGAAAAAATTAAAACATATCTAAAACAAATCGAGGATGAAAAGAATGATTGCATAACCAAAATTACGGACCAACAAAGAATAAACAATCAATTATTAGAAACTAATTTCGTACTTGAGACGAGAATTAGAGAGTCCAAGGAGACTAATACTTCCAAAGTTGATTCATTAAAGAGCAGAATGGCTCAGTTAAAAAGTAATGAAGTTCTTGTGGAAAATGACAATGAGAATTTACAGGATGAAATGGAAGACGTGAAAAAACAAATGGCAATATTAAAGGAAGGTATTGAGAGTAAAGAAATTGAAATTAAGGAATTAACCTCGTCTAAAATTAAGAATGAAGCTTTGCTGAAGGAAGAAGTGGCTAAACTAAAGGAAAAATTAAAGGATGCTGAAATTATGTTGGATCGGGATAAAAGACTGGAGGTATGTATCTAGTACAGAGTATCAAAAAAACTACTGAATACCTTTTTTTGGAAATTGGCACATCTATCGATATTGTATATATATTTCATTTTCAGCTTCAACGAAGCTTCTACTCTTACTGCTGAACCTTGTTAGGGTATCTTTTATGTCATTTTCTAGCTACTACATTTTTTGATTAAATCTACTATCTTCTCTTCTGCTTTCATCAAATATTTCACTTTGCCTGAAAATTCTCCAACTAATTTATTTTCCGAATTTTGTTTGAATAATTGTCCTTTGTCCGTTTGAGTTTGAAAATCTATGTATGCTCTACCTTATATATTATTATCCAAAATCTACATATAAAAAGAGCAGACTTTATCTCCTTTAATATTGTAGACAAAAGGATATGGTTGTCTCATTATTATTAAACATTTAAACATTATTATTTTTATTATTCTAATTTGTTTTCACAATGGGCTCTTTCACTAAATTTTGATTTTGGTTGTAGGGTATAAAGGAACAAAAAATAAAATTTTCTGTGTTTGTATTCTTTGATATTTTTAAGCCATCACTGAGAAAATAAATAAAAAAAAAATATTACAACAAAAAGACGGACTTTATCGAATATACGTCATGAACACGGCAGCTTGACAATGTTGCCAATGTTTTTTAAAAAATTTATATTATGATACAATGACAAAGTCTGAAAGTAATATAAGTAATCGAATTGTAATATATTATTATTTTGTCTTAACAAAATATATTATTCAACTAGCATAAAAGGTTTCACATGTGGTAACACCGAAATTATTGACAGAAGACCAAGCTAATGAAATTAATGAAAGTATAACCTAAGTTATTTTATATTTTTCTGTTCTATGAGCAAATAAATAAAAATACTAGTTATATTAAACAAAAATACATCAAAATTGCACAATAATTCGGATGGAAACAAAAACACAAGTTGGAAAGATCGATAACGATGCTCACTTAAAATGTTTATCGGATCGACGTCATCGAGTGATCACGATAGTTTTGCGTTTTTCAAATTTGGGGAAAACGTGTATGTTTTCAATGAGCTGCAAAAAATTCATCGTATGACCTAGCAATTGTTTTTTTGATTATAAAGCCCTATTATAGCACCGACTTAACAATTTATATACCAAAACTATCAAATGTGAGAATAGTGAAAGAGCCCATTCTAACTGGTGTTTTTTAATAGACGGGTCTAATCAAATTTATCAAAGTATTTTTTTTATTTAGGAAGGATCTTATATTACATGTATGGAGTATTATTGCTTTGAGTACATTCCGTTTGAGATTTAATTGTGTAAGGTGTTGTTTACTGAACATATCTGGGATGATGCCTGTTGTTGAGATAATAAATGGAATGACATGTACTCGTTTTTCTTTCCAGAATTTCTCTCTATTGCTAGTTCTTGATATTTTACTTTTCTGTGTATATTTTTTATTACACTCTGGTCTCGCAAACGCAAAAGCCATTTAAATTGTAATTTTAAAAAAATGGTTGAAATGATGAAATATGTTTAGAATTTAATGCAGAAATCAAAATTAAATTAAAAAAGGAATGTACAGTACAATCTCGATGATATGAATATGCACTTTTATGAACGACTCAGTAATATGAACATAATATTTTTTGCATTGACCACTCTGAGTGGTCAATGTAAAAGGAAAATCAAAATGCCTTTTTTTAGTTTGCCCAATTAAGGTAAAAAGCAGAAAAATTTTGCTATAAAAGTTTAGTTAAGTATCTTAGGTTAGGTTATTCTATCAACACACACTATGTAGTATGTTAGGTACAATAATAGTTGTTACATATGTATTTATATGCAATTTTTGTAAACTTCGCTAATATAAACGTTAGAATTTTTTGTGTTCACGTTCCGAGATTGTACTGTATCTGTTTTTTCGATTAACCTTAATATGAAATAACGTTAAAAAACGAAACAAGAAATGACGGAGCTGAGCATTTTTCCAAAATAACACGTACATTTTGAATGACTGTTCCATTATTTACGTTCTTATTGTAGGTATGTTTCTTTAAATATGTTTTGATTTTTAGGCAAATATAAGCAATGGATTGGATAAAAAGAATCAGATAATTGATTTAGAGGAAAAGTTATCGAAATTTGAACAATCTTTTAAAGCAATAAGAGACAGAAACGATAAATTGGAAGATGATAATTTCATATTAAGTAATGATTTGGAATGTTCCAAGTCAAAGTATGACCATCTTTCGCAGAGATTTTCTATGATGGAAGAGGAATTGCGTGATTGTCAGGATCGTAATAACACTATCGATCACGAACTTAAAAGTTGCAAGGAAGACCAAAAAAGCATGGCTTATAATTATGAGGAGGCAATAAGGTTAAAAAGTGAAGAGGTACAAAAAAAAAACAATTAATAAAAACGGTCGGGTTTTTAATAATAAATTCTACTTAAAAAACAGGTCTCTTAGAGAAAATATACAGCTCCTTTCACGTAAAAACATTTAGGTAATAAGGTTAAGATAACGCATGACATTATCGTATGGGACCATTCACAAATTACGTAACGTAATCAATCAATTTTTATTCATGTTAAATACCAAAAGGTTTACATTTGTCATTTAAAATTAACTTGCTTCAGAAACACACACCGCAGCGGATTGCTAAATAATAAACTGACCACCGACCCGTAAATTGCATGGCTAATAAGACAAACAACATAGAGTATAGCAGGCTGTTTTGATGACCAGGCCCGCGCTTAGATTTTTTACTTCTGTATCTGGCCTATTTTTAAGTTTTTTGAAAAAAGGTATTTGAAAATGTTGCCTTCTATACTTAGCAAAAAAAGAAGTATCAACTTAGGAATCACCCTGTATAGTAACAAATCATATCGAAAATAAATTTCCTGTCTATGTTTTTTCTATTTCGTTAGATGGCTCTGCTGCAGTTCTTTACCTCCTTATGCTAATCATTTTAAAGTCGACTCAAAGCACTATTTTTCTATTTCAATATTCCATATTTTGTTGACACCCTGTATAATTTATAACGTTCAGAGACAATAGTATTTAATTATGATTTATTTCAGATCATACATCTTAAAGATCTTCAAACTCAAACGGACAATGACTTGGAATTATTCAAACAAAATTTGGAAAAGAAATTAGTTGGAGAATTTGAAGGCAAAGTGAAATATTCAATGGAAGCGGAAGAGAATATACTAAATTTAACCAAAAAATGTAAGCAGCTAGAAGAAGACCTAAAAGGTAACCTGTCAAAGTTCAGCAGTAAAAGTAGAAGCTTTGTTGAAGCTGAAAATAAAATAAAATGTTTAGGCAAGCAAGAAACATTGCTTAAACGAGAGATCGAACATCTTACAGCAGCAAATACTGAGTTGGAATTAACCGTTGCAAATTTAAAAAGCGAACAAGAAGACTTGCAAGTTAAACTAGAAAAAATTAACAAGATCGGCAATGTTGCATCCGAGATCCAGAACCACATCAAAGACAAGAACGTCGTTATTGAGGAGCTGAAACAACTAAATAAAAAAGTGGAGTTTAATTTAATTGAGGCTCAAATGGACGTAAAAGAAAAAGTTAAAGAAATACTTAATCTTAGAAATGAATGGTCAAAAAATATTGGTAAGTTTGATGTATGAATTATTCCTAAATTTGACCAATGAACTGAGACGGTTTCAGTTCTAACCCCTTCTTTTTATGAAGTTATATTGTGTTTTGTTTTAGATATAAAAAATGACTTGTGGAATCGAGTAAAATCTTTACAAAAAGAAAATTATAAAATAAACGCAGAAAACAGGGAGTTACTGGAAAAGGAGCGTCAACAGTCAGAATCTAGTGAAGAGTTAAATATCCTGTACAACAATTTATTAATGCTTTACGATCAAGAAATTCGTAAAAATACAGAATTAAACACATTACTTCACGTTGAGAAAATTGACGGCACATCTCAAACTGAAGCAGTTGAAATTGAAATCTTTGATGAAGAATTCGTAAAGATAAAACATGAATCTGAAAAATTGTTGGAAGAGCTGGAAAGTAAGTTAAACGAAGAAGTCAATAAAAACAGAGATTTAACCCAAGACATGTTACAATTAAAAGAACATTTGGACCGTAGCAATGCCGAGTTACTTGAAATGAGACAAAAAATAACGGACAATGAAGCAAACATGGTTGCCAAATTACAAGAAAAAATAGAGCGCAATGAAAAATTAACTGAAGAGTATTTCCGAACCAAAGAAACTTTGCATAGTAAGGATGTTGATTTGAGTGACCTCCTTAAAAAAGTTAGCATATTTGAGGAGGAGCTAAAAGTCTTAAACGTAGAAAATGGCATGCTTAAGAATGAATTGGCAATTAAATGCGAAGAAATAGAAAATATGAAACAAGTGATAAAGAATAATGAAATAAAGATGCAACAGGAGATTGAAGCAAAAAAGACTGATCTTTTAAAGAAGCTCACCGAGGTAGAAAGTTTGCTGGAACAAAGACAAACTGAAATGAAATGTGTTGAAAATAATAATCGCCAACTTCTGAGTGAATTAAATTTAACGAAGGAAGCCAAAGATAAAATGAACAAGGAACTATCTTCTGAAATTTTAATGTTAAAAGAATTACAAAATGAAAGAGATCTTTGTCTTGAAATGAAGAAGAAGGAAATATCTGATATAAAAAATAACTATAGCCATCTAAAAGATGAACTCAATAAGACTAAACAGGAAAAGGACACTTTAAACAATAAACTTCAAAATGCCGTTTCTGAAATTACTAACCTTCACGAAAAACTATCTGAATACAAAAAGATGAATGATACTTTGAACAATGAACTGCAAAAAGCTTCGTCCGAAATAATTCAGCTTCGAGGAAAAAATAGATTATTAAACGAAACAAAACAAAAGTTGCAGGAAGAAATTGCAAAGAACAAAGCGTTATTCCAACAATTTTCGTTATTAAAGCAAGAGAGAGATCGACTCTCCTTGGAACTAAATGACACTAACGCTGCACTCGCTGATACCAAAACATTGTATTCCAAGAGACAAACGGAAATAAAAATACTTTTGGCCAAATGTTCGGAACTTGATTCAAAAAATCATTTACAAGAAGAACAATTGAACAAATTAACAACGGAAATTAATAACAATAATTCGGAGAAAAGCTCGATGTCCACGGAATTATTAAATACGAAAGCGTCTTTGGTTACATCAAACATGGAAATAGAAAAAATGGAAATGTTACTATCAGAATCGCAGAAAGAACTTGACATAAAGTGCATAGAAAATCAAAAATTAATTATGGATCTGGAAGAGGCTAAACGAAAGTGGTCAGAAAGCTTTAATTCTGATGGTAGCACAAGCTCTATCACTGAAAAGGAAACGAGTAAACGTAGAACGTACTCCAAACAGCAAATGACTATTGATAAATTAAAGGAAAAAATGGAAGATGTAGAGAATCAACTAAAACTCGAACGGATTAAAAATCAGGATTTAACAAATCAATTAATATTACTAAAAAATCAGATTGTTGGTCACGAGGAAGGTTACAATAAGGAAATTGACCGACTAAAAGAACTAATTGCTAAGGAGAAAAGATTAAAGGAAATGGAACAACTTTCTATGAAGAAGAAAAACGATATACCTTTGAGTCCAGAGAAGAATCTTAAAGATGCTGAGATTAATGAAATAACATGGTAAGTTTTAACCAAATAACCTTTAGTTAAAATAAATTGTTTTGTATAACATAATCTTGCGCCAACCGAGGCGAAATATAGTTTGATATATCAAGCCCGAAAAACACTTTTGTTGTTCTGTGGTAAAAATAGCATTCATTAAATTATTAAACGCTTAACTAGTCTTATTTTAATAAACAAGAAAATAAATTTAAAGAGCTTTGAATTTGAAAATTAAAAAACTCGTTTTCGGCCGGCCGGAATTTGCCAGAGAGATAATGACCGGCCGGCCGATTCCGCTGCACACACACGCATAGTTAAATGACGGGCCAGGACCGGTCGGCGGCTGTCTATTGTTAAAACTGAACGTGTGTAGTCGTTTGTCGGCCGGCATTTGACTGCAGGCCTACTTTTACTTCAGACGAAAATATTGTAATTAAAAATGACTGAAAGGACTTAAAAAGGTTAAAATATCAAAAAGAAGCACAATTTAATAAATAAAACACAATTATCATTTACCCTAAGAAAGTGTTTAAAATTACTTGCACTCGATTGTCTAGTTCCGGACTCGACTTCTTATACAAACGTTTATTTTTCTTCCAACTTAATTGGGAATTTCCCAAATGATCTCAGCGCCATGGCGATTTCAAAAAATTCTGTTGGCAAATTCATTAGAATATTTTCTTCCTAAAATATTTATAACTGTGGATTGACGTGTAAAACCAGCTGACATATCCACCTACAATCACCTTTTAAAGAAGGACATTACCCATTGTTAGGTTTATTTTCGTATTTGTCAGAGTTATGTCATAGCTTTTTTATTAGCAATATATTTTTTCCTATTTTCTTCCTATATTTTGAGCTGTATATTTTTGTTTAAAAAATTTTTATGGAGCAAATCAGCGGTAAACTGTACTGCACACAGTAAGTATTTCTATTTATTGATCTTATAAAGAAAGAACTTAATGATGGTTATTTCCTTCTAAAAACTTACACTAAGACTTTATTAAAAGTTTTCATATCTTCATTATTTCACGATTTTGCTAAAACATATGTACTTTTTTAGGGAAGCCAAATCTGTAAACAAATTTACATTAGCCGCCAGAAGTTCGGTTAGTCCTGATTCGCCATCAACAGATGTAGAAGTTAATGGTTTAGATGCGTGTAGAAAGTTATCGGTCCACACCAAATGCCCATTTACTATTAATTGTGATGTAAGTTTTTATGTACAACAATTTTCAGAAAGAAATTTTAGGTGCCATATTATTAAAAATCCCACAAAGCTGGCTGCAAACAAACTGGACAAATCCCCTTTTTTTTATTCATTCAAGTCAGTCAGACTATGTAAACATGCTCATTTCTTTTTTAGTCCACGATAGAGATACCATCTTTGGACGTGAATGGATTTGCCGATGACATAATTGAGGAATTAGAATTAACTGATGGCAGTCCAAGGTATTTTTTATATTCCTTATTTTAAAATTAACTCATTAAGTGTTATTGTGAGAGTCTGAAGACGACAGTTCTTTGACTTTATTATTTACGGACAGCCCTATGATGTCATACCAGTAATGAAAACACCATTTATATATGTCGACTTCAATATTTAGCAGCATTTTTTCCTGTTGGATTCACACTCTGTTAAAGTAGCGGACATGTTACGATAACGGATGCGATTTTCGTGTAATACTTTAATTTTTAACACGGCCTCTTAAGAAGCTTACTCACTTTCAGTCGGCCGGCCAGAATTTACCGGAGAGATAATGGCCGGCCGGCCGATTTCGCTGCCAGATAAGCTGTGACGTGCATCCGGCCAGTAATTAATTGTACGAACTTTACTAGCTTATTTTAAGAATTTTTACCTTTCATCTTAATAAGGTTTTATTATCATTGGATTAACAATAGCATGAAATGGTGTTAATGATAGTTGTATTTTTTATTCAAGGAAAACATTAGATAGAGACGAAACTGAGAAAAATGTTACAGCCTTAACATTAAGGCTTCTTGTTAGTTCTAACGATATCTCTGAGAGAATTGAAAAACAAACCGAAAAGTACAGAAGTCAGTATGAAGAGATATTAAGTTTAGTAAGAGATATTTCTCACCGTTTAAGGTAAGGATTCGATTTTATTTAAGTTGTATAAGAATAAGTTGTTTTTCTTTATAATAAGCTAAAACACAAAAATTACGTCATTATTTTATCAAGTATTTAATTTCTCGGCGACAGATTAGCAGGTGCATAGATAGCTCCAACAACCGGTAGTCCTAATTAATCTATTTTCGAAAGCTCATGCATTTTTTTTTGTATCACGCAAGGTATTTTTACACACGATAAAGAAATAAACGTCAAATTATCTCATTATATTATTCATGCTGGTTGTCAATCATTTTTCCAGCAAACACCAACCATAAACTTTTAGTAAAAAATGGCAATCATGTAGGTACCTAAAAATTTTAAAAGCGAAAGCTAAGATAAATTGTTTCATGGCAGTCTAAGGAGTTACTGGAACTGACCAATTGTAAAACAATATAAGTCATTTTATTTTCTACCCTGAGGGTTAACACCAACCTCACCAGGGCGTTTGCCTTGGTGCATATCCTGGTCAGCTGTGACCAAAAGAATAATAGCTGTTTTATTTAATATACATTTTCAGGGACCACGTTTGTATTGGAACGGCCGAACCAATTATGCCCGTCTTTGTCTTACTAGAAGATATTAAATTGCAACTTAAGGAAGTTGTCCAAACGGCAGGGCAAGTAGGTGTTCTTATATACGAAGATAGGATGAAAAAGTGTTGGAATCTGGTGACGAACTACATGGCGATGTTACGGCAAGAGAATGAGTCATTGCTTAATATGTCCAGGTATACATTGTTTTTTTTTTAAATTTTGTTGTTTGGTGTTCTCTGGCACTAATAATGTTTTTTTGTTGTTTTAAAATACTTTATTTTATTTGTTCTTTCCTTGGTATTTACAACTATCCAGGACCGGCACCTGGCTTGGCCTGGTGTAGGTACTGACTTCTTTACTGCCAGTTTCAGTTGTATTTTACCGCTATTATTACTGACAATAAATAGTACATTTCAAACTTTAATAATGCTCTGCGCCAAATTTGTATGTTCAATTGTCAAATACTGGGGTTAGTTTCCCCCCTCCACGATGCATGAAAAAGAACCATTAGTCGAAGGTCATGCGCTAGGGTTGACGCTTCCTGACCTGGCTAATAACAGGGTACACTACCTGCGAACCATTGTCCATATTTATAGTCGTTCCTTGAGATTTTACTCAAGGAAAATCTCAAGTGTTCCTCAAGGGAAGCATCAAGCGTCAACCACTAATGACACAAATTCACCAAAAATCAAACTTCAACTTTCAATCATAAACTATTTTAAGAAAAGTCTCCTAACCTTTTTATTTTGTTTCCTAACCTTTTTTTTCTTTAAGGGCACCTCAGGTACATCAGTACGTCGTAGACTGTCTAGCTTGGACTCAAATGAAAAGAACTCCTTTTTTAAATAAATTAGAGTTAACGTTTTATGTATTGATAGAGTACGTTCAATTAACATAATTTTAAACAGTTTTTTTGAAAAATAATGCGATTTCAACAGAAGGAAGGAGATTTTAAGCTGAGGTAGATTACACATGTATTATTGTTTATTATTATTAGAAAAACATAGGTGGAGTTCTACTATATACAGAGTCTTGACTCTTCACCTCCCGTCCTTTATAGCTCAGTTGTTAATTAGTATAAAAAAATTTTCATTTGAATCCAAGCTTTTTCTTTTCAAAAATTTACGACGTGCTTATAGATAATCGCCACTCGGCTAATGGGTCACAGGTAGTGTACCCTGTCATTATGCAGGTTGGGAGGCGTCAACCTTAGCGCATTACCTTCGACTAATGGTTCTTTTTAATGCGTCAGAATCCCAGAGCTCTATTATCTACGTCGGAAAATCACAATTCAATTTTTAATTTTTTTCGAAAATAGGTAAAAATAAAAAAATATTAATAGTGCTCATCTTCATCAGAATTACTTGTAGTTTAAAGTTAAAAAAGTTTTGATTTGTAAAGTAATAAGAACAGAAAAAAAGATTGACAAATTTGACGTTTTATTTTTTGCTTTTATTGTCGATCACATTTTTTCAAACCTAAAACTGACTGTAGGTATAATTAACTCACCAAGTCACTTTAATGGTAACATTAATGGCAGTAGCAGAAGTTATACTTAGTTCCACACAATTAAAGTTGTCTGGTTCTTAAATCAAGAATTCTTCTAAACAGGCCACTTTGATTGTGCGAATGTCATTTCTGTCATAGTCAACGTTGCCTGGTTTCATTTTTGATTTAAATTTTTCTGCAACCCGACGTATGTCAAGTCCGTACAATTACTGGCTGGATGCACGTCACAGCTTCTGACGTAATTTTCAATTCGAGTCATGTCGTTGATTAAATAGTATATTTTTTCAACTCTGTCAGGATTTAATTAAACTTCAAATGCTGAATAATGAGACATACTTTCCGAATATGTTCCAGTTAATTATTTTTCGCTCTCAAATTACTTAAAACACAAACACTTAAAATTAAAGTTCTTCGAAATGACAAAGGTTGTCGAGACGAATTTGACGTCAATTGACAGGACCTACTTTATTTTTTGTTTCTGTTATGATAATGTATTTGCGAGGTGCATCCAGCCAATAATTGGATGTTACACACAAGTTACACCTTTTTAATACATATTATATCTTTTTAGAGACTCAACGGTAACACAAACTGGCCTACGAAGACGACATAAGTATACTCAGGATAAAGCTGATTTACCTGAAAAAACACTTTACAGAAGGTAATATGGGTTTATTTATGAATTAAGGTGAAGGGATTTCTTTTTGCCAATTATTTCTTTTTTTTTTAGTTTTTGCGTTGTGATACATATTTAGTATAATTTATGTATTTTGATTTGGTAGTGTTATGGCTAATGTGCAAGTTTAAGTGCTGGTACCTTTATCAACCAATTTTATAATGATAAATATTTTGACTGTTTATAGGTGACAGTAGAACAAATAATTAAATTGGTGAGTTCAAAAACCATACAAGTCCAAAGTTTGACATTTTTAATATAGATCATTTATTGTAAAATAACTGGTAAAGCATTTTACTTTGAGGAAAAGTATATTGCTCTTCTGTGCATGCTAATACTCTAAAATACCCAATTTGAAAGTTTATAGGTGGTTCTTGATCATCTCAAAATGACTTTTTTTACATGTCTGGTTGTCGAACTCACTGCTTTAAGTATTGTCTTCATATTTCCATTATTTGAACTGGGACTGAGGCGTCTCAAAGTAAGACTCTCACACTCTTTCATTTTCTAGACACTCTTTGAGGGTCCACATGCCCTTGTCAGGCCTTTTAATAGGTTATTTTTAGAGAAACAACTCATGCTACAAATCCTGACAAAGGATAGAGTGTGTCTACTTAAGTTTAAACCATTTGTAAAACGTTTTTATTATGAATTTTACGAATAAAAATTCCTGTATTTTGGACAATATCGGAAATTGTTGTGAAGGAAAGTTTATCCCAATTAAAAATGATGTTCTAATATGCAATTACATCCATCTACCTACCCTTAAACATTTTTTCAGTACTTTTACAAATTTACCAGTATAAATCCCGATTGATACCAAAAATACATACAGGGAAAGAAATAACCCCTCAATGTTTAAAGGGAAAGAAATAACCACTCAATGTTGGTCGGCATAAAGTTTTAAAACAAAAATTAACTTACCCGACAAGTTTGATTGTGACAACAATGACAATTGCAGAAATTATATACAGGGTGTCCGGTAACTTATGGGCCGTAGAGTAACTGGAGATACTAGACATCAAAGTAAGCCGATTATGTCGTATACGTTTTTTCGGATTGTTACTCGTTCTAGAGATACAGGGTGTTGAAAGTAAAAGTTTATTCTCGAAAATAAGCCATAATTTTAAAACGGTTTAATGAATTGAAAGTTGGCAATGTTATGTTTTTGTGAGCAAGAAATAAGAATTTGTAGAAATTTTTAGGTTTGAAACTAGAGGGCGCTAGTTGCATACTGGGCTTCATAAATCTATAATTTTTTTCTTACCTGTAATATTAGGTGTTTTTCAATTATGGTTTCTTAAAGAAGGGCATTTTCTGAGTCAAAAAGTGTACTTGATTAATCTTAATATCTTTAACGGGTTTCGAGATATTTCCCTTATTCATTCATTAAACCGTTTTAAAATTATGGCTTATTTTCGAGAATAAACTTTTATTTTCAACACCCTGTATCTCTAGAACGAGTAACACTCCGAAAAAACTTATATTACTTAATCGGCTTGGTTTGATGTCTAATATCTCCAGTATCTACGGCCCATAAGTTACCGGACACCCTGTATATACTCACAAAGTTGCCCGGTTACTAAATCAAGTATTAGGGTAACTGGACAAATTTGATTGTGAGAAAATCATTTCTATCCACGTCACTGATGTCACAATCAACATTTCTCGTTAGTTAATTACTATTTAAAATCTTCGTGCAACTCAACGTTAGTCTTCCTCCATTGTTGTATATGAAAAATTATTTAGCTGAATTTATCTCTACATGTTTCAAATGTATAAACGTTAATCTCTAGAAAATTAAGAGAATAATGAACATCATCTTAACGGAGTTTTAAATTTATAACACTAGATCGTGTTAAAGGTTCAGTGGAAAAAACATATTATCGAAATAAACATTAAACATAAAGTACCTTATACTTCTTTATTAAGGTCAGTAGCGGCGCGTGGATATTGAGTATGCTAGGACTTAAATCTAGGTACGCAAAATTGAGTGCCTGCGGCCATTTTTACTAATATTTGACTATGACATCATGTACATATCGCAAACCCCTGGGGTTTGCTGCTATACGACTTTTATTCCGCAATAATATGCCTCCTTTATAAAGGGGATGGTGTTGACATCATGGAGGTTTTATGTACTATCTACATCTACCGCTAAATATCTAAAAGGCAAAACTAGTTGAACATTATAGTATGAGGGCAAATTGAAATGTTTCCGGGCTGCGTAATATCGAACGCCGATTAATTTCAGAGCAGCGTTGTTCTGAATTAAACCTTTCAATGTCTAAATTTCATTACTTACAAATAATTCATATCGAAAACATTAGCTAGGAAAATTGGCCACGATGTGATTAAAGTTTCTTTATTTTTTTAAGAGCAACCGAACAATATTTCTAAATTTTTCTCCAAAGTTACCAGCTCCATGCGAAATAACAGATACACAGACATTGAGGAGTGCGAGAAAGCAATTTTCATTAAAAAAAATAATTTTTAATATAACTTATTTGAGCAGGGCTACATTCTTCAGAATAACGGCCTCAAGGAGGAGCCGTCATTGATTTTGGTCGTATGTTTTCTTCACTGTCATTGAACCTTTGAACACGATCTAGTATCATTATTAGTTTAAAGCGCCGTTAAGATGATATTCACCCATTTCGTCTTTTTCTTGCTTTCGTTCTTTAAAAAATTTCCAATATTGTCGAAAATGAAAGCCAATATCAGCAGAAAAATAATGCCATCCATGTAACATTTACGTTGCGTTTTTCCTTAGATTAGCGTAGTTGGTGAAAATAAGCATCAAAATAATAATTTAAAAAAAACGTTATTAATTACTTAATATTTTTATTTTAAATTTTCACAAAAAGTAAGCCAATATTTTAAAATTTACAGGTTAATTTTGTATCGCAATTTATACTATACACAATAATGAATCTTTCTAATTTCGTTTCGAAAAAATCTGCGTCAAAGTTCATATTTCTCTTATTATGAAGTTGACCGATTTATTTCTCGAGTTTCGGGTTATTTTGGCAATGAAATGTGTATTAATTTTGTGTCTGCACTCAATATTCCTTTTTGAATGATAGAATAGTTTTGGACTTGCATTGTCTTTAATTTGTTTTACATCACAACGTTTCAACTGGTAAGTATCTCCAGTCGTCTTCAGGTGAATTCAGTATTCACCTGAAGACGACTGGAGATACTTACCAGTTGAAACGTTGTGATGTAAAACAAATTAAAGACAATGCAAGTCCAAAACTATTCTATCATTCAAGAAACATCATTGTCTCCAACCTTCAAACAATATTCCTTTATTTTAGAAAACGCATTTCTTGCTCAAGACTGACTGCAATCCTACTATTTGTACTGGGGTTTGCACTTACTATTAGTATTATAATTCACCTAAACTGTCGAATGACTGCTTCTGAGAATCAGTACTGCCCCCTGGACGGTATAATTACTCGAATAAATGTCGGTATTCCTCCTATGTAATAGTTGCTTAGAATATAAAATAAAATTTACTTTTTACGTATTTAGTTTTTGTTAGTTGTTTTTAACACTTAAATGTATAAATAAGGTTGTTTTAGTATAAATAAGTTAATTTTATTATGCGTTGATTTTAAAAATCTTGTTTATACTATGTTCCTACGAAAAATAGATTTCCTGTTTGTGTACCTTTGTAATTTTAATAATGTCTTATATAAACGAATTTTCTATTTTTTTAAAAGTGTGTTTGTTTCCTACTTCTCATTCATCACATCTGTACTGTACAGTGGGAAAACATTATTAATTGAGGTTTGACCTGTGTAAATGCTTCAAAACACAGAGGAAGGCAGTGTTGATGTACGGCGAGGTTTGATGCATAATTACCTACAATTTAAAGTTAAACAAGTTTGAATTTATTAAGTAATAAAAGAAAAAAATGGACACATCACCAATTTTCGTTTTTTACTTTTATTATTCAAAATTTATTTAGTTCAAAACTGTAGGTAATTGCTACTTAAGGACGGGTATTTGGCCCCCTTTTTTTAATAGGAGGTTATTATCGAAGATTATTAAAATAATACACACAATGTTTACTTTGAAAATAACTGAAAACAAGACAAGGGTAAAGTAAGAAGTCCGTTGTCCTTAAAATCGAGTTCTTTACTTTTAAGAGTCATAGGCGTGACACGACTGTTTTAGTATTTATGTTGGTTTACTAAATAAGTAGTTTGTTAAAACTTTTAGAACAAAAACTTATATCGTTTTCACTTATTTATTTACATTTGAAAAATAATATTTTAAAAAGCTTCATAATTGTTTTGAAGCTTGTAGTATTGTTTTGTATTGCAGTAAGCTCGTAATATTAAAACTCTATTGTCGGGTTGTAAAAAGATTTTTTCTACTCCCTGCTTGGTAAGGATTCCTTACTGACACTGGGGGAGCTAATTACGTTTTACTTTCCTAGGGTGGTAAGTCAATACTTAGACTAAAGTAAGTAAATAAAAAATAGATTGCAATAATTATTAAAAAGTTTGGTAACTCCTATTGTAGCTAATTGGACATTTCAATAATTCCTGAGAACGACATGCCCCAGCAATCCCGAATATCATCACTTCATTAATAAAAAATTTCTATATTCGGCCTATCAAAAATTTATTTATTTCTTCTCGGGTGAAAACACATGACTTCTTGGGCTTATATTCATTATTTTTTCTTTTCAGAAAACCTTATATTTTTAGAAACTTTGAGATATATGTATGTTGTCTTTAATGGATAAAGTGGAGTTAAGCATGGAATACTCACTCCATAAACTTGCAGGGGACTTGGGTATTTTTGATTTCTTCACAAAGTATGCCAGCATAGATTTTTTTGTAACTTTCTAAACGCTCAACGTTTGAAATTTTTGTAGGCATTTCGTATCTTTCTTTTGACTTTTTGGACCTCTACGGCTTTTTCAGACGTCACTGACAAAATGCTTAGATAAATAAATTAATTCCATAGAAACCAGTCTTGTCAATGAAAATTTGATTTTTAAATCTATTATAGGTACAGGGTATCTAACTTGGATTACCTGAATTGTAAAGTCGTGTTCATAAAAAGCCGTACAAGTAGTAAAGGATAGGTGACATAAAACATGACAAGATATATGATAAATTGCACTTCTCATTTTAATGCTGTACGGCTTTTTAACAAACACGGCCGTACATAAATAGAAAACAATATAAAATATTTGTTTAATTACAAAAACATTTAAATAGTCTAAAACTAAAAACAGAACGCGGATGCAGCTGCCTGCCTGCACAGTTTGGCGCTTAGACTCGACTGGCCGGCTCGCTGTCGTCATTTAAACCTGGTTGCGTTATTGCGAGGCACATTGGCATCCTTCCGACTCGGTCTTAGGAGTACTTAGCCAAATATTTAGACGGTTGTTAAAATAAAATTGGAATGTTTCTCTGGGATGCCCAAGGAGTCACCCATTTAAATATATTGCGTCAATTCCAACACTCTATATGTGCAAATTTTAAAAGTCTATATTATGTATGGTGGAATTCCCACGACGAAAATACTATCGACCCTAAAGTAGCGAGAGCTTGCAGTTTTCAACTTTTGCGAATGTCGAATTCCCCCGTTTTGACAAAATTTTAATGATGGTATTGTAGTACGTTTATACAAGGCGATTATTAGGGAAAAATACGGTCATTAGGAAAAAGGTCCTATAAATTTAAGTCTATTTCTGTTCTGACAACAGGTCCATTTTCAAAATTTTAGTAGTTTTACTTCAAAAGTATGTAAACAAAATAAATTTACATTAACCATCTTTTTTCGGTAAATTAGTCTAGTCAAAAATCACCTTGTATCAGCCACTAAATCGACTTTTCATTCCTACAGCTGCGGGTCAAATTTCAACAGTAATTATTGTGTTCTGTGGTACTAATCTATAAAGGTGCCACTAAGAAAATTTAAACACACAATAAATTATTAGAACTTATATTTTTTTTACAGTTGGAGAAAAAAATAAATTAAGTTAAATTTTGAAATCTTTTGTGTAATTAATACACAATGTATTTACAACGGTAAAATATACCTAAGAAAACTGTGAACGATGTATAAAATAAAGTATAGATACAGTACATAAACAATAATATAACGATACATTTTTTTGCATCTAGACATGACTATTTAACTACTCTTATCACAATGTCCGTGGCAATGGGCCACTCCACACAAACAGCACAGTATAAATAAGTAACATGTATTTTTTTATTAATTGCGAGTTTCAATATATGGACATGTTTGGCTTTCACTTGTATTGCAGCATCAATTTTGTTTACAAAGATTACTATTTACAATAAAACAATCAGATCGTCCGATCAAAAACGGCGTTCGATCATTTTCAATCCTAACAACGTGTAATATACACTAATTATATACAAAAATGGGGAAACAACTTGTTCGAATGCACGTTTTTGAAACGGGTCACAGCATGGTTTAAATTTTTTCCACTTTTGAGACTTTTGGCATAATCATTTTGGTATTCCTAATGGATATATTCAAAATGGTTTGCCTTTTATATACATGAATTATTAATTAACTTAATGCCTAAGATCATTGAAAGTTTACAAGTATCTTGAGTCAAATTCTTACTAGATAATAAGCAAACTTCAAAATATTAGGTTTTAACTTAGGTTTAAACCTTCACTTAGCAAGCACCACAATTGAAGATCATTCAATATGAACTATTACTAGTATAAAACGATTAGGAAAGCAAACAGGCAACCTTAGTGATAGGGTTTTAAATGGGTGCCTTATAAGAGTAAGGGTCTTTCATATTGCACACTTATTTTAAAAGTTGTGTGCAAAATTAACCAATAGTAAAAAAATTTAAAAGACTTTAGGCACTTTTAAAAAAAAACTTGTTTATATTTTGGCGTTTGCATATTACCAGCTTGCAGAATAATTCTACTCATTATAATTTTGAATACACTATAGGTATAGGTTAAGCATTCATTGCTACAGATTTCTAGACTTAAGTTTAAAAGGAAAATTTTGTCACTATTGTCATTTTGAGACTTTGATTACTTGTCATCGTAGGAAAATAATAGTCTGTACATATTTTTCTATTTTAATTTATTGATATAATTTAATAACCACAAAATCATACTTTCATCAGCCTACGTTTCTATACACTTAAAATGGGAAACAGATTTTTAAAACAATTTTTAACTATAAATACTAAAATATGAAAAAATAATTTAAAACAATATTTATACAAGACTGACTACCACATGACAATATTTTCCCTCGATTATCTGCACAAATCAAAAACAAAAATGAAATTCAATAAAAAGAAAAAGTAAACAACAAATTCTATAAAATCGATGAATGCAGAACCGAATCCCTTAATGAAAATGTCTCAAAAAGCTACAAAGTGGTAGGCGCTTTTTAAATACACATTGCTTATATTTTATGCGTTAAATGAGCATGTTGAATTCAAGTATTTAAGAAGCCCTATCCTCAATTATGTAAAACAAACCAAAACTTTAAAAAGTAGTTTTTATTATTTGCACTATTTTTCCATGCCATCACAACTTAACACTATAAAAACAAATAACAAGACATGTCCTTTTAATTTAATTTATTAGAAGAAGAAAGAGGGCGAATTTAGATACATCCAATTTTTTTTCTGTATAGATTTTCTTGTGTCGCGGTCAATATTTAATATACATCAAAACATGACAAGATATTGATTTTTATTGCACATGATTAACATGGTTAAGTGTTTAAAAGTGAAGCAATTAAATGTTGCACACTAAAAAATAATTTTACTTCGAAACTTACAAATCTTACGAACGCGATTTTTTCAAGTCAATAGAAGCTGTCGTTTGTTAACCGTTACATTACAACTTTATGATCTCTTCCAACAGTCATTTAATTTTGTTTTTAGTAACAAATAAACTTAAAATATAGTAAAGTGGAAAATATTTCTTGGTTTAGCTTTGTAGTAAGTAAGCTTTTCCATGTTAATAAATGTGTTACATACGAAAAGGACATGCCATATTTTAACTGACATTCCCTCAATGTTATAAAACTGTTAAGTTGCTTGAAACATCTTATAGTGCTTAAATAAATATGCCCAAGATAACTCGCCTAACTTTATTTTCCATTTTCAACCCTCCCTAATATAGGGAATTATATTTCATTTAAAAAAGAAATAATTATTGAAAAAAAATAATTGCGATTGATAGCCAAACAATACGCCACAATTCCTAAACGTACGCATAATAAACTGCCGTTTTGTAAAAAGCCAGTAAAGAAAGTAGTGCAAACATTTCTACTTTTTAAAGATTGGTCAATAAAAAAAAACATTTAGGAGGTTTATCCCTAACTTACATAATCTTGGGTCTTAAGCCTTTTCTTAACTGAACCTTTAAAAAATTGGCTTTCATCACTTTATAAGAATTTTTGTTGAAAACGAGTAGAGAATCCATTCTTACTTAGAATTCAAATAATCAAATAAAACAAGAAAAACAATCTCTAAAGTGTTGTAAAATTTTGTAACCTGGCTCCATGATCAGACAAGTACGAAATAAACCTTAAGATGTTTTGGTTTGTGTTTTTATGTATATATATTACTATATTTTCCTTGTAAATAAAAAAAAATACTATAATATTTTTTAGAAACCCTTTTATTAATACAAAAACGTGTAGTTTTATTAAAAACCAATAGAATATGGATACTGTTAATATTGTGTAATATCACTCGCATTCATTTGCAAATATTGGTAGAAAATATTTGCTTACAAAGAAAATATTGACTGTCATTTTTAACACATAATGATTTAAATTAGCAATACTGTGATTTCTATTAATATAAAAACACAAACCCTAACATCATAGCAACGTTCTTTTACTTTAAAAATAAATTTGGTAAACATGGACCATTTTTTACAAGAACATTTCAAATACTATTAAACAAAAATTATTGAGGGTAAAAAATGTTGAACCAAAACAAAATTTATGGTACAAAGCAAGGTCACTTTATAAAATAACTTCTCTACATTATAGTTTTGAACCTAGATGAGGGGCAACATACAATTCAGTTTTGCACTTACATATTTGAATTCTGGACTGCAATTTTTTTCTTTTAAACAAGAATGTTACATTGGCTAGTGTGAAATTTTCTTTCATAGGAACTGTCTTCTTGATATATCTTTTATTAACTTTGAGCTTGCCCAGTGCTGACATGAACATAGCAAATCAAATAAACATTAAGTTAATATAACTTAATTGTTTGCAATTTAGAAATGCTTCCCTATTTTTTCAGTATTTGTTATAAATTGTCAAAGTATCAATAATAATTTGAAACTATATATAAAAACACATTAAAAATAAATCTTTATCTTTTTGAGACCAGCATTAATTGAGTATCTAAGTAAGGTTAATACTTATATGTACTCATTAGAAATATATCTACATATTTTGTAATAAAATCTTACAACTTAGCATTTTAAATATACAAATTATAATACATAAAGATACTTTTGGCCAATATAGCCCTTAATCTTTGGCCAAGTAATGGCAGTGAATAAAAATAAAATGCGAAAGAGTTAGGCCTCGTTGCACTATACAATTCAAAGTTATTAAATTACTTGCCAACCACGTTAAGAGAAGGTTTAGTAAGTAGGACGTTGTTAAATATAAAAACACATTGGAAATACAGCAGAGGTGCTGATTTCTTTAAAATTGGGCTTTGTAATTTGTAGAGATGAAACACATCCTGTGACAATGTAAAATATACCAAATTTTATACCATTACTTCGGAAAATTAGAATGAACTTTAACAGAAAAGAGATTGTATTATATTTTGACAAAAACTCTGTAACATCTTAGCCCCAACTTTCCGCTGGTGTAGTTGGCATCTGGTGACATACAGTCCCTGCATCTAAGTTAAAAAAACGGTATGCCGAGCAAAAGCCACGGCATAGATATAGAAATAGATTTCCAGTAAAACCAGTTCTAGCCAGGTGGTGTGAACCCGTGGGTCTTTTTGCTTTATGTTAGTAGTTTACAAAAAATTTAAAAAAGATCTGCTAAATTGACAAAACCTGTAACTCCTTGTTTTTTAATAGGAAATAAAATAAGATGTCAGATATTGTAATTATAATAGGACCAAACTGGCTAAAGTTTTTTTTGTTTTCTGTTGTATATTATAAATAATAAAAAGTTGTATTTTTTCTTTGGGTCCTTGTGTTCCATGCAAAAATACCTGATGGCACAATGGTTATATCAGAGTACAGAAATCCCGCGGTTATAGGAAAAGTTAAAAATGAATTGGGTAATTTTTTTGCCTTACTTTATACTGTAACTTTGTTAAATCCTTGTAACTATCTAAGAATTTAAAAAAAGTTGTTTTTACTATAGGAAATTTTCCTTACCAAGCAAGGAAAAAAATAGGTTTAAAATGTGGAGTGTTTTTTTTTAATTTTGAGGATCATTAAGGAGAACATCCATTTATGTGTATATTTTTTAATGCATTATTTGCTTCCGTTAGTTGTGTATGTGCGATTTTGTATTTGTGTTTTTTACCTACATACTTAAGTTGTTTTGAGCTTTTGTTATATATTTTCCATTAAATATAAATGTAAACAACTTTATTAACAAATATTTTTAATTGACCCTATTATGACCCCCCTGTAAATAACCTGCCAATAGACCCCAGGTCGGCAGTCGGCTTTTTGTGTTTGATCTGAAAATATCAAAGGATTTTGGCTATATGGCCCAACTCGGTTGTTTTCTGTACTCTGCAACATGTTATTTGAACTCAAATGATCAAATTCCATCATCAATTTGACTTTTTAAACTTGGTTTTTAATAATTTCTAAAGTTGTAACTCTAATTTCTTTTCCCCTTTACCATTCACATATTTTCAATTTTCTGAAGTAATGATATTATATTTTAGTAGGTCATTATACAAAGTACAAAGCCAGATTTTCAAGAAAAAGCCTGCTACATAAAAAATAGCCAAAATATTGAAATAGTGAAGGAATCGGCGCAATGCTCTTAAAGGTTTATACTTTAACTTGGAGCTATTATTTATACAAATATATCAATACTTTTATGTCCTAAGGTTTTCTCACTGAACCTTGTCTAAATATGGTAATCGCACCAACGAAAAATATACAATTTTTTGACCAAATCAAAAATAAAAATAAAGAAATATACCTCACTAGCCCGCATAACACACTTTCGCAAGGAAGCGTTTTAAGCAACAAGAAATTAAAAAAGATCTAATAATTTTTACCGCGCAGCACTGGCGTCCTAGCTTTATCTCGCAACTGGGTCCTTCTCACTAAAACAACTTTTAACAACAACATTTTGGGCAACTCAAAGACCGTCCCATATGCACGAGGTTTTGTGCAATAACGTAACCATTCGTTTTTTTTAACAAAGTTGATCACTTAATATTTAAATAACTTAATAAACACAGCACTGCACTAAGATGAGGAAGAAGCATTCATAGCTCCGAAGATGCCTGTCGAAAAAGAACTGGCCTGTTGTTGCTGTTGTTGTGCCTGCTGTTGCACTTGTTGGTTTGACGTGACTCGCGAGTGCTTAGGCATTGGGGGTTGCAAGTACTCGTGTTTAGCCAGTGAAAGAACATCGATACGATCTTCTTTACGGTAGGCCAGGCAGCTTCTTATAAAACTCTGAAAAATATAAAACATTTAGTTTTACACAGAAATTTTAGCATTTAAAGCAGTCATTTCAAGAAGCATAAAAAGTCTCAGTTCCCCATGAAAAAAAGTAAAAACCAATTCATTGTTATTTATTGATACATTTAAACTTCAATAGCATAACTTTCTTATTATGTCCTATTTAGGTCTAGCAACTTGTGTTTGTGACATTTTAAAGTTAACCTCACTATTTTCAAGTTAGTTTAGACAACAGCTGATTAACGTCAGCGTAAAAATCCCTTTTAGGGTTCGTCGTATAAACACAACGCGTCTTTTCACTAAATCGCATTGTTAGTTAATACGCTATAAGCATTCTGGTGAACTTAGTAAGTGATAAACTACCTGAGAGAACAAGGTGATGAAGATGTTTATGTCTGGACCCCTATTCTTCAATTGTGGAAACATTCACTTTGAGAGAAGGGAGTGTGATAAACTCCTAAAATAATATCTCCCATATTCTTGAACTTGTATAAATAATAACATTCTATTAAAAGTAAGGAGACGTTAATTCTCCTGGTACAAAGTAGTAAAAGCGGTCAAAACATCAAGAGAAACATGCGCAATGTGGCCAAAATAGGAACACAAACCTTAAAAATCGTGTACATTTTTCCTCTATTTTGTTTTGTGCCACAAACAAATTAATTTTAACTTTGGGTGAGGAGCAATTCGGTTGGTGATTTGTAAATTATCAAACTTATTCCAAATGTTTGTTTCTCTTTTTGAAAATGGTGTTTCTCATAAACCAAATATTTGTTGTTTGAGTTGAGGCAGAAGATAATAATAATGTAGAACGCCAAGATGTTTTTGCTTTATCTGAGGGACAATTTATTAAAAATTTTAGATTAACAAAAAAATTGTGTGTGTGTGACGCCCTATATTCTTCCAGCTAACAGAACATCTGCTATTAGTGTTGAGACAAAAGTAAATCAATGTCTAGGTATTTACTGTATATAATGTGTTTATTAAATTTTAATCCGTCTGGATAGAAAAAAAAATATAAATTGGTTTTGTTTAATTATAGGTTACATTGTATTTTTATGGGCCAGACTCTAAACTTAACTTAAATTAGTAAAATACGTATGTCTTACGACAGACATACAGAGCGGCAGCAAAATTCAGTGAAAAGTAGTTCAAATATGTTCCATAAATTTGACAACGCTGCATATTCGGAACGACATGGACGCCATCACTTGCAGACATTCAAGAATACATAATTAAATTTAACTAAAGGTTATATTATATTGTATATATTATTTTAAAAGGTTTAAATAAACGAAGGATTGTTTGCTTTCTCTCAAGAGAATAAGCACTTTCTCCTTAAATGGAAAATTTGAATATACTACAGAAACTCTGTGCTTGTGCCCTTTGAAACATACTTTTTAATATTTACTCATCAATCAGTCAGGTTGATGTATTGATTCTAGGCTAAGTATGTGCAAGTAAACAATATAGGTCAAATATTGTGTTTTCATCTTACCTTAGCTTCGTTTGTCACAGCAGGTTTGTTGGCGAACTGAACATCAGTTGCCTTCAAAATTGTATTTTCCTCTAATATGGTCGCCTGGGACTGATTGTGTCCGAAGGGTTTTTTACCATACAGGCACTGGTAAAATATCACACCAACGCTCCAAACATCGACTTTCGATGATATCTTTGGGGGGTTTTTACCGACTACAAAACACTCTGGGGGCAGATACCTGTAAAAAAAAACATGTAGTATGTACCTACTAACTTTGGCGCAAATAAAAAGCAAACAAGAAAATGTTCCCTTGATCCTGTAGGCAACTTTAATAATTTTGTTCATAAAAGCTTCTCTCAAGAAGAATTCTGAATGAAATCAGACCGATTTTCGAATAGGCAAATGCCACCTTATGGTTGTAAGTAAGTAATAACTAGAGTTCGCAAATCGTAATGCCCGAACATAGGCGCAGAGAGCGTGGGGACTTTAACTGGAACAAATTCTCGGAAAAAAATAGTTGTGAAAAATATATTTGTTAAAACCTCTTAAAAGGGTGAAATCCAACCCATAAGCTTAATTTTTTTATGGAAAAATACCTAACTAAATTAATTTTTTTAAATATTTTACTTATCAATTATTCATATACATTTATTGTTTTATTATTCAAGATGACGATGATCTGCAAAAAATGTAAAAAAAAAATATTTTTCCGAATCGCCAATTTCAAACGGCACGTTTTGGAATAATAAAATTGCAGAGTTTAATTAAGGGTAATAATACCTTTGTTGTTTTTGCATTTCAGTGTAAATGTTTATTAATGCTGTCGCCAAGCGCCTTGGGCCTAATTTACTTAATGCCATCATCAGTGCTTAACCTAGTCACATAAACATTTCAAAAGAAATGCTTAAAATATTTTTGTACATACAACCAACTCCTCCCCATTTTATTTTATAATTCCAACCTAGAGAAAAAAAATTATTTACCAGTACGTTCCGGCGCCCTGCGACGTAAGGTCCATGCCGTGGTCGGGGTTGTAATTTTCCTCGTCCATGACTTTACTGAGACCAAAGTCTGTGATCTTAATTTCACCGCACACATTTCCCTCCGTCAACAGAATGTTCCCTGGTTTTAGGTCATAGTGAATCACAGGTGGCTTGATCTCGTTCAGGTACTTGAGCGCCGACACTACCTGCATCACTATAGATCTTGCCTCTCTCTCTGGTATTGTCTTATGCTAAAAATAAGTATACAATTTTGCTATTCATTTCAACGTAAAAAATATTTTTTAAAAACCTAGTTTAAAAACGCTCTAAAACATATGAAATAATATTTTAAGGATTGTAGCTTCCTCACGTATAGTCGGCCGGCCGGCCGATTCCGCTACACACACACACACACACACACATATGGTTAAATGACGGGCCAAGGCCGGTCGGCGATTGTTAAAACTGAGCGTGTGTAGTCATTTGCCGGCCGGCATTGGACTACAGGCCTACTTTTACTTTGTTATTTTTGAATAAAACGGAAGAAACTTAAAAAGGTTAAAATATCGCAGAAACATAAATGTTTGTGGAAAATAAAAGACTTTATATGCCGAAGGCTTATGAAGAATTGCTTTTTCCGAAAATCGATCGGAAATATTGACATTTTTGATAACCTTTCTGAAAGAAAGTCAATATTTCCTTAGTCGTTGCTAGGCAACGAAAAATAACTGTTAGGAAATATTATTTCTGTACTACTACTTGTAAACTAAAATGTGTTAAGCCTGACAATTTAATATTACTGTGTGTAGATATGATTTTGTCAATATTACTGTGTTTCCATAGTTACAAAACAAATATTTAATGGCATCCTTCATTTGTGAACAAAGTTAATAATATTTATTTCAAAAATTTAACAAGTTGATTGTAATAAGCTTATGTCCTTTTAATAATTTTCTATTTACGGAAAAATAGTATGTATACCTCGTAGAAAAAGCCACATTCCCGGACTCCGTATTGTCAGTCTCGGCATGCGCTTCGACATACAATCTTTACGGTCGTCCGGGAATGTTCAGCTTTTCCTACTAGGTATACAATGTACTAATATCGCGAAATTTTCGTTTCCTTACTTAACAAATATGTATTTTTAAATATTAATCTCAGCTTATCTTACCTGCTTTAAATAAAAGTCTAAGTCATGACCATCACAGTATTCTAGAACTGTACAAAACGAATTTGCATCTATTTCAAATACATCATATAACTTAACTACTCGGGGGTGATCCAATGCTTTATGAATATTGTACTCCCTTAAAGCGTGTCTGAAACAATAAAGAAAAAAGGTTGAATTCGATAATTTTTTCCTGGCAAAAGAAATTGTAAAATAAGATTTTCAGTCCCGTCTTGAAACAAATTTGACCATCATAGTCATTCTGGATCAAAGAGTATCATCACTATAAATAAAGTATATGTTAATAGGAGTACTGAGATTTTTTTGCGAACACCTTCTTTGATTCTTTGGCAGCAAATTACGCGGCAACCCCTGAGTCTTGAACTTAGAAAATTGAATCTATAGAATTACCAATAACAACAACTTACCGAAATGTGTAGTCGGTAATTGTATTTTATATATTAAAAAAGGGTGAAGTACAAAATTGCTTTCTCATTCAGTTAGAAATGACCCTTCTAGAGAGTAGATATAATACAGGGTGATTCCTAAGTTGATACTTCTTTTTTTAGCTGTGTATAGAAGGCATTAAAATAAACAACTTTTTCCAATACCTTTTTTCAAAAAACTCAAAAATAGGCGAGATAGAGTAGTAAAAAATCTAAGTAGCCCGCAATACTTTATGTTGTTTTACTTATCTCTTTTTAGTCATGCAATTTACGGGTGGTGTTGAGTAATCCGCTGCGGTGTTTTTCTGAAGAAAGTTAATTTTAAATTGGTGACACGTGAAAACAATGAACTAGTAGGTATGGTGCTAATTTAGGGTGAGTGTCGTCAAAGTGCGACTGCTGCATCGAGATTATACGCAGAACGCTTTCCCTTGCAGGCTCATCCTACACCCAGAAGTTTTCTTAACGTTATTCAACGGGCAAGTTAGGCAGGATCGTATTTGATTCCTAGTGTAATAAATAAATGTAAGTACCTTATTTTAAAATTTTTTGAAAAAAGGTATTTGAAAATGTTGTTTATTTTAATGCATTCTATACGCAGCTAAAAAAGAAGTATCAACTTAGGAATCACCCTGTATATTAATTTAATTCTATTATTTACTTTTGCTATCCTAGTGTTATTTATATATTCTCTAAACACTAATTAAAACATATTTACATCCTTTTTTTTGGAAAATACTTGGAAAAACCTTCATTTAGCGAAATAATTGTTAAATTAAGACATTGAGTAACAACAATAATTAGAGTTCCGGATCTTGACACAAAATAGTCGGTTTGTTTGGGGTTTCATGCGTTAAAAAAATCGAGAAACCTGTTTGCAAAACATAATTAATGTACTACATCATAACATTAATGTTAAACAATAATATCCAGTATCCAATCTCTTCTCTATGATTTTACCAAACTCACTTGATATAGTTGGCCTTCTTATCCTCCTTCCAGTCTTTGTTGAGCTGGTGGACCTTGCAAGCAACGTATCGCTGCTCCTTTAGGTCGAACGCCTTGTGTACCTCACTGAAACCGCCCTTCCCGAGCAACATCAGCAACAGGTACCGGTCGTTCAGCACCGGGTGGTTGTTAAACCTCGACTGGTCCTCGTTGTGGATACGTTTTAATTCTCTGTAAAATAATTTTAAATTAAAGATTTTCAACCACGTTTTATATAATAGTAGTTTGTACAACAAGAGTGGATATGATGTCCATATCGCACGAGGAAGTAAATTGAGCACGACGCCGTAGGCGGAGTGCTCAAACTTCCGAGTGCGAGTGCAATATGGACAATCCACTCGAGTTGTACAGTATATTTTTTCTACGACTTAACTTTCGAACTTCATGCTAAGAATTTAAAAAAAATATTATTATTTAAATTAGGCATCATAACTTGTCTTTTAAGTTGGCCGTGAACTTGTGAGAAAGGTAATAAAAAACAATTAAACAAAAATTAATTTTGATGGCAAACCCATGGACCAAATTACACTGTAACATATTTATCGATTTGGGTAAGTTCTTATATTTAAACAAACTGATTTTCGAATATAATTATCTTTCTCACATTCGGCTTTTAGCTGAATAAGAGACAAAAAGCGATATATGTATTAATAAAAACGAACAATTTATTTTCTCAACCAGGTATTTTGATTAATAATTGTTTTACTGAAATGCACAGAACAAAAATAGGTTTGTCGGGTTTGTTTCTGCTTGCTTAAGAATTATATCTCCGAAAGTACAACAAAATAGCTGTAGAATTCGTTTTAAACAGTTAAAAATGGATTTTGTGCATTAATATGAATTTTTAATGTTCGCTATGGTCAAATTTTAAAGTAAAATAAACAAGACCTTGTACAGCGTCTGACCGTCAGACTCTGACGTCAATAACTACGTTTTTAACACTGTCGTTTATGTTCAAGAAACGCCCTGAAAATTTTAATTCAGAACTAAATTTCAAACGTTCCTGGCTACTATGAATTTGTATCCTTTTGGAAACGTAAAAATCGGATTTGCAGCAATGGTAATATAATTCACACTCATCTCGGTTAATAATAAAATGAGCTCACAGGACATACAATTTTTGTAACAAGCTACAAAAAGGTCAAGAGCTTCAAGAGTAGCAAATACGCGTTTCTTGCGTTTATTGGTTCTTTCTAAACATCCTGAATTCAGATGAAATCCAATCTTAACTAGCTTACCTAATGTGAAGATTCCTCTCCCTCTCGAGCTTTTCCATCTCGAGCTGCAGATCAGCATCTTCCTTTTTAAGCGCGTTTTGCCTCAGTTTCAGAATCTCATCAGCCTCATAGTACTCCTGTAACGTCAACGACCCCGGAATCGCGTCTGGCTTCAGGAACCCACTATCCGTCGTCGTGCCGTTGTGCAATGCGTTTGAGTTATTTCGTTTTCTACCACCCCCTTCACTATTCGACGGCCTCTTTTTTATTAGGAGCTTCTTTTGTCGGTCTATCTCCTCCCGTTCGGCAGTTATTTCTTCCTGCCGCCTACAATTAGAAGATAAAGGTATATAAATAATCAAGAAATTATTAAAAAAATAATAATTTGGTTTTTGGTTAAAGAATCAGTCCCGTCTTGAAACAAATTTGACCATCATAGTATCTCTGGATCAAAGGTTATCATCATGCATATAACTGAAAAGTGTGGTGCAATATTGAAAAAATCTCACATTTTTTTAAGAATTAAACAACAAAATTCATTTTGCATTTTTACAATAATAATAATCGTGGTTCAATAATAACTCAAAATATACTTTATTGTCCAAAGAAACAGTATCCTTATCAAAGAAGAAGTTTATTAAGGAAGATAAATAAACAAATTTATTATTATTTATAAATTTGCTAATATCTAATATGCTTAATAAATACATCTAAAAGCCCTAGAAAAAAAATACAAACAATTTGGGGGGAGAAAAAAAACAAACACTTTGCCCATCACGAAAGGGTTTAAAATAAGTAAAAATTTAGAAAACAAAAAAAAAGTAAAAACGATTAGTTAAAATTTTATAAAACACACAGAGATTAACGTATCACTGATGGATCATTGAAAAATTCATTCAAAGTGTAATAAGCTTTTTCAGTTAAGAAACGCTTAGCTAATTTTTAAACTTTTTTAAAATTTTGTTGCCTTTTTAAAGAGAGGAAGATGATTGAATATTTTCTTACCATCATATATAAAAGATTTTCTAATTTGTTCTGAATGTATAGGTGTAAGCTTTAAAAAAAAAGATTGACGCGTATTATAATGAGAAGGCAACAACAGCTCACATTTATATTTTTTATAAATAAGACAGGCAGTCTCTAAAATAAAGATAGAACAGAGTCAATATTGCATGCCTTATAAATAGTGGCCGACAAGAATCCCTAATTTTAGCACTACACACGTCTCTTTTCAGAACAAACACCGTGTTAAATAAATATTGGGTACATAATCCCCAAAAACAGATTTCATAACGAAGATGGAACTTTATCAGAGCATAGTAAGAGCTTTGGCCAAAGTAAAATTTAAATATATAATAATAGAAAAAAATTAAACTATTTGACTTTTAAAAAACATTTTCTTAGGGTCAGATTGAAAGACTGACGAACTCGACCACAACTCACCTCGCAAGTTCTTGAAAAGCATGTCCGTCCGTCCAGTTTTCCTGAAACGTGGCGCCCACCCGTTGCGTTACAAACTGTCCTAGCCTTAACCTATTTTGCATACATTTCTGCCGCGATTCTTTCTTTTCGATGGAACTTTTTTCTTTTAGCAGCTTTTTCACAACCTGAAATATTTATAAAAAAATTATAAGTTTATAAAACTATTCGCACTTTATGAAAAAATCAAAGAGAGTGGCTGCTGACAGGTAAAAATCTTTCTATACTGTTATGAGCCGATTCTGTAACAAAATTTACACTGCCATAGGCCACGACATACTCGCCACTTTTAAACTTTTTCTAACAGAGGTACATACATAACCTTATAAAGCTGGAAAATAGAGTACAGAACTGCACCACTACTTATTTTTATTGTCTGTAACACAGTAGTATTCAAACTTTTCGATAGAATGAACTCAAAATTGTAGTTGACATACACGCCGACCAAAATTTTGAAAACTAAAGTTAACGAATTCATTGAATGGTTAAAACTCAAAGTTTTTAAGTTACTATTATTAGTTATTCATTTCATTCAATACGGCAAAAAATTGAAAATAAGTAATGAAAAAAACGCTCTTAACAAGTACTTAATAACAGAACTTATTCACAAAAAAACATTTAATGAGACCCATGAACCTGTTATGTAGCTACAATTTTATTATTTACGTCGCGGCCCCAGTTGTATTATTCGGGACCCCATAGTTTGAATACCACTGGTCTAACATATTTCAATAAATAACCACTATACATAATTAAAAATTATTTCTGACTTAATATAAAATACCAAACTTTACGTAAGAGTATGTTGTGCCCATATCTGAAAAACTACAGAGTCTAGATACAGAAGACCTTTAAGCAACTTAAACTAAATTTTATTTCTAGAATTCAAAATTGCTATTAATCGTGGATATTACTTTTGGGACACGCTGTATACTTGATAGTCATTTTGTAACTGGCACTTTAGGTTCCCGTAAAAGGTATTTATAATTTAGTTGTCAAAATTTAGATATCCCATAATTTTCATATATTATGGTAGCCTCACCTTTAGGGCAGGTTAAAATGTAGCAACCTATTTCTTTTTTGTAATAAGAAGTAAAGAACTAAAAATGGGGTAAGGGAATCCATAATCAAACGGTTTTAAACTAAAGGTAAACTATAAAATATTCGTTTTTTTTGCATTAATGCATTTCTGTCAAGCATCCAAGCGAGACAGGCATGCGCGGCGGTAGGTGTGGACGTGCCTGCGAGGATGCTGCATGTAGATTTTATTACCCAGGTCAATACAGAGTGCTGTAACGTAATTAGCTCAGTCCGTACGGGTTCCCTACATGACGCCTCCTACTAGCTCTCCAAAATAAAGAAGTTTTCTTTACTTTACCTACCGTACATATAAAACAAATTTTTAGAAAAGAAATCGCGAATCTCAAGATTTTCAAAAGGGTATAATTTTATTAAAATGAAACAACGAACTTTAACTATAATAAACCCGAACGGCAGAAGAGTTTTGGACTTGCATTGTCTTTATTTATTTTGAATTACAACGTTTCAACTTCTAAGTATTTCCAGTCGTCTTCAGGTGAATACTAAGTAATTATGGTAACTATAGCTGTTTATACTAGGTAGATGGAATGACGCACAATTGGATAGGTCATGCTCATACCCGATGACTCATGCGTTTAGCTCTCACGTGGTCCTATTCTGAGATTACATTTACTTAATAAAGGGTTTCAAACGTTTCTCATATCTAATGAAGGCTTACTTAAAACAACCTAGGTTTGGTGTATGGTAACAGTTTCCTCCAGTGCGGTTCTTTTTGCAGGATTTCGGCTTCTGTCCAATGATATGATAGTCGTACGTCCAGGCGCGGTAAGCGGCACCTTTAAAATAGAGCTGCAGTTATCATACTTATTTAGTATTCACCGGAAGACGACTGGAGATACTTACCAGTTGAAACATGAAACATTGTGATTGATTCAAAACAAATAAAGATTGTCTTGGACCTCCAAAGAGACACTATAATAAACCCCTGGGGCAACAAACCATCTGACACTGCTCGGAGGCGTATCACCCCCCCCCCCCCCTCTCTCCCCCAACAGAAAATTCTGAGTGCGCCAGTGGTATAAAATGTAAAAATCTCCTAATGACTTTTATGCGATATGATACAATGTGGATCAAAACTAGAATAAACGTTCATCCTTTCTTTTGTACTTTTAGTAATACGCACTGATTAAATTAGAACCAATTAAAACAGGAGAGAACAGATGTGCGCAAATTAACTATAAAAAGCTCGCCGTTTGGTTCCAATTTAATCTGATTTTATGTTTTGTTCTAAGCTTACCTCAATACATTTGTTGACCTGCTGTTTGTGTTGGTCAATGGCCTTTTGTTGCGTCGAAATCTGATGCCTCAGTTCTTCATTCGTCCGCGTCAGTTCTTCGATTTTGGTATTCCGCACCTCCAGATCGGAGGACGCTTGTGTCTCGAACTCTTGTATTCGATGACACGTTAATTCAGTCTGAAATAATATTAAAACTTTAATATAAGGACCTCATACAGTAAACAACTTAAAGTATACTCACAGGTAAACTGCTGATAATGCTAATTATTGCAATTGATAGAAATTGCATTACATGAAACTTAAGGGGAATTGGAAAAATATATTTCAAATTCCCCTGTAAATTACCCCCTGGTAAAAATAAGGAAACATATCAATGTAATAACGCCTCAAAATATAGAAATATCTTCTAAGGAAGTCACGAGCCGACCAGCTACTTAAGAGTTGATGGAATCGCCATTTCATTTTTTGATCAATACTTTATTATTGTTTAGATTTATACAAAAAATGGTGACATACGTTAAACATTTTTTTTTGATTTATTAAGTACTAAAAAAACGAAATTTTAGAAAACCAATTTTTCTGTTAATCAATAAATTAAAATTAAATGTTGCCTAAAGACCAAGAATTAGCTCATTTTTGGATAAAACGAAAAAAAAATGAAATGGCCATGTGTATTTGTTCTTAATTTGGGCGTTGGCGTTGGATGTAACAGTAAGTACAGTTTTCGAGTTATCCTGACGACAAACAGACAACCGAGGGACAAAATATATCCATAGTTTGTTGAAACTTATATTCGGTCAATTGCACTGAGGTATATATTACATTTAGTTCCAAACTGGAATAAGCCCCGACATTCCAAGTTATAGTCATCGGCATAAAACGAAATATGACTGGAATATGGACGTTTAAACTAAACAATGAACCCACAATAGGGTCACATGACTTAAAACCTGAATTATTTAAAATTAATTGTAAATTTTTTGGGGCAACATTTTATGTTTTTGTTTAAAACAGATAATGCAAAACTCCCAAGCAGGGTCATTTGGGATCAATCACCAATAGTCCTGTTTGGGATTTTTTAATTATTTATTCTAAAAGGACGTTAGTTTAATTTTTTCTTCTCATTTTCTCGTGAGGGTTTTCAATGTTGTTTCTTTTCTGTTTTTATATAATATGCTACATACGAAGAAGGGTTTTAAATCGGCGATTTCTTTATATTTCTTTCTTATTAAAATAAATAAATGTTAAATTAGTTTCTTACATTAATAATAAATTTGACTGTCTCTTAGAAAATTTACTTTTTGTCTCCTTTTTTTATTTTTTGAACTAAACTGAATATTAATTTAGTTTCAACCCAGTATCGTTAGACAAAGACTGTCAAAATCCACTTAATACCTTTTTATTTTTTCGTACAACGGTTTACAAAACAATAATTTGGTTCAGTTTTAATGGTCCATTTTTTCCTCTCTAATGGCCCTGGATAGAAAGCATTTCTGGATGGCTACAAAAGTAGTCTTTTGCTTTTGGTAAAACAACATGATTTCCATTAATAATCTTTAACATATTAATTTTAATGACGTCACCAGCAGTTAGGTTTAATGAAAAATGAACACACAAAGTTGGAAGTTATTAAGACATAAAAATATTACAAATCGCTTTATTTAAGTTAAAACGTTGTTTGTTGACGACAAATAAATTCGTACGAACTTAGTGCTTCAGGGAAAATGTATCTTTTTTCAACACGTTCTTCATTAATATTTAAGTTGCCAATTTAATTTAAAAAATCAAAGAATTTCTATGTAAATAGTTTTAAAAAATACTTATTTTACTTGTAATATGGTAGCAAATTAAAACCCAGCTGTATTTTTATGTACACCATTATTTTTATCCTATAAGTAATAAGGGTGCTCCCAGTATCACATTCCTTTTAAAGAACGACCACAGAAAAGGTTACGAAAATTGATATTTTGCATTCAGTCAATTACTTATTAAAAAAAAAATATTAAGAGAAAGTTATAAAATACCGTTTTTTTATACTAGCTTTCTTTGATTATAATGAATTTATCCTTACCTAGCACTTAGTTTCGTAACTCTTCCCCTGACATTGGTGACAGGGTGATTCCTAAGTTTATATTTCTTTTTAGCTGTGTATAGAAGACATTAAATTAAACAATTTTTTCAAATATCTTTTTTCAAAAAACTTAAAAATGGCCGAGTTACATAAGTAAACAATCTAAGTGCGAGCCTGGTAATCAAAACGTAGCCCTTTACTTTTTATTGTTTTTGCCCTTTTTTTGTATTGTTAGTCATGCATTTTACAGATCGGTCGTCAGTTATTTTGGTAATTCGCTGCGGTGTGTTTTTCTGAAGCAAGTTAATTTTATATTGGTGAAAATGGTAAAATTTGAAAACAATGAACTAATAGATATGGTGCTAATTTACTGTGAGTGTCGTCAAAGTTCAGATGTTTCTTCGAGATTATACGTAGAACGCTTTCCCTTGCGGGCTCATCCTACACCCAGAAGTTTTCTTAATGTTTTTCAACGGGCAAGTTAGGCAGAACCGTATTTGATTCGTAGTGTAATAAATGAATGTAAGTACTTTATTTTTGAGTTTTTTTTAAAAAGGTATTTGAAAATGTTCTTTATTTTAATGCCTTCTATGAAGTATCAACTTAGGAATCACTCTGTATAGATAGAGGACACATGATGATGAGCCCTGAAGAGGTGCCAAAAGTTGAATGCACTAACATTAAAGAGTAATATTCACATTGCATTTTTTATAAAAGTAGACATAATTGGAAAATCATAATAAAGCCAGTCTTGCATTTTCCCTTAAAGATGGCATACACTTGACGTTTCTTCCAGTCGTCTTCTAAGTTTGGCAACTACAGCTCCGAGAGCTTATTTAGTATTCACCCAAAGACGACTGGAGATACTTACCAGTTGAAACGTTGTTAGTCAAAACAAATAAAGACGATGCAAGTCCAAAACTCTACTGCCGTTCAACTGAAAGCTTAATAACTATGATTGTCGCGTGACCAATAGCAAGCAAAATGTTCAAAAAATACCAATTTTCGTGACCTTTAACCTTCACTAACCTTTAACGCGAACGATCTAGGTGGGGGCTTCTCACACTCTATTTAAAGCGATAAAATAAAGGTGTGGTCCCGCTGGGTTTTAATTTTCCCGACGCAGAAACCTTAGGTACTTAGGTAAAACAGGAACTACAGAAGAAAACCGATCCCCTTCAGAGTCGCAGATCGTTCGGAAGTGCCGAGGGTAAGTCCGGTTATACGTCGTATGAATTTATTTGACGCCAATCACCTCTACCTCGGCGAAATATTAGTGCAATCTATTTTGTGTAAAACAGCCTTTGGTTTACGTACCTGTATTAATTTGCTAACCATAGAAGTAGTTGGTAGCCTCTGGAGAGGAGGCCGGGAAGAAGTGAGAAAGTCGAAGGGGCTCGTCGTTACCGGCGAAGGTAGACCGACCTGCTGAGGAGATGGAGGTAACTGTAATAACATTTATGACGTAAGTCTTAAATATTTAACCTAACCTAATTGTACACAACATCTATATATTATGTGAATAGTGAATAGCTTCAAATGCATGCTTGAACTACATACACTGAGCCGGAATTCCGTTGCTCGACTCGACAAGAGTCCCCCATAATTTTTCGAGAAACAATATTCAGTTTGTCGAAAACTCCACTCCATTCGATTGATAGAATGGAATCCCGGCCCAGACTACCAGAATTAAGATTTGGATTCCTTAAGAGTCCCAGTATAAGATATTTTTTATAATTACTTGTAGGTATGATCTAGAAACCGAATGGATTACAGGCGTAGGGTTGCCAGATGTCCGATTTTCGACCGGACCGTCCGGTCTTTCTCATGTCCGTCCGATCAAGAAAATTTCGTTAAACCGGATAAAAAAATGTTTTAAAATAAATTGACAGTGTTGTTGAAATCAGCTGCATTAAAAGCAAAGTGTATTAAAATTTAGGTTGCTGTGCCGTTAAGTTTATTTTGTGTTATTTTATTCTACTATAATAAAATATAGGTAGATACTAATTATTTTTTGAAGTAACTTTTTCTTGAAATGTCAGTTTTTTCCAGCATATCTGGCAACCCTAAATACCGGACAGGTTAGCAACTCTAGTCGACATTTTTGGAACGTTGCCCCCTAAGGCAAAAACCTTTATTTGCAAACCAAGATATGAATATTTTTAAATTATTAGACATCACTGTGTATTATTGAAGATATTCAATTATAACTCTGTGTGACAAATTGTTCAAAACGGACAGTTTGCAAATCAACATCACACAGTTTTAAACATTTTGCGAAGAGAAAAAAAGTTCCGATTACACGCAGAACAGAAGCTGAACGCGAGTTAATAAATGCGACCGAAGAGCTCACTTATCACATCAGGCAACTGAGATTATTCGACGAAACTGATCAGCTCTTAAGGAGTGCGTTCAAGTGTTTTTGATTATGTGCACCATCACACGATCTCAAAGGTCAAAATTATTTCAATTTAAAATTAAATAAAAAAAACTGTTTTATGTCATGTGACCCCTAGTACAAAAGCCATTGGAAAAATCCTATTATACAAAAAAATCAACAATTCAACGTTCTGTATCTACCATCATAGGCGGTTCAAAGTCAATAGAAATTACCGAAATTGTAAACATTTGCATATTATTCTATAATTTTTGTTATAATTTTTATTTTAACTGTGTATGTAGTTTTTTCATTTTATTGCTTTGTGTTTTTTTTATAATATATATAATATTTGAATTTTTATTGGCGAAGGAACACAAAACAAAAAAATTAAAACATTACATGCATTAAAAATTCATAAATCGCAAATTTTGATAATTTCATTTGAAGATGTTAGATAATGTTTCTAAATTAAGTATTAACACCCGCACACCCTACAGGGTTTACCTTTAGACCATCGCAATATTTAGATCTTCTAGTCCTCAGATATGTTTTTACCATGGCATTGTTATTTTGATATGCCATTTTATTATTATGTTGCATATTGTGTTAATTTGATTTTTTTGCAATTAAATCATTTTAACGGTAAATAATTTACCGAGATGTGGATGCAAATATAGTTTTAGTTCTATTAAGAACATAGTACGTAATAAAACACTTATTTCTTAATAAAATTGAAGAAAACCCCAAACAAATATTTACAATGCAAAACCTAGCTAACTTATGTTGGGTTGCACAAAGATTTTTAACCAGAATTAACTAGTCAGCAAGTTTAATAGTGACAGGCATTACGTACTCACAATCAAAGGTGCCTGATTAGTAAATTAAAAATTAGGGTAACCAACCGGGCCAGTATGATTGTGAGAAAATTATTTACGCCAATGTCATGTATATCACAGTCAAATTTGTTGGCTGGTTAATTATTATTAACCCGAAATTATTCTGACACTTGTAATTTTAAACCCAGAATTGTCAATTTAAGACGGTTTTGAATTTACAGTCCTTTAGAGAATACGGCTATAAAAGTTTAATTTACTGTCAAAAATAAGTGTACGTAAACGGACCTAATAGCCCTTTTACATTAGGTGCAAGTATTGCATGCAAGTTTATGCGATGCAAGTAAATGGTCATTTTTAAATGGATAAAATTGCATCAGCTAATTGAAAAGTCATCAAAGCTCAAGCTTCCAGGTAAGTGAACTTGCACCTAATGCAAAAAGGTCTAAATATTTATTCCAATTATCCAAGGATTAAATTTTACTACCCACGCAAACATTGTAAAATTTACAATAGACTTAAATCCCATTTTATTATCCAACACACAATTTAGTCTGTGAGTTATCTTAAAGTTAATCATAAAACCAACCGGGCTAATTAAACGCTGGTTTTAAAAAGCTTTTTTCAAGAGAAAGCGTTTTTTAACACAATTGCAGCTTTCGAATTACTACTAGAATAACGGAAAGTTCGAAGAGTGAAAAATCTATTTAATACTATCAATAAAACGATATTGCAATCACAATAAATTGAGAATAATGCTATAGTACAACTAATAGGCATGGAAATATTTCTTGGGTAGTTTAGCAAATTATATTAATGGCTAACAAGAACTTTAAATAAAAATCTACCTAAGTATCCTTAATAATACCTACCTATATTAATTTTACTAATAACATTGAACTTACCATAGGATAAGGTTGTTGAGGACTAGGACTTTTGGCACCACCGTGCCTGATAGGACTGCTACCCGAATGTTTGAAGTAATCGTTGATCTTCTTGTCGGGCGGCGGGACGGGCGGGCGCCCGCCCCCGCCGCCCTTTCCACCCCCTCCGGCTAGGCCGCCGCCCGCATCATCCGCTTTGCGTTTGCGCTTCCGTTCGGGTGCGCGAGCCATTTTCTCGGGCGTGTTCGGGTCCACCTCCTTATCGCTGTGAGACGAACCTTTGGTGAAAACAATCATCGTATTAGTACCGAGTAGAAGACGCATTTAGCGGCCGTTGAAGCCGCGCGCCTGCCGCGCTGAAAACAAGGAAAGGCAGGGTCTTACTCATTTTTAGTACTACCAGTAACCACAATATGGTCATTTCAGTCAGAGCCGGTTTAGACGCGGGAGTGGGGGAGAGGGTAATACAGTATACGTGAGGTCAAAACGCCTTTACATAAGTACGATTCAATTCCATGTAATGGTCAATTTGCAATATTTATCCATTTTAACTTAAAAACAGTAGATCTGTTCGTTGGTGCTATAATATTTACACTTTTAACACTCACGAGCCAGTTCTCGATTCACATTTCAATCAAGTGTCGAGATTTTGCTAGATCTTTCATATTTGTGCAAGTCATAAAACGTCGTTCGTTAACAACATTGTTAGTGCAAACAGTATTAATATGCGCCAACGAATAGATTATGTTGTACTCAATATATTATGCTTTGGCACTAATTGTTAATTTTGGATAAAAAAGAACTTTGATATTCTTGAACCATCCATTAAAGAGACCACAAATAAATTTAAAAAAACTATTGGAACACAAACACGGACTTTTCTAATCTGCCGTCACAGAAACAGTAACTTGACAATATTGCCAATGTTCTCCAGCATTTTTACTTTATAATACCAAAAATGACTGAGCCTGAAACGTAATTCAATAGAAATGATTGTCCAAAACGGACATTGACGAATGACATAAACTGCTGGACAATTGCTCCCGAGCAAGAAAAATTTCGCCTAAATTTAACAGTTAATATTTTCCGAACCAGATATGATATCGACCTACGGCTTTGAATGGTTTCTTGGGAAACAATTGTCAATGTTGGATTTTCTTTAACTGTCAGAAAATTTTATATACAGGGTGTTAAAGAAGACGATGATTTTTGCTCCAATTTTAATGGCGTGTAACTTTCACAATAATATTTTTAAATTTTATCACTCTACGTCAATTGAATTACTGGTTCATAGCAAAGAAAGTAATAAATGTACCTAAATGTTATGATGTACAGTGGCGTACTTATAAACACCTATATATCTATGTTTTATGAGTATATCTCACAATTTTTCACGATTGTTTTATATTGGAAAGTACTCGCCCTAGATTAGGTCAATTTTTTCTTATTTTTTAGTTTTTCATATCGCACTACAGGTATATTATACAGTGTGTTTACAAAATTTTAACAAAGATAATTTTTTAAATTTAATTTTTGAAAAAAATGTATTTATTAATTTCTAACTTTCTAACACTATACTCATAAACCATATATATATATATATAGGCGTTTATAAGCACGCCACTGTACATCATAACATTTAGGTACAACTATTACTTTCTTTGCTATGAACCAGTGATTCAATTGACGTAGTTTATAATGAAATATTTTTATTTTTCTCTAATTTGTTTCAAAATGTATAAATCCCCTCCCTACAGTTTATCATTTGAATTAGATATTTTTCCACGCGATGCTCTTCTTTGCTTGGAATTTAATACGTAACTGATGTATATAAAATGTATACTATGATTAGAATGTTAGAAAGTTAAAAGTCTCCAAAGTTACCAGCTCCATGCAAATTTGTATCTATATGTATTAAAAACATTGCGTTCTCTTGAAACGAATCCTATCCATGTTTATTAATGGATTTTTAAAAAATTTTAAGTTTGGACTCAGATATTGGAGAATGTGGGAAACCTTATTTAAAAAAAAATCATTTTTAATATTTTTTATAGTACAATGAAGTTTAGTAATTTTATTAGGGTTTCCATTGGTTTATATTTTTTTTGCAAGAAAATTCTAAAAATTTTATAGCAAGTGTAGTATTAAAAATAAATTTTCTAAATACCACCATAGATGAAATGAGTAAAAGGCTGGAAGGAGTATAAATGAATAAGTTTTCGTATACATTTGAGTTGAATCTGTTCGGGTCTGTTCATTTATATAAAAAGAGACGGAGTAAATGTAGTTATTGTTAGTGAAGGAATAGAAAATTGATAGTATACTAGCTTGATAATACTAAATTTATCTTTAAATAAAAGGACTGAAAGGACGGAGTCTTTTAACAGTCTCCTAGAGACCAGGGTTATATTTAAATATGGCCAGCTGATTGATATGTCATGATGTCCACCGTTGAAGAACTATAATAGGTTTGGTTGTCCAAGTAGTGAGGAACTCAAAATAAATGAAATTTCAGACAAAGTGAATTAAAAAAATAATAAATTTTTTAGCGTATTATACCCATGAATCTTCCCCGACTGCAATGCTGCCATTGCTATTGCTATGTGAAAAACGTATAAGGACCCGAATAACAATATTAACTATAAATTATAGACATCATTGAGATTTAACGCTGTGATAGTTCCAAGTTATCACAATTTTGTGTCACTTTAAAACTACAATGCTATAAATTAATTTACACAATGCAGTCATTAAGTTTAACACTAAAGTGACTAAAGCTACTAAAAAACGTTTTGTACTGAACTTAGATTCTAGCGATTTTTGCACTTATAAAATTGGATTTATTTGTAAATTAGTATTTTTGCTCCGAAGGAGCATAAAAAGATACGAGAATAAACTAGAATGGCCTTGAAAATTAATTGCTGACTATCATTCTTATTAGACATATTATGTATTTTATCCGATTTTATCTATATACATTTAAAACGCAAATCGAATAATTTTTCCTAAAACTAGTTGACAAAATATTGTAAAATCGTAAGAATCGGCCAAATGCACAAAAGTAGCAAAAAGAGGCACAACCAACACTTAACATTCCGTATGTATCGACATAATTAGAAGCATAGAACATCGATACAACATCAATTCGGTATTCAGCTCGATCGAGAGCCGACGAAGACGAAACCAACAAGCCAAAAAAACAGGAAAAACTGTGTCTACCGGATGCCTTGTTATGTGGCCGATCTTATATTGGGGAGACACTAAGACCACTCGAAATAAGGATCAAAGAAAACAAGAATACGCTAAAAAAAGAAATCGAAAAATCAGGTGCAGCTGATCATGCCTGGACACACGGCTCACGTGGACAGAAGCTAAAATCCTACATAAAGAATCACACTGGCGGAAATTTAAGGAAGCTGCTACCATACATCAGAACCTATGTTGTTAAGCCCTCCTTGGAAATAAAGACAATGCAAGTCCAAAACTCCTTAGCATTCAAGAAACATCATTGCCTCCAACCTTCAAACAGACACTAGTTAATTATTGTTTAAAATCGTTGTGCATCCCCGCATATGGCCGCTCACCAGTAGGTTTTTAAGTAAACCTAATTGGATTCTAATGAAAAAACAAATTTCTAGCATTATTTTTATCGGATGTACTATCTGCCTTTACAATAAATGTTATTAATCAAGTTGGTTTTTTGAATTTTCCTTCATATGGTGGGGTTGACGGTAGTTTATAGATTTGGTATTGTTACTGGAGGTGGCAAGGGAAGGGAGCGGGTGGCTTGCTTGGTTGTGGGTATTTTATATTGGCACGTGGAAGTGCTCTGAATGTGTGTTAGTTGAAGTTTAGCTTGTAAAACAGTGCAGGAACTCCGGTCTTTAGATAGATGGGTTGCCTTGTAAGCTTGGTGTCATGGCGGGCGAAACGTCATCGCCTACGTCACAAAACGTCTTTTCAGACATTTGTATACAGAATTAGCATTGTTTATTCTGTTTTTGAAGTGGTTTTCAGCAAATTTTCAAAGTTTTAAGGTGTTTTAGAAACTTACCTATATTTAAAGATAAAGAGACATTTTATCAATATATTAATCAGTACAGTACAATAAAAGGTAATTAATTATTATTCTCTTTAAATCTTAATACCTACCTACATGGTTTTGTTTACCTAAGTAATAGGTATATTTTAAATTTTTTTAAATTTTAGATAAGAACGAGGGGGGGGCTTCGTTCATGACCACCCGGCACCCCTTAATGCTATAGATAAAATAAGAATGATAGTACTTGGCAAAAATCCCGGAATGGTACAAAGAAATACTAATGTTGAGGGGAAGCAAAGTGAAGAATTTATCTTGTCTACTGCCTTAAACCGGGCTGGTTATAAAGGCTAGCGTAAAGTGACTAAATTAGTGATACTTCCTCTACTTCATCACGCAGATCTGCTACAAATATATGTGAAAAAGATGGGTTAGTGTATGTGGCAAGCTTTTTAGCACGAAAAAATCGCAAAGGGTTTCCTAAGCTGGGTTGCTACAATTATGAGAATGAGCCAAAAAATGCATTCGTATGCTATGCCATCTTGAGTTCAGAGTCTTTCTTTTGGGGGTTTAACTAATCCTTCAATTTCATGGAAGGAAAGTGTAGAAGAAATGGACAAATGGTTTAATAAATTGAATTGTAATAACTTTAAATTTAAAACAAACATTATAAAACGAACTGCAAAAATTATATTTCGAAAAGTTTCCAATATTCCCTTTAAATTAGTATACTCTTTTGCGAGACAACGGGTATCTATAAGAATTAAATATTTAAATACCAAAGATGATTCCAGAGTATTAAAAAGAAAACATTTATAATTCAGGTGTTGTTATTTTTATATGTTTCTTTCCTTTTTGTAGTTAGATCTGCTCAGTTGCCAGCGAATCATGTAACCTCGACGTTGTTAAAATATAAATATATTTCAGATTTTAAAATTACAAATATTCAAACGCAGCTCATCGAAGATCAAAAAGATTTTAATGATATAATGATTAACACAACTAATAATTTCTCATTATATCACAATAATATTAGAAGCATTTCCAAAAATTTTGACGAAACTAAATTATTTTTACATCAACTTGATCATAATTTTGACGTTATTATATTTACAGAAACTTGGAAAACTTTTAATACTGATTTATTTAAAATAAATAATTATGATATGATTTATAATAATGGAGATTTTAATAAAAGTGACGGTGTTATGATGTATGTTAAAAATGAACATAATTACTTTTTTGATGTTATTTCTATGGGAAAAATAAAAATAATTCTATTAAAACTATCAATTGGAAAAGAAAAAATTAATATTATAGGTATCTATAAACCTCCACCAGTAAACATTTTAGAATTTACTATAAATTTAAAGAATTTTTTTGATGATGTTATATATACTTGTAAAAATGAAACAGTAATTCTAGTAGGTGATATAAATATTGATATTTCCTCAAACTCTACAGATAGTAGTGAATATTTAAACTTATTAAGTGAATATAATTTTATATCATTTATAAATAAAAACACAAGGGAAATAAAAGACTATAGCTCTTGTATTGATCATATCTTTGTCAAAACAAACGAAAATTTAGATAATTTCCAATCAATGATCTTTAAATATCAAATAACGGATCATTACCCAACAATTTTACAAAAAAAACTGATTGATAATAAAACTAATAAAAAACCTGTAGCAGTGTACCAAACGTACATTAATTATTATAAATTAAAAGAAAATATAACAAAAATAGATTGGACAAATTATTACTCTTATTCCGAAACAAATGATTTATCCAATAATTTAATAAAAGAAATCCAAAACAATGTACAACAATGTACGACTAAATTTAAAATTAAAATTAAAAAAAGAAAAGAATGGATTACTAATGGCTTACTTAATTCTATTAAAACCAAAAACGAACTTTATAAAAACTTACAAAAAAATAAAAATAAACGATTTTTATTATATAAATATAAAATTTATAAAAACAAACTGACTAAACTAATTAAAGAGGCAAAAACAAATTTTTATAAACATGAAATTGATAAATGTGAAAATTCTAATAAAGATATGTGGAAAACTATAAAAAAAATATGTAATAAAAATCAAAAACATAAAAATATAAACGAAATTAAAATAGAAAATAACTCACTCACTGACAACAAAAGTATAGCAAATAGCTTTATTGACTATTTTTCTGAAATAGGCGAAAAACTAGCAAATAAAATCAATAAATGTAATAACACATCTTTAGATAAAAACATAAACAATATTAATTCATTTTATTTAGAAGAAACTAATCATCAAGAAGTTGAAAATATGATTGATAGTTTGAAATTGAAAAAATCTCCTGGTGCCGATGGTATAACTACTGAAATATTAAAAACTATTAAAACTACTATTTCAAAACCACTTACATTTCTAATAAATAATATTTTTAAAACAAGTATATATCCAGAAGCTTTTAAAATTGGTGTTATAAAACCTATCTTTAAAAATGGAGATTCAAATAAAATTAATAATTATAGACCTATCACATTAATATCTTCATTAGCCAAAGTATTTGAAAAAATTTTAAAAGCAAGAATTGAAAATTATTTAGAAAGAATAAATTTTATTTCTAATAAACAATTTGGGTTTCAAAAAAATAAATCGACACAAAATGCTATTTGCTATTTAACAGAACAAATATATGATGCATTAGATAAAAAAAAACCTTCTATTTGTATTTTTCTGGATTTAGCAAAAGCATTCGATACAGTTAGTCATGATCTATTGTTGGAAAAAATTGAGAATATTGGATTTAGAGGAAAACAATTTGAATTAATTAAAAATTATCTAAAAGATAGACCAACTTATGTTCAAATAGATACAGAAAAAAGCTATACTAAAGTAATTAAATATGGTGTTCCCCAAGGAACAATTTTAGGACCATTATTTTTTAATATCTATATTAATGATTTATTTAATGTGATTTGTGATGGAGAAATTCATAGTTTCGCAGATGATACTGCAATTTTTTATACAGATACGAATTGGGATAACCTAAATAACAAAATTAAAAAAGATTTTAAAATAATAAAAAATTGGTTTGATAAAAATTTATTAACCATTAATTTTGATAAAACCAATTATCTACCTTTCACTTTAAATCCAAATAACGTACCACAAAATATGAATAGTATTAAAATAACTGATGACATTGAAATTTTAAAAGTTAATCAAGTAAAATATTTAGGAATAATCTTTGACAGTAAATTAAATTGGAATTTTCACATAGAATATTTGATTAAAAAATTAAGAAGTTTACTACCTATTTTTAGAAACATTAAAAAAATTTTGAACGTAAAACAACTGGAAATATTATATTATGCTTTAGTTAAAACTCATTTAAATTACGGAATTTTAGGTTGGGGAGGAATAAATAGAACTTTAGTTAAAAAATTAGAAATATTACAGAAAAGATTTCTAAAAATTATATTTAATAAAGATTATCTTTATCCTTCAATAAAATTATATTCTGAAACAAAGAAAATGAACATTAGACAACTTTACATTTACAATATCTTAATATATATATTTAAAAATAAAAATCTTATACAATTTAAAAACCATAATCATAATACTCGTCATAAAAATTAAATAACCATAAAACCTAAAATAAATAAGTCCATAGGACAAAAAAATTTCAAATATTTATGTTTTTATTTAAACGATTATTTACCAACAAAAATTAAAAAATATATTTCATTAAAAAAATATAAAGTCGAAATAAAAGCATGGATATTGGAAACGGATAATTTAAAAATATTTTTGGAAATGTTTTAATTGATATTGTTATGAATAATATATTTTTCAAAATTTAATTATACCTATATCTTCAAAAAAACTGCGTTTATATTTATATACATATATTAAAAAGTTTGTTTTTTTTATTTTTTTTTATTTACAATTTAACTTTTATATAATATTAACAAATATTTAAACAAAATATTTTAATATTCTCATATATTTATAATTTAAAATATTAAGATTTGCCCCTAACAAGCACGTCTTCAGGGGATCAAAGAAGAAGTTTATTAAGGAAGATAAATAAACAAATGTATTATATTATAAATATTGAAAAATAAACTCTTATTATATATGTAGTTTCCCTTATAATTTAGCTTAACTGAGTCCTAAGTTTGATCTTTATAACTGTTACCTTTTGCTTCTTTGTAAGAAATTAAAGTTGTTTTAGTAAAAATATGTATTTTATATTCAGACAATAATTTTTTACTTTTTTATCTGTACAGAACAATAATATATATGTTTTATAAGAAATAAACAAAATTTTTATATATATTTTCTGAAATAAACATTGAAAACAGCAGCTACATACACATGCGTTTTTTTAAAGTAAACTTTAAAGTTAGTAAGCACCCTGTGCTCGGTCTGTATACTTATCTACTTATATGAAAAGAAAAACAGAAAACTGAATATTTAAAATTACGGTCTAGGTTTCAGTTCAATTTTATTTTTATAAAATTCGCTTCCAGAAATAGGAAAACTAATTTATTAGGTCCATAAATACTAAAATTTTCTAAAAACGATCAAATATATATACCGTGCTCTGTTCATTTCATAGAAAGGCGTATCTGTCTCTCTTTGTCTGTTGCATTCATAATAGACCCGTATAACAAAGACGTTTTGTGACGTCATCAGCAGGCAGGCTCTAATTGGTCAGAAGTTACCAGACAACCGTTCTTTTTAGTAACCGTGGTTGCACCCCAGTATTTCTTGTGACAAGTCATCCATTTTTTTTCCAGATACCTGTGGGTAGCTTAGAAAGTTGACGCCTCTACCTGAAGTTTTAGGTATATGGTAGGTACAGTGGCTTTTCTACTTCTGTTGTCCACACATTTTACGTAGTTTATATTTCATGCAACTATGATGGTATCATTTTCTGAGATGAATGGAGATAGAATCGTGTTGGTGCATCATTTTGGAAAATTCTTTGCACGTTTGCATTGCCGAGTGCATTGCGTTGACTGTCATAGGCATGATCTCTGGTTCTGGTTTAGATCATGAGACTTAAAATGAACAATTTATATTTATATAACAAATTATATTTATATATTTATATTTTAAGATGATTATTCAGAATCATATGTACAATTAATTGGTACACTAATTTATAGATCCTCTTGTAGGTATCTGTGAGTAAGATTTAACTTCTATTAATTTTCCTTCTTTGCCAAATTGTACTGAAGTTAAATATCAATACGACGACCGACCTTGGTGGTAAGGTTTCAAACTCTTCATTATCACATTATTGTTAGGTAAGAACACTTATCCATGACATTTTTCATTTTAACCGTTTACTGGTGTATATGTAACCAAACTTGTAACGAATAGTTAAACAAAATGTAAATTTCATCAAGCGACGATGCCATTTTTCAAATTTTTGATTCGCTTCTTGATCTTGATAGGTATCAAACGGGAACTGACTATAAATAATCTTATCACTGACAAGCACCTTTTGTTGATATAGCTTTCTATTTTTTAGGTTTCTTATATTCTGAGTATTGCAAACCATTTTTAATGATCTGTGTAGTATTCTTAAAATTTGTCAGATATCATTCTCCATTAAATTCTGCGATAACTGCTTCTATTTTAAGAAAGATGATTTCAACTTTTAAGTAATTTTATAAACTAACTGGTCTGATGTATGCATTATATTCGACTGTTTGCATACCTGTGAAGACAAATTTAGAAATCGTGGTTACCAGCCTAAGCTATACTTTGTAGATCATTCTATTTTTATCCGGACGAGGTACCTACTTACAATTAAAATTAAATAAAGAAATCACAAAACTATTTAATTTATGTATACAGTGTCCTACAGAAAATTGGCAACTTAATGTGGAAAATGTTTTAATTTAGGAAAAAATACGACTAAAAAAACTACTTTTTAAAATACATTTGTGTTGATAATAGATTTAAAAAAATAGCACTGCAGAAAGCAATGATATTGACAGATTTTTAAAAATCTGTCAAGCGAATGATGACTCACTCACGTTTAGGTTGTTTAGATTTTTCTTCCGACACAGAGCGACAATGAAAAGCTATTTTTATAAACACAATACCAATAATATTTTTAAACGAACATATTATAAAAATGTAAAACGTAACCTAAGACATTTCGAACAACACATTAATCTCAAACAAAGATAAACCGAGATAAGCGACCGATTTGAATACTGTTTAATAATATTTTAGTTGAAAAACTTTCCACTGTAATACCTCTCATTACCATATCAATTATTCAATGTTGCCAAGTTTCGGACAACCCTTTCTTTAAATAAAATACGCCAAGATACCGACGTCGGTGCTTTTACATCGCAAAACATAATCTAATCGGTATTGCACCTATAATAGCCTACTTTGTTTTGTGTTGGCTTGCCACGTAAATATGAAAATTTTAAGTGAACATTTTTAGATCGGCTAGTAGAAAGGTGTGTTAGTTTATTCGGTCGATTTTATAATGTTAAATATTGGGAGGATTTTTTAATTACAATAGTAGTTTTGTCAACTACAATATCTATAATTAGGTTTAAACCTTTGTTTCTTGTGAAAAAACGATGGGCCAATTTTCAGTCCTATATTAAAAATTCGTTTAGAGCGCAAGTGTCACTAAATTTAAATTGGTAAATTAAAATTGCAGGGACTTACTGATTCGAATCATTCATTGAATTTGATGAATTTATAGGGACTTATTGATTCGAATCATTTATTGCATTTGATGAATTCATTCAAAACGATTAGGTATATTCAGGACGGTTATATAATTATGACTTCTTAGTTCAGCGTTGAACCAAGCTTTAAATTCCTGTGTTTGTTAAAGGTTGGAGACAATGACGTTTAGAAAGAACTACTTAGGAAGGAATCAGTAAAAATAAGTACTGTTTTTCTGACAAATCTTTCGTCAATTTGGTCGTACCCAATCTTCAAACTTTTTTAAATCAGTTGGATTATGAGATTAAAGATATGCTTTCTTTTTTAAAGACAGACTTTACTTTTTCCAACTGGATCACCACTGGGGGGGGGACGCTCCCCAAATAGCCACGCCCATCGTTGAAGCAAGGGCAAGTACGTTAGAATTTGGGGGGTGATTACGACGATACTTGTCATTGACAATTTAATTTTGTGAATTTGAAAGATTCATTTCCTTATTGACTTAATCATCCGTATTCACTAAAGGGGTCCAAAATTTAGACCATTGAAATATTTAGATCTTATGGTCTCCCAGTTGTTTTCACCGTGGCATTATTGTGTTATGCCATATTACGTTTTTGTGTTATTTGATTTTTTTTGTGATTAAATCGTCTTACCGATAAATAATTTGACCAGGATGTTGTTGCAAATACAGTTTTAGTTCTACTAAAGAACACAGTACGTACTAAAATACGTTTTTCTTTATAAATTTGAAGAACACCCAAAAAAATATTTACAATACAAAACGTAGTTGACTTGACATTTTAAACCCAGAGCTGTCAGTTTAGGACGGTTTTAAATTTAAAACTCTTTAGTGAGTTTTGAAGAAGTAGTCCATTCTTAAAGTGGAGTTAATTTATGGAAATAAATAAAAAACATGAAGTCTTCCTCCACTGGTTTAATAAGGTAATAAAATTAAAATATGGTAGACATTCTACATGTTTCGGGTGTAGAAACACCCATCATCAGGAATGAGATACAAAGAGAAAAAAATAGTTATATTAAATGAGAGAAACAAAACTAAATGGTAGTGAACATCGATGATTAGTGAGTTTTTTAATAAAAATATTACTAAAAATTTGATTTTTGCCATACTCCACGCATCAAAAGAAAAGTTATTGATTCTTATTTTTGAAGAGCTTATTAAACGAAAAAGCAAATAAAATAATAAAAGTTGATAATGTATACTTTAAACTTCTCTTGAGGCCCCAAATTAGCAAAGACTATTCTAATTGAAACGCCATATAGAATCTTAAACTATGGCTGGAGATTGTGGAAACAATAACTTGAATTTACCATTAAACGCAATGCCAGTCCAACTTATAGTAAGACTGGGTGGGTAAATTACTTTATATTATTTTCAGTTTTATTACAATGGATTTAGTCTAAATTTTGATTTTAACCTCACCGCGTAGAGCCAGTAACAAAAAATTAAAGAGTATATAATAAAGAATTTCATTATAATACAAAGATGGGTTGCTACTTGAAAAAATCGAGAAATTTCCCTTTATCTTTTTAAAAAGCAGACGTAAATAAAATAGCCCCACGGATACATTTCTCTCAAACAGTAAAGGTGGGATTTATGTGGGTGGGTAAAAATTATATTCGTGCAGAAAAAAATCGAGGAAAAAGATATAAACCTAAAGAAAAATTATTGAACTTCATTGTTTTCTAAAAAATATTGAGAATTATTTTTCTCACATTGTTCAACATCAGTAGAGTCCAAATTTAAAATGATTTTAAAAATCCATTAATAAACATGGACAGGATTCGTTTCCAGAGAACGCACTGCTTTTAATATAGATAGATATAATTTCTCATTGAGCCCGTAACTTTGGAGAAGAATTTAGAAATATAATTCGGATGCCATTAGGCATCGGAAAAAAACGACGTGTTTCTAATTATTATTTGACCGGAAGTGGTTGTGGTTTTGCCTTTTTGATTTGACCGAAAAAATGGACACACTTACATATTAAATTTAATTTTTAAATTGTTACTACCAGAATTACGGCAAACAATGGGGGGAGGGGTTACCACATTTTTGTGTCACTCGCTATAACGGGCATATTGAAATCTAATATGCCATTTACTACGACACTCCCTCATAAAATAATATTGTCAAAATTAGTATTTATTCATGTAATAGCATATTTCTCTAGACGAGTTAACTACGTCAATAGTCTATTTTTTTCCAACTGGCACTAAATTGAAACATAGACGTGGACACTCGACTTGAACAAGGTCGTATTTAGGAAATTCTTGTCTTATTGTGCCTTTTTTAAAATTGTGCAGCCGTATAGTATTATAAACTTCTAAATACGACCCCCCAGACGAGTGTCCATGTGTATATGTTTTAATTTAGTGCCAGCTGGAAATAAATAGACTATATTTTGTGAGAAAATAATATGTACATCTGAAATTATTTGTCCGAGTACAGACCTTCATACGATTTTGGCAAATCATCTACAAGCCAACCCTATATAATCACTGACTGTCAACAACTAACTGGAAATGAGTAAATGCCGTGTCACATTCTGATAAATCATCGAGATTTTTTTGTAACTCTAGTCATTGACGTCAACGAAAACTCCGTCATTTATAAACAAAACCAAAAATAAACTCTCCTCCGCCTCCCGTTCCGTACAACTCCTACAAGTCTATGAGAAGGGCACACCTAAGAAAATATATTCGAAAATAGTGTTGACCATGTAAGTTATGAACTTCCCTGCTTGATTTGCATGGTCGGAAATTCAGTCACAGTATTTTTCGGGAATTTCGGAGCGGTTAATGACTTTTACGATTTGTACGGAATTTGACATCGCATGGCATTTATGGGATCAATAGGGACTTTATATGGATAATATGATCAAGCTATATAGCTCTTGAATGAAATAGACCAGAAAATATGATAATGTTATACGACTAAGGGCACTAGAAAAGTTGTCTCCTTTGAATAAAACACAAGATATATTTTTCAATATAATCTCTAAAAACTTACATTTGCAAGAAAAATATATTGCGTTCTCTTTATTTATAACTTTACAATAATATCTTCTTTTAATTGGTTATCATTCGCAAAACTTCTGAAAAAAAAAAAGGCTGACTGATGCAAATCCGGCGTATTCGGCGGGTGGCTAGATCAAGAATGGACCATCTTTTTCTTGCGCAACTATACTATAACTCCAAAATTACTGTAAGTGATTTATTGCTTTCATATAGGTTGTATAAAGAAGAAACAATTCCAGTGTATTTTTGAATAGAGAATATATTTTCATAAATTTCTTCAGTATTTTAGAGACTCTAAATATATCTTGATTCCAATGATGTATTTATATTCAGTAATTATATGTATCAAGAAAAAATAAGGGTCGGCAAAAAGACACCTCAGGGTTTTTACATTATTTTTCAAACTATAACCAATAAAAGAAAATATCAAAGCTCATTGTGAAAGACCTCTTCTTTTGATAAAAGAAGGCGTTGCAGCATGGTTGAAACAAGTGCGTTAAAATTAAAGGAGAAAAAACTTACAAAAAAGTGTTTTGTTTTATTTTCAGGAAAAAAACTTTTCAGTGCTCCACGTATTATTGCTTCAAAAGGCCTTAAAAAATAAGTATTAAAAATTAAAATATTAAGTCAAACATCAGATCTCTGAGGTGGATCATTGGTCTTTTGAAACAATAACGTGTAAAAAGCCTAAATGCTTTAAATTCAAAATAGTCGACGAATGTAAAGTAACCGCCACAAATATAACATTATAGTTTACATTTCCATCTTCTGTAAAAAAATCAAGCAAAAATATAACACAGGATACTGACGATTAGGGGCGCAGTCAGGGGGGCTGCCGGGCTGTCCCCCTTTATTTTAAATCAACATAAATATAACCAAATGCAATAAAACAAGTAACAACCAAAAATTAAAACTACTCGCAAGATGTTGCGTGTAGCGACATCTAATGTCGCTGTTAGGCAAGAAAGGAATATCTTTATTTGACAAAAATTAAAGTAAAAATTTTAGTGGAAAATTCTTTCTACGTTTTTATTGAAGAAGTGTAATAATTTACAATAAAAAATAGTGCGGGAAGAAACTGGAATGCTTCATTATGAATCTAAAACCTAACCTTTACACAAAGCAGCAATTTAAGAAGGAATATTTCAAAACCTATGCTTTGCAACAAAAATGGCTCTCAGATTCGTAATCTACCTTCCAATAATAGTTTCTGAAAAAATAATCAATTTTGGCGTGATAAGCGTATTTTACTTTATTTTTAAACATGAAAAACCGAGCCCGAAAAACCCTGGTTGGAGTCATATATACGTCTTATGTGAAGATTTTGGATTGAAACAAAACATTCATATTTTTCAAAAATGTAAAAAAGGTATTTCTTTTGTAAAATTATAGCCAGCTAGGAATATCAAGAAAAAAGTGAAAAGAAAATACATTTACAAAACCAAATTTACTCCAACCATGGGTTAATTAGAAGGGGCAGAGGTAATCATTTAAGTAGTTTTCGAAATTTAGAAGTATTTGGGTGAATTTTTAACGAAAGAAAAGATTTTTCGCCTGTGGCGCATTTTCGCCTTGCTAACTAAGTACAAAATAATGAAATACATGTAGTGCCAACTGCCCCCTCCTCCAGAAAAAAAATTGTCCTAGTTACGCCCACTGAGCCCCCCCCCCCCCCCGAACATATTTTTTGGCTGCGCCACTGCTGCCGGTGCTCTAGTAAGAAGAATTATTAATAGGAGTCAACGTGGACTACAATAAAGCTCTATCTATATAATTAACTCTCATACATATTCTATTGGTCTTCAAAGCCTCTCCTCATTGGCTTAATCAGTTAGGAATTAATATCACCACGCAAAACTCGACAAACCGACAGTATTTCCGATCGCTAGTAACCGAAGCGCCGATACGGCTTTGCTCTATTATTATCTATATATCACGTTAAAAATAGTACAGTCATTTGGTGAGAAATATAGTGGTTACCTGGAAAGTTTTCCAGGAGTTTTAAAAATTGGTAATCTTATAGATTTTGAGGTGCTCTTTCCGAATTTCGACTTTGCCACCTCGTATTTTTGCCGCTCGCGCCGCCATATTGAAAAAATGGCGCCTAAAAGCAGTTTTTTGACAATATCTCCTTTCCGACTCATTTTACGATAAAAACAATTATATACAAAATAAAACTAGAGACAATTGCCTACAACTTATGTATCTACCTTTTTTTTCATAAAGTCAATAGTTTACGCGTACGAGCGCCGCAAAGTGTACTCCAACGCGCATTTTGGCTAAAAAAACTCATTTTCACACCACCTTGAGGTAGGGTAAGTGGCGCGTTTTTTTTATGTGGTATCCCCAATAGGCCTAATCCACATGCAATTTAGCGTTTTCTCCTTCGCTTTATTGTTCTCGATGGACCAGGAGTTGCAAATTCATCGTCTGTAGTACCAATCGTAACGTCACAGACCGGTATTTCATCTACATCATCCGCGATGGGAGTATCAATTTCATCGCAATCCTCTTCGTTCTCGACTTGATCATATGTTTGCTCAATAAAAGTCTCCATTTCTTCTTCATCATCGCTATCTGGTGATGGAACTTGCGAGTTACCACAAGTACCGCTACAATTCGTGCATATACCAGAGCACTTTAACCCAGCCTTTCTGCATCCACAAGCTTTCTGACATCCTTTTTTGAATTTGCACGAAAGGAGTTTTAACAAGCTTTCTGGAGTGTGGTGACAGGAATTAGTCATACATGCATATCTATAGTTGTTTAAAGATATATTTTTTTTTACTTTTCGAATTACTGTAGCTGTATAATTCAAGAAGAAAGCGTTCTCCAGCTTTAGCAATGATCTCTGGATCCGCCTCTGGATTTTTAAATACCTGAATAGTGAATAATCTTGTTTAAATCTGGATTTTTTCGGAGCCCATTAATAAATCTCATTTTTTCCTTGATGAAACAATGCTGATGTTGTATCGCAGCCACTGAAAGCATGCAAGAATAAAATATGATCTGCGGCTGCTTTATCTATAATACTTTTAGTAGAATATATTTGTTGACAAATTTTTCCTTTCCCTGGTTTGAGAAAATATATGTTTGAGCGCCTAGAAAGAGCCGTCAAAAAAATAAGAAGATCTACATCTTCGCCGACATATATATACTGGTATATTATAGTATAATATAATATCTATAGTCAGTATAGTTTAGATTTGCATTAATTTTATAACTCACAAATATAATGAGTTGAAATTAAATGCCACAGGTTGCATGAATAATGAGTAATGACCAAAGCGCGCGTTGGAGTACACTTTGCGGCGCTTGTACGCCAAAACTATTGACTTTATGAAAAAAAGGTTGATACATGAATTGTAGGCAATTGTTTCTAGTTTTATTTTGTATATAATTGTTTTTATCGTAAAATGAGTCGGAAAGGAGATATTGTCAAAAAACCGCTTTTAGGCGCCATTTTTCCAATATGGCGGCGCGAGCGGTCAAAATACGAGGTGGCAAAGTCGAAATTCGGAAAGAGCACCTCAAAATCTATAAAATTACCAATTTTTAAAACTCCCGGAAAACGTTCCAGGTAAAACTACCAAATGACTATACTAAAAGGGGTAAGCACAAAATGGTAACTCAGAGTCTAACAACCAGCCACCCTCTACTACAGCAAGTAAAATTGTAACGAAAAGTATTGAGTCAAAAATTAATATAGCGTATTATTTTACTATTTACTTAATATATTTTCGGGCAATTTCCGCTAATGTTTTAAATATTATGTTTATTAATTTCGGCAATAAAATTTTTTATAAAAAAACAATTTTTATTTTTTTAGACTAATTAAGTTGCAAATATTATAAATTAAGAAATTACGACTTTATTTAATAGCTATAAGGTGTCATTTTTTGCTAGAGTTTCAATACAGAAAACAGAAATGTAAACAATTGTTATATTTGTGGCGCTTCCTTTACCACCACTTTGGGAAAGTGGTTGTTGCTGATACAACTTTGCATTTTCGTTCAAAAATGCTTTGAATATTAAATCCTTTATACTATTTTGTTACCTGTGCTCATGTTGGAGTCTTGGTTATGGATGGGTTGGGTAGTGTTGACTGTTGACTGAGGTGCCATCTGTATGTGAGATCCAGCTGACATCTGAAAAAGAAATAAAACTGTAATTTCGTCATGTTAGAAGCTAAAAAAAATTCTTTAAATAAACTGGAGTAAGTCATCAAGAAAAGTAAAGTTTAGGCAGAGATTCTGACATACACTACCGATAAAGTTAATTTAATTATTTCCTAATCCAAATTTAATTTTAGATTTAGGGTATTTTTCAGTTGTGACCCCTTATATCTATCTCTTTTACTCCCACAGTAATCGAATGCAGTGTCAATTTTGTTATAAGTAACTTTAATGTTAACATTTTTGTGGTTCAGAGTGATTTTTTCACGTTGCAATCCGAAGATAAGCAAAAACAAACCTGTTGCCAAGCGAATTAACTTTAAAAACTATAATCAAGTCGCACATAACTATGAACCGCTGCAGAGTAATAGAAAAGTATTAAAACTATTAAAAGCTGGTTTCAAAACACGACAACAATCAACGGGTCATTATTTTATTCGTCCACTTATTCGAGAGGAAGTCACAGTCGACGTTTTCAGGGCAGGTAATATCGTCAGACGTCGATGACGATTATTTTGCCTTGCTCCCTCTCTTTCTTTATAATTGTGTGCGATCTTACTTTGCAGATTGAAAAATCGCAAATTCCAAACATACCTCGGTACCTACGAATATAAAACGCCAGCCAGTGTTGGGTGCTACGGTACTGGAATTACGTGGGGAAATTGAAAAGAAGCTTTCATGTCTACTCTATAATTTAACACACACGGAATAGTAACAAAAAACAAAGTGGTTGATTAAAATTTACAAATGCCAAAATTGTTGTACTTAATAAACAGAATACAATTAAAAGGTCTAATATCGAAATTAACAAGTAGAAAAAGAAAAATATTGCAATCGCGAATATTGAGTTAAAAAAATCGTCATCTTGATAACTCTTTTTTTGGTTATTTTTTGACATTTCTTGTGTAATTTCAGGTAAATTGGTGTTTTGTTTCGTGTTCCATGCATTTAGTTTAAACCTTCTGTTTTGGCGAATCTTATTTTTCACGGAAAAATCGTTAAATTACGCTTTTTAAAAAAAAATCCTATTATGGTTCTATCCCGTTTGGTTTTAAGGAAAGAAGCAGATGTAATGTCTTACAATTATGCACACTGTTTTTAGAGCTTCACTTCCTCATTAAAAATGTTTTTTATTGCAATTTCTGATTGTTTCGATCCAGTGTATTTTAGTAATTAGGTAGCCCAAAGCTAAAATTCAGCTTTTACTATCTAGTAGAATAATAATGAAATTTACTTTTGTTTGTTAATTAGCATACACAAAATACTGGCCCTTTACAGGTATTGGAAAACCTTTTTTCTACTCCCACATGGATATTTGATGTTTCCTTTACACTAAAGTGATAAGTGCGTTATCTAACTAAAAGGATATAATTTTATATCCATCCCAATTTGGATATGAAACTTACCAATCACAGTAATAAATTAGAAAGAAACCCCCATTTATACGTTCTAAATTTTATGCGTCGTTCTATGACACCTTAATACAAGTGAGGTTGAGAATGTACTTCAAAAAGATGTAAATCTGTCCGATAAAATTTGTTATTTTTTATATCTGAATCAAAACATTTATCCCAGAGCCTATGCATACACCAACTTTTCCCAAAGAGTACGCGAAATGGTGCGAAAATTGAAGACATAAAACCAAAAAATATGTTTACCGAACTATTGTTATTTTATCTTTCCAAAAAATGTTTAGTTTTCCACTCATTTCTAGACAATTACTACAAGATTTAATGCATAAAATGTATGTAATACGAAATGAACGTTTGTACTTTGTTGGTTTTTGACAAATATATAATTACAGTTTAGTAGTGAATATGTCCTGGACAATTCTAATTACAAAAAATACCGCATGTTGCATACATTACAGTTAGTGTAACACGTGAGTTTGTATTGCTGTTAGTTGCTTTACTCTCATATTTGGTATGTTTTTTGAACTCGCGAATCGGTAAAGAATAATTTTATTTACGATTATGACATTTTAATGTGGTTAATGTTATTTAATAAAGGTTAAGTTTTAGAATAGCGACTAATTTGACGAATATCTTTTATGTGAAATATTTTAATCAGTAGTATGTATCTAAAGCAGTAACTTCAAAATAGGCGTTTTAAAGCCTTTTTGAAAATACACTAATCAACAAACCGATTATTTAATTTTCCGAAAATCGATCGGAAATATTGACATTTCTGAAAGAAAAAGTCAATACTTCCTTACACTCAGTCGTTGCTAGGCAACGGAAAATAACTGTTAGGAAATATTTATTATTGTACTGTAAGGAAATATTATTTCTGTACGACTACTTGTAAACTAAAGTATGTTAAGCTTGACAATTCAATATTACTGTGTTTCCATAGTTACAACACAAATATTTAATGGCATCCTTTATTTGTAAACAAAGTTAATAATATTTATTTCAAAATTTTAACAAGTTGATTGTAATAAGTTATGTCCTTTTAATAATTTTCGATTTACGGAAAAATAGTATGTATACCTCGTAGAAAAAGTCACATTCCCGGACTCCGTATTGTCAGTCTCGGCTTGCGCCTCGACATACAATCTTTACGGTCGTCCGGGAGTGTTCAGCTTTTCCTACTAGGTATACCATGTACTATTACTCTAAATTGACTAGCTAGAGAAACATTTTTTTTCCTTAATAAAATAGTATGTTTAATAGGGGCTAATTCATTTAATCCCTATGACGAAGTTTGGTACATGAACCGCAGGCGAAGCCACCAACAGAATGGGGAATTAATAGACCCTGCCGTGCATGCTATGCTATTTTTTGCACTTGGCGCATTATATGACACTTAAAATGAATTTATAACTTCTGTTAACGTGCCATAGTACCTATAGAGGAATTAAAAACATATTAGCCGAGAAGAGCAATCAGAATAAAGTCATTATAGTACAGCTGGTACAAGTATATATAGAAGTTAGTTATGTTCCAAAAAAAAAATTAATCATATCTCCTAAATCTTAATCTCGGTAGCTTTTATTATTTGCTCGAATATAATATAATAATTTTAAAAGGCATCTGTAAAAATTTGGTAATATGATAAGAAATATTTATTTTTAAACCTACTTTTGTAAATAAAATATTATTTATATATTATTAAATTCGTATAATTATAATCAGCAAACATAAACATATCTTACAAATAAACAAGCTACACAGAAATCTGAACCACTGAAATGTTTACTTTGTATCAAAAATAATATTTTAAGGTCGTTTTACTTTAGGTGCAAGAACTGCATGTAAAGTCATGCAATGCAAGTAAATGGTAATTTTTAGATAGGTAAAACTGCATCATTAATTCAGAAAATTATTCAAAAGTTAGACTCTACATGTTTCGAATGCATAAGCATTCATCTTCAGGAGAATTACTTTTAGAACTTTAAGAAAGGAAAAACGGTGAACAATGTTCTAACTGAGCTTTAGGCTCATGGTGTAGTTAAAAAGCGTTCAGAGATTTAACAGTAAAGAAACATACCACCACAGTTCAGGTCTAGTGTAAAAAACCCGGAAAGTACACACTGGTACAAGAATGAGAGTTTAAGTCGTTGGGAAATACTTTGTCCACCTTATTTATTATACATATATAATATATATATTTATAATGTCAGCTTTTTTACTACGTGTAATTAAATTTCGCAATTGGTACTGCTGGCCAGGACAATCACCAGTGCACATGCCCTAGTGGGGTTGATGTTAACCCTAGTGATAGTATAAGAATCTGACTTGCGTAGCTTTAGCTTGGTCAGTACCGGTAACCCATTCATTCACTGCCATGAAAGAATATTTTTAACTTTTAAAATTTATTTGTTTACGATTGCTGTTTTCTGACATTTTTGCATTTTGGTGCTTGCTGGAAAAACGTTTTAAACTTCTAAATAATCAATTTTATTATATGTACGTGGTTAAATAACAGGTGCCATGGGTTTTATATGTCATTAATAGAAGGCGCTAAAATCTGGTCGATAATTTAGAAAACTAAAATTAGTTCCGTTAACTTTATTATTAGCAACGTTGGCCAGAGATTTGGTCATTTTTACTCCGGTACGGGGTACTTAGGTACAGTTCCTGAAGTTCTAACGAATAATAAGTTTGAATTAAATACATTCCCACGTTATTTTAAACCAAATTCCGGACATTTTTGATTCAGAAGTCAGAACCTTTGTACTTTTACAAAACTAACTTTTCTGTTTATTACAGGGTTATATTCTTTTAACTCTATCTATCATGGTCTATCTATGATGGTTTTCAAGGATCATTTAACAAATTCTGTGAATAAATATTGACACTATAGTCTATTTTAGAAAGGTGTAGTATAATAAAATGGGAAATTCCGTCCAGTTCGGATCAATTTCGGTGTCGGCCATAGGCGTAGGTAAATTTTGTGCATTAAATTATTTATGATAACTAACCAAAGACAAAAAAATATTATTTGATAAAGAAGGATTTATTTATTAGCTATAGCAAATTTACACAAACATCGTTTTATGAAATACGCCGTGGAAAATATAGCTGAAAAACATAGTATGCTGTGCACACCGCCGTATCATTGCGAACTAAATCCTATATAACTTATATGGGCGCAAGTGAAAGGATTTGTAGCAAGACACAACACGACATTTAAAATGAAAGACGCTAAGCTACTGTTCGATCAAGCCATTAAGAAAGTGACACCAGAAAACTGGCGAAAAGTAGTTCATTATGTCATTAAAGAAGGGAAAAAAATGTAGGATCTTGACCACCTGATCGATCGGACCGTCGACCCGTTAATTATAACGTCAAGAGGAGATGACAGTTCCTCAGATGACGACAAATATTATGATTTTTAATAATTTAATTTCTGTATAATGTATTTTTTGTATTTTGTATCTTTTTTATAATGTTTAATAAAAAATAAGTGTACTTAATACTATGTAGGTACATAATGCACGCGTTTGTCACACCATTTTCAGTGTGAATGGATAACAATAGGCAAAACCCATAAATTAACCCACACCCGGGTGGTACTACCTGCACTTGATGAAAATAAAGAATTTTGAAATTAAATCACTGCCAAATTATGAAAGTTGCTTAAATATTCTTCGGGTCACTCTGTAGTTACTTTGCATACCTAATGAGCTTTTACTACTCTACACCTTTCTTAAATAGACTATAGCACAAAGCGTTCACTGATTTTACTGTCGGTAAATGCGACGCGCGATGTGGTGTTACACTTTTTTTGGGCTATATTTACCAGTCGAATTTTTTAAATACGTTTTTTGTAAATAATATGGCCCATACTCAAGGAATGAGTTAAACATTGACGTTTTACATTTTTTTTACGCTTGCTCTATTTTTAATAGAGCTAAAATAAAAGGAACTGTGCCCTTAAGTAAAGATATAAACACTAAATCAATAAAAACAACAAGGTCATAATAAGGGTGGAATATGACATCATGTACATATCGCAAACCCCTGGGGTTTGCTGCTATACAACTTTTATTCCGCAATAATATGCCTCCTTTATAAAGGGGACGGTGTTGACATCATGGAGGTTTTATGTACTATCTACATCTACCGCTAAATATCTAAAAGGCAAAACTGGTTGAAAATTATAGTACGAGGGCAAATTGAAATGTTTCCGGGCTACGTAATACCGAACGCTGGTTAATTTTAGAGCAGCGTTGTTCTGAATTGAACCTTGCAATGTCTAAAATTCATTACGTACAAACTCGTATCGAAACCATTAGCTAGGAAAATTGGCCACGATATGATTCATGTTTCTTTATTTTTTTAAGAGCATCTAAACAATATTTCTAAATTCTTGTCCAAAGATACCAGCTCCATGCGAAATTATATCTATATATAGTAAAAACATTGGGTTCTCTTGACCCGAATCCTAGCCAATTAATGGATTTTTGAAAACTTCTTATATTTGGACTCATGGATTGGACAGATATTGAGAGTGTAAGACAGTTAATTTCATTAAAAAAATAACGTCAAATATTTTTAACTGGCTTATATTTTTTCCTGGATTTTTTTTTGTATGGAAATAACTTTTTCACACCCACATAGATACCACCTTTCCATTGGTAAAAACAGTAATTCAATATCTTGCTTAGTTTTTTTGTAATTTGGGTAAAAAAGTCACTATTTTACATGGCAAATTTCAACGCGGTCGGATCCAGTTGTCGCGTCTCCCACACACGCAGCGATACCTTCGCGAATAAATCGATGAAATTTCAACCCGTTTTCAGTTACACAGCGGATGGAATAGAACCGTCCGAGGTCGCCGATTTTACGCGCTCGTCAGAAAGGAGCTGCCGCAGAGAGTTCGGTACCGAGCCACAACCGAGCGCATTACATAAGGGCGCGTGGATTAGTAGGTAACGAAGGTGGTAAGAGAGTTGCATGCTGTGTTGCCACTCTACCAAATTTATTTATTGTTTCCCGATGAATTAAACAATAAACATGATGAAATAAAATGACCGTATTTTGACAGGCGGCGGTGGAAAGGGGGGGGGGCGTGCGACCACAAGGAGGAGCCGCTACAGTGATTGACGGTGAACACATTTTAATTTTAGAAAAGAAATGTCACAATACTAAATTTTTCTGAATTTTTTAAGTGATTTATGTTTAATTTTTACCAGATGGTGGGCTTTTTAACCCGTCTTACTTTTACTCAAGAGAATTTTAAAGGGTAAAGAAGAGCTATAAATATTTCATTTTCACGCTCTAGGAGGAGCTTACTCTTCCTCTTATTACCGGTGATAATAAACAATCCTAAACTAGATGTTTTTAATTAAAAAACTTTAATAGTTAAAACATGTTGTAGCCTTAAGTGGTGTGTTTATCAACAGGTGTAGCGGTGTAGCTATTGTCTTTTAAGTAGGTTGCCACATTTATTTTATGAGCGGTAACACTTTTACATTGCACTACATTAGTTCCTTATAGTATATTATGTCAATGTTTCGAACTGCTGCATTAACCGGGGTCTTGCTATTCTTGTAATTTAATAAAATAGCATTATTATATTCATGTTCTTGTGTATCCGGCAAACCATGCATTTTTAAGAGGCCGCACCGCTCTTTATATACAAACCTAAACGAAATATCCTATGTTTAAACCACAACAGGCTGTTTGTTGCGAAAGAGTTTTTCCTTTTTGTTATTTTATTACCGCTCGCTCGTGTCCTCGCCAGAGGGTTTGTCGAGATGGCATAAGTTAAAAAGTATTGTTAAAATGTTAGTGATTTTTTTGGAACTTTCCTTAAATTTCACAGAAAAACTGAAGTATATCTTTTGAGTTAACGAGATGACTACGTAAATATGCTTGCATCAAGCACTACAACCAGTAGACACAAAAATAGTTTGATGATGTTGAAGTGGAGTTGGAGGAATGAAAATGCTTTAACTTTCTTAAGAGGACTCCCTATACCTCTTAAACGAGATTTCTTCACATGGATTGATTAATCGATTAAGAACAAATGTTGTATATAATTTTTTTTAGAAATTAAATAAATAATTTTAGAAAGTCCTTTTGGTTTTTCATATATTTAAATCATTTATTGTTTAATTTAGCAACATTATATTAACTTTCCAATATTACGTAATTAAATTCAAGCAACTTTTATTCAAACAATTTTTCAAAAACAATAACGGTTTTTCTAAACCGGAAGTTAAATTTTTAAATCAAAAAATGTTTAAAATTAAAAAAAAAAATTATGCCTCCGCTGGGAATCGAACCCAGAACCTCTCGATTAAGCCTCAAGCACTGCCAATTGCGCTACGGAGGACCTGATATTCTCTCACCAACTTCTATCATATTGTAGGACTATAGAATTTATTTCACTATAACGAACACCGAGATAAATATTTCAAAATTAGTTGCAAAAGTCGGCTGTCACTAAATATCACCTATAATATTTGATTAATTAAGTGAAAATTTGGTATCAACGGATAGGTAAGGGTTCAAACGTTTGTCTTGTAATAGATTTAGGGCTTTTTTTGGGAGAAAAAAATTCTTTAAGTAGTATTATGGTATATTTTAGAAAAATAAAGGTGTATTTAAAAACCCGCCTTCATGAAGTATTTCGATAAATTTATGTGTGCGTGGGATGAACTCTTTTAAGTGTTTCTATAGCTTCCAAATATGGCGAATGGTAACTAAAAAAAAAACTATGGAACTTTATTTAATGAGATACTGATTTTCTAGGTCATATCATATCATTAACTTTTGATTTACACCCGGTATCAAGGTGTTTTAAACTACACATGAAACAATTTCTTAGCTTGTTAACCCAAGCATCTATAATGTAATGTGCCATACAAACAACAGTACTTCTATAAATAACTAATCTATTAATAAAAATCAATGACTGTATCGTTGTTTCACTTTATATAAAAGTTGTATATTTATTAGTAAGTATTATGAGAAATATTTCCCACTTCTTGCTTTAAAAAAAATTAGTAATTTAACACACATAGGTACATACGCCTTTAGAAGGATTGGTGAAAATAATGTTTGTTGGTGAAATTACAGAAGACCAGCAGGTCAACTTGCAAATGCAAAAATAATAGACTATTGCCATAGTAATTTATTAATAGAAGAATAGGTAACATCCTAAATAACTCGCAGTTGCAAGATTATTTATAATGTCCTAGTAGGTTAAGTCCATCCCAAAATATATCGTCTTGATTTTACCCCTAATAAATTATTTATATAAACAATAAATCAAACGATATATTTTGGGACGGACTTTCCAACAAATTATTTTATTTTGCCTAGAATAGGTTCAGTACCGGTCAATTCCATTAATGTGATGTGATATTAGTTAAATGTCTAAAAAGGCGACATTTTGATAATTAATTTTTAAATCATACACTGTGTACCATATAATGTAGGTTGTATTGTATTCCCCAAAACAAACTAAAATAATTTACCTAAATCTGTACCGCATCTACTCCTTACATTATCATGGAAAATATATCCTGATTCCTATTATGACAGAGAACAGGAGTTATTTGCACTACTCCACTAACAAATTCACTATTGATGACAGGATCTTTAAACTCATCATTCTTGACACTCACGTAACATCTGTGATTAATGAAATCACATTTATGAAACGATATACCGACCACAACTGATTCATCGGCCAATTAAAAACTAAACCGCTCCAAAAGAACACTAAACTTCACAATTAAAAAAACGTCGAAAGTTTCGACACTATTTAGCAAGCAACTTGAACGCCCGCCCACCGGTTTATAAATACACTTCTGGTCTAAAAATTGATCTGTAAACGAAAACTAAATAACTTATTCGTACAACATACATACGTATTATACCACTCAGACAGAGCAAAGGCAATGTTTTCAAGGTAAATAGTCGCGCTGTATCAGTCGAAATTAAAGAAATATTCAAATTTACTGAGGATTCTTAAGGGGATCCTGCGCTAGGGCCTATTTTCCCAATAGGCTCGGACCTAAGGCCACGCTTGGTCTGAGCGACACTATACTTATTTAAATAGTTTAAGACATTTCCAAAACTGAAATGCGGCTATGATGCTTTTATTGTAAAAAAATATTTTTCCGAAAATCGCCGTGAAATATTGACATTTTTGATAATATTTTTGAAAGAAAGTCAATATTTCCTTACACTTAGTCGTTGCTAGGCAACGGACAATAACTGTTAGGAAATATTTATTTTTGTACTGTAAGGAAATATTATTTCTGTACGGCTACTTGTAAACTAAAATGTGTTAAGCTTGACAATTTAATATTACTGTGTTTAGTTACAACACAAATATTTAATGGCATCCTTTACTTGTGAACAAAGTTAATAATATTTATTTCAAAATTTTAACAAGTTTCTTGTAATAAGTTATGTCACACCTTTGTCGCCTGATAATACAAATAAAAATTATTATAAATTATATACTATTTTAAGAAATATTATTCTTTTGCGAGAACCATAAAAAAACCGTCACCGACGTAAATTTGCTGATATTATTTGTTCAATCACACGCCTCGACAATGGATTCTCGATAGTTACTGGGAAAATATAATATTTATATTTTTTTAAGTAATTATTTTAGTCTTCTTAGTATAACAGTCCTGAGTGAGTGATACGGAATGTTGGAGTGTTTCGTATATTAAAGGAGTATCTGAGAGAATAAGAAGACTAGGACAACGATACAACATCAATTAAAACAGTATTAAGCGTGAGAGACACTTTAAGAAGCCACCTGACGAAGACGAAGCCAACAAGCCAAAAAGACAGGAAAAACTGTGTCTACCAGATCCCCTGCGAATTATATTGGTGAGTCACTAAGAACCATGCTGGGACGCACGGCCATCATATCATGTGGACAGAAGCCGAAATCTTGCATAAAGAATGAAATTTGCCCTTACACAATCAGTATTACCGCCATTTCCTTATCAAGACTGCCAGTCTCACTATAGAATCTATATTATACTAGTACTTTTTAACAGTGAGCTGTTCATTTTCAGAAAAAAGAACTCGTCCAAAGTCTACGTAGAGTAATTTATTGTGTCAAATAAATTAAATTTGTGACGTTAAATTTATTCTGAACAACTAATGGTGTAAATCTTCTGAAGATACCTTAGGGAGCAGGATAGAAAAAGAAAAAGCTATTAGATAAATTGAAGAAAAAAGGAGACTCCACTAACATCGACGTTGGATTATGTGGATTTTTTTAATCAAACGAATCGAGTCAAACCTATTCTGTCCTTTAATCTTCCATTCCCAAAAATGACTGAAACCCAGTCCCAATGCATATACTTAGAGCGTTTTCACACGGCACCATATATCGCGCGCGATATATGGTCGCAATATTGCTTTTACACCAAATTATGTGTTTTCTAATGAGCCATTTTCACACACAAGCGATATTAGAGGACAGATAATTTGATGTAAAGCAATATTGCGACCATTTGTCGCGCGCGATATATGGTGCCGTGTGAAAACGCTCTTACTGTACGTAGTACGGTAAAATGTGTACATTATACGTAAGGAACTGGTTGACTTACGTTTTGTCAGCAGTATTAAACATAAAAAAAATAATATATGTCGGTTGTTATGATTTATTCACATTCTTTTGAAGTAATTACATTCTAATGTTTATTTATAAAGAAAAAACGGCTTATTCGCCTTGAGCCTAGATGAATTAGTGTATTAGGCATTCACTGGTGTTACACACATTAAATTACTTGCTACTTATTTTTTTAGTTATTTCTATAATATAGGCCATAGACACACGGAAATAAATAGATGTTTTAATTGTACTGTTAAAAGAGCTGTTCTCCCAAGGTAGAGTTCTTTACCTACTTGCTAGACTCATTTACACTTGGAAAGTTTAGCGGCGGAAAGTAGACTTTACACGTGTAAATGAGAGGAAAACCTGAGTTGAAGTAGAAAGTCAGGCTTTCCTCTAATTTACACAATCTCTCTCTATAATACACAAGTATAAATAAGCCTTTTTCCTAACAGTCTTGTAAGCTCTATTTGTAAAGTAATTGTCATCTATCTGCCTGAGCATAAACGTAATTAAAGGACCTTGAACTAAACTGTCGGGAATAACCCTATTTCAACCTACATCATATTAAAAAGCTCTCTGATGAAGACGCAAGCTGCAACTAAACAAAAAATAAACTATTATTGCTGTGCAACACTCTAAAAAATAAGTTGATCATTCAAACTAATTTTTTCTTGCTAAATAGACTTCAGTATACCTAACGTTGTGGAGTATTTCGAGAGAGAGAGGGGGGGGGGGGGTTTGAGGGGTCTGGACCCCCCGAAAGGCTCTTCTTGTATTAAATATCAGTACATCTTAAAATATTATCCACCAAAAAAAATTTAGAAAAATATATTTTTTCACCGCTTGATGGCTAAAAAAGGGGAAGATAAGATAGAATAAATGTGGTAACGTACTTTGACAGGCAGAGACGACACCTGTAACTTATTCATTAACATACCAATAAACTATGTAAGTTTCCTACTTAAAAAGATCTAATTTTAGTTATTCCGATTATTGCCGCCAGCAATTGGACGCGTAGTTAGACCCTCTCACAAAGGGGAAACCGAATTACAAGTTTGTTGTTGCCAGATGTTCCTCCTTGGGGTTTAAATTCTTCTTTGCCGAAAATAAATGAAATAAGATATAATAAACTGACCTGTTCTAATGGTGCTTCTCTTTCGGAATTGGTGACTGGGATCAGATAGTAAAGAGTTTTGTGGATTTATATGAACATTACCTATTTCGCTATTTTATTTGTCAATACTAACATATTATGTATGATAATAACTATATTTAATGGACTTTTGTAGCCGAGAAAAGTATTTATCGTCAATGATTTTTACACAAGATATTTTTCTGTTATGAAGCAAATAATTTACCATCCAAGGTGAAAATTGATCGAAAACGTGTATAAACCAATAAAACAAATATTAAGAAAAAACTAGCCATAAATTATGCTGATTGAACTAAACATTATAAATTAAATTATAGTCCAAGTTTATAGGTAATAGTTATTTACGATATAAGTGTTATAAAGATTAATATTACAACACGAGATGTTAAAGTTGTCAAACGAGGCGTCAGTCGAGTTTAATAAAACATCGAGTGTAGTAATATGAATTTACAATAAGAATATTGTACAAAATTTTATTTACTTTCATCTATGAATAAAAATATTTGGCAAAAGGCATTTATTTATACTGTTTCGCATGGTTACTGTCGAAACTTTGTCAAACAAATTCAAAAATATCAAAAGCGTTTTTCAAAATGAGCGATTCTGATGGAAGTTTACCCTCTGATATAGAAGCAGCGGCAAACGAAGCGATCTCAAGTTTAGTTCCGACAAAATCCAAGGCGCAGTATGAGTTGGAGTATCAGAAGTTTGAAGATTGGTGCAAAGCAAAACAAAATAAAGGAGGTGTCTGAGAAAATCCTTTTGGGTTATTTTTCCGTAAAGCAACGCTCCCAGAAACCATCTACACTATGGACTCACTACTCAATGTTAAGAACTATGATTTCAGTCAAGAAAAATCAAGATATAAGCAGATTTTCTCAACTAATCGCATTTTTGAAAAGAAGTTCAGAGGGTTACAAGGCTAAAAAGTCCAAAGTTTTCACAAAGGAAGACGTATTTAAGTTTCTTAGTAGGTACTGCAGATGATTAAACATATTTACTTATGAAGGTTGTTATGATAATCGGCATTTTTGGGGCTTGTCGGCGCGAAGAACTATAGCTAAGTTAATGTTGGATCATATTAAACACAATGATTTGTATATAAAAATTGTGATTCCATTCTCGAAAACCAAAATTATGCGAGAATTTGTTATAACAGAAGGAAATGTGACAGGTGTCAACTGTTTAAGTATTTTTCGAAAGTATGCTTAACTTCGTCCTCTTAATGCAACTCACAGGCGGTTTTTTGTATTCTATGGAAAAGGAAAATGCACCTCCCAGCCTGTCGGAATTAATAGTTTAGTATACCAAAAGTATACCAAAAAAGATTGCAACAAAACTTGGATTGAATAATCCCGAAGGATACAGTGGACATTGTTTTAGGAGGTCCTCAGCCACCATTCTAGTTGATGGTGGTGCAGATATGCAGATGTTAAAGTGTCATGGGGGCTGGAAATCCTGTTCTACGGTAGAAGGCTACGTTATGAATTCTTTAGAAAATAAGAAACAAATAGCAAAGAAGATCATGGGGTCAGACACGGATTTAATGATAGGAAATTCGAACGTAAAGGGTTCCATCACATCCACTTCTGGTATACAAATTTCGAACTGTAAAAAGTGTATTATTAATGTTTATAATAAACCTTAAGTGTTATATTTTAATTAATAATTGGTAATTAATTTTATAATTGTTAATAATAAATCATTCTTCTAAAAAGTGTGGTTTTATTTAACAGCAAAATTTTAATAAAACCGTTTTTTTTCCATTATAGCACTAGTGCTGCAATAGATGCCCTTACAAAACAATTTACAGAACTGTAAAATTCATATTACTAAATGAAAGTAGATAAATTACGTTTACACGTAAATGTCTAACTGTCCTGTCTCATAATGGTAAGGGAATAAAATACTGAAGTACACAGCATATTAAAGTAATTGTGGCATTAGTGACATTAGTCATGCATATAAAACTATGGGGTATATGAATGACTCACAATCAGTAGAGAGGGTGACTGGTCCTTCAACGATCCTTGATAAATTTCCATTTCTATGCCCAAACTAACTTTCATAAATTATTTGATTATTTATTAACAATCAGTACAGGGGAGTGGGAAGGAGTAACACACTAACACATTTTTTATAACGTTATTAGCAAAATGCATCTAGGTACTCTCGAACTTTTCTATTCCTGTTTATACACAATGCATTATTTTAGTCTTGCTTCTTTCTTTTCTCTTTGGGCCTTAATTCTTCGATTCCTGCTTAAGGGTTCTTCGTTCTGGCTTATCTGTAATCAATTGCTTTTTCGCCTTATAGAAGTATGTAAAAAGTTATGGCCCAGTTTTTTAGCTTGCAGTTAAATTTACCGGACAAATAAATAACAATAATAGAGTTACAACTTGAGGTAATAAAAATAGACATAAAATTAACCTATTAGTTGACAATCCGTTTCCGTATTGTTGCCTTATTGCTAATGTCAATTATTCTTTGTCTGTATTTAATATGACAGCGGCTGTGGCGGATACAAGATTTTGCTGAGGGGGGGCATACTGCCTTCGCCTCCCCCTGAATCCGCCACTGATTGTGGGTAACACGCAGCCACTCGTTATGTGCCACCAGAAATGTCATTCATTATTTGAGCCACGTGTAGAATACCAACTATTTACTCACAACCGCCATTTTTGATTAATCGTTAATTAGGTATATATGATGCAATTGTAAAAAAAATATTACTTAATATAGGATAAAAATGTAAAATAATAAGATTTTAAAAAGATAACGGTGAAATGTGACCAGGATCACGCCGCGGAATTTTATTTATCGCTACTTGTTCACAAAGTACGCGTGAACTGCAAGCTGTGTAAACATTCTATATTTAGGTTTATATAAAAGGGAAATATTTACATTAATAAGATGGTAATGTATTTAAATAGACAATATGTAACATGTAAAACGATTGCTAATTATTGCTAAATGAATGTTACAGTGTCATAATAATAAGTCAAATAACTCGTTCCAATTTCTTTAGATACACTCGAATAAATGAGCTTGTCGCTCAAGCTAATATTTTCTTGCTAGATACACTTATATTGGTACCTAACTACTAGTTTCCCAAGCGAATTTTAGCTATTACCTGATAGGTTTAAACAAAATTCTTTAGTTTTGGAAACTAAATATTACTCTTAACTGTATTTTAGTATTGGCAACCAAGTCGGCATGTTGCAACCAACAGATTAGCTTACATAGTTCCCACAAAAAGTTTAAATATTTATCTTAACCAATCTCACCATGACTACCAAGAGATGGCGCTAAAAGTTATATACAACCCCAGAAGGTTGATAATATTGTAATTTTTAGAATCAAGACTATCGTTTAAAAGGTATAGACACCTACCCTGTAAGACCGAGAACGAAAGAGTTTGAAACCGGTCTACAGGCGCTTGTATCTTACCAATAGTAAAGTCTTCACTTCTTGGTGGTGCAGTCTGATTTGTATTCTGACACAGTGATGACAAAATATGACCTTATAATATAAGGAACTTTCAGGAGGTTGGAAAATTATTTTTGCATGCATTTTCCAAAAACATCAGTACTGGCAACAAACTAACCTAACGAGCAGTTAGTTTGTTAATGACAAAAGTTACTAGTAACCAATACCGGAATAGGGAGTGTAGAAATCTATTGAAAATTTATCAGAAACGCCAGAGATGAAAGAAACTATTTACCACGAAAGAGGCACATCCATTAGTCAGTGCTAAACAGGTACATCAGCAAAACCATAGGACACTGATACTCTAAAACTTAACTCAATAGAAAAATAAAGCTTATAACAGACTCATATAATCTGCTCCTTTTCAGAAAACATCATCTGCCAGTGTTCATGACCACCAGCGGCTAAATTGTTCTTATTTATTTGTTCTCATTGCGTTATATTTGCACTGGCAATGGGCTTTTTCACCATAATCAAATTTATTATATTCAGCACTAACATCCTGAATTAAACCCTATTGAAAATATGTATATTTCAATAATAAAAATCCTCCAAGAGTATCACAAACCTTTTCTAGAAACAACTAAAAAAACAGCGTGAAAGTCGTAAGTTTAAAAACATAAGAGAAGAGATGTGCGTCATTTTATTAAACGCGCACCACTTTTATTTTCTTGTGGTGCGACCGATTATATTGTTATCTTTGTTTCGATAACTTAAATAGACAAAGACAGCTTAAAAACTGGAAATCAGACTAGAAACCTTAGCCAGGTAGGAGTGCGTCGTTTACAGAGCGATCGACTGGTGTCATTGCTTGGAATTATTGTGACGTCGGTAAGTAGTTTCGCGTGTCTTTATTTGAGAGCGTATATTGCTTAATAATTTTCTCAGTTAATAATTGAAGAATTAAGGAACTGAAACCGACGAAAATTTTATTTTTTCTTGCTCTATACGATACTTCGGTTCTAAATCAAAATTTTGTGAAAGAGCCTATTCTAGTTAACGTTTTTAATATTACTGATTTATTGTTCTTTAGCTATTAAATTTAATGTTTGTAAGTTTAGTGTTTAAATTGTGTTGTTTGTCAAGTTATTGCAACGTTGATTGCTTCATTTGAAGGTATTACAATGACGAGTAACGAAAATTCTATGCTTTCACGTTCCCCTAATAAGCTTACAATACCTGGTGTTTAATATTTTCTGTACACTTTTAAAACTGGCCTAGTATACCATACCAGAATCTTATTTTACGTGACAAGTTAGTTAAAATAGCCTCAAGAGGAAACCTATTAACGGATACTACATTTACTATTGGTAGGAAGCAACCACCTGCAGACCTGTTTCGAACTCTTTCATTCTCGTCCGTACAGAGTAAGTGTCTATACCTTCCAAACTTAAATTAAAAACTACAATATTATTAACCTTCCAGGGTTGTCTATCACTTTTAGCGCCATCTCTTGGTAGTCCTGGTAAGTTTGGTTAAGATAAATATTTAAAATTGTTGTGGGAACTAGGTAATCAAGTAATAGCTAAAATTCGTTTGGGAAACTAAAGATTATTGTTCGGAATACTTAAAAAAATTTTCAAAACTCATTTTTTAGAGTGTAAGCATTCAAAAAATAAATATGGGAAAATTGTTATTTAAGTGGATTCGACCGCGCTAAAACCGTGTTAAAGTTCAAATGGCCGTGAAGTTAGCTTTAACTTTTCAACAGCACAAGTTTTTTAGCACGACCTATTTAACGTCTCGCGATGTATCGTAAAAACATTAAAAATCATCATTAATAGCATGGCCAGGATTCGGGTCATGAAAAGGTAATGTTTTTGATCTAATTTAATATATAAATATAATTTCGCATGGAGCTGGTAACTTTGTGGAACAATTAGAAATATTGACCGGATGCCCTAAAATTAAACCATTGAAAAAATATTAACTTTACCTTTGAATTGCATAGAAAGACGAATAGATAGAAACTATCGCAACGCGTTGAGCTTCAAAATAGACTTCGCTTGATATAGATCGAATTCTGAGTAAACTCAGTGTTCGTCTCTAAAAATAGGTTGCCAGTTTTTAACACTTTTCCGTTGTTCTTTAGTTACGATTATCAACTATACAACCCTAACCAAATGTTATAAATCCAAGAATTTTTCGACAATAGTCAATATGGAATTTTATCGAACCAAATACAGATCTCACCAAGCACATTCTGCCTCGATAATTGTATCATAAATACAGAGTGTTTGAGAACCTCGGGCTGTGGTGTACAATAGAGGCAGGTTATTTAAACAGATACGGTCGATCTTCTCGACAAGGTAAGGCAGCCATTTTCTTCGTCTTGAACCTTAATTTATTGCACAAGTCGCTTATAGTTACACTACACGCCATATTATAGCCCGAGGGGTCGATAACCTACATTATTTAGCATTCTATTTTATGTATCTTGTGTATATACCTGAGTGGTCGCGTTTCTCCAACAACCAACAGTTTAGTTATAGAAGAGTTTTATTAGCCGTTCTAAAAATGTCGCCTCTCATTATGTGTCAGACGCAGACGGTGTTTAAAATGATTTGGAAATCGTTCCTATGCATACTTTTGACGTATGCAATTTGCATTGTTGTTTTTATTACACGCTACAAATACGAACTTACAACTGTATAATTTCTGTTTGGGATTATATGTGCTGCTAAACTAAATATTTTTTCAAAGTCGCTATTTAAGTAAGCATGTTTTAGATTATAATAAAATAACTTATCCTTTTATTTACTAGCAACTAAATCCTGCAGTTTCAGGAGAGTGGTCGTTAAGTATTAATTAGATATGTCGCAGCTAAAACTACAATTTATGATATTTAGGATAAGTAGTGGCATTACGAGCATCAACGCAGGATTCCATACCATCTAAACTACTCACTTAATTAATATTTTTCAAAAACATAGTTTTAAGGAGGAATGAGAATAATAAAAAATTATTTTAAAGTATACATGAGGTCCCAAGTGGCCAGGGCATATCCAAAATACTTTCTTTAATGGAACACCCTATATAATATATTATTTTCTAATTCCTTATAAAATTCTATGTATATTTTGTATAAAAACTGTTTTCTATTCAAAGAGACCCACTTCCGGTTTAACATGTTGAACTGAAAGTTGTTACTCTTAGATAGAGATTAAAAAACTAAGATGCGGAGGTGAACACCATTTTTCTCTAAGATGTACCGTTCCAATGCTACAGCCCGTAAAAGTCTGAAAATGCCATATTTTAAACGTCAACATACCAAAAATAATTGAATTTTGGATATATGACATTTTATACAAAATATACGTTGAATTTTATAGGGAATTAGAAAATAAAAAATATATAGGATGTTCCATTAGAAAAAGAAACTATGATGGATATGCCCTGACTAGTTGGGACACCTTGGATGGTCAACTGGCCAGGCCTGGACACACGGCCATCATTCAAGTAAACAGAATCCTGCATAAATAACCACACTGGAGGAAGTTCAAGGAAGCTGCAACCATACACCATAACCCAGATTGTTTTAGTAAGCTCTTATTAGATATAAGAAATATCGGGAAACCTTTGTTAAGTAGATGTTAACTTAAAATACCACGGACGAAAGTGGACAGAAGCTCAAATCCTGCATAAAGAACCACATTGGAGGAAGAGGAACTTCAAGGAAGCTGTAACCATAGACCAGAACCTAGATTGTTTTAGTAAGCCCTCATTAGATATAAGAACTATCGGGAAACCTTTGTTATGTAGACTAGGGCGTAGATATTGATATTGATCTCAAATTTTTTTATTAATATTACACAAGAATAGTCAAGATGATTACTTACGAAGTAAGGTGTATACAGCAAAATTTAATTCCTAAAGTAATTTTGCAAATTCTTTTTCCAATAGTATTTTTATTGCAATTTGACAAAACAATAACTTACTTAATATAATGTAAAAAACCAACAGGTATTATAATAAAGGAATAAGTATCTAAACTTTAACTTATTCTATCCTTGGTACCTAATATGCATAAGTACTTATACAAGACAATGTCTTTAACAAAAATTGTATGGTCATTATTATGGTCCTGGGGGTAATTACTCCCTTTACTCCCCCCCCCCCCCCCATATCTACGCCCTTGTGTGTAGATGTAAACTTAAAATACTGTGCAGAAACTGAATGCATGGTTGCACCCATTTCAGTTATGCTCCAGTGCACCTAGCTAGTATAAATAGAACTGTAGTTACTACACTTATTTAGTATTCACCTGAAGACGACTGGAGATACTTACCAGTTAAAACGTTGTAACGTAAAACAAATAAAGACAATACCCTCGACAATACCAGTCCAAAACATTTCTATCATTAGAGTAATTCTTATTAGTATTTGTGACGTAATTGCCAATTCAAATTAAGCTGAAGGAGACTGTTGATATGTTAGGCCTTTATTATTAAGGACACAAAATGCCATAAGTCAAATGAATAAGAAAGATTAAAAGCTTATAATAATATTATTAGAGCAGGAATAATGATTATTATTATCACTTTGTTATGACACGACTTGGGACAATTATTATTTAAATATAAATAATGATTTTAATAGTGTTGTTTATTATGTCGGTACAATGTTAATAATATAGTGTAATGCTAAATGGGTAAATATGCGAGTAAATGGAGACAATGTATTGCTAATTAAGCTATACAAGGCTTGAAAGGTTTCCGGAATCGTCAATAGATGACAGACGATATTATTTTGCGTTATTAAGTAGACTGATGTTTGAATTAGAAAAAAAACTAAATGCTTTGTCAATGCACTAAATTTTAATTTCGGTTGTAAGAAAGTAATAAGGAACAAAATATAAAATTTTATGGGGAGAAATAATACTATAAGTTAACCTCACTAATATATATTCAATACGAAACCTTTATTTTATTGACTACATATCTACATATTTCGAACGTATAAACGTTCTTCTTCAGGAGAAGTATAGCTTACGTTGGAATAAATAATAGGAAATTGAGTGTCATAGAGCTGTTGAGGAAGTTAATTTATTAAAGAAAAGTGATGAAGAACTTCCATAAAAGTAGGGAAGAAAACATACTTGCAAGTTATATAGATAAAGATGGGAGAATGGTTGATAAAGGGTATTTTAAAGTAACGAAATGAGAAACGTTAGGTATAAATGATATTGAAACTGAACAGCAACTTCAGTGGTGAAGTATATTATTTTTTTGCCAAATGGTGCAAATCGAAAATTATATGTGCTGGTAGGACAGAACACGGCAACTGATAGTACATATGGCCTACCAGCATATAATTTCTCATTCATCCCACTCACCAGATTTGGCTCCGTTAAATTTCTACCTGTTCCAAAACTCAAAAAGTTTGGTCTTGAAATTTAAGTAAAGATTAGTAATATTTGGAGAACACGAATAAAGACTGGAAAAACTGTTAATAATTATTGTAAATACGATATAGTATGTAGTATCCATAGGCAAGTATTTGTTACAAATATTTTTATTATTTAAATAAAAAATTAAAGAAATAAAAATACCTGGCAACCACAATCTCGATTATCCTCATCTATTTATAACCGCCTAACAATTGCACGTATTAATAAAAATGACTTCAGCTGGTAAAAAGATTATAATGTTACCGCGTAATATATTTTCTCTTCGACTGATTTTGATGCGGAATTACTAGCGTTCCATTCGGCTAATGTATGTCATCCATGTCAACAAAAGTGATGTGTGATGGAAGATTATTTGTAGACGCATATAGCACTTTATAGAGTTTTAACACTCCAAAATGAACATTTTTAATAATCTAGGTAAATGAGGTTAAAGAAAAGAGCTCGTGTAAAGTATTCACAGTGAATCACTAAATCTCCGGATATTCTTCTTATCGAAAAGAATACCAAGAAAGCTTCCATAATAGATATAGGTTGCCCACTAACACATAACCTCTCTAAAACCGAATCGGAGAAGAAAACAAAGTACTCGAATTTGGCGATAGAGATAAAAAATATATGGAAGCTAGAACAAGTACACATCATTTCGATCATTATATCGGTGGAGGGACTATGATGGAAAATTTTAAGCCCAACTGGTTGGCCTGTTAGGTTATTTTCCTACGACCACCTATGAAAATGAGAAAAAAAGCACGGTTAACTTGGCTCGAAAGCGCCGAATATCACACGCGTGTTGAAAGGAAATATTTCAACTCTAGAGTGGAAATACAAGGCACACTATTTAATTTAAGCATATGATGCCAATTTGACAGACCACACCCATTTATTAAAAAGAACAAATTTTAGAAAGCAGTTTAGTTTATTTATCACGTATTTGTCGAGTGATTCAGAATTAGAGTGTGAAAATACGCCATCTGAAATTATAAAAAAGTTAAGAATATACTGGAAAATTTATTACCAGTCAAAACAAGCCCCGCTGAAGAAAATGTCATATATTAAGGCCTTTTTACACTGGATGCAATTGCAAGAAAAAATTGCCTGAAAGCATGCGCTTTGTCGACGTTTTAAACAACTGATGCAGGTTTTAAATGGGAAAACGTGCATCAGCTGATTAAAACGTCGTCGAAGCGCATGCTTCCAGGCCATTTTTCTTGCAATTGCACCCAATGTAAAAAGGCCTTTAAACTTAAGCAGAAAATGTTTATGGGTCGCCATAGCCTAGAGACTAGAACCATGACCTACGAATCGAAAGATCACAGGTTCAAATCCCATCAGGAGCACTTGACTTTTTTTTATGAAAACATTAAATAATTTATAGAATTATTTTGAATTAAAATCTTCCTTGTTGGGTGAATTTTTTTAATTTATTTTTAATGCATCTTTCCTTGATTAAATAAAAAAAATCATTCAAGAAGGAAGATTTCAATTCAAAATAATTTTATAATTTATTTAATGTTTTTATAAAAAAAAGTCAAGTACTCCTAATGGAATTTGAACCTGTGACCTTTTGATCTGTAAAATTCGCATCATATGTTTAAATTAAATAGTGTGCCTTGTATTTCCACTCTAGAGTTGAAATATTTTTTTTCAGCTCTAGAGTTGAAATATTTTTTTCACAAATCAAAGACTTTTTTAATAATTCTTTGTGGTCGTAGGAAAAATAGTGTACATTACTCGTGTGAAAGTGATTATTCTAAAACTCGGAGAATTTCCGCACTCGGCTGACGCCTCGTGCTAAATATCTCCTAGTTTGAAAAGTATCACTTTCATCACTTGTTATGTAATATACTATTATACCAACAAATACAGAGAAGCGTCATCTTTTAAACTGGCCATACAGTATGGGAATTTCTTGTGGTTAAAAATCTAAATACAACTATTAACTACATCTATCTACTACCAGATATTCTTTGCCGTTGAGAGGGAGGCTTCAATTTAATTAGGAATATTCTTTAAATCTAGTCTTAAACTCAATGCAACCAAAAACCAAATTACATTGATAAAGTTTTTTGAACTTGCATTGTCTATTTAGTTTACACCACAACGTTTCAACTGGTTTTCGTCATTAAAATCGTATGAATCAAATCAAAGAAATATGATCAAAACAAAATCTAATTTCATAAATATTGTTATAGATGTGGCTAATGTCCCGATGTACGGGTTCCTAAAAGTTGTTTAAAGTTTTGAACCAAAAATTTTAGTCTAGTACAATACTAATGTTATTCATAAAGCTCCGAAAAGAACTATAGAAATAAATTTTCAAGGCACAAAAATGTAAAGAAAATGATACAAAAAACCGATGAGGTTGAAAGTCAATGGTCAATCAATCGTTGAACAATGATGCACGGAGTAAAAAACCACTGCGAATACTGTACCTATACTGCGTCTAATCGCTAACCCAATGGAAAAAACAAAATCACAATATACAATATACAGTTATTTTAGTTTTTCTAAATAATTTCGTTCTGCAGATAAATATAGTCATCATAGTATATATTTTTTATAGCCTATTTCAGAAAGGTGTAGAGTAATAAAATATGAAATTCCGTCCAGTTCGGCTCAATTTCGGTGTCGGCCATAGGCGCAGGTAAATTTTGTGCATTAAATTATTTATGATAACTAACCAAAGAAAAAAAAGAAGATAATTTGATCAACTTAATCATATAAAACATATTAAATGGGTGCAAATAAAAGGATTTATAGTAAGGCACAACACGACATTCAAAATGAAAGACGTTAAGCTACTGTTTGATCAAGCCATTAAGAAAGTGACACCAGAGAACTGGCAAAAAGCAGTCCATCATGTCATTAAAGAAGAGGAGAAAATGTGGGATCTTGACCACCTGATCGATCGGACCGTCGCGTCGACCAGTTAATTATAACGTCAAGAGGAGATGACAGTTCCTCAGATGATGAAGAATATTATGATTTTTTATAATTGAATTTCTGTATACTTAATGTATTTTTTGTATTTTGTATAATGTTTAATAAAAAATAAGTGTACCTAATACTATGTACATAATGCACGCCTTTGTTACACCATTTCTAGTGTTTGTGAGGATAACAATAGGCAAAACCCATAAATTGACCCAAACCCGGGTAATACTACCTGCACTTGATGGAAATAAAGAATTTTACAATGAAATCAATGCAAAATTATAAAAGTGGCGTTGGGTCACTCCTTAGTCCCTTATTTGCATACCTAATGAGTATTTATTACTCTACACTTTTCTGAAATAGACTATAAGTGATCTTTAATTATTCATTGAAACAAACTACGCAGAATACTTTAAAAATTCAGTTGCTTGATTTGCTGTTGCAATAAATTATGGTCGTGGGTTCTTTTAGCCTCGATCTTTTTGATTGATATTTTAATTCCATCTGTACGTCTATGGACAAACCAGTGGCGTAGCAACTGCTGTATCAATGATACAGGGCCCACTGGCCTGGGGGGGGGGGGGCACCAAAAGGAGGGAACATGTCCTCTAGCCGAGAGGCCCACTGCCTGGCTCTTGATACAGGGTCCATTCAATGCTAGCTACACCACTGGGACAAACCCCTTTAAAAGTTTTAACGACTATTCGAACATCATCACGCGATTATGCATGACTATGCTGCTATTTTTCATTTGCTTAACTCAGAAGATATCAAAAGGTCAACTGACCATTCATAAATGGTCTTGTCACTTGTGCTGATAAGTTCTCATTCTTGATAATGTAGATTCCGGTGTTTGGTTTCTGAGATTTCGCGTATAGTAAAACGTTCCTATGAATTATTATTCTAAGAACAATATTTTGAACTTACCTATCAGTTATGGATATGGATAATGACTGCTTTAAGCTTACTTAGTCCTGGCTTATCTTAATATCGGACAAATATCCAACGGTTATGTAAGTCAGCCCAACGCATTTTACTTTGATTAAGCAGTGTTGCCGAATGTCCGCAACCATAAATATCCCCTGATTTGACCTGACTGGGACCTAATATAATAATTTTAGGCTCCAGTCGTCCCAATACGTTCGGGTACACATTTCTGCACAACACGGAAATTAATTACAGACGTAAAAAACTCGTAAACGCTGAAAAACCGCAAAAATTGCGGAATTTAACGAAATGGCGCACATTATTCGCACCTACTAAAACAAATGACTGTGGATATGGCGATTTGGTCTTTATACTAAACACGGACCGTCAAAGAAAATCAAGGAGTTGGCGGCGCGACGGGGGTGTCAGGGGGCAGGAGGGGGTGTGCAATATTGATTATTCCAGATGTGTCTGCTTGTGCTGGCTGGCTGTGTGCAGAAGAGCGTTGGTAAATTCCCTTTTAATTTATATATAATACAAATAAGGGACTATAAGTCGGAGGGTTGTTTTCAAGGGAAAGAATGTCTATGAAGTGTTGAAGATCGCCATACACCTTTGGGTTTTGAAGGGGGTTGAATTTAATACCAATCCTTGTTTCATTATTGAAAATGTAGGGAAATCTCTGCCAGTATTATACTCTATCTTTTTAGAAATCGTCATCAAACAAATGGTTTATTGGACCATTATTTTTTAAATTTTTATGTTTTTTTACTGATAAAGCTAACCCCTGATGCACTTCCTTCGTCGATCGTTGAGTATGATATATTGTATTTTAACAGAAAGTCTTTATCAAAAATGATGCCATTCTATAAGATAGGTTGGGAAAGTTTTTCTTTGGGTCCTGTAGAAATGATACCTACCAAAAAAATTGAAAAAAAGCGATTTACTAATAAAAATAAACAAATTATTTTTCTCAACCATAGCTAGTTTGATTAAATTGTTCTGCTGAAATGCACAGAAGAAAAAAGGGTTTGGTATAAATAATTATAACTCCTAAAGTACAACAAAATAGCTGTAGAATTATTTTTAAGTTGATAAAAACGGCGTTTGCGCATTAATATGAACTTTTAACGTTCGCTGTCGTAAAGTTTTTCAAAATAATCGCCAATTTACAAACTAGCAACACTGTTGACGTGAAAAGAGAAGTGGCAATCTTGTAAGTATAAATAACGTAACCTTTAGTAAAAAATGGAATTATTCTTTTTCTAGAAATCTTATAATTTTGTCTGTTTTATCTAGTATTATGTACTCATCTTCATGGTCCACCATTTAAGAAAGATTTGCCAGTTATTTTTTATATTCGTTGCCTATAATAAAAGTTTTAAGGGCGATGGGGCTGGATCCCGTTCAAATATATCGGAAAATATCGCGGTGGACAAATAATATTTGCATGGAAAAAAACCAAGGTTAGTAAAAACGTTCATTTTGTAGGTATATAGTACATTTTATAAATTAAATCTTGTAGTAATTATCTAGAAATGAGTGGAAACTGGAGATTTAAAAAAAAAGGAAAGTGCATATGTGCACAAATATTTATTTTGGTCAGAAAATAACAATAGTTCGGTAGAAATATATTTTTGGATTATACCTTCAATTTTCGCACTATTTCGTGCACTCTTTAGGAAAATATTGTGTATGCATAGACTCTGGAACAAATATTTTGATTTAAATTAAAAAAGAACAAATTTAATGTGACAGATTTGCATAATTTTGAAGTACTTATATTCTAAACCTTCCTTCTGACAAGGTTTCCGAAAACGATATGTAACATTTAAAGCATGTAAATTTGGTTTCTTTGTAATTGACCACCGTGATTGGGTAGTTTTATATCCTAACTGGGATGGATATGAAGTTATATCCGTTCAGTTAACTGGAATACCCCACTTTTCCAATAACTTTAGTGTAAAGGAAACAGCAAATTACCATGTAAGAGTAGAAAAAGTGGATAACTGCCCACCTAGCTAAATTTTCTTATACATTGCTACTTCCCCAATGAAGATAGAATGGACGAGCCGTGTCTTGCAGAATTTTTAATAGAACTTTTGTACAATAAAGAGTTATGTCTTGTCGTCAAGACTCAGACAAAATCTGAAAGCTAGCCCTCCTACAGGCACATTTTTTTCCATTGCTGTTATTCTAGCTTCTCATTTCTTGCCAAAGCAATTAATTGTTATGGCGCGGGTACGTATATCGATGTTATGATACGTTTCATTCCATTACAGTACACGTCCCTAATCTAGCTGGAAAGGGCAAATTCTCTTCAACGGCTCATTAATTGCGAAAAAAAATATTCTCAGTTAAAATTTGCAAGTGGTCTTAGATTGAAGACCGCTGTGAGTGGATTATCCGTAAAATACCTATATTTGTATCATATTTGTATCTGTTCCTATTTCTCTCTTGAATACAAAAGTAATGTAGATACCTGGATATCACCTAATAATAGGTCCAATTATTTACATCCCGCTTTCCAGCACTATTGCCGCTGTGCCACGGATGCCGCGAGAGATTTGGCGTCGATGTCGTGTGTTTCGGCCGACCTTTACTCGTCTGTTTTACGAGAGCGCACTTTGTACGTATTTGGAACTGGAAAGAGTCCGGATAATAATGGTGGGAAGGGAGCGATTGCATTGAAGTTCAATTAAAATAATATGAATCTGGGGTGGTCGGTATTTCAAATTAGTATTATTAAACAAACTATCAAATAAAAACAGTAAAATAATATCTGACAAAAAATAAAGTTCCTCGCGCAATTTTAGAGCTACAAAGATAATGCGGCCTTTAAACATTCCTTACTGTGTTAATGATTTAATAAACACGCCATACTTTATTTGTTTTAAAATGAGCGTCTAATAAGTTGGGTATGTACCCCTAAAACCAGACTGACCTACCGGACGCCTATGAGGAACATTTAGACGAGTTACATTATCTTCGTATTGCTAAAAGCTGCTTCCTAGAACGAGAACAAATGAGCACTATTTAAATGTTTGTGGTTAAACAAACAATAATTTTCAATGTCGAATTGCTTAATAACATGTTATAAAGTCTTTTTGTGTGGTTGTCGTTTTGTGTGATTTGTTGTTGTTTGTAGTAAATTGTGACAAAAGTTTTATTCGTAGTTTGGATTTATAGCCATTGTTTTTATTTAGGTTGTGAATTTTTTGAAGAGGTAGGCTTAACTTATTTTCTTAACTTATAAAAGATATAAAAGGTCACTGACTTCAATTAATTGACATTTTAAATAAAAACAAACACATACCTACCACTCTTCTTTTGTAATTTTTTTTACAACCCGCTCCAGTGGCGGCGAGAAAAAGCCAAACAAATGACCAATTTGCTTGGCTTTCAATGCGACATTTAAAAATATTTCTCCCTCAAATGCATTGGGATTTAAATCGGGTTTAATTAAATATAATGCGCCAATTCCATAACATTCTGTATAGTATATCACTAACTTTTCAAAGTTTTAGTTAAAAGATCGTTGAAACTACATTTTTTTGAATATTTTTCCCCTGCCTCAACGAGCGTTGTAGCTCTAGACACCGACGGCGCCAGGGGGGGAGGGCAGGATGGGCACCGGCCCACCCTAAAAACATAGGTGCCCACCCAAAATTGAGTGATTCGGTTTTGTAATGGAATATCCGCGGGGAAAGGAAATGTGATTATGAAATTTTTTGATGAGAAAGAAGTGGTATTAAAGAAGGATGTAATAAGAGATAAGGAGAACGACGATGACCTTTTTTTAGACGTCAGTTTGGAAAAGAGGGGAGTTTTGTTTACCCCGCTATGGCGACCTTTTTTTTAGAAGTCATTTTTGATTTGGGTAGTGCCCACTCAAAAATCATCGGGCCCACTTGTGCCCACTCATCCCAAAAATCCAGGCGCCACCACTGGCTCTAGAACCGTGTGGTGGACTTTACGTGTCACCTCAATAAGCAGTTTAATATTTAAATTGTACAAATCCTGTTTAGCCACAGGGCGATTCACGCTCAAGAACCTTTTAGGAGATCTTGAAACTAAAAGTATCTTTTTAAAATTTTAACATTGGACTTGAAGCCCCAAACTTTATTAGAAATATGATTTAATGTTTCTGTCACTTTTTCAAGCGGAATAAACAAGTTTTTATTACTTTTTTTAACATATTTTGAATAACAAGTTTAAATGAATGAAAATGCAAATAATTGAAAAATTACATTTATTGCTCTTTAATAAGCTACAGCTAGCACCTTAGAGATAAATGGCTTGTCCATTTCTATATATCTTGATTTCTCATTTTCTATCAGAATATCCTAATTTCCGATTTACCGGAAACCCGAGGTTTGACAAGGCCTTTTTCACACGGTGCGACTGCGATGCGATTTTCCGTTTGCGACATATCGTATCGCATTCGCAGAAAGTTTTCACACAAGGCGATAATTTTTTCTCCAACGATTTAAAAATAAAACATTGTGCGCAGTGTTGTCATTGCTCAGGTGATCTTTGCAGTTAGTGGAGTGTATTTGCAGCATGTATACTAGAAGACGAATTATTTTATTGGCATCGCTACATTGAAGGCGAAGGAAACGTAAAATTATTGCTAGCAATCGAGTGAATCGACGTTACTGGGTACATCCACTTTTACAAGTAAGATACGTCGAAGGAGCTTTTTACACTATTTTTGAGAAATTGAGACAACATGGAAACAAATTTTTTAACTACTTTCGAATGACAGTTTCAACGTTCGATTACTTACTTGCTCGTCTAAGAAGTAATATAAGTAGAGAAGATACTTTGATGAGAGACTGTATCCCGACAAATAAAGCAAAAATCGTGAGAATTGTTACCTTATTCGTGAGATCGTGAAATCGGAACCAAAATCGTGTAATCACTGACGACAGTTTTGCAACACTGAAATTTTATTTTACTGATACATCTCGCAGCAAGCAGCGACACGTCTGGAAATGTGCATTTATTTTAAGTGGTTGGTTTATTATCGCACGGAAAAAAATCGCCGGTATCTGACCAACAAACGCACTGTCTTGCGATATAAAAAAAATGCCGCACTAAGAGCGTTTTCACACGGCACCATATATCGCGCGCGACAAATGGTCGCAATATTGCTTTTACACCAAATTATGTGTTTTCTAATGAGCCATTTTCACACACAAGCGATATTAGAGAACACATAATTTGGTGTAAAGCAATATTGCGACCATTTATCGCGCGCGATATATGGTGCCGTGTGAAAACGCTCTAAGCGTCCGTTTTTTTTTGTCGCTTCCGCATATTGTGAAAATTACACATATGATTACATATATTTTATAGTTCCATGATATTGTTGCGACATACCGCAAACGGAAAATCGCATCGCAGTCGCACCGTGTGAAAAAGCCCTAAGTCAATTATAATAATCGCATACGTAGGCCGAATTAAAGTGATAAAAGTAATAAGATACAAAAGATCTATCACATTACCTATAAATTACACACCACAAAAATAGGATATTTGATACATTCGCAGCCTTTGCATGAACTCTGCATGGCCATTTTACTAAAACCCTGACAAAATACTATGTCATGAACTTTGACCTGACATCAAAATTATAATTGTTTTTGCAATCTTTACATTATAATTTTGTATGAATATGAGCCACTCACTGTTCTGTCTTCTCACAGTCTGTTAAAACAGAGATTTATTAAGAAGTGGTTGACGATTGTTTTAGATTTTGGGTTAAATAAACGAATTTTGAGAGCTAAATTCATACATCCGTTTCCGTGGTAAATCGCTGTTTTTCTTAGCACGAATTACAACAAAACTAACCAAATTATTGATTTTTTTTTATCAAGGGAAAGGTGATGGGGTTTTAAGTTCTAAACGTATTATTAATAATAGATGTGATACGTCGTTGAATTATAAAAGAGGAGGGGAATTTAAAAATATTAAAATGAAATTTCCCGCCTATTTAAAAAGCAAAGTTTTGAAAAAATGAAACATCGGATCAAGAATATAATTACACCAACTTGTAGAGAAGAAAAAGTGGTAATGAAAATGTAAACTTTATTTTAACATATCTCTTAAAATAGAATCAGATAAAATAAAAACGAAAACGAAGTTTTGTATTGTAGTGAATTTTAGAGTTTTCCCAAAATAGGAAGAACAACTGGCAAAACGTTTTAAAATTTATATTAATGTTAATGTTCCCTTGTAATATTATACATAGACCTTGTGTTGTAGAGTGCAAGTACATAACCTTAAAATACTAATTTACGCTTGACCATAATAAAAGATAAGCTTAGTACACTACAATGTATGTATATTTATTTGCTAGTCATTCTATTTTCGCATTTTTAAAAATATCTGACACATATTTCTTAAAAGATTTGCAAACAGTGAAACATTAAAATATGAAGTTATTTTTATGTGAAGTTTATTTAAACATGTGTGCATGTTTCAGTTTAAAAGTAGTAGACGGATCAGTTTTAAAAAAATTAATAACCTGTTATGGATACACAAATTTGACAGACCAAAAATCGGTTGCATAGAGAATTTAATGATTGTATGCATCATGTCACAAAGTTTCTGAGTGCCATACTCTTGAAGAAGTGAATATTAATATATGTAAGGAATGTGTCATTTATCCAAAAGTTAAACGGCTGTTAATCATTTAAAGTTTTAAGACCATTTGACACGATACCCTTAGCCAATAGGCAAGTTAAAATTTGAACATCGCTGCGCATGTCGGTACGAGCGAAGATGCGACCACGGTTGCATAACTTTTTGACTAGACTGACGGTTCTAACTTGACATAAAAATCGAACCAATTTTCACTATTTTTGTAATTAGGACCTTCTAAAAGGAGGAGCTGAGATGAATTAAGGCAATACGGGGTGCTACAAATTCGTGTGCGTACAAAGTGATCTCGAAAACGGTAAGAGATATGCAGATGGTTAAATTAAGGCAAAGTTGCGTATTTTGGGGCTTAATAATTTGGTGAAAGGAAGTTGTAAATATTCCGAATACCTTCGGAGACGAAATTTTTTGTTTTGGTTTTTAATTTCTTGGGCCTTTATTTTTGACTTGGGAAGAAAACAAAAAAACACTTTCTCATAGCCGTTCTTTATGTTCTACAAGATGACGTTATTAGTTTTCAAATTCGACGTTTCGTTCTTTAGATACCAGCCTCAAGTCAAACAATTTTATTAAATACGGACCTGGAATTTTAAGAACAGTTTTAGGGACTTTTAAGCTTTGAAAATTTAATACAATTTAAAGATTTTTAAAATTTAAGCGTGTTGTCATCAAATAACACATCATTAGTGTTTCAAATTATTATTTCTTTACTATTACGGCCCTGGCAATTATTTTTAGGATTACTTAAATATTAAAATTACATTACATTAAAGAAAGTTATGGTGTATAGGCCGTTCATTATTTCAATAAGATTTACAGTAACAATACAAGTAAACAAATTCTTAAAGCACGAGAGGTAATTTTATTTTTTATTAATTTTATTAATATAACATCTTATGTCCTATGATTTTTGCCTTAGACCTAGACCGAAATACTGTAAAACAAAAAAATTAATGCTCCCGAGTGAAGAAAAGGTAACTGGAGTGTTAGTTAGTCTAGTTGTGTTACTGTGCTAGTTTCAGGTGAAACATGTAACAAAAATAAACAGACAGAAAAATATTTGAGGCTGAGACTTTAGTTCTTTTTTTTACAAAATATCAGGCCTCTTTGAGTAAAAATGGACGGATTTTTAAATCAGAAATCTTTTGTTTTTTTGGTTTGACTCTAAATGTTCAGGACCGTAATGATATAAAAAGAGAGACTTGAAAAAATATGTTATTAGATGACAAAACGTTAAAATTTCTTATTAGATGACAAAACGTTAAAATTTTAAAAACCTTTAAATTGTATTAAATCTCTAAAGCTTAGAAGTCCCTAAACTGTATTTAAAATTACAGGTCCGTATTTAGAAAAATTCACTTGAGGTTGGTATTTAAAGAACAAAACGTCGATTTAAAAAATGGATAACGCCATCTTGTAGAACATAAAAGACGGCTATGAAAAAGTGTTTTGTTTTTTACCAAGTCAAAAATAAAGGCGCAAAAAATTAATAGCCAAAAATAGAAATTTCGGTTTTTTTCGGATAACTCCGAAAGCATTCGGAGTATTTACAATTTTCTTTTACCAAATTATTAAGCCCCAAAATATGCAACTTTGCCTCAATTCAACCATCCTCGCATCTCTTACCGTTTTCGAGATTCCCTTGTACGCACACGAATTTGTAGCACCCTGTATATCGTTTATAATACTAGGATTATTTTCTTGATCAAAAATAAAACGATCATTTCCTTGCACCTAATGTAAACGGGCCTTAAGCTTTCTCGCATGAGTCGTCACAATGTGGAGAGAAATAGAGAATTTTTTGCGCGTTAGCGTACCGGTGTTAGTGTGAATTAATTTTGATTATGATGAACGTTAATTAAACAGATTTCTTCCTTGATGTTGGCGATACAGAGTAATACGGTTGTGGCATGGCGCGATCTACTATACGGCGACTATCAAATGATTTTAAGCAAGTTCAATAAAGTGTTTGTTGGCATGTCAACGGCATGTGTCCAATTTTTGCAAAACAAATGGAAAAGATCAAAACTTGCTAAGAAAACCAGGTTTAAAATTTGCAGTTCAATGAAAATAATAGCTCGAGTTTGGTTAAGTTTACCGACACCCATAACAGGTACCTAATTAACGCCCTTTGTGTAGATTGTCTCCGGCCCTTCCGATCAAGCAAACCCAAGAAAAGACTACGCTGATGCCTTCTCAACGTGATATTTTGACATGACTGTACAAGATCGTATAAACGAGGGGAACTAACACGACCGAAGGCCCCGAAGAGAGTTCAAATCCATCATTTAAAACAAGTATTACAAACTTTAACTTAACAGAAAAGTTCAGGTAAGTGTATATTTGAGTGCACTACTACACACACTAGACAGTCAATTGGCTTAAAATGTCTTCTCTGGGTAACATTCTTTGAAAATGCGTTATAGTATAAATATTGAGAGATAATAAGGGTGGCCAAATCACGTGATATTATATTTAATTTTACTTTTTTTATAGGTTGGTATGATTTGACGTGAATTTCAGAATAGGAATTTACATTTATAATTTACAAAGTTTATTTTTATTACAATCATATTTGACCTGGTTACTTTAATTTTTAATTTACCAATGGTTGATTGTGAGTACATAATGCCTGTCAATGTCATTTATGTCACAGTCAAACTCGCTGGTTAGTTAATTCTGGTTAAAAATCTTTGTGCAACCCAACATTAGTATTGAAATAATAAACATAATCGATTTTAACTTTAAACGCATATGATCAGAAGCATAACAAGTGTGCACAGTCAGAAGACAGTCACAGTTAAAAATACTGCGACTTATCAGTCGTGCCCATAGACAAATGACATTAAGTTCGTTAGCTTTAGAGGGTTCTTCTACTCCCACATGGAAATTTGCAGTTTCCTTTACACTAAAGTGATTGGAAAAGGGGGCTATTACGGCTAAGTGAGCGGATATGATTTCATATCCATCCTAGTTAGGATATAAAACTGACCAATCACAGTGGTCAATCAATAACAAAGAAGCCAAATCTACACGTTGTAAATTTCACGAGCCGTTTTCTGACACTTAACAGAAGTGAGGTTAGGAATATACTTAAAAATGTGCAAATGTGTAATATTAAATTTGTTCTTTTTAATTTAAATTAAAACATTTATCCCGGAGTCTATGTATGCACAATTATTTCCTAAAGAGTGCACGAAATTGGTCAAATTTAAGGCATAACTAACGTGACCATTTATTTTTCTCCTCAAAACGGGACCCTGCAAAATCTGTTTGGTTTGTTAAAGTAAAGCACAACATAATTGAAATAGTAGTTTGTACAACAAGAGTGGATATGATGTCCATATCGCACGAGGAAGTAAATTGAGCACGACGCTGTAGGCGGAGTGCTCAAACTTCCGAGGGCAATATGAACAATCCACTCGAGTTGAACAGTATATTTTTTCTACGAACAAACTTACAAACCTTATGCTAAAAAATGTAAAAAAAAGTTTTCAGGTTGCCGGGCTCGAACTCACGCCATTGGTTCCATAGTAAAACGCTCTATCTCGCGACTATCGAAACGTTAAACTAATTATGGGAAACCCAACTGATAAATGATGCTAGATGAAATTAATTTTCTACGCACATTCAGCAGGTTGCATTATCTATTATAAATGCGTCTAGATTTTATTATATTGAACAAATTAATAACAAATTGTACCATATGCATTTAAATTATATAATTTAGTGTCTTGAAAAAGAAGGCGGAGCCTCAGTAAAAATAATATACTGTGATTGGTCAGTACTTTTAGGAACAACAATGGCTTCTGTGTAATTGACTACTGTGATTGGTCAGTTTCATTACCTATCTAAGATTGTTATGAAATTTTGCCGCACAGTTAACTGGAATAGCCTACTTTACTCGCCACTTAAGTGTAAAGGAAACAGCAAATTTCCATGTGGAAGTAGAAAAATGTATTTTTAAGCAACATTATAATAGGCAATTAAGTTTGGTATTTCTCAGATGAAGAATTTTTTTAAATATATTAGGTGACGAATTTAGAAAAGAATGGTATTCTTGACAGGTTTTATTCACATTCACCTTTATAATCAACATCGCTTTAAGAACTGATACTTGCAATTGAGTTTTATATATACCGACTTCGCCCACTTCCCGAAAACGGGACATTTTGGCGTCCCGAAGCTTTTTTTGGGGACAACGGGACTGAGTGTCAAATAACGGGACTGTCCCGTTCAAAACGGGACGTATGGTCACGTTAGGCATAACACAAAAATATATTTTTACCGAACTAAAGATTTCTGCACAGATCAACTGTACTTTTTCAAAAATCTTCAGTTTTCCACTCATTTCTAGATAATTACTATAAGATTTAATACATAAAATGTACAGGGTGAGTCAACGATAGAGTAAAGTTCATTTTCTCATTTCTCCTTTATCTTAAGAATTAGATAAAATAAAAAATGTGAGAAAGATAGATATATTCAAAGTGATTTTGTGTATAAAAGAAATTACCCAAATCGACAATTATGTTACAGTAATTTGGTTCAGGAACTTGCAAACGAAAGGAATTTTTCTTCAATTGTTTTTTATTATCTTTCTCACAAGTTTACGGCCAACTAAAATGACAAGTTATGATGCCTGATTTAAATATTTTTTTTTAATTTGTAGTATGAAGTTAGGAAGTTCAGTCGTAGAAAAATATTATTTATAACTCGAGTGGATTGTTCATATTGCGCTCGGAAATTTGAGCACTCCGCCTACAGCGTCATGCTCAATTTACATCCTCGTGCGATATGGACATCATATCCACTCTTGTTGGACAAACTACTACTATCAAAGGCGATGGTAGACCCTTAAAATAAGGCTACTTACATTGTTACAAAGTATACTCAGACTGTTTCGCGAAACTTCAAAAATAAATATTAAAAATATTCTATTCAAACTCTTACTTACCCCTTATTTAAAACCCATCAAAAGCACGTCGAACTTTCGATCAAACTTTCTAAAAACAGAACTTACTAGTATGAAAATCAAGCAAAACTATCAGAAAATGTTATTTGGAACGAGTCAACAAACAAAAGGTGTGTGCTCGTGTTATACCCATCAGGTAGGTAACGGTGACGTCATCAATCTTTAAAACATACAACTGGTCTTAAGCCGACTTATAATAGGTTAAAAGAATATCCGGAGTTATACAAGATAAATTTTACTACCTTACGAGACAAAAAACATGATATGACCATGGACCTCTTTCTTTCTTTGTCTACACAGTAGTGGTAGGTAATAGTCACTGATTACTAGCTTAAATCCCTCTTTTTATTTGGGAATGGACTTTTAATTTAGGACATGTTGGCGTGTGCGCACCATATCGAAAATATGGATAAATGTGCAACATTTTTTTTGAAGAAACTCCTAGTTCGGTGTAAACCGCAGTCCGCAATATCCTAAATAAATTATGCTAAAATACACTTACGTGTTAACAAGAAATTGCGTTCTAAAATAAACAAAATTACACTGAACAATGACAACAAAAATGATGTAAAACTAATTACTTTTATATACAGGACGTAATGATGCGGGACAAAGGCGACCGACTGCTACAGCCATAGAAGCGGATTAAAATTTTCCATTATTTAATTTTGCCTTCAAAATAATCGATTTTTGTTCAAATGGGTTTTCATATCGCATTTTAGAAATAAATACGTATAAATAAAATACATACTATCCGATTTGATTTTTTAAGGTAAAATTAATAATTAATAATTGGAGAATCATAATTATTATTTATTCATATGAATTGGCTGACTAGTGTACTTAACAGTAGATAAAAGTATTATTAATTCGAAAAATATATTAATATAATAAAATATTTGTTCATATTATAGATGTTATTGAAGGTTACATTTTCATTTATTTTATATACATTGTTACTATCGGCATGACGCCATTGTCTATTAAGATTTGTTCATATTTAGTAGAATGTTGAAAACAAATAATAAGTAATTAGTCAACTGGGCGTGGATTTTATGTAATTGTTTTAGATACCGAATCGAATTTTTTATACTTTTTAATTCAGTTTTACAAGGTGGCATTTCCTATTTCATTAAATTAGACTTATTTCAAATTGTTTTTTGCCGAACCTACATAGTTGGTACTAGCATGTACTCAAGCATAAGTATCTTTTTGTACTCAGGCCACAATATTTACTTTCTGTATAAAGTACGCATCCGAGTATATTTTGTTTGTACTCGGAACAGCTCTGCTTCCTACATATAGTCCGTACAATTACTGACTGGATGCACGTCACAACTCGCAAATACATAATCATAACAGAAACAGAAAATAAGGTAGTTTAGTTATAAACTAAAGGGTCCTGTCAATTGACGTAAAATTCATTTTGTTAGTTGGAACAGATTCTAAAAATATGTTGCATTATTTAGCAAAAAAAGAAATGCTCATTTGGAAACTTATACTCCTGACAGAATTGAAAAAAACATGACTTGAATCAAAAATTACGTCAGAAGCTGTGACGTGCATTCAGCCAGTAATTGTACGGACTTTATAGGATGTTACAGGTTCAGTTATCAACCCAGTTTTTCCTAAAATTGACAATTACCCCTTTAGTTCCCAACGACTCTTGTTAATTCCACGGTTAGTTCTCAGCTATTAATAATACAACCGTTTGAATAGTCTCACTATTTAGTAAGTTTTTTTCTGGGGGACTAAAATTTCCTTATATTCGCAGGTTGAATTCTTTGCTCGGTAAGTGGCATTTCTAGGAAACAAATTCTTGCCGATCTTACTTACTTTTCTCTATTGGAATTCTACTTTTTGGATAGAAGATTCGCACCTTAAGGCGTTAATTACTCTTCTCCAATCTATTAGAATGTGATTGAATCCAAGAATCTAATTTTTGGCCATTGAATAAAAAAAAATTACCCCAGAGTGGCCCAGAGTACTATTAAAAATCTACATTATGCCAGTAATTTTAACCTAAGTACAAATACCTAAACAAAATTAAAAGTCCAGATAAGCGTCTATGTTATCATGACCACGAAACGTGGTTGTCTTAGTGACTGATAAAACATCGTGTAGTTCAAAAATATTATGTTTACTTAGCAAAATTGTGGTTGAGATACAAAACGTCCTGTTAGAGGTGTCTCCTACATAATACACGATAATGATACTACGTAGGTTACTTCTCAATATAATGTAACGATCTGAGAGTTGGTTTAGTTTTAGTTTGATCAACTTAATGATATAACCTTGTTGTCTCGCATAGGACAGGGCTAGAAAGGCTACTAGTGAGATGATGGATTGTCTAAAGTAAGATAACTAGGCTAAGAAGAAATATATCTCAATTGTCAAAAAACATTGGACATGTTAGCTTTTATTGTTATTAGGTAATTTATCAATTCCATCTTCTTTTCACAATGATAATAACATATTTTATGTTATTCAAAATGAAATAAAACCAGATATAATCAATAGAATACATGGTTAAATAGTATCCGAAATAGAACCTGCAAAGATCCTTCTAGCAAATCCCCTTAAAGTCACAGAAAATGTATTTTAAAAAAGCATCATAACATCTTATAAAAACTTTTAATACCTATTATAAATTGGGACTGGTTCAAATCTGCTGCGAGCATCAGATGGTATTTAATTTTTTTTTTCGATTACGTTTCTCGATTTAGTAAGCATGTCGTTGATAAGTTCGTAAGAGATTTGAAGATCGATCAACAATGGTGAATAAAATTTGCCCTAGATACGCAATGACGGTATTCACTTACTTAAATTCTTTAAAAATAAAATGTGAAAACCGTGGCAATGTATGTTACTTTACTTTGTTAGCCATTCGGAATATAAGATTTATTACTGACTTGAGCATTTTACAACAAAATCAATCAGAAAGGTTTGACTGGAGGTTTAAATATTTGTGAAAATCATTGCTTTTTTTATGATAAAACACCTGCACTGTAGGAAAAATCCTTTAAGGCGCTCTGGGAGCGGTGCGAGTGCAATTGTAAGAAAAAAACGGAATATTATATGTAGTATTAGGAAATATAACATATTATCATCTACTTCTGCAATGTTCTGATAGTAAACAATTTATTATCTACCCACTTCTGATATTTTGCATAAGTGTAGAAAAGGTAAAACTCGTGACAAAATAAAAAAAAAAACTAACTTAAATGGACATTTTTATAAAAATAGGGTAAATATATATTATACGCACACCACGCCGATTTTGATCATTTTTTCAAGAACCACGTATTTGGACGCATAGATTACAAATCCGAAAACGAAATTAGTCCGAAAAGCTTAATTTTCCAGATATTCGTTCTTAAGTTACGATTTTTTTACGGGTCTGTTTACATTGCGTTGGCTAGGATTTTTATCATTTTTCAGTTAATTCTCACTATTTTTTATATAACACAGGATATATACTAACTTTTAGTGTTCAAATATCAGCGAAAACAAACACATTTCACAGAGAAATCGCGAATTTCCTTTTTTGAAACTAGGAATTTCGAACCAAATAACACCAACAAAATTAGTATTAAGTACTAGCCAAGTGCTAAATAAAGAAATTATTTAAAACATCTAAAACTTACGCTAACCTCGTTGAAATCAGCATCGCTCGCTTTTAAAAAATAGTTTGGTTTGAATGTGAAAATGGTGGAAAATCTTAGTTTCAAGAAGGAAAATGCTCGTTTTCTCTGTGAAATGTGTTTATTTTTGCCGATACATTTTACATAAAAAGTAATGAGAGTTGACTGAAAAAAAAACGTGAAAAAACATAGCTCGAGAACGAATTATCTCTAAAACTAAGCTTCGTTCGTCGGATTCGTAATCTACGCGTCAAAATAGGTCTTTCCTGAAAAAATCATCAAAATTGGCGTGGTGTGCGTATAGTAGATAATTACCAAATATAGTTTTATACAATACCGATAAAAAAAAAACTATGAGGACTGCACGAAATGTTAATCCGCCGGAAAGCCTGATGGACACCGGTCGGTCTTAACATTTTCAAATCAAAGAAATCTTATTTTGTGATTAATTATTATAATCGAAATCATAACATAACTAAACGCTCATGGAAGAAATAGTGAATAGTACATGACACGACTGCAAATACATTGCCATAACATAATGATTTGTTTCTTTATGCTTACCATATACACTTTTAACATTTTCATAAAACTTCCTGTGACCTTTGACCGAATCACGTAAGCGTTACGTATTTTACACCATCAAAAATAGAGCAATCCGGTCCCACTGCGCATGTACTCGAAGAAGTTCACGCTGAAATCCTTTTTTTTTAATTCCAAGTCCTGCTATTTCAGACGCACTTGATTCGGCGTATCAAAGACGCAATAGAAATTGATCAAAACGAATGTCCGTATTATTATGAACATGGTGAATATGGTATGGAGTGAGTCTAAATCTTCCCACTGGAGTCTGGACGATCGGTAAATATTATTGTCTTGAGGTTAGGAAACAGATGACGACAAAGTTCCCGAATGCCTATTGTGTAGGTAATAAAAACGTTTCACATGGAATATAACAACCTAAATATTACCACTGCATTATCGACAACGATTGATAAAAGCAAAATGGCGACACTTAAGACCCGAATCGACATGAACACGCCGGAAAGGAACCAAGAAAACTAAATTATACTATAGTATATAGTAGAGACGACGAAAGGCGAAAATTCCGAACAGCTGTTCGTTGAGATAATCGTGCGGCAACGTTGCCAGCTCGAACAGGTTTTTTCATGGTTAATAAAATATAAATAAACCGTAATAATGGTTACGCTGTTTTCTGCTTCGGACGTCGAATCTTAAATGGAAAGTATAATGTGCGGTCGGCGCAGCGGCAGGTAAATTGGGTGTGTATTAATTGTCCATTCTAATTTCTAATAATTGTTGGTTGAAATGTCAGAATTTAATACAGTGGTATGATAAGGACTATTTTTAGTGTTCGCTAATACATAAGATATACCACGTCATTAATTTATTGGTTCTATATGGCACTGTTTGTTCTGAGACAATTTTCATTAAATTGTGATGGAACAATATTTTTGATTATGTATGGTTAGATTAAAGAAGCTGACTGCAAATGACAGAAATAAGATTCCAGAAAACGTTTGCCATTTAAGTTTGCACGTCGACGGCAGATTGTTGAAAAGTCCCACAAATTTAATAAAAAAGAAATGAGAGCTAACCTATAAATGTTGATGTGCATGTGCGTTATTTGAAATGTGTAAATCGACATTATAAAAAATAAGGACGTCGTCTAGGTTTAATGATCATTGCTAGGGAATTACGATATTACTAATGTTAAGGGGTCTTTATAGACGTAGACGGCGATTTCCGCTATACAGGATTAGTTGGAAGTGAGGGGTAATGCCTTTGACATGGAAGAAGAAATATATCGCAACTAATAAGACATAACTCAAGATCAGAAGGAAAGAAATAAGAACACAAAGTCTTCCTCCACTATTATATTAAAGAATTTTTTAAGGTTTAGAAAAACTTTTTTCTCTACATGTTTCGAATGCAGAAGCATTCATCTTCAGAAGAATTCATTCTTAAGTTTTTCTAAACCTTAAGAAATTCTTTAATATAATAGTGGAGGAAGACTTTGTGTTCTTATTTCTTTCCTTCTGAATTTCCACTCCACTTTAAGTTTGGACTACTTCTTCAAGATAACTCAAAATATTATAGCACAATTTAATAATGGTTTTATTTGGCCAACACGTAGGAGTGCAAGCAGAAATCAGAATTATGTTTAAAATTGTTATACATAGAGGCAATTATGTAGCTAAAAACAAATCTCAACATTTGAGGTAAATTTGGCCTACGGAATCTTTCTCTATGCTAGATAATTAAAGATTTGTCAATTTTCTTCTAAAAGAAACTTACTTCTCAATGAAATAAATACATATAGAAAGAAATGTAAGGTTTAGAACTTCACATATTTGACAGTCGATGTCGATAAACCAGAAATATCACGACTATTTAAATAAGGTGGATAAAGATGGTGGATGTGCAAATAGTTTTTGGAATGACAAATTTCTGCAAATTAATTCGTTTCTGCAGGTTTGCAAAATTGCAGATATGCATTTTCTGTAATCCTACATGTTTCTGCATTTTAGGAAGTAAAGCCAAGACACGTTAGAAAACTGCATGTAAATTTGCAGTGCAGTTACTCTTGCTATAAACCAACACTAACAATAACTCTATTCATTCTCTCTATCTAGATAAAAAAAAAAAATTATCGTAAAGAGCATTCGAGGGGTAAACCGCGGTTAAAATTATTGTACATTAATGCCTCGACTAATGCCACCAATGCTACTAACGCCTCGATTAATACCACTAATGTCTACTTGTACACCAAAATTCCTTCTTAGTTTCTTGATGACGTCTAAAATAACAAAAAAAAGTCCCTACTTCCCAATATTTCCCCTCTGCTCAAAAGTGACGTCTAAAAAAGTCTCTACTTGCCAATATTTTGCTAATTTCTTTACTTATGCCACTATTTCCCACCAAAATTCCAGTGCGGTTTATGCTTCGGCTTAGACCTTTAACGAATTTTTATCCATACCGTTACCACGGGCATTGGTGCCTCAAGAATTAAATTACGATAGAGATTTAAAAGAAATTAGAATCTATCGTCATTTCTCTTCTTGTAATAATGAATGAGAACATGAGAAATAGCTGAAGCACAGGCGCAGCTTAGGTGCGCGTACTTTAAAAAATGTCCATATATTATTATACATAAAAGCTACTATACAGCGTGATTTACGGTGAATGACCTATTAGAAACTCGCGGTGAATCATCCAACATAACAATTTTATAGGGCCCTTTTAAACCAAAGTGGAAAGATTGGCATCGTTGCACCGACTTCGTTTTATTCAAGATACATACATATACAAGACACGAAAGAAACGAAGGAAGGACTAAAAATGTAATGTAACTTCTCGGAGGATCTCGGTTTCAATTTTCGATAATCGTGCGTGTATACACCGGCACTTTGGTCTTCAATGTTAACCAGACACTCAAGTATAAACAAAACTCGTTTTGGTTATTCCAGATATATCTCGGGACGATCCGATCGAGATTCTCTCGTGTGTAACTGGTTTATATAGGTGCATCGACGTTACGTTGTTTCATGACATGACCATTGAACTTAAAATTTTGACCGTCAAAACATATTACCAAATATAGTCATCGGTGGTACGTGGTACCATAAACCTAAAAATTTAGCCTGTGCGTGCTATGGTAACACAAAACAGGGCAAATGGAAACGATAAGGTCGCTATTTATTTTCATGTTTTACATTAATGGTCAAACAGCTGATTCTGTCAAATGTAATCAACATATTATGTAAAAAGTTAAGGAGGAGGGAAAATACCATATAAAGGCCTTTTTACATTAGATGCAATTGCAAGTGCAAGCGCAAGTCAATGGTAGTTTTAAATGGGAAAACTTGCTTCAGCTGATTTAAATGTCGTTTTCAATCAGATGATTCTAATGTAAAAAGGCATTAAGAAATATATCTGAAGAAATTTAAGAAAGCGATTATTCGTGGAGCCAAAAGTCATAAAATTTTAATAAATCTAGATAATAAAAACTATTATAACTGGTTGCTGGTGGATAAAAAAAAGCCCAATGTAGCTACAGTTTTTTTTAATCATTTCACGTTTAGGCACAAAACTTTTGCAATAAAGCCAGAATTTCTTTAGGCCGCTTTACAGTTTGCAATTTTTCTTTCACGCAAGAAAAGATTTCCTGCGAGTATGCGCAGAACGAAGCTAGTGTACAGCTGGCGCAATTTGTATGGCTTGCAAGAAATATAACTCCGACCCTATTTTTATTGCAATTGCAAGCGCATTCTGGGGATTTTTTGGTGATTTATGAGACACCAACCTAAATATGAAAATCCCTGACATTTTTTTATGTTCTTTCTAATCTATAGTGGGTACGCTTTGTTTTTGTTGGTTTGCTTTCGTGTCCTGTAATGATTATGTTAAAATGAATGCACAAAAAAGCGTCGGTAAGTCCTAACCGAATGTATTTTTATTTTAAAAGGTTGGCAAGTGGTACATCACCTACGACCTTGGCAAGTCATTGCACGCTGTAAAACGAAGTGACATTTTTATTGCCACAATACGAATTGCTGCAAGGCAACTTGCGTGAAAAAAAAATTGCAAACTGTAAAGCGGCCTTTTTAAATTCGCATCGCTCGTGTTGGCCGCATTTCCAAATTTGTATGATATTGCGCACGAGCGATACGTGTGACGTGTTTTTATCAAAACAGCGCAGCGCTTTCAAATAGAGCTGTCCAGGTAGAAGCGAGTAGCTCTATGCGAACGAATCTCACATAAATACTGATAACGAAATAAATGACAAAACTTTTCACGAAAAGAGTCAGTATAAAAAATAGATTGATGCTTCTGGATTGACAATTGTATTTCACCCGTCGCGTCGTAATAACTCGGAGTCGATAGTAGTAGTCGTGGGAAGCCTCAGCAACCTGGCAGCTTGTCCAAGTCGATCATTTTTGCCTACTCACCATATATGAATGTCAAAATCTATTTCCAGGCGAGGGCAATAACTTCCTCTTTTTGGAGAAATGCTGAGCCAATGACGTGGTGCCTCGTGCATAGAGTCTACACTAATTGATAGATTGTCTCTGTCAAACTGTTCCGTGCATGTGTATTTTTTAAAATTTGATCGCTCGATTGTAAGTATAGTGAGTGCTCAATAGTACGGACTGGTCTTTATAATCGTGATAAGACTCTCCATTTTGACAATAATTGATTGCAGTTTTTTAGACACCCGGCTAAATGACTGCAGTAAGCTAGGATGGTACATTCAGGTAAGAATTCACGTATCTCTGGGATTTGTCATGCCATCGGCAAACGTGAAATATTATTTATAAAATCGGTTTATCCGGTGAAAATTAAATTTTAATGTTTCCAGACAGCCTCAGTAGGCCAGTGTGCCAGATACTTTTAGAGTAATATTATTGATTTCCATGGGTTATAAGCAAACGTCAAATAAAATAATAGGTAACTAGCCAGCTCCTGAGAGGGCCGAGCAGGACTGCGAGGCAGCCAATGATTATTACCTTTACTTATAAGATCTACATATTGCCGCATCCTTTCAGACACTCCTATACAGAGCCAGGCGCACAATACTGCCTCGCGAGATTATTCGTCTGGCCTGGATACAGCTATAGTGACACAAACTGGGTTCTGCGACTTCTGCGATGGTTACTTAAAGTCTACGACGATCTGGTATAGCTTACAAACCGCTTGCCTGAAGGTGTAGTAAATGCTGCGTCTTATTTTCAAAGGAAGTAAATCTTAAAGGGGAACATAAAGGAAGGGGAGGACAAATCGGATGAAGCAGAGAATATGAAGATATATTACTTGCGAAAATTACAGGATTGTTTCACTTAGACGGCCGAGAAGGTCCCCTGGCAACGCGATCACAATCCAGTAAGTTGGGTACATTTTTATATTGTGATTGCAGTATATCACGATTATAAATATTCTGTTCTTTTTCTGTGAGGTTTCGACAATAGTTACGTTACTGCTACAATATTTAGAGCACTAATATTTAACACGCCCCAGGAGGGGTCAGTTCCTGTACATATCCAAACTATTTTATATACAAAATCATTTTTCGTGTAACTAGCTTATCTATTAATAAACCTTAATAGTTGTGTTTTCCTATACATGAAAATTTATTTGGAAAGAATATTACGAATATTTATACGAACAACTTTAAATACTAAAAAATGTATCTGTCGAATATAAGATACATAAGATGAGAAATGCATTCAGAATGAAACTTTTAAAAAGGTTACAATATCAAAAAGAAGCAGAATTTAATAAATACTCGAACCAATAATTATCATTCGCCCTAAGAAAGTTTTTTTAAATTACTTGCACCCGATTGTCTGAGTTCTCGTATAAGCTCCATGTAGGAGGAAGTGCAACGTCTTTTTAACCTCTCTTTTATCCAAATTGTTTTTCCTTTTTCCCTGCTCGTGTAATATAATAACAATTGCCGCTGGGCTGTCTTCTTGTGACATGCTTGAACTGACGATAAAAAACTGTGCGTGTGTAGTGAAATGGAGGCCGCAATCGAATCAGGCCCAGAACTGCCGGTCATTATCTGTGAACGAAACTGATGGTGTAGTGTGAATACGAATAACTTGGACGGACAGTCCACGGACTGACGACCGTCGACTGAACGTGAGTAGACTCCTTTAGAAACAAGTCTGATGCGAGAATGATAAAGGATTGACATCATTTAAATCGCATAGGGGTCTGCAAATGAGAATTTACAGCAGTCTGAATGATCGTGTAGTCTGGAGTTAAATATAGACGCCCATGTCTTTCTGCGCATATTAAAGCACGTAATCGGCAGATATCTGTTGTGTGAACGTTACGTCTTTAACATAGATGACATTATGTTCTCTATTTAATGTTCTAATTTGTTGGAAATTTCCTTTTTATAATGATAATTTAATTTCTTGCGCGGCGATGCCATTAAGAACAAGAGAGAACATAATTCCAGAAAAAACGAGTAGTATTATAAATAGGGTTTAACTGAAAGGGCATACAATAAACCGGTTGTATAGAAATGTGACAGTAGGTGCCCTTGAGCTTTTATAAATAGCTAAAAGCAGGTGTTAAATTATTTTTGAGTCGTAGCAGCACGCAGACTTGGTCTTTGGTCCTATAAAACTGAATGGTAAGGTAGAAAACAGAAATATATTAAGGGGGTTAAAAATTCTAATGTTAAGGGGATCGGTGCAATTTTTCTATATGAATCAGCAGAATACAATGTCTACCTTGGTCCATGGTATAGTAAATTTCACGTACATTTTTTATTGCTTTAACGTTTCTCTTGTTAAACGCGTTGGCCAACATGTGATTTAAAATATTTTATTCCGAAACGAACATTGGCTAGATTCATGAGAGATAAATATATATCTTACCGAATATTTACATGTACACGACAAAGATACACGATGAATACTCCAATCTGGCCTTCAATCAGCCAAAACCCGTCAAGAGATTATTGTTACAGAACCTGACATTGAAGCCGTTAGTATGTGAATCTCTTTCCGTACTTCATCAATCCGCGTATCGTCTCTGCGTTCTTTCAATCTGTTCAATCAAGTTGATAAAATGTATTTATATCATTATGGAGAGTTTGTGTTGTGTTAAAGTGTGCCGAACCTTCCGACTCAAATAACATACTTATTTTGGGTGGGTACATTATAGTCTATATAATAAAATGGAAAATTCCGTCCAGTTCGGCTAAATTTCGGTGTCGGCCATAGGCGCCGGTAAATTTTGTGCATTAAATTATTTATGAAAACTAACCAAAGAAATAAAAGAAGATAATTTAATAAAGAAGGAACTATTAGCTATAGCAAATTTACACAAACATCGTTTTATGAAATATGCCGTGGAAGATATAGCTGAAAAGCATAGTGTCACTGTGCTGCGCACACCGCCATATCATTGCAAACTAAATCCTATAGAACTTATATGGGCTCAAGTGAAAGGATTTGTAGCAAGACACAAGAGGACATTCAAAATGAAAGACGTTAAGCTACTGTTTGATTAAGCCATTAAGGAAGTGACACTAGAGAACTGAAGAAAAGCAGTCCATCATGTCATTAAAGAAGAGGAGAAAATGTGGGATCTTGACCACCTGATCGATTGCACCGCCGACCCGTTAATTATAACGTCAAGAGAAGATGACAGTTCCTTAGAGGACGAGGAATATTAGGGTTTTTATAATTTAATTTATGTATAATTAATGCATTTTTTGTATTTTTTTATGTTTAATAAAAAAATAAGTGTACCTAATTTGACATAATGCACGCCTTTGTCACACCATTTTCAGTGTTTCTGAATGGATAACAATACACAAAACCCATAAATTGACCCAAACCCGGGTGACACTACCTGCACTTGATGAAAATAAAGAATTTTGCAATGAAATCAATGCCAAATTATAAAAGTGGCTTAAATACTCGTTGAGTTACTCTGTAGTCCCTTTGCATACCTAATGAACTTTTATTACTCTACAACTTTTTGAAATAGACTATAGTCTGCATTCGGTATTTAGGTCAAAAACTTCAAACGTGTACGCACAACTGTACAATGTTAATATACCATAATAATTGAAAACTATAGCATTATGATTTAAAATATGACGAACAATAAACTGTTACAATTTTTATTTTGCTGGCAAAAAATTGAAGCCCATTAAGTTCATGCCTAATTAATATGTTCTCTCTTATAAACCGTTATAAAGCAAATAATTTATAACTGCGTTTAATGACTGTGAGAGTACCCACTAACTATCTACGCAAATCTTAAATGTTTTGTATTAAAATTAAAAACGCGGTCGACAAAAACATAAATAACAGTGTCTGTTTGAAGGTTGGCGACAATGATATTTCTTGGATGATAAAAGAGTTTTGGACTTGCATTGTCTTTATTTGTTTTACATCACAACGTTTCAACTGGAATATTATTCACATATATATACTTTAAAAAATTAAGAGCACGATGGGCTTCTAAGTAAATTGCGATCCTACGGTATGCCTAATGGATTTTGTTTATGGTTAACCAGCTTCCTTAAGAATCGTTCTCTGCAAGTGGCGATTGACGGGTTTCTCTGACACCTTCACCATCAATGCCGGTGTTCCTCAAGGGTCCATATTGTCGCCTACCCTCTTTTTACTGTATATTAACGACCTTCTAGTGAAAACCCATAATCCAATTTATAGCTTTGCTGATGACAGCACACTTGTCTCATCTTTTACCTTGACTCCCCAAACATCCGCTGCCGACGCACATCTTCGCAGGCAGCATGAAGTATTGCGCCTCAACAATGACCTGGAAGAAATTTTGGCTTGGGGTGACAGTAACCAAGACGCTAAGAAAACCCTAGCAGCAGTCTTTTTCAAAAAGGTTAACATTGCAGAACCGGATATAGTCATGGCAGGACACGCAATTCCCCTGGCACCATCTATTAATTTGTTGGGGGTCAATCTGGGAGGTAATATGTCTTGGCATGATCACGTTGCCGCAATTGCCAAGGCAGCTGCACAGAAACTTGGTGTACTTTTCCGCAACAAAAGGTTGTACACACCTCATCAACTTTTGACACTCTACAAAGCCCAGATTCGACCATCATTAGAATATTGCTCTCATGTCTGGAGCTCTGCACCCAAGCACACCCTTCGGCTACTGGATTCCATTCAAAGGAGAGACGTTCGTCTGATCGGCGACCCCGAGCTGACCAAGACCCTCGATAGCCTGGAGCATCGAAGACAGGTTGGTGATTTGGCTGTCTTTTACAGATATTTCCATGGCAGGTGTTCGACTGACATTGCCCACTTGATTTCACCTAGAGCAATGCAAAACAGAAATACACGGCGAACCACTGCCGCTCATCCATATGTTGTTCAGCTTAGTACTCCTCGAACTTCATTGTTCAAGAATTCTTTCATCTGAAGAACGTCATCTTTGTGGAATGATCTTCCTGAGGTCGTGTTTCCCAATGAATACAATCTTCAACGTTTCAAGACCAACGTTAATCGCTTTTTTCGCACTCGCACCGCTCCCAGAGCGCCTTAAAGGATTTTTCCTACAGTGCAGGTGTTTTATCATAAAAAAAGAGCACTTTTTGAAGGCACTTGCTATGCTTTTCAAGAAAATAATTTTATTTTGTCAGATACGATTTTTCGTTTTTTAGAAGCCTACATCAACTTATTTTTTTTAGAGACGGACCTGAATTTTTTTATTTTTGAGTAGATTTTCACCTCTCAAAGCTAATACATAGTGACAAGTGTGATACATCATAATGCTGCACACTTATTTTATTTTTTGGGGAATCAAAGTTATCTAATTTAACTAAAAATTTTGTAGGTAATACACTTGAACCTTATCTTCCAAAAAGATTACAAAAAATATAACCCAAATTTGGTATAAATTAAAAATTTTGAAGAAATTGCCTTGTAGAGGAAAGTGGGGCAACGTGTAATGAAATTTAACAATATAAACATAATATTTATGTTAATCGTATTTTTATAAAAAAAATCATATTGCCTCATAATGTTTCGGTACACTGAAGGATTTATGGAAACTTATTTTTTTAGGTGTTACAATGTTTTCACTTTACCCCATCATTGGGGCAAAATGGATCGACCAGTAGTGCAAAGTGGTAAATATAATAAAATAAGCAACTATAACTGAAACGTATTGACACAAATCCCAGTTTCCAACTATTTTTACGAACAGCTATAATAAATAAATACATATTTGTTTATTGTTAACTCACAAAGAAGTAAAAATTAATTAAACTTAAACGTTTAGGTAGTTCAAAGCTTCTCTGTGTTATTAGCTATTTTTTTTTAGCTAGAAGGCCAAATGCTATAATAAAAGTAATTTATAAAAATATTCAAACTAAATTTAGTACGACGATGGTGCAAAGTGGAAATATTTTTGCAATCTACTTTACTTAAAACTAACATTTTACAAATGTCTAAATATTGTACAGACCATTATTTTTAGGCATGGTCAGTCGGATGTCTTATCTTCAAAATTATCCATTAGATCATACTTTTTCAAACACAATAAATACAGTTACAAAATTAGTTTAATAAAAATTGTAAGAATACTAAGTAAGTATACTGTTTTACGTTTGACCCAATACTGATCTCACACCGCACGTGTTTCAACAATAATTCTAGTGCAGTAACACAACTAGAACTGCTTTGTCAGCTTATTCTATTCTTTGATTAGAGGCAGACAGATGGAGCTGCACAATCTATCGAATTCAGCTTTGCTCCTCATGCCATTTTGCCCGACTTTCCCCTACTTTAATGTTAAATATTTTTTTTTTCGAATTGCATAACTAGCTCTTTCTGAAAATTACCTAGTAACTTTTTAAAAACCATTGTCATTTTCTTAAATTATTTATAATGCTGGTATGATGACGTAATTACCCTAAATGGCCGGTTTTCAAAAATAGTCTGTATAGTACAACAGTATAACAGGCATAAATCGGAATGCTATAGTATATTATATAGGAAGTGATGAAAGTGAAACTTTTTAAACGAGGAGATATTTAGCACGAGGACGAGGCGTCAGCCGAGTGCGGAAATTCTCCGAGTTTTAGAATAATCACTTTCACACGAGAAATGTACACTATTGTATCTACGACCACAAAGAATTATTAAAAAAGTCTTTGATTTGTGAAAAAAATTTCAACACTAGTGTAGCAAAAAAAAATTATCAACACTAGTGTTGAAACTAGCATACTTAGGATTATGTTTCACTTAATATCTGGTTTGATAGTTTGTCAATAGGCTTTTCCTTTATTTGTAGTTTAACTTTTTAATTTTTTCATATTTATTTTTTATTATCATAAGAAGAACTAATCCTGGACCTCTAGATTAACCAGAATAAAAAACATAAAGATTTCAATTCAAAATAATTCTCTAAATTATTTAATGTTTTTATAAAAAAAGTCAAATATTCCTGATAGGATTTGAACCTGTGACCTTGCGATCTGTTGGATAGAGCTCTAGTCTCTACGCTATGGCTACCCATAAACATTTGTTGTTGACATTGTTGTTGATATGACATTTTCTTCAGCGCGGTTCGTTTTGTCTGGTAAGTCCAGTATATTATTAACATTTTTTATAATTTTAGATGAAGTATTTTCACACTCTAACTCTGGATCACTCGACAAATGCATGATAAATAAGTTAAACACTTTATAATGACTGCTTTCTAAAATTTGTTTTTATTAATAAATAAGGGTGGTCTGTCAAATTGGCATCATATGTTTAAATTAAATAGTGTGCCTTGTATTTTAACTCTAGAGTTGAAATATTTTTTTTCCTACGACCACCTATGAAAAAGAGAAAAAATGCACGGTTAACCTGGCTCGAAAGCGCCGAATATCACACGCGTGTTGAAAGAAATTATTTCAACTCTAGAGTGGTAATACAAGGCACACTATTTAATTTAAACATATGATGTCAATTTGACAGACCACCCCTATTTATTAAAAAGAACAAATTTTAGAAATCAGTAATTGTAAAGTGTTTTAACTTATTTTTCATGTATTTGTCGAGTGATTTAGAATTGAGTGTGAAAATACGCCATGTGAAATTATAAAAAATGTTAATAAAAGAAAAAACAAGTCGCGCTGAAGAAAATGTCATATATTTAAACAACAAATGTTAACTGGCAGCCATGGGCGCCATAGCGTAGACACTAAAGCTCTTGTCTACAGAACGGGAGGTCACAGGTTCAAATCCCATCAGGAGTATTTGGCTTTTTTTTTATAAAAACATTAAATAATTTATAGAATTATTTTGAATTGAAATCTTCCTTGTTGGGTGGATTTTTTAAATTTTGATTTAATGTATATTTCCTTGAAATTTAAAATTTTTTATTCTGGTTAATCTAGAAGTCAATCCAGGATTAGGTCTTCCTATGATATATAAAATATGAAAAAATGAAAATGTTAAACTACAAATAAAGGAAAAGCCTATTGACAAACTATATGAAACCAGATATTAAGTGGAACATAATCCTAGGTAAGTATGCTAATTTCAACTCTAGAGTTGAAATATTTTTTTCAACTCTAGAGTTGAAATATTTTTTTTACAAATCAAAGGCTTTTTTAATAATTCTTTGTGGTCGTAGGAAAAATAGTGTACATTTCTCGTGTGAAAGTGATTATTCTAAAACTCGGAGAATTTCCGCACTCGGCTGATGCCTAAATATCTATCTATAAATATCTCCTCGTTTGAAAAGTATCACTTTCATCACTTGTAATGTAATATACTATTTCAACACGCGTGTGATATTCAACGCTTTCGAGCAAAGTTAACCGTGCTTTTTTTCCCATTTTCATAGGTGGTCGTAGGAAAACATTATTTTTTGCAAAGGAAAGTTTTATAATAGTTAATTATTGTCACATGGAACCAGAACTCGTATATTTCTACTGCGCAAACTCCGGCCCAATCAAAAACATTAATTACGAAAACGAGAACAAACCTTTATATTAGACTTCGTTACTAACCTTTATTTAACCTTGAATTTAAATTCCTACAAATGTGAAATGTTTCAAACAATAAAAATATACGAAATAAATGATTGTTTTAATCAAATAAGGACAGTCCTACTTTTTTAGCTTGGTCAGTATTGTTTTCAATAGTTTATTTGCCTAATTGTTTTAACCTGGCAGCACCTTTTATATTGTTACCGTAAACGTGAACTAACCGAATCAAGACTACAAATTATATGATAAGATTGTTTAATTTTTAAAGCTATATCATTATTATAAAAGTTAACTAATTTGATGATATTGGTAAAAATGCATTTCCCTACTAGCCGCAACTTCACCAACGTGACACGCAATGAGTGATAGTGATGTTCATGGCACTAGAATTATCCTTTCATTTATTTGATTTGCTCCAATATAATCTAAAAGTTGATTTGAATGATGTTTAACCACTCTAAATCCTATTTCATCATAATATGATTTTCTTTTACGTTCCATCAATATAAAAGTTTAACGGCGCCAACTTAACGCCAAATGAGCTCACGATTCCCATGATCAATCTTCATTTCATTAACCAATGTTGTGCACGCGGTCTCTAACCCATCAACCATCCGGCAACACCGCTTGCCCAACGAAATGGTATCAATCCGAACTTGGCCGAAAGGACGGTGACGACGTTATTCGATGAAACCGAACAGGAAAACAACAAGCTCCATTTCCAGATCGTCAGCCCGAATGTCTGGCACCGTGAAATCGATGGGGCGGCGAAGAGTAGGTCAAGTCGAGGTTTGGATGAGACAGCGCCGCCGCATGGATGCCATTTTGCTGTTCAGAAATTGCCAGTTTAACGTGTGGGCATCCGGATCGCGATAGAGACCGGTATGAGAGGCTCTTTTCACCGCAACATCGCCCATAAATACAACCCAGTAGTCCGAAGTAGGGAAGCTACTACTACATGTCGTGAGACATACGCAAAAAATTACCAGCGGTGTCCCCGTTGTCATTGATTAGAGATCAAAACTAAGCAATACCTTTGCATAGTAATTATCTTCAGTTACGTTTATGACGCGTTATAGCCATACATACAACCAATCGAAAATAAGTTTTTAAGTAGCATCATTAATAACATAGCAACTGATGTGAAACAGATCACGTGATATACCTACAACAGATGGACGTAAAAATGGCGACAATGACAATCATTTTCAAATGAGCTGTTATTCTGGAATCAGCCGCGAGAAAGAGGTTAAATATTTTTTGGGTGAATGTATTATAAGTGGTTGAGATGTGGTTTTTGATTCCGGAAACTAAAACTCCAAATTCTTAAGGAAACCTGTAACCCTACCTGCTGTTGATTAAAACTTAAGCCGTAGCAGTATTGCTTTACAAGGAGCGCTCTGAGCAGGCCTTCCATGTGGTCACCCCCGCCGCGCGACGCTCATGTCCGTACACCACACTCGCATATTGGTTCACACCCGACCACGTCGCCTCCGCCGGTTCGGATCCGGTCGGGCCGCACCGCACTGCACCACGACAGACCTTGCAATGCCATTCATCGAGGCCATCCGGATTCTGGCAACAGCGCCGCCCTCGGCAGTATTCAGCTGGCGCCTGAGCGACGTTGCCGCGATTCTTTACAACAATGCTGTAGATAAGCTAATTTTCTATGGTTAATGACATGATAAGTTAATTGTTATCGGTTATGTTATTAATAAATAACAGAAAAATAACAGTGGCGTAGATACTTAAAACGTATGATAAATGTAGGTACTTTATGATAAACGGAGAGACGTGGTGTCAAAAAGTTGTTCTGTGTTCATATGCATTGCGTTACCTACTGGTTTCTTGGACAACATGTAATATTATGATACGCATTTCCCCACCAACTACCACTTATTTGTGTATGATAGACATATTAAATTAATTTTATATTTTTTAATTAACCAACCATTGAAGTTTTTGAATTAACAATAACTTTATTCTGTATTAATAGTGTTGTCTACTGGTTTCTTGAACAACATGTGATGTTTTGATACGCATATTTCCAAACAATCACAACCTATTTGTGTATGATATACATCTTTTAAAATTAATTTTAATTAAGCTAAGTATTCAAGTTTTAAATCAATAATGTTAAGTTATCTACAGGTTCCTTGAACAACATGTAATATTATGATACGCATTTTCCCAAACAACCACTACCTATTTGTGTATGATACACATCTTTAACAATTAATTTTTTAAATTAATCATTGACGTTGTTAAATTAATAATAGGTCTATGTTCAATGTTCATGTATTCATACTTAATGAGAAGGTATATGCGCCTGTAAGAAATAAAATCATTAAAACATTGCTTTTTCACCGCTATGCTATACGTTGTTCCGTTTACCGGTTAAACAACCTCCTAATGATTCTAACTAAAAACATAAAACCTTTTTGCTTATTAAAAATGTTGCTAAATTTAAGAACATGACGGCATGTAATTAAAATCATTGATTCGGCAGTAAGGTAAAAAATAACATATTTACCTATTGTTACTTAAAAGTGCTAATCCTGAAGAATATAATATGGCAACGCGGCACTGTTTTCCAATTACAAGCGCATGCCAAATCTCTCACGAGACGTCGCACCTCGGAATTTGGAATGTCAGCCGGTTGCCGGTTTTATTACCGCTCCGCTTGCTCGATTCACTATTCACTTGCGGCTCGTTCGCCTTGTCGTTCGGATGTTCCGTCGTGGCAGGCTATTCGCTGTTACGCGCGGCGCGAAAACAATTGCCGTCGACCACGAAAACGGTCTACAACAAAGCCGTGTAATCGCAGGAGGCGATGACCGCTTCGAACGTTCACTTTCGCCTTTGTATTGCTGCACTTGACTGGTTTACTAGAATAAGAGAGCGCGACCGAGAATGAAAAGGTATAAAAGAAAACGAAAGATCGGCGATAAAAAGCACTCACACAACAAGCGAAGCTGAATCCGTGACTGACTAGTTCGTTTGACAGATCAACCCAAAAACCGGAACTGGAGATGAGATGAACATGGAAGAAGGTTTTTGTGCGGGTGTGTCAGTGTGCGCGGTTTTATGTAGAAGTGGAGATTATTTATTATTAGTTTTAGTTTAACGTGGTGTCATTGTGTTTTGTTGGTTAGCTAACAACAGTCACTTGAAGTGTAATGTTGACGGAGTGATTTTTTTGTAGACTATGAAAGTGTTAAACGTTGTAAACGACATAGCTCTTTTTACCAACCAATTCAATTGATTTCAGCCAATATATAACTAATGTTCTTAAGTTATATTTTCGTGATTTTAACCGAATTGCATTCACTATAAAAAATATTAAAATTGTTTTTCTGGATAATCTTACTTCAATTATGAATAAACAAAATACCTGCAGAGTGATGAAATATTAAACATCCAAATTTGTATATATAGTCAGTATAAAAGAAATAGATTATATAAAAATATATTTTTATAAGATGTATATCATAAACAAATAAGTAGTGATGGTTGAAGAAATGCGTATCATAATATTATATGTTGTAAAAGTAATGTATTCGGGATATTTTATATTAGCCAGTTAGTTTCAGAGAAATTCGCCTTTGAAATATGGTTTAGCGGATACTTAATGAATGGCAAAAACTAGCTATTATCTAGATTTTGGACCAGTAAATAATTTACAGGATTTTTAATGGATATTAGGTATAATTAAATGAAAGACACATAACAACTATTTTCACATAAATATTTAGTTGGCCCCGAATAGTATTTTACGTTACAAGGCCGGTAGGTGACTTATTACAGTACGAGTTGGTTTACGGACGAGGCGACGTAAGAGCCGATTCTGGAATATAAACGAGTGCTGTAATAACACCTTATGGACGTATATCGTATGATATTTTATTTCATCCTGTCTTTATAATCCTTTTTAAAAAGAATAAACAAATAAGTCATATTACCTTTTAAGTGACAACTTGTCAAAGATCGTAAGTAACCAGTCATTGTTTCTAAAATCATACCATTGTTGCTAGGGGCAACCCATTACAGTATCTGATACTGTAATGTTCCATTTACCGGCCGCAAATGAGTACAGGGTAAGTAAATATATTGGACAGGATGAAATAAAAGCCAAATACAGTTGGCTTATTCCTAGACTAACATACATAGATATAGATATCCTAGAATATTATGAAATTACAACACTGCATGTAGCGCATACATAAATTAACTGCATTTTTTATTCTACCGTTCGGCAACGCACTCGAAAAAATACTCACAACGATATCCCTTCCCAAAATAAACCATGATTTAAAAATACATCACGTCAACAATTTGGAATGCATCGCATCGGACAGATGGCGAAAAAATAAAACCCTGATTTACACGATGATAAAGAGAGAACTATGTATTATGGCAAATCTGAATCCAATTTCTCATAATAACTTATAGATAGACATCATTAATTTGACTTTGTTTTGTGGCATAGTAGCAATTTTGCTATTTTTAAGTATTGCTCTTTTAGATGGTGGCCAAAAAAGCTTGAGGTAACAATAATATCAACAAAGACAAGAGTGTGGTGAAAATCAACAATATAAATTTAAGTCTCCAAGGAAATTTATTGAGTAATAGAATACCTAAATCATTCTAATAAATATAACAATTTTCTAGATTAAAAACATTATTTACGCGTTGTAGTCCAAAGAACTTCTTACAATATGCCATGTCATCCTTTCCTACCTACAAGAAAACCTGAAACAAAGCAATCGTACGATAATATGGCGGCCGCAACCGAGAAAGACGAGGCAGACATTTTTTTATCAGCATTGCTTGACCTTTCAGATTAAACCTCGAAGTTTGCAAGACCGCTATAAAAACCAACACTTTTACGCGGTGTTGCCAATGCAGCACTTGATTAAACTTTCCCGCTTGTATTTTTTGTATTATTAATTAATTTTCAACATTTATATACATAAAAGAATATTAATATGTTGCAAGATATGCATATCGTACACAAATAAATAGTGAAGAACTTTTTAGATATTTATTTTATGCATGAATCTATAACAGGTTGTGAACCACAGTTATTCATTTGTAATTTCTTAGTTTCTATTAATTTATAATATACATTAGTGTTGGGAAGCTAGTAATTACAGTTTGCTCCGCTATTCTCCGGTTACAACAGACATTATAAACGTTGTGAAAAGATAAATAAAATATTCTAGCACGGAATAAAATTCAAGGCTCACTCCTTTAACGTAACCGATATTTTTTTGACAAACCTGTTACCATTATCGTCTTGTAACCTAAGAACTGCCAACACCAAAAATAGAAAACCATATTAAATAGCTTTATATTCTGCTCAACCTTTTCTAAAAAGTCCTTCGTGATAAATATAAAAAAACAATGACCCGAATGTTATCCGATTGCGTTCAAATCTAAATCGGACCTTTTATCGATTGGGTAAAAAACTTCCATAGACTGGGAGTAGCCGGATTGATCCAATATTAAAAAAATACTTTGATATATTTGGCAACAAGGTAATAGAGCTTATTCCTATTTATATACATACACATCAAAACATATTGTTTCTTGCCCTGCACTCACTGCGCATTGGATCATCGAGTTCAATATTCCTTAACTAACTGAATTGGCAACGCGGCACTATCCACTTAGCATAACACGAAATTCCGTTCTCGCGTGTAATTTGATTCTACGGCGGCGAAATGGAAAAAGACAACATTGCATTACCGAAAAGATTTGCCGCCGTCAACAACCAAGTTGTTGCAAATACTCGCAAACATTACAAAATGGCGGAACGATCGAACTTACAAGTTCGTAAATGGAGGGGGCGTCCAGGTATTGTCGGGAGAGAGAAAAAAGTAGTCTAAATTATTGCCGCATTAAATACAGCGTTATGACGAACAAATCTCGACCAATACTAGATTTTGTGCCATGATTTCTGATTCATATTCTCAGTGGGTATATATTTTTGTTAGGGATGAAAGCAGATGCTATTTAGACTAATTTTTTATACAATATAAGAAAATAAAAAAAATATTGTGGTGATCATTTTTGAGCAATAACACTGGCGAACAGCAAAAATGTTTCGGAGACTAAAATAGCAAAATCTTTTTTATACAATTAACATTCTGTCTTGCAAAAGTCTCAGTTGGCTCAGGTTTTATAGATCCAATCTAATTATGATAATTACCTACCTGCCCTTAATGTATGGAAAAATTCGATCAATAAATGAGAAATACCTGGATTTATTATACCAGGTATACTTTAAAGTGTTTAAATACATGTAAAATAAATACTAAATTGTTAGTTAGTGGTATTTAAACCATCAGTTGATCGAGAGCTGTCCGTATTTGAGAGTTTTGAGCAATATGTCGCGAGTTTTCGAGTATTTGTAAATCTATATTCATAAAAAAAATTTTTAAACCAAGTAGTGCTGGAAAATCTCTGAACAAACTCAACTTAAAGTGTTAATTTAACTACAATAATAAATTAAAACAGAAATAAACCTTTGCCCATTAACACTTTTTATTTCCCAATTAAGTTTTATATAATTCTTGTTGCGTTTTATATTAAAAACCATGTTCTTTTTGTAGGTATCATAAAAAAATGTTTTTCTATTCCCACATGGAAATTTATTGTTTCCTTTACAATAAAGTGATTAGAAAAGTGGGCTACTCCGGTTAACTGAACGGATATGATACATCCTAGTTAGGATATGAAAAAGACCAATCACAGTGGTCAATTACAAAGAAACCAAATGTACGTGTTGTAAATTTTACGAGTCGTTTTCTGACTGACCCAGAGTCTATGCATACACAATTTTTTCCTAAAGAGTGCACGAAATAGGGCAAAAACTGAAGGTATAAGAAAATTAATACCAAAGTCTATTTCTACCAAACTATGGTTATTTTCTGACCGAAGTAAAGATTTTTATCAATAAACTCTACAACAATAAAAATATTTAAGCTTATTTTTAGAAAAAATAATTCTAATAATTTGAACTTGAAGAAATAGTCCATACTTAAAGTGGAGTGGGAATTTAGAAGGTAAAAATAAGAACACAAAGTCTTCCTCCACTGTTATATTATAGAAATATTTTAAGTAACTTCTCTTCATGTTTCGAATGCAGAAGCATTCATCTTCAGGAGAAAAATTAAAAGAAGAAAAGACCAGTAGATATCACCCTAACTGAGCAACACAATTATAGGTTCGGTATAAAATGAGTGGAACGGTGAGGAAACCGATACACACATTGCATTGTGAGTAAGAAAAGTATATGGGGTTGAGGCTTAAGGCACTGTGAAAACTTTAAAGGTAGAATGAAAGATTTAACATCTTTGTGTAAAAGAACTGTCGAAAGATGAGATTGAAGTGAAAGGGAATGAACATTTAAGCAAATACAGCTGTTAGCTAGTAATTAGAGAAAAATATGGAGAAGTGGATGTAAGTGTGAGGAAGAATACTATTAAAAAATTAAAAATTGACTGGATGTAAACCTGAAAAAGAAAAGACATCTTTTTAGGATACATCAAGCGACCAAATATAGAAAAATCTTACCTCATTGGTTTACAAATAAACATAGTGAAAATAAAAATAGAAAAATTGAATTTTAAAAAAGTCTTTCATCACTTTTTAGAAAGACTTTAAAATGAAAGAATTTTTTAAAATTCAATTTTTCTATTTTTATTTTCACTATGTTTATTCGTAAACCAATGAGGTTTACATCCAGTCAATTTTTAATTTTTTAATAGTCTTCTTCCTCACACTTACATCCACTTCTCCATATTTTTCTCTAATTACTAGCTAACAGCTTTATTTGCTTAAATGTTCATTCCCTTTCACTTCAATCTCATTTTCGACAGTTCTTTCACACAAAGATGTTAAATCTTTCATTCTACCTTTAAAGTTTTCACAGTGCCTTAAGCCTCAAACCCATATACTTTTCTTACTCACAATGCACTGTGTGTATCGGTTTCCTCACCGTTCCACTCATTTTATACCGAACCTATAATTGTGTTGCTCAGTTAGGGTGATATCTACTGGTCTTTTCTTCTTTTAATTTTTCTCTTGAAGATGAATGCTTCTGCATTCGAAACATGTAGAGAAGTTACTTAAAATATTTCTATAATATAACAGTGGAGGAAGACTTTGTGTTCTTATTTTTACCTTCTAAATTCTAATAGTATTTCAATCCTGGAGATTAGAAGCTTTGTTGCAAATGCATTACAACCTTGTTTTAATTCCACAATATTTAATTTTTAAGAAATATTTGTTGGGTTGCACAAAGATTTTTCACCAGAATTAACTAACCAGTAAGTGCTAAAAATCAAGGTATAAACTAAAAGGCATAAGGCAAACATAAATATCTATAGTCTATTTCAGAAAGGTGTAGGGTAATAAAATGGGAAATTCCGTCCAGATCGGCTCAATTTCGGTGTCGGCCATAGGCGCCGGTAAATTTTGTGCATTAAATTACTTATGAAAACTAACCAAAAATGTTGGAGAATTAGGTTGACGGGTATTAAGATAAAATAGTATTGTTTGTAATATTAAAATTTCAAGTAATTGCGTAAGAGGATTAGGAAAGGTATGTTTTCTGGCCTGAAGTGTCACAATCGAAATATTGTGTAGGGATTAGTTAGGTAGTAGATTATAAAGTTACGTTTTGCGTTTAACAGGTACCTTGGAGAAATTATCGACTGGTTAACCACCAAAAGTATTGAATTTGAAGATAATTTGATAAAGGAGCTATTAGGTATAGCAAATTTACACAAATATCGTTTTATGAAATATTTCGTGGAAGATATAGCACACCGTCATATCATTGTGAACTAAATCCTATAGAACTTATATTGACGCAAGTAAAAGGATTTGTAGCAAGACATAACACGACATTCAAAATGAAAAACGTTAAGTTACTGTTTGATCAAGCCATTAAAGAAGTGACACCAGAGAACTGGAGAAAAGCAGTCCATCATGTCATTAAAGAAGAGGAGAAATGTGAGATCTTGACCACCTGATCGATCGGACCGTCGACCCGTTAATTATAACGCCAAGAGGAGATGACAGTTCCTCAGATGACGAAGAATATTATGATTTTTTATAATTTAATTTCTGTATAAGGTATTTTTTGTATAATGTTTAATAAAAAATAGGTGTACCTAATAATATGTACATAATGCACGCCCTTGTCACACCATTTTCAGTGTTTGTGAATGGATAATAGGCAAAACCCATAAATTGACCCAAACCCGGGTGGTACTACCTGCACTTGATGAAAATAAAGAATTTTACAATGAAATCAATGCCAAATTATGAAAGTGGCTTAAATATTCGTTGGGTCACTCTATAGTTCCTTTGCATAACTAATGAACTTTTATTACCTCTCTGAAATAGACTATAATGATTATTTTTTAAAGTAAAAGCTTACATACCTGAAACTATAAACTATTCTTCATTAAACTAAATACTTGACTGTAAAATCAAACCGACAACAGAGAAAAAATAGAATTACATATACAACTTAGCTTTAGCTGATAACGACAAACAAAAATGGCGATTTACACGTCACGGAATAAAATAAGCCGCGAGGAGACATTGTCGACCCACAGATAAATATTCTAATTAGTTATTTTTTCATTTTATTAAACCCATTCGATCTAACTTTAGTTAGTTATTATTTACGAATAGAAAAGAGATATACAAATCTGGTACCAACACAATAAATAAAGATAAGTGTACTCTACATCACGTTAGAGTTAAATAAATTGCTTGCGTGCAACGCAAATTTAAATTAAATTGACTAGCAGGCTTATTATCAAGTATATTAGGCGGATATTATTTTTAGTATGTGTGAGACGAACGCTTAACAACACCGCAAAAAAAGAAGGAAAAAAATGATAAATCAGTTCCTTACGTCAGCGGCGTACACGGAAAATTAACGGAAAGTTTTTCTAGTCATACGCATACGCACTACGAAAGTTAGCTTGTTGAACAGCAACGATAGATGGAAAATCATGCTAAAGTTATGTACGTTTATATTACTTTTAGAGACTCTTATATTGCTGGCAAATAATATGTCGAGGGAAGAGCAGCTTTCTCAGTAGACAAATAAAGCAATTTTGCTTACATAAATATATAAGATGAGGATGTACTTTAAAGGGATCTCATGAACCATATAAGATACAGAGATGGCTAATTTAGACAAAAGTTGCGCCCTACTAAATTCTGAAACACTGTGTTTTCAAATTTAAAAAACTTCAAATCTGAAGATATTTGGGCAAAACCGAATTTTCACGATTTATTTGAAGAGATATGTTAAAATAGAGTTTACATTCTCATTACCATTTTTTTCCTCTACAAGTTGGTGTAATTAGATTCTTGATCCGATGTTCCATTTGTTTTTAAACTTCGCTTTTTTAAATAGTCGGGAAATTTAATTTTAATATTTTTTAATTCCTGCGAAAACTTATATAGAAAAGAACAGGTTAGAAACAGAACACCAGCCTCGAAAGAGCAGTCGGGTCGGAGCGTGTCGAATAAAGACTGTCCTGGGCTACCCAATCGCCGGATTTGTTGTGACGTCGGTATTTTGTTTAATTATTATTTCTGTAAATAATTGATGAATTTAAAAACTGAAACCGTAGAAAATTTAATTTTTTCATGCTCTATACGATAGAGCCAAAATCAAAATTTATTTATCTGTCTGTTTACTTATTTCCTATGCCATTTACAAAACTAATAAAATAAGCCTTAATAAAAAGATAAATACATGCAATATTTACCTTATTTCTTCTTTTATTGATCTTTACTCGTGGTGGTTGTAAAAATGTGGAAACGATTATTTTAGGGATTCAATGAAGTCAAAGAGTGTAAAAATTTTGTCCGTTCATACGCGGATTAACTTTAATTTAGTACAAGTAAAAAGGGTTCTTTAGTTGTAGTAATTCATTTTTAGGATTTAGTAACTTTTATTAAAGGTGTTCTAGTTTGTTCCTAACTAAGTTCGTAGAAACTGCAAAAAAATCAAAAAAAAAAGCGCCGCGAATTGAATTAAAAACATAGCATTTTTCTCTGCATTTATAGCAAAAGCTCTAGATTTCCTGGTGCAATCGAGTACCCAGTCCATGTAGGACAAACATATAGCTTTTTTTCTTTCTTTAATGGCTTAAGGACATCGGTGTTTAAAATTTCCGTCTGGTCCTAACAAAAATTCTAAAGCAAAATTTGGTAAAGACATGTTTCCTTCTCCACCGTTAATTAAAGAAAAATAACAATAGAGATTACTTACATCAGGCACACTTTCGGTTATACTACTGGGAAGCTCTTTGGGGACACTCACCTACAACAAAAGAAACATAGATTTATTCGTAGAACAACACTACACTGTAAAAAAACTATGGTAGGCTATATAATTAGGATTTTTTTCACTATATATAAGCTTTATTTCAATGGATAAGTAATATTTGTTAACGGATATTGTAATTATTTTAAAATTTTTACGAAAATTTAGTATGTACAAATATTTTTTTTGCTATTTGTTATGCAAAATTACAACTATTTATTTTTTACAGTATTTATAATAAAAATATTTTTTTGAAGTAATGCTTTTCTAGGTTTTTGGTATGGGACTACCAAGAGATGGCGCGAAGGGCTATATACAACCCAAGAAGGTTGATATCATAGACTTTAGTGCAGTGGGCCAAAATATCAATTCAAAAATCTTTAGTGAGAATGCAGGATGTTACAAATTCGATGCATTAACATTGCTATCTCAGTAACTATAAGAGATAGAGATTTGGTTAAATGAAAGCAAAATTGCATAATTTAATGCTGAATTACTTTTAAAAAAAATTTAAAAAATTCTGATGACTTCTGGAGCATCTGAAAAAAAAAAACGAAAAAATGGATTTTTGTTTTTATTTTACGACAAAATATTGATTATTTAGAAAAACCAAGACCACTAGTTTAAGACAATTTTTTATGCTCTCAAATACGCCGTTCGTGATTTCCTGTGTTTCCAACCACGATGCACCACCCGATAGTTCATTTTTTTAAAAATAATTTGAAATAACACTCGGAATCATTAGAACCTAGAACTTCTGGATTTAGTTAGAGATATCAATACCCGACATATGTATCTGGATAGAGATATCCGTTTCCCCCCTTGTTGATTGATACATTTTTTAACTGTACACCAACCCCACTAGGACGTTTGTCTTGGTGCATGTCCTGGACAGTAGCGACCTTAATAAAATACTGTTTTTATATACCTGTGTTTTGTACCTTGTATATGATTATGTATTTATTGTGGAGTAATATGACAAAAACAAAAGAGTAATAAATGTAATAAAGAAGTTTTTAAAGTAAAGTAATTGTACATTTGCAAAAGCTGTAAAGTAACGTAAAATTGTGGATTTTTAAACTGGTTTACATAATTCCGTTTGCACTCACTGCAAATAAAAATAAATGAGTTTGTTAGATTTTTTTAAAAATAAATGCTGAAATGGCTGGGCTAGTCAGCAAAGTACATATTATCTGTACATAACGGAGTGCCATTGAATCATTGAGTATGCGTTTGTAATTATGATAGTTTTCATTCTGTGTATATATACATAAAGAAGGTACACAATGGCACGCAGATAATAAAGTCCGTTAAGTCAAATCTCAAATTTGAAAAGTCAAAAATAGGCGGGACTTAAACACTATTGTCTAGACCTCTAGACAGTCATATACCAAGTGAAGAAAACGTTCTTATTCACTTCCAGTCTCGATCGATTTATCTTCAAAGCAGAAAAATCATTATTAAATTAATTGAATAATTATCCAATACTTGGTGGAAATATATAAAATTAAGTGAATGACAGAAAACAATTTTTTTTACTTTAATTTCCATATAAAGTTGTTTTCTTTTACATTCGCTTAATTTAAATATTATCATTATTCCTTAGAATATGACCCACCTTTCTTTAAAATATAAGTTTTTAGTAAATATTATCCAAACAAAATAATTGGCCGATTTTGTAAGGAAATTTACAGTGACGAAAGAATTTACATTATTTATTTTAAGAGCACTAAAGTTTATAGCCTGTAAAATCAGTTACAGAATCGCACCATAAGGTATTGAAATTACGACAAAACTCACTACCCTTAAAAAAATTATAGGCAGATAAGAAAACCATTAGCAATATAATGACTGTTTATGAAAATTTTATAAAATAGAAGAACCTTAAATAAACTTACTCAAGACATATACAACGATCATTCTTCGGCATTTCACATATTTTCAATGTCAGTAATAACCTCAGCATTCCATGAAAAATTAGTATCATCAGAAAAAGTATCATCCTTTACTGGTACAATATGTTCCATATTGACGTTGTCGATGTCCTGCAGGATTTTTAAAGACAATAAATGCTTTTGAATTGAAATTGAATTTAAAGAAAAAATATTCTCAATTTTTTGGTAAATTGTTCACCCTAGAGATTTGTTAATCATCAGGTGTTTTTGGAATCACAGATGATGACATTAACACCTTAAGTAAACCTTGATTGCCATTAGAAACCACAAGGAAGACCAGCAGAGCATAACATGATCCGTGCCGTAAGAATTTTCAGTTTTGTAAACGTTTTCCACTTTCTCCTTCGCTGCCAGGACCATTTTCGAAGGAAATTACGGTTTAACGTGGGAATTAAACCACGATCCTCTGTCAAACATGGAAATCCTCAAGGGCTATTATTTGGTTAATATCATGGTATCATTTACCGATTAGGATATGTATCCATTTCCTATTCGCTGTAGGTGTTTTGTTAAGTGACCGGTCACTTGTTTTATCTTTATTTATTATATTAAAGGTAGCATATCAGTTGAGAGTTTCTTTGAGGGTTTCTATTGTAGCCCATATGCTTGTCCAGGTGTTGAGTTCCGTCAAGATAGATGTTCTTGTGCCCATCCTTCTGATGTTGTCTTAGTGCACCTGTTCTGATATTCCACTGAATCATGATTTTATTTGTTTGACACTCCAAGGTCCCTGATGGTACTTTCAATAAATAGCCGGGAGTGTAGCTCCACTTCCTGGACCCCTCTTACGGACCGTAAACTCTACTCTAAAGTATTATTTCTGTATATTTTATTCATTCGTTTAAGAAAAATACTTTTTTAACATAATATTTTCCAACAATAAATTTTGTATACATACAATATCCAGATTGAATACTTTCTAATATACATTATCTACAAAATATTTAGCAAAGATTTGAAAAACTCTAATTTATATTCTAACACTAATCCTACATCGTCTGGGGCCTTTGGAAGCTCCGCTAATGATAAATAAGAAAAAAATACTTTGCTGCTAACATGCGGTGATTTTTCGTACATCCTACAACTAATGTTTATACAGGGTGGACACTTTAACTGGAACAAAGTCGCTAGATTTTTTGAAAAATGAAAAACACGTCGATTGAGATTTTGTATGAGCTACATTTGCCTTTGGGTTTAATCCAGTTAAAGCCCCCCCACCCCCTTATACTGTACACTGTACAAGACACCTAATCCCACGTACAGCTTAAAATAGTTATCTATAAGCGTACGCAATTTGCTGTTTCCCCGTACGCATTTTGGTTGACAGACCAATATTTCCGAACGGCGCGGGAAAAGCATTCTTTGTAATCTATTTTAAGCAATAAATTTATATAATGCGCTAATAATCATAATATAGCTAATATTAAGTGAAGAATACATATTCTATTATATTTACAAAGTTATTTTGTTTTTCGAAAAAATGTAATTTTTTTTAATTTCTGAAATTAATGTTTCTATCGATTGTAGAGAAAATCCGATTCTAAATTATGCAGGAAGATACATTTACGCACTCGACTGCTTATTCTAACTCTGCTTCGAGTCGTGCGATTAACGGCGGTCGCGTACGGAGAAGTGACTCTTTCCGCACATTAAGATAATAACTATTTTTGTACTATTAAATTTTGAATTAATATTCAGAAAAATCGTCATAAAGCTTACTTAAGTCTATATTTTCGGGCAGCTGAAATTTTTCTCTAAAAGTTACTTCAGCCAATATTTTTAGGTGTGAAGGAATCTTTATCAAAGCTTTGTTGGTATCAGGAATTGATACTTTACAAGTATTTATCAGCTCTTTAGCAAACGTATCAAAATTCACATTTTCTATTAAGCGATGCAAACGTTTACCCAGTTGATTCATATCTGAACTATGTTCTTCTAGTATAAGAGGCACCTCTGATAAATAAGGCCATTCGATACAGCATCGAATGTTGTGGGTAATTTCGTTTAAATACATGCACATACCATTTAAGTCATTTTTTTCCCGAAAATAATTAAATCGTTGATTCAGACATTCCAGCCAAAATCTGTTTAAGAATAAAATTTGATCGGTTTCACTAAAAGGACTTAAAACATAGGCTGGTGACTTAAGTTCGCTTTCCAGAAAGTTTTTTTCAGGTACTTGAGTGGTAACCCACATTTGGAGAATAGCCGATTCATTAAGCATGTTTAAAAGTTTTACAGTTTTTTCTTTACAAGTAGGTATTTTATCAAATCCATCAAAAAATATTACAATTTTAATGGTTTTAGATGAATGTTCATGTAATCCAAATTTAAATAGTTTGCGCTGAAAATGATTTGAATTTTCATTATTATTTGGGATAACTATGTCTGTAATAAAATCAATGGCAAAGTTGAGATCAAACTGATCTGGAATCTCGTTCAAGCTTCTGGTACGTTTTCTAGAATCCCAATCTTCAAGATTTTTCTTATTAAAAACATATTCATCTAAATTTATGCGAACAATCCAAAAACAGTTATTGGCATCTTTCATTTTTCGGGCTATACTAGTTATAACGGTTGATTTTCCCATTCCTGCATCATTTGCAACAATAACAATTTTTTGATTGGGTGCTGGTTTTAAAAAACTATCGTCACAGCTAAAATCTGTTCCTAATGGAATTACATAATCATCGTCAACATATTTTTGAATTTCCTTAAAATTACCTGTAGAATACTTCCATAAAAGTATGCCATTTCGATATTCCAAACAATAAACATTTTTGTCAGAATTATTATCCTCACAAAGCTTCTTAAAAGCTACATTGCTATCATACAGAGACGGTAATACAATAATTCCATGTGAGTATCTCTCAGCATTATTCCATACAAAAATTGGCATTTTAATACTTAATGCATTAATCAAATCATCCTTAGATGCATTAGTAATTAAAAAAATTGAATCTTTTATTTCAAAGACATCAACATTTAATTTTTGTGGAAGCAAATATCTGTCTATGTAATAATCGCATACGTACCCAATAAAAGAAAATACCTTTGTATCTCCAATTTTAATGATATCACTTTCAATAATCAACTGTAAACTAATTTCATCAATTACGTTGGCAGCGTAAACGTTGCCAATCACATGAGATAGAGAAATCAAATTTTCCTGAAACAATATATTTCTTTCTAATACAACTTTCCGCGAGGATGGAGTAAGTTCTAAAAAAGTTGTCTTGTCAGTACATGTTTCGATCCTATACAAACCTAGATTCTTTAACTCATTTGGCTTGTCACAATGGGAGATAAATATGATCTTTTTTTGTCTATTATTAAGTAATATGTCTTTCCAAATATATTGAAAGTTCTGAATGTTTATAACGGTCTTTAGCTGGCACTCCAGAATAAGTAGATGATAACTGTGTTCTGAACTTAATGCATTTACCACCAGTCTTTGTACTTCGGCCCGAAACATAGTTTTTAGCCGAATAAAAATGTAACTGTCCTGAGAATCATATTGTCTGAAGCTCTTCAAATTCTGCAAAAGTTTAATAGCAGTCAGTCTGGTGGACTGTGTTGTAAGCTGCAAAACATTATTCGTAGAAGATAAAAACCCATTTAATAAATTTACATTTTTTGTAAAACTAATCCCATAAGCTTCTAGTTTGTCCAGATAGTTTTTATTTAGACCTGAAGTCATAACTGCTTGAAGTTTGTTTTCTATAGTATTAAAAAACGTCCTGCATTCATTTCGTGAAAGAAATTTACTGTTACCCTTGTTGTAGTTTCCCAACCAATTGGTTAATTGTTTTTCAAAAGAATCAATTATTAAATCGGCATCAAGAAAAGAAAAGTTGCTGGCAAGTTCCATTCTTATTAAATCATTTAATTGTTCTACGTTAGGGTAAGACGTAATAAATTGAAATTTATCCAAAAATTCCTTCAGATTATCTGTAAACGTTTCACTCTTCAAGGCCATTTCTAAGATAACAATTTCAGACATCTTAGATTCCAAATTATTGCAAATTATTCTTTGATTGATCTCAAAGTCCTCTTTATTTAGTTTTCTTATGTTTTTTAACAATGAAATTTCTTTAAATCCTTTTAAAGCATCGTTTAAGTCATTGCTATTACTTGATTTTAGTACGAGTTTCCTTAAAATTATAATATCTTGCTTTAGATTCTCTACAAAACTCAAATCGTCGATCAAACCTTCATATTCATTTGATTTATCATCGTTCAAAACTAATATTTTTTTTTCTGCGTTTTTAATTTTATTGCTAATTGCTTCAAGTTTATCCTGAATATCTTTTGAATCGTTAAAACATTCACATGTCAAAAACTTTTCAAATAAATATGGTTTTATTAACAGCTCTAAATCCTTGTAGGCAGTCTGATTAAATTTGTATACTCTTGCATTAAAACTACATGTATTAAAAAATAAGTAAGAATAGCTTTCATCACACCTTTTAGAATAAAAATGGCATTCCCACTGAGCCACGAATTCATTATGTGTAAATTTGTCATTCAGTTTACGTTTCCTCGTTTTGGTGAACTCAAAATCCAAATTTGTCAATAAAGTAAAATCTACAAGATTCGAATTCTGAAAAATAGAATTGTTTTTAATTTTACAGAAAGAAAAAAAATATTTTACGAAACTAAAATCACCGAATTTAAAATTTCTGGAATGTAGCAAATCTTCCATGTTTACTTTTCGGTTAGTATTTTGTTTATGCTTCGCTTGTAAAAAACACCAAGACCAATTGTCGCTTGGTACATTTCTGTATCTAAGTACAACGTCATCAAACTTGTCAGCTTGGTCCATCTCCGTAGCCAAGTAAAAATTGGGAAATATGTCTAATGCCCGATACATTACTAACAGTAATAACTGCCGTTGGTAGAGAATACCATGCAAAATAACCTTGACACCTGTTCCAGTATAGGTTTGACCATCCGTTGATATTTTAGACATACTACTTTCCAACGTAGTTTGATTTTGGAATAACGGTTTATTGGGTAATGAATGAAATACATTTGAGTGGTAATTTTCAAAAACGTTATTTTTCAAATGTTCTGGATAATCAGGCGTTACCAATAACGATTTTAATGATCTTAAATTAAAATCAGCTGGGGATCTTTCTAAATGTTTATTTATTCGATCCAGAGGCGTTTTCCCTTTGATGTTCTTATCATGAACGTTTGCTTTATTTTCAACCAACAATTGAATTATGTTATTAATTCTTTGATTTTCTGAATCACTATTATTACTCTTTAATTTATTTTTTATCGCAATGTGTAGAGCTGTGTTTTTCTTAAAATTCCGATCTCTAAAACTTACAAGCGCTTGAGTCTTTCCACCAGAGCTACTAATAATTTTTCTGGCCATCACATAATCACTTTTACGAACTGCCAATAAAAATTCCATAGCAGTGGCATCTGTTTCATCTTCACTACTACTATCACTCTGCATTTGTGCTAGTAAGGAGTTAGAGTCTAAACTTTCTTCAAAGATAGTAAATCCTGGATCTGTATCGAGATAAAAATTGTAGTGACACTTATTTATATAAACGAGCTGAATTGGAAGCTCAGGTAAATCTTTATTATACGTTGGTGAAAATCCGCCTTCTACATCTACCCTAATAGGATAACAAAGGAAGTCGCTAGCAGCTTTAATTACGAACTCATTCAGCCACATGTTCTCATTGCGTATTTTTTCTAGATAGTTAATAAAGGTAGAAGATCCCTCAAATTGTTCTTTTTGAAGTTTTGAGTCATTTCTCGGAAAAAACTGTTCGTAGACATTTTTCCTGTCGTTAGCATGATAGGCATTAAATATGTAATCTACAATTCGTCCTCGGAGCGTATGGATAACTTTATTCCATCCCTCTTGCACAGTAATGTTACTAAAATATTTATTGGAAACCTTTTTTACAACTGTAATATCTTTGGTTATTTTTAGTAAGTCCACCAATTCAATACTACCAAAAAGTACGTTAAGTCTTTTTTTGAACTCAAGTTCATTTTTAAACACCGGTAACAAATAAGCTAACGACACTGAATGAAGCATGCAATTTCCATTTCCTAAAACATCTATCTGAATCATTCTAATGCAATTGGATATAAGTTTCAGAAAATTATTGCATAACAGGAAAAACTATCTAAACACCAATGACAAACAACTGGCAAATCCTATCCAACTGGAACGAAAAAGTACGGAACAAATGTTCAAACTTTCCGTTTCTAAGCACACTGCGTGAAAACAAGAAGGTACTAGGTGCTGAAAAGCCACAAAATGCACTATGATTTGCTTGCTCAAAAACAAAACAGTAAATAACTAACTAAAAAGTATTATTTATCCGAACTCTGTGCGACTACTAAAGCAGTTATTATTGCGAATACATCTAATTTGTTTATCAAAATTGATAACGTTTGATTAAGTAGAATTCATATATTATATCTTTAAAAAATAATATCCATAGACATTATATATGGGGGATTTACCAAACTATAAACACAAATCAAATATTTACAGTAAAGACGTAATTATACGCTACTATTTATACACGCACATATAGTTCCCAGTCTAACTGAATACTACATTCCGGTTGTAGTAGATGTTTAAAATTATGGCAGAATTGTATGTAGAAGTATTGCTTGCGTCTTAATTTTCAATCTCTAGAGATGAACAGAAAGATCTACAGAAAATACGATTAACTTAAAAATCGACCGCACTTCAACACGCGTTTCGTTCCGTTGCACGCCGAAATCTAAAAAAACGCGATATGTTATAATATGTCTCAGCGACATGATACTATTACCGCTTGGCGATCTAATTTTGTCGACGTTGCGCATGACGTCAAGCTGTGTATAGAATATTGTTTGCCGGCATGGGAAAGAAAGCATTGTTTTAGAGCGGATTTTTTATATTTCCTTATTATTTATAAGAATTTTGATATATTACATTTTCTATCATGGTTATATTAATATATATATTTTCTTTATGATTTAATGTAGGATTTAGGATCCACATTAGGATGTATTAAGTACTAGTACTAAGAAATGAAATAATTTAAACAGTTTACCCAACAACCAATAAATAAATATTTTTTTCTGATTTTGATAACCATAAAAATAAAATTTGAGATTGAAGAAGATTCAGTGAGTTTATTGAGCAATTGTACTGATCTTGTCAGTTTACATTTTTTAATATCAATAGAATATTCAAAGCAAAGTGCAATGAAGGAAACGCATCGGGTTTTAGCTTTCATTTATCTTTTGGTAATTCCAATAACTTTTCTTTTATCAAATAATTGTTGTCTGAAAAATGTATAAAGCATATTCTGGAAGTCTTAATGTTAAATTTGTGTCGTTGATAGCATTTATGAATTCTCTGCTGAATGAATTTTGCAATGAAATCAATGTCAAATTATGAGTGGTTTAAATATTCGTTGGGTCACTCTGTAGACCCTTTGCATACCTAATGAGCTTTTATTACTCTACACCTTTCTGAAATAGACTATAGAAGGGTTTAAGTACAAACTTATTTATGATGCATGTGTGCTGGTTAAAGCAAAACGCTATTTAAAAAAAAGGGTTTAATTTAATTTTGTACAAAATACTACATGATATGACCAACACTAATAACAGACACAGATAAAAAAAGGGCAAAGTATTTATTAATCGTGAAAAAAATGGACCTTATCTTTTGACTTGGATTAGTTTATTTCTGTATGTTATCAGTTATCACCAATATAGATTATTAAAGTTTTATTCGCATGTCCCAATTTTAAACTTTAGTTCCTATCTAAGTAGAGCTACTTTTAAAATTATTATCATAAAAAAATAAGATTTAGCTACTCAGATTAACTTATCGTTTTTTAAAAACTTTTTAAATACTAAAAGATATATTTTTAAACCTTAAAGCCTAAATTAGAAACAAATTTCTATTTTTTTTAATTAAATATTTTATTACTTACAGTAGCGCTACATAGCGGCAATCGTTTCTGCAATCTACTAATCACAAATGATGTACACTCGCCATTATTCACTTGAAAATTAATATTAAAAGAAGCTCCCCCCCCTAAGTCGAAGAGTATTTTCGGTCTCATCAACAGATTGGTCACTTGCAGCAACTTGTTGATTCTCAAATGCTTCTTGATTTGCAGTTGATTCAACGCCACTTCTACTCTGTACTATATTAACAACTGAACTAGACCCAAATTCATCACCGTCGGGCAACGCTAACATTGAGTAATTTACGTCATCTTGCTTTGGTGGGGAGTCAAAATTCATTAAGCATTTTATATTTAAAATAGTCTTCAAAATATGACTTTTTAGATGTTCTTCAGGTACATGCACTGTTACAAACCGCTCAATTAATTCCAGTTGTTCCTGACTAAAATTTATATGTAATTCGGTGACATCGGAAGCCCCCGATAGTGATGTTAACGCAGAAATTATTATATCATATCCTTCCTGTAAGCGCACTTTAATTCCCAAATCAGTGTCGTAGTCATACGGAATTTTTCCATACTTATCGACCATAAAGAGAATTGTTGTAAGAGCTTCGCAATCGAAATAATTTGTCGCAGAATCCATCAAACATTGTACTGCTTTGGTCCGTCTCCAGTATACTGCTTCATGTAAAGGAGATTTTTTATCATTACTTCCCTTTTGTAGCAATTGTAACCAAAATACCTTAAAAATATGGTCAGGTAAATTTTTCATTAACCATTTTAATAATACTTCTATAATTTCCCCGAAATTTCTAGCTGCAGCTAGACCCAAAGACGTTCGGCCATCTTTACAACTTATTAATAGTAAATGCGTTAAACTTGTATAAGAAACATCGTCTCGAAAATATTCCTTAAACCAATCCAGTAACGTACCCATACTTTCGCTTTTTCCCTGACATATTGCTTTAAATAATATATTTTCGTGAGAATCCTGCATGAAAGAATTACTGATAATTTCTTTAGGCATATTTTCAGTCATAAAATTAAGAAATGCCATAATTGCTTCACTCTTTTCCCTGTAAACTGCGATGTCCAGCGGTGTTAAATTTTGTGTATCTTTAGTATTCAACAATAGCGGTAAAATATTCTCAGCGTTACATTTTATCCAGTTAAGTAATTGGGTAATACAAGTATGATTGCCACGAAAGGCCGCAAAATGTAAAATAGTACGCTGATTTTGCGAAGAACATTTAGCAAATAATAAATCCTTGATTACATCAATACAAGAAGCTTTTAAATCAGAGTTTTCTTCAGACGGTAACAGATTATCAAGTAAAAACTCAAATGTTGACCTTTTGTTTAGGGAGAAATGTAGAAAATTTTCATCACTTTCTAACCCGTTTTCAAAAAGTACTGTTTTAAAGGTATTTTTTCTTTTTTTTATATGTTCCATGAGCATTATAAATACTTTTTTATCTATAGTTCCAAATAATGCCATTTGCAAGATTGTTACATCACGAACTCGATTGTTAATTATTACGAACATTTCGCGACATCTACGAGTCATAAGTTTTATTATGATGTCATCGTGGTTTTGTAATGCATTTAAAAATACTTCAACCACTCTAATCTTCAATGTATTAGATATATGATATAATGGGTTGTAAATAATATCATATAAAGCAAATTTTCCGTACTTTCCCGGCTTCATTAAAATGTCTTCTAAAATTCTAGGATGTCTAGTAAGTTTCTGCAGTAAGAATAAAAGTATATTTGTATGTCCGGTGATAACTAATCGGTGTAGAAAATTATCTATAAACTGGACACCATCTTTTATCTCTCGATTAATAGACTCTAAAGCCTCTTCTCGTAGTAGTATTCCTGTCGTTAAATGTATTTTTATTTGTTCGTTTAAAAAAATGGTTACCAGAACATACTCATCCAACATTAAAACTTTTTCCAATAACACTTTTTGTACGTTCCCAGATTGCATATTTTCTATTAAATATTCACTCAGAAAATATTCGGCAAAGCTTCGATGGACAAATTCAAGTCTAGAATCTGACGATAATACTAGTAATCCTACTCTTACTAGCATAACAGCTTCCCAATTATCACAGTCTTGTGGCAACTTAAGCCATACCAAATCAGAAAAAAATACTTTAACAGCCAACGATTGATGTACTTCACGTAGGATCTTCAAATGAACTTTATTAACTTCATCTGAACCAACGTTGCCACTTAAAATATGTTTCTCATGATAAAATATGTTAAATTTGTACTCTGCAAATTCATCATAAAGTTGAACTAAACTCATATTATCGGGTATTCGAAATTCATTAGTACCGAAAATTACTTCGGCCAACATTTTAAGTTGTAGAGGAACATTTATAAAAGCTTTCTTGGTGTCACGAATTGATTTTCTCCATCTATTTATTAGTTCTTTAGCAAATGCATAGAATTCCATTTTTTCTATAATAGACTGACCAAGTTGATTCATATCGGCAGCATATTCTGCTATTACAAGAGACACGTCAGTTTCAATAAAACAATTTGTATCGACATAGAATTGCATATTATTTGTTATTTTTTTTATGAACAACTCTATTCCATTTATGTCTTTTACTTTCAAAAAATGATTAATTTTTTCCTTCAAACATTCCTGCCAAAAGTTGTTCAAAAATAAAATTTGGTCCTGATCGCTAAAAGGACTTAATATATAAGCAGGTGAGTTAAGTTCCCTTTCTAAAAAATCTTTTTCATGTACTCGAGTGGTAACCCACATCTGGACGATGGCTGACTCATTAAGTGCTTTCAAAAGTTTTATGGTTTTTTCTTTGTACGTTGGAGATATTTCGTCAAATCCATCAAAAAATATTGCAATTTTAGGGCAGATAGATGATGACCGCTTACTTAATCCAAATTTAAAAAGCTTACGTTGAAAACAATCTAAATTTGGATGATTAAATGGTATAACCATGTCTGTAATAAAATCAATGGCAAAGGTGAGATCAAATCGAAATGGAATCTCATCCAAGCTTCTGAGATATTTTCTCGAGTCCCCATCTACGAGATTTTTTTTATCAAAAACATAGTCATTTAAATTTACTCGAATAATCCAAAAAGCCCCGTCAACCTCTTTCATTTTTCTGCTTATGCTAGTAATAACCGTTGATTTGCCCATTCCTGGTTCATTTGCGACAATAACAACCTTTTGATTGGGTGCTGGTTTTAAAAAATTATCCTCGGAGCTTAAATCGTCTCTCAATTGGATAATGTCATCATGGTCAACATGTTCTTGAATTGCATTAAAATTGCCTATTGAATGTTTCCACAAAAGTATACCATCCCGATATTCCAGCCAATAAATATTTTTTCCCGGATTATCCTTAGAAAGTTTCGTCAAGACCCCATAACCATCAGTTATAGAAGATAATAAAATAATACCATGTGTGTATGTTTCTGCATTATCCCATAAAAAAATTGGCGTTGTAATGTCTAACCCATCAATTAAGTCGGTCCTTGAGGCATTAGTAACTAAAAATATTGAATTTTTCATGTTGAAAGTGTCAAGCTTTAATTTTTGAGGGTGTAAATATCTGTTTACGTAATAATTAGGAACATATCCAATAGAAGAAAATGCCTTTGTATTTCCTATTTCAATAAAATCATTTTCGACGAGCAATTGTAAATTACCCTCATCAATTACACTGCCCGCATATTCGATATCAATTAAGTGAGAGAGCGAAACGATTTTTCCTTGGAACAGAATATTCTTTTTTAACACAACTTTCTGACAAGATTGGGTAAGATCTGAAAAAGTTGATTGGTCTGTACATGTTGTCATCACGCTTAACTCCATACACCTAATTATAAAGGGATGATCAGGAGGAGCAATAATTATAACTTTTTTATATTTATTAATCCCCGAAAATATGTCCTCACAAATTAATTCTAAATTTTGAACATTCATATCAGCCTTACGTTGGCATTCGACAACCAGGAGATGATAATTTTTATCTGAACTATTAAGTGCATTAAACACAAGCCTTTTTACTTCTGGTCTGAACATACTTTTTAGGCGCATAAAAATGTAACTGTCATGTTCTTTATATTTATCGAGGCTTCCCAAACTCTGTAAAAGTTTTATAGCAGTCAATCTAGTGGATTGTGTTATTATATGCAAAACGTTATTTGAAGAAGCTATAAATTTATTAATTATATTGATATTATCACTGAAACTAATGTTATAAGCATAAAGTTTATCAGGATATGATTTATTTAGACCAGAAGTCATCACCTCTTCAATTTTATTTCTTATCATATTAAAAAATGTGTTGATTTTATCTTTCGAAAGATATTCACTGGTACCTTTGTTGTACTCCTTTAACCAAGTAATCATTTCTTTTTCAAAAGAATCAGTTATTAGATCAGCGTTAAGAAACGAAAACATGCTACCCAGTTCCATTTTTATTAAAGAGTTTAATTGGTCCACGTTGGGGTAACAAGTAACAATTTGAAATTTTTCTAAAAATTCATTCAGATATTCTGAAAACTTTTCATTCTTTAATGTCACTTCTAACATAACAATTTCAGATATCTTGCGTTCCAAAATTTTGTAAATCTTTCTTTTTCCATCCTCTAAGTTTACACTCATAAGTTTTCTAATTTGTTCTAAACTAGTTTTTGGGATTTCTTCAAAATTTGTTAAAACCGCATTTACGTCATCTCCATTAAGTAATGATACTATTTTTTCTCTTAAAGCTGTAATATCATTTTTTAAGTCTTCTAAGAATCCCATATCGTTTTTCAAACTTTTAAATTCATTTGATTTGATATCATTAAAACGAGATAACGTTTTGTCTGAGTCTTGAATTTTATTATTCATTTTTTGTAGAATTCTTACCATGGAATCATACAATTCTTGTTGAACGAATGAATAACCTGAACTATTTTTTAAAACTTTTTTAAACTTTTCCTGGAGTTTCTTAAAAGCATTATATTCTCCATCGTCTAAGAGCCCCCCTATAATACGTAAAATATTTTTAGCCGCTGATACAAATTTCTGTTTGCCAGGTTCTTTTTCATTGACGCCAACCTTTAGGGCTTGAACTGCACTATTTGCCTCTACAAATAAGGACTTTAGCGTTAAAATGCCAATGGCGTTAAGTTTATCCATAACATATTTTAAAGAGTTGCTACACTTAAATTCTAAGCTTTTCTTCAAAAATGTTGATTTTACTAACAATTCTACATCATTGTAAGCAGTCTTCTTAAATCTGGATACATTTGCCTTAAAACTACTCGTATTAAAAAATAAAAAAATATAGTTGTTGTCGCCCCTTTTAGAATCCAAATGGTTTTCCCACTGAGCCACTAGTTCGCTATGCTTTTGAGAATCAGATGCCGGGGTACCATCGCGATTATGTTTTATTTTCGTGATGAAGTCGAAACCGGTGTTTGTGCATAAAGTAAAATCTATAAGATTTGAATCTTTAAACACAGGATTGCTTTTAATTTTACAAAAAGATATAAAATATTTTATGATACTGAAGTCACCATCCGTATCATTTATTAAATCATTTACTTTTATTTTAGACGTTTCAGGATTTTGTTTATGTTTCGCTTGTAAAAAACACCACGACCATTTTTCACTTGCAGAATCTTTATATCTGAGTACAAGATCATCGAACTTTTCCGCTTGGTCCATTTCCGTAGCCAAGTCAAACTGGGAAAATTGGTTTAGTGCCCGGAATATAAAAAGCATCAATAATTGCAGTTGATAAATAATACCATGAAAAGAAGTCTTGACACCTGACGCAGGGTATCTCTGGTCCGATTTTAATCTTTTAGAGATATTGCTATCCGAATCCGAGAACGTATGAGTCGTCAATTTGACTGGATGTTGAAAACTATCATTGGGCTTGCAATTAATAATGACATCCTCTTTACCTTTATTTTCTTCTGTTATAGAATCAATTTCATCACCTTTCCTTTTACCTTTATTATTTCCTTCCCTTTTCAAGTCAATGTCATCCTTTTTAGTTTTATTGCTTCCTACTGTTTTAGTATCAGTGCCATTAGCATCCTGTCTAATGTTAATATATTCTACTGCTGTAGTATTATTATAACAACGTGTTATCAATAATTGTTTTAATGATTTTAAACCGGAATCAGCTACTGGCTTTTTTAGACGCTTTTCTACAAGACTCAAAGGAGTCTCACCATTCCTATTTTTTTGGTGGACGTCTGCCTTGTTTTCAAGTAACAATTTTATTATGTTTATATTTTCTGTGCTATTATTTTTTAATATATTTTTTATCGCAATGTGCAAAGCTGTGTCATCCTTATATAGATCTTTAAAATTCACAAGCAGTTGAACATTGCAACTAAAACTCATCATTTTCTTGACCGTCTGGCAATCATTTGTACGTACTGCAGTTAAAAAATCAATAACGATGTCATTTGCATCATCTTCGCTACAACTGCTACTATCACTTTGCTTTTCTGTCACTAAAGACTTGACATTTAAATTTTCGGAGTTGTCAATTTTCTCAGAGATATTTAACCCGGGGTATGTATTTAAATAAAAATTGTAGTGACACTTATTGATATAGATCAGCTGAATCGGAAGCTCCGGAAAATCTTTATTGTACGTTCGTGAATATTCGCCTTCTACATCTACCCTAATAGGATAACAAAGAAAATCGCTTGCAGCTTTAATTACGCACTCATTCAGCCACACTTTTTCTTTGCGAATTTCTTCTAGATAGTTAACAAAGCCAGTAGACCCCTCAAATTGTTCCTTTTGAAGGTTTGTGCCATCCTTCGGAAAAAACTGTTCATAGACGTTACCCCCGCTGCCTACATCTTGGTCATTAGCTATGTGATCTACAATTTGTCCACGGAGTGTATGGATCATTCTATTCCAACCGTCATCCTCAGTAATGCAACTAAAATACGTATTATTTAAAGACTTTTTTACGTCTGTAATATTTTTGATTATTTCTAGCACGTCGCTTATTTCAATATGACCAAAGAGTTTCTGAAGTCTATTTTTAAACTCGAGCTTATCTTTAAATACTTGTAATAAATAGGCCAATGATATTGAATGAAGCATACAGTTGCCATTTGGGCAAACGTCTATCTGGGCCATTGTGGTATAATTACGAACTTTCCTTTCGCGGGCACTTAATATAACAACTATTAATATGTAAAAAAGGCGATACTAAGTTCTGGTAAATATAAAAATAACAAAACGCAAAATACATCTATTAAGCAAACTTTCTAATTCACTTGGTGTAGGGTACACTGTACCGAATTATCCGTACAGGTAATCAGAAGGAAACCTAAACACTACTTATCCGAATACTTTTCTATTTATTCCAATTATGACAGTGCAATAGTCGTTTAAAACGTAACCTCCACATAGAAACAAACAACGCCCATAAAGTTTTTAACCGATTCGACCAAAAAAGGCGCGAACGAAACATACAACAAACTTTCAGTTTCTAAGCACACTTTGCGCGAAAACTAAAGAGGCCGGTCGATACTGCTAAAACCTTGCGCACCATTTCGATTCCTGCGGTGAATACTTAAACATAAGAGTGGAATAACCAGAAAACAGCACGTTAGCACGTATGTATTAGTTATTCGCGCGCTACACTGCTAATAAAGCTGCTGTCTGTTTAATTTTAAGTTCAGCGATTTTATTCTTATCAATATGTTGATAAAGGGGAATTCACATACATATCTGTAGTGCTAAATACACGACAATATTAAAATGTACAAAACCACAGAACGATCTTGACACTTGGGCAGCAAAAGATAGATATATAGAAGCCAAAATAAAAAAAAATCTCTTGATCCTTTAATGTACCGGTAAATTCAAAAATATTAATTTTTCTCTGTAAATTTCGTAATTTTTTTTTTAAATTAAGGGGAGCGGCAAATGCAGTTTTGACCCGACCACCGGAGTAACTTTTTTTAGTCACCCCCCCCCCCTCCTTCAACAAAATCCTGGTTCCGCCACTGCCTCTATACCTACATATTTTGTGTACATTTTTAATAAGAGCATGCAGGCATATTTTCGTGACCCTTAAATTTCTTTGTTCTTTATCGTTATCTGTGTAATGCAATACAAATATATAGGTATATAGGGATAGCTATCGAAAATTATATACCAAAAATCTTGAATGATAGAAAAATCTTAGTTTGCGTGACAAAAAAGTTAGTTAAAAGGATTTTTGGGATGGGTGGGCACATGACATCTAAAAAAAAGGTCGCCGCTTCCCCTACGCTATATAACGCCATAAGCAGAGGCAAACAAAACTTTCCTCTTGTCCAAAGGTTTTAACATTTTTTTTTAAGTAAACATGAGACTGTGTGTGTATCGTATTTTTATTATTCTCGTTCTACTTGCCCAGCAATGATGTCGGCCGCAGAAAGGCATGGAATCGATGACACCACTCGCAGGTGGATACACAACATGCTACAATATCGGCAAGTCAATACAAGCTTATTTAGTATTTCTATAACAGCCAAAGTAAGGCAGAAATGTCCTCAAGGAGCAGTATTGTTCCCTCTTTTATGGAATTTAGTGGTAAATGAATTACTGACATGTCTCAATGTAGAGGGATTCTACGCCCAAGGCTGTTGTGGTGATACTCGTCATAGGAACACATGCCACTACATTGGCAGAGCTCATGCAAAGAGCACTGAAAATAGTGCAGCGCTGGTGTGAGAAAGTAAACCTCAAAGTCAACGCAGCAAAGACCATAATTCTGCTTTTCACCAAACGAAGAAAATCTACAATTTAAACTACAACAACCTATACACCTTCGGTGAGCAGATAAAAAAAGTCAGTGAGGTGAAATATTTAAGGCTAATCCTGGACGCCAAACTGACCTGGAACCAACAACTAATCAAAAATATAACAAAGCGAAAATGTGCCTAATTACATGCAGAAGCTTGTTTGGAGAAATCTGGGGACTTTGACCGCAAATGGTGTTAGGTTTTATGTCACAGTCATCAGACCCATAATGACATATGGGTCTGTAATAGGGTGGACAAAAACACAGCAAACTACAATAATCAACAAGTTAAACAGCCTACAGAGACTGGCTTGCCTGTGTATCAGTGGTGCAATAAGAAGCACCCCCACCGCAGCAATGGAAGTAATACTAGGACTATCAGCCCTAGACATTCACATCAGAAAGGAGGCCAGTTGCAGCGCCTCTAGGATGAAAATAAATTGGGAATGGAAACAACACCACGTAAGAATAGGGCACACAAGAGCCACATATTTAATCAACGACGAGCTCTTGGAGATGCAAACAGAACATCAGGTGCGACTCTGATATGGTCAAAAGGGAGCCGTCATTAGATAAATGCCCAATTTGGTACACTGATGGACAGCGCCTGTTTTACCATTAGGCGGACGCTTAGGGCCCGGGATCTCAATAGGGGCCCAGAATATGTTTTCACAAAATTATATCACTTTTACAATTCCAGAACTCCATGACAATACTTCTCCTTCTTATAACAGCTAAAGAATTGTTCAAAAAAAATGTTTTACGTTATATTTTAATTTAAAAAAAAGTAAAAAGGTGGTTTGGGGGTGACAATCAAATTTTTTTTCGCCTCCGGCGTTATTACATCCCTCACTAAATGACTGAAGGGCCCCATAAAAACATGCATACAACCTACTGCCTAGGGCCCAGGAGAGCCTTAAACCGGCTTTGCTGATGGATCAAAAACGGTCAACGGAGTAGGCGCAGGTATATTTGGGAAAAGACCCAAAATGGAAATTAGGGTTTCCCTGGGAAACTGCGCCACAGTATACCAAGCGAAAGTACGTGCTATACAAGCATGTGTACAGAAAAATAACGAAAAGGGCTACAACGACCAAGAGATATATATACATTCTGTCAGACAGTCAAGCTGCCCCCAAGGCTCTAAACTACAACCGACTCAAATCGATGATCACAATGGAGTGCCTAAACAACCTAAAAGACCTAGGAGCAAGGAAAAACAAGGTAGTACACCTATCCCGATGGAACAGGATACCTGGTCAAACCCAAGATAGGGCCACAATTGGAAAACCCTCAAAAAAGCTATTAACTGGAATGTTACTTTTAACGCGTGCCCAGCTAAAACAAGTGGTTGTCCTACTAACAGGCCACTGCCACTTAAGAAAACACCTACGTCGAATAAAAATTTACAATGGTCCCATTGAATGTAGACTTTGTGGCGAAGAGGACGAAACCGCCTTACATATTATATACAACTGCGAAGCACTGACCCGAAGAAGATTTGAAATATTCTGAGGAATCCAATGTTGTGACAACCTCTCCCATGACAAACTTGGTAGAAATTTACTGAACCTTATAAAAGGAACAAATATTTTCTAGCAAAACAGGGGCGCATATTAAGCCACTAGGCTGCAGTGCAAGAAGCTTGGGCCGAACCAACCAATCCCTGTATTCAGTTAAGATGTCAAATAAAAGAGCTCTTTAAATGGTACATGCCACTATATTTTCAGCCTTAACGAACTAACGTGTAAAAATATTTTAGTTTAACCCCCCCCCCCCCCCCGGTTTACGGCATTCCTATTTTAAAAATTTCCTAAATGCATGCTGTGTCGTATTCTAAAAGCTAAAAGGGGTTGCAACCATAATCTCTTCCCCAGGTGACCGACACAAACTAATGCAAGGAACTATACCCTCGAAAAAAAAACATCAAGTGGTTAAAGAAGAAAAAATCAACCATCATTTAAATGTTTTTAAAACATTGTTCCGCCTATGCTTTTAACCTACATTATAGAAGCTCTTCAAACTTCTTTGAGCATCGTTGAGCAGCAACGGCAGGCAATTGCGCGATATCCGCGGATCGTGCGCACCGTCCCTGACCCGCGCACTGCCTCCACACCGGCTGTTCTGCCGGCCGTCGACGTAACAAGCGACGCTGATGTTGCCGCCGCCGTCGCTAATGTCGGTCGGGTGCGCGAGCGGCGCTCGAGAGTTCATTGCTCGCCGCGATATGCGGCTGGAAGGCGGTGCGGTGTTGCCGTTTTACGTAAAAATGTTACAATCCAAGAAAAAATAACATGATTTGTTAAACATACTATTACAAAATCTAAGAACTTCGAGTTTCCGGCTGCTGTAAGCCGAAGCACCTGATCTTTTTGACGTAGATGTGCCCATTAAAAAATATAATAATGTCTTAATGATCGTGTTTGACACGCTATGGTGCTGTACCATATTAGTTTTATGAATGAACTACGAAATTCCAAGATCTAATCGTTTTGGTGACTAACATTTTCCTCTTTACCCTGAACCGCGGCTCGATTAATAGATGACAACAACGTTCGAGGTAGCACTTTTAAAGTGCCAGAATGCATGTATATTATAGTGTATAATATATTTTATGCAGAAACCTATTTGGTTTTAGTACACACAGCACTGTAATGTTTACTTTTGAGCCCTAACGATATCAGTCCTTTAAATTAAATCAAGTAATTAGGTAAGAGTTTTTTTTATAAATATTCAGTAAATTTCGAAATAAGTGACAACAGCGCCATGAGCTTATCGCACTTTAACAATACCGCTGCGACGCGGTCCTCGTCTCGGGCCTTCAACGGGTTACGTTTACACACAAAACAACACAAGTGGCCCGATTTCCATCAGCAGACGAGAATCTCTTCTCACGCGGCACGTCGCCGCTACTGGCAAGCACTGTTGCCTTATGGTCTATTTTTTCAGATATATCCAAGAATTTTACCAATTGGTGTATGTATTGCTGTCGTTAAAATAAGTAAAATTATTTAATTTTTTAGTTACATGCAGCAACCGAGCAGAGTTTAATTTTTCTACCCGCCATATCAGGTTATTCTGAAAATCATCTAGGTATCATAAATATGGTGGTCATTTGGCCTAGTAACCAGCACGAATAGGATAATTGGATGTCGATTTATTTTACGGTATGTCGTAAGTCGGGTGAATGTTCCATTATTTCCATTGAGTCGGAGAGTACTATAAACGACAACTAACACAATTATGTATTGCGCGCATGGTTTTGAATGCCATGGGATTTGGTGAATAATTTCAAATTTTAGATGGATCTTTGAATTTTAATCTCTATAATACGGATATACTATATAGGAACTATTCACAACGTGTTGGACTCCAAAATAAACAGGTGTTTCGATTTTTTTTCACATGCATGATGTACAACGCGCGGAGGTATGTCGGAGATAGATCCAAACTTGAGTAAATTCTGTGTTCGTCTTCCAGAAGAGTTTGTCAGTTTTTAATACTGTTCAGACTTTCTTTAGCTTTCGAAATTCAATGTTTCTAGTGATTGTTGATAGATGTCGATCTATGAATAATCAGATTTTGCGATCAATAATTCTGGCATTTTGCAACGGTGAAAGATTTAATATGAAACTAGATTTTGGTTGATATATTGTGATCCCGTCGATATTCACCAGAATTATGATATATGGTGATGGTCATACCGAATAAAACGAAGCAACGAGAAAGTTTCTTAAAAAAGATTGGTAATAGCGAAACAAATTCGTACCGTTTTTCTTGATAAAGTAGGATAATCCAATTTATCTTAATAAATGTTTTAAAAAGTTAATAACGGATCAGTTCTAATTTAATAAAATAATTTCTTTCGCGTTAAGTTGTTGGTTTCCCAATGTCCATTACTAAACCAAGAGTTATCCGAGTCTTTTCCCTTACTGAGCTGCTTCCCTGGAGAAGCTCTTGTGAATAAAAAATGAGTATGGTCTGGGTTTAAGACCGGAAATACAAGGCAGACAAACTTGCCATGCTCGAAGACAGAACACAATTCCAAGGATCCGATCAAACTATCGGAAAATCTAAAAACCAGGTAGTGTTCTGCATTAAAATAGACACAAAGCCACGTGTCTATTTTATTTATACTTAAACCAGGTCTCTTAGAGAAAATGGACAGTTTCTTAGAATTAAAATAACTGGATTAAACGTGGAACTATAAAGCAACACAGAAGTGTGGGCAAACAGTGAGTTTCAAACGAAAGTAGGCGTGTCCCCTAAATCTCTTAATGAGACACTAAGGCCCGTTTGTACAATTACGACTTAAGCTTATTTCAGCGTTGACCACAATTGGGAAACCCTCCAAAAGGCTATCAACTGGAATGTTGCCTCTAACGCGCACCCAGCTAAAACAAGTGTTCGGCCTACTAACAGGCCACTGCTTAAGAAAACATCTATGCCGAGTAGGAATTTACAATGGTCCCATTGAATGCAGGCTTTGCGGCGAAGAGGACGAAACCGCCTCACCGAGCGCCTCACATATCATAACTGCGAAGCACTGACCCGAAGAAGACTCAAAAGCTTTGGAGATATCCAATGTGGGGATAACCTCCCGCATGACAAACTTGGTAGAAATTTGTTGGGCCTTATAAAAAAAAAAAAATCTTTTCTAGCAAGACAGGGGAGCACAATAAGCCACTAGGCTGCAGTGCAGGAAGCTTGGGCCAAACGCCCGACCCCCGCCTTAAACCAACCAAGGTGGTTGTCAAAATGAAGTTTGAACTTTGTTCAACGCTGAACTAAGTTTAAGCCGTAAGTTGAGACGGCACAGAGGCTTATTAGTGTCACGGAAAATTCAATATACCCGGGACTTAAGAGAAAAATTACATAGTCGGGTTTGGCGGTTCTTCAACAGGAAGAAATAACGTCCCAAGTCTAGTATGACATTTTTATTCCTTACCTTCATCAGTAGGTAAATAGTGGCTCACAACTATACTACTAGGTCCTAATGCTTGACACTATACTAGCACGTCAAACGGTATGGGTAAGAAAATAGCGAAATTAATTGATATTTAAAATACACCAAATTTACTGCCTCCATAATTTAATTTTGGAGATTTTGGTCCATCTAGTAATCATTTCTTCAAATTACAGAAAAGTTATTTATAATTTTTAACCAAAAACTAGTAAAGCACTTGATGGAAAGTAACTTGGATATATAATGAAACTCAAAAACTAAAGTCCAATTGTGTATGGTTCGAAAAATAAAGATGTTTGTGTGTTTAAAATATTTAGATCTTGAGATGTTGGGTTGTATAACGATTTTTAACTAACCAGTAATTTTGACTTTGTCATGTATGTTACCGTCTAAGTTGCTGGTTAGTTATTGTGAAAAATCTGTATGCAACTCGACAAAGCAAAAGGGACGCCGAGAAAAGTGACTCTAGAAAGTAAAGACGGTTAGCCACTCTATAAATACCCGCAGAAAAAAACGGTCTCCTACATCCCCAATTAAAAAACTTATGGTAATGTTGCTTAAATTATTGGTTTGACGGACGATTTTTTTCGGCCGCCCCTGTAGGCACATAAGCACAAACCACCCCAAAACCACATTCATTGATACTACTATTAAAATATGTAAAAGAACATATATTATGTGACCAAGAAAAAATATTACCTACCTGTGTTCGATAGGTAGAAATTTTCTGTACTTAAATAATGCAGATAATATAAATACTAACTTGAACACAAATTAAACGAAAAGCTTGAAAGTTCTCGGAACGAATGTTTTTAAGACAGATAATACATTAAGCGCTTAGGTACAATATTGTTGACATCGGTTGGTATATATTTATAATTATTGTGTATATAATAAAATACTTTAAATAAGTGTATATAGGAAATATATACACGGAAAAAAATCGGTAAAATTACTGACTGAATGCACATCACAGTTTCTGACCTAACTTTTGATTGGAGTCATGTCGTTGATTAAATCGTATATTTTTCAATTCTTTCAGGACTTAAATAGGCTTTAAAATGAGCATTTGTTTTTTCTTGAGGAATAATGAGACATATTTTCCGAATATGTTCCAACTAACTACATATTTTTCGCTGTCAAATCACTTTTAATACGTAAAATTAAAGTCCTTTCAAATGACAAAGGTTGTCAAAACGAATTTTATGTCAATTGACAGTTGTTTCTGTTATGATTATGTATTTGCAAGTTGTGACGTGCATCCAGCCAGTAATTCTAAGGACTATATTACATTTTTTTCAGGCGTAAAAATATAAAGCTATAATAAACGTCTCAAATTTAATTCCTATTCTACTATCATACACGATCGGCAAATCCAGACGTTGACCTAACTATTTTAAAGCAAAATCATATTTTAAGAGCTGAAAAAACTGACTACTTAGTTGGGTAGAAACAAAACAGACAGTGGCATACCATCCTGAAAGGGTTTAGGATATATACATACACTAAACTGTTGGCAGAAATAAGTCTTTATTATCAGCAATTCAAAAAAAATTACTACAGCCGATATTATTAAAAGCACAAATGCCTAAAGCCATTTTCTAAAGAAAATATTTTGTTTTTATTATTTCTAATTTTGGCGCCTTGTGTTTTGTTGGAAACAATTGAAGGTTGTTTAAAAAATGTAAGTAGTGTTCTCTGATAATTAATAGATGGTGGGTTAAGATAACTCTTATCGCTACACATAAATTAATATAATGGAGGTTTGTGTGTGGGTGTTTGCATACTTTTTTGATAGTGACTATTAATAGCTCCGATAGTTACTATCAGAGCTATCGATAGTCACTATCGGAGCTATTGATAGTCACTATCGATAGTTCTGCATCACTATTTTGCATGGTTATATGACTGATGATAACCTGCCTGTCTGAGAAGATCTAGAGAAATATTATTATGGAAACCGGTAAAAAGTGGTTGTCAACATTGTAAACACAAACAAAGGCGTACCAAATATTTAAGTATAGACTAAATTGCCTAGAAGCGTCCATTTTATTCTGTAATATTTCCTAAAATAGTCTTAATAACAGCTTTTGTGAAATATTTTGATGTTCGATATTAAAAGAGTTTGTTGAGGTTGACTCGTAAGGAGGATTTAGTTACTGTTTAGGTATTCTGAAAATACGAAGGAAAAAATCCTAGTAAATATTTATTTAAAGAAGATATTTTTTTTGCAGAAACAATTGCCTTGTTTGAATTTTTCCCGATATTTATTTGCTTGCCATTTTTGTAAATTTCAATGAATAATTATTTATAAACAAATTATTGTTTAAATAAACTTCATTTTTATTTCATTTAAATAATTTTCTTCCAGTGTATATAAAGTAACTAAAAAGTAAAGGACCCTTAATTTTGTTAATGGTCAGATTATGAAACTATAGAAGAATAAAAAAATATATACATTGTTGTACCTACATATTTCTCAGTGTAACATTCGATTTTTTAAAACTTTATTTAACGAAGCAATACGGTCTTGCGCTTGCTTTCGCCAACGCTGCCGGGCAGTGTTGTGTAAATCAGGCTTTTTATGACTAAAATATCAGGATGGATTAAAATGGGATGCAAAATTGGGAGCAGTCTCAATCATCAAACAATATTCAGTAAGTATGGAGAAATTAAAAAAATTGGTAATTCACATGCAAATCTCTAGTTTTCATATTAGTGGTACAAAAGGACATCTGAGGAGGTATTGGAATTCGCTATTTTAAATATTAAGTAAGTATTCTTCGTTCCCAACCTCAACAATAAAAACACTACACATTACACAATGATTCTTACCGCGCATGTGTTGTAACGCTCGGCCGGATAGCACAGATGCTACAAGTCGCAGGGGTAGCGTAGCGATCCATAATAGTACCACATACACTATATTGCCAATACAATCAGCCGCACGAAGCAAGAAGACACCCATCGTGCGATTCAAAATAACCTGAGTTTAATATAATCATACATAAATGTTAATAATAATTAATAGTTTTTATCCGAATAGTTAATAGAAATTGTTTAAATACATTTATAAAAGTGTATCTTTTATTTTTACTATTTTTTCTACTCCCACATGGAAATTTGCTGTTTCCTTTACACTTAAGTGGCGGGTAAAGTAGGCTATTCCAGTTAACTGTGCAGCAAAATTTTATAACAATCCTAGATAGGTAATGAAACTGACCAATCACAGTGGTCAATTACAGAGAAGCCATTGTTGTTCTTAAAAGTACTGACTAATCACAGTATATTATTTTTACTGAGGCTCCGCCTTCTTTTTTAAAACACTAAATTATATAATTTAAATGTATATGGTATACGATATGTTATTCATTTGTTCAATATAACAAAATCTAAATGCATTTATAATATATTTATCAATAATGCAACCTGCTAAATGTGCATAGAAAATTAATTTCATGTAGCATCATTATTTAGTTGGTTTTACGATAATTAACTACTAAACGCTTCAATAGTCTAGACGTTAGAGCGTTTTACTATGGATCCAATGGTCGTGAGTTCGAGCCCGACCACCTGAAAACTTTTTTTATACATTTTTTAGCATAAGGTTTGTAAGTTTGGTCGTAGAAAAAATATACTGTTCAACTCGAGTGGATTGTCCATATTGCCCTCGGAAGTTTGAGCACTCCGCCTACGGCGTCGTGCTCAATTTACTTCCTCAGTGCTTGTACCGTACACAGATCTAACAAAAACTTTTTGAAGCTCGGGTCGCGGTCGGGTTCGGCTTCAGCGTCGGATATCGGCGCAAAAAAAAACAAAAACCGAAAATGCCGTTGAAATCACGTTACCTGTGTCCACTTTGAAGGTCATCGCGTTGTGAGATGATTATGTCTAGTATTTCTATTCTATAAAGATTTACTATTAAAACTGTATTATACAAACACCGGCAACACTGTACTACACATCACACAACATGAATGTAATCGGAGGTTTAACCTCGTTAAAACAATAATAAACCTAATCGGTTGTTTTCGGTGATAACATCGGATTCGTTAAGTTAAAAATAAAACTATTAGCTGGTATACAACTAATGCGATAAAGTAAAGTTCGTGGTTTAAATATTTAATAATTCACGGGGAATTGATACATACGTTCTTGTTTATGGTGCAAGACTGTTCTTATCTTCACAAATATAATTTAACCTTGAAATAAGTCAGTGAGCTATACAGTGTAATAGTCGTAAGCAGAGTAAAATCTGACTTTGCTTGATTCTAACAATAAAAATGGCACTTCAACTTACCAATCGAAACAGATGTGCGAATATTTGACAACGCAAAATTCCACGGGTTGTTGATAAAAGGATAAAGTTCTCCCCAATTGCAAGTATTCACTTTTTACTCCCGCAAAAACTGTTTTAGGTCGTAAAGAAATAAAAATCTCCGTTCACGAGTTGCGAATCTAAAGTTAGGTAACAAGTCGACAAAAAACGTGGTCGATAATTTAGAAAGCACGAAGCTTACGTTTATAGAACCACCCCGTTGCGAATTGCGATCGACGACGTCATCAGACTGCGAACCGAATAATGCATCGAATGCACGAATCCGCGGGCGTTCGAACAGTGATAATCGTTTCTTCTCGGCGCTATTAGGCTGGTTTTTGTCTATGACTGTACAGCATTCGCATTGCACCTAAGTGCAACGACACAGTAACAACAACTTTTGTTCTTCTTGGTCAGAAGTAGCACTGCTCGCCACCGCATCGTCCGTAGAAAACCAAACACCGAACTATTTAACATGACAATGAGAAAGACGAAGAAATTGCCTACCTCTTGGCGAAATCAAGAATGCCGACGATTCAATAGTCCAGGGGCTATGGGTAAAATATTATTGACTTAACACTTCCGATAGTTTTATTCTTAACATATACAGCCAGTTGTGAAGGTAGCGGGGGAATCCAGATAAAAAGCTATTTTACTTTTATAATGTGGAATCATTTTTCTAGATATGTATGTAGTTCATATGTTCATATTCAGGATGTATCCTCTGAAATTTTTATTGTTTAAGAATATACATATTTATCATTACTACAAAAGAAAATATCCAAACCTGCCACAAACAAACATTTTTTACCAAAAATACCTAGGCATTTTAAAATACAATGACACTGCAAATTCGGCAACCACCAATACTGTTTGCTACGTGAATTCAACTGTTTTTAGTAAAATTCTCGACACGCCTTTGTTCTTTTGTGTTTTTTTGTAGTCAATTTTTTTCCAGTCGAAATGCAGGAAAGTTACGTCGCGGTATAACTTTCGCCGTTCCTGCAACTCCTGGATCGGGTTTGCCAAGAATATTGGGGACTAAGTGTGGAGTAAAGAACTTTGTCGTGTTTATTTTTAATCTATTTATGAGTGGCCTTATCGGAGTGGTAAGAACGAATTTGTCTACAGGCTTTTTCTATAATATATTAGCAGCAGTGTAGTATTATGTATCTGTGACTGTATTAGTAGATATGTATACAAACTTTACAGCTAAAGCTACAGGAATAAGACTCCAACAGTCAAACTGATCCTGGCCCTGAATTATGTGGATAAAATCTACCACAAGTTGAATACAAGTATAATGTCGGGTTGCACAAAGATTTTTAATAATAATTATTTAACCGGCAAGTTTGACTGTGACAGACGTAACATTGACAGAAATAATTGTCTCACAATCATACTGGCCCGGCTACCTTAATTTTTAATTTACTAATCACGCACCTTTGAATGTGAGTATATAATGCCTGTCAAAGTCACTTATGTCATAGTCAAACTTGCCGGTTAAATAATTATTAATAAAATTCTTTGTGCAACCCGACATAAGAATTTCACTCTTAACGACCATCCTTCTAACCGTAAATGAGTAAACAAAATGGACTGATGAGCAGAGCTGTGAGTAACTTAAGTAACTAGATACTTTTTAGTAACTAGTTACTTAAAGTAACTAGATACTTAGTAACTTAGTTATTTTTTGAATCATGCCAAAAGTAACTGTAACTTCGTTACTTTTGAAAAGTAACTTGTATCTAGTTACTTTTTAGGAGTAACTAAGTTACTTTTAAAGTAACTAGTTACTTTTTAAGTGTATAGTTACTCCTAAAAAGTAACTAGATACAAGTTACTTTTCAAAAGTAACAAATAATGCACACCATCAGATGATGACCAAGGGACGATCGGCGGCTGTTAATCAGATTTTTACGAAGGGACGAGCGGCGAGTCGCGAGCGTTAAACAGCAAACTGGTTGGAACGCGAAATTTCTTGGAAAGCATTTTATTCTACTTGTTCGTTGTTCGAATTAACACTTCTTAGTTTAGTTTTCTGATGGTAATAGTGGTAGTGTGTACAGGAAAATGAATTATCACTACCTGGTAAATTTATGGTATCTAGTTCAAAAGCATCTTAGTAACTTTTAGAGTTTCGTAGTTACAATTAAAATAACTAGTTAGTCAAAAATATCTTAGTTACTTTTAGTAACTAGTTACAATCAATGTAACTAGTTACTATAAAAGTATCTTAGTTACTATAACTAGTTACTTTTACTAAGTAACTAAGAACTAAGTTACTTTTAGGTAAAATTAACTATTCCTTATAAGTATCTAGATACATTTGGGCAAAAGTATCGAAAAAGTAACTAGTTACTTTTACTAAGTAACTAAGAACTAAGTTACTTTTAGGTAAAAGTAACTATTCCTTATAAGTATCTAGATACATTTGGGCAAAAGTATCGAAAAAGTAACTAGTTACTTTTCTGAAGTAACTTTCACAGCTCTGCTGATGAGTAAAGAGTTATAAGCAATGGATTATGTCGAGACAGAAACCAAAATATCAGGGCCTAACCGATATCTCAATTCTAAGAGGCAGAAATGAAAACTGGAATATTTTTATTTTATACAAGAAAATGTAATGGAAATTAAGTTATTTTATAAATTTATTTATTAAATGAGTACTCCATACTTTTTAAATGTACCTCGTTTGGAGGTTTTTCTAAAAGCAGCTACACGCACTGAAAAAACTTATACAGAATAACAGACAAGGAACGATATACATATTTATTATTAAAAATGGACTATTTCTTTTTCTAAACCAAGACCTTTGCCTGCTTGCGTAATAAACCAGAACAAAACCTTTTTTTTCAGTGCAAAACATACCTAACCTTAAAACCATTAGTTGGAATTAATTGTTTTCTAAAAACGTTATAATTTCGTCTGTTTTATCTGGTTTTATGTACTTCAATTTTTACTATTTAAGGAAAATTTTTATTTTTCTATATCTGTTGCACAAATATTTACGTGCAAAATTAAGCCAAGGAAAGTATAAAACGTTCATTTTGTACGTATATAAATTTTGTGGATTAAATCTTGAAGTAATTGTCTAGAAATGAGTGAAAAACTGGAGATTTTTTAAAAGATAAAGGGCCTGTTTAAGCACAAATCTTTAGTTCGGTCAGAAAAAACTTAAGAATAGTGCGATAAAAATATATTTTGGTTTTATATCTTCAATATTCGCACCATTTCGTGCACTCTTTGGGACAAATTGGTATATGCATGGGATAAAGGTTTTGTTTCAAATATTAAAAATTATAATTTTGATCTGACAGATTTGCATCAGTTTGAAGTATAGTCTTAACCTCACTTCTGTTAAGTGTCAGAAAATGACTGAGATTTTGTTGCCAAAAGGAATGAATGATGTGAGTAGTTGCAGTACAGATAGAGCAAGAACACTGAAGTTGAGCAACTAGGAGTTGTTCAATTAAGTCGAATTATGTTGAAAAATAAAAGTATCTTGTTAGCACCACAAGTAAAATAACACAATGGGTTCATAAAATTGCAATAAATAATATACTATACTAAAAATTATTGACTAATTAACCGTGTTAAGTAAATTTACTTTTATAATTGACAATTTTAAGTTCTTCAATTTGTATTCCTCTACAATTCTCTATACTTTTGTTTCTGCCAGCACATACAATGTGTAAGCGGCCATTTTGAATTGATTAACTTTGACCTTTTGTGCTCATCCGATTTTGTTAGTGCGAAAGATTGATGGGCTGAGTTTGGTGATATTTATTTGAGAGTTAAATATTTCTAAGCGAAAAAATACAATTTAGGTTCTTTTACTAATTTAAATTTAGTTAATGCTGATATCGCTATGATATTATACTGTGCATGATAATTAATAAATACAGTATTTTTAAAATCTATATGAACTTAATACTTTTAAGAAAAAGTAAATATTTTCCCATAATTTAAAAAAAAGAATTATGCATCAGGATAATTAGGTATACAGTGTGTCCAAAAAAGTATGCAACATATGTAAAAGTTTTTTATTACCGATTTCTCAGAAAATTTTATTCTTGATAAAAGTTGGTGCATGCCTTGAAACTATAAATGCATATTTCACATTTCACCTGCGGCTAATAGTAAGGGAGCAAATGTCATTTTTTCGAAATTGCATTAAGAGTACCTTAGTTATTAGAAATACAGCAAAATTGTATATGGAAATGTTATTGCAAATTAAAAACATAGCCAAAATACGAAATTTGAGTTACGTGTCTCAATTTTTATTTTATTTTTTCTAATCACTAATTTCCCCTTAACGGTACGCCTCTGGTCGATTTTTCGTTTACGCAATTTTAATATATTTATCAAATAACTTAAACGTGGGTTTATAATAAAAATGCATTAAGTAGTTGCAAACTTTTAAAAACTTTTCAATGAACCGGGTCGGTTTAGATATAAGCGTGTTGCACGCCTACTTAAACATATTTTAGCCAACTTCTGTTCGAAACTAAATTATAATAAAATTCAACCCTATTCATAGTACTGGAAATAACTACTAATTTATTTGTCATTTTCACCCAGTACGCTAAAGTCCAAAAACCTACTTTAAAAAAATGCATATAAAATTAGAGATTAGAAAAAATAAATAAAAATTGAGACACGTAACTCAAATTTCGCATTTGGGCTATGTTTTTAATTTCCAATAACATTTCCATATAAAATTTTGCTCTATTTCTAATAACTAAGGTACTTTACTCTTACTGCAATTTCGAAAAAATGGCATTTGCTCCCTTACTATTAGCCCCAGGTGAAATGTGAAATATGCATTTATAGTTTCAAGGCATGCACCAACTTTTATCAAGAATAAAATTTTGTGAGAAATCGGTAATAAAAAACTTTTACATATGTTGCATACTTTTTTGGACACACTGTATATATATTATCCCAAATGTGAGGGTGCTAGCGAATACATTATACTATAGCCTATTTCAGAAAGGCGTAGAGTAATAAAATGGGAAATTCCGTCCAGTTCGGGTCAATTTCAGTGTCGGCCATAGGCGCAGGTAAATTTTGTGCATTAAATTATTTATGATAACTAACCAAAGAAAAAAAAGATAATTTGATAAAGAAGGAAGATAGAGCTGAAAAACATAGCGTAACTGCGCACACCGCCATATCATTGCGAACTAAATCCTATAGAACTTATATGAACGCAAGTGAAAGGATTTGAAGCAAGACACAACACGACAATTAAAATAAAAGACGTCAAGCTACTGTTTGATCAACCCATTAGGGAAGTGACACTAGAGAACTGGCAAAAAGCAGTCCATCATGTAATTAAAGAAGAGAGAGAAAATGTGGAATTTTGAGCACCTGATGGATCGGACCGTCGACCCATTAATTATAACGGTAAGAGGACATGACAGTTCCTCAGATTACGAAGAGTGCTAAGATTTTTTATAATTTAATTCAATTCAATACAACCTTATCCTTACTAAAAAATAAAATACATTAAAGCAAAATATCCCAACTGAATTTGAAAATAAAAGCACCTCACTAGCGCTGGTGCATGGTGTCTAAATTCAATTTTAATAATATCATTATTTGGATTTAGATCAAAACCAGTTTAAATTAACTTTTAGGAGAATTTTTTCAAAGGCCGTTTCACCTATGGTTCCTTTTCTGTGACATTGCCTTGGCAACTATAATTTGATATTGATTGTAAAAAATCAATAACTAATTCGGTTTTAAAGGTCAGTCATATTATTAGCAATACTATTAATTCTAGCTTCCCATCAATTTTGTTAAATTTATATACAGGATGATTCCCAAGCTGATACTTCTGTTTTAGCTAAGTATAGAAGGCATTAAAATAATGAACATTTTCAAATACCTTTTTTCAAAAAACTTAAAAATAGGCGAGATACAGAAGTAAAAAATCTAAGTGCGGGTGTCGGTTAACTCAAAGCAAGTCCATGAAGACTCAACACCCAAAATGGCTTTGATATTCACCGTTGCTATGGTTACGTGACGTCAGTCACGCAAACAGCATGTAACGATTTTCATTATGATGAAAGGCAATTTAAAAATAGATCAGTCGTATGCACCATTGTTTTAGCATTGGTTCGATTAACTTTAAGGTATTTATTTTGAGGCTTCGCGAAACTTACAGTTAGATATCGTTTTTACGTTATTTACTGTGTGATTAAAAAGTTTTGGTTTTATTTTTCAGTTAGTTCAGTAATGTACGTACCTACTACGTTGTGTGTTTTAAAAATGAACCCAAATAATGACACGGTTTGTAATTTGTTGGAAACTCCATTCAGTCGTTGGACAGATGAGGATAAGAGAGACGTTTTGTTACACGGGTTTTTAGTCAATGTTTATTTAAGTACCCGCACTATATCTAGCTCTCCACAATTTTTAAGACCGCGAGCCGCCACTGAGACATTGGAGGATTGGATTACTGTTCAAATAAGAACACAATAAAAAAATAAAATAAATAATATGTACTTTATCCAGAGCATAAATAAAATATTAAATAAACTTACATGAATGTTGAAATATTGTGTAAGTATTTCTTCACATATACTTTACAATAAATTTTATTGTTTTTTACTTAAAGAATAGATTTATTAACGGAAAATTCCGAAATATTTACAATATGCCCGCCTACCTACAAGTCTAAAAATAGCTTAACTTATCGATTCGAAATTAGTGTATTACATTTTGTGACAGGCTTTCCGTTTACATGAAGCGTTTTAAAATTATTTTATTATTTATGTTTTATTCCACTCCTTGGCCAAATTATGAACACGACGCCGACGAAGCATTTGCAGCCATCTATCGTAAAATCGGTTAACTTATTATTAGTTTACACTTTAATCGTTTCTTTGAATTTTTTTTATTTCGAATTAAGCTACGTTTACAATGAAACGTAAAGATTTGCGAACATTACAACTCGTTTAATTAGTAGGTTCCTTTATGTTGCAAACCAGTTAGGTGTTCTTTACTAGTTGTACACTGACACGATGGCGGTATTGAATAATTTAACAATAAATGGAATTTCATTACAATCACCATGGAAGACGCGTCGTTAGTTGGACTACATAGTTTAAATATTTGTTTTTGATGGGGTGTTTCTTAGCCTTTTTATTGATTTTTTTACTGGTGATTCTAAACGCATAAAATATAACTCCATCAGTTCACCATAAAACAACTCCAAGGTATGTTTCCGTATTTTATTAAAATTTTATTTTATTTATCTATTTGCTGAAACAATTATTGTATACAGGGTGATTTACGTTGAGTGGCCTATTAGAAGATCTCGGAAACGAGTAAACTTATCTTTCTAAAAATTTGATAGCAGGCATAATTGGCTTTGAGCTTTTAAAATATTATCTTTTGAGGATTTTTTTTTGTGTAAAAACGCTCCGAGAAGAAAGTTTAGTAACTCTGAAACTAATAAAGGTAAACATTTAAAATTTTGTAAGCTTTCAAGTAATACATAGATCTTTAGTTTAAATTACTTAAGTTTCACGTTTTTTATACAGGGAGTTCTTAAAATTGTGCCAATGTTTCCATTTAAATAAATGTGCATAAGTCAATTTTTGCAAATGGAACACCCTATTTTTTAGCTTACTAACGTGTAGAGAATTAAATTTCCTATCTAAATGTCTAATATATTACAATCCACATTTTTAGTCGTTTTGGAATTATGAGCAATTTAAAAAAAAATCTTAAAATTTATGTTTGTGTTAATGCGACATTATTTTTGAAAAGAAAGCTTCGACTGGGATTTTCGTTTAACTTTGAAAATTAGAAATAGCTAAGCAACGAACATAGGCGCTTAATAGCAAATGGTAACAAATCTCAAACCGGAAGTAACAAAAACCTCAAAAGACAATGTTTTAAAAGCTCAAAGCCAATTATGCCTGCTATCAAATTTTTAGAAAGATAAGTTTACTCGTTTCCGAGATCTTCTAATAGGCCACTCAACGTGAATCACCCTGTATAAATAACAAAAAGTGTTAATATATTTAAGTGTTTATCTACAAGCGTGCGGTAAGTAACTACTTACCGCACTGATTTGAGTGCGGTAAGTATCACTTTACCATATTACGTTGTCAAGTTTTACACCTGTCATATAAAAGCCAACTAGGTATTATATTTCTATAATTTATTTCCCTAGCAACCTGATATTAATGCATTGTTGATAACGACTTACGAGACACCTACGGGGTAAATTAAAACAGTGCTCCTTTAGTTTTTAATATTGGTGCCCTAAAACATGCTTGTAGATAAAATATCGTACAATACACTTACGGGAGGTGTCTTTACCGCATTTGCGTGTTTTACCAAACTCGCCTTCGGTTCGTTTTTTAAACATCACGCACATGCGGTTATGACGTACCTACCGTACTTGTATTGTAATATACTATTATAGCTCTGAAGTGTTTAAATTCTTTTAAAAAAACTAAATATTTTAAGTAAACATTTTGCAAAATGTTTTCTGTGCATGTATTTTATATTTATGACGTTTATATTTTTATATATTTTAATAAAAACTTGAAAAAGTACTATACAGACGTACGAAACGTTGTAACATAACAATGAGTTTTTTAAATATTTGTTTATACTGTAAAATTATTTCGAGTGAAATTACTTTACTTTGTAATAGGTAATATTTCGACTTAAGGCTTAAACTGAAATTTCTAGTACTTACTATGTGGTGGTGGGTTGATGGTAAAATCATGGTAAATTAATATAGGTGGATGTCTTACGGTAACGTAAATTAGAATATTTTGGGAAGTAATGTGATTTGAATCCTGCAAATTTTGATATTGGAGTTTTCGGAGATGCTCTTTCGAAATTAAATAATAGCGATCTTATGCGACTTCTGGTTATACCGGTAGTTGTCTTGAACTTACTTATTTTAAAAAGAACAACCTGTATATTACATTATTTTATAATTCCCTATAAAATTCCACGTATATTTTGTATAAACCTCCTCCAGTGGCGGAGTGGTCAAGCCATAATAGAAAAAAAAACAAATGGTGAATTTTCTCGTTTGTTATAGCACTGCGACATTTAACAATATTTTCCCTCCAATGTTGTCATATCAGGATTTACGGGTTTAAATATAATGCATCGATTACATAACACCCTGTATATTGTGTGTGTGTGTGTGTATTTATGTATGTGGTTCGCATTCACTTTACCGATTAATACACCACTTCGCTAGGATCAACTTTAGAGCGCTGATCATAACCGGTAATATACGCCCAGTTAGGGCCGTAGGTAAGGTGGGGGAGGGGGGGGGGAGGGGTTAGGGGGTTCAAACCCCCCCCCCCCCCATGATATATTACTTGACTGAACTACCCAACTCAAAAATCGTCTCCCTAGCCTTACTAGAGAAGATAGAAAAGATTCTTTTCTAAAAAAATATTACTAAAATATATTAGATACTAAAAACAATATTACCTAAATGAATCAAGATGTGTCCTTCCACGTTCGCTTTACCTCGTTCATCACCTTAAGATTTACTAACAATTTTATTTGTCCGTCCGTTGGACAACTTCCATTTCCGACAAGTGCGTTTAGTCAGTCCTGTTCTGTGGTCAGTTCGACCCAGTGGCGTATTTGAGAGGGGGGCTACCGGGCTGCAGCTCCCCCCGAGCTCCGGAGCTCGGCTCTAAATATCTAATTGCAACCTAATTTTTGAACGCTTGGACACTTAATTTAAATCTTTAAATAATGTATTCTTAGCGTAGATTACAAGGTTTTGTAGGAAACGTTTAGTTTTTAAACTTTTCCTTCTAATAGTCTTATTTTATATAGAGATTAGGGTTTTCAGACGCATATCGTTTTAGTTATTGATTTTTGATGCAATTTTGAAGGAAACCGAGTAAAAAGAATAATATTTTATAGCGTTTTTCTAATATATACTTGTCTCTTCCGTTCTGCCTTTTTTAGCGCTATTTTCAATCAACAAAAATATAACCCAATGCAATAAAAAATTTGCACAACAAACCAAAAAATAATTAATTGAAACATTTTTTATGGAAGAGGTGTGATAATATATAATAAAAAAATAGTGCGTGAAGAAACGAGAATGCTTTATTATGAATATACAAAACGGCACTTAACAAGGAGTATTTCAAAACCTATAAGCATTTGCACCAAAAACTGCTGTTAGATCTATGCTCCTAAAATGAAATCATCAATTTTGGCGTGGTGAGCGATATTTACTTTATTTTTAATCATGAAAAACAGAGCCCGAAAAACGCTGGTTACAGTAATACATATGTCTTATGTTAAAATTTTGGACTGACACCAATATTCATATTTTCACAAATATAAAAAATGTTTTTTTTTTTAATAAAACCAGCTAGGAATATCAAAAAATAACATTTACCAAAACAAATTTAATCCAACCATGCAGAGTGGGAAAGGTAATAATTTTATTTTCGAAATTTAATAGTAGTTAGGTGAATTTTAAACGAACTTTGGGCGTGGCCCCGAAAATTTTTCGGCGCTATTTTTGAATTGCCACCCAAAAAATGCCCCCCCTTCCCCATGAATAACGTCTAGCTACGGCCCTGCGCCCAGTTGGAAATGCACCTCCAATTCGGCCTGTCTGCATTTTGCTTGAAGTGTGCATGGAAATTTGTATAGTTCCTACAGTTTAAATGAATGTGATCTTGAAACGCGGCACCATTTTAGTAATAGTATTACAACTACGAAACTAATTGTCTTTGTTATATTCACCTCGTAAAATTGCTCTTATTTAGTCATTAATTTTTTCAAAAGCAGGCCACAAAAAAAAACAAGAAAGTGTTGAACAGTGATTCGAGCGGATATCGGCAGGATATTTGTGGGTTTGGAACTATGGAACATTTTTCTAGCACTATAAATTTACATTATTCTGTGGTAAGAGCAGCTAATATTCCTCTGTCGCTATAAAAGTATGTTTTCCGTCGCTAGTTGCTGACAACTACGACTCAGTTACTCATTAGCACCGACTGATTTACCAAGACATGGCAATGCTTTTATGAAATTCTGTACACTCTTCAAACTGACCTAGTATACTATACCAGAATCTTAGTTTCCGTAACATAAAAAGTTAGTTAAAATAGTCACAAGAGGAAACTTAGTAACGGAGACTAAATTTTATTGCTAGGTCGATTCCGGCATTGGTTACTAGTCACTTTTGTAATTAGCAAACTAACTGCTTATTAGGTTAAAGGTTATGATTGTTGCCGGTATTAATTTGTTAAAAAAATAATATAAGGTCATATTTTGTCAATACTGTGTTCGATATTAAATTACAAATCAGATTGCACCACCAAGAAGTGAAGACTTTACTATCGGTAGGATGCAACCCCCTGCAGACCGGTTTCGGACCCTTTCGTTCTCGTCCGTACAGGGTCTCTACCTTTTAAACGATAGAATTGATACTAAAAATTACAATATTATCAACCTTCTAGGGTTGTATATAACTTCTAGCGCCATCTCTTGGTAGTCCTGGTGTATTTGGTTAAGATAAATAGTTAAACTTGTTGTAGCAACTAGCTAAGCTAATCTGTTGGTTAAAACATGCCGACTTGGTTGCCAATACTATAATACATTTAAGAATAACATTTAATTTCCAAAACTAAAGAATTTTGTTTACACCAAAGTAAAAGTAATAGCTAAAATTCGTTTGGGAAACTAAAGATGTTTGTTAGGTGTACTTAAGTCTACAGGGTGATTCCTAAGTTGATACTTCTGTTTTAGCTGTGTATAGACGGCATTAAAATAAACAACATTTTCAAATACCTTTTTTCAAAAAATAAAATAGGCGAGATATAGAAGTAAAAAATCTAAGTGCGAGCCTGGCCATCAAAACATAGCCTTATATACTTTATGCTGTTTTTGTCTCATTAGTAGTTATTAGTCATGCAGTTTACGGGTCGGTGGTAACTTATTTATTTGGCGCGTGTGTTTTTCTAAAGCAAGTTAATTTTAAATTGGTGACACGTGAAAATGGTAAAATTTGAAAACAATGAACTAGTAGATATGAGGTGCTAATTTACTGTGCGTGTGGCAACGTGCTTCGAGATTATACGCAGAACGCTTTCCCTTGCGGGCTCATATCCTACACCCAGAAGTTTTCTTGTTGTTATTCAACGGGCAAATTAGGCAGAACCGTATTTGATCCATAGTGTAATAAATGTACCTTATTTTTACGTTTTTTGAAAGTGTTGTTTATTTTAATGAAAAGAAGTATTAACTTAGGAATCACACTGTATATCTAGCAAGGAAAAATTAGCATGAGCGATCAACTCATTTTTTAGGGTGTAGCAGCCCCCGAGTATAACCTCTAGGAAAACAAACATGTTCAGAAACCATTGTACATGTTTTGGCGAATTAATCGTCGCTACTAAGTCGTAGTCGCCAGCGGCTAGCGACCGTGGAGGAAAACCTACAGCTTACAATGGTATAAGATTTGTAACGAATCAGCCCATAAAACATTTCAATTAGAATCAGCCCATAGAGTCCTAAAGCAAATGGATTTAACACGTTGAGTGCCATCGTCCAGTATACTGGACATACAAGTTCTTTATATATAGCCCGCGTCCAGTTAACATGACGCAATTAAACAGCGCGTTTATATACTTCGATTTGTTTGCGGGTTACGGGAATCAAATGAATTTGTTCAGTGCGGGCTATAGTCAAAGAATAAATCATAGATTTGACAATTTTAATAGCAATATCAGATCTGGCACAATATGGCAACAAGCAGTTCGAAAGACGAATAATTCCAGTCCGATCGCACTCTTGGTGTATGGACATGACATGCAGGCAGGCACGTCGTGTGAAATTTTGTTGTGGTGTTTGTTTATGCAAAGCTGTGAAAGTTTGTTGATTTTTCAAGATGTCTACGAGTGATAATTACGCAACTCCAAGGTAAGTCTTATCTATTATTATTAGTAATTACTTCTTTCTGTAAATTAAAGTTATTACTGTTTGGGCGATTTGTGACCACTGACGCAGGCTGAGTTAGAAGGGTGTTTGAATGACTCATGGCGAAGCAGTTTGGAAAAGGAAGGGACCAGTTTTACTTACTAACTGGAAGGAAAAAAGGAATGTTAGAATGATAAGTACTGCCCACAAACATTCTATGGTCGAAATTCAGGGAAAGAGAGCTAATAACAAGAAAATAAAACCTGCATGCGTTATCGACTACAATAAACACATGTCGGGAATTGACCGATCAGATCAGATGATGGCTTACTACTCTATCCCTCGTAAAACCGTCAGATGGTACCGCAAAATATTTTTCCATTTGATAGATTTGTGTATGTGGAATGCCTGCTACATATATAATCTTCATCAGAAGAAAAGTATTAGACTTTTAAACTTTCGGGAAGAAGTGATTATGAAACTTATCAATGACGACAATGAGCCACGCAATTTGCAAGTAGAAGATTAGGTCGAAACTAAAGGCAAATTTCACTATCTAGAGCCGAATCCTCCGACAGAAAAAGACAAATGCACAATGAGACGATGCCGTCAGTTTACAAAAACAAAAGCACAAAAGAAAACCAGATATTCCTGTCCAGTTTGTCCAGAAAACCCAGGTTTATGTGTTTATCCCTGTTTTAAGGATTGGCATGCACAATCTACTTGAGCGCTTTATATGTAGCATTTAAGCCAAACATGTATTACTATTATTTTTATTATGAATAAATAAAAAATAAAAAGTAATCATTATTTTTGTAGTGAGAAGAATATTTATATGTTCAGTTAACTGGACAGCGGGTAAAGGGTAAAAGTATGTTCATAGCCCATTGTCCAGTTTACTGGACATCTACTGGCGACCTTGAAAATGGCCAAGGTTAGTTTACAAGACCATGAATTTATCGTTAAAAAAAATCATATAACTTAAAAGTTGGTGTTGGTTCCTCAGAGTCGTTAATTGAATCCCACCATGGCACTCAACGTGTTAAGATGTAGACAAAAATTTCTGAGATTAGCCGATATACAAATAGTTGATTAAAAGAAATGGTGCAAACTACACTATTACAAAACACACACGAGTACTCACCCTAGCGCCCAAGAAGCGGGCCTCTAGCAGTTCTTGTTTCCTGGGGTCGAGCGCCGCCTGGAAGTGCTCCATCTTCACTCCAGCGCCTGGAAAAAAGCGATGGTGATGAGGTTCATATACCTCATTCAAACAAGGCATACGTTCTCGAAATAATTAGGGTCCCTAAATTAAGGGCTTTAATAGAGGTTCCCATATGATGATAATAGCTTTATCAGAAGTAAATCATAATTATTATTGTGCTATATGTCAGTCTCATGTTGAAAAAGTAATGGAAGTGGCTTGAAGTAGGGTTGCACCCGAAATTACGTCGGGTAAAGGGGAACCTGGATATGAAAATTAGTTAGCTAGAGACATTAATAGGTCTCCATTTTTCGACCAATTTAAACCTTCGAAACCACTTCCGGTTTACCTGGAAGTGGAGTCAACTTTTAAATGGAAACCACTTATTTTTAATCGACGTTTAAATTATATAAAAAAATTCTCATTTCAATGACATATCACACTTTATTATTTATTTTAAAAATGGCCGCCCAGATAAATGTTTCTTTGTTTTCTAAAATGTCCATAACTTTGATAAAATAAGGTAAGTGGTAAAGAGTAGGTCATGGAAACGTTAAAATAGTTCATTTTAACCTAATTTATAATATAAAATTGACATTCTTGAAAAAATGTACCCGTTAGGGCTATTTTATTTACAAACCTGTTTTTTAAAAAAACCAAGCAGAATTTCTCGATTTTTTTAAATGGCAGCCCATCTTTGTTTTATTATAATAAAATTCTTCATTTAATTTTCTTTCTAACGGTGTATCACAAGTTAATACATATTTATTATGTAATAGTAAAAATTAACAAGAAATATCATAAATGTAATTAGATGGTAAAAATAAGAACACAAAGTCTTCCTCCACTGATATATTATAGAAATATTTTAGTAAACTTCTCTACATGTTTCGAATGCAGAAGCATTCATCTTCAGGAAAAAATTAAAAGAAGAAAGGACCAGTAGAAATCAATCACCCTAACTGAGCAACATAAATATAGGTTCGGTATAAAATGAGTGGAACAATGAAGAAATCGATACACATTGCATTGTGAATAAGAAAAGTATATCGGTTGAGACTTAAGGCACTGTGAAAACTTTAAAGGTAGAATGAAAGATTTAACATCTTTGTGTGGAAGAACTGTCGAAAGATCGGAATGAAGTAAAAGGGAATGATCATTAAGCAAACTATTAGCTAGTCATTAGAGAAAAAAAATTTTTTGGAGAAGAAGTGAATATAAGTGTGAGGCAGAAGACTATTAAAAAATTAATTGGAAATTAAATTTAATTTTAATGCATTACTGGATGTAAACCTCAATGGTTTACGAATAAACATAATTAAAGTAGAAATATAAAAATTGAATTTTACAAAATTCTTTCATTTTTTGACTTTATGGAAGAAAATTTTTTATTTAGCTCGACCGCTACCGCGTGCTTTTCCAAAAATACCATCTTTTTGGAAAAGCACGCGGTAGCGGTCGAGCTAAATAAAAAATTTTCTTCCATAAAGTCAAAAAATGAAAGAATTTTGTAAAATTCAATTTTTATATTCATCAATTTTATATCAAAAAGACGGTATTGTTGGAAAAGCACGCGGTAGCGGTCGAGCTAAATAAAAAATTTTCTTCCATAAAGTCAAAAAATGAAAGAATTTTGTAAAATTAAATTTTTATATTTCTACTTTAATTATGTTTATTCGTAAACCATTGAGGTTTACATCCAGTAATGCATTAAAATTAAATTTAATTTCCAATTAATTTTTTAATAGTCTTCTTCCTCACACTTATATTCACTTCTTCTCCAAAAAAAATTTTTTCTCTAATGACTAGCTAATAGTTTGCTTAATGATCATTCCCTTTTACTTCATTCCGATCTTTTGACAGTTCTTCCACACTAAGATGTTAAATCTTTCATTCTACCTTTAAAGTTTTCACAGTGCCTTAAGTCTCAACCGATATACTTTTCTTATTCACAATGCAATGTGTATCGATTTCTTCATTGTTCCACTCATTTTATACCGAACCTATATTTATGTTGCTCAGTTAGAGTGATTGATATCTACTGGTCCTTTCTTCTTTTAATTTTTTCCTGAAGATGAATGCTTCTGCATTCGAAACATGTAGAGAAGTTTACTAAAATATTTCTATAATATATCAGTGGAGGAAGACTTTGTGTTCTTATTTTTACCTTCTATATTCCCACTCCACTTTAAGTATGGACTATTTCTTCAAGATAAATGTAATTTCTAGACCCGTATAAGCCATAAGAAGTTATGTCAAGTATGCCGTGGAAAACAATTCATTTATTTTAATCTTCGTAATTTTATTTAATACCATTTGACATTTTGGTCTAATAAAAGCAGAAATAACGTTTTGGTTTTCCACGGCATCTAGACTGGTCTTGACAAAACGTCTTATGGCTTATATGGGTCTAGAAATTACATTATTGATATTTCTTGTTAATTTCTACTATTACCTAATAAATAATTATTAACAAAGATGAGTTGCCATTTGAAAAAATCGAGAAATTCCGATTAGTTATTTAAAAAAAATAGGTTGAAAATAAAATAGCCTTAACGGATACATATTTCTCAAGCACGTCAAACTTATATTATAAAGTAGGTTAAAATATACTATTTTAACGTTTCCATGGCCTACTCTTTACCACTTACCTTATATTATCAAAGTTATGGACATTTTAAAAAACACGGGAAAATTGATTTGGGCGCTCATTTTTAAAACAAATGATAAAGTGTGATATGTTATTGATAAGAGAACTTTCTACAGAATTTAATTATCGAATAAAAATGACAAGTTCTATTTAAAATTTAAAAATTGATTTTACTTCCGGTTAAACCGAAAGTTGGTTTAAATTAAAAAATGGCAATTTACAGATTATTAATAACTACTCAAATTTTTAAATCTTTACTTTTAAAATTACAGAAAAAATTAGGGGGTAGTCGCACTGTCTTGTAACACCCGGTATAGCCCAATTTTAGATATTGTTAAAAAAATTACGAAAAATGATGCATTTCATTAACTTCTATAAACCTTTACTACGAATTGCGACATGAACATTAGGAGGCAACGTTTTCGCTCTAAAGCTGACCAAAAAAATCTTCTTTTTCAACCTGCTCTAATGTACCGATATCAGCGACGTCATTGCATTACCAGCTCATGCATGAAACCGTATGTTTACGTGATATACTGGCGCAAAGTCCTTGACATAACTTTACTTTACGGGAAAAAATTATGGTTGTCTGATTCTAATTTATATAATTTTACCTTACTGCTACGTCATCGGAATAAGTGCTTTATCTATCTAATATGTCGCATATTTTCACTAGAACATCAAATAATTATTTTTTGAATTTCCCGAAAAGTTTCGTTTAATGCAAATACGAGGCAAACAATTTATCAGTTATTAAGTTTGAAAATACAAATTTTTAAACAACAAAAATTGGTTATTGAATCATGATGAATGGATGTGACCAACGACGAGAAAGCAAAGATATACCCCGCATCTCATTCATAAAATTACTTTTGCGCCGAGCCTACAACTCACTGTTTATAAGAGAGCGGTAGCATGTGTAGACTACTACGAAATCCAGGCACTAAATCGGGTATTTTGCAAGCCTGACACTGTCTCGCCATATTGTTTTTTTTTATAATTAACCCACAAAACTATCAAACACTAAACTCTCACCACTTTTTATTTAATAAAGCTGAAAATAAATAATTTATTGTTCTTAAGGTCAAAATTGTAATTTTTTATTTCCGTATTTCCACTTGCTACCGCTAGCTAGCTATTATGACTGTTTGTTGACTTATGTTAAAGGCAATTTTAAAATGTCATTCTAAAACAGATTCATTGTATTTTAAAATATATATTTACCTCTTAAATTTATGAATAATAGGTTACTATGTAGTATACTCAAATCGTTATGACAAGATTACTATTTTATAATTAATTTCTACAGTAGTTCAACTCAAAAGTTAGGTTAAGTTATGACAAACTGACAATCACGTTCCAAGTTCAATTCTGTTGCGGTATGTATTCATTTAAATATCAATACGGATAGAGTTACAAAATATGCTAACTCGACCTTAAATAATTATATAACTCAATACCTGTGTTGGTGTAATTTTTAATTCGCTACGTGGATTCAGGTCGATTTATGTAAATAGGTACTTCATGAAAATGTGGTAATTTATTAGGAATACGAGTATACCACCTCTGGTGGCAGTCACAGAAGCTCTCTTAGCTGCCATTCAATAAGAACTTTTCTTGAAATATTTGTCGTTATTACTAGTTTTAGGCTAGAATATGTTTTAGGCAATCTAACGATGTGTTTAATTATATTCTTTTTTTCACCGGTGGCACCGGTTGACCCAAATCGCAAAATCTACAGACGGAGACCGGATCATATTCAAATTTTCGTAATTAAATTTAGTCTCAATCTTTTTCCAACATTCTATTTTTTCTTTACCAGTAATATCTATTATCTGTTAAGTTCTGTACATATGGGAAACTTCTTTAATATTAATTTTACAAAAAAAAAATACTCTTTATAGAAAGTTAGGCTTTCCGAGAAAATAACACTTAACTATTCAATCTTGCCCAAGCGCAAAATTCCGGCTCGGGCCGGTCGCTCTTATATAAAATAGACTATGCTTCCAGAAATCACATTAGTTAAAATGAAATACAAATAAAGCTTTCTCAAATTAAACAGACCATAATGACAGCTCCTGAAATACATATGGTGCAGCAACTGACAACTCAATAGATGGAACATAAATATTTAATGATTAACAAAGTTTATTTACTTCTTTGTTGGCGACAAGTTAACAAACAATACTACGCGAATAAACTTAACACCTTGACGTAGCTACGATAAAGCTAGCTCATTTTATTACATAGTTAAGTAACAATAGACAAGCAAATACGAGGAAAAGTAAAAAGTATTGTGAGTATATATTTACTTAAAATAATTACAAAAACTAAAAGTTCAACAAAGTGCTTAAAGCATCGTTGAATGTAGTTGTGAATCTCTGCAAAGCTCGAGTCTGGCACAGCCTTTGACCTTTGAGCAATTTGAGCAAACTTTGCTCTCTGCATTTGAGAAACACTCTCTTGTTCTGCTAAATTAATCAAATTTATTATTCAAATAAATGAATCAACCTAGCTCTTAGGCTTCCTTGCCTAACCGATGAGAACAACTACATTCAACGATGCTTTAAGCACTTTGTTGAACTTTTAGTTTTTGTAATTCACAATCTATTTGTGTAATGCTATACCTTCTCAGGGGTTTTCCCTGACTGACGAGACAAATTGAAGTCGAAAAGGACGCCAAAGGTTTGATAGACCAAAAGGTTTTGCTTTTGTGCACTCAAAACGCGCCGCTAAGTTTGCGGAGATTTGCGAAGAGTTTTGCACTTTTGCTTTCCAAAAGGAATATCCCAAAGGAGTTTGTCCAGATTTGCTACAGGAATATCTTTTCCTATATCGTTTTCGGTTATTGTATCCGACTAGGGGACACTTTTGAAACAAAAGGATATCTTTAACCCCAGTGCGATAGCCTGTTAGCTTTCGAACTACTCATGTTCTCATCGGTTAGGCAAGGAAGCCTAAGAGCTAGGTTGATTCATTTATTTGAATAATAAATTTGATTAAAATAATTACTTTATTTCATGGGTGGTACATGTGTATTGATCAGTGGCGTATTAAAGGAAGGGCGGGGGGCATAGAATGATGGATGTAACTTATTATCTAATAATAGGCACATTTTGTTGTTATCTGCCTATCTAATAATCAAGCTTTAAATTATTAAAATAAAATGAAACAGTAACAACACTGTGGAGTAGAGCTCTGCACGGGTTAGAAAACGGAACAGGCCGGCAGGCCCGACAAGCCCAGTAGACCCGGAGGGTCCGAAAATAATGATTAGGACTTAAAAATTATTTTACAAATATTTCTTTAAAAAAAAATCACATAAGCAAACCAAGGCTGACACGAAAGATGGGCTGGTCACAAAAGTCCGGTAGGCACGTCAAACCCGGAAAAAATTGTTAGGGCCCGAAAATCCGAACCGTTATTGCTTAAGTAGCCCGGCCCGACCCGAGTGTTTTTTCTTTCGGAATTTGGCCCCAAAAAGTTTTCGTCTTCGGCGCTTTTTAACCTTCGCGTTACTCAATAGCTCCCCACCCCCAACAAAATGTGTAAATACGCCACTGGTATTAATTACCGTTCTGCGCAAGTCGGTACACATTTATTGATAAGGCTCGGCCGAAATTGATTTTTGATAATGCAAAATAATCGATTAATTCGATAAATTATTATCCGATTAGTGTTTGGACTCTTAATTTAATTTTAAAACATTGGGAAGCTTCAGTACATAATCCAAGAACACCTAATCGATCACTCTTAAGGCCTTTTCACATTGGGTGCAATTGCAAGAAAAATGGCCTGGAAGCATGCGCTTTGACGACGTTTTAATTAGCTGATGCACGTTTTCCCATTTAAAACCCGCATCAGCTCGTTAAAACGTCGACAAACCGCATGCTTTCAGGCAATTTTTTCTTGCAATTGCGCCCAATGTAAAAAGGCCTTTAGAACTAGTATACCATACCAGAATCTTAAGTTTTCGTAACAAGAAAAGTTAGTTAAAATAGCCACAAGAGGAAACTTAGTAAGGGAGACTACATTTTATTGCTAGGTCGATTTCGGCCTTGGTTACTAGTCACTTTTGTCATTTGCAAACTAACTGGTTATTAGGTTAAAGAGTATGTTTGTTGCCAGCACTATTTGTTTGAAAAATGCATAAAAAATAATATAAGTTCATATTGTATCATAGTGCAATTAACAAAGAAAAAAGCTACAGTTTAAAAAAAATGATCGAAATCAATTTATCGGTTCGCGAGAAAATCAACTTTGAAATCGAGCACAATTTTTGGTTGTGCGTTATTTTTGCGTGTGTACATTTAAAAAATGTAACTTTATAAATAAAAATTAGTGTTCACACAGACAGAAAGAAGTATAAAACATTGCTTTATTGCTAAAAGCACCCTATCTTCTCAATGTCTACTTATAAATTCTCTATTTTACAATATATTATATAATGTTGGTTTAGTCTAAAATTCTCTTGCCGGTAGACAGGTTAGTGTGATTTTGTTTGGTAAGATTAATGGTGACATTTTGCAAACCAACAAACCTCTAACGCTATTTTAAACGTGATTTTCTTGGAATCCACATAAACAATTTTGTAAAAACCTGTTTCATATTCAGCGGCAATAATAATCATTTCCAGCAAATCGAGAATCCGGCGTCAGGTATCAGCCAGTGCGAAGATTTTAGGGCCTGAAAAATCGATTAGCGGGATTTTTTGGTTTGCAAAATGTCACCATTATGCCAAAAATAACCACGGAATAACAGTAAAAATATAAAACTTTAGTGAATGTCATTTTAAAAAACAAAACTAGAGTAAGTAGTGTGCTTTTGGTTGGTAAGATTAATGGTGACATTTTGCAAACCAATAAACCTCTAACGCTATTTTAAACGTGATTTTCTCGGAATCCACACAAACAATTTTGTAAAAACCTGTTTCATATTCAGCGACAAATATAATCATTTTCAGCGAATCGAGAATCCGGTGTCAGGTATCAACCAGTGCGAAGATTTTAGGGCCTGAAAAATCGATTAGCGGGATTTTTTTGGTTTGCAAAATGTCACCATTATGCCAAAAATAACCACGGAATAACAGTAAAAATATAAAACTTTAGTGAATGTCATTTTAAAAACAAAACTAGGGTAAGTAGTGTGCTTTTGGTTGGTAAGATTAATGGTGACATTTTGCAAACCAATAAACCTCTAACGCTATTTTAAACGTGATTTTCTCGGAATCCACACAAACAATTTTGTAAAAACCTGTTTCATATTCAGCGGCAAATATAATCATTTCCAGCGAATCGAGAATCCGGTTTCAGGTATCAGCCAGTGCGAAGATTTTAGGGCCTGAAAAATCGATTAGCGGGATTTTTTTGGTTTGCAAAATGTCACCATTATGCCAAAAATAACCACGGAATAACAGTAAAAATATAAAACTTTAGTGAATGTCATTTTAAAAAACAAAACTAGAGTAAGTAGTGTGCTTTTGGTTGGTAAGATTAATGGTGACATTTTGCAAACCAATAAACCTCTAACGCTATTTTAAACGTGATTTTCTCGGAATCCACACAAACAATTTTGTAAAAACCTGTTTCATATTCAGCGACAAATATAATCATTTTCAGCGAATCGAGAATCCGGTGTCAGGTATCAACCAGTGCGAAGATTTTAGGGCCTGAAAAATCGATTAGCGGGATTTTTTTGGTTTGCAAAATGTCACCATTATGCCAAAAATAACCACGGAATAACAGTAAAAATATAAAACTTTAGTGAATGTCATTTTTAAAAACAAAACTAGAGTAAGTATTGTGCTTTTGGTTGGTAAGATTAATGGTGACATTTTGCAAACCAATAAACCTCTAACGCTATTTTAAACGTGATTTTCTCGGAATCCACACAAACAATTTTGTAAAAACCTGTTTCATATTCAGCGACAAATATAATCATTTCCAGCGAATCGAGAATCCGGTTTCAGGTATCAGCCAGTGCGAAGATTTTAGGGCCTGAAAAATTGATTAGCGGGATTTTGTTGGTTTGCAAAATGTCACCATTATGCCAAAAATAGTCACGGAATAACAGTAAAAATATAAAACTTTAGCGAATGTCATTTTAAAAAACAAAACTTTCCTGTAAAAAATGGCGACTTGTCTATTCGACTGATATTATATTTCTCTTTTGAAACATTTCAATGTTGGGTGTTGGCCATGCGGAGACGCCGGAACTTTTTCAATTTTCAGTGGCTCCATCTGGGAGCCGTAATTGCCGGGGATCAGGCCACCGCCCCACGCCCATCCCCCGGGGACCGAAACCGGGGGGGTCGGGGACCTTACGGGATAAAGGGGTGGTGTGGCGGCAAAAACCGCCCCATGAACCCGATCAATGTTGACACGGCACGCGAGATCGCCCTGTGACGTCATCTTGAAGCGGAATTGTATGTATAGTGCAGAAAACGGATCACTTCCGGCGGCCATATTGTTGTAAAGAGTTGGAATTTAGTTTTCGGGGCTTCAAACGGCAGACTTGTTATCAGAGCCGTTACAGGAATTTTCTATGAAATCTGTACTTAAACCTATCATTTTCTTGAAGTAGCAAAATTTAAAATAATATAACGTTTCTAGGGAAAATGTTTAATTCCCATTCAGCATATTCCTTGCCTGGTATAAACGATAACATAGTAAAGTAGGTTTTAATGACAAGAGTCTTTTTTAAAACTTTTTATTGAAATTTTTCTTAAGGCGATTGTTAGAAATTTCGTCTTAAGTATGAAAAATGCCTTATCTTTTACTTTATGACGTTAAAATTAGGACATTATTAGTAAAAAAAATTACAAGAAAAAAATCTTGTCAGTCTGATGTCCGGGTTTGATCTCGGACAATACTATCTACGCTACGCAGTACGCAGGACCTGCCAAGGTCAATAGATTGATTGATTAAAAGAACATTAAAATTCGAGATTTCCAAAGATATATCCACAGATTACCGATACTATGCAGTATGTATAATGTCTAAAGAGCATAACGTAACCATGTTTATTGAACACCCCTGCATCTATAGGATTTATTATAAAATCCACATTTCAAGTACCTTAATTTGAAGAAATAGTCAATACTTGTAGAGTTAAAATCAATTATGAAAAGTACGTGACGTAGGTGTCTACGGAGATATTGTTGCAACGATTGCAGGCGTCATTCTCGAAACCCGCGTGACGTCATTAAAAATCAGTAATGGAATATTACTTAAGGTCTGTTCCCACAAGCAATCACGAACACGTTACCGATAGTTTGACAGTTCTCTAACCAATCCATACGCCCAGAAATCCGCGTCGGAGTGTATTGCGCAAAATCCTGATTGTCACGGACTATCCGTGACTGCTGTGAGAACAAACCCTTAGACGTTACTTACAAATAAAATTGCGTAGCAGCTTTATAAAGTTTTCTCTCCACCGTCGCCTACGTCATTCTACTTTACATGATTGATTTTGACTCTAGTAGTATATAGTGTAGTATGTTCCTCCCTTATACGGAAAGTTTTTTATTATCATAACAATTTTTTTTTTCCTGAAGATGAACGCTTATGCGTTCGAAACATGTAGAGAACTCATGCTTCTATAACGAAGTTTTTTTATTAAATATATCTTAGTAGACGTTGACTTAAAGAAGAATATTCATTATACAAGCTAAAAAAAACTTTTGACTGACAATGCGCAAAGACCAATTTTGGAAATATGGCGTTTTTTGGCTGCTTCCAGAGATAACGATTTATGGCCTAGATACGGCAAGAAACAGAAACCTAAACCAAATATTCTAGTGCCACAATTTGGTTAATAAAAGACTCCTTTCAGCGTGTAAAATTAAAAGCTCTATTTTAACGCCCATCGTAAAACCTAACTTTAACGCTCCATTCAGACAGATCGACGGCTCAGTCTGGAATACGGCAGGAGAATATAGAGCAACCTGTCGGCGGTCGACCGACAGTTCCCGAGGGCGCACAGGGAAGCGATATGCGGAAAAACAAGCAAAAAATTCATGTACATACCTATTATCTGATTAGGTACTGATCGAAAAGATGGTAAATTGTCTACTCAATTTTCCAGATAACCATTGTCAATACGGGGTGTTATCGCACTATATTTATTCGGTTGATTCCTTGGGTATCCTAGAGAAACAATCCACATTTTTTATTTTAAAACGATCGTTTAAAAAACACGAGATGTTAAAGTTGTCAAACGAGGTGTCAGCCGAGTTTAATAAAACATCGAGTGTAGTAATATGAATTTACAACAAGAATATTTTACAATATTTTATCTACTTTCATCTATGAATAAAAATATTTGGCAAAAGGCATTTTTAAAAATAAAAATGCACCTGTAAAAATGGACCTGCTATTAAGTTTACTAATCAAGTTTTTTATGTTACCTTTCGCATAGTTACTGTTTTGCATGGTTACTGTCGAAACTTTGTCAAACAAATTCAAAAATATAAAAAGCGTTTTACAAAATGAGCGATTCTGATGGAAGTTTACCCTCTGATATAGAAGCAGCGGCAAACAAAGCGATCTTAAGTTTAGTTCCGACAAAATCCAAGGCGCGGTATGAGTTCAGAAGTTTGAAGATTGGTGCAAAGCTAACAAAATAAAGGAGGTGTCTGAGAAAATCCTTTTGGGTTATTTTTCCGTACATCAACGCTCCCAGAAACCATCTACACTATGGACTCACTACTCAATGTTGAGAACTATGATTTCAGTCAAGAAAAATCAAGATATATTTTAATTAATAATTGGTAATTAATTTAATAATTGGTAATTAATTTTATAATTGTTAATAATAAATCATTATTCTAAAAAGTGTGGTTTTATTTAACAGCAAAATTTTAATAAAACCTTTTTTTTTCCATTACAGCACTAGTGCTGTAAGGGCATCTATTACAGCACTAGTGCTGTAAAAGAAAAACTATTTAAAGAACTTCAAAATCCATATTACTAAATGAAAGTAGATAAAGGTTATTTTTTGTTCCAAGATGACATTCTTAATATATTACTGGATGACTTAATACTTTTGACTATAACTGCCACATTAAATCACATGGTTTTTATTAGTGATGGGCCAGGTTCATCGATGTTTTGTTCCGCTAGTCCTTGGCGTGCTGAAATTCCGCCTTACCAAAGTAATTTCTAGATAAAAAGGTGGCATCAAATATTAAAACGCAGTGTTAAACATCGATGCTTTCATCGTTGTTTGTGACCCTTATTATCGATGGCAAAATATTGAACATCGGTAACAAAACATCGATGTTTAGAAAACCGTCGATACACATCGCCCATCACTAACTGAACCAGCGCCATCGCTAGGGGGTACTTTGTTACTGTAGGTAATTGACAGCTTAAACGTGTTTGCGTTGGGGGAAGTTACGAAAGGTTTTTGTCGTTTTATTGCAGAAAAAAAAGAAATATGAACAAAAACAAGTGTTTGCGTAAGGTCCCCATATAAAGTAAATAGTTTAACAAATAATTTTCAACGTGGACTTGCTTAAATAACGTGTTGCTTTTGTTGTGAAATACGGGTTAATTTTCAAAGTTTAAATCGCAGATTCGATTTAAAAGAATCTGTTTATTCTATTATGGTTTTTATGCCAGTTTTTCAGGATTCTTGCTGAGGTATGTTTAATTTTAATTTATAAAAAGTTTGGTCAACTCTTATTTAGTAGGTCACTGGCATGCAACATTGTAAAGTCTTCTTTTAGTTTGACAGTTTAAAATCAAAACAAACGCAGTGAAGGCGTCGGGATCAAAAACACAGGTGAATTTTTTCACTTATTAAAGCAAAGCGACATTTAAAAATACTTTAGGTTATCATAATATCAGGATTTCCGGGTTCAAATATTATACTAAGACAATTCCATAACAAGCTGTATAAATAAAATGATTGGTCCATTTTAGTCGATTGTCGTTGTTAAAAAAAAGTGTAGACAATTTTTCATTTGTTCCATTTTTATTTTCGTCCCCTTTTCTCACTCACTCGCCGTACTGTGAGGCGCCTGCTGCCGCCAGCCGCCACTTTCAAACAGATGAGGCGGCGTCGTTACACGAGCCATCGTGCCGCCTGCAGCGTTCGCACTCGACGAATTCGCCTTATTTTTTTAGCAGACACTTGTTGCGCTCTACCCGCTTATTTCCCAACTATTTTGAAGTTTTCCGGAAAAGCTGGAATAAAGGAGAATGAAAAGCAGAGGCAAGAGTCGCTGTTAAGGGTGTAGTGTGCCGGGCCGATGTTGTCAATTGTGCTCCAGAGGTACTTTAGGGTCTTAGAAATTTGAAGGAGGAAAAATAACTGATGATTGCTACTGAAGAGCAAGGAAAATCATAGCGAAGGTTAACTTATAAAAAACGCGCAATATATCAATAAGACTCATTGTCATTTAAGAGAGTGCACTAAAATAAAAAATGTTCTATACTTAGTCTATTTCAGAAAGGTGTAGAGTAATAAAATGGGAAATTTTGACTCAATTTTGGTGTATTGGAAGGCGCACATGGAAGCGAAGAGGGATTTTTAAAAGAAGGTTTGCTTTCAGTCTTTCAACACGGGATATTACCACGAGGACATAAATTCGAATGTTTTTGAGGACTATTTTGGTAAAATGATAAAATATCTTTCAGCTGATTCGATAGTAGTTATGGATAAAGCAAACTATCATCCACGACGCACAGAGAAGACTCCAACTTCATCTTGGAGAAAACAAGAAATTATCGACTGGTTAACCACCAAAAGTATTGAATTTGAAGATAATTTGATAAAGAAGGAATAGCTATAGCAAATTTATACAAACATCGTTTTATGAATGCCGTGGAAGATATAGCTGAAAAACATAATGTAACTGTGCTGCGCACATCGCCATATCATTGCGAACTAAATCCTATAGAACTTATATGGGCGCAAGTGAAAGAATTTGTAGCAAGACACAACACGGCATTTAAAATGAAAGACGTTAAGCTACTGTTTGATCAAGCCATTAAGGAAGTGACACCAGAGAACTGGCGAAAAGCAGTCCATCATGTCATTAAAGAAGAGGAGAAAATGTGGGATCTTGACCACCTGATCGATCGGACCGTCGACCCGTTAATTATATTGCCAGTTCATTATTGACCAGTATACAACAAACAGATTAATTAAATATTATTGGCAGAAATAATCCATCCTAGGTAGGATATGAAACTGACCAATCACAGAGGTTAATTATAAAGAAACCAAATTTACACGTTGTAAATTTTACGAGTCGTGACACTTGACAGAAGTGAGGTTAAGAATATACTTCAAAAATATGCAAATCCATCAAATAAAATGTGTTCTTTTTAAATTTAAATCAAAACTTTTATTCCAGAGTCTATGCATACACTATTTTTTCCTAAAGGGGGCACGAAATGGTGCAAAAATTGAAGGTATAAAACCAAAATGTATTTCTACCGAACTATTATTTTCTGACCGAACTAAATATTTGTGCACAGATGAGCTTTCGTATTTCAAAAATTTCCAGTTTTTCACTCATTTCTAGACAATTACTACAAGATATAATGCATAAAATGCACTATATACCTATAAAATGAACGTATTTTATTAACCTTGGTTGATTTTGTGCCATGCAAATATTTGTCCATCGGGATATTTTCTGATATATTTTGAACGGAGATCGATTCCCAATCGACCTTAAAACTTTTATTTTAAGCAAAAGATATAGAAAAATAACTGGTAAATCTAACTAACTGGTAAAACCCGAACAAACCCTTTTTCTTCTGTGCATTTCAGCAGAACAATTAAATCAAACTAGCTATGGCTATGAAAAATAAATTGTTCATTTTTATTAATATGTATCGCTTTTTGTCTGTTATTCTGCAAAAGGCCAAATGTGAGAAAGATAGATACATATATTCAAATGTAAATATAAGAAATGATCCAAATGGATGAATATGTTACAGTATATTTGGTCCAGGGATTTGCCATTAAAATAAATTTTTCTTTAATTGTTTTGTATTATCTTTCTCCCAAGTTCACGGCCAACTTAAAAGACAAGTTATGATGCCTAATTTAAATAATTTTTTAAAATTTTTTGTATAAAGTTTGAAAGTTGAGCCGTAAAAAAATATACTGTACAACTTGAGTATATTGTCCATATTGCGCTCGGAATTTTGAGTGTCGTGCTCAATTTACTTGCTCGTGCGATATGGACATCATATCCACTCTTGTTGTACAAACTACTAATGGTTAAAATTGAACTTATTCCCTAAAAGAATAAGAGTTATTTTAAATAGAATAAACGAACATACATATATTAGATGTATCCTAAAGATCTTGATCTTGTTTAGACAAGACTGTTACTCCTTAATAGATTTGAAACCAGAACCATTCTAAATTCAGTTCCCATGAAGTACATTCACCTTCCGCACGTTTAAAAAAAAAATGTTTAGTAATTTTATTACATTACTATATTTATTGTAGTTTGTAGTGCTATCTATAACGGGCTTATACTATTAACATTCAGCAAATTAGTAGTTCATTGGATTTATTTTAATGTTTTCGAGTAAATGATGAAACTTAAAAGCATATTGGAGTTTTAGAAGAAATTTAGCCACTATAATAAATGAATAAATAATAGAAGTAGAACAAAATTGAGAGAAAAATATTAGAAAAGCCACTATAGGCTGAACAACTGCCGGTGTATGGTAAGAGCAGCACCATTGGCTTGTGAAGGAATTTGAGTTAATAATTGCTTAGAGCAAGATAGATGCTAGGTTAATGCTCGAATAAAATAGAGTTTGTTGACTTTAAACCATTTTCGAGTACCGTCATAGTGGCAAATTCGACTATGGTTGGCACTAACCAAAATCACAAACGTATTTTTTGTTAAAAGTCGTTAAATTTGGTCAGCTATTCGTCCTTTGATGGCAGCTCGCTGTGAAAGTCGATTAATATGATTTCTTATCTTCCCAATATTTTCTATTGCTAAATTTCTTGAGGCATGAAATATCAAGTCCATGTTGAGTTCTGTAAAGTTTATATGACCGATGTCAACGTATACCCGCGTAACCTCCTCCCATTCTCCTTTTTTAGTTGATGTTTCCCGTGTATGATTGATTTTTATTGGAAGCTATTACGAAAAGTGTGATGTTTCTTTACACAAAATAAATATAAAAGGATCAATTTTATGGCTTTTTTATATTTTCTTAGTTGGCTCCAATTCAAACGGCGTTAGATGTTGTCAACCACACAATCATTATCAAAATGGTCTTATGGCCTTTTTAAATAACTAAAGATAAAAAAAGTTCAGCATTTTCTTTGACAATATGTAATATTACATAAGTTATTTAAGGTCTTTCCTGAAAATACATTTACAAATAAACTGCACATGCATTGCAAGATGGCATGATAGTCGTTTACTAAATCAATAAGATTTCCACCTCGCACCTCCCCCAGATCCTTCGACCCTCCTTATCTACCCTTTTTACTTTTGCCAACATATTACCATCTTACAACAAAAAAGAGTTTTTGCATACACGGGAATTCAATACATGTTACAAAAGCTATCTGATTATTATTTCCAAAGAGATTGTTAGTATACCAGACAACTAGTTATATTACAAGAAGAGGGGAAGATGTGTTTAAAGAACGAAACGTTGCAAGAAGTGCATATTGTTTAGCGGAAAAATAAACCAATGTACGTAAAAGCGTTTAAACTGTGTTGGTATCAAAAAACTATTAATGGTCTTTAATTAACGTGAATGGCTGGCCAACTCAACACCTGGTCAAAGCCAGTGCGATTTTTGAGTAAGTTCTCCAGTTACGTGGAACTATCGGCTTGCAGGGTAAATACCTTAGAAAGTTCCGTATTATGAAAAAAACTGCGTAGGTACTTAAAGACACTACAGACTAAGAATTTTTCAACCTGGTATATTGTAAATGAGCGGCCAGTGTAAGTCACATTGAATAATCGCTCTGCTAGCAGGAAAGAAAAAACATTTTTACGTGGTTTTTGGGCCTCTTCGCTCACCTCCTCTGGATTTGGTAAAAACTTGCTTAGCAAGCTGTGGAGCTCTAACCAAAACTACAACTCTTTAACACGGCAACCTTGCCCGTGGGATTAAACTATGTCATCAATCAGAGATCTGATAACGATGACGTGACAGCCACTGCCAACCACAGTACAATCTCTCATAAGGCCTATTTACATTGGGTGCAATTGCAAGAAAAATGGCCTGGAAGCATGCGCTTCGACGACGTTTTAATCAGCTGATACACGTTCTCTCATTTAAAACATGCATCAGCTGTATAAAACGTCGACAAAGCGCATGCTTGCAGGCAATCTTTTCTTGCAATTGCACCCAATGTAAAAAGTCCTTTACTCTAAACGATATTTGCCAGAAAATTATAAGCGCTGATGGTCATTACTCTGAGGTGGAGCCTTTTCCATTGCTTGCCACTCAGTGCATCCCAAACTTAGTTATCAGTTATAGATATCCATATCACTCGTTGAATGCATGAAACCGGTTGCTATAGTTCAGTCTATTGTTTCTTGACAGGGTTTCGTCTCTTGAGTCATGTCATAAGGATCGCACATGCGCTTTAAGATTTATTTTATGTGGTTATTAGGCTTTTCGATTTACCAGAATCATTTTAAAATTGTTAAGTTGAATCTTGTTAGGAGGCCGGCTCGAATCCAAAATACGGCACAAATTACAAGAAAATTACTCAACAAACAAATTTTTCGTAGAAAAAGTACTTCCAATCCCTACAAAACTTTCAACACTCGACCAAGTATTCATTGCAACGCAAGAAACAAGGAATAGAACTAAGTGGAGCAAAATCGATCTGTTTTATTGTCGTTTCGTTTGGCGCGTTCGCGAATCGTTTCCCGCCGTCGCAGCTGAAGCTATTCTAACCATTTTAACAACCGAGACGCAGCGCGGTTTAAGGCCTTCGTAAACGTTGTGTATTTGAAACATAATCCAAAATGGCCCATAAAACCGTTGTTACGAAACAGATACCATCGCCTACTTGTTGGCTTTGCATTGCTTAAAACATTTTTAAATAAAATGCATCCACCGCTTATGACTGGCGAGTTATGACCCCTAATTAGTGGTATTAAAGATTAGTGGGAAAAAGTTACAATCATTAAGGCATTGACAAGGACCATTTACTATTTAAGTGTGAGACGTCAAAAATGCAGTGAATTTGAATCAATTTTGAATTTTTCTCCGCTGATATTACATTCAAATGCGCCTTGCTGAAGATGAATGCATAGAAATTTTGATTATGTTGGGCTGTGGAGCTAAAAGTAGAAGTCATAGGGAAGTCCGTGATATGTTCCAATAAAAAATACCTAAATCGTCAGCTTATTAGCTAATCAACAGTGTCTAGGGTACCAATTAAGTGGAGAACTTCTTGTACTGTTAAAAGTGGTACCCGAGGAGAAAAAATAACCATCACTACAGAAAGATTGTTATAGCTCAAGCACACAACTTGGCCGTAACTACGACACTCACCAAACCACCGCTTCTATTTTTTTAAAGAGAAAGTTGATCCCTATAAACCAGTAATTGTACAAGAGCTATTGAACAATGATCCTGATAGGCGAAAGCAGTTTTGTGAAATAATGATTGAGTTAACGATAATCAGGCCCGAATTGTCTAAAGAATTTGTTTTCCAGATGAAGCTAAGTACGTTTTCTTTAAATACTCAGGTTAATAGACAAAACTACAGCTACTGAACACAAGAAAATCACACCCAGTATAATGAAAAGGTATGTCTGGGCGGCCATTGTTGAAAATAGGGTAATCGGACCATTTTTCTATGATGAGAGCCTCAATGGAAAAATATCTCTAAATTTTTTTCAAAATAATCTGGTTCCATCTCTTGCTCATGTAACGGAGTATTTAAATACAATTTCTACAGGGCGGTGGATAAGTATACGTGGGTCAATAGAGTGACCACCCAGATCGGTCGATCTTAACCCATCGTACTTTTTTTGTGGGACTACTTCGAAAAATTAGTTTATAAATCTAAACCCAACTCGATAGATACGCTAATAGAGTCCATTCGACGAGTAATTCTTCACAAGAACTTCAAAATGTACAACAGGAATTTTGGGTCGATGGATCTATTGCAGAACAATTGGTGAAAGACATTTTCAACATCTTATTCTTTTCATACTTTGTCTATTTTGTTTTAAAGTTAATATTTCGTAAGTGGTTGAAGATAGGTCACAATGCATTTAAATCCACATAGACACACTCAATAAACGCACAAGAATGATTAAAACTGTTTTAAAGCAATGATACTGCCTTACACATTTTAAAAGAAATGTATTTTAAATCTGACGAAATGAATAGTCAGTCGTGTCAACCTGGCTCTTGTAAGTAAAGCTTATCGATCCGCCCCAAAAATATGTTTTGCCGCTGGTTGGACTAGAAGGCCGTATAACATTTAATACTTATACAATGCCGCGATTCTCGACTAAATTATTTTGATTGAAATTCAATTTTTTTAAATTTGTAAGTCAGAGTAATGTTACTATGTTTTTTTTTAAATGAATAACGGTGGCAAATTATTATTAATCATCATTTAAGTAATGGATTCCCTTTCGAATTGATGTACTCGATACGGACTTCAGGGTATAGGGTAGGCCAATAGATTATTTTCAATTTTTTCGTATTGATCAATTATAATATAGGTTAGGGGCAAGGGGTGAGTTGATGGAAGTATTGATTCATTAATATTGGTGTACGGGTCTATTGTCTTTATAACATTTGTGAAACATGAAGTACATTTAATGAAATTATTGTAAAAAAAGTAATAAATATTGGTTTTATGAATTTATTTTAGCAATCTATTAACTAAAGGCTCTAATGTACCGGGTGTCCCATTTTCATGACTTTTATAGGGTATCTCCGTTATTGTTGGTGCTATCAAAAAAGTTATAAGGGTGTCTGTGCTCTTTTTTGTTCAAACTTAAAATGGTAAAATCAAAATTTGAAAATTTTCGCTCGCGTAAGAGATACGGGGGAAATAAAAAAAATGACAATTTCAAAATAACCCTATATTTTCTTAGTTAAAAAAGATACAGAAAAATGTTTCATGCAGAAGTCTCCTTATAATGATTGTTGAATAATCTGCCGTTTTCAGAATAAGTATACGGGGTCAGGTAAAAAAGTTATCGGACCTAACTTCATTTTCTTAAATGGAACACCCTGTATATTTTGATCTAAAAAGATAGCATTTTAAATTATCTTTTTAACAGTAATATACCGATAGAGGAGGCGTCTTATCGGTAATACCGCCGTTTTTACAAGAAATCGATTTTCTGATAATTTTCACGAAATATAATTTTTACTTATAATCTGATAAGATCCCGAGAGCTTTAGCTCGAGGGTCTTATCTTTGATTATAAGTAAAAATTATATTGAGCGAAAATTTTCTTAGAAAATCTAGTTTCGAGTGAAAAACAACGGTATGAAGATAAGACGCCACTTCTAGAGGTGTATTTTATTGGATAATTTACTGAACCCGAAATAAAAGCCATTTGTGATAAAGGAAAATATGCAAACACATCATTATGATTTACTTTTAAGTTTATAAACGTGCCACAACTAACAATTAATTAAAAATCCAAGACTAAATCAGACGCGTGGAACGTCAAAAATCAAATTCGCTTATTTTCATTACGGTTGCCATGAAAACGCCAAGATTTCTTAAGCTCACGTCAAAGCAAAGCACACTGGGTTTAATCTTGCATACATTTTGTCATAAAACATTTCTTTAAAAATGTCAAAATTAAGTTAAGTTTATGCCCTAAAATCACCTCAAATACTGTTGTGTGTCACTTTTATTTTGTAGGGGTTATAATATTTATTTATTAAACTTGATTTCTTAAAATAAATTAGTTTGTTTGACAAAAAACTACTGTGGTCTTACCGAGCTAGTCGTAGGTCTTATCGGGTAAGACCACGTTACCAAGGTGGTTGCTATGAAAATTTGCGTTCTGATTGGTTCTATATTATGTGAGGTAAATTATCAAATACATAACACACCTTGAATGATATTGGTTTCCTAGGTGATTAAACTTTATTACTTTAAACCGCAGTACGCCATGAAACAAAAGCTAATATACTAGAAACAACTATGTTGACATTCTGTAGTTATTAACATTTAACGTCAATTTAAGCTGACTAAAATGTCATTTTTAATCAGCAGATGCAAGTTTTCCCATTGAAAACGACCACTTGCACTTGCAACTTGCATCTAATGTAAAAAGGCTTTTAGTATTATTATGTAAAACATTGTGCAAATGTAAAATAAAGGCATTTTTGATTGGATTTTGATTACACGCCATTGGCGAGTTTAAAGTTCGAATTGAAAATAAAATACAAATTTTAAATTATAACATGTATTATTGAATTATTAGGCAGTAGTTTTGTTGAATAACAATACTTTTGGGCCATTTAAGAATGAAGTTAATCATAGTTGCTTTATCGATGCTTCGGATGGCATTTTTAATTTTTATTTATAGTCGCGCAGTTTTTACGCCAGCCAACTTCTTTTAAGAAAGCAAGGGAATTTTCTCTTAAAAATAAATCGTTGTTTCCCAGATTGTTTCCAAAATTATACAGGGTGATTCACGTTGAGTGGCCTATTAGAAGATCTCGAAAACGAGTAAAATTATCTTTCTAAAAATTGCATAGCAAGCATAATTGGCTTTAAGCTTTTAAAGCATTATCTTTTGAGGTTTTTGTTACTTCCGGTTATACCGGAAGTTATTGCCAACTTTGCTATATCAAATGGAACATCCTGTATATTTTAGCATTTTTGATTACTTTATTAAAATCTAAATAACTTTTGTTAATATTAATCTATTCCTATCTGTAACCGTTTTTGAGATATAAATTATAAAAGGATTTTTTTGTGAAAAAACGCTCCGAGAAGAAAGTTTAGTAACTCTGAAACTAATAAAGGTAAACATTTAAAATTTTGTAAGCTTTTAAGTAATACATAGATCTTTAGTTTAAATTACCTAGGTTTCACGTTTTTTATACAGGGAGTTCTTAAAATTGTGCCAATGTTACATGTAGAGAATTAAATTTCCTATCTAAATGCCTTATATGTTACAATCCACATTTTTAGTCTTTTTGGAATTATGAGCAATTTAAATAAAAAATCTTAAAATTTCTGTTTGTGTTAATGCGACATTATTTTTGAAAAGAGGACTTCGACTGGGATTTTCGTTTGACTTTGAAAATTAGAAATAGCTAAGCAATGAACATAGGCACTTAATAACAAATGGTAACAAAACTCAAAGTCAAACGAAAATCCCAGTGAAGTCTTCTTTTCAAAAATAATGTCGCATTAACACAAGCAGAAATTGTAAGATTTTTTATTTAAATTGCTCATAATTCCAAAATGACTAAGAATGTGGATTATAACATATTAGGCATTTAGATAAGAAATTTAATTCTCTACACGTTAGTAAGCTAAAAAAATAGGGTGTTCCATTTGCAAAAATTGACTTATGCACATTTATTTAAATGGAAACATTGGCACAATTTTAAGAACTCCCTGTATAAAAAACGTGAAACCTAAGTAATTTAAACCAAAGATCTATGTATTACTTGAAAGCTTACAAAATTTTAAATGTTTACCTTTACTAAACTTTCTTCTCGGAGCGTTTTTACACAAAAAAATCCTTTTATAATTCGTATCTCAAAAACGGTTAGAGATAGAAATAGATTAATATTAACAAAAGTTATTTAGATTTTAATAAGGTAATTGAAAATGCTAAAATATATAGGGTGTTCTATTTGAAATAGCAAAGTTGGCATTAACTTCCGGTATAACCGGAAGTAACAAAAACCTCAAAAGATAATGTTTTAAAAGCTCAAAGCCAATTATGCCTGCTATCAAATTTTTAGAAAGATAAGTTTACTCGTTTCCGAGATCTTCTAATAGGCCACTCAACGTGAATCACCCTATATAAGATCCCAGGAATACCATGATTGGATATTAAACATGCTTTAAAGATGGATATTAGATCGATTATTGAATTTAGACGAGATATTGATCAAAAAAGGAAATGCCGAATGCGTAATAGATTGACTACAAAGTCATTTTTGCACGTGCAAATTACACAAGAGCTGATGTGCCCTTAAGAGATTCAAAATGGGGGTGACTAAATTTAAACCGATTAGGGGTTGAGCCCGGGGGAGAAATTATATAAACTCTGCCGAAGTGAGTTTGAAATTTAAATTGTTTTCTGATTTATTCCTTATTGGATTTCGTAACGAGGAAATAATCGTGAATTATTGAAAAGGTGTGAAATATTTTGCAAGTTCGTTTATTGGCTCAGCTTTGGATCGTTAGAATTAAGTAATTATGAGGGTTAATGGATCTTTGGATTTTATTATTACTAACATTTATAGCTTTGATACAAATTAAACTAAGGTCGCTCGCGCGTTTGCAAGTTTTAGTTACATAACTATGTTATCTTTCAATTAGTGTGGTGCTGTGTAGCACATTATATGCAGGTCTGTGCAGGCACCGGTGGAGTATTTACACACTAAACTATTCTACGGTACAGAATCCAGCGGTTCTGAATAGCGGTATAATTTGTAGATGGACATCACTCTATAACATAGAAATGTTTGAAGTTACTCTACGCACGTGATTGTACTACGTTGTAGACCACGATACAGAGTTTTCGTAGAAAGAAAGCCGCGCGATTAACCCCATTTCTTAGCAATATAAACAAAAGACTAGCCTCTATCGTCGTAATTGTGCTTTAGTAAACATTGTTTAAATCGCAATTTGAGATGGAAGCAAACCTGATGATGCCTTAAAGAATATTATCCACAAAGAGGTTAGATATAGATGAAAACACAGTGTAACTGTACTGCGCACACCGCCATATCATTGCGAACTAAATCCTATAGAACTTATATGGGCGCAGCAAGTGAAAGGATTTGTAGCAAGACACAGCACGACATTCAAAATGAAAGATGTTAAGCTACTGGTTGATCAAGCCATTAAGGAAGTGACACGAGAGAACTGGCGAAAATTGGTCCATCATGGCATTAAAGAAGAGGAGAAAATAAGTGATCTGATCTTGATCGATTGGATCGTCGACCCGTTATTTATAATGTCAAGAGGAGATGACAGTTCCTCCGATGAAGAAGAATATTATTTCACTGTATATCCCCTTTTTGGTATCGTTATCATGGATACGTACTTGCTTGGCATTGGAGTATAAGTACTTACACTCCTAGTCATATAAATGACATTTAATGTCATTGAGAAACGTCACATAAGTTATCACTTATATGACGGTTGAAGAAAAAGAATTTTACAATGAAATCAATGCCAAATTATGAAAGTGGCTTAAATATTCATTGGGTCACTCTGTAGTCCCTTTGCATACCTTAGAGGCTTTTATTACTCAACACCTTTCTGAAATAGACTATAGCTTTGTAATTTCCACAATATACTAGGTATAATAAAACGTGTACATTTAAAACCTGTAGTAAGACTAATAAGCAGTTTAACTCTTCGTTCAAATATAAACCGACCATTACAGTAAATATCTAATCACGCCAAGCAAGATCCTACAACAACTGCATCTCTAGCTGTAATTATTTGAAGTTTAAAGGCAATCGATTACTTAGCTTTCTTAAAATGGCGAAAAGACTGGTTCGGAGGCAAACGACCCGTGGTCCGAGAGAAGACGTAGTAAGGAATTCGTGACAAAGCGAGAATAAGAAGGAGATGAGAGAAATGAACAGCCTCCCAAATGCCCTTTGACCCCTATCTTAGGCGGCCACAAGAAATCAATACTCTACCGAGCTTTCTTAGTATGCTCAAGTGTATAATATGGTTACGTTCTTTTCTTTTATGTTATCCGAGACCGAGATTCGGAAAGGAGCAATATTAAGGAAATGCTTTTTTAACTAGTGTTCGTCCCCTAATATAACGTTAAATGAAAGGTCAGTTTTCGGTTGCTTGGGCAATCTTGGTGGTGTGGAGTTGTGGACTACACCGAAACGCTGACATTGATATGTCAAAAACCCTTTTCAAGCAAGTACTACAGGATTTTGTTTCTTTTTTCAAGCAGATATTTCAGGATTTCCGACGGCATGCAAAATAAGAACTATTTTTGTCCTCCGCTTACCGAATACTGAAACTCTATGTTCATGAACAGTAAAATTGGAAATAAAATAGTTTTATTTTACAGTACGCGATACGAGAACTGGATGATCCGTATAATTAATTTTTATACGATACGCATTGTTTATTACCAGCCACAATCGATTAAACTATGACAGTCACTTCCTTATTTATCAAGTTTATAATATGATTTCAGCTAGTCAGAACTCTATTTGCGAAAAGAGCCTAGAGTATTACCAGTTACAGAGCTGGACAAATTACTTTCAAAAAGGAATCATTACATTACCCATTGCTTCAAATTACATAACATTGAATTAAAAGTAATTCAGTATCTCATTACTTTACCAATTACTTTTGAATTTTAGAATGAAACAGTAACATCCCAATATATTTGTTTTTATCTGAATAACAAAAAATTCACTTTAGAGCTGAAGAAACACAAGTAACTTATAAATAACATTAAAACCTTAACAAAACCTAAAACAATAACTACATTATTTAACGGAACGCCCATGTGGCAGAAATAAATCGGAAACTGATGTTTACTTTAACCACAAATGATAAAATTGTGATAAGTTAAGTAACCCTTTAAATTTAATTGTATCTGAAATTAATTTTTCCGAAAATCGATCGAAAATATTATTGACATTTTTGATAACATTTCTAAAAGAAAAAGTCAATATTGCCTTACACTTAGTCGTTGCTAGGCAACGGAAAATAACTGTTAGAAAATATACACATGTTTCGACCGTATAAACGTTCATCTTCAGGAGAATAATTCACATTGAAAAGTTAGGAAATTGTCAGTGACATCCTCATAGAGCTTTTGAGGGAATAAATTAAATAAAGAAAAATGTTGAAAAACTTCCATAAAAGTAGGAGAGAAAAACATAATAACTAAGTTTTATAGATGAAGTTAGGATAACTTGTTATTTTTCAAAAATTCAAAGTGACGAGGTGAAAACCTTAATGTGAAAATGATAATGAAAATGAAGAGACTTTAATGGTGAAGCATGATATTAAAGGAAACTCTTGTTATACGGTATAAGGAGAAGTTACGTGTGGTTATATGGCAGATGTATCATGTGTACATGGTTAGTACGCATATGGTATGAAACATGGTTGTGAAATTTTTTTGGAGGTAGGGCTTACATTATTGAGTTGAAGGTTGAGAAAAGATTTTTTTTTAAAACGAAGGTTATGACATTTTGAAGATGTTTATGAAAGTTTTTTTTTTGAGGAAGTAACTGAAATATTGTGTGTAGTTACGTTCCTTGGATAAAACTAGTTAGGAATAGGTGTAGGCAAACTTTAGTAAAATTAATTTATTGATCATTTCAATCGAAAATATACCACGTTGTAGTAGACTTTTGCTATTTCTTTTGACTGCCGATGCCGTCGCGTCGTTGCCTCGCCTCCTATAGTATTTATCTATGCGTTATTGTTTGTTTATTTTGTAAGAATAAGCGAGTTTTATTTTAGTGCATTGTGTTATGGAAAATGTCCTTGTCTGTTGGGATTTCAAGAATTAATTCTATATAAATACTTTTTTTTTGTTTTAACAAATACTAACTTTACAGCAGTCTAAAATATTATTCAATTAAAACTATAAAAGTAATAATGCAATATAATAAATATTTGAACGAATTGTAGCTTGTTTTGATACAATCATAGCTTTTCATTGAATGCCAATGGTATTTAAATATAAATGCTTTTATGCCAAATATACCCTTGATTGAAACCCAATGGCATTTTCAAATAAACCAATAAGATATTATAGTTAAATAAATGATAATTGTTATTATGAAACAACAAGAGGTTAAACATTAAAACAAGTAGAACAGTTATTCAGGAATAGCAAATACAGTCTACCATTGGTTTAATGAGTTTCTCTTTGATACCACAATACTGTTTTCTCTGTGGTGGATGCAACCTGATTTGTATTTTATTATCTAACAGTGTTAGACGAAATACAACCTTATAATATAAGTATAAGGTAGGTACTTTCAGGTAGTTTCAAATTTATTTTTCATGCTTCTTTAATGTTTACCACCACCTGACTAGTAAAAAATTCTGTGTTTTTATGATTCGAAGTAGGTTTTCTCTTTATTTAATTTATAGCTGGTATATTACGTTCTTTTTTCTGCCTGTCAGGAGCCTGATTTTGCCAGACCTGTATACATACCACAAAGCCAATAACTAATGGTTATAATTGAAACAGTGCATTTACAGTAAGCTAAAATTTACCCTAAAGAAATTATCATTTGTTAATATACAAAACCCCGTAGCAATATTACCACTTTCTGTGTAATCCTGGTCGGAAAAAATAAATTACCACAGCAGTTTGCAAAAAGCCCAAAGTTCGCGTGCAATTTTGGTCTCTGTCGGAGTAATATTACATTTTCCTGCTACAGGATCAATAAAAGCAGCATTGCAAATGCAAGCCGACTAAAATAATATGTGGAAACTCAGCTACCCTTTTATTATATAGCCGTACAATTTGGAGAGTTCGTTTTATAAATTAGATGGTAATGCACTGCTAGATGTGCTTATTAGACTTGGCATTAAAAAACATGAAAAAAGAGTATTTAACGTGGACATACAATGGGGAAGGGTAAAGAAACTGCCTGAGTTAGTGCGACGATGAAAATACATTTATAATAAATATGCATTATTCTAGGAACGAGTCGTCTGTTATCATCGTTGAGGAAATGTGGAAACACCATCTAATAAAGCTGGATAAATATCTTTAAGAACAGGATTTCGTAATGGTAATTTTCAACCTGAGAATTTTAAAAATTACTTGCATACACAGAAAAAAATTATGGTAATACCAATAATAGTATTGTAATGGACTGCCTTTAAATTGTTTTAATAAAATATAAGCTTAAAACAATAAATTATACATTTGGAAGGTAAGAAGTAAGAATACAAAGTCTTCCTTCACTGTTATGTAAATGAAATACTTTTGGTTTAAAAAACTTCTCTACATGTTTCGAATGTAGAAGCATTCATCTTTAGGAGAATAAATGAAAAAGAAGAAACTAGTGGATATCACCTTAACGGAGTATCAAAGTTGTAGGTTAGATGAAAAACGGTTCAATGAGTAGAACAGTGAGAAAATCAATACGCATGTTGCATTGTAAAAAAGAAAAATATATTGAGATTAGGGCTTAGGGCACTATAAGAGTTTAAATGTGGAATAAAAGGTTTAACATCTGTGTGTTAGAAGAACAGTTGATATATGAAATTGAAAAGAATGAAAATGTTAAGAAGTACATATTTAAGAAAAGAAGATTGTGAGCTAGTCAGGGAAACTATGGAAAATGAAGTGAATGTAAGTGTGAGGAAGATAAAAGTTAAAAAATTGATGTTAAACCTTTTATTCCACACTGAAACTCTTATAGTGCCCTAAGCCTTAGAGCGTTTTCACACGGCGCCATATATCGCGCGCGATAAATGGTCGCAATATTGCTTTACACCAAATTATGTGTTCTCTAATATCGCTTGTGTGTGAAAATGGCTCATTAGAAAACACATAATTTGGTGTAAAAGCAATATTGCGACCATTTGTCGCGCGCGATATATGGTGCCGTGTGAAAACGCTCTTAATCTCAATATATTTTTCTTTTTTACAATGCAACATGCGTTCATATGAAGTTAGCAGAACAGCGCGTAGTTTTTTAAAAATAAGAACGACAAAATTAATTTTTCCACAACTAATTAACGACAAAATAGAGGCAAACTTTACACTATTAACATTTGCAAAAAACTATTTTTTCTTTTATTGTTCTGCTAAGTTCATATGAAGTTAGCAGAAGATCGCGTAGTTTTTAAAAAATAAGAACGACAAAATTAATTTTTCCACAACTAATTAACGACAAAAAAACGGCAAATTTTCCGATCATAAAAAATTTGATTGACCGAAGTTGTTTTGCTAACTTCATATACATAAAAAATAATTGTATCAAAAGCATAACTAATTTCTATAATAGTACTGTAATTTAAATAAATTACATATTGTTTTAAGCAAATGAATATATATTGTCAATCATTAACTAGGAAATATTAAAATAAATTTAATTTCTTTTATTTCAATGATACTTATGTTTAATTCAATGATAGAAAAGGTAGGCAACAATTCTTCAACTGCGTACCGAGGATGAAGGAAATATTTCTCTTTTGGCTGCCGATGCAATAGTAGTAGATGTAATATGTATGTCCTGGCGCACTAAAAAAGAAAAGTGATAAAACCCTAAATATTCTATCACTCTCATAAAAAATAGACGCTTTTTTACCAAAATAACCCTCAAAATAGAGAAAATCACAAAAATTTCAAAAATTTTAAATATTTTAGACTTCAACCCTCTTTACCCTACATTTTACACAACAATTTCACAAAAATCATGATAAAAGTCATAATATTTGGAGTTCTCTGATAATTTCTCTATAAAAATTAAATTATGTTAATAAAATATAATTTGAAATAAAAATTAAAAAATGAATTCTATTTTAGATATTAAAAAGTTATGAAAAATTAGGGGATCCTAAAATGGGACCATCTAAATATTCTAATAAAAATTATTCAAACTCAATATTATGCGCATTATCAAGTTTTCCTTTATAAATTAATGACATATCAGCTGAATTAAATTTGTCTAAATTTTTTTTATTTATTACACTTTGAATACGTTCAGGTAGAAATACATTAAAAGTGTTATCTAAACATACAACAACTTGATCACCATATTTTGTAGTAACAAATTTGAAATTCGAAGTTTTATATTTTTTTCCCTCTTCAAGTTCATCTAGTTTTTTAGTTGGTAAAATTTTCATACATGTGTTAAGATCTCGTGCAGGATTCATCTTTATTTATATAGAAAAAATTTAACTCTTTATTTAAAATGAATTTTTATCAACACTTGTGTTTTTTAAATATTTTTTAGAAATAGTAAAAATAAAAGACCCAGAGACGCTATTTATGATAATGTTAATAAAATTGATATTAAAAAATATAAAGAATTCTGCGTCGGTCAAACACCGACGCAGAAATATATACAACCTACTACAATATTTATCAATGAATCGGGATTATATTCATTAATTTTATCATCTAAGAAAACTGAAGCTAAACAATTTAAAAATTGGGTAACTAAAAAAGTACTACCATCAATTAGAAAATATAGTGAATATAAATTACAAAAAGAAATAAAAGAATTAACTGATAGTTTTTCTAATCAGTTATATATTAAAGACGGCCCCCGGCCGTCTTTAATATATAATTTAATATAATCATAAAAAATCAGACACTTAAGTAGTATATTTCATTATAAAAATAAATGTGAATACAAAATAACCACTTGCTAATAAAAATTCGTTTTTAATAAAGGTGTAAATTATTTTATATAAATAAAAAAAAAAAAAAAAAAAATGGGGAGAATAGAGTGCGTATGTGGAAAAACATTTTGTAGAAATAATATTTATAAAAAACATTTAGAAAGTGATATACATCGAAGATTAATTAACCAGATTAGAAAGTGTACTTTTTGTAAAGAAGAAAAATCATATGTTCAATTTTATAAACATAAATCTGGTTTATCATATGGTTGTAAATCATGTGTAAGTGACTTCTCAATTGACAAATATGAAAATACCAAAACTATAATAGATTGCGTGTGTGGTAAACAAATTATTAATCATTCTTATAAGAAACATTTAAATAGTGATAGTCATAGACGAAAAATAAATAATGTTAGAAAATGTAGTTATTGTCAAGAAGAAAAATCTTATGAAGAATTTCATAAAAATAAAGATGATTATTCTTATTGTTGTAAAAGTTGTAGAGCAAAAATGTACCTCATTAAAAAAAATTCTAAAATTGTACTTTCTTAATAAAAATTTGTTTTTATAAAATAATATAAAATTGTAAGTTTTTAAAAAAATTATTTTGTATAAATTTTTTCCTCTATAAATAGAAATGTCTACGAGCTACTGTAACACTTGTAATAAAGATATTTTAAATCGTAATCGGATTAAACATATTCATAGTGCAAATCATCAAAATAAAATAAAACTTTATTGTAATGTTTGTGACAATGATATACCAGAAAGATTATGGGATAAACATATATCAACAAAATCACATAATAAAAATGATAGAAAAAATATTCGAGAAAATACATCAAGACCTCAAAGAAATATTCCTCAAAAATATTGTGGTACTTGTAAAAAGGATATTCGAAGATCATATTATAAAGAACATATTAAAACTAAAATACATAATGCTAATATATTAAATACTTTTGATAACTCTATTTTTGAAAAACCAAAAGAAAGAGTAATTCCAATCGAAAAGGATACAGCTTTTAATTCCAGAATAAAAAATTTATATATTGAAAATAAAAATGATATTGACCCTACTATATTTTTAGAGAATAATAAAAATCGTGTATTGGGAAAAATTAAACAAAATGTAAAAAGAAATAACCTTGTAACAAACTTATTTATGACAGCAATATATTCTAGAGGTGAAAGAGATAATTATGAAGAAAGTACATTTAATTTTAAAACTCAACATGAAGTTATAACACCAACAACAAATTTGAATGAATACTATTCAAATGCTTCTAACAAAATTATTAGAGAAATGGGTGAATTTGAAGCAAAAGGATCAAATTGGAAATTAAATAGAATTGATGCTCTAGAAATAAGAATTAATAGATTTATGCCATTAGTAGGTGCATCATATATAAAACTTCCAAACAATATCAATAATAAAAAAGCATGTATTAATGTTAAAAATGATGATAACAAATGTTTCCTCTGGTCTATTTTATCAGCTTTACATACTCCTAATAAAGATCCTCAAAGAGTTTCAAAATATAAAAAATATGAACATGAATTTGATAAGGAATTTGAAAATATTGAATTCCCAGTGAAATTAACAGATATTGAAAAATTTGAGAAACGAGTTGATTTCTCTATAAATGTATATTGGCACGAATCAAATACTATTCGTCCATTAAAAATAACTAATAATGAAAAACAAAAACATATTGATTTATTATTTTTAACTAATAATGAAACTAATCATTATTGTTGGATAAAAGATTTATGGAAATTGGTTGGTTTAAATATTACAAAACACTGTGGAAAAAGAGCATTATGTAAAAGATGTTTAAATAATTTTCCAAATGATGATAAATTAATGGAGCATAAAATATATTGCAATACGCATAAGGCTGTAAAAATTGAATTACCAGAAAAATATGATAATATAATTGAATTTGAAAATTATAATAGATCATTAAAAGTTCCATTTACAATTTATGCAGATTTCGAATGTCTTTTACAAAAAATAAATACATGTCAGCCTAATCCTAATAAATCTTATACAACAAAATATCAAAAACATTTACCAAATAATTTCGCATATTATATTAAATATCAAAATGAAAATTATAAAGATCCAATCAATTATAATGGTAATGATGCTGCTAAAGTATTTTGTGAAAATTTAACTAGAGAAGCAATAGAAATTGATAAAATTTATAGTGGAAATATTGGATATAAATTATCTGATGATGAGGAAATAATTTATAAAAATTCAAAAATATGTCATATTTGTGAACTTGATCTAAACGAAACACCTCCAATAATTGAAAGACGTAAAAGAATTTTAAATAATAAGATTGAATATTTTCAAGACGATGAAGCTAAAGTTCTTGAATATCAATATGACTTAGATATATTAGATGAAGGTAAAACAAAAGTTATTGATCATGATCATTTAACTGGAAAATTTAGAGGAGCAGCTCATTCAGATTGTAATTTAAGATATCAAAATCCAAAATTCATTCCAGTCTTCTTTCATAATTTAGCTGGGTACGATTTACATTTATTCATAAAAGAACTTGGTGGAGATATAAAATTAATTCCAAAAACTGATGAAAATTATATTTCATTATCGAAAAAAATTAAATATGATACAGGTTATATTGATGCAGAAGATAAACCAATAATGAGAACTATAGAATTAAGATTTATTGATTCATTTAAATTTTTATCAAGCAGTATAGAAAAATTAGCAAATAATTTAACTAAAGATCAATTTAAAGAAATGAAAAAATTTATTCCAGAAGATTTACTTGATTTAGCTATTAAAAAAGGTGTTTATCCGTACGAATATATGGATTCAGAAGATAAACTAAACGAAACAAAATTACCACCCAAAAGTAAATTTTATAGTAAACTTAATGATGAAAATATTTCTGATAAAGATTATAAACATGCTAAAGATGTTTGGAATAAATTTAATATTCAAAATTTAAAAGAATATACACAACTATATAATAAAATAGACGTTTTATTATTAGCAGATATTGTTGAAAATTTTAGAGAAATATCATTAAAGACGTATAAATTAGATCCAGCATGGTATTTTAGTTTACCTGGATATGCTTGGGATGTAATGTTGCGAAAAACTAATCAAAAGCTAGAATTATTAACAGATTATGATATGTTATTGATGGTTGAAAAAGGAATTAGGGGTGGGATTTCACAATGTTGTAATAGATATGCTAAGGCAAATAATAAATATATGAAATCATATAACTCTAAAAAACAATCAGAATATATATGTTATTTAGATGCTAATAATGAATATGGATGGAGTATGTGTAAATATTTACCATACAAAGATTTTAGATGGGAAGAAATTGATAATATTGATTGGAACAAAAAAATAATGAATACTTGTGATGATTCCAACACTGGATATATTCTAGAAGTTGATTTAGAATATCCAACAGAATTACATGATAAACATTCAGATTTTCCATTAGCTCCAGAAAATAGTATTAATGATATTAAACTTCCAAAATTGATGACAACATTATATGATAAAAGTAAATATGTAATTCATTATATGACATTGAAAAAATATTTACAATTAGGATTAAAATTGAAAAAAGTTCATAGAGTTATTTCATTTCAACAATCAGATTGGCTGAAATCATACATAGATTTAAATACAAAACTAAGAACAAATGCTAAGAATGATTTTGAGAAGGATTTCTTTAAATTAATGAACAACGCAGTGTTCGGGAAAACAATGGAAAATTTAAGAAATCGTGTTGATATAAAATTATGTACAAACGATAGACAATTGGAAAAATTAGTTGCAAAACCAAATTTTAAAGATAGAAAAATATTTTCAGAAGATTTAGTTGCAGTACATATGGAGAAAGCGAAAATATTATTTAACAAACCAATATATATTGGAATGAGTATTTTAGATACTTCAAAAATATGTTTATATGGATTTTATTATGATGTATTAAAAAATAAATATGAAGATAAAATTAAACTTTTATATGAAGACACTGATTCATTAATATGTTCAGTCAAAACTGAAGATTTTTATAAAGATATGAAAGATTATATAAATGAACTTGATACATCTGAGTATCCTGAAAATAATATTTATAATCTACCAAGAATAAATAAAAAAGTCTTGGGAAAATTTAAAGATGAAATGAATGGTAACATTATAAAAGAATTTGTAGGATTGAGATCAAAATTATACGCAATAAAACCTGACGATGATGATAACATAATTAAAAAAGCAAAAGGTATTAAAAGATGTGTTGTTAAAAAAGAAATAAAATTTGAAGATTTTACAAATTGTTTAGAGAATAAAAAACCAATATATAAAAAACAAAGTTTAATTAGGAGCAATAAACATGATATATATACTATAGAAATGAATAAAAAAACGTTAAGCGCATATGATGATAAAAGATATATTTTAGAAGATGGAAAGAATACATTAGCTTGGGGTCATTATAAAATAAATGTTGAAAGAGATAATTTTATAGATCATTTGAAACATAATAAAAAAGAATATGAAAAATGGGAAAAAAATTTATAATTTAGATAATTGTAATTCTTCTTCATAAATGCCTTCATCTACATCATTAACTTTAAAATAATTTACATTGGATTGATAAATTTTATTAATTGTAAATATTTCTTTAGTCCAATTAGTTTTTAATTTATTTTTGAATTGATCTACATATGATGATAATCTAACTCTATCACCAAGATCAAATTTTGGAACAGATTTTGAAATGGGAAACTTATATACAGTTAACAATAATTCATTTTCATTTTTCTTATTTACTTCAATAGGTTTCATTTTAATAGTTCTATGAATAGTGTTATTATATGTTTTAATAATATTTGGTAATACATTAAGCCATCTCAAATTTTTATAAATAATTGGTTTCAATTTATCTCCTAATGTTCTATTGAATCTTTCAACAATAGAAGCTTTATTATCAGTTCCAGTACTATACATTTTTATATTATGTTTATCTAAAATTTGTTTCATATCTTTGTTATAGAATTCTTTCCCTTTGTCTACATGTAATAATTTAGGTATTCTATCTTTTAAAATTGATTTAAACGCATTAGAAACTTCTAATCCTGTTTTTGTTTTTAATGGAATGGCCCATGCAAATTTAGAGAATGTATCAATCACATTTAAAATATATTTATATCCATCATTTGCTCTCAATAATTGCTTATAGTCATTATCTATTGGTTCATGTTTAGTTCTCAAATTATAAGAATTATCTTCTATTTTTCCTTTCGGTCTATAAAAAGAATATAAATCAGCTTGCCATGTATTATCAATTCCTTTTTGAACAAAATGTCTTGTTACAAAATTTTTTCTAACTGGTTTAAATAATTCTTGTATTTCAATATCTTCAGGAGACTTGGAAATATTATTTTTTTCAGAATTACAAATTTTACAAAATGATATTCTTCTCCAACGTTTGTTCTTTTTAATAAATTTTGGAATACCTATACTTTTAGTTTGTTTTTTACATGTTCTACAATAATCCATTTATAAAACAATTTTTATTGAGTATGTTTCCTTTTCTTTCCTTGAGGTTTATTAGAATTTTCAATTTTTCTTTTCTTTGTTGGAGGACTATCTTCTAATTTTTCATCACAATATAACTTTTCTTCTAATGTTAAGTTATTTAATAATTTATGAAGCTTGATTGAGTTTTCACAGAAACAGAAAAACATATTACAAATATAACAAGGTTGTGTGCCTTCCATTTATATAGAATTATTTTATAAAAGAAGTTTTATAGAATTATTTAATAAAAGAAGTTTTATTAGTTCCACAAATTTTACATTTTGATTTTAAAATATTTCTATTATTTTTAGTTTTTTCTTTATGTGGATTAACATTATCAGTTTTCTTTTTACATTTGACACAATATGATTTTGATTCCATTTATATAGGAAAAATTTAATAGTTATGGTGAATTCTTTTTATATCTTCTATTAATTCATTTTCTGTATAATGATTTAATCTATCAAAATAATTTCTAGAAAATTCAATTTTATCATGTAATTGTTCTTTCATTCTATTATATAAATTTATTGAATTTGGATTATATTCTACACTATATACAATTTCAGCATTTAAATGTCTATCTTGAATAATATTTAGTTGTTTTCTATAATTTCTTTGTTGACATCTAATAACATAATAATCAAAAGTTTCATTATCAAATAACTTTAATAAAATAAATTTGGATAATAATTGAGCATTTTGAGTTTTTGGTGCAATATCTGGTTTCATAGTTTTAATTATGTTTCCTAAATTTGTAATATGCTCACATTGTTTATTAATTCGATTATTAAGATTATTAATAATAGGTAAATATTTTTCTTCAATTTTATATTCACCATATTTTCTAATTGATGGTAAAACTTCTTCATAAACCCAATCTTGAAAATTTTCAGCTATTTTCATTTTAGATTTCATAATTAATGCATACAAACCTGGTTCATTAATAAAATTTGTATCCGGGTGTAAGTGTAACTGGTGGTTACCCTTTACTAGACCTTTATATTTATTAATAAATTTCGGTCTCACATTATTTTTTAAGGACTTTCTTGAAGAATCCTTAGTACCCATACCATTTCGGTATGGGGCGTTAATAATTTATATTTATCAATATATTTTGATATTTTGATATTTTTATGAGTTATATTAATAAAAATAATTAAAATAATTAAAATTTTATGAGTTATATCAATAAAATAGATAAAATAATTAAAATTTAATTATTATCAAGAATCCTTAGTACCCATACCATTTCGGTATGGGGCTTCTTCATAAACCCAATCTTGAAAATTTTCAGCTATTTTCATTTTAGATTTCATAATTAATGCATACAAACCTGGTTCATTAATAAAATTTGTATCCGGGTGTAAGTGTAACTGGTGGTTACCCTTTACTAGACCTTTATATTTATTAATAAATTTCGGTCTCACATTATTTTTTAAGGACTTTCTTGAATTTTCATATTTAAAAACATTACAAATATCTTTAGCTTTAAACCATGGTTTATTTTCATTATCCAAAATAAAAAATATATTATGATTATTGAATACACATATTTTATTTTCAATATCTATAAGAGAATTCATTTTTTATTTATATAGAAAAAATTGTATCTTTATTAAAAACGAAATTTTATAAGAAATGTTTATATTCAGAAAATTTACTTTTCATCATTTCACAGTAATCATATACAATAAATTTTTTATATATAAATAAAAAAATCTGAAATTACACTTTCTTAATAAAAATTCATTTTAAATAAAGAGACATAAAAATGAACATCAATTATTTAATAAATAATTATCCCATATATTCAAACATATCAAAATATTTAAACATAGGAAATATATTTAACCTTTATAATACAACAAAAAATAAAAATGTGTTGCCTTATTTAAGATCTGAATGGCTCAAAATTTCTATGAATATAGAATTATCCGAAGAATTCATTAGAGAATTCCAAAATAAAGTTTATTGGGGAAATATTTCTAAATTTCAAAAATTATCAGAAAATTTTATTAGAGAATTCCAAAATAAAGTTGATTGGTATTACATTTCTCAATATCAAATATTATCAGAAGAATTTATTAGAGAATTCCAAGATAAGGTTGATTGGTTTAATATTTTTTATCATCAAAATTTATCAGAAGACTTTAAAAGAGAATTTGAACATAAAAACATTATTTGATTTCCAAAAGAACAGTAATATTTGCTCCACCAAAATCAATTAATTTATTATCTTGATCACAAATCTTAACTATTATTGTATTCATAGAACTATGTTGAACTGGGAAAAAAATTGCATTTCCTAAAGGTTCATAAACTATTGGTTGTTTGAATGGTGATGTTATTTTAAATTTTGATATAATATCGGTCTCATACCTCCCTACTCTCATACCATCTGCTAAATTACAATGAATGTTTATAGTTTCTACAGGATACAATTTTCTTGGTCTGTCTAACACATCATTTGAGAAATTAAATGTGTTTGTTACTTCATTTAATTCTAAATCTTTAACAACTTTCTTAAGATCATTAAATGTGTATTGTCCAGGTGGAATAGTTATATCACCAATTTTATTATTTTCTTCTGTAAAATTAGGAATTAAATGTGTACTATAAAATGCAACGAGACCAACATTAAATCCATCGTTCTGGAAATGATGTTCAAAATGATGGTATAAGGTAGATTTATTGCTAGTTAGATCTATAATCATTTATAGAAAAAAAATTACTAATAAATGGACATTTATGGAAGAGTTGAATGTTGTTCTAAACAAACCAAAACAAGCCAGATTGAAATAAATAAAAAATTAAAAGAATTATCAAATTATGAAAAAAATATTCTTAATCAAGTAAATGCCTGCATCATTAAAAATCATGAAACCTTTAAAAATGATATTCTTAACCAAGTAAATACCGAACATAATAATATTGTTAACCAAGTAAACTCCAACCTAAAAAAATCACAGGACAGTCTTCCTAATTTAATCTCACAGAATATGGATGAAAAAATTCAGAATTTGGTTGATAAAAGCGATATAGAAAAATTGAAAATTAGTTTCCTGGCGAAAATTGCAACATTAAAAAATAATGAAATTAAAATGGTGAATAACACACTCAATCAACTTTCAAAAAGAATAGATGATCTAGAAGAAAAATTAAAAGATCTTGTAACAAAATCTCAGTTGGATAAAACCATTCAGAAACGATCCGCTGATAATGATGTGATTGAAAACAAAATTGAAAAAATCGAGAACAAATTAAACGTGTTTACTATTAAAGATGATTCTATTTCTGTAAATAATAGAAGAATTGTTGATCTAAATTGGGGCACAGATGAGACTGATGCTACCACAGTAAAACAATCATATACATTATCAGATATATTAGAAAATAAAATAAATAGCATGGAAGAAAAATTAAATAGTTTACCCATAGATCAATTTGGACCAGCTATTTAATTTTTATTTGCTTAAATGGAAGAATATCTAGAAAAAAAATTATATGTTTTTAGAAAGAGTTATAATTTTTATTATAAAATTAGTCTCATAATTTTAATCTTAAAAGTGTTATTTAGTGTTTCAGGCATTTCTAGCTATTATTATTTACCATTATCTTTATTATCTCTTGTATCAGGGATAATAGAAGTAATTGAAAAATCTATGAAACAAAATGAAAGAATCGTGGAATACAAATTAACTTATAAATTTTATAATTCTTTGTTAAATCTTTACCAAGTTAAAAAAATAACCATGGAAGAAATTAAGTTACGTGAAAACGATTTCATGGAAAATATTCAGTTTTTTCCTAGAGAAAAGTATATTAAACAAACAAGATTAAATGGTTATAATTTTTTATCTGTTATAAATGAATAACAAATATAAAATAACACCATTTAAATGTGGAGATGAAGATTCAAAATCATTATTTCCTTCACCTTTGAGATGTTTAATTCTAGGAAAATCAGGATCAGGAAAAACAACTGTACTATGGAATATTATAACGAAATATTGGGTGCCTTATGAGAATTTGTATATTTTTACAAAATCAATAGATCAACCAATTTATGATAATTTGAAAGAAATTTTTAAAAATGTAAATAAGATAGAAACACATTTTTATGATAATTGTGATGATATAATATCTGTAGACGAATGTAAACCCAATAGCTTAGTAGTTTTTGATGACTGTTTATTAGAAAAACAAAACAATATTAAAGAATATTTCGTTAGATCTAGACCAAAAAATATTTCTTGTATTTATTTAAGTCAAAATTATAGTTTAGTCGATTTACAAGTCATAAGAACAAATTTAAATTATTTAATTATGTTTGAGCAAGGTTCTCATTATATTAAAAAAATTTGGGAAGATCTTATTGGTAGTGATAAAACATTAAAAGAGTTTCAAGAATTGTGTAATAAATGTTGGAAAAAGAAACATGGATTTTTATCGATCAATTTACAAAATAGACGCTATTTCAACATGTTGGATTTATAACATACGTCTAACAAACATACGTCTAACAAACATACGTCTAACAAACATACGTCTAACAAACATACGTCTAACAAACATACGTCTAACAAACATACGTCTAACAAACATACGTCTAACAAACATACGTCTAACAAACATACGTCTAACAAACATACGTCTAACAAACATACGTCTAACAAACATACGTCTAACAAACATGCTGTATAACATCTAACACCGAAAGTTACTTCTTAATAAAAATTTTATTTATAAATGGATGTTAAAAAAATTCAAAACTACTTAAATAAGGAGATTGCGAAGACTCAAAAAATGAAGAAAGTTTCACAAGAAAAAGTTATTGAAAATGTGGATGTTAATAAAATTGAAAAGATTCAAAAAATAAAGAAAGATTTAAAAAAAACATTTGTAGATAAAAAAATTCCAGATAATGATTTAGAAAAAATAGTGGAGAAAGATGTTGTTGAAAATATTTATCCGAAAAAAAGAGAATTCACTAAAGAAGATCTTCAAAAATTAAAAGATATTAAAAAAATAATGAATAATGATTTTAAAAGATCAATTATGAGTGAAATTTCAGGTGAAGAAAATCGAGAAATGCAATTTAAACCTATTACTGACGCAGTAAAACATCTTGAAACAACAGTTAAAGAAGGTCAAGAAAAAACAAATCATGATATTAAAGCATTAGTCCCCTATTCAACTAAAAAATCTAAACTTTCTATTGGTTTATCTCCATTAGATATAGATTATACACCAAAAACTCAAGAATCTGGAACTCAAACACCACCTGTTATTAGTTTTGGAGAGATAGCTTCTATGTTTTTACATAGAAAATTTGATAAATCTTTCGGTGTCTATTATGATGAGAAAAACAAAAAATATAAGATTGGAAAAGAGTTTATAAAAATTCAGGATAATGACATACGTCTAAAAGGTGAATGGATAACAGGAACACAAGGATTGTGGGATTTAATAACTTCATCAGCCTCAGAACCACCTAACAAAAATGATTATACAGATGAAGATTTAAAAATGTATCACAAAATTTTACTTGAAACTGAATCAATTTATCAAAATAATGATAAAAGTACTGGAAAACCAAAATCTAGTGTTGGTAAAAAATATGCAGTTTTAATAAAACCTTTATGGAATGACATCAAATATGGACCTAATTCTGCTAGTGCAATTAATCGAAGAATTTCTGAAATTCAACAAGAATCAACTCCTAATAAAACTTTAGAATGGGATGATGGATATCTAGACCCACATTCACCATTATTTACTCCAAAACGAGGTGGTGGTTTAAAAAAATATTCAGAAAATCCTGTAGAATATAAATTTATAGAAAATTTAGATATATTGTTAAAAAGATTATATTTTATTGCTGCTGAAGAAAAGGCTGGAAATAATAATTTTCATAATGAAAAACTCGGTATTTTACATTTTTTTACAAGACAACTAGAGAAACTTTTAGATAATGAAAACGGTACAGAGATTTTAATTTCGTATATATCTAGATTACCTAAAAAAGTTGTTGGATCTGGATTAAGTAATGATTTTATAAATAACTTACCTTTTGAAATGCATTGGCCTGGTTATAATTATTTAGGACCTGGTACAAAATTAGACGAGCGATTAAAAAGAGGAGATAAACCTATAAATAAATTAGATGAAGCTGCCCAAGAACATGATATATTTTATAAAAATCATAAAGATACAAAAACAAGAAATAAAGCTGATGAAGTTTTAGAATATAAAGCTTGGGACAGAGTTTTAGATCCTAATGCAAATTTAGGTGAAAAAACAGCAGCTTGGGTCACTACAAATGTTATGAAAATTAAAAGACATTTAGGAATGGGTTTAAAATAACTTTTTTTTATAATTTTTTTATGTAATAAATGGAGTATCAAATTAATCTTTCAGATAATCATAAAAATAAAATTAAAACTGGTTATAAAAAGAAAACACCAGTTACTATTCAAGTAAGATCAGATCAAAAAGGAAATGATAAAATATTATTAACTCAAAGACAAATTAATAAAATTGAAAAATGTAAAAAAGAAAATAAAGGTTGTAGAATTACTTTAACTCATGATCAACTTAAGAAAAATCATTCTGGTGGATTTTTACCACTACTCTTTGGTGGGATAACAGCATTAGCAACTTTGGTTGGTGGAGCTGCAGCTGTGGCAGGTAAAGTTTTAGATAAACAAGCACAAGATAAAGAATTGGAAGAACAACAAAGACATAATAAAGTCATGGAGGGAAAGGGTTTAAAAAAAGCCAAAAAACCAAAAAAATAATACCTTTAACTAACTATGACATCGAAAAATTTGGAAAAAATATTAAAAATTTTAGAGGTTGTTTTATGAAAGATGAATTACCTAAGAAACCTAATAAAAATGAATCCGGAGTGTTAAATTTAGAAAATTCTTATCAAAACGGATCTCATTGGGTTTGTTGGGTGAAAAGAAATAATTTTAAAGTTTATTTTGATTCATATGGTGATGCTAATCCTCCAGAAGAGTTAGTAAAATATTTGGGGGAAGATAATCTTTATTATAGTGATGATAAAATTCAAAATTATAACGATCCTCCAATATGTGGTCATTTATGTTTAAAATTATTGGAAAATGTAGATAAAATGAAGAAAACAGACTTATTTAAACCCTTCATAGAAGAAGTAATTGAAAAATTACGTTTTTAATAAATTTTCCTCTATTAAATGGAGAACGTTTTTGAGAAATATTCAAACGCAATTGTAAGATCAGAGTATCATAATTATTTACCTATTTCTAATCTTCATTTTAATATAGTTAACAAAAAAACTGTTTTTAAAATTGATGAAGGGGATGGTTTTCTAAATGTTAGAAACGCTAAATATGACATCTCTGGAAGATATATCCACGCAGATGATAGTAAAAATTTTGGCGACAATACTAATATAAAATTAATTGACAACTTTGTAGGCCATTTATTCTCACAAATTGAAGTTAAAAAGCATAATAAACTTTTAGATGAAATTGAGTATCCTGGACAAGCTAGTACAATAAAAGGCACTGTTAGTTTCTCTTTAGATAATAATGGTCCAACAATTAACTCAGGATTTCAATCAAAATTTGTAGGAGGTGGTAATTTTCAAGTTTTAGGCAATTTATCTAACCTTGGATTAGGATTTTTTAAAGATATAAAATGTCCAATATATAAGGGCGGATTTGAAATTACTTTTACTAGAAATGGAGATAATGACGCGCTGTATAGATGGGCTAAAAAAAAAGATGATGGTACTTTTGATGAATCTACGAGACCACATAATGGAAAAATTATAATTGAAGACTTTATAATACGAATTCCAATAATTGAGTATGATGATATAAGTAAGGTTCAGCTAATAAACGAATTGAAAACGTTATCGCAACAAAATCACTATAATTTTATTTTTAAATCATGGCAATGCATCCAGCAAAAAAATATATCCGGAAAAACTTTAAATTTGGATATTACAAATACTTATAGAAATATTAGAAATCCTTTATTTGGTATGGTTGCTTTTCAGACAAATAGATTCGATAACCAAGATAAGGAAACAAGTGCATTTGATCACTGTAATGTGAGGAACATTTGGTTTGAAATTAATGGTAAAAGATACCCTGAAGAACTGGAAAACTTAGATTATGATAATGAAAAATTTTCAATTGCTTATGATATGTATATGGACTATAAAAGGGTATTTTATAAATCACATTTGGAATTACCTTTAATATATACAAACCCTGATCAATTTAAAAATAGCAGACCTATTTACGTAATCGACCTAACTAGACAACCAGAAAATATCTCAGAGTCTAGAAATAATATTATTTTACATGTAGATTTTAACAAAAATATTACTCCACCTAGTGGAAATGAAGGAACTATTGCATATATTTGTATGGTTTCTTTGTCAGAGTATTCATATGATATTATAAATAACACAATTAAAGAAAATTTTTAACTTATATTCATTAAAAACGTACAAGTATATCCCTCTATAATATAATAACATAATTTGAATAAAATGCATTATTTGCGACACATGTTTCTTGATATGTTTCCTGTACCCGAGAAACAGGATGTTGAAAAGATAAGCACAATGTGTCGTCAGTATGTTTAAAATCTAATTATTAACACACTTCCATGCGACTCATAATATTACTAATATATGGGAATTAGGAAAGGAAAATAAAACGAACGGAAGCACACTTCTGCTTATGTCAAATGATGTCGATTGACAGATACAGAACTACACTTTTGTGTGACTCATAATATTACTAATATATGGGAATTAGGAAAGGAAAATAAAACGAACAGAAGCACACTTCTGCTTATGTCAAATGATGTCGATTGACAGATACAGAACTACACTTTTGTGTGACTCATAATATGGCTGATTGACAGATGCAGAACTACACTTTTGTGTGACTCATAATATGGTATAGAATATATTTCATTTCCAAAATAGTTTTAAACTTTCATACTTATCACTATAAAACAAAATGTTTAAATAGTCCTTATGATTATAACATTCACTAATGGATATTGATAGTTTTAATAACTTTGGGAATTGTGCACACAATTTTCCAATAAAGCGTAGCGTTCTTCCATGAGTGTCTGAAATATTAAAATGTGTTTTTATAAAATTCTTCCAAGTTTCATTAAATCCTGATGTATTTTGTTTAATAAAATATTCAATATAAAAAAGATTTAAGTAATATCCAAATCTTGCACTTAGTTCAAAGTTCTCTCGAGTTTGACACACTAAATTATTTTTTATCTCACTCAAATGATTGTACAAATTATCGAAATTGTTCTCAAAATTACTACTCAAATCCACAATTTTTTCTTCACTGATTTTCAATTTCAAATAGTCATTAAATTCTTCAATATTCATTTTGTTTTTCTTTTTTGGTTTCTTTATGTTAAGTAAATTGTAGATGTTCTTTTTTGGTGTATTTGGCACAATAACTTCTCCATTAATAATTTTATTTTTAATATTACTGTAATTTTTTCTAATATCTAGTAATATAGTTGCACTGTCATTATGATACTTTAATAATTTAGAAATCTCACGTTGCTGCTGCACACTGCACATGATTATGAGTGACTGTGCAAATTTTGTAACCAAACTTTTATTTAGCATAATTTTAATGTATTTATATTTACAGTGGTGACAACTTTTTTATTTGGTGAAGTTCCTGTAATGAATAGAATTAATATTTTAATTATTAATTTATAGATGGTACTAGTGGTATGATTGAATTTTTGGTGAAATGTTTTTGTAGTTTTTTTCTTTATAAATGGAGGTTTATAAAATAACAAAGAACGTTTACATCGATGTAAATGAGGCTAAATCGTATCTTCCAGTTATAATTACTAATCGAGATGGAAAAATAAAGAAACTTTCGTTAATAGGATGTTTATTTTTACTAACCAATGAATGGGTAGAAAATTTACAATTACCTCGATTATTTTTTTGGTTGGAAACAAAAAATGATAATGAATGGGTATTAGATCAAGACTCAATTCAGCTTTGCCACTTAAACAAAAATTTAACTCAAAAAGTTACCTATTTTTCGTTAACAAATACTGCTAAGGAAATTAGAATTGGAGTAAGAAGTAATATAACCCAACATACTTCATTAATAAGGTTTGGAACTCTTGATTCAGGTTTTGTAAGTGGACAGGAAAGATTGCCAAGTATTAAAATTTATCTTGAAAATACTAGCTTAATCACAACAAATGAAGAGGATACTAGAAATAGGGGTGATAACATTGGAAATATACCTGATATATAATTTTTATACTGATAATAATATTTCTGTTTGATATAATTTTTTTATAACTTATATCAATAAAAATTAATAAAATATACAAAAATTTAATGATTATTAATATTATTAAATTTTATTATTATTAAGAATTCTTATCACCCATACCATTTCGGTATGGCATATATGTTTTGAAGTGCTCAGAGAAATTATCAGAGAACTCCAAATATTATGACTTTTATCATGATTTTTGTGAAATGGTTGTGTAAAATATAGGGTAAAGAGGGTTGAAGCCTAAAATTTTTAAAATTTTTGAAATTTTTGTGATTTTCTCTATTTTGAGGGTTATTTTGGTAAAAAAGCGTCTATTTTTTATGAGAGTGATAGAATATTTAGGGTTTTATCACTTTTCTTTTTTAGTGCGCCAGGACATACATATATATACTACACTAATGACGTACTTTTTATGTCAATGTATTTGTGCCCTTTGAAATGCAACGCAAAACTTGAATCAAGATTTGCAAACTTTGGTCAATAATTTTAAAAAATATATTTATGTTCTGTTCTTTTAGGTAGTCTAAAGTACTCTAATGGATCCCACACACGGACGCGATACATTGGCGTTGTGAATTCTTCGCAGTGGAACATTCGCAAGCACTGCTACCACTATAGCGGTTCCGCGTACTACTCTGCTCTATAGAATTTCAAAAATACACTGGAATTCTTTCCTCTGACTTAGTACAACCCGCTACACTCTATATGAAAGCGATGAATCAATGCCAGTAATATTGGACTTAGGGTATAGCAACAGTTTGATATGATTTTGATCAACTTAACAATTTAAATGTAAAAATTACAAATCCCATTGTTTTTGTTGGATGACTAGCTTTATTCAAAAAAGTTATAACCAAGATGATACTGGTAAAATCTATTTCTCCACATCGAGTTCCAACTCAAGTACAACAATAGTTGTACAAAATAATTTGATAATATAAAAAAAAAACGGAATTTCCGAACCAATAGAAATACGTATACATAGTTATTGACCCAAAGGCTAATCGATGTTTATAGTGGCATCATCGGCATTATTATGGCAAGAAGAAAATCAAGCACAGGACCGCACAGTCGAGTATTGACGTGGAATTTTCCCATTTAACACAAGGGGCCCGTAGGGGGGAAGCGGGACAGGGGCAAGGGACCAGAGAGTCAACATTTTCAGACCCGTGTGTATGGCATGGCGGAGAAACGGCTGCGGCCGTGGGAATGTGTCGCACGTACTCTTGACGCGACTGTACCCGGCCAGATCGACGCGAGTGAGAGATTCTAGAGTCCCCCCGATCCCTCCCGCCACCCCGCGCACAAACGATTTTCAACCCGATGACGGATTCGTTGTGTTTAACCTGGAGATCAGTGGCGTATATTTTATTCAAATAACACTCCGTAACCGACTAGAATCAAAATAATCTTAAAACTGGACTTAATTATGGCTTAAAATATTCAAAACTTCAAATCTATTTATCCCAAAAGAGCAATGCAATGCTCCCGTCTGCCGTTTAGTTATAATACTCAATGTTAGTCCTAAACGGTCCTTGGGCAGTCGGGCTTTCAGTATATTCAAGTCTGGTAATAGCAAACCGAAAATTGCGACAAGAATAGTAATATACCGGGTGTTGCATCGTAGTTGGAAACATAGGAAATCCCATGCAAGTTTTAGACTGTGCAAATATTTGCTCCCCTGTTGACTTTAGAGCGGGGTTGTAAGGAGATTTTTTTTAGGGTCTCTGTGTGGTGAGTGCAGATGCGGAGTTTGAACAATTTTGGACAACCCGATTTTAACTTATTTGAATAGGATTGCGGTTGATTTTTCATTGGAATTCAACAATTGATGCTGCAGACACCAGCATTGATTGGACTTGTCAACCTATAATTTGTCATTTTCAAATGTAATTTGAAAGTATTAGATTTTTACTAGTAATATTTTTTAACCTAGATAATTTGTATTTGAAATTGAAGGTACGATAGTAGTTCCTTCAGATTGCGAGAGAAATTTGGGTATTTTTTTTGGATAAGCAGCTTCGATTTGAAGCATATGTTTCTAATATAATTCAGAGAGCGTATTACAAGTTAAAACTTTTATATATGCATAAAGACATTTTAACAAGTGATGTCAAGCTAAGACTCAGCGATTCGCTAATATTATCGTTGGTTTCATACGCCGACGTTGTTTTTTGGCCAGCTCTTACCCAGAGAGAAAAAATAGTCTCCAAAAACTTCAGAATTCTTGTCTTAAATTTTGTTATAATGCTAGAAAATATGATCATGTCACACCGTTACTGCAAGCTTCTGGATGGCTGAGAATGGATGAACGTTTTTTTCTGCTCTTATCTACGCTTACCCATAAAATAATTAAGAGTGGGATCACCAGAATATCTTCACGAGAAGCTCGTTGTAGGTGCTACCATACATGGGCGAGAAACGCGACACTGTCAAAGATTTATTATCCCCCAACATAGAACTGCTCAATTTCAGGGATCTTTTAGTTACAAGGCGGCCAAAGTGTACAATGCTCTACCGGCTGATGTAAAATCCCTTAACGCTATTGCGGGCTTTAAGAAGTCTGTCAAAAAATTTATTATAAATAAAAGAACTTAGCCGCTGTTTTTGCATTTTTTTTTTGCATTATTATCATCGTGTATCTAACATAGCGTAATAATGATATTATGTATAATGCTAACAATTAGTGGATTAATAAATTAATTTTATACTATATTTAGAATGGACCACATTTATGTTACTATCTTTTTAAATATTTTGATTTAATAACTATTTAAATTTTAGTTCTGTAGAATAGAAGACGGTTAGATATAGTAGCTGAGCTAAATCTCGCCGTCTATTTGTTATAATGTTTGTATTTTTTTAATTTAAAATGAAATAAAAAGACATTTATTATTATAATTATTATGAGTTACACAATAGAAGAAAAAAAGTTTGAGGCGAAAGGCACTGTAATAAACAACTGCAAAGCACAGAATCATGAGATAGCTGAAGAAAACAATGATAGAGACACAAAATATGTATATAGCTACGCTATATATTCTCTGATAGAGATCTTACTATTTTACTTCACGTCGAAGAAAATAAAAATATCAGCACTAGAACTCTCGGGGAAGGGGTAGAAAAACATCATACTATACAGGGTGCGTCAAACTCAGTGGCCTATTAGAAATATTTAGAAAACGACAAAAGATATGTTTTTGAAAATTTGAGTGTGTTCATAAGAGCTAGTGTTCTAGCGTTTAAAAATATTTTGAAAGGGGCGGTGTTGCCAGATCGTCTTGAAACTCCTAGCAACTTTGGAATTTTAAATGAGACACCCTGTATATTATTTTACTTTTTGTTTCTGCTTAATAACACAAACATTTTTTGTATATAATAATCTATGTCTATCTCTTATAGTTTTTGAGATATTAATTAATTAGTCATTTTTTGGGGCCAAAACATGCTAACCAGAAAATCAAATATTTTTGTGATTAAGGCACCTAGAAAGTTAAAATTTTTACAGCCGGTTCTTATAGCATGGCCATCTAGGAATTTTGATGATATATGAAAATATTTTTACACAGAGCGTCACAAAAAAACGTAATCTTGGTAATATAAATAAATGCAAAATTCTCAACTTTTTTAAATGGAACACCCTGTATTTTATTTTCTTAACAAAATCTAGTTTATATTTCCTACCAATAAGTATAACATGTTCCTATACCTATCTCTAACCAATTCGAACTTACAAGGGGTTTAAAAAAATTTATAACTTAATAAAAAGCTTTAAACACATTTAATAGTAGGCTTTGGCAGAATTTGTTCGGAAACAAATGAAAAAGAAAAAATGTCAACCTAATTGGTTTTGTCTATAATCTGTGTTTTTATATTATTAACTAAAATGGCCAATATTTCTTATTCAAACGCAGAAATTTTGAATTTACTTTTTATACATGGAGAGTGTAATAAAATTGTATCAAGAACATGTAGACGATTTAATGAATGGTATCCCAATTCATCTCCAATGACAGCAAAAAAGTTTAGAAAAATAGAACGAAATATGTTGCAGTATAATAATGTGAATGTGTGACGTATAAATCCATAGAACGAATAATTTTTTTAAATATAAGATAATATAGGAAATTAAGTTGACATCTCGGTTGACATTTTTTCTCTTTCATTTGTTTCCGAACTAATTCTGCCAAAGCCTACTATTAAATGTGTTTAAACCTTTTTATTAAGTTATTAATTTTTTTAAACCCCTTGTAAGTTCGAATTGGTTAGAGATAGGTATAGGAACATGTCATACTTATTGGTAGGAAATATAAACTAGATTTTGTTAAGAAAATAAAATACAGGGTGTTCCATTTAAAAAAGTTGAAAATTTTGCATTTATTTATATTACCAAGATTACGTTTTTTTGTGACGCTCTGTGTAAAAATATTTTCATATATTATCAAAATTCCTAGATGGCCATGCTATAAGAACCGTCTGTAAAAATTTTAACTTTCTAGGTGCCTTAATCACAAAAATATTTGATTTTCTGGTTAGCATGTTTTGGCCCCAAAAAATGACTAATTAATTAATATCTCAAAAACTATAAGAGATAGGCATAGATTATTATATACAAAAAATGTTTGTGTTATTAAGCAGAAACAAAAAGTAAAATAATATACAGGGTGTCTCATTTAAAATTCCAAAGTTGCTAGGAGTTTCAAGATGATCTGGCAACACCGCCCCTTTCAAAATATTTTTAAACGCCAGAACACTAGCTCTTATGAACACACTCAAATTTTCAAAAACATATCTCTTGTCGTTTTCTAAATATTTCTAATAGGCCACTGAGTTTGGCGCACCCTGTATAATAGGTTTTATTTTAAGTAAAATAATTTTTTCTCTTAAAAGATCAGTTTTGAAAATAATGTTCGTTTTATTTGAAAATATTAGTTAAATCCAGTGTAAAACGTACCCATCTGTTGAGATTTTTAAACACCCTACCGATTGCAAATTACATTTGCCAATGACAAACCACAGGTTGACAAAACCGATCAATGCTGGTGTCCGCAGCATCACCTGTTGAATCCTAATGAAAAACCAACCGCAATTCTATTCAAAACAGTTAGATCGCAACAGGGGAGCAAATATTTGGACAGTCTAAAACTTGTATGGAATTTCCTATGTTTCCAACCACGATGCACCACCCGGTAGGAGCTACAGTTCATCAGTATTTTACTATCAAACGATCAGTTAAAAAAAATTCCGTCAGTATGATTTATAATTTGCGATTTAGGGCGGCTTTAAACAAAGTCGTACTGGCTTCTAAACAAGTTGACTTTACGCAGGCGGCCACATTGAGTTTACTTGGTCATTGACAGTTTCTCAAAATGCTTTCCTAGTAGTCAATTTTTATTAGAAAAGTTGGGTCTTAAATGAGAGGTCATTAAGTGAAAATAATAAAGACGATGTGATGATATAGAACTGTTACAGAAAATGTAGAAACGATTGGAATGGAACGATAGAATTTCCAAAAAAATTCTAGTGCCAAAGTGTGTTTAAATACCTTGTCCACGACTATTGTATAATATGTTCATTATATATGTGTTTGCTCAATAATAATACCCATTATTCACTAGTAAATAATGAATTCATAATTCACTAGTGAATAATGAAATCGACAGGTAATGCGATTTGAAATATAAAAAATATCATTGGTCGTTTCCCCTGTAATCCATAACACGATATTGTGTGTATGATGAAAAATTCCAGCATGCCATGAAAGTCAAAGCGCTTTGTAATTTTAATTTGAAGCGTCAAAATATAGTTCAACTTATCAACTTTAAAGTTAAGAATTGTATTAATAGAACGTACGAAATGATTAGAGATAGTGAAGATGAGATGTGTTGTACCCCACCAGATATACAGGAAGCAGCAAAAAAGCAAGTTTAAGTTTATTACCAGAAATATCGAAAAAACTTTATGTGTCTGCTTATGATTCGTTCGTACAATGGAGGATTGATAAGAAAACTAGTTCTTTTTCAGAATCCGTATGTAAGTGTATTTCACAGAGTTGTCAGCAAAATATAAACCATCGACGTTATGGGCAAACTACTCTATGCTTAAAACTACTATTAATTTAAATCATGGTATTGACTTTGACAATTATGGCAAATTAAGAACCTTTTTAAAACGAAAATCTGAAGGTTTTCAGCCTAAAAAGGCCAGTATTTTTTCTACAAAGGATGTACATAAATTCCTCGATTCTTCTGACGATAGATATCTTGCATATAACAAAGGTAAGAAACAATATACTAAGTGTTTATGGGCGAAATTACCTTTATTCTTATTAAAGATAAAATGTAACGAGTTAGCACTTGTGCTTGCGAAAGGTTTTTTTTTTAATTTTTAATAACTTAATTCTATTATACGCATGTGCAAAGCTTTGAAATCAAAATTTTAATGGTGTTCCTTATGAAAATTCACATATATTATTTATTTTAGGTCGCATTAATAATGGGAGTAATGGGTGCTTGCCGTAGTAATGAACTGTACACTATGAAACTTGAACATTTACAAGATCTTGGAGCAGCTTTCTTAGTAAAGATACCAAATACTAAAACAAAAATTACCCGCAAATTTACAATATCAGACGATTATTACCAAATTTGCAAGAAGTATATCAGCCTTCGTTCATCTTCCGTCACATCTAATATTTTTTTCTCAATTATCAAAATGGCAAGTGTACCTCACAAAGGATAGGAATTAATAAATTTGCGCAAATGGGAAGACAAATAGCAACATTTCTGCAATTACCCATTCCAGAGAAATATCCTGGTCACAGTTTTTGCAGATCTTCAGACACTATACTTATAGACGCAGGCGGGGATATAACTGCATTGAAAAGACACGGTTAATGGAAATCTACGGCGGTAGCAGAAGAATATATTGATGACTCAATGAAAAATAAAATAGAAACAGCTAAAAAAACATCAGACGCGATCCAGAAAAATCCTTTTGGTCAGCCGTATATACGCAATGAGGCAGTATCTACACATCTACATCTTCACCTACATCTACTACAACGAATAACCCGATTCCTACAATTAACTTGGCACATTGTGTAAATACAAATATTACTATTAATATTTCTAAATAAATAAAGATGTTTAGTAATTCTGGCTACAATTATTGGATAGTCGTAGACAAAGTATAGTATTCTACTCGCATATAATGGCTTTTATTCACTTGGATAAAATTATGAAACTCGCCTACGGCTCGTGTCATAAACTTTATCCGCGTGAATAATAGCCCCCATTATATGCTTGTTGTATAATATACTATTATTCACATCACTGCATAGCATTTTCAATAAGTAATCATGTCTACAGGTTTAAGTATTCAATGATCTATTAAAATTATATTGATTATTGGCATGTCCGAGACTGCAACTCCTTAAGACATGAATCGGCTGAACATATTGATGTTCCTTTGAAGGTAGTAGATAATTTTGAAATGTTATCAAAAGAATAATTTTTTTAATATTGTTGCTTAGCACAAAGTCTAGGTTAGTACATATACAAACGTTTTTAAGAAACCGTCATATTTCTGACGACTTCTATATTTAACATCACACAGAATTACATATACGTCAAGCTTTCACCCTCGCTTTTAAATAGATTATCTTGTGTTACAAGTAGTATTTTCAAAGAAATTACTTAATATATACATAAAATAAGTTTTTAATTTTAATCTCTGATTAGACAGACCTAATAGACATTCTCAACATTGGGCGACCATTTGAAATTGGGAATTTTATGGCGGAGCTAGCTCCGCCGTAAAAAGTAACATGCAGAACAAAATCGTTTAAATCCCCCTTTATAACTAGTCTTTTTCGAGCATTTTCTTTACTAAGAACGCTTCTTTAACAGACTCTCAATAGTCACTGTGAATCTGCCTTAAGGTCGCAAAACCAGCTGCACTTTTAAAATTCACCTGACAACATTCTGCGAGCCAAAGAATTGAAGAGGCTGATGCCGTCGTTTTTTTGTCCTTATTTTTTCTTTATCGACTCGATACTCTCCTTCTCGGTTGCCAGGCGAAATTGTATGTTTAATTGGGACAGAAGAAGACGCCATTTAAATTTAATCGACCTGCTACTGAAGGCTGAAATCGAATGGCTGAAAACGTGCATCAAGAGAATCAGTGCGAATATATATGCTTAATGCAAGGCACATTTTATGTTCCAAAATTGTGTTAAGATCACTTTGAAAACTTGTCTTCGTAGCAACAGCAAATTGACTTAGAACGAAAACTATACGTGCATATGATGCTATTTCACGATAAGTTAAGACTGACTGCAAATCAGTTCTTAAGGATCTCTACAATAAAGTGTATTGCTGCTTTATCATAGAAAAATGCAATCCCAAAATTAAATATAAATAAGAAGACAAAAATCACAAAGTCATGGTCATTTGTCTTCTTATTTATATTGTTACTCTGGTCTCTTTGAGAAAATGGACAATTTTTTTGAACCCAAAATTACAGACACATTGATTGCAAAACAAGCAAATGATTGTGCGTGAAAACGTATATACTCGTATATGAAACAAATATGGATGGAATAACTCGTATTACAGATGCGTTTAAGTATGTTGAATCTATGTAAATGTATGAACTATACGTTCTCATAGGCCAAAACAATATAAAATAGACACCACTACAGTTCATCAACCGCTTAAGATATACTTCCATGTAGTTGTTATCGTGCTCACGGCTTGTTTAAGGTACATTCTAGAAGAAGTCATGAACTCATTGCTTATTACCAGGATTTCAAATAAAAATGCTTCGGTATAAACCGGTCTATACATTTCGAGCTTGCTTCTTGAAACGGATCTATGCTGGTGAATGTTTGCAAACCATGAGAAGAAATAATTGACCAGACTTGAAACGAATTCTCAAATTTACTTCTATGAATAAGACAAAGAAACATCTAATACTGATGACATATTCTAATTATTTTAATAACTCGACCAGTTTCTAATCAATAACACACCTGATGCTGATGAAATAATAAAATAATATGGGGATATGTGTCGAACTGCATTGTAAAGTTCCATAATTGGAAAATTCCTTATTTTAAAATAAAACATGGGCTCAAAGAATATATAATAAACATTATTATGTATTGTTTGAAGGTCGGAGACATTGACGTTTCTTGAACGGCAGTAGAGTATTGGACTTGCATTGTCTTTATTTGTTTTGAATCACAACGTTCCAACTGGTAAGTATCTCCAATCGTCTTCAGGTGAATTGAGTGAGTGAAAGTGAGTATTCACCTGAAGACTTGGAGATATTTACCAGTTAAAACGTTGTGATTCAAACCAAATAAAGACAATGAAAGTCCAAAACTCTACTGCCATTATTATGTATTAGTTGTAAACAAAACATCTAACTTTAGCACTGTTTTCTAATATGTTGTAGTTATCAACAAATATAATTGCGTCTTTTGTTAAAGATTGGTAAACATGAACACGAAATTATAAAGACTGGAAAATTGAAAAGAAAAATGGCGTTAGTAGAAAATGGAAGTGCATATTTTAAAGTGGCCAATTTACGTTTCCAAAATGTCGCAGTAAGAATGTCAATAATCCGTCAAAAATTAGCAAGTCCGCAAAACCATAAAGTTTCTTTAAAAATCATGTTAATAATACATCATCAAGGACAACTGGAAGCTACTTGCATTTGTGCAATGCAGACAACCTTATTTATTTTAAGATTGGTGGGTGTACCTGTTTTATAAAAAAAAGTATATTTTGCAAAGTAAAGATGACTCAAAACGTTGTTCAAAACAATGGCGAGAAATCCACGCAAGGGCGACTAGTTATTAAAATTTAGTCCGCATACTACTACAAATATAAAATCTGCGGATTCATTTTTTACCAAGTAGAGTGTTTAGTTCGTCGAATTTTGAGTTGAATTATTTGCAGACCCTACACGACCTTTCAGACTGATTGTCACAGTAATACTGATCGTGTAAGAGCAAATTTTACGGATTGATGGTCAGAATGATGCAAATTCTCATTAGAAGGAAGACTGTTTCGTGAATGATGAAGGATTGATACCTCTCAAGGCGACCCTACACTATCAGTATTATTGAAAGTTCTGAATTATATCAATCATAAAATAACTAAAGTAAAATTAATTGTTAGTAGATAAATCCCAATAAAAATGTAATTATTTTGTACCCTACATGATCATTACGACTAACAGTCTTAAGGGCCGTTTGCACGGGTTTCACTTAAGACGTTTTAGATGCTTAACTAGCTTAACTTAAAGTGTCACTTAACTAAAACTTTTCCGTTGCACAGTCGCTAAACCGGCACATAAGCCAGCCCTAAGTAGATATAAATTAAGCCGAAGATTTTTTTGAATTAAAACTATTATTAACAGCGGAATGTCATTTTGACTTTTCCATTTAAAGATTAGACAGACATTAGAATTTCAAATAACCGCAGTTAGTAAAATATCGTGGGCAATACAAATCACGAGACAAATCAGGATGGCAAATATAATTTTAAAAATATGGTTTCCATGTCACTAGGCAATATATTATTTTTTGAAAAAGTATGTAGTGTCAAATATGTCGCAAAACATCAAAAAAAATTATGAGGAATTTGAGTTTGCTGTTACTTCACCAGATATTCGGGAAACAGCAAAAATAGTAGAATATTTTCTGCCAACTTAAACATGAAAAATATTAAAACTTTTTCGGATATCGATTTTTAACAAAACTACAAAAAAATAATAATTTTACTTTCCACCTTTCAAAGATAGATGAAATGTCATCACATGCATGGTTGTAACAGCCATATTCACCATCTTTAACTTAACAGTCTGATAGTTAACATCGGTATAAGGATTAACAGTCTGTTAATGGAATATCGTATTCACCATAAATCAGGGACGCTCTATTAACAAACAGAGTTAGGTTGATGTACGTACGTCTGAGCTGACAATTCTAGTTTATAACTAACTTCAGAGTAAAATATTCCAACCTCATATCTTCTGAAATATCGTTTTATCAATCAAATCCGTTCTTTACTCCACTTTACGCTAATAAATTAAATTTTACGTATCCAGTAGTAAAATTTAATGATGGACAAAACAGGATATAGGAAGACATCCAGTAATTATACTATGCGGGAGAAGAATTCTAATTTCATTGGAACAAAAGTACATTAAAATCGGAAATCCCCGATATTTATTTGAAATGATCCTGTAACATAATATCTTAAACAAATTAGTATTTAATATATTCTTGAAATAGGTTGATTTCTATAATTTACTGGTACAACTACTCCATCTAACCGATTCGCCAATTGCTCAATGTATTTTTATTTCTTCTAAACCGTTTTTTAATTCAATATCGTCTTCAAATACATTGTTACGCACTTTTACGTTCCTTTCTCGTACGATTTCCTCATCATCGGAGTCTGACGAGTCTATAGTAATACGTGGAAAATGTATTCGATAGTCTAAATTAATTTTTAAACGAAAAACCTATTAATAATTGTTATTATTTGTCATGTGTTCGTCAAGTTGTTATAAATCTAACAACAATTTTAAAACTTAACAGCTTGTTATTTCTTATCAGCTCAAAATTTCACTGTTAATTTTAACTCTCTGATAAGGCTTAAAATCCAATGGTGAATACGAGAATAGAATTTAACAGACTGACAAGAATCTTAACCGAATGATAGTGAAAAAATAGTTGTTGGTGAATACGGGTGTAAATAAAACTATTATTCCATGCTTGAAATTTGTTAAAGCTATTTGCTCAAATTTGGTTATTTTATTATGAAGATTCAAACCCCCCATCAGATTTATGTAGTTCCTACTACACTGGAAAAATAAAACAAAACCATGATGATCAAGTCGTTTCAACTTTCAAAACATCATAGCTCGAAAAAATGAATGTTTTTTGAGTTTACATACTATAATTTTGACGGCTATCTGTTAAACGACACGACTGACACGGAAACCTAACCTAGTCATTATTATATTTTATATCTATATTATTCGCGCTGGTTTAATTAGTTTTTAAAAATATATAAATTAAAAACTCACCAGCAGCAGATCTAAGTACAGCCATGGCATACTATCCAGACTTCGATGAAGCACCCCCTCGGTAAAAATATCCTGAGGTACGGTTCACAACCAACATCTAAGTCAACAACAAAACTCAAGTCAATTAAATTATTTAATATAATTCATTAAACAAAAAAAATTAACAGGGCAAACAACTAACTCACAAGGAACTATAATATGTTCAGTAAAAAAAAAGGTTCATATTCATAGCGAACGACAAAGATAGGAAACCCCGATATGGTCCCACTTGCGTGGCGTAAAATACACGATACAAATTTCGCGAGCGATTTAAAGGTCGTTCTACATCATTCCCGCATAATCGTACAACCGATCCGATCTGTTGTTGTCGGTGCACTGTGCGACCTCGGTTTCGGTCGCAGGAAAATTATACGCGCTGTTGCCGGTTTGTTTTGACAGGCGCGACAAGGAACAGCAGGATCGCGCGTTTTCACCTCCGTGTTAAAGCGGAGGCCGATTTCTTGCAGTTGAATGTAGTAGGTTTCGATGACTTGCGCTAGATGTGCATCGGATTAACCGGTGCATATTACATATTTACTGTTTTAACTTTTACTTGCAGGTTAAATTGTTGCAATAAAACACGATGGTTTTAGTGCTCAGATTTTGTAATAGATCATGTATGAAGTTTGTTATATTAAAATGGATAAATTATTGAAATATGTACTTAGTATTAATAACATATTTACATATATGTTGGTGTGCATTATACCATCGACGGCGAATTTAGAAATCCATAGAATCTTAAAGATCCTTAAAAATCAACGATAAAGATAATCATATAACTATGACTAATTGATTTCTTGCTCCCCCACCAAAGCCCTATTTTCAACTCAGTGGGTGTAACAACCAAACAGGGTGAGCACAATGGGCCAGAACTGGCCTAAGTGCATCCGGCGCCCGGACTTGGAAGAAAAGAAAAATCCCAATTTCATAAAGTATTCTTAAACCTAGGTTTAAACCGAAAAATGATTCTAAAATCGAGGAAATATCGGAAATGGTCAATTTATAATGTGGGATTGACAGCGAAGTTCAATTTAAGATTAATCAACCTAACATGTAATGTTACATTTTGTTAAGTTATGATTAGGTAAATCACTTTTAACTTCAACCTTTGCAGTCAATCCCACATTATAAAATGACCATTTTTGACATTTCTTCAATTTAAACTGAACCTCGGTTTAGATGGATTTTATAAAATTGGTCAAAGGAACATCTATGATTAGGCCCAGTTTAAATCGAAAAAATGTCAAAAATGGTCATTTTATAATGTTGGATTATTGACAGCAATGTTTGAGTTAAAAGTGATTTACCTCGTCATAACTTAATATAATGTAACATAACATAACAAGTTATGACCAGGTTGCTTACTCTTAAACTGAACTTTGCTGTCAATCCCACATTAGAAATTGACCCTTTCTGGAATTGCTACGATTTTAAAATTATTCTTTGGTTAAAACCTAGGCTTAGGAGGACTTTATAAAATTAGGCCTAAAGGGTACAAAATTACCTGATTAATACACGCTCAACAACCTGAACACCACAACAATCAAGAATACACGTAAAACTAGTAAAATCATCAAAATGCTATGTATTTTTACTAACGCCTACCAAATATACCAACTAAAGAGCAATTGGACTCAGCATATACCAAACTATCCATTTAATCCAATAGAATGCCTAATTAAATTATAACACCGTTCTGGAACAAAATTTAGAAACAAAAAAGTGAAAGAGGAGACGAAGACATGATCCAATAAAAGTAGAAATCAATGCAACCAATGTTTTATTCCAAAACAATCACTCGTTCGTTCATATCAAAGATAATTTTTGTCTAGCTTATATAACAAACCTTTAACCAGCTCTTCTAACGCTACATAACGATAATCAAGAGCATTGAAATGATCCCTTGAAATACTTTCGGTATAAGATGAATACACTTTCAGGCAGTAAATAAATTTTGGATAATGCGCCTTGATTATTGATAAGGTCCTATTGTTTTCTGTTATGTTGTATTATGGAGCAAATTGCGATCCTACGGTATGCCTAATGGATTTTGTTTATGGTTAACCAGCTTCCTTAAGAACCGTTCTCTGCAAGTGGCGATTGACGGGTTTCTCTCAGACACCTTCACCATCAATGCCGGTGTTCCTCAAGGGTCCATATTGTCGCCTACCCTCTTTTTACTGTATATTAACGACCTTCTAGTGAAAACCCAAAATCCAATTTATAGCTTTGCTGATGACAGCACACTTGTCTCATCTTTTACCTTGACTCCCCAAACATCCGCTGCCGACGCACATCTTCGCAGGCAGCATGAATTATTGCGCCTCAACAATGACCTGGAAGAAATCTTGGCTTGGGGTGACAGTAACCAAGTCGAATTTAATGCTAAGAAAACCCAGGCAGCAGTCTTCTCCAAAAAGGTTAACAATGCAGAACCGGATATAGTCATGGCAGGACACGCAATTCCCCTGGCACCGTCTATTAATTTGCTGGGGGGTCAATCTGGGAGGTAATATGTCTTGGCATGATCACGTTGCCGCAATTGCCAAGACAGCTGCACAGAAACTTGGTGTACTTTTCCGCACCAAAAGGTTGTACACACCTCATCAACTTTTGACACTCTACAAAGCCCAGATTCGACCATCATTAGAATATTGCTCTCATGTCTGGAGCTCTGCACCCAAGCACACCCTTCGGCTACTGGATTCCATTCAAAGGAGAGCCGTTCGTCTGATCGGCGACCCCGAGCTGACCAAGACCCTCGATAGCCTGGAGCATCGAAGACAGGTTGGTGATTTGGCTCTCTTTTACAGATATTTCCATGGCAGGTGTTCGACTGACATTGCCCACTTGATTCCACCTAGAGCAACAGCACAACAGAAATACACGACGAACCACTGCCGCTCATCCATATGTTGTTCAGCTTAGTACTCCTCGAACTTCATTGTTCAAGAATTCTTTCATCTGGAGAACGTCATCTTTGTGGAATGATCTTCCTGAGGTCGTGTTACCCAATGAATACAATCTTCAACGTTTCAAGACCAACGTTAATCGCTTTCTTCGCACACGCACCGCTCCCAGAGCGCCTTAAAGAATTTTTCCTACAGTGCAGGTGTTTTATCATAAAAAAAAACTTTTAAACAGCATTTACTTAAAGTAAACCATTTGGTTTAAGGTTGGTAGGTATCTAAAGTCATTTGAGGACACCTTTACGTGGGTATTGGCCTATGCTTTGGTATAGGTGAAGAAAACATTTAAGGCTTCCTCAGATGACTCATACTTGCTAATTTGTTATATTTATGACAGAGGTGGGCAGTTGCCTCGAAAGTGCTGGCAATTACATTTCCAAGGGAATTGGTGTTAAAAACACTTTTTTCGAGTGCTTACCTAGCTCTGATCTATGAGCATCTAGTAGTGAATTTTCCACATGACATGGATAAATCCCTTTTTTAGGTTTGATGTGTATGTCAGAAAATAATGCACTGGCAACGTCGGCCTTATTAGGGTGTGAAAAGAGATCAAACCAAGGAAAGGGCAAACGCGGCGCTACTTTTTGGGCTGTATTGCTCCTAATTGAATAATCCCCTTATTATGCTTTCGTGCTGAACTCGTTTTGAATTCCGCGATATGTATCGGATCTGAGGTAAGTTGATTATCCCGGGGAATCTTTTGGTAAACAAACAACAACAGAAACTGCTTTACTAGTAGTTGAAAAAATGTAACATAACACAACTGATCGGTAGCTGACGCTATTTCTTAAGCATTTTTATCTTTTATTTTCGTTTCGTATTCAAGGGGAAACTTTCATTGGCTGAAATGGCAAAAGCTTTTAGATTTAAGAGTGAGGTGTGGTGACTGTGTGAATTACCTATCAAAAAATAAAATGGCAAATGCATTACTAGACTTTACTCTTAAATATTTACCAAATAACTTCTATTGTGACATTAATGTCATTGACATAATGTGCAGCGATGATTTGGTCTATTTAACTAATTATTATCTTAAATTTCTTACGATAGGTAAATAATCATCCATAAATAACAACGTTGTGAGTGAGACACTCGAGTGAAATAATCTTACTCGAACTTAACAACCATTCTTACTAATTGACGGACCGACGTCATTGATCCAATTGCGTCTTATTATTTGGATTTACAGTCTGTTTCCCGCTCGGTCCTGAGGGTATTGATTTCCTGCATCTCCAGTTTACTAGAATTATATCCCAATGTGTTTATATAGAAAAACTATGTGTTATTCTGTTTTATTTATTTATTTTATTTATTTATTAACGGACATTGTCCAAGTTCACAATATAAGTGGTAATTTTAATTTAAACGTTACGTTACACATTTAAAACATCCACATTTTAAGTTAAAATAAAAAAAAAAACACAAATTATGAGATTTCAAACTATAATATGCAGTTTTTTTATGAAATCCGATCTGTTTGAAAAGAAATCAAGTGTGGGGCTCATTGGACAGTCTGGCTAACCTTGAAATAAAATCATTTTGGCCGTAGTTAGTTCTATGAGGAGGTATTGAAAAGGTATTCCTCAGACGTGTTTCCCTTGAAAGCAAAAATATATCTACATTTTAAAATTCATTGGGTAAGGAAAATGTTAATTTGACTGTTTCTATGACTACATTATAGTGAATTGATGTTAATTTTTCCAAAATGAACTTCCAAAGGAGGTCTACTCATGTTTAGTCGGCTGGCGGGCGGACGTTAGTCTGTGGACTGTCCGTCCGCCAATTATTGATAATCACACTACAACTTCAGTTTTGTTCACCGATATCGGCCGGCAGTTCTCGACTGGTTTCGATTGCGGCCTCCATTTCACTACACACGCACAGTTTTTATCGTCAGTTCAAACATGTCATAAAAAGAGACAGTAGCGGCAATTGTTATATTACACGAGCAGGGAAAAAGCAAAGGAAAATCAATTTGGATAAAAAAGTGGTTAAAAAGATGTTGCATTTTCTCCAACATGAAGCTTATACGAGAACTCAGACAATCAAGCGGAAGTAATTTAAATAACTTTCTTAGGGTAAATAATAATTTATTGTTTCGAATATTTAATAAATCCTGCTTCTTCATGATATTGTAACCTTTTAAAGTTCCTTTCTAAATGCACTACTCATATTATGTATCATTTATTCCAAAGATGATGATGATGATGATGATGATGATGATGATGATGATGAAAAATTGGGCCTTTCAGGTTATTTATACCAACAAATCCAGAAAAGCCTCCTCCACACTTGCCATATAGTACGGAAGTTTCTAAACAATACAGGTTAACTTGAAGAAATAGTCCATACTTAAAGTGGAGTGGAAATTTAGACGGTAAGAAATAAGAACACAAAGTCTTCCTCCACTGTTATATTATAGAAATATTTTAAGCAACTTCTCTACATGTATCGAACGCAGAAGCATTCATCTTCAGGAGAATAAATAAAAGAAGAAAAACCAGTAGATATCACCCTAACTGAGCAACACAATTCCAAATTCGATGTAAAAACGAGTGGAACGGTGAGAAAACAGGTACACACGTTTCATTGTGAGAAAGAAAAATATGTGGGTTTAAGGCTTAAGGCACTGTGAAAAATTTAAAGGTAGAATGAAAAGTTTGTCATCTTTTTGTGAAAGAACTGTCGAACGATAAAACTGAAGTAAATGGGAATAATCATGTAAGCAAAAGAAAATTGTTGGCTAGTCATTTGAGAAAATATGGAGAAGAAGTGGATGTAAATGTGAGGAAGATGACTATTAAAAATTTATTAAAATGTAATCTTAACTAGATATAAACCTCATGTTTTACGAGTAAAAGTAGTAGAAATAGTGAATTTTAAAAAATGTATTCATTTTAAAGACTTTTTAGAGAAATTTTTTTTAAGCTCGACCGCTCCGCGTTCCTCTCAAAGTCTTTTTAGATATAGATGAATGCTTCTGCTTTCGAAACATGTAGAGAAGTTGCTTAAAATATTTCTATAATATAACAGTGGAGGAAAACTTTGTGTTCTTATTTCTTACCTTCTACCTTCTGTACTGTAAATAACACCAGCAATACCAACAAAAAGCTGTGAAACAGAACACTGAAAACATAATAATAATAATTTTCGTCTGAAGTAAAAGTAAGCCTGCAGTCCAATCCCGGCCGGCAAACACACGTTCAGTTTTAACAGACCAAAAAACATTTTAAAAAATCCTGTGTTTGTCACTCACGAGTAGGCAGTAACTTTTGCGAGAATTGTTATAAAATTACATATCTTCCCGTTTGCTTAGGAGGCGCCTCCCTTTATCGGACACTAAAGGAACTCGACAGGAATGTATGATTCTGAACAAAATATTTCTGACGAGCTCCAATCTAGTCAGGTACATAAAAAACATAATTACCTAGCGTCATTGGAATATTTATTTTTCTTGCTATTATCTCCTATTGGATAATCTAAATGCAAACTTGTCACGTATCTATCCAGCTTCCCAGTTTCGCATGCACTATTGATTTTTGTCATCTCTTACAATCCAGTAAAATTCCTTTCCTAATATACCATCACTACTAGCAACTATCTAATATTTTCAGTGGCTGTATGCATATATAATATAAACGTTCATATAGACAAGACATACAATGAGTTGATTTAAGTTCGAACATAGTGGCATATATGCTAAAAAATTGTTACATGAGGCAATATTTGTAGCAATGCGCCATAGAAAAGGAGATATTTTTAGAAAATATGTTATATTTTTAGGCAAAATCCTCAAGTACATGCTTTTAAAAGTAGGTAATAAACATTGCACGGGGAAGTTTCAAATTGTTGTACAGTTTAAATATGTCCAAAATTGATTTGAAACTGGGAGTTCTTATTTATACCTATACTCAGCAGTCTTCTAGGTCTAAATTAGTTAAGATAGTTTAAGGACTTGACAGGATACCTGCTACCAATTAGGTTATGAAATTTAATAGTTTTAATTTGATTTTGGTGGACTTGTCGTTTTATTTGGCTAATACTTCATTTATCAGCATATTAATTATTTAGCTCATCATATCACATAAACTATAAATATTTCTCCATGATTTTGGATTTTTGTCTAAAGTAATACGCTAGTTTAAAATGTCACGTAACCTAAGCAGTGACCTGCATACAATATAGGCAAAAAAGCATTGCCTACCCTGGGAACAATAAAACAATCAGAAACAATGTATTTTTATGTATGTATATTAGTTTTTATCCGTGTAATCCAACTTTGGTAATTTATCTCTACATTGATATAATAAAAAGCTGCATATCGCCTGATCGGCAACTGGCATTGCCTCTAAAGGTAAAAGTTATTACATAAAAGAATTTTAAAAAAAATTGAATTTTTAATTTTTTAAATTTTTTTTTCATTTTTTATAATTTTTTTTTAAATATTCTGTTTTACTATATTATTTACTTTTGTATCACACTCCTTCGGACTGTGATGTGAAAACATATCGCCTAATTTGTCGATATAACACCTGTCAAGAAATATTTACAAATATTTCATTTGATATTTAAGTATTTCAATCTTAATATGAGAACTACACTAAAACAACAAAATATTTTTTTTATAAACGCGATTATTACACATAAAAAATGTCAAAATGACAGCTGTCAATATATAACTAATAATACTGTAACGCGTGTATTTTATTTTTATTCCTTTTATTTATTTTTCACAAAATTAACACTTAATATTAAATAGTTTAATTGAAATAGTTGAACTTTAAAATTGTCAAAATGACAGCTAGCAAGAAACAACCTTTTTTTAACACACAAAATTTTTGTTCCACACAATAACTCATTTTTCATTCGTATGCCAAATTTTGTTTAGACCAGATAAGTAGTTTTCAATTCATGCTTTTACTTTTTCGGATATATTCGTTTTTCTAAGGCAATAATAGCAGTCCATTTTAAATTTCACAACTATCATACTTTTCCGAATATAAAGATTGAAGATGTTTTATAGGGTCGAAACGTTGATATTTGGTTAAAGCAATATTGCACAAATACTTTAGAAGAAGCAAGATTTACGAAACTGCAATAAAAATTACAAGTTTATATTTAAAAATAAAAACATGATGATGATATCTAGATGACGAAACGTTTTACTCGAAATCTGACGCTATTATATGATAGGTAATAAAATACGGCAATGTAAAAGTTAAATTATTTTTTCTTTATCTTTTCAAATAAAGTCACAAATCCAAATATAAGAATATAAAGATTGAAGATGTTTTATAGGGTCGAAACGTTAATATTTGGTTAAAGCAATATTGCACAAATACGTTAGAAGAAGCAAGATTTACGAAACTGCAATAAAAATTACAAGTTTATATTTAAAAATAAAAACATGATGATGATATCTAGATGACGAAACGTTTTACTCGAAATCTGACGCTATTATATGATAGGTAATAAAATACGGCAATGTAAAAGTTAAATTATTTTTTCTTTATCTTTTCAAATAAAGTCACAAATCCAAATATAAGAATATAAAGATTTAAGATGTTTTATAGGGTCGAAACGTTAATATTTGGTTATAGCAATATTGCACAAATACGTTAGAAGAAGCAAGATTTACGAAACTGCAATAAAAATTACAAGTTTATATTTAAAAATAAAAACATGATGATGATATCTAGATGACGAAACGTTTTACTCGAAATCTGACGCTATTATATGATAGGTAATAAAATACGGCAATGTAAAAGTTAAATTATTTTTTCTTTATCTTTTCAAATAAAGTCACAAATCCAAATATAAGAATATAAAGATTGAATATGTTTTATAGGGTCGAAACGTTAATATTTGGTTAAAGCAATATTGCACAAATACGTTAGAAGAAGCAAGATTTACGAAACTGCAATAAAAATTACAAGTTTATATTTAAAAATAAAAACCTGATGATGGTATCTAGATGACGAAACGTTTTACTCGAAATCTGATGACATCATATGATAGGAAACAAAATACGGCAATGTAAAAGTTAAATTATTTTTTCTTTATCTTTTCAAATAAAGTCACAAATCCAAATATAAGAATATAAAGATAGAAGATGTTTATTGGGTCGAAACTTTAATATTTTTTTAAAGCAATATTGCACAAATACGATAGAAAAAGCAAGATTTACGAAACTGCAATAAAAATTACAAGTTTATATTTAAAAATAAAAACCTGATGATGGTATCTAGATGACGAAACGTTTTACTCGAAATCTGATAACATTATATGATAGGAAACAAAATACGGCAATGCGAAAGTTAAATTAGTTTTTCTTTATCTTTACAAATAAAGTCACAAATCCGAATGTAAGAATATAAAGATTGAAGATGTTTTATAGTATCGAAACGTTGATAATTGGTGAAAGCAATATTGCACAAATACTTTAGAAGAAGCAAGATTTACGAAACTGCAATAAAAATTACAAGTTTATATTTAAAAATAAAAACCTGATGATGGTATCTAGATGACGAAACGTTTTACTCGAATTCTGATGCCATTATATGATAGGAAACAAAATACGGCAATGTAAAAGTTAAATTATTTTTTCTTTCTCTAGACAAATAAAGTCATAATGAATTAAAACTCGAAAAAAATCTAGTCGTTAATTTTCGGCTGTTCAGAATATCTCCCAGCATAGAATATTGATAAAGTTTAAGGTATGCAGACCAATATTGAAATCAAAAATGCACCTATAAATACTCTATTTGGACCTATCTGTTATATAACACTGTATTGTAGAAGTTTCGAGCTATCGCTTATCCCAAATTTTACAGCGCGAATTGCTAAAATAACTTTAAAAACTTACGATGAAATATGCCATTTTCGGCCTTTTTTGACAGTTCATATTTTTAATATCCACGATGACGCTTTATAATTCCAAGGCAATCTTTTCGAAAAATCATAATTCTGTTAAAATGAAACTTTTACGGAAATTGCAGAGCATTTTTAAAATTGAAATTTCGGTAATAAATTGGACATATGAAGCTTTAATTTTGGTCTCATTAAATTGTACAAGTCTCAAATAATCTATAACGTTCAATTTTTAACTTCAAAACGCTAAAACAACTTCAGAATCTATAGCCGAAAACACTCATTTTAGGCCAATTTTGACAGCGGTATTTAATATCAATAGATACTGACTTGAAACAAAATATTTCAAAGCACTCTATTCATATCCAAGTTAGTTTGAGATTTGAAAATTTTTCCTATCCGCGCTATCAAAATGTTTATTTTTCTCAAATTAAAAAAAATAAATTGATAAATCAAGATATGGGGAGACATTGAGAAAAGGTTGTAGAATAAAATAAGCCTAAAAGGAACTGTGTAAGGATATTATTGTAAAAAATATAGTCGATTAAGTAAAACTTTTGATATAAAAAAATCTTTAAACATTCAAAAAACCTTTTTTTTAAATATGAAATGTATTGCTGGAGGAAGCGCATAGTGTTAAATTTAAAGTCTACTTATCCCTTTAGACAATAGAACAAAAAAAAATTCAAAAAGTTGAATACAGGTTATCAGTGGCGGGTTTGAGCGTACCAGTAACTTACTGAAAAAAATTCAAAAATTTTACATCCAATCGTTTATTGCTCTTTTAGTAAAAAAGATTTAGTATCCAAATAATACATTTCCGGTGTATTTCGACGAGCTCTTTCGGATAAGGGCTATGCCATTTAAATAAAAAATGTATTTAACACGAAAAAAACTTAAAAACCGAAAAAAAATTTAGTCTAAAATCGTCATTTCCAGTTTTTCTCAAATTTTAACGATTTAAAAAAATATTAGGTATAGAAACATGTATTGTGAAAAAAAAGTATTTGAGACGGCCTATCAGGCTGTCTACGCGAAAGGTCTGTCCGATCATTTTGAACATACCCTTCAAAGTGGCTCAAAATGACCCTGCATAGAGCATTTTTCGATTTTTAAAGATACAAAAAAAATACTACACATTTTCTAATCTTCTTCAAAAACAATAGGGTTCGGAAGCTGCCGGTCCTCTCGAACCTCCAGAAGTAAAAATCGTAAAAAATAATTTTTGCGACCTGAAATGGAAGACAGCGAATTTTGCATATTTTTCGACTTTGGCGTTTAATAACTTTTTTCCGTCACACCCTGTATATTTGAATTTTTTACTGAAGATACTCCTATTATTTCGCTATAAACCCAGAAAGTTTGAATATTTCAACTTTACCCGTTTTCTAGAAAAAAAATCGGGAACAGGAAAATGTCAAATGTGACACAAATTTCCAAGATAGAATACAATAGGAATCCTAAGATAGGGGATATAAACATATCGCTCGTTCGCGATATGTAATAATAATATAGGACCGAAAAATGAATCTTATATCATTCCACGAATGCATTATTTGCTTATTTATATCATAAACTAGATCCCTGTATAAGCATTCCGTAAGACCGTTCTAAAAGCAAAGATCTCGCTGTACATTAGCGTCTTATGCAAAAGCAATGCTTTTGTACGAGTGGAAGCAAGCGAGAGGGCCGGTAGGCAGTAGGGTAGAAAGAGATGAAACAAATAAACTCGTCGCAACCTTCGACCTTCCTTCATCTATCAACCCGCACCAAGAAAGAACGCGTTTGGTGTGTACATTGGTGTCAATCTTCAAGTTTTACCGTAGTTTCGAAAATATTTCGCTTTCTCAATATAAAGTATGAAACACGCTTCTATAAGTTTTATTGTTAATTAGTTTAGTTTTTAAAGGGATAACCGATAAGGTATCGTAAAATAAGGAGCACTTTTGTGACAATTAAAATAATTTTTGCTGCTGCTGCGCTAGACTTTGCGCCGTCGGGCTTCGGGTTTGTTCAAGGGTTGTTGGAGGCGTTAATTGTTACTATTCCGGCTAGCAGCGCGTCTGCAGAAAGATCCTTTTTTGGATTAAAAAGAATTCATACCTATTTACAAAACACACAGGGAGAGGCACGATTATTAACAATAATCCCTCTGGAGAGCGACTTTTGCAGGATTTAATACGTAAAACCAATTTTTAAGAGGATGTTTAAAAATAACTATACGTATAAACCGCCATGTTGAACTCATTTATAAATAATGTCGTTTTATTCTTCTCCTGCCAGTGTTCTTTCCACAAACTCAAAAACAAGATATTTTGTGACAAAATTTGAAATTTAGATGCTTGAATGCTGCGGAAGATAAATTTTTGTCTTAAATGCAATATTTGCCTCCTGATTAAATCAGCATCGCACGCCACGTAACCTAAAAAGTTCGGTTATAGTGATTTGTAAACATGTTATTACAGTTTATTGATTCGGATTTTTAATGCTATACATTAATTACTAGGTAGCTTCCTATCAACCGTAGAGAACCACCATCAAACTTTCTGAGGTTTCCAAAAGTTCCAAAGACGCAATCAAAGCCCTTGTTCAGGTCACAGAACCTCTCAGATTTTCAAAGCCTTATGAATAATATTCACCAATCCGTTCTTCTCAGCGAAACTTTGTTCCTGCCAGAAACCAAACTGTAGATCCCAAAACATACTATTACTTTGAACTGGACCTTTCGAGTTCTTGAGAAAATTAAGAGAAGAAAACTATGGGAACTGGGAAAATGGGAAGATCAGAAAATTGGAAGAAAGAAACTAAATGAATATCAAATGTGCTTCTAAGGAACCTGATTGAGCGAACTTAAGAGTACCCAACGATTCTTGATAACTTGTGTTAATTCCGCGCTGCCAAAAATACTTTACATTCTGGCTATAAAAAAATAAAGGTCTACTTACCACATCATAAGGTAAATAAACTAGGTTTTAAATAGAATTTTAAGCCAATAAACGCCCTTTTAAACAAAATCTCAAGACTTATCTTTAAACTTTCTGTTACGATATACGTATCCTTAGGATAAGATATTTTGGGCAAATCTCTCGAAAATCAATAGCCTAACAAGAAGACACCGTGAGGCCGATACGACCTTTATACAGAAATAAAACAACGCAATTGGCTGGCTGATGCTGCTGTTGCCGTTAGAGCAAGCCGTCCACTTTGCGGTGGTGTGGAGTAATTTGGGATTTATGTAATGAATTGAATGAGAGAGCTGCTGCAGGGTGTGTATACAGAGAGACGGGGGTTTTATCGATCCGAAGAAAGTATATAACCGTGCTATGTAAACCCCAAACGTCGCCTATGTACTTTTCTTTCTAAATATAAAGCACGGACGTTTTCAAGACGAGCCATTCCTGTTATCAAGATGAGAAAAAAATATATGTTGAAATATAATACAACTATAACAACTTTAAACTGTCATAAATTACTTCTAATTACTTTTTTAAGAGTGGCAAGGGGATTCAATTTATCAGTCGTCTATCCATATACAGTTGCTGAAATATTTTCCTTGAAGAAAGGGAAAAGGTTCGGTTCATTGCTATGAAATGTACATGTTGTTCTGATAAAAAAAGATATGGGATTTAGCCACATTAGATATGTATAGTATATTACATAACTAGTGATGAAAGTGATACTTTTCAAACGAGGAGATATTTTGATATTTAGCACGAGGCGTCAGCCGAGTGCGGAAATTCTTCGAGTTTTAGAATAATTACTTTCACACGAGTAATGTACACTATTTTTCCTATGACCACAAAGAATTAATAAAAAGGCCTTTGATTTGTGAAAAAAATATTTCTAGTATTAAAAAAAAAATTCAACACTAGTGTTCAAATTAGCATACTTAGGATTATGATTCACTTAATATCTGGTTTCATAGTTTGTCAATAGGTTCTCCCTTTATTTGTAGTTTAACTTTTTCATTTTTTCATATTTTATATATCATAGGAAGAACTAATCCTGGATTGACTTCTAGATTAACCAGAATGAAAAATTTTAAATTTGATCAAGGAAAGATGCATTAAACATAAATTTAAAAAATCCACCCAACAAGGAAGATTTTAATTCAAAATAATTCTATAAATTATTTATTGTTTTTATAAAATAAAGTCAAATACTCATGGTGGGATTCGAACCTGTGACCTGCGATCTGTAGGCTAGAGCTCTATTCTATGCGCTATCAGTACCAATAAGGATTTATTGTTTAATACATGACACTCTCTTTAGCGCAATTTGTTTTTTCTAGTAATAGATTTTCCAGTAGGTATATTAACATTTTTTAAAATTTCAGATGGCGTATTTTCACATTCTAATTCTGAATCACTCGACAAATACATGATAAATAAGTTAAACACTTCCCCATAAATGCTTTCTATAATTTATTATTTTTAATAAATAGGGGTGGTCTGTCAAATTGGCACCATATGTTTAAATTAAATAGTGTGCCCTGTATTTTAACACAGTTGAAAGATTTTTTTTAACACGCGTGGGATATACTGCGCTTTCTAGCCAAATTAACAGTGCTTTTTTTCTCATTTTCATAGGTGGTCGTAGGAAAAATAAATAGCATATTTCGAAGCATCTTTTTGTATTTAGGTACGATTTTTACACCTCTGTTCTATCGGAGACCGCATAGGGTTTTGAAGCAGCAGAAACTGAATTTCTTTGTACAATTTGTAAAAATGCACATACCCAGAACCGTTTAAGGTACAAAGTTCTAAGCCGATGATTTATAGAATCAATTCGGTATACGTCCCATCCCCAAATACCGTTTTATATAAAAGTTTAATACCGGTCGTTAATTATCTAAAAAAAAGTATCTCTTTAAGAATAGTTTACTAATAAACAGGTACAAGTATATTACAATTCTTTGAGAAAATGTATATTTTAAAGCCCTTTGAGGCCCGGTGGCGGTGTCAGCTCTCATCTTAGTGGGGCTCTCCGTTTTAAGCGTGCATTAAACTACATTTTATGGACACTTTGTTTTAAAACTGCATTTTTATGGTCTTTCGTAAGTAAAGAGTAAGTAAAAAGTTAAGGGTGTTCACTCAGTTAAGGATGGACAGCAGCCATATAGAAAATCGTTGGTCGAAACTTCTCGGGATTTGTTTATTAAAGGTAGAAATTGTAGGAAACCTAAGTGTCAAATTTTTTAGATATGGCCGCTTTCCATCCTTAACTGAACACCCTATAGATATCTGAATAGTTGAAACGTTTTTGTCATCAAATAACACTAGTATTTCAAATTATCCCTTCTTTACTATTACGGCCCTGGCAATTATTTTTTGGTGTGTTATGGTGTATAGGCCGTTTATTGTTTTAATAAGATTTACCTTAACAATACTCTAAAATCTAGAAAGTAAGTAAGTTTTTAAGGCATTCTATTTTTTATTAGTTATTAATTTATTTTATCTTAAGTCCTATGATTTTTGCCTTAGACCTAGACCAAAATACTTTAAAACAGCAAAAAAAAATACGCCCTAGTGAAAAAACTGGAGTGTTAGTCTAATTATGTTACTGTGATGCCCTTATCTTTGTTTCAAAAGCAATTTCAAAATTTGTTCACTGTTTATACAGCCTGATGATGCTAGTGGCATCCGAAACATGTAACAAAAATACTCACAGACAGAAAAATATTTGAGGCCAAGACTTTGGGTCTTTTTTCTTACAAAATATCATCCCCTTGGAGTAATAATGGACGGATTCTTCAAAGCAGAAATCTTTTTTTTTAGTTTTGCTCTAATTGTTCGTGTAAAATAAAAAATTATTTACCAAACATTAACACGTTTTAAATGCTTTTAGACGAGGAGCCTGCGTGAACTTTACAGTAAATAAAAAAATGTATTCATGAGATTAAAACAAAAAAAAAATTATTAGGATGCGTCTTGTATAAGAGCTCCGGTAAAAATTCTACCAAAAAATTATTTATAATTTAACAATAATATTTTGCCCATTGATAAAAAAAACTTTTAATTTTCTTATTTTTAAAAGTTTTTACTAAAGTAAATTATTATTACTGGTTAACCCTGCAAATCTTCGAATATGTTAAAAAATAATTATTGTAGAAAAAATGTTACAGTTTTAATAATAAGTTAATGAATCAATTGTAACATAGAAATTAAAGGGCGTGTGCGCCAAAAATTAAAGCTTTAGTTTAAAAAAATCTAAGAATAACGGTTCACACCTCGTCATTCTACGACTAACCATTGCTGAGAAATAGCGGGTTCGTGACGTCACGAAAGCTTCGGCTAGCGGCGCTCTGTACATTTTTTAAATCTCTTTAACAACCCGACGAATACTAAGCGCTAAAACTTACGTAAATTCCATGCACTATACTTATTTATGCAGCGGCCAAGCTCTTGTGACGTCACGCGCTGAAATATGACATCTTTGCAGAGGCGGTTTAGACTATTACTCTACAACAACCTATGCCCATTTATTATCCTATATAGCTTGGTACTACAAGATATTAAAATATAAACAATATCTAGCCGTTTGTTTTCAAAATTCAAAAAATGGGTAATAATTTTTTTTGGATTTTCATAATTTTTGAATATTACTAATTATTTAATCCGCCTATATTCTTTATTTATTAATTTTCAACATCCTGTACATATTTTATTTTAATACAAGTGAAAGAAAACTTAAGGCCCACTTTTCCACAAATAAAAAAAATAAAACAGTTTTTAAGAAACAAGTGAAAACTCTAGACAATGCAGAAAATCTTAAAGTAAGAAGTTGCCAACTTTAAAAGGCCATAACTCAAAAACTAGTCATAGAATTGAATTACAGCCAGAGATACTTTTAATCAGGATGTCAAAATCTACAAAAATTCAGTAAAATTAGCCGAAAGCCAAGCTTTACGAGGGGTCCTTTCCACTTAAAGTATTTGTCAAATTTCCACTGACTAATGTAGAAATTTGACAAATACTCCATCTTAATAAATGAAGGTACTTACATTCATTTATTACACTATGGATCAAATACGGTCCTGTCTAACTCGAAGCAGCAGCCGCACTTTAACGACACTCACCGTAAATTAGCACCATATCTATTAGTTCATTGTTTTCAAATTTTACTATTTTCACGTTTCACCAGTTTGCTTCAGAAAAACACACCGAAGCGAATTGCCAAATAACTAACCACCGACCCGTAAATTGCATGACTAATAAGACAAACAACATAAAGTATAGCAGGCTACGTTTTGATGACCAGGCCCGCACTTGGATTTTTTACTTCAGTTATCTTTAAGTTTTTTGAAAAAAGGTATTTAATAATGTTGTTTATTTTAATGCCCTCTATACACAGCCAAAAAAAGAAGTATCGACTTAGGAATCACCCTGTATAGCCGTAGTATAAAAATATTTCTAATCTTGGACTTTTTTAAAAATAAGCAACAAATACAGATGGATTAAGGTAAAGAGTTTTTTAATTACCAAATTATATTTTGCTGTCCAGTAATGTACGCTACCATTTGCTATGCACTAACCTATCAGAACTTTACGATTACTCATGTGGCCATGAAGGCTATGCTCCGCAGGTCCTAGAGTCAGCAATATAAATGCATAAAAGCGCCTAAGCAATATGCGATCGGGTTTCATATCCTCAGCACAAAGACGCCGCCCAGCAACACTGAGTTCGCTGTAAATTTTATACATTATTGATTTGCTAGCAAAGTTTAAAAAAGGTTTTGCTCTATCAGACGACTCCAAGACGCCTTATTGTCCGTGGGTGAAATATATTATTTCAATATAATTATAGCTTATTTGTGAATTTACTGCTGCATAAATATACATACACTCTAAAAATTAAGATATTTGCCTTTTAATTAAAAAAATGAGTAGGAAGAGTACACTGGGTGAGAATGAAACGACTATTCAGGCTACCATTTTAAAAGGCTTCGGATAAAAATATGGAATTTTGATCCTAGATAGGCTGCACATAATGGTAAAATTTATTTCGGCTGTCATTTAATTTAATCCATTTTAAATCTGTCAGATAAGGCAGAAGAAATTAGAGCCATTAAATTCATAAAATGTCAAAAGTTGAGGTAACGATTGCACTTTTTAAAAAAGGCGCCAAACTGCCCGAATTTTAATTGGATAAATAATGACTGGTGTGATTTCAGTCATAATGAAAAAGTTCCTGATAGGTCAGAACTCGAAGTAGTCCTCTCTGGTATAGGGATAGCGTCAACCTATATTCCTCTGTGCCCTTAGCAACCCGTGCCATGACTAACTTGATTTTATAATAAAAATTAGAGATCTATTGAGTGACTTCTAGCAAATCTAGAAATTAGACACTATAAGATTGGACCATAATTTTTCAAAATGGAATTACTAAGCCTAAAAGAATGTCATAATATTCTATCGTAGAATGTAACATAATTTAATAATAAAGGACCTTAAACTATTTCAATTCAAGTCTTTTGAAAATTTTTAATTCTTAAAAACGGCATTTCTGAGTTGTGTCACTTTTCTTGCCAGGGTGTGACATCATCGCGACAATAATCACCGCGGTTTAAAAATCTAATAGATACTCAACATGCAATGGTAAAAATCGTATAATTTACGGAAAACTCCCAAAAAAATCCATACCTGACCATGCTACCCTTGTAAAATATTATAACGGGTGCCAAATAAACCAAAAAAGGCGTTGAAAAACCTACCCTTCGGGCTCTTCTCATCAAATAGCCATTGAGCGTCGTCGAAAGTCGACGCCGCTCGAGATAGCCATCGGGTTGCACGTTGGGGGATGAATTCTTCAACCACGGTTGTAGAATGTTCCATGTAATATTATTATAATATAGATTTTGATGATGCCACTGTCACGAGTCATTAATGACACTTTATTCTTCATGATTAATTTTAGTCTGTTCTACATATTTTATAGGTTGGTATGATTTGATGTAAAATAATAGTTATTATCCTAACAAGTGCGGAAAGAGCCACTTTCCCGCACGCGATTGCCGTTAAGGTAAGCAGTCGAGTGCAAGGAAGTGTCTTTCCGCATGAGTTAGGATCAAAATTTTTTCTACAAGCGTTAGAAAAACTACCACAAAATATTTCTAAAAATGTAATTTTACTGAAAAACAAACACAGATTTAATTTCTACTTATATTAATAATATTTATATTAAAAGTATAATTTGATGCAATATGTAAATTAATTGCGGATGCCAGACAGGTTGAAGCCATCGAATCCAACTGATCCTGATAAGCGGATGGTTGCCAAGAAAGAGGTATCGAGCTGTTGTTTGCGCTGCTTGGAAACTGTGGAGTTTTTGAAGACGCGGACGCTTCTAAACTACCGCTCAAATTTGATGGAATATTGAGGTTGAGAATTTTGTTTGTTTTTTTTTTCTTCTTTTCCAGGTAGCCTTTGGCAACAGACGTGGATTTCCATCCTCCTAAACGTTTAATGTTTGTTATTTCTTCGCCAGTACTAGCCAGTAGAGTGGCTTTTTGTATCAGAATCTGAACGAAATCAAAAACCAAAGCCACGCTCCGGTGAACTGTTGTAAGGTATCACTTTGACAATTAAATTGTATGTGTGTGTCGTGGTTACCATGTTAACATCTATGTACGGGGTTTTTGAAATAAACCGTTTTAAATCAGCTTTTTTTAAAAATGTTTATAAAAATTAGTGTTTCTGTAATACACCTCATTTACTTTCACTAAAAATGAGTTTAAAAATTCTTTTTTTTTTTCATTAAAGTTGTATTTTGAACGGCAGTAGAGTTTTGGACTTGCATTGTCTTTATTTGTTTAGAATCACTACGTTTCAACTGGTAAGCATCTCCAGTCGTCTTCAGGTGAATTTCACCTGCTCTTGAGTTGGAATATTTATTCTGAAACACTTGCTTCTTATGCGTTTTGCGTGTATTTTCATTCCATAACAAGATACGGAATAAATATTCTGTAATTGATCTAAACGACATAGGTTGCCATGAATATCGAAACTGTCAATGTCAGCAGACAAATTTTAGTGCAAGTCAAAATATGAGTGAAAAATCGGATGAATCAGATATGGAACTGGATAATACTCCACCTGAAATTACAAATATTGCGAATAGTATTTTTGGTCGTGGAGAAAATATAGTCTGCTACTCGGTTAGAATGAAAATTCGATTCTCGTGATTCCTCAGGCTCGCTAAGCTCGCGTTCGGAATCTTCCACTCGGATCAAATTTTCATTCTAACCTCGTTACAGAATCTACTATTCCGGTACACCGTGCGCGAAAACTTTTTCCACACCGTGCGAAAAAAAAATTCCCACACCGTGCGGGAAAATGGGTCTTTCAGAACCAAAACGAGTGCGGGAAAACGGTAAATCGCGCACGCTTGTAGAAAAATAACTAATATACACAACAAGAATCTTTTAAAACAAGATTTAAAAGGTTCTTCCAGCAAGTACGCTGAAATGTATGTTCTATGGTGTAACTGAAACGAAATTATTCTTAATAGTTTTCCTTTAATAGTATTAGACAATCCGCAATTGGAGAATATACCCCCAGCAGGGCTTCCCCTAATTCACCGGTTTCCCAAAACTTCCGATTCGCCCTGTTTCGCCCCCTCAACTGGGTCAATCCGAATCGGCGTTTAACGGGAGACAGAAGTTCGGTTTTCCGTTCCGATTCAGATGCGATATTGAGTATATTATGTCAAACCGAACTTTTGTTATGATAAGAAATGTATATGGAGAATATACTTTAACCGCGCATAAAATAAAAATTTGGGCATTAAACATTTTATTTAAAAAAAAGCGTCAAAATTTTGAGCTGATATGCAATTATTATGTTCTTGGACAGAAGTATAAATGCCAAACGCCTATTTATAGATAATTAGTGTCTTTAATTTCACTGCCCTTATGTGACAAATTAAAACCACGCGTTCCGTTACATAGCTTGTCGATGTGCTAGGCAGAACAGGACAGGGGAATCACTGCTACTCGTATTATAAAGAATTTTCTTTGCCATTTCTTTTTTGTTGTAAAGGTTATCAGCAATACAGCTTTCAGCAACCGTCCTCGACTTCCAGCCATTATGTTTTTTAAGGGTTAGAACACTTGCCCCAGTGTTTGCATATAGTGTTGCGGAAGTTCTTCTGAAGGAGTGACCGGTGTAGATTTCAACGTTAGACAATCCAACAAATTTTGCTATTTTTGAGGAAAAGCTGCAAAAGTGTTTGTTGTTGGTTTAAACATTGTGTTCCTGGTTAGATTAAACATTTGCCTTCCTAGTATCTTAAAAATAAAAGTTGTTTGCGACTTTTGACGAGAGATCTTACTTTAATATATCTTTTAAAATGTTCAGGTTGCAGATGGCATTATCTTTGTCTGCAGTGATGATGAACTCTCTAGACATACCATTTTTGGAATTAGGTATATTACATATGACTAAATTTTCCACACTCAGGTCACACAGGTCTTAGGAATGACATACCCAGCAATCTCGACTATTATTATTAGCTTCATTAATAAAAAAAAATCTATCTTCGGCCTCTGTTAATAGTTTGTCCATTTCTCTCGGGTGAAAACACACGACTTCCTTGGCTTACTTACTTTACTTTAAAAACATCTTTATTTATTACAATATGTTTTAGATTGTCATTTTACATCACAACTATATAATATTAATAACATATTAACAATATAGTAACTAATTTATTCTGCTGACCACGACTGATCAGGGCATGCACCCTGGCCAACGCCTAGGTGGGGTTGTTGTTAACCCGCTGGTGATGGTAAAATGGCTTTCTGTTGTTGTGTAAACGGTCAGTTCCGGTAATCCCTTTACTGCCATGAAAGAATAATTTTAGCTTATGTTGGTATGACTGCTCTTTTTACTAAAATTTTTGTTGTTGATGTTTGCTGAAAAAATAATTGAAAAAAACAGCAATGGCTTATAGCAATCAATTTTTCTTTTCAGAAAAGTCTGTATTTTCAGAAACTTTGAGATATCTATGTTATTTTCAATGGATAAAGTGGATTTAAGATGGAATACTCACTCCATAGACTTGCAGGGGACTTGAGGATCTTTGATTTCGCCACACAGTAGGCCAGCATAGAGTTCTCATTGTTTAAACAAATAAATTAATTCCATGGCAACCAGTCGTGTCAATGGAAATTTGATTCTTTGGGTGCTGGTACTTTCTACACATGATTAAACATTGATATTGAGGATCAATGTTTTGTGACAGGGAGATAAATAACTTTTGGCATATTTCAAATGTCTGATTAAAATAATCATGTGTCAAATGAGTTAATGAGGACCGAAAGTTTCAGCAGTAAATGGATCGTACGTACAGGGTATCCTATCTTGCATTACATGTAGAAAAACTATTATAGACAACTCGGGATATAGTGCTCTTGACCAGTCTCCCGACTTTTTTGCCAGCTCTCGCTTGGGCGCAATCCACGTCCTCGACTGGTAAGTGCTACCCTACCTACCTCCATTGTAGTGTAAACACTATTTCCCAGTAAGTAACAGACAATAATTTTGATTAGAGTGCAACCGATCGCTGTAATTCGTTAGACGCATTAATATTTCCTGAAGGATTTCTTAATAAAAATAAATCCTGAACTCAATCCCCAACTAGTATCAAACTTGCGATCTTACTACAACGATATCGAAATCAATATTTGCTTAAGAATAAAAACACGTCGAATCTCTCGGCATCCTAAAAACATGAGCCTTATTTAGAAAGAAAAGTATATAAGCGACGTTTGGGGTTTACATAGCACGTTATATATATCTTCCGATCGATAAGACACCGTCTCTGAATGCACAAAATACTTGTGCTTCTCTACATCCGAGAAATAATATAATTTTCGTTACGAGAGAGGATGAATCGGGTCAGAGCGAACCAGTATTCTGCTCTATGTACAACCACATTTTATTCTAAAATTTTACTTGGGGATATATCCACGAATACTGGAGAAATATTGTTCGTAATGGAGAACGAAGTCGGAACTAGTTCCCTGATCTATAGTAATGGGACTGATTTTGAGGTCATATAGTTTTAATTTTGACGTTGGAAAAAGAACATATACCGTAAAATGTGATTACTTTGGCAGGTTTTCACCTAGTTTGGTATTATAACTAAAAACGAGGAGGAATATTAAACATTTTAAAATAGCTATAAATAATTTTGATTTAAAATCTAAAAAGCGAACCAATAAAAAAAATTATTTGTAGAGTGCCAAAGTAGGCAGCAATAAAAGGTTACTTTTGCAGGAGCCTTAAAAATTATTAAATATAAAATATATATTCTTTGGGCCTTTTTTATTTGGCACTAAAAACACATAGTTGAAAGCGTAAGATTCATGTAGCTACTTTCAGAGTATTGAAAATGTTCGACGCGTAGCGGAGACATTAAACACAAAAGTTAATGCGTAAATATTATGGAAAAAATCCCGAATATCACTTTTTATTAAAGAAAACCCCCATTGGCTAGCTATTCTTCAGATCTTGGTTAGAAGACAATCCTCCTCCGGATAAAAAAAAAACAGTTTGATGTTGGATGGCTCTTTGACCCCATGCGGGGGTATTCCACCGCCCTCTTACCCCTAATGGCGGCAAGCCCTATTTCTAGGGATTCCACGGTAAAGTTGCGGTATTGTCGTCCCCGGGCATTTCATTTCATCAAATAAATTTAAAAAAAAAAACAGAATAATAAAAATATAAAAAAAGCTGCTGCCAAAGTAAGCCCATTTTACGCCGTTTCCTTTTCTAATAAACTCCATTTTGTAGTATACGAAGAAGTCGATTTTTTTTGTATTATAATTATTTATTAACATAATGTGCAATATAAAAAAACATTACCAAAATTATTATCTACGACTATTGACAAACTGTTCCACACAATATATAAAATTACGATTGTCATTTTGTCATAATAGTAGTTTGTACAACAAAAGTGGACATGATGTCTATATCTCACGAGCAAGTAGATTGAGCACGGCGCCGTAGGCGGAGTGCTTAAACTTCAGAGTGCGATATGGACAAACTCGAGTTGAACAGTATATTTTTTTACAACCAAACTTATGCTAAAATATGTTTAAAAAAAAGTTTGCAGGCTGCCAGGCTTGAACTCACGACCATCCAAAGCTAGATGTTACGGTGTGCCTGAGAAGAAAAACGCAAGCGACCATTGTTATGCAGAATTGACCAGGCTAATCCGAAATAATATCCACAGGAAAAATAACAGTGGCGTCCCACTTTTTTTCCAAAAAATCTTCTTCTAACCGCTTCTTTATTTAAAGTTTTAAAAATTATTCTATTGGCGATAACGCTGAAACGAACGGAGATATCGAGCTGCGGTTTTAATATTTGTTCTAGCAAATTTCATCTACTTTTCGATTATGGTATCATAATTATACCGTATGATTTATTTTTTCGGAGTAAAATCAAAAAATGTGTTATTAATACAAATTGCGCCATCTAGCATTTTTTTTAGAACTATTATGGATAACCAAATACGATTGGTGAAAGTGCATACATTTCTCTTTCAAACAGTCTTTAGTTTGCTAAAATCGGATAACTCGTTTATAAGTTAGAGCGATTTAAATGATTACACTTTCAACAGCTTCCCCCACTTTTATTAAAGTCGGTACGCCAATGAGCATAAGACCAAAAAGGGCCAGAAAAAAACGTTCTGGTTAAAACACAATATATGAAACTATGATTGTAATTTTATCATAATGATTAAACACATTTCTAATTTAGCTAATTTGGTGATGGGCTAAAGAGAACCATGTTTTTCTGTTTTGGTAAAACCCTCAGAATATTTAATAGTATATTACATAACAAGTTATGAAAGTGATGTACTTTCCAAACGAGGAGATATTTAGCACAACACGAGGCATCAGTCGAGTGAGGAAATTCTCCGAGTTTGAGAATAATCACTTTCACGCGAGTAAAGTACACTATTTTTCCTACGACCACAAAGAATTATTGATTTGTGAAAAAATATGTCAACGCTAGTGTTGAAAAAAAATATCAACACGTGTTGAAATTAGCATACTTGGGATTATGCTCCACTTAATATCTGGTTTCATACTTGGTCAATAGGATTTTCCTTTATTTGTAGTTTTTTTTTCATATTTTATATATCATAGAGAACTAATCCTGCATTGACTTCTAGATTAACCAAAATAAAAATTTTAAATTTTATTAAGGAAAGATGCATTAAACATAAATTCAAAAAATCCACCCAAGAAGGAAGATTTCAATTCAAAATAATTCTATAAATTATTTAATGTTTCTATAAAAAAAAAGTCAAATACTCCTGACGGGATTTGAACCTGCGACCTTGCGATCTGTAGGCTAGAGCTCTATTCTCTACGCTATGGCTACCGATAAACATTTGTTGTTTAATACATGACATTTTCTTCAGAACGATTTGTTTTTGCTGGTAATAGATTTTCCAGCATATTATTGACATTTTTTATAATTTCAGATGGCGTGTTTTCACACTCTAATTTTGAATCACTCAACAAATACATGATAAATAAGTTAAACACTTTACAATTTCTGTTTTCTAAAATGTGTTATTTTTAATAAATACGGGTGGTCTGTCAAATTGGCACCATATGTTTAAATTAAATAGTGTACCTTGTATTTCAACACTAGTGTTGAAATAGTTTTTTTCAACACGCGTGTGATATCGGCGCTTTCTAGCCAAATTAACCGTTCTTTTTTTTTCTCATTTTCATAGGTGGTCGTAGGAAAATAAATAAATATGTCTGCGAAAACTGAAGAATACAATTTGCCACAATGTATTTGACTATGATTTTTTCTCTTTTGGACATGATAAAACTGTTTCAAAATTCAAATTATAATTTTTTTTTGCAATTTTATTTCGAGCCACAATAAATTGTACTATTGGGACACCCAATATACATTGCAATCTTATTCGCTTCGACTTAAAACTGAGATTTACTAAACTCTGGCATCTTGCCGCAATTTTAGCGGATCAACTCAGGACTGCCACACCTAGTTACCACTCCTATAATAGTCTAAGCACACATTACATTTTCAACAAATCCCAGTCACAGCCGCAGCAGCAGAGCAACATCCAGCCAGCAGGAATCCATTAACATCCAGCGGGATCGGGTCAATAAGAGTCTCCGACGAGGCTGCGGAAACCGGAGGGGTTCGGGGGGCCATCGGCCCCCCCGAAAAACCCCTTTCGCCACCCCCCGCGGGGTGCCCTTGTCCCCGCGAGCCGCCACCGCCTCCGTCGGCACTGTATGCATGCACCTGGGAATCGATCAGGTAGTCTTGTGCTCCGATTAGGTCAGCCGCAATGTGCGCATTTTGTTTCATATGCGTGTGTCAGAGAGATCCATGTATGAATGTGCATATATGCGCTTTGCTTATAATTGAGGACTGAACCCCATAGAGACGATATTCAAATTTTTGCAATTGACGATGTTATTGTCTTGTAGAATCGACTGTGTTCAAAGGAATGTTATATAAAGATCGCGAAACCTACTAAAATAATATATTATTACTTTATATCGATATCAAACAGACTTTACACAATGAGACTTTAACTCCGCCTTATTGTCTAAATAAACTCTTCAGAGCGGAAGACAATAAGAAAGTAAAGTCGACGTCGGACTAGTGCGAAAATGTAAACAATTTCCCGTCCTGAGTGCAAAAATACATACTTCCTTTACAGTTAGAAATAGCTACTTATAACATCGACTGGTATGTAAAACGCATAATATTTAATTTATGAATACTTTTAACGACATTATCAAAGGTATAAAAAATGACATTGCATTGCAATCATGTTGGAATTTACTCCCACGATTTAACAATTTAAAATTTGCCGATTATAAAGAAGCCCAGCTCTACCGTAACAGCATATACAGGGTGATTCCTAAGTTGATACTTTTTTTTTAGCTGCGTATAGAAGGCATTAAAATAAACAACATTTTCAAATACCTTTTTCAAAAAACCCAAAAATAAAGTATTTACATTCATTTATTACACTATAAATCAAATACAGGTCTGTCTAACTTGCCCGTTGAATAACATTAAGAACACTTCTGGGTGTAGAGAAGAAAAATCCGCACTTTTACGACACTCACAATAAATTAGCGCCATAATTAGTTCATTGTTTCCAAATTTTACCATTTTCACCAATTTATTAAAATTAATTTGCTTCAGAAAACCACACCGCGCAGCGAATTGCCTAAATAAATAACTGACGACCGATGCGTAAAATGCATGACTAACAATACAAAAAACGGAGAAAAACAATATAAAGTAAAAAGCTACGTTTTGATTACCATTCCCGCACTTAAATTTTTTACTTCTGTAACTCGGCTATTTTTAAGTTTTTTTGAAAAAGGGAATTTGAAAATGTTGTTTATTTGAATGCCTTCTATACACAGCTAAAAAAGAAGTATTAACTTAGGAATCACCCTGTATATTCATAAACAGATATTCTTTGTATAATAGAGAATAGATAAAACCCTAAAGAATTTAGAAGACAAAATTGTCTTTGCTAGGAACGTCGTATCTCCTTTGTATTGTCTAGGAATGAAAGGAAACCCAATATTGGAACCAATCTCATAGAACACATCCGGCCCTTGGGAGCGATCAAACTGGTTCATCGCAAATCGAAATGAAGAACTAATGAATGAGACAAATGGATACTAACCTATTTACAATTATTACAATTATTAACATCGACATATTTTAATTAAAAATCAATTAAACCAGAAAAAAGCAAATTAATAGTTAGGTATTGTGCGGTGCTGTTCAACTTTCTACTAAACTAAACCCTAAATTTTATTGCACGACAAGAAACAATCAAAACGTGGATTTCTTCTACGTTTACTTAAACAACATTATTCACGTTTTATGTAATGTTTTATCTATCTATTGACTTGGACGACCAGGAATGACAACGTTCATACTTGTTGTCGATGTCGCTTAGAAAATGTCGCCAAGTTTATTGTGTTCACATATTCCATTGCCAGAAAGAGATAAATGGCTGCTTCTGCAGTCGCTTCTTTGCTGCTGTGATGTAGGTGTCGCTTGTGTGTGTACGATAGAGATGGAAATAAATCGATATATATTTATCCTTTATTAATAATACCGATCCGATCAATTTTTTTGGAGTATTATTTTTTGAACTTGATTTGAAATTCTTGGGAAATAATAGCTTTTTATTATATCTGTAAAGCTGTAAAAACATGTTTGCTAAAAACAGAAAGGCAAGTAGTAAGTAAGTTCCATATCCCAAAGAGTTTAAATTGTTTGTTAAAATTTGCCATAAATTGTTATTTGCTTCTGGAGAATTTAGACCAACAAATCTATTTGTAATAATTTCTGGGTGTGCCTCTGCCACATTTAATATCACCTCATGATGCTCAGCATTTAGTCTCATCGCGAAATATTATGGAACATCGTAATAAATAATGTCCATGTCAACATTCATTAAAAGTCAAAATAACCTAAACTCCCTAGATTTTGACAGAATTGTGGCATTTTCCGAACTTGGCCGATTTCTCTTGCGATAATCAAATGTCGCTGAACGTAATCGCAAACTCATAAATCGTCGCTTTCATAGTCACTATAAAACGATCGCTTTTAGGCATGAACGTAATGTCACTCCATGGTGGCATTTCGTTCAAAATATCTAGTAGCATCGAATAGACTTTGTCACTATTGGAATTATGTTCACGATTTAAGATCAAAAGAAAGCTGCTTGTCGTATGAATGAATATTGTCAAATCGATCGCTTGGTTTGTTCCTTACAAAGTTTTCGATCGCCGAATGTAATCAATTCTCGCCACAATGTAGCTAGCAATATAGCTTTTTAACATGAACGGAATGTCACCCCAAAAGCAATGAGATCCCGAAATGGGATTTAAGGTTCGCATGATCAAACTGTGTCTGAACAAGAAATTCGTGTTGAAAAATCAAACTTGTTGTCCAAAACTGGCTATCTGCTTAAATCTTATCTGTTTAAAGTAGTAATTTCATTGCTTTACTAGGAGGTATTACGCAGCCACGAACAAGCAAAAATAAAATTCCTCCACTTGCCGAACGTTTAGTCCTTCCCGGGAACGTTTGTTGTCGAGACGACTAATTGGAGGCGAGTCTTATATGACGCAGCGTATTTTTATAGAAAAATTATCAGGATTTGATTAGATTAAGACATTTTTTTCTACTCTTCCCACAGATCCATTTAAATCTTTTAGGGAACAAACGTTTTTCTGAAATCGATCAAAATTGTCAACGTTCCAAAATACCCTATTCTAGTATTTTAGGCCGTTGCTAAGCGACTATCGGGTTTATTGTTACTTTCCCATCCTATGCCGGGAAAGTAACTTTTCTGTACCGATTTCCTGTTACTTTCCCATCCTAGGCCGAAAAAGTAACTTTCTATGCCATTTCTTTATCAATATTCAGTTTCGTTTAATACTTTTAAGTGTGAATATCAAAATATATGATTGTTAAGGAAACAATTTCATAAGATATTAGGTTGTAGTGATAAGATGTTATAATCTAATAAAAAAATCTCTCACTTATAACAATATTGATAAAAAGTAGTATGTGTATCTCGTAGTTTGTCGACCTTGGCTATCGCGTCAGTGAACGTTGCACGTTGTCGTTCGGGTATACAGGGTGATTCCTAAGTTGATACTTCTTTTTTAGCTGTGTATAGAAGGCATTAAAATAATCAACATTTTCAAATACCTTTTTTCAAAAAACTTAAAAATAGGCGAGATACAGAAGTAAAAAATCTAAGTGCGGGCTTGGTCATCAAAACGTAGCCTGCTATACTTTATGTTGTTTGTCTTATCTCTTATTAGTCATGCAAGTTACGGGTCGCTGATGAGTCATTTGGCAATACGCTGCTGTGAGTTTTTCTAAAGCAAGTTAATTTAAAATTGGTCACACGGGAAAATGGTAAAATTTGAAAACAATGAACTAGTAGATATGGTGCTAATTAACGGTGAGTGTCGTCAAAGTGCGGCTGCTGCTTCGAGATTATACGCAGAACGCTTTCCCTTGCGGGCTCATCCTACACCCAGAAGTTTTCTTAATGTTATGCAACGGGAAAACCCGTATTTGATCCACAGTATAATAAATGAATGTAAGTACCTTAATTTTGAGTTTTTTGAAAAAAGGTATTTGAAAATGTTTATTTTAATGCCTTCTATACACAGCTAAAAAATAAATAACAACTTAGGAATCACCCTGTATAACGTTTTTAATTCTAGTTACACAATATACTCTTTCCTTATACATTATGTCCGCGGATGGGGTTTAAAAGACGACAAATGGATCAACAGTAAATAATACATGTCAATGTCATTGTCAAACTTGCTGGTTAGATAATTTTGGTTAAAAATCGTTATGCAACCCAACATTAGAGATTCGTATTTCTTTCCGTTTAAACCAATATGGACTATTTCGTCAAATTAAAAAATAAAATCATGAAACGGCGTTTTACTACCCTTGGATATGAAAATCTTTCTATCATGCGCTTTAATCCCCACTACACAGCACAAATCTGCGCCGCCCGAACTTCCCAAAACGTGGCGTTTCACAATTATTTTAAACAATCCTTTAATATCTAATTTCCAAATTATATCAAATATTCAAATTGGGCGCAAAAACGGAGAGAAAACATCTCGTATCAGCGCTACGGGACGGATTTATATCGATTCCCGTGCGGACATCCCGGTTTCGCCGTCCTTTTCGCACCTGCGAAAAGCCAATCCCGCGAAAACCGAGCCCGTGGCCACAATATCGCAGACAAATAAACAGGATACATATTTACTGTGGCAAAATTTGCAAATATAAATACGGAATAACCGTTTACTGGTGGAAAAGTTCAATACCACGGTCCTAGTTGGCATTGTGTATTATATGTTTGGTCATTTGTTTTTGAATTGTTGACACTCCACAACTTTTGAGGGGACGTTTTAAAAACTGAAAGCGAAGAATTTTCTTTTTGCTTTATACGATAGGGTCAAATCAAAATGTAGGTAAAAAGCCCATTGGCAATGGTAACTTTGTTACTACGTACCTATAAACATATCAAAAGTGCCAAGTTCAATCCATTTACACAGTATTATTAATGACTTTTCCACCCACCACCATTAGGTTTCTCTCCCGCCGTAAATTTTTTAGTACATTTTCTACTCGTAATTTATCACGAACTTATCTGACACATTATCTACCAGATAATATGCGCTTGCATTTAATAGTTTATGATAAATAATTACGTTACAAAGCGTAAATAATTAATTGGCGACTTACATCCTTGATCAGCAGAGTAAAGATTGCACTCAGTTTTACATTAACTTAGCTTAACATTTTTAATCGCCAATGTCTGCCTGAAGTGTTACTTACCATGGCCATGCACTCGACCAGATCGAGTAATTTTAAAACTAGGAATCGACAAGATACGATTTTTTTGGTCGATATCGACAATCGACCGATATGCAAAGGGCCCATTATCACTATCGGCCATAGCAATATATAACATTCCTTTACACTTAAGTGGCGAGTAAAGTAGGCTATTCCAGTTAACTGTGCGGGAAAATTTTATATTCATCCTAGTTAGGTTATGAAACTGACCAATCACAGTAGTCAATTAGAGAGAAGGCAAATTTACATGTTGTAAATTCGTTTTCTGACAGTTGAGAGAAGTTAGGTTAACAATATGCTTCAAAAATATGCAAATCTGTCAGATAAAATTTGTTCTTTTTAAATTTAAATCAAAACATTTATCCTAGAGTCTATGTGTATACACAATATTTTCCTAAAGAGTACACGAAATGGTGCAAAAATTGAAGGTATAATAAAAAAATTAATACCAAAATATATTTCTACCAAATTATTGTTATTTTCGGTTGAACTAAAGATTTGCACACAGACGCACTTTCTTATTTCAAAAATATCTTTATTTCCACTCATTTCTAGACAATTACTACAAGCTTTACATAAAATGTACTATATACCTACCAAATGAACGTTTTCTTACTAACCTTGGTAATTTTTTTCCATATAAATAATATATTATTATAAATATTTGTGCACGGGGATATTTTCCGATATATTTTGAACGGGGATCGAACCCCAATTGATCTTAAAACGTTTATTATACGCAACCAACATAGAAAATTAACTGGTAATTCTTCCTTAAATGGTGGAACATAAAGATAACCCGATAAAACAGACGAAATTATAAGATTTCTAGAAAAAAAAAACATTTTTAAGGATATGTTATCTCTACTAACACTATTGCCACTTCTCGTCTTCTCTTTCCACGTTAACAGTGTTGCTAGTTTGAAATTGGCGATTATTTTGAAAAATTTGACCATAGCGAACGTTAAAAATTCATATTAATGCACAAAATCCATTTTTAACTGTTTCAAACGAATTCTACAGCTATTTTGTTGTACTTTCGGAGTTATAATTCTTTACGCAAGAAGAAATAAACCCGAGAAACCTATTTTTCTTCTGTGCATTTCAGTAAAACAATATTGTTCAAATTACCTGGTTGAGAAAATAAATTGTTTTTAATAATATAATATATCGCTTTTTTTGTGTTATTCTGCAAAAAGCCGAATGTGAGAAAGATAGATATATTCAAAAGTGTGTTTGTATAAATATAAGAACTTACCCAAATCGATGAATATGTTACATTGTAATTTGGTCAATGGGTTTGCCATCAAAATGAATTTTTGTTCAATTGTTTCTTATTACCGTTCTCACAAGTTAAAATACAAGTTATGATGTCATAATTTAAATAAATTTTTAAAATTCTTAGCATGAAGTTCGGAAGTTAAGTCGTAGAAAAAATATACTGTACAACTCGAGTGGATTGTCCATATTGCGCTCGGATGTTTTTACTTCCTCGGCGATATGGACATCATATCCACTCTTGTTGTACAAACTACTATTTTCTACTCCTATATGAATATATGCTGTTTCCTTAACACTTAAGTGACGAGAAAAGTAAGCTATTCCAGTTAACTGTACGACAAAATTTCATATTCTTAGTGTCAGTGATGCACAGTGTTGCGACCTTTAAAAATAAAATTTCTTATTTTTAAAGAAAAATTCCACGAATGCACACAATACTGAAAAAGTCTTCTTTTAGCAGATCACAGCCACAAGAAGTGATCCTAAAGAATATCCTACGAATATAACACTGTGTGTAAATCGCGGCAGTGGCTCAGAGGTGAGGTACTGGCATTCAATCGTAGCGGTCCGGGTTCGATCCCCGGAGTGGGCATACCCATAATAAAAAAAATTTATGTCCGAAATTTAGTGGATAAAAGAATTTTTTTTTTACGGTTCGCCGACTACGTAGGCCATCTTGAACCGGTTATCGACCACAAATGTGATCTACCGACTGGGGAGTGTGAAACGGCACCTTCATCCTACGAGATATCCGATCTCATTCGGCCTGTCCGGCGTGAATAGGATGGCTAGGTGTGGATTAATTTTACACTTTTCCCTGAGGCAAGAGCACGCCGTGTTCCCAAGCGGTCACCCGCCCAAGTACTAACCGCGCTCGACACAGCTTAACTTCGGTGATCTGCGGGAACCGGTGCTTAATATGTCGACAGGCCCTTGCCTTTGGATAAAAGAATGCAGTATGCTACTAGTGATTCCTAATATCGGGACCGAGATGGGCGTTGGGGACCTCTGGGGGTGTAAAAAGGATAACTAGTGCAGACACGGGGTTCGGATTCCACGTTAAGCTGTAGGTTCCGTCTGGCTGACATTACCCAGACGATAGGAGATACAATGGGCCTTATAGGCCTAAGTATACTTGCTCTTCCGCCAACCCCAGCAAAAAAAAAACACTAAAAATTTCTCTTTTCCCGTTGGAGACAGCGGCGACATATCATTCCTCTGTGCATTGTTCTCGCGAATCATGAAATTCCCCATTAGTTGACAACATTGTTATAAAAAATTAAATTTTTCTGTGGTATTCTTATAAAGTACTGACCAATTATTGTTTTTACTGAGGCTCAGCCTTTTGTTTCAAGACACTAAATTATATCATTTATATGTATCTGGTACAATATATTATTAATTTGTTCAATATAACAAAATATATACGCATCTATAATAGATTTATCAATAATGCAACCTGCTGAATGTGCTTAGAAAATTAATTTTATGTAGCCTTATTATCGAGTTGATTTTACCATAATTTCTAATATGATCCCAGTAGTCGAGACGGTAAAGCGTCGAACTTTGGATCAATGGTCGTTCAAGTATGGCAGCCTGCAAACTTTTTAAAAATTTTTTAACATAATGTTCGTAAGTTTGGTCGTAGAAAAAATATACTGTTCAACTCAAGTGGATTGTCCACATCGCACTCGGAAGTTACTTCATCGTGAGATATAGACATCATATCCACTCTTGTTGTACAATAGTAGTTTGTGCAACAAGAGTGGATATGATGTCCATATCGCACGAGGAAGTAAATTGAGCACGAGTGCTCAAACTTCCGAGCGCAATATGGACAATCCACTCGAGTTGTACAGTATATTCTCTCTACGACTTAACTTCTGAACTTCATGCTAAGAATTTTAAAAAATTATTATTATTTATATTAGGCATCATAACTTGTCTTTTAAGTTGGCCATGAACTTGTGAGAACGGTAATGAAAAACAATTGAACAAAAATTAATTTTGATGGCAAACCCATGGACCAAATTACAATGTAACATATTTATCAATTTGGGTAAGTTCTTATATTTAAACAAACTCATTTTTGAATATATCTATCTTTCGCACATTCGGTAGACAAAAAGCGATATATGTATTAATAAAAACGAACAATTTATTTTCTCAACCAGGTATTTTAATTAATAATTGTTTTACTGAAATGCACAGAAGAAATATAGGTTTGTCGGGTATATTTCTGCTTGCGCAAGAATTATAACTCCGAAAGTACAAAATAATAGCTATAGAATTCGTTTTAAACAGTTAAAAATAGATTTTGTGCATTAATATGAGTTTTTAACGTTCCCCATGATCAAATTTTTCAAAATAATCGCCAATTTACAAACTAGCAACACTGTTAACGTGGAAAGAAAAGCGGCAATAGTGTTAGTAGAAATAACATAACCTTAAAAATTTTAGTTAAAAATGGATTTTTTTTCTAGAAATCTTATAATTTTGTCTGTTTTATCGGGTTATCTTTATGTTCCACCATTTAAGGAAAAATTACCAGTTAATTTTCTATGTTTGTTGCGTATAATAAAAGTTTTAAGATCAATTGGGTTCGATCCCCGTTCAAAATATATCGGAAAATATCCCCGTGCACAAATATTATTTATGTGGAAAAAAATAACCAAGCTTAGTAAGAAAACGTTTATTTGGTAGGTATGTAGTACATTTTATGCAAAGCTTGTAGTAATTGTCTAGAAATGAGTGGAAATAAAGATATTTTTGAAATAAGAAAGTGGGTCTGTGTGAAAATCTTTAGTTCGGCCAGAAAATAACAATAATTTGGTAGAAATATAATTTGGTATTAATTTTGTTATTATACCTTCAATTTTTGCACCATTTCGTGTACTCTTTTGGAAAATATTGTGTATACACATAGACTCTGGGATAAATGTTTTGATTTAAATTTAAAAAGAACAAATTTCATTTGAGAGATTTGCATATTTTTGAAGCATATTGTTAACCTAACTTCTCTCAAGTGTCAGAAACCGAATTTACAACATGTAAATTTGGCTTCTCTGTATTGACTACTGTGATTGGTTAGTTTCATAACCTAACTAGGATGGATATGAAATTTTGCCGCACAGTTAACTGGAATAGCCTACTTTACCCGCCACTTAAGTGTAAAGGAAACAGCAAATTTCCATGTGGGAGTATAGAAAAACTACTATTTTCACATCAGGAATTCCAAGAAGCATTTTCTAAAATATAATAAAATTTACTGTCTGATCTAGAAAAAACACAAATGTCTTGTTCTCGTCTTAAATAATAATGGACTTTTTTCAATTTGGACGGTTGGCCCAAAAAAACACCGTTCAATATTTTTTCAAAAACGATCACATTTACTTAGACGAGGGTAACGTTGCATGTTTTTAATCCATACTTCATAGTCAGAACTAGGGCTGGGCGATTATCAAAAAAAATAATCGATTTTCGATTATATGAATGAATCGATTATTTTCGATTAATCGATTAATCGAAAATAATCGATTAATCGAAATAATCGATTAATCAAAATAATCGATTAATCGAAATAATCGATTAATCAAAATAATCGATTAATCGAAATAATCGATTAATCGTTTTTTTTTCGAATCGCCTTATTGAAAACAATCAGTTAATATAAAAAAATCAAATAATCGAAAATAATTATCGATTTTTTTCATTATATACTTAAATAACATTGAAATAATATCTAAATCATAATTATCATTAATTTTGACAAGGCAAACTTGAGGGTAATACATAATAGAGGCCTTAAGTTATATCGTTGATTTTGTCGCAAAATATTTTTATTAATCTATTCGATTAATCTAAAAATTGTTATTATTCCGATTAATCGAAAAAGACATATTTTAATCGAAATTATATCGATGATCGAAAAATCGAAATAGATGTTTCGATTTTTTGATTAATCGAAAACATTTCGATTTTTCTATTAATCGATTAATCGAAAAATCGAATAATTTTCGATTAATAATCGATTTTTCGATTAATCGATTAAAAATATATCCTTAATCGAATAATCGATTAATCGATTATTACACGATTAATCGATTATTTTGCGCACCCCTAGTCAGAACCACAGCTGTGAAAGCCCTTAGCAAGTGCTGCCAAGCATCTAATTAGTATTAAGAAGCTTAAAAGCAGGTACCGTCAACATATCAGCCATTTTAATATCGATTAACTTTTGTTTCGAATGATATGAACGACAAAAGTATGACTATTAATATATGTTCCAAATAACTGATTAGAATAATCATGTGCAAGGCTAAAAAGTAATCTTACGAAAACGACAAATTCACAGACGATAGAAAATGTGTGCTTATTGAATTAGGTGAACACAAAAGGGCATCATCCCAGTCTCTGAAGCCAGTCAAAAGAATATCAAACAAAATCTACCAAAGGAAGAGAGGGAAACGCTTCCGATTCGCCTAACCTATTTGTAAATGGCATGGCATAAATGAAAAATCGTGAACATTATAACAGCAATGCAAGTATTAACCATTTATGATTTGTAAATATTAGGAAAAGATAATGCAGATCTAAGACCATCAACTATTTCATACAATAAGCCGATGATCTAATTAAAACATAAAGTGAAAGGTATTTGTACTTATTTGTGCTAAAAATTTGAGTTACACAACCTAAATTTAGACACGATTTACCTAGCAAAAATATTGAAAAGCTTTGCGTCCAAGAAACATAACAAATATTCTTATTAGGTAGATGTCACTAGTACAAATATCTCAGTGGCGGCTCGTGAACATTGAAAATGGTAGGGTACAGATCTCTGTACGCAAAAATGAATGGAAATATTCTAATTTTTATGGTAAAGTTTCAGATCAGGATCAGACTACGGTCTACCTAACTCATCCATTTTTTGTTTGTCTTTTAAAGATGATAAGTGATGGGCTGAATTGCCAAAATGAACGAGTTATTTTTCTATATCTGTTGCGTATAATAAAAGTTTTAAGGTCGATTGGGGTTGGAGCCATGTGATCGCAAAAAATTAACAAAGCAAGTAAGTACAAACGTTCACTTTTAACATACATTTCAGGCATTAAATCTTGTAATAGTTCTTTAGAGATGACTTTTTTTAGAAGTAATTTTTGTTCAGGGCTAAGATTTTCTTTAGAAGTGACGTAAATATTCCGTGGTTCAAAGATTCAGATTACCTAGTTGAAAAGTTGACAAAAAAAAAATAATCCAAGTATTTTTCACACCTCCCGATTTCTACCGATATAGAATCGTTCTAGCGTTTAGGGATGGATCTGACGAAATGAAAGGAAACTCTTCTTCTGTACCTATTTTTGAAATGTTTATCTTAGCGCACATGCATAGCACAGAAGTCAAATATACAAAAATTATTTCAGCATTTCTGATTAAACATCCATGGAATTATAGACGGAGTATTATCCACAAAAACTTACCAATATTAAGCAAAAACATCACTTGCCATCTTTACCGATAGGTACGAAATTGTTAAACGTTAGGATAAACGACGCACACTTTGTTCCAAATCGCGCAAAAACAAGGATGAGGAAGCCAAGGCATAAAAGACGTGGCGAAATTAGCGCCCTCTTCTGTTTCACATTACAAAATTATATCCCTGTCTGGTAAATTTAACTCTCCACTCTACCTCTCGACGTGCTAAAATATAGAGAGCCGACAGATGATAAATTTTATCAGAAAGATTTCAGATTTGAATTTTTTGAAAACGACATAATTTTTTACTCATCGAGCACTGAAATTCACTGTAGTGTATTTCATCTAAGCCGTCGATGACTGGTGTTCCTGTAATAGTTAATTACTAAATAAACAATACAGGGTGATTCCTAAGTTGATACTTATTTTTTAGCTGTGTATAGAAGGCATTAAAATAAACAACATTTTCAAATAGTGCTATTAGGCTTTAACAACGGCACTAGATGACACGTTGCTAGTGGATTTCACTAAAAATTGCTTAAGCTAGTAATCCTTCCATTCATACGTCGTATCCTAGCTCTACTGATGAGCCATGATATGGCGAAACGCGTTTAAAAATGGATCTGACGAAATAAAAGGAAAATCTTTATTTGACATTAAATAGTATGTCTTATTTTGTTTCCACATGCTTGTCAACTTTGACAAAAGTGTGCGAATCGTTACGTTCCCATCTTGGACTTTGACTTTATGGATTCAACTCACGATACACTAACACTGATATGCTAACGCGCATAACGACACACTGCCTTAAATCATCTCAGCTACTCTTTTAGAATGTACTAATTACAAAGACAGTAAAAATTTGCCAGCTTTTTATGTCAGGTTAGAACCGTCAATCGCGTCAAAAGGTTATGCAACCGCGCTCGCATGAACCTGAAGCTAGCGGCCAACGGCCGAATAAATAAATATTTCGCGCGGAGTGTACCACATAGGCAGTGTATGCTTTCCCTAATAGAATTATAAATATATATTTCAATTATATTATTATTGTGGCAAAATTAGAAGAACTATTATAGTGTATTTAAAAGGTGGAGAGTACGCAATTTAATAGGCGCTATTAATACCAAAAAAATAAACTACAAGGTCGATTCAAAAATTAGGGAAAAAACAATTTCTGCAAAAATGGTAGTTCACAATAAAACTTCGTGGAGGGCTTCATTATATTACAAATCACAACATATCTAAAGGATTTTTCTAAAAATAGGGTCTACGGGGTTCATACAGAAACTTTAAAAACATAATTTTTTACATAAACCGTAGTTTTAACTAGTTCACGTTAAAACTTCGTAAATGGCTTCATTATATTACAAACCACAACATATTTGAAGGATTTTTCCAGAAATTGGGTCTACGGGGTTCATTCAGAAATTTTTAAAAAATATACTTTTTTTAAAGTTTTTGAATGAACCCCGTAGACCCTATTTCTGGAAAAATCCTTCAGATATGTTGTGGTTTGTAATATAATGAAGCCATTCATGAAGTTTTAACGTGAACTAGTTAAAACTACGGTTTTTATAAAAAAACATTTTTTAAGTTTCTGAATGAACCCCGTAGACCCTATTTTTAGAAAAATCCTTCAAATATGTTGTGGTTTGTAATATAATGAAGCCAGCCACGAAGTTTTAATGTGAACTAGTTAAAACTACGGTTTTTGTAAAAAATTATTTTTTTAAAGTTTCTGAATGAACCCCGTAGACCCCATTTTTAGAAAAATCCTTCAGATATGTTGTTGTTTGTAATATAATGAAGCCAGACACGAAGTTTTAACGTGAACTAGTTAAAACTACGGTTTTTGTAAAAAATTATGTTTTTAAAGTTTCTGAATGAACCCCGTAGACCCTATTTTTAGAAAAATCCTTCAAATATGTTGTGGTTTGTAATATAATGAAGCCAGCCACGAAGTTTTAATGTGAACTAGTTAAAACTACGGTTTTTGTAAAAAATTATGTTATTAAAGTTTCTGAATGAACCCCGTAGACCCCATTTTTAGAAAAATCCTTCAGAAATGTTGTTGTTTGTAATATAATGAAGCCATTCACGAAGTTTTAACGTGAACTAGTTAAAACTACGGTTTTTATAAAACATTATTTTTTTAAAGTTTCGGAATGAACCCCGTAGACCCTATTTCTGAAAAAATCCTTCAGGTATGTTGTGGTTTGTAATATAATGAAGCCAGCCACGAAGTTTTAACGTGAACTAGTTAAAACTATGGTTTTTATAAAACATTATTTTTATAAAGTTTCTGAATGAACCCCGTAGACCCTATTTTTAGAAAAATCCTTCAAATATGTTGTGGTTTGTAATATAATGAAGCCAGCCACGAAGTTTTAACGTGAACTAGTTAAAACTACGGTTTTTGTAAAAAATTATGTTTTTAAAGTTTCTGAATGAACCCCGTAGACCCCATTTTTAGAAAAATCCTTCAGATATGTTGTTGTTTGTAATATAATGAAGCCAGCCACGAAGTTTTAATGTGAACTAGTTAAAACTACGGTTTTTGTAAAAAATTATTTTTTTAAAGTTTCTGAATGAACCCCGTAGACCCCATTTTTAGAAAAATCCTTCAGATATGTTGTTGTTTGTAATATAATGAAGCCAGACACGAAGTTTTAACGTGAACTAGTTAAAACTACGGTTTTTGTAAAAAATGTGTTTTTAAAGTTTCTGAATGAACCCCGTAGACCCCATTTCTGAAAAAATCCTTCAGGTATGTTGTGGTTTGTAATATAATGAAGCCAGCCACGAAGTTTTAACGTGAACTAGTTAAAACTACGGTTTTTGTAAAAAAATTATGTTATTAAAGTTTCTGAATGAACCCCGTAGACCCCATTTTTAGAAAAATCCTTTAGATATGTTGTTGTTTGTAATATAATGAAGCCAGCCACGAAGTTTTAACGTGAACTAGTTAAAACTACGGTTTTTGTAAAAAATTATGTTATTAAAGTTTCTGAATGAACCCCGTAGACCCCATTTTTAGAAAAATCCTTCAGATATGTTGTTGTTTGTAATATAATGAAGCCAGACACGAAGTTTTAACGTGAACTAGTTAAAACTACGGTTTTTGTAAAAAATTATGTTTTTAAAGTTTCTGAATGAACCCCGTAGACCCCAATTTTAGAAAAATCCTTTAGATATGTTGTGGTTTGTAATATAATAAAGCCCTCCACGAAGTTTTATTGTGAACTACCATTTTTGCAGAAAATATTTTCTCCCTAATTTTTGAATCGACCTTGTAGTTTATTTTTTTGGTATTAATAGCGCCTATTAAATTGCGTACTCTCCACCTTTTAAATACACTATAATAGTTCTTCTAATTTTGCCACAATAATAATATAAATAAAATATATATTTATAATTCTATTAGGGAAAGCATACACTGCCTATGTGGTACACTCCAAGCGAAATATTTATTTATTCGGCCGTTGGCCGCTGGCCGCTAGCTTCAGGTTCATCGCGCTCGCATCCTCGCTCGTGACGACACACGCAGCAATGTTCAAATTTCAACTTGCTTATTGGCATAACGTTGAAGGTGTATCGTGGATTCAAACGACTAATCTATAATCATAGACCTAAACGACAAAATCACTTAATGATAAAAATTTATTTCCTTCTCTTTCATATTTTTGGACCGGGAACGACCACGCGCTACACAACTGACTATTTTCGCAGCCGCCAGTCCTATCACGTTCAGTTTTTAAATTTTTACAGTATACATCTAACTATTTATGACATAAACACAAAAACATTGTCATCTTCTGTCTTGTAAACCATGATATTTGAAAGTGGTATTTAAAAATGACAACTATGACGTCATTTCCGTCGTGGCTGTAGCAATATGGAAATAGTATTTAAACTTTTCTTCTTCTTATTGAAAGGTTCGAAGTTAATATACATAAATCGTTGAACTGAATTGATAAACGCGTCTAGAGATGGATCTGGCGAAATGAAAAGGAAAATATTCTTCTTTACTTATTGTTTTCGGTTAATAAACCGATGTGAGTTAGCGCTGCCTAGCGGGACTCCTGTAATTGTGACGAATGTCTTTACAGGCGATTTCCTCTTAACATTTACTTATTTCTATAAGTTTGTTAGAGGTGCTGGTATGCTCAAGAGTGTCTAACAACGACACATATGGCGCTCCGTATCACATCTTACTGGTGTGTCCCACCAAGTGCTGCCTTAAGTAGCTTCGAGGTTCCTTTTCTTTTCGTCGGATCCTAGCTCTACTGACGAGTCATGATACGACGAAACGCGTCTAGAGATGGATCTGGCGAAATGAAAAGGAAAATCTTCTTCTTTGAATGAGAATGATTCATGTATGAGCGTCTATTTAATTATTAACTCCAAACATGAATAAAAGTACCCAAGAACGAAATGGGTTTAATGAGTGCATTTATTCTCCTTCTCAAATCTTGAAACCATATCACTAAACAAATGTTTAAGGAAACAAACGTTTAGGAAACCGTATGTCTATCCACAGGTCAGAACGTCGACGGGGAATCTCTACCTCAAGGCTCCTCGTTCAAAACAACTGTCAAATCGACAAAGTAGGCTGGAAGCGGCAAATAACAAGGGCGCATCGCCGGAACGATGGGGAAATCTCAATACCCGAGAACGGGTTCGGGTCGACGGGCTGTCGGGACCGCACACTATTGGTCGGAAAGTAATGCAACAAGTAGCATTGTAACAGCGATGCAGTTTTCAGCGGGTTGACGTTGCCAAATCGGTCAGTTTATATGAGGAGGTTAAGGGCACTATGTAGTTTAAGGCAAAGTTAACTGAATTTAATACCCGTGCAAATATTACAATTATGTATTTTTTAAAACTTAGTTTTTGGGTTTGACACACAGACGTGGATGAACGCGCGTTAATGCAGGCGTACATCTCTGTTTCTGTGGCCGGCTATAGATATATATGTGACAAAGAGTTGATAACTGTTGGTATTTTAAACACACGTTATTCCTGAAATGACATTTTTTTACAAAATTTAGTCATTTCATCTACCAAACCTAGCTAAAACTAAAATTTTAATGTCGGGTTGCACAAAGAATATTAATAATAATTATTTAACCGGCAAGTGTGACTGTGACAGACGTAACATTGGCAGAAATAATTTTCTCACAATCATACTGGCCCGGTTACCTCAATTTTTCATTTACTAATCACGCACCTTTGAATGTGAGTATATTTTGCCTGTGAAAATCATTTATGTCACAGTCAAACTGGCCAGTTCAATAATTATTATTAAAATTCTTTGTGCAACCCGGCATAAGTGTTTAAACCTTGTCTAAAGAAAAAATGATTCACTTGTGGATAAGAAAATTAAACATAAGTTATTACAGGGGGTACTACAAATTCGTGTGCGTACAAGGGGATCTCGAAAACGGCAAGAGATACGAAGATGGTTAAATTAAGGGAAAGTTGCATATTTTTGGGTTTAATAATTTGGTGAAAAATTTTTTTAATTATTCCGAGTGCTTTCGGAGGAAATTTTCATTTTTGGTTTTTAATTTTTTGCGCTTTCATATTTGACTTGAGAAAGAAAATAAAAAACACTTTTTCATAGCCGTTTTTTATGTTCTACAAGATGGCGTTACTAGATTTCAAATTTGACGTTTCGTTCTTTAGTTACCAACAAGTCAATTTTTTTAAATACGGACTTGGAATTTTTAATAGTTTTAGGAATTTCTAAGCTTTAGAAATTTAATACAATGTACAAGTTTTTAAAATTTTATCGTTTTGTCATCTAATAAAACATTTTTCAAATTATCTTTTTTATTTCATTACGAGCCTGAATTTAAAGCCAAACTAAAAAACAAAATATTTTTGATTTGAAAAATTCGTCCATTTTTACTCAAAGAGGCCTGATATTTGATATTTTGTAAGAAAAGAGACCCAAAGTCTCGGCCTCAAATATTTTTCTGTCTGCTTATTTTTGTCACATGTTCGCCTGAAAGTAGCATCATCAGAATTTCTAAACAGTAAAAAAAAAATTTTAATTGTTTTTGAAACAAACATAAGCACATCACTAACATAACCAGACTAAAACTTCAGTTACCTTTTCTTTACTCAGGAGCATTATTTTTTTTCTGTTTTATAGTATTTTAAATCTTCAACGTTTCAAGACCCACGTTAATCGCTTTTTTCGCACTCGCACCGCTCCTAGAGCGCCTTAAAGGATTTTTCCTACAGTGCAGGTGTTTTATCATAAAAAAAAATATTTCGGTCTAGGTCTTAGGCAAAAAGCATAGGACTTAAGATATACATAATATTATATTATATATACTAATAAAAAATAAAATTACTTCTTATGCCCTAAAAACTTGCTTACTTCCTAAAGTATTGTCATCACAATACTTTAGGAACCATCGTAAATCCCTTTAAAAAAAATAAACGGCCTAAACACCATAACGTCCTGTAATGTAATTTTAATATATAAGTAATCCTAAAAATAATTGCCAGGGCCGTAATAGTAAAGAAAGGATAATTTGAAATACTAGTGATGTGTTATTTGATGACAAAGCGTTAAAATTTTAAAAACCTTAAAATTGTATTACATTTCCAAAGCTTAGAAGTCTTTAAAACTTTTAGGTTCGTATTTAAAACAAAATGAATTGAGAATTGGGGTTGGTATCTAAAGAACGAAACGTTCAATTTGAAAACTAATAACGCCTTCTTGTAGAACATAAAAAACCGCTATGAGAAAGTGTTTTTTGTTTTTTTCCTAAGTCAAAAATGAAGGCCCAAGAAATTAAAAACCAAAACTAAAAATTTCTGTTTTTTTTTCGGACATCTCCGAAGGTATTCGGAATATTTACAATTTTCTTTCACCAAATTATTAAACCCCAAAATACGCAACTTTGCCTCAATTTTACCATCTTCGTATCTCTTACTGTTTTCGAGATCCCCCTGTACGCACACGAATTTGTAGCACCCTGTATAGATTTTTTCGGCTTAACACTATAAGGTCTAAAGTCAAATTTAAAAAAGTAATTTTTTAATAAATGTTACCGTATTTGCGATATAATGTACCGACAATTCGTAGTGAATTAACCAAAATACTGGACCCACGAGTCCCACGACTACTTACCAGCTGTAGCTATATTTTTTATTGTTAATTAAATGTGTGCTTTAAACCAAAATACCAACACTATTATGAATAAAAAATAAAATGAAAATGTTTTTCTGATATTCTATCCTATTCCCAATTCCGTTTAGTGTTTTTTGAAAAATCACAAATTTTGCTTATGTTATTCTTGTTAGGAATCGTTTAATTAGAACAACCAATAAATTATTTTATTTTTACACCTAATTTTTAATAAAAATTGAAGTCCGACCCTGACCAAACTTTATGTTCTATAAAATTACCAGAAATGACGTGTGTCATCGCCAGCCATTAAAAGTTTACGTGAAATATACTATATTGTTGGTGGTGAAATACTCTATGCCGGTAATTAAAAAGCAGAGACCTACACGTTTTTTCTTGGTAAACTGGCGAGGGAACCGCAATAATAACACACACGTTAACATTCTTGCACGTTACTGTTTGTTACGCTTTACTGGGCAATTCTTACTGTTTATATGGGTGAGTTGATAACTTGATGACGTGATAACAAATGCGCGAGATGCTATTATGTCACTGAAACTTGTTCTAAATTAGCCAGACGTAAATTTATAGCAATATTCATTTTTTTCCATTTAATTCAATACCTAAAACTTGAATAACTTTATTATGGTAAAAGAAAAATTAACATTTCATAACTTTCTTGAACTGAAAAAGGTGCTTCTTTATCTTAAAATAAACCTATGATTAGAGATAACACGCCACTGTTCAATTCACAGTGGAATAGAATTTCACACGGCAATCTTGAATAAAAGCTCAAAACACTCGTCTCGCGGAAAGCTTTTGGCCAAATAGGTTCGTCTACCTGACACTAGATTACGCCCCTTACCGACTGAGCTAACAATGTTAAAGATTAGTTTATGAATTGGGTTTTTTCTTCGTTTTTCATTGGGAATCTATTGGATGGTGTAATATTTATTATATCATTCTGTTAATTTATTATTTTGCTGATTGTATTTTTTTAAACTACATTTTTCTATACATGATCAGTCCTGAATGATATCAATCATAAAATGACTAGTCATTTAATTTAAAATAATTGATAGGGGTGATAGGGCAGTAATAGCAAAGAAAGGATAATGTAAAATAGTACAGATGATGTGTTATTTGAGGACAAAACGATAAAATTTAAATATTTTTAAACAATTTTAAGCTTGGAAGTTCCTAAAACTATATTTGAAATTCCAGGTCCGTATTTAGAAAAATGTTGACTTTCGGTGGTATCTAAAAAACGAAACGTCGAATTGGAAAAATAATAACGTCAACTTGTAGAACATAAAAAACGGCAATGAAAAACTGTTTTTTTGTTTTTTCCCAAGTCAAAAATTAAGGCCAAAAAGGTTTTTTTCAGATCTCCAAAGTTACTTGGAATATTTATAATTTCCTTTCACCAAATTATTAAGCCCTAAAATGCGCAACTTTGCCTCACTTTAACCATCTTTGCATCTCTTACCGTTTTCAAGATTCCCATGTATACACACGAATTTGTAGTCCCCTGTTTGGCTGTGCCAATTTTCAAACAATTATATTCAGTAGTTTTTTAAATATTTGCAAAATTCCAAATTTTTTTGATACCCTTTATACAGTATGTCCGCGGATAGAGTTTAGAAAAGGACAAATGAAATGCACATAAAAAAAGTAATTCCTTATAAGTGTTTGCTTGTATGTTATTTTGGGTGTGTAACAGTTATAATTAGAAATACTAAACAATAAAAGTGAATGAATGAAAGTGCTGAATTCTGGGTGCTCAAAGAATGAATTTAATAAGAGAAAATTTTCACTTACCGCCTCCAGAAAAACACTGGTTATCTGCCATTCTGCCAAATGCTTTGTCTGAACTCCATTCGACCTAGAAAATTTGTTTTTTATTATACTGAGACCTGTTGAGGTTATTCGTATATTCGGTTTGTTTAAAGGGAGGTACTTAAGACTAGAGTCAAGTAAATTACTTAAAACATATTTCTAGTCTAGCCCAAGACTTAGAAAAATGGTAATAAAACAGAGCTAGGAACTCAGTATTCATACCATTTATGGTGCTTTTAACTTTTATCCCATTTTAAATATTAAATTACTGGAGCTTTGCTATATTACTTTAAGCAAATTGTGTTAATTGCGCTTAAAAAAAAGAAAAATTACCTTCTGGACACATTCACATAACTCCAAATCCCGTAAAGATAAATTTTCCATTATTAAGCATATTATATTGTATAAGGTTACCTATTATTGAAGCGAAAGCCTATGGCCATGCATGCAATAACCTTTAATTTCTACTGCTTTTTCTTATGCAAAAATAAACCATTTTCTGGCTACAGCTAGGCTATGTATGATGTCCCTGTGTACGTTGGGTACATTAAATGACGCAAAAACCCTAAATACCTGTCAAAACTAGGTAAAAATTATTTATGAGACTTAGAAATGAAAGGTGCCATTAAATTGATGGTTTGGCCTCCTCTGAGCCCAGATTTAAATCTCATTAAAGTAAAATAAGATAAGCTTGGGACCTCATAACACCCGAAACCTTAGTAAGACTTGTGGCTCAGATGCCCCTGTAATATTCGATCAAAAAAAGGGCACATAAATATAGCTTCCATTTAAATGTATTGAATTTTTGTTTATTTCTAAGTGCCTTTGTAAAGCTTGATAGATTTGCAACTAAGAAATACATATTTGTACATTATTGTTGATTTTTTATTTCACTGTGCTGTAACTTGAGTGCGTACATACTTTTGAGCGGTAGTGTATATTCTAGAAACTAAAACAGTCAGTACTACATATTTATGTGGGAATATCAACTACCTAACATATGAAAGTACCTACTAAGAATTTAATAATTATTCCTAGAAAACAAAAATTATACCAATTTACTAAAATAAGAGTTCTCACAACATTTTAAACAAATCACTTTTATTGAATTACTCATACATATTGGGTTGTTGAATAAATTCAAAGGTGAAATGTATCAATACTGATTAAGAAATTGATATAGAATTGTAACATATTAATTACTCCTACTAAACTTTTCTTTCACTAATGTAGGTACTTTATAAACACAAAAATTATTTAGTACATATAGCATGTCAACTTTGATATCGGGACATTGTTAATCTTACAAGATAAGCTAAGGGAGGGTACTATTCTAATTCTCAGCATTCTCTCACTGTTCTGCACTTTGGAAAGGTAAAGGTATGGTACATAAAACACATCACTTGTATATAAATAGGTTTGGTCATATAAGAACCAAAAATAAGAAAGTAGGTAATCTAGGAAGTACCTACTTATTTAACTTTTTCAGATCTTTTGTACCTATTCAGACTTAGGTACCATCTCTTTCCATTAGTCCTCAAAATATGTAGATAGGTAATAACAATTAAAGTAAAAGAATCGCTTTATTTGTTAATTTAATTCAACAGATTCCATACTTATTATATCCTACAGCAAGCCCATTATGTTAGATACCTAAAGATATTCAATAATAGCTAAAAATAAATTCTTACAGTTCCACCAAATAGTACAAATTTTAGTATGAGCCATGTACCTACTATAACAATGAAAGAAAACACCCATAAAATTAGAAATTAAATCAGTAAAAATTGTTATACTATATTTACCTTCACCATCTCATTTAAAGCCAAGATCAAATAGGTATAACCTTAAATTTGTGAAGTAATTTAAAAAAATACAATGATCATCACAGCAGGTGCTTTTTACCAAAAATACCAAGGGTCCAAAGAACCTAATGCGTAGGTATATCGGTTTTTTAACTCAAGTAACAAAACTAGGAAGATTTTTAGTAACTTTTGTAATCCTAAATATTTAGGTAAACAGAAAAATTGTATGTACCTAGGTACAATTATCTAAAGCTAATAAAATCATAATGGCTACACAATAGCAGTAAAATTGGTAATAAATGTCGTTATGTGTGTAACACCAATAATACACCCGACAAGATGTTTACAAATACAAAAAAAATATACTTTACCTATCTCGGTCCTAGGTTAAAAAACTTTTTAATAAAAACTGGATGTTTGTCTCTTAAATTTAATTTAAAAAACTTCAACAATTAACAAAAATAATTGTCCAAAATTAAATCTTAAAAAACCTCTTTAAAAACTCCCGAGAAAGATGGCGACCGATTATAGTAGTTGCCGATTATTTATTTTCTTTCACGGTCGTTTAAATGTTTGTTGGTCAACAAATCACCAAAATAATAACACTGTGTTCTTTGTGGCACTGTCCTTTATAAGTCCTATAATTTTTATCACTTTATTCAGATTACCAATAATTTTAAAACCTCTAAATAAGTTGACAAGCGTTTACCAAGAATCGCAAATTGATCTACTTTTGTAATATTTTGCATAGAAGAGCACGGATAAGCAAAAGCAAGTACGGATTTTAGGTGACAGAGCTGTCGGAAAATCGGCGGTGTTCAGTGGGAAAATAAACAAACTATTATACCGGCTCAATGGCGCGCATAACCGCCCTCTATTTCGATCCGATAAAAACATTGTCGGGTATAATAATTTATTATTTTAATTTTTCTTTTATATAATATTAGTTGAAATGGACTTGAGTTAGCTTTATTTATTGTAATCCACTAAACAATGTAAAATACATGTAATAAACTCAAAATTTATTAAATGAAAGAAATAAGATATAATGTGAAAAATATCTGGTTTATGTTATCTACGGACATGCAACCAGTTATACTATACTACTCTAATACAAGGAGCGATCAACATATCTGAAGTCCAAAATATTTCTATTCAGTTTATTGTTCAAAAGTAGCATTAGCAAAAATTGGAGCTGGGCAGTAATTGCCTCGAAAGTCCTTTAAGCACAATAGTGCTTCGAGCACAGTGCTTGCAAGCACTCTTAAAATATAGTGCTTGGTAATTCAAGCCCTTAATAAAAAGTGCTTGTTAATTGGTATTGGAAGTTTGCAGTTCAAGTCCTTTTTAAAGTGCTTTCAAGCACTCAAAATTACTTTCCTCGGTAATTGGTAATTGCAAGCACTTAGAATTTCTAAAGTTCTTGGTGTTTGATGCTGGAAATTACTTTTTCAAAGGACTTTCATGCTTCCTAGCTCTGTTGGAAATCAGCTCGTTTTACATGTTACAATATGCTATCATAACGGTAATTATTTAGTCTATATTGCCGCTTTAGGTTCTTATAGAGGGATTAAGAATATTATATGATAGAGGGTTGTCAAGTTTTTCAGGAGCAAAGGCAGGACTTTTCTTCATTGAACTTCTCCTCCAATCAAAAGTGACTTTTAAAAAAATGATCCTTGGTCTTGTTTAAACGTCTCCGTTCCAAAGTAACTTAAAAAAAAGGGTCTCGTTCTTTTCAAACCTCTCGTCCTTTCCAAACCGACTTCTAAAACAACGATTTTTTTTTAATCGCAATAAGATATAATACTAGGCAAAGGAGCATGGGCGTAGCCAGAATTTTCTTCAGGGTGGGGCAAAAATAAGTATTAAGGTGGAAAGGCGCCGCAGACGAAAATTTTTCGGAGCCACGCCCATAATTCGTCAATAATTCACTCAATTATAAGTGCTCCCAAATTTCGTAAATTAAATTAGTTTCGCAAGTCCTTCTTATAGATATTTATGATGTTTTAAAACAATATAATTAAATCATTTTTGAGGGCCCGAAAGAGGTATTAGGTATACTTAGATATATTTATTAAAAAATTATTGTTAAAATTTGAGTCAAACTTGCCAAACAAAGTGACTTCTTGTAATAATTACTGTGATTAAGTGTTTCGGTTTTTTAATCGTGACCCGGAAAGCCGCCAAATTTTGCGACGCTAAAAATATGGTAATTTTTTTAGAGGAGGTAGGCAAAATATTTTTCTTACAACGAAACTGATTATTTATTAGGATATTAAAAGATCCTCTTCTTGGTCAATAAAGTACTTATAAAAAAAGTTTTTATTTAAACATTAAAACTAATTAGTCGCAGCAGGCAAGGCGAGGGTCGTCCGTACAGACAATGAACCACCTGAAATTCTCTAAACGATTAAATAACAATTTTATTTATAAATATCCTAACACATCATGTTAGTACACACAAAAAAATGGGGAATTTATACTGTTTATTACTGGTTAGAAAACTGACCTTTAACCCACCTTAAGGGCCATACCTGAGTGCCGCGAGAACTAACCTAAACCCTATTTAAGGACTAGCCTATGGGGATTCTGGCTAAACTTTGACAAAATTTCATTTTCAAATTTTTCTTTTATCTCATTCCAGAACCTTCTTTTTATGCACACTCATCATTCAAATGCCAACAAGCCGATTTTCTTTCATTTGTTGACCTTAACCATGTTTTTACCCTGCGCAAAGTGCTAGAAAATCTTTCGATAGTGCCCGTTGTGCAGGGCTGTGCAAGGGAAATTAGAAGCGCCTGTTTTATAGCTGGGTAAAACAATTGTGTTTCTTGAACTAGTAGGGCTAGTTCTATTTCCTTTAGTTCGGCCCTTGACGCATTTTTCTCTTTCCATTGGTTGTACCAAAATTCAGCTTCACCGATGAAACTATTTTAATTGTATACTACAAAAACTTTCAGTTTTTTTTTAAATCCTCATATGCCATATCAAGCATTACGTGAGAGTGCAACGTAAGATGAGTATGCGGGTAAGTTTTCCTCAGAAAAACGCTGTTCAAGAGACATTATTAGTGAATCTTTATACGGAATGATTAATGATCCTCTCCAAAACTTGTTAGGAGACTGCTGGAGGATTTGCACGATGTTTCTGCTGATTTTAGCCCTGCGGTATACTGAAATCTGTTCAAAGATGCTCGGCGATTGTTTCAGCCTCTGCTACAACACTTTGACTTTCAACATGGGCATTTTCACGGTGTTTTTTTATAATGTTTGTGATTTTTTTAATATAAGTTGCACTTACAGGACGAAATACTTGAGGTTTTTGGTAGTAGGTAGGTAGTTGAGCGCTCGCTCAATTCACTAGAACTAAATGATGTGTCGTGGCACGCACGAATGTTGAAATGTTATTTTTTTAATTTCAGGTATTTTAATTTATTTTTTGTGTTTTTTTATTTTGTTCCTTGATCCAGGGGGGGGGGGGGGGGGCAAGCGCCCCACCCTGCCCCAACTTGGCTACGCCCATGCAAAGGAGGACATTTCAGTGAAAAAGAAGACAGATTAAGGACTCAACTTCTTAAGAACTGTCCTTCCAAAAGGAGGGCACTTGGAAACCATATTGTATAATGCTATTAGCCATATATACGGGTGTTGCTTAATAGTATATACTTATTCGATTGGGCGATTCCTGGACTCATTTTAAGTCGAAAGGTTCATATACGCTTATGTCCTAAAATCCTTCTTTTTCGATATAGTGGGTGTTAAGAGTGAAGTCTAGTGATGCATTCCATTTCATTTTTTGATCAATATTTCTTTGCTTTAATCAAAAAGGGGCCAAATAGCCGCCCTTGAGTAGGAATTACCTAAAGTTTTGAACTAAAGAAATTTTGATTAATAAATTATAATAAAAGCAATAAACGAAATTTTTCCATTTTTCTGCATGTGCAGAACTCAGTCGTTAGACCAGTACCTGCTCTTTTTTAATATGCTTTTACCATTGTATCAGCTTCTAAGGCTGAAGTATCAGTTTTTATAATCATTTATACAATTTGCTCTGTTCTTAGTCTCATTTCAAAAATGCGACAACTGCATTGTGTTATTGCTAAATTTTCAAACTATAAGTACATGGTAGTACCTATATATTATTTTGGATGAATTTTTCTGGGTGGGGGCATATAACAGTGGCGGCTCGTCAGGTGAAGGGGCTCTTCACCAAAAAAAGTAAAACCAGGAAGAATTTTTTTCGACAATATATTAAATATTAATGTACCAATACAGCTACCCTTGAAAAATAATTATGTTCGAATTAATAATATTAATTTAATCCGAATGTAGCTATGCATAATAGGGCCACGGTGAACTCCGATGGACAATAATTATAAATACTCGTGCATTTTAGCGCGCCCCTGTCAACCGTGTCCATGAGCTCAAAGCAGCAAGTGAACACCCAACGCCCAACATACAGCCAATTGGCTTTAATTTTCACCGTTGCTATGGTTGTGTGATGTCAGTCATGCGACAGCATGTAATAATTTGCATTTAAGATGAAGGGCAATTTAAAAAAAGATCAATCGGATGCACCATTGTTTTAGCATTGGTTCGCCTAACCTTAAGGTATTAGAGAATCCAAACCACGTGATTCAATATGGCGGTTGGATGGCAAAAAGCATTGAGTCACCAGTTAAATGCCACCAGCAACATTATTTTAATGGTCACGTGCACCAATTACAACACAGTATTTGCCAGCCAGCCGCCATTTGGACACATCGTTGGATTGCCTAATTTATTTTGAGGTTACGCGAATCTTACGGTTATAGATATCGTTTTTACGTGATTAAAGTTGTTTTTGTTTTTCAGTTTATTTAGTAGTGAAAAATTAGTCAATGTTTGTTTAAGTATACCCACACTATACCTAGCTCTTCACCATTTTTTAAGACCGCGAGCCGCCCTTGACATATAATTTACTTTGATCGTCTGAAGCGGGGGGGCGTGCCCACCGCTGGCTACGCGTCTGAGTATTTGTTACATTAGATGTTCCTCCAGGGCTCAAACATCGGTCGTTTTAGATACCCACATAAACTTAATTATTTTAAATACGGACTTGAATTTCTAAATTATTTTTGAACTTCGAAAATGGACTAGTGATAAGTGTAACACATCATAAGAGGTCAAAACCTGCTAAAAATATGAAAAATTCAGATCCGCATTTAAAAAAATTAGGTTTATATGTGGGTATCAAAAAACCCTTTTATCATAAAAATAATTTTTTTAAAATTTCTTTTTCACAAATTATTGAGAATTTAAATATGCAACTTTGTCTCCATTTAACCAACTCTATATCTTTTGTAGTTACCTAGATAGCCAATGCATCGAATTGTATAACATCACCCTATATAGTTGAGATCTTCCCGGATAAATGACGTACGAATGAAATTAAAACAAAATTTAGTTACTCTGGAAATAACACATTTTTAAAACTTATTCTAGATTTTATATAAAAAAAGTACCTATTAAAATGCGTTTCTATATATTCTTTTCTAACAGCTATAAGTCACTACAGATTTTAGCATTTTTAGTCTTTCCTATAAGCACCATGAGTAATAAAAATAACAAAGAGATTACAAACATACATGCAAAATCTCTTCTTCCTATTATTTTTAAAATGAGTATAATTGATTAGAAAGTTGCTCTTCTTTGACAAGCGCGGACACTAGACACCTCTATGGGGCAGATTTGGTCGATTAAAAAACTTTTTTTTTTTTTTTTTTTTATGATAAAACACCTGCACTGTAGGAAAAATCCTTTAAGGCGCTCTGGGAGCGGTGCGAGTGCGAAAAAAGCGATTAACGTTGGTCTTGAAACGTTGAAGATTGTATTCATTGGGAAACACGACCTCAGGAAGATCATTCCACAAAGATGACGTTCTCCAGATGAAAGAATTCTTGAACAATGAAGTTCGAGGAGTACTAAGCTGAACAACATATGGATGAGCGACAGCGGTTCGCCGTGTATTTCTGTTTTGCATTGCTCTAGGTGGAATCAAGTGGGCAATGTCAGTCGAACACCTGCCATGGAAATATCTGTAAAAGAGAGTCAAATCACCAACCTGTCTTCGATGCTCCAGGCTATCGAGGGTCTTGGTCAGCTCGGGGTCGCCGATCAGACGAACGGCTCTCCTTTGAATGGAATCCAGTAGCCGAAGGGTGTGATTGGGTGCAGAGCTCCAGACATGAGAGCAATATTCTAATGATGGTCGAATCTGGGCTTTGTAGAGTGTCAAAAGTTGATGAGGTGTGTACAACCTTTTGGTGCGGAAAAGTACACCAAGTTTCTGTGCAGCTGTCTTGGCAATTGCGGCAACGTGATCATGCCAAGACATATTACCTCCCAGATTGACCCCCAGCAAATTAATAGACGGTGCCAGGGGAATTGCGTGTCCTGCCATGACTATATCCGGTTCTGCAATGTTAACCTTTTTGGAGAAGACTGCTGCCTGGGTTTTCTTAGCATTAAATTCTACTTGGTTAATGTCACCCCAAGCCAAAATTTCTTCCAGGTCCTTGTTGAGGCGCAATACTTCATGCTGCCTGCGAAGATGTGCGTCGGCAGCGGATGTTTGGGGAGTCAAGGTAAAAGATGAGACAAGTGTGCTGTCATCAGCAAAGCTATAAATTGGATTTTGGGTTTTCACTAGAAGGTCGTTAATATACAGTAAAAAGAGGGTAGGCGACAATATGGACCCTTGAGGAACACCGGCACTAAATTATTTAGAGATTCTTTGCACTTTAAGTTTTGTTAAATCAATTTTTATTTAAGTACCATAAAACCGGGTCTTGTCTATAACTTATTGATATTTGAATGAACTGTTATGAGTCTAAACTATGTGAAACTTTATCGAATGTACCTTTACACTGTAAATAAAAATCCCTCCAAAAATTTAAATCTATATGGTTTTTTATTTTCTTAAATAGTGTGAAAAGTCACCCACCAGCAGTGTCATTTTGCACGAAGGCATGTTTGTGATAATAACACAATAAAACACGCTTCTATAGGGTGGCTTTGCACAACAAAGAAATTTTTAAAAAACTTCTACTGGCCTGGGAAATTGTAAAAAACATTTTTTTGATTTCACAAACAGCCAAGTAGGTACTAGGAAAAATGCTTTATTTAAAAAAAAATAATAAAATATTAACTCTTTTATTAAACTAAAAAAATTCTTAAATAAAAAATAAACATGTTTTTCTCTTATAAAAATAAGTTAAACAGGTAGGTAGGTAAGTTATATTCTTTGGCACTTAATGTACAGGTAAGTAACTACTCAAATCACAGCGGAAGCGATAAATCCCTCTTCTCACTTTCAAAGGAGTTTCCAAATGCTTCATGATGTCCTGTTCCTTTACAAGGGAAATATCATCGACCTGGGAAAAAAATCCATTTTTGAAACATTTTCGTATAAACTTGACGTTGTAGTCGTCTTCCAAAATGTTTAGGACTTCACCAACAAAGTGTTTGCACGTTTTTTTTCGTGACAAACTGTAGAATCGCAAAATTACCAACGATAATTTTGCTTTGTTGTTCTACAGGCTCTACATTATTATTTAAGGTGTCCATGAGCCAGTCATCGTGAACTTGTGTCTCCATTGGTATTTCTTAATCTGTTTGATCTTTTTCTAAAATATAAGTTATTATTTCACTCCTACGTCCGAAAAAATACCAAAAACCGACATTGCAAAGTAACCCCGAAAAATTGCCTTTTTTTTTAAAGAAGTATAAACAACATCAAGACTTTATGAACATACTCTGTTTATTTTTTTTTGTGCCGAGGGGTATAACAAATCTATATCCAAGTTTCCAGGCACTTCCAAAAATGTTACTATGTCCCAGATCCCTTAGCATCCTACTGAAAATTTTTTACAAAAAAACATAGACTACTTTCGCGTGCTATGATTCCCACTGGCAACAACAGATCCACACCATTTCACGTTTAGCGAGACAATGACACCTGTGAAGACTTGCAACCCGTTGCACAATTGGCTGTCAGTACTTACCGTTCCAAAGAAGTCGATTTGATAATTGTTTAAAATTTTTGTGCAAAGAAACCCGTCGGTGCAAAGTAACCCGGTTTTACGGTAGGTACCTATGTCATGTTTATGTTATAGGTATTAGCAGTTCTGTAGGACTTAATTTTAGGTGGAAGGAGAACGAAATAACACACAAAACTGTACTCGACTACGTTTTTAATTTCAATTCACAATAAAATACCTTTATTGTCCTTGAAAAAATTTAACTTTTTTATGTATTGTATGTAGCTTGTAACGAAGTATAGGAATAGTGTGTTCTAACAATATATAAAAAATAACAAAATAATAAACCAATCATATTGGCAAGAGGTTCTATATAAAAATAAAGCAGTAGTGACAATGATATAAATAATTCGATAATACAATGTATTAAAACGCCATGGATATAATAATAATATAATTAATATGTTACGCCGACATGCCGCACTGGTACGAGTAGTTATGCGATAAGTATAAGAGAGGAAAAAAAAATTATTGTTTACAAACATGAGGTTCTTTAGCCGGATGGCTAAATAAAAGTCATGTCTATATTACAATAAAAAAAAACTTATATTTTGACTATCTCATTAAAATCGGTATAACTGTAAATTTAAAAAGTAATTTAATAAAATGCAAAAAGCAGGTGCTTTTTACCAGAAATATTTGAAAACCATAAGGCCCAAGGGACTTACTGCGTAGGTATGTAGAAACTACTGTTTTTTTAACTTAGGAAACAAAACTAGGAAGATTTTAAGTAATTTTGTGTAATCCTAAATACCCTTAACAAGTAAAATACATTTAGACAAAAAAAATGTTGAGTTGTTATTCAAGATGGCGGAGATTCGTCCTCTTAGAAAACATTTTTAAATGGAAAGGAGGGTCGGGTGATCCCTCATTTCAAACGTATTTTTACGCTTAATTTAACCCTGCAATTGAAATACTCCAAAATGTATCGTTTAAAAACTGCGAATCTGAAAAATATGCAAAAAAAAATATTATATTCTTGGTGAACCTCCGCCATCTTGAAAAACTAACAAACATTTTTTTTAAGTAAATATTGTTTTATTATTGAAGATGACGGAGATTCGCCAAAATATACGTTTCTCTATAATATTTTTTCTGAATCGCCATTTTGAAACGACCAATTTTAGGGTAATAAAATTGCAGGGTTGAATTTATCGTAAAAATACCTCTTAAATGAGGTATCCTCAGTTTTTTGAATAATTATGTAAAAAATGAAACATCAACATAAGAATGTGCAAGCCATTTTTCTCTAAGATGCTCAGCCTGTCAAAGTGTCGTTTTTAAATACAAATATCTCAAAAATTATTCAATTTAGCCGAATGACCTGAGATTTGTTAAGAATTTTGCATAACATCAAAAATACAATAGGATAAATCATATCATATTTAAAATAAGTTCAAAGTTACTTCCGGTAAAACCGGAAGTGATATAAATACGCCAATATTTTAAGTAAAAAGACCACGTCAAAAAATATAAACTAGCAGTTTCAAGAAAATATTTTCAGTGGTTCTTTTAAAAGTTCACCCTGTAGAGGTAATTTTTTGAAGTTTTGTTAAAACAACCACAGAAAACCGCTGAAACACTTTGTATAGACAACTGAAACATAAGTACTAAGTCCTGCCAAATCTTAAAATTAGAACAATATTGTTCTGACGATTAGTAGAATTTTCAAAACGCAATAACGTTGGAAACTTTATAACCAAACCATATTTTAAACATGATTCGAATTTTGAATATAAATATTTTTTAAACAGTACTTTTAGATTGATATTCAATAGTAAAAAAGCATTTTTTTACAATAAACTACATATTTTCCAGCAATCATATTAAGCGCCATTAAAATTAGTATAAGTCATGTCAAAATGTCATTGTTAAGTTCTAGGCCCATATGCGAAATTTCAAGATTATATATTATTTTAAAAATTGAAAAACTACATTTTTTAAATATTTTTTCTTTCATTTACAAATTTTTCTTTTAAAGTCGCTTGGCTAATGTAAAGCCCTTATATTTGGATAAAAATAAACTAGTTTTTCGTTTATTTTCTATCAAATGCATGAGGCTTTACATTAGCCAAGCTACTTTAAAAGAAATAAAATGTAAATTTGTAAATCAATGTGGTTTTTCTCTCATTTTTTTTTTTGGTTGTAGTGTATAAAGTAACAAAAATAAAATTTTCTGTGTTTGTACTTTCTGATATTTTTATGCCATCACTAAGAAAATAATTACATATTAAACTATTGGAAAAAAACACGGACTTAATAGAATATACGTCATGAAACAGCAGTTTGAAATTATTGACAGAAGACTGATCGAATGCAATGACAGTTGAAAAAGTCTAACCTAAGTTATTTATCGTTCTTTCTGCAATTTCTGACATTTTTTAAAATTAATTTAAATTCATGTTATATTAAAATACGTCTACCAAGAAAACTAATAGCGATTTCGGTTTAGCACTCTGAGAGTGCTCCGGGAGCGATCTGTGACGTCATAGATTCGCCCCAGATTTGCTGTCACCCTGAATACGGTTGCCCTCGGACGGAGTGTAAATAGAATGTATGATTGCTCATAAAATTATGACAGATGGTAAAATAATTTTAACCTTTAAATTTAATATAAAGTTAAAACAATTCTTCTTTAAATTAAACAAACATATTACTATGTTCAAAATATTCAAACAACAACACGCGAAATTACAAAAGAACACCGTTCACAGTCTTAAAGAAAAAGTGTAGCCATTGCGCAGGCGCAGCCTCTCTACTCCGTAAAAATTTGCAGATCGAAAAAGAGCGCTCGCTAACGGATTCAGAGTAACCAGATTTGTAAATCGAACGTATGACTCCGAGAGAGATCACCTGATTTTGATAACCGAACACGCAAATCTCGGAGAGAGTACTCTCAGAGTGCCCGAGAGCAGTAAATCGGAAACGCTATAAGCGTTGTCTTGTAAAGTGCTGTTCAAATACCAGTGTGTGTTATTTCAAATTAAATATTCATCTCCTTTCCTTCCAAGTCGCAGCATGTCAAAGGAAAATGGTGTTTAAAAATTACCAGTCTTTTTGTAACCTGGCACGATAAGCAAATAAAAAAAAACAGTTATTTTAAATAAAAATATCCATAATTTTATAATAATTCGGATGTAAACCAAAATGACGACATAACAAGTGACAAGATCGGTAACGATGCTCACTGTACATTTTTGTCAAATCGACGACGTCGTTTGGCGATTTTAAAATTGATCCAATTTGTGCCCGTTTTCAATGAGATCAAGCTAAAGTTTTATTGATGATAAACTTCTATTATACCACCAACTTAAAAATTTAATTGCCAAATCTGAAAGAGCGCATTAAAAATATTAGGGTTACAAAATATTTTTGAAATAATATCTTAAAATCATGTAAATAGGCCTAGAATTTAATTCTAAACACTTAACCTCACTTTATCGGACATGCGGATCCGTTTACACAAACATTTTTTGCTATACGTGGCGAATTTTTTTACTGGTCACTGTATGACATATTTTACGAAATATATATATATAAATTAAAAATAGGGGTATTCATCAATTTTATTGTGCGTAATAAAAAAAAATTGAAATCAGGAAGCACCAACATTAGGCAACTGAAACCGGACATCTACAGAAGACCACTTTTAAAAAGAAATATCTCAAAATAAATCGTTTTCGTCCAGATTCGTAATCTACACTCAAAAATACTTCATTAAGAAAAAAAAAACTTAAGTTTATAACAGAAACTTACCAAACATACAGTGTGTCCTACCGGAAACCGCCTCGACCTATACAGTGATGGGCTAAAATATGGAACAAATTCATTTAAAAATCAGGTATTAATTTTTTGAAAAAACGCTCGGACACGTCGATTATAATTTTTTCTTCCGGATGTTTTGCCTCAAAAAGAAATCATACAGGGTGTGTCAAAAAGTAGATGTAGCAAAAAATTTTGGTATTTTAAATAGAACACAATTTTTTTCAGTCGAATTTTGAATTCTACGTCAAATTCTGCGCATGAAAGATATGGTATGCTACATGAATTATAATTGACGTCTGCGAGCGTTTTTTCAAAAAATTAATAGGTACCTGATTTTTAAATGAATTTGTTTCATATTTTAGCCCATCACTGTATATGAAAAACTATAGAAAGAAAAATTTTGAAAATTTGACAGTATGTTAATGTTGATGGGGGCAACCCGGCTAAAATATTTTCAATATGGTGGTGTTCCGGTTATACCGATATTTCGATATTGTCAAAAATAAAGGTACTTTACTCTTGGGCAAAATTTGTATTTTTTGACAAACCTCGTATACGACTTAAAAAAATTTAACATCTGATGGTTGTATTTTAGGTTTTGGATCATGCAGAACTTTTTATGAAGAATAACTTTTTTTCGTAAAGTTAATAATAAAAAAGTTTCTCATATGTTGTCAATTTAATTGGACCACTGTATACAGGGTGTTCCTTAATGATGTGCTAATATTTTAGGGTGTGATTCCTAAAGTTATTTTATAAAGACAACTTTATATAAACATATGTCCTAAACGGCTTACATTTTTTGCTACAGGGTGTTGAATTATTTTTTTTAATGCGTTTTTTGTAATATCTCCGAAAATACTTACTTTAGATAATATTTTCAATATTGGCATGTGCTAATAGGTCATAAAACCACGTGTTTTAGTTATAAAAATTATTTTCTTGTCGCACCAGTGGCGTCCCTGCAAACATTTCCTGATATTTTTTAGAAAAAAAGTAGTACGCCACTGACATTTTTCCATGTGGATATTATTTCTGATTAGCCTGCTCAATTCTGCATAAAAATGGTCTGTTGCGTTTTTCTCCTCAGGCCCACCGTCCTTAACTAAAATAATTAAATTAAATTAGACGGGCGGAAGCATGCCTATTAAATAATGAAGGTGGTCATTTTCAACAATTTGTATAAAACAAAATTTTGTATTATCAATGTTAATAATTATTAATTAATATATAATTAATAAATAGTAGAGCAAATTTAATTATTTTAATTAAGAACGGTGTGCCTGAGGAGAAAAACGCAAGAGACCATTTTTATGCAGAATTAACCAGGCTAATCAGAAATGATATCCACATGGAAAAAAGTCAGTGGCGTACCACTTTTTTTCTAAAAAATATTAGAGGAAATGCTTGCAAGGACGCCACTGGTGGGACAAAAAAAATAACTTTTTTACTAAAAGATGTGGTTTTATGCCCTATTAGCACATGCCAAAATTGAAACTATTATCTAAAGTACTTTCGGAGATATTACAAAAAACGCATTAAAAAAAAATAATTCAACACTCTGTAGCAAAAAATTTAAGCCGTTTAGGACATATGTTTATATGAACTTTTCTTCATAAAATGACTTAAGGAATCACACCCTAAAATATTAGCACGTCATTAAGGAACACTCTGTATAGATCGAGGCGGTTTCCGGTGGGACCTGTATCATTTCCTTTATAAATTTGAAAAAAAAATATTAAACTAAAACAATTTTGCTGAAATAATTTATAATACAGTACAAAGTTAGATAGGTACCTACACTCAAAGTCAAAAATTACTGTCAGTAATTCAACGCTTTCATATAGAGTGTGGAGGGTTATACAAAGTTAGAGGAAACAATAATTTAAAAATAATTATTTTCATGGATTTTTTTTCCTTTTATGACTCACCGACAATAATTTGGACCTTAAGTACAACATTTTCTTATTTACACTTTAGATAATACACAAAAGTATCAGGTTTCCACAAAAAAACTACAATAAGGACTTAATGATAAAAAAACATACACATATATAGTCTTCTGATAAGCCATGATATGGTGAACCATGTCTATCAAATGACAAAACCCTGTTATTTAAAAACCAGGATAAACTTGCATAACAATAATTTATTATCGAATTTTTGTAAATACATAGTATAATTACGACTGTGTACGACCTACGATAATCAGTCTTTTTACCATTAATTCCTTAGTGTAAATAGTATTCCATGTTTCCTTCTTTACAGATAAACCTCTCCTGATGATGACCATTGTGGTCGAAATGAGTTTTTTTAAAATTTCATCAAGTCAAAATAGGTTATCTTTGTGTAATATTTAAAATGTAACGCACTTCATCCTGTGGAGACCTACTGTAAAGATATTCTTATATAGAACCAAAAATATAATAGAATGATAGAAGAGTTTTAGACTTGCTTGTCTTTATTTGCTTTACATTACCACGTTTCAACTGGTAAGTATCTCCGGTTGTCCTCAGGGGAATACTAAATAAGTAAAGTAACTACAGCTCTATTTATACTTGCTAGATGCACTGGAGCATAACTGAGATGGGTGCAGTCATCCGTTCAGTTCGTGTGCGATATTTTAAGTTTATTTAACACTACCTAACAAAGTTTTCCAGATATTTCTTATATTTAATGAGAGCTTACTAAAACAATCTGGGTTCTGGTGTATGGCAACAGCTTTGTTAAACTTCCTCTTCCTGCAGTGTGGTTCCTTATGCAGGATTTGAGCTTCTGTCCACTTGATGTAATGACCGTGTGTCCAAGCTTGGTCAGCTGCACTTGATTTGTCAGTTTCTCCTTTAAGCGTGTTGTTTCTGTGTTCCTTGATCCTAGTTTTAAGTGGCCTTAGAGTCTCACTAATGTAATTAGAATCAAGGAACACAGAAACAACACGCTTAAAGGAAAAACAAAAAATCAGGTGCAGTTGACCATACACGGTCATCAAATCAAGTTGACAGAAGCTCAAATCCTGCATCAAGAACCACACTGGAGGAAGTTCAAGGCAGCTGCTACCATACACCAGCACACACATTGTTTTAGTAAGCCCTTATTAGATGTAAGAAATATCTGGAAACTTTTGTTAAGTAGTGTAAACTTAAAATATCGCGCACGAACTGAACTTACCAGTTACCAGTTAACCAGTTAATGTAAAACAAATAAAGACAATGCAAGTCCAAAACTCTTTTATCATTTAAGAAACATCATTGTCTCCAACCTTCAAACAGACATAAAAAAAATAAGAGGTTAGGTTTTGAGTGTTAAATGCCGAAAATAAAACTGTCACCAGGTAAAATTGTGACCTCCGGCACCGAGATGAAGTACCGTAAAAAAACTGTAAGACGTTAGAGTCAAAATCAATCATGTTAAGTACAATGACGTAGGCTACAGTAGAGAGAAAACTTTAAAAAGCTGCTACGTAACTTAAAATAATTAATATTTTATGGATAAGTAACGTCTAAATAATATTCCTTTACTGGTTTTTGACGACGTCAAGTAGGTTTCGGGAGTGACGTCATCAATCATTGCAACAATATCTCCCTCATTGTACTTTTTATGATTGATTTCCACGTTAGCTATAAAAGTTTTTATTAAAAAATCGAATGGCCCACGCTAAAATATAGTGGGAAAAACAACACTCGTAAACTTACAACAAAGAAATACTAGAAAAAGCCGGTCCTGTTTGTTGTTCTGTCTTTAGAGGAGATAACACTGTCTTTGTGCCCACTATCCAGTTAGTTTTTTGGTTCCCAACTTGTTAAAACAACGTGATAGTATCAAACAATTTTTAGGCCTCGAAATAACACAAGCAATCTATATTTGGGATGAGCAAAAATAATACTACAAAAACAAAATAAGTCAATAAAAATATCACGAAAAATTGCTTCTTAAAATGAACTTATCTTTCCTAAACCGTATGTACTTCACCAGGATGGTGTTCAGGGAGAGATTCAGTACCATTTTCACTACTACTAACTTTTTCATTATTTAAAAACTTATCACTATCAACAATATTTTTAATACTTCTTGGAATGTCTATTTTTTCTTTGTAAGTCATATTACTATTTTCAATATTATCTATAATCTGTTGTTCCTCGAAGTCACCGTGAGCTTCTTCTGCTGGTAAAATTTCATTGGTTTCTGGCTCCTTTGCCAAACCAGGTTCGGGAGTAACTAGGAAATTACTCCACCAACTGGATAAAGCACCCTTAGCGTGAGAAATAGCTCCACCTTAAAATGAATTAGAAAAAATTTGGACGTAATTTACTGTATAATTATATTGTTCGTGATTTATTCAATAGTCAAATTAACTAATAAATTATAAAAAAAATTTCATTGACAAAGCATATTACCAAAAAAAAAGAAAACTAATTCAATATAAAAAAAAACAGTAACAAACAACAAGTAACATGCATTATTTGTATACACTAAATAAATAATAATAGTAACAACCTTAGACACTAACATGAACACAAAATTAAAGGTTGTCATTATAGAACTCATCTACAGAATAGTATGCTTTAGCAACCAGGAACCCTCGGACTTCTCTCTTAAACTTGCCATCAAATTTAATTTGACTAATTTTCAGTGGTAGAGAGTTAAAAAGTTGTCTGCCGTTGTAGAAAATAGAATTCTTTATTTAGGTTGAACCAGGAATTGGCAAGGGTAGAGTATGAGTGTTACGAAACGGGTACACCATAGCCGTGACATTTTCTGCTTTCCTCTTTACTAGGCAAACCTTTTCAAGGATAAATAGACAAGCGGCAGTTAAGATTTTGTGTTTTATAAAGAGTGGTTTACATGAGTCTCGAGTTTTGGCCTGACAAAGGAACCTAATAGCTATTTTTTGTAATAGAAAAACCTTTTTAAAACAGTAGTTAGGGCATGCGCCCCAAAAACAGATGCCGTATCTTAAGCGAGACTCAATTAAAGCAAAATAGATATCTCGAGCTATAGAATAACTTAACTCCCGAGATATATTCTTAATACATAACATCCGCAAGCTATTTTATTATTTAAGTTTATAATGTGACTTTCGAATTTTAGTTTTGAATCTATGAAAAGTCCCAAAAATTTAGTCTCACTCAGACTATCAACAATCTGATCATGTAAGTGAATATCATTAATTTAACATTTAAAACTCACAATGTTTGTTTTTGAGACATTAAGGGACAATTTATTTGTATCACACCAGTCTTTAATCGTAACAAGATCGTTTTTGATGGATTCTTCCAATATATTATTATGTAAGTGATGCCAGAGAATCGTTGTGTCGTCTGCGAATACAGTAAATTTTCCAGTATTTCATGAGGTAGACTTGATAAAGTGGGTGTTTTTGTTCCAATAGTTTTTTATTTTCTCAGTAACGGATTAAAATATCCAAAAGTAAAATCACAGAAAATTTTATTTTATATTCCTTTATACAGTACAGCCAAATTCAAAATATAGTGAAAATTGTTACCCTTTGCAAAGTTCTACCAGACACTATTGGCGATCGCATTGAGACATAAATTCAACCAAAATAACTTTACCCGGCAACTACTTGTGTTCAGGGCTCTTAGGTGGAGATACTACTCTGCTCATTTGCGAAAGCAGTGTCGAAGCACAAGCATCACGTTACCTTGTCCAATGCTGCACGGACACACGGAACAGGGGAACGAATTTTAAGGGCTCCAGATCATCATTAATTATTATACATTATAGCAGTATAAGTAATTATATACCTACACTTAGTCGCAAAAATAACAAAAAAACAAAAATTATGCTCAATTTCAAAGTTGATTTTCGCGCGAACTAATAATTCGATTTTGATAATTTTTTTTAAACTGTACCTTTTTTCTTTGGTAATTGCACCGTGATAGAACCTTTTATTCAGGTTTCAGTTTTAGGCCCTTACAGGGTAGTAATAATACATGTAATACCCAAAAAGAATTTTGACTATTTGAACATTAGTGCCATGATTGATGAATCTAAGAAAAGCGTTTAAGCAAATTTTAAAATATGGATGATTTCTACCTAGTGTCAAACTGTGGTGTCAAAAAGGCGATTATTTATTGGTCCTTTGCACAAAAAAGTTTTTTTCAACGAAAAAAAAAGTGATATGATTTAAATTTTTTACTTGTGCAAAACGGCAATCTCTTTGAACATTTAGAAAATTAGGATTTATAATTAGTAAATTTAGAATTATTAGAAAATTCTTATAAAATGAATTATATTACTTACGTATGAATGTTTTAAATGAAATAAAGTTTTTAATTAATATTGTAATTCGTTGCCAGGATCGAACTGACAAGAAGTGTAAAAAATATGAATTTAAAAAAATAATCAAGGACAATTCATCATTATGAGAAAGTAATACCGCCATTACATTTTGAGTGTAGGAGGGTTTAAAAATCGGTGAAAAAAATCTAGGTCCGTATTAAAAAGAGTAAAGTTGGTGATGGCTGCTCGGAGACAAAACGGCGGATCTTTAGTTTAATAACGTCATTTTGTAGAGGAGAAAAAGTGGCAATGACAAAGTGTCATTTATTTTTAAATAGCTAGTCTAATGAGCTCAGAATAAAATAAAAACGATTTTTCAAAATTTCGGTTTTTTTCGAATAAAATCGGATGTATTCGGAATTTGAAAACTTTTAAAGCTGCATTATAATCAGCACCGAATTGCACAACTTTGCCCCCATTTAACCGTTTCTCTAACTCCTATGGTTTCCGAGATTAAAATGCTGGTATGTCGAATTTGTAACACCCTGTATATCAGAGAAATTAAAAAAACAAAATGTTTAGAAAACATGAGGCTACAGTGTGATTTCATCATGCATCCGTTGTTGTTGCTAATGCACCCTACAGGGTGTCTCAAATTTAACGTAAAAAAACTATTCTCATTTTTGCACCCTGTATATAAGCCTAAAACTGAAATCTGAACAAAAAATTCTATCACAGTGCTAGTATTAAAGAAAAAACTAGAGTTTAAAAAAATATATCAAAAACAATTTATTGGTTCGGGAGAAAATCAACTTTGAAATTGAGCATAATTTTTGGTTTTGCGGCTAAGTGTATTTTCATTAAATTAGGTTCATTAATTTTAGGCATCGCGTTTATACAATACATGCTTAAATAACTAATTAATAATAATGACATAAACAAAGCACATGAGGAACAATTTTTATTTACATCAGTGATTACTAGGCCCGTACCTAATTTTAAACCCCTTAAGTGAATATGGGGGAGAATTTTTGTCCCGACAAACATTTCTATTTCCTGCGAACAGCAATTCAAAGCTTTTCTATAAAATGCATCAGAAAAAATAACCTACCTACAGCTTTACTTGTGGTAGCTACAGCCCTTCCTGTAGAACTCACTGCCTGGTTAATTTTTCTACCACTTTCTGTATTTTGCATGGTACTAAAAACAAGTACCTATTTTTAATCACCTTAACTTTCAAAAAATCATGTTTTCTTATTATGCAGGATCTATACAGGGTGTCCCATAACTTATGGGCCGTAGAGTAACTGGAGATACTAGACATCAAACTAAGCCGATTACGTAATATAAGTATTTTCGGATTGTTACTCGTTCTAGAAATACAGGGTGTTGAAAGTTAAAGTTTATTCTCGAAAATAAGCCATAATTTTAAAACGGTTTAATGAATTGAATTTAAAGTTGGCAATGTTCTGTTTTTATGAGCAAGAAATAAGAATTTGTAGAAATTTTTAAGTTTCAAACTAGAGGGCGCTAGTTGCATACACTGGGCTTCATAAATTTATGATTTTTTTTCTTACCTGTGGTATTAGGTGTTTGTCAATTATAGTTTCTTAAAGAAGGGCATTTTCTGAGTCAAAAAGGTGTACTTGATTGATCTTAAAATCTTTAACGGTTTTGACATTCCAATGCATAAAAAAACATAGTACATAATTAAATTAATATTTTAATTATCAAAAAAAAAACTTATATGACATAATCGGCTTAGTTTGATGTCTAGTATCTCCAGTTACTCTACGGCCCATAAGTTATGGGACACTTTGTATATAGAAAATGTATCTTAGAAAATGTATTTCTTGAAATGATTATTGAATAATAGATAAATTACAAAACTGGAAAAATTAAACAATTTTGAGTTTTAATTAATTTCTAAAAATAATTACCAGAGAATAAAAGTATAATTAGATTTTAAAAGAAATAAAAAAATGTTTCGTTGTACACAGAAAGAAACACAATCATATATTTAACTAAAGTATTTGAAAATAATGTTATTTCGAAAAATAAAGATTAAAGTAATAATTTAATAAATTTTATCTCAAATACACAAGAAATATAAAATCTAGAAGCATTTAGATCTAATAAATTGTAACATCATTTGAAATTATAAACTGATATAAATAAAAGTATATCCCTTATTCACTAAAGAGGTATAAATTTGGTCCATCAAAATATTTACTCTTATATTCACTAAAGAGGTATAAATTTGCTCCATCAATATATTTACAGCCCTATTCACTAAAGGATTTTTAATGTACTATATAAATAATAAAAACGTTTTTTTAGCCCACCCCAATGGACATACTATACAGGGTACTACAAATTCGTGTAAGGGAATCTCGAAAACGATAAGAGATGGTTGTTGATCTTGGGGCTTAATAATTTGGTGAAAGAAAATTGTAAATATTACAAATAACTTTGGAGTTATCAAGAAAAAACCGAAATTTTCAGTTTTGGGTTTTAACTTTTTGTGTATTCATTTGTGGCTTAAGAAAATAACAAAAACACTTTTTATAGCCGTTTTTTGTGTTTTGCCTTTTTGTTCTTCAGATATCAACCTCAAGACAATTTTATTAAATACGGACCTATATTTTAAACACAGTGTAAGGACTTCTAAGCTCCTAAGCAGTAAAGTGATAATGAAACAGAAATTCAAAGGTTGGGAGCAAACACTTTAAAAAGTATAATATAGATACTATCTGGGAAAAAGTTTTTCTGATTAGTAAACATCTTTAAAAAAAAAATTAGTAAAGGATCCCTCACACCGACGCGAAACATTGGGGCTGCGAATTTTTCGCAGCGGAACATTCGCAAGCACTGCTGCGACTATAGAAGTTCCGCGTCTCTTGGTGTGTGTATGTATATCAATCCGTCGTGGCACAGCATATGTCGCGGCAGCGGAACTTTCGCGCCGGTCTGGGGGATCCTTAACATAAAATAGTGTTAAAACATCTTCCTAACCTATAATTATCCTGTTAATTTAATACCCAAATATCATTAATCAACATCAAAGTCAACACAAATCATTTTTATTTAGTTGGGCTCAGAATATTTAGGACCGTAATGATATAAAAAGATAATTTGAAAAAATGTGTTATTAGATAATAAAACGTTAACATTTTAAAAACCTTAAAATTGTGTTAAATTTCTAAAGCTTAGAAATCTGTAAAACTGTATTTAAAATTTCAGATCGGTATTAAAAAATTGACTTAACTGTTTTCGAGATCCCCTTATACGCAGGCGAATTTGTAGCACTCTGTGTAGTTAGAATCATCAAATCGATGAGTTATAATACATTGTGTTATGAAAATTAAATAAATATATTTAAATGGGTGGCTCCTTAGGTATCCTAGAGAAACACTCTAGTGAATTGTTTAAAAAGTTGGGTAAGGAACAATAAAATCACTCCATATGCACGACACTTCGATAAATCTGGCAAAATTTAAAGCTGTATATGAAAGCTGATGATGACCCCATGCAAGCACTTATATTAAAATGACAGTTTTAAACCCGTCACACTTTAACATTTGAACTAGAAGTAGTTTTAATGAAACATCAATCATTTCTATAAGAAAAAATATTCCTACAAAAAAAAAAGGACTGCAAACCGATAAAAACAGTTTTTTTTCCTCCGAACCGTCTTTCTGTATAAACGGGTAGTTTTAAGTTGAGTGTGTCCATTATTATTTTAAGTTAGAATCGTAGAATACCAGTAGAGCGGGGCCCATAAATTTTAAAAGACAAATGTTGAATTTTCTAGGGTATTAGAAAAAGTGTCAGTCAGTTCCATAACACCATTTATGTTTGATACTAAGATAGTTTTCTTTCTGTGTACTGACTGCAAACAGGTAATAAATAAATATACATGTAAAATAAGCTTAAGCAAAACTACTTACTGCGCTAATCTAAGCTTCATATCAGCTACAGACAAGTGTCCTGCGAAAGGATGTCCCGCATGGACATCTAAGATTCCAGGTTTCACACCACTTAACCATATTTTGTAGTTATGTGTATCCCTCCAAGTTGATACAAAACTTGAGTTAAATAACTCTATTTCTCTAGAGCCATCTAGAAATTTAAAAAAATTAGTTCAAAGTGACAATAATGGTTATCAAATACAATATAACAGCCTTCTAAAAAATATCAGAGAAATTAAAAAATTGACAACTTAAAAAAGGTAAAGAATTATTTATCAAATTAAATTATTTAATAATAATATCCAAGAGTCGAATGGGGAAATTCTACAAAAGGTGGTAGCAGCAGACGTTGGATATACAGCCCTTAACTTACAGCAAAACGGATTAACTAACATCATCCGCGCGACGCCAAGTCAACAGCTTGTAACCTGGCAAGAGAAAGCTCTACATGACAAATACCCTACTGCATTTCAAAATTCACTCATAGATAGAGAAATGTCACTGAATTGGTTAGAAAAAAAGGAAGCTTCATGCTGAAACAGAAGGTCTATCCAAGACCGAGTCATTCGAACTCGAAACTATGAAAAGGTCATCCTGAAAAGAAATTTTGAAGATGTGTGCAGAAAATACAATATACCCGGAGAAACGATAGAACATAATACGGCGGGTTGTGGTGCTATGGCACCCACCGCTTATCTGGGGAAAAAATCAGGTGGCAAAGATCATCCACAAGGAACTGGTCCATAAACTAGGTCTAAAGGAAAATCTCCCACTATATTACCAATACTCACCCGAGCCAGTTCTTGAATCCCCTGAATATCCGTTATACTGGGACAGGCCAATAATAACGGATAGAACAGTAGACCACAACAGTCCGGATATTCTTCTTATTGAAAAGACGACCAAGAAAGCTTTTATAATAGATATAGGTTGCCCACTAACATACAACCTCTCTAAAACCGCATCGGAGAAGAAAACCAAGTACTCGAATTTGGCGATAGAGATAAAAAAATATATGGAAGCTAAAAAAAAATAGATATCATTCCGATCATAATATCGGTGGAGGGAACTATGACAAAAAATATCAAGCCCAACTTGGAAAAACTTGGCCTTTCAAGTTAATTATACCAACAAATTCAGAAAAGCGTCATTCTTCAAACGTGCCATATAGTACGGAAGTTTCTAAACAGTACAGGTTAAGATGAATTTCTTCTTTGTACTGTAAATAACACCAGCAATACCAACAAAAAGCTGTGAAACATAACATTGAAAACATAATAATATAATTTACTACAAGAAATTCGGAGAAAACGACGTTTAAATAAAGTTAAAATTATAACATTGATAATAATAAATAGAATGATTTAGGGCTACCGGTTCTTGGCTCTACCTAGCCTGTCGCCAAGAAATAAAAGACTTAACAAATTAATCACAAGTATTGTGAAATACATCATAATGAAGTGACTGGACCTTTGCCTACTCTGTGGACTATGTTAACGTAGATATTACTAACTTTTTTAAAGTCATTGTTATTTAAATTGTGTTTGTGTAATGGACTACATGTCTAGGTTAATTTTATAGGTTCAATTTTCTAAAATCTAAACCAAAGTGACAAATATACATTACAAGACATTAGTAAGCAACAGTTCTGTTTCATGAATAAGTAAGAACTAAATTACTCTCACCAAATAGGTAATTATTACCAACGTGGCTACGTTCGTTCTACGAATCCTTTACTTGTTGGACAAGGTGATTTTATATTAATATGCTTAACTAAAGATATATATTTAAAAAAAATACCTTCCAACATGGATGTCCTTAAAAGACACAACAAGTAAACTCTGAATTGGGCCCTTATCCATTCATCCCCACCCTCATAGCCGACTCCATCTAAAAAAACGTCTTGTCCTTCCGAGACATGTTTAACAATATAATCGGCAAACCTGAGGTCTTCTGTAGTTAAATGAAGGTATTTTCTGAGAGCGAAATCTTGACATTCTATTCTAGATGAGAAAAAATTACCAGTGTTAATTTCTTTTATAAAATAAATATCCAAATTTTACTATACCAGTTATAATTTGCAAAAAATGTTTTACAATATTACAATATAAAGATGTCTTTTAATAACTTAAGTAAATCCTATGTCCCAATCTAGAGAAATTCAATGACAGCAAAGGAAAAATTATTTTACATTCTTAACAAAGAATGAAATTATTTTTAAAAATTCTTACCTGTTTCCATCAATATCAACCAAAATGTCATATAGCTGACGTTTCTGCTTAAACAGAACGTTAGTTGCCCCAACAACATAACTTCTGACGTTCACGTCTGTCAATAGGTCCAAGTAGGGAAGAGACAAGTAGGGTAAACAGAGAGAACCTTTCGTAAAAATCGATAAAGGAAATCCGCATAACTCTGTACTAATTTGCGTCAAGTAACTCATGTTACAGTGCGCCGAGTCTGCTATAGTATCTGAGCTTATTTCTCTACGTAAACTGTTGCCTTTCTCACCTATACTAGTTGTACCTAAAAAATATCTAAAATTATAAATCTCTAAGGCTCGGTTGTACAATTACTAAATCTTTAAATTCCTGTTGTACAAATGAAGTTTAAGCTTATTTCAACGGTGAACTCGGTAAGCGTAAGCCGTAATTGTACAACCAGATTTAAATAGTAGATAATATTTCATATTAATAACATTTTTTTAGGTTTCTTCCAAAACTAATGGGAAATTTTAATTCGTCGACGTTTTGGTCGTTTAAACTTAAACTAAACCATCATCCGAACTTAAAGATTCATATGCACTGTCCTATTGTTACTTGTTAGATTTTTGAAAGATGTTTGGTTTACTTACGAAACTAAACTAATATTTTTTACTGCCAACATTCCTGACACTATTCTTTTCGATCTGAACTAAATAAAATAAAAACTAACTTTCTATAAAACAATTTTATAAAATCAGTAGAATTACTATTAATTCTTTGTAATTTTGCTTTGATTTCTTCTAAACGCGAACTTATTGTTTTGCTGATCCATTCCCTTCTAATTATGTGTATACAGGGTGTGCCAAAAAGTATGGAATATTGCAAATATTTAAAAAGTACCGAATGTAAGTTTTTAAAGTTTGATACATTCGTATCTGAGGTTGCGTTGAAAAGGCGACGACCGCGCAAAATTAGAATATTTTAACCAGTTTCCGGAATGGCCAGTACTGCAAATTAAATTAGTGATGCGCGAGGTTCATCGATGTTTTGTTCCTCCTCACCAAAGTAATTTCTAAATAAAAAGGTGGCGTCAAATATTAAAACGCAGTTCCAAACATCGAAGGTTAAACATCGATGCTCTCATCGTTTTTTGTGACCCTTATTATCGATGGAAAAATATTGAACATTGGTAACAAAACACCGATGTTTAGAAAAGTATCGAAACACATCGCCCATCACTAACTAAATCAGCGCCATCGCTAGCGGCGTACTTTGTAACTGTAGGTAATTGACAGCTTAAACGTGTTTTCGTTGGGGGAATAACGAAAGGTCGGTTTTATTGCAGAAAAAAGAGAAATATGAACAAAAACAAGTGTTTACGTAAGGACCCCATAGGAAGTAAATAGTTTAACAAAAAAAATTTAATGTAGACTTGCTTAAATAACGTATTGTGAAATACGGGTTAGTTTTTAAAGTGTGAATCGCAGATACTATTTAATAGAATTTGTTTATTTTATTATGGTTTTTATGCCAGTTTTTAAGATTTCTTGCTGAGGTATGTTTAATTTTAATTTCTAAAAAGTTTGAATATACCTAATGACGTAAGATCAGTAAACTCTTATTTAGTAGGTCACCGTCATGCAACATTGTAAAGTCACTGACCTTCTTTTTTTAGTTTGACAGTTCAAAATCAAAATAAACGCACGTGGATAAGGCAGTGAAGGCGTCGGAATCAAAAACACAAAAGGTGAATTTTCTCACTTATTAAAGCAAAGCGACATTTAAAAATATTTTTTCTTCAAAGGTTATTATATCAGGATTTCCGGGTTCAAATATACTAAGGCAATTCCATGACACCCTGTATAAATGTAAATATTTAAAAAAATAAGTAAAAGGCAATAATAAAGTGTATAAATAAGAAAGACAAAATATTCAAGTAGAGAAAAAGAATTATGTATGTTTAGTGCTACTACTGACGATGACTTAATGCTGGCTGAAACGTAGGTTTTGCTCTATATCCTTCATTTTGAAAATACATTTAGTTAAATACGTTAAAACATTTCAGAAATTTTAATATTTACATCAAAACAATAAATTGTGCTATTATAGTTTTTAGCTAGTTTTACCTGTCAAACATAACGTTGGCATTTTTAAATAAAGCATGAAAAACTGAAACGCGCACGCTATTTTCCTCTAAGTTGTATTACAATGATTATGTGACTTGTCAAGGTGTGAAAAATAGCGTTAGTCATTTTTAAAACGCGAATATCTCAAAATAGTAGGTTTTAGACACAAAAAACATTATAACGATTTTTTTAAATTTTATCCTATCAATTATAGGCGGTCATTTAAAAAATTTTGATCCTGATTTTTTTGAACCACCCTGTAACCTGAAAATAATTTTTCACTATGGCAAATAACTAGTATTTTAAATTTTAGTGTATAAAAATGCAGTTATAGTATTTTGCCACAAAAAAAACACCCTGTATGTATTTGTTTTACTAACCATTGGATTCTTCTTTAACTAAATGTGTCGTCTCTGTAATTTCTATACCATTCTCTATCAGATCTGTCTTCCCGGTTTGATTTTCCATTTGACTATTAGATGTTAAACTCTGCAATTCTTCTAACTTTTTGCCGTTTTGATTCGATAACAAGTTATCCATTGGACCATTTTTAGGAAGAGGTTCTACAGGTGAATTATCTGGAGAAGCTTCTTCTCCAAATTCTGGCATGGGGGACATTGGTCTGGATAATCTAAAAAAACAATAATTGACCATAGCTTGTGTGTACCTTTTGTACAAATAAACTGCTAATCTTATTTCAATATTAAATTAAAATTTATTTGTTCGCAAAACTGTGTACGATGATAGGATTTCTTATTGAAAGACAGAAAAGTTTTGAAATTGCATTGTCCTTATTTGTTTTAAATCACAATGTTTTAAGGTGGTAAGTATATCCAGTCGTCTTCAGGTGAATACTAAATAGGTAAAGTAACTACAGCTCTATGTATACTGGCTAGATGCACTGGAGCATAACTAAGATCTGTTCAGTTCGTGCGCGTGTGTGTGCCGGTCGATTTTTTGTTAACGTATTTTTAACATATTTATTAAATACCTTAACCATTGGTTTATAATAAATAAAAATGTATTAAGTAGTTGCAAAGCTTTTAGAACTTAATTCAAACTACGGGAAATAACCAATCATTTTTTTGTCACTTTCACCCAGTACGCTCAAGTCCAAAAATCTACTTTAAAAATGCATATACAGGGTGTCCTTGAAATGACTGTACAACGCTTCACCACAAATTCCTTAACCAAAAATAAGGCGATCTAGGCAAACTTACCTATATGCAATGTTGCTTCGTTTTGCCGCTACGGTGAGCTAAAGTTTTCAAATGATTATTGTTTTTTCGGAATAATTTATAAACGCCTTTATCGATTTCCACTAATTTTGGAACTAAGAATGACCACTATTAATAACGTGTTGTGACGTATGCGCCATCTTTTTTTAATACCTGCAAATTTAAAAATGGCGTGTGATTGGTAAATAAAAGTTTGTCTTTTTGTTACCCCCCGTATAAATGACTTAAATTATTTCTCTGACACTAGCTGACTTCATGTTGAAACTTTCTTGTCTCTTGTAAAAAGTTATCCAGGCATGCAGTTTCTCTAGAAAAAAATTATTTACGATACCTTGTAATTCTTTATTGCTGTTTATTCAGAACGAGAAAACATGAAAAAAATTTTAATTCTCAATAACTACCAACTAGTTTGCATTTTATTACAATTGTTCGAAAGTTTTTCATGTTTAGAATCGTAAATAATTTTTTTGTAGAGAAACTGCATGTCTGGCTAAATTTTAACAAGAGACATACAGTTTTAACGTGAAGTCAGCTAGTGTCAGAGAAATAGTTTAAGTCATTTATACGGGGGGTAACAAAAATAGGAACTTTTAATTACCAATCACATGCCCTTTTTAAATGTGCAGGTATTAAAAAAAGATGGCGCATGCGTCAAGACACGCTATTAATAGTGGTCATTCTTACTTCCGAAATTAGTAAAAATCGATAAGGGCGTTTAGAAATTATTTTGAAAATACAATATTATTTTGAAAACTTTAGCACCCTGTAGCGTAAAACGAAGCAACATTGCATATAGGTAAGTTTTCAAGGACACCCTGTAAAATAGGTATTTTGCTTTTTTTAAAGAATAGGCATTGAAAACTCAAATTTCGTATTTGTACTAAATTTTCAACTTTCAACAATATTTCCATATAAAATTTTGCTGTTTTTTTCATAATTAAGGTACTTTACTTTTAAGGCAATTTCGATAAAATAGTATTTGCTCCCTTACTATTAACCGCAGGTGAAATCTGAAATATGCGTTTATAGTTTTAAGGCATGCACCAACTTTTACCAAGAATACAATTTTCTGAGAAATTGGTAATAAAAAAATGTCCCATATGTTGCATACTTTTTTGGACACACTGTATACCAGAGTTTATATTACCCTAATCAGAACATTAAATTCACTATAACTATCAATTTCAAAATTTATGTATATTTTTAAAACCTGCGAACAAAAATTGAAACATTTAAAATTATGATTTATATACCTGAGCAAAGAACATAATTATAAGTTATTGTAAGCGCATATTTCGGAGAACAGAAATATATCCGTCCGGTTTTACAAGCGAAACCGCCTTCAGAAGTCTTTTTAACCCATAGTTGACTGTTAGTCTGAACAAGGCATGTCAACTCCCAGGAAATACCCGACAAAAGGAGTAAGGGAGGGGTTAAGGATAAGGAATGTCAGTTACGAAATTTCTTCCCTGAAGGCAGTGGCGTAGCCAGAGGGGTGCCCCCCCCCCCCCGAAATCCAAAAGAAAAAGTAAATATAAAATATAATTGGGCAACATAAAAATTCTTTGACGGCAACGCTATCAATACCGCGCCAAATAAAATAACAAATCATCCTCCCAGTAACTACAGCTTCAGCAGAAATGAGTTTTTTCACTTCGAAATGATTAAAAACCTATCTGAGAAACCATTCAGGCGAAGAGCGTACAACGATTTTAGCTTTAATAGGTATTCATCAAAAAATACACATTGATATATGAAATCATCAATATATTTTGTCAAAACAGGCGACGAATTACAGTTTAGTATAAGGCAAAAATATATTTTGTGCTTTTAGTTTATGGTTAATTTTTGTTTTTTTAATAACTAAAAAATATACCTACCTTATTTTAAATATTTTTTTACTCAAATATGCTTATTTCATGAAGAAGTTTTTGTTTAACAAGTATAATATCTGTTTAATATTACCTATACTAGTGAATTTATATAACTTACTACAAGTTTCTTTAAATATAGGTATTTTTATTTTGAAATTTTTTTGATTGTCCAAAAAAAGGGTTTGTTGGGCGTGGCACCCAAAAAAATTTCGCCCTCGGCGATTTGCCTGCAGCGCTGGTTCATTGCTAAAATTCGGGCTACGCCACTCCCTGAAGGCGCGATTTTAAGGGGAAAAAATAAATGAAAAATGACCTGCATCATTTGATGAGCTGTTTTTGTTTATATATTATACTTGATTGGAAAAAAATTTAATTTAACTTTAAAATTTAAAAAAAAAACATACCTTATGCAAGCAGACTGATGTAAACCACTTTCTATCATTTCAGGAAACAGCGATATTAAAGTTAAAATTGTAGAACATAAAGGAAGCACTGGCGATTTGTAAAAAATAACTCTTTTCTCTAAAAGTAACAGCTTAAATAAAAGTACAGCCTTATGTTTCCATTGTAAAATAAAATCTCTTGCAGATAAACCTAAAATGGAAATTTCTAATTTATCTGAATATTTGAAACGTAGTAGTAATAAATAGTTTAAAAATTATATAAAAAATACCTTATTAATTTACAAAAACATATTAACTAATTAAATTTGTGATACATTGCAGTTGAGTTTTATATAGTGTAAAAGTGTTATTTAGTTTTGCAATGTTATACAGCGTGATCAGTTAAGGGTACGGAGCGGCCATATCTCGGACACTACTGGGCATAGAAATTTAAAAAAAAAATAATAACTAAAGTGGCCATGAGAAAATGCTGGAAATAATTTTTAAGTTCCGCATTTTGCCGCAAGAGGGCGTAATTAAGAAGTAAATTTTAAAATTTTACATATCTCCGAAAATCCCACATTAACACCATTAAAAAGCTTGGACAATTATCCATCATTTTGGTCTTATGCTCATTGGCGTACCGACTTTAATAAGAGGGGGGAAAGCTGTTGAAAGTGTAATCATTTAAATCGATGTAACTTATAAACGACTTATCCGATTTTAGCAAACTAAAGACTGGTTGGAAGAGAAATGTATGCACTTTCACCAATCGTATTTAGTTGTCCATTATATTTCTCAAAAAAAATGCTAGAGGGCACAATTTGTAATGATAACACATTTTTTGATTTTACTCTGAAAAAATAAATCATATGGTATAGTTATAGGTAGTTATGATACCATAATCGAAAAGTAGATGAAATTTGCTAGAAAAATATTCAAACCGCAGCTCGATATCTTCGTTCGTTTCAGCGTTATCGCCAATAGAATAATTTTTAAAACTTTATATGACGAAACGAGTGGGACGCCACTGACATTTTTTCATGTGAATATTATTTCTAATTAGCCTGGTCAATTCTGCATAAAAATGTTCTCTTGCGTTTTTCTCCTCAGGCACACCGTTCTTAATTAAAATAATTAAATGGGCGCAAGGATGCCTATTAAATACAGGTGGTCATTCCCAACAATTTTTATAAAACAAAATTTTTCATTATGAATGTTAATAATAACAAATAGTAGAGTTAATTTAATTTAATTATTTTAATTAAGAACGGTGTACCCGAGGAGAAAAACGTAAGAGACCATTTTTATGCAGAATTGACCAGGCTAATCAGAAATAATATCCACATGGAAAAATATCACTGGCTTATTCATTTAAAGTTTTAAAAATTATTCTATTGGCGATAACACTGAAACGAACGGAGATATCGAGCTGCGGTTTTAATATTTTTTCTAGCAAATTTCGTCTACTTTTTGATTATGGTATCATAATTATATCATATGATTTATTTTTTCAGATTAAAATCAAAAAATGTATTATCATTACAAATTGCGCCCTCTAGCATTTTTTTTTGAGAACTATTCTGGACCAAAATGATGGATAATTGTCCAAACTTTTTAATGGTGTTATCAAAGATATACCTTAATGAGGGATTTTCAGAGATATGTAAAATTTTAAAATTTACTTCTCAATTACGCCCTCTTGCGGCAAAATGCGGAACTTAAAAATTATTTCCAGGATTTTCCCATGGCCACTTTAGTTATCACTTTTTTTTTTCCTGAATTTCTATGCCCAGTAGTTTCCGAGATATGGCCGCACAGTACCCTTAACTGATCACTGTGTATAAATAAATATAAATTTTTCTTTTATTTGTTAGTCTGTAAATATACTAAACTGTATTTATTTGTAGAGGTAGAGCCTGTATAAAGGATGTAAATCTTTCTTTTCTTTGGTTAGAATAAAAATGATTATTATTTAAAAAAGAATACAATGTTTTTTTGGAATATTAACAGATTAAAAAACCTGTTTCATGTGTTCTGTAAAATAGATGTTATTAGAAATGATGTGTGTAATCGACGGCCATTAAAAGCTTACGTGAAATACAGGGTGATTCTTAAGTTGATACTTCTTTTTTAGCTGTGTATAGAAGGCAATAAAATAAACAGCATTTTCAAATACCTTTTTCCCAAAAAACTTAAAAATAGGCGAGATACAGAAGTAAAAATCTAAGTGCGGGCCTGGTCATCAAAACGTAGCCTGCTATACTTTATGTTGTTTGTCTATTAGTCATGCAATTTACGGGTCGGTGATCAGTTATTTGGCAATACGCTGCAGTGTGTTTTTCTGAAGCAAGTTAATTTTAAATTGGTGACACGTGAAAATGGTGAAATTTGAAAACAATGGACTAGTAAATATGATGCTAATTTACTGAGTGTTGTCAAAGTGCGGCTCCTGCTTCGAGATTATACTGAAAACGCTTTCCCTTACGGGCTTATCCTACACCCAGAAGTTTTCTTAATGTTAATCAATGGGCAAGTTAGGCAGAACCGTATTTGATCCATAGTGTAATAAATGAACGTAAGTACCTTATCTCTAAGTTTTTTGAAAAAAGGTATTTGAAAATGTTGTTTATTTTAATGCCTTCTATACACAGCTAAAAAAGAAGTATCAACTTAGGAATCACCCTGTATATTATACTAGTTACCTTGCAACTATCAATGAGTTTTAAAAATGTTCAACACTAATTAAAGTCACATATACAGGATTGCCCGCTCTCAATACAGGATACCATAGCATCTAAACTAGTCAATTTTTTAATATTTTTCAAGAACAGTTATACAGAGGTATTAGATGTGTTCAAAATGAAGTCTGCTCTATTGCTAACTTTCTTATTATAAGAGATAGAACGTCGGTCAAAAAAAACAATTAAACATCAGAATCACGTATTATTAACAAAACAAAAAAGAAATAGCAATTTCTATTAAAAATATTGTTTTGTTAATACCATGTGATTCTGACGTTCAATTGTTTTTTTGACATCATCGTAATCGTCAGCACATGAAGCTACAACTCTTTACTAATTTAACCGACGTCGTATCTCTTATAATAGGAAAGTTAGCAATAGAGCCGACTTCCTTTTGAACACACGGTATATTATAATATTTTCTAGTTCCCTATAAAATTTCACATATATTTACAGACTTTGAAAGGCTGTAGCATTGGAACGGCGTGTCCTAGATAAAAATGGTGGTCACCTCCCTGTCTTAGTTTTTTATTCTCTATCTAAAAGTTACAACTACCAGTTCAACATGTTTACCCATAAAACAATTTTTTTGGTTAAATCGTAAGATGATCTCTTTGGATAGAGAATAAAAAACTAAGATAGGGAGGTAAAACCATTTTTATCTAAGATGCGCCCTTCCAATGCTACAGCCTGCCAAAGCCTGAAAATGCCATGTTTTAAACAAAATATACGTGGAATTTTAAAATAAAATAATATATAGGGTGTTTCATTTAAAAAATAGTATGTTGGATATCCTCGACTATTTGGGATGATTTTAAATTGTAGCTCTAATGCCTCTTTATCACTATCTTTTTGAAAAATATTAAAAAGTTGAGTAGTTTAGATGGTATGGAATCCTGCGTTGCGAGCGGGGCACTATGTATATCTTCTGCAAGTTTGTTCTAAATATTGAAGATTTTTTTATACAGTTCTGTTTTTGGAAATAATTCCCAAAATGTAGGTATGTACAATTGTACATAACAGGGTAAAAATAATATATGTTTTATGAGCTTGAATGCAATTTCCTAAGCTTAACTATACCTTTCTAAATCTAACCTTAACTTACCAACAAACGTTTGTTGTCTAATATCATTTTGTGTTAAAACAGCATTTAAATGATGATAAGTATCCTCCAAAATAGATACTTTACTGAAATCTCCTTCTTCAAAGTAAGCGTGAGTAATAAGTGCCATTTTAACTTGGATTTGTCCATACAGAGGAATTTTACTTAAGACACATACAGATTTTTGAACTGTAGTTCTTGTTATATCGGCTGTACGGTTTTTAATTTTCTATAAACATTTTAATATTAATAGGCAGTTTTCTGTCAATAAAATACTAACTTTGTTACATCATTGTATAATGAGCTGCCTTAACATTATACATTGCAAATAATAAAATATTTATTAAAGAACTACTAACTTGTTTCAGATGGCTTTCTGGATAATTCTAGTATACAGGGTGCCCAAAATTGTTAATGAGAAATGATTATCTTTTGGTTTTTGAGTTGTTTTGAATAAAGTAAAATGTTGCATTCTCTTAGATTAGTTGTTTTTAATTTCCCAATATTTGTTTGTTGTTTGTGAAAACATGGCCGTCCGGTGTTCTTGTAAAAAGATTCTCCTTTCGTAAGCCCAACTTTACAAATCAAAAATGGTAATGGTGAATGGGTGTCCAATGGTATTCGTGGAAATGAAAAACTTGGCATGTCAGAGTGTAAGACACATAACAAAAACATGAATGTCAGTATAATGCTCTTAAACGTACAATCTATAAGTAATAAGTGTGATGAACTGTTGCTTTTTATAGACAATATTAACTATCCAGATATATTACTTATTACAGAACATTGGCTTAATCAGAATGATTTAATAGGTATACCGAACTACAGTGTTGTATCTAAATATTGTAGAAGTTCCTCTAGTCATGGCGGTACTTTGATTTTGATTCGCGAAGCTTTTCTAAAGATGTGCTCTTTCTCAACTTTTGATAAATTTAACGATTCTATAGTAGAAAAAGAATTTGAGTTCTCAATAATACACTCAAATAGGTTTAATATTTATATAATCTGTTTGTATAGACCTCCTAACACAGATGTTAATTTGTTTATTTATAGGCTGGAATTTATTTTAACTAAACTTCCTATGCATGCATGCATAATACTTGCCGGAGATTTTAACATAGATTTTTCTCAAATAACACATGGAAATGTACATTTAATTTCAAACTTACTTGCATCTTTTGATTTATGCATGCATGTAAATGCACCTACCCGTATAACTGGTCAGACGGCGACAACTCTTGATTATTTTTGCACTAATTTGAATAGTGATCAAATCAATTGTAAGGTTATTAATGCTGGTTTGTCTGATCATGAAGCAGTGGTGTGTAATATCGAAATCGGTATCGCTAAACCTAATTTTACACGTCGCAGGGGCAGACTTTACACAGCACGCAATTATGGTAGATTTTCACAACTTTGCAACCAGGAAAACTGGGATGATATTCTGTCTTGTAATGATGCTTTGTTTCAATTTCATAATGTCCTAACTCAAAAGTTTAATGCTGCCTTTCCCTTAACGAGCAAGAGAAAAACTAAACATAGGATGTGGTTTACTAAGGGCTTAAGAACATCTGCAAAAAATATGCGCTCCCTACACACTCTTCGGAAACATTTCTCACATAACTTACAATTTATATCGTATTATAATAAGTTGTAAAAGGCGTTTTGCGATCCGTATTAATTCCTATCTATCCATCTAGCTAATCTATTGCTCACGTCGCTTATGCGTGATTTGCTGCATGCGACTATAGGACGAAAAGTACTTTTCCAACGGAGTCTCGGGCGCCACCTCTTGGATTAATGTGGTAAGAGGCCCACAGTTACCTTCGAGTAGCTTTTAGACAGTGGAGAAAATAATCCAGGCGTTCAACTGCGTATGGTGCGAAGGAATAATAAAACAATCGGTTTTAAAACATTTTGTATTCAAATACTTTTACATTAATATGTGCCCCATTTACTATCGGTTTAAAATGAATGATCTTACCAGTTAAAATAAAGGAAATAACAGAGAGAGGAGGATTGTATACGTTCTTTGTCTGCGGTAATGTATCTTTTATGTATTAATTAATCGCGGCTAAAAATAAATGATTCCGGCTTTGACGTCCGACGGCTTGATTAAATTACAGATTCGCGTCTTCAGGTTCGCAAGCGGTCCGGCGGTCAACTTAATAACAGTAATACATAGACCCGCGGAAATAAAATCAGTGCAAAGATCTGCAAGCGCGGTCGCAGCTTAATTTAATAGGATAAAGGTCAGGACGGACTACGGTGACGGACTTGCAGATATCAGAAAATAAGGATGCGGCCTATGTTTGAAAGAAAAGGTTCACGCGGTAATGCTACTTGCGAATGTGGATGTTACTACGTCAAGCGGTATCGGTAAAAAGTTCCAGAAATTAACGACAACACGACTAGCAATTCAGTGGCGGTCTTTAAATAGTAGATCGGTTTACGCATGCGTGACTGCGTATGAATCCCGCGGACCTACACGTTCTGGCTATCTAACAGTGTATACGTGTATGAGTAAGAGAAGGACGGTGTGATGTATGTGGTATGGTGTATGTTGTGTCGGTGTGTGTGGATGAGAGAGACAGATAGTCTATTTTCCCGGTCTGAATTTACATTAAGCAAATCAGAGTTCCTGCAGCAACTCGGACTTGCATAAAGATGATAAAAATGAATTTGCGGCCCGTTGTATTAAAACAAAACAGAGCTACTCGGCTAAGATGACCTGGAGTAGTCCGGTTCTGCATGTGAGAGGAAAAGAGATACGAAATTGTCGGTTTCATGTGTGTGAGTGTAATGGCGGTGGTAACCGGTGATATGAGAAGGATACAAATGAACGATTTAGCCTTTGAAATTTAAAACGAGACAGAACTACTCGGCTAAGATGACCTGGAGCAGTCCGGTGTCGCATAGTTGAACTGTGGCTTGAATCCGAACGAGACAGAACTACTCGGCTAAGATGACCTGGAGCAGTCCGGTGTCGTGTATGAGAGAAACAAAGAAATAATTATTCCGGTATACTATATATGTACGAGAGAGAAAACGATATGACAGAGCTACTCGGCTAAGATGACCTGGAGCAGCCCGGTCTTATGTATGTGAATACCATAAAACAACCCGATATACGCGTCAGAAGGAAAGAAAACATTATATTGTCAGTCGGTGTGAGTGAGAAAGCGGTCAGTAATGCCAGAATGTGCGGTATAGAACGGCGGTTTAAATATCTATTATTAATCTACATTTTATTGCTTACCGTTAACGTTTTACTTTAACCCGGATGGTCTCGGTATTTGTCCGGAGCTAGTCAAGAGAATCGACCGGTTGCGGAGTGAGAGTATCGTACTCTGATTGTACGACGGCACGATCTCGCTAAGGAAGGCTCTCAGCCGGGATGGTCCCCTTCCACTCGGCGCGCGACATCGAGAAGTACCGATGGCGACGGCGGTTCCGCGCCGACCCGTACTATGAACAGTGGGGAATGAAGGAAAACTAAGAAAAGCTATTTCCCGGTATTTCGCGACGGAAAACTTTAGAAAATTAATCAGTACAATTAATATGAATAATTTACGAACAAGAATGAACTTTGTGCGACGAAAAATAAGAAAGTTAAAAACGGATACGTATACAACCCTGTAAAAATAATGTAACTTCGTTACAAAGTATCGCATAATTTATAGAAAAACTATCAAAATCGCTAAACAAAACTACTTTTCAAACAGAATTTCTAATGCTGATAACAAACAGAAGGAGAGCTGGAAAATCGTAAATGACCTAAAAGGTAAAGCCAGTAAGAATAAAAATAACAGTAACCTAAATCCGAATGAACTAAACTCTTTTTATTGTTCTGTTGCGGCCAATTTATCAAAGAAAATTACATCAAATAATGACGCATTGAATTACCTAAGGAACATTCATGTAACGGAAACATTTTACTTTTATCCCACAAATGTTCAAGAAATTAAAGATATTTTCAAATCAATTAAAAATAAAAACACTTCTGGATATGACGATATATCTTTAAAAGTACTTCTTGCACTTCCAGATCAAGTAGTGGGCGTCCTGGCCGAAGCTATTAACTTGTCCTTTCTCTCCGGGACCTTCCCCTCATGTCTTAAACTGGCGACAGTCTTACCTCTCTTTAAAGGAGGTGATAATGAAGAACCGGGTAATTTTAGGCCAATTTCTTTACTTCCAACACTGGCCAAAGTTGTCGAAAAACTAGTTAAGGGGCGGGTAATTAACTTCTTGGAGAAACACAGTTTACTCAGCGTGGAGCAGTGTGGTTTTCTCTCATCAAAAAGCACTAATGACGCGATCTTTGCCTTTCTTGAGGAGTTGTATTTGAGACTGAATGATGGAGAGCGAGCCGCGGCGGTGTTTTGTGATCTGTCTAAGGCTTTTGACTGTGTGGATCATAGCATACTGCTGCGCAAACTCGAAGTCTACGGCTTCAGAGGTAGATCATTGGATTGGTTTAAATCATACTTGACTGGGCGTTACCAGACAGTGTCTATGAATGACAGATTGTCTTCCCCACAGGAAATAACTTCAGGGGTACCGCAAGGTTCTGTGTTAGGACCTCTACTGTTTTTAATATATGTTAACGACTTACCAATGTTAAATATTACTGGAAAATTTACTATATTCGCAGACGACACAACGATTCTCTGGCATCACGTACATAATAATTTATTGGAAGAGTCCATCAAAAACGATCTTGTTACTATTAAAGACTGGTGTGATGCAAATAAATTATCCCTTAATGTCTCAAAAACAAACATTGTGAGTTTTAAATGTCAGATAAATGAGATTCACATACATGATCAGCTTGTTGATGGTCTGAGTGAGACTAAGTTTTTAGGACTTTTCATAGACTCAAAATTAAAATTTGAAAGTCACATTGTAATCTTAAATAACAAGATAGCTCGCGGATGTTATGCATTAAGAATTATATCTCGGGAGTTAAGTTATTCTATAGCTCGAGATGTCTATTTTGCTTTAATTGAGTCTCACTTAAGATACGGCATTTGTTTTTGGGGCGCATGCCCTAACTACTGTTTTAAAAAGGTTTTTTTATTACAAAAAAGAGCTATTAGGTTCCTTTGTCAGGCTAAAACTCGAGACTCGTGTAAACCACTCTTTATAAAACATAAAATCTTAACTGCCGCTTGTCTATTTATCCTTGAAACGGTTTGCCTGGTGAAGAGGAAAGCAGAGATTGTTACGGCTACGGTGTACCCGTTTCGTAAGACTCATATTCTGGCCTTACCAATTCCTGATTCAACCTTAATAAAAAACTCTATTTTCTACAACGGCAGAAAGCTTTTTAACTCTCTACCGCTGAACATTAGGCAGATTGAATTTGATGGCAAATTTAAGAGGGAGGTCCGAGGGTTCCTGGTTGCTAAAGCATATTATTCTGTAGACGAGTTCTATAATGACAACCTTTAATTTTGTCGTTTTTTATCTTAGTGTCTAAGGTTGTTACCATGATTATTGTTTTAATTTTATATAGTGTAATCAAAATGTGCGTGCTTACAATTTGTTGTTTGATACTGTTATTTTTTTATATTGTCTTAGTTTTATTTTTTGGTAATATGCTTTGTCAATGAAATTTTTTTTTATGACAATAAAGCTAATTTTGAGTTTGAGTTTGAGTTTGAGTAATACATTCTAATCGCCACTTTTTACGTAAATAACTACTAATATAATTGCCTCAAACGTTTCCCATTTACAGTGGTTTCCGAGACTGTAATACTGTCATTGCCAATTTGGGGCAACTGCTTATTTATAATCTATAATATTTAAACAATATGACAGAAATTATTAAAAAAAGTTTTCATACCTCAACTGGAATCTGTCTGAAACATGATATTCCAAATACAGTTTCCTTGGAGTTTTTTAAACTTGGCAAATGGAAGAAGACTGTGTCCTCTTCGAAATTATGAGACCCATCTGGAAGTGCCAGTGTTGGTAAATATTTCCATCCTGGTGGACATTCATTGGCTGTTCCAGGAATAAGGGGAGGAAAAGAAAATTCCACCTAAAATATTGAGAAGAAAAGTTTACAACAAAAAGTTTTTACTAAATTCTTAGTTATTCATGATACAATAAGTTGGTGCTAATTTTCAAACCTCTTAATATTACAATACTGCCTGGAACTTCTCATTGCTAATATAGACATTTTAACAAATCAAACATAATATACATATGTGGACCGAGTGAACCAAATAAATTTGACTGAGAACACAAAAAATAAGCATATTTTACCCAAGATTTTACCCTAAAGAATGACTCACAAAAAGTTATTTAAGATTGGATATCTCATATTAAAGCATGAATAGAATCATTTTAAAAAAGAAGAAATGTGTAATAAAGTTACTATAAAATTAAAAACAACTTAGCTCTAACCCATCAAAAGTAAATTTCAGTGTGGCCTATCGTCTAGGCTAGCCCTTATCAAGGATTACCACAAGGGGTAAATAACCTTTCTAAATCATGTGAAATTTGTTCCAATTCAAGAACTTTCTTATCAGGTAGAATTCCTGTGGGAATTGTATAAAAAATTTGTTATTTTCCAAAGAGGGTCCAGTGATTCAATTAAGTTTAACGCAAGATTTAAATCTCATATTATTCAAAATAATAGAAACTTTAGGACTTGAGACAAGATTAAAATTGAAAAAGTTTTATGCCTCTGCTGGGAATTGAACCCAAAACCTATTTTATACAATTCATAAAAACACAGTAAACCAAGATGTAATACTTTTGAATTTGAGTATCCTGCTAAACATACCTGGCAGCCTTTTTTATGGTGAAAGCCTATAACTAAAACGTACAAAATGGGGCCTTCTGAATCATCCATCGCTAATAAATTTTAATCGGCAAAAACACAACATTAAAATTGGCTTATCGATATTTTTGTTGACTCGAATTTTGTTGAAAGACAACCACACAACCAGATAAATACCTCCACTCCACTCCTCCACCAATGCGATTTGACAGCTTAATTGACAACAATCAGCTGCTTGTTTCGGCTACACTGACACAAAGGAATGGTAAGACCAATAAGGCACAGAGGAATCTCTGTCGCTAAAAGGGACGTGTTCTGTCTAGCCCTTTCATTTGGACACTTTGATGGATGATGTAGAGGGGTGTTATGGAGGAAGGGCCAAAGGGCTAACGAACAGTGGTGTCAGCCGCCAGAACTGAATAATTTGAGGTCAGTTTTCTTTCCTGTCGTCAAAAAGTAGCAGCAGTTTTTTGTTGAACTTGCCTACAGTTTCTCACTCACTCTTCCTTAAACTCTAGAAGGCCATATGGTTCTGACCAATCTGTGGACCAATCAGGAACATTCTCATTTTTAATTTTTTTCCCCCTATAGTCTTTATTTGAAGACTTATCATGATTTGTTGAACATTGAAATAAAAAATAATCTAAAGGAAAATATATTCGCTAAGAACCTCTATGCGTTACTTACTAACGGGTTTTATATTTGAGACATGACATCTCTTATCCCGTTGGATCGTAACCTGAGCCTGATGAATACTGTATTCGTTCAAAATCGGGTATTTTGTATCACATTATCACACGCATCATCATTCAATCATCATGAGAACTTACAACCTCGATTTATTACCAAAAGTTTTAATTAGGCAGTATACAATATCAACATAATAAAAGTAGTTACAATGGCCCGGCGTAATTACAACGGCCCGGCAACGCGTGTAACGTAATGATCGAACAAAGCGAGGTAGTGTTCAAATTTAAGGCTTGCTAATCGGCATGTGTATCGTGGTTCAAAATAGTGGCGGCTCGTCAGGTGAAGGGGCTCTCTTCACCAAAAAAAAATAGGACAAGAGGAAAGTTTTTCGACAATATTAAATATTAATGTACCAATACTGCTACCATTTTAGCCCTTAAAAAATAATTATATTCGAATTAATAATATTAATTTAATCCGAATGTAGCTATGCATAAAAGGGGCCACGGTTAACTCCGATAGACAATAATTATAAACACTCGTGCATTTTGGCGCGCCCCTGTCCGTTAGCTCAAAGCAAGTGAAGACCTAACGCCCAACATATGGCTTTGATATTCACTGTTGCTATGGTTACGTGACGTCAGTCACACAAACAGCATGTAACAATTTGCAGTATGATGAAGGGCAATTTCAAATAGATCAGTCGTATGCACCATTGTTTTAGCATTGGTTCGCCTAAACTTAAGGTATTTATTTTGAGGCTTCGCGAAACTTCCGGTTATGGATATCGTTTTTACGTGATTTACTGTGTGATTAAAAAGTTTTAATTGTTTTTATTTTTCAGTTCATTCAGTAGTGTACGTAGGTTAGGTACCTACTTAGTTGTGTGTTTTAAAAATGAACCCAATTAATGACATTATAGTTTGTAATTTGTTGGAAACTCCATTACGTCGTTGGACAGATGAGGATAAGAGAGACGTTTTGTTCCACGGGTTTTTAGTCAATGTTTGTTTAAGTACCCGCACTATACCTAGCTCTTCACCATTTTTTAAGAACGCGAGCCGCCACTCGTTCAAAATAATAACGAGGGTATCAAAATAACTTCTTTATTGCGTGAAGACAATAAACAAATAATATATGAACTAAAAACGAATTATGTATATAGTCAAAATGATAACATATAACCATAATATTGTATAAAAGTTGGTAGTTACATATACAATATTCACCGGCGAATCCTCTTTCCTTGTCTAAGCAGGCGAACTATTATATAGACGTTCTATATTCTATCATTGGGATATTTGAAACCATATAGGAGGGTCGGTTAAAGTCGGCGGCTTGGCCAAGTTATTGTAAAAATCTCGAAAATTCCGAGTTCTTTATGGTCGATTGCCCCACTTGTTAAGTCATACTTAAGTTATTATTTTCTATGGTCTAGGCTAGGATATACCTTAAGCCTGGCTTAAAGCGATCTTAACGAATGGTCCAATTCACCCCTAATATTCTTTTAGTTATAAAATAAACGTCCGACTACAAAAACATTCATATAAATAACTTAGTATTTTCAAAATTGAATGAAGTCATTGTTGCACTTATTAAATCTAATGGATGATGAGCCTTTTATTGCGATATCTCACTTCCGGTTTTTAATAAAAAATGGGTATATTATTTTTATTGAAAATAATGATTTATAAAAAACTAATCATTCAACATGGAAAATTTTGACTTTCTTAAAACTATAACAGAATATTTGGCAATGTAGTAAACAAATTTCTCATGTTTTTAATAAAACTGAAAAATCTACCCATAGATGAATGTACTATAACTCCTATATAACCTACCCTCTAACTCAATACCCCATTAATAGTGAAATTATAATTAAACATATATAGGTTATTGTTATTATAGTTGAGAGGCTAATGGTAGATATATACAGTTGAACAAATAATAATTTCGGATATAGTGCGAAAATGTATACAAATATTTTTAACTTTCTTCCACACAGTATTTTAAATGGGAAAAATATAAACCAATATATTAACCCTAGATTGCCAACGTTGAAAATATAAACGTCGATGCCAACAATACGTAAATTTTACGTATATTACAAATTATCTTAAACCTTTTAATTTTTAGGGAAAAGTTATAAAGATTATTTACCTTTTGAAACTTATTCTTATTCAAAAATAAAAACATTTCCTGAATCTAAAACAAACGAAATAACCAAACAATACACATAGAGAAATATTACCTAGTTGAACTTAGATTCAGCGCATTCATAAAACGTAAAATTACGCGCCAACAATTAAATTACTCTTTATTCGGTCACGTATAACCCACAAACTATCACATCAGAAACGCATCGGCAGCCGAATGTTGTGGTGGTTGGAGATGCATTGCTTGAGCGGCAGAACGAGACTAACGAGAGTATACCAATAATGGGCCAATTATTTCAGATTTTAAAAAAACTGTATGTAGGCTTGCTTGGTTATGGCTTTGCTACTAGGCAATTGCCAGAAAAAAAACGGTATGTAACTTTTACGTAGGTTGGCAATCTAGGGTTAAAAAATATAAAACCAATATTAACATGGTAACAATTTTTAAAAAAATACGTATTATTATCTTATTCAAAGAATATCTTAATATTATTGTAATATCTGTTAAAGTTTGCAATGTTCATGTCATATTTTCCACTAAAATTGGAAAAATTCAAATATGGACCATGCGTATTTTTCCCAGCACAATAAAAAGTAACATTATTTGGAAATGTATCAAATTCTTCAATCAAGACGCGAATCATTTTATCATTAAGTTGCATGATCACATGATATATGTTACTGTTAATAGCCCAATAGCAATCAAGTGACTCATCCATTTCACAGGAAATAGAAGATTCCTGAATCAGTTGAGACCCACAATGCCAGTGATCGAATAGAACAGGCAAAGAAAGAAAAACTTTATGAGAACATCCTGTAACAGGGCACTTGTAAGGCCGTCTAATGCAAATATTCTTATGGTCCATGTAGTCTTTTAGACATAAAATTTCCTGGCATCCAAACCAATCACAGGAAACTTCAAAATTTCCAATATCGAGTGTCTTATACTCTTGCATCGAATCGCAACCTTTGCATATGTTTTTTAAACATTTGCTGCAATAGAAATGCATTTTCGGACAAAAATAAACTTCGGCAAGTGCAATTTGTCGACAACAATAGCATTTAAAATTCCAAGACAAGTCTTTTATTACATTGATTGCAGAATCGTAAAGCTGATCTTTCAAAGCAAGTTTTTGCTCCCAAGCGTCTGTTTGTTGTGAGTAGTCCTGTTTTTTAATTTCTAATTCTTGTTTTAAATTATTTAATTCTTCCTCACAATGAGAAAGCTTGAGAAATTTATGTTTATATTCTATTTCCCTTTCTTGTGAAAATTGTCCGATCAATAGTTGACAGCATAGTTTTACTCCAGATCCGAACAAAGCAATAAGCTCATCTTTGCTTTTTTCAAAGTAGTTTGTGTTGTTGGTACTTAGCAAACCATAATCATTGTGTAAGTAATTAACGTTTAAAGGATCATCAGGTATGAAAAGTTTTACTCCAAACTGATTTTCCATTAACGGAGGAGTTATAGTTGCTACTTCAACAGTCAATAATTTATCTGTAGCAATAACAGTGATGAGAAAAATATCATCATTTAAAATAAAAATTGTTTTTATCTCAAAGGTCAGATTGTCAAGTAAAAAATTAAGTTTACCGTCGTAGGTCACATTATCTGGGTGAGCTTTAAGGGAATGATATAAAATTTGACTTAAAACTCCAGAAAATGAACAGAAAAAGCATTCTTGCTGAGGCGCCTTACATATTTTCTCATGTTCCTCGGCTTCGTCTAGGCTCAGGAGCTCACTGCATCTATCGTAACGGTTTATACATTTGAAAGAATACCTAAAAGAAAAAACACTTTTAATACTGACATTTCGACATAAAAATTGAGACTTGTTGGCAAAACTTTTACAGATACTTATGATAGACGCAAATTACGCGGTAACGGCTGGGTGAAACAAAATTGTGGGTTCACTGAAAGAAAGAAGGGGTTGACTCCTAATACAAAACTTAAGTTTCATTATAGATATGTGTTTAATAATTATATAAAGGTCTGCTATTTTTATGTATATTGATGACACAAAACAAAATTACATTTTGCAAAGCTGGATTCAATTGATACAATTTAGAATACATAGAAGCCCGTTCTATCATTTACAACTATTAGATATACATATAAGTATTTATATGTACAGGGTGTCCCAAATTCGAGCCTCATCATGGGGATCTCGGAAAGTATAAGAGATACAGCATCGGTCAAATGGTGGCAAAGTTGCGGAATTTTGGGCCCAGTAATATCGTAAAAAAATATTTTAGCTATCTTTTTTAGTTTTAAAAATATTTGAAAAAAACTAAAATATTGAGATTTTGTTTTTTTAAATTGGCCGACTTATTTTGGCCGCTATTAAAAAACAAACATAACATTGTTAAGACAACTTTTCTTGCTCCATATTGTGGTGTTTTTAGAATTTCGTTGCAACGTTTCGTTTTTGTGGAACCATGATCAACTTTAATTTTTTAAATACGGACCTGTATTTTTTATTTTATTTTTTGAAATCTTTTTAGGCCCTGAATTCAACCATGTATCACACTTAATTATATCAAGACGTTTTAATGTCATCATTTCATCATCTGCAATGTGATAATTGTTTTTAACTAAATACGGCCCTGGTGTTAGTTACATAATTATTTTTACCAAATACAACATGTAAATAGATCCGGAATTTATTAGTTATAGGATTAATTTACTTACTATACAACATAATAATTCAATTTTTATATAACAAACTATAAAATAAAACTAAACAAAACAAACGTGGCTAAGACGCGAACTTTATGAAATCATGTGACAACCAAATGAAAAAAAGGATTTATTCTACGTACGACATGAACTCTTAAGACACCTTTGTTTTGTTTAGTTTTATTTTATAGTTTGTTATATAAAAATTGAAATATTATGTTATATAGTAAGTAAATTAATCCTATAACTAATAAATTCCGGATCTATTTACATGTTGTATTTGGTAAAAATAATTAAGTAACTAACACCAGGTCCGTATTTATTTAAAAACAATAATCACATTGCAGATGATGAAATGATGACATTAAAACGTCTTGATATAATTAAGTGTGATACATGGTTGAATTCAGGGCCTAAAAGGATTTCAAAAAATAAAATAAAAAATACAGGTCCGTATTTAAAAAATTAAAGTTGATCATGGTTCTACAAAAACGAAACGTTGCAACGAAATTCTGAAAACACCACGATGCGGAGCAAGAAAAGTTGTTTTAACAATGTTGTATTTGTTTTTTAATAGCGGCCAAAATAAGTCGGTCAATTTAAAAAAACGAAATCACAATATTTTAGTTTTTTTCAAATATTTCTAAAACTAAAAAAGATAGCTAAAATATTTTTTTACGATATTACTGGGCATGAAATTCCACAACTTTGCCACTATTTGACCGATGCTGTATCTCTTATAGTTTCCGAGATACCCATGATGAGGCTCGAATTTGGGACACCCTGTACAGGGTTTCCCTAATTCAAAGGTGACCATTGGCATCTTAGAAACTATAAGAAATGAACAAGTTTAAATTATGTTACAGTTGCACAATTTGATGGTCAATCAAATGCGTTTTAAAAATTTAGAAAATTTTCATCCCCTGGTAACTTTATCAGCAAGATAATTTCCAAAGAAACCATTGTTGAGACAATTATTGTTTCTATAGAAATTATCTGGCTGGTAGAGTTAACAGTAGATGAATAATATGGGCCTTAGGTCTATATAGATTCACAGTTGGCTCTAGACGTGGTAATTTATGTATGCATTGAATAATCTACGCAATTGATAATGGTCCCAAAACATCGAAACGTCGGGTTTAAAAACTAACAAAGCTATTTTGTGGAGAAGAAAGTGGCAATGATAAAGTGCAATTTATTTTATAATTTCTCTTAAAATAAAGTTATGAAAAACAAAAACGAATTTTCCTTACAATACTGATGCATTCTTTTATATTTTGCAAAATAACTTCTAGGCCGTAAAAAACAGTGAAAAACTTTAAGAGAGTGAAAAGTTGAAAAATAAAATGATAAATTAGATTTTATTTAACTTAGTCAGTGACGTAGTAATAAAAAAGTGGGGGGGGAGGGGGGCGCACTATATATAGGATATATCGCTTCTGCAATTTATATTTTCATGTCAATTAGATTATGTATTATTATACCTTATATACTACAAAATTTTATATTTATGACACTAACCATCCAGCAATTAGATTATAAAAAGTCTTGGTGTACTTGACGTCGGTCTCTGTTTCTATATTAAAACATCTTCCACAAATAATGTCTCCAGAAGCATTATTACTGACAATAGGAGGTACAGACAAATACCGGAAGCATTCTTGACACACCAAACTTTGCAAAATGTCATCTGGTAGACTTGGTAAAGATGTCATATCTCAATTAAATCTGAAAAGAATTTTAATAGTAATTAACTAACCAGCAAGTTTGACTGTGACATTAATGACACTGACTTGCAATATTTACTCACAATCAAAGGTACCTGATTAGTAAATTAAAAATTTAGGTAACCGCGGGGAACTATGATAATGATGAGAAAATTATTTCTGCCAATGTCGTGACAAGTACGAGAAACACCAAGAAATGCGGAAAGGTGATAAAGAACGAAGATCAAACTTTTGTTTTGAAATGATGGAACGCTGTAATGTAATAATGACAGAGACTTTTTAAGAAATATCTAATTTTCCGATGAGTATTGCTTTACGTTAAACCATGAACCAAATGTTCAAAGCTTTAGACATTGGAGTCAAAAAAACGACAATCTTTTATCGCTACACGAATGCAATACCCACAGAAAATGAATGTTTGGACGGGGATTTTTGGACACACATAATTAGGCCTTTTTTCTGAATCAAACTTTAACATCTGCAAGTTTTCTGGATTTGTTGCAAAAGCAAAATAAAATTGAACCTGCATTGGAAGCTGTCAATGGTGGAAATCAGGAGGTTCAATTCAGATGGATGGCTGATGTCCACCCCACAATTTTCATCATAATCAGGCGATATCTTTGATTGAACCAAACCATGTGATAAGCTGGCTGGCCAGGTCTCCTGATCTTTCTCCAAACGATTTTTTCCTATGTGAGCGCGCACGTACGTATTAGATAACAATCATTTATAAAGTTCGACTCGAAAATCTGGAACTGAAAAACTCAATTTCAGCAGTTTGTGATAGAATTTCGCCATACCAACTGGCCAATGTAAGAAGGGAGTTTTATCATCGTTTAGGATATTTTGTTTGGACGCTATAACGAAGGCTTGTTTGAGTAAACAGTAATTAAAATAATACCTAAGTACCACTGTAAATTTTATTGATTTTGTTTAAATATTCTAACAAACTTATCATTAGTTTTTTGGTTATTTATTGTGTAGTGTAAAATAAAAAAAATATTTACTGTCTATTGATTTTTTTTTACTAGAAGTTTATTATATATTTATTAAATAGGTAATTTTATTCAAAACCTGTCTCTATAACCTTTTACCATTACCATAAATAACTTTCGACAAATTTTTAATCATTTATTTTGCTGGTATATACTTACCTATACCTATACTGACAAATATGTCAGGTCCGTACTTATCATTTAAAAAATATATTTTGTCAGATAACTTAATAGAAAAGTACACATTAAATTGGACTAGGACATTTTTTAAGTAAATTTTAGGGCTAAAATAAATACGGGAGCAAATATTTGACCACCTAAAAATTTACATGGAAAATCCAATGTGTCCTGTTCGAACGCACCACCCAGTTTAGTCGTTCCTTGATGCGTCCTTACTTGAGGAAAATCTCATGTGTGTCACCTTAACATTGATTGATATTGACAGTTTCTTGAGGAATCCTTAAGGACTAATTTTTATCCATTAAATATTTTTGTCTATAAATACACGGGCATTATGCTTGTATCAGAAGAAGACTCACATGCCCAAAAGGATTTTATAGGCACAAATTTTAGTCCTTATAAGGATTCCTCAAGAAACAGTCAATATCAAGTTGACACCCTTAAGATTTTCCTTAAGTAAGATGAAGTTTCACAGTAACGACTATAAATATATGCAATATATAGAACTTAAATGTTTCTACACATAAATAATTGTCTAATAAGTAGGTATACATATATATTATGTAGCAGAGTGTATCTATATCGTGTAGGTATATAACACATAAGTAGGTATATTATTCAATAATTAAGTATAATGCAGAATATTGTAAACAAAAAATACTAGAGCGGTGGTAGAGGTATGAAAAGGCGTGTATCAAAAATAATTATTTTATTGGATAAGGATATGTAAATTTTACCTGTATCAGCCAGAAAATACAAATGTAAATGAGCGCTAACTTTTCTTTATTTTATGCCGTTTAAAACGCACGAGTTGTTTGGTTTTCGCTGATTCCACAAAAATCCCAACAGAAGCTTTTCAGTGTCGCCAATAAAACAGTATAAAAGCACAGAGGAATGATAGGTCGTCGCTGTAATGCATTAAGACCTTAAGATTGCAGGTTAGCCAACAGCAAATTGATGGTAATCTTTTAAGGGTGCGTTCCACAGGGGGTATACGACATGGTGAATACAGATCACAGAAAATTCCATGCCATTCTCGATAAACGTGAAGATAAGCAAAACATTCTGTCCCTTTCTACTCTTTAGACCTCGAGGAAGCCATTGAAAAATCATGTATCAACCCATAGCCATCTACGATGTATACTAGAAGACAACCACAAAATTCGAGGTCTAAAGCCTTGGTTTCCTCGAAAGCGGCACAGTCAAATTGCGACCGCAATATTGCGGCCAATGACATCATAGAAAACTGTACCATGTATACCGGATGCAGTGGTTTTTAAGGAAGCGTTGGTAGCCACCGCAACGCAATATGCCTGTACCGGCATAGTGATTGCGGTAGCCAGTGCGGCGGGAAACAGTTCGTCAACGATTTATTGCGGTGGTGATGTGCATTGATTTCGTTTTCCTTATTATAAAACAGAAGAAAATAGGTATTTATATTTTATCTTATATTAACTTTACGTTATTTTATTAAGTTTATCTTATTTATATGTTAAGTTTACGTTATTTTATTAAGTTTGTGTAATTTTATGGTGTTTTTTTAGCATAATGTGTTCTGGACTAAAACACACGGAAGGGAAAAGTGAGCAGGACGAAATATTAATAGATTTTGTGAAAAGTCATGAATGTTTGTATAACATTCAATGTACAGATTACAGAAAAACCCAACTTAAACAGAGTTTATGGAATGAAATAGCCCAGATACTTCAAATAACAGGTACCTAATAAAATACGTACTGTCTAAACGACCGCCGGCGGTCATTTAGTTTGTGCCAATACAATAATACACCTTCTCGCTACCATACAAAATATTTATTTATAACATTTTACATTGCTATGATTAGTTTTCTCGGTAATGCTCTTCCTGCCATGCTACAGCACCGGGTCCATTGAAATATGTTTTAAATGTCTCACGAATTTCAACTGCTATATTTGCCCCACGTACGTTGTTGTGAATTAGTGGAAGTAAATTTTCTGTAGGTAGTGGATATGTCCCTCTACTATTAGTTGATGTCGGAAGTATATTTGCTTCTCGCAAAAGATTATATAAAATACAGGCACATAATATTAGTTTATCCGTGGTTTCCGGATGCGTAGCAATAGGTTGAAAAAATATTCGAAAAAATGCACAAAGAATGCCAAAGGCGTCTTCAGTTGTCCTTCGAGCTCGAGAAAGTCGGTAATTATATATTGCTTTAGTTTTGTCAGTCACTGATTGATTTCTTGGGTATGGTTTCATGAGATGTTCATGAAGAGCAAATGCCTCATCCCTGAGAATAACATGGGGCATCAAGATATTCATACCAGGCAGTGGTTGTGGTTGTGGAATATTAAATTCTTTTTTCAGAATCTTCTGTCCAAATCTGCTTTTTAAATATATGCCTAAAATGTAAATTGTTTTATCAGAAATTAAAAATTACGTTCATTATAATGTATTTACCTGCATCTCCTTCTCTTCCGTACGATCCTATGTCTACTGCAACAAATTTATTATCTGCATCTACAATTGCCAACATAACCACTGAATAAAACTCCTTGTAATTAAAAAAAGTGGAACCACTATTTTTCGGAGCCTTTATCCGAACGTGTTTACCATCAATTGCTCCAACACAGTTCGGAAAATCCCAAAGAGATCTATATTTCCTAGATATTGTTTTGAACATTTCCTCTGTTGGTTGTGGCATTACTAAAGTAAGCATTCTTGTAACAATGGATTCTGCAACCTGCCTTATTACTATACTAATCCATGAATGGCATATTCTAAACTGAAACGCCAATGATCGAAAGGATTCTCCTGTAGCCAAAAACCTAAAAAATTAACATCTAGTAATTCAAGACACTTACCTCAGTTACCTTGTTTTTGTTTGTATTTTTATAGATAATGACTGCAGCAAGAGATGGGGATATGTAAGAGATTACTACATAAAAAGACGAGGCAAACCTAGCACTGGTTCATCCGGGGAAGCAGCGAAGAAAAGATCGGACCAGCTGTCGTTCTTGGATAGTATCGCTTCGGGCAAAAGAAGGTAAATATATGTTTCCTTATTTTACTGATAATAAAATATGTTTTATTTTATTCTTAGCACTCTCAGCAACATAGGGCAGTCTGAATCTCAAAAGTGTGTGGACAGCAGCACGACTTATTGTAGCAAAGAGGGCAACAACATGGAGTCTAAATTACTTATCACCGCAGAGGAATCTAGCAACGATATTTCAGATATCCAAGAAGCCGAAGCTGAAATTGTAAAAAGTCCACGACTTACCAAACGTAAATGTGCAACTAAATCCACACCTGCTGATGAACGCTTGAAGATATTAAGACAAATAGCTGATAAGCAAGATCTACAAAAGATGGAAAAGCAAGATGAAAATGATTTATTCTTTGCAGCAATGGCAAAAATAAGTAAAAAGTTGCCAAAAGTCGTTCAGGCTAGGCTCCGAATGCAAATTGGAAATTTAGTAGGAAATGCAGAGATTGAACATCTATCAGTATTGACAAGTCCTGACTATGGGCATGAACCATCATCAGCAGGTAGCTCTACATCAAACAGTACATATGTTACCGATGATTTTATATCTCCAATGGGACCATCCGCTACTTTAGTAATGACGGAGCCTAGCCAAAGCTATTTTATAAATATGTAAATCGTTTGAAATAAAAGTATATAATATAAGACATATTCTGTGTTATGTTTGGTGTAATTATAGTAGTTAATGGAAATACATACCTTAGAAGCAGGCATAATTTTTGCTCAGGAGTCAATGGATTTTGAACACGATTTGTTGGTATTGAATAAAGATCGTCTTTTATATATCCTAAGACGTAATCAAACAAGACCGGCGTCAAACGAAAATATTCCCTGAACTTATTTTCGTTAGTATATAGATGGCGGCAAATCAAAATTTCTTTTTTTAAAAAGGTCAGATTCACTTCTTCTAGGATTCAATTCTTCCTCTGATTCCTCGCCATCTAGTACTACTAAAAGAGCAACATCGAGATCGTCCATGTCACTCGTCTTCGACGCAAAGCGGTACTGGCGACGCTTTCTGAGTTTACACATTTCATTGCCGCAATAAATATCCCTAATTTTTCCACCGCAATCTGACGTCATTGGTCGCATTATTGCGGTCGCAATTTACCGGTACCGCTTTCGAGGAAACCAGAGCTTTCTCGAAATCGAGAAACAACCTTCTCATGAGATAAATGAGCGGAGTTAAGCCTAGTTCTCAGAACTTCGTTCTGTCGCTAGCGACACGTGATGTAACCAATAGAAAATGAGTCACATGTCAAAATACTCATTTTCTATTAGTCACAAAGTTTAAAACCTTCAAAATCGTATGTGAAACTGATTGGAAAGGGAATTATCTCATGAGAATAGGGTTGCCATCCGTCCCGATATATCGGGACTGTCACCGTTATTAGGCCTTATGTCCCGATTTGGCAGCGAGAAGTCCCGATTCCATTAATTCGCCCCGGGCAATGAATGATGAATTTGCACTGCCTCCCTGCCTCGCTGCCGCAACATTTGGCAACGGTGATTGTAACGTAACATAACTTATGTTTATAATGTTTGAATTTTAATTTTGTTTAATAAAGTTTTTATATTTTTTTTAACGAATTTTGGGTATAAAATGGGCGTGGCGGGCTTCTCCAAATATCAATTTTTTATTATGCCCTTTGGTGAAAAAATCAAAGTGTCCCGACAGTGGCTAAAGAATTTATGGCAACCCTACATGAAAATTCTAGAATTAGCGCCTCAAAGGGCTATGGCAATATGGTATTAGCGTGTGTGTGTGGATGAACGGTATCAAAGTCGCTGATATCAGTTTAATTAATAAAAGAATGGTTCGTAGATCTTCCGTAGATTGTGATAAGGAAACATTCAAATTTCATTTCAACAATTGCATTAATAAATAAATTTCCAACTATTAGGCAATCCAACGATGTGTCCAAATGGCGGCTGGCTGGCAAATACTGCGTTGTAATTGGTGCACGTGACCATTAAAATAATGTTGCTGTTGGTGGCATTTAACTGGTGACTCAATGCTTTTTGCTATCCAACTGCCATATTGAATTACGTGGTTTGGATTCCTTAATTATACTAAACAATTTATTAATTAATTTCTTTTGTCAATTTGACAAGCGAATCCCAGATGTCGCTCAGCCTTTTCTTTCAACCTCATCGATCTGGAATACGGGAATTTGTCAGAGGACAGATATCTGTGCTTTTCCCCTCAACATCTTAGCCTAGAACTAAAGCCTTCTGTCATGACACACCTACCACGGTATGACGATTAGCATATCGAAATATAAATACTGCCACGTATTCCGTAACACTTGATGGCGTACTTTTTAGGAGAAAATTAAATTTATTTCTAAAAGGTACTCAGCCCGAGGCCCCATGGGGCGCATTTGGCGTCAATATGACAGCGTAAAAGTCAAACGTAATTGGTCAAAAGTCATCAGCTGATTGACAACATTAATGTCAATCAACTGACATTTGACCATTTGCGTCTGACTAAGGCCGGTTTCTCACCAGATCGGGCCGACCACAATCGTTCAGATTTTATAAGTTTGTGCGATGGAAGAACAGCAAGTAAACATAAACTTGTGTTTGGAGGTTGAAAATCATCCGTGTTTGTATGACGTCACGCGAGATGATCACTCCAAACGGTCCGTGGTGGAGAAAGCATGGGTCGAAGTTGGAAGGGCAGTAGGATTATCAGGCAATTTATTAAAAAAACTTCATTAAAACATAAGAACACTTTTATTAGGTAGTTTAGTTACACCTACACTATTTCTTCTGCCACATAATATTTCCACTGCGGACGAATGGCACGTTCGCTTAAAAAGTAATGTGCAAGGTAATCACGATAGGAAACTGGTCAGTGGTTGGCCAATGCAAAATTTCTTGCTTCCATGTATATACCGGTCTTATATTTTCCACCTCTTCTCGATTTTCCACTGGAATATGCACGGCCTTCCCTTTTTCTTACAAAATTATGTAGTATACAGCATGCTTTAATTATGTTTTCTATGTAGTGACCACGACATTTGCTTACTTTAAAAGTAAAAACTTTAAAACAGTTGATGCAAATATTAAGGATTATTCAAGAAATTAGACATCAAGAATTTTAGAAAAAATAATAAAAATATTTATTAAATTTAAACCTCAAAAATAAAACAATCGAAAGAAAAACTAAGTGTTTCTAATTAAATTTAAAATAAAAAATAAAATAAAATCATTTCAAAACAATTAGAAATTTTAAAATACAAAATTAAAATTTTGGAGAATTGTTTAACAAGTTTTGAAAAATGTTAAGAAAATTGAAAAAATAATTAAAATATTCAAAAAGAAATTTAAAAATAATTAAAATTATTTAAAAAGAAGTTTAAAAATAGGCGAGAATTAATTTAAAGAGTTATCAAGGGTTTTGAAAACATTTATTTATAGAATAAATAAATTTAAAAAAATATGTTAAACTCGTCAAGTCTAAATAAAATTATATAAAAAAAAATTGAAAAAATATTTATTATTGAATAAATAAATTTTAAAGGTATTTTAAAATGAGTCAAGAGTCAAAGTAAAATTCAAGAAAAATTCAGAAAATATTTATTATGGAATAAAAAAAAAATTGAAAATTATTTTTTTAAATAAGTCTAAGAAACTAAGTAAAATTTTATAAAAATCGGAAAAAATATTTATTTACACAATAAATAAATTTTAAAAATATTTTAAAGAGTTTAAGAAAAATTCAGATAATATTTTAAAGTATTTAAGTGGAAAATCTCAAGGAAAGCTCAAAAGAAATATTTATTTATGGAACAAATATATTTGAAAATTATTTTACAATCAGCTTAAGAGTCTTTATGCAGGAAAATTCAGAAAATAAATTCTAAAAATAATTCTAAAAATTTAATAAAAGCTCACCTGTCAAGTAAAATCCATTTAAATCCAGAAAAAAAATTATAAAATTAAAATCACAAAACAATTAAAAATAAAATAATTTAATTCATTTAGACACTCCGTAAAATCAACTAACCGCGACCACAAAACTAATCGAACTAGCATCCCGCGAAGGGTCAATCTCCCAAAAACACCCCCGTATTCTCTTCGCGGACACGTGCATCTAAAAATAGACATAGTTCCCCTTTTAAGGTCAAAACAAATCGGGGTGTAATTCTGTTCTTTTACCAGATTAACTAAAATTATCCGGATATTTCTTGCACCTGCAGTGGGCCCCTTCCTTTGAATACTGCTTAACATGCGATTTTGAACCTTAAAGACCAATAAATTATCAGATTGACAGAATAAAGAGGGTTGATCGTGCCCTAAAAAGCGTGAATCACGGGGGTGACACCATTAATAAACACCTACATTTCTTTTCATAGGGGAAAAATTACTATAAAAGGCCGGTCGGCGCTTGGAAGAGGCAGTCTATAACGAAAAAGGGTTACGTGCTCGTGAAAAAGTGAAATTACGTCAGTTCGGAGTCCAAGTTAAAAAGTTAGTTCTGTTAGTGAAATCTGAGGGTGGGACCTCGGCCCACCTTCCAGCCGGAAGTTTTATAAGTTTTTAAAATAAAAATGTGTTTGAAATAGTTGAGAATTTATATAAAAGTTGTCGAAATTTTATATCGGTTTTAATCGGAAAACGGAAGTTTTGGAGTCAAACGAAATGCGTATTTTATATTTTTAACACGGAACTTAAATAAGTATTTTATTAGTAATTGAAATTGAGTATTTATGGACAAAAGTAATAGACAAAATTTAGGAAACAATTATCAGTTCTCAGTGACAATGAATAGTTCACCGTACATGCGTGCCAGCTCGCAGCTAAGGTTAACAGTATACCTTTCGGACGTGAAAGACACTTCAGTCAGAAATCGCGGGTTTCAGCCGCTCGAAACTCACGAATACGAGGTGCGCGCGGAAAGTATTATCGCTTTCCTATAAAGACATGAATTATGTAGTAGCAAAAATATGTGTTGTGAGCCAAAAGTAATATTTATTGGAAAAATATACAGGATTGTGAAAAAGTGTCAATTTTGCTCCCTTTCGAATTTTAAAAATTTACTGAATAAACTCATGGAAAATAAGTGATCCTGTGTTTACTTTGCTACTTATGGTTCATTATAAATGCACATTTGGGCTGTACGGTGCCGAATTCTCCCGAACTCACACTGAAGTAGAACTTGTAGCCACCACCTCGTAGCTAGGCCAACCGATTAAGAGAATAATGAAAGAGGATACGGGGTGGGCGCTATATCTATATATATTTGTTCTATTTGGAGATATAATGCGCATTATATCTCCAAATAGAACAAATATAGAAAACATAATTAAAGCATGCTGTATACTACATAATTTTGTAAGAAAAAGGGAAGGCCGTGCATATTCCAGTAGAAAATCGAGAAGAGGTGGAAAATATAAGACCGGTATATACATGGAAGCAAGAAATTTTGCATTGGCCAACCACTGACCAGTTTCCTATCGTGATTACCTTGCACATTACTTTTTAAGCGAACCAGGTGCCATTCGTCCGCAGTGGAAATATTATGTGGCGGAAGAAATAGTGTAGGTGTAACTAAACTACCTAATAACGTGCGCACGTTTTCAAAATTTGAATTTTTTGACTCATCATGCCAAAAGCGCATTCCACAACTCTGCGAGCACGACTGAGTCGATAATTAAATACACGTCGTAGGTTAGTTAGTCCCCTTTGCTTGTATGGTGTCATAATTATATTTTTCAATGGAAAAGCTTAGTCACCTATAAAATAAGGGGGAACCTCTGTGTTTCTATTATCATCTGGTAAAGATCTAGCAGTAGGATTGTGCAAACCATCCCGATCTAACCATTGTCCAAGTTTGGACTGACGCAGAATCCCTCCATCGCTCATTCTTCCATAGAAGCCGGTTTCTATCAAAATAAAATTTACATCAGCATCCGCACATCCCAACATAACAATTGAATGGTAATGCTTGTAGGTAAAGTCCAACGATCCAGCATGTGCTAAATTCGGATATGTTTACCATCTAAACTGCCAACACAGTTGGGTAGATTCCAGAGCTCTTCAAACCGTTGCGCAATGTTTCTCCACATCCTCTCATTCCCACATCTTCTCATTCGGTGTTGGCATGTAATCTGCATGTAGAGCTCTCCATGCGGCAATAACCGTTGAAGCGATTATATTGGATACGGTTGAGGGTCCTCGGACAAAGTAGAAGGCAAGGGAGGCCATAGATGCGCCAGTACCTAACTACCTAAAAAGAAACGTTAATTATAGATAAGGAGCCCGAAATATACAGTACTACACAAAAGGTTAGAAACACCCTAAGACGCAGCATCAAATTTCCATAATATTTCAGTGTGTTTCCAAACTTTTTGTGAAATACTGTAGGTCTCAATATATTTTTTTAACTTTTAGGTGAAGCCAGCAAAAAAAGGTGGGCGAATTTAAGAACGGTATATGTTCGAAAGAAATTCACTCCAAAAAGCGGATCAGCAGCCAAGAAGGAGTACTGCATCAATAAATATATGCAATTCCTACTGCCCCATGTAAAACTTCTGGTAAAATCTACTGGTAGTAACTTATCACCCCTTCCCACTGAATCGCCTAACCGCCAGCTAGGTGAAGGAAACAGTCAACAAGATTATTTACAGAGCCAAGATGAGACTCTAACAAGAGACAGTGAAGAAGAGAATATTGAGAATCGGCAGGAACTGCTCCATAATGAGAATTCTACTAGCAATCTCAATCTGCAAACTACTTCCACTTCAACTGACCACGTAAATTCTACAAGAAACCATAGAAAAATTGGTAAACCCTCGTCCGATGTTGATCAAGCTTTTGTGGAATACTTCCAGGCAAAGAAACAAAAATTGGGTACTGATTCAGAATGTCCGCGGAAACTATTTCTACTTAGTTTGTTACCAGAAGTGTCTGATCTACCGGAAACTAGAATGTTCAAAAGACGCGTGTTTGGACTTCTGGACGACCTGCAGGTGTCTGATCCACCTGTGACACCAAACACTACGTCGTCTCATTCAGAGTCGCGATGGTCTGATGACACCACAATATTTTCGCCCGAATCTTTATCATTGCAAGAGTATGAGTCCTTTATTGGAGGTACTCGCCCACTATCAATACCGATGCAATCTTCAAGTTTCCAGACAACGTGCGAGAATGCTATGAGTACTAATATAGTCATGTTGGAATGATATAATTTTTGTATGTGTGTATCTGTTTTAAAATAAGAAATATAAATATACATACCTCAGTGTTATGAGAAGTCTTTCTGACACACATTTTCTGTAATTTGTATTTCGTTTAGAAATGTATGGACGCACCATGTTAGATAGAAGGTTAAAGCTGTCTTTCGACATAGATTTAAACTTATCGTCGTGGAAGTTCACGAGCGCAAATAAAAGCACCTCTGTTTTGATTTTCCGGCGACGGCGGCGTCGTCTTCTATACGCAAGCATTACTGCAACAACTTCGTCTTCTTCACTTGACGACATCTTGGAGGACACTAGAGGTGTCTCCGCTATAAAATAATCGTACCGATGCAATCCGGTGGACATGATCTCTCGATTTTGGTCGGACCGACTACAATTGAGTCGATCCTGATCGGGACGATTGTGATCGGCCCGATCTGGTGATGATATTTCCGCTGCTTGCGTCCCATGGGGACTCGGGCCTACACTCAAGTGTTTACGGCAGCTTTTCGTCGGCTAAACAGAAAACAGACAGTTGTATAGCCATATAGGCAAGGAACGCATTTGAGGGGTGCCACTCAATTTCCGTCTAATTTACTGTTCCTAGAGCCTTTTAACTGAGAAGTAGACTCTGTATTTTGCTAAATGATGGAATTACGTAATAATGAAAGAACTGAGAAAGATTTATTAAAAATTTGATACCTTTTATAAGTCAACATAAGTTATCAAAAATATGTGAAAATGCAGCATGTTGATCTTAATTAAAATTACGATGATATAATAACATAATAAAAATGGTTAATGTCAGTTATTGAGAATATGAAATAGAACGTATGGATTGATAATTGAAAAATAATAATCTAGGTCCATTAAATAAGTTTTATTTTTACCATAATTAAAGTAAACCTAAACATCAGACCTAAAATGGGTTAATGCATGGCTTAAGGCCGCGACGTAAATGCCGAGAAGCGAAATGACAATTGACGGATATTCGCGTTCGCTAAATGTTTATTACAGGCAAATCGTCCAATATTATGAGCGGTAACATTTTTTAAAACATTTTTCGTTTAGTTTCTCTATGATTTTTCTTATACTGAAATATTATATACTTATGTATATATATAAAGGGTTATCCCTTTCCTTCACCAAAGAAAATATGTAAATTTACGTACAAAAACTTACCTGTAAATTATACCGATCGAAATGAAATAAAAACTGTAATCAATCAAAAACACGCCGTACTTACCAGTTGAAACGTTGTGGGGGGAGGATACAGCCCATGATAGCACTCTCCCCCCCGCTAGAAGTAACCATGGCTAGAGTCACCACTCAAGTGGCCCGGCCACTATAACCAATCAAACGAACTCATTGAAGTTCCATTGTAATTATACAATTATTTATTTCTCTGTGACATATATTTTCCTATGCGAACTAGTTTTGTAAATGGAAAATGCTGACCCCTTAGCTAAAAATAGCGTGTCCTCTGTGCCAGCGTTACCGGTTTGGATTGGCGGTTTGTACCCGTTTAATTACCGGATTACCGGCGGGGCGGCGGTACCGGCAACCGGCGAGAATGATGAGTTGCTTTTTGGTAAAATCAAAATCAGCTGTTTTAAAAAGCAACAGTTTTTTTAGTTTTTCTCGTCTTCTATTTTCCAGTAGAATAAATAAAATGTCCTGGGAACAAGATAAACTAAATTTTTTATCTATGACTGGTGAACAAAAAAGAAAGGATTGTATTAAATGGGAAAGCATTCCCACTTGGAAACAGTTTGCTCAGAGTAAAGCCTTGCTGCCAACAATAAGCAGTCTTCCAGGAAATACCATCAATAGTTCTAAAAACGTTGCGTTGGCCGATAAAATTGGAATTTTTTTCAAAGACATTACAACATTAGAGGTGAAGTATAATTTCTTACAATCTTACATTTCTAATAGGACCAATCTTAAAAAAACTAGAGACTCCTTCAATACTGTGAAACGGCAAACTGAAATTATTTTATTTATGTTTTGGTGTAAAAATATATCCTGCGCTTAACACTAGGCTTATACAGTAGGTAGGTAAGTACATGGTGAATGTTGGCTAAAATTTTTAATAAAAAATATGGATTATCTAAGTACCTACAAGATTCTATTATTTATTTAGTATACCTAACTATAATTACATATTAAGCAATAAGCAAATCAACCTTAGGTCCTTTAACTACAGAATTTCCTAGGTCTATTTTTAAAATAAACAAACAACTAAGTATACTATTGGTTTAAGTGAAAAACAATCCATATTGTATGCATGGAGAAAGCAAGCGATATGAAGATTACGGCTGCATTACATGGAAGTTCTGCAGCTTATTTGTATCATAATTTTGAAAATACATAAATAAATTTAAAAAGCACCTGTGAGAAATTCTTTATGACCAATTTTTTAAAGTCAGTTTATACTGCAAGGGAGCTACAGTTTAACATGTTAAACCGTTTTTGTTGTTGTAACTTTTAGATAGCAAATAAAAAACTCAGATAGTGAGGTGAAAACAATTTTGTTCTAAGATGAACCGTTCCAATATTACAGCCTGTCAAAGTCTAAAATGCCATTTTAAATGTCAATATCCCAAAAACAACTGAATTTAGATATGTATATTATACAAAATATGTACCTATACAATTTTATGGGGAATTATAAAAAAAATATAAAATCTAGGATGTTCCTTTAAAAAAATGTATGTTCCATATGCCCTGACTATGGGACCTCCTGTTCAATTTAAAATATTTTTAAATTGTAGAACTAATACCTCCCTATTTTTGAAAAGTTAAGTATTGTACAACGATTAATATAATGCATCCTTAAAGAATGTATGCTTTTGAATGGCAATAAGTCATAAGTCCAAGCTTCTAATAAATAAATAAATAAAATAAAATAAATAAAATAGCTTTAATTGTCTAGCAGTACATTGATATACTATTTACAAGACAATATACTTATCCTAGTTATCCTATAACTATACGTACATAATTTTCTATACTATTTTTAAATACCCAGTATTATCTTCTTAATTTCATTTTTATTTGTAAAAAATAAGTCTATTTTGTTAGACAATGAATGGTAACTTGTGCACATGCTGTGTATTGGGGATTTATATAGAATGTTTGTGTTTGGGGTATGCAAGTAAAATAAATTGTTTTTTGGTCGTAGATTTAGGCTCGGAGCATAGAAATTAATTTGACTCAGTAGATATGATGAGTCAATTTTATTATTACATAATTTATATATTGTGTGCCTACTATATGGCCCTTGTAAGGAACAGATGTCCCAGGATAATAATTTTAAAATAGAAATTGGAGGCACCGTCTTGAATTCATCAGAGTCTTGTAAAAATTTGGGTGTTATTTTGGATTCACAACTTCGATTTGAGTCACATATGTCTAGCTTATTGCAAAGGTGTTACTCCTAAGTTAAAAGTTCTTTATATTTATAGGGACATTCTAACAACAGATATAAAATAAAACTTTGTGATTCTTTGATTCTGTCCCTGGTTTCATACTGTGATGTGCTGTATTGGCCTGCACTTACTTTGCTCGAGAGGAATAGTCTCCAAAAGTTGCAAAATTCATGTCTAAGGTTTTGTTACAATGTTAGAAAGTACAATCATGTTACTCTGCTGTTCGAGGCGTCTCAGTGGCTTAACTTAAGCCAGGGATTTTATGGTCACATAGCTACCCTGGTCCACATGGTTATTTCAGACAAAACCCCCTCTTATTTGTTGTCAAAATTGGTCCGTGGTAGTGATGTTCATGGTAGAGGCACTCGCCACTGTTACAAATTTAATGTCTCAAAGCACAGGACCGCTATGTTTCAAAGATCCTTTAGATAAAATGCTGTCAAAATATACAATTCTCTTCCAATGGAGGTTGTAGCTCGCACGGGCAGTGGGTTTGAAGAGAACGGTCAGAATTTCGTTCTGTAGCGTTTTATTAGAAAATATGGGCATTGTTTGTCGTTAACTACTGGGTTATTCTTATATAGGTACCTACCTATCTATTTTCTTAAATTTGTATCTTTATTATATTGAGAATAAAATTATTAGTTTACCATTAGTTGAAACTATTTCAATATATTAATTGTTATTATACAAATTATATAATATACTATTCTTTATTATGTATATATTATATTTATAAACCGACGGTTAGATGAGTAGCCATTGCTAGATCTCGCCGTCTATAATAATTGTACTTCCTAATGTAATTTTTTACTTATAAAATAAAAAGACATATATTATTATTATTGTGATATAGGTACCGATTTTGAGACGCGCCTGGCGCAAAATAAGTCGGTACGCATACGGTACCGGGAATGGCTTAGTACATTCTGGGCACTCGAATGCGTTTGCTAGTGTTTATAAAATCATTATCTATTTATTCGTAAATAAATCGTATAGAAACTGGAAGGTCGTTTCCTTTCTGTGCGGTTAAAGTTTCAATACTTTACAATTATTATTATTATTATTATAAATCGGTCTTTACAATTCAGTTCCGGTTGCTTGGTTCGACTGGTAGGGCTATGCGGCTATAGGTGTCTATAAATTAGAAATTTTAAATGACGGGGATATTAAAAAAAACATTGGCATCGGTGCAGTTTTAAAAACACGGCGACCAACTAAAACAAATTTAAATTTCTTCAAAGTTACTCCTTAACAAAAAATATTTGGTTGATACCCGTGATTATGAAATTACGTTCGTTGGGATTAAGTTAGATGCCCTATAATAATAATAATCTATATTTTAAATTATGTCAATAACATTTCTTGTACAAAGCACAGAAAACATACAAAAACACAAAAGGAAACGACGTCATAAAAAGAAAAAACAAATTTTCTTATTCTTTATAAATTATCCTAAATAATCCTGTATTGAGTACGGTTCTAAATTAATTAACATTTCTTTAAATACTTTAAGACTATTTATACATTTGATAGCATTTGACAAATTCTGCCGTGCTAAACTGAAGCGTCCTAACGGACAAAATTTGAGATTTTGTCCTAAATGCATTTTGGGGTACATACAGTTTTGTTTTAACTAATTTACGAAACTAAATCGTCCTATCTCATTTTATAGACCGTCAATTTATATATTCAATATTGTCCTATCTACAAAATCATATTAAATAGTAAGATATTTTATCCCAACCAACATTCTACACGTATCTTTGTCGTAACTGTACACTTAGGACAATCTCGTTTTGTACCTCCATTATTCTTAAAATGCATAGCAAAAAGTCTTATCTGGCCGATTCAAGGCATTAAATTTTCTTAATAATAAGGCAGTTAAGACCGGAGTTCCGATGGCAAATACTAGAGAGAGAAACAAATAACTCGAAGAAACACCCTTGTATCTGACCTAGCTCCAATAATTCCAAAAACTCGACTAAAATTTACACAATATACACTATTGGCTAACTTGAATCTAGGGTGCCGATATAAACGTATCAGACGGAGATTATTAGTAGCGTTTAACACGTTAAACAGAGAACACGCTATTCCCTACCTCCCACCTTTTATTCTTTAGAACATGCGGTCGAAGCAGGCACGGGAACGATCGATACGTCGCGACTTGGCCACAGCACACATAATATCCCCCTTTCAGTTGGAATGTAGGAGTGGTTATGTGTCTCTTTTTAACTGAAGGTTTTGCTCATATGTGCCTTCTCTCTTGGTTGCATTAGAGATTTCGGACCCCAGATTCGAGTTTGCCAATAGTGTATAATATAAACATATATTAGCAGGTCTTTGTCCCATCTGTAGCACCAATAAATTTATTTAAACACTAAAGAAAAGTGTCTTATCTTACAAAAGTCAAATATCTGATTAAGTTAACTTACTTATTAAAAGGATATTACCTATTAACAAACTTCAGCTTAAGTATTGATTAATTTTAGCACAGTCTAAGGGGTGGAACATAAAAAAAATTAAAACATAAATATCTCAAAACTTTATTTTATTCAGTTAGGACGCTTTAGCTTAGCACGTCAGAATTGTTAAAGAATTTTAAACACATATAACCTGGATTTTTTTTCTGTTAATGTTAGTCTATGGATAGGGTAATTTATATTTAGAGTTCTAGTGTTTCATCATGAAAATACGTATATTGTATTAATTTTCTTAGTTGAGAGCGTTTATTTATCTGTAGGTCGATGCAATTGTAAATGCAGCAAATAAGTCACTTCTTGGTGGTGGAGGTGTAGATGGTGCTATACACCATGCTGCTGGCGGTTCATTATTACAGGAGTGTCGAACTCTTTTACGCTGTGAGACTGGCGAAGCCAAAATTACTGGTGGCTATAAATTACCATCAAAATGTAAGTATCTTGGCCTTTATATTACCGAACAAATCATTTATCTAGGCGATCCCTACACCTCATTCGTTCAGTTCTAAAAATTCCTTCGCTATAGCTTCATCTCATTGAAGATAAAACGAGTTTTTACAAATTAAAAAACTCATTTTAAAATCAACTCATTCCGGTTCAGTCTAATTTTACACCTTGTTATTTTTATTTTATTGTTCACTTTACAAACACACACGGTTACAGTTACATAATTTCATTTTATGAAATGTTTATTATTTATTTATCAATTGTTATAACAATGTAAAAGGAATAAAATTGATTCTGTAAAAGTACCATCGCAAAATCATAGATTTTTAACTAACCAGTCTGATTTTTTAATGAAAAATAAAAATAATTGTATATTTAATGTAATTGAAGAAATTCTATAAAGAAGTAATGAAATAATTTTAAAACTATAATGGGCTTTTTCACTATAATCGAATTCATTATATTCAGCACTAACATCCTGAACTAGAACCTATTGAAAATATATCTCAATAAAAAAAATCTTGCCATATAGAGTATCACAAACTAACAACAAATTGTGATTTTTTTATAATTTAAGTTCTGTATAATGTTTTTTTTATATTTTGTATTTTTTTTATGTTTAATAAAAAATAAGTGTACCTAATACTATGTACATAATTCACGCCTTTGTTACAACATTTTCAGTGTTTGTGAATGGATAACAATAAGCAAACCCCATAGATTGACCCAAACCAGGGTGGTATACTACCTGCACTTGAAAAGAAAGAATTTTTCAATCTAATCAATGCCAAATTATGAAAATGGCTTCGTTGGGTTACTCTAGTCCCTTTGCATACCTAATGAGCTTTTATTACTCTACACCTTTCTGAAACAGACTAGAGAAACAATTAAATACACGCCGTGAAAGCTAAAAGTTTAACAAGATGAGACTACAAGAGATGTACAACGTTTAACCGCGCAATTTTTTTTATTTGCGCGTCGTGTGACCGATTATATTGTTATCTTTGTTTCGATAACTTAAATAAAAAATAAGAGAGGACAAACAGAACACCAGCCTCAAGAGGTCAGTCAGATCTGAGCGTGTCGAATAAAGACTGTCCCAAGTTCCAGATTTGTGACGTCGGTACGGTGTTTCGCGTGTTTTTATTAGAGAGCGTATTTTGTTTAATTTTCTCAGTAAATAATTGAAGAACTAACAAACTGACACCATAGAAAGTTTTATTTTTTTATACTTTATACGATAAGGTCAACATCAAAATTTAGTGAAAAACCCATTCTTTTGTTTCATTGCTAAAGAGAAATATTTTCTGGTGTATGTTAATCAAACTTTTATAAATTATTTTTAGATGTGATTCATACTGTTGGCCCACGTGGAGAAAAACCTGATGATCTTAAAAATTGCTACATAAACAGCTTGAAATTAGCTTCAGTGAATAATCTGCGAACAATTGCGTTTCCATGCATATCTACGGGAGTCTATGGTTACCCAAATGAATCGGCAGCCCACGTCGCTTCCTTTACTATCAGAAAATACTTGGAAGAATATGGTGATGCATTTGATCGAGTCATTTTTTGTCTATTTTTAGATGTCGATAAAGAGATTTATGAGGGCGTCCTGCAATCATATTTTCCTGTGAAATAATTGGGGTTTAAATTTTTTAAACCTTTAAAAAAGTTTAATGACTGATGGAGCTATATTATTTCGACATTAAATTTATCTCTTTTGGAAATAGTTCTTCCACAATTTAATTTTTAGGGTTTTCTTTAAAATAGCGCTAATTTTGTATATTTCATTAGTTTTACGTTAACAAACCGAAAACAAATCAATTGTTTTTCAGGTAAAATTAGGTTTATACAAAAAATTTGGTTTAAAGTTTTGTTGTCATTTTAAAAAAGTACCATTAGATATAAATCATTTATAGTAGGTACTATAAATTGTTACAAAATTGCTTATTTTGGGGCTAATAATTTGGTAAAAGAAAATTTTAAATATTCCGAATAACTTCGGAATTATCCGGAAAAAAACAGAAATTTTCGTTTTTAATTTTTTGCGCCTTTATTTTTGACTGAAAAAAGCAAAAAAATTCTTCACATCCGTTTTTATGCTCTACAAGATGGCGTTTTGTTCTTTAGATACCAACTTCAAGTATTTTTTTTTTAAATACAGACCTAAATGCATTTATTGAATCAAAAAAATATATATACAGGGTGATTCACGTTGAGTGGCCTATTGTAAGATCTCGGAAACGAGTAAACTTATCTTTGTAAAAATTTGATAGCAGGCATAATTGGCTTTGAGCTTTTAAAACATATTTTGACGTTTTCATTACTTCCGGTTATACCGGAAGGTAATGCCAACTTTGCTATTTCAAATGGAACACCCTATATATTTTAGCATTTTTGATTACTTTATTAAAATCTAAATAGCTTTTGTTAATAATAATCTATTCCTATCTCTAACCGTTTTTGAGATATCAATTATAAAAGAATTTTTTTGTGTAACAATCCACATTTTTACTCGTTTTGGAATTATGAGCAATTTAAATAAAAAATCTTAAAATTTCTGTTTGTATTAATGCGACATTATTTTTGAAAAGAAGGCTTCGATTGGGATTTTCGTTTGACTTTGAGCTTTGTTACCATTTGTTATTAAGTGCCTATGTTCGTTGCTTAACTATTCCTAATTTTCAAAGTCAAACGAAAATCCCAGTCGAAGTCTTCTTTTCAAAAATAATGTCGCATTAACACAAACAGAAATTTTAAGATTTTTTATTTAAATTGCTCATAATTCCAAAACGACTAAAAATGTGGATTGTAACATATAAGGCATTTAGATAGAAAATTTAATTCTCTACGCGTTAGTAAGCTAAAAAATAGGGTGTTCCATTTGCATAATTTGACTTATGCACATTTATTTAAATGGAAACATTGGCACAATTTTAAGAACTCCCTGTATAAAAAACGTAAGACCTAAATAATTTAAACTAAAGATCTATGTATTACTTGAAAGCTTACAAAATTTTAAATGTTTACCTTTATTAGTTTCAGAGTTACTAAACTTTCTTCTCGGAGCGTTTTTACACAAAACAATCCTTTTATAATTCATATCTCAAAAACGGTTAGGGATAGGAATAGATTAATATTAACAAAAGCTATTTAGATTTTAATAAGGTAATCAAAAATGTCAAAATATATAGGGTGTTCCATTTGAAATAGCAAAGTTGGCATAACCTTCCGGTATAACCGGAAGTAATAAAAACGTCAAAATATAATGTCTTAAAAGCTCAAAGCCAACTATGCCTGCTATCAAATTTTTAGAAAGATAAGTTTACTCGTTTCCGAGATCTTCTAATAGGCCACTCAACGTGAATCACCCTGTATATATTACATTTTTGTAGATTCATCCTCTCGAATACATAAAACGAATACAAAATGTCATACTTAGATAAAAAAAAAACAACAACAAATAACAGTAAACAATTGACCAACTAGTAGCTAATCACAATTAATACAAAGAACGAAAAAGATACTCTAGTAAAAAATTACAATTAACTAAATGATACGAACTTTGATAAAAAAAAATTATAGACATCTCATAAGTAGTAGATAATATGTAACTGTAATTCTAATAATTCTGACGAAAATTTTCTATAAATATGTAACTGTAATTCTAATAATTCTGACGAAAATTTTCTATAAATATGTAACTGTAATTCTAATAATTCTGACGAAAATTTTCTATAAATATGTAACTGTAATTCTAATAATTCTGACGAAAATTTTCTATAAATATGTAACTGTAATTCTAATAATTCTGACGAAAATTTTCTATAAATATGTAACTGTAATTCTAATAATTCTGACGAAAATTTTCTATAAATATGTAACTGTAATTCTAATAATTCTGACGAAAATTTTCTATAAATATGTAACTGTAATTCTAATAATTCTGACGAAAATTTTCTATAAATATGTAACTGTAATTCTAATAATTCTGACGAAAATTTTCTATAAATATGTAACTGTAATTCTAATAATTCTGCACTGGCGGCTTAACAATAGGGTCAAATGGTCATTGACCTCCCATAAATAATAAGTCAAAATGACAGTTAAAAACTCTAAAATTAACATTTAACCCATCCAAAAATATCTAAAATAGTATATTGAACATCTGAAATCTTCAATTTTTACGCTACAACATCTTAAATGTCGTTCATATTATACCCCGGTCAAAACTTAATTTTGACCAAATATAGCCTGCTTATTTAAATGTAAAATTCTATTTGCATAGCGGCCGGTGATTTCTTAGAGCGAGAAAGAATCATAGAATAAATCAACGCGTTAAATCGAGAGAAACTGCTACTCCAGGCATTGACCGTGAGCTCACTGGTTCCATGCGATAGGTCACATGTCATGTATAGTCTAACCTCCGACCTATGCACCGGTGCGTGTCTCTCTTCGATCTCTGATGCAGATTGACAAAAGGCTGACGTCCATCGGTTATTAATCTGTGAAATTGATTATTATTTCATCTGCAAATTGTCGGTGGCAGTGTTTTGTCGAGCGCGTGGCTCCAATTACGAATGGAATGTAATTTCAGTAATATTTAATTAGTTTGTTGTTTAATTAAATAAATACAAGAAATATGAACAAAAAAGGGCGTGGCATCCAAAAAATTTTTGCCTGCGGCGCATTTTTTCCCTGTATTGACCACCCTACTAAATTGACCAAGAGCCGCCACTGTAATTCTGACGAAAATTTTCTATAAATATGTAACTGTAATTCTAATAATTCTGACGAAAATTTTCTATAAATATGTAACTGTAATTCTAATAATTCTGACGAAAATTTTCTATAAATATGTAACTGTAATTCTAATAATTCTGACGAAAATTTTCTATAAATATGTAACTGTAATTCTAATAATTCTGACGAAAATTTTCTATAAATATGTAACTGTAATTCTAATAATTCTGACGAAAATTTTCTATAAATAAACAAATTCTAAGTCAGAGTTAGAGGATTACCTAAAAAAATATGCTCAACCTGATTTAAAGCTGCGTCAGTAATATCGAATTTTTAATATTGATCTATTACCCGTTAAAAAAATTATGATTATTGTTAGTCCAAATATGTTTTTTAATTGTTAACCTACCTTTAATATTATTTAACTTTTAGGAAATAAAGAAAAACGATTTTTTATACACCTATTAATTTTATTTACCCATCAATACAGACTAAATATCAGCGTCTGGGCATATTAGATATCATAAAATCGACTTTATGCAGTGAAGAACTGTTTTTTTTTTTATATAAAGGGTGGTTTGCAGAGTCGCCCAAAGACAACTTAACGGCTGTCTTATCCATAGAAAATCAAATGCCAAAAAAGCCTTCAAGGCGTCCTCAGACGACGACTGGGATTTTCTTAAGAGCGTTATTCCATACCAGCTTAGGGTTGCCAGATTTTAAAAATTGAAAAGCTGGAGGTGGCCACTTTATTGTTACTAAAAACATAAAAATTATTTAATATATACCTATTAGTAGGTATATTAAAATAATAGAGGATTTCTAAAAAAAAAAAAGTCGCGCCTCCTGTTTTCTGTTCACCTGCAGTTATAGCTTACTACTCTTACTAGCTGTGACGTGGCTTTTATATTTCTTCCTCCTCCCATCAAAAGCAATTTCTAAAAAAAAAGAGGTCGCGCCCCCTATGAATTTGTGTTTATAATATCGTAGGCAAGCTGTGCAGTTTAGGCATCCGTCATGTTATTTACCGGAAAAGCGGGAGTTTTGTTTAAGTGCGCGGGAGGTTAAGTAAAAAAGCGGGAGCCTCCCGCCTAAATCAGGAGGGTTGGCAACCCTATACCAGCTTTAAACGCGGCATCGTTTCCTGGCTTGTCTAATTGAAAATTTAATACAAAAATTTTACTGCGGGGTTCACTAGAACTTTTAGTTTGGCAAATTATACTTTATTTTGATTAAAAATGTATTTGAAAGTTTCAATTATATAGGTTCAAAGTACTTATATCATCCGCCATACAGAACATAAATATAGAAATATGGCTGCTATTTATGTTAATTTCTTATTTTCCATTAAAATTACAAACGATGCCCCAATATTATCTTCGAAATCTCCACTGACGCCGCGCCACTTAATGCTCGTGAAACTAGTTTTTATACTGGCGATAATAAATTTTGGGGTGTAAATTCCGAATCTGAACAGAATTTTTGGCGCCAACGCATCGGTTTTGAGATATTCCTTCTTAAAGTGCCGTTTTTCTTAAAGATATCACCGCCGTAATATTTCCCAATTTTTCTTTATTGCAAATTATTACTATTTTTATTACCTAAGGATAATAAAACTTTAAAATATTAAAGAAAAAGGCACATTGTGTTTATTTTTCAATTAAGAGTGAAGTCTATAGTGATGCACTCGTTATTTCATTTGTGATATTTTTTCTTTTTCTGCTTTTACTACTTTATAAATAAAAATAACGAAATATTCATGGTGTTCTTTGGAGAAACCTTCAAAATTTATATTATTATTCGCTTTTCTCAATGACGTGTCATTTAATAATGAACTCCGGTCCTGTCTAACTTTTGGAATTTCGTATTCCGCTAGTCAACCTATCCTTACTCTGTGCTAATTCAAGAAAAGGACGTAAAAAATTCCATATTCATGTGGAGATTTCATTCATCTTATCTTCGTTTCTTCTACAAATGAAGAGAGAGAAACATGATACATTTTGGCAACCTAGGATAATTTGACGTTGACATTTACGTGCGCATGCTCATTACAATTCTGCCATCGCTGAGTATAGGGAGTGAGAGGTGGAAGAGCCGCTTTTCTTCGTGGTGTTTAATAAATTATTAATTACCATCTTTACTTAAAATCTGTGCAAAAGTTAATTACAATTGTTTATTGAGTGTTTATGTAATCTCTAATTATGGCATCGGAAGAAGAAGTCGACGAATCTTTCGCCGGTGAGTTTGTTTTGATGCTTTGTCGTATGAACCTATGCCGACTTTAAATTACTCTTTTTACATTTAAATAAACAAATTGGCATGAATTCTTATGATTTTCGTACTTTGTGGGGCCTCAGGGCTAAACTGCAAGCGTGTTTGGCCCTTAGGAATAATATTCTTTCCTAAAAAATGCATAATTATTATCTTGTAATCAGGTATAATCGCGGGGCGAGGGGAAGGTACGTTTTCATTATTTTTGTGACAGCGCGGGCATACCCTGACCCTTAACAAAATGGAGGCCATCAAACAAAGAGATTGGCAGATTGCAAATAATTAAATTAACATTCCGGTACATTATTTACGATTTAGGGTTAGAAATTTCGTATTTTCCCTCCAGATTGACGTTTAGATGACATTGACCACTGCCCACATGGCTAGCACATGGATTATAAGGGTGACCAAATCTCAGAAATAAAATAATTATAGGCTTTAAATATTTTTAATAATGCATTAAATTATTTCCGCTATCAATCTATATTTCAAGTATTAGGTGCTTGCATGGGTAATTGGAATTATCTTTGCTTTTTCTTGATTTTTTTATTGGTTTTTACAGTAATAACCTACTGAGTATGGTTTAAGTATTTAGGTACTTATTAATATCTGCAGTCACTATTGATTGATTATTAAAATAAATTGTGTGATTCTGTAATAGGTTCACAGTGCTATAATAAACTTATACTGCTGTTAGGCCGGGTTTATTCAATTTCTTAATTGTAAATTTTAATTCTTATACTTATCTATGGGGTAATAGTAAATAGTTACCCTACACAAAAGTGGAAAATATTTTTCAGGAATGATTTATTTGGAGCATACCTAGATTACAAATTTGATAACAATTTGTATTTTACTTTTTGGGATATTTCTTCTTAAGTGCCTGTTTGTTATGAAATTGTTTGCTGGTGATACAAAATTATATACTTTGAAATTTTTTTGTATATTTAAGTATCCAGTCTTTGGTTTTGACAAAAAAAAATTAAATTTCCCTAAAAAATGTAGCTGATATTCCTAAAGATACTTAATACCAGACAGATGAATTACCTATTTAATGATGACTATTTCAAGAAAAAGTAATTTTGGATTGTTACCACAGCTCTATAAGCAAATCAAAATTTATAAGTTGCTTACAAACATAAAATACCTTAAAAGTTTGTCTTTATTTAATTTTGTAAATATTCAGTATCATACTGCCTCTTGGCCCTTTTTTGTAGTATTTGGTACAAAAACATACACTCAACTATAACTACTTATATTATAAGAGCTATGTAAATAAATACTACAAATAAACCATATTATTACTTATTATATAATATTATATTTACTGTAATAAACTTTTAGTTGGTTGGTAATAAAAAAGACATTAATAAATAAAAGGTATTGTTTCTGATGCAACATTGGCATTTTTATATACTTTTCTTGTACCAGAATTATGGTCAAGTTCAAAAAAGTTTGTTATTTTTCCCCCTGATTTTTGTTAAGAGCTATTTTCACCTGAAATTGAATCTTTGATCCTTCAACACAACAAAACTATTTTCCATAGTAAGCTAGGAAAAACAAAACACCAATCAGCTTTCTAAATGCCGAAATATGAAGAGCATCCAACCAAAAAATTCTTGTAATTGTAAATTATTCTTCTCCAAGCAGCTCCATGGAAAATTATATCTATATATTTAAATTAGAACAAAAACATTGGGTTCTGTCGACCCGATTCCTACTCGCGTCTATATCCCAGCCTAATGGCAGGCATACTGCGCATGTCAAGCGGATAGCGTGATGGCGGCACATTTAAAATATAGGTAGAAATGGATTTAATTATTTTTTTTACATCACGGTGTTGAGGTATTAAGTTTTCTTACAAGAAGAGTTTGTTATTTGTATATAAATAAAATACCGTAATATTAAAAATTTAATTAATTAATTGCTATATCAGTCATATTTTACATTTAATAATTGAGTTCATTTCTACCTATATAAATTTCAAATATCGCGCAATCCGCGCAGTGTGCCTGCCATTAGCAGAGCTGTGAAAGTTACTTCAGAAAAGTAACTAGTTACTTTTTCGATACTTTTGCCCAAATGTATCTAGATACTTATAAGGAATAGTTACTTTTACCTAAAAGTAACTTAGTTCTTAGTTACTTAGTAAAAGTAACTAGTTATAGTAACTAAGATACTTTTAAAGTAACTAAGATACTTTTTAAGTAACTAGTTACTTTGATTGATCGTCCCTTGGTCATCATCTAATGGTGTGCATTATTTGTTACTTTTGAAAAGTAACTTGTACCTAGTTACTTTTTAGGAGTAACTATACACTTAAAAAGTAACTTAGTTACTCCTAAAAAGTAACTAGATACAAGTTACTTTTGGCATGATTCAAAAAAGAACTAAGTTACTAAGTATCTAGTTACTTTAAGTAACTAGTTACTAAAAAGTATCTAGTTACTTAAATTACTCACAGCTCTGCTGGGATATAGACGCGAGGCGATTCCTGGCCATATTTATTAATGATTTCTTAAAAACCTTTTAAATTTGAACTTTATAGATATTGGGTAGTGACTTGCAAAAAAAATATATTTTAAAAATTAAAAAAAGGAGTTTTTCAATGTTACTGTTGGGATTTTTTTTTGTTTCTAATGTAGAGGGATTGAAAATTAATACCTTTGAAAGGGAATAAATTATTCATTTCATAAGAATAGGAACTGAAATGGTTTTTCTTAGTTATTGGGTGCAAAAGATGTTGGATTTTAAAATCATGTATTTTTAAAATTCTGTTAATTAAGGTTGTAATGAAAAGTATTTTAAAAAAAGACAAATTATTATATAAAAATATATATTTACATGCTAGGGCTAGTGACGCAATCACATTTTAATTTTTTGGTCAATATCTCGTTTTTTTTCGGTTTATCCAAAAAGTGGTCAAATGTCAGTCTTTGTACAAGCTTTGTATGTAGTTTTGAAACGGAAAAGAATAAATAAGAAATTTTACAAAAGAAAAATTTTAAAAACTTAGCTTTTCTAACAAAAACGACTTTCATATTTCCAATCCTAGTCCCAATCCATCTTTCTTGAAAAAATCAATAATTGTGGATTGATAATTGTAAAATAGATAGTTACCGAAAAGGTCGACAATGGGTTGGGTATTTTTTGAATTGATTGGTTTGATGGCATCAACTGCCGTGCTAGCACAATAATTATTATGATCCATAATGATTTAAAGTTGAGCACAAAACACAATTCATAATGCTAGTTACGGCCCACTAAAAATCTGGGGAAATTATGATGTTCCAATGTTAGCTGATTGATGACAAATTACTTCTGTCGCCTGTCGAAAAACGATAGGGTTGGTTAAGTTGACTATCTAAGCAAACCTATTATAAATATATCATGCAATTTCTGAGAGTATAATATACTTTTCTAAGAGTATAATATACTTTTTCTGTTAAAATTTTATGTGTTAGCTTTCGAAAACATTGGAAGCTTTCCTGGCTTTTCAAATATAGTGATAAATCTTCTTGCCTCCATATATTAAAGACTTCTTAATTTTTGAATTAACAGCTTTTGAATTTTAGAAGTTTATGTGAAAAGTTAAAGCTTATGGGTATAGAAGGCCTTGTTTTAAGTTGGTTAAGAAGTTTCCTGACAGACAGTTATCAATGTGTCTGAATTAACAACTACTTGTCAAATCAGTTTAAGGTGACTTCGGGGGTCTCGCAAGGATCCCATAATGCGCCTTTATTATTTCTCTTATTTACTAATGACATCGACCTTAAATCCTTTAATTTGCGGTTTGCAGACAACTTAAAAATATACAGGGTTATAAAGGATATCCAACACTCCAGTGCACTTTAGAATGATTTAGATGAACTAACTAGGTGGTCCCATAAAAATGCACTTCATCTTAATGTCTCTAAATGCTCAGTGATAACATTTTCCAGAAACAAAAATGTTCAGAGATTTGTTTACGACATGAACGATGAAAACCTAACACGGAATTCAGAAGTTAAGGATTTAGGGATTACATTTAATAGCGAATTAAATTTTAAAAGTCATTTCAACTCCATAACCGGTAAAGCCTTTAAACAGCTTGGTTTCATTCTCCGCAATAGTAAAGATTTCTCTCCAAACATTCTAAAATTGTTGTATTGCACATTTGTCCGTCCATGCTAAGAATGCGGATCAATCATTTGGTCACCCTTTTACCAAAATCATATTTACTCTATTGAACGTGTACAAGCGAAGTTCCTAAAATCATATTCCTTTAAATCAGGTATTGATATCTCGAACCTTGGATATCTTGACAGATGTAGGTCACTGAGTTTTCAAACTTTAGAAGCACGTAGACACCGTCAGGAACTTATGTTCATCTACAAAATTGTCAATGCCTAATCGACGCACCCAATTTATTGGAGATTTTAAACTTCAATGCACCCTGCCACGCTCACCAAACACGTAGTCGTGGCCTATTTAGACCTTCTTTTCATAGAACTAATTATGGTTTAAACAACCCCATGTCCAAAATGCAAAAAAGATTTAATACATACGCTGATGTCTTGGATTTGTCAAGGCCAGTAGCGTCTTATAAAAGAACTTGTGCTAGTTATATCAGTTAGGGCCTTTGTCATTCAAAGTTCTGTATGTTATTTTTATTTATTTTTTCTCCGTCATCTTGTCAATATTATATATAGTTTGTGAACTGTAATTTATATTCTATATTATTTATGTAATGTGCTTATATTATATTATTATTATTATTGTAAAAATGGAGTTTTTCCGTATACAAATAAATAAATATATTTATTTTTTCTTTATAATAAATACCGGGTGTCCGGTGAAACGCTACTGTTAATAATTATTGTTTAAAAAATTAATAATCAAAATATCCTTTATGTGTAGGAGAAGAGGAGGCAGCTGATGAAACTGCAGGTGATGGGGGAGACAACGAAGAAGCGTCTGATGATGGAGCTCCAAAACCAGGAGTAAGTTAAATTAAATGTTGTACCTCTTTGATCTACTTCTATTCATAGTTCAAGTGTATGTATGTAAAAAAAAAATATATAGAAATATTCCATTATTATAGAGTACTTTTACAATTTTTAGATCATGGTTTAGGCAGTATTTTCTACTTGCATTATTTATACTATTTATTCAAAAACTGTAAGGTGTCCAGGGCCGTCTTGACAACAATTCAGTTGGCAGTACTTCGGGACATATGTAGTTGTTTAAAAATCGGGTGTCATAGCTGTGGACATCATGGCATTTTATAGTTATTTAAGTTGTTTCTGGCATATAGTAGGCTATTTCTCAAGTATATACTGTGATGGTAGCATTAGAATGCTAAGCTCTTGAAAGGACTACCTGCAATCATCGCTCTAGCTCAGTCTAGCTAAGACCTTTGTTGCAGACCAAAGACTCTGCCAGGCTGAAATGCATACCCTCAAACAAGTAGTGCATACACCCATCACTGAGTGGAACAGTGCATTGTATGCTGTCAATTTTACCACTCCTCGGGTCTTATCCTGATATGTTATTGCTCAGTGCAAATTTTTTGCTATTTGATCTATATGTAGATTCCATTTTAACTTTGAATCAGCTGGACTCATATGTGGCCTATTAATACTTTCATAAATTAGTGTCTATTTCAAATATAAAAGTTCTTAACAGAGCATCAGTTTATTCAACATTTATTCCCATTTTAAATTTATGCTTAGTGATTAAAAATATAGAGCTGTATAAAATAAATAGTTTGATTTAAAAAAATCTCCTATAGTACCTTTTATATACTTATTATTTCTTTAAATATGGGTGTAGTCCTTTTTTAAATCTTCAGCAGGGATAGGATCTATAATTATTTTAATTCCACGTTTATACCTGCATTGTATTATTATCTACCAGTTTCTTCTAAATAATACACTTCTAAATTACATAGGTCTGACCACTCTTGGTAACGCTTTGGTTCAATGATTTTAAACTCTGAATTTATAATTGGATAACTAAGCTTTAAAACATGGCTTTAGTAGATTTTATTTTAAGAATATATGTCGATCGTTCTGAAGAAAAGAGTTACATCGCCAAAAATAAATGATTTTTAGATATATGTATATTAGCACTAAAGCAGACGCCTACTTTCTGATGAAAAAAAACCGTAAAGTTCGATCAGAGGCCAAAAGATGGGAGTATGTAACAGGGTATTCCCAAGAACACTTACATTTCAGTTAAAAAAATTTTTTCCCATTTTAAAAAAAATAAATAACCAATCCATATACAATCCATAACAATTAAGATTTATAATGTTACTACCTAATTTTGTTTATGATTACATAAAAAGCAGTTATTTATTTAAGATCCTTCCATACCAGCGGCAACACGGCTTCATTTCCTGGCTTGTTTATTTAAAAATTTATTACAAAAATTTTACTAAGGTGTTTACGAGAACTTCTAGTTTGCGGATGATACCTTATTTTTTGCCAAAAAAAATTGAAAATTTATTTTATAGTTTCAGTTATATACGTTCAAATTATATCATCCCCATGCAGAACATAAAAATAGACATATTGCGGCTATTTATGTTAATTTCTTATCTTCTATTAAAATTATCATAAAATTACAGGCTCTTAAAAAATAGTTTTCTTTTTAATTTCCGTTTTATTGTCGCTTGCTCACGTCATTGCCAAAGGGTTTTTCGAGATGGTATAAGTTACTCTCGCCTGTTTAGCTGACTGTCTTCCCCTTAATGAACAACCAGATAAATATTTTTACATTTAATTTACAGGAAGAGGATGACGATTATGAACCAGAAGATGGTCGTAAAAAGAAGAAGGGTAAGAAAAGAAAAGTTAGGGGTGAAGGTGAAGGAGGAAGCAAGAGAGGTAGAAAAAAGAAGAAAAAGAAGAAGAATGAAAGTGGAGAGGTAATAAATGTTTTTCATTTCTCTTAAACACCACAAAAAATTCTTTAAAAGTATAGATTTGCAACGCTTTAACATTTTTTCTAAATCTTTAGAAACTCTTTATTAGCAGGCAAATAATGCTTAAAAATAAGCGCAATTCTATTGTTTTAAAAGGGAAATTTTGTTTTTTTCTTCAGTTCTGAAGTAACTGTTTCACCCAATTTGGCCTAAATATTTTGTTCTTGCGTTAAGTAATTTTATTAGTTTGGTTTAAACAACAATTATAAAAAATATGTCTACTTACAGTTTCAAAATTCAAGGTTAAAAGTTTAAGCTTTATTGCCATTAAAATGGCGCCTGATTGGGCTTTGGACCATAAAATATATGGAACTTATTTTGGGTATAGGATTATAAGGATTCGAGGAAATAATGTTCATTTGCTTACAGGAAAGTGATTTTGGAGAAGAAGACAATGGGGGTGATTCCGACCTCAGCGGAGGCAAGAAACCCGGTAGAAAATCTAAAAAACATTCCTCTTCTTCAACTCCTACTCCCTCTGCAGAAAACTCCAATACTGGAGGTAAAAAGCATTACAAAATACTTTAGAGAAAGCAAAAATTAATTAACTTAATGAAAGTATAAAAGTATAGTAACTTTACAAGTCTGGTAACAAGGTACTACTTGTTACATGAAAAGAGCATCCATATTAGGCGGTTGAGTTCCCGCTGTACAAAAAATCATAGGTTTAAAAAAAACATTACCTATTTTCCTTGGATAGACGCGATGCATATAAATTATTAACGTTTGGCTCTGTCAATGCAATAATATCTGGAAATTACTGAGCAACCTTTTTCCGTATTTCAATGTTTTCTTTTTTAGGAATGCCAACTATTGAGGAAGTTTGTTCTACTTTCGGTCTGACCGACGTTGACATCGAGTACTCCGAACAAGATATGCAAAATTTGATATCTTACAAGTTGTTCCAGCAATACGTTAGACCTTTGTTAACTAAAGAGAATCCAAAGGTAAGCACATACAACTTAAGCAGATGAAAGTTTTCATTTGTAAACAGTGCTAATATCTTGCTCTTCTAGTTAAAAATCAATAAAATATAAAAAAATGGAAGATGAGTTGGGTGTAGTAGTGCATATGATGTCATATTACATTTTAAAAACACAACCTGTTCATTAACAGGTGTGCGCTTTTAAATTTTTACTGTAAAAGTACGAGGATAGTTTTTTATAAGTTAATGTACATAATATATAAAAATTGACGGGTTCGAACGCTACTTTTGGGAGACATATAGTATTATAACGTTAATTATTTTAATGTACTTCATTTGATAATATAAATTTATTTATGGCTAAAAAATAAATATTCTGTAGTTTTTTGTTCAAAAGTTCATATGGGTCTCGTGAACTTGATTGGGAGAACGCTGTTATAGCACATGCATATTTCAAGTTGTAGTAACTTTGTATAGTCATACATTTTGTTGTAACTTCTCTTTATTGTAGGTTCCAATGTCTAAACTAATGATGCTGGTAGCTGCAAAATGGCGAGAATTTTCCACCATCAATCCCCACCTTCAAGCGGAAAACCAAGACTCGTCCACCGCCGGCGGCTCCAATGACGACAGTTTCTCCAAGCCAGCAAGAGCCCCAAGAGCTTCTAAAGAAATTGCTTCAAAAATTGTCGAAGCTGAAGCTGAAGACTTCGACGAAGATGACGAGGAGGAAGAAGATGAGAGGAGGTAAATTCTTATGTTATTTTTAATGAACATATTGCATATTTATACATACCGAGTGGTGCATCGTGGTTAGAAACATAGGAAATCCCATGCAAGTTTTAGACTGTCCAAATATTTGCTCCCCTGTTGATTTTAGAGCGGGGTTGTAGGGCGACTTTTTTAGGATGATGCTGCGGACACCAGCATTGATTGGACTTGTCAATCAGTGATTTGTCATTGTCATAAAACGAACATTATTTTCAAATGGATATTTTTACAGAAAACGAGTTATTTTACTTATATAAACTTACAATAAAACCTATTAAATAGTATTAAAATCGTCAAGAATTGCTAACAGGGGAAGAACATAAGTGGATGTTTAATAATAATAATAAACAATTGTTTATTAAAAAAAAAAATTATTTTAAGAAAACTACAATCGTTTAGAATATTGTTAATTTTTAATTAAGCAAAAAAAGTTCAATTTATTTTGGTGTCGGCAACATCACCTGTTAAATTCGACTGAAAAACCAACTGCAATCCTATTCAAGTAAGTTAAGATCGGGTTGTCCAAAATTGTTCAAACTCCGCATGTGCACTCGCCACACAGATACCCTAAAAAAGTATCCCTACAACCCCGCTCTAAAGTCAACAGGGGAGCAAATATTTGGATAGTCTAAAACTTGCATGCGATTTCCTGTTTCCAACCACAATGTACCACCCGGTATAGGGCAGATGTTTAATCCAATGACCGCGCCTTTGTTGAAAATACACAAAAAATTATAATATAAAAATAAAATCATTTTTGTATTGTATTTAGTTAACAAAGGAGTTTGTTGATTAATGTTAAATAAACTCGTTTTTTTCCCTTGGCTGTCACTGAATTTCCATTACATAGAGGAAAATAATAATTTACCTTTGCTATAGCCTGTCAACGTTCAAAGAGAAGAAAAAGAGAGGACGTAAACCAGGTCCAAAACCTAAAAAAGCCTCAAAAGTTCCAACACTTAAAATCAAACTGGGGAAAAGAAAAAGAGGCAGCTCAGAAGAAGAAGAAGGTGGCAGTAACGAAGGATCAGGCAAGGATTCTGATGCTGAATTTGAGCAAATGCTGCAGGATGCTGATGAACCTAAGTCCAAATCAAGGTTGGTATTTAGTTTTTACATTAAAATGTAATGTGGCAAAGTAAAATAGCTTTATGGTTTTTAAAATGAAAATAAAAATTAACTGGTCTTGGGCACTCTTCAATAATAATAATAATAATATGTATCAGATTTATGTCCGTTCTGTGAATATCTTAGAAAACTGGCCTTAGGGTAACTATTTGTAAAGTAAGCGCGTTATACATTTTTTACTTTACCTTTAGCTTTATTCTAAAAAATGTTCTTTTTAACTCAATGTATTGTTATGTAACTTATCTTTTAAATTTGGTAAATAAGTTTTTTTTAAATTAAGTAACACATTTTTATAGTGATAACAATGATGCTGGTTCATCTAAAGCACCATCAGAATCGGCTGATGAACCTCAACCAAGACGTAAAGCCAAGACCAAGATTGGTGTCAAGACTAAGAGGAAAAAGAAGACGAAACAGAAAGATGAGGAACCCTACGAGGTATTTAAAAGCATCCATTTCCATTCATCCATTATTTATTAAATTCTGTACTACGCAACTTAATTTGAAAATAAGATATTTCTACTTTATATAATTTTCGCTTGCAAACTATTAAGACTACTATCTTTTTATGAAATTTGACACCCGAACCTGAAGGGATTGTAATTTAATTTTAAAATGATTAGAAAGTCAAAATCGTTTATTGTGAAAATAATAATTGGAAATAACAACTCTTGTTAACAAAGGTAAATTTTTTAGAAGAGTTTTGGACTTGCTTTGTCTTTTTTTTTTAATTACAACGTTTCAACTGGTAAGTATCTCCAACCTTCACGTGAATTCTGCAAATACTTACCAGTTGAAACATTGTGAAGGCAATGCAAGTCCAAAACTTTTCATCATTAAAGGTAAACACCTTTTTAAGTTACACTGAAACTGTATAAACATAAAATTACTTAAATAATGTTTTGTTCCGGTTTAAAAACTACATAAAATCGCAATTAAAGAAAGAAAACTAGTTATGATTAATTAATATTCCACCAACACTTAAATATTTTTTACAGCATCAGGATTACTGCGAGGTCTGTCAACAAGGGGGCGAAATTATCCTTTGTGATACTTGCCCTAGGGCCTATCATTTGGTCTGTCTTGAGCCTGAATTGGATGAAGCTCCTGAAGGTAAATGGAGCTGTCCACACTGTGAAAGCGAAGGACCAGCTGATCAAGAAGATGACGAACATCAGGTAAAGTTTTATTTTTATTTATTATAACTGTCTACGAGTATGTTAATTTTTATTATTTCAGTCATTTTGTTAAAAATAATTAAATTAGTAACAAAGTCTCTGCCTCAAAATTCAAAAATTAATTTTGAGGCCGAGACTTTGTGTCTTTTTTCTTACAAAATATCAAATATCAGGTCTTTTTAGATGACGTTGAATTTAAGTAAATTGTTGCTATTTCCTGAAGCTAGTCCACCTCTAGAGTAAATACATATTAACAGAAGTAAAACACTCAATCGGGCTCACCACTTTTATTCAGCTTATGTTTTGATGCTATTCCGTACATGTTTTGAAGGCAAATATCGTACCGGAGACAGGTTAGCAACGGCCACTGGCAACGCGAGAAATTTTCATCGACGGGGGACGCCGCGCTCGCAGTCGAACCTCGTGGGTCGACTAGAGGGGCATGGACCATCTGCATCGTGATTGATAATAAAAGTAGCGTACTTATTTAAATAATTAGATAGATGCTCACTCTTAGTTATTAATCGATTTTTCCCATAAAAACATGGTAATAGCCAGATCGGCCCGATTTGTTTTTTTTAAAACGGTCTCAAAGTTGAAAATGCGTAAATATGAAGAAATAATTGAGTGAGTGATGGTGTTTTTTAAATAGGAAGAGAGGGACGTTATCCTGTGACCTGTTAGGGGGTTTAAACTAAAGAATACTTATCATTTTCATGATTTTTTAAAATATCACCAACGATCAGCCGGTATACGTGAATAATCAGGGTCGTACTAGGAAAAAACAGGAATTAAGATAAACGCACGTCTATGAACTTTTACAAAAAAAGGACCGTTGCTGTCATTTAATTTTCTCTAAATTTTGGATATTAGTTAAGTATACCAGAACAACATCGTAGTAGGCAGATCAGCCGGTGGCCGATCGATTTGTTTTTTTAAAACGGTCTCAAACTTGAAAATTCGTAAATATTTAGAAAAAGTAATGGTTTATTTTAAATAGGAAGAGAGGGACGTTATCCTGTGACCTGTTAGGGGGTTTAAACTAAAGAATACTTATCATTTTCATGATTTTTTCCAATATCACCAACGATCAGCCGGTATACGTGAATAATCAGGGTCGTACTAGGAAAAAACAGGAATTAAGATAAACGCACGTCTATGAACTTTTACAAAAAAAGGACCGTTGCTGTCATTTAATTTTCTCTAAATTTTGGATATTAGTTAAGTATACCATAACAACATCGTAGTAGGCAGATCGGCCGGTGGCCGATCGATTTGTTTTTTTAAAACGGTCTCAAAGTTGAAAGTTCGTAAATATTTAGAAAAAGTAATGGTTTATTTTAAATAGGAAGAGAGGGACGTTATCCTGTGACCTGTTAGGGGGTTTAAACTAAAGAATACTTATCATTTTCATGATTTTTTCCAATATCACCAACGATCAGCCGGTATACGTGAATAATCAGGGTCGTACTAGGAAAAAACAGGAATTAAGATAAACAGGTCACAGGATAACGTCCCTCTCTTCCTATTTAAAATAAACCATTACTTTTTCTAAATATTTACGAACTTTCAACTTTGAGACCGTTTTAAAAAAACAAATCGATCGGCCACCGGCCGATCTGCCTACTACGATGTTGTTATGGTATACTTAACTAATATCCAAAATTTAGAGAAAATTAAATGACAGCAACGGTCCTTTTTTTGTAAAAGTTCATAGACGTGCGTTTATCTTAATTCCTGTTTTTTCCTAGTACGACCCTGATTATTCACGTATACCGGCTGATCGTTGGTGATATTGGAAAAAATCATGAAAATGATAAGTATTCTTTAGTTTAAACCCCCTAACAGGTCACAGGATAACGTCCCTCTCTTCCTATTTAAAAAACACCATCACTCACTCACAATTATTTCTTCATATTTACGAATTTTCAACTTTGAGACCATTTAAAAAAAAACAAATCGGGCCGATCTGGCTATTACCATGTTTTTATGGGAAAAATCGATTAATAACTAACTAAGAGTGAGCATCTATCTAATTATTTAAATAAGTTCGCTACTTTTATTATCAATCACGATGCAGATGGTCCATGCCCCTCTAGTCGACCCACGAGGTTCGACTGCGAGCGCGGCGTCCCCCGTCGATGAAAATTTCTCGCGTTGCCAGTGGCCGTTGCTAACCTGTCTCCGGTAAATATCGTTATCCTCAGCGGAAAGACTTTACATATGGAAAAGCATAAAACCTAAGCTGAATAAAATTAGTGGTCCAGATTGAGTGTTATATCGTTTCTGCCAATGTAATTAAAAGTTTTCTGGTTATATTGAATTTTTTTTCTGCAACCTGACATTATTATTTTACCCAACAACACTAATATAATATAAGTTAAGATAAAAAGTATCAAAATTAATTTATAGGATAAACTTGGCTCATCAAAAAATTAAATTTAAGGATGACAGATGCAAAAAAAAGTTTAAGAATACTTTAAAGCCATTTTAGTAAATTTCTTTTAACATTAACCATAATGTTCTTGAATAACAAGACATTTTAAATGAATTAAAATTATGGTCGCTGTGCTAGAAAGACATATAAATTATTTCTTCTAGGAATTTTGCCGTGTATGTAAAGACGGTGGAGAACTTCTGTGCTGCGATTCTTGTCCTTCAGCTTACCACACCCATTGCCTGAATCCGCCCCTGACCGATGTCCCCGACGGTGATTGGAAATGTCCAAGATGCGGCTGTCCTCCCCTAAAAGCTAAAGTTGCGAAGATCTTAACGTGGAGATGGACTGATGTAGATGTTGTCACCAAAGATAAGGTAAAAACTGCGATATTCTTCGGTATACAAGGTGTCTTTTAACCATTAAAACTATTTCTAGAATGTTAAAAAGACTGAAGTGGGTTAGTTACATTTTTACAGTCCATATTTTAAACTTTGTGCTATGCTTAATATTGAAAATATGCACTAGCGATTTTATTGAGTTTTGTTGATTTCTCAATAAAATATTATGGTGAGAGAGGAAACCAAATTTCTGGTCCTTTCTGAAAGCTTGCAAAATATGTCGATAAAACTAGTTATTCATTTTTTAAATCTCTTTGGATATTTTAAAATCGCTGTGTGACCTGTTTTTCTTATAAGAATAAAGAAAACCTTTTTTTTACTCACTAATAAATGTTGTTTAATATTATTTACTGGTCCTTTTATGAACAATAGTGAGCCAATATGATCTACCAAAACTGTAGTTGTTTTAAATTTATTTTACATTGACTACATTTTCTTAGTTTGTATTAGTTCTTGTGCATATTACAAATAAATGAGTAGCAGAAGTAAATAAGACAGTATATTGATCTAAAAACCACTTTATTAATTAAGTAGTGTAAAAACATTCACAAATACAAATAAATTAGTAAGAGGAATACAGAACATTACTGTATATTGATCTAAAACCACTTTATTAATTATGTAGTGTAAAAACATTCACAAATACAAATAAATTAGTAAGAGGAATACAGAACATTACTGTATATTGATCTAAAACCACTTTATTAATTATGTAGTGTCAATAGGTTCACAAGCATTTAAGATGTCCAATAATCTAATTAGTTCCAACAGAGCTCATATTCTAATCTACCCACTATGACATGTTTATCATAATATAACTACACATTAATAAAATTGCAAAATTATTTTGCTCTAAATAAAGCGCATACTATTTTTCTTATTCCCAATATCCATTAGTTTTAAGATTTTGTTTTTTAAAATTGACTGCCATACACTTCAAGTTCAATATCTTTTATCTGAAACAAAAAAAAATATTACTGACATTTTAAAATAACATTACCAATCTGTACCAATTGCTTATAATGCTAAATAAAATTGTTAACCTTAAAAAATCACTTATTAATAAAGAACTCAACTAAAGATTGTAGTTAAGCGGTTTTTTAAATTTTGCTCCCACTTAAAAAAAGATTTGAGCAAATTATTCATCACCTCCACCCTATGATACTGATATAAAATTACAGCATTAAAAATGACTTACTTACATTAACATGTGCAGGTGTAGATATACTATACATAATTGCACTAGCGACATCAATCGCTTCCAATCCTGGAATATCTAGATCACCTCCAAACCCGACTTGTGCGAATTCTGTTTTTACATATCCTGGACTTATACACTACAAACAATTTGGAAATTAGGTTTACCAAGTGGACATCTACAGTTCTATTGATTAAACTGTTCAGCTATTTGTCAGTGTAAATCTGCATTGCTGCTAAAATTTTAGATGTGTATTGAATATGGTTTATGGAGCGATCCTGTCACGAAGTTTACACCGCTAAAAACTTACAAATATATAACTAAATGAATTATCTGTTTCTAGTTGACCTTAATCATATGATAATAAACTTTAAATTTAATATTTATAATATAAATAAATATTTCCTCAATCTTCTGAAGACGTACTTGTTGGGGTAAATAATATTATTTTACTATTTAAAATCGTAAATTTTAAGGAATATGAAAATATATTTTTTAATGTTTATTAATATTGCATAAAAATTTAATTTTAAATCAAAAACGTGCACATTTTTTTAAAGTTGTGAAGTTATTCACAACACTATTAATTAATTAGAATGTATTAAACTGGAACTTAATTTTCAAGCTGTTTCGATGTTAGATTATATTATTACGATTTATTTTGCATACTTACAGTAACTCTAATAGGCAATTCACCTCTGGTAACTTCCTTCCTGAGAGTATCCGTTAAAGCAGTGACTGCGTGTTTACTAGCTGGATACACGTTTAAACCGGGAATATTCAGGACTCTGTGGCCAAGAATGCTGTTCACGTGAATAATGTGACCTTCGACCTGAGTTTCCTTTAAGTATTTTATGACTTCTCTAGTAGCAATGCAAAGTCCCAAAATATTGGTGTCTAAAAAAAAATTCTGTAAAATCATTATGTCAAAGCTTAATCTTATAAACTTTCATATCAAGAATTCAAAGACTCAAAGTGGAGCTGCGAAGATACGAGGTGAATGAAACTTCGAGTTTCCTTTACCTCATATTATAAGCTTTTATCTAAGTACAGAGTGAAAAGGCAAGAAAATCTTCAAGGTGTCATCGAGCGCCTAAGTATACCACCTTGTGTCCAAAGACCAATATTATAGTTTCTAATGATTGTTGATCAGTATTGGATTTATAAGAGTATACAGGGAAAATTAAAAACCACTTTCAGAATACCCAAGTAAATGTTTTCGTATTGAAAAAGTTATTTTTGTTACAAAGTAAAACGTTAAAATATAAGAACGTTTACTATTTTGAATAAAATCTTGGCCTGCGGCGCTATTTTTAACGTAGCTTTGCTTGCTTTCCACCCTGTTGTTTTCCTTCTTCCACCGATGTTGTCCCTGCTCTACCGAGTCTTATAACTAAAACTTTACCAATTGATCAATTGCCTTAATTTTTCATTGTTTTTTTAAATTAATCTAGAAATCACAGTGTTTTACAGATAAATATAATAAATAAATTTTAAATTGAATTAAATATTTCACGTTTTCATCTAATTTTTGAATTTTTTTCTATATCGCGTTGCCCCCTCCCCATCATAAACAATTGATTTCACGACGAAAAAATGGTTTTCCCTGAAAATATTTCTTTGGGCGCTTAGGGTTTCTATCCTTCAATGTCAGGGAAAATGTTACTCTATTTCACTGTCCTTGTTTAGCAGTGTCCTGGGTACCGTCAACATAAAATAATCTGTATTTATTTTATTGAATTACCTAAGATCGTTCTCCACATTTCAGTATCCCCATCAATTAATTCTGTCTGCTGTAGTAACCCGGCGTTATTAACCAAAATCTGAATGGTGCCAATTTTTTCATTAATCAGTTTAAATACGGAAATAACCTCTTTTTCCTTTCTTATATCGCATTTGAAAGCAAAGATTTTTCCCTTTTCTTCTTTTAATTTGTCTGCTAGCTCTTCTATTCGCTCAACTCTTCTAGCCAATCCAACAACCTTAAAATAGAGGTAATTGGCTGCAAACACTAATTTTTTACCCTTTATGTATTGAATGACGGGGGACAGAATTTGTCTAATGATTGTACAAAAATGGTGATGGTCGTGCTTTTAATGTTAATTAAATTTCAAACATAAAACCGAAATTGGACTTGCGTTAGTCTGTACAAGGTTTATTATCATCACAAAAAACTAAAAGTTTTAAGTTGTTGTACATCATTTTTTGTTAATTGTAAAATAAAAATTAAGATTTATTTTTAAAAATATTTTAATTTACTTACTACAAGACCGTTTTTTACCAATTCCTCGACTATTGAAGCACCAATGCCAGCGCTAGCTCCTGTAACTACAGCTACCTTACCAATCCATCTTTCTCCTGAAGGCAACATGTTTAATCTGTAACAGGAATTACTAATTTAAAAATTTTATTCATTCATTTAAAATATTTAAAAGTGGGCATGTAATTAATAACCTTAGATACTACCAACCTTTATTAAACCCCGTAGCTTGTGGTACAGCTCGCAAGAGAAAGCGTTCAAATACGTGTCCTTTATCTTATATAGAGTCTTGTTTGCATTATTTATTCGTATTTGAGCCTATAATTATTTTTCGTACCTAGTGCGTCCTGAAAACGTAAAGTAGGACGAACAAATATTGAGTGATTCAGCGACAACTATACAGGGTGCTACAAATTCGTGTGCGTCAAGGGGATCTCGAGAACGGTTAGAGATACGAAGATATTTAAATTGAGGCAAACTTGCGGATTTTGGGACTTAATAATTTGGTGAACATTTTTTTTTATTATTCCGAATGCTTTCGGAGATATCCGAAAAAAACCGAAATTTCCATTTTTGGGTTTTAACTTTCTGCACTTTCATTTTTGACCTAGGAAAAAAATAAAAAACACTTTTTTATAGCCATTTTTTATGTTCTACAAGATGGCATTATTAGTTTTGATATTCGACGTTTCGTTCTTTAGTTACCAACCTCAAGTCAATTTTTTTAAATACGGATCTAGAATTTTAAATACAGTTTAAGAGATTTCTATGCTTTAGAAATTTAATACAATGTACACGTTTTTAAAATTTTAACCTTTTCACATCTAATAACACATTTTTCAATTTATCTAATTCATTACGGTCCTGAACATTTAGAGCCAAACTAAAAAAACAAAAGATTTATGATTTGAAAAATCCGTCCATTGTTACTCAAAGGGGCCTGATAATTTGTAAGAAAAGACTCAAAGTCTCGATCTCAAATATTTTTCAGTCTGTTTATTTTTGTTACATGTTTTATCCTAAAACTAGCATTATCAGATCTTCTAAACTATAAAAAAAAATGTTTTTGGTTTTGAAACAAACATAAGCGCATCACAGTAACTATAACTAGACACTCCAGTTACATTTTACTTTACAACCATAGGACTTAAGATATACGTTATATTAATAAAATAAATAAAATACTAATAAAAAATAGGATTACTTTTCATGCCTTACTTCCTAGAGTATTGTGATGGTAAATCTTATTGAAAAATAAACTGACTTAACACCATAACTTCCTGTAATGTAATTTTAATATTTAAGTAATCCTAAAAATAATTTCCAGTGTCGTAATAGTAAAGAAAGGATAATTTGAAATGATATTGATGTGTTATTTGATGACAAAACGTTAAAATTTTAAAAACTTAAGTTGTATTAAATTTACAAAGTTTAGAAATCCTTAAAACTGTTTTAATATAAAAACTGTTATAGAAGAAATTAATTGAGGTTGGTATCTAAAGAACGAAACGTCCAATTTAAAAACTAATAACGCCATCATGTAGAACCTAAAGAACGGCTATGAGAAAGTATTTTTGTTTTCTTCCTAAGTCAAAAATAAAGGAGCAAAAAATTAAAAACCAAAGCTAAAAATTTCTGTTTTTTTCGGATATCTCCGCAGGTATTCGGAATATTTACAATTTTCTTTCACCAAATTATTAAGCCCCAAAATCCGCAACTTTGCCTCAATTTAACTATCTTCGTATCTCTTACCGTTTTCGAGATCCCCTTGTACGCACACGAATTTGTAGCACCCTGTATAGTCCAGTTTGTGTACTATTTAAGATGCTTAAACAATATAAATGTAGCTACAGTTTAACCGTGATAATTTTTGCCTAAACATAAGTCCCTTGGTCTCAATTTTAACTTTTTAACAATAATTAACTAACCACTTTGTTTGTGACATCAATGACATTGTCAGAACTGATTTATTTAAAGTTGTCTGATTAGTAAATTAAGATAACCAGAAACGCTTTTTCTTGCTAAGACTGTTTCAAACTGCATTTCAAAACATAATGACTTTACTGTGATGTCATTCCTCAACTGAAGCGGAAAAATAGCAAGTTTTTAGAACTGTCCAAATCGTAAACTCGCCTCTCAATTTATAGGTTATGGTTTTTATTTAATTAACACATTACAACGTTTTTCGCTTATAAGCTATCCTATCTAGCGTTTTGAAGCGCCGAGCAAGAAAAAATGAGTTTGCCATTTTGAGAAAATCATATCTGCCAATGTAATTTATACCTGGTTTGTTAATTATTATTTATAATCTTATTGCAACTTTATTATATTTCTAAGATCGTATGTATAACAGAGAGTAAAAAGTCGCGCGGGTATTGCTTATTTTGACTCTCGATCATTGTACAAACTTATATAATATAATAATACAAAGAATTTTAATTGAAAATATTTTTACGCTCACTGCCCTGCAAATATGCTGGTTATTTACAACTGCTAAATTTATCAAATTAAACTTTAGAGCCTTTATGATTGGAAAAGTTTAACTGGGCCGTTAAACGAATTTTTAGATTCTTTTTCAAATATATTTATTTTTGTGTTGTACCTAAAAATATCAATATTGTTTGAAAATGTTTACAAAATATTAAGCTCTTTTTCACTTTGCAGAATGGTTTCATCGTGTATAGTTTAACAACGTGAACTCGATGTTCCTAAAATGTAATTGATGGCTTTCAACTCCTAAAAAGGGACACGTCCTAATAATTCTATTCAGAAGGAATACATTTTTAATGAATCTTGAAATTTATCTATTATTTAGCGTTTTCCGTTTTACTAATGTTGACCGCAACAAAGTTTTGCCCACGATAGTAATTTGAGAATAAAGGCGTACTATATTATTCATAAGTCCAAATACTGTGTTTATATGAATTGTGTTGCAATGTCTAGAGGAAGGCCGGAAATACTATATTTAAAAAATGTCTAAAATTTTTACTATAAGAGAGGTCTGGTTACGCATTCGCCATTTGGTTTTTTGATCAATATTTCGTTATTTTTTCTTTTATCCAAAAATACCCATATTTGAAGCGTAATTACCTACAATTTAAAGTTAAACAAGTTTGAAATTATAAATGTAAGAAAGCACAAAAAGAAAAATGGATAAATTTCACAAATTTTTGGTTTTTGATTTTATTTACTCATTAATCAAAATTTTTTTAGTTTAAAACTAGGTAATTGCTACTTAAAGACGGGTATTTGGCCCCTTTTTGAATAAAGCGAAAAGGATAATAAATACTTATCAGAAAAAGAAATAGCGAATGCATTACTAGACTTTACTCTTAACGCTAACTGTTTTAAGAGTTAATAACGTCATCTGTTGAAAAAATTCTCCAAATTGGTACATACGATTACCTCCAATTAAAAATATTTAAAGATCTAAACTTAGACGCGGTGTTTATCGTGATAACGAATTATCAGATTTAACTTTCGTTTTCGGAATAGTTAAATGCACAAAAATTACTGTAGAATAACTAAATAAACAAACATCTCTTGAAAGAGTCAGTTTAGTATTTTTTGAAGGTGGCAGCCTAGTGCAGCGGTAGAGTTCGCTCATTACAGGTTGAAGGTACGTGGTTTGATCCCGGGCTGGTTTCTAAGTCAACGTTATGAGCAATGCGCAAGTGGAAAATATCCAACGTTGCACCTTAGATAAGCCTAATTCTAAATTTATGACTGAAGGTACTAAAACTTTCCAAAGCATAATAAAATTAATTTTTTATTAACTTACAGGACGGCAAAGATGAGATAACCAAACATCGCCGACGGGAGTATTATGTAAAATGGCATGAACTGTCTTATTGGCACTGCTCGTGGATCACTGAGTTACAGTTGGACGTTTACCATCCTTTGATGTTCCGTAGTTACACCCGAAAATATGATATGGAAGAACCACCTAAACTAGAAGAACCCATAGGTAAAATACACCAGTATTATATTATTCCCAAGCTTTTTTGAGTTATTTTTAGAGATAATTTTGCTATTATTTTGCGAGGAGACTTTCTGCAGTTTCTGGTTATAAACTGTTGGACTGTGTGTATCTGTGAAATGTTCTTTTTATGAAATGCAAGTAAATCTATTGTTTTTTTGGTTATTTACTATTACAGGAACACCAGTCCGGCCCCAACCAAATCTTATGATCTGTAAAATAAATGTTACTAGAAATGGCGTGTGCATCAACTGCCATTAAAAGCTTACTTGAAATACACTTTATAATATTTTCCTTTATTTCAGATGAAGCTGACACTCGTTTGACTCGTCTTATAAAAATGGGCGGGACCTTGAATGACACAGAATTAGAAGAGAGGTTTTACAAATTTGGTATCAAACCTGAGTGGCTTATTGTTCATAGAGTTATCAACCATCGGACCATGAGAGATGGAAGGACACTTTATTTAGTTAAGGTAGAGTTTATATTTTTATTCCTTAATTTTTAATATGGTATTTTAATGAAATATAATATTTATTTGATATGTAAGGGAGCATAGGATGTTATGAAAATGTTTTTTTAATTAAAACTGATTCATCTTTTTAGGAAAATATTTCAAATTGGTGACTCGCCTTATTCGCATAATATTGGCTTTTAGGCGATGACCAGATTCAGGAATATTTTTTAAAATATTGTAATGTTTCATTTAGGCAAAAATATGTTCAGTCAATCCAACTAATTAACAACAACAGTTTAACTAATTGGTACAGTAGCGATGCAGTATTTTCATATAGAGCCAGAATGAGAATCCAAGACAACAGAGATTAACACATTTATACTTTTTAAATATAAAATAAAATCGAAGATGGTCTTATTTCAGTTTCAGTTAACTTAAATTTAAAATATTAATGCATTTTGATGATAGATGACCTTTGGAACAGCCTATAAAAACTGATTTCTACTATAGCTCTATTTAAGAAATTTTCTTTTTGTATAGTGGAGAGAATTGTCCTATGATCAGGCAACATGGGAGGATGAAAATGACGATATAGTTGGGCTGAAGGCCGCTATAGAATATTATCAAGATTTGAGAGCAGCGTGTCTTAGTGGTAGCTCCTCCAAACCTGGTAGAAAGCCGAAAAGTTGTGAGTACTGGATTAAACAAAATATTTAGGTTGGGAGGTACTGTCAAAGAAAAAGGCTTATTAAAGGTGTAATTATCATTAAACCAAAAGTTGGCATTTTTTGATGGGAACTTAAACAATGAGAGAAATGCGAAAATAGTTTTTCTAAAAAAATTTATTATTAAAGCCGTATTCTTTCTATCTGCTTCCATTGTCATTTCTGACCTTGCAGTTAAGATTAATTATTTCATCCTTAATATTTTCTAGCCAAAGTTAGGAAAACAAGGGAACTTTTGGACGACGATGATAGAATTGCGCCTAGAAGATATACTCCTCCACCTGATAAACCCATTAGTGAATTGAAGAAGAAATATGATGCCCAACCTCCTTACCTGGACGAAGCTGGGTTGCTCCACGAATATCAGTTGGAAGGTAACATTTTACATAAAAAATTAAAGCAGTCCGACTGTTAGATTGATAAAAAAATAGCTATTCTCATATAATACATATTTAAGGTTAAATTAGATTGTATATTTTTACCCTTTGATTATCATAAAACAAGACAATACAAAAAAATCGTGGCTAGCTGACCCCCGTCATGGTAATATTTCTGTATAAAAATAATTTGCTCACCTCAATTCCTCTGGTACTAGTTGGAGATACGACATTTGATAGATACTTTGCCGTCTAATATATGAAAATAATCTCTGATAATTATTCCCCTTGACATAATATTTCTTCTTGTAGGTCTTAACTGGTTGCGGTATTCCTGGGCAAATGGTATTGATACTATTCTAGCCGACGAGATGGGTTTAGGTAAAACTATCCAAACTATTACATTCTTATATTCCCTGTACAAAGAAGGGCACTGCAAAGGTCCGTTCCTTATTTCTGTACCGTTGTCAACGATCATTAATTGGGAGAGAGAATTTGAAACATGGGCGCCTGATTTCTATGTTATTACATATGTTGGTAAGTATGAACTTTAAAATATACTCTGAAACACTCCATATTTTATATTATTCGCATAAGGCATGTGCACTTTTTATATATTACCTATAAGAAAAAGTATATAGACATTAGACATAGCATTTAATGCTGTAAACTTATCTTTATACAAGGTCTTCTTTTAAACCTTCTGAAATCCCATTTCAATTCACGAATATTTATAACATGTATTTTAGTGAAACAAAATTAAATTTTAGGTGATAAGGACTGCAGGGCAGTTATCCGTGAAAATGAGCTTAGTTTTGAAGAAGGTGCAATAGCCAGATCAGGCAGAGCTTCAAAGATCAGATCAAATTCAATTAAGTTCAACGTGCTATTGACAAGTTACGAACTGGTATCAATTGATTCAACCTGTTTAGCTTCAATTGATTGGGCAGTATTAGTTGTTGATGAGGCTCATAGACTTAAAAGTAACCAATCAAAATTCTTTAGAGTAAGTATTAACATGAACTAAGTAAAACCTAGACTTCCCACCTAAATTGGTGACAGCTAAACGCACGGCCGTGATGTGAATGCAAGAGGAGAAGTTAGTTTCAATGGATATTCGTGTTCGCTAAATGTTTACCATAATTAACGTTTTTAAATTGGATGATTTCTCTTGGTTTTGTGTCTCTGGTACTACTTATTGATAGTTTACCACAACTGAGTAGTGGGAGTTTTATATTCAAAGTTTTTTGTGCTGGCAAGGCTAACGATAAAATTGTCCAGTCTCGATTGTGATTAAACTTGATATACAAGAAAAAAATATGGGGCAAATCTTTGGTTATGTAATATTAGAGAATATTTTTTTACTTATGAGATTAGCGTCCCTATTTAAATTGAGGCAGGTAGTTTATATAGTATATTTTACGTACATTTTTAATGCTTGTCAAACGCGTTGTCCAACATGCGATTTAAATTTTCTTAATTCCGAAAACGGCTTTTCCGTAATTAACTATTATAGGAATACCAGTCCGGCCCAGACCAAACCTTCTTTAAATTGAATGTCACTAAAAAAGACGTGTGTCATCGACACACACTATAGGTATAGGACTAATAAACAATTCCGTTTTAATTAAAAAATTGCCGATGTTTCTACCTTTATTGGGTGTTTATTAAGGCTATTTCTAAAATCTAACTATATTTGTCAAAACAATTACTTAGTAAAATATCTCCAGGGACCAAACCAATATACTTGAAACAGATATTTATGTACATAAATATAGAAAATCACAAGAGTACTGTTTATCTGAGAATTTATTTTTTCTGTTATTGATAAGGGAGATTTTTTGAAAATCCTGTACCGAAGCACTTTTTATTAGAATTTCGATTTAATATTGATACCATTGGGTCCTATTAAAAACTGAAAATAAAATTTTTTTATTGTATTTTATTGTATTGTATTTTAAGTATTTAAATTGGCCTTTTTTACGTTTTAGTTCCTAAGTAGTTACAGTATTCAATACAAACTATTGTTAACCGGTACTCCTCTGCAAAATAACTTGGAAGAATTATTCCATTTGCTGAATTTCTTAACACCGCAGAAATTCAACGACCTACAGAATTTCCAGGCCGAATTTGCGGATATTTCAAAGGAAGACCAGGTAAGAAAAATGTTGTAATAATAGATCTGTTCAATGATTTAATTTATTGAAGGAAAGAAATGAGACACTTAAAGACTTTCTCTATCGATATATTAAAATGTTTAGGATATGGAAACTCACATGTTTCGGTAGTATAGTAACGTCCATCATCAGGAGTTGTATAGAATAAAACAGTTATACAAGGAAAATTGGTAAATTTAAACCTTAATAGAACTTTAAAGTTATGAAAGGACATGTTTATTTATGTAAATGAAGAAACATATTACCGAGGTAAAATGAAGTATTAGGGAAATTTGAGGTTTTTTTTTAAACGAAATGATAAACCTTATCATGGAGAAGAGAATAAGAATGAATGTTGAAGTAGGAGAGAGAGTCTCATATGAAAAATGAATTAACAATTGTACATATTATATTAAAATCAGTTGTGAGTTAAAGATTTTTTTTTATTTACGTAACATTATTCTGAAGAATATAGATTTATAACAGAATTTATTTAACGTCTAAAATTTTTTATTGTGATTTATAATAATTTTTTCTTTCAATGCCGATTTTTGCTGCCTCCAAAAATTTACTGGCTATTAGCCCCCCGGCAAATTCGGCAGTGCTCGAATATTTTTAAAATGATAATAAATTATGATACATTTTTTCCCTTAGGTTAAAAAACTTCATGAGATGTTAGGCCCCCACATGCTGCGTCGTCTAAAAGCCGATGTACTAAAAAACATGCCCTCCAAATCAGAATTTATCGTCAGAGTAGAGCTCAGCCCCATGCAAAAGAAATACTACAAATACATTTTGACGAGAAACTTCGAAGCTCTAAACCCGAAAGGTGGTGGTCAATCTGTGTCGTTGTTAAACATTATGATGGATTTGAAGAAGTGTTGTAACCATCCCTATTTGTTCCCTGCTGCTTCTGAGGAGGCTCCTATGGGAGCTCATGGACAATATGACATTGGGCATTTAACAAGGGGTAAGTAAAATATTAAAAGATCTACGGAAGCGTTTATTTTTTAAATGACAGAAGACGAACATGGAAATATAATATTCTTTAAAAAGTACAAACATAATCAACTTAGAGTTACAAAGTTTAAAATGAACTACAATTCTTAACCGACTTTAGGATTTTCTTTTTATTCGTCGTTGTAAAAAAAGTGCTGTTATAATCTGCGTGCATTGGCCGCCTCTTACTCAAACTTTTATAGTCGTGAGAAAAGGGTATTATTTCATGATAATTATAAAACATACTTTACATACCAACTGTTAATAAAAACTTTTTTGTAGCCGCTGGAAAACTGGTTCTTCTTTCAAAAATGTTAAGGAAATTAAAAGATCAAGGCCATAGGGTACTGATCTTCTCTCAGATGACAAAAATGTTGGATATTTTAGAAGATTTCTTGGACGGCGAAGGTTACAAATATGAACGTATAGATGGTGCTATTACTGGAAGTCAGCGTCAAGAAGCTATTGACAGGTAAAAATAAATTTTCTACCGTATGTATTCTGTACAATTTTGACAAAATACATTTATTGTTAGTATTATAGTAGGTATAGCTAATCGTAATACACGAACTATAACTGTAAAGTTAAATATCGCACAATCAACCTAAGCTAAAAAGCTACGGCAAAGATGTGCTTTTGACACCTGAAGAAAAATTCCGAAAAGGCAAAAACGCAAAATCTATGGAGGTCTTTGAAAAACTTTTGCGAATTTCTTCTAAATTATATCTTGCCTATTATACCACTAAACAATAAAAATGACCATCTAGGTTTACTTACTCACAAAATGACGCCACATCCTCTGAATATCATATCTTTCGTTCTTTGTATCATCAAGTTAAACTATATTACAGCTGCCAATATAAATTAAATTGCTAATTTCGAACTTAAGGGCCAAGGCGTATAAGGTCTTTTATAAATAAATATAACGTCTTTAGTAAATTTTAAATTTTTTAGTATTCTAATCATGCTGATTAGCATACTAAAAGTCAATCAGTATGCTTATTGACATAATAATTGTATTTTTTAGATTCAACGCACCTGGTGCTCCACAATTCGCTTTCTTGCTATCAACCCGAGCTGGTGGTTTGGGTATTAACTTGGCCACTGCTGATACCGTTATTATTTATGATTCTGATTGGAATCCTCATAACGATATTCAGGCGTTCTCCAGGGCCCATCGTATAGGTAAGCGGAGATAAATAAGGGTTCTATTCCGTTTTAATTAAATTAGATCGGCCGATATTTGGTGGAAATCCATCCATCCATCTTGAAATTACTCGTATTATCTATCATATTTAATAAGTTTATTTAAAATAATATGTTAAAAAAAATGTATCCTCCAAATTTTTTTTCTCAAGGAGAAACCATGAGACAGCTGGTATAAGACTAACTTTTCCGTCAATAAACCGTTTTAGGAATGGAGTTGATAAAAATCTTGTGATACTGAACTCCACTTTGGGATACTAACATTATTTTATTTTATAGTTAAACTGTTATAATATAGTGTTAAAAGAAATCGGTCTATGGCCTCCTACTACTTAATAATAACAAAGAATGTCCATAATCACTAATGCCTATTAAACGTTGCGACAAAACAGCACATTCAACTTGAAAATAATTCATACATATTCACTTACCATATAAATGATCACATTAGTCCTGCACACGTGTATATCTTTATTTATTCCTAGCATTTTCTGTATGCAATTTTTTTAGGGCAAGCAAATAAAGTCATGATTTACCGTTTCGTAACGCGCAACAGTGTAGAAGAAAGGGTAACACAAGTAGCCAAAAGAAAAATGATGTTGACCCACTTGGTTGTGCGGCCCGGAATGGGCGGAAAAGGTTCGAACTTTACTAAGCAAGAATTGGACGATATTTTGAGATTCGGTACTGAAGAATTATTTAAAGAAGAGGAAGGCAAGGAAGAAGAGGTGAGAAATTATTTTTTTATTATTTTGACAATAAACAAACACATGTTTGTTTGAAGGTTGGAGATAATGATGTTTCTTGAACGGCAGAAGAGTTTTATTCGCCTGAAGACGACTGGAGATACTTACCAATTGAAACGTAATTCAAAACAAAAAAAAACAATGCAAGTCCAAAGCTCTTCTGCCGTTCAAAACACATGTTGTATATTATTGGCAGAATCTTATTGTATGTAAAATAAATAATTATATAATTGAATAAAATTAATAGATCTGAAGGTCCAAAGTTTAGCTATTTTACTGTTAGTATGTATGAACCATTGTTTTTAAATTATAATATACCATGTTGATGAACATTTTGTATATCTAAGTTTCTATATTTTAGGCTATTCACTATGACGACAAAGCCGTGGAAGAATTGCTGGATAGAAGCAAAGAAGGTATTGAAGCTAAGGAATCGTGGGCTAACGAATACCTTAGCTCCTTTAAAGTGGCTAGTTACGCGACCAAAGAAGGAGAGAACGAAGAGGAAGTCGACACCGAAATTATTAAGCAAGAAGCCGAGAATACCGATCCTGCTTACTGGATTAAGTTGTTAAGACATCATTATGAACAGGTAAAATCAATTAAAATATGTTTGTAATAAATTTCACTTACATTACAACTCTTTAATACTAATCTTAAAATAAGGTCAATAAACTACACTGTAAGGATGTGAGGATGCGTGGAATAGAATTAATATGTACACACACCTCGTTGATATTAAATTGTTAGAGGTACATTTATCATAAATAACACCATTTACGTCATTACTCTTGTTACACAAATCATCAATATCTTGTGACACAAATTAAAACATCTTGATTGAATACATTTTACAACAGATCTGAATTGGACCTAAGAAACAGTACAAAATTCGAAATTTTTTTGTCCGAAAAGCAAATATTTGCTGATTAGTTGGTTCTTTAATGTTTGGTAATAAAATAAAAAAGTGTTGGGTAATTAAAATTTACCTTTTCAATTTTAGCAACAAGAAGACATCGCCCGCACTCTTGGTAAAGGTAAACGAGTCCGTAAACAAGTTAATTATAATGATGGTGGAATGACAACAGAAACACGAGACGACAGCACATGGCAGGAGAATCTTTCCGATTATAATAGGTACAATATTTATGTTCGTATAAAGAACTTGCATAAAAGTTAAATTTAAAAACAATACTCTTACGCGTAAGCTAATATCAGGACATGCGGTTCACAATTTTTTTTAAATCTTCTGAATTAAATAAGCGGTTGTGACGTCCGATACATGGCGCGAGAGACAAGCTATTCATACTACGTGACGTCACCCGGCAAACTTTAATTTATTTATAAAAAAATGAAGGAGTGATATTTTAGACGTAATATTTGTATATGTGAGAGTTCCTTATTGAAATATTTGGTTGTTCAGAAATATTTCATCAAAAATATTCAGTATGATTAAATTCACGAAATAAGTAAACGAATTGTAGATAGGGTGAAGATTTTTATCCATGAAGACAAAAAAAAATACGTCACAAATATGTCAATATTACCTCAAGGCGTTTCGGTCTGAACAACCATCATCGGGAGGTTTAAATATTTATAACAAATTTTCACAAAACAACAATATTGGGTCAAACTGTTTATCCTTTGTTGTTTATGGAAATGTGTGTGATTGTCAAATTTGACCCAATCTTGTTGTGTCGTGAATTGGACTACTTCTTCAACTGAATTAACACACAAAATAAGCTGCAATATTACCAAAATAATAATTCAAAATATGCTTTATTAATCATAAGAGTTTATACTCTTGTTGACAAAGCTGAAAAACTTAGAACTAAATAAAATAAAAGTCAAAATGAAATGTACACAACAATAATAAAATCTATACGACAATAATTAAATCTACACAATCTCATGCTAAACAAAATATACACCTACAGAGAAAATTATACAAAAGCAAATAAAGGACAATACATAAACCGAACTATTACAAACTTTCTACAAAATACTCAGATACGGTGTAATACACGTGTTCCAATAACAATTTTTTGACCTGAATTCGAAACTTTAAGTAATTACTTAGGGATTTTATACTAAGAGGGAGATGATTAAACATCTTTTTTGAATTGTATATAACAGAATTGTATACAAGAGCGCTAGTTGGCAAAGGTAAAAGAATATCATGAGTATTCCTAGTCTGGTAAGCCAACACATCTCTCTTGTATGCATCCCTCCTCTTAAAAATTAGACAAACAGATTCCAATATGAAAAGGCACGGCAATGTTAATATTCTGTGTTTCCGAAACAGAGGCCTGCAAGGCTCCCTAGGACCCACACCGGAAAGGCATGTCACAGCCCTCTTCTGAATTAAAAATACTGACCTAAAAAGAGTTTGAGAGCAGCTACCCCAAAACGGTAAACCGTATCTTAAGTGCAAAATACACAGATCTCGACAATGACAATCCCACCTCTCTGGATGTAAGGCGAATAGCATAGCAACCTCTCGTTAGTTTACTGATCAAGTTCGCAATATGAGTATCAAATTTTAAGTTCTGGTCCAGAAAAATGCCCAGGATGTACAGGATCTAGCCTCCAAAACCTGATTGCCCAAATAAACATTATCCAATGTGCAATTAAAATGCATTATACATGTCTTTGATATATTAAAGGAGAGAAAATTCGAGTCACACCAATCCTTAACAATCAGTATATCCTCAGAGATCATCCGGTGCAGACGCTCAATGTCGTGGTCGTGCCAAAAGATGGAAGTGTCATCGGCAAAAAGTGTAAATGTACCATTAATTTTAAGTTTCGTTATGTCGTTGAAGTATATTAGAAAAAGCAAAGGGCCTAGAACAGAACCCTGTGGAACACCAGCAACAATATTCATCTGAGCAGAGAGAATAATACTTTAAGGATGGAAGATTTAATAATTTACAATTCCTCAAGGGTAAAGTCTAGCTGATAAGCGTCGGCTACTCAAATTTAATCCTTTTTTCAACAAGATAAATCATGATAATCTGTCCATAAATTAATTTAGTAAAAAATTAATAGTATTAATATTACACATATCATAGTCACTTTAAGAAAAATTCGAGTAAAAAAATGTAACTTTTAATTCAGAAACTTAAATTTGCGGGTATAAAACAGATTTATTATATTAAGCATCGATAAACTATGTATTAACACTTGTATCCTATAACAGTTTGTTGCATATCTTTAGCTAACATTTCATTTTAATTTTTTTAAACTAAGAATCCCAAGTAATAAATCTTCTTGTAGTGATTTCTCGGCTGGATCTGACGAGGACAAGGAAGATGACGACTTTGATGAGAAGAACGAAGGAGACCTTAATAGAAGAAGTAGAAGACGCATGGAAAGAAAAGATGAAAGGGATAGACCATTACCGCCTTTGTTGGCTAGAGTTGGAGGAAATATCGAGGTAGGTTAGGTTGGAAGTGACTGGGTTACATTTAACCTTCAATGGCAAAAAGTTCCTTATGCTAATATTTATAACCATTTATAGGTGCTTGGCTTCAATGCCCGTCAACGTAAAGCTTTCCTCAATGCTATTATGCGCTACGGTATGCCACCTCAGGACGCGTTTAACTCCCAGTGGCTTGTCAGGGACTTGAGAGGCAAATCCGAAAAGAACTTCAAGGCTTACGTATCGCTGTTCATGAGGCATTTGTGTGAACCCGGCGCTGACAATGCAGAGACGTTTGCGGATGGCGTGCCCAGGGAAGGTCTTAGTAGACAGCATGTATTGACTAGGATAGGAGTGATGTCATTAATCAGGAAAAAGGTATTTTTTTAAAGGTTTACTTAACATTATAATGAAATGTACATAGCCATACATATTTTTTCTGTTGATATGCCTTTAATGTAACTTTTGCCTCTGCGAACAAACATGTCTTTTACTTAAATCTTTTTTGTAGGTACAAGAATTTGAACATATTAATGGCGAATACAGCATGCCAGAGCTAATTAAAAAAGTGTTGGCTGAACAGAAAGCTGCCAGTGCTGCAAATGCAGCCGCTAGCGCTGCAAATGCAGCCGCTAGCGCTGATGCTGAGACACCAAAGAGTTCAGCAACAAGTACAAGGTATGAAAATAAATGTTTTCGAATTTGATAATACATAAAAAGGGAATGGTTTTGACAAATCTTAATGTGTGTCTGTCTTATGCTAGTTTTGTTTTTCGATATTTTAATTTTTTATTTATAGTATATATAATTGATTATCGTTTTATAATATAAAAGTCTTTCATTTATTCAAACCAGGATAAGAACTATTGCTGTCTTTTTTTTATTTTACAAAAAAAATATATTTTGGTACAATAACTAGGTTGTTAAGTCAAAATTATTGCATTGTCTGTTAAAACACGCAAAGTCTAGTATTCAAAGATTCTATCTTGCCTTTTAGCGCTACCCCAGCTACTAGTGCCGCCCCTAGTCCAGCGCCAAATGCGTCGGGCGAAGCATCAGAAAAAGAAAAATCAGAAACCGATGAAAACAAAGATAAAGAAATTGAGACAGAAATTAAGGCAGAAATTAAAGAAGAAGAAAAAGAGAAGTTGTCGGAAGAGAGCGAACCTAAACCGAAAGAGGTGAAAGAGGAAACTGAAAAGGAGGCTAAGGAAGTAGAGGTAAAAGTTGAACCTAAAGAAGAGGAAGAAAAGAAGGAAATGGAAATTGAAGAAGAGGAAAAAAAGAAGGAAGAGGAAAAAAAGAAGGAAGAAGAAAAAACTGAGGTGAGTATAGTATTGGTACACCCAGCAATGTAAACAGCTAAGAAGAACTCATTAATAAGAAAATCATGCATGGCGGATGATATAATTTCAACTTATATAATTGAAACTTTAAAAAACATTTTCATTTTATTTTGACAAAAATAAAGTAACACCCGCCAAACTAGAGGTTCTTGTGAACGAACCCCTTAGTAAAAATTAATTTTAATGCATTATAATGAAGGTTTTAAAAATTTTATAAGCATCGAAAACAACTGACAATAAATATATTTTTTGTGCGGTACTCATGTTTTTTTTGTGTATAGGAAATCGTAAAAGAAGAGCCAGAAATCAAGGAAGAGGTGAAGAAAGAGAAAGAAATTGAAGAACCCAAAGAAGTTAAAAATGAGGAAGAAGGCGAAAAGAAGGATGAAAAACCATCAACAGAGAAAAAGGCGGATGAAGACATTGTTCTGGTTGACGAAGACAAGGTCAGTACAATACAAACTATGGATGGTTCCGTTTTTAATGCGACAGTGGCTGTAAACTCTTAGACGGGAGTTCGTTGTTCAAAATGGATCATACTAAAAAAACATTTAAAAAGAAAACCTAAAGTGTGTAGTAAGCCCAACAAAGGTCTTTAGAGGAAAAAGATTACACAAAATAATGTAATAATAATTGTATCTTTAGGCATCATGCAACTTAAATTGACTGATTTTTTTTATTGTTTGAATACCATACTACAAGAAAATTTAGATCTACTTGTATTATTGGTTATTATATTTTTTAATTTGATCATTTTATCCGGTGTCGATTCTCTTGTTCGCAAGAATATCCTTGTTTACACTGCTGATTTGTTGGGATTTTGTTCATCCATATTTTTTTTCTTATAGAAAGATAAGAAGGATGGTGAATCTATTCCAGAAGCCAAACGAAAATTCATGTTTAACATTGCAGATGGTGGCTTCACCGAGTTACACACTCTGTGGCTTAACGAAGAAAAAGCGGCTACACCAGGCAGGGAATATGAAATTTGGCATCGTCGCCATGATTATTGGTTGTTAGCCGGAATTGTGACCCATGGATACGGCAGGTACAGCAATTGACAATAATAATTGGTCTATTATCTCTATTAAGAGTCTAAAAATAAATAAAAGGTTATAGGCGCTGTTTATTAAAGCACTGCACCACGGTGAAAATGACCGAATCTCGGACCAAAATTGCTAATAATGAAGTTGGCCAAACTGAAAATGAGTTTTCTAATTTATCAACAAGACATTACCATATATGTTCAAAATGAAATCCGTACTATGTAAATAGCTCCGTTATTATTGAGTTTAGCGATATGTGGTAAAAACAAATTTTGGTTAGAATTTCATTCTCTATCAAATATTTTCCCTTTAAGTTTTTTTTTGTTAATATTACGTAATTCTGATGTTTTTTTTGACATCACCATAATCATCGCCAACCTACAACTCTACTAAATTAACCGACGTATCTGTGATAATAAGAAAGTTAGCAATAAATCCGACTTCATTTTGAACACATGGTATAGCGTGGTCTGTTAGTGACCACTAAAACACGTGGCATATTTTATTTAACCAGCCTCCATTTTAAAATATGTACGAATAATTGGCTACTGTTTCGAGTGTTATTAAATTAAGTTTGATATTGTTGTAGTAAATATTTAGTGTTAAATCATTATGGATTCCATTCCAGCGTGTAAAATTTTTGTTTATTAAATGATCTGAAAAAATTTGGCTGCCCTTATGCGTTTTTCGTTCAGGTGTTTCAAAAGTCCTGCACATTATTTATAATCTTTTTGTTTGTAAAACGGCGAAACTCGTTTGTTGATATAGATTTTTACCCAATTTTCTAACCCCAAAAACACCACAAGATGTATAATTCTCCTGAAAGAACCTTAAACTATCATTTAAAAATTTAATAATTAAATAAATTTCTATAATTTTGCGTTATCAAAAAGCCTTCATTATTAAAAACACCTATTTAAACTCTAGAAAAATTATTTTTACTTCGCATAATTTTGGTCAGCTTTTGCATAAATTTAACCTATGCAGCCAGCCATTCTTGTATTTATCAACAAAAATCTGAAACATCTTTTTTTGTCATCCTATAAATTGCCCAAAATAATAAGAATTGATTATTAATAAATTCAATTTTAATTGGCTTATCGTTAAAGGTTTTGTAGATGCATCTGCATTTTACTACATACAAGAAATTTTAACATTAATAACTCTACATTATTCTATTTAGGTGGCAGGATATCCAAGCCGACGCCAGGTTTTCCATCATCAACGAACCATTTAAGATGGATGTAGGCAAAGGAAACTTTTTGGAAATCAAAAATAAATTTTTGGCTCGCAGATTTAAAGTAAGTAGAGTGAAAATACGGATTTTCGTCTAATATGTTTTTTGATAGTTTATTTTCTGTTAACATTAAATCCTCTTTTATCAGTTACTGGAACAAGCTCTTGTAATTGAAGAACAACTCAGACGAGCTGCTTATCTAAACCTGACGCAGGATCCTAATCATCCGGCAATGTCGTTGAATGCTCGTTTTGCTGAAGTCGAGTGTCTCGCCGAGTCACATCAACATCTTAGCAAAGAGTCATTAGCAGGTAATATATTGAAATATGGCATTTTATGATTTTCCTGTTTAAACTATCGGAAATACTAAGGTACCGTAGTTAATAACGCACGGGTTTCAATACAAAATTTTATCTACGGAGGTCACTGCATAAGAGGCGTCTATTATTACAACGAATGATCTAGCTTTTTGCAGATAACTTTGTTCTTAGTACCACGCGGCCAGTGACTGAAAACGGCGGATCGTACCAGTTAAATGTAGGAGTAAAAATAAAAAATTTGGGTTAAAATTCGCCCTTTTTTAAATAAACTTCGTCTGCTTTTAGTTTACGTTTATCGTTTTAAACTATTATTGAATGAATGATAATATGAATGAAATGAAATATATGAGGGAACAAAGTAGTAGTTTTAGATTTGGCAACTTTTGTTAAAAAACACAGGAAGGAGGTACTGTATCGTCGAATCCCATTTTTCTGAAACGATCGAACCGGTAGATATTACCATCTATATTATCGAGATTTATAACGTCATAATGAAAGCCTCAACGAACCTTTGACCAGGCGGCGGAACGTCTTGTACTTTATGGCTCATAATTTTAACCTTGCCTATGTTAAAAAATTGAATCATAGCTAGATTCCATAATCATATGCACACCCCAAAAATATCGGGCCTGTTTGTACCCACTCATTTAAATTTCTCTGGCGCCGCCACTATGTAAGAATAGCTCTTTGATTGCATCACTGAATTCACCCGCCTGCAGTATAGCAGCAACAACGCTTAGCAGATGTCTTGATTTTGAACTAATTTATTTTTTAAAGTATATGTATGTATTTTTCTTACAGGTAATAAACCAGCAAATGCAGTTCTTCACAAAGTATTAAATCAACTTGAAGAGTTGTTAAGTGATATGAAGTCAGATGTGTCTAGGCTGCCTGCGACACTAGCTCGAATACCTCCCGTCGCTCAAAGATTGCAAATGTCCGAAAGGAGCATTTTGTCTAGGTTAGCGGCAACTTCATCCTCAAGCAGTCAATCTACGAGTAAGTATTTATATCCTTAAAAGATTGCTAATTTTTTACATGTTTTTCTACAACCTAAGAGATCCTATAAGATTCTTGTGTGATTAGGTTCTTAGTGTTTAGTTACAAAAAGTGTATAAAACAGCGACTGGTGGTATTATTTCTTTCAAAAATGCATATTCCTACAAACTTGTAATAATATTTTTATTTGTTCTAGCTCAAGTGATGAGTCAATTCCCTCCTGGTTTCAATGCAGGTAGCCTGCCAGGTTTTGCCGCTGCGGCTGCCGCTAACTTCTCCAACTTTAGGCCTCAATACTCTGTACCGGGACAACCTCCAAGCGGATTCCCATCATAAACAAAATGTAAATAAATTAATAATGTACCCTGTAGGTAATTTAAGTCTTAGGAATTCGCATTTTAAACAAAGTACAAAACTACTACCTGGTATATCACACCCGATCGCCGTTTTAGTAATATGACAAAGAAACGTTCATATAAAAATTGAACATGCGACAATTGTAGCATTGTAGGGACTATCATCTAAAAGTCGATGCCATGGGAGAGTTTTTACAGGAAGTTTTTAAGTTTTGTTTTTACATAAGTGCAGAAATTAAGTCTTTTAGCATACTAAATCTCAAAATACAATTAAAATGCCTGACTCACGAACATTTTTTTTGAGAGGCGAGCTTTAAATTTCGAACTGTTAAGTGCTACTTAATAAAAAAAATGAATTGGGAGACATGCAGGGCTGTCCTGGTGTCCCCGAAACCACCGTACACAAAATTCTGATTGATCGAGGCGACTTTAGATTAATAGTAGGCATTCCAGGATGAATTGAAATGAGTTCCCAGGGATACATCCGTATCGATACAACAGCCAGCCTAGCAACTAACCTTACCACTCTCCTCTGCATTTAAAATACCCTCTTGATCCTGTACCCAAAATTACATAAGGAATGTGCAAAATAAAATAGGTCAGGAAAAAGAATCGGAGGACCTACATAAGAAAATTCGTTTGAGCCCGTGTCATTATGGGCGAGTGCTCTAGTATCTAGATGCATCCCCAAAAACTTTATTAGGTAGCGGAAGGTACTTGACAAGGAGCATCTGTTTTATCTATGTAACAAGATACTCGGACATGCTATGACCCTTTCCAAAGCATTTTCAAAAATTTTTAATAATACAATTTAGAGAATTTACTAACCTTTGTAGTATAAGTACTTTAGGTTATTTGTTTATATGTAATTCCTGGGTATGTGAGGTATTAATTTGTAAATTTTTGTTGCAGGTCCTAAGTTGCATTACGAAAATGTATTTTAAAACCTCTGTGTACACTGTATTTTTTGCTCAGATAAGCCACAAACTTGTTGGCTCTCGATGTTAGTAAATTATACAATTCCAGGCTTACATTTTAAGTTAAATTTTGTATCTGTAGTTTCCCGGATCTTATTTATTAATTTGACATAATAAAAGGTAATTATTAAGTGCACATCGAGGTTTTATTTATTTATCGTCCCAGAGGCTCGTAACACCGTAATTATTAAAGTGTCTTTTGACGTTGCATTCGCATACTTTTCACTCATTCTGAAGGCCTTGATTAAAAATACTTTCTTCAATCATTTTATTTGTTAGAACAGGCGTTTTTGACCCGCTTTACTTGACAGTATGCAACTGTGATTATATCTGCTGGAACATTGGATCAAATGATTGCAGTCGCTAAGCATATTTTGATTAGATTTTCATTATGGTGTGAGAAAAATAACTTAATTATCAACGTAAACAAAACTCACTATATGGTTTTCTATAAAAGGAGGCAGGTTCCTGATTTAAATTTAAAACTAAACGAGAACCTATTCAGCAAGTTGAGCAATTCAAATTTCTTGGCCTTCATATAGACTCACAGTTAAAGTGGACAGCTCCTGTTGATTTTGTTGCTAGTAAACTTAACTCGGCATATTTTACTGTAGTCAACTTAAAAAATGGTATGGATAGCAAACAAAAAAATATACTATGCATTAACTTATAGTCACCTAAGTAATAGTAAATAATAATAAAAGGTCTTTATTTTTTACTCTGCGAAATTCAGCAGGGCTGTTTTTAACCGAGCATACAAAATTGTTACAATTAGCATAATAAATTTCAACTCATAGTAGATATAAATATACACTATTACCAATTTGTATACTTTACTGGGGCCAATCAACAGAACTACAAAGATTATTCATTTTGCAAAAAAGAATAATTCGTAAAATTTACTCTAAGCCCACTTGAATCTTGCAAAGAAACATTTCGGCAATATACAATTCTTACGCTGCCTAGTATTTTAATTCTTAGTGCAGTAATGTTTGTAAAAAAACACTCTTTCAAATTTCCCAATACTTTAACAATTCATGATCGTGATACTAGAAACTCAAATAAATTTTACATTTCTGGCTACAAAACATCCTCTTATCGAAAAAGTCCATTTTGTTTCTGCAGCTCTCTTTATAATGCGCTCCCGGAAACTGTCGGAAACATTACTCAATTCGGAAAGTTCAAGAACAAAGTAAAGTCCTACCTTTTTTTTTATATTCGAGAATACCATGATATCATATGAAACTTAAAATAAGTTTTATTATTCTTACTTTGACAATGTCATTATTTACTTTGTAAATGTATATGGCAATAAATAAATAAGTACGACTACTAAACTTGGCGTTTCTCTAACTTAACAATTCGATTTCTATGTTCTTCTGACATTACGAAGGTGATCTTTTTCCCACCAGAATCTGGCCCATGGTATTTTCACAGAGGACTGAAAGATCGGCGCTTATAGGCTTTTGATTAATCAGAAACATTTTCCGAATTTTTCTTATATCAGGAATTGATCTTTTCATTGGCCTGACGTGACTCTAGTTAATGCCTTACTTGAAATTTTGATCAAGGTGTTTATTTAATAAATAAAAACTGTTTAAAGATCATTTAGATTAATGGACAGGAATTTTTTATATTGTTGAATTGTTAGAATCCTGATTCAAAATATAATCGAATTTATTATATTTAGCACCAACCTCCTAAATTGGAACTTATTGAAAACATCCCAATAATAAGGGTCTTCCTAGAGTGTCAGAATCTTTTTCTATAAATAATTAAAAAGACGTGGCGAAACCACAGTTTAAAAATAAAATGACAAGAGATGTACATTCTACTTTTAACTGCGCAATTCTTTTATTTACGAGTCGTGCGACCGATTATAAACTTTGTTCGATAACTTAAGTATAAAAAACAGATTAGAATCACGACACAAGTTAGGAAGTTTCGCGTGTTTTTTTATTAGAGAGCGTATGTTGTTAATTATTTTCTCAGTTAATAATACAGGAGTTTGAAAAGTGAAACTGGAATTTTATTTGCAATCGTTCTATGCAGTAGGAACCAAAATTTAGTGAACATCCCTATTACAACTCCCTGGTGTTACAATGTACCCAAACGTTCCACTGGCGACATATGATAGCGAAACAAGTCTCCGCAATAAAAGATTACTTACAAACAATAGTCGTTTAATTTCTTTCAATATATAAACAAAAAACTGGAATAAGTAAAAATACAAGATTAAAAATATTTACTCTTAACATCGCTATTTACAGATAATATATTATTTTGGCTTATTTCTAGTTAATAATTATCACAACCTTGTTTTACAAAGAATTTAGCAAATCGTTGAAAGGCATATCGGTATGATTTTTCACCTTCATAAAATTATCTACGAAGGTTTGCCTTTGCTTGTCATTTGTCAAATTTCTGTAAAAATCTGAGCCAGCTATACAAAATATTTTTTTATCCTCGTACTCGTAACGTCCCACTCTGGTTTGTACAAAGGGAAAAAACGATCGTAACCACTCATTTGAACTCGCACTAATGAAAAAGCAAGTTAGACACCACGTCGCCATATTCGAGTACGATTGTGTAAAGTTTGAGAGACTAAATACTACCCAATCTTGAAGTAAAGAGAGCTGATTTTGTTGAATAGCACTTTCAAATACCTAAAAATTTACTAAAATTAGCCTTTTATCAGATTTAATAAGTCAAATTATTGCCGAAGTAAAGATCTCATAGTACATTCTAAATGGTGCCCTTCTGTAAACTCGTATATAGCTTTTAAAACAAAATTAATTAAAAAAATTTGTCTTCCAAAAAATTTTTTTTTTTATATCCCTATCTTGGTTTTTAATTCCTTATTTAAAAATGCTAAATTCCGATTGAACAGTTTAATCAGTAAGTTCACATTGTCATTAAGGAAATTTGGAAAAAATCCTATTTGGCACTTGTTATAAATATTTACAATATAGACGTCAAGCATTGTACATCTCTTTATTACTATTTGATAGATTTTGATTTAATCGTTCTTTGGCTGTATGACAGTTGTATAGGTTAGATTATGTAAATTATAAATAAGTCAAAATAGAAAGTAAATTCACATATTATGAAATATCCAACAACGTACAAGGGCATCCTTTAGTGGAAACTGGTTTATTTGTGGAAATTGATGTATCAATCCTATTATAACTTGAATAAACTTATTATTATGCTTATAAGGATAAAATATTTTACTTTTTGTTCTTGAAGGTCCTTTTATCATGCATACGCTCTCAGGAAAAAAAAATATAATTTGGCTACCATTAATCTTGGTGGCTACTAGTTATCTATTAAGATACAAACATTGGTAAACCACTAGAAAGGTTATCCTAATTTCTAAATTTTACTCGAAACTCATCGGTTTTTTAGGGGATATGGAATAAAGTTTTTCTTATTTTTGTTATTACTAGAACTAAAACTAATTTCGAAGCATCCCGATAAAAAATATTTGTTAGTTTACAAATATAAACTATTACCTGAAAAACTACACCACTCATTAACTTAGGATGTGGTTGTTGCGGTGATAAAAACTCCCCTATAACCTTCGTCAATATGTCGGACGGAGAGAAGAAATCTTTTAAAATCATTGGTAATACTGAACATAAAACCTCTACTTCAACCACATAGCTTTTTTTGATTCGTTCAAATATAGCTGATATCTTTTCTATAGTTTGTACTAAATGATCTGGACTAGACTGTTTGCTATCTGGCTCTAGCCTCTCTAAATGTTCCCAGCAGTCTAGAAAAACAAAGAAATGTTTATGTTTTTATTAAATGTGAGTAGTTTTGTATAATAATGGAAGTGATTTTATTAAATTTGTCATTTAACTGTGACGTACTTACCGACATACATGTAAGTAAAAAGTAACTGAACACCTAGAATTGATATGGAAGGATTTTCATCTCTCAGTTTTTCCATGGCTAACTTTTGTAGATTTTTTCCAATTTTTTCTAATACGTATAGAGGTTTTACAAGCAACAATCTTTCTAAACCCTATAAATAAAAAGTATTTAGTATTAAGCCCCATTTTCACGAAAGTACTCTCATGGCAGTCGCCTTGATAGTTCTGGCATAAAAGCGTGGTGTCTACGCAGTATTAAGATTATGACAGTAGACTACTAGCGATTATAACTAGCTACTGTCGTCGGTGAAATTATTAAAAACGTACAAACCCTAAACATATATGGGTTAGATCAACGACGACAAAGCAAAGATAGACCCCGCATTCCCCTTTATCAAAACAAGCCGACAAGAACTAAAATTCAAGCTACCACTTGGTTCCCGACGAGTTCATGAATGAAACCATATGGAAATGGCAGGAAATTTTTACGAGCATATAACCAAATGATTAAAAAATTCTGTGAGTTTTATTTGAGCTTAAATAGGTATATTCGTTTTTTCACCGGTGAATTGAACCAGTGGTGGAACTGATGATTGATGGTTGGTTGGTTAATTATTTTACGATCTCTCTCTCTCGTTGACGTTGATAGAAATTACCGTAAATCCACCATGAATAAAATAACATGATTTATGTCCAACCGGTAATACAATAGGCAATTTAAAAACACGATTCGTCTCAACCAGTGCCACCGGTGAAAAAAAGAATATACTTAATTAAACACATCGTTGGACTGCCTAAAACATATTCTAACGACAAACATTTCCCATTGAATGGCCACTAAGAGAGCTTCTGTGACTGCCATCAAAGGTGTTATTCTCGTATTCCTAATAATTTACCACATTTTGATACCTATTTACATAAATCGACCTGAATCCACGTAGCGAATTAAGAATTTCACCAACACAGGTATACAAATTACAGTGAATCAGCATTACGATGACATTTTATAATTGCCTTTAACATACAGTCAACAAAAAGTCCTAATAAACTATTTTTCGGATTATTCTACACTAGCGCATAGTTCGCAAAACGACCATCGTGCAAAACTTTGCACGTTTGCCTCCTAGCGGTAGCAATGAAAATACGGAAATAAAAAATGACAGTTTTGACATTAAGAACAATAAATTATTTATCCTGCTGTCTGAGAGTGCAGAACTACCCATGAGTATAAGAAAATGTTGGCTTGCAGCAAGGGCTATAATTAAAATATTGTCATAACAACCCAATAGCCTCGACGATCATAGACTTTTATGCATGTTACAACCAAAACATTAATTTCTGGAAAGAGGCACCCCCCATCATAGAAGGATTTGACACAGTAGCACCATTTCTCCCCAATATCAGAGTCTTGGGTAACCTGCTATGTTATACATATCCCATTAGAGAACAGATCAGCCAGATTAACTTTGTAAAAATGGACCTACCTAAGGGAGAAGATAATAGACAAATGTTTTTAAACCAAGCTAGAGATAGGTGGGCAGGAGGGTAAGAATTCGTGTTTACTGACGGATCAGTGGATCAAGAAAGCAAAGTAGCAATTGGTGTATCCTCGATGTCTTTAAATCTGAAAACCAGCGAAAGAATGCCAGACTTCCACACAATTTGTTCGGCGGAAGTATATGCAATCTACACGGCTCTGATATTACTAGAGGAAAAAAGCACAACGCAAGCAGTGATTTTTTCGGATTCGAGGAGCGTACTAGAAAAAATAAAGTTTGCCGGGGTCGCAGCAAGAAATGAAGAAATGGTAATCCTAACATGAAGAAAACTACTAGAGAAGCATCATAGATCTTGCCTGGATACCTAGTCACACAAATATCAGAGGAAATGAGGATGCAGACAAACTGGCTAATGAAGGAAGACTAAAGGAGCCAACAGAAAGACCAAAAGCGGACTACAAAGTGTTTTTGCCTAAAATCCGGGAGTATTACATGAGGAGGAGGAAGGAGAAATTCTTAGAAATAGGTAGGACTAAGGGAAGGGAGTACGTAGTCAGTAGAAGAACCGTACAGAAATCCATGGTTTAAGAAGCACAAAGACCTAACAATAAAAGCAAGTGGTAACTCTCTGCAGACTACGCTCAGGACACTGCCTGATTCCCACACACAAGCAAAGAATTGGACTTCAACAACACGCCTGTGCAACTGTGGAGAACAAGGTACCCTACTTCATACACTCTTGTCATGCCACCTCAACTTTAATGCAAACAATTTCTATTCACTCATAACAGAAAGCTTTTTCTCATCCCCAGTCACGCTTCATGATTTGCTTTTTGAGTTCACCACTGCTTCGCCCATTAAGCATCTTTCAGACTTCCTGCATGTAAGCAATTTAAACCTGTAGCAATCTTTAGTGTTTGGTAGCTTTGCAAAGTAATAGTAGTTCAACACTTGCTTGGTTCCTAGAACCCATTCTCGCAGAAACACTTATCCCCTTATCCAGTAGAAATTCCTAAAATGACCGATTCCGAGTTCTGAGTGCTTTATAACAAAACTTTTTACCGAATAATTTTTCCCTTATAGTTACAGCAAAGCCTGGTTCGACCAGGGACAACGGCACTTGGCTGAATAGCCCTAGCAGCTCAGGCCACACAGTAACGCAAACAGTAAATTATTTATTTCCAGCTTTATTAATAAAAAAAAGGCGAGAGTTTGTGTTTGAAAGTTTTAGGGTTAACTATAAAAAATAATATGGTGAGACAATGTCAGGTTTGCAAAATAACCGATTCAGTGCCTGGATTTCGTAGTAGTCTACATATGCTATTGCCCTCTTATAAACAGTAAGTTGTAGGCTCGGCGCAAAAGTAATTATGACTGAGATGCGGGCTCTATCTTTGCTTTCTCGTCGTTGGGTTAGATGGTGGATTCAAAGAAGAAATGAATTGGGCGCTTCTAAAAAACTTAAGGACTGCGTAAAGGACCGAGGAGTTTTTTTAAATTTTACGCATGAATAAGGAAATGTTAACATATTGCATACCGAAATAAACAAGAACAAACTATTACGCAGACAAACTCACGGCGTATTAAACTCTCAACAGCGCTGTCGTAATACCGCGATGGCGACTATCATACCAACTATTACCGTAAAAACGAGGCTTTTAACTTACGCCTGGTTACAAAAACAATTATTAATTAGCCCCTTGAAGAAAGGTTAGCGGCTAAATATCCAACATATTTTTTTAACCAACTTAAAAAAAAAGAATCTAATAGTATATTGCTTCATTTTGTTGGATACAATCTAATTAGTAGTTACAATAATTATTATTTTCCGATATTTACAATAAACTAACCTTAACAATACATCTCTTTACACAGCCGTTTATCAACTTATTCTGCAAAGTAGAAAAAGCACTTTGCAGAGTACTGATAACAAAATTCGATTCCATATGCACATCACCAATATTCTCCATAAGATAAAAAGCTACAGACCACACTAATATAGTGTGTTCTTGGGATCTCCTCAACACAGGATTGCTACTGTTTATGTGCAATTGTACATATTCTACAGCACATGGTAAAATAAGTTGTAATTCTTCGGATATTCCACCAATGGTAATATTGGATAATATGCAACCTTCAATAATGTATAGGATTCCATAGAGGCAGGCTATCCTTGAGGGAATAAAAGGACTTTTTAGGAATTGGACTAACAGTTTTTTGGCTTGTTCATAAATTTCAAGGTCCTAAAAATACAGAACAAGAATAAATAATGATAACAAAATAATTATTTATGGTTTAGTCTAAACTACGATGTTATTTTTATTATATTTTGAACTAAATTCACGATTATAAACTTATTCATAATATGAATATATTAAATTTTATAAAATGTTTTACACAAATTTTTATATTTTTGAACTATCTTATTTATTTTTTAAATACTAAGTTAGAATAACGTTGTTATATTGTTTTCCTACGACCACCTATGAAAATTAGAAAAATAGCACGATTAATTTGGCTCGAATAAGAAAAAAGATAAGAAAGCGCCGAATATCACACGCGTTTAAAAAAAAAATTTCAACACTAGTTTTGAAATACAAGACACACTATTTAATTTAAACATATGGTGCCAATTTGACAGACCACCCCTATTGATTAAAAAGAACAAATTTTAGAAAGCAGTAATTGTAAAGTGTTTAACTTATTTATCATATATTTGTCGAGCGATTCAGAATTCAGAATAAGAGTGTGAAAATACGCCATCTGAAATTTTATTATAAAAAATGTTAATAATATACTGGAAAATCTAATTCCAGAAAAAACAAATCGTGCTGAAGAAAGTTTCATATATTAAACAACAAATCTGTATTGGTATCGATAGCGTAAAGAATAGAGCTCTAGCTTACAGATCGCAAGGTCACATGTTCAAATCCCATGAGTATTTGACTTTTTTATAAATACATTAAATAATTTAGAGAATTATTTTAAATTGAAATCTTCCTTGTTGGGTGGATTTTTTAAATGTATGTTTAATGCAACTTTCATTGATGAAATATAACATTTTTTATTCTGGTTAATCTAGAAATCAATCCAGGATTAGTTCTTCCTATGATATATAAAATATGAAAAAATGAAAAATTTAAACTACAAATAAAGGAAAAACCTATTGACAAACTATAAAACCAGATATAAAGTGGGACATAATCCTAAGTATGCTAATTTCAACACTGGTATTAATATTATTTTTTTTCAACACTAGTGTTGAAATATTTTTTTCACAAATCGAAGGCTTTTTTAATAATTTTTTGTGGTCGTAGGAAAAATAGTGTACATTACTCGTGGAAAAGTGATTATTCTAAAACTCGGAGAATTTTAGCACCCGGCTAACGCCTCGTGCTAAATATCTCCTCGTTTGAAAAGTATTACTTTCATTACTTGTTATGTAATATACTACATTTGAGTTGTTAAAATTGTATTCATGTAATAAACTTATTTAGTTGGTTGGGAGTAAATAAATTTAAAAAAACACTGGCTCGAATTCAAAATACGTCTACTTACTGGTGTCAAAACTCCAACGGCCTTACAAATACCAACAATCAAATACTGATGTAGAAGTTCATCTTCAACCGCATGTACTTTTGACAGGTCTAAAAACATATCCAGCATCCAACTAAATTGAGATTTATCGGTAAAGAGATCGGAAATAAATAGTGTTGATCTTACAGTTTCGTGTAGTATTCTGAGGTCGGTCACAACAGACTAAAAAAATAATTTTTTTTTACAACTTTTAGGGAATGTGTTTACTGTAAGCGTTTATTAAAAGGAAAAGAAATCATATATTTCGTCATTTCATCTTCTAGTTTTTAATTAAGTTAAAAAAGCGGCATCGCACGAAATAAAATTCAAATAATGGCAGTATTTTGATAAATCAAATCAAAATCAAATCAAATATAGCTTTATTGTCATAAGATCTACTCATTGACAAAGCAAAACAACTTATAAAATATTACAAAACTACAGTTAAAACGAATTAAACAAATTAAAATCTAAAATACACTGACCAGTTAAACACCCCAAAACAAACAAGAGAACCCTACAGCGATACCTCGAAAAATTCACTTATTGTATAGAAGGCTCTCTCGGTTAACAATTTTTTTAGATCTCTCCGAAATTTTTTATGGCAAACAATTTTCCGTAAACTAAGGGGCAAATGATTAAATAATTTTTTGCTGTTATAATATAGAGAGTTCTTTATCAAGGCAGAAGAGGGAATCGGCAGCGATATCACGTGTGTTCTTCTTGTGGTAGTTTAGATAAGATTTGTATATTTTTAAAAAAGCCTTGTCTCTTGGCTTTATCAGAGTTGTTTTGTTTTAACACGGCATATTGTCAATAGTGAGCTTCTTGAACTACATAAAAGAACCAGTGATGCAGCCAGTAACTTTTAGATCGCACTAGCTTGATGAAATACTCTACATTAAAGAATTGATTTACTCGAGCAATACAAAAACAATTTTATTGTGATTTAATAAGATTGAAATTCAAAAAAAAACAAATTTTATATTATTTCAACAAACCTCTGCCTTCATAAGTTGCGTATAATAATCCAACAAAAATTGCAAACAAGAATTCACATCCAGTCCACATTCCTCCAACAATTTCGTCCTTTTCCGGTACATTACATCTGCGAAGGATCCATCACTCGGTTCGTCAGTATTAGTAGCAATCATAAAAAACTTAACTGAAATTTGACCAAACGTATATTGATCACTGATTCTTTCAAAGTTTCTGTTGGAAAAAACGTTCATTGCTTCATGGTTATCGTATGAATTGGAAAGTTCTTTACATTTGTTTTGGATGTGGTCCTGAACTATTTTTAATTTCTTTATGCTAAAAAAACATATTAATAAGTTTTGGCAGTAGTAAATTTTAAATAAAAAATGTACAAACGTTTTGTTAAATAGAAAAATCGCATTAAATAAGATAGAAGAAAGGCTAAGATAATTTAAGGGTTTTAAGGGAATATTATATTGTGTATCTAGGAGTAAAATTAAATAAATTACAGTACAGGGAGTATGACCTACACTTTAATAGCAATATTACCTTATCGAGGTATCAAGTATAGGCACATTCCTTGAAATATGCATGATTTTAGACACATTCTTGTTCCCTAATACCGGGTACCTCAAGGTTTGTAAAAGCAGGGCTGTGATCGCTTTTATTGCTAAACTAGATGCACGTCTCGTATTATTAATGTCGGCTGAATCTAAATTGTCCATAGGGGTGCATAAGACACTGAGGAAGCACATCCAGGTTTCTTCAAATTGCTGTCGCGTGGTCCAACCAAGTAAAGTAATTCTAAAAATAAGAAGTACACTAGACTATTACCCGTTTACAAGCTTCATGCAATATTGAAAGTGAAATTAGCTCTCTAGAGAAGTTTCCACATATATAAAGTTCTTGCTTTTTAATTTAGTATCTTAAGCTTTCTTCATATTCTAATCTATTTTAACACATTTTTATTTTATTTATTAACAATATACGGAATGTTTCATTATAGATTTAAATTCTAGATGAAATTAACAATCATATTAGTATTAACAATAATTTTAGTTTTAGTGTATTTTGCAAAGTACCTTTATTGGTTGTGTATGTGTATATTTCTATACATCCAAGTTAAAATTTTTAGGTGTTTAAATTATTCCTAAATAGTTCATTGTATACCTAGTAGGAAAAGCTGAACATTCTCGGACGACCATAAAGACTGTATGTCGAGGTGCAAGCCGAGACTGGCAATACGGAGTCCGAGAATGTAGCTTTTTCTACGAGGCACACTATTTTTCCGTAAATCGAAAATTATTAAAAGGATATAACTTATTACAAGCAACTTGTTAAAATTTTGAAATAAATATTATTAACTTTGTGCACAAATAAAGGATGCCATTAACTATTTGTGTTGTAACTATGGAAACACAGTAATATTGAATTGTCAAGCTTAACACATTTTAGTTTACAAGTAGCCGTACAGAAATAATATTTCCTTAACAACAGTACAATAATAAATATTTCCTAACACCACGACTACGTGTAAGGAAATATTGAATTTTTCTTTCAAAAATATCAATATTCCCTATCGATTTTGGAAATTCATAGGTGTCCCTGTATACTTACCTAAAAATATACTCTTCCAGAACATCAATCTCTTGTAACATATCAATAGGTAAAGGAGGGACTTGGGTATGGAATTTACCTGTCAAATCTGGCTGCCATCCTAACTTCCAAACTCTACACGGTACAAGATTATACGAATTAACTAATGGCAACCTAGATAATGAAACAATTAAACTCTTTACATTACCTAATAAGAAAATTGGTATGTTTATGTATCTATTTTGAATTTTATATAGCCAACATACTAGGCTGTAAAGACTGTGACGAGCTTCGCCAGCTTCATAAACTGTATCTGGAATGTCTGTTGAAATTGTAAACATATTTTTTTCAAGAGAAGGTAAAGGTTCGTCGTTTCTTAAAAGAAAATGTACAAAACTGTGTAAACTAGAAATGACAGAACATAGCCATGAAATATTGACGTCAAGTCCTAAATACCCGGAAAATTGTGACTGCCTTAAGATTTCATTTGCACATTCTAACAAAACTTCCAAATAATTTATATTTAAAAAATCCTTATCAACATTAATAACAAACTGAACGTACTCCAACGATACTACGGCAAATTTTGATATATTTTCGGAATCAATTTCGGAAAGTTGCAGGGTGGGTAAGTGGGATAAAGATTTTATAAGGATGGAAATGGCATAACATAGGTTAAGGAGTAACAGTGAAAAAGTGTTGTCTTGAAATAATTGCAGTATTTGTTTTGTGTAGGCGTTTTGTTCTTTGACGGCAAAAACCTGAAAAATAAATAATTTTTGGAATACGCTTGCTTGTATTTATGTAGTTTCTACACATTCTACATTTGTTCATTGTACAGAATAAATACAAATTTTAATTCTCTTAAAAATCAAAATCGTAACCCGCTTAAAGCTGAAACTTTGCTGACATTTTATAATGTGTAACAAAAAAACTTGACCAGCTGGCTTTATTGTGTGAGATTATGCCTCGTTTACTCATGTCAATACGCGCTGAGTAAACTGATACTAACATAGCTGAAATTTGGTTAAATAGTAGGTAACTAAAACAGTTACAGGACAAAAATAGTCCGCTCAATGTTTTGCGGTTGCATTTTTCTGCATCAGCTGAGCACTTTTCCCTCGCTAAACACTCGGTGGACTATTTTTCGTGTATCTTATTCAGTTAACTATTGCATTACCAAATTTCAGCTCTGCTGGTTTCAGATTTTTATTAGTTTTTCACGTTTTGGGTATCGAATCCATTTGTGGCCATCATCAATGCCGATCACTGACGTTTCTTCCTCATCTTCTGTAAACATAAAGGTGTATACAAATTTATAGTATGTGCGTGGATGTAAAAAAGGAAGTTTGTGTATACATTTAATGTTTGTAATTTTTTTAAGTTGCACCAGAAAACAATGCTCTAGCTAGCGTATTAAAGTGTGAAAAATGTTATGTTTTAATATGAACCTGTCCCGTCATTTTTCCAATACGGAGAACGTGAATTTGATGGGATTATGGACGACTTTAGGTATGTTGTTAGTACATTTAAACTAACTCAACTTGACGAAAAAATTTAATGTTGCCATAAAGTGCAACTACACTGCGTGCATTAAATATGGAATAGTTAAAAAATTACTTGAATTTCAAAAGCTCATATTTTTATCAAAATTAAATTAATCCATTCAGCTTATCGGGTAGACTGTCTCTTGGATCACAAAATGTGTGACTTCACTTTATGTCTTTTTTATACAGAGTGATGGCTAAAATATCAAGCGGTGTAAAATCTGCTGATTTTAAAATTGATGTTTCTAAAATACGAGGCTAGGAAAATTAAATTTGTTGTATATATAATAATAATGTTGGCTATAGCTTTATGTTAGGTACTTACTGTACTCATTACCGTTCGTGTCAATTAAAAAAAAATCTAAAAATCGTTATATTATTTAAACCCACGTTTCCCTAGTTTTCGAGGATGGAAAATACGAATAAGTGTTGATTACACCTTTATGCTAGGTACTTATTGTAGTCATTACAGCTCGGTGCCATAAAAAAAAAATTAAATTTCAAAAATTGCTATATTGAGATTTTTGGATTTTAATTTTTTTTATTGACACGAACGGTACAACGCTGTAATGGGAACAGTAAGTACCTAACACAAAGCCGTAATTAACATTTCCGTATTTTCCATCCTCAAAAACGTAGAGGAGAGTTGGCTTCATAGCAGCGTAATTGGCAATATCACAATTATCGGAATTTAATTTCTTTAAAATTGACACGAACGGCACTGCGCTATAATGGGCACAGTAAGTACCTAATATAAAGCTGTAACCAACTCAATATTCATAGCTTCGTATTTCAGAAATATCAATTTTAAAATCAGCATATTTTACACAGCTTGATTAGCCATCATTCTGTATAAAATGACATAAAGTGAAGTCACACACATTGTACTAAGTGATCCAAGAGACAATCTACCCAATAAGCTAAAATTGAAATTGACTGAATGCATTTTGATGCAAACATGGACGTTTAAAATTCAAGTACTTTTTTACCTATTCCATTAGGTTTTCTTTAACGATTTTATTGTGAGAATTGAGTTAACGAGGAAACGGAAAACCTTACCCTACTAATAAACAAAAAATTACCTCATGATTAGCACATACATCATTGACAATTTTGCTGACTTCTTTCAATATGTTGTCCACAGTTGCCTTCAAAATTGGCGGTTCTTCCGATAGGTCCTTTTGCATCATCATCTTCACACCAGTCTCAATACAGTCCCGGAAAATAATTCTATTGAAATCTTCGCTGGACAAAAAACTAGTCAATTCGTCGTATTCTAAAATCTTCATCACTTGTGCAGTTTCTTTTCGTAACATACCATCCTGATACTTTCCTTGTATCTGTGCGAGATACCATTTTTTATTGACGTCTAATTTCCTGATATATTCGGGGTTAATAGCACGTTTTTGGTTAAAGTCGACAGGGCTCATGTCATAAAATTGGATTAGTAGTTTGTTTAGAAGACTTATTAAAGTTTCATGCCTAAAATAAAAACTAATTAAAAGCTGAATCAGGGAAATTTTAGAAATCCAGCGCTGTGGCGACTTAAAGCTCAAAGAAATTTTACATTTTGTGTCCTGAATTAGTATATTACATAACAAGTGCTAAAAGTGATACTTTTCAAACGAGGAGATATTTAGCACGAGGCGTGAGACGAGCGCGGAAATTCTCCGAGTTTTAGAATAATCACTTTCACATGAGTAATGTACACTATTTTTCATACGACCACAAAGAATTAGTAAAAAAGTCTTTGATTTGTGAAAAAAATATTTCAACACTAGTGTTGAAAAAAAATATCAACACTAGTGTTGAAATTAGCCTATTTAGGATTATGTTCCACTTAATATGTGGTTTCATAGTTTGTCAAAAGGCTTTTCCTTTATTTGTACTTTAACTTTTTCATTTTTTCATATTTTATATATCATAGGAAGAACTAATCCTGGATTGACTTCTAGATTATCCAGAATGAAAATTTTTAAATTTAATCAAGGAAAGATGCATTAAACATAAATTCAAAAAATCCACCCAACAAGGAAGATTTCAATTCAAAATAATTCTATAAATTATTTAATGTTTTTATAAAAAAAGTCAAATACTCCTGATGGGATTTGAACCTGTGACCTTGCGATCTTTAGGCTAGAGCTCTAATCTCTACGCTATCGCTACCAATAAAGATTTTTTGTTTAATATAATTATGACACTCTCTTCAGCCCGATTTATTTTTTCTGGTAATAGATTTTCCAGTAGATTATTAACATTTTTTATAATTTCAGATGGCGTATTTTCACACTCTTATTCTGAATTCTGAATCGCTCGACAAATATATGATAAATAAGTTAAACACTTTACAATTACTGCTTTCTAAAAATTTTTCTTTTTAATAAATAGGCGTGGTCTGTCAAATTGGCACCATATGTTTAAATTAAATAGTGTGCCTTGTATTTCAATACTAGTGTTCAAATTATTTTTTCGACACGCGTGTGATATTCTGCGCTTTCGAACCAAGTTAACAGTGCTTTTTTTCTCATTTTCATAGGTCTGGTGGTCGTAGGAAAATAATTTTAAACATACAATATAAAATAGCATACCTAAGAAGGATGAAACCATTTCTTTAATTATACATGGTTAGTCAGAAAAAATATCAACATTTTTGTATTTTATAAAATTGGGCAAGAGAACATCTATGATTTAAACCGAGGTCCAGTTTAAATCGGTCGGAAATGTCAAAAATGTTGATTTTATAATGTGGGATTGACAGCAAAGTAGTTCCAGTTACTGTATCTGGTTATAACTGAATATAATGTAACATAACAATTGTTTGTCTGAAGATTGGAGACAATGATGTTTGCATTGTCTTTATTTGTTTTACTTCATAACGTTTCAACTGCTAAGTATTTCCAGTCGTCTTCAGGTGAAACGTTGTAATGTAAAACAAATTATCATTCAAGATAACATAACAAGTTATGACCGGGTTAATTACTCTTAAATTGAACTTTGCTGTCAATCCCACAGTATAAATCGACTATTTCTACGATTTTAGAATCTATTCTTCGGTTTAAGAGGACCTTATAAAATTGGGCCTAACTAGTTTTTTCTGGTAATCTTATTATTTAAATCACCCTACAAATAAAAGTGCCACTTCACCAGAGAATCTCCACAAATATGTCGCAATTTCTTAATATTAATCCAATCGTTTCTAATGTCCTATTACTGGCGCACTAACCTCTCCGACAGCGAAATATCCGAAACGCAACTCGGCGCGACGGTATTACTTATTGTTATGGGTGATGTGAACCGACGATCTACGTTATACATTAATAAACCCGTCTTAAAGTGAAACTTACTTCTTAGCTAAGTTCATCACATTTAACTCTTCTTTAATAATAAATAGCTCTTCTTTTGAAAGCTGTCCATTAACTTCATCAATCGGCAGTGTAAACAAAAATTCGACTTTTCTACTAGCCAAGTTAGCTACCATTCTGGAAATAGCTATCTGCCTATTACTGAGCATTCTTGGTATTAATAGCTTGATAGTAGCGCCTATTTGAGACGAGTAGCAATTTTCAATACATTTAAGGATTTTTGATTTGAATATAGGCTACAACAAAAATTTGTTATAATTAAGAAAGTGTGAGTGTTAAACAAACTGCAAAATATAAATATTGAGGTAGATCGTCAAATAGTACGAAGTTCTATTGTCATATACTTATCCGTGATAGAACATGCTAAACAAAGTCAAACTCAAAATATGCGTATTGTCAGAAAGAATATCTTTATTAACAAAGATTTTAGAAATTTTAACTAACAATTAAATATAATACAGGGTGTTTCATTAAGGTTGGTCACCGGCCATGTCTTGGAAACTACTGGGCATGGGAACTCAGGGTAAAAAATCGTAATTAAAGTGGCCATGAGAAAATTCTGTAAATAATTTTCAAGTTTCGCATTTTATACCTTTAATAACATCATTAGAAAGCTTAGAGAAATCTGCATTATTTTAGTCCAAAGCTCATTGGCGTACCGACCTTGATAAGAGTGGGGAATGCTATTGAAAGTGTGATTATTTAAGTTGCTGTAATTTCCAAACGATTTATCTGATTTTAGTAAACTTAAGCTTGTTTAGAAGAAAATGGTAAGTACTTTAATTGTCGTATCCATTGGTATACGATAGTTCATAATAAAATTACTAAAGGGCGCAATTTGTAATAATAGCTTTTTTGATTTTATCTCGAAAGCTTATAATTTTTATTAATATAAACTGAAAGATAATTAAATTTTTTAGAGTCATAAACTAGAGATTTCTTTACAAGATTTAAAGAATATTATTTTTTAGTATTATTAGTATTTAGACTCCTAGTATGTGGTAGAGTAAGTAAGCGAGTTGGTTACATTATAAGATATTTTAAATAATATAAAGAAAAGGGGTAAACTGTAGATAGAGTAAAAAATCTGTGTTAAAAATATTAAGTCGAGTTCGGCGTTAATGAGGTGAAAGTAAAGGGGCGGGGAAAGGGTGGTAAAGTAACTTTTTAACAGAAAAAAAGTAGGGTTAAGAGGGGGTGAAATAGGACTTCAAGAAACAAAATTGTTTTTAACTACAAAACACTAAACGAAAATAAATTTTTAAAAATTATAAAATAATGTTCTTACGTCCTGGTTGTTTAGGCATTTCTGAGCGATGTTTTCCACAAGTAACTTGCTGAGAGTGGCGTTTCGATGTACAAAAGAAATAAATTCTGACACTGGTATTTCATCTATAAGATTAATTAATCCAGCTGGATTTTCAGATAACATCCAGAAGAGTTGTTTGCTTTCAGAAATGTTTTCACTCTAAAAATTTTAAATTTGTTAAAATAAAATAAAAATACACCATACAGATTCCCCCAGTCCCATTGGTGAGCAACAACGTCGCGCCCTTACACTGTTCTTACCGGGTGGATAACTCAGTCAAAATATTATTTGAGGCTGAGATTTTGTGTCTTTTCACTTTTAACTTTTTACCAGTAATTGTGTCATTTATGCTTAGGATAATCATAGAAAATTAGGCAGTGGCTTATGTTTTCTTCATATAAATTATCTTTCTCGCAATAAAATTGACTCTAAATTATCAATTTAAAATAAAATGTTTGATGGCGATATTTGAAATAATTTCTAAAAAAATCTTTAAAGAGTTACGTCACTCATCCACCGTAAATTAGTCGGTCATGTTTAAAGTCCATTCTAGTCTTTAGGGAATTTCTTTTCGTCGGATCCTAGCTCTACTGATGAGTCATGATATGACGAAACGCGTCTAGAGATGGATCTGACGAAACGAAATTCTTCTTCTGTACTTTAGAGAATTGTTGAAAGACTGCTTTATTTTAGTATTTTTATTCAAAGTGTCGTGTACAGACACGAGGCGACCCGCCGAGTACTTGTTAAACATGGTAAAAAGAGACGCAGAAAACCTAGTTATCATTAGAAGACATATAAAGGTGTCTTTTACCTTGAAAAACTTTCACTAAGACTACTACATTCAAAACATATTATATATTAAAATTTTTCAGTAATAGTATTTTAAATAGTATATTACATAACAAGTGATGAAAGTGATACTTCTCAAACGAAGAGATATTTAGCACGAGGCGTTAGCCGAGTGCGGAAATTCTCCGAGTTTTAGAATAATCACTTTCACACGAGTAATGTACACTAGTTTTTCTACGACCACAAAGAATTATTAAAAAAGTCTTGCATTTGTGAAAAAAATATTTCAACACTAGTGTTGAAATTAGCATACTTAGGATTATGTTCCACTTAATATCTAGTTTCATACTTTGTCAATAGGCTTTTCCTTTATTTGTAGTTTAACTTTTTCATATTTTATATATCATAGGAAGAACTAATCCTGGATTGACTTCTAGATTAACCAGAATGAAAAATTTTAAATTTAATTAAGGAAAGATGCATTAAACATAAATTTAAAAAATCCACCCAACAAGGAAGATTTCAATTCAAAATAATTCTATAAATTATTTAACGTTTTTATAAATATTTGATGGGATTTGAACCTGTGACCATGCGATCTGTAGGCTAGAGCTCTATTCTCTACGCTATTGCTACCGACAAAGATTTGTTGTTTAATATATGACACTTTTTTCAGCGCGATTTATTTTTTCTGGTAATAGATTTTCCAATATATTATTAACATTTTTTATAATTTCAGATGGCCTATTTTCACACCCTAATTCTGATTCACTCGACAAATACATGATGAATAAGTTAAACACTTTACAATTAGGGCTGTGCGATTATCGAAAAAAATAATCGATTTTTGATGACATGAATTAATCGATTATTTTCGATTAATCGATTATTTTCGATTAATCGATTAATTGAATTAATCGAAATAATCGAAATAATCGAAATTAGGCGATTAATCGGAATAATCGATTAATCGATTAATAGTTTTTTTCAAATCGCCCTATTGAAAATAATCAATTATTATAAAAAATTAAAAAACGTCAACTTTCCACCTCTTAAAGATAGATGAAATGTCATTATTACATGGATGGTTGTAAATAAAATTTATTTTCACATATCTCTTCAAATCGAGTCAGAAAACAATAAATTAATAGAAATCGAGAAAATTCAGTTTTTCTGAAATATCTTACTCGTTGACTTCAATTAAACTAAAAATGACACTGTAATTGCGATTTCAGCGCTTTACCACATTACCACTTAACTTTCCGGACGGCGCGGCGGGCGATTTAAATTTTAGACCGTTAAGCATAATATTAATATAAAAAGCGCACGGAAACACAGCCAAGTTATATCGTTGATTTTGTCGCAAAATATTTTCATTCCGATTAATCGAAAAAGAGCTATTTTAATCGAAAATATATCGATGATCGAAAATATTTCGATTTTTCGATTAATCGATTAATCGAAAACATTTCGATTTTTCGATTAATCGAAATATTTTCGATTAGTAATCGATTAATCGATTTTTCGATTAATCGATTAAAAATATATCGATAATCGAATAATCGATTATTAACCGATTAATCGATTATTTTGCGCACCCCTATTTACAATTACTGGTTTCTAAAATTTGTTTATTTTAATAAATAGGGGTGGTCTGTCAAATTGGCACCATATGTTTAAATAACATAGTGTGCCTTGTATTTCAACACTAGTGTTGGTATATTTTTTTTCAACACGCGTGTGATATATGGCGCTTTCTAGCCAAATTAACCGTGCTTCTTTTCTAATTTTTATAGGTGATCGTAGGAAAGATAAGTTACATAATAATAAAATTATTTTAGAAACAATTCTAACCTAACTTACCAAATAATCACAAAACACTATAGCACCTCCACTTCTTACAATACAATCGTTTATACAACTTTCTTGGACCATATTTTTTCCATTTAACACAATATTCCAAAAACTAACGGCATTATAATTTAAAATACTCAATATGTAGCACCACTGAAAAGTTACTGTAGGGTATACTCTTCCGATATTCAGGAAAGTATTATTTAATTCTTGGATATTTATATCTGAAGAAGTGACGTTGTTCAATAACGAAATAGCTACTTGAGATACTTTGCAAAGACTACCTAAAATTAAAGAAAAAAATTTGCATTAAGAGCTTTTCATAAGTGAAACACGGCATCGTTTCCTGGCTTGTCTAAGTGAAAATTTAATACAAAAATTTTACTCAGGGGTTCACAAGAACTTCCAGTTTGGCGGATGATAGTTTTTTTTTAAATTGAAAATTTATTTTAAAGTGTTAATTATATAGGTTCAACTTATATTATCCGCCATGCAGAACATAAACACAAAAATATTGCGACTTAATTCTAGTGATATTTGTTTTTATATTTTGTATATAAGAAAATACACTTTATTTCCATCGCCAGACACAGGTACAATATGCGCGATGTGGTAGAAATGTACTATTTGTTCGTGATGACTCTTCGACTACTATTTGCTTTTAAGTATTTTTAAAATTATTTTAGATATAGTTGGAATTGAAAAATTAATCCTCAGAGTTCCCGACAAAACAGCGAAATAACGTCGCTAAGAACATCTAAAATACCAAAAACTATATGGTCAATTTTTTTGTTTGTTGTGGTGATGCGACATTTAAAAATATTTTTCCTACGAGCGTGCGCGTAGTAGTACTTTGCGCACGCATTTTTGTGTGCAAAGTTACACTTTTCCGCACTAGTGCGGATAAGACTTTTATCCGCACTGGGTGCGGAAAAGTAAAACTATTCAAAAATCTCCTTGGTAGGGAATATTTATATTTATTTTAGTAGCTGTAAACTATTTTATGGCAATGTGAGAAGCCGTTGCAAGAGTATTCTCTTTTATCTTTTAATCGTAATTCCCGATATTTGTATTTCAGCTTAAAACGAAAAAAATTTAGTTTCCTATTATTTTTTTTATTGTTATGTAATTTTTTAATTTTCTATTATTTTTTTTTGTTATGTAATTTTTAGTTGTAAGTATATTATAGTTCTTTCTTTAAAGTCGAATTAAAAATTATTAAATAAATTATCATATTTTTATTTTTGTTGTTATCTGATATGAAGCTCGTAGGAAAAATGTTGTTCCTAACAAGTGCGCAAAGTGCTTTTCCGCACGCAAGAACTTATCCGAACTCCGCTTCGCGTCGTTCGTCCAACTGTACTTGCGTGCGGAAAAGTATCACTTTGCGCACTTGTTAGGAAAATAACTATTTCCCTCGAGTCATATTGTCATATCGGGATTTACAGGTTTAAATACAATGCGTCAATTCCATAAAACCCTGTATACATATATTTTAGAAAAGTTTTTTTCCGAAAATCGATCGTAAATATTGACATTTTTGATAACATTTCTGAAAGAAAAAGTCAATATTTCCTTACACTTAGTCGTTGCTAGGCAACGGAAAATAACTGTTAGGAAATATTTATCATTGTAAGTACTATAAGGAAATATTATTGTGTTAAGCTTGACAATTCAATATTACTGTGTTTCCATAGTTACAGCACAAATATTTAATGGCATCCTTTATTTGTGAACAAAGTTAATAATATTTATTTCAAAATTTGAACAAGTTGCTTGTAATAAGTTATGTCCTTTTTATAATTTTCGATTTACGAAAAAATAGTATGTATACCTCGTCTCAACATACAATCTTTACGGTCGTCCGGGAATGTTCAGCTTTTCCTACAATACAGTGTACTATTGTACTTACCAGACTGAAAAATGTGTGAACAATACATCAAAAAAAGACTAAACTGACTAACAAGAAAACTGTCCACCATCTCAGCTTCTTTGGCAATTTCCTTGGAAACTACTGAAATAATTCTAAAAACCAGTCTTGCAATGATAGCTTCCCCGGAAATATTTTGAAAAGTATCAGCATTGTTATAAACATTCAACGGATCCGCTGTTATGACAAAGTTTTCAAATATACTCCCCGGACTAAACTCCGCTTTAATAGTGTTTATTTTGGAAAGTAATGTGTCTTCTTTAAGCGGCGAGATTAAAATTAGCAGGAGTATTACTTTTGAAAGCCATCGATTCAATATTGATATGTCATCCTAAAAATAAGATCATTGGTTTATTTAATGGTTGCTTTCAAGACAAATCCGATAGTTTAGACCTGAAAAGTAACTATACTATGTATTTTGGACCTTGCCTCGGATTTGTGCAGTTCCTTTATTTACGAGTTTCTTTATAAACAGAAAATATGGGATAATTATAAAATATTTTCTATTTTCCAATCACAAATCCAAATAATTTCCGGATTAAAGGTCCTGTTAAGTTCGCTTTTTGCTAGACACGGATTTCACTATACAGGGTATCAAAAATGTATAAAATATTGCAAAGTTTTCAATAATTTCTGAATATGATTTTTTTTAATGGTACGTTGATAAATCTATAATACACAGTTTTGCAGAAACTAAATTTCGCTTTAAAGAATACCTTACTTGTACCGTTTTTTTTTAAGTGGTGCACTATAGGCAGGTTTACATAACTTAAAACTTGTCCTGCTTTTTATTCACACAACTGCACAGGGTGTCCCACTCGATACTCATCATGGGTATCTCGGAATTTATAAGAGATGCAGCATCGGTCAAATAGTGGCAAAGTTGTGGAATTACGTGCCCTGCTATATCATAAAAGAATTGAGTTTTCTTTTTTACTTTTTAAAATATACGAAAAAAACTCAAATTTTGAGTTTTTGTTTCTTTAATTTATCTGACTTATTTTAATCACCACAAAAAAAAACAAATACAACATTGTTAAAGCATTTTTTTTAGCTTAATACTACCGTGTTTCATTTTTGACTTGGGAAAAAAATAAAAAACACTCTTATAGCCGTTCTTTATGTTCTACAAGATGGCGTTATGAGTTTTTAAATACGTTTCGTTCTTTAGATACCAACCTCAAGTCAATTTTTTTAAATACGGACCTAGAATTTTAAATACAGTTTTAGGGATTCCTAAGCTTTAGAAATTTAATACAATGTACAAGTTTTTAAAATTGTAACGTTTTGTCATATAATAACACATTTTTCAAATTATCTTTTTCATTTCATTACGGTCCTGAACATTTGGAGCCAAACTAAAAAAACAAAAGATTTTTGATTTGAAATATCCGTCCATTTTTACCCTTAAGAGGCCTGATATTTGATATTTTGTAAAAAAAGAGACCCAAAGTCTGGACCTTAAATGTTTTTCTGTCTGTTTATTTTTGTTACATGTTTCGTCTGAAACTAGCATTATCAGATCTTCTAAACTATAAAAAAAAATTTAAATTGTTTTTGAAACAAACATAAGCGCATCACAGTAACATAACTAGACTAACACTCCAATTACCTTTTCTTCACTCCGGAGCATTATTCTTTCTGTTTTACAGTATTTCGGTCTAGGTCTAAGGCAAAACATAGGACTTAAGACACACGTTATATTAATAAAATAAATAAAATACTAATAAAAAAAAGGATTACTTCTCATGCCTTAAAAACTTACTGACTTCCTAGAGTATGGTAAATCATATGGAAAAAATAAACGGCCTAAATACCATAACTTCCTGTAATGTCATTTTAATATTTAAGTAATACTAAAAATAATTACCAGTACCGTAATAGTAAAGAAAGGATAATTTGAAATTCTAGTGATGTGTTATTTGATGACAAAAGGTTAAAATTTTAAAAACCTTTAAATTGTATTAAATTTCCAAAGCTTAGAAGTCCTGAAAATTGTTTTAAAAAATCCAGGTCCGTATTTAAAAGAAATGAATTGAGGTTGGTATCTAAAGAACGAAACAATTGGAAAACTAATAACGCCATCTTGTAGAACCTAAAAAACGGCTATAAGACAGTGGTTCTTGTCTTTTTCCCAAGTCAAAAATGAAGGCGCAAAAAATTAAAAACCAAAACTAAAAATGTCGGTTTTTTTCGGATATCTTCGAAGGTATTCGAAATATTTACAATTTTCTCTCACCAAATTGTTAAGCCCCAAAATACGCAACTTTGCCTCAATTTAACCATCTTCGTATCTCTTAACATTTTCGAGATCCCCTTGTACGCACACGAATTTGTAGCACCCTGTATAGGAGTAGAAAAAGGATTTCAAACTTACTGTTGCTGGTGGTGTTTGAAACAACATAATTATAACATCATCTTCAGGCCTAAAAACGTTCGGGTTTAAAGCGAAAATAAACTTTCTAAGCGCAACAAAAGTCTCTAAATTGTCTATTCTTATTTTGTTTTGTCTCAACATATGTAAAAATACATTAACGACTTGTCCAGACCATCTCAGCCACTTCTCTGTGTCATCTGTACAATATTTGCTATCTTCTAATACTAAGGTAATTAGGTCGATGACTTCCTTATATTCTAATAAACGTAACAGCATAGAGAGTACTACTTCTCTGGTAGTTTCTAATTCCTTCATGTCAGTAGTATTTGATCTAAAAAAAAAATTTCTGTGCATGAGACAACTTTACTTATACAAGGTGTTAGATATTTTTAAGGAAGTGATAGTGCTCGTTAAAATAGGAAAAAATTACTTACAAACATGTGGTCAAAAATTTTTTATGTTTGATATACAGGGTGTCACAGTTTTAATTTTTTTTCGTTTTTCTCCCATATTTTCAGAGATAATTGTTTCAAATTTGGTACACTTGTTAGTTTTTGGAATCTCTACAGGAAAATGTCAATATTGTCTGATGCAGTTTACATGCAGGGTGTTATATTTTTTTGCGCTACAGACAATTTCCCTCTGCTGTACTTTTTTTTTGGAATTCCCTGTATCATAATTTAGCTCCTCATCATTTTATCATGGTTTTTAATTTTTTAAATTATAATATATGTCATCATTACATCATTTTTTTAGTTATTTGCGAAAAAAGCCGTCGATGCAAATCAAGTATTATGGAAGTAACAACATTTAAAACAAAAATGTAGTAAGCCAATTAATTAACATTTTAATTCTAACATTACATGACAAAGTAAAAAAGTTATAAGAACTGCTGAAAATGACCTTCTCTGGCTAATATGCAGGAATCAACTCTTTTCGTCTCATAGACTGGCGAATTATCTCGAATATCCCAGAAGTACTGCGCATTATTACACATGAAGCTGTAATTCTGTCCTCAAATCTACCTCCGTCTGGAAACGATTTTAAATGTCCCCAGAAAAAATAATCTAGAAAATTTAAATCTAGGGCCATGGCCTGGGATCCACCTCGACCTATTCAACATATTTAGTTTACAAGATCCTGATGGTGATCGTCGAATTTGTAATACCCTGTACATAACCAGTTATATTTACCTGTTTCTAATTAAAAATACATCCTCCACAATAGGCTCTAATGCTGGTATGCAGTGTGTCCTCGGATCCTGTCCACTAGCCATCAAGCCATCGCAGAGCTGTATTATTTTTGGAATTCCAATTATACTTTTACTATGCTGCTTGGAATATGATAGATGTACTAAAAACTGGAATATTCTAGGTATAAGTTCTTCAGAAGACCTGAAAAACAAAGTAATATTGTAGTTTCCTAAAGTATCGAGGTTGTTATTACACTATTTCAGTGATTAATACTAGATTTTGAGAATTTTATTCAATATTTTATAATAAAATAAGTCCGATGTATGGTTCGTTGCATAATACTTCTTCTTGCCTTTACAGCCTGAGTAAACGCTTTCGCAGTGTGTGTAAACGTTATACTCACGCGTTTTTTAAAATGATTGATTTTCAGTTTTTTAAAAGTATTTCCAGGGTATTTGTAGAAAAAACATATACAGGGTGTCCGGTAACTTATGGGCCGTAGAGTAACTGGAGATACTAGACATCAAACTAAGCCGATTAAGTCATATAAGTTTTTTCGGATTGTTACTCGTTCTAGAGATACAGGGTGTTGAAAGTAAAAGTTTATTCTCGAAAATAAGCCATAATTTTAAAACGGTTTAATGAATCGAATTGAAAGTTGGCAATGTTATGTTTTTATGTGCAAGAAATAAGAATTTGTAGAAATTTTTAAGTTTGAAACTAGAGGGCGCTAATTGCAGACACTGGGCTTCATAAATCTATGATTATTCTTCTTACCTGTGATATTAGGTGTTTTTCAATTATAGTTTCTTAAAGAAGGGCATTTTCTGAGTCAAAAAGTGTACTTGATTGATCTTAATATCTTTAACGGTTTTCGAGATATTTCCCTTTAAACATCCCAAAGCATAAAAAAACATAGTACATAATTAAATTAATAATACATAAATTATATACACCCTATATCTCTAGAACAAGTAACAATCCGAAAAACTTATATGACTTAATCGGCCTAGTTTGATGTCTAGTATATAGTATGTTTTTTTTTGATAATTAAAAAGTACAAAACAACCAAGCCTGATTTTACCAAGGGAAATAATGGTCTAAACAATGAAGAAATCGGGGCCAACCACTATAAATATTAAATTTTCCGTACGATATGTGGGATTTGAAGAAAAACTTTTGATCTATTACTACTCCTAGATGTTCAAGCGTGTCATTAATGTCACATTAATGTCAATATCTGTCCATTTTTTGGTAATTACCATGCATTCACATTTAGGGAAGTTGAGATTAATCTTCCCCTTTTTCCTACCATGATAATTTTAGATAATAATGCTCTAACCTTTGAACCAGTAATTATCATCAATCAACCAGCAATTATATCAATCATTACCAAATAAAAATATATAATATTTACTCTTATATACTTATATTTGTGTGAAAATGTGGGCAAACGAAATAAAAATCAACATCCATTATAAGTTACGGATTTCGGAAAATTTAAAAACTGAAATGATAAAGGAATATTGGGGACAAACTGACAACAATGTTTTGTTTCGATGACATTTAGAGTGATTGAAGTGCATAGGAATTTATATTAGACAACCCTATAAATATGTATTAGAGACCAGACAGAATGATACTTTATTCTTTAATTGCAACCCATTGGGTTACAAAGAACTTTAGACAAAAAAGTTTATAAAAATACTGTTGGTACTTACGGTACTTGGCCTTCCTCGATGTACTCAAACTGTTTTAAGACAAATTCCTTAAAGACTTGTTCTGAATCAAGCAAGCAATAGTTAACTCTAAGCTGAACCAACTGGCTTAAAAGTTGTAAAACACGACATTGCAGCTTTATGTCACTTGTCACAGTATATTGCTAAAAATATTTATATATACAAATTATTGATATTTATTTTCACCAGAAAATGTATTTGACAAATTGCAACTAAATAGTGTTATGCAAAACAGTGTTAACACATATATTGTTGAGAAAATGTCATTTTTAACATTACGAGTTATAAAAACGGCTAAAAAGATTTACAAAATTACCAAACAAAACGTATTAATGCAACATTTTTTTATGGAAACGAGTCATAGAAATTACATTTTTTTAAATTAGTGTTTTGTAGGGGTAATGTATTATAGTATATTTTAGAAAGGCGTAGAGTAATAAAAACTCATTAGGTATGCAAAGGGACTATAGAGTGACCCAACGAATATTTAAGCCACTTTCATAATTTGGCATTGATTTCATTGCAAAATTCTTTATTATTCGGGTTTTTTGCCTATTGTTATCCAATCACAAACACTGAAAATTGTGTGACAAAAGCGTGCATTATGTACATAGTATTAGGTACACTTTTTTTTTATTAAGCATTTTTAAAAAAATACAAAATACAAAAAAAACATTATACAGAAATTAAATTATAAAAAATCATAATATTCTTCGTCATCTGAGGAACTGTCGTCTCCTCTTGACGTTATGATTAACGGGTAGACGGTCCGCTCGATCAGGTGGTCAAGAGCCCACATTGTCTCCTCTTCTTTAATGACATAATGAACTGCTTTTTGCCAGTTTTCTGGTGTCACTTCCTTAATGGCTTGATCAAACAGTAGCTTAACGTCTTTCATTTTGAATGTCGTGTTGTGCTCTGCTTTGTCAACAAATCCTTTCACTTGCGCCCATATAAGTTCTATAGGATTTAGTTTGAAATGATATGGCGGTGTGCGCAGCACAGTTACACTACGTTTTTCAGCTATATCTTCCACGGTATATTCATATTTGTGTACATTTGCTAGAGCTAATAGTTCCTTCTTTATCAAATTCTTTTCGTTTTTTTCCTTGGTTAGTTATCATGAATAATTTAATGCACAAAATGTACCTGCGCCTATGGCCAACACCGAAATTAAGCCGAACTGGACGGAATTTCCAATATTATTACGCTACACCTTTCTGAAATAGACTATAGTGTTATTGTAGTATTCACATTGTTAGGATTGGCTGGATATGTGGTATCGGCACCGAGGCGATCGGTGCCTTCAATACGATATAACACCAGGCACGTGCTCGATGCTACGCGGTAATATTTGACCAGGTGTGCATCATACGTGCTACCCGTACTCCGTGGACACCTTATTCTGGTTACCACGATATTAGTTTGCTAGTTTAATAAACGTGTACTAGAAGGAATACGTAGTTTCATTAACAAAAGGTGCAATCTCGAATCATCACAGTGGGTTAACATTGTATTGCCTAACACCATCCAACTTACGTGTTGTAATATGTACTACTTTTTTTAACATAATTTAAATTTTAATAATAAAATTATAAATTGCAAAGTTTGCGAAATTTTAATTCATTTTTAAAGCGACCTAGGTTATATTTTTTGTTATAGAACTAACCTTTAAAGATTTGATAACCATAGGCTCAAAAATCCTAATATAATTCGCCAATGTCTTGTCAGAGGTTCTAGAAATTGCGGTAGGTTTCTTAATGTCCCTTCTGTGTAAATAGCCCATCACAGTGTTATCACCGTCACATTCAATTTTGTTAATATTTCCAAGAGATCGTACACAAGAAGATATTTCTTCATAGGGTTTTTGAAAAATGTTATTATAAAAACTGTAATTTTCATCCTAAAACCATTAAATCTTTAATAACTCCCCAACTTTAGGCTCTTAAGATTGACCTCAAAAAAGTACTAATCAATCAATATGATACAAATAAATAGGGATTCTCAAAAAAAGTTAAGTCAAAAACTAGGTAAGCATTATATTTGATTCCAGGCAGGAGTATCTGGAAATATTGAAATACCATTTCTAGGGGGTTGTAACTACTTTCTGTCCATCTTTTTATTAAATCATTTATAATAATAAGATTATTACCTCTGGATTATCTATTTTATTTTCACCCAAAATGTCCATAACATTGGCCGTCAAATTAGTTCCAAATAGACATTTTAAGAGTTGCTGTACACACTGGACAGTTAATGTCGGATCCAAAGTAAAAGTTGATTTTAAATAGTTAAGGATTTCTTCCGATATTTTACCGAATTCATTGATTGTTGCAACTTCCATTATAATCGATAGAGTTTGCAGTGTTTTTCGCATTAATTCTAAGAAATTTTCAGAAGCACTGGGATCCAAAGACGCCTGAAAAATAACAATCACAAATGTATGCTTGAATATGAACGACTCTTTATCAAAAAAAATCAAAATCAAAATACTATGTCGTCTTATAGTCTTCAACTTGGATCAAGAAACAAGCAACATGAGGTAATTTTTTATTGACCAGCCTATTTTTTAACATCCAGAGGCCGGCATACGTGTCATTCCCTGTCATAAGGCAAGGGGTCAACACCACCAGGGTTCGACACCTCTAACTTTCTTACTATTGAAATCAGAGTGTTCTCTGTGGCATTTTTTCCGAGTTTCTTGACATAAATTTAAAACCCAAAATTTTACTACATTGAGTTTAACCCAATTATCTACAACCGATACTTTTATATGTATATATACTCAAGCGGAGCAATTTTTTTAATATTATTATTCTGGCGTTATATTAAAAAATAGTATATTACATAAAAAGTGGTACTTTTCAAACGAGGAGATATTTAGCACGAGGCGTCAGCCGAGTCCGGAAATTCTCCGAGTTTTAGAATAATCACTTTCACACGAGTAATGTACACGTTTTTTTCTACGACCACAAAGAATTATTAAAAAAGCCTTGAAATTAGCATACTTTGGATTATGTTTCTCTTAATATCTGGTTTCATAGTTTGTCAATAGACTTTTCCTTTAGTTGTAGGTTAACTTTTCCATTTTCTCATACTTTATATATCATAGGAACTAATCCCGGACTGACTTCTAGATTAAACAGAATAAACATTTTTAAATTTAATCAAGGAAAGATGCATTAAACATAAATTTTGAAAAATCCACCCAACAAGGAAGATTTCAATTCAAAATAATTCTGTAAATTATTTAATATTTTTATAAAAAAAAGTCAATAACTCCTGATGGGATTTGAACCTGTGACCGATCTGTAGACTAGAGCTCTATTCTCTACGACATCGATATCAATAAAAATTGGTTGTTTAATACATGACACTTTCTTCAGCGCGATTTGTTTTTTCTGGTAATAAATTTTCCAGTATATTAATAACATTTTTTATAATTTCAGATGGCGTATACTCTAATTCTGAATCATTCGACATATACATGATAAATAAGTTAAACACTTTACAATAATTACTGCTTTCTAAAATTTGTTCTTTTTAATAAATAGGGGTGGTCTGTCAAATTGACACCATATGTTTAAATTAAAAAGTGTGATATTCGTCGCTTTCGAGCCAAGTTAACCGTGCTTTTTTTTTTCTCATTTTCATAGGTGGTTGTAGGAAAAATATATTTTTGTAAATTTAGGGTAATTATTTTGTTTCAAAGCTCGTAAAGCGATGCCGCAACAATCTATGCACACTTGGCAACCAACATCGGGTTATTCTGTGCTGGGTTCCTGGACACTCCAAAATAGATGGCAACGAGGCTGCCGATGCGCTTGCAAGAGAGGGCGCAGGCATGCCAGCTGATGTAGCAGACAATACAGTGAACAAACCACTGGGATTGGTCAAAGAGGAGATTGACTACACGGCCAAGCAGCTTGCACAGAACAGATGGACAGGGTTGACAACCTGTAGTACATCCAGGCAACTGTGGCCCACATTCGATAAAAAGAGAACCGCAGAGCTATTGAGACACAGTCGAAAAGACGTGAGAAATATTACTGCGGTTGTTACCGGACATTGCCTCTTCGGTAGACATGCCGAACGTATGCAAATACCCACTAACGACTTCTGCAGAAGTTGCAGAGATGAGGAAGAGGAAGAAAGTATTCAACATTTTCTGTGTGAATGCCCTGGCCTCGCAAGAAGGAGGTTCACTACTCTGGGTGAATCATCTTTCGATAGCCTGGAGGAACTAAGCAACTTACAACTTGGACGGCTGAGCAGATTTCTGAACAGTAGTGGCTGGTTTGAATGAGTTGTTAAAATCCTTCCGCGGTTACGTCGCACTAACCATCAGAGATCTGATAAAGGTGGGTTCTACGGAACACGTGTGGTATCACAACGGACCTAATCAGGACTACGTGAGACTGTTTGGTCAGAACCAAGGGTCTGCCACTCTTACCTAACCTAACCTAACCTATCGTTTACGTAAAGGGATAATTTAGTTGAATTAAATAAAAATAACTCCAAGAAGAGAATCTTAAGGTGCTCCATAGTCGAATGTATTTCAATTTATGAATGTTTTACTTGAAATATTTCAGACAAGTAACAATTAGGCCAGTACCTACTATTAAAATAATTTTAGAAAACATTTATTTGTTACTTCAAGTTCCTTAAATTCTCGATCCTTTTTACAGATATAAATTGGCAACGCTGTATGCATATCTGACTATAAAGGCCTTTTTAAATTAGGTGCAAGTGCAAGCACAATGCGCTTTAATGACTGTTCCCCACTTTTAAAAATTGAAATAACAAACATGTACCCACCTTATAGTTGACAAAGGCACTCCTAACAATCTCATATATCTTCATATAATGCTGCGATCCAGCAAAGCACCCAGCAAAAGTACTTTTAACGCTCTCTTTCCTCTCGGTTTTTTCTTCCCTCTCCAAAACAATCCTGCCAGGGGCAGTTGGTAATTTTCGATCGTCACTTCGTCGTCGTTTTATCGGAGAAGACAATGTTCCCGCAGAAGGTAAGTGGGGCAATATAGTTCTTTGGAAAGGAACAGGTAATGTATCGTTGATAACGTGGTGAAAAATATTTAGTAATTTAATTGCGTGCAAGAGGTACTGATCGGAAAGTAATTTTATGGCGTCGTTGGGAAACATTGACCAAGTTTTATTATGAGTTTCAGTTAGGTCAACAGGTTTGACTAATGAAGATGCATGCCCTGCAAGAAAAACATAGTGGTTAACAAACTCCTGGACGTATATGTACGTTATAAAAATTAAAAGAAAAATAATCTAAAAGACGTTAAATTGCTGTGTTGGTACCTCCTGACGTTTTTCCCTGTGGATTTTCTCTAATTAGCCCGGTCAATTCCTTGAAAATATTATCTATAATACTTTCAGACTTGAATGATAGAAGAGTTTTGGACTTGCATTGTCTTTATTTGTTTTAAATCACGTTTCAACTGGAGATACTTACCAGTCGAAACGTGATTTAAAATAAATAAAGACAATGCAAGTCCAAAACTCTTCTATCATTAAAGAAACATCGTTGTCTCCAATCTTTAAACATACACTTTCAGAGTTATTTAAAAATAACGTTAAAAAAAATTCAAAAACGTTAAGCAGTTGTGTTTATATGAAGTTTGTTGAGCGGTTACCCATAATCACTTACCTTAAATTAATTTTTGTTTTTATAATATTTATAAATGCAAAAGATCGAGCAAAACAATTTCTAGACGTTCTTCAAATAGTTTTAAAAAGCGACAAGGTTAAATACTTTCTTACAAATCTGGGAAAATCTGAAATATTCTGTCAGGTGACCAGCATATGTGGAAAATTATTACGTAAAATCTTGAAGTCCCGTCAGTTATATGCACAAAATAATGAAAATGTTATTAAAACTCCATTTACATTTTCTGTGCCACCAACTAAATGATGTTAAAAACAAAGAAAAAATATCAATAGCGCTTCTAAGAGTACCACCAGGGGTCATAATCGTCACGGTTCCTTATGGTATTCAAATTTTTCTCTTTTAAGAATGTCTTGATAATAACTTTAGCTAGGGAAGAGATATTAACTTGCAGTTTTCACTGACTTCTTTTAATTTTACTTGTCTTTGCAAAGTCCGATCGAAATTTTTTAAAGAAAATCATCACATTTCAATGTTTTAAACGGCGCCCTCTGGCGACCCCCACAGAAATCAAAAGCACATATATTATAATGCCAATGATACAATTGAATTTCATTTAAACGAGATTAAGTTACCTTTAACAGACGTACAACACATACATTTTTGTAGTATTACATCCTCTAGCAGCCATACTTAAACTGAAAAAAAAAATTTCCGGCGATTCTTTTGGCCATAAATTTTGTTTTTAAATGTAGGGTTGGGAACAGAAAGCCCTATCTTCCTTCTTACAAAAAATATTTTATTAATTACAACCTACGCGTTTCGGCCTACAGGCCATCACCAGGGTGTAAAGTAATAAGGTCAACACACAAGCAGGACGCACCCTAGTCAACAAATCAATTAATAAAAATAAACACTTGTGGTCTATATGTATTGACCTTATTACTTTACGCTCTGATGATGGCCTGTAGACCGAAACGCATAGGTTGTAATTAATAAAATATTTTTTGTAAGAAGGAAGATACGGCTTTCTGTTCCCAACCCTGCATGATCATGTCCCTTCTGGAGAGTAGATACGACTTCGTTTATTTTTAAAGATATACGATTAGTAGCCAAGATACAGTCTCAGTACTTTTTTATAGTCTATGAGCAAGTGCCTCATTTGTCTATGACTTACCTGTATACAAATTCGCAGCTAAATTCATCACGCTTATCATAAACGGCATATCATATACATGAACAGAACTAGTAAGTAAATTAATAGTAAGCCTTAACAGATCCTGTGTACTACTAGAAAGAGCGGCATCAATGTTACTGTGTTTGGGATTTTCAGCACTATTCCATGAGTGTTTATAAATGGTACATGGGTACTTGCTTGAGAGTGATGAGATTGCCTTTACACATCCATGCTAAAACACACAAGTTTTACCAAAGTTATCGACTTTTTAGGAAACAAAGAAAAATTGATATAGGCAGCCATTTACGAACAGACAATTAAGTACTTTACTGAAAATAATCTGCTTCCTCCATCTCAGTCTGGCTTTCGTAAAGGTTATAGCACTGCATCGGTTTTGTTGAAGGTCTTGGATGATATCATTGGGGCGGCTGATATGGGTGAAACTTCGGCACTGGTATTGCTTGACTATAGTAAAGCATTCGATACACTTAACCATCGGCTTTTATGTGCTAAGCTTCGCTCATTTGGCTTCTCGGAATCTTCGGTAAATTTCTTTAAAGACTATTTGACAGATTCGTGTTTCTGGAAGGCCGTCGATCCGCCTCTAGAGCAGTGCGTATGTGTGTAAAACAGGGTTCGATCTTGGGGCCGCTACTTTTCGTAATTTATACAATCGATATTAACGACTTTGTTAAGGGTTGCGATTTGCAGAGATATGCCGATGACACGCAACTGCGCACCAGTTTTAGTAAAGCCACTGCTGTTGAAGCAAAGAGTAATCTTACCCAGTGCCTGAGATCGATTTGTGACTATTCTCAAAGCAGTGGTCTAAAGTTGAATCCTAAAAAATCTGCAATAATTTATTTTGGACCTGATAGCCAATGGGCAGCAGACAACATGGATATAGTTATGGCCGATACAGTATTACCCGTTGTGCAGGAATATAAAAACTTGGGGGTCATTTTTGATAGCAAGCTTCGGTTTAGAAGTCAGGTAGGTACAGTTATTCAAAAATCGTGTTTTTCACTCAGAAACTTATACAAAAATAAACACATCTTACGACCTCAATTAAAAAAGGAACTGTGTGAAACTCTTGTTTTATCTCACGCTAACTATTGTAACTTCGTGTACGGCCCCTGTTTGGATTTGCAGTGTAACACTAGACTGCAAAAGGTTCAGAACTCTTGCATTCGCTTTGTTTATGGACTGCGTGCAAGAGAACATGTTAGCTATAAATTGCCTGAGTTAAAATGGCTTAAAATGGTCGATCGACAAAGACTACATTTTTCTTGTTTTTTGTATCGTCTGCTTGTGAGTGGTGTACCCCAATACCTACGTGAAAAGCTTCATTTCCGGCATTCTACACACAATCGTACAACCGGTTATAATGGTCTTTTAAACGTACCGAAACATCGAACTGCCCTCTTTCAACGCAGTTTTTCTTATATAGCTCCTAAAATCTTTAATACTGATATTTGTACCAAATTTGTCAACCTAAGTTTAAACTCCTTTAGGACCAATTATCGCAGTTTTTTGCTGGGTAATTATGCTTGAATATGTATTAGATCAATATTATGTAAATATATCATTAGTTTAAGTTGCCAATATTTAAGTTTCTATCTTAACTAGATTAGGTACTTAATATAACTTAGCAATTTTGTCTCTTTTTGTAAAACTTAACTTTTGTAAATTTATCATACATGCTCGGTTAAGCAAACAGCAAGCTGACCTTCGCCGAGTCAAAAATAAAGACGTTTCTATCTATCTATCTATCTATTTGTAGAATTTAGGCATCGAATAAAAATGGCCAGTTTCTATTTAAAAAATTATCTTTTCATATATAATATCACAAGAGATAAAATCAGGCGAGTGATTTTGTCGAAAATGTCATGAGCGAAATTGCTTAAAAGCAACAAACTTAAATAAATCCTTGAGAACAATTTTGCTTACACAATTTTTTCTCGAGTGGTATTCGACATGACTATTTAACTAGAAAAAAGACAAAGAAATTTTGCCGCGGCAAAAATCACATGTGAATTTTGTCCAGGTAGGTGCAGGTAGTAATTTTGCCAGTAGAAGACCGGCCGTTGCTATGACATTTTGCCAGTGTAAAACACTCTAGTTAAATAGTCAATGACATAATATAAAATTTTAGTAAAACAAGGTAAGTGGTAAAATGTCTAGAAATAGAACATTTGATATTTCTTCGTAATTCCTACTATTCCTAATTAAATAATGATTACTGATACACCGTTAGAAAGAAAATTATAATTAAGAATTTTATTATAATACAAATATTGAGTTTCTATTTATACAGGGTGTCCCACCGGGAACCGCTTCGATCTATATTATGGAAAACTATACATAGAAAAATTTAGAAAATTTGACAGTATGCCAATGCTGATGGGGGGCGACCGGGCTAAAATATTTTCATCATGGTGGCGCTTCCGGTTAAACCGGAAGTAAGTGTCAACTTGCTTATTTTAAATAGAACACCCTAAATATGATTATATTCTTGCATTCAACGCAAGATTCTAGGCAGATCTTGTACACTATGTCCTATACCTATGTCTAAGCGTTTTTGACATATTTGAATTTTTATGTCAAAAATGTGTGCAAGCTTTAAAATTATTATCAATTGTTTCTATTAAGAAGCCTTATTTATTTTTTTAAGTTACTTCCTTGTTATAAACTACTTGCTTTAACAGATTTTTTATAATATTTTGATAACTATTAATACAGGGTGTTTAAACAATAAGATTAAAAATGAAATTGACAAAACTGCAAAAAGTTTAGATTTTCAAATGAAAACACAAATTTTATAATTATTTCTTATTTAGAATTAAAAATAAGGGTAAGCTTGTGTAAGGTTGCCTACTCCAAAAATGTGTAGTTTTCGAAATATTGCCAATTTATATTTTTATATGGCGATTTTGCAGCGATTTTAAGTTCAGTTACTCCCAGTTGGCTATGACTCTGTATAATTTAAGTGCATTGGCATGATTATTAATAACTGTCAAATGGCAAGTGACAGCTTTATAGATTTCTTTAGCGTTTGACTATTTTCCAATGCCGTCATAGCCAACTAGGAGTAACTGAACCTAAAATCTGTTGCAAAATCACCATATAAAAATTTTAAATTGACCATATTTCGAAAACTCAAAATTTTCGGGATATACAACCTTACCCTTATTTTTATTAGCAAATAAGAAATAATTATAAAATTTGTGTATTTCCATTTGAAAATCTAGACTTTTTGCAGTTTTTTCAATTGCATTTTTAATCTTATTGTTTAAACACCCTGTATTAATAGTTATCAAAATATTATAAAAAATCTATTAAGGCAGGTTCTTTCTAATAAAGAATCCTACTTAAATTAAATAGATAAGGCTTCTTTATAAGAAAAATTGATAATTATCATAAGGCTTGCAAACGTCCTTTTTGACATAAAAATTCAAATATGTCAAAAACGCTTAGACATAGGTATAGGACATAGTATACAAGATCTGCCTAGAATCTTGCGTAGAATGCAAAAATGTAATAATATATAGGGTGTTCTTTTTAAAATAAGCAAGTTGACACTTACTTCCGGTATAACACTATAAAATATTTTAGCCCGGTCTCCCCCATTAGCTTTTGCATACTGTCCAATTTTTAAAATTTTTCTATGTATAGTTTTCCATATATAGATCGAAGCGGTTCCCGGTGGGACACCCTGTATATGTATTTAAAGAAAATCAGTAACAAAAAAATGATTTATTTTACATGCGGTGATAAACTTTCAATAGAAAGCATACTTACAATAAAATGCTTTGAATTGGTCGTCAGAACACTCCTGTACAATATATTAATAATTTTTGCCAACAAGTCGTCTATCCGATCACAAGAACTAGCAGCTATTTCAGAATAGGGAAATGGCATGTTCTCGATAAAATGGGTTCTATGTAAATTTGTCTCAGACTTTTCATGCAGGCTTTTTAGGTAAGTTTGTACATAACTTATACCTTTGGTAGTTATCGGACTTTCTTTTGGGCGGTGGTCGGGAAAATATAATTTCTGAACAATCCTGTAAATTAAAATTTTTTTTGTGTATGATTCAAAATTAGTATACAGGGTGTCAAAAATATGTGGAATATTGTAAATATATTAAAATTTAGTGAATATAATTTTTTGAAAATTGGCACATCTATACAGGATGTCACAAATTCGATGCATTAGCATCGCTATCTCGGTAGCTATAAGAGGTATAGCGTTGGTTCACAGAGAAAAATTTGCATATTTTAATGCTAAATAATTTGTTAAAAAGATATTCCGATGACTTCAAAATAATCAGTACTTTGTCGTAAAAAAATAAAAACAAAAATTGATTTTTTTGGATATCTCCGGAAATGATCGTAATTTTTTAAATTTCTTTTTAACAAATTATTTAGAAGTAAATTTTGCCTTTATTTAACCAACCCTCTATCTCTTGTAATTACAGAGATATACTACATTTCACGTACGTTTTTAATGCTTTGACGTTTCTCTTATCAAACGCGTTGGCCAACATATGATTTAAAAGTCCTTAATTCCAAAAACGCCTTTCCTCGTGAACATTGGCTAGATTCATGAGAAATGGATACATAACTGACTGTATATTTACAGCTCAAACCCGTCAAGCGATTATTGTTACAGAACCTGACCTCGATGCCTTTAGTATGTGTATCTCTTTCTTACGCTTCTGCTCTCGCATGTCTCTTTACGTAGTTCATTAAGCCGTGTGTCTGATGAGAGTTCTTTTAATATAACAGAACCGCATTCCGCGCACGGCACCGCATCCTATTCATTCCATTCTGGTCTTGACTGTTGACGTGTTGAATGAGTGCAGTATTGTTGTTTTTGGTATTTCTAGAGATCATTTTGCTATTATTTTGTTCGTAGATTTTCTGGTTATAAACTACTGGACTGTGTGTATCTGTGAAGTGCCCTTATATTGTTTATTTGGTAATTAACTATTACAGGAACATCTTGCCAAAATTGAAAAATATATTTTGCGCAATATATTACGAATTTAAACTAGTTTTATAATGCGGGCTGTTATAATTAATCTTGGTTTGGTTTATTAGCATGCAATATGTTTGAGGTATCTATTCCACAGACAAATGGACATAATATCTTTTTTTAGTACTTATTTTTTCTTTATTGTTGGACCTATTGTAAACTTTAAACTCTTTAGAACTTCGTCTAAAGATTATTCATGTGTGGATAAGAATATAAAAAATTAAACATTAACACCCGTATTCACTAAAGAAGTTTAAAATTTAGACCATCGAAATATTTAGATCTATAGTTTTCACCGTGGCATTATTTTATATGCCATATGACGCTTTTGTGTCAATTTGATTTTTTTTTTGTAAGCAAAACGTCTTACCGATAAATAATTTGACGGAGATGTTATTGCAAAGACAGATTTAGTTCTATTAAAGAATGCAGTACGTACTAATATACATTTTTCTTTATAAATTTAAAGAAAAACCAAAAAAAAAAATATTTACAACACAAAACTTAGTTGACTTATTTTTACACTTGTCATTTTAAACCCAGAACTGTCAATTTAGGACAATTTTAAATTTAGAACCCTCTAGTGAATACGGTTGTAAGTTATTAAATATATATAGATTTTTCGACTTGCAAGGTCTAAAATCAAATTTGAAAAAGTAATTTTTTAATAAATGTTACCGTGTTTGCGATGTAATGTACCGACAATCAGTAGTGAATTATTCAAAATACTGGACCACGTCTGCCAGCTATGTTTTTATTGTAAATTCAATTTGTGCTTTAAACCAAAATATCAACACTATTATGAATAAAAAATAAAATGAAAATGTTTTTCTGATATTCTACCTATTCCCAATTCTCTTTGGTGTTTTTGAAATATCACAAATTTTGCTTATGTAATTCTTATTAGGAACCATTTAACTAGAACTAAAAATAAATTATTTCATTTTCATATCTGACTTTTAATAAAACCTGAAGTACGGCCATAACCAAAATTTAAGTTTTATAATAAATGTTACTAGAAATGACGTGTGTCATCGTCGGCCAATAAAAGTTTACGTGAAATATCGAATTTGTAACGCTGTATAATTTAATAACATAATGTAATACAAATTACTTTAAAATTATAACATCAAATTTAAAAAAAGGTATAGATATTCCTAAGAAATCCAACTTCTATTTCTTAACCATCATTTTACTTACTCAACAATAGCTGTTGATGCTGCATTTCTGATTCTGTCGTCGCTATCTTTCAGAAATACAATTAAAATATTGTGAATGACACTATTTTGAAAATGACTATCACCAGTTATATGGTAAATAGTAACATAAGAAATGTTTGACAATAGTTCACAAAGGGCCACCTAAAAATTACGAAAAATTAGGATCCACCACAACAAAACACAAATGATTTACGTTACTGTAGCCAGTTAGAAACGCCAGATATTTAGGTTTAATAAATGAGTATATTATTTAAAAATAATGGTAAGATTATATAACTTTGATTTACAGTTCTATAAATATACAACTACATCTTTATAACTTCATAAAGAAATGTCAGGAATCGCTTTAAATCAATACTCTACACAGCGAGATGAGTTTTTGTATCTCCAGTTTATAATTCGTCGCATTTAACCTGTATTGTTATGAATTAACGTTAAAGTAAAATATTTCTGAATGGATAAATTTTATATATCAAAATCTATTGTTGAACCATTAATTTATAATTATATATTTTGACAAAAACTATGAAAAGTGATAATAATCGTTGTTGAATTTTTAACACAGACGACAAACCAACAATCTTTTAAAATACACTCTATTGAACGTTTAGGGTCACCGAAATTGACTTAAATATTTTTTTGCAATAAAAATACAACATTATAAACCATCCCGTTATGCTCGTGTCGATGCATCATCTGGTTAAAATGTATTATTAATTTGCGCATGCTCAAAAACCTGGACATAACCCATATGGGAGATTCCTTAAGTCAACGTTTTTCGGGCATTATTTTACTCCGAAATGTGTAACTGATTATTAAATTTTAAGATTTTTAAGTTTCTCCATTAACTTCCAAATGTTATGGTATTTTTAATTGTCATTTTAAATTATTATATTTAAAAGTTTATTTAATTTTAAAAAGTTCTTTTTACAGCCATTGACACAGTCCTATTATAATGCAACCGGTAATAAGTTATTGATATTAATTTATTGTAAAAAGCTCTAATAATAAAAAGTATGTAAAATTAGAACAGTGGCAAAAGAAACAAAAATTACATTATATACCAGATAAATTTACATTTAACTTACCTTTACTAACCAGTAAGGATTGTTCGCCAAAAGGGGGAGAACTTTTAAAATTGGTAAAATAGTCTGACAACTCGACGATTCTCCCAGTAAATTTAACGTTGGATTAAGACTAAGCAATGTTTGTCTCAAACAATTTGAATTTTCATCTTGTAGACCCTAGAATTAGAAAATAAGATTAGTTTATTATTTGAAGGGTTTAAATTTCAAATACAATGCTAAGGCGCAATTCAACAACAAACAAATTTTATCAATAGGCTCTAGTTCAGGATGTTAGTGCTGAATATAATAAATTCGATTCGAGGTAAATTTATTTGACATGCGTTCAGCAAATTCTGGATAGTTCGATTAAATAGTTTTTAAAGTAAATTAATTTTACGCGTACCTACATCACATTTTAATCCTTGAATTATATTTAACTTTTTCCGAATATAATGAATAATTGAAGATGTTTATCTAGGGTCGAAACATTGTACTCGATATCTGATAACATCATATTATAGCAAACATAATGGATCAGTAAAATTTTCTTTTCTTTATCCATGTAAATGAAACACTTTTTTAAATATAATTTATATATATAAATATAAATTTAATATATTTATAGAGAAAAACCGTAACTCTTATCGTTTAGGCCGCGGCGCATTGCCTGTCAAACGTTGGGCCGCAACGCCGAAAGTTTTGCGCCTGCGGCGCCTTGTCTATTGCCGTTGGGCAGCAGCGCCAAAAGTTTTGCGCCTGCGGCGCCTTGCCTATTGCCGTTGGGCCGCAGCGCCTAAAGTATTTGCGCCGCAGGCTACCTAAAATTCTGTAATTTCTCATACCTTAACAAAAATGTTAACTAACTCCTCAATACAAAAAAATGTCGATTCTTTACAAACGTCCTGTTCATTATCACATACATTGTTAACCCATGTTTGAAAATCCAAGTTACTTTCAACTAATATGGAAGCAACTAAATCAGAAACAAAACCTCTTATAATTCCTCTCAGCTGTGGATCTGGGTGCTCTGCAAACAACATGACGTCTGAAATTCTTTGATTACTGATTCGTGATTTCTCTTGTAAAGACTCTGAGTAATTCTTATCCAAATATTTAAAAAATCCTTTTGGGTATATTTTAACTATGGAAGACAGGCAAGACAATGCCGAGGACTTTACTGATACCCTAATATGTTTGTCACTTATGTACTTGTCTGGAACTCCTTTTAGTAAAAATGATTTTGTTATGAGTCTTGTGCAGTACAGTAGTGGTGTTGCTTTGTCTAAATAGTCGCCGAAGTCTATTTCCTAAAAATAAGGGCAATATAAACATTAAACATAATGTTTCGTTATTGTGGTTAGAAAATTTTATAAATACGTTGAATATTCTCTCTGCTAAATATAAATAGCCTGGTCTTTTTAGTATGTGATATAAACTAACGGTATATGCATTGTAAATTCAACAGTAAAACATACTGCTTTGACTTATGTAGGTAGGCTTGCAAAGCACTTTACCATAGTTTCGGTGAATCTTTACTCGTACGTCATCAAATTGTATGAATTAAATTAAGAAAAAATTGTCAAAACAGTCTGATTTAATGAAAATTAGAATAGAAGTGCCTAAACTGTATTTATTTTCAATTGGCACCGATAGTAGTAACCTAACCACAAAACGCTCGATGCGACCGCCTAGAACTCCATTCAGCTTTCGCATTTGAATAAACAGATTTTTCTTTCGTTTATATAGGGTGTCCCAGATAAGCATGCAATTTACAGGAATCTCGTAAACCATATTAGATACAGAGATGGTTAAATTAGAAAAAAGTTGTGCGGTACTAAATTCTGCAACATTGTGTTTTCAAATTTGAAAAACTCCGATTCCTTCCGAAGATATTTGAGCAAAATCGAATTTTCGCGATTTTGTTTTTATTTTATTCTGATTCTATTTGAACGGATATGTTAATTAATTAATAGTTAAATTAAAGTTTACGTTCTTATTACCATTGTTCCTCCTCTAGAAGTTGGTGTAATTGGATTTTTAATGCCACGTGCAAAACTGTCATCAGCTTTGCTTTTTTAAATAGTTGGGATTTTTTTTTTCTTTAATTCCCTATTATTAATAATACGTTTGGGACTTAAAAACCCATCATCAATAAGAATAAATATAAATTCATCTGACTTGAAACTATTTTATTTTAAATCTCTGTAACCTAATCTAATTTTCTTCTGTCTCAACTATATGGTTGGCTGTGATAGGTTTAAAAAATTATAAAAACTTATGAAATTACAGATTAGGTTAATGAAATCGTTTAGTGCAAATGAACTTTTATCGAATTTCTTTGAAGCAAACATTTTATTTTCTTGAGTTGTGTTTTTTAAATAAAATATTCAAGAGAAGAAATATATTGGATATGATTAATTTGTTGTCGACGTCCAGAGTCAAATTATTTCTAGTTGGCATTGAAAACAAAAGAAAATTGATAGATACATACAAGATGAATTAACTTTTATTCTTATTGATGATGAGTTTTTAAATCTGAAACGTATTATTAATACTAGGTGTGTTATGTCGCTGAATTATAACTGACGAGGGGAAATTAAAAATATTAAAATAAAGTTTCCCAATTATTTAAAAAAGTTGATGATGATTTTGAAAGTCTAATTAAAAATCTAATTAGACCAACTTGTAGAGGAGAAAAGGTGGTAATGAAAATGTAAACTTTATTTTAACACAGTTCTTCAAATAGAGTTACTAAGAAATAAAAACGAAATCCCGAAAATTCGGTTTTGCCCAAATATCTTCGAAAGGATTCGGAGAAAAACACAATATTGCAGAATTTAGTAAGGCGCAACTTTTTTCTAAATTAACCTTCTCTGTATCTTCTTTGGTTTACGAGATCCTTGTAGAGGGCATCCTTATCTGAGACACCCTGTACATTGAAGCCTTATTTTGCAAAACATACTGTTCTATTATTTCAAAACTTATTTTGATTTTAGCATTTTGGATTGCATAGTACAGTGCTTGTCTTGTAGCAAACTATGGCTTACTTGAAATTCATTATCACTCTCTAGTAGTCTATCTTCGTTTCCCGAAGCAGCTAAGCTCTCATTTGAAGACTTGTCACTAAATTTATCCAAATTATCAGCTACACTAGAACTTTTTAGATCCATACTATATGTTTCGGAGATTTCTGGAACATTACCTACAATGAAATAAAATCATACTAAAAGTGAACAATACAAATAGTTAGGGAACTTTACATATGAAGTAATAAATTCAACATTGAAGAGAACTTATCAAGCAAAATTCCATTCGATCAAGGAACAGTCAAGCTATTTGAATAAACCGGAAATTCATGTTTGTAGACGTTGATAAGGCCACGTTGCAAGACATTAAAGTTATAATAGATGGAACTCTTTACCACTTATCTTGTTTTATCAAAGTTATGGACATTTTAGGAAACAAAGGAAATTTATCTAGGCGGTCATTTATAAACAAATGATTAATATGTTTTGATGTTATCTTCACATCATCAGGAATTTGATAATTACTTTTAATTAAATACGGGGTTGGCATTGATTTAGGGTATATTTGTATACAGCCGGATATGAGTAATGTATTATGTAGCAAACAAATTAAAAGAGAAAAGGCCAGCAACAAAAACAAAAAGGAAAAAAAAACTTTTTTATATTAGGTGTTTAAACAAGTGTCCTTCTTCTAGAATGAATTTTCAAGTAAGCCTCCGCAATTTAAATATCGCCGGTTGAACATAAAAAGGTGACTACTCACTACATTTATCAACATAATTAAGCCAAAATAATAATCAAGTATAAAGTTTCCGTCATAGCCACCTTTGGTTTGTTTAACTTATTCCATTATTATAATTTATATTAAATTTTAAATTTGAGTTTTTTGTCAGTGTTGCTTGTGTGGTTGGATTCAACTTTTCATTTATTCATATATAAATAGATATAATTCATTCGATAACTGGTAAAATCCGCATTCATTTGTATGTTGTAGTTGGTAAAAATTGTTAAGTAACTGACTCAATTTTCAGTTTTTTTTTTCAAATATTTCAAAAAGAAAAAAATAAGGCTTAATTTTTTTTACTATTTTTTACTGAGCACACAATTCTGCACCTTTGCCTCCATTTGACCGATGCTGTATCTCTAATAGTTTCCGAGATACGCTGATGATGAGCATGAATTTGGGACACCCTGTACATATGTAGAGTTAAGTATTTTTTTTTAAAATTTGGTTTGTAGTATTTTATTATTTGTTTAAAATTAGCAAAATATGTAAGTTAGTTCAACATTCCCTGTAATGTGCCTTATAGTTAGTTGAGAATAAAAATATATTATATTTGAAAAATTATCTATGCAAATCCATGAATACTTACCATAATCATGTACACCTAGACTTGCCGAACTATCTGGTAGATCCGTCTTGTCTTCAATTCTTGCATGCGGCATATTTATTACAGATAATTTCGATTCGCCTATCCATTTCTCGATATCAGTTTGAATACTTTCTGTAAGATCACATTCAGCAAACAGATTGTCTTCTGTTGACGTAACATTAGTAGCTACACTTAACTGACCTAAAAGAGGAACCACATAATGTGTGTCATAGAAAATAATTTTTAAGAATCTCTTCAAGGACTAATAGTTACAGTAATTTTAGGATTTTACTTCAGTCTATCACACATTTAATAAAATAATTAACTTTGCTTGCCTTAAAACAGCAGGTGCTACTTTTTACTCTAATGACAAAAATGAATTAAACTTTTACAAAGAAATGCAGCCTATACTTTACACCCTAAAAACCAGGAAATAATACAATTTTAACAATATTTAGAGATAGATATAGTCTGTGTAACCAATTCTCTCGTTTTCCGACAGACGACAGCAGTAATTTGACATCGATTAGTTGCTGATATCGGGACCTCATAATTTTTCCGGATTTTTAGCGAGCCGTAATTAACCCATATGCCACATTGTGAGTTATTTTAAGGAAAGTAAACATATCAGAAATCACATGTCTTTGACTCCATCATAGGGGAATGTTGGTATCTGGTCTATATTTTGATTTAAGTAAGGCATTCGACTTGATTGATCATGGCATATTGTTGCGTAAGCTAGAGTGTTATGGTGTTCGCGGTGTGACTAATAATTTTATTAAATCATATTTGTCAAATAGGAAGATGACGGTTTGTGTCAACGACGATCAACAAACAGCATTCTCAGAAGTTATTACAGTTAAAAAGGGCGTATCACAGGGTTCCATATTGGGCCCAATATTGTTTCTGATATTTGCCAATGATCTCAATAAAAAAATTGATATTTCAACTTTGTATCAGTTTGCGGATGATACGTCATGCATAGTGTCCTGTGCAAGTAATATTTATATTATATATATATGCTATTCGTTTTTTGCGTCACCAGGTTGGTTTAAACGTATTAAGAATTTTTTACATGTCCAGTGTGCAATCTGTGATTGCATACAGTATCATGTTTTGGTACCGTGCGTCGGTTGCGCATGCACATAGAGTTTTTGTGACTCAAAAAAGAATAGTTAGGATCATGTTGGGGATGTATTACCGAGATTCTTGTAGAGGTAAATTTAAACAGTTAAACATCATGACTGTACCATCATTGTTTATATATAGCTGTCCTGTATTTATAAAGACTAATGCTAATATGTTTGTTAGGAATAGCGATGTCTCCAACAATATTTATACTAGGGGTAGAAACGATTTGGTTACACCTCTTCACCGAACATCTCTTTTTCATAAGGGTCCCTCTCATGAGCTGCATTAAAGTGTATAACTCTTTACCAAATGAAGTTAGGGCCATCCAGGGCAGTGAATTATTTAAGCGTCATTTAAAGAGTTTTTTGATTGAAAATGAATTTTACTCAGTTAATGATTTCTTTGACAGATAAATTTATTCGTATTGGAAAGACGATTTGCTGCCCTGATTTTTATTTTTCTTTTGCCTTCTTATTGATTTTGATTTTTTATGTTTTCTGTCGTTTATCTACTGTTGTCTGTTTCGTTTGTAGACCGAGCATTGTTTGAGTACTATATTTTCGTCACTTATTATGTATTAATTTGTGTACTTAGGTTAAGATTTTATTTTATTTTAATTATACCACTGACGTTGTCAATGTTCATTTCTGAATGTTTTTATGACAATAAAGAGATTATTATTATTATTATTATTATTATTATTATTATTATTATCTTGCGAGAGTACTAAAACAATCTACTATACTATGACAGACCTGAGCTAAATTTTAGGATTTGTTAGGCAGCAGGTTAACTGTTAGATAGTATATCTTAATTTAATGTGTACCTAAAATTGTACGACCATAGAGACTTGGATTGTATCTGTTAATGGCTTTTCATTGATACTACTAAAATCGGAAATAAAAAAAATTCCCATATGTTGCATATTTTTTTGGACACGCTGTATATAGGTCGAATTGATGACCTCCTTTTTCTTAAAAGTAATAAACGATTTAAAATACTTACTAGGTGATCGTATATTATTCACCGAAATACTTTTATGAATTCTAGATCGGTCGGTTCCATTTGGATTCAGAAGTTTTCCCTGTAATTCTTTAGTTGCATTTGACAGCAGACTATTTAACGTGTCCAAAGCAGCATTAATAATATTGTGATCGGTACTTGATAAATAATAAAGACATAGTTCATACACCTAAAAGTTAATATAACGTTAAAAATTGCTTTAATGTCTAACAGATAATAAAATTATTAATAGTTACAAGTTTTATACTCAGAATTCTAAGTAGAATTCAAATTTTTAAACTCAAAATCTGCATCTAAAGCAATCATACAATAAATATATTATACAAAATGAAAAGCTGGCGAGTAATCTCGTGGTCACCCAGTATACCACAAGAAGAAATAGGTAAGTACAGATATTTTAGAATCTTGTCTCAAGTTAAATTTAGAAATTTGTCAGCAGATAAACAACAATACTTAAGGCCTTTTTACATTGGGTGTAATTGCAAGAAAAATGGCCTGGAAGCATGCGCTTCGACGACGTTTTAATCAGCTGATGCACGTTTTCCCATTTAAAACCTGCATAAGCTGTTTAAAACGTCGACAAAGCGCATGCTTTCAGGCAATTTTTTCTTGCAATTGCACCCAATGTAAAAAGGCCTTTAGTGATAATTTTAAAACATTTTCCTATCTTCATTTTAAAACAATAAAATAAATCAGTGGATATACTAAAACAATATTATAAAAGATCTTTTATCAACACATAGAACAAACTGTTTAGTTTAAGTAGCATTTAGTTAGTTAATGACCTACTTGCAGTAGCTTGTTTGTTGGAATAGGTTGTATAATATCAACATCCTTGGAATAACCAAATCCATCGTTAACAGTTAACATATTTTTTAAAGATGGTAACAATATTTTCAGGCAATAGAGGACTCCTAATATAAGTGGGCTATTTTGGTTAGAGTCTACTGGTATCATAATGTCTAAAAATAAAGAAAGACTAAATTTATTTTTGTAGTTCTTGATTTAAATTTTTATTAGATATTTTTATTATCGTGGTAGCGACTGCCAAAATATAGTTTGCACAGTTGGCCCATAGGGCCAATTTTATAAAGTCGATTTAAATCGCGACGTCCATATACATAGATTGACAGAAATGTTCGTTATATAATGTGGGATTGACAGTAAAATTCAATTTAAGAGTGATCAACCTGGTCACAGCTTGTTATGTTATACATTAAGTTATGATCAGGTTAATCATTTTAATCATCAAGTTAATGTCAATTTCCCATTATAGAATGACTATTTCTGACAATCTAAGATTTAAAAGTTTTTTAACTGCATTTTACCACTTGCAAAATTTAAAAACTTACCTAAAAGATAATTTATACAAAACGTCAGAAAAACATAGGGTCGTCGAGAATACATGCATATAGTTAATATACAACAGGAAGATGTTCTTCTTATTGCAGCAGAAGGTTTGGTAACATTTTGTAGAAATGCTCTAAGAAGCGCCTAAAATAGTTCAAATATATTTAAGTATCTGTGATAAAATATAAATGGAACCGCCCTCCAAAACATTCAAAAAAGTATAAAATGAAATTATTTTAAAGATAGGTACTATAACAGATTCTTAACATTAATAGTTACCCACTTACTAGTTTCTTATGCTATGATTTTTGATGTTGGTACAAAGCAATACCTATTTCTTCCAGTTGTTAAATGTAACTGAAAATACTTGCACTAATATCAAAAAGCCTAGCAATAGAGAGTATAAGTATTAAGATAATATTTAATATTTCCATTTAGATGTTAATAAGATTAAACAATGTTTCCAGTCCAATACTTTAGTGTTGTTTAGGATATACATATGAAGGATACATGCACGATACACCTACAATGGTATGCTGATAAGCAAACTGAGGACGTTGCTTAGTAACCGTTTGACACGAGTACAGTTATAATATCACATTGTCTATCATTGTAAAAAGCGGGCAAACTTTTATTAGCTGCCTTTAAACGGAAGGTTTTAATGCCGCGAATTTAGACGCACAAGTTCATCCACACGCGTAAACGTTTGTTACTATTCTGTGGCTGTTTCTTTTTATTTTCAGTTCGGGTTTGAGTAGTTATATAGCGTACTAATTTTTATTATTAACTAAGGGATATTTATCAACTAGGTTTGGTACCCTCAACGAGGGTAGTGTGCGGTTACACATTTGGCATTTTGGTAGAACAAAACTAGAAAAGCAAGTAGCGGACCAGCTGTGTTCTTTCTCTGCAGCTTTATACTCATTGTAAAATTGTGTAAAAACTGTGCTGTGGCGATTTGTAACAATTGCAACCAAAACACAAAAGGCACATAAGTAAAATATTTGGGGTTTCAAAAAAATAGGGATCTGGCAAAACAATGGATTATTCCTTCCGAAAGGGGTGACCAAATCAATTTAAAAAATGGTAAGTAAAATCTACTTTGTAATTATCTTCTAACAGAAGTAACTAAGGTGAATAAGGCAGTATATCGTTTATAATAGGATTATTTTCTTAATAAAAAAAACGATCATTTACTTGAACTTAATGTAAACCCGTCTTAAAACCGTCCCCGCGCATAACGCCACAATGTGGGAGAAAGATAATTTATGCTCATTAACATACTGGTGTTTATGTATCGTGGATATATGGAAAAAAGATCAGTCACAATATCAAATTTTAAAATATAGTCAAAACTAAGTTTACAGAGTTGGAGGACTCGTTTTAGCGTTGCAAACCGTTTAATTTAACTTAAACGTGTGATTATATTTACGCAATACCAACTACACCAGCGGAAAGTTTAGGGTTAAGATGTTACAATTGGCGCTTTTACACAATTTTTGTCAAAAAGGACTCTGATCTCTTTTCGCCTGGACCCTTCATTTGTATATATTTAATATAATTGCAATATTAATTTGAATAAGGCTTAAAAAAAACTTCTATTAGTTCTGTAGGATTGGGTCACAAAAACTTAAATTTTATTTTAAAAACATTATAAACATTTTAAAATCTGAACTCACTGAAATTTTGATTTTTGCCTCAAAGAAGTAGAATTTTTATTTAATTCCCTTATTCATATCCTACAATAAACTTATCAACGTTACCTTAATGTCATTGTCCGGTGTAAAACAGCCCAGCACTTTCATAATCTTTGACAGATTACTTGCCAATGTCTCATGAATTGATTCCTCAGTTCGTTCGGCAATCTTTATGATACTCGGAAATAAGTTAACTACATAAGGCTTTCCCTTGTGTGGCCTGATGTGATGAGCCAGCTGTGAAAACCTAACAAGAGCAGCCCTGAGAGACCTTGCTGATCCATTCTTTTTTATTTCTTTGTGCAATTCTATTTGTATTTTTCCTATGTGGCCATTACTAAGTGCCTGTTAAAGAATATTTGGTTTACTAATTGAAAGTGACTTTAAGACAGGAGGAGTCAGTGGATAATTGTTTATAAAAATAATTCTTTGTAATTGGTTGAAGAAAGGGGTTTAATTTGAATAGTACATTCAAAAATCTTCTTTCTTATCAAGGATTGCTAACCCCTTCTGACAGAGCAAAAAGGAACCCCTTCTCTATGTAAATAAATAGCACACAACAAATTAAATAAATTAATACATAATTTTAAGCTATCTAAGCTGAAAGGTGTACATTTCAGTTGTCTACCTTTTTGTAGCCCGACAATATAATTATTATTTATAAGATAAACTTAATATCAATTTAAATAGATGCTGAAAATATTATTTTTTGTCTCTGGAATGATAATAATATCATCTCTATTTGTTCTAACTGTGAGTCAGTACTGCTACCCAATAATGGGTTATGATTTAAAAAAAAAAAGAAATATCTATATTTCAGCGACAACTAGTTAGAAAATATAAACAAAATGTGGGGGGAGTTGACAGAGCAGATCATCGCATACCGCGTTAGTGTGGGGGAAAAAGTTGTACTCTTGACTAATGAGCCATATTCCAGATGGAGATGCAATGACTTATACTGAACTACTGTCTATGTTGGAGCTGGTTTCACTAGAAACTCGACGTAGGAGACATGATTTAAAACTATTATACAATATCTTGAATTATGTTTGCCATTGTCCAGACCTGTTAACGGAAATATCAATTTTTGTCCCACCTAGAACCACACTTTCGAATTACACTTTTTATCAGCCATTGAATCGCACAAATTACGCTTCTAATTCTTTTTTATTGAGATCTACTAGGTTAGCTAACTCTTATTCTAATGAGTTGGACTTTTTTTCATCATCTTCTAAATTTTATAGGAGCTTAAGACTTGTGACCTGATTTTAGAGTGATTTTATTTACTGTTTCAATTAGTAGGTACCCAATTTTATTTGCTAAAAGGGCAAATCACCTTAGTTAGTTTAGTGATACTTTGTTTAATTGTTTATTGATATTGTATTAAAATAAGTTTGTGAATTTTTATTTATACACATATGCATTAGATAAGATTGTATTTTGTAAATGGGCTAAGCTCGTTAATAAATATAATATAATATAAAATTTACATTCCCAAATTTTTTTTAACTAAGTGGTGTAAGATAACTGGTAACCCATTTCTAATGTTTTTTTAATTATACAAATTAAGAAAGCATAAGTAAGTGCAAAAAGAGCTGCTTACAAACAATACAAAATCTTACAAGAAAACAAAGTTTCCTACGATTGGTAACAACCAAGTAAGAATCTGACTTCCCCTCTTGCCTCTGCTAAGGGAACCGGATTTTCCACTGATATAATTTGGCTGACCTAAATTAAGCAAACAATCGAAATTGAGCATACAAGCAAACAATTTAAGTCAGGTCAGAAACTAACTTTAACTTAGGTAAGAAAACGGGTTATTCATCAGAAACCTAACCTCCATGAAAAAGCATTTTCAGAAAGAATTTATTTATAATATACTTTGAAAACCCAGCTTCCTGGCAAATATTGCATTCAGAATAATTCAAATTCGTGATCTACGTCTTTTTTTTTTTAATAACATTTGTATCTAAAACTTTTTTGATTCCAGTAGGTACGGAACGCATCAAGACTTCGATAATGCCAGTAACTAGACAAAATGTATTCAATGCATCTGATACTTACTCTTATTATTCTGTTTAAACATTCATCACTAGTCATACGAATATCAGACTCTGAATCATCACACAACTTAAGCAATATTTCAAATGTGACTTCGAGCAGGACCTGAATATTGGTTGAAATTTTAATGGTAGGATTTGAAAATGCTTCTGTTACAATGTGGCAATGTTGTATTTTTTCTTTTTTTCTAAAATTGGTACAGAACGATAAGATATAAGTAAGATTTAAGTAAATCATCAAAGATTATAATTTATACCTAGCTTGATCAGGGGGTTGGTTGGTGTTTGAAAGATTTTTTAAAGCTTCCAACGATTTGTGCAGTTTTTCTTGTGTTGCCATTTCTGTATTTTTTTTTTCTAAAATTGTTTGTTGAAAACTATTATATTGTTCATACTCTTCTCACAGAAACGTTATTTTCTCTTATTTAATAATTTTTTTTTCTGTTTACTAGAAATTTCTCAGCTGTTTCTCTCACAGAAAAGTTTTTGTGCGTTAAGTTTAATAGAATAGAAATAGAAATAGAAATAGCCTCTAACTTTTTTGCTTCCATCCAAATTTTTGATTGGTGGCACAGTTAAATTTATTCAAAATGACTAAATTCCAAGCACATTTAAAAAAATTAGAAATAAATGTTCTTAATATATTAGAACTGACATCTACTACAAGGTTCTCACGGGGCGCAAACGACGTAGCAGCAGGCGAAGACCCACACGGGAGATCTCTGTGCACGTTACAGCTTCTGGTGTAATTCTTGATTCGAGTCATATCGTCGATATGGTCGTCGATTAAATCCTATATTTTTCAAAATTTAAAAAAGCTTCAAAATGAGCATGTCTTCTTTAGCTGAATATTGAGACATTCTTTCAGAATATGTTCCAACCAACTATTTCTTGCTTGCAAATCACTTCTATCTTCTAACACGTAAAATTAAGGTTTCTCGAATTGCAAAGGTTGTCAAAACGAATTTTATGTAAATTGACAGGATCCTTTAACGGAACTACCTTATTTCTTGTTTCTGTTATGATTATGTATTTGAGACGTTCATCCAGCCAGTAATTGGATGAACTATACCCTTGCGGGAGATCTAGTCAGAACTACGTCATCTACGTAGTAAACGTAAAATTTAACCTTATTTTTTTATGTAAGTTACGTATTGACCATCTTTCCACTCTTACTTAAATTCTAGAAGGCTATTATATCAGCCTTTGCAGCTTAGGCCATATCCTGAGAAGGAAGAAAGGGGTGTATTAAACAACCAGCACTCTTCTGTGCTATTTTTTAGGTTATGTTATTATATATTTTTATATTAATTCGTTGATATTAATATTTTGTTAATGCAAAATAGTTTAAATAATGATCAGTGAAGTAATAAACTGAAAACCTGTACAAAATAATCATGTCGAAAACGTATGTCCTCAAAGCAACTAAACTTTTAATTGGTAAACCTTTAAATTCAGCAAAGCTATGTTGCTTTAGCACATCCAATTATTGGTGGAATGTAAACAAGGTAGAAGTAGCTAGTAATAATTCCAATAAAACAAAAAATTATAGTAATCTGAACCAAGAAGACACCGAAGAAGTTTTAGATATTTATAAAGAGAGGCTAAAGTATTCTCCACTTTTAGAGGAACAAGAAATTGAAGAAGATAAATTTGCTGGTCTTAATTTAACCCGGGGAGTAACAGGAGTTTTTGATATCGAAGATTTGGTAGAAACCCTACGGCATCAAAATGCCGAAGACACTTTTGTAGCAAGTGTTCCTAAAGACATCAAATATGTTGACTATATGGTGGTTGTATCGGGGCGATCTCATAAACACATGCAAGCCATTGCTCAATTTGTACGTAGAGTTTATAAACAGAAGCGAGATGTCGGTGATATTGTGCCAAAGTTAGAAGGTGAGGAGTCACAAGACTGGATGGCTTTAGACTTGGGAAATATTGCTTTGCATATATTTTCTAGAAAAGCTAGGTTAATATATGATTTGGATTCACTTTGGGCAGTTGGACCAAGATATGACGAAGAATGTCATAAGAAAGAGTCTATTTCTAGTATGTTAGAAAAACATTCATTTAGTTTGGAAGGATTAGAACCAGCCACGTAATGTACTTTAGTAATACCTTGAATTTTTATATACAGTTATATTTAATAAACCATTATACTTAAAACATTTTTTTTATCATAGAATATTCCATTTAATTATTCTTAAAATCACTTCCATCTGAATTAAGAGCATTACTGGGTCAGTATAATACACCTACATCAGAAATGTCTAACCCAATCACTGAGACAGTGGTTAATAAACAAAATATTCTGAGATTTCTATGTGTCTGTGTTTATTGGAAATGATAAAACTATTAAATATCTTAAACGAGATGAAATTTGAAAATTTTCATTGTCTTTAACATAAATTGCTCATTTGTTTCTAAAAAAATGTCTTCCACCCCTTTATTTATGAAGCTGGAGCAATACATGCTGGGTTCTGGACCAAATAAGTAGCTTAGAAGTTTTTTAAGACTACAACAAATAAATTTTCAATATGGCGTTTTTTTTTTACTATTATTAATTAAGGATTAACCTTCGGTTTCTTAGTTAAGGTTAATATTACGCCCTCTAGCGGCCACCTGAGAAACTTAAAAAAAAAACAGCTTTTTCTCTTGACCACTTTCATTATAACATTTTTTTCGAAAGCTGTATGAATAAACCTTGAAATTTATTGCATGTATTAAAAATGCAGATTTAGGTATACAAGCGAAACACGGCACGTCAAACTTGATGCTAAAATTCCTATCCCCCGTATTTCGCTGCGCCCGGCGTGCCTAATTGCGTGGCAAGCAAGGGTTCCCAAGATACAGCCTGCGCGTCGTTCCTTGTACACACAGTACATATAGTATTTTCTGCATTCGTTAATTTTTTCCATTTTGTAAAATACTTTTGAAAAGCATGGAGGATGCCCAATATTTTCCAATAGTGTCTGTTTAAAGGTTGGAGACAATGACGTTTCTTGAAGGGCAGTAGAGTTTTGGACTTGCATTGTCTTTATTTGCTTAGAATCACTACGTTTCAACTGGTAAGTATCTCCAGTCGTCTTCAGGTGAATACTGAATAAGTACGGTAACTCAGCTCATGATTCATCGAGCATGACGTCATCGAGCATGACTCATCAAGCATGACTCATCCAGTTATGCGTCATCACCTAGCAACACGCATGACTCCGCCTACTAATCATGCGTCACAGCACCTGCCTAGTATAAATAGAGCTGTAGTTACCGTACTTATTCAGTATTCACCTGAAGACGACTGGAGATACTTACCAGTTGAAACGTAGTAATTCTAAGCAAATAAAGACAATGCAAGTCCAAAACTCTACTGCCGTTCATTTTCCAATAGGTTACCGCCCGCCCCCTGACAGCGTCATTGACCTAAATTATATTACTTTCGCGTTATCATTCTTATTTATTCAAGTCATGTTCCATTTATGGAGTGGAATGGAGCAAACCTGGGGATATTAATGATGTGGAATTCCACGACCGTGGATATATTGCTAAATAAGCTTATCTATCTATCTAAATTTATATATAAAAAACAATCAGTTAGTTATTAGGTATCCCTTTTAACTGCTTAAAGTGCATTTTACCCGTCGTATTCTTAAATTTCGTAAGGCAATATTAAAAATTAAAATGCACGATCTGCATCTGCAAGCTTTTACCGTTTATCAGTAGATAGCGCATAATTCCTTTGGTTTATTGTTCCAAGATTAATCCCCTAAAACGACGATTAAATTATGCCTTCGCTATTTTGCCAATAAATTATTCAAAAACAAGCGCTAATCTAGGCTTCAGCTCGCGATTTGAATTTAATCCGCAGTCGTAGAGGAAAATTTTAACGAGCAAAATTTGATCACAAATTTAAATTATGGAAATCTCCAAAATGGATTTCTCCCTAACTGTTTCTAAATGCAGCGCAGTCCAAAGAACTGCTCTTTATGACATATATGAAAATTAATGAGTGTCCCTTGATAAGCCGTAATTTTTAATAATAACGAATTAATGACGTAATTTCACAATTTATTATCGTTACCTACACCTACTCTACGAACTTTAAAGCCCTGTAATTTAAGTTTTCTACTACTATATTAGTAAACCTTGTTTTACACACAGTTCACTCTATGCCCGAGGTCACATGGGGCGCGAACGGCGTAAATATGACGGCGTAAGTAAGACGCGATAAAAGTCTGTCTAAAACCACAATATCTTTAATAATGAAAATCAGGGGGTTTCTACATTAAAGTAAGAGAGGGCAAAAAGAAGGACATGTTTCGACCTTAGAGAAGGTCATCATCAGCTATAAATAGAAAGTGTGACGTAGAAAAGCTAAAACATTCGGTGAACAATGGTTGATATATAAACCGCATAGAGGTAGAGCAGGTTTGTACATCAAAACTTTACTGCTGGATACATCTAGAAGAACGTGAACCAGCTTCAGGATGATTGCATTCTCTCCAGTTTTTATACTTTTTATTAAAAGTTTACTTTAATAAGAAGAACCCCTGATTTTGATTATTAAAGATATTGTGGTTTAAAAAGACTTTTATTCCTATAGCATTTAATGATTAACCACTGCAAGAATAGATTACTTTACTTCTTGAACATCAAAATATTACAATTTTTCAAATCATCAGTGAAAGTAATATTTTGTTTTAAAGTAAAAACAACTATTTATTATACCATATTATATTATACATCCATGTAGCGCAGGGTGTATTTACAGTATTAGCTCCAAAGTAGGCGTAGGTTGCACGACCATCTAAAAAATGTTTATTTTTGTTTTTTTTATAAAGCTGCGCAAACTTGTCATTCGGGAAATCGAGAAGGTAGAAGCTCAGGTAGAAGGTACAGTTTAGACGAATTTAGTAGGTATTTAGGCAGTAAAAATGTTCGGGAATAAATTTTGTGCCTCCAAGTTTGTTCTTGTAATTTTATATAAAGTGAAAGACGTTTTAATGGAAAAAGATGATGGTTTTGAATGGAATCCGCGATGTCTAATACGCTGGCAAAAAACTGATAGTCTGATGTCGTCATTTTGGATGCCATTTTTAGATAATGATTGTAACTGTGGAACAGGTAATAATCTTTAATTCAATTTTTTGAAAATAACAGTATATATACAGGGACTTCGAAGCCAAGGGGTTCAAGTGAAAACACATACCTATAAGTTTATCAATTTTTAAAAATAACGAACAGCCAAGTTATTCGATGCGAATTAGAATTGTGGTTTTTATTTAGGCCCAGTTTTGTAAAGTTCTCTTAAACCTAAGTTTAAACCGAAGAACAATTTTAAAATCGTAGAAATATCAGAAATAGTTGATTTATAATGGGGGATTGTTATGTTAAGTCATGTAAACCACACATAAAATGAGTATTTCGTTTATTTTATGAAATTGGACAAAAGAACATCTATGATTTATACCGAGGTCCAGTTTATATCGAAGAAATGCCAAAAATGGTAATTTTATAATTTAGTATCGACAACAAAGTTCGAGTTAAAAGTCTGGTCTTAACTTAAAATAGGTAATGTAACATAACATAATTAATTAATAATAACAAGTAAGGTATAACCAGGTTGATTACTCTTAAATCGAACTGTGCTGCGATGTGTCTGCAAATTTAGATTGTAGTATTGTAGCACGGCACAGATAACCTCTAGGTATAGGCAAGTCATTTTGAATCTGATATTTTCGTTCTAAAGGTTCTAACTGAATTTGTAAGAAATGCTGTCTTACTTAGTTTTGCAGATATAATACCTATCTTTATTTTTGTGAATTATAAAACCCTATATTTTTTGATATATTGAAATTAAGGTTTAGAAACAATATTCAATTTTTTCATATTTATTTTAAAAATTACACAGTTACAAGAGTATTGAAATTATTGGATAAAATTCTGAAAAGTAATAATAGACACGTTTATCAATTTTATATTGCAATAAGCAGTGTTGGAGCGGCGAGTTTTAAATATTTATGATTGCGGGTGTGAGATGCGCGAGCAACGGTGAAGTGAAATATTGTCACTTTTTCTTAAATCCGAGTAGAGTACAGTGTTTTCTTTTATCTCAATTAGTTCTAGAAAGGTTAGGAGAAGGCCATTATTGTTTATAATATTTTTTTTTATATAAGATATATGTTAATGATTTAAAATGTATCTAAGCATATGGACATGGGCGCCCCTAGAGTAAATTTCAGGGGGGATAAGTGACTTCTAAAAAAACGTGTCATCCGTCTAACAGAGACTTCTCAAAAGTTACATTTAAAAAAATTAAAAGCGTCGTCGCCGTTTCGAAAATCTTTTTTTGCAAAAGTTTCGTCTAAAAAAAGAAAACGCATCTCCGTCAAAACTTCTCACATCAAAGGGACGACCTACACTGGCGGAAATTTCCAAAATCTTGGTCAAAACTTTTTAGGTAATTAAAAGACTAAAAAAAGCTTAGATAATAGAAAAACACTGGGGTAAATGAAGCTTTTATAATACATAAATAAAACCAGTGGCGTAGCCAGAAAATATGCTTGGGGGGGGGAGGGGGGGGGGAGCTCAATGGGCGTAAATATAATTTTTTTTTCTGGAAAGAGGGACAGTCGAGACTACATGTATTTCATGATATTGTACCTATAGTGAAGTAGGCGGAAAAGCACCGCAGTCGAAAATTTTCGGGGCCACGGCCAAAGTTCGTTTAAAATTCTAAACTAGTAGGTATCAAATTTCGAAAATTAAATTATTAGGTACCTCTCCCCCTCTGCATGGTTGGATTAAATTTGTTTTTGTAAATGTTTTTTTTTGATATTCCTAGCTTTCTTTATTTAAAAAAAAACATTTTTTTATATTTGTGAAAAATATGAATATTGGTGTCAATCCATGATTTTTTCATAAATCATGTATTTTAGGAGCGTAGATCTAAGAGCAGTTTTTGGTGCAAATGCTTAGGTTTTGAAATACTCCTTTTAAGTGCCGTTTTGTATATTGATAATAAGGGATTCTCATTTCTTCCCGCACTAGTTTTTGTAATATAAATTATCACACTTTTTCCATAAAAAAGTATAATAAAGTACTTTAATTTTTCTCTTTAAAAATAAGTACCTAATTGTTTTTTGTTTTTGTTGTAAACTATTTTATTGCATTGGGTTATATTCTTGTTGATTTAAAATAACTTTCTCCAAAAAAGGGAAAACGGAACAGACAAGTATATTAATAGAAAAATACTATAAATATTATTTCTTTTACTCGTTTTCCTTTAAAATTGCATCATAAATCAATAACTCAAACGATATGCGTCTGAATCCTTAATCTCTATATAAAACAGAACTTTTGGAAGGAAAAGTTTAAAAACTAAACGTTTCCTACAAGACCTTTGTAATCAAAGCCAAGAATATATTATTTAAAGATTTAAATTAAAAGTCCAAGCGTGAGACGAAAAATTAGGTTGCAAATTAGACTTTTAGACCCGAGCTCCTAGGCGGTTATTGAGATGACGTAGTTCTAATTGTGTTCAAATTTTATGCTTTTGAGGCGGGTCATTATAATTATTTCTAAAAAAATTATGTGATAACTCTAGGAATATTTTTGTTAGGTACTGAACATTATGATGGATATTGCTGATTATGATGGATTTGGTTATAATATAGTGAAAAGGCCCTTTGGGCTTAATAATACACCATTTAAATGTATTCTTCTATCTTGCTACTTCACACAAATCCTAATGGGAAATAGTAAAATCGATGGTGGAAAGCGCCTCTCATTTATTAATTATTAATACGTTAACTAACTATAGTGTTTGATGCATTTTACCCTTGCCAACCGTATTAGGAATTGTTCTATTAAATCGACAAATAGGAATTACCCAAATGATAATGTAATTATGCCCCGCTAAGTATGATTAATATTGTGTTTATTCCATTAAGGTTTACTTATACATATTTATCGAACTCGTGTTTGATCTCCATGGTTCGTCTAAAGGGAGAAGTTCTCGTAGTTCTTACCTTACTAATTTTACTATTTTTATAGCAGGCCCCTTAAATGTAAGGCCCTAGGCAAGCGTCTAGCCCTGATCATACTAAATTTTATCAAAATTGTACCATATTGAATTTTCTATATAATATTTTTTTTACTGAATGCATGAATGAATGAATATTTATTTACTCAAATGTTTACAATAAACAAAATATACCCTGAGGGTTTTAAGCAATGTTAAGAGTTAACTATACTTTAACTATGACAGTCCTTAAGTTTAATTACTTACCTTTTACAGCTTAACAATATTAAAATTGAAAGAAAAAAAAAACATATCAAAACAAAGTAATTTAAAATAAGGAATTTGACATTCAAAATGACAGTAACAGGTTTAAAGTCTATAGTCTTGATCTGATGTATAGAAATAAATCATTATACCGGGTGTTGCATCGTCGAGCGGGACATAGGGAATCCCATGTAATTTTAAATGGGGTCAATTATTGGCTTCCCTAATTATTTTAGAGAAAAATTATATTTAGGTTTATTAAAGAGCACTAAAACCCACATTTAAAAGAACAACTTTAGATATTTTTGATGAACCCGTTTACGGGTTATCGCCGATTTCTTTTTAACTATGTCTCCTTTTTATGGCCCCGTATTTGCGGGCACCAGTCAAGGTAAAAGATGACTGTCAAATAAAGTTGTCATTTTGAAATGTGTGCTTTATTGTTATAAAAACTCGTACATCGAAAATATTAAAGGTGTATTTATGAGTACAAATTAATCTGAATAAAACTAAAATAAAGTATCCAATTACAAGGTTAATTATGACATTTTACATGTTTCAATATTTTACTAATTAATAGGTAGGTACTATTAAATTGTTAGAAGTTTAGGATTTAAGAAGATGTTCAAATATTCCTCCATTGACTGCTAGACAATAACCGAGGCGATCATAAAATTCTCTTCTTACATTCGCTAGTTGGTAAACTGAAATTCTATTGCATTCGGCAGAAATAGCATTTTCTCGTCTAGATTTGGGTATTTTTTTTATCTTTGTATATCCTGTTATTTAAATGGCCCCAGAGAAAGAAATCATTTGGCGATAAATCAGGCGACCTGGCTGGCCAATTTACTGTATGATTTAAGCCAATAACATTTCCATTAAAAGCACGGTTTAAATATTCCCGGACAGCCAGGGTACTATGTGCCGGGCAGCCATCCATTTGGTACCAAACTTCCTGATTTTCCCTGGCGGCATCGTGTAAAGTAGGTAAAATATGATCTTCAAGTATTTCCAAAAAATTTTCTGCATTTAAATTTCGTGTAAGAAATAATGGCCCGATAATATTTTCTCCGAAAATCCCAGCCCAAACATTAACTTTTTGTGGATATTGCGTCCTTGTTTCGACAAACCTGTGTTGGTTTTCTTTGCTCCAATATCGATAATTTTGAACATTGGGTTCATTGTTTAAGGTAAATGTGCATTCGTCAGTGAAACAAATGTTTTAAAAAAATTCCCTAGCCATGTTTGCTCTTTCAATCATACCAAAACAAAACTCCTGTCGTCGTATTTCGTCCCTATCTCTTAGCTCTTGGTGCTTTTCATATTTATATGAATAATATTTATGTCGTTTTGAAATCTCGTAACGCTGTGGTGTGATCTAATCCTATGTCATCCTCAAGTTTCCTTGTGCTGATCTTCCCATCATTTTCTTCACGTACAATAAAACTTGCAAGACCCTATCATTTCTTGCATCTCTTCTTTGTTCCTGCCTTTGCAAGTCCCTATCATTTCTTGCATCTCTTCTTTGTTCCTGCCTTTCTTCACATCTGCAGTTATTTATTACAGTGCCTTTTGTCTGAAATTTCTTGATAGTCCTTTCGACTGTAGATTTTGCAGGTATCAGTCTATTCGGATACAGAGCAGCAAACATGTCTGACACATTTTGATAACTATTTCCTTGATAATACCATTTAATCATCAATATGTTTTCTTCAGAAGTGTAATTCATGGCTAATATTTTCGATGTACGAGTTTTTATAACAATAAAGCACACATTTCAAAATGACAACTTTATTTGACAGTCATCTTTTACCTTGACTGGTGCCGGCAAATACGGGGCCATAAAAAGGAGAAATAGTTAAAAAGAAATCGGCGATAACCCGTAAACGGGCTCATCAAAAATATCTAAAGTTATTCTTTTGAATGGGGGTTTTAGTGCTCTTTAATAAACCTAAATAGAATTTTTCTCTAAAATAATTAGGGAAGCCAATAATTGACCCCATTTAAAATTACATGGGATTTCCTATGTCCCGCTCGACGATGCAACACCCGGTATGTTATTTGGTACCGTTTTCTATATTTGAATTCTACAAATCTTTAAACGTGATTTTTATTCATTAATATTATAAAATGTCTTACTGACTAGATATTTAAAAAAAATACATTTAAGTGTAATCTTTGGCAGGTTTCTAATTTTATTTGGAAAGAAGTTAAATATTTTTATAATACAATATTTTTTTATTGTAAGTACGTAAAGTTGTATTTTTCAGGTACTAAATTACTTCTATGGCGAGTATCATAGCCGTGCGCCTTTTCACACTCAGCAAAAAGATTTCTGTTTTCGGATACAAACATTACCGAATCCAGAATGTACATTCCTATAGGTTAACAACTTTCCTGGTTTTTCCTTCCAAAAATACTATGAACGCACCTTTTCTGCATGACCATGATTCTGTGTATGTCCGGTAAGTCACCCCAAAATATCACTCCATATCTTAACCTAGATTGAATGTATGCATGAAAAGCGGTAATGGCAGCTTCAGTACCTATATGATTAGATATTATACTATTATACGCAGGGCAAAACAGTATCTAGATATGCTACCTGCCAAGTTATGGATGTGCGCCCTCCAATTTAACTTCCCATCAATTTGTACACCCAGGAAACGCACATTATCAAGTGCCTTAATCTCCTCACCATTGTAACAGAGTGCAACACTATTGTCTGTTCGATTTCCGAAAATAATAGTGTGTGTTTTTGCCACATTTAGCAACTGACCATTTTTCGAGAAATATTGGTCTAGGGCGTTCATCGCAGAATTAACCTTAAAAAAGAAGTATTTCATCATTCTCTTCACTAAACATAAGAGACGTATCATCAGCATACATTACAGCGTATGCATTGTAGACATTTGGTAGTTCATTCGTGTATACAATATATAGGATAGGGCCCAAGACTGATCCCTGGGGAACTCCCCTGGTTACATTTATTTCTTCCGATCTGCACAGCATACCGTTCTCATCATATTCAACCACTCTCTGTACGCGCTCTTTTAAATAGGATTCACGTATTCCATACGCTTCAATTTTTCGACACAGCAAATTATGGTTTACTGAATCAAATGCCTTAGATAGATCCATACACATTAACATTGTTAGATTCTTGTTATTTAGAGAGTTCAAGACTCTTTCTAATGCGTGATAAAGTGGATGTACCCCTCCTGAAGCCATTTTGTCTATCAGTAATTATTGAGTATTCTTAAAAAAGGACATCGTTTTCTCAAAACATAACCTGTTCAAAAACTTTTTCGACATTTGACAAAGAGATGTAGGTCTATAGTTTTTTTCTTCGTTCATTACTTAGAATTACTTACTTATTAGAATTACCTTTATATAGGCGGTTTTTAGCATCTGTGGAAAGACACTCGTAGAAAATGACAAATTTACAATATAAGAAAGGGGATCAGCTACTTCCTTAGCCACTTCTTTCAATACAGATACAGGCACTTCATCTTCGCCTACGGATTTTTTATTTTTTAAGTCCCTTTATGATCCTAACAACTTCAAAATCAGTGACTGGGTTTCTATATTTAATGAAATTAATATTTTTGTTAGAGTGTAAATAGAATGTAAAATGTATTTAAAAAAAGGGAAATTAACAATTTTTTTTGGAGCAATATTGCCAGAAGTCCCACCTCTCTCTAACATATTATACTGAGCCAAGATTATACCTTTAATACCATTATTCCGTTTAGGGCACATTAAAATGTTTTCTTCTGAATTTCGTAAATCTTGCTCGGACCCTCCTAATCTGCGTCATTATCCTTAATCAATTTCATGCGGTCTGATTCGCTATTAATATAAATTATTTATTAAGAACCAATAAAGTTTCTTAACTTTATTGCCTAATCAGTTTTACTGTTTAAGTTAAACTATCTGTGCGTCACAGTATCACATTAAGTTTAATGGTCTACAATAATAAGGGTCTTGTCCACAAACGAATTCAAGATAGGCCATGCTGTGATAAAAATAAAGTTAGCAAAAGTAAAGCTACATAAGATAACACTGGTATTTCTGACATACCTCCATACTTGCAGTTATAGTAGTTCCTCAGTTGGAATATAATATTTATTTCTTTAAATAGATTTTGCCTTTACTAGGTGAAACACCATAATTTGAAATATGAAGAAAACACTAATAATGTGTTAAATTCGAATTTATTAATATTAATTTAACACATTATTAGTATTTTCTTCATATTTTAATTTATAATATTTATTTCAAGTTAAAAATATTAAAAGACCCATCCTGTGTTTCTTATGTAACGAATTTTCAAATTTAGATTCCAATTTTTACACAGAGCAAACTGCCTTTATTATAATTTATTGTAAGTTTTTTACACATTCTGTATAATAATAACTATCATAAAATACAGAATCCCATTTTATTACCTGGTAACATAAAATTATATTAAATACAATTCAAGAAGATAAGGATGCACTCTACCGGGATCTCGTAACCAAATAAAGATACAGAGATGGTAAAATTAGAAAAAAGTTGTGCCCTACTAAATTCTGCAATATTGTGTTTCCAAATTTAAAAAACTAAAACTCCGAGTCCTTCTGGAGATATTTGGCCAAAACCGAATTTTCGCGAATTCGTTTTTTATTTTTTTCTGACTCTATTTGACGAGATTTGTTAAAAAAAAGTTTACACTACTACCATTTTTTCTCCTCTACAAGTTAGGGTAATTCGATTTTTAATTAGTCGTTTCGTTTTTCAATAACATCATCAACTTTGCTTTTTTAAATAGCCGGAAAATTTTATTTTATTATTTTGAAATTCCCCTCCTCTTTTACAATTCAACGACGTATCACACCAAGTAAAAAACCAATCGTCAATAAGAATGTGCAAATTTAGCCTTGCATCTATAAACTTTCTTTTGTTTTCAAAGCCAACTAGAAATTATTTAGCTCTGAACGTCGCCTCGATAACCAATCATATCATTTCTTGAATAATTCCATTATTTTTATTTTTTTAAAAACCCATCACACAACTCCTCAAAAACAAAAAATGTTTAGTTCAAAGAATTAAAGGGAAAAGTTTATTTGCGCTGAACGCTTATACATTAACCTAATCTGTCATTTGGCAAGTGTTTATAATTTATTTAAACAAGTGCCTGTTACAGCCTATTATACAGTTAAAACAGATGAAAAGTAGATTAGGTTACGAAGATCGATCCCAATGGTCACCCTTGATTTTGAGACACCCTGTAGATCTTAAAACTTTCTGCTTTCATAGCGTCATTATAATTGTTTCTAGAAATGCTTGTTACACTCTGGGAATATCTTTATTTTCGGGACATATTTTCAATAGAATTTACTATGTCAATGCTGAATATGAAAAAGCCCATTACTGCTTGTTACTCTATATTATTCTTGGTCATAAGCTATTATTATTAAATGAACTCAAACTGTAGACGAGATTTAGGTCTGTATAATACACAGTTCAAACTAGACCCTGCCACTTTTTCTTGGCTGTTTCTCTAGCCAAACTAATAGACATCTGACACAAACTTCTAGTTGTTATATTGTTAAAGCTTTGGTCCGTCATGAAATTTTCACGGATCATGTATAGTACCCTTATCCAGATATAGGCATATATAGTAGAGAGTGGAAAATAGTTTGTTCTATGATTGTTAATTCTTAATAAGCTATATTGTCTGTCAATCCAGGGTTTATAAGGCGGGTTTCTAAAACTTGCTAATTTAAAGTTACCATTATATTATAAAAATAAACTAGTTTGATTCCATCGAAATTCGACGGAAATATGTGTTTATATGTCCCAGATAAGGATGCACATTACAGGAGTATCATCAGCCATATAGGATACTGAGATGGTTAAATTAGAAAAGAGTCGAAATTCTGCAACATTGTGTTTTTAAAATTAAGAAACTGCGAATCTTTCCGGAGATATTTGGGCAAGACCAAATTTTCGCGATTTCATTTTTATTTTTTTTCTAAAATCTATTTGAAGAGATATGTTCAAATAAAATTTACATTCTCATTACCATTTTTTCTCCTCTACAAGTTAGTGTAATTTTTAATCCAACGTTTAGTTTTTTTAAAAACCATTTGGCTTTTTAAATAGATGGGCAACTTTATACTATTATTTTTAAATTCCTCTCCTCCTTTATAATTCAATGAAGTAAAAGTTTTATGTTTTTAAGGAGTTGTGTGATGGAAAAGATATAGGCATATATAGTAGAGAGTGGAAAATAGTTTGTTCTATGATTGTTAATTCTTAATAAGCTATATTGTCTGTCAATCCAGGGTTTATAAGGCGGGTTTCTAAAACTTGCTAATTTAAAGTTACCATTATATTATAAAAATAAACTAGTTTGATTCCATCGAAATTCGACGGAAATATGTGTTTATATGTCCCAGATAAGGATGCACATTACAGGAGTATCATCAGCCATATAGGATACTGAGATGGTTAAATTAGAAAAGAGTCGAAATTCTGCAACATTGTGTTTTTAAATTTAAGAAACTGCGAATCTTTCCGGAGATATTTGGGCAAGACCAAATTTTCGCGATTTCATTTTTATTTTTTTCTAAAATCTATTTGAAGAGATATGTTCAAATAAAATTTACATTCTCATTACCATTTTTTCTCCTCTACAAGTTAGTGTAATTTTTAATCCAACGTTTAGTTTTTTTAAAAACCATTTGGCTTTTTAAATAGATGGGAAACTTTATACTATTATTTTTAAATTCCTCTCCTCCTTTATAATTCAATGAAGTAAAAGTTTTATGTTTTTAAGGAGTTGTGTGATGGAAAAGTAATGGAACATTATTCAAGAGAAGAAAAACTGGATATAATTCGTTGTCGACGTCCAGAGTCAAAATATAGATACAAGATTCAATTTGCACATTCTTATTGACGATTGGTGTTTTTAATACTAGGGGTGATACGTCGTCGAATTATAAAGAAGGAGGGAAATTTAAAACCAGTAAAATACAATTTCCCGACTATTTAAAAAAGCCAAGTTGATGATGGTATTGAAAATAAGAAACGTCGGAAACAAAATCCAATTACACCAACTTATAGAGGACAAGAAATAGCAAAGAGAATGTAACTTTATATCAACATATCTCTTCAAATAAAGTCAGAAAGAAATAAAAACGAAATCACGATAATTCGGTTTTGACCAAATATCTCCGAAAGGATTCAGAGTTTTTCAAATTTGGAAACACAATGTTGCAGAATTTAGTAGGGCGCAACTTTTTTCTAACGTAACCATCTCTGTTCTCTGTATCTTATTTTGTGTATGAGATCCCGGTAGAGTGCATCCTAATCTGGGACATATATCAGACAAAAACACTTTATAAAAATTGTAAAACTATCTTGTGGTTAAACAGGGTAAGGTACCAGCAACGGAACCTAAAGTGCATATTTAAAAATTAGTGCGAAATACACAGGATGTCTATATAAATGCGGAAGCCTCACGAAGTTCTTCAAAGAAACAAAGAGCATTGGCTAAATTTTACCGAAATGTAAAATTTCTAAGGCGTATTCAACAAAATAGATCAGTTTATATGGTTTTTATGATGTTAATTTTAGGAACAATATTAAAATATTAAAATATTAATGATGATGCACAAATATTTTTAATCAGAATTAACTACTAACCAGCAAGTTTGATTGTGACATAAATGACATTGGCAGGCATTATGAACTCACAGTCAAAGTGCCTGATTAGTAAATTAAAAATTAAAGGAGCAATGTCATGTACGCAGTGGCGTAGCCAGAAATTTAATTTACAAGGGGGGGGGGGGCAAAAGGATTTGAAACCGAGTAACTAGCGCGAAATTTTTTTCCAAAAAAACCCTTCTTGGGACCATAAAAAATTTTAAATTAGAAAAAATATATAATTTTTATAGACATTTGTAGGGAGATCCGAAGAGGGTATCGCGCGCTGCGGGTGTATGTAAAAGTTTTAGGATTTCCGTGGATGTCAATTTGTCTTGCAAGCATTTTTTATATGTAAGATGATGTGTTATTTCATTTAGTGCGTAATTGATAGGGTTGCCGTTTCCACTTTATTAAAATATTATAAATAATAAAAATTTTTAAATTTTTGAAAATAAAGTGAATCTCTGACAAATAATTTTTCATAAGTATGCCATGAATTTCCATCAAGTAAATGCAGCTAACATTAATAAAAAATAAATCATCCTTCTGGGCCTCTTGAAATTTCAATTTTTGCTCCACATAAGAAAATATACTTTTTGCTAAAGCTTGTCATTAACAGAAAACATTAAAATATATCTACAAATTAATACGTGTAAAACGTGAGAAGTAATAAAAAATACCAATCTGCTATTTTTTAAAGTAGTATTTATTGGTTCTTATACATGAAAGAAACAATTTTTAAACCCACGCTTATTACCAAACAATGGTTGTAAATTTTCTTCTGTACCTGGAATTAATTACAGGCCGTGTCTTATAAATCACGAAGTTATGTGCTTTCGTAGCGATTATCAGAACGAAATTGGCACGTTCACGTATTCTATAAGGCCTAATTATAAATTGCAAATTTTCCGAAGGTTTAATGCCCTGGAAATATACCTGGGATAATTGATAGAGCAAAAATAGGAAAAATAAAATAAGAAAAAAAAATGTATTGTAATTTATTAATTTGAAATTTTCTTTTAAATGTTGAATTATTATAAGGGTGACCACTGACCCTGTTTATATTTTAGTTAATCAAATAAAAAACGACGTTTTTTAAAAATCGATACCTTCAGGTAATGCGTTAACATTTTTTTTCTACTCCTACATGGATATATGTTGTTTCCTTTACAATTAAGGGACGAGAAAAGTAGGCTATTCCAGTTTACTGTACGGCAAATTTTCATATTCTTACTGTTCAGTGCTACACAGTGTTGCGCCCTTTAAAAATAAAATTTTCCATTTTCAAACAAAAATTCCATGAATGCAAACAATACTTAAAAAGTCTTTTTAGCAGATCACAACTTCAAGTGATCCTAGAGAACATCCTACGAATATAACACTGTGCGTAAAAATGTTCCTTTTCCCTTTGGATACAGCTCTGACCTATCATTTCTCTGTGCTTTGTATCTTCATTTCTCACGAATCCGAAAATTTCCCATTGGTTGACAACATTGTTATAAAAATTAGATTCCTCTATGGCGTCCTTATAAATTTCTGACTAATCACAGTTTATTGTATTTACTACTGAGTCTCCGTCTTCTTTTTTAAAACACTAAATTATATAATTTATATGCATATGGTACAATATGTTTATTTTTATTATTTTTGTTTAATAGAACAAAATGTACGCATCTTTAATAATTTAATTATTAATGCAACCTGCTGAATGTGTATATGTGGTAGTATTAGGCTGGTTTTACCATAATTTCTAACATGATCATGTGGACGAAATGGCAAAACGGCGAACTTTGGATTCAATGGTAGCGAGTTCAAGCCCGGCAGCCTGAAAACTTTTAAAATATTTTTTAACATAAAGTTCGTAAGTTTGGTCGTATAAACTGTTTAACTCGAGTGGATTGTCCATATCGCACTCGGAAGTTTGAGCACTTCGCCTACGGCATCGTGCTCAATTTACTTCCTTGTGAGATATATACATCATATCTACTCTTGTTGTATAAACTACTATTTTAGTACGACAATTTTTAAAAGCTTTACAATATATACCTACTTTTGGTTATGATAGGCTGAAACATTTGGATAGTTTAAAAAATTTGGGATATGACTTTTTTTTTAATTGTAAGAACACTTTTTGATATGAGGGCTCTTTAGAAGAATATATTTTCTTAAGTATTGTTGGAATCACACCTTTGGATATGTCAGGTATTTTGCAAGAAGTTTGAAAATATTTTATGATTTTACAGGCTTTTGTGATTATTAAAACAACACTCTTGGATATGACTGACATCTTGTTAAAAAGTTTACAATACTCTCTAGGATATGACAGGCTATTTTAAATTGCTGGAACAATACTTTTGGACATGACAGATATTTTGTTAAACGTATTTCATTGGTTTATGATACAATAGGTTTCTTTTAACACTTTTGGATTTGGTAGACAATTTGTTAAAGTTCCTACAATACTCCATGATAGGACAGTCTATTTTAAATTGTTGGAACAATACTTTCGGATACGACAGAACTGTTAAAAGTTTTATAAGGATTTAGGATACGATTGGTTTCTCTTATTTGATGGACAAGCACTGTTCGATATTACATATATTTTACGAAATATTGAACAGTATAGAAAACAATCAAATCAATGAATTTCTTAAAACTATTATAAATTAGAGACAAATTGTTTTATTTATATTTTATTTTCAAGAAACTGTGTGCACCATTTAATATACTTCTTCCAATCAAAAAATCCCAACAAATAATAACTAATTTTGGCACAAAAAAACTATTATTACTATTATGAACTCCTTTGTTAAAGCGCTCCTAGTTCTTAGTCGCCATTTAAAACGTGTTTACTTTTAAAAAATTACGAGTCTATTCTTTAATTATAAAGAATTTTTTGTATTATACAAAATAATATTACTAGCTAATTTCTTCACCATAGGTTTCCCTCATAGTTTCAATGCCCAAGATAACAACAAGTAAAACTGCGGAACTTGATATAATTAGGTACACGCCCATAACTTTTGACCAGCTCGATGATGCTGTTAGAATTATATCCAGACAGCTGTTCTCGTAGGCTTCGAACTCTCTGCAAACGAGATTGTTGAACTTACTCCTCGGGCAGCATTCGGGAATCAACATTGTAAGATTTTTCAATTCAGAAACTTCTTCTCCTAAAAAATTAGTAACTTGACGGTTGACGATTTTGACAGTGTTTAGTACACAATTATAATGTTTGTTACTCTCTGATTACAAGATACTATAACGCATTCCTTACACGGGAAAACTATAGTAAAGTAATAATCTTGATAGAACTCGCAAGATCCTGGCCCAATCACGTGATATGAATGACATGCTGGTTAATTTTAATGTTTTATGTTGGTATGACTTGACGTAAATTACAGGATCGGACTTAGAAATTACAAATATAATATAATCGATAAAGGTGAATTATTATTTTACAACCCCTATAAATCTGTACGCCAATAAGTAAAATTCTTAGCAATAAAAAAATGCTTCCTAAGATCACACGAAACCACAATAAAATTCAAAACAATCAATTCAGAAATACCGAAAATATAAGCTTGTTTCCATTATAAGTGGGGCCATTAATAATAATTGCGAAATATTTTTTATTTTAAAGATTTATGGTTAATAATTGTCTTGCATTTTTTTAGTTGAAATCGATTTAAAAAAATAAATAATTACTAAAAAACAAAAAAATTAAATAAAATAAAAAATTTTTTGTCCGAAGCAGGGTTCGGAACCTCGACCCTTAGTTCCAAACTGGAGAGCCCATACCTCTACGCCAAGAAGGCGCTTTCTAAAAAGCAGGTTCAAATGCGTCCTATGACTAAATGCAAGAAATTATTGTAAAAATAAATTGAAACTGTTGAAAAATACTTTCTCAGCAATGGTATCAGCTGCGGTACTAGGCAAACAATAGTTAAGATCCATAATTAATTGTTAATTATAGTCTAAAACAGAATATCATACGTTTATTAATCAAACATTGGCTGAATACGTCTCTGTCAAAATCTGGGGAAATTTTGAAAGTCCTAATCAGCCGGCCGAGGTTGTATATCTGGATGTCAAATGTCGAAAAACGAGTTCTCTCGTGAATATTTCTTTAGTTTCAATACTAGTAGACTGGTCGACTGGATCACCTAGCAAGTAGATTTATCGGCGCTACTCACACGACACTACTTAAGTTGCCGCGACTGGGAGACTCGGCATGCTGGGTCGCCACGCTACTCAGTCATTTGAGTGGCGCTAAATAATAAATATGAAGCACATTTTTAAGCTGAAATCTACGAATGTGCGGTTTTTAGCTCGCGACTCGCGTAATTCGAGTAGCATATACTCGCGAGTCTTCTAATTTTCAAGCTACTACAGTTTCTTTTAGGTTTCGCCGTGTGAGGACTACGTTTTAACCGGAAATAAAGTCAAATTTTAAATGAAAACCCCTTAATTTTATTCTATATTTAAATTCTAGAAGATTTTCTTTTCAATGACGTATCACACTTTGTCATTTGTTTTAATAATGGCCGCCTAGATTAATTTTCCTTTGTTTTTTAAAATATCCATAGTTTTGATAAAACAAGGTAAATAGTAAAGAGTAGGCCATGGAAACGTTAAAATCGATCATTTTTGTCTACTTAATAGTATAAAATTGACTTGCTTGAGAAAAATGTATACGTTAGGGCTATTTTATTTACAACGTGCTTTCTAAAAAAACAAAGTGAAATTTCTCCATTATGTTTGTTGTTTGAACGGCAGTGGAGTTATGTACTTGCATTGTCTTTATTTGTTTTGAATCACTACGTTTCAACTGGTAAGCATCTCAAGTCATCTTCAGGTGACGATAACTTACTCATCCTTTTTTTAAAATTAAGCATTGAATGTAAAAATGATAAATATTTGGAGCATACATAAGAAAGAACATAAGCAAATACCGACATTTGGTTCTGGGATGGTGGAAAATTGTCGACATATAATTTCGAGTAGGTTAAAAATAATTTTAAGAAGTTGCCATGGCTTACAGATTGCTTAAGGTCTCGTCGTTAGACGTCTTCAAAAAAATAATTAATCTAGGGTTGGTTCGGTCCTGTAGAGATACGAGTACTCATTATATATTTAAATTTGTGGTTCCCATTCCTACTATATCACTATCATTTCATTTTAAGGGAATACAAATAAGTACTATTTATTTGTGACAATCAGGTATTTAGGGAGGCCTATGGATGGTCAGTAGATTTCCTAAAATATACTTTTAAAAAAAATATATTTTGATACCTTTACCTGTTGAAATGAATACTTCTGCCTGTATGTAAATGTCTTCACCTACAAAAAAAAATATTATTTTGACAAAATTTTTATGTTTTTTAGAGTTAGAATATAAATTTGGTTGGGGGTACTTCCAAGGGAGAATTCTTTCGACGTAGCATCGATCCTCATCCAAGTCTGTGTGTAGACTGAACACCTTTCCCGTTATGCTTGTCTTTATTTTTTTTATCAATATTTCTTTAGTTTCTCCTTTTATTTAAAAATCGGCCAAATACCGACATTTGAAGCATAATTATCTACAATTATATACAAAGTTTATATTTATAAAAGCAGAAAAAGAAAAATGGACAAATTTCAAAACTTTTCATTTTTTACTTTCATTAATTCATTATTCAAAATTTCTTAAGTTTAAAACTGTAGGTAATTGTTACTCAAGGTCAGGTATTTGGTCCGTTTGTGAATAAAGCGAAAATTATAAGAAATATTGATCAAAAAATGAAATGGCGAATGCATCACTAGGCTTCACTCTTAAATGTATTGGGTGGTGTAATAAACAGTACCAACATGAGATTTTAAACCGTAAAACATGGTTTTGTAAAATGCCTTGTTCTATTATAAATAGCTCTTAATTCTTACAATAACATAATTTTCGATTGGTGTGTTGCTTATTATATTTTTTTATAAAATAGACAATTTCTTACGTCATAACTTAATATTATAAAAAAATTATTGTACAGACTATCATCTTTCTATTAAATTGTATTTAATATAATTTTATGTTACCAGATAATATAATGTTATTATATATTTTATGACAATAATTATACCGAATACTTAAAAGCTTTTAAACTAGTTATAATAGAGCCGGTTTGTTCCGTGCTCTATAGTGACCACCGTAGGAACCAAAAACACATGATTAATAAAATAATGCAAATGGTAAAATAATTTAATAGCATTTAAATAAGACCAAGTTTGATAAGTTTAGATGTTCTTTTGATTATGGAAAATCCGACATATGGCTTTATTTAAAATTTTAAATATTGTTTAAAACTGTGCCCTCTAGCACCCTTCTGAGAAACTTAAAAAATTCCAGCGTTTTCCCTTGACCACTTTCCTTAAGAAAAATTTTCTTTATAGTAGTAGCAAAAACCTTGCATAAAGTAACTAACTAATGTAAAAAAGTAACTTCCTATACATTCTCTTTCTAAATAATAAATATTTATAACGTCCGGATGTTGTCAGGATTTTTAAAATTTTTTGTTCTGGCTAGAAATTTGTTTATCTGGTATCCCTACCCTCGCGGACATGACGTCGTACGACGGCTGACAACTATTGTTGTGCACACGATGTCGATCAACGTCGCGTAGTAGGTAAATGGATATTACATGTTGGCCAGTCTTACTGTCCCAGAAAAACTACTTATGGTTTGAAAGTTGTCCCTATACAGGGTGTCCTAGATATGGATGCACTTTACAGGGATGCTTGTAAACCATAGAAGATACAGAGATGGTTAAATTAGAAAAAAGTTACGCCATAATAAAATCTATAAAATTTTGTTTCCAAATTTAAAAAACTCCGAATCCTTCCGAAGATATTTGGGCTAGATCGAATTTTTCCTATTTCGTTTTTATTTTTTTTCTGAATCTATCTCAAGAGATATGTTAAAATAAACTTCATATATTCACTTTTTCTCCTTTACAAGTTGATTTAATTAGCTCTTTAATCTGACGTTTCATATTTTTAAAACCATCACAACCTTGCTTTTTTAAATAGCCGAGAAATTATTTTAAATTTCCCTCCTCCTAATTCAACGGCGTATCACACCTAGTATTAATAATACGGTTCGGACCTGAAAACCTATCAACAGGAATAAGGGCTAATTCATCTTGGATATATCAAATTTATTTTGTTTTCAAAGCCAACTAGAAATAATTTGAGGGGACGTCGACTACAAATCATATACAATTTTTCTTCCCTAGAATAATGATCCATACGTTATATTAAAAAAAACTCAACACAACTCCTCAAAAACATAAAAGTTTTACTTCAAAGACATTAGATAAAAGTGTACTAAACGATTGCATTATCATTTGGCAAGTATTTATAATTTATTTAAACAAGGCCCTGTTACATCCTACTATACAGTTGAGACAGATTAGGCTACGGAGATTAAAAATAAAATAGTTTCAAATAAGATGAATTTGCAGTTATTCTTATTGATGATGGGTTTTTAAGTCCGAAATGTATTATTAGTAGTAGGTGTGATACGTCGTTGAATTATAAAGAAGGGGAATTTAAAAACATTAAAATAAAATTTCCTCACAATTTAAAAACAAAGTTGATGATGGTTTTGAAAAAACGAAACGTCGGATTAAAAATCTAATTACACAACAACTTATACAACTTATAGAGGAGAAATGGTAATAAGAATGTAAACTTTATTTTAACATTTATCTATTCAAATAGAGCCAGAAAAAAATAAAAACGAAATAGCGAAATATCTTCGGAAGAAGAGTTTTTTAAATTTGAAAACAATGTTGCAGAATTTAGAAGGGCACAGCTTTTTTCTAATTTAACCATCTCTGTGTCTTATATTGTTTACTAGATCCCTGTTAAGTGCATCCTTATCTGGGACAACCTGTGTATCTCTGAAATTAAGATTAAATGTAGACAATGTAAATATTACACTTTTACCAGTATTCAATGTGAACGTGCTGTATTATGGTGTCCTTTTTTGTGCGATTCTTGCTATTAAATGTTTAACGATAACTTTTATAGTGGTAATCAAATAGGGTAAAGTTTTAACTATATTTATATCTGAAAAAAAATAATAGATTAAATTCATATAATAATAAACCTACAGTTTGTTTGTGTAAAATTGGGAACATTCTTAGAGGTATTTAGAGAAGATTAAACAAATCATTTATTTTTATGTTGTATTTGTATAAGACAATAGAATTTTTTTTTCTTTATACTAATGCTACATTTGATATATTTCTAGTCATTTTTGAGATGCAGAATGTACTGAAGAAGAATTGAGACAGGAAACAAAATATAAGTGCAAAACTTATCCAGATAATCCGCCCCTCTGTGTGGTACCCTGCTTTGGAGCTTTCCACCTTAATACGTCATATGACGTCCTGTCCCAGAATATAAAATCAAATCTACATTCAGGGACATAATATTATAAGACGTTTGGATTTTTTTGCAAAATATTCAATCAATTCTTTCAAAACAAACTGTTAGGCACCCATAAAATTGATTATGGAGAACGCGTTCAAAAGTTATGAATGTGTGTTTCTATGCTACGCTCAAAATCCACAACTGTCCGCGAACATGATAAAAGTTCTTATTTTCTCTAAAATGTGGAAATACATACATACCACTTACTGTGAGGTCCACTAAATCCACAACATTTATAGTAATTGTGAATAAGTTTTACGTGATTATCGGATTCATTTTGTGTTCTTACAATGTATAGGTTCCTTAAGTAGCTCCTTATTACTAATTCATTATTCAAAATGAACAATTTCAAAGCGAAAACTATCTCGATTCCATACATGCATACTAAGAGTATTAAAGTAACCATCATTAGAGGAAGTTGGGATAATTTTAAGGCAACCCCGCCTAGAACTGATAAAAAACATATAAACAATCCCACGACAGTGGAAAATGAACATCCTGAAGCGGCAGGACCTGGTAAATTTAGACAATGCGTTCCTGTGAAAATATGAATCAATCCGAATAAAAAAAGGAATAGATTGGATAAATAAATATATAATTTAATGTCGCACGTCATTTCTAGAAACGTAATTTAGACATTAAACCTGACAGGAGAGATCATATGAGAAGTATAGTCTGTTCAATGACCGCTGACCATTACGTCACATTCTCCCTCATTTCCAATATTGGCGATACGTCGTAAATTAATTTTTTCTACTCCCACTTGGAAATGTGCTGTTTCCTTTACACTAAAGTAATTGTAAAAGTGGGCTATTTCGGTTAACTAAATTTTTTTTTTATGATAAAACACCTGCACTGTAGGAAAAATCCTTTAAGGCGCTCTGGGAGCGGTGCGAGTGCGAAAAAAGCGATTAACGTTGGTCTTGAAACGTTGAAGATTGTATTCATTGGGAAACACGACCTCAGGAAGATCATTCCACAAAGATGGCGTTCTCCAGATGAAAGAATTCGTGAACAATGAAGTTCGAGGAGTACTAAGCTGAACCACATATGGATGAGCGGCAGTGGTTCGCCGTGTATTTCTGTTTTGCATTGCTCTAGGTGGAATCAAGTGGGCAATGTCAGTCGAACACCTGTCATAGAAATATCTGTAAAAGAGAGCCAAATCACCACTGTCTTCGATGCTCCAGGCTATTGAGGGTCTTGGTCAGCTCGGGGTCGCCGATCAGACGAACGGCTCTCCTTTGAATGGAATCCAGTAGCCGAAGGGTGTGCTTGGGTGCAGAGCTCCAGACATGAGAGCAATATTCTAATGATGGTCGAATCTGGGCTTTGTAGAGTGTCAAAAGTTGATGAGGTGTGTAAAACCTTTTGGTGCGAAAAAGTACACCAAGTTTCTGTGCAGCTACCTTGGCAATTGCGGCAACGTGATCATGCCAAGACATATTACCTCCCAGATTGACCCCCAGCAAATTAATAGACGGTGCCAGGGGATATGATTTCATATCTATCCTAGTCAGGATATGAAACTGACCAATCCCAGTGGTCAATTACAAAGAAACCAAATTTACATGCTGTAAATTTTACGAGTCGTTTTCTGACGCTTGACAGAAGTGAGGATATGTAAATCTGTCAGATAAAAAAATGCTATTTTTTAATGTAAACATCCCAGATTTTAGGCATAAACAATTTTTTTCTTGAGTGCACGAAATGGTGCGAAAATTGATGGTATAATACCAAAATATATTTAGTATTGTTATTTTCTGGTCGAACTAAAGATTTGAGCACAGATACACTTTCTTATTTCAAAAATCTCCAGTTCTACACTCATTTCTAGAGACTTACTACAAGATTTAATGCATAAAATGTACTACATACTTACCTACAAAATGAATGATGGTTCTTTACCATGCAAATATTGGTCCATCGCAATAATTTATAATATATTTTGAACGGGGATCCAACCCCAATCGATTTTAAAACTTTTATTATAAGCAACAGATTAATTGGTAATCATTCCTTAAATGAGAAAACATGAAGATGAGTATATAAAATCAGATAATACAGACGAAATTATAAGATTTCTAGAAAAAAATTAATTCATTTTTTACTAAAGGTTTTAAGGTTATGTTATTTTTACAGTACTGCCATTTCTCTTTCCACGTTAACTGTTGCTATAGTTTGTAAATTGGCGATTATTTTGAAAAACTTCATCACGTGCACAAAGTGCATGTTTAACTGTTCTGCTATTTTATTGTACTTTCGGAGTTACAATTCTTATTCAAGCAGAAAAAAAAAACCCTTTTTTCTTCTGTGCATGTTAGCAGAACAATTAATCAAAATGGCTATGATTGAGAAAAAGTAATTGTTCATTTTTATTAATAAATATATCGCTTTTTGTCTGTTATTCTGCAAAAGGTCGACTGAGAGAAAGATAGATACACCTATTCAAAGTGATTTTGTGTAAATGTAAGAAATTACCCAAATTGATAAATATGTTACAGCGTAATTCGGTTAAAGAATTTGCCAGCGAAATGAATATTTGATCAATTATTTTTTATTACCTTTCTCACAAGTTCACCGCCAACTAAAAAGGCAAGTTATGATGCCTATTTAAAAAATTATTTTTAATTTTGAAGTTTAGAAGTTGAGTCGTAGAAAAAATATATTGTACAACTCGAGTGGATTATCCATATTGCACTCGGAACTTTGAGCACGCCGCCTACGGGGTCGTGCTCAATTGACTTCCTTGTGCGATATGGACATCATATCCACTCTTGTTTTACAAACTACTATAGTCAATTTGACTTACCGGTGATAAAGGTTATGATTTTTCTTAAGCTTGATATGGTGCTACAAATTCGTGTGCGTGCATGGGGATCTCGAAAACGGTAAGAGATACAAAGTTGGTTAAATTGAGGCAAAGTTGCGTATTTTGGGGCTTAATAATTTGGTGAAAGAAAATTCTAAATATTTCGAAAGCAGTAGAGTGAAGTTGAAACAAAAATTTGAAGGTTCTTGGGCAAAATACAGATAATAGTAATCGCTATCTATAACAATTTTTTCTAATTCGATAATACATCTAAAAAAATAGTGAAATCATAAAGAAAAATTAAAACATTTAATAACATGTTAATTTAATACACACTAATACATTGATATTTCGTTTTCCTTGTAATAATAATTGTATCGTATTTTATTAATAGGTGTCTAACTAAAAAATCTTAAAACTATAAAAGGGACTCAAATTTTTTAAAAATAATTTACAGGGCCGTAAGGAAATAAATTGATAATTTTATATGTATTAATTGATGACGAAACATTAAAATTTTTAAAATATTTTAATTGTATTAGGTTTCTAAAGCCTATAAGTTCCTAAAACCGTAATGAAAAATCCAGGTCCGTATTTAAAAAAATTGACTTGATGGTGGTATCCAAAGAACGAAACGTCGCATTTAAAAATAAAAAGGCCATATTGTAGATCATAAAAAACAGCTATGAAAAAGTGTTTTTTATTTTTTTCCCAAGTCAAAAATAAAGGCGTAAAAAATTAAAAACCAAAAGTGAAAATATATTTTATTTTCGGATATCTCCGAAGGCATTCGAAATATTTAGAATTTTCTTTCACCGAATTATTAAGCCCCAAAATATGCAACTTTGCCTCAATTTAACCAACTTCGTATCTCTTACCGTTTTCGAGATCCCCATGCACGCACGCGAATTTGTAGCACCCTGTATAAAGACTGATGGATATGAACAAATAAAATACAAGTGCGTTTTTCAATTTTTAAATTATTATTTTGATACTATCAACAAAGTCAGAAGTAGATAATTTTACTTTTCGATTGTGTAACGTACAATATTCTTCTTACAATCAACACAAGACCAGTGGTGTAGGAGAAAATTTTGATAGTGGCTAACTATATTGGTATAGTTTTAGTAAGAAAACTCTATAGTAAGGAAAATAATTTTTAATAATAACTACAATAAATATAATTTGATACTTAATTCTAATTGATAATATCTATTTTTGAATTGTTATGTTAAAACTACAATTTTGTGCGTTGTTAAATTGTAGACATGATGGGAAATTGTTTGATGTATCTTTATAGGTTGTTCCACTTCTTCCTACTTTCTGAATTTTGCTGGCTATGTCGATCTTATGATGATTTCCAGCCGCCGGTGCCGTATCGTTTTAAATTAAGGATGTCACCTCCACCTTCAACCAACAATATGGCCCTGTAAATCAGTGGCGGCTCGTCAGGTGAAGTAGATGAAGGGGCTCTTCTCAAAAAAAAATAAAATCAGGAAGCAAGTTTTTTGACGATAATAAATATTAATGTACCAATACCACAGCCGGGGATAAAGCAAACCTACTTGCTGAACTGTTTTCCTCGCATTCCACTGTAGACTTTCAGGGAAAACCACCACCCAACATTCCCTCAGTTCAATCGCAAATGTCTGAAATCGTGTTTCGTCAGCGTCTTGTTAAACGGATTCTTAAAGGACTCGACGTCAATAAAGCTTCTGGTCCAGACGAAATTCCTATCATTGTTCTCAAGACATGCGCCGATGAACTTACACCAGTATTTTGTAGACTTTTCAACTTATCCTACAAAAAAGGAATATTTCCATCCTGCTGGAAGTCGGCGCGTGTCCAACCCATTCCAAAGAAAGGTAAGAAGACCCTGCCAAGCAACTACCGACCCGTCGCATTGCTTTCAGTAATTTCAAAAGTAATGGAGAAAGCTATTAACCAACAACTCCTAAAGTATCTGGAAGGGCTTAACATTATCAGCGACCATCAATACGGTTTTCGTAAGTCCAGATCAACAGGTGACCTTCTGGCATATGTCACCCATCCTTGGAGCAACACCATCGAACATCATGGAGAATCCCGGGCTGTTGCACTGGACATATCTAGGGCTTTTGATCGTGTTTGGCACGATGGGCTTCTAAGTAAATTGCGATCCTACGGTATGCCTAATGGATTCTGTTTATGGTTAACCAGCTTTCTTAAGAACCGTTCTCTGCAAGTGGCGATTGACGGGTTTCTTTCAGACACCTTCACCGTCAATGCCGGTGTTCCTCAAGGGTCCATATTGTCGCCTACCCTCTTTTTACTGTATATTAACGACCTTCTAGTGAAAACCCAAAATCCAATTTATAGCTTTGCTGATGACAGCACACTTGTCTCATCTTTTACCTTGACTCCCCAAACATCCGCTGCCGACGCACATCTTCGCAGGCAGCATGAAGTATTGCGCCTCAACAAAGACCTGGACGAAATTTTGGCTTGGGGTGACAGTAACCAAGTCGAATTTAATGCTAAGAAAACCCAGGCAGCAGTCTTCTCCAAAAAGGTTAACATTGCAGAACCGGATATAGTCATGGCAGGACACGCAATTCCCCTGGCACCGTCTATTAATTTGCTGGGGGTCAATCTGGGAGGTAATATGTCTTGGCATGATCACGTTGCCGCAATTGCCAAGGCAGCTGCACAGAAACTTGGTGTACTTTTCCGCACCAAAAGGTTGTACACACCTCATCAACTTTTGACACTCTACAAAGCCCAGATTCGACCATCATTAGAATATTGCTCTCATGTCTGGAGCTCTGCACCCAAGCACACCCTTCGGCTACTGGATTCCATTCAAAGGAGAGCCATTCGTCTGATCGGCGACCCCGAGCTGACCAAGACCCTCGATAGCCTGGAGCATCGAAGACAGGTTGGTGATTTGGCTCTCTTTTACAGATATTTCCATGGCAGGTGTTCGACTGACATTGCCCACTTGATTCCACCTAGAGCAATTCAAAACAGAAATACACGGCAAACCACTGCCGCTCATCCATATGTTGTTCAGCTTAGTACTCCTCGAACTTCATTGTTCAAGAATTCTTTCATCTGGAGAACGTCATCTTTGTGGAATGATCTTCCTGAGGTCGTGTTTCCCAATGAATACAATCTTCAACGTTTCAAGACCAACGTTAATCGCTTTTTTCGCACTCGCACCGCTCCCAGAGCGCCTTAAAGGATTTTTCCCACAGTGCAGGTGTTTTATCATAAAAAAAAAAAAAAAAAACAGCTACCATTTTAGCCCCCAAAGAATAATTATGTTCAAATTAATAATATTAATTTAATCCGAATGTAGCTACGCATAGTAGGGCCACGGTTAACTCCGATGGACAATAATAATAAAGACGCAACGCCCAACATGACTTTGATATTCACCGTTGCTATGGTTACGTGACGTCAGTCATGCAAACAGCATGTAAGAATTTGCATTATGATGAAGGGCAATTTAAAATTAGATCAGTCGTATGCACCGTTGTTTTAGCATTGGTTCGTCTAAACTTAAGGTATTTATTTTGAGGCTTCGCGAAACTTTCGGTTATAGGTATCATTTTACGTGATTTACAGCGGGTTTCATAAAGCTTTTTTAGAGTTAACGAGGGTTAACTCCTTCACTACCGTTAAATCTTTCTAGCAACCGATTAAATTTTGTTTTTTTAAGGGACTGTCAACATAATTTTCAGAGAAAAAGTGACAGTAAGTTGGCAGATACCAGTAAAAACACACAGATGTCGACATTTTCATTTGTTTCTTATCACTTTCGTTAGTTAACGAAGACATACAGCGGGTTTCATAAAGCTTTTTTAGAGTTAACGAGGGTTAACTGCTTCACTACCGTTAAATCTGCCTAGTAACCGATTAAATTTTGTTTTTTTAAGGGACTGTCAACATAATTTTCAGAGAAAAAGTGACAGTAAGTTGGCAGATGCCACCAAAAATACACAGATGTCGACATTTTCATTTGTTTCTTATCACTTTCGTTAGTTAACGAAGACATAACTTTAATCGCACAACATACATCGATTAAAGTAATAGGTTTCAAGTATTTTCCAATATTATTGGAATTTTTTAGGAAAATCTTGAACTTTTATTTATAAATTTGGATAATATGATTAGCTTAAGGTCTTTTTAATTAATTAACTATGAAATTAACCTCTAATTTCTCTATATTTCAACTCTCTAAAATTTTCTAACTACCTACCTGATTTATCATCTTATCCTCGATCTTATCAAACCAATATTAGTCAGATTTCAAGAACCTCTTAAGTAAAACTGTGATTTTGATTACTCCTTGCAATACTTTAACTTTATTCCAGCGGACTATTTCTTAATTATTACCCTTCTATGTCCAAATTGGACCTTTTAAACAAACAACAAACATGTTTACTAGTTTTCATCACTTCCAGATGTATTTAAATAGCTATATGTCCATCAAAATTTTCTGTAGAACCTGCTCAGGAATTTCTATTTCTCGTGAAACAGGCAGTCTAAAGGCAGTCGCCAATATTTTTCTTAGAGGCAAAATCAGGAAATAAGTGAAGGCACTCATATTCAATTTTTTTTCTTGCCACAGGACTCTCTCGCTAATTTAGAAACAGAAATATAAAAAAACCTCTACAGTCTACTTTGTTTACTTTTTAAAACAAAAGACAAAACAAATGACAGATGATTGCACAGAAAATAAAAGGGTGCGTGAGTTGAATATTCTCATAGCCCAACAGGCAGTACGTGCCGGTATCTTGGTTGAGCCCGAAACAAAATAGAATTGGCTCTGATTGATTAATGAGATATGGGCGTACAGAAAAATATTTTTAGAGGAGGAGGGGGCTCTCTCTTCCTTGTATAATTGATCTGTAAAAAATTGTCATGTTTTCTATTAATTTTTAAAAAACCTTTAGAAGAAATTTTTTAGTCAAATTAAGTTAAAACTATAGAAATTTCCATCTGTATACTTTCAAACCACAATTTTCAAAACACAACGGTACTTTTGTAATACAGCCGTGGCGCCAGGGGGCCACCCAAAATTGTGAAAATCGGTTTTGTAATGGAATTGCTGTGGGGGAAGGGGTATTTGACTCAGTGGCGGCGCCAGGCTTTTTGGGATGAGAAGACACAAATGGGCTCGGTGATTTTTGAGTGGGCACTACCCAAAATAAAAGTAACTTCAAAAAAAAAAAAAAAGGTCCCGGCCTCCCGACGCTATAGGCAGCCGCAAACAAAACCTTCCTCTTTTCTAAGTGATGTCAAAAAACAAAAAGGTCATCGTTCTCTTTTATAGCTAAGTCCCTTACACAACGGATCCATCAATTTTGGGGGGGCACCAGGGTGGGCACTCATGGTTCCGCTTGTGCCCACCCATCCCAAAAATCCTGGCACCCGCCACTGAACGATTGTGACCAATTTTTTATTCAAGTGCTGAATCAAATTTCGTCTGCCCCCCCCCCCCCCCCCCCCCCCCCCGATTTTTATCAAATGGATGTTTTTTACAAATAGTATAGGGTGTGTGAAGGGTCAGAATTTTCTTTTAGAAGTGTCACCTTTGAGAGTAAGAAGATTTTTAGAGCCGGGATACGTTCTTTTTTTCTGGAGGTCACTTTTTTTTTAGTCGTCTTCCTTTTGGGAAAAACTCTTCTTCCGGTCAAAGCAACCTCTAAAAAATTGTTCTTGTTGCCAAAACTTCTTTCCGATCCGTAAGTGACATCTCCTCTATTAAGTAAAGATGTCTGATACACCAAAAGTATCGATACAAGCAAGTATCTGTTTGAAAAAGATACTCAAAATATCGATACACGGTCCCCCTATAATAAACGTAAGCTGTGAGTTCATTAAAAAAAGTTTAAAAAAGCTTAGTTACTATTTCCCCACCTTGTTGTATTAAAAGTGACTTCTAAAAATAAAAGGTCCTTGATATATAATGAGTATCGATACATTTTACTCTGTATCATTCAAAAAGTATGCAGTATCATTTGCATTCCTACCGAGTTGTTCAAATCATGATCTGTGGATTCTTTTTTATCGATACAGTATTATGTATCGATTCTCAACAAAAATATCGTATATCGATCTCGTATCCCTACTTTTAAGCACCTATACTCCACAGCCCTTACTTTAAAAACATTCTGAATTTGAAGGTATAAAAACGCTACCCTTAAAAGCGAAATGAAGAGCCTATACGATTTCATTCAGAATGACAGTCCTTAGGGATATCAATCATTCCCGCCGTAGTTTTGCTTCTAATGAAAATTTACATCAGCCATGGCAATCAATTCTTGAAATTTGTCCTTACACAATCGGTAACATTACTGTAATTTCTTTACCAAGCCTGTCAGCCTGAATGATCGTGTAAGGTTTGCAAAATATTTTATTCATAAAAACCCAAGTTCTTTTTGTCACTTAAAAATTTTATTTTATTTTTTTTTAATCATGAACAAATACTTTTTTAACATACGTACAAACATTTCATATTGAATATTCGAGAAATGATCCTTTAAACCTGCTTCATTTCCAGTTCTATCATTTTTCTGTGTAAATGTTTAGTGCTTCTAAAACAAAAAATAAATAAAATAATTACTAATAAAAAATAAACTACATAGTAATTATTTTTCACTGCACTATTTGTATATATGTTAGGTATATCTACATAATATGCTTTGCGGATAACTTGTGCTTTAATTTTTTTTTTACTTTGACTCATGAAGCCTCGAGTAGGGCCTATATTGCAATAAAGTAAAAATATATCTTCAGTTTTGTTTCTTTACTTTTAATTTAAAATCGTTTATTGTCCAAAGAATACATTCTTGCTGACAAAGTGATTAAGCCTAGATACACTAGTATTTACTTATACATATAATATCATCACAAAACATAGATACCCTTAATGCTAATGGCCAATGCTGTACGATATGACCGAACTATAATATAACAAGAAACATACAAAGTTAACAACACAAAAACTAGTAAAACAGTCAAAGGTTAAAAAAAATAAGTCAGTTAGAACTGATAGTTCATGGTCAAGGGATACAAAAAAATTAAAATCTATCATTAAAATTAAAAAACTCTGGAACGGTATAGTAGGCTTTCTCTAGCAAAAGCCCTTTCACAGCCGATTTGAATCTTTTAAGGGTTCTCAAAGATCTAATGTCAGCTGGTAAGTGGTTAAATACTTTTTTGCCAGTATAAAAGATGGAATTTTTTACCAGAAAAGTATGGGGAATGGGCACCTGCAAAACTTCCACTTGTCTCGTGCAGTAGTGGTGCCCCCTTAAATTATCTTGGCTCTTAAATTTTCAGTTCAGTTCCAGTTGTATTATATTAAAAAAGCCATGTTTCAAGAAATATATGTTAGTTTTTGGCCTCTAAAACAATCAACGATACTAAAAAAATATTTTAAGTGCTATAGGTTGACAAGTCAACTTCGAACTTCAATCAAAGAGGTCTTATAGATTTTTCTTTGGATCTATGCTTTACTCAAAATGCCACAATATACATAACCAGAAAAAAACTTTAAAAGGGACTAGTGTAAAAAGTTGGGCCGCACTCTCAAATTGTTGTAATTTTTGGCAACTATAGACAATTTTATTGTGTGTTATTCTGTCATTAAATTATTTTAGAATTTATAAAGTCAATTTGTTTCTAGCAAAAATTATTCTGCAACAGCTTATCAAAATAAAGCTAAGAATAAACATTAAATAGCGATATAAAAAATGTATAATAGCAATAACAGTTTGGGCTACTCGCTACACTGTCTGTCTGTGCCTACAATAAAACAAGAGACATAAATAATTGTTAATTATATTTTTAAACTATAATTTAAAAGAAGCCATTTTCTAACATGTTTTAAATTTATAATTTATTGTAATATTATGTTAACAATAAAACTGGTACTGGAGACTGAATCATTTCAGGTGAGAAGGTATATCGGAACAATCAGTAAAGTAAATATTATAGGCTTTAATAATTCAACTAAGTACAATTATTCTATTACCTACCTGTGGGAGGATGATTTCTTATTTCAAAAGTGCTGGCATGCATGTATATTTGTAATAATAAGTGCACTTTTTTCTTTATTCCCTTACTAAGATAATATTTTAGTGCAAGTTCTGGGATAGGTATAGGAGAATGTTTTCTATATTTCAAGCCATATGGGTATAAAAAAATATCAGTGCCAATTTATGTCTTCTTCATATTAATTTAACTCTGCATACGTTTACCTGGCATACATTTTATCATTGGTTTGGTTCATAATTGAGCAGCTAAAATATGATACAAAATATAAACATAACAAATAACTGGTTACAGTTTTTTTGTGAGAAGCTTATCTTATGCTAATTTTAAAACATACTTTATGAAAATATCAACTAAGCTAGTCGCAGTGTCCATTATTTAAGAAAAAAGTTCTTATTTTGGTTTAATAATAATTACTATATTATTATAACTTGTGGGTACTTACTTCGTGTTTTAATCATCAATGAATTGTTACTTTTATCTTTTCATAATATGCTTTTGGTATTTCCATAATTTGTTGTTAAAAAAACTCTGCTTTATTCCAATTTAAATTTTATGCAAACATTCGGAATACTTTTTGACACTTCCAACTGACAGCTCCTAACCTATTTCTTTCCGTATTTGAGGCGCTGTCGCACCACAACGAAGTATGCGTTGCCACACAATTTATAAATTTTGTTTCTTAATCACGGCTAAGTAATTTTTCTTTATGAAACCCGCTGTTACTGTGTGATTAAAAAGTTGTGTTTTTATTTTTCAGTTTAGTGTACCTACTTAGTTGTGTGTTTTAAAAATGAACCCAATTAATGATATAGTTTGTAATTTGTTGGAAACTCTATTCAGTCGCTGGACAAATGAGGATAAGAGAGACGTTTTGTTACACGGGTTTTTAGTCTAAGTACCCGCACTTCACCATTTTCTAAGAACGCTAGCCGCCACTGCTGTAAATTGTTCTGGGTTTGGTAGTTCCATATAGGTTACTATTTTTGATGCAAACCTACTGGCTGAATAGATACTTTCCTTTATTATAAAAAGCAATAACCTGCGATGTGGGACAATAGACGCACGTAAAGAAATATATTTTCTATATACATTTAAGTTTCGTTCATCAACAACTAGTGGCGGATCCAGGATTTGGCTGAGGGAGAGTGATAAAAAAAAAGACTTCTAAAAAAAGAGCGTATCCCAGCTCTAAAAATCTTCTTACCCTCAAAAGTGACTCTAAAAAAAATTCTGACCCTTCGCATGCCCTACAATTTTCCAGGCTCACTGTTAATAAGCGCCCATTTGGTGAGGCTCATGGTGGGGGGACACTGCCTTCGCGCCCCCCCCCCTGGATCTGCGCCTGTCAACAACTATAAATGACCTGGGACGATTTGTTTTCGTATTAGGAATTATTACCGCCAGCATCGATTCATTTTCTACAATATCGTCAATTGTCATGTTAACTAATTCTTCACAATGACACGCCCTACTCTAACCCAATATTAGTAAGAGCTAAAAAACAAGAAATAATTACATTATATAAAATTATTCCCCTACTTATATAAAATATGTTATTTTTTTAAAATTGTTAAAAAATATATCAGCACAGAAGAGACAGAGAAACAAAAACCCATATTATGTATTTAAGTACCTACTTTGATTAAAAGATATTCATTGTTACTTTCTTACCTAAACATAATAATATGTGAGATTCATTATCGGGAGCTTCGAGCAGGAATTTGCCAATGTCTTCTCTGGTAAGTACGCAGGATTTTTTGGGTATGTGTCCAACAGATTTTGTTCTTATGAATACTATCAGTTTATAATATTTTAAATTTAATATAGATATAATCATTGAATATAAGCTCCAAAGTATAGATGATTTCAATTTTTCGGATTTTGTAATAAAATAGGCGAACAAAACATTCTTTCCATCCTTTTCCCTATACCAATTTTTGAAAACTCTAAACTTTTTTTCATACCTATCTTTAGACTTATACGGCAACGAATCGTACGTCGCTCTAGCAGCTACCTTAGTTATTTCAACTGGAATTTCATTTTCTTTCCAATTCAAATTAATTTCCATATCTAACGTTTAAAGTCTTCAACACAATTCTAATCAACCACAAACATATTATTTTGGTTGACTATGTTTATTTTTAAAAGTCACATCGTACTTGACAGTCCGTTGCTATGGAATCAAGAAAGCATAAGCATGTTAAAGTCTACTTATTATTACTTATATAAATTGGTTTGGTTCATTCTCTCAAATGGGAAACGGAAAGCAAAAAAGAAGGACCGGAAAAGTACTTTACCGGTCCCTTTTTCATTATCTTCCGGTCTAGATCGACAAAGTGATATTTTTCCGATCGATTGAATTTTTTTAAATTTTACTTATTTACTTACTTACTGCTCTAATAAAAAACGTCATAGTACATTTTTTAGGAAAGGAAAGACACAACGTCCAAACAATGAAACACTCTCAAGAGCTTACGTTTTACGTTCTTAAGCATGTATTTTCTTTTCGTGCAGGTGTTAGTGCGTAAAAATAAAATCGTGTGGTTAGTTATGTATCAAGGGCCATCACGGCTGCCATGCGCGAGTCGCTAGCATGGCACTATTCACGCGAGCGCAAGTGCCGCGTCGATAATGACGAAAAACCACCAGGAAAGGACATTTTCCGAAAATCGATCGGAAATATTGACATTTTTGAAAGAAAAAGTCATTATTTCTTTACACTTAGTCGTTGCTGGGCAACGAAAAACAACTGTTAGGAAATATTTATTATTGTACTGTAAGGAGTAAGTAAATTTATTTAAAATTTAGTAGCTCTTGTACTCACTACCTTTAAAAATGATCCGTAAAAAGATCGAAACACGCGTGTCAGGAAACTGAAATAAAAAACTGTAAAACATAACAAGCAAGCACTGTTTTATTTTCCATATAATGGAGATTTCGTTTCACCAAGAATGTAGCCCAGCTCAAATAAGTTATAAAATGTGTTAAGCTTGACAATTTAATATTCCCTTTCCATAGTTATAATACAAATATTTAATGGCATCCTTTATTTGTGAACAAAGTTAATAATTATTAATTTTTATTAATAATTAATATTATTTCAAAATGTTAACAAGTTGCTTGTAATAAGTTGTCCTTTTATTAATTTTCAATTTACGGAAAAATAATATGTATGCCTCGTAGAAAAACCTACATTCCCGGACTCCGTATTGCCAGTTTCGGCTTGCGCCTCGAAATACAATATTTACGGTCATCCGGGAATGTTCAGCTTTTCCTACTAGGTATACAATGTACCCTTGGAACATTTAAAAAAAAGTTTAATCCTGTCTAAAGTTTTTGACAATTAAATAATATGTAATACATTTTAGAATATCAAAATGTAGAAAGACATCTTAAAGGCATCACCAAATACTTGTCCTGTCCCCCGAGATCTATGAAATAATGAAACCTGGCTTCACTATTACATCTAAGGATAAAAACAAAGTATGGCCATTCGAACATAATGATCATAAAAAGAGTAATTTCAATATTTTTTACAAATTAGGGAAAAATAGTTTACCACCCATGCTTCAAAAAAAAAAATGGAATATCACTTTTGACGATCGGCTTATGTATATACAGAAATGTATAAACAGATTGACATTATTTTAAGAAAGTTCTCTATAGTGACAGTAAAATCTATAATTATTATCTGCCTAAATTATTTTTTGAATATTTTCCCATTATATTTATTTTCTAAAGCCATCTATTTAAACCACAACAACATATTTCATATTCAGTGTCAAAGCAAACAATATTTTTTATGTAAATTATAAATATCTCGAGAATATTTTACAGACGTTAACATTGCTTTCATATTTATCACTGCCTAAGACAGACTTTTGGAGTTTTTATAATCCTTGAAAATGCTTACTTTTATGTAATATTGTATGATATACTTAACCTAAATAGTTAATACAGAAAGTTAATTTTGGACAAATCAAAAACTGACCGAGGATAATCAAACAAATAAATATTTACCAATTTTATCAAAATTTATGAAAAAAAAAACATTACTATTTGAATTAATTAAAATATCTGTTTTAATTTCTAAATTAAAACTTAATATTAACAAAATATTTATTATAGCTTTTAGCTAGTAGCTTGCCTTTTTTCACATCTTATTATATAATAACTCAAATGAAGGTAGTAATTTCTTGCCATTCTTTTGAATTAGGCTTTTTACCTCTTCGTTCGCTGCCAGGACCATTCCCGAGGGGACCTATAGCTTAATGTGGGCTCCGAACCACGATCCTTAGTCATGCGATACTTCCCCTCCAAGGGCTAATCCTCGGCTTCTTGCACTATTAAATGACCTACCGATTGGTGAGTGTGTACCTTCTTTCGTACCCCACGAGATATCCAATCTCATCCGGCCTGGTTACCGGCGTGAATGTATCCAACCCACCGGTTGGGTACTTTTAACACTCTTCCCTGCATTCTTGAATACATTTCGGACATACTTTTTTTTTATTGTGCGTATGCCCGCTCCGAGGATCGAACTCGAAACGCCACGGTCGAATAGCAGTGACTCACCGCTGAGCCACCGCCGTAGTTTCAAATGAAGGTATAAAATGATGTGAAATAAAATGTCAAGTTTTTTTACCTTCCTTAAAAGGGAAAGTATAGTAATAAGCTCTTTCACTACAATAGAATTCCCGGAATTGGAATAAGGGGTAAAGGCATTCATTGCATTAACAAAAATTTATTTATCTACTTTCATTTAGTAATATGAATTTTACAGTTCTGTAAATCGTTTTGTAAGGGCATCTATTACAGCACTAGTGCTCTAATAGATGCCTTTACAGCACTAGTGCTGTAATGGAAAAAAAACGGGTTTATTAAAATTTTGCTGTTAAATAAAACCACACTTTTTAGAATAATGATTTATTATTAACAATTATAAAATTAATTACCAATTATTAATTAAAATATAACACTTCAGGTTTATTATAAACATTAATAATACACTTTATACAGTTTTTACAAATTTGTATATCAGAAGTGGATGTGATGGAGCCCTTTACGTTCGAATTTCCAATCATTAAATCCGTGTCTGACCCCATGATCTTCTTTGCTATTTGTTTCTTATTATCTAAAGAATTCTCAACGTAGCCTTTTGCACCACCATCAACTAGAATGGTGGCTGAGGAAATCCTAAAACAATGTCCACTGTATCCTTCGGGATTATTCATATCCAAGTTTTGTTGCAATCTTTTTTGGTATACTTCCAAAACTATTAATTCCGACAGGCTGGGAGGTGCATTTTCCTTTTCCATAGAATACAAAAAACCGCCTGTGAGTTGCATTCAGAGGACGAAGTTTAGCATCCTTTCGAAAAATACTTAAACAGTTGACACCTGTCACATTTCCTTCTGTTATAACAAATTCTCGCATAATTTTGGTTATCGAGAATGGAATCACAATTTTTATATACAAATCATTGTATTCAATATGATCCAACATTAACTTCGCTAGTTCTTCGCGCCGACAAGCCCCAAAAATTCCGATTATCATAACAACCTTTATAAGTAAATATGTTTCATCATCTGCAGTACTAACAAACTTACATACGTCTTCCTTTGTGAAAACTTTGGACTTTTTGGCCTTGTAACCCTCTGAACTTCTTTTCAAAAATGCGGTTAGTTGAGAAAATCTGCTTATATCTTGATTTTTCTTGACTGAAATCATAGTTCTCAACATTGAGTAGTGAGTCCATAGTGTAGATGGTTTCTGGGAGCGTTGCTTTACGGAAAAATAACCCAAAAGAATTTTCTCAGACATCTCCTTTATTTTGTTAGCTTTGCACCAATCTTCAAACTTCTGATACTCCAACTCATACCGCGCCTTGGATTTTGTCGGAACTAAACTTGAGATCGCTTCGTTTGCCGCTGCTTCTATATCAGAGGGTAAACTTCCATCAGAATCGCTCATTTTGAAAAACGCTTTTTATATTTTTGAATTTGTTTGACAAAGTTTCTACAGTAACCATGCGAAACAGTAACTATGCGAAAGGTAACATAAAAACTTTATTAGTAAACTTAATAGCAGGTGCATTTTTACAGGTGCCTTTTTATTTTTAAAAATACCTTTTGCCAAATATTTTTATTTATAGATGCAAGTAGATAAAATTTTGTACAATATTCTTGTTGTACATTGATATTACTACACTCGATGTTTTATTAAACATGGCTGACGCCTTATCTGACAACTTTAACATCTCGTGTTGTAATATTAATCTTTACAACACTTATATCGTAAATAATTATTATTATACGATTTGTAAAACTTCACCCTTTTACATAATATGTACTTAGTTCTTGCCAAAACCCCTTCAAATTTTGGACAGATGTGCGTTGTAAAAATACTTTAAGAATTATTAAATAGTTCAATAAACTTTCCCACGTCATTAACTTTTATATTGATCCGTACGAAGGAAGTTGGAAGGAAAAATGAAGAAGGTTAAACCGGAAAATTATATTTTGTCACTTTCTTATCAAAGAAAAATGGCAAAATCGAGCATGAAAAAAAAGTGTAATTTAAAACACCTTTGGCAGCTACTGACGCTAAAACCATTGTCTAAACGTTGTTAATTACCTTTTCTTCTCAGCTTTCCCCTTACTTACATATTTTTTGTGTAAAGTTAATCACTTAAAAGCATAGCCTGGAAGTTTTATTGTATGCTGCATAAAACCTTTAATCATGTAATTAATTATGTGTTAGGCTTACGAATCGTAGACGCACGAGGGACACTAGAAAAGTTTTCTCCGTAAAGTGCTTTAAATAGAATATTATATAACAAGTGATGAAAGTGATAGTTCTCAAACGAGGAGATATTTAGCACGAGGCGTCAGCCGAGTGCGAAAATACTCTGAGATTTAGAATAATCACTTTCACACGAGTGATGTACACTATTTTTTCTACGAACACATAGAATTATTAAAAAAGCCTTTGATTTGTAAAAAAAAATTCAACACTAGTTTTGAAAAAAAAAATATCTGGTTTCATAGTTTGTCAATAGGTCTTTATTTGTAATATAACTTTTTCATATTTTATATATCATAGGAAGAACTAATCCTGGATTGACTTCTAGAAAAACCAGTATAAAATATTTTAAATTTAATCAAGGAAAGATGCATTATTCATAAATTTAAAAAATCCTCTTAACAATGAAGATTTCAATTCAAAATAATTCTATAAATTATGTAATTTTTTTATAAAAAAAAAGTCAAATACTCCTGATAGGATTTGAACCTGTGACCTTGCGATCTGTAGCCTAGAGCTCTATTCTCTATGCAATTGCTACCGATAAAGATTTGTTGTTTAATACATGACACTCTCTTCAGCGCGATTTATTTTTTCTGGTAATAGATTTTCCAGTATATTATTAACATTTTTTATAATTGCAGACGGTGTACTTTCACACTCTAATTCTGAATCAGTCGACAAATACATGATAAATAAGTTAAACACTTTACAATTACCTACTGCTTTTTAAAATTTGTTATTTTTAATAAATAGGGGTTATCTGTCAAATTGTAAACAATATGTTTAAATTAAATAGTGTGCCTTAATATTTCAACACTAGTGTTGAAATATTTTTTTACAACACGTGTGTGATATACGGCGCTTTCTAGCCAAATTAACCGTGCTTTTTTCTCATTTTCATAGGTGGTCGTAAGAAAATAAAAAACTACTGTATGTCCTGTAAAATCAGGTTTTACGGATTTATCTAAGCTTGAACTGATTTATTAATGACGATTTGTTGAAAGTAAAAGAATGGACCGACGCTATCGTCTATCTTTTAATATTAATAAAACCAATATATTATCCTTTAAATGTACATATTGCAAATGACGTGTTTTTGAGAGATCATGCTCTAGCTTTGGAAAATTTATATCAATTTTTAGGGATTCATATAGACTATAGACAATTAACTTAAATTTGATTCGCATGTTTCTTACATAAGCAATGATGACACCACTGTAGGCAGATGATCAGGGTCCGTTGAGTTTGCGCAGCTCGGAAATTTGCTTCTTGATATAAACATTTCACAGGACCGATTTTCAAAATATTTTTACAAGCTTTTATTTAAATTCACCCGTTAGTTCGGAGTGTGTACAGTTTATGGTCAAATAAAACTAAGTAACCAATATTTTACATACCTGAAATACCTTATTCCTGGTATTGAACCGCGATTCGTGCAAAAAGGATCATGCACTTTTTTCTACCCATCGTGAGACACAAGTCGCTAACAATAACAAAATGTCTGGTAAAGTTTTATACCTAAATTCGCACCCAAAACTTAAAAATAATATCTACAATCACACACGGAACATCCGAACGAATACAACGTAAAAAAAGATGGAAACGACTAACAATTTACAAAATAACAAAAAAAATGTTTAAAGTAAAAGGTTTATAAATATTAACACCCAAAACTTGGAAATTATAACCACACACGAATGAACGAAATAGAAGATGGCGACAAATAAGAATACAACGGCAAGCCGGTTCTGTTCAAGAGACCTTGGGTTCTGTTTACGTTCTGTTAGATATCGTGTCAGTTGCCTAATTTTTTGCCTACTGCGCAAGCGCCACGGACCCAAACTCGGGTTATTTTGAATCGCACGATGGGTGTCTTCTTGCTTCGTGCGGCTGCTTGTATTGGCAATATAGTGTACGTATATATGTGGTTCTGGGGTGTTTGCGTTAATATGTTATTTGTGCTTATGAAGCAGTACCTTATATGTTTGATGTAGGATTTGGCAAGTCCTGTAAACTTTTGTTCATTAGGCTTAAAATTCTCATATTGCTCTATCTATTCTTGTTGGAGACGATATGCCTTATGTACAATAAAATTAAAGGAGACTTTAATACTCTCACAAATTAATTATAATACCCGAAAGGCATTTTTCATGAGATTGCCGACTCCTACTTCTTCACAAACAAAGAAATCTTTTATCTATCCAGGCAAGAAGCTATTTAATCAACTTCCATTGACGCTAGGACAGATCTTTTATCAGAAAAGATATACGAGTAGTTTAAAGAGGTAACTGCTCCCTAAGGCTTATAATGATATCAATGAATTCCTTGAAGAAAATTTTAATTGATTTTTAACTTTTGCTTATTGCCTTTTTCATTTCAGTTGATTCATTTCATTACTTTTTTATCCTTTTACTATATCAGAACTAGTAATAACTTATAGTTGTGTTCTATTATTAGTTGTACTATTTTGTATATAATAATGATAATTAAGATATTTATAATTGATGGAGTGTTCTTTTATTTCTTCAAGTATTTCTTGGGTATGATGGAATAATTTCATATCCTTAGGTTGAGAAATACTTGAAAAAATTAAGGTAATTATATTGTTTAATAAAATTAAAATTTTGATAGTTTACCTTTTAACTTCTGTCATTGTTTTATTTTAATTTATTCTTATTTATGGGATTTTATTGTTTTGTAGTGAGTGTTTATACATAATTTTTACTATATAATAGTGTAAAATATGATATATTGCTTATTATTTCAACCCTTTTTCTTGTTGTATCTTAAAGGCTTACTTTAATTTTGACTCTTCTTTTAACTGTTATTGCCCTTGGTTTTTATCATGCTTTATTAATGAGAATGTGTATCTTGGACAATAAAGGTGAATTTATAGTCGCCGTAACGTAAGCCGTAAGACGTAAGCAGTAGTCCGTAAGACGTAAGAATTAAGCCGCAACAAGAAACCCATTTATAGATCAAATTAGTTAAGAAGTAACAGAACAAATAGTTAGGTTATAATTTAATGTTTTGCTTTTGGTTAAAAACTCTTGTTTCAAAATAGGAGCTGTTGTGTCTCAAAGTGGGTCTTTTTTACAAAGTTTCGTACGAGAAAATTAAGTTTTAAAACTCAAAACAACTGTAAATCAAAAGAAAATGCCTGACAACTCATTGCGGTTATGTTCGAGTATGACCGATCCCGGCCGAAGCCGTAAGACGTAACGTAAGGAATGATAATAAACTATTTCCTTACGGCTTACGGTTTGGTCTTAATTCTTACTGCTTAAGTTTTTTGAACTATAAATGAATGTGTTACTAATCATATGTTTATTTTTCTTACGGCATACGTTACTTCTTACGGCTTACGTTACGGCGACTGTAAATCCACCTTAAAGCTTTTTGAGTTTGAGATAAATGGATGGAGTTAGCTTGAAACCTTCAAAATCGTATGTGACACTGACGGGGAAATTAACTCATGAGAGGGCTGTTCCTCGATTTCAAGAATTAGGCTTCTGATAATATTTATATTCCACAAAACTCGATTTTTATAAAGAAAAACACAAAATAAAAAACACACAAGTATTGCCTGACACACGGTTGTGAAACCACCTAACGAATGCAGACAAAACTTTGCGATATTGTCAGCTGGCTCACTACTTAATATAGATTAAAAACATTACACTAAACTATATGTTTTTTAATTTAAACTGTATAGGCAAAAATAAATTAGGGCCGCTTTGTCTTCAAATGTTATACATAATTTTTTGAGTTTTCTCGCCTTTTCGCTCCGGTTAAGTTACCGTATGTCAGACTATATAAAAAGGTTGTTAGTCAATAATAAATCTAATTTCCCTCGTATCTATTACAAGCCGTAAAAAGAAAATGTATTTACTGCTTTTATACGACCCATAAAATTGCTGTTACATTAAAATTGTCTTCAATTAATACCTACGTGTGTGTTGCTACCATGTAAGGGTTTTCTATGATACATGGCTACAAGAGTGGCCACTTTTAATTTCAAAGGGAGTTCCATATATTTCTATTTGATGAACGAGTATATACAGGGTAAGGATTTTAAATACAACGCTGCTGGTCCCAATTTTTTTTATATGACCTAAGCGAGGCCCATAAAAAATCAATCTTTGAGAACGTATTTTTTGATTTTAGAGAAATATTTTTCCCAGAACCGCTTTAAGCAGCGTTCGATTAAAAATCCCCACCCTGTATAGGTTTTTTTTTATAACATAAAGGATTAGAAAGAAAAACATTAGAATGTTTGATATTTGTCAAAAACCGTAACAAGTCGTTCAGGCGGTATTATGTTGCACAGTTGCAAGCTGTGCGTTGACCGTCCACAGTTCTAAATCCGCCATTTAATTGAATTAAAATATGATAGTTGCAATGTATGGATGACCTTTTTAGTTTTTTAGGTTGACTTGTTTTGTTCAGATCCCCCCTATTCTTTGGCTTTGGAAATATTACATTCTCCATTCTCGAAGGTGACTTCCTTTATTTGCTGATTACGGAAATGATTAAATTATTAAATTTTAAATTGAATATCTAATAGTTGAGAGCCCAACCAGTCATATTTTAGGTATTTTTGAAATGAAGAAATTCTAAGATATTTAAATAAAATTTACGCCGATGGCGCTGTTAGGCCGTTCTTTAAATTTTACGCTTTCTCATTAACAAGCTCCTAAATTTACCTGTAATTTTTCTGTTACGCGAGCCATCGCACCGACCATAATGCCTGTTAAAGGTATGTCAAAAAATACTGCATTATCTTTATTTAGTTTTTTCAAACACTAGTTGATTTTTATACTTCCCCATGGATATTTCTATTTTCCTTTGCCTAAAAGGGACTGGATACATTGTTCAGTTAACTGAACGGATATAATATGTAATTTCATATCCGTCCTTATTAGAATATTAAACTGACCAATCACAGCGGTCAGATAATTATAACTTGAGAAAATTACAAAGAAACCAAATTTACAAGTTTTAAATTTTACCCGTAATTTTTATTCCAAAAATTTCCCGTTTTTTACTCTTTTCTAGACAATTGCTACAAAAGTGTCTGTTTGAAAGTTGGAGATAATGATGTTCCTTGAATGATGAGTTTTGGAATTGCATTGTCTTTATTTGTTTAACATCATAACGTGTCAACTGATAAGTGTCTCCAGTCATCTTCAGGTGAATACTAAAAAAGTAAAGTAACTAAAGCTCTATTTATACTACTAGAAACTAGGATCAAGGAACACAGATGTTGTTTCTGTGTTCCTTGATCCTTAAATGAGAAACCAAAAAATCAGGTGCAGCTCACCATGCCTGGACACACGGTCACCACATCAAGTGGACAGAAGCTCAAATCCTGCATAAAGAACCACATTGGAGGAAGAGGAAATTCAAGTAAGCTTCTACCAGAACCCAGATTGTTTTAGTAAGCCCTCATTAGATATAAGAAATATCGGGAAACCTTTGTTAAGTAGATGTCAACTTAATATACCGCACACGAACTGAACGCATCTCAGTTATGCTCCAGTGCATCTAGCTAGTATAAATAGAGCTGTAGTTACTTTACTTATTTAGTATTCACCCGAAGACGACTGGAGATACTTTTCAGTTGAAACATAGTGATGTTAAACAAATAAATACAAGGCAAGTCCAAAACTCTTATATCATTCAAGATTTAAAGCATACAATTTCTACACAAAATGAACGTTTGTACTTGCATTTCTTGGGTTTTTGAGATGTAAATAATTTTCCACCACGATATTTCCACTATTTTCTGATATTTGCAATAGGGCCCCAACCCCAATCGACCTTAAAACTTTTATTATATTTAATAGATTATAACTGATAAATCTTCCACAACTAGTGGAAAATGAAGTTGAGCACAGAAAACCACATTAAAACACACGAAATTATCAGGTTTCCAGAAAATAATTAATTCCAATTTTATGGGGTAATGTTATTTAATTTTATTTTGTAAATTTCGTGGCCGGTATCACTAGTTTTGCTACTCCCTTTTTTATGCTTACAGTGTTGCTAGTATGTAAATTAGCATAGAATTTTGAAAAACTTTACCATAGCGTACGTTAAAAGTTAATTTGCATGCATAAAAGCTGTTTTTAATTTTTTAAAACGAATATTACAAAACATCTCTCGACCTAAAAACTAATAAATCAAATAATTGGCTATGGTTTAGAAAAATATCTTGTTTATTGGTATTAATAAATATAAGTATCGCTTTTTGTCTTTCATTGTGCAACAGGTACAATGTGAGAAAGATAGATATATTCAAAGTGATTTTGTGTAAATATCAGAAAATAACCAAATCGACAAATATGTTACAGTGTAATTTGGTCCATGGATTAGCCAACGAAGTTAATTTTTATTTTTTATCGTCTAACAAATTATGATAAATTTAATAATTTTGGGGTCCAAAATTTACGCCTTGTTAAAAAGTATTGTTTAGCAGTATTTTATTGAACTTAAATATATTATTGGATTGACCTACAAATGGTTCTATCGATGAAAAACACCTGTTATTGTATCGACTTAACAATTTAAATATAAAGCAATTAAATGTAATAATAGTAAAAGAGCTAATTCCATGTGTGTTACGAGATATTTAGGTTCGGAGATTTCTTAGCTAATTTGTAAAAACTGTATTTTTTAGAGTTTCCGAAGCTCTAAAATATCATTTATTTCATAAACTTCCAGAAAAACTTTAAATATTAAATTTCTATTTAAAAGTTTAATTATCTTTTGGGGTCGTAATTCTAAAAACTTATTTCGAAAAGTTCAGAATTTAGAAGAAAACCACTCGAGACCCATTCTTTACCACGGTCGCGTATTCTTATGAATCTATTATGAAAAAAATGAAGGACAGCCACTTTTTAAAAACAGCCTTTTGTCTTTTCCTAAAGCCATCATAATTTTAAAGAAATATTAGAACTTTATACAAAAGTTATTCAGTTAAAAACAATTATATTTTGCAGGATAAAACAGGCTGTTTTCAAGGCGAGCCACAAAGCGAGTTCTGGAACTAGCGATGGTTTTTTCACTTAAACAATAAATTAAGATTTAAAAAAATTATCGTCCAGTTTATTCATAAAAAAAATCAAATTTTAAAATGCCTAAAAAATGGTTACAAATTTAATATATAAAAAAACTTATAATACCGTAAATTAATACTTTCTTGAAAATAATCTGTCATAATGGGCTTTTTCACTATAATCGATACCTAATACACAACTCGGAAGGTAGTGCCTTTGACCAGACGTTTTTGCCAACCCAAGCCACATCTTCGACTGGTAAGAGCTACATACCTCCCTTGTAGTGTAAATAACTATTATAACCTTTTTAGTTAGTTGAACAATAATTATTACAATTCCACATTTTGCCATTTGTATAAAATCGCTTGTGGTTCATCCTCTTGTTATTTTTTAGACAGTTTTGACCTTGTAGGTTCTTTTTAAGGTATACAGTGTGTCCAAAAAAGTATGCAACATATGTAAAAGTTTTTTATTACCGATTTCTCAGAAAATTTTATTCTTGATAAAAGTTGGTGCATGCCTTGAAACTATAAATGCATATTTCACATTTTACCCGCGGCTAATAGTAAAGTACCTTAGTTATTAGAAATACAGCAAAATTTTATATGGAAATGTTATTGCAAATTAAAAACATAGCCCAAATACGAAATTTGAGTTACGTGTCTCAATTTTTATTTTTTTTCTAATCTCTAATTTTATATGCATTTTTTTAAAGTAGGTTTTTGGACTTTAGCGTACTGGGTGAAAATGACAAATAAATTGGTAGTTATTTCCAGTATTATGAATAGGGCTGAATTTTATTATAATTTAGTTTCGGACAGAAGTTGGCTAAAATTTGTTTAAGTAGGCGTGCAACACGCTTATATCTAAACCGACCCGGTTCATTGAAAAGTTTTTAAAAGTTTGCAACTACTTAATGCATTTTTATTATAAACCCACGTTTAAGTTATTTGATAAATATATTAAAATTGCGTAAACGAAAAATCGACCAGAGGCGTACCGTTTAGGGGAAATTAGAGATTAGAAAAAATAAAAATTGAGACACGTAACTCAAATTTCGTATTTGGGCTATGTTTTTAATTTGCAATATTATTTCCATATAAAATTTTGCTGTATTTCTAATAACTAAGGTACTTTACTCTTAATGCAATTTCGAAAAAATGGCATTTGCTCCCTTACTATTAGCCGCAGATGAAATGTAAAATATGCATTTATAGTTTCAAGGCATGCACCAACTTTTATCAAGAATAAAATTTTCTGAGAAATCGGTAATAAAAAACTTTTACATATGTTGCATACTTTTTTGGACACACTGTATAGACATCATAATTTATAAATGTATTATATTATGCTTTTGCCGGAGACACAGTATTTTTTTTTGTTTTGCGTGGTAGTAGAACCATAACAAATTATTGGCTACCCCTTGTTGCATAAGCCACTGGACATTTCTCAATCTATATAAGATTATATTTAGTATTCTTACACGTATCGTCATCATTAATAATTCTTTCAGAGACCAATGCGGTAAAAATTAAACGAAACAGATTAGACCAGAAAATTACACGTTACAACAATTTATCAAACGTACAAATGTGAAAAAGAGAAATGAATAAAAGGAGTAATTTACATCACGCACCGGATCTGGCTTTAAAATTATTTCTAACCTGCCCGCTTTATCATTTTACTGCTTTCGGGATTTTATTCGCATGCATGTTTTATGTTTGTGTAAGTAAAAACTTTGAGAGCGGATAAAAGCAAGAAAATTATTTTTGTGAAGGGATGTATTAGCCTAGCCAAGCAGAATAGTAGTTTGTATTTCAAGAGGAAGTAAATTGAGCACGACCCCTTAGGCGGAGTACTCAATCTTCCGATTGTGATATGAACCATCCACTCGAGTTAAACAGTATATCTATTCTACTATTAAAATGTTAGGTTGAAAATTTAGAGCAGTTAAAAAATCAAATTTTAATGCAATCTGAAAGAATTACCCTGTAAGAATTTTACGACACCATTTAGAATATTGTTTAGCAGCAAATGACGGTATATTTGAACATTTAATTAGGAATTAACAATATTCCAAACGATTGTAGAGTTTTCTGAAAATAAAATTAGGTATTAGTTTTTTTTTAAAACAATTTTTTAATTTTAAACTTCCTTTTTTCCACTTTTAGCAATTCTTGATTTTAATATTATTTATTGGGTTTTATTGCAAGTAAATTATTTCGTTTTCCATTGGAAGATCCGTTTTGAAAATAATGTTCGTTTTATTTGAAAATATTAGTTAAATCCAGTGTAAAATGTACCTGTTAAGATTTGTACCTGAAAGATTTTTAAGAAACCTACCGTTTACAAATAACATTTGATAATGACAAATTACAGGTTGACAAGTCCAATTAATGCTGGTGTCCGCAGCATCACCTGAATTTGGAAGTATTGAATTGAATTATAATGAATAACTAACCGTAATTCCATTCAATTAAGTTAAGATCGAGTTGTCCAAAACTCCGCATGTGCACTCACCACACAGAGATCCTAAAAAGGTCTCTATAAAAACCCCACTCTAAGGTCAACAGGAGATCAAATATTTGGACAGCCTTAAATTTGCATGGGATTTCCTATGTTTCCAACCATCGGCGTAGCCCCCTGATGGCCCTGGGCCCCCCCTAAAATATTCAATAGAAAAAAAAATTGCATTTAATAAACCGTACACTAGAGCCCAGGCCCCCTGAAAACTAAGGCTAGCTAAGCCGATGTTTCCAACCACGATGCACCACCCGGTATAGGCCACATAACACTGGTAGAAATCGTGCTTTTCTGAAAAAACCAAATTGAATCAGAATTGATCAGAAAAAATTTAAAAAACATTTTAAAAGGCAAATGAATTAATTTGACTTGTCGAAATACCTTTCATTTAGAAATTTAAAAAAATATCTCAGAGAAAGTCAATTTTCAAACGATAACTAATGGAAGGCGTATTAATACCCATTTAAAGGACTACCGAAAACTTTTTTGTATATGAGTAAAGTCGGTGCAACATAGGGGAGCTTACTAAAAAAAATTAGTAAAGTTTCTTGTTTTATTATTATGGGAAAATCTTTTTTAGCGCCTTTGGCACCTCAATAATAATTGTTTTTCGAAAAAGTTGTTATTATAAATTATTCTTACTTAAAAAGAAAAATAGTTATTTTCCTAACAAGTGCGGAAAGTGATACTTTCCCGCACGCGACTGCAGTTGACCCGAACGACGCGGAGCGGAGTTCGGGCAAGCGGTCAAGGGCGGAAAAGACACTTTCCGCATGAGTTAGGAACATTATTTTTTCTACGACCGTATATACAAAAAAGTATACCAACCCATTTTTCAAAAATTATTTTATTTCATCATACATATACAAAACTTTAACTAAAAACTACTAATTATTATAAATATTAATATTAAAAACAAAATTTGTTGCATTCTGTAAATTACTTAAAATTGCCGGTCCAGTGAAGTTATTTGGTGTTAAACTGGTAAGTAGATGACGTCGATGAGAATGGCATCATATTTATTTACCTGTTGTAACAATAGTTATAACTTCCGAAGTAAAAAACTATCTAATAAGGTCAATATTTGCATTATTTTACTTTCCCGCACTAGTGCGGGAAAGTGATACTTTCAAAACTAAAATGCGTGCGGGAAAATGGGTTAAAACGCACGGTCGTAGAAAAAATGTTGTTCCATTCTGACCAGAACCGTTTAAAGATCCGATGATTTATTTATGTATTACTTTATTTAAAAATAGGTAAACCTAATTTAACTAAAAGCTAAAAAATAACCATATTGTCTTTCACAGTGTCCTATAACTCGAAAGCTCAAAAGTGTAATCAAGCTTTTTATGGAATTAACTTTTGCTCATTCCTCTATACAGGGTACTACAAATTCGTGTGCGTACAAGGGAATATCGAAAACGGTAAGAGATACGAAGATGGTTAAACTTAATAATTGGTGAAAAAAAATTGTAAATATTCCGAATAATTTCGGACGAAATTTTTAGTTTTGGTTTTTAATTTTTTGCGTCTTTATTTTTGACTTATATAGCCATTCTTTATGTTCTATAAAATGGCGTAATTAGTTTTCAAATTCGACGTTTTGTTCCATAGTTACCAACCTCATGTCAATTTTTTTAAATACGGACTTGGAATTTTAAATACAGTTTTCGGGACTTCTAAGCTTTAGAAATTTAATACAATTTAAAGGGTTTTTGAAATTTTATCATCTAGTAACGCAATTTTTAAAATTATCTTTTTATATTATTACGAACAATTAGAGCCAAACTAAAAAATAGATTTCTGATTTGGAGAATCCGTCCATTTTTACGTCCTGATATTTAATCTTTTGTAAGAAAGAAGACCAAAAGTCTCAGCCTCACGTATTGTTCAGTCTGTTTATTTTTGTTACATGTTTCGCATGAAACTAGCATCATCAGACCTTATAAACAGTAAACAATTTTGAAATTGCCTTTGAAACAAACATAATCGCATCCCAGTAACATAGCTAGGTTAACACTCCAGTTCCATTTTGTCACTCAGTCGCGTTAATTTTTTTCTGTTTTACAGTATTTTGGTCTAGGTCTAAGGCAAGGACCATAGGATTTAATTTTATGTTATATTAATAAAATAAATAAAATACTAATAAAGAATTACTTTTCCTGCAGTTAAAACTTACCTACTTCCTAGAGTATTGTTAGGGTAAATCTTATTGAAATAATAAATTGCTTAGACACCGTACCTTCCTGTTATGTGATTTTTAATATTTAAGTACTCCTAAAAATAATTAGCAGGGCCGTAATAGTAAAGAGAGGATTCCTAAAACAGTTTTTAAAAATCCAGGTCCGTATTTAAAAAAATTGACTTGAGGTTGAAATCTAAAGAACGAAACGTCGAATTTTAAAACTACAGCACCATCTTGTACAACATATAAAACGGCTATAAAAAAGTCGCAAAATATTAAAAACCAAAACTAAAAATTTCGTTCTCTTCGAAAGTATTCGGAATATTTACAATTTTCTTTCACCAAATTGTTAAGCCTCAAAATACGCAACTTTGCCTCAATTTAACCATCTTCGTATCTCTTACCGTTTTCGAGATCCCCTCGTACACTCACGAATTTGTAGCACCCTGTATAGACAGTTAACAATTCCAATCACTTAAAATACTTTTCTTGAATTCTTCTTTATACACTTCCCTTCTTGCATTGACATGCAAATTTTACTTCCTAAAAACGTTTTTATTTCGGGGGTAAAATTTGGCACAAATGCCTTACAGAGTCTATAATGCCTAAGAGCTTATTCATTTGTCCTTTAAAACTGCCGATTATTTAACTTTGCTTTGATCACAGAATATAGAGGTAAGCTATATTTAAGTAAGGTATATTTTGTGCTTTGATATTGTGACAAAAATTTGTATTTATATTTCACTGTTATATTTAGATACTAGATATTTTGTAAGCTTAGATAATACCTACTTGGGAATAAATATCAAAGTTTTATTTAAAAATAAATCCTTGCAGTCATATGAAGATAGATTGATTAGTTAAAAAATATTTTTTTTACTCTTACATGGAATTTGCTTTTTCGTTTACCCTAAAGTTATTGGAAAAGTGGATTACTCCGGTTAGCTGAACGTATATAATTTCATATCCATCCTAGTTAGGATATGAAACGGACCTACCACAGTCGTTAACTACAAAGAAACCAAATTTACATGTTGTAAAGTCGTTTTCACACTTGACAGAATTGAGGTTAAGAATATACTTCAAAAATATGCAATTCTGTCACATTAAATTTGTTCTTTTTGATTTAAATCAAAACATTTATCTCATAGTCTATGCTTATGCAATGTTTCCTAAAGAGTGCATTAAATGGTGCGAAAATTGACGAAAATGATCCAAATTGACCAATATGTTATGTTACAGTGTAATTTCGTTCAACGAAATTACATTTTCTTTAATTGTTTTGATTATCTTTCTTACAATTTTACGGCCAACTAAAAGGACAAGTTATGATGCCTAATTTAAATAATATTTTTAGTATGAAGTTTGGAAGTTGAGTCGTAAAAAAAATATACTGTACAACTCGAGTGGATTGTCCATATTGCGCTGGGAAGGTTAAGCACTCCGCCTACGGCGTCGTGCTTAATTTGTTTCCTCGTGACATCATATCCACTTTTGTTATACAAACTACTGTTATTGTAAATTTTTTTAGAAAAAAAGGTTTTTAGCGGTTTTTAGTGCATCTATCTTTTGCATTAAAGTACACAAGGACGCCAAAGGTAATGGGTTCCCTGGGGCACAGGTAGACAATGACAGGCTGTTTCGTCCTTATTGGGACTCATCAGAAAGGGATAGAATATGTTACATGTTCTATGCTTAAAGGTCTTACTAGAATGCATATTTAAAAAAAAAATATACAGGATGTTCTATTTGAAATAACAAAGTTTTATGCACTTCCGTTTAAACCGGAAGTGACAGTCAGACGTTTGATTACTAAAAATGTGGGCACAATGCCATTTATCTTACCAAAATTAGTAATGCTTTATTTTATAAAGACGTGACAAGCTGGATAGTAGTTTAGTTGTCATCCGGAATGTATATTATTTGCGGGCTTATTTTTGGTAAATATTAAACGAAAACAATATAAATGTTGTTTCGCTTACGAAACATTCCAAAGGCTTTCCAAAGCCCAATAAAAGTCAAAAATAAAACCAGCAGAACTTTTATAACAAAAGGAAATCCGAAATAAACGTAACCGTAAAGAAAATGTCTTACTGTGCTCTGCTGTAATGCAAATTAACTGATTTAAGAAAACGGTCATAGACACGCGAGTTGATTGTGAACTACATGGGTTTGATTCTCAGGGCACTAAAAAACCTTGCGAATGTACCCGGGAGAAATTGGCTTACTGTGTTGAACAATAAAGGAAGAAATTCCATTTTCTTTTATTAATATGAAGCATATATTGCTTTAATCACGAAATTTAACCAATTTTAAATTTGATTATTAAGCAGGATCTTACAAAGTAACCAACCCAACTAATGTTAGTGTTAATATTAATTAAATTTGTTAAGCAAGCATACCCTCAAAAATGAACAATTATTTATGGTTTAATTAAATTAAAAAGAGGAAGTCACGTTCTTGGACAGTGGCGTAGCCAGAAAATATGCTCGAAAGGGGCGGGGGGGGGGGGGATCAGTAGGCGTAGGTAGGATATTTTTATTCTCGAGAGAGGGACAGTCGGGACTACAAGTATTTCATGATAATGTACCTAGTAAAGAAGGTGGGAGAGTGCCGCAGGCGAAAAATTTTCAGGGCCACGCCCAAAGTTCGTTTAAAATTCACCTAACTACTATCAAATTTCGAAAATTAAATTATTACCTCTCTTCCTCTGCATGGTTGGATTAAATTTGTTTTTGTTAATGTTTCTTTTTACTTTTTTTTGATATTCCTCTTCTTTATTTAAAAAAAAACCATTTTTTATATTAATGATTTCTTTCAGAAATCATTTATTTTAGGAGCGTAGATCTAAGAGCAGTTTTTGGTGCAAATGCTTAGGTTTTGAAATACTCTTGTGCCCTTTTGTATATTCATAATAAAGCAAATTCGTTTCTTTCTGCCCTATTTTTTTTTATTATAAATTATCACACTTCTTCCACAAAAAATGTTTCAATTAAAATTTTTACTTTAATTTTTCTTTTTAAAAATAAATACCTAATTGTTGTGGGTTATATTTTTGTTGATTTAAAATAGCTCTAAAAAAGGGAAAACGGAACAGAGAGGATATAATAGAAAAATACTATAAAATATTATTCTTTTTACTCATTTTCCTATAAAATTGTATCATAAATCAATAATTAAAACGATATGCGTCCGAAACCTTAATCTCTATTGTTAAATATCACTTAATTTACACAAACAAATTAGGCTTCCTAACAAAAACCAGCAAACAATAATAATCACAGCAGCTCTGTATTTATCGAGCGGTACACGTAGAAATGACTAATTCGACGCGCCGACCGAAAGCGGCTGTGGATGTTTATATTATATAAGTTTAGTTTTTCGATCGACCTTCTGGTATATTTTTTTTAAATTCTAACACGGCCAATCCTGCATTTCGAGTCGCTCTCGACGTTTGCTACGTTCAAATTTACAGACTAAGAGACAGAAGAAAACAAAGAATTACAAGAACATTAATATTATTATAATTGAAAGAAAATATCAAATAAAACACAAAAAAACAGCAATAGGCAAACCATCTTCTTCTTTTGTTAATCCGCTTCGGGCTCTCCATCCTTTTCGACTTCTTCTTCACTGAAAGTAAAACATTTTTTAATAGCCTGGCTATAAATAAAAGTAAATGCAAACGTTTGGCAACCATTCAACAAAAACACATATAAAGCGTACCAAGCTTTGAACATTAACAAAAATACATGCAAAGCGTAACAAACCTTAAGCATTTAACAAAGACAAATGCAAAGCGTAGCAAGCTTTAAACATTTAACAAACACAAGTGCAAAGTGTAACAAGCTTTAAACATTTATTACAAACACGTGCAAAGCGTACTAAGCTTTAAGCATTTAAGAAATACAAATGCAAAGCGTAGCAAGCTTTAAACATTTATTACAAACACATGCAAAGCGTAACAAGCTTTAAACATTTATTACAAACACATGCAAAGCGTAACAAGCTTTAAACATTGAACAAATATACAAATGCAAAGCGTAGCAAGCTTTAAACATTTAACAAACACAAATGCATAGCGTAACAAGCTTTAAACATTTATTACAAACACATGCAAAGCGTACCAAGCTTTAAACATTTAACAAACACAAAGGCAAAGCGTAACAAGCTTTAAACATTTATTACAAACACATGCAAAGCGTACCAAGCTTTAAACATTGAACAAATATAAAAATGCAAAGCGTAGCAAGCTTTAAACATTTAACAAACACAAATGCAAAGCGTACCAAGCTTTAAACATTTAACAAACACAAATGCAAAGCGTAACAAGCTTTAAACATTGATTACAAACACATGCAAAGCGTACCAAGCTTTAAACATTTTATTCCAAAATTTATTTTATGCACCAGTAAATTCTAACACTAGCCATCATGGCTGACATACCTGTCATTTAAAACTTCAAAAAGTTCTTCCATGTCCATTGTCATTGACCAATCGCTGGGCCACAATCTCAGTTGTTCTATAGCTGCCTTAGTAACAAGTGATTTACCAACTCTCCTTATTTCGTAACGCCCTTCCGGTGTAATACTAATAATTTCAAATGGACCTTGAAATTCATACTTAAGTTTGCCTTGATGCATGCGATCGTCGCGATGCATAAGGACAAAGTCTCCAATAGTAAAGTTCTTGGTATTGCGACGTTTTTCATTTTCTTTAATTTTATATTCTGTAGAAGATTTTAAGTTATCGTTAATTCTATTACGGTCTAGTTGTAAATTCCTTATCGGTTGTAAATTCGTGCTAATATTTGCAAGTAAGCTTTGAATCAGTGGGGTTGAGCTTTCAATTCCAATTAAAGCTTTAAGTGGTGTTGTTTTGGTTGCCTTTTGAATTGTTGTGTTTAAAACAAGCTGGATTTTCCAGAGGGTGCTCGACCATTCTGACCTTATTTTCGTCTCGATTCGAAGAAGATTCATAATGGTTCTCATATATCTCTCTACCTGGCCGTTGGATCTGTGAACGTCTGGGGTTGTGTAGTGATAACTAATTCCCATGGAATCCAAATATTCTGGAAGGCTTAGATTTTTAAAGTTTTTACCAGCATCCATAATGATTTGTTTTGGTGTACCGAACAGCGAAATAAACAGTTGAAAAGCCAATCGTGTTTCATCAGCTTTGACTGACTTCAAAGGTAGTAGTACACAATATTTTGTAAATGCATCAATGAGTACCAGTACGTGTTTATATCCCTCAGCTGTAGTTTCTAACGGTCCTAAGCAATCAGCGTGAAGAACATGCATTGGTTCAGATGGTTTCGTTACTGTTACCGCCCATCTAAAATGGGACATTTTACCAAAAAAAAAGTGAAATAAATTCTACGAAGCTAAACTTAAAACAAATTCATTTAAATTTACTTTACAAGACAAAAAAAACAATTTTAGTTTAGAGGCAGGGGACACACTTTGGTAACTGGTCGTTTTAACAGACCTTTGGCGGTGCGCACAGTTACAACGCGTATTACTCCATCCGAACCCGGATGCACCTCAGTAACACGACCTAAAGGCCATTTTAAGGGTGGTATAAGCGCGTCTTTAAGCAACACGAGTGTGTCTTGTAAGACTGGAGTGGACGGTTCCGTCCATTTACTACGCTGCATTAAAGTATGCAAGTATTCTTTATTCCAACGTATCCAAAACTGTTGATGTAATGCTTGTAATAGTTGGAATCGAGATAAACGTCCGATTTTGATTGAGGTTAAATCAGGCTCAACAAAAGAGTTTAGAGGTTCCAAATTTAAAAAATGTCCGGGTGTAAGCGCTTTAAGATCGTTAGGATCTGAGCTTAATGGACAAAGTGGTCGTGAATTTAATAACGCCTCAATTGAGACTAAAACAGTATTAAATTCTTCATAGGTTAAAATTTGTGTGCCAACAACACGAGATAAATGGGTTTTTACTGATTTTACGCCACTTTCCCAAAGAGCTCCAAAATTGGGACTAGCGGGGGGATTAAAATGCCATAATATGTTTTCTTTCTCAGCAACCTGCTGCATAATAGTTACAAGTTCATTATGGGCTCCTACGAAATTTGTGCCGTTATCACTAAAAATATCAGTAATTTTGCCTCTGCGGGCTAAGAAACGACGCAAGGAGGCTAAGAAACAATCAGTTGAAAGGCTAGAACAGAGCTCAAGATGTATAGCTTTCGTAACCATGCACACAAATATACAAATATAAGACTTGTAAGTTTTTGCTCCTCGTAGTTTACCCATCGTAGTGGTGAAAGCCCCGGCAAAATCTATGCCAACCTTCTGAAACGGTTTGCATTGGGCTAAACGAGCCTCGGGAAGATTCCCCATAGGGGGTTGAGGGCTCTTGGGATTAGCTCTAAAACATCGATAACAATGTGACAGAACGTGGCGAATAGCCCTTTTTGGAAATATAATCCAAAATTTTTGAACGATTAAATATTGGAGGGTTTGTTGACCTGGATGTAGAAATTTATTATGGGTGTCTTGAATAATAAGGGTAGTTAGTCGATGAAGACTGGGTAAGAGAGCGGGATGTTTTTGTTCAAAGGAGAGGTGAGAATAGGATAGGCGTCCGCCCACCCTCAAAATACCATCGGTATCAAGAAAAGGATTCAATTTTCTGAATAATTTGGGAAGGGGATTATTATTTTTTAGTCTTTTAATTTCATCACCAAACACAGTTCCTTGGATATATTTTGTCAAGCGCATAAGCGCTTTGTCTAACTCTTGCACCGAAAATGCCCCACTTAGAGTAGTTAAGGAATTTTTATTAGACATAAAGCGTAAGAATCTAGCGACGATGCGCAGAATTTTGTCGAGGGAAGAAAATCTGTCTAATAGTTCGAGGAGATAGTCCCGGCGTTGAATCACAGTGGCGAAAACAATTTTTCTTTGCTCCAAGGCCGATTCTTCGGGCTTAAAGCGTTTATTGAAGTTGGGCCACAACTCTTCGGTCTTGCTGAGAAAATCAGGTCCCGCCCACCATAGCGAGTGGTCAAGTAATTGAGAAGGCAAGAGACCGCGTGAACCACAATCTGCAGGATTATATTCTGACGGAACATAAAACCAACGATCAGGAGCTACCTTTTCCTGTATGTGGGTAATCCTGTTAGAAACAAAAGTATTATATTTATGAGGGGAAGATTTTATCCAAGATAGAGTGACAGTGGAATCCGACCAAGCATAAATCTGTCGAAAATTAATTTCATTCTTAAAAGCTTCCATAACTGAGATCACCAGATCTGAGAGCAGCACTGCTGCGCATAACTCTAATCGGGGAATAGAGATTCTTTTTAAGGGAGCAACACGAGATTTTGCAGCTACAAATGATATTTTTATCTGGTTGGCTGAATCCATAAATCGAAAATATACGACGCTGCAATATCCATAAGAGGAAGCGTCCGAGAATGCATGAATCTCACAAACTAGGTACTTAGACGCGAGAAGATGACGGGGTAATTGAATTTTAGAGAGCAGGGGTAATTCTTCTTTAAATTTACCCCATTTTATAATAATGTCATCGGGAGGTATCGCGTCCCAATGAATACCTAGAGTCCAAAGGTTTTGCATAATTAGTTTGCCAAAAAGAACAATGGGAGTTAAAAAACCTTCGGGATCAAAGATACGAGCTACATCGGACAAAATATTACGTTTTGTGCAAGGGGTTTGTTTAATGCTTACATTATAGGTAAATGTATCTGATGATGGTTGCCACCGAAGACCTGATATTTTTACTTGTTCTTCTTTATCATCGAAGGAGAGAGGCTTAATCTGGAGCAGAGAATCCGGGAGATGAGTCAACAATCTAGGATTGTTGCTCGCCCATTTTCGTAATTCAAAACCACCCAGGTTTAGGAGCTCCATCAGCTGATGTTGAAGCTCTAAAGCTTCTTCGATACTATCACAGCTGCAGAGCAAATCATCTACATAGATAGAAGTTTTTAAAGCCTGGCAAGCAAGAGGGTAAGTTAGCTGATTGTCATTAGCCAGTTGCTGAAGAGTGCGAATGGCTAGAAACGGGGCCGAAGAGACACCATACGTAACTGTCGATAAACGATAATCTTTGACAGGCTCGTCGGCGGAAAAGCGGAATAAAATTCTTTGATAATCGCACTGAGCCGGAGTAATTAAAATTTGGCGATACATTTGTCGAATATCAGCAGTAAAAACTACAGCGTGAAGTCTAAATCGCAACAAAAGTGTAAATATATCCAACTGTAGTTTTGGGCCAACTAATAGGGTGTCATTTAAAGACACATTATTTAAGTCTTTCGTGGAAGCATCAAACACAACTCTGAGTTTTGTTGTGAGACTTTCAGGGCGTAAAATACAATGATGAGGTATATAATAAGAGTGGGGAGCTTGTGAAGGATCTGAAATAATTTCCATATGCCCAGCTGATAAATATTCTTTCATAAAATCACAATATTCTTTACCAAGAGAGGGGTTATTTTTGAGACGACGCTCTAGATTTAAAAATCTTCGTAAAGCAATATCACGAGAACCGCTAAAATCTGGGGAAGCTTGGTCCCTAAAGGGGAGAGAGACCACATATCGACCAGTAAGAGTTTTATAATGAGTGTTTATAAATATTTTTTCTGCCGCTAGCTCGTCGGGGTTATGCTGGGGAGTTTGAGCAACTTGATCCAGTTCCCATAACCGTTTTATGGAATTTTCAATTTGAATTGACGTACAAAATGTGTGTACGCTAAAGTCATTTTGGAGAGAAACCTTGCCCATGATAACCCAACCAAAGGCAGTGTTAAGGGCTGACGGTTCCTGAGGATTAAATGAGATTGATTCGCCTTTTAATAAAAAGGCAAAAACCTCAGCACCAATAAGCATATCGATTGGAGATGAAGTATTAAACTGTGCATCAGCTAAATTTAAATTTAAAAAAGTTTCAAATTTTTCTTGAGGTATGTCAACACTGGGCATGTTTGCACATATTTGGGGTAAAACAACAAACTCCAAATTTAAACAAGGTTCATAGGAGAAATGAGGTTTAACTACACAAGTGACGGCTTGCGTGGCATTAGTATTCAGGGGCCCAAGCCCACCTATGGAAGTGTTATGGGAGTAACAAGTAACACCTAGTCGCTTGCAACACTTTCTTGTAATAAAATTAGCCTGACTAGCAGAATCTAATAAAACACGTACGCTTTGAAATTGTCCCCACGCATCTTTAACATGTATCATCGCGGTGGACAATAAGACCGTGTGATTGCGGGGTAGATTAGCAACTAAAGAACTTATAGAGGAGTTATTATGTAAGTTATCCAACGTAGGGGGAGAACTAGCTTCAGCTTCGGCATTAGAAGCATGTAAAGCACGTGAAACGAGGGATGGCGTGGAAGTAAGGGGGTTTGACATATATGACGTCGAGCTTGGAGCATTGGATAACCTATTTTGAGACGATTGAGACTTACTTTGTGAGTCAAAATGTAAAAGTGTGTGATGCTTTAAGGAACATTTTCTGCAAGTGTGCAAAGATGTACACGCGGGGGAAATATGCCTGGTACCTAAACAATTTGTACACCATCGTTTAGATTTTACCATATTATACCGTTCCTGGGGCGTTTTTGCCAAAAAGGCTTGACAATTATAAATGGGGTGAGGATTATTACAAACAGGACAAGTTTCTTTGCGATCAGTATTATTAACAAATGTTTTTAATTTATTTCGAATATTTTGAGTATTTTGAATTTTTACGGGAGAAGAGGTTATGTAAACAGCCTCTAGGGCTTCGCATTGTGTTTTCAAAAATTCTTTTAAAATTGTATAATTTTTTGAGCGATTGCCGGGATTTTTTAATTCAGCATGACATTCAATTTCAAAACGGGTTGCCGTACTTTGATTTAAACGCTCCATGAGCATATTAAATAATACAAAATCCCACTGTTGAACAGGGTAATGTAAAGCATTTAACGCCGCCAAGTTTTCTTCAAATTTATCAATAAGATTTCTTAAGGCGCCGACTAAATAATCCTCGGGCAATTTTTTTGTATTTTGTATATCCTGCCAATGAGTTATTGCGATAAGTCTAGGATCCTCATATCTACTAACAAGAGTATTATAGGCAATTAAATAATTCGCGTCACTTAATGGTGTACATTTAACTAAAGCAAGTGGGGCTTTATCTAAAGAATTTATCAAATAACTAAATTTTTCGACATTACTTAAATGCGTATTGGTATGAATAAGTGAATTGTACAAGTCAAAAAACGTTTTCCATTTTTTGATATCTCCTGTAAAAATAGGGATTTCTAACTTGGGTAATCGAACATTGTTTTGATTTAGCGAGGACCCCGAATTTGAGGCATTTAGTTGCACAGCGGGTTCGTCCTTAAAAAGGCCAAAATAACTAGCTTGAATTTCAAAATAATCAAAGTCAAATAATTCCCTTATAGTTGCCTCGCTTTTCAATAGATTTTCTTGATTTTCTTTACCTGCGATTAAATCGATAATAAGTGAATGATTTCTATCAAAATCGTCGTTCAATTCCTCAAGTTTTTTATAGCGCATTTTAAAATGCATACGTGCATTTTGATCTTGTTGAGCCTTTACAGCAATAGCCAATAATTCTTTAACACGAGAAATTGCAGCATTTCTGCGGGCATAATATACATCGAGTTTAGACATTTTTTAGTATTTTTGAATTATTTAAATACGAGAAAATAGAACGATATATTTTATCAACATGAGTTTGACAATTCGCACAACAAACGTAAACAAAATTGTTAATGCGAATTTAATGACTATTGCACTTCAGACCGCGCTGCTAAGGAGGGAGTATAATGCGTGAACTGGTGCGCCTTCGAGTCTCTGCGATCTAAACTAAAATGTCCAAAATGATTGGAATATTTTACACATTCCAATGACTAAATTTTTTAATTTTTAATTGATTTTTAAAAATATAAAATCCGTGGTCGAAGTAACCAAAAATGTAGGGGTTTGAATTAAAAAGAGCATAAAAAATGGACTGTATATATGATTGGTTGAGGAGATGAGAGTTGAGTAGAGGTTTAAATAAGACAGTACGGCGGCAGCGTGACAAAAAGTATAAAAATGGCCTACCTTTGGTTCATCCTTTACGGCTTGGTGGCCACCAACTTGATCCTAGAGAAGAGGAATGCCACAACCCTGGATCGGGACACTGCACGTCACAATTTGTCTTAATTTAAGAGTTTTATATGACATAAAATGCCGGGAAATATTCCGGGAGCGTGAGTTCTTTTTTAACGACCTTTTCGAACTGTCTTTTAGACGCCCGCGCAAGGTCCAATCGGCCAAATACAAATTGTCACGTGGTTAACACGACTACAGCGACTTACGCGGGGAATTAATATTAAAGAACCAACATTTTTGCTTATGAAAAATAAGTAAACTTATAAATTAAATATTATTGAGATGAAACCTAAACAGTTACATTTTTGATAAATCCTTGAAAAGGACCAGACCTAGTTTTCTTAACCGCACACACAAGACAATGCTGGATATATTTCGTCACAAAATTTCGCATACGTGGGAACCAAAAATGTCTTTGGATAGATTCCATTGTTTTGTCAATGCCTACATGGCATTGCTCATCGTGAAATATTCTTAACAATCCCAATCGGCTCTGACGAGGAATAAATGGTTTTGACGTTGCTCCGTTGGGTGTAGATATGATATAATGTAAAATATCGTTCTTAACTTTATAACGAGTTTTATCTAAACGTCCTTCTTTCCAATCATTTATTAACTTTTTAACTTCGCTGTTTCCGCGCTGCTCAACATATAGCCAGTTGTCATGTACAGTTAAACGCCGAATAACTACAGGGTTTCGGCTTAAGAAATCAACATGTGGTAATGAACTTCCTTTTTTGTAAACAATGTTAAAAGTAAAATCCTGCATATAGGTCCACCAGCGAGCTACTCTTGGTAGAATGTCTTTTTTTGTTGCTGTTGATTTAATGGCATTGCAATCTGTTACCAAAGTGAAATGGATTCCCAGAAGATATACACGGAAGTATTTCATTGAATTTACCACCGCGAGAGTCTCCAATTCGTATGAATGGTATTTTTCTTCATACTTGTTCGTCTTCTTACTAAAATATCCTATAACTCGCACATTGCCATCTGCTTTTTGAAGAAGTGCACCTCCATAACCAATACTACTTGCATCTGTGTGCAACTCCGTGGGAAGTTCAGGATCAAATATGCTAAGAAGTGGTCTTGACGTTAAGTGTTTCATAATGTACATTCTTGCGACCTCCCGCTCTTCATTCCAAGTAAATGTCTCGTTGGCACATGTTAGTTTGGTTATACAGGCGGTTCGAGTAGCGAATTCCGGGATGAATTTGCGAAAGTACCCTGCCAAACCCATTAACTGTCGAACTTGTTTTACAGTGGTAGGTATCGGTGACTTTATCAGTGCCTCCACTTTTCTCATTCCAGGGCGTATGCCTTCTGCAGATATTTCTCTGCCCAGATATTCTAACTTATCTTGAAAAAAATGACATTTCTTCAGATTTAGACTAAACCCTGCCTTTCTAAGAGCTTCTAACACTAGTTCCAAAGATGCTACGTTCTCCTCAAACGTCTCCGATGGTATGAGTACGTCATCGATGTACACTAAAGCTATTGTGTTTTTAAGGTCTCCCAGTGCTTTGTTTATCGCCCTTTGGAAAACCGCAGGAGAATTTGCCAACCCAAATGGCATGCGTAAATATTCGAAGTGGCCATCTGGCGTAATAAATGCAGTTTTGTGGACAGATTCGGGGTCTATTGGAATTTGATGAAACCCAGAGGACATGTCTAATGACGTGAATATTTTGCCTTTTCCCAGCCGATCTAACTGATCATCAATTAGTGGTAAAGGATACCGATCCTTAATCGTATGTCGGTTAAGCTCGCGGTAGTCACAACACATTCTGTAAGAACCTTCTTTTTTCTTGACAAGAATTATCGGACTCGCAAACGGTGATTCGTTTTCTTGAATAATGTTATTGATCAGTAGGTCATTTACAATATCTCGAACGATCTGTCTTTCATTTATTGACAAACGATAAGGACCTCTATTAACTATAAAGTCGTCACAAAGTCTAATATGCATCGTGGTATTATTGACGCAAGAAACAGCATTTCCACTGGCGGCTACAATATCATTGTAATGAGAAAGAACGTCTAATAATTTAGTTTTGTGTATGTCTGGCACGTCTATCTCTAAATCAAGTGACGTTGGTAAGATGTTTATTACTCGAGCAATCTTGTTTTTGACAATCCTGGTGCCTGTACAATTGGTTATCGTTGCTATGTTAGGATCGTCATATAGGTTACATCCAACCAATAAATCGTATTCTAAAAAGCTATCTGGTACAATAATAAACATGAGATCTGTCTTGACACCTGACATCTCGAAGCTGGATACAAACGACTGTTCTGAAATATAATTTCCAGGTAATAATCCACTGATCGTAGCTTCTCGTACTTTTTCTTATAAAGCAATCGCCGGATTCGTGTCCATTTTTAGCACAAAAAGAACATTTTAAATTTACAGCTGTTGAAGTGCTTGGTGTAGGAAAATTTGTAGTACTCGAGTTTTTGGGTTTCCACTCGTTTTTATTCTCGACGCAAAATTTTTGAATATGCCCATCTTTACCACAACTATAACATCTTAATGGTCTTTTTCGACTTCGAAAATCTTCTTGACTTTCTCGACTATCACGGTACCGTTTACGTGGAGGTTCTTTTACGTCTGAAAATCGCTTTTCGCTCTTCACCTCTTCGGGCTGACTTTTAGGCACGGAGCCTAAATATGAGATAAGTTCAGAGAAATTTTTCAAATTTTGATTACTTGCAGTGTTACGTACATCACGTTCTCTAATTCCATGTACGATGATCTCTACAAGATCTGCTTCAGACCATTGCACGCGTAAGTTTCGAAGAAGATTTGCTTTCTCAAAAACATAAGCCTCGTACGTGTTACACCGGTCACTACTGAATGCCGCTGCCTCCGAAAGCAAATGTCCCAGAATTTTTTTTGGCGGAAAAGCCTCCAAGAAGTCTCTTTCAAAAGTCTCCCAGCTTTTAATGTCTGGTGTCCAGTTATCAAACCATATTTTAGAAATTCCGGTCAAAAACCGACCTATTCTCACGATTACTTGTTGATCGGACCATTCAAATTCGTTTTTAATGTTTCTAACTTCAGTTAACCATTTTTTTGCATCGTTTGAATTTGGGCGAAAAATTGGCAAATCAACTTGTTCGGGGGCTGTACGCGAAGACTTAAGCGCTTTAACTAGTTCTGAAAGTAGGTCTTTGGTAGATGGGTTTGTACCACTAACATCTTCCATCGTGATACCTAATGAAATAAACGCCTGTTTATTCACTACAAACGAGCTACCCACAAACAATCTTAAAAATTATTTAGGCCACCGAGAACAATAATATTATTTTACTTATTGCTGCAAAATAACGTTTTTACACAGCGTAAAGAAACTATGCTCATTGTTTGTTCATTGCTGTTTTTAGTCACTGATTAGATAATCATTTATGATTAAGGCTCTTTAAGTATAAGCAAGACTTAATCCAAAACAAAGAATAAAAATTGCGGAATGATTATGCCAATTTTATTCGTCAGCCAGTTACAATACGACTGTAACTGCAAAAAATATATCCACTCTTAGATTTCAATAAATACGCAAAACAATAATATTTCTTTATATCCCATTATGAATACCAATGCTGAATTGCTGACGCATACATGTATACAACTATAATATAATTTTGAGCCTAAACAACTTTTTATACATAAACATAGAACACGCGCTTTCCCTATTACTAAAAACAAACCCAATATTTCAAATTTATGAAGTCCTTAAAATTTATTTTCTGCTTAAGTTATTGTCAGGACATAAAATTAAATAAGAGTTGTCTTTTGAAGAAGTAATTTATAATTTATTTTTTTCACTGTTACGTAAACAACCTTTCATCAATCTACATTAACCAAAAAATGTCTCTATACAGCCACTATTCTGCGTCTCCTAAGATAACCTTATCTCATCTAACTATAAACATTCGTCCGTGTTTTTATTCGCTCAGCGGTGAGCAAGCATATTGGCTTAAACAAATGAAATAGTAAATTTTATGGCCCCGCTTAAATGAAAAAGCCCTTAGCAAAATCGTACTTTCTTTTTCCCCGCTTACGCATTTGTAAGCCAGCCTCTTAAAAACTTAACACCACAATTTACTTAAGATGGTAACAATAATTAAAACCACAATACGTGTACTCACAGTATGGGTGTGTTTCAGTCCCGACTTCTGATGTTAAATATCACTTAATTTACACAAACAAATTAGGCTTCCTAACAAAAACCAGCAAACAGTAATAATCACAGCAGCTCTGTATTTATCGAGCGGTACACGTAGAAATGACTAATTCGACGCGCCGACCGAAAGCGGCTGTGGATGTTTATATTATATAAGTTTAGTTTTTCGATCGACCTTCTGGTATATTTTTTTTAAATTCTAACACTATATAAAACAGGACATTTAGAAGAAGTTTAAGAACTAAACGTTTTCTACAAGACCTTTGTAATCTAAGCCAAGAATATATTATTTAAAAATTTTAATTAAAAATCCAAGCGTGAGACGAAAAAAATTAGGTTGCAATTAGACTTTTAGACCCGAGCTTCGAGGGCTTTGGGGGGGGGGGGGGGTGATCTGCAGTCCGGCAGCCCCCCCCCTTTAATACGCCACTGGAGGGCGGCAAAATTTTTAATGAAAATACTATCCGAAAATGTAAAAAATAAAAATTAAATACGCATCTTGCATTAGTACACTGATCGGGCTGATTTGTTTACTTTTAATTTTTAATTTAGAATTATTATTGGTTTTTGTCTTTTTTACCACTAATCAGTGTTAAAAAGTTCTTTTAAAATAAAAATATGTTATAAAAAATGTACTTGAATTTTTATTAGTAAGAGGCGGTCGGCAAAAAAAATGTGCCTAGGGTACCAATTTGCCTTAACGCGGCCCTGTATACTGGTCATTCATATTTATTTTTAACTCTTGGTATGTTATTTTTAGCTCTTGGAAAGTTAATTTCGACAAAAAAATAATGCATGCATCTATCTGAAAACTCTTCAACGCGAAGGAGCAAAAATTCTAGCAACACGCAAAGGGCACCACTTTTAAAACAGCCATTTTTCATTTTTGTATAACATTTTCCCGCAATGCTGATGAAAAATGGGCCTTTGTCGGCATTGTTTTTTAATTCTCAATTCCAACTGAATTAGTTTTTAAAATTTACAAACGACGTCAGGGAAAACTAGTTTCTTGATTAAAAGTTTCCCACTATACTAATATATTAAAAATGTCAGATTAAGATTTAGCACAAAATGCTTTTTTCTTTGTGGGACAAAGTTTAAATATTAAGATGTTTAGAGATTACTAATATTTCATGATAAGGTTTTAAAGTAAATTTATAAAGGCGATTTAAACCGCACAAGGTCCAGATGGACAGCAAAGTTTAATTTAAGAATTATCAATCTGGTCATAACTTAATATACCGGGTGTCTATTTAGATCGCCGGTGGAAGATATTTCCATAACGATCGACGTTATAAAAAATCTGTAAATACAAAAGTTGTAATGATAATTGATGGTGTGCATCTTTTAAAAATAATTTTAAATATACAGGGTGTCTCAGAAATGCAGGGTGTATCAAAACCAAATATGCATTTTTTTTTAATTGGAACGTCTAATATTCTTATAAGGATGTTAAATTCCCTATATTATATATGCCACGGTATGGCAGCTCAGTGGTAGAGCTGTCGCATTCGGCCGCAGGTGACCCGGGTTTGATCCCCGGGACGGGTGTACGCTTAATAAAAAAAGTATACCCAAGATTTTAGAGGTAAGAATGCAGTATGACACTGGTTGACTCCCGAATACGACCCATTGAGGGCGGATAATCCTGCCTTTAGGGGACTGACGGATAAACCAGTGCATACGCGTGGTTCGGATCCCACGTAAAAAACTGTAGGTCCCGTCTGGCTGACATTACCCCGACGTTAAGCAAAAGGGATACAATAAGCCATTTGGCTGCAGTATACTGACAACAGGTCAACCCTCCTTGAACCAACCAACCCTATATTTTTATCATTTATTTACAATATTTGACTTAAAATGCAACGTTGCCAAGATTGATTTTTTAAAATAATTTTTGGGGAAAAATAAGTTTATAATAAAATGGCAAGATTTTTACTATTATTAAATTTTCAGTTATTAGCGATATTTAAGTGAAACACCTCATGTTTGAGGATTTTGTTTAAAGTACCTTTAAATTTCCTTTAATTTGATATCAGTATGTGGTACTTGATTTCAAGAAATTTCTAAAGTAATCAAGATTTTCTAAAAATTTTGTGCAATAATCTTTTGTCACAAAATACTTTAAAAAAGTTCGGTAAAAATATGTTTATATTTATGTTAATCGCTGTCAGCGGTCAGTCACTTCATCAAAGGGTGAGGTTAGGCAATTCCATTTGGCTCCAGACTAGGTAGAATTATGTGCCACGCAGATCATATTTCCGTCACTTTCTACAATCTACCGCCAGTTAAAATAAAAGCAGATACATACATATGTCCAGGACTAAATCGGCTAGTTTTCTGAATATGTTAACTTTAAACAATAGTATAAAGAGAGAGACGGAAACAACTAGGAAGGTTTATTATTAAAACCCCATTGTCGTCTTGAACGTAGGTCCTAACTTAAGTAAATAGTCTTAAGCTTTTCGTGACGTTACATGTTTCCGTCTTTCCCATAAGAGGTCTCATTGCGCTGGGAACTATACGATTGAGACTAAAGGGTGTATCATTGCATATAATTCGCTAAAAAATTACTGCCATATATTTTATTTTAGTGTCGGCTTTGGATTTACACAGATCGCAATCTTGCCCCGTCTTTAGCGGGATGACTAGCTAAAGCCATTGAATTTATTTCAAGCTATATTAAGATTTTTAATTTAAGGTTTTATATTTCAAAAATGTAAGTTAAATTTGAAAATCCAATATATGAATACCACAGTATTATCATATTTGTCTGTTTCAAGGTTGGAGACAATGACGTTTCTTGAACGATAGTAGAGTTTTGGACTTACATTGTCTTTATTGTTTTGAATCACAACGTTTTAACTGGTAAGTATCTCCAGTCGTCTTCAGGTGAATAATAAATAAGTATGGTAACTACAGCTCGATTTATACTATGTAGATGCAGTGATGCATAACTAGTGGTCGGAGTCATGCATTGAACTCTTACGTGTTCTATTTATACTGGCTATGTGTATGGCGCATAACTGGATGAGTCATGCTCACACCCGATGAGTCATGCTTTTAACTCTTACGTGGTCTTTTTCTAAGATAACATTTACTTAACAAAGGTTTCCAGACGTTTCTCATATCTAATGAAGGCTTACTAAAGCAACCTGGATTTTGGTGTATAGTGGCAGCTTCCCTAAACTTCCTCTTCTTCCAGTGCGTTTCTTTCTGCAGGATTTCGGTCTCTGCCTACATGATATGATGGCGGTGGTCAGCTGCACCTGATTTTTCGGTTTCTCCTTCTTGGGTGTTGTTCTTATGTTCTTTAATCCTTACTTCAAGTGTTCTTAGTGTCCCACCAGTTTAAGATTGGCCACACTCGCAGGGGATCTGGTAGACACAATTTTTCTTGTCTTTTTGGCTTGTTGGTTTCGTCTTCGTCAGGCTTCTCGAGGACGAAACCAATAAGCCAAAAAGACAAGAAAAATTGTGTCTACCAGATCTACTGCGAGTGCTGTCAATGTTATATTGGCGAAACACTAAGATCACTTAAAGTAAGGATTAAAGAACATAAGAAGAACAACCAAAAATAAGAGACCGAAAAATCAGGTGCAGCTGACCACGCCTGGACGCACGGCCATCATATCATGTGGACAGAGGCCGAAATCCCACAGAAAGAACTGCACTGGAGGAAAGGAAGTTTAAGGAAGCTGCCACAATACACTAAAACCCAAGTTGTTTTAGTAAGCCTTCAATAGATGTGAGAAACGCCTGGAAAACTTTGTTAAGTAGATGTAATTTTAGAATAAGACCACGTAAGAGTTAAAAACAGGACGTTTCCCACTAGTTATGTGTCACTGCACCTACCTAGTATAAATAGAGCTGTAGATACAATACTTCTTTAGTATTCACCTGAAGATGACTAGACATACACGTTGAAACGTTGTAATTCAAAACAAACAAAGGCAATGCAAGTCCAAAACTCTACTGCCATTATTATAAGTACTTGTTTTGATAATAAATATGAGAGTTTCGAAATGATACCTACAATGATTTTAGGGTATAAATATTTTAGCGTCATAGGCATAAAGTGGGTTGGATTTAGCACTATCCTCAGGGTAACATTCTTGAGAAAATGTATGTTATGGAAATAGATATTTTAACAAATTTTTATGGAATTTTTTTTTATCGGTGTCATATTGTTTAAATCATAAAAATTGCACACTTTCAATGGCACTTTATAATTCATAGGTAGATAATCTGGTTTAAATCCGACCCCTTTAAAAGGCCCCTAAACCAGTTTTACGCACAAGACTATAAAATTAAGGTAAATTCTCTCCCTTTACATTTCAACTGCCTCTCAGTTTATCTTTCATTGTTCCCTTTGGAGGCTAAAGGTTTATTTTATCAACAAAACATGGAAATTTGTTTGCGGTCAACTGACTACTTTGGGCTTTTATGTCGGTAATTTTTTTTCATTCTACTTATATTACAGACATGTCGACAACCTTTTCGAAATGAGCTTTGTGAAATTCGGAAATTTACTTAAAAGTTTTCAGTTCGTTAGATTTATTACGAAACAAAAAAGTGAATTATACTCTCTGGTTTAATTTCTTAAATGTTATTATATAGCAAGTCAGTGGCGTAGCCAGAAATTTAGTATATGGGAGTAAAAATATCTTGAAAATATATTTTCGCTGTAGTGTTAATTGCTTACAGGTTATGGCTTTCTGATGAGTCCCAGCAAGGATGAAACAGCCTGTCATTATCTACCCGTGCCCCAGGGCATCCCTATGTACTTTAATACAAAAGAAAGACGCACTACTCTCAGTTTCTTTCTATACAGGGTGTCCCGTAACTTATGGGCCGTAGAGTAACTGGAGATACTAGACATCAAACTAAGCCGATTATGTCATATAAGTTTTTTCGGATTGTCACTTTTGTTTTTTTTGTTAATTTAATTATTTATTATGTTTTTTTATGCTTTGGGACGTTTAAAGAAAAATATCACGAAAACCATTAAAGATATTAAGATCAATCAAGTATACATTTTTAACTCAGAAAATGCCCTTTTTAAAAAACTATAATTGAAAAACACCTAATATCACAGGTAAGAAAAAAATCATAGATTTATGAAGCCTAGTGTATGCAACTAGCGCCCTCTAGTTTGAAACTTAAAAATGTCTACAAATTCTTATTTCTTGCTTATAAAAACATAATATTGCCAACTTTCAATTCGATTCATTAAACCGTTTTAAAATTATGGCTTATTTTCGAGAATAAACTTTTACTTTCATCTCTAGAACGAGTAACAATCCGAAAAAACTTATATGACTAAATCGGTTTAGTTTGATGTCTAGTATCTCTAGTTACTCTACGGCCCATAAGTTACGGGACACCCTGTATATTTTAACGGACACTAAATTCCACTATTTTATTTTAAAAAATGTAGATTTTTTTGTTACGTAATACGTTTATCATGCAAATCTTGTTGAGGCCATTCTTAATACAATCGATGGATTGTCCATTAACAATTTTTCGCACTTGCGGCTAATTAATCGCTGATAATGAAATCAATAATTTCAATTTAAAGCCCCTTACAACCATGAAGAACAGTTAATTAATCAACATTATTAGTTAATTAAGTACCAATGTTATGACCGAAAAATTGGTATACGCTGATAACATACAGATTTATGGTTTTAAAGGGTTATTAATTTAGAAACGCCATCAGGCTGGTCTGTAAAAATGTATTTTTATGTTCACAGCTAAAATTTTAGGGTAAATCGTTCAAAAACAGTTCATCATTATTGATGTTTAAATCTAGAAAATGGTTCAAAAAGTTCACTTGATATGTTCTATATTTTTTCTTCTTATCGAAAAGTTTCATCAAAGAGACAACTCAATTTTTTTTTGATATTTCAATAAAATTTGCTTATTTGGAAAAAAGTTTTCCTACGACCACTTATCTTATGAAAATGAGCATGGTTAATTTGGCTAGAAAGTGCTGTATATCACACGCGTGTTGAAAAAAAATATTTTTTAACACTAGTGTTGAAAAATCAAGGCACAATTTAAATTAAACATATGGTGCCAATTTGAAAGACCACCCCAATTTTTTTAAAAGAACAAATTTTAGAAATCAGTGATTGTAAAGTGTTTAACTTATTTATCATGTATTTGTCGAGTGATTTAGAATTCAGAGTGTGAAAATACGCCATCTGATATTATAAAAAATGTTAATAATATACTACTGGAAAATCTATTACAAAAAAAAATCGCGCTGAAGAGAGTGTCATATATTAAACAACAAATCTTTATCGGTAGCGATAGCGTAGAGAATAGAGCAAGGTCACTGGTTTAAGTCCCATTAGGAGTATTTGACTTTTTTTTTTATAAAAACATTAAATAATTAGTAGAATTATTTTGATTTTAAATCTTCCTTGATTAAATTTAAAATTTTTCATTTTGGTTATTCTAGCAGTCAATCCAGGATTAGTTCTTTCTATGATATATAAAATATGAAAAAATGAAAAAGTTAAACTACAAATAAAGGAAATATATATTAAGTGGAACATAATTCAAAGTATGCTAATTTCAACACTAGTGTTGAAATATATATTTTTCACAAATTAAAGGCTTTTTTAATAATTCTTTGTGTTCTTAGGAAAAATAGTGTACATTACTCGTGTGAAAGTGATTATTCTAAAACTCGGAGAATTTCCACACTCGACTGATGCCTCGTGCTCAATACCTTCTCGTTTAAAAAGTATCACTTTCATCACTTGTAATGTAATATACTATTTTCTTTTAATCCAATTAAAGACCTAGGTTTCGAATTGTTTCTGTATTATTTTCACACGGAGCAAACTGGTTTTATGACAACTAATTGTTATTTTTTTTTAGTATTCTGTATATGAATTACCATAAAATACGAAATCACATTTTAAGAAATGCACGGTAACATAAAATTATACTAAATACAATTTAATATAAAAGTAATACTCTGAATAATGATATTTGCCAATTTTATTAACATATAAGCAGTACTACCAATGGGAAATTCATATATTTTATTGTAAAAAATAAGATCTATTTACAATAGAACACGATATTTTACAAACTCTTGCTGTACGGTTTTCAATTTCAAAATCTTTAAAACCACTTAATTCCTTTCGCCTACGTTTAAAACATCGGCGACTGGTTGTTACTAGTCAGTCTATAAACAGCCTTGGAAGTGGATCAACGCTATGTCCATTCCGAAAGGGTTTTCCCTTAAAAGTAAATCTCCATTTGCGATAGACATAATACTTTATCAACAACAATGACTAATGTGCAAGAAGTCATTTTTGATCCCACCGAGCGACTAATCTGTACAGTAAAGTACATTTCTCTCTTTATTTTAAAAACGTTGAATACAAAAATTATAGAGATCGTTACGATGCATTATTAAAAAAAAATACATTGTGTCCAAATGGTGCATCTTAGGAAAAAACTGGTTTTACATCTCTCTTCATTTCCAAAAATACCAACATTTTTAACCGAAAATTGTAATTTTTGGATAGAAAATAAAAAACTAACACCGTGATGTAAAACCCGTTTTTTCCTAAGATGCAACATTTGGACACTGCAGCCTGTGAAAGTGGGATTAAGGTAATTTTTTAATTGTCCACATATCAAAACAATTGAATTTAGATATATAATGTGCTATATAAAATAAGGGTTGAGTTCTTAGTACTATTTAAAAATGCAATAATATATTTTAAAAGTAGGTTATATTCGCCACTTTTTTGTGGGCAACCTTGTATACTCCAATGTAATTTTAAAATATGCATCTTAACGATCTCTATAATTTTTGTATTTAAGGTTTTTATCTAGTTTTTAAAATAAACAGAAAAATGTACTTTACTCTACCGTTGACTTACCCTGTATAATATCCGAAAAAGTATATCTTAAAAATAAAATCACCTAATTCCAGTTAATAAACTCTAAAAAACGATATAATACCATATAAGAAATTAATCGATAATATAAGAATATTTTATATATCTTACAATAAAACTAGTAAATCTTTTAATCAAATCTAGCAAATTTGACAATAAAATTTAATAAAAACGAATTAATAAAATAATTATTTATTAATAAAAAAGAAACATATTTTTTATTAATAGAAAATATTATGAAGATTACAAACTATTTTAATAATTTATATTACTAAAAATAATATCCTTTACTAAATGAAATATAATGATTTTATAGAAAGAAACTTAGCGAAAAGCGGACAGAGTAGTGCGTCTATCCTTTACATTAAAGTACACAGGGACGCCAAAGGTAATGGGATCCCTGGAGCACAAGTAGACAATGACAGGCTGTTTCGTCCTTATTGGGACTCATCAAAAAGCCATAACCTGTAAGCAATTCCCATTACAGCGAAAATATTTTTTAAGATATTTTTACGAATAAGAATATTATGAAAACCTAGTATCGCCATCTGCTGAAATCAACTCAACGCAAAAGATAGTCATCTAACGTGAAAACATAGAACTATAAATAAATCAAGCACGGACGGCCACCCATTCAGTATAGGAAACATTTTTCGCGCTTTCCTACACATCTCTACGTTTTGTAGATTCATATCTAGATCGCGCTGCAGTCGCCCACTGGTATGCAGCGCTAATCTGTAAAACTGCCGTGTAAGAAATAAATAAAATCTCTCTCTCTCTGCCCCAGGGAACCCCCTTTGGCATCCCTGTGTACTTTAATGCAAAAAATAGACGCACTACTCTGTCCGCTTGACGCTAAGTTTTTTTCTATATATTTTAACGGGCACTAAATTCCACTATTTTATAATAACTTTATTGTAAACGGTATTAGCCTGGATTATGGTCTTATATATTACTAAAAATTATGATACATATTATTAATTTTCCTTCCCTGCAAGACAATGAAAATTGATTAGACATAATAATAGCATTTATTTTATTTTGATAATTGGAGAATTTCGTAATTCGGTAACAGCACAGTGCGAAAATGAGGTTAACTTGAGATGTCTGTATGAACTCTTAAGGAAATGAAAGTAAACCAAGAAAGCATTTGTTGCCAAAAGGAAAAGACAATATTTTAATGGCTCAAAATTAAACTTGTAATTATTAATATCCTGTTTTAGAAGTCAGAAGTGTGAAACTAATATAGAAAAATTCAATTATATGAAATTACGAATGGAAATTATAAGAACGAATTGAATAAATTCCAGCTGCATTTAATCGCTTTTTTATTCAACTTTCATGCTCTAATTAACACTGAAAGTTGAGTTTAGCCACTTAAAAAAGAAATCTCATCTCTTTTACTGTAGATTTAACTATCAATAAAAATTAACTGGCACACCATCGTTTAACCTTCAATTTAACTGAGACCGTTGAAAGAATCATATTTTCTTGGAAATTCAAGAATTTTAACGAAAGCTTATTAAAGCGGAAAATACAACTTTGTCGGATTAGACGAGATTTATTTTTCAAGTGGAGCGTATATTTGGTTTTTATGATGAAAATGATTTCCAGTTTTAAATTAAGGAGGTTTTTATACAGTCAGATCTACTGTCAAGTTTGTGGATTTTAAAGCTTTTCACTGTCTTTCGCATGTTACATTTAAATTCAAAATACTTTTTTAAAAAATTGTAATTTTCTTATCGCACAATTAGTTTCCTTGTTGTTCAGTTTAATTTCATTATAAAGAAAACACTTGACATTATCATGGCAATAGTCGATTCACGTTACCCATAGTACCAAGTAATACCACCGCGCTGCGTTTCAGTTATTTCGCTGTCGGAGAGAAGATAATATTGAGCAATTTTTTTAAACAAATTACATTTTTATATTTTTAGAGATTCTTTGGTGCAGTGGCACTACACTTATTTCACCTGAACAGCCGCCACTGCATGACGGTCGTTTTTTCAAAATAATTGTACATATCTGTTATAAATTGTTAAGCAAGATTATTGCTATGCAGCATAGAATATAATTTTTTATTTTCTCTCGAATTAAAATTTTTAGAAGAATTATTTTTCACAGAGCCTCTTGTTCTTTTCTTTCCAGGTAAGTATATCTTTAAATTGAATACCGCCTATTTTCAAAACCAGTAATGATCTTTCAAACCGTTCATTTATTATGAAGGAAAATATTTCATATTCAATTAGAACTACTTTATTGAAAATTCCATCATTTTTGTAACAAAGTGTATTATTACTTACTATTTTAAAACTTTTTTATTATTAATAATGCATTTTTATATTTTGTGGTGAATGGGCATGAGAACTACTCATGTCGATTGTCCGATACTCTACATGATGTATCAATTCTGTGTGAACTTGCTACGGCCCATTACAAATCTGGGAACGTTTTAAAGGAAACGAAAACTAATATTTATCATACATTGTTCTATAAGCTGAAATTAACCAGATATGAAAGTAACTCCCAAGTTCATACTTTTCTTTTAAGTGAGGATATAAGTCAATCAAATAAACAACATTTTTAAATAACTTTCTTTAAATAATCCAAAATTAGGAAAGATATTATGTCGGGTTGCACAATGAATTTTAATAATAATTATTTAACCGGTAAGTTTGAGCGTGACATAAATGACTTTGACAGGCATTATATACTCACATTCAAAGGTGCTTGATTAGTAAATTAAAAATTTAGGTAACCGGGCCAGTATGATTGTGAGAAAATTATTTCTGTCAATGTTACGTCTGTCACAGTCAAACTTGCCGGTTAAATAATAATTATTAAAATTCTTTGTGGAACCCGACAATAGTCTCTCATAAAACCCTAAAAATCCTAATCCAGTCCTTTGCATTGCTGATAAAGTCCAATGTACCGGTTAGTTAGTTGTCAACAAGTCGCGTGGTGTTTATGGTATGGAAATATTTTGTTATTTTTAAATTGTTAAATCGGGAAAATGGAACATTACACAAACTGGTGGATATTAAGTTGCTTAATTACCGGGGACTGTTGTCCAAGTGTAGCTGTTGATTTTTCTTTGTGACTATTACACTCCTTCATCATATAGTGGTTGTGTTGCCCTCGCGTGCAGAACCTTGGGTTGATGAAAATGAACCAAGTATTTAAGTTACAGACATGACCGTGTTAGACGCTTTTTGTAAAGAAAAATTTTTTACTCTTAAGTGTTTTAAAATTTTTTTTTTATTTTATTGATGGCTATACACAGTTAAAAGTATCTATTTAGGAATCAAATAATCATGTTGACTCTCGCTTAAAAATACGTGACTAAATAAAATAATACTAGATACCTTTTTAATAAATTTTATATATATATTTAAAATGCTTTTTAAATTTAAATTTAAATCATTTGAAATAAATAATTTTGGCATGATAGAGTTATATATTTTAAGTATTTTTTGCTACCAACTGAATAATATGGTTTATTTAATTTAACTTGAAACAATTCTTTTATTGGCCAACACCAAAAGCTTTTAAAAATAGTTGAATTTGATGATTTATAAAAATGATGAAAAATCGTGCACAAATATATTGTGAGTGGTCTAACAAAATGCGAATCATAAAATACAATATTATGATCAACATTTTTCTATTAAAATTTATCACAATTTTTAAATTATTTTTAATTCTACCTTATGAATAATAGTTATGTACTAAATTTTTGTAAAATACAAACAATAAGTCGAATAATAATAAATCGACTTTATTAGAAACATACAATAAAATTAAACAAAAAAAAAAAATTGCACGAAGCATCTGAGTGAGGGCGAAGTTTAGCCGAATCATCAATGAGTCACCTATTCTTACACTTAACCCTAAAAATTGAATTTTGTTTATTGTAAACAGGAACATTTGTTGTTTATAAAATATTTTATACCGGGTGACAACAAAATTACTGCCCAGCTTGCCACGTTCTTATAAAATAAAACAATATTATGAAATTTTCGTAAGTTATATGGTTACATTGTGAGCACATTTTCATTATTCGATCGTCTGACTGTTACTTCCGGTTGAACCGGAAGTGTACACAACTTTGTTATTTGAAATAAAATACCCTGTATATTTTTACAGGTATGCATTATACGAGAAATTTTAAGCATAACACACGTATCCTATTCCATACCTATCTAATACAGTTTCTGAGAAAATAGCGTTCAACATCATTGTCTCCAACCTTCAAACAGACACTGGATAGGGCTGTTGTTTGTAAATTGATTGAATTTTCAATCATGATTTCAAGGAAACCCTTGCCAGAGGTAATAAAATAAAAAGGTCTATTTTAATTATATACTTATATGAAAAAATGAAAAGCAGTCTGCTTTTAGGTTATGACGTTCCGTAGAATCCTAATGAGGATAAAAGACCGACATTGTCTATCTGTGCCCCCGGAAACCCATGGTTATTGCGTCCCTGTGTACTTTAATGTAAGAGACAGATACACAACAGTTTTCCTTGTTATACATTTTTTAAAATTAATTACGTTCTTCTAATTTTCTTCTTAAAAATATAGTAGATTTTGTCAATTTTTTTGGTCTTTCATAAATATAGAGCTAATTTAACGAACATCTTTGCTTATGTTTTAGAACCTAACAATATTTCTTTAAAAAAAAATGATTATTTGTGATTTTATTTTATTTATTAACTTGGAACAGATATTATATTTTCAACGCGGTATTGAGCCACGGGAAACGCGAGGAAAAAAATAGTTGATTACATATTCGATATCAAATGCATCTAAAAAATTATAACATCATTTCTCTATCAATATCCGAGAAATCGTATTTTTGCGGGTCAATTTAGCTCGAGGATATTTACCACCAATTATATGAAGGTCTGAAACAATACTCACATGGGAAATCTTTTGTGAATGACTCTACAAGGAATCAACAGGAAAATAAATCGTATAGCTATAAATAAATCCTGGGAGTAAAAACTGTTTTAGATCGGCGTTAAGGCTTCCTTACCACACATGAAATAAACACACTTGCGGAGACAAAAAACGGGCAAGAAATTGTTTATCCAGTTTGATGTTAGTTAGCGCGTTCGTTCGGTAAACGAAAGGTTCTGGGTCTGATCCTCAGAGATAACCTAAAACTTTTTTATTATATATTTTTTAAAAATTATTAACGTAAAGTTGTTGTTTTGCTTATTTACGAATGATGTTCATAAAATTACTAACCAAAAGTGAACGGAGTTTGGGCCAAAGTCGTACGTCTACTATACAGCCTTATGACTATATGTTTTTGAGGATGCTGATTCCGACCTTGGTTTCTTTCCATCAGGTCAATTGGGGCGTGAAACCACCCTCACAGGGGGTAAAATCAGTTTTTCTTTGTTTTCGAAGAATGTTTTGTCATAATCACGATGGAGGAGGGGTTTGAATATGTTTATGCATATATTACTATGAATTTGAATGAAAAATGGGTGTTACCCCCTGAGAGGGTGGTTTCACGCCCCAATTGACATGATGAGGTGAAATTGAGGTTGGATTCGGATTCTGCCACCTTAAAAACATGTAAACATGGGAATCTAGTCCAGTAAACATGACTTTTTCTCTTTTCCAGTCCCTCGAAAATTTTTGGGCAATTTTTAAGGGTACCCGCCTTTCCAATATCCTGTATAGTAGTAAATTCATATTAGTACACGTACACATGGTGGGGATTTTAAATAAAACGCTGCTCTGGGAATAAGACTTCTCTAAAATCAAAAAATATCTCCTCAAAGATTTTTTATGGGCCTCGCTTTTGTCATGTAAAAAAAATTGGCACCACCACTTGTAGCACCTTTTTGAAAAGCTTTTAAAGAAAAATATTGAAAAGAAGGCTTATTATAAACTTATAATTATGTATCATTTTAAATTGTACTTAAATCCTAATACAAAATTAAAGTTTGTAGATTCTATTATTTCAAGTGGCTGGACTATGGTGATGTTATTTATCATAAAACTATAAATTTTAAAGACGAACAAAAGTTAAAGATAGTGGAATTTAGTGTCCGTTAAAATATATAAAGAAAAGAAGCTTAGCGGCAAGTTGACAGAGTAGTGAGTCTATCTTTTGCATTAAAGTACACAGGGACGCCAAAGGTAATGGAATCCCTGGGGCACAGGTAGACAATGACAGGCTGTTTCGTTCTTGTTAGAACTCATCAGAAAGCCATAACCTGTAAGCAACTCCCAATACTACCACCCAATACTACTCTGTCCGCTTGCCGCTAAGCTTCTTTTCTTTATATATTTTAACGGACACTAAATTCCACTATTTTATTTATACTTACACACGGCATTTACGGAATAGTGCTGCAAACCGGTGGGCGACTGCAGCGCGATCTGGATCTGAATCCACAAAACCGTGGCGATGGTATTAGAGAAGCGAGAAATGTTTCCTATACTGGTGAAGTGGCCGTTCCGTGCTTGATTGATTTATATTTATTTATTTCTACGCTTTCACGTTAGATGGCTATCTTTTGCATTGGGTTGATTCCTACTGATGGCGTTACTGGGTTTTCATCGCGTTTTTATTTCTTAAAAACGCCTTGAAAAGAACAGTCTCGCTGTATTGGGAGTTGCTTACAGGTTATGACTTTCTGATGAGTTCTAACAAAAAACTTGAATTTAGACGCGAAATTCACCCTAATTATTTTATTCATAAAACAATTTCTACTAAAAAACCTGATTTTCCATATGAAAAAGTTCAATATAGAAAAAATCACAACATAAACACTAGAAATTAAAATAATTTAGAAATACCAACACATCGCATAGAAAAATATTATTTAAATACATGAATGGAAAAAACCTAAATGCAGTAACGGGCTCTGATAGACTTGTTTTGAAATAGTTTGTTTTCTGCATAACGGCCTAATTCAATTTATACAAATCTTTTTGTTTAAAAGCTATTTTATTTCAATTCTAAAACTATACTTATCCATTTAGGATATGTATTATGCATTGAATTTGTATTATTTCGTTTTCTTTTTAAAGCAAAAAATATAAAATGAGATAACTTACAACAAATATATTATGTATACAGGAAATATGAAACGATTTTTCAATAACCGAAACTTCAATATCAGAAAAATAAGAAACATGCCATATCGCTGCAACGGTGGCGATATAATAAAAAAATGGTTCGTAGGTAATGATGTAATATTATGTTTCTATTTTTTCTTCCGAGGGCCCGTCGGTGTGCCAGATGCACTTAGACCAGGTTTGGCCCATTGTGCTTACAGTGTTTGATCGTTACACCCGCTCAGTAATCCCAGTTTCTTGCACTAGTTTGTGCAGGTCAACTGGCGAGAGGGTTAGGATGTCTTCTGGTGCCAGTTTTGGTTGCCCGAGTAGTTGTTGTCTCTTTCGATCTAGTGATTCGCAATGGCAAACTATGTGCTGCACTGATTCCCCAACTTGTCCTCAGAATATGCAGTTAAGGTCTTCATTGTGTGCAGATTATTCTTGACAGCCATGTGTCTTGTCACAATTCCTGTAATAGTTCTCAGCTGATTCCTGTTCATTTAAAGTATCTGTTTCGTTAGTCTTGGGTCTAGATCCCCTATGAAACATTTGCTGTTATATAATTGCTGTCTGTTTTCCAATAGATTTTATGTTCATGATTTATGGCATCTGGTACTGTGCACCTTGGTACTCCGAGTGCCAGTTCTGGACCAATGAATGTGTTTTTTGAACCTTTCCTCGCAATTTCACCGGCTTTTTCTTTCCCTGTAATATCTCCATGTTCTGGTACCCACTGCAGTATTACTTTGTTTACTTTTGCCAGGGCCTTCAGTTTCCCTTGACATTCCTATACCTTGTTGCATTTTAGCGATCTAAGAGCTGCTTGACGGTGAGAGTACATATCGTCGCCTTGCATACAAAAGGACGTATCTCAAAATTGATAGTTTTACAGAAGAGCGATTTTAAATTTTTGATACAGTTAAAACTTCTGTCACAAAAATACTATAAGGTTTTTATGGCTGTAGTTTGGGTTTTTCAGTCACAAAAAGAATACATATTCACTATATACATTCACACTAAATATGTTTTAAATAAATATCATTGAAATTGCAAAAAAAGAGAAAAAAGGTTTAAACAAATGAGGTACGCCCTTTTGTGTGCTGTTAATGTTTGGATTTATAGATTGCTAAAAAAGATTCGCCCCGTTAATTAATTAATTAAATAAAAATTAATATAAACTTTGAAAAAACCATAATAAGGAAACTAAACTTAAGCACAATGTTTATACAATCAACAATCAGCATTTTTCTCGTGGTGAAGCGATCTGTAGAAGGCAACGTGGTCAAGAGATTTTACCACTAGGGTCTTTTCCAGAGCACAATAAAACCAAGTTGTCCTATTTAAGTTTTTTTCTTATTGAACTTTCCATAATAAGATAACTTGTAGAGACTTTTATTAGCCTTCTTCTTTTCAACTTTAAACTCCGAGATTTCTGTCCAGTTCACTATGTTTTTGTTATCGTCTGCACGGACACTTAAAACTCGTAATTGTTTTGACAAATCTTTAAAATCTAAGAAGTCAGTAAGTTCCATCTTATTTACAATGTATGGTTATTTCCTTCTTGCAAGTTTGAAAATAGGCAGTAGTTGTAATGGACCAGTAAAAGGGCGTAACTCAACAACAATTAATAAAATATGGCAAACAAAAGGTCGTAATTGAGATTCGCCTTTTTTCTGCTTCTATATTATGATGTATTGAGTTTCGCACAAACTACTTTTCTAAATAACTCAACAGGGAATAAAGATAAAGGTACGCCCGTTTGACAGCAATAAAATATCGCCTAAAGACATAATATAAGGGCTTATGTAAAAAAATCGATTTTTTGAGATACGCCCTTTTGTATGCAAGGCGACGATATGTATCCGCTTATTAAGGTAAGCACTCCTACTGTTTTCCTCCGCACACTGCAATATGGCGTATATTTCTGCTTGGAGCACTGTGAGTTTACTAACAAGTTTAAATTGTGGCAAAGTTGTGGAAGTCATCTCATGTAATTCCCCTACCCAAAGTTAGTTCTCCTATCGAATTAAAAGATCTGCGTCCAATAAGTATCTTACCTACGTTGTCCAAGATCATTGAGAGGATTTTATGTGACCAAATTAAGGCTCATGTAGCGCAGTGTGGGATCTTGCCGGGAGTACAGTCTGGTTTTCGTGCTGACTACAGCTGTTCGACGGCGTTACTTAAGGTGACTGATGATATTTTTACGGCTACAGACCAGGGAAAACTGACCACTCTAGTCCTCTTGGATTATACCAAAGCCTTCGATAAACTGGATCATTCTCTCATGGTTGCAATTCTGCGGTACCTGGGGTTTCAGGACGATGCTTGTAACTTAGTTAAAAGCTACTTGACGAATAGAACGCAAATAGTTAATTCTAATGGAAAATTTTCTGAGCCAAGAAATCTCTTGTGTGGAGTACCACAGGGCTCGATATTGGGTCCTTTGTTGTTTTCTCTTTATACATCTCAGTTTTATACACATCTAAGATATTGTTCAGTTCATTTCTATGCGGATGACACACAGATCTATATATCATATACACCTGATAGCATTGAAGAAGCCAACATGAAAATAAATGCCGACTTAAGAGCCCTCTTGAATGTTTCCCTTTCTCATTGTTTAAGTCTGAATCCCGGCAAGTCTCAAGTCTTATTATTTGGGAAAAGTCATTGTAGAAATACATATGTAGACCGTGTTAAGGTGTGTGTTAATGATGTTCAGCTGGAACTCTCTGGGGTTGCCAAGAACTTGGGTTTAGTTATGGATAAAGATCTCAGATTCTCTGCTCACATTAGCAGTTGTATTAAAAAAGCGTTTGGCAATTTGAAACTAATTTATGGTCAGAAAAATCAACTGAATGCGTCACTTAGGACAATGTTATGTGAATCTCTAGTCTTGTCACATTTTAATTATGCGGATGTAGTGTATGGTCCTTGCCTATTGGACGAGGATGTTCGTCGTATTCAGCTGATACAAAATTGTTGTGTAAGATTAATAGGTGGCATTCGAAAATATGATCGTGGTGTTTCTGCCAAAATTCGGGAACTTAAATGGTTAAAAATGGACGAAAGACGGGTGCTGCATGCTCTTACTTTATATAATAAAATTATATGTAAAAAGTGTCCAGATTATCTTTATCAGAAAATTAAGTTTCGAAGTGATTCACATAATCTTGATTTACGTCATAAGCTCATTATTACCCCCCCAATTTATCGAACAAATTATTTTCAAAGATCTTTTTCGTTTAATATAGCAAAATTGTATAATAAAGTTAAACCAGAATTAAAACTGTTTACAGGTTATAAGTTCAAGCGATTAATAAAAGCTTCAATAGATAGTTATATGTAATAATAAAGTCTACTGTAAATTTTGATCCTCATCCAGTTCTCTCTTAGGTGCATATCTGCAATAATTAATATGTATATTGCTAAATATCTATCGTATTTTTTAACTATTGTTTTTTCAGTGTAACATCGCGGTTTTTTTTCTTGTATATACCAAATTGCTTGTCAGGTTTTCTCTGCATACTTTGACTGCTTGCTGTGTTTTGTATTCTTTTTATTTATTTCTTCATATTTTGAACACAGCAGGCTGTTAGGAGTGTGATACCTACAGTAATATTAATTAATAGTGGTTAAGTATATTTAGGTTAAGCTAGGAGGCCCAGCCTCAACTTCGCCTTTTGTGAAAATTCTCCTTTTTTTTACAATAAAGTCTTTTATTATTATTATTATTATTAATTCTTAATCAAACGTGTTTTAAAAATTGGGATAATTCCTAGTGGGTATTTCTGAAGATGTATGAAAAAAAGAGACATTTTGAAAATTTGTTTCTATTTTTTCCTAACTTCGTTTAAAGTAGAATTAGAAAATAAATAACACTTTCTTATTACCACTTTTCCATAAAATGCATCATCAGTTTTTGAATCCGACGTTTCGATGTTTTTTATCCATTATCGACAACATTTTTTTAAATATTGACCTAAACGGTTTTCATCGAATTTCAAAAGAGTTCGTCATTTTAAATTAGCTTTTTATGTACCAAGTTTCAAAATGAGCATGTTTTTTGCACTAGTGGTGAAAATTGAACACATCATGTGCATAAACTTAGCTCATGTTGCTACGTGTTTCATACAACATTTCTGGGGTATTCAGTCATCATGATAAAAATAAAATTATAATTAAATCCGATTTACTTTAAAATAATAAAATCTTATATTGCAACAATCGGGTTTACACCCGACAACGTTTATGCGCAGTGCCCGCTCTAGGGGCGGCAACCTGGGCCCCTGCCCAGGGCGGCAAGTTGGAAGAGCGGCATGAAAAATCCAAAAAAACACTATAAATCCCCGTTTTGCCTACCTACATTCCTAGGTATATAATATGAAGTTTGAACTATTCCAATTCCCAGTTAACAAATTTAATTTCCTTTGTTTTGCCGTGCCGCCTTATTTTTAAAACAGTGACAATTTCGACGGATCCCTTTTCTTTTTAATATTATAATAATATCAAGCAATTCCGCGACAAAGCAAGCCAAACAACGCCGGCACCGGCACCGGTACTTTTTTTGGTCATGGCGGCGTCGTAGCAAAGGACAAGCCGGCGAGCGGCGAGGAATAGACAGACAATTTGCTGTTGTGGTAGGTATAAAACGAAGAAGGGATGAAAAAGGCGGCAATTTCTTGTTTTGCCCAGGGCGGCGTTATTGCTAGAGCGGGCCCTGCTTATGCGTTGCTGTAGAAAATTTTACTGCCAATATCAATCGATGTCAACAAACATTTGCTAAAAGTGTCTCTTTAATTCTTTACCTTCTGACATTGAAGAAGCTGGAAACGTTGTAATAGCAAATTTGCGTATGCATGTGTGTGAATGTGTGTAGGTACTATGTATGATTAAATATCCACTAATTTTAACACTAGTGTTAAAATGACTTTCTATTTTAACACTAGTGATAAATTGAACTATATTTAAAAACGAAAATCAATTTCAAAATAATGACCTTTTTTTCAACATATATGTGTCAAACTTGTGATGTTATTGAACGTTTCGAAAAAAAATATGTTATTTAAGATGACAAAAATAAAAATGAGACAGAATTGACGTGTTTATTAGTTGTTGAAGTTATAGCTCTTCCATGTTTTTATAATTATTTAGTGAAAATATTATAACTCAAATAGAAACTTTAGATTGTCATATAAACGTTATTTCATCTAATACCCGACGGTGGTTAAAAATTTGATGGAATTTGAAAGTTAACAATTGATAATATATTTTAAAGCAAAGAAATAAGCATTATTATAAAATAATAATATTTTATTTATATCGAAAATCTTACAAATTACATTTCAAAACAAAATAGACAAGATATAAATAAGAAGAAATTCGCAAAAGTTTTTCAACTAGTGTGCGAATGCTCCTCCGTTCAATATCCTACTTGCAAGTACAATAACATCTATATCAACATAAATAAAACAGTGCACTATACATATTTATTTACAGTTCAAAGACAACTCTTTTACACAGAGAGGAAAAAAGGTATATAGGTTGTGTCAGTAAGGTGTCTTTCTTAGATAGCACCTAAACTATCAAAGATAGGGAAAAAAGTGTAATACAAAAGTTAAAGGGTTCTTAGGATACATAATCTAAAAATATTTTATAATCTACAGGGTGGTCTCAAAAAGTGGTACTGAATAATAAAAAAGAAAATTAAATGGGACACCCAGTATAATTTTATAGAATATGATTCAATGAAATAAGGACTTTGCAACCCTATTAAAATTTTTGAAGTAAAATGCAACGTTGCCAAACAATTAATTTTTTCCCGAAATTTTAGTAATTTTAAGGGTATCGTTAAAAAATCTGTGGATTAACCCTAGGCAAATATAATTTACGTTGTAAGTACTTTAAGGTACGATATATTGATCTTTAATAATGTTTTTTAAATCTCTTGTACAGAGCGTTCATTATAAGTTGGACAACTCGATAGTTTTAAAAATGCTTTATTTCCATTTTTTTAAATGGGACCCCCCTAATTTTTCTTAGGCAAAAGGATTTATCTTTCGAAAACCTTACTTTTTTTATTAAACAGGTCATACATCTAAATATCATAGTTTTTGAAATATTTTAGGATTTGTCTTTACTCAGGGTAAAAAAGGAAAGTTCTAATTAAACAATTTGGTCAAGATTGCTTTGGAACAAAAAATAAATAATTTTCTTTGTCACAGCTGTCATTGCAAAATTCTTTCGACAACATTTTGTGCTTTATTACTGTTTAAATTTTAGTTTCCTGAACCAACTTTATTCATTTCTCATATTTTTCGTTCGTTAGTTCGGGAAACTAAACTTTAAACAGCTATAAAGAACAAAATGTTGGCGAAATAATTTTGCAATGACAGCTGTGACAAAGAAAATTATTTATTTTTTTTCCAAAGCAATCTTGACTAAATTGTTTAATTAGAACTTTCATTTTTACCCTGAGTAAAGACAAATCCTAAAATATTTCAAAAACTATGATATTTATATATATGACCTGTTTAATAAAAAAGTAAGGTTTTCGAAAGATAAAATCTTTCGCCTAAAAAAATTAGGGGGGTCCCATTTAAAAAAATTGAAATAAAGCATTTTTTAAACTATGGAGTTGTCCAACCTGTAATGAACGCTCTGTATAAGAGATTTAAAAACCATTATTATAGATCAATATATCGTACCTTAAAGTACTTACAACGTAAATTATATTTGCCTAGGGTTAATCCACAGGTTGCTATGATTTTTTAACGATATCCTTAAAATTACTAAAATTTCGGAAAAAAATTAATTATTTGGCAACGTTGCATTTCACTTTAAAATTTTTATTAGGGTTGCAAAGTCCTTATTCCATTGAATTATATTCTAGAAAATTATACTGGGTGTCCCATTAATTTTTCTTTTTTATTATTTAGTACCACTTTTTAGGACCACCCTGTAGATTAAAAAATATTTTTAGATTATGTGTCCTAAAAAACCCTTTAACTTTTTAATTACACTTTCTTCCCTATCTTTGATAGTTTAGGTGCTATCTAAGACAGACACCTTACTGACACACCCTGTATATTAGAATACACTATGGGTAGCAAAAAGCAATTCTTTAAACTGCCTAATTAAAACAATTTATATTTTATCAAAATTAATCAAAATGTACACAAGTTATTACATACATTTAAACCCCTTTTTAAAATCCACCCCTTTACTTGTTTTTTAAATTTCGAAAAGTTGTCCTTTGTTCTCTTTGTAAAACCTATTTAGAAGTTTAGTATCCAAATATTCAAAATATGTTTGCCCAACACTCTTGGACATCATGGGCACTTTTAGGAATCTCTGAAAGTGCCCATGATGCTTCCATTTATAAAACTAAATTGAACAAAGTTTGTTTGTGCTCTTCTAGATATGTAATTACGTTTGGGAAAACTCATTTTTAACTTAAACTTTGTTACTTTTAAGTGGTTTGCTTCCCGTTAGAAAAAAGGTCTATTTGAATTCTCAAGTAAACTTTTGATATACTTAATTAAAGATTGTAGATAAAAGTCTAATGCTACTCTCCCTTTTTGCTGGAAGGCGTAACCTACAAACACCTAAACACGAGCAGTTTTGAATTCGTAAATACCTGCCTGATTGTGAACGTGGGGTTAATATGTTCTGGATAATTTAATTCTAAATAAATCTGTATGGCGTTGGTGATGTTTTAATTTTCTAGCAATCAACATCAGATCTTTATTGCTCAAAAATTATCCCATGAATTTACAGTAGGTACATTTAGTAATTGTAATGCATTTTCTCTTATTGCCGTTAAGTAAGTAAGATAATATTTGGTTTGCATTTTCGATCTAGCATTGTATATATGTACAGGGTGATTCACGTTGAGTGGCCTATTAGAAGATCTTGGAAATGAGTAAACTTATCTTTCTAAAAATTTGATAGCAGGCATAATTGGCTTTGAGCTTTTAAATCATTATCTTTTGAGGTTTTTGTTACTTCCGGTTATACCGGAAGTTAATGCCAACTTTGCTATTTCAAACAAAACACTATGTATATTTTAGCATTTTTAATTGCCTTATTAAAATCTAAATAACTTTTGTTAATAATAATCTATTCCTATCTCTAACCGTTTTTGAGATATGAATTATAAAATGATTTTTTGTGTAAAACGCTCCGAGAAGATAGTATCTTTAGTTTAAATTACTTAGGTTTCACGTTTTTTATACAGGGAGTTCTTAAAATTGTGCCAATGTTTCCATTTAAATAAATGTGCATAACCCTATTTTTTAGCTTACTAACGTGTAGAGAATTAAATTTCCTATCTAAATGCTTTATATGTTACAATCCACATTTTTAGTCGTTTTGGAATTATGAGCAATTTAAATAAAAAATCTTAAAATCTCTGTTTGTGTTAATGCGACATTATTTTTGAAAAGAGAACTTCGACTGGGATTTTCGTTTGACTTTGAAAATTATAAATAGCTAAGCAATGAACATAGGCACTTAATAACAAATGGTAACAAAACTTAAAGTCAAACGAAAATCCCAGTCGAAGCCTTCTTTTCAAAAATAATGTCGCATTAACACAAACAGAAATTTTAAGATTTTTATTTAAATTGCTCATAATTCCAAAACAACTAAAAATGTGGATTGTAACATAATATAAGCATTTAGATAGGAAATTTAATTCTCTACACGTTAGTAAGCTAAAAAAAGGTGTTCCATTTTCAAAAATTGACTTATACACATATTTATTTAAATGGAAACATTGGCACAGTTTTAAGAACTCCCTGTATAAAAAAACGTGAAACCTAAGTAATTTAAACTAAAGAACTATGTATTACTTGAAAGCTTACAAAATTTTAAATGTTTACCTTTATTAGTTTCAGAGTTACTAAACTTTCTTCTCGGAGCGTTTTTACACAAAAATATGGTTAGAGATAGAAATATATTATTATTAACAAAAGTTATTTAGATTTTAATAAGGTAATTAAAAATGCTAAAAAATACAGAGTGTTTCGTTTGAAATAGCAAAGTTGGCATTAACTTCCGGTATAACCGAAAGTAATAAAAACCTCAAAATATAATGTTATAAAAGCTCAAAGCCAATTATGCCTGCTATCAAATTTTTAGAAAGATAAGTTTACTCGTTTCCGAGATCTTCTAATAGACCACTCAACGTTAATCACCCTGTATATTATATGACCCCATTTTAAAATTGCATACAGGAAGACCAGCATTTCACATGGATTGTTATCTGCATAATTTTAAAGAGTACCGAATCCTCTTGAATTCTTATCATTTTAAATGAATTCGATAGTTGTAATTATCTTTGAGTGAGCGTTATAAATGTAAGACGCGGGTAAAAAAGTTGGTTGTAACCTAGTGTAAAGAATAAATGATACCCTAAGGGATGGCTGGAACAGGTTCTTTTTATTTGACTTGTTCCAGTTTCACACAATTTGCTTCGCTGTAACATTATGCTCTGCTATAACAGTATGTTCGTTGCATCAGTCTGTTCCGGTGTAATAGGACGCACAGCCGACACTGAATGCGATCGCTACAAAAACTGTTTTGTTAGAACAGGAAAACCTATCGGCCTATACCTGTTCCAATCTGTTCCAAATAAAAACCTGTTTCGAAAAAAACATATCTTGTTCCAAAATGCCATTCTTAGATACCAGTAAAGAACCAATATTATTTGGCACATATTTCAAATTTTCTACGGTGTAGTTCGTTGCAAATTTAAAACCATTCGGATTATTAGCATCAATGAAAGCAGTGCCCTGGAAAGCAAAAGCATCAGGTGGTAGCTACTTCATCATAAATAATAATTCTGTATATCCTTTAGTAATTAACTAAAATTGCCGTTGAGGTTTAAAATTTTGATATATTTTATGGCGCTTGCAACAAACCATCAAATATGCAAGAAAGAGGTCCGTTGATAAGTTATTATACTATCTTTTCAGTGGTGTATGCAGTGACGGTCCCAGATTTTTTTATTTATATAAAACCCAATAATATCAAATACAGGGTAGTGCATCGTGGTTGGAAACATAGGAAATCCCATGCAAATTTTAGACTGTCCACATATTTGCTCTCCTGTTGACTTTAGAGCGGGGTTGTAGGCAGACTTTTTAGGGTCTCTGTGTGGTGAGTGCACATGCGGCGTTTGAACAATTTTAGACCACCCGCTCCTAACTTATTTGAATAGGATTGCGGTTGATTTTTCATTGGAATTCAACAGATGATGCCGCGGACATTAATTGGACTTGTTAACCTTGTTTGTCATTGTCAAATGTAATTTGCGAACGGTTGGCTCTTTAATAGTAATTTAACCCACAAGTACATTAATAATGGCGATTAACGATCGAAATATTTAAACGCGTGAGCGTAGCAAACGCGTTAATGTTCGAGATCATTAATCGCATTTTAATGTAATAGTTGGTTACAATGTTTTTTCGTCGACCGTATTTTTTACTAAAGTGAAGAAAAACAGTTAACAACTTTTATTTTACAATCCAGATTTCACAATTCTACAAATACTAATGACAGCGGACGACGTTTTGGATTGACGTTTTATTATTTTGTTGATTTGTTTGCATGGCTGCCTTTAATTTTAATTACCAAAATCGTGCATTTACAGTAAATCATGCATTAATAGGGGTCATTAATGAATGATTTTGGGAACGTTAATATCGGATGTAAATACACGGTCGATGGAAAAAATTTTTAACAGATACATTTTGATACACTGGATTTAACAAATATTTTCAAAACCCACGAACGTTATTTTCAAAACAGATCTTTTAATAGTTACAATAAAATCTATTTATTAGTATTAAAATCATCAAGAGTTGCTAAAAAAGGAAAAAAATAAGAGGGTGTTTAAAAATAAACAATTATTTATAAAAAAAAATAATAATTTTTTTAAAGAAAACTGAGCCAAAAATTGAAAATTTATTTTAAAGTTTAAATTATATACATTCAAATTAAAAAATCATTCGCCATGCAGAACATAAAAATATTACGGCTATGCACACTTATTTCTTATATTTTTCATTAAAATTACAAAAGATGCCTCAATATTATCTTTAAAATCTCCACTGACGCCACGCCCCTGAATTTTCGTGAAATTCGTTTATATAATATTTTGTATATAAAAAAATAAATTTTATTGCCATCGCCAGACGCAGGTACAGTATGCGCGATGTGGTAGAAATTCAGTATTTGTTCATAACGACTCATCGATTACTGTTTGCTCTTAACATTTGGTGAGTTATGGCGCTGCCAACAGTACCAACTGCTTAGGCGGAAAATTACTAAGTAGTATTCGCCCCAGAAGGGTGCTATTCTTAAATGTATAGGCCTTATGGAACATCAGTACTCTACCTTTTGTTAATAATCTTTGGTTTAAAGCTTGAAGGTGTATTAACCTAATTTTTTAGAAAATTATCAGTTCTTCCTTAAAAATATGCCGTTTTTTAAAAATAATTCTTAAGATTTCATTTGTGTATTTAATATTAACATTAACAACAAAGTATTTTTAATCATCATAGTCTAAATAAAATTTAGGTTTTAAAATGACAATTAATTGGTTGTCAAACAATACTTATCTGTAATTTTTAAAACAAAACGACCAACGTAAAATACATAGCAAATTTAAATTTCTCCAAAGTTATACGTGTTAAATAATATTTAAGTTGGTACCAGTGATTAAATTTGTTGACATAACGTCGTCAATAACATCAATTATTGACATTATAGACAAAATATAATAATTATAAAAAAAATATATATTCATTAAGATATTTTGTATGAAGTCGAAACTTTCTTTTTATTATAACAAGTGGTTAGAAATTTCCAATTTGGTAAATTCAACAAGGGGTCGTTTAGACGAAACAATAACGAAGACATTTAAATCAGAAAATACCACAAATCAAGATAAAGCTAGGCATTAGCATGGGGGCTGGCAGTGCGCCGAAGAGCAAAAGCATCAGGTGGAGGCGACCCTCTTCATCGAGGGAAACTAGTTGTGCTGCGACCATCGTGTTTGATGCGCCCGGGAAAGTTTCTCTGATTTTCCGACGCGTTTTCCGTATGGACATTTTTCGATTTTGCGCTCGCGCTTTTAAGTCCAGTGAAAGTTGTTGTAAAGTTTTTATTTTTATTTTGGACAAGATAATTTTTTGAAGAAAAGGCGAACTATAAGTACTTATTCGAAAGTAATCAGTACTTTTATAAAATTTAGAAATATGCAGTAGGAAAAAGTGGAATGTAAAGACAATTTATGACAATTGAACATCATCATTAAAAATTGAAGGTTTGTGATTTTAAAGTTAATTTTTCTAATTAAGTGAATAATTATTTTTGGGTTGTAATTCTACTTTTAATAAAGTTTAAAAACTATGCACGCAAAAGAAAAAGCGCAATATTTAAACAATAAAAAATTAAAATGTTTAAAGAATAATTGTATGATATCTATTTTTGAAGTGTGAAATCTATCATTTTGTATGTAAAAATATTCTTATCATCACTAAGCCATTTTATAAATACTTTTAATAAAAGGCTGTTCAATGCTTAATATAGCTAAAGAATTTAACTTTGACTTCACCATTGAGTTTTCTTAAATTCTTGATTCCTTGTAGTGTCGAAAAGCACCTCTCACTTTTCACGGTCGTCATTGGAAAAGCACTCAAATTTCTAATAGTTTTACGCTCCGAATTAATTTCTAAACGCTTTTTAAATGCAAACCCACCAATTGTTTTAACCTGTAATATTTCTTGAACTATTGAAGTTATTGTTCTTTATTACAAGTCACAATACACATGAACACGTCAAAACATAAACGAACGAAGAAACGAACTAAATAAGGGTGAAAGGCATACGGTATGCCCTTGCGCGTGGTATGCCGCATACCACGCGCGATTTGGCATATTAAACGTGATGGAACACTGACCGACTGAACTCGAAGTGTGGCGAAGTCGACGACCTGATTTGGCGTTTCCTCGTCTCTTTTTAACTTATGAAAGCGCGTTTATTCATTTATGTAATATTCTAATTTCATTCCATATAAACCCATAAGGTCAATCGCGAGCTCAGGTAATAAATGGTCCAGCCGAGCAGAGTGTTTCGATCAGTTCGACCTATAGTAAAGTTGGAGTTTTTGCATGATATATTGTGGAATATTTGTATTTTTTGGGAATACATTTTTTTATTTGTTTTGAAAAATAAATTGGTTGGGTCAAATTTATAGATGGCCATTGACCAAATTACTTCGTGTACAAGCCGCGCCTGGTCAATATGTACTTCCTCTAAAGTTCTCTACATTATGTAAAACGTTTTATTTATTAATTTCACGAAAAAAAAACACTTTTAACTACTCTGAATAAATAATGACAAAATGTTCAACTTGTACAAGGTTATCCATTCAAGATTTAAGAACATGAGTCTATTTTTTAAATTCTCCTTTTTATTTATGTTTCTCCATAGAGTCCAAAATTGCTCTTTACAAAACGGCTTAAGATAAAATAAAGGAATTACGGCAATAAGTAGTTTTTCCATAAAACACCCTGAATATTTATTATTTTATGAATAAAAATAATATTGTTTGTCTACAGTACAATGGACCAAAAAGTAAAAAATACGAAAAAAAATTAATTCTTTTCAACATTTTTTGCTTGTAAAATAAATGAGATTAAGGTTATGACAAATTTAATTTTTTATACAGAGAGCATCAAAATACGAAACCTTTATTTTGCTTAAGAGTAAACATACGTTGTATATTATTTTTTACCAAAATAATAATATTAAATATAACTAAAGAATTATAATATACAGTCTGCTCCACTAGTTTATTAAAAGGGTTTCTTTTCGGAAAAACTTTAAAAGTAACCCGTACATGTTTCGAAGATAAAAACCTTCATCATCAGCGGAATATTAATAATATATTACATGAAAAGAAACTCTCGACTTTGCATGGTTTGAAACTGAGGAATAGAAAACAAAAGGAAATGTCTTAATATTTACATAGTGTAATTATAAATACATTAACTTTTAATTTTAATTTCTTGAATTACACTATGTAAAAATTAAGAAAGTTTCATTTAATATTTTTAATTCCCCTCTTCCTTTATAATTCAACGATGTGGCACTCCTAGTATTAATAATACCTTTGGGACTTAAAAACTTATCATTAATAAGAATAATCGTTAATTCATCTTATATTTATCAACTTTCTTTTGTCTTCAAAGCCAACTAGAAATAATGGGACTCTGGACGTCGATTTCAAATCATATCCAACATTTCTTCTCTTGAATAATGTTTCATAATTCTTATTAAAAAAAACTACAATTATACAACTCCTCAAAAGCATAAAAGTTTTACTTCCAAGAAACTAGATAAAATTTAATTTGCACTAAACGATTTCATTAACCTAATCTGACATTTGGCAAGTTTTTAAACAAGTGCTTGTCGCAGCCTACTATATATAGTAGATTGGGTTACGGAGATTAAAAATAAAATAGTTTTAAGTAAGATGAATTTGCACTTATTCATATTGATGATGGGTTAAGTTAATTCCGAAACGTGTTATTAATACTAAGTGTAATACGTCATTAAATTATAAAGGAGGAGGGGAATTTAAAAACAGTGAAATAAAATTTCCCGATTTATTAAACAGCAAAGTTGATGATGGTTTTGAAAAAAAGAAACGTCGTATTAATAATCCAATTATACCAATTTGTAAACTACAAAAAATAGCAACAAGAATGTTAACTTTATATAAACATATGTCTTCGAAAAGAGTCAGAAAAAATAAAAACAAAATCGCGAAAATTCGGTTTTGCTCAAATATCTTCAGAAGGAATCGGAGTTTTTTAAATTTGAAAAACAATGTTGCACAATTTAGTAGGGCACAAATTTTTTCTAATTTAATCATCTCTTTATTTATAGTTTACGATATCCCTGTAGAGTGCATCCTTATCTGGGACACCCAGTATAATAAAAACATTGCGTTCTTTTGAAATGAATCCTGTCCATGTTTATTTATGGATTTTTAAAAACTTTTTAAATTTGGACTCTTCAGATAGAATGTGAGAAAGTTATTTTTATATAAAAAAAAAGAATTCTCAATATTTTTTAGAATACAATGAATTTTAGTAATTTTTTTAGGGTTTTCATGGGCCTATATCTTTTTTCTCAATTTTTGTCACGTCCACATAGATACCACCTTTTTATTGGTAAAAAAAAATCAATACTTTGTGTAGTTTTTTTTCGTAATTCACCGCTGGTGTTGATCGTGTGCGAAGCCAGCTTTATCCATACAGTAGCAATGGAATTCCCTACCTAGAATAAATTTGAACTAAACCGCACCCTTTGCAAAAAAAGCTGCGACCGTCACTGAAATACTCGAGCAATCATGCAGGGACCTTTAATAAATTATTGTAAAAATATTTTAAAAATTTCAATTTAAATTTTCGGATTAGTATTTAAATTGAGACGGATATTCGTATTCCCTTAAAAATAAAACGGACTTATTACCTATTCTGCTTTTTTCAATCTAATTAAGCTAAGAGCAAGAGACAGGGCATGGTGGGAATGTAGAACCATTTTTTTGTCCTGTTTTATTAAACTAATTATGGAATGGATAAATCCATTATAGATATTCTTTGATCTTCTAATGTTAGTACAATGTAAATTGATTCTTTAAAATTTGTTCAGATGAAGCCCTAAAAGTATACCATGATTATATAAACATTCCTTTGTGATTTAGGAAAGTAAAATGGGGTCAAAATATTCTTTAAAAAGGTTATATTTTTGCAATAATTTCAACAATAAGCTTTTTTTTTATAAAAAACCTTTATACTTTTAAATTATCTTAAACAATAAATATAGAGTTTTGTGTCCGTCAAAGTAAATAGAAAGACGGTTTTTAGCGGTAGGCGGACAAGTAGTGCATCTATCTTTTCAATTTAAGTACACAGGGACGCCAAAGGTAATGGGTTCCCTGGGGAAAAAAACCCAAAACCCGTAAGCAACTCCCAGTACAGCAAAAATATGCTTTCAAGACATTTTTAAGAATAAAAATGTGATAAAAACCTAGTATCGCCATCTGTAGAAATCAAATCAATGCAAAAGATAGCCTTCAAACGTGAAAACATAGAACTAAATAAACCAAGTACGGTTGGCCAACAAACACCAGTATAGGAAACGTTTTTACGCATCCCTACACTTTTTCTACAGGTTTGTAGATTCAAATATAGATCGTGCTGCAGAAGCCCAATGGGTGCAGCCTATCATTGTCTACCTGTGCCCCACGGAACACTATACCTTTGGCGTTTTTGTGTACTTTAATGCAAAAGATAGATGCACTACTTGTCCGTCTGCCGCTAAAAACTTTCTTTCTATTTAGGGAAGAGGTGGATAACTGCGAACACCTAAGGAATTATTAACTCTGAAATTAGTAGACTTATGGTCATGGGATATGGTGTATTCTATAAAAGGAAGTTTTAGAAAATAAAAACTCATTTTTTAATCCAGATAATATGAGAAAAACACAAAACCTGTTTTAAAAAAACATTACAAAATCGGCATTACCCGAAGGCTGCGGATAATCGCGTACAGGTATTGGGTAATCCCGAACAAAATGAAAAGTTACAACAAAATTGGTAGTACAACATTAATATTATACACAAAAATGATAAATATAATTCTGGTGTTTCGACTCCACTGCACAGCTTATGAACCCAATTTCCACAGCCACCACATTTTTTTCCCATATTCTTAACATACTAAACATGGTTCTCCTTCATTTTTATCAAATTCTATGTCCTGTGGATCTACATCATCCAGTTTTTTTGTAGTTACTCGGCATCTGCAAATATATATTACAATTGGTTTTACACAAAAAAAATTAATAAAAAGTGTTTAGTATTTCAATAAATGTCGGATAATGCTGAACCACTGATCGGCATTACCCGAAATGTACATACAGTACAATATTTTTAAGTTGCACATATAAAAAAAATCAAGTATTTAAGTAAAAAGGTATATGAAAAGGTAGCTAATACCCTACTAAATATAACTGCTGCAAATATTTTCAAAAATACGTGATAGTATTGTGTACTTACCTTCATGTATCTCATTGCAAAACAAGTACAAACCACGGAAAATTTTACAAACCGCCATATCTTTAACAAACGGTTTCCTAGAACATTATGCGGCAGAGCTGCTAAGTTGCAATATAGTTTTCTTTCAGGCTATATTATTCAGGAGAGCTACTAGATGTCGCTATGAGGTATAAACGGGTGTTCGGCATTCCCCGCTGTTCGTGATTACCCGTCGCTCTCCTACTTATACGGACACTAAACTCTATACTTTATTTTTAAAAACACGGCAGACGGTATACGGATTGGTGCAGCACCCAGTGAGCTACTTTTTAAATCCTGTGTATGTCAAACATGAAATATTTTTAATTATTAAGTTGGAATACTTAATTCTCAATTTACTAATAGCAATTAATAGATTCGCTGCCAGGATAATAATTTTGACCTTTCCCAAGTCTAAGACCTACCATTTTGTAGAAATATTCTATTTTTTTATTATCAATTAATTAAGTAAAGAAGAAGATTTTCCTTTTCATTTCGCCAGATCCATCTCTAGACGCGTTTCGTCATATCATGACTCATCAGTAGAGCTAGGATCCGACGAAAAGAAAAGGGATCTCGAAGCTACTTAAGGCAGCACTTGGTGGGACACACCAGTAAGAAGTGGCACGGAGCGCCATCTGTGTCGCTGTTAGACACTCTTGAGCATACCAGCACCTCTAACAAACCTATAGAAATAAGTAAATGTTAAGAGGAAATCGCCTGTAAAGACATTCGTCACAATTACAGGAGTCCCGCTAGGCAGCGCTAACTCACATCGGTTTATTAACCGAAAACAATGAGTAAAGAAGAAGATTTTCCTTTTCATTTCGCCAGATCCATCTCTAGACGCGTTTCACAGATAGCGCTCAGTGCCACTTCTTACTGGTGTGTCCCACCAAGTGCTGCCTTAAGTAGCTTCGAGATCCCTTTTCTTTTCGTCGGATCCTAGCTCTACTGATGAGTCATGATATGACGAAACGCGTCTAGAGATGGATCTGGCGAAATGAAAAGGAAAATCTTCTTCTTTACTCATTGTTTTCGGTTAATAAACCGATGTGAGTTAGCGCTGCCTAATTAAATAAGTGTTTTAACTATTTTAATATCAAAAGTCAATAAAATGGGTAGATTAGTTAGTGAATTCGTATTTAGTTTTGGTCATTGACGCGTCGTCACAAAACAGGGGGGGGGATTCAAGAAGCATTGTATTATAAGTATATAAAATTAAAAGTTGAAACTGTTTTTTTAAAGTTGGTATATATATTAATCAAATGTTTTATTCTGCTGACGTATGGTATCAACATGCTGTGACTTTTAAGAAAAGCTCCAGAAGCGCCGGTCTGTCCTCTGTGCCAACGTATTTATTAATTTATGATGATAAATAATTTGACAGTATTATCAATATAAAATTTAGATGCAAAAAAATACTAAATTTTGCATACTTTCTTTTAAATATGTATTTTTTGAGATCATTTACCAACCTTTTCTGGATATTTCTTAATTATCAGTTTGGTAATAAGAACGAAAATTAAATACAACGTTTAAATATACAGCCTACTCGCCTGTTTTTGATTTTCGCGAAATTATTGACAAATAATTAAAATTTCCCCTTTGTCCCAATTTAAGTTAAGTTTATTACCGTTTTTGGCCGCCCAATTATTTTAATAATATCTTTTTTAACGGTTATCTACTAGAAATTTTAGAAAGATTCCAAAGAACCCGAAAAGGGTTTTGTTTGTTTGTTAACCATTTTCCGATATTGGTCGCTTTGCATTAGTCATATTTAAAAAAGTACCCATCAGTTTTGGCACAAGAAATGTGTGCTACAAGAAGTAAAAAAAGATCGAATTGTAGTCCTGATTAAAAACATATTTAGACATTTGCTTATCGACAGCACATTTGCGTAAAAGAATCGAATGACAGAGAAATTAATAGAGAGAGACAACAATTTTTATTAGGGACATAAAGATTGCGTATTAACAGGATAGTTTATAAATCTGGAGTCGTTGATATTTACGTAAAAAACTAAACCTCTACAGTCTTATTTATTAATGTAAAATTGTCATAAATTGAAAGTCTGAGGTCTAAAATAATAAATGTTAAAATGGGTCAACAAAGCTTTGTAGTAGTATATTACGTATTAAGTGTCGTAAAAAGCATATTACGCACGAATGACAAAATTGCCAAGGAGCCGCGTAATATGCTTTTTTCTACTCCTACATGGAAATTTGCTGTTTCCTTTAGACTTAAGTGGCGAGTAAAGTAGGCTATTCCAGTTAACTGTGCGGCTATATCAATCACAGTAGTCAATTACAGAGAAGCCATTGTTGTTCTTAAAAGTACTGACCAATCACAGTATATTATTTTTACTGAGGCTCCGCCTTCTTTTTCAAGACACTAAATTATATAATTTAAATGCATATGGTACAATTTGTTATTAATTTGTTCAATATAATAAAATCTAGACGCATTTATAATAGATTTATCAATAATACAACCTGCTGAATGTGAATAGAAAATTAATTTCATGTAGCATCATTTATCAGTTGGTTTTCCCATAATTGGTTTAACGTTTCGATAGTCAAGAGGTAGATGAGCAATTTTTTTCCACATGTAGCCACATCTCTGCGGGTCACTGTATTTTATTATTAAAAATTATATCTAAACAATTAACAAAGAACTATATGACTTTGTCCTGCACAATATTTTAAAATTTAAAAAAATTACCGAAACTGCATATCAGTGGCGTGCAGTGCCGATTAAAACAGAGTCGGTAAAATTTCAACACATTAAATTATTTATCAGACTATTTTCAACTGTAACTTTCACTGCACTTACGCTGTTCTTTTATTTCAAGCTTAAGCAACGCCATACATCCCAGAGACCACTAATAGTAAATTTAAAGTCGATTAAAGATTATATTTAATCAGCAAAACTAAAAAAAAATGGGTCGGCTCGATTCCTGTTCATTGTTTAATCAAATTACGAATTAAAATAAAACTTTTATTTCAAATATAAAATTCAATATCTGCAGCCATCGGCATAATCGACCAACGTAATAAAGCTACGATGCGTCCTAGCTGGCACCTTGTCCTATCTTTCTTGGTAACGGTGGTATCATCTTCGCCGTGTAGGTGCCGTCTGGTTCTAATATAACCGCAGCGTTTAGCTATTCATAAGAGGTCATGTTAAATTATTTTATCCACCTTTGATACAGTTTTATGCGATTTTGTCAGTGGCGGAGGATAATAAAAATATGTTTATGGCTACTTAAGAGATCTAGTTAAAGTCAAATTTTTTTAAGAAAACGCCAAGTCACTTGTCATTTATGGCACCCTGTTGACGTCTGGTCTATTTTACGTTTAGAGGTTGGCTAAAAAGACAGGGGCGGACTATTTTTATGTTCCATTAACAAACTAAAAAATATTTAAATATTAAGTTTCATTTTAATTTATCAAAGAGGACTTTACAAACTTTTCTATTTAAATCATCGTTCTTAACTAAAGTTGTCAAGAAACTTTTGGAGATGTTATCCAAATTGGAACAAAAGTCAAGAACCTATTAGGTATCCACTGAATACTACCTAGATATTGTTATAGGAATTACTTACAATAAAGTAATGTACTAGTAACATAAATATTATCGAAAAAGCTTTTAAAAAATTTAACTTATCGACACACTACTCTCCTTTGCTCGTGAATATTAAAGAATGTAATAAATGCCGGTAATACTGCACCAGCTAGGTAGAATACGTAAAACATGGTATATATGGTTAAAATATTGGTATACAAAACAATCACTATGCTTTATTTTAGTTATGACTCTAACTTTCCATCAGAAAACTCTATATACACTATATAAAAAACAGCCACAAAAATACTAAAAAACACCAAAAAACAACAAAAATAATAGGACGTGAACTGACATGTGAACTTGTTACGGTCCACACTAAATCTAGTAACTTTTCGGCGGAACTAGAATCAGCTGTGAATGTCATCTAGGGCTTTCAACTGTCGAAACGCCGTTTTCTATCGCGATATGATCTCTATCTACTAGATTTGTCCAGTATATGTTTTTAAATTAATAAAGATCAATATTGCCGAGGGTATATTGTATCCACGCTAATGTTTAATGTAATGGTGTATTATTTTTTTTGTAGTAGTATGCCCCCTTACCATTAATTTATTAGTAAGATGTTAATTGTTGGAACGATTTTTTTATCAGCATTATAGCCAATCAACTAAAATAATTAGTTATAAACGAAAATTCAAATGCAGGAGTTTGCCAATAAAGAGATAAACAAGATAGATTAATGATGATAAGCTGAAATTGACGGATTTCTAGCTTGGATAATCCTTTATTATGGCAGCGAGTTTGGATTGTATTTTTTTTATAAATTAAAAACTAATGCTTTTCCTGGTGTAAGGATATATAATGCTATAATAACAGATATTACTAAAAAGCACATGAACAAAACACATTAAACTGTAGTCAGAGTAAATATTTAATGACAGTTTATGCATTTTTCTAATAAAATTTACGCGGATTTTTTACTGTAAATAAGATATAAAAAGTAATTTTCAGTTTTTATTTTACTAGAAGAGTTAAAATTTCGAATTATCACTAGTATTAAATAATATAACAATATTACCTACTAATGCTTAAATTACTTCCGGAAATTTTCACGAATATAATTTGTTTTTGCTTCCACATGGATATTTGCTGTTTCCTTTACACTAAAGTGATTGGATAAGGGGGCTATTCTCAGTGGCGTAGCCAGAAAATATGCTCGGAGGGGGGGGGGGGGGCTCAGTGGGCGTAAGTAGGACATTTTTTTTTTGGAGAGAGGGACAATCGGGACTACATGTATTTTATGATATTGTACCTAATGGAAAAGCGCCGCAGGCGAAAACTTTTTGGGCCACGCCCAAAGTTTGTTTAAAATTTACCTAACTCCTATCAAAATTAAAATTAAATTATTACCTCTTACTCTCTGAGTTTGATTATTTTTTTTTGTAGATGTTTTTTTTTCTTTTTTTTTTGATATTCCTAGCTTTATTTAAAAAAAAAGATTTTTTATATTTATGAAAAATATGAATATTAGTGTCAATCCAAAATTTTACGAATGTATGACTCTCACCAGCGTTTTTTGGGCTCGGTTTTTTATGATTAAAAATAAAGTAAATATCGCTCACCTCGCCAAAATTGATGATTTTTTTAGAAATAATGTATTTTAGGAACGTAGACCTAAGAGCAGTTTTTGGTGCAAAAGCTTAGGTTTTAAAATACTCCTTCTTAAGTGCCGTTTTGTATATTTATAATACAGAATTCTCGTTTCTTCCCGCACTATTTTTTATATTATAAATTATCACACTTCTTCGATAAAAAAATTTTCAATTAAAATTTTTACTTTAATTTTTCTCTTTAAAAATAAATACCTAATTGTTTTTTGTTTTGTTGTTAAAATATTTAATTGCATTGGGTTATATTTTTGTTGATTTAAAAAAAAGGGAAAACGGAACAGACAAGTACCTATATAATAGAAATATACTACAAAATATTATTCTTTTTACTCGTTTTGCTTTAAAACTGCATCAATAACTAAAACGATATGCGTCTGAAACCTTAAACTCTATATAAAACAGGACTTGTAGAAGAAAAAGTTTAAAAACTAAACGTTTCCTACAAGACCTTTGTAATCTAAGCCAAGAATACATCATTTAAAGATTTAAATTAAGAGTCAAAGCGTGAGACTTTTAGACCCGAGCTCCTAGGCTCGGGCGAGCTGTAGCCCGGCAGCCCCCCCCCCCCCCCTAAATACGCCACTGGCTATTCTTGTTAACTGAACGGATATAAGTTCATATCCATCCTAGTTAAGATATGAAACTGACTAATCACAGTGATCAATTATATAGACACCAAATTTACACGTTGTAAATTTTACGCGTCGTTTTATGACAGTTAATAAGAGTTAGGTTGAGAATATACACTTTAAATTTGTGTGATTTTATATTTGAATTAAAATATTTATCCCAGAGCCAACCTTACACCAAGTTTTGCTTTTCTAGCTGTGATCTGGAAAAAATTGTTTATGCATAGATGCTGGGATAAATGTTTTGATTTAAATTAAAAAAGAACAAATTTTATATGACAGGTTTACTTATTTTTGAAGTATATTTTTGACCTCAGTTCTGTTAAGTGTCAGTTAACGACATTTAAATGTAGGGTTACGAGCAGAAAGCCCTATCTTCCTTCTTAATGTTTGGCTTCGTTATAAATGACATTTAAAATTAACAATGTGTAAAATTGGTTTCTTTTTAATTGACCATTGTGATTGGTCTGTTTCATATCCCAACTAGGATGGATATAAAATCATATCCGTTCAGTTAACCGAAATAACTTAATGTAAAGGAAATAGTAAATTTCCATAATATGAATACAGTGTTCATCTGAAGACGACTGGATATACTTACCTCGTCGACACGTTGTGATTTAAAGCAAATAAAGACAATGCAAGTCCAAAACTTTTCAATCATTCAGCATTTAATTTGCTACATATAGAATTATATAGACTATAGATGTGTAAATTTATATTATTCAGGTTTTGCGATTCGCTGACAGAAAACGATATATTTGAAGCTAAAAGCCGTAAAGTTTCTTATATTTCCTAAAATACCTTGTTTGGAAACAATACGTAATTTTCTGTTTATACCCAAACATTTTTCCTAAGACGTTTTAACCAACAAACGGAAAAGAAAAGCACAGAGTTATCTCTCACGAGAAAGACAATAAACAATGGTTTCCTTTTTGTTACCGGTCCTTTTAAAATATTTTCTTTCATATATTTGTGTAGTGCAAAAAATGAAACGTCTCGTGTTTTCTCTTAAAGAAAGGTAAAGAGGAATATAAAGATATTATCACAGAAAAGATCGGTAACTCAATTTTCCGTGTTAGACCGAGCAGAGATGATCTAATAGTTATTTTTTTTTCAGAATTTTTAGGCTTTGGTAAAAAGGAAACCGTTCAAAGTCGCAATTTAAAACTTGAGTGGGTACCCATGATATATTTTAGTAATTTCTGTTTTTTGTTTTTATATTTTCTTACTAAAGTCTTAATGAAGTTTATGTTCAAATAAACAAAACGTTGGCGTCCGTAAGAAAATTAGGTAGTGATATTTTTAGTCCTCTTCCACCAATTCCACCAATTATTCTTTACAAATTAAATTTTTAGTGTAAACCAAGATAGCGAATTACTAAAATACTATGACCTATTATATCAAGATTAATTATAAAAACCATACTTTTAAAAAATACATAATTAATACGGTCATATATTTTTCCTACGACCACCTCTGAAAATGAGAAAAAAACACGGTTAACTTGGCTCGAAAGCGCCGAATATCACACGCGTGTTGAAAGAAAATATTTCAACTTTAGAGTGGAAATACAAGGCACACTATTTAATTTAAACATATGATGCCAATTTGACAGACCACACCTACTTATTAAAAATAACAAATTTTTAGAAAGCAGTTTAGTGTTTAATTTATTTATCATGTATTTGTCGAGTGATTTCGAATTAGAGTGTGAATATATGCCACCTGAAATTATAAAAAATGTTAATAATATACTGAAAAATCTATTACCAGTTAAAACAAGCCGCAATGAAGAAAATGTCATATATTAAACAAAACATATTTACGGGTAACCATAGCGTAAAGACTAGAGCAGGCCACAGGTTCAAATCACATCAGAAGTATTTGACTTTTTTTTATAAAAACATTAATTAATTTATAGAATTATTTTGGATTGAAATCTTCTTTGTTGAATGAATTTTTTAAATTTAATCAAGGAAAGATAAATTAAACATAAATTTAAAAAATTTACTCAGCAAGGAAGATTTCAATTCACAATACCTAATTCTAAAATTTTAATGTTTTTATAAAAAAAAATCAAATACTCCTGATGGGATTTGTGACCTTTCAATCTGTAGGCCAACGCTCTAATCTCTACACTACGTCTATAAATATTTCTTGTTTAATATATGACATTTTTTTTTATTGCGGCTTGTTTCGACTGCTAATAGATTTTCCAGTATATTACTAACATTTTTGGTAATTTCAGATGGCGTATTTTTATACTCTAATTCGAAATCACTCGACAAATACATGATAAATAAGTTAAACTGCTTTCTAAAATTTGTTATTTTTAATAAATAGTGGTGGTCTGTCAAATTGGCATCATATGTTTAAATTAAATAGTGTACCTTGTATTTCCACTCTAGAGTTGAAATATTTTTTTTCAACTCTAGAGTTGAAATATTTGTTTCACAAATCAAAGGTTTTTTTAATAATTTTTTGTGGTCGTAGGAAAAATAGTGTACATTACGCGTGTGAAAGTGATTAGTCTAAAACTCGGAGAATTTCCGCACTCGGCTGACGCCTCGTGCTAAATATCTCCTGGTTTGAAAGTATCACTTTCATCACCTGTTATACTATTATTTACTTTCCAGAGTTGTTACGTTTAAAACTTATAAAAACATGTTTCAAACAATGTTTTTTTTTGGTATTCAGTTTGGCAAGATTTACTAAAAATCAAATTCTGTTAAATAAATATAAAAATAACCAAGAAGAGAAAACTAAAAATACCTATAACCAATGGCGTATTTACGGTGGAGGGGAAGAGCAGTGGGCCCGGATACCCCTCCCTAGTGCCCCATAGAATAATGACATTTAATATCTAATAACCTGTTTGCTGATATCCTACGAGATATCCGATCTCATCCGGCCTGTCCGGCGTGAATAGGATGGCTAGGTGTCAATTCATTTTACACTCTTCCCTGAGGCAAGAGCACGCCGTGTTCCCAAGCGGTCACCCGCCCAAGTACTAACCGCGCTCGACACTGCTTAACTTCGGTGATCTGCGGGAACCGGTGCTTAATATGTCCAGGCCCTTGCCTAAAATAAATAATTCTTCTATATTCATTGTTCTCGGTTCCCATAAACCGATGTGAGTTTAGCGCTGCCTAGCGGAACCCCTGTAATTGTGACACATATCTTTTCAGGGGACTTTTTACAGCATTTACTTATTTCTATAAGTTTGTTGGAGGTACTGGGTATGCTTTAGTAGTATCTAACTTCGACACTGATGGCACCGCAGGGTCCATCCCACCAGGCTTTTGCGCCTTAACTATTTAATATAGTGGCGTGCTCGTTTCCTTCTTTCAGGTTCTGTAGCTTTACTGATGAGACATAAAGTTGCGAAACGCGTCCTGGCATAAATCTGACGAGATGAAAGCAAACTTTTATTCTTCTTTCAAATAAATAAGTTAATTGATGAAATTAGATAATAGGTGGGTACATTTTTGACTCGTGTCTATATTCCAACCTAATGGCAGGCACACTGCACATGTCAGGCGGATAGCGTGATGCCGGGCTATTTGAAATTTATATAGGTTGAAATGAGTTCATTTATTACTTGTAAAATATGATTGATATAGGGATTAATTAATTAAATTTTTAATATTACTTTATTCTATTTATATTTTTAAATCAAATACCTATAATACCTAATTATCTTTTTTTCTTTTACATTTCAAGGAATTCAAAGATGTGGTTACCGGTGTTGACAGTCTACGAATGTGTAATTCCGACTTTTTGTTACGAGGGTCATAGTTAGAAGAAATCATAGGGCTGATTGTTGTTTTTAGCGCATTAATACCAGAAATGCATGGCATGCAATGGTATTTAAAGGTGATCGTTTGAAGATTTTGTGTTTTCTTTTCCTGTGAACATTAATATTTGTTTTTGTACTACATTTCATCCCACAGTCACACATAAATTGTTCTACAATTTAAAAAAATGACGGTTAGGTTTTCACTTTACAGGTGCTTGACAGCCGCCACAAAATATTTAATATTTTGTGACAGCCGCAGCCATAACAAAACTTACTGATTAATAACCTGCCCCTCCATTTTAATTATGCCCCACAAGGCCACCAATTAACAAACTGGCAAACTGTTCTTGTAAGAAAACTTAATACCTCTACTATGACGTAAAAAAAATAACTAAATCCATTTCTACCTATTGTTAAATATCACTTAATTTACACAAACAAATTAGGCTTCCTAACAAAAACCAGCAAACAATAATAATCACAGCAGCTCTGTATTTATCGAGCGGTACACGTAGAATGACTAATTCGACGCGCCGACCGAAAGCGGCTGTGGATGTTTATACTATATAAGTTTAGTTTTTCGATCGACCTTCTGGTATATTTTTTTAAATTCTAACACGGCCAATCCTGCATTTCGAGTCGCTCTCGACGTTTGCTACGTTCAAATTTACAGACTAAGAGACAGAAGAAAACAAAGAATTACAAGAACATTAATATTATTATAATTGAAAGAAAATATCAAATAAAACACAAAAAAACAGCAATAGGCAAACCATCTTCTTCTTTTGTTAATCCGCTTCGGGCTCTCCATCCTTTTCGACTTCTTCTTCACTGAAAGTAAAACATTTTTTAATAGCCTGGCTATAAATAAAAGTAAATGCAAACGTTTGGCAACCATTCAACAAAAACACATATAAAGCGTACCAAGCTTTGAACATTAACAAAAATACATGCAAAGCGTAACAAACCTTAAGCATTTAACAAAGACAAATGCAAAGCGTAGCAAGCTTTAAACATTTAACAAACACAAGTGCAAAGTGTAACAAGCTTTAAACATTTATTAAAACACATGCAAAGCGTATATCAAGCTTTAAACATTTATTACAAACACGTGCAAAGCGTACTAAGCTTTAAGCATTTAAGAAATACAAATGCAAAGCGTAGCAAGCTTTAAACATTTATTACAAACACATGCAAAGCGTAACAAGCTTTAAACATTTATTACAAACACATGCAAAGCGTACCAAGCTTTAAACATTGAACAAATATACAAATGCAAAGCGTAGCAAGCTTTAAACATTTAACAAACACAAATGCAAAGCGTAACAAGCTTTAAACATTTATTACAAACACATGCAAAGCGTACCAAGCTTTAAACATTTAACAAACACAAAGGCAAAGCGTAACAAGCTTTAAACATTTATTACAAACACATGCAAAGCGTACCAAGCTTTAAACATTGAACAAATATAAAAATGCAAAGCGTAGCAAGCTTTAAACATTTAACAAACACAAATGCAAAGCGTACCAAGCTTTAAACATTTAACAAACACAAATGCAAAGCGTAACAAGCTTTAAACATTGATTACAAACACATGCAAAGCGTACCAAGCTTTAAACATTTTATTCCAAAATTTATTTTATGCACCAGTAAATTCTAACACTAGCCATCATGGCTGACATACCTGTCATTTAAAACTTCAAAAAGTTCTTCCATGTCCATTGTCATTGACCAATCGCTGGGCCACAATCTCAGTTGTTCTATAGCTGCCTTAGTAACAAGTGATTTACCAACTCTCCTTATTTCGTAACGCCCTTCCGGTGTAATACTAATAATTTCAAATGGACCTTGAAATTCATACTTAAGTTTGCCTTGATGCATGCGATCGTCGCGATGCATAAGGACAAAGTCTCCAATAGTAAAGTTCTTGGTATTGCGACGTTTTTCATTTTCTTTAATTTTATATTCTGTAGAAGATTTTAAGTTATCGTTAATTCTATTACGGTCTAGTTGTAAATTCCTTATCGGTTGTAAATTCGTGCTAATATTTGCAAGTAAGCTTTGAATCAGTGGGGTTGAGCTTTCAATTCCAATTAAAGCTTTAAGTGGTGTTGTTTTGGTTGCCTTTTGAATTGTTGTGTTTAAAACAAGCTGGATTTTCCAGAGGGTGCTCGACCATTCTGACCTTATTTTCGTCTCGATTCGAAGAAGATTCATAATGGTTCTCATATATCTCTCTACCTGGCCGTTGGATCTGTGAACGTCTGGGGTTGTGTAGTGATAACTAATTCCCATGGAATCCAAATATTCTGGAAGGCTTAGATTTTTAAAGTTTTTACCAGCATCCATAATGATTTGTTTTGGTGTACCGAACAGCGAAATAAACAGTTGAAAAGCCAATCGTGTTTCATCAGCTTTGACTGACTTCAAAGGTAGTAGTACACAATATTTTGTAAATGCATCAATGAGTACCAGTACGTGTTTATATCCCTCAGCTGTAGTTTCTAACGGTCCTAAGCAATCAGCGTGAAGAACATGCATTGGTTCAGATGGTTTCGTTACATTTTTGATAAATCCTTGAAAAGGACCAGACCTAGTTTTCTTAACCGCACACACAAGACAATGCTGGATATATTTCGTCACAAAATTTCGCATACGTGGGAACCAAAAATGTCTTTGGATAGATTCCATTGTTTTGTCAATGCCTACATGGCATTGCTCATCGTGAAATATTCTTAACAATCCCAATTGGCTCTGACGAGGAATAAATGGTTTTGACGTTGCTTCGTTGGGTGTAGATATGATATAATGTAAAATATCGTTCTTAACTTTATAACGAGTTTTATCTAAACGTCCTTCTTTCCAATCATTTATTAACTTTTTAACTTCGCTGTTTCCGCGCTGCTCAACATATAGCCAGTTGTCATGTACAGTTAAACGCCGAATAACTACAGGGTTTCGGCTTAAGAAATCAACATGTGGTAATGAACTTCCTTTTTTGTAAACAATGTCAAAAGTAAAATCCTGCATATAGGTCCACCAGCGAGCTACTCTTGGTAGAATGTCTTTTTTTGTTGCTGTTGATTTAATGGCATTGCAATCTGTTACCAAAGTGAAATGGATTCCCAGAAGATATACACGGAAGTATTTCATTGAATTTACCACCGCGAGAGTCTCCAATTCGTATGAATGGTATTTTTCTTCATACTTGTTCGTCTTCTTACTAAAATATCCTATAACTCGCACATTGCCATCTGCTTTTTGAAGAAGTGCACCTCCATAACCAATACTACTTGCATCTGTGTGCAACTCCGTGGGAAGTTCAGGATCAAATATGCTAAGAAGTGGTCTTGACGTTAAGTGTTTCATAATGTACATTCTTGCGACCTCCCGCTCTTCATTCCAAGTAAATGTCTCGTTGGCACATGTTAGTTTGGTTATACAGGCGGTTCGAGTAGCGAATTCCGGGATGAATTTGCGAAAGTACCCTGCCAAACCCATTAACTGTCGAACTTGTTTTACAGTGGTAGGTATCGGTGACTTTATCAGTGCCTCCACTTTTCTCATTCCAGGGCGTATGCCTTCTGCAGATATTTCTCTGCCCAGATATTCTAACTTATCTTGAAAAAAATGACATTTCTTCAGATTTAGACTAAACCCTGCCTTTCTAAGAGCTTCTAACACTAGTTCCAAAGATGCTACGTTCTCCTCAAACGTCTCCGATGGTATGAGTACGTCATCGATGTACACTAAAGCTATTGTGTTTTTAAGGTCTCCCAGTGCTTTGTTTATCGCCCTTTGGAAAACCGCAGGAGAATTTGCGAACCCAAATGGCATGCGTAAATATTCGAAGTGGCCATCTGGCGTAATAAATGCAGTTTTGTGGACAGATTCGGGGTCTATTGGAATTTGATGAAACCCAGAGGACATGTCTAATGACGTGAATATTTTGCCTTTTCCCAGCCGATCTAACTGATCATCAATTAGTGGTAAAGGATACCGATCCTTAATCGTATGTCGGTTAAGCTCGCGGTAGTCACAACACATTCTGTAAGAACCTTCTTTTTTCTTGACAAGAATTATCGGACTCGCAAACGGTGATTCGTTTTCTTGAATAATGTTATTGATCAGTAGGTCATTTACAATATCTCGAACGATCTGTCTTTCATTTATTGACAAACGATAAGGACCTCTATTAACTATAAAGTCGTCACAAAGTCTAATATGCATCGTGGTATTATTGACGCAAGAAACAGCATTTCCACTGGCGGCTACAATATCATTGTAATGAGAAAGAACGTCTAATAATTTAGTTTTGTGTATGTCTGGCACGTCTATCTCTAAATCAAGTGACGTTGGTAAGATGTTTATTACTCGAGCAATCTTGTTTTTGACAATCCTGGTGCCTGTACAATTGGTTATCGTTGCTATGTTAGGATCGTCATATAGGTTACATCCAACCAATAAATCGTATTCTAAAAAGCTATCTGGTACAATAATAAACATGAGATCTGTCTTGACACCTGACATCTCGAAGCTGGATACAAACGACTGTTCTGAAATATAATTTCCAGGTAATAATCCACTGATCGTAGCTTCTCGTACTTTTTCTTATAAAGCAATCGCCGGATTCGTGTCCATTTTTAGCACAAAAAGAACATTTTAAATTTACAGCTGTTGAAGTGCTTGGTGTAGGAAAATTTGTAGTACTCGAGTTTTTGGGTTTCCACTCGTTTTTATTCTCGACGCAAAATTTTTGAATATGCCCATCTTTACCACAACTATAACATCTTAATGGTCTTTTTCGACTTCGAAAATCTTCTTGACTTTCTCGACTATCACGGTACCGTTTACGTGGAGGTTCTTTTACGTCTGAAAATCGCTTTTCGCTCTTCACCTCTTCGGGCTGACTTTTAGGCACGGAGCCTAAATATGAGATAAGTTCAGACAAATTTTTCAAATTTTGATTACTTGCAGTGTTACGTACATCACGTTCTCTAATTCCATGTACGATGATCTCTACAAGATCTGCTTCAGACCATTGCACGCGTAAGTTTCGAAGAAGATTTGCTTTCTCAAAAACATAAGCCTCGTACGTGTTACACCGGTCACTACTGAATGCCGCTGCCTCCGAAAGCAAATGTCCCAGAATTTTTTTTGGCGGAAAAGCCTCCAAGAAGTCTCTTTCAAAAGTCTCCCAGCTTTTAATGTCTGGTGTCCAGTTATCAAACCATATTTTAGAAATTCCGGTCAAAAACCGACCTATTCTCACGATTACTTGTTGATCGGACCATTCAGATTCGTTTTTAATGTTTCTAACTTCAGTTAACCATTTTTTTGCATCGTTTGAATTTGGGCGAAAAATTGGCAAATCAACTTGTTCGGGGGCTGTACGCGAAGACTTAAGCGCTTTAACTAGTTCTGAAAGTAGGTCTTTGGTAGATGGGTTTGTACCACTAACATCTTCCATCGTGATACCTAATGAAATAAACGCCTGTTTATTCACTACAAACGAGCTACCCACAAACAATCGTAAAAATTATTTAGGCCACCGAGAACAATAATATTATTTTACTTATTGCTGCAAAATAACGTTTTTACACAGCGTAAAGAAACTATGCTCATTGTTTGTTCATTGCTGTTTTTAGTCACTGATTAGATAATCATTTATGATTAAGGCTCTTTAAGTATAAGCAAGACTTAATCCAAAACAAAGAATAAAAATTGCGGAATGATTATGCCAATTTTATTCGTCAGCCAGTTACAATACGACTGTAACTGCAAAAAATATATCCACTCTTAGATTTCAATAAATACGCAAAACAATAATATTTCTTTATATCCCATTATGAATACCAATGCTGAATTGCTGACGCATACATGTATACAACTATAATATAATTTTGAGCCTAAACAACTTTTTATACATAAACATAGAACACGCGCTTTCCCTATTACTAAAAACAAACCCAATATTTCAAATTTATGAAGTCCTTAAAATTTATTTTCTGCTTAAGTTATTGTCAGGACATAAAATTAAATAAGAGTTGTCTTTTGAAGAAGTAATTTATAATTTATTTTTTTCACTGTTACGTAAACAACCTTTCATCAATCTACATTAACCAAAAAATGTCTCTATACAGCCACTATTCTGCGTCTCCTAAGATAACCTTATCTCATCTAACTATAAACATTCGTCCGTGTTTTTATTCGCTCAGCGGTGAGCAAGCATATTGGCTTAAACAAATGAAATAGTAAATTTTATGGCCCCGCTTAAATGAAAAAGCCCTTAGCAAAATCGTACTTTCTTTTTCCCCGCTTACGCATTTGTAAGCCAGCCTCTTAAAAACTTAACACCACAATTTACTTAAGATGGTAACAATAATTAAAACCACAATACGTGTACTCACAGTATGGGTGTGTTTCAGTCCCGACTTCTGATGTTAAATATCACTTAATTTACACAAACAAATTAGGCTTCCTAACAAAAACCAGCAAACAATAATAATCACAGCAGCTCTGTATTTATCAAGCGGTACACGTAGAATGACTAATTCGACGCGCCTACCGAAAGCGGCTGTGGATGTTTATATTATATAAGTTTAGTTTTTCGATCGACCTTCTGGTATATTTTTTTAAATTCTAACACCATATAAATTTCATATATTCCGCCATCACGCTATCCGCCTGACATGCGCAGTATGCTTGCCATTAGGTTGGGATATAGACGCGAATCATTTTTGTCGAACTTCACGTTTTCCGTAACCAAGTCAGTAACCCCCGCCCCCCCCCCCCCCCCCCCCCCACTAAAAGCACCTTTAAGCAGGCGCATAGTAGGGTCTGCTATTAGCTAACTTTAATGTTAAAAATAGTAGACAAAATACCAGAAACAGGTTAAGACAATGTAGATTTTTTAAAGGTTAATAAATAAAAATAGTGTATCTACCAGGTTTGTTATGTTTAAAACAATTTTTTCCTTAACAAGAAAACACACTACGTTATGTTTTAATTTTATGTGAGTGCAAATCTCCGAACGGGAGAATTTTTATTTCTTGTAATAAAAATAAAAGTATAAAGATGGGTAATATTTACGTCTTTATCTTGGATATCGAAAAAACATAAAGGCTTTTTTATGGAGTTAAGAAGGTCTCTATTATGTAGAGAATGGGACTTTGGGCCTATTTCAATAAATTTTTTACAACCATTTTAGCAAAGCTATTTAAACACTTGTAAAATGTGGAAATGGAAAAAACACGCTTACCTAACTGTCAAGTTGCACGCGCCAAGCCAATCATAGTCAAGCGGTTGTAGAAAATATTTCTATTTAAAAAAATATGGTAAATTGTAAATATCTTTGCCATTTGCAGTAAATAAGAAGGGTTTAAAAAAATGGATCACTATATCTTATTGTATGCGGGGTTCTGCTTATTACCTCCCGTCTTATACAGGGTGTCCCATAACTTATGGGCCGTAGAGTAACTGGAGATACTAGACATTAAACTAAGCCGATTAAGTCATATACGTCTTTTTTTGAATTGTTACTCGTTCTAAAGATACAGGGTGTTGAAAGTAATCTCGAAAATAAGCCATAATTTTAAAACGGTTTAATGAATCGAATTGAAAGTTGGCAATATTATGTTTTTATGAGCAAGAAATAAGAATTTGTAGAAATTTTTAAGTTTCAAACTAGAGGGCGCTAGTTGCATACACTGGGCTTCATAAATCTATGATTGTTTTTTTCTTATCTGTGATATTAGGTGTTTTTCAATTATAGTTTCTTAAAGAAGGACATTTTCTGAGTCAAAAAGGTGTACTTGATTGATCTTAATATCTTTAACGGTTTTCGAGATATTTCCCTTTAAACATCCCAAAGCATAAAAAAACATAGTAGGTACATAATTAAATTAATATTTTAATTATTAAAAAAAAACTTATATGACATAATCGGCTTAGTTTGATGTCTAGTATCTCCAGTTACTCTACGGCCCATAAGTTATGGGAAACCCTGTATAACTTATTTAATATTTTGCAGACTTTACCTATATCCTAGGGCTCGTTCCAAAAAAATATTTTTGAATATACAGGATGATTTAGATAACATGAAATATGTGTTCTACATTTTCTTTACGTCCGTGACTCCTATGGCTAGGCACGTACAGCAAAAAATTTATGAAAATAGGTTCAGTGCATGGCGGCAAGGAATTTTCGCGGCGTCACATTAGGGAGGCTTTGCATAGTTAGGCGTTATCAGTTATCAACGCCTTGAATTATAAATTATTCACATTTACAATAAGAATGAAGCGTAGGGAGACAAAGTAATAATAATTATGAGTATGAAATAAAAAGCTTGGTGTACAGGTAGGTAGGGCCATATGGTGTGGCCCTACGATACGAGCCGCCACTGTATTACATATAATTTATTGTTGCTGTTTTTGGCAAATATATATCTTTATTATTACTATTTTTCAGTGCCCCTCGAGTTGTTATAAAATTCACCCGCATTATTTACTGTGTACGACCTCAGACCATGTACGACTCACAAGAATTTTATTTTATCGGGCTCAGGCATAACTTTTTAAATAAAAACTTTATCGAAAAAACACGTTTCCAAACGAGTACAGCCTACGGCGATATTCGATTGTCGTCTTTGCACTCAACTGCTTAAAGACTGCATAAAGGAATTTCTTGCACTGCCTGTGCTATCAACATGAAAAAGTCTATAAAGATAATGTTAACGATCTACTGGATATGGGAAATACTATATCTTTATTTCCTCTGATAAATTCAAGTAGGAAGATTGGTTCATGTGATTCGTATAGATTCAAAAAAAAAACATGGTGAATTAAGTATTCACTTGTAATATAAAATATTTTTATTATCCAATGTGTATTATTAAAAACACAATTTTCAGAAAACAAAATTACATTTTGTATTAAAGTACTTGAGGAATAAAAATTAATTCGTTATAAAATAATGATTTATTTGTAGCGGACTCTAAAATTCTTTATTTAATAATAATTACACTTTTAAAAGAATCTTTCATATTCTAAATATTAAAAATCGTTTTCAGCAAAATTTTTCCTTAATTTTTCCGATTTTTCCAATTGAAAATCTTCTAAAACGTCATATGCAATTTATTTTCTTTTAATTTTAAAACACGAAATAATTCCAAATTGAAAATCAAAGGCAAATATTCCGACCCACTTTCGATGCAAATTAAAAGGTAATTTAAAAACAGTTTGTCCAAACTGAAAAACTGGTTTTGAAAATAATAATTGCTGTAGACCAACAACATTTTAAATTAAAATGGTAGATTTTTGTACTAAAAATGTTTTAATTTGTTTTAGGTTAGGCATTTGTAGTCAAATAAATGTATGTACTACCATGTTTTAAATGGAATATTTCTTTTAAATATTAAACGGACATTTATTTGTCATTTATTGTCCATTATTCTTTGATTTCTTCTAAGTACAAAATCAAAAAGTAGTAGCTTTTATAAAAAAAAATGGTATACAGGGTGTTGTTGGAATTGACGCAATATATTTAAAGAATTGATTGTGATTCCTTGGAAGTCCTAGAAAAGCACTTTTTTTTTTTTAACGCCTGTCTAACAATTAGCTCTAAAACCGAGTTGGCGGACGCCAATGGGCGCTTTAATATTGGAACCGGATTTGAGTGAAAAAAGACGTCCGACCACGTATTTTTTTGTAATTAAATCAATAATTTTTAATATCGAGTTGCGTAAAAACATGTTATAAAGCCTTTGGGCACAATAGTATTTTCTGCTGTGATTTAGTAAATAGCTCCAAATTTTAATCATAGATTGGATTTATAGCTATTATTTTTCTTATGGTTTAAAATTTTTTGAGGAGGTGGTCAGGGGTCACTAAACTCAATTAATTATCATTTCAAATAAAAACAAACACTTGTCTTATCACTCTTTCTTTAGAACTCCACCGGCGGATACGTGGTCAAGCCATACTACCAAGAAAATAAGTGGTCACACTAAACATATTTATCCCTCGAAAGTTGTCATATCACGATTTACGGATTTAAATATAATATGTCAATTCCATAACACCTTGTATTATGACAGTAGTATTCTTCCGTATTCCTATAAACCCCGAATTTTTTAAGATTTGGCAAAATTTGGTTTAACTAAAACGCTCTAGTGTCTGTTTGAAGGTTTGAGACAACGATGTTTCTTGACTGATAAAAGAGTTTTGGACTTGCATTGTCTTTATTTGTTTTATATCACAACGTTTCAACTGGTAAGTATCTTCAGTCGTCTTCAGGTGAATACTAAATAAGTAAAGTAACTACAGCTCTATTTATACTAGCTAGATGTACTGGAGCATGCCCGAGATGGGTGCAGTCATGCGTTTAGTTCGTGTGCGGTATTTTAAGTTTACATCTACTTAGCAAAGGTTTCCAGATATTTCTTATATCTAATGATGGCTTGCTAAAACAATCTGGGTTCTGGTATATGGTAGCAGCTTCCTTGAACTTCCTCTTCCTCCAATGTGGTTCTTTATACAGGATTATTATTATTATTATTATTATTATTATTATTATTATTATTTGAGCTTCTTCCCACTTGATGTGATGACCGTGTGTCCAGGCATGGTCAGCTGCACCTGATTTTTCGGTTTCTCCTTTAAATGTGTTGTTTCTATGTTCCTTGACCCTAATTTTAAATGGTCTTAGAGTCTCACCAATGTAAGATCGGCCGCATGCCACATTCGCAGGGTATCTGGTAGACACAGTTTTTCCTATCTTTTTGACTTGTGGGTTTCGTCTTCGTCAGGTAACTTCTTAAAGTGTCTTTCGAGCTGAATACCGTATTGATGTTGTATCGTTGTCCTAGTCTTCTAATTTTCTCAGATACTCCTTTGACATACGGAATGTTGATTGAGACGCATACAGGTCTGGTGGATAGAGCAATTACCATCTGTAATTCAAATGAAGCCCTCAAAGAAGAAACCTGCTGCATCAAGACCGACCTCAACAAAAATGGCTACCTCATGCATTTAGTTGGAAAATCGCAAGAATCGGTCAAATACACGAAAGAAGCAAATAGAGTCTCAATCAGCCCTCAACATTCCGTAAGTCAAAGGAGTATCTAAGAAAATTAGAAGACTAGGACAACGATACAACATCAATACGGTATTCAGCTCGAAAGACACTTCAAGAAGCCACCTGACGAAGACGAAACCAACAAGTCAAAAAGATAGGAAAAACTGTGTCTACCAGATACCCTGCGAATGTGGCCGATATTACATTAGTGAGACTCTAAGACCACTTAAAACTAGGGCCAAGGAACATAGAAACAACACACTTAAAGGAGAAACCGAAAAATCAGGTACAGCTGACCATGCCTGGACACACGGTCATCACATCAAGTGGAAAGAAGCTCAAATCCTATATAAATAACAACATTGGAGGAAGAGGAAGTTCAAGGAAGCTGCTACCATATACCAGAACCCAGATTGTTTTAGTAAGCCATCATTAGATATAAGAAATATCTGGAAACCATTGCTAAGTAGATGTAAACTTAAAATACCGCACATAAACTAAACGCATGACTGCACCCATCTCGGTCATGCTCCAGTGCATCTAGCTAGTATAAATAGTGCTGTAGTTACTTTACTTATTTAGTATTCACCTGAAGACGACTTGAGATACTTACCAGTTGAAACGTTGTGATATAAAACAAATAAAGACAATGCTAGTCATAAAACCCTCTAAGTGCGTATTTTTGAGGTAGAAAATCAAATGAAACATTGATAAGCGCTTTCATTTGACACCTTAATTGATTGGATACGCTTTAAAGAACACTTTCTAAGAGTAGCTTACCCCATAAAAACGATTTTTTTAGAGAGCAATAGAATAAATTAATAGAAACTGGTTCTCTTGATGATGGATGATAATCCGAAACATTAAGAGAACCCCTAATCCAACTATCTATACATAAAAAAAAACTTAAAAAACACTAAAATAATATTTAATAACTATATTTTTTGGTGTTGCGACAGGAACATTTTTTTATTGAGAATTGCAATAATATTATGAAAAAAAAATCTTATTTTTATGGTGTGAGAAAGTTATTTTTATGCAGAAAAATATTTCAGGGAAAAAATATAAGCCAATTCAAATCAATTTCATTGTAGTCTTAGTAAGGTTTAAAATTATTTTTTTTTAATGAAAGTAACTTCCTCACACTTTTTAATATCTGTGAGTCCAAATTTAAAAAGTTTTACAAAAATCCATTACTAAACATTAGCCAGGATTCGGGTAAAGAGAACCCAATATTTTAATATATATTATATAGATATAAATTCACATGGGACTAGTAACTTTGGAGAAGAATTGAGAAATATTGTTTATATGTTCTTAAAAAATAAAGAAACGTGAATCATATCGCGGCCAATTTTCCTAGCTAATGTTTTCGATATTACATTTCCTCTACTAGCGTATGATTTAAAACGAGCTTCTAATTCAGGTTTCGTTTCAAATATTTTATTTTCGCATTTGATTGACATAAATCCAACAATATACGAAATTATATTTCTATAAAAAGTATTTATATTGCAAAGGGCTTGTCTTTGAGCTTTTTGACCTTTATGGTAAAAAATACCTCAACTGGCTTCAGTAACATTTTTTTTCCTTAGATTCGTATAAAACCATATTTGTCAATGCCACAGTTTTTTTAATAGGGAGGTAAGAAATAATCAGTTTTTTTGGAAAATTAACAGAAATAATAAAATAAAAATTTATAGTGGTTTTTATGTTTAAAAAATATGCTCTGGGTCGTATTGTAAATATTTTTTTCTACGACCACCTATGAAAATGAGACAAAAAGCACTTAATTTGGCTAGAAAGCGCCGTATATCACACGCGTGTTGAAAAAAAATATTTCAACACTAGTGTTGAAATACAAGGCAGACTATTTAATTTAAACATATGGTGCCAATTTGACAGACAACACCTATTTATTAAAAAGAACAAATTTTATAAAGCAGTAATTGTAAAGTGTTTAACTTATTTATCATGTATAAGTCGAGTGATTCACAATTAGAGTGTGAAAATACGCCATCTGCAATTATAAGAAATGTTAATAATATACTGGAAAATCTATTATCAGAAAAAACAAATCGTGCTAAAGAAAATGTCATGTATTAAACAACAAATCTTGATCGATAGCCATAGCGCAGAGAATAGAGCTCTAGTCTACAGAACGCAAGGTTGCAGGTTTAAATCCCATCAGGAGTATTTAACTTTTTTTTATAAAAACATTAAATAATTTATAGAATTATTTTGAATTAAAATCTTCCTTGAATGATAGAATAGTTTTGGACTTGCATTGTCTTTAATTTGTTTTACATCACAACGTTTCAACTGGTAAGTATCTCCAGTCGTCTTCAGGTACATACTAAATAAGTAAAGTAACTACAGCTCTATTTATACTAGCTAGATGTACTGGAGCATGACTGAGATGGGTGCAGTAATGCGTTTAATTCTTGTGCGGTATTTTAAGTTTACATCTACTTAACAAAGGTTTCCAGATATTTCTTATATCTAGTGAGGGCTTACTAAAACAATCTGGGTTCTGGTATATGATAGCAGCTTCCTTGAACTTCCTCTTTCTCCAATGTGGTTCTTTGTGCAGGATTCGAGCTTCTGTCCACTTAATGTGATGACCGTGTGTCCAGGCATGGTCAGCTGCCCCTGATTTTTCGGTTTCTCCTTTAAGCGTGTTGTTTCTGTGTTCCTTGACCCTAGTTTCAAGTGGCCTTAGAGTCTCACCAATGTAGGATCTGCCACATTCGCAGGGAATCTGATAGACACAGTTTTTCCTATCTTTTTGACTTGTTGGTTTCGTCTTCGTCAGGTGGCTTCTTAAAGTGTCTTTTGAGCTGAATACCGTATTAATGTTGTATCGTTGTCCTAGTCTTCTAATTCTCTCAGATACTCCTTTGACATACGGAATGTTGAGTGTTGATTGTGACTCTACTGGCTTCTTTTGTGTATTTGACCGATTCTTGCGATTTTCCATTAGTTTATCAACTAGATGCCCGGGGTAGCCATTTTTGTTGAGGTCGGTCTTGATGTAGTTAGTTTCCTGTTTGAGGGCTTCATTTGAATTACAGATGGTAATTGCTCTATCCACAAGCGTTCTTACTATGCCATGTTTTGTACTATTTGAGTGATTTGAGGTGTAATTCAAATATTGACCTGTATGCGTGGGTTTTCTGTACACTGAAGTATGGATGGTGTTGCCATTTTTCTTTACGTTTACATCCAGGAAAGGTAATTGACTGTTTTCTTCTCTCTCCATGGTAAATTTGATTGTCGGCGCCAGGCTGTTAAATATCAAATTTACCATGGAGAGAGAAGAAAACAGTCAATTACCTTTCCTGGATGTAAACGTAAAGAAAAATGGCAACACCATCCATACTTCAGTGTACAGAAAACCCACGCATACAGGTCAATATTTGAATTACACCTCAAATCACTCAAATAGCACAAAACATGGCATAGTAAGAACGCTTGTGGATAGAGCAATTACCATCTGTAATTCAAATGAAGCCCTCAAACAGGAAACTAACTACATCAAGACCGACCTCAACAAAAATGGCTACCCCGGGCATCTAGTTGATAAACTAATGGAAAATCGCAAGAATCGGTCAAATACACAAAAGAAGCCAGTAGAGTCACAATCAACACTCAACATTCCGTATGTCAAAGGAGTATCTGAGAGAATTAGAAGACTAGGACAACGATACAACATTAATACGGTATTCAGCTCAAAAGACACTTTAAGAAGCCACCTGACGAAGACGAAACCAACAAGTCAAAAAGATAGGAATAACTGTGTCTATCAGATTCCCTGCGAATGTGGCAGATCCTACATTGGTGAGACTCTAAGGCCACTTGAAACTAGGGTCAAGGAACACAGAAACAACACGCTTAAAGGAGAAACCGAAAAATCAGGGGCAGCTGACCATGCCTGGACACACGGTCATCACATTAAGTGGACAGAAGCTCGAATCCTGCACAAAGAACCACATTGGAGAAAGAGGAAGTTCAAGGAAGCTGCTATCATATACCAGAACCCAGATTGTTTTAGTAAGCCCTCACTAGATATAAGAAATATCTGGAAACCTTTGTTAAGTAGATGTAAACTTAAAATACCGCACAAGAATTAAACGCATTACTGCACCCATCTCAGTCATGCTCCAGTACATCTAGCTAGTATAAATAGAGCTGTAGTTACTTTACTTATTTAGTATTCACCTGAAGACGACTGGAGATACTTACCAGTTGAAACGTTGTGATGTAAAACAAATTAAAGACAATGCAAGTCCAAAACTATTCTATCATTCAAGAAACATCATTGTCTCCAACCTTCAAACAGACAAAATCTTCCTTGTTGGATGGATTTTTAAATTTATGTTTAATGCATCTTTCCTTGAATAAATTTAAAATTTTTCATTCTGGTTAAACTAAAAGTCAATCCAGAATTAATACTTATATAAAATATGAAAAAATGAAAAAGTTAAACTACAAATAAAGGAAAAACCTATTGACAAACTATGAAACCAGATATTTAGTGGAACATAATCCTAAGTATGCTAATTTCAACACTAGTGTTGATATTTTTTTTAAACACTAATGTTGAAATATTTTTTTCAAAAATTAAAAGCTTTTTTAATAATTCCTTGTGGTCGTAAGAAAAATAGTGTACCATTACTCGTGTGAAAGTGATTATTCTAAAACTCGGAGAATTTCGTTTGAAAAGTATCACTTTCATCACTTGTTATGTAATATACTATTACTGTTTACTTTTAGAAACTTGTTAGTGTATTTGGGATTGGTGTAATTTTTCTATGAAAATCAGATTTATATTTTTTATTGTTCCGTTATTATGACTATTCTCGATAGTGGTGGCGTAACTAGACCAAATTTTCGCGATTTCGTTTTTATTTTCTATTTGAGCAGATACGTTAAAATAAAGCTTACATTCCCATTACCATTTTTTGTCCTCTACAAGTTGGTGTTATTAGATTTTTAATCCGACATTTCGTTTTTAAAACCATTATCAACTTTGCTTTTTAAAGAGTCGGGAAATTTTGTTTAGTTAATATGAAATTTACCTCCCTCTTTATAATTCAATGACGTATCACACCTAATATTTTAGGTTAATGAAATCGTTTAGTGCAAATTAACTCTTATCTAATTTCTTTTAAGTAAAACTTTTATATTTTCGAGAAGTTGTGTGATTATAGTTTTTTTTTAATAAAAATTATGATATAATATTCAAGAAAAGATAAATTGGATATGATTTGTAGTCGATGTCCAAAGTCAAATTATTTCTAGTTGGCTTTGAAAACAAAAGAAAGTTGATAGATTCAAGATAAATTAGCACATTTTATTGATGATAGGATTTTAATTTCGAAACGTACTATTAGTACTAGGGTTGATACATCGTTGAATCATATAGGAGGAGGGCAATCTAAAAATATTAAAATGAAATTTCTTGAGCATTTAGAAAAGCAAAGTTGATGATGGTTTTGAAAAAACGAAACGTCGGATTAAAGGTTTAATTACAACAACTTATAAAGGAGAAAAAGTGGTAATACGAATGTAAACTTTGTTTTAACATGCTCCGTCAAATAGAGCCAGAAAAATAAAAACAAAATCGCGAAAATTCGGTTTTGCCCAAATATCTTCGGAGCTTTTTAAATTTGAAAACACAATGTTGCAGAATTTATTAGGATGCAACTTTTTTCTAATTTAACCATCTCTGTATCTTCTATGGTTTACAAGATCCCTGGAGAGTGCATCCTTATCTGGGATACCCTGTATACGTTGGTATCAAAATACTTTTATTCAAAAAAATAGTTCCTACTTGGGAAGCACCACGTTGTTGCCAGATTTGGCCAAATTTGGAAAGAATAGAAGCAAAAAATAATAAATAAAATATGTGAATTTAATTAAAAAAATATACATTTTCCTGCTATGCTTAATCTCGCCCCGGTTTGCCCTACCATAGCTGAACTTTCGTCTTAACTCTCTTTTTATTTCATGTTGGATTCCGGGAAAATATCAATGTATAAATTTCTGGAAAGCGCTCTCTTTGAGTTTGGCGGTATCATAAACATTACCGCTGAACTCGCCGCGCGACTTTTTTCGCCACTTGCGACAGTTTTTCATAGATTAAAAAAATAATACATTTATTTTAACTTAGTAAAATGAGCGCTGTTATCTCTTATCGAGTTGTTAATTGATATTAAAATTTTTTTAAATAATGATTAACTCTGCTTTAGATTAGGTAGGACCTAGACATACAGTTTCAAAAGAAACAACAAAAAAAATTAAGTAGTTATAAATAACTTTTATTTTAGTGCTTTTTGCGTAGGCTGTGGGATCCCCTAATGTAAATCCGGCGCTGTATAACACAGTGGTGGCTCGGGGTCTTTAAAAATGGTGAAGAGCTAGTTATAGTGCGGGTACTTAAATAAACATTGATTAAAAACCCGTGTAACAAAACGTCTCTTTTATACTCATCTGTCCAACGACAGAATGGAGTTTCCAACAAATTACAAACTATATCATTAATTGGGTTCATTTTTAAAACACACAACTAAGTTTTTTTTTTTTGAAATAACTTTATTAATGCAAATTAAACAATTATATACATTTTTTTTTCAATCTCAAATCAGTGCCTATAGCTCTGGCCTCGAGACTTAAATACTTAAATCTAAATTAGCTGCAGTGTTATGTTGATTTGGTGGTACTAATTTATAAAATACTTTTGTTGTAAGATTAAACAATTTTTTTTAACTAATGTTAAGGTAGTTTTTGCATTTTCTAACAAAGAGTGGATAGGAATTAGCAAATTTAATGTCATCTCTTAGACTATTAAAGCACCTAGATGCGAGCTGAACAGGATTATTTAAACCTATGTTAGTTCTGCTCTGTGACAGATATAAACTTGATTGAGCTCTTGTATCATGATTATGAATAAAGTTAATGGTTTGAAAATTTGTATTTGATTTTTGTAGGTTATTAAGTATTTTATATATAAGTTTACATTGCTCAAGTTCCAATATTTTTTCTAATTTGGGTATATTCAATTCCTGATATAAAATATTTGTAGGTGTAAGATATTCAAAATTAAATAAAATTTTTAAAAATTTATTCTGCATGATTTGTATTTCACTAAAACTGGTTTTTCTACAGGTTCCCCAAATGGGCAATAGATATCTCAGGTGTGACAAGAAAAAGGCATTATATATTTGTTTTTTTGTTTTTTGAGAAATATAATTTCGACACCTATAAATAATAGGTATCATAGGATTCACTTTATTTAATATTTTGTTTATATGTAATTGCCAATGCAGGTACTCATCTACAATTAGACCTAAGTATTTAATAGATGATACTTTTTTCAAATTAATATTATTAATTTTTAAATCAAATTTACTTACCACTTTATTTTTTTGTTTAAGAACTATAAAATTAGTTTTGTCGACATTTACTTTTAGTTTGTTAGAATAAAGCCATCTGAGATATCTATCAAGATCCTCATTAATTAGTCTCTCTAATTCCTCTTCATTTTCACCTGTGTACACCAATAGTGTATTATCGGCAAATGTATAATATTGGGCCTTGAGGCCAGCAATTTGCAAACTAAGGACGTATAAGGAATAGAGCAATGGCCCAAGGACGGAACCCTGTGGTACCCCATAATTGTTTTGCAATGTTTCACTACAACATTCACCCAATTTAACATACTGGCTGCGTTTCTTTAAGTAAGATTCCAGGATGTTATAAAATTTACCTCTAAAGCCCATGTTATATAATTTTTTCAGGAGCAAATCCGTGCCAACTGTGTCAAATGCTTTACGTAAATCGATCGAAACCACAACTACAATTTTTTTTTGGTCTAAGGCTTTAGTCGAAAAGTTTACAAAGTCAAAGGTCGCAGACAATGTACTGCTTTTTTGTATGAAACCATATTGGAATTGATCACTTAATGAGTTATTTTCTATAAATTGTGTCATTCTTTTTTTGATCACCTTTTCTAGAATTTTGGAGAGAACGCTAACCACAGAGATCGGTCTATAGTTATTCATTAATTTTTTATCACCGGCCTTAAAAATGGGACACACTTTACTCGTTTTAAGCTCTTTTGGAAAAATTCCAGTAGTTAATGCCTGATTCACTAGCGTTGCAATGGGTTGAGCTATGTAATCTTTAAGGTTAATTAAATCCATAACTGATACCTCATCATTACCAGGTGCCGAATTTTTTTTCAACTCCAATATAATTTCATTTATTTCCTCTTTATTTGTTAAATCTAAATTAGATGTTACGATATCACAATTAATCTCATCAAAAGTGTTATTTATACCTAAGTCTTCTATATCCTTATTTACATCCCTAACTATAGATTCCCCTACTTCAACAAAATATCGATTTAAACAATTTACAATGTCCCCCACTTCATACACAATCTCACCATTCACTTCTATGCACTCAATATCAGTGGTCTCTGCTTGTTTACCAAAAAATTTGTTTATAAACTTCCACTGTTTTTTTGTATCAGTACCCGCTACTTCCCATTCCTTGCGAAGGTATAAATTTTTTGCGGATTTTATTAGGTTATTGACCCGATTTTTACACTGTTTAAATTCAGCATCAAACCGAGGAACTTCTGGGTGTTTAATTTTTCTATTGTACGCTTGATCCCGTAACTTAATCTTATCCAATATATTTTGATTAATCCATTCGTTCCCCTTTTTAATTTTTAAAGTTTTATAAGTTGTACAATTGTTCTTTAACTCATTTAATAATGTTATGAGCTGTTGAAAGGTTTCTATTTTTTTGTCTTTGAGTTTATTACTAAATTGGTAAACAAACTGTTTATAATTAATTAATTTTAAATTAAAGGATACCTTTGGTTTGTATTCCCTAACATTCCTCTGTTTGACGCTGAATATTATGCGATTATGATCCGAGAGAGGGTTATTTTGAATACTCAGAGAATCAACCAGATTAGAATTTATGTCATTTATAACATGATCAATTATGCTCACATTATTTACTGTTTGTCTTGTTGGATGATTCTCTGATATAACGTTACAAATCTTATAACTAAGTGAGCTCAAATGATTTTTGTAATCTGTTGTTAATTTACAATTTTGCAATAAGTTAATATTAATATCTCCCACTATGATATGATTTTTTGGATATTTCAACATAATATTTTCAATATCGCTAAAGAATGTTACATTACTATAGGAAGGCGGTTTATATATTGCACTTACTTTCAGATTTTGTTCACCTATATTAGCACATACCCAGTCTATGACTTGTCCATCTGATGATCTCTCTATTTCCCTCGCTTTAATATGGGATTTTACATAGATTGACACCCCGTAGGTACGTACACTACTGAATTAACTGAAAAATAAAAACAAAACTTTTTAATCACACAGTAAATCACGTAAAAACGATATCTATAACCGTAAGTTTCGCTAAGCCCTAAAATAAATACCTTAAGTTTAGGCGAACCAATGCTAAAACAATGGTGCATACGACTGATCTATTTTTAAATTGCCCTTCATCATAATGCAAATTGTTACATGCTGTTTGCGTGATTAACGTCACGTAACCATAGCAACGGTGAATATCAAAGTCATGTTGGGCGTTAGGTCTTCACTTACTTTGAGCTAACGGACACGGTCGCTGGGACTCGCTAAAATGCACGGGTGATTATAATTATTGTTTATCGAAGTAAACCGTTATTGTCGAAAAACTTTCCTCATAATTTTATTTTATTTATTAGAGCCCCTTCACCTACTTCACCTGACGAGCCGCCACTGGTGTAACATAGTCTCATTATTCAGCGAGAAAAAAAATCTCATTTTAAATCTTATTTAAATCATGACAGAATTGAAAAAATATACGACTTAACGACATGACTCGAATGAAAAATTACGTCGGAAGCTGTGACGTGCATCCAGCCAGTCATTGTACGTACCTACGTAATTGACTTTTTTACACATAATTCGGAAAATTTAGTGGCGAAGCCGCATATGACAAAATTATAATTTTCAGAACAAAATATGAAAGAACTATTACTTAAAGAAATAATTTTTATAAACCAATATAAAAATAAACTGGTAAAACTTTAATCAATATTACATTAAAAATTAAAACGAGAAATTTTAGTTTTAAGATTCTTCCATACCAGCGTGCAATGCGGCATCGTTTCCTGGCTTGTCTAATTAAAAATTTAATATAAAAATTTCACTAAAGAGATCACAAGAACTTCCAGTTTGGCAAAAAATACCTTTTTTTTTAAAAAATTAAAAAAAAAAAGATATTTTTTTAAAGTTTTAATTATATAGATTTAACTTATATCATTCGCCATGACAAAACATAAAAATAGAAATATTACGGCTATTAATGTTAACTTTTTATTTTCCATTAAAATTATAAACGATGCTCCGATATTATTTTCAAAGTCTCCACTGACGCCGCACCCCTTAACTCTCGTAAAATTATTTTTTATAATATTTTGTGTATTAAAAAAGACTTGTTATTGTCATCGCCAGACACAGGTACCGGGTGTCCCACTAAGAATGGCTGTCGGCCGTATCTTGGAAACTACTGGGAATAGAAACTCAGGAAAAAAAAATTATAACTAAAGTGGTCATGAGAAAATCCTGGAAATAATTTTTAAGTTCCGAATTTTGCCGCAAGAGGGCGTAATTGAAAAGTTAATTTTAAAAGTTTACATATCTCCGAAAATTCCACATTAAGGTATATCTTTGATAACACCATTGAAAAGCTTGGACAATTATGCATCATTTTGGTCTTATGCTCATTGGCGTACCGACTTTAATAAAAGGGGGGGAAGCTGTTGAAAGGGTAATCAGTAAAATCGCTTTTAAACGACTATATAAATAATTAAATTAAATTAGACAGGCGGAAGTGAAGGTGGTCATTTCCAATAATTTTTATAAAACTAAATTATTCATTATCAATGTTATTAATGATAATAATAAATAGTAGAGCTAATTTATTTTAATTAAGAACGGTGTGCCTGAGGCAAAAGACGCAAGAGACCATTTTTATGCAGAATTGACCAGGCTAATCAGAAATAATATCCACATGAAAAAATATCAGTGGCGTCCCACTTTTTTTCTAAAATATATATAATCGCTTACTTTTAAAAATTATTCTATTGGCGATAACGCTGAAACGAACGGAGATATCGAGCTGCGGTTTAAATATTTGTTCTAGCAAATTTAATCTACTTTTCGATTATGGGATCATAATTATACCGCATGATTTATTTTTTCGGAGTAAAATCAAAAAATGTGTTATTATTACAAATTGCGCCCTCTAGCATTTTTTTTTAGAACTATTATGGAGAACTAAATACGATTGGTGAAAGTGCATACATTTCTCTTCCAAACAGTCTTTAGTTTGCTAAAATCGGATAAGTCGTTTATAAGTTACAGCGATTTAACTGATTACACATTCAACTCCCCTTTTATTAAAGTCGGTACGCCAATGAGCATAAGACCAAAATGATGCATACTTATCCAAGCTTTTCAATGGTGTTATCAAAGATAATGTGGAATTTTCGGAGATATGTAAACTTTTGAAATTAACTTTTCAATTACGCCCTCTTGCGGCAAAATGCGGAACTTAAAAATTATTTCCAGGATTTTCTCATGACCACTTTAGTTATAATTTTTTTTTCTGAGTTTCTATGCCCAGTAGTTTCCGAGATACGGCCGAGAGCCATTTTTAGTGGCACACCCGGTACAATATGCGCGATGTGGTGGAAATGAACTATTTGTTCGTGATGACTCATCGACTACTGTTTGCTCTTAAGTTATATTTCTAAATTATTGCCGCCGGAAATTATTAATTGTAGCGATTTATTAAGTAAATGTTTTTACAAATTAAAACAAACTTTGAAATGAAAGAGCTAGGAATTACTATCACTAACTACTTTTAAATCGAGAAGGCTATGGAGCGAAGTATCATGACACAGAGAATATAGGATTATATTATTATATTTTGATAATCCTTAAGTCTTTAAGAATTATTATAATTAATTATAATTTAAAAAAAAATAATAACAGGGAGTTTTTTTCTTTTTGTCACCTAAATTATTCTACCTCTGCTGCCTTTACTCATTTTTTTTGCTTTCTTGCATGTATGAATATCCAATAACTAACAAATCTTTGCTTTCTACGTTTATCCTTCCCATGTATTTCACTTCGTTTTATTTTTTGGTTTTATTATTTATTTTCTACTTATTTTTATGATATTAATAATACTATATAACGATGTCATATTAAATTAATCACTGCGCCATCACGAGCAAGGGGAGAGGTACTAGCACACAAACCCATACTTCTATGTGGTTTAGGCGACACTTCTCTCTCTGTCTCATATTGGAACTAAAATTCAGAATTTATTTCCAAGAATTCTTTATTATTTTAAATTATTTTTCCATTGTGACTAAAAGTGTATTTTACTAAATTTATGAATAAAAACTATTGGTATTTTTATTTGTATTATTTGAATCTAAATATGTGAAAAGTTTGATCTTTTAACCTCATCTCGAAGTAGGTTGTCTTTGTTTGAAAATAATTTTAACCCTTTAATAATACCTATCAGAAAACAATAGCTGCCAATAGCTTTGTTCCACCCCCCTAACCCCTTTTTCCCAAAATCTCATGACACGCTACTGCAATTATATTATATTACAGTCTTGTCGTTTCAATAAGTAAATTAGTTTTGGATTATCTAGGATCGTAATTAAAGTCTGGTCTCATAACCTCTCCCAATGCAACCTTTCCGAATCCATTTTGGTTTTCCTTTGTTACTGGCCCATCTTTTTAATTAGAGTTCATAGGCTTGACACCGGCTCCCTAATATATCTCGTCACCCATCTAACCTGAACTAATAAATTTTCGACCGGTCAGTCCCGGTTTTGGTTACCTATACCGCAGAGAAAGTTTTTAAGTAGATATAGATAATTAAAATTTAGGATAGAAAGGGACAAGTGATTTTAACGAAATGGGCTCATTAAGAGATATCTCGAAGGTTTTAGCTGCTTTACCCTTGAATTTTTGTACTAGCTTGGCTAGGTATCCAGTGGGGTCGTCCAGTCCCATTATGATTTATGTAAAAAACTGAAAAATAAAATTTTAATTTCTTATGTGACTTGCATATTTAGTTCAAGTCAGTGAAGGCTATGCCACGTTGCTATACCGTTTTCTGTTCGATCATGACAGTTAATAAAGAAGTGCACGATAAGTACTTGGTTTGGTGACCGCTTGTGAACACTGTGCATCGTATCGTAACTCTTTTTATGAGATAACTTTAAGTTCCTGTTAAGATGATTATTTTATACAATAATAATTATTGTAACAATAAAACATGGTTTTGTGCAAAAGCTATATAGGTTAATTTCTAAGTCTGTTTTAGCCGTGTATAGAAGGTATTTCAAATATCTTTTTTCAAAAAACTCAAAAATAAGGTACTTACATTCATTTATTACACTATGGATCAAATACGGTTATGCCTAACTTGCCCGTTAAATAACATTAAGAAAACTTCTGAGTGTAGGATAAACCCGCAAGAGAAAGCGTTCTCTGTATAATCTCGAAGCAGCAGCTGCACTTTGACGACACTCACCATATATTAGCACCATATCTACTAGTTCATTGTTTTGAAATTTTACCATTCACACATGTCATTTAAAATTAACTTGCTTCAGAAAAACACACCGCAGCGAAATGCCAAATAACTCACCACCGACCCGTAATTACATGACTAATAAGAGATAAGATAAACAACATAAAGTATAGCAGGCTACGTTTTGATGCCCAGGCCCGCACTTAGGTTTTTTTACTTCTGCATCTCGCATATCTCTAAGTTTTTGAAAAAAGGTATTTGAAAATGTCGTTATTTTATTGTCTTCTACAGTGTGTCCAAAAAAGTATGCAACATATGTAAAAGTTTTTTATTACCGATTTTTCAGAAAATTTTATTCTAGATAAAAGTTGGTGCATGCCTTGAAACTATAAATCCATATTTCACATTTCACCTTCGGCTAATAGTAAGGGAGCAACTGCCATTTTTTCGAAATTGCATTAAGAGTAAAGTACCTTAGTTATTAGAAATACAGCAAAATTTTATATGGAAATGTTATTGCAAATTAAAAACATAGCCCAAATATGAAATTTGAGTTACGTGTCTCAATTTTTTTTTAAATATTTTATATGTATTTTTTTAAAGTAGGTTTTTGGACTTTAGCGTACTGGGTGAAAATGACAAATAAATTAGTAGTTATTTCCAGTACTATGAATAGGGTTGAGTTTTATTATAATTTGGTTTCGAACAGAAGTTGGCTAAAATATATTTAAGTAGGCGTGCAACACGCTTATATCTAAACCGATCCGGTTCATTGAAAAGTTTTTAAAAGTTTGCAACTACTTAATGCATTTTTATTATAAACCCACGTTTAAGTTATTAGATAAATATATTAAAATTGCGTAAACGAAAAATCGACCAGAGGCGTACCGTTTAGGGGAAATTAAAGATTAGAAAAAAATAAATAAAAATTGAGACACGTAACTCAAATTTCGTATTTGGGCTAAGTTTTTAATTTGCAATAACATTTCCATATAAAATTTTGCTGTATTTCTAATTACCAAAGTACTTTACCCTTAATGCAATTTCGAAAAAATGGCATTTGCTCCCTTACTATTAGCCGCAGGTGAAATGTGAAATATGCATTTATAGTTCCAAGGCATGCCAACTTTTACAAAGAATAAAATTTTCTAAGAAATCGGTAATAAAAAACTTTTACATATGTTGCACACTTTTTTGGACACACTGTATACACAGCTAAAAAAGAAGTATCAACTTAGGAATCACCCTGTATATCACATTTTCAGAATTAAAATTAGTGCTTAAATATTTAAATAAACATAATATTTTAAGATTTAAGGGCTTTCATACATTTTTAAATGTCAGATAAGTATAGGTTCGAATCAATTTAACACCCTGTATAATATATCGATCACTTCGTTAAATCACCAAACACAAATATAACTGGTAATTACAATATTTTTATTAATACTTCCACAAAATAAACAAATTGTAACAATTAAGAAAACAATTAGAGTTTATGTTGCGCAATGACTACTTGGCATCATGAGCTCAACCACGGTAGTGTTTTTCTTGAATCCCGCGGCAATCCCGTCGTAATCTCGCCAGCGGCGTCAACCTCCAAAAATTGCTGACTCTAACACGGCCAACCTGACAGATGTTTCGTTCTCGGAACATATTATCCATGCATTCATTGTGGTCTCTGTCCTGTAAATTTCAATAAACAAAATTTTTAGTGTTAACAAAGGAAAATGTACAAACACTGGCATTACATAATATTGCCAATGAATGTACTTCATGGGAGTATGCTGACCCCATGCTTCGAGATATTGTTTCAATCCCGGTATCACACAAAAAAAAATACCATGGGAGTATGCTGACCCCATGCTTCGAGATATCAATCACGGTATCACAAAAAAAAATACCATGGGAGTATGCTGACCCCATGCTTCGTGATATCAATCTCGGTATCACAAAAAAATACCATGGGAGTATGCTGACCCCATGCTTCGTGATATTATTTCTATCACGGAAAACCATGGGAGGGAGCCCATGCCTCAATTATAAAAGGAATAACTACAAATAAAAACATTCCATTAAAGTATGCTGGTGCCTTCAGCCCATGACTCAAAATTTTATTTAGATTATAAAAGCCACCAAGTACAAAAAAATTCTTACTTTACCTTCTGTTTTAACCCTGGAGAACTCGCGTGTTTAAAAATCACACGAACACTCGCGTGGGAGATTTTTTCTCACATCACATATTTGGCCATACTATGCCTAACCAAAATGGTTTTAAATATCAAATTACTAATAACACACAAATATATAACCTATTAAATAATATGTATTGTGAATCTTAACAAAAAATTGTTTTTATATGCATATTTTAATGTACACTAAAAAAAATGTTTTTAAGAAAATGAAAAAAATTAAATTCGCCGTTTGCGATTACATTTTGTAATTTTAAAAAACGAAAACAAAAAAGATAGGAAAAAAACATATAAGGGAACACAAAAAATTATTCGTCTGAAGATTCAGTGCCTTCGTTTACTCCAGAACAAGGTAGGCACTTGAAATTCGTATGTGCACACCAGCATACGCAATATGTTCGTCGGGTACGTACATTTGTTCATCTTCTTCACCTTCTGACTGTTCCGAGTCAGTATTATGTTCACTGTGCTCACTGGCTGCATCACTTTCCCTATCAGATCCATTGTCATCATCCAAAACTTCTACTTGGTTTGGTTGTTCTGCCCTAGTCCATGTTATACTGGCTAAATCATGTTGCCGATTTAGTTCGAATTGTATCCGCCCCAATTCAGCGATCTTTTGTCCTCTGCTCATATTTAAAAGGCTAAAATTAAAACAAAAAACATATGTCTTAGACTATCCCATATATAACTTATCGTCCTGTATATAATTAATTAATTTTAAAAAATACTTACCAAACTTTTACTCTCACAGTAAAATAAAAATTCAAACAAGAGAACTCGCGCAATGAGAAAAACTCTCACGGCCTCGCTCAGTGACTTAAGAAGCTTCCCGTATCAATTCACTGAACGCACTAATTATCGGCCACGTGTACAAATCCGAAAGAAGAGATCTTAAAAGTCAGCTAGAAAGAAGGAAGGCGCTGCCCACAATTTGGCCTTGACAAAATTACTATTCTGCGAAAAGTGTGAGATAAAATCTCATAGCGCGAGTGATGCAGGGTTAAAAAGCTCTATCAATTCTTGTAAATCAGTCGCTAAAGACCATTCATCCGACCAAGATATTAGTGGTTCCTTGGCTGCTTTTATTATCTTACACCAATTTTTATTAATTCATATCTACCTTGTTTGGTAATACAATTTCTTAAGGTCCGATAAATTCGAAATTAGTTTTGCTGACATGCATTTTGCTCGCCCGATACAACATCAAGACAAACTCAGACAAACATAGTATTGCGCCTTTTTCATCTGACATATGGCATAATCACATTTGAATTGTAATTTTTCGGTGATTCCTAGCCCAGCCTAATTTGAGATTGAATAGTTTAAAATCAATTAAATTTCCCATATTAACGTTCGGCCATTCCACCATAAATCATTCTTATAAAATTCATAATAGTGCGCATATACCGTTCTACTTGTACATTAGTTCTGAGGATATCAGGTGTAATGCAGTAATTTTGGATATTAAATGTATGAAAATAAAATTACATAAGCTAAGATTGTAAAAATTTGTTCTGCTATCTATTTCCAAATACTTTGGGCGTGTCAAAACATGAAATAAACCTTTCAAAAGCTTACCGTTTCTCATCAGCCTTTACTGATTTTAAAAGTATTAAATTACAGTATTTTGTAAAAGCGTGAATTTACAAAGACAGTTATCAATTAAATTGATTTTCATAAAACAGTTGTTTCTAGCAGAATACGAAAAACATGTAGACAACAAATTAAAATATCTTCTAATAACACCATAAATCATCCCGATATTCTTCCGGTATTTTTAACTGATCTAAATCATTTTCAAAATAGTCTGAAATTCTTATGACACCACGTAATTGTTGCTTCATAATACATGTGCCATTACAATCTGTTAAAGCAGCAAACCTAAAAATATCGACAAATAAATTAGAACTTATAAATTGATGACATCGTATTATAAATAATCACCTAATCAGACGGCACCAATATAAACATTAACTTTATGTGCTAAACCATAATTTCCATATCAGCCTTAATCTTATATTTAGAAACAAAAGTAATTCCTGTTATAAACATTTTTTGTGAAACCAATCTTGATGTAAACTTTTAAGCAAATTTATCTGCATCAAAGAAACTTCAGCTCCGTTAGCAATTAAACCCATTTAGGTTGACTTATCATCAATGTTTATTTTTGTGAGCACGCTGCCGCTCACTTAAAATAAAATTAACATTAAGTCTTTTATCAATCGAATTTTTAAGAAAACAATTTTCAAGTACGTGACCTGACTTAAAACAAAAACTACATTTGTTATTGTTAACTAAAACAGTATTATCGGTTAAAGTTTCATTGCGGATTGGTTTTGTAAAAGAAATAACTCTTAAATTTTTATCTGGTTAAAATTCAGAGAATTATATCTGCAAAATCGGCAATTTTCGCTTAACGTGACCAGACTATCACATTCATAACATAACATTTGAGGTTTTGTTAAATCAGATTTTTTCTTTATGGCGAATATTTTTTTCTAGAAAAAATTGTTTCTGAGGTATTAGTATTTTTGTCACTAGATACACATTTTGGAATAGTACCTAAATAAGAAATCAAATCAGAAATTGAATAAAAATCTCTCATAGTGACAGATTCCTGGATTTTATTATCATGAATTCCATAAACAATTATTTCAATTAAATCTGCGGTATTCCAATTCGCACGCAATTTTTTCAATAACGCATCCTTTTTATTAACATAAGCAGGATACGTATTACACATTGAGCTATTAAAAATATAGGCCTTGCACAATAAACAACCAAAAATTTTCTTTTTGGAAAATTATTCTGAAAACTCATTTTTAAAACTGTCCCACCAGTCTCTAACAGACGGTGACCAATTTTTATACTAAAAATAAAATTGTCATTCCAAATATGAACATCACTAAATAAAAAGCGATCAACTCTGACCTATACTTCTAGATCTTACCACTTAAATTCCTTTTTTTTTTTTTTTAAATCCTTGTAACCTATTAAATCCACACAGTTGAATCCTCAACATCAGGTCGAAAAAGTGGCAACTCCAGCTGCTCAGGAGCCGTGGTGCTGTATTTCAGATTTTCCGCCATTAAAGTTTCCATGACGATGGACGTTGGCTTTCTTTTCTTCCACAAGTTATGAAACGAGGGCACAATCCCACTTTTGATTTAAGATTTAAGGGCTTTAATACATTTTTAAATGTCAGATAAGTATAGGTTCGAATCAATTTAACACCCTGTATAATATATCGATCACTTCGTTAAATCACCAAACACAGATACAACTGGTAATTACAATAATTTTATTAATACTTCCACCAAATAAACAAATTGTAACAATTAAGAAAACAATTAGAGTTTATGTTGCGCAATGACTACTTGGCATCATGAGCTCAACCACGGTAGTGTTTTTCTTGAATCCCGCGGCAATCCCCTCGTAATCTCGCCAGCGGCGTCGACCTCCAAAAATTGCTGACTCTAACAATATAGCCTTCTATAATATATTCTCGGACAAAAATACAACCCTGAATAATTTTATTGTTTCTAGTCCAATTTTTACAAGTCTTTTACCCTTTTAGAGATAATTACATGAAAGTTCCATGTATTCCTAACACTTTGTTTCCTTAAATCATAACGGAGATATTTAAAAAGATGTGATTTTTTAAAAAATAATCTGAAATTTTTTTTGGTATAATCACCAGTCATTGTTAAATCCAGTCGACTTAACGAATGTTATAATTATTACACAGACAATGATAACATTGTTACATTAAAGATATACTTTAGGTTCGGGGCCTATTTTCCCAATGGGCACGGGACCTAGGGGCCCCACGCTCGGTCTGAGCGGCACTACACTTATTCAGAGTTTAAGACAAAATACTTTATTAGCGAAACTAAGATATTGCTAAACTTTATTATTGTAAACAAATATGTTATAAAATCTAAGCCGATCGACAGATTTATGTAAAACAATCTTGATAAGTTGCGGTACACGTTTGTCACCTTATAATACAAATAATAATTGTTTTAAGTTATATATTTTAGGAAATAATTTTATTATTCTCTTGCTAGAACTATAAAGAAGGCGTCTCTGACGTACACTTGCTAGTATTTCTTCAATCACATGCTTTGACGATGGTAAGGACTTGGTTATAGTTTCTGAGAGTTATTTGGACTTAAATTTATTCAAGAATAAAAATTCAACTTTAAAACAAATTTATCCAAAATTATCTTATTAATTTAAAAATATTATTAAATAAAATTATCCTCACAAAGGAGGGCGAACGGATAAAAGGGCCCGACAAACATTGTGCTGCTTACTAGTCTAGCAGGCGAGAAGCAAAGAGCTCGATTTGTTCTTTTATCATGTCGGCATCTTTGTGTGCCATATTTATTTGAGAATTTTTTTAAAATTCTTTTTTAATAATAAATTAATATTGCGTGACTTATTAAGAAAAATAAACTATGAAGTTGTGAGGGACATGGACATCCATAGGAAGGGGGGTGCTATCCTGGGGTGTAGGAAGTCACTTTTTATATAAGAGGAGTTTTTGATACCGCATAAATGCTAGTTGCTAGTTACTCTCCCCATCCCCGCCTGGGGTCGATCATTAGGGGCCCCAAATTGCGTAAGGGGCATAGGGCCTCCTATAACCAAAAAATAGGCCTTGTTTAAGTTGCATTTGTCTCGCTTCAGGGCGTACCCAGGGGGAGGATCAAGGGGACCTTGGGTCCCCAAAAGATTGAATATATCTACACATTAACCGAATGAAAACGATATATGTAGTTTTTGTTCCTTTTATTTGGTATACTGCATTTGTCTTGCTCCAGGGCGTACCCAGGGAGAGGATCAAGGGGACCTTGAGTCCCCAAAAAATTGAATATATCTACACATTAACCGAATAAAAACGATATATGTAGTTTTTGTTCCTTTTATTTGGCATATATTGCATTTGTCTCGCTCCAGGGCGTACCCAGGGAGAGGATCAAGGGGACCTTGGGTCCCCAAAAAATTGAATATATCTACACATTAACCAAATAAAAAACGATATATGTAGTTTTTGTTCCTTTTATTTGGCATATACACATAATGACAAAAATAATAGTTGGAAAAGTTCTAGAAAAATGATTTACCTTAAAAAAATTTGGGCCCGGTTGGCGGACCCCTTCAAGACAAAATCCTGGGTGCGCCACTGGTTAACCGGTAAACAATTTATATTGATGCACGATAATAGCAGGCCACATATTGTACGGTAACAGAATATTTAGATGAGGTATTCGACGGTTAAATTGGCCTATATTATTATGTAGTCCATATTCCTCATCGCTCTTGGATAGGCATGTTACAGTAGCTAAGAATATTTTTATTTCTAAATTTCTCTCCAAGATTATCAGCTTCATTGACTCTCACCTTAGGTTCTTCCTTTATACTATTCAATATGGAAAAATTAGACAGAATTTAAATAACAAATTTAAGGTGGCCAAAACTTTAAACGCTAAATCATAGATATCTTATAGAATAGATACAATAATAACAATAACAGATCCGTATTAAAAAAAATAAGTTGAAATGGGCCTAAAACAGGAAAACGTTGGATTCATGATAAGTGCAATTTAATACATTTTCTTATGTTCGTTTCTTTCAGGTATTAATATAGATGTTACCGGCCAAACCCGATTTCAGGATAAACTAGTTTGGCCTAGGCCAAACCAGTCTATCCTAATAACAATAGGATGAACTAGTTTGTCCTAGTCGAAACTAGTATGTCCTGAAATAAATGTGAGGCTTTTAGGAAAAACTAGTTTATCCTAGTCTAAACTAGTTTGAACTGTGATTTTACTCTGCCCTCACACGTTCAATATTATTGTCAATATATTGATCATTCCCTCACATTATTAATAAATTCATCAATATTCAGCCGCTACGAAATTTTGCATCGGTGAAAATTTAAAAAGATGAGTAACAAAAAATCTTGTATAGCTATAATTTTTTATCAAATTTATCTGATTGTGGGAAAAACTTTTAAAAAAGACGCTGGAAAAAAATGGTTATCGAAACGAAAGGAATACACCCATTTACACGTGATACATTCCATTTGGAAACGGGCCCTGAAGATTATCGGAACTATTTTCAAATGAATAACGATGTATATGAACAACCATTGCTCATAAACGTCTTCGGCAGCACAATCTGACCGTTTCGAGTTTTTATTTTTTTTAACTCTTTTCTGTGATTTGTTCTAAAAGCATTTTTTTTACATCTTCGATTTTCGAATTTTTTTTTTTGATTTTATAAATTTTTAATAATTTCTTGTAGCCAACCGCCTTTTTATCTTTATTACTATAGTCTTTTGAAGACGAATCCCATAACTCTGGCATTTCACGGTATAGTCTGACGCACGGTTCTAGAGCTACAATGCCTGATAAGGCAGGGAGATAACGGCCGCATTAAAAAGGCAATTCTTCTTAAAATAAGGTAAAGTCCATACAATTACTGTCTGGATGCACATCACAGCTTCTGACGTAATTTTTGATTCGAGTTAGGTCGTTATCTCCCTGCCTTATCAGGCATTGTAGCTCTAGAACCGTGCGTCAGACAATAGTTTTACTCTCATTTTCATCGAGCTGGAAGCCGCCGGAGATGTGACTTCCATTGCGTTTATGTTTATACTGGCAAAATATTGTCAATATAGCCCTCAAACGGTCAATACTTCTTCAATATAGTCGCCCCGCCCACAATATTAAAGAAATATTTTCGAATCGCCAAAAATACATCAATACATTGACAATACTTCAATATTTTGCCTCACACGATCAATAATATTGTCAATATTTGATTATATTAACAATAATATTGAACGTGTGAGGGCCGCTTTACTCTCTAGAATTAACTAGTTTAAACTAGGTAAACACAGGCAACGTCTTTGCTTTGCCTTGTCGGGCGCGAGGATTTAGCAGTGTTACCAGATCTCCTGTTTGAACAGAAGATATACTGTTTTCACTCTTAAACTACTGTTCTACTGTTTTCACCCTCAAATCTCCCGTTGAAAATTTTTTAATTCTTAGTAAGTACAGTAGATCTTTTTTTACGAATGGAAAAATTCACTGGAGCCGCAGGCGAGACAATTCCATGAGTGAAAAATCGACTTTATGCATGTGTTTATAGATGTAGATTTATTTTAGATTTAAAAGAGTAAAAAAAAGGATTTTAAGGATCTAGTGCCTAAAAGGCACACCCTACTTTGATCAATGATTGCAAATGTTAAGATGTTATCAAGACTAGCAAAAGATCAAGCAAAATCAAGGCCAACTTGGAGAAATGTAGTTCTTATAATAAATAATATACGCAATTTACTTTAGGCACTAGTGCGAATTGGCATTTTTTACGCTCTAGTGCGTAAAAAGAGCATCTGTACAATTTTTTTAGAGTTCAAACTAGTTTAGACTAGGATAAACTAGTTTTTCCTAAAAGCCTCACATTTATTTCAGGAAATACTAGTTTCGACTAGGACAAACTAGTTCATCCTATTGTTATAAGGATAGACTGGTTTGGCCTAGGCCAAACTAGTTTATCCTGAAATCGGGTTTGGCCGGTAACATAGATATGGATATTGGTATAAACATAATTATACCCAATTTTTTCACAAGCTGTTCGGGTTTGTTTGGACAAAAACACACATTGATTTACCCCGGTATAATGTCGCCCCATTAGATATGGCCAATTATTACAAATAGAGCACATGTCTACTGAAATTATCTAAAAAATATTGAAACAACTGTAAACTCTCATCATAACTTACTATATTTTAAAAAGTCATTATTAAACAATATGTTTATTATATTAAAATCTATATTATTCACGCTTTAGGAACAATCAGATTGCGTTCAGTGTTTAATACTACGACAATTTTTTTGTGTATTTAATTTCCGTTTGTTATTATTATATTATGTGACAAAAATGGGTTCCTTAATAAATAACGTTTTTTTATATCACTATGATTTTTTTTATTTAGAATTCATGGCATTAACTGACCTAAAAAGAATTCTATCAAATGTTACGATTTTGGGGACCCTTTTTGATGACATATTATTTGGATTCAATAGCTTGTATAAAAAGTAATATTGAATGTATAATTTAGATTTTCAGGATTTATAAAATTGTCAGAGACAGCTGAAAAAGAATCCAACCCTTGAGAGTGATGGCGTTACAAGTATTTGAAAATCATTCGTATGATTGATTTCATCCATACAGGGTGGATTATTTAAATATTACTGCACCAATGTATCTCATAACAGTTATGAAATAGTAGTTTGTACAACAACAGTGGATATGATGTCCATATCGCACGAGGAAGTAATTTGAGCACGACGCTGTAGGCGTAGAAGATCGGAAGAATTGATATTAGTAATTTTTTATAAAGTACAAGGCAATATACGTACTTACACTAATTAAAAAAAAAACGCAAGGCAATATACTTACTTGCTAATTAATTAAATAATTTAATAACAATTTTAATGTTTCCTTTTTGGGCCAAACTAATTACAAAATTAACTGTTAAAAAAACAAGAGGATATTAAAAAAAATATTCTTAAGTCGCAGTCAGACCGGAGGCCGCGCAAAACTTTTGCGAATGTTTGCAAACGCTGCACGCAAGATGCGCGTCTGGTGTAAACTTATAGCGCGCGAGCTGATACATGTTTGCGAACGTTTTTCTAGTCTAATCGAATGCTATGATGAAATTTGCAAACATTCGTAAATATTTGCAAATGTATTAAACTTTATTATTCGCTAACATATTTTTGGTGTGGCCGCGGCTTAAAAGTTACTACAAACTATTAAAATATATTGTGGAATAAACATCGATATAAGACTAGAATACATTTTTGTAGATTTTACACTGCATTGTATTACGGAATGGTGCGGCATTCCAGTGGACGAGTGCAGCGCGATCTATATTTGAATCTACAAACCCTAAGAAAAAGTGTAAGGATGCGCAAATACATTTCCTATACTGGATATATCGGCCACCGTACTTTATTATTAGTTCTATGTTTTCATGTCTAATGCCTATCTTTTACATTGAGTTGATTCCTACATATGGCGATACTAGGTTTTGATCATAATATATTTATTCTTAAAAATATCTTGATAGCATTTTTTCGCTGTATTGGGAATTGCTTACAGGTTATGGCTTTCTGATGAGTCCTAACAAGGATGAAACCGCACGTCATTGTCTACCTGTGCCCAGCGAACCCATTACCTTAAACTTTCCTGTGTACTTTAATGCAAAAGATAGATGCACTACTTTGTTCGCATGTCGTTAAAACTCTACTACTTTAACATTTACTTATTTCTATAAGTTTGTTAGAGGTGCTGGTATGCTCAAGAGTGTCTAACAACGACACAGATGGCGCTCCGTGCCACATCTTTCGGGTGTGTCCCACCAAGTGCTGCCTTAAGTAGCTTCGAGATCCCTTTTCTTTTCGTCGGATCCTAGCTCTACTGATGAGTCATGATACGACGAAACGCGTCTAGAGATGGATATGGCGAAATGAAAAGGAACATCTTCTTCTCTACTACTTTAGTTTTATTTTATTTTCATGTCAAGTAAGATACGCATTAGGGAGGAGAATAAGAAACCTCCTTATTTTCAAACCAAAAATAGCTATCGATTGTAGTGGAGCAAGACCTAAATTTATATAAATTAATTATAAATTTATAATATTTTCTTTCTACTTCCACATGGATACTGTCCGTTTCCTTTATAACCAAGGGACTAGATAAAAGAGCATTACGAGTTAACTGAACGGATATACTTTCATATCCATTCTTGTTAGGATATGAAACGGACCAATCACAGTAGTCAGATCGTTATACATTTTGAATGTGAAAAAGAAACCCAATCTATAATTAAATTCTACGCTTCGTGTTGACACTTAGGCAAAAGTAAGGTGAAAAATATATTTCAAGAAGATGCAAATCTGTCATTTTTTTAAATTTATTATTTGAACTAAAACATTCATTCCAAATCCTATCCAAACGCCAATTTTTACAAAATGCATATACTTACTGGTTTATCAAATTAAAAGTTTGTACTTGCCTTTGTTGATTTTTTGCAATGTAATTAGCCCCAGCCCCATTCGACCTTAATACATTTATTATACGCAACACAAATAAGAAAATAACTAGTAAATCTTTAAATAGCGGAAAATAAAGTTAGATACATAAAACCAGATAAAAGAGACATACTTATAAGATGCAATGCGGATCATCATTAAATCCATGTCGTTTATTGGTCACACATGACTTACGCGGATACTCTAACATCATAATATCTTGATTGACAGAACCATTAGATTTTTATTTGTTTAGATAATTAAATTAAAACAGCCTACTTGATTAAAAATTAAATAACAACCGCCATCTGGTAAATTTTAAATTTATTCAAAATTTATACCAACTATTAATTATTTTTTGTACTTACCTAAAGGGAAATAAATATAGCCCTCAAAAATAAAAAAATCGTCTTTATAATGAACATTATCTTCGTAAAACCATTTAAATAATAATAAAAACGTGGATTGAATACTATAAATTCAGTACTTTTATCCCACATATTGTCCCTCCACCTAACCTTTACCAAACTTTTATATGAATTTTCCTTTTCGTAGACCCTTTTATAATGTGAAATAAATTTAATATCTAGATTTGAATAGCCATTCATGTAGTATAAAAAATACCATTTAGAATTTATTGGGTTTTCAGTAAAGCTTATGAATACGACAAACATCCAGTTTGTAAAAAATAATCAGTTTCCTTTATCAGTTTTATTCAACACAAACATTTATTATAATGCAATTTTTCACAAATATATCTATAATTCATTACATATTGACCAATATTACCTTCAATAATAATAGTTCGTGATCAATAACAAAACAGGAGTTTTATTCTTTGCAAAGTTCAATACACGATGGCACAATTTATACTTGTCTTGACAAAACTTGTCATATCAGTTATATGTAATTAGTAATATGATTACTTGTAATTAGTTTATTGACAAATTATACTCGTTTACTTTTAATGTCAATATTAAACACCCAATGCGGTAGATAGCTTTTAGGGGCAACCCTGGCTTACCTCAGTACTTATTAAAGAGTGTATGGATTCTCTGCAAAGGCATTCGGATAGCAAACTCGTAGTTATGACCACTTTTCAAGGGCCAGAATCTATATACTGTAAGAATTTCAAAGCAACAGGTAGAAAATGTCTGCTCTTAAGGAGAGGGCCACAAGGCGTTCTATGGAACAATGGCAGCAAACTCAAAGATGCGGACTTTGTAACTGAAGCAGACCAATCCCGGCGGGGTATCGAATCAATTAGTAGGGATTCTGATAGGGCACAACCTGGGTATTACTGGGAGACGACGTTACATTTTCTGGATACTTGCATATGTGAAGATTGAGGCATCTGGCATGATGATCCTCCGAAGAGAAGAAGTTATTACCACCTGTATAGTGAGGTAGGCAACGTTCGAGGAGGGCGCAGGTGGTTAAGGTATTTGGGTGAAGATTCAGGGGTAGGCAAAAACATTGTATGAGTTGCCAGATTGCCAAGCCTACCCATGACTACTACTACTACTACTACTACTACTACTAGATACGGAGGGGGAGTAGGCCGATATATAGTATTGCTGATATGAACAAAATAAATATGGGTGGCTGATTTGGAATTTTTATAGTGATTGGAACCTTAAGTTATGGTTATTGCCGGAAAATATTAGAACGCATTTTTGTCATTTCTTGCCATTCTTTCGAATTAGGCTTTTTAGCTCTTCGTTCGCTGCCAGGGCCATTTCCGAGGGAACCTATAGCTTAATGTGGGTTCCGAACCACGATCCTCAGTCTTGCGACATTCCCCCCAATCGCAAACCCTCGGTTTATTGCGCCATTGCATGACCTACCAATTGGGAAGTGTGTATTTTTTTCCGCACCCCACGAGATATCCGATTTCATCCAACCTGGTTACCGGCGTGAATGCCAGTGACTCAATGCTGAGCCGCCGCAGTTAAAGGCATTTTTAACACATATTTTTTTCTCGTATGATGCATGTTATATGTTTATGTTAGGCATAGTATAATTTATCCTTATATAGTTAGTGACCACACTGACTAATATTTGGGGGTAGACATTTTTAGGTACTGGTCAGTAAAACTGCTTAGAAGTTCCAATTTTGTATTTTGTCTACGTTTCGACCTCTATGAGGTCATCCTCAGGGTGTTAAAAAGAGGATTATATTTATTAATTATTTAGAATATAGACAACATTGCTTTGTAAATCTTTAGGAGTACTGGTTGTTTTCAGTTTTGTAAATAATTTTTTTATCGTATTTTTATTTTTGAAAGCTATTGTAACTCTATCATTGTTAAGTTCCTAGGTTAGCTTTTCTAAAAGTTCTTTACCATTTGATAATTTTAGATAAAGAGTTTTTTGTTTTGGTATTCTATGTATGATTGGTTTGTTAATTTTTTTTTGTTTATGTGGATTTTTTAATAGATAAGTTGTAATGTTAATATTTTTTTATATGAAAGTCAGGGTGTGATTATTTTACGCTTTTGTCTTTAGGATTTTAAGAATTGAAATTTAAGTATCTTTCGGAAAAGTTTGGTTTGTGATACTAATAAGTTTTTATTTTATTTTTGTTGGTTCCTATTAGAAGAATCTCTAGAAATACAATTGATTTATTGTGTTCTTGTTCTATTGTAAATTGCAATTTTGGGTGAAAACTATTAAACGTGGTAAGCAGAGTATCAATGTGATTGGATGGAATACTGTATAAAATGTATAATTTATACATTTTTCTTAGTTATTAATAATATTTTAATTGAATTTTTAATTAAACTAGTGAAGTTATGGCTAAACCAAAAATACGTGACTATTTTGGAATATTAATACAAGTAGATTGAAGGGCTATGCAAATTTAAATCGAACTCTAGAAATTCATGTTCTAATATAAATTGTGTTATAGCCGAACAGATGATAGTTTAATTAAAATTTAGAAGGTCGATACGAAGAATTAAGATTAAGCATCGACATCCTAGCAACGACACAGCGATATATTCAACGATAATTATGAAATAAATTTAAACAAAAAATCGGATGATAGCATCCAGAAGACGAAAAGTCGGACTCAAAAACCCGGCACACCAACTTAAAGGAAATGAAAAGTTACAATGAATATGTATAAATTGTAATACGTTATGGTTGTAAATATCGCCACAAAAAATACAATTTTTTATCTTTTAGAAATATTTTCGGAAATATTTGGATTTTAAATTTTTATTTGTGCAATCTTGTCGCTATTTAATCTTAGATGTATCTTCTACCATTTAACAAGATAATGATTGAAGATATTAATATTGGGTCGAAATTCTAATCTTTGTAAATGAAGATAGGAGGAAATAAGATCAGAAACTAGAATTTTATGTTTTTTTAAATATCTTCTCGGAAATTTTCATACACTTCTTGCTTTATTAAGTTTTTTTATTATTGCAACGAATTAATGCCAATTCATATTCATATTCACTAAGGTCCAATTTTATAAAGTCCTCTTAAACCTAGGTTTAATCCTAGTTTAAAACCGAATAATAATTCTAAAATCGTAGAAATGTCAGAAATAACCGATTTTTATTTATGTGGGATTGACAGCAAAGTCCAATTTAAGAGTAATCAATCATTTAAACTGGACCTCCGTTTAAATCATAGATGTTCCTTTACCCAATTTTATAAAGTCGATTTTATACTGAGGCACAGATTAAATACAAGAAATATCAAAAATGATCATGTTATAATGTGGGATTGACAGCAAACTTTAAGTTAAAAGTGATTTATTTGATCATAACTTAATATAATGTAACATAACAAGTTATGACCAGGTTGATTACTCTTAAATTGAACTTTGCTGTCAATCCCATTGTAAATCGACCATTCCTGACATTTCTTTGATTTAAGAATTATTCTTTGGGTTAAACCTAGGCTTAAACTTAGGTTTAAGAGAAGACTTGCAACAACATCCTGGTCAAATTATTTATCGGTAAGACGATTTAATTGCAAAAAAATCAAATTAATACGAAAGCGTCACATGGCATATAAAATAATGCCACGGTGAAAGTACAACTGTGAGACTATAGTTCCAAATATTATTTGGATGGTCTAAAATTTAATCCCCTTGCATGAATATGGGTGAATAAGGTTTAAATCACAAATAGAATAATTAACTCTAAATCATTTGTATTCATGACGAATTTATAAGAAAAAGTTATTAAGGACAAAAAATATGATAATCTGATTTAAAAGTTTCTCGAAACTTATTAGCTCCGCTAGATAAATGATTCTACTTTTGTGGTGACTTTCAAAGTTTCTTCCTTTGTTCTTTTATAAGCGAAAAGGTTTGCAGACCTAAATTAAATATGTAAAGTAGAATTTGGTAATGACTTTCTGAACATAACTTTTTTTAGACTTCTTTGAATGTAATTCGTAATTTTGTTTCAATGGCATGTACGGTACAGTATACCTAGACTGCCAGAAATAATACTGTATTATAGTTATAAGGATACGAGTTAGTTATAGAGAGTTAATTTTACTAACATGATTTCTGAACTACTTTATAGTATTAACTTTAGTTATACCGTTTCTACAGTAATAATGTTATACGGAACTATTTTTATTTTTGATCAGACAATAGAAAAGGTTTATGAGCACACAATTATTTTAATAGACAGTTTTTTTAAGATACGTTCAGTTGGACGGTTTGTGCTGTACCTAATCTGTTTTAGGCTGTTAGCGTTTTCGAAATAAATTAAATTTTAGATATCAGTATTACCATATTTATTCCTAAGTGCAGTACAGTGATGCATTTAATTATATTTTAAAAATGTTAATTCCAAAACAATACAAAATTCAATTGGAGTTCTGGACAATGATGTAGATAATGTGCGATGGTAGCACTTTTTTCTTAAATATCACTTTTGATAGGAGCTTTGATGGCAGTAGCCATTAAGTAAGTCTAACTTTCCGGCCTTGTAACATATTAGTCCATTTGTCAGGCTCAAATTAATAACTCAAAGTAGGATAAAATAAACCTAATAAATATGTAGGGCATACCTACTTGTATATTATATAAAGTAGCAAATTATACAACTATATATTGTTATATGATTTGCCATTTTTCTTAAGTTCTTCGGGATAGAATATTGTATGAATAAATAGACGAATGTTGCCCACGCGCCATTTTGCCATGAGCATTTTTAAAATCATCCCTATTTACCACTACTTCTTTTAAACCACACTATTTAAATCCACCCCTGTGACATGTGGGTCACATTGATCTGTCTACTTATTATGACATGCCATTGTCAGAGATTTATAGATAATATAATCATATCTATTTAATCTTAATATTTATATTACATTAAAATATCCCATTTATGTTGCTAATTGGTTATTTCTTAACAATACAGATTTAGAGGCCCCCAAAGGAAAGAATTCGTTTAGTTCCTCGGTAGCAATCCACTTAAAATAATAGTTGTAAAACACAGGATTACGACACCTGTTCCATCATACTTCTTGTAACTTCAGAGCACTTGCTTCATTTATATAACAATGCCTTTTTCTGAAATCGATCAAGAATGTAAACTTTCTAGACGAACCTGCTGGTCGCAAAATACTCTTTTCTCAACGACCATTACTGAATGTAATAATTCCAAAATCATTTTTGATAATAGAATGTAAAAATTCTCGCTCTTGAGTTGGAATATTAATTCTGAAACACTTGCTTCTTATGCGTTTTGCGTGTATTTTCATTCTATAATAAGATACGGAATGAATACTCTGTAATTGATCTAAATGACATAGGTTGCCATGAATTTCGAAACTGTCAATGTCAGCAGACAAATTTTAGTGCAAGTCAAAATATGAGTGAAAAATCGGATGAATCAGATATGGAACTGAATAATACTCCACCTGAAATTACAAATATTGCGAATAGTATTGTTGGTCGTGGAGAAAATATAGTCTGCTATTCGGTTAGAATGAAAATTCGATACTCGTGGTTCCTCACGCTCGCTACGCTCGCGTTCGGGATCTTCCACTCGGATCAAATTTTCAATCCAACCTCGTTACAGAATCTACTATTCTAGTATTTTAGTCTATTGCTAAACATTAATGACTGAAATTTGGAGGTTTTACTTTTCTGTCTTTTGTATTGCCCGTCCTAAAATGACGTCAGCATCTGTTCGAGCAGTCGAACCGTCAGCACTTTTAGCGATAGAGTTTTAGGACGAACTCGGTCGCGAGACTCGCGAAGAGGGCTTTGCGAGCAACAAGCGTCTCGGTTAGTGCTGCCTTGTGTGAATGAGTACCGTTGACATATTATAAAATAAAATATTACAAATTTATGGTTGAAAATAAAATTGTTTACTATCCTCGACATGAAAATTCAATACAGCCTCGAGACTAAAAATGTTATGATTAATTATTAAAAATTCCTTAGTTTACAACAATATTGATGTAATTTCAAAAAAAATAGTATATGTATTAAAAGCACATTTCCGGACGATATAATGTAAATCGTTGGTTGAGGCCATAACCTATTGTCTTTTAAAATGTACTATTATTTTGCCAGTAAAATTTTTCCTTTTGTCATCAGTGAATATTTTATTGACAATCCTATTTCTTTGTTAAAAATTTGATGACACTGTTGCCTTGGCCAATTAGCAACCAGGTTGTTAAATTTCTCGTGCTGTTAATATATATAATATATAAAAATTACGTCAGAAGCTGTGACGTGCATCCAGCCAGTAATAGTACGGATTTTATTGCCCTAATTATGCTGTGCTACTTAACAACATCGTACGTTATAAAGACCACCTAACATTAACGGTTATCTTTTTTAGATGGATTAAAATGTTGCCCAATAATGGATTTCTACACGATAATGGAAAATAACACAGACATCATTGGTGTAGAGGATAGAATGAATTCAGGAGATTACGGGGTAAGTAGTGAAAGTTATTGTCTTATGTTCATGATATTTTTCTCTTCATTAGCTAAATAAGTTTCCCTTTAATTATGAATCTAATCTCTTTTTTAACTATTATATGTTTTATTATGTATGATAGTAATACATTATAGAACAATAATAGTCTTTTTCATAACATAAAAAGCATAAAAGGAAAGAGTCTTTTAACAAATTCTTAGATACAGGGGTGTATGTCCAATAAATCAGTGGCGTATTTCTAAAGAGCTATTTTTAAAATAATTTCAAAAAGTCAAGTTTTCTGAAAATTACAAATAAAACATGTAAGAATGCTTATTTTTAAATAGAAAGTATTTTTTATATAGACGTCTCAAAATTGACCTTTTTTTACCTTTGACAAAGGTATAGGTATATGCGAATAGGGGTGTGGAAGTTCCCATCTTAGCCATTTATTTCAAGGATTGAATCAACTGATTGAAATGATGACATTACTTTTTGTGTTTTTGCCGGGAGAACTACCGTACACCACAAAACTGACCATTTTCCCATCCGCGTAAATTTGTGGAACATACTTAAAATCAAGTCTTATCGCCTTCAGTTTTTAAACTTGTATAGTCTAAATTATTTATGAAATATACACAAACAGTATACTATTGTACAAAGATTTAAAATTTTTTTTATTATTTTTTAACTGGATATTTTATTTGTATAGTTTTTAGGTCTGATGATGCCCACAGTTTAGGGCAAAACATGTCACCTATATATTAAATAAATTTTAAGACACGGTTGAGACTAAGACTTAGAGTTTCCCCATTTTTTTTGAAAGTTAAATAAGTCTCTTTGAGAAATGGACTACTTTTTCGAACTGTGTATAAAACTTAGTTTACATTTTTAAAAATCTTTTTACCATTTTTTCAACAAAGGCACAATATAATAAAAATCGTACAAATACTCTAAACTAAATAAAACTCATAACCTCAATCAATATTTTCGGAAAATTGAAAATCAATGTAAATCGGGAAATATGATGATTTTCATGTAAATATACGATAGATAGGGTCATAAAAAGTGATAACATTAATAGATTTTTTTTTTGATGGTTTTGGCAACATTGGCAAATATTTCCGTTAATTGAAATATTAGAGCAAAAGTGAATAGAACTTTTTTTGTGGGGACTGACAAAAGAAAAGTTTTTATTTGCAACTTGTTTTTTAAAAACATAAATCACTTCTGAGATATTTGTCGTTTTATGAAAATCATATTTAGTTAATTATAGCGATGGACTTAAACATTGATAGCTTGTTAATTATGAAAGTTTACTTACATTATTATTAAAATAAATTTAATTACCTACATAAAATACGTTTACTTACTAATCCGATAATTTTACCAAACAATGTTTGGATATTCTATATCACATACATAAGATCAGAGCATAAGTCAGTAATCGGTATTCCATTTCCACTCTACTCAAACGTGCTGGGACATTGCCGACCTATATTTCCTCTGTGCACAAATATGTATTTAAAAGGTTGCCTAACCTATTTTCCTTTACTTATTTTGTATAATTGTCATAACAAACCTAATACCAGAATTAAAGGAAATAGACAAATATATGTATATATTCAATCTTTTTTTTACAATTAGTAATGCCTTCGTGCGATTTACTCCACCCAGCACCTCTCAATTCGCTCCACGAATCCCGAACTTTTTTTTATATATGGTCTGTCCAATGGCACCATCTCATTGGTTTAAATTAAATAGTGTGCCTTGACAAATATATTTCAACACACGTGTGATAACCAGCACTTTCTAGCCAAGTTAACCGTGCTTTTTTTTCTCATTTTCATAGGTGGTCGTAGGGGGATAGTATTTAAGTCTCCTTTTTTCAGTCTTCCTTTTCAATGGTCTTTTTATTCTAAAATGTACTTAGGATTTCAAATTTTTAAAACTTTTAATTTAAAATATTCTTATCTTGTATAATGAAATGGAAGGAAAGTCTTTATTTGTTTTGTATAGTTAAATTATTGTATTCATTGTTATTACATACATTTTTATAAAAAGATATCAATTTTTAATGAAACAAATATAAAATTATTTGTTTTGTAGTTTCTGCCCTTTAAAGATAAATATTTCTGAAAATACCGCCGCAACGCTCTCACGAGTAAGTAAAGTAATCGCATATTGAATGCCACAAAGATGTCGTTTATTACATTTTCCCATAGAAAAATATCAAAACTTGGTGTAAAAGTAGGTCGGAATAAAGAAAAACTTTTACACCTCCCATTGCTTCGAATAGTTTTATGGCTTTTCTACGTGTTCACTTTTCAATTACATTTTTTGGTATTTTCAATAGAAAGAATGTCGTTAGTTATACATGAAATGTACTTTTCAAGTTTTGGAAAACTCTGTATGGAAAGTTAACAACAATTGAACTTGTAAAACTAGTGATTGCACATCGGAAAGGGTGCAGTGGCGTAGCCAGCTTCAGAGCTATGAGTAACTTAAGTAACTAGATACTTTTTAGTATCTAGCTACTTAAAGTAACTAATTTCATCTAAACTTAGTTCTTTTTTGAATCATGCCAAAAGGAACTGTAACTTCGTTACTTTTGAAAAGTAACTTGTATCTAGTTACTTCTTAGGAGTAACTATACACTTAAAAAGTAACTAGACACTTTTAAAGTAACTAAGTTCCTTTTAAAGTAACTAAGTTACTTTTAAAGTAACTAAGTTAGGTACTTTTAAAGTTCCTCTAGGATACCAATTATGCACACGTGCCGTCCATCAGATGATGACCAAGGGATGATCGGCGGCCGTTAATCAGATTTTTACGAAGGGCCGAGCGCGAATCGCGAGCGTCAAACAGCAAACTGGTTAGAACGCGAAATTTCTTGGAAGGCATTTTATTCTACTTATTCGTTGTTCGAATTAACACTTCTTAGTTTAGTTTCCTGATGGTAATAGTGGTAGTGTGTACAGGAAAATAAGTTATCACTACCTGGTAAATTTATGGTATCTAGTTGAAAAGCATCTTAGTAACTTTTAGAGTTTCGTAGTTACAATTAAAAACTAGTTCCTCAAAAGTATCTTAGTTACTTTTAGTAACTAGTTACAATCAATGTAACTAGTTACTGTATGAGTATCTTAGTTACTATAACTGGTTACTTTAACTAAGTAACTAAGAACTAAGTTACTTTTAGGTAAAAGTAACTATTCCTTTATAAGTATCTAGATACATTTGTGCAAAAGTATCGAAAAAGTAACTAGTTACTTTTCTGAAGTAACTTTCACAGCTCTGGCCAGCTTCTAGGGACAAGAGGGGCAAAATCTTTTGTGGGCGCCATGTTTTCAATTTTATTGTGTATTAAGGTAGAGTGAACTTATACTTCCCAATTTTCTTTCTTTTATTTTTAAAACGGAATAGCTATTAGAAGATGCTCAACTTCTTAACTAAAAAGTTTGCAAAAGATTGAGTTTCCAAATTAAAGTTTCGAGGTGCTCCAAGTAAAAATATTCTACTTTATAAATATTTTACCAGCACTTTAGTGTAAAGGAAATATCAAATATCCATGAAGGACTAGATTAGTAGTTTGTACAACTAGAGTGGATATGATGTCTATATTTCACGAGGAAGTAAATTGATCACGACGTCGTAGGCGGAGTGTTAAAACTTCCAAGTGCGATATAGACAATCCACTCGAGTTGAACAGTATATTTTTTATTTAATTGAAAAATGTTTTCAGGCGTGCAGACAAGATTAAAATTGAAAAAGTTTTATGCCTTCGCTGGGAATCGAACTTAGAACATCTTGATTAAGCCTCAACTTTGGTCATATAACTTATTTATGTTAGTTTTAATGGTCTAGAATCACCTGCGATTCACAAACCTGGGAGGGTGTTATAAGGGAAAAGGGAATATTTCTTCTACGATCAAACTTACGAACCTTTGTTTGTAGGCTGCTGGACTTGACCTCACGATCATTGGATCCAAAGTTCGCCGTTTCCCGTTGTTGGAAATTATGGTAAAACCAACTCAATAATAATGCGCTACATGAAATTAGTTTTCTATACACATAACAGGTTGCATTTTTGTTAAGACTATTATGAATGCGTATGTATTTTATTATAAATGAATAATATTACCATATACAATCATATAAATAATATAATTTAGTGTCTTGAAAAAGAAGGCTACACCTCAGTAAATACAGGGTGATTCCTATGTTGTTACTTCTTTTTTAGCTGTGTATAATTGGCATTAAAATATACAACATTTTCAAATACGTTTTTTAAAAAAATTCATAATAAGGTACTTACATTCATTTATTACTTGCCCGTTGAATAACATTAAGAGAACTTCTGGGTGTAGGATGAGCCCGCAAGGGAAAGCATTCTGCGTATAATCTCGAAGCAGCAGTCGGACTTTGACAACACTCAACATAAATTAACACCATATCCACTAGTTTATTGTTTTAAAATTTCACCATTTTCAAGTATCACCAATTTAAAATTAACTTGCTTCAGAAAAACACAGCAATATTTGCCAAATAACTGACGACCGACCCGTGACTAATAAGACAAAAACAACTTAAAGTATTGGGCTATGTTTTGATGACCAGGCCCGCACTTAGATTTTTTACTTCCGTATCTAGCCAATTTTTAGGTTTTTTGAGAAAAGGTATATGAAAATGTTGTTTATTTTAATGTCTTCTATACACAGCTAAAAAAGAAGTATCAACTTAGGAATCACCCTGTATAATAAACTGTGGTTCATCAGTACTTTATAGGGACTCTAATTTTTATAACAATGTTGTCAACTAATTGAAAATTTCCGGATTCGTGAGAAATAAAGATCCACAACACAGAGAAATAATAGGTCGGTGCTCTCTCTAAAGGGGTAAGGGAATTTTACGCACAATATTATATTCATAGGATAATCTTTAGAATCACTTGTGGTTGTTATCTGCTAAAAATACTTTCTTGTATTGTGTGAATTCGTGGAATTTTTCTTTAAAAATGAGACATTTTATTTTTATAGATTGCTTTACTGTACAGCACTGATAGTAATAAATATGAAATTTTGCCGTAACTGTACGGCAAAATTTCTGGTGGTGGTGAAATAGCTTACTTTTCTCGTCACTTAGGTGTAAAGGAAAGAGCAAATATCCATGTGGGAGTGGAACAAAATATTTTTAACCGATTCAGTTTTATGAGAATATAAAGTACATGAAATAGATGTTACTGTTCTTTTAAAACAACGCGAAAACTATATAAATTTAAAGAGTGACATTATTTATAACTTGTCACATGTTAAGTTTCCAAATAAAGTGAAAAATATTTTATAATGGCAATTTGGTATTTTATCGAAGCATTAATGTATTTCTACTTAGCGTGCATTTTAAAATGATTTATTGGCAAATTTAATCAATCTTTGTCAAGTTGGTTGGTCGGGTCTAGTTAGTTTAAACTTCTTAATGATAGGGCATTTTAGCGTTTGAAAATATTCTGTAGCTTAAGTGCTAGTTGGGCTATTAATAATAATACATATTTCGGCAGTAAAAAAAGTGCAGGTATTATTACCATGGCACTAAAAAGTAATAGTATATATTAGATTTGAGCAACGCATAAGTAAAGGAATAAACCTTTATTTTGGGATAATTTACATGTAATTTTCTTTTTAATTATAGTTAGAGATGTAGAAAAATCAGAAATTTCATATCTATTAATAAGTAATGCTATGTTATAATTGAATGACCTCTTGAATAATTCTTTGCTGTGAGTGGGAAGAGTTAAAATATGTTTGTATAATTTTATAGGTGAAACATAACGAGTGCAAAGACCTCCTTCGAAACATATTCGGTAAACCCAATTCAATTTGTGCGAAACCCATCCATCGTATACCGCAAGTGAACCTGATACAACAATTTTGGACTTTCTGTATTCGTCTTACATCAACAGAATCCAAAAATAATCCGTAGATGGGATCACAGTAGTTAAAATGAGAAAGAACAAGAGAGACGCACAACATTTTTTTAGTTTCCAGATTCAAATAGTGTCTACGAGAATATAAGCATTTTAGTTAGTTCTGAAAATGCTCTCTCCAGGCAAACGGACCTTAATTATTTTTATACAGAATCTTAAAGAACATTTACAATTAGTTAAAATAAAACTAGTTTGCTTGGTGTGGCTGAACAGCTCAAGCCAATTTTTATAGAATTTTTGGATGTCATTAGATCAAAAGGTACCCACCCCACTGGAGTATCAACATTACCTGAATTAATAATAAAAACTTTTAAGAGTTAACGTTCATGATGCCAGGGCTCTACCCAGATTGGATGATATTTGCGCTACTATAGAAAAGCGACAGTGGGCTTCTGATATTAACAGGAATAAAAATAACTTATTTACATTTAAAACGGTAAATCTTGAAGAGTTAAAAAAAGTTGTGTTCAAATTTAAAAACAAAAGCACCAGTGACGAACTTTTGAGCATTAAATTATTGAAGGACTTGTTTTGTGTAATAGGTTATCCTCTTTTATATTTAATAAATACATCGTTACGTACTGGAAGAATACCTAGTGACTTAAAAACAAGTGTTATTATTCCTGTACCAATAGTGTCTAAATCAAAGGTTCTCGTTGAATTCAGGCCTATTAACCTACTGCCTGTTATAGACAAAATCATTGAGACAATAGTTTGCCAACAATTAAGATATTATTTTGAGATTAACCAGTTATTATTTGTTGGGTAATCCGGATTTAGAAGTCAACATTCCTGTGAATCGGCATTACAATATGTATGTGCAAAATGGAGAAACTTTATAAATAATAATAAAGTGGTACTTAGTGTTTTTGTAGACTTACAACGGGCATTCGAAACTATTGAGCGTGCGATTCTTATAAAAAAATTATCGTTATATGGTATAAATGGTGGTGCGTTGGACTGGATCAATGATTACTTAGCTAATAGGTACCAAAAAACAAAAGTGGATAACAAATTTTCACACCATCGGGAAAGTAGGTGGGATGTACCCCAAGGAAGTGTTTTGGGTCCTCTCTTGTGTGTAATTTACGTGAATGATATTGACACAGTTTTAAAAAAGTCATTTGTTGATTTGTTTGCAGATGACACCCTTATATGTGTAGCAGGTACCAATTTTGAAGAAATAAGTAATATTTTAAATACTTATTATATAAATTTTATAAATAAAAATTATATAAATATTATATGATTAGCTTTGTCAAAATAAATTGAAATTAAATGCTTTATAAACGAAGTGCATGGTAATAGGTTCAAAAGCAAATTGTAAAAAATATTTAGACTTAGAATTAACAGTGTAACTTTGTGTCAGAAATAAAATATCTAGGTAGTTTTTTAGATCCTCAGCCAACGTTTTCAAATCACATAATATACTATCTCTGTAAAAAACTAGGTAAGAAAATTGAATTTTTTTGTCGCGTCTCAAACTGTCTGTCCCAATGGGCCAAAACACTAGTTTATAATACAATTATTTAATCGCACTTTAACTATTGTTCTTCATTATTAATATCATGTACTCAAGAAAATATAAATACAGGTTACAAGTAGGTACAACAAAATAAAGTAATGCGTTTAATTCTTAATTGTAATAAGTATACCCCAATTAAAGCAATGCTGAGCACCTTAAATTGGTTGCCTGTTGAACAGAGCATTAAAAAGGCAAACATTATTTTAATATATAAAATTGAACGTGGTCAACTTACTGCCTATTTGAAAAAAAAAACTTTTTTGAATATAACATTCGATCAAGACATAACTACAATATTCAGTATGTAAAGTCAGCAAGCTTACAAAAATCGTTGTTCTATGAGGGTGTTTATCTCTATAATGCCCTACCGGGTGCATTAAAGAGTGAAAATAGTCTGCTCACCTTTAGTAAAAATGTTACGAAATATTTACAGAATAAATAAGATTGTAACTAATAGTAGTATTGTATAGTTATATGTACTTAGTTGTATTTACTAGCCAAGTGCTAAATAAAAAACCTTATTATTATTATTATTATTATTATTATTATTATTATTATTATTATTATTATTATTATTATTATTATTATTATTATTATTATTATTATTATTATTATTATTATTATTATGTTCTCAATGTTAGTTTTCACAGCTTTTTGTTGGTATTGCTGGTATTATTTACAGTACAGAGAAGAAATTCATCTTAACTTGTACTGTTTAGAAACTTCCGTACTATATGGCAAGTTTGGAGGATGACGCTTTTCTGGATTAGTTGGTATAAATAACCTGATAGGCCCAGTTTTTCCAAGTTGGGCTTGAAATTTTTCGTCATAGCTCCCTCCACCGATATTATGATCGGAATTATGTCGATTTTATCTAGCTTCCATATATTTTTTATCTCTATAGCCAAATTCGAGTACTTGGTCTTCTTCTCCGATTCGGTTTTAGAGAGGTTGTGTGTTAGTGGGCAACCTATATCGATTATGAAAGCTTTCTTGGTGTGTTTTTCGATGAGAAGAATATCCGGACGGTTGTGGTCCACTGTTCTATCCGTTATTATTGGCCTGTCCCAGTATAAAAGATATTCAGGGGATTCAAGGACTGGCTCGGGTAAGTATTGGTAGTATGGTGGGAGGTTTTCCCTTAGGCCTAGTTTATGGCCAGTTCCTTGTGGATGATCTTAGCCACCTGATTATGTCTCCCCAGGTAGGCGTTGGGGGCCATAGTACCACAACCCGCCGTAATATGTTCTATCGTTTCTCCGGGGCAATTGCATTTTCTGCACACATCTTCCACATTTCTCTTCAAGATGACCTTTTCATAGTTTCGAGTTCGAATGACACGGTCTTGGATAGAGATTATAAAACCTTCTGTTTCAGCGTGAAGCTGCCTTTTCTCTAACCAATTCAGTGACATTTCTCTATCTATGAGTGGATTTTGGAGTGCAGTAGGGTATTTGCCGTGTAGAGCTTTCTCTTGCCAAGTTACAAGCTGTTGACTTGGCGGCGCGCGGATGATGTTAGGTAATCCGTTTGGCTTTAAGTTAAGGGCTGTATATCCAGTGTCTGCTGCTACCACTTGTTTAAGAATTACCCCATTCGATTCTTGGAAGTGTAACTTTGTGTCAGAAATAAAATATCTAGGTAGTTTTTTAGATCCTCAGCCAACGTTTTCAAATCACATAATATACTATCTCTGTAAAAAACTAGGTAAGAAAATTGAATTTTTTTGTCGCGTCTCAAACTGTCTGTCCCAATGGGCCAAAACACTAGTTTATAATACAATTATTTAATCGCACTTTAACTATTGTTCTTCATTATTAATATCATGTTAATGTCGTTTCGGAGATTATTGTAAAGGAAAATAATACGCGAACTTGGAAAAACAATGCCCCACAAAGTCTATTTTCAGCCTTAAAGACCTGATTTGCAACCAACAATCAACTACAATATTTAATATGTAAATTAATTAACAGACTTACCGGCTAGTTCACCGTTCCACCAATTACTTAATTAAGAAAACACACTTTTTAAATCACAAAACTCGGCTTTTACTGAAACTGTCTATCTACCATCGTTTTCGTTTCCCGCTGACCACACATTCCGACTATATCTCATGCCGGGCAGTCAGATTAAAATTAAAAAAACTGCGTTTCTTATCAGGTTATTCTTAAGTACGAAATTAATGCGGCTAGATTTAAGGTGCCCTACGACATGCCCCCCTTCTGAAGGACAGTTTCAGTTAAAGGTGAGAATTCTTTTTTATTCAGATAAAAAATAGAAAGTATAATTGACAATTTTTTCGATCAGAACTTATATAAAATAAGCCACCAAGCAGAATCCTTTAAAATTTCATTCAACAAACTTAACACAAGTGTATACTGTATGTAGATAATAAGCATAGTAAAGACCTTTATTACAAGATTTATACAATAATTATATTTATAATATTATATTTAGAAATAGGAATACTAACTAGTACCCCGTTGAAAGATGCCTTCAAAAATACCTGTAATCAATCCAGAAAAATTAGTAATAATTTGCTATTGGCTGGGAAGACCAATAGCGGGAAAAAAAACGGAAAGCAAGGGATGAATATGTAAAGCTTATCTCAACTTTCTTATATAAAACTAATTTACTGACTCAAAATGCTATCCAACATAATGAAAGTAACTAAAATATGTCACTACTTGACAAAAAGGTAAACCAGTGAACTTGGGATAACCCACTTACTTAGTAGGCCTGCTTCTGGTACAAGCAATAAATTTTAAATAAACTAAAAGATAACTAAATTGGAACAATCCTACTTTCATCCAGGCAGTAGGTGTATTCTTTATACTAGTAACGAATAGGCTAAATAGTAAACTATACAGGATAGATAAAATCGGAGTTAGGGTAAAAAGGAAGTCGGGTTAAACAAATTACCAAGAGTCGCGGGAATCTATGTCCTCGGATCCAGGAAGCCACTCAGTTGATTCCTCTGCATCGCTTGGCGTCGCGGCATCTCGGCTAAGAGAACCGCGAGTGGATACCAGTGACGGAGGAGGCGTTGCTGGATGGGAAACTGTTTGAGAATAACTATTGGTCATACGACTATGGTTGGAACCAGGAATGGAATCTTCATCCGAATCTTCCAAAACACTTGAATCCTCACCAGGCAGTTGTAACTCGAGTTGTTCAATAGGAGCTGGTCGCAAATTGTCTATATGGATTCGGAAATGGCCACCATCACGCTCCACGGTGTAGATCGCAGCAGAATGAACTTCTACAATTTTTCCAGGGACCCATACTGGATGAAAAGCATTGTCTTGTATTTGGCGTAGTTCTTTAATTAGAACTGGGTCATTGATATAGAAGACTGGAACACTGTCATTGTCCAGTCCCGTGTACCTGGCTTGGTAAGCCTGCTGCTGTTCACGCATCTGCTGCAAATAACGCTCCCTCATGGCTCCTTGATTGTCGATAGGGACGTTGTGCTCAGGAACTGCCCAGTCGCCTGGAGGAGGCAGCTCATAGCCCAATAGTGCCATGCTGGGAGATAGTCCAGTAGCCAAATTTTTCCTGGAACGAAGAGCAAAAAGGACGCGGGGCAACACTTTAGCCCAGTCCGCTGGATTCTTATTATACATAAAGCTCCGCATAGTTCGTTTTAGTTCTTGATTACGGCGTTCTACGGGATTAGCCCTTGCATGATAAATGCCAGTTGTAAAATGACTAATAAAATGTTCGGTACAAAATTGAATCCAGTCATCTGAACCAAACTGAGGCCCGTTGTCCGAGATTAGAATCTTCGGATATCCAAACCTAGCAAAGACATCATCGTTAAGAAACTTAAGAATATCACGAGTCCTCGCTTGTTTAACCGGCTTGGCTTCAACCCATCTGGTAAAAACATCTTCACAAACTATTATAAATCGTTCATGACGATCGGAGTGCTGATAAGGTCCCATAACATCTACACTTAAAAGTTCCCAAGGATTAGTAGGAGTATGAGGTCGTAGTGGTGCTCTAAGCTGACGATAACCGCCCTTAGTACAACAACAAATTATACAGTTTTTTACGTATCTTGATACGATTTTATACAGACCAGGGAAATAATATACTAAGGAAATTTTCCGTAAGGTTTCATCTCTTCCGGGATGACCTGAATGGGGCAAGTTATGGTAAAAATTTAAAATAGATTGAATACAATTTTGAGGCACATACAAACGGTGCTTTTCACGATAAAATAAATGATCATTTTCTACAAGGAATTTATTAAAAAACTGGGTTTGTTGGTGGCTCTGAGGGCCATGCTCTAAAATAGTTCTCCACAAATTGATGTGTTCTTGTATTTCATTGCTTATAGATTGAGCTTGCTTTATTTGCTCATACAAGGGAGGATGGTCGACTGGTTGAATAAGGTTAAGAACTTGATGTTGGGGATTAAAACCTATGTCAACGATTTTTGTCCGCTTTGGTTGTTTTTGTTCTAGTCTATGATTTAATTCAGAATGCTGCGTGGAAACAGAAGATGAAACATCTTTAGGAAACAATCTAGAAATATTATAAACTTCAGAAGTAACTTGTTCTGGATCTGGATTTCTAGAAAGAAAGTCAGGAAGCTGATTGAGCTTTCCAGGGCAATGAACAACAGTAAAAGAAAATTCTTGTAAAAGAAGTGACCATCTAGTCAGTTTAGCTTTTGTGTCAACATTCTTCTGTAACCACGCTAATGCTCTATTGTCTACAATAAGGGTGAAATGATTTTCCAAGTACATTCTATAACGCTTAATTGCCCATATAACGGCAAGTGTTTCGATTTCATTAATATGGTATCGCTTTTCAATTTTAGTTAATAATGCGCTGGCATAAGAAATAATTCTACGTTGGCCACTTTCGTCCAACTGAAAAAGAACCGCACCCATGCCAACTGTACTAGCATCGGTTTGGAGACTAAAAGGAAGATCAAAATCCGGTCGACACAACTGTAATGGTCTAGTAAATGCATTTTTAACCGAATCAAAAGCTACCTGTTCTCGACTTCCCCATCGCCATTTTTCACGCGAGCCTGTTAATTCAGCCATTGGAAGCGTAAGCTCTGCCAAACCTGGCACGTACTCACGCAACCAATTTACAGTTCCCAAAAATGACTGAACTTCGCGCTTATTTTTAGGTATAGGAAAATAAGCTATTTGTTTAAGATGTTTTTCCTGAGGCAAATTTGCTTCACCATAAATTTGATGACCCAAATATTCAAGTTTATCAGTTGCAAAGTGACATTTACTTAGAGAACAATGTAAATTATGAGTTTCTAACCTTTCGAGAACTAATCGCACATGTCTTTGATGTTCCTCGTAAGTATTACTAAAGATAATTAAATCATCCAAATAGACCATGACAAATTTGTGAAGGAAGCCAGTCAACACTTCTTGCGCCATCAATCTCTGAAATGAGCTCGGTGCATTCTTAAGCCCAAAAGGCATTACAGTAAACTGATAATGAGCTCCATCAGGGGTTGAAAACGCAGTATAGGGTTTTGACCTCGGCTCCAATGGCACTTGCCAATAACCGCGCTCGAGATCCAAGGAAGTAAAAAACTTAGCATTTCCCAATTCTTTTAAGGTTTCATAAATTTTAGGAAGATTTGTGGCCTCGTCTATCGTTATATCATTTAAAGAACGAAAATCAATACATAATCGTGGTTTTTTTCCTGTTTGTTCAACAATCAATGGAGGCAAAGAATAAGGTGAATTAGAGGGTTCAATTACTCCCGTTGATAAAAGTTCCTGAACTTGTTCATTTAAAATTTGTTTTTTTCTTGGCGAGAGCGGGTAAGGTCTCCTACTAATTATTTTATTCTCTTTTAATTTTATTTCATGCTTAACAGTGCACGTTAGAGGTTGTCTGTTTTGTTTAATAAATAAATGCGAAAATTCTTGAAGAATTTCACGAAATTCTTGCCTATTCATGCCCTGAAGATGGTCTAATGGGAATGTGATTTCAGAATGCTTTACAAGTCGAGGTCGACTTGAAAAATAAATAGTTTTACGTACTTCTTTACCGAAATAAACACAGTTCCTAGACCCGTCAAGAACAGCATTCTGTTCACAAACCCATGGATAACCTAATATTACCTCTTCCTCCAAATCCTTAACTACTAAAAATGTACTACAAAAATTTGTATCTGAAACTTTATAATTTAAATTTACAAGACCAAGAGAATCCACATCAACAGAATTACATCCCAATCGAACATTTTGCTTCACGGGTTGAATTTCAGTATTTATAAATTTAGAATGTATTAGATTAGCAGATGCGCCCGTATCAATCAACGCCCAAATCTGTTGATTATTTAATTGAATGGGTAGACGAGGCAATTCCATAGGCACGCCTGCTATAATGTTATTTAGGAACGGTTCTGTGCAGGCTCTTGTCCGTCCCTGTTGGCATTTCCCTGATTGGTAGCTGCTGGCTGTCTACGTGCCCCCTGATTATTATGATCTTGTCTTGAAACAAAATTTGTGTTTGGCCTTGGTACTCGTCCTCGAGGCTGATTATATGGATTTTGAGGACATTCTCGATGAAAATGCCATCCTCCGCAATAACGACATCTTGAAGGCGGTCTTGGTTCAGTCCTGTTATTGAATGGTGGATTTTGGCGAGGAGATTGATCATGAAAGCGTGAAGTGGAGGGAAGAAGCTGCAAATCTCTTTCAATCGCTCTAGCTAGCTCTGTCAGTTCTTCAACAGAACTAAATGTAATTCCACGCAATTTTGATCTAAGTTCAGGTCTAAGCTGTTCCATCAGAAGTCCAATAAGCATCGTCTCTGGTAGATTTAATGACAGACGTTGAAATAAGCAACGTTTTCTAGAAATGAAAACTTCTACGCTCTCTCTAACTTCCTGTTTCTGTCCATATAGTTGAGTGGTCAACTGCGATAGCTTTGCCTTGTTGTCAAATGCACGTATTAAATTATCAGCAAACATGAACCAAGGCAGTCGGAGATTCCTGTAAGGTTCATACCAACTTTTGGCTGAGCCTTGAAGTCTCGAAGCCGCTATTTCTACTTGTTCATCAGAAGGAATATTAGATTTACGAAAATATTCCTCCATACGAAATATAAAAGTTCTAGGTTCTTCTGTATCCAACCCAGAGAAGATAGTTCTAGGTTCTGTCCTGGACAATCGATCGGCAAGAACATTAACAGCCTCTAAAAACGCCTGTCCTTGAGAAAAGTATGAAGAACCTAAATTCCGTTGCTGATTATACTCAGGTTGTCGCTGAGATGGTATAAAACATGGTATTTGGTTAGGAAATGGTTGACCTTGAAAACCACTAGGTCCTGGAATTGAATTACCCTGTTGGTCCAATCCATGATGTGTCGGGTATGAGGAATGTCCATTATTTACTGTAGGCTGAGAAAATTGAAAGCCTGGAGGAAATGAATGTCTTGTATTGAAAGAAGCTAGACGCTCAGACGAATAAATTGGACGTCTGGTTTCCTCTCTATTTTGACTATGAAATACTTGAGGCTCATTCCCTTGAACGTATCTGTGTGGTGATTTATAAATATATGCAGATGTAGGCTGAAACTGTTGTTCCTGGTGAAAATTAAAATTATCTGAATAAGGTGGGGGAGCTGAAGGTCTATTTTGGTTTTGAGTCACTGACGAAGCTGTGGCTTCGTTGGAGTGCGAGCTTACCGGGCGATATTGTCTATACGCAGTACGCGATGATTCACTACTGTTCAATAAAGATCTAAACGGATTATTTTCACTAAAACCTGTTTCGTCTACCGTAACATAGTGTTCAAACGAATTTAAAAAATCTTCATTTACTTCGTTTGGGTTCCGTTCCGCCATTGCAGTAAATAAAGTTCACCAAAATGTTCAAAAACCGTGTATTTCTATTTTTTTTTCTCGAACTCTAAAATAAGACTAACGAATACCAAACTATGACTAAAATATATCTATATCCTATTTATTTACTTTTTATGTTTTTGTTTTTTTTTTTTTTAATGGCTTTTTTCAAAAAAAAATTTTTTTTTTATAAATATGTTTTTTTTTTCTTTGCTTTTCTTTTTTTTTCTTTTCTGTTTTTTTTTTCTTTTTTTTTTATGCCTTAGATGTTTTTTTTCCAAAACAATATTAACAATTATAAGTTGTAATGTAAAAATATTGCCTATACGCCATTCGAGTGCTGAAACCAAATTAAAATCCCGTTTTATTGCATAAAAATTATCAAAATACGTACAAAATTAAAATAATAACTAAAAAAAAATACGTTCCAAATAAAATTTGCACTATGATCCTATCGTAAATGACGTATATACCTTTACAATAGCAAAAATTATATATATTTTCATAAATAACTATCGAAAACGACAAATTTTAAAGAAATATTCAAGAATTACGACTAATTTATTATTTCCTTAAAAAAAACGACGTAAAATTATTTCTCTGGGCCTGAAAATAATCCAATTTTCATAGAGCCGCACGTTGGGCCGTCATAATGTCGTTTCGGAGATTATTGTAAAGGAAAATAATACGCGAACTTGGAAAAACAATGCCCCACAAAGTCTATTTTCAGCCTTAAAGACCTGATTTGCAACCAACAATCAACTACAATATTTAATATGTAAATTAATTAACAGACTTACCGGCTAGTTCACCGTTCCACCAATTACTTAATTAAGAAAACACACTTTTTAAATCACAAAACTCGGCTTTTACTGAAACTGTCTATCTACCATCGTTTTCGTTTCCCGCTGACCACACATTCCGACTATATCTCATGCCGGGCAGTCAGATTAAAATTAAAAAAACTGCGTTTCTTATCAGGTTATTCTTAAGTACGAAATTAATGCGGCTAGATTTAAGGTGCCCTACGACAATGTACTCAAGAAAATATAAATACAGGTTACAAGTAGGTACAACAAAATAAAGTAATGCGTTTAATTCTTAATTGTAATAAGTATACCCCAATTAAAGCAATGCTGAGCACCTTAAATTGGTTGCCTGTTGAACAGAGCATTAAAAAGGCAAACATTATTTTAATATATAAAATTGAACGTGGTCAACTTACTGCCTATTTGAAAAAAAAAAACTTTTTTGAATATAACATTCGATCAAGACATAACTACAATATTCAGTATGTAAAGTCAGCAAGCTTACAAAAATCGTTGTTCTATGAGGGTGTTTATCTCTATAATGCCCTACCGGGTGCATTAAAGAGTGAAAATAGTCTGCTCACCTTTAGTAAAAATGTTACGAAATATTTACAGGATAAATAAGATTGTAACTAATAGTAGTATTGTATAGTTATATGTACTTAGTTGTATTTACTAGCCAAGTGCTAAATAAAAAACCTTATTATTATTATTATTATTATTATTATTATTATTATTATTATTATTATTATTATGTTCTCAATGTTAGTTTTCACAGCTTTTTGTTGGTATTGCTGGTATTATTTACAGTACAGAGAAGAAATTCATCTTAACTTGTACTGTTTAGAAACTTCCGTACTATATGGCAAGTTTGGAGGATGACGCTTTTCTGGATTAGTTGGTATAAATAACCTGATAGGCCCAGTTTTTCCAAGTTGGGCTTGAAATTTTTCGTCATAGCTCCCTCCACCGATATTATGATCGGAATTATGTCGATTTTATCTAGCTTCCATATATTTTTTATCTCTATAGCCAAATTCGAGTACTTGGTCTTCTTCTCCGATTCGGTTTTAGAGAGGTTGTGTGTTAGTGGGCAACCTATATCGATTATGAAAGCTTTCTTGGTGTGTTTTTCGATGAGAAGAATATCCGGACGGTTGTGGTCCACTGTTCTATCCGTTATTATTGGCCTGTCCCAGTATAAAAGATATTCAGGGGATTCAAGGACTGGCTCGGGTAAGTATTGGTAGTATGGTGGGAGGTTTTCCCTTAGACCTAGTTTATGGCCAGTTCCTTGTGGATGATCTTAGCCACCTGATTATGTCTCCCCAGGTAGGCGTTGGGGGCCATAGTACCACAACCCGCCGTAATATGTTCTATCGTTTCTCCGGGGCAATTGCATTTTCTGCACACATCTTCCACATTTCTCTTCAAGATGACCTTTTCATAGTTTCGAGTTCGAATGACACGGTCTTGGATAGAGATTATAAAACCTTCTGTTTCAGCGTGAAGCTGCCTTTTCTCTAACCAATTCAGTGACATTTCTCTATCTATGAGTGGATTTTGGAGTGCAGTAGGGTATTTGCCGTGTAGAGCTTTCTCTTGCCAAGTTACAAGCTGTTGACTTGGCGGCGCGCGGATGATGTTAGGTAATCCGTTTGGCTTTAAGTTAAGGGCTGTATATCCAGTGTCTGCTGCTACCACTTGTTTAAGAATTACCCCATTCGATTCTTGGAAGTAATTTCTCATTATGTTGATTAATAGTGCGGTTGTCGGCAGGGGCTTGTCTTAGCATCCTGCCGTTAGAATTATTCGTACTAGTCGGATTTATGCCTCCCCCAGAATCCGTGAGGCTGACTGCTTGCGCAGCGTGGGATTGTAAACTTTCGTTTCCACCCACCTGGGGTACATATTCTTTTAAATTCGACATCATATTGGTTTTAAACCGTTTTTACACATTTCGTTAGAAATGGTTTGCATTTATACCTTCTGCCAGGTTAGTTCAGCCGCCCTTAACATAGGGAACAGACGCTGTTGAGAAACCGCTCCTAATTATTATTATTATTACTATTATTATTATTATTATTATTATTATTATTATTATTATTATTATTATTATTATTATTATATTTTAAATTAATTATCTACGTACATAAAAAATCGCATTTTGGAACTTGACCCATTGTTCCATTGCGTGTCTTAATATAACGATTTAGAGGAAATAGTTAAGGGATAGGCGAAATTGCTTGTACCGTATCGACTGAACCTGTAAATTGATGGGGTTCATTTGTAACGGTTAACTAAAAATAGACTGCTGCCCTGGCACAATAATTTTAAATGCGTCTCGACTAGAGATAATTTAGTTTATCTAAAGTCGGTATCGGTAAGGCCTTGCCTTTACTGAAAGATAATTATTTTTGTTGGCCTCTAGCAGTCTTAATTACCGAATTTCCGAGTTAAACTGATTTCTTTGTCCTGCAGAGTGATTTACGAGTACCATGCATAAAATATGATTTTCTGAGAAAGTCATTAAAATACTTATTTTATAGATGGGGTGGGTAGTAATTCATTTTTTTAACACTAACCTGAGAAAACCATATTATTTATCTCATTTGTCTAATGAGAAATAGTTCATTATTAACCTAGGTTAATAATGAAGATTTTTATCTTTTTAAACAAATTGACTAAAACTTTATTGATTTAACGAAGTGAACATGATTAATAAAGTCTAGAAAATGTAGATAATGAAAACTATTAAAAACTATATAAATCTTTTAAAATAATTGTTTTTGTACAGTTATTACCAGTCATGTGCACACCTGCATTTCCACTAACAATTACCATTATTTATTATAGGTAAATTTACTTCAGTATTATGAATATTTTTGATAATTTGTGAACGTTCATTAATACTTGGTACTCAGTCATCAGGCTGTAAGTTTTCTGCCAGGCCATCTTGGCGTGCGAAAGAAGTGAAGGATATACTTAAATTTTCATTGGATAAGATGGCTTTTTGTACTAGTTTGGCTATTCTCTTCTTGTCCGTTATGGATTCCTCAATATTATTTACCGAGCGCTTTTAAGCTTAGACGACGTTAATTGTCTTGACGACGCCGTTACTGGAGCACTTCTAAAGAATCAGTGACAAGCCTAGAGTGACAGATGTTTATTTTTATTTCAAATGCCAACTAATAGCGACTTAGGAATGCGTATACTGTAAAGCCAATAGATGGATAATGTACAGCGCACACTTTTTGAATGCCCGAGATGGGTGACACAGAGGCAAAACCAGCGGCGGATTTAGGGCTATAAGGGCTGTAGCCCAGGGCGGCAAATATTAAGGGGCTGCATTTAAATAAAACAAACCAAACACGCAGACCGTCCTAAAAAACCGACAGGAGACAAAAAAGGCAGCAACATAATGTGAAGCATCTAGTTACCTCCTAAGCTTCTAAGACTAGAAACAGCTATTTTGTCGATTTTGTGGGGAGATTTACTTAATAGATTTAATATATCAAGTAAAAAAACTGCAATCATCTGAAACCAACTTGTCAGCAGTGCCACTAGTATATCAATTTCTTTCACAGTATATACGTGGTATAAGAGGAGATTTTGAAGTTTACGAAAATGGAGCTCTAGCAAAATCGAAAGTGTCTAATAATGAAGACGAAGCAAATAGGAAGAAGATAAGAAAGCTCTGTTCTGATGAAACTAGGCAGGGAGAAAGAAAACTTATGGGACGAGAGAATATTAGAATTAACACATGTTATGTAATAATAGACACATTTACCAACGAAATGGAAAAAAGATACCATGTTTATGATGAGCTTAACTCAATGTTTGGATTTTTATTTTCAGTGGAAAAGGACCTGATTTAACGACCCTTATGGATCAATGCAAAAGGCTGTGTACTCTTTGTCCTCCAGAAGATTTTGTTCTCATTTTTTGGCTTCCTAAAGGAATTCAAAGAAGAAAAACGCCCAAAAAATAGTTTTACTATGTATGAATTATTGCATAGTAATTGGCTTGGGACATATATCCCTATATTTCCCCTATATCCCGTCTATTAATTTGCTGGGGGTCAATCTGGGAGGTAATATGTCTTGGCATAATCACGATGCTGCAATTGCCAAGGCAGCTGCACAGAAACTTGGTGTACTTTTCCGCACCAAAAGGACACACCTCATCAACTTTTGACACTCTACAAAACCCACATTCGACCATCATTAGAATATTGCTCTCCTGTCTGGAGCTCTGCACCCAAGCACACCCTTCGGCTACTGGATTCCATTCAAAGGAGAGCCGTTCGTCTGATCGGCGACCCCGAGCTGACCAAGACCCTCGATAGCCTGGAGCATCGAAGACAGGTTGGTGATTTGGCTCTCTTTTACAGATATTTCCATGGCAGGTGTTCGACTGACATTGCCCACTTGATTCCACCTAGAGCAATGCAAAACAGAAATACACGGCGAACCACAGCCGCTCATCCATATGTTGTTCAGCTTAGTACTCCTCGAACTTCATTGTTCAAGAATTCTTTCATCTGGAGAACGTCATCTTTGTGGAATGATCTTCCTGAGGTCGTGTTTCCCAATGAATACAATCTTCAACGTTTCAAGACCAACGTTAATCGCTTTTTTCGCACTCGCACCGCTCCCAGAGCGCCTTAAAGGATTTTTCCTATGGTGCAGGTGTTTTATCATAAAAAAAAAAATATCTTGATTTGGCTCTAAAACTTTTTTTAACAATTCCTGCATCAAACTGCACGGCGGAGCGATCATTTTCAGTATTGAAAAGGTACATACGATCAACTATGCCTTAAACACGTTTGAAAGATACTTTGACGATATAATAACTACATTCTTCGAGTCCAGTTCTAGAAGAAAGATATTTTAAATGTCATAATATCATAATAAATAATTAATTGTAAGTTCGTTAATATGTATTGTATAATATAATTATGATTTTGTAAAATGAATAAAAGTATTTTATTGATTTAAATGTAAGTGAATTACGTTTTGGTTAAAAAATTATTAGTACTTTAAACTCTTTAATTAAAATAAAACAAAATAATTGTATCTCTAAAAATAGACAGGTAGTAAGTAGGGTAAGAGTTGCCGAACAGAGGCAGCAGATTCTTGTAAGCCCCTGGGTGGCAAAAGCCTAAATACGCATACTTACTGTTAGGTGTGATTAATCTAGAAGTGGATACCTTTTTAGAAGAGATGCTGCAGTCAAGGGATAATACAAGTAGATAATACTGCCAAAATATATTAAAACCATACTAGAGACAAAAGCAAAAGAAGGAAGGCAGTAGAAGTGGAAGAATCTAGGACGAACATACATAGACCAGGACTCTCCTGACGGTATACCTCATGGTGCTTCCGGGACAGTCCCTGGGAGGAGGGTGGTTTTAGTGCGTAAACAGGACCGTACCTTCTCGATCCTAGGCTGGTACAAACATAATAAAAATGGCTACAAATAAATCCAATTTTCAATTACAAATTCTTCCGCATTTAAACTTTTACATCTTGTAAACACAAAAGATAGCTGTGCTAAAATACTGACTATGAAAATTATTTAACTACAAAGTCCTTGTTTAAATAGTGTCAAGTTAGTTAGAGAAACCGTCAAGCCGAGTGACGCGAAGAGGAATCGCGCGAGGCTGCAAGGGGAGGTTTCGTGTCTTTTGTTCTGGTTTAAATTTGACTCCGGCGGAAAGTACAGTGCAAGTACAAGTACATTTTATCCCATTGGCATCCAGCATATTTAGTATGGTTTTAGGTGTACTTACCCAACTTTTTAGACAGTCGTTTTGAAAAAAATGTTTATCTAGGATACCCAAGGAGTTACCCATTTAAATATAACGCATGAATTATGTAACACCCTGTTTATATATGGAGAGTAATAGTTATTTTTAGAATCATTTTACTGATTAGCAATAGCATCATTCCCATTCTCGGCAACTAGATGGCATAGATTTTTTAAGGTCATGTATTTTTCTAGAATTTTAAAGCTTTTCTAACAGTTAATTTTGATGGTTGTCTATATACCAAACAAAATGAACAGAAATATCATTCCTTGAATCACGATGGATACTTTAGATTTTTAGGCTTTGCCCTCCTCCCCTGTATGCTTTACTGGATATAAGTGATAACAATCCTAAATAGCTTACATTATTTAGATTTTATAACGTTTTTTAAAATTTGATATAGTAAGAAAATTTACAAGACCAGGACCGAAAAAAAATCACGACCGATAAAAGTATTTAAAACTTCTATAAAAGAAATACAAATACTAAAAGAATTTAATTTAAAAATTAAATTTGAAATGAGAATTTGTAAATTCGTGAAGCTTTTATCGAAAAGTGTTCGATTAAATTAATGGAATAAGAGGAAAAATCACAAGATAGGATAATTATTTTATATCAGATGTAAAAGTATATCGAAATTTAAAAAAGTGACTAGGAAACCATAAATAAATCCATCCGACAGTACCTACTAGTCGTGGTTCTATTATTGTTAAAAGCTGCTTACATACGTTGCTCATGCATGACTTTTGAGTAAATGAATAATGCGTTCCTCCATTAAATTTTGATTTTGGTCGTAGTGTATAGTATATTTTTAGGCCATAACAGAAAATAAATAAAAAATATTGGAACCAAAAGACAGACGTTATCGAATCTACGTAATGAAAATGCCAACTTGACAATATTGCCAATGTTTCTTAACATTTTAAAGTTGTAATATCAGCAAATGACACGAGTTTGAAAAATAATTCAAATTTAAGTATTAATAAACCTGCTTCTTTAAATTTCCGAAGAATTGTTTAGGTTTCATTTGCTATATTTATGTAGAAACTTTTATAAAAATGATTTTTTCTATTCCCCCATGGATATTCGCGGTTTTCTTTACACTTAAGTGACGAGAAAAGTAGATTATTCCAGTTAACTGTACGGCAAAATTTCATATTCATTACTGTTAATGCTGCACAGTGTTACAACCTTTAAAAATAAAATTTTCCATTTTGACAGAAAATTTCCACGAATGCACACAATACTAAAAAAAGCCTTTTTAAGCAGATCACAATCACAAATGTTCCTAAAGAATATCCTACGAATATAACACTGTGCCTAAATAGGTCTCTTTTCCATTTGGAGACAGCACCGACCTATCATTCCTCTAAGCTTTGTTCTCACGAATCTGGAAATTTCCCATTAGATGACAAAATTATAATAAAAATTAGATTACTCTAGAGCGTCCTTGTAAAGTTCGTGACCAATCACAGTTTTTATTGTATTTACTGAGGCTCCGCCTTCTTTTTCAATACAATATGTCATTAATTTGTTCAATGCAACAAAATATATACGCATCTATAATAGTTTTATCACTAATACAACCTGCTGAATGTACATAGAAAATTAATTTCATGTAGTATTATTATTAAGTTGGTTTTACCATAATTTCTAACATGATCATTTGGCCGAAACGGCAAAACGGTGAACTTTGGATCCAATGGTCGTGAGTTCAAGTTCAGCAGCCTGCAAACGTTTTGACATTTTTTTTAACTAAGTTTGGTCGTAGAAAAAAATATTCTGTTCAGCTCGAGTGGATTGTCCGTTTGCAGTACTTCCTAGTGAGATATAGGCACCACATCCACTATGCTTGTACTTATTACTATTTTGATAACGGTGTAAGGTAGTTACTGAAAATCCATGTACTGTAGTTGGACTGGCAGGATCGCCATGCTTGGTTCGAAGAAGTAAAATACTTGTTTTAGTGGTTAGGTATTAAAAAGGGTATATTTGTTCCTATTAGTTACATTATATCAGAGCTAAAATGAAACTTATCTAACTTATAAAGTCTTATAGAATCTAACGAATCGAATCTTATAGAATATATCTTACTATATTATAATCAGTCTTATTTATACTACGTACTAACCTTAAACTACGATAATAACCTTTGGTTTAGAAAGAAATATTATTGTTATAAGTATTAAGAGTGATTACCACATCACGTCTGACAATGACTATAACCCCTGACTTAACCTTGTTAGGGTGTTCAATGTTAAGCAGTAACTTTAAACAATTATTATTTAATAATAAAGGTAAAATAATGAATTTGGTAATTCTACCATAATGTCCTTATTTTTACCCTACAACGGGTTTAACACATGATAATAAATCCAGAGACACATTCTCTATAAAACCCCTCGACGTTTATTAAATAATTGTCAACTTTAAATAAAATAGTACAAAGGGTTGTACCTTTAAGGATTTCGAAAGCAATTATTGTTGTTTTGTATTTTCTCCCAGCGTAACAGTTTAATATTTTAACCTTAAAGAAAGTCTGTTAAACTTATTTACTCTAATATTAAAAAATAATTATTTTCTTTTGATAATTTTTCCTTTAAAGGCTGGAAAAATTGATTTAAAACTCCAATCGGCAAAACTTATCGCCAAAAATGTATTTCGTTTTTACTTGCAATTTTTCTTGTCGCAAGGAAATATTCAATTTATTTTACTAAAATGCTTTTTCATTCAAAGGCCGATCTATTTAAATTGATTTTGGCAAGCAGTAAAAACGTGTTGGATTAAACTTTAATATTAATTGATATTTAAGTTTTTAAACTTCACGAAAATTTAAGTTGAATTTTAGAAAATTGAAGCCATTAAATAACCAATAAATAACTTTATGATTGCTTATAATAATTTTGTATACCAACACAGTATTCTTTAAACATAAAATAAATGCGGGTAATATATATGATGGTTCTAGTTTCACTAAGTTTCTCGGTATGGAAAAAAAGAAACACTTTTTATCCACCCAGTATAGGCTAAGTAAATTTTAGTTCAGCTGTCCGACATTTGAAAAAAAGTAAAACTTTTGATAAAGAATAGCTTTTGGTAGAAAAATCAATAATAAAAAGTGTTGTTATTGGTCAACTATAATTTATAATAGATATAGGTACAGTGTGTCCACGGGTAGAGTTTGGAAGAGGAAAAACTTTTTTATTAGTAGGTATGGAAGAAAAAGTCATTCTTTATATAAACGTCTGCTGGTGCTGAAACTACAATTTCGATTATCAGATTTACTATACAGGGTTCGTCAGAATTTTTCTTTGATTTGGTTTAAAATAATTTTACGTAAAAACAAACAGAAAACTTTTTTTGCTTTGTCTACTTTTGAAGTATTTTTATTAATACATATCATATTTCTTTAATTATAGATTATAAAAAATTAAAATTGTTTTTTTCTGTCCAACCCTGTATAGTTATCTTATCTAATATTCGAAATTGTAGTTTCAGAACAAGCAAAATTGATTTATTAAATCAAGGAATGGAAAATTAGAATTGAAAAAAAAATCCAAAAAACTAAAAATGTTGTTTCTGACGAACCCTGTATAGTAATCGCAAATCTAATATTCGAAATTGTAGTTTCAGCACAAGCAGACGTTTTTATAAAGAATGACTTTTTCTTCTATACCTACTAATAAAAAAGTTTTTCTCTTCCAAACTCTATCCGTGGACACACTGTATATTAATCACACCATGAATACTAGAAATCAAAATAATTAAAAAATACCAACACATCGTACAGAAAAATATAAAACTTCTTTTAAATATAATAGTTCAATAATATATAATCTGATTTTCTTAGGGTCAGATTGGGAGATTGATTAATTAATGATCAAAATCCTACCTTTTGTGCTAACTGGTATCTTACTGTCATCAAAGTTTAGTTAGTTAATTATAGTATCATTTTCACAAGTTATTTTATTATATACAGGGTGTTTTTTAATTGAGTGCCGATACTTAAGGTTGTGAATCCTTGGGTGACTTTAACAAGAAAAGTTAATATTAACATATTATGTCTTAAAGTTCATTCATTTTTGAGCTACAAAATATCGAAAGCAGTCTCAATGAACCGAAGAAAAAAAATGTTTTTTGTTTTTATTTTTTTATGCAAAATGGGTGCATCATACAAAAGTAAGCCTATGGACCAAATTTGCTCCAAAATAAATGAGGATTTTAAATATAAGTTTGGTTTTTAGAAAAATCAGTGGCGTACCATTTTTTTTCTTTAAAAATATTCAGTTCAACGGACGTCACTGGTAAAGATAAAAAAAAATCTTTTAAGTCAAAAAATGCTCCTTAATGATTAAGAGGTGTGTACAAAATTTCATAAAAATATCTAAGAGTGATATAATAATTATGATAAAAAAGTTATATTTTTTAAAAAATGTTAACACCCTCTGTTGCTCAAAAATGAAGAACTTTAGGACATATTTTGAAGAAGTAGTTCATTCTTAAAGTGAAGTTAATTTATAGGAATAGGACATATGTTAATATTAACAAAATAGTGGAATTTAGTGTCCGTTAAAATATATAAAGAATAGAAGCTTAGCGGCAAGCGGACAGAGTAGTGCGTCTATCTTTTGCATTTAAGTACACAGGGACGCCAAAGGTAATCGAATCCCTGGGGCACAGGTAGACAATGACAGGCTGTTTCGTTCTTGTTAGAACTCATCAGAAAGTCATCCTGTAAGCAACTCCCAAAACAGCGAGACTGTTCTTTTCAAGGCATTTTTAAGAAATAAAAACGCGATGAAAACCCAGTAACGCCATCAGTAGAAATCAACCCAATGCAAAAGATAGCCATCTAAAGTGAAAACGTAGAAATAAATAAATTTAAATCAATCAAGCACGGAACGGCCAGTATAGGAAACATTTCTCGCTTCTCTAATACCATCGCCACGGTTTTGTGGATTCAGATCCAGATCGCGCTGCAGTCGCCCACCGGTTTGCAGCACTATTCCGTAAATGCCGTGTGTGTAAGTATAAATAACATAGTGGAATTTAGTGTCCGTTAAAATATATAAAGAATAGAAGCTTGCCGCTAAGCTTATATTCGTTAATATTAACTTTTCTTCTTAAAATCACCCAAGGATTCACAACTTTAAGTATCGACACCCAATTAAAAAACACCCTGTATAATTTATTTTTGTTGTTTTTGGCATAAATAAATATTAAATATAAATAATAATTATTGTTATTATTAAACATTGTAATATTTGCTGGCGGTTCAGATAATCATATTTTATATTTGTCTGCAGTTTGTGTAGCAAATGCCAATACCGACTCATTAAATAACATCTTGCCACCATCTTATTACGGTGTTACGAAATTATTTGGGAAAATTCTAGTAATAGTTTGTATTTTCTTGCCAACTTTCATTCTGTTTCTCTGTATTATTATCCATCCTATTATTGAACAAAAATATCTGCAATAATGTAATTATATTTTGCAGCTGTATGCTAGAGGGGACTTTCTAATGAAAAGTCTAGCCACTTCATTAACGCTGAGATGCCTCAAGGTTGAAAGTCGGTTTATCTTGTTATCTAACCGCTCTTTTAAGGCCTTGGTTAAAATGTGGATGGTCATTATTAATGAAATTGTACAATAAATTGGAAAGTAGATTTTACTAAAGTGAAATAAAGGGTTGAATAATATTACATGAATAATATTACATAGGGTGTAATGAATGAATAGTAAAAATGATCACTACCATCTAAGGTACTATGTCCTTTAGTATTTTGTAAAAAGTAGGAATATGTATAGGTTTTTAGTTTTTTCTATCAGTATTTCGTTACTTTTTTGCTTTTTACGAATATCAACTAGCACAATTATTACCAATCAACCTACTATTTTCCACTAACCTTATTGAACAATAGTATGGACATTTTAGCAAACAAAGGAAAATTGATCTGGGCAGTCATTTTTAGAACAAATGATAATGCACTGTAATACATCATTAAAAGAGAATATTTTATATAATTTATGCATCGAATAAAAATGGTGGGTTTCTATATAAAGTTTAGAAGTTGACTTCCGGAAGTGGTTTTTAAGGTTTGAATTGGTCGAAAAATTGCAATTAACACACTTAATAACTCCTAAATTTTAAGAACTTTACTTCTAGAATTGGGGAACAAATTGTATTTTTTTGTGTTATCCGGTTAAGATAATTCGGAAAATTTATTGCAAAAACCAAAAATAACAATGAATTTTAAAAAGTTGTTTCAATTTTACATAATTAGTCGCCTTGCATACGAAAGGGCGTATCTCAATAAATCGATTTTTTTACATAAGTCCTTATATTATGTCTTTAGGCGATATTTTATTGCTGTCAAACAGGCGTATTTTTATCTTTATTCCTTGTGGAGTTATTTAGAAAAGTAGTTTGGGCGAAACTCAATACAGCATAATATAGAAGCAGAAAAAAGGCGAATCTCAATTACGCCCTTTTGTTTGCCATATTTTATTAATTGTTGTTGAGTTACGCCCTATTACTGGTCCATCACAACTACTGCCTATTTTCAAACTTGCAAGAAGGAATTAACCATAAGATGAAACTTACTGACTTAGATTTTTTAAAGATTTGTCAAAACAATTATGAGTTTTAAGTATCCATGCAGACGATAACAGAAACATAGTGAACTGGACAGAAATCTTGGAGTATAAAGTTGAAAAGAAGGAGGCTAATAAAATTCTCTACAAGTTATCCCATTATGATGAAACCTACAGAAGCATTACCCTAAAAAGAAACCAGGAAAATATTTTCAATTTGTCTGTTGGAAAGCTCAATAAGGAAATACCCTAAATACGACAACTTGCTTTCACTGTGCTTTGGAAAAGACCCTGTGGTAAAATCTCTTGACCACGTTGCCTTCTACAGATCGCTTCACCACGAGTAAAATGCTGATTGTTGATTGTATAAACATTGTGCTTAAGTTTAGTTTCCTTATTAACGTTTTTTCAAAGTTTATGTTCATTTTTTTGTACCAAAAATATATTTTTGCATTGAAATAACGGGGCGTATCTTTTTTAGCAATCTATAAATCCAAACATTAACAGCACACAAAAGGGCGTACCTCATTTGTTCAAACTTTTTTTTCTCTTTTTTTGCAATTTCAAAGATATTTATTTAAAACATATTTAGTGTGAATGTATATAGTCAATATGTATTCTTTTTGGGACTGAAAACCCCAAACTACAGCCATAAAAACCTTATAGTATTCTTGTGACAGAAGTTTTAATTGTATCAAAAATTTAAAATCGCTCTCCTGTAAAACTATCAATTTTGAGATACGTCCTTTCGTATGCGAGGCGACGAATTGTAGTAGGTACCTATAACTTATTGTAAATAATAATGCTAAATATATAACCTATCATATTTTTAAATTCTTTTTAAAAAAATATCGTTGTACTTTGACTTTAAAAACAATTAAATTAAGTTTTTGACCCGCGCGGCAAAAAAAAGTGGACAACAGAAGTGCCTCTTGGATGGAAGACTGCTGGTAGACAAATAGACTCTGAAAAGGTAAGTGTTAATTTACTAACATGTAAAATTTCAAGTTGTTTGGTAATGGGCAGTGGGGGCTAGTGCATAAGCGCTGCAGTGCTCAGAGCTCTCAAAAACAGAGCTGCCCAAAAAAAACAAACAAAAATCCAACTAAAATATTTTATAAATAAAGTTTAGTGTCCATATAAGTAAATAGAAAAGGAGGTTTTTAGCGGCAGGCGGACAAAATAGTGAATCTATCTTTTACAATAAGTGCACATTGCATTTGGCGTCCCTGCATGTGTACTTAATGCAAAAGATAGATGCACTACTTTGTCCGCCTGCCGCTAAAAACATTCTTTTCTATTTACGTATACGGACACTAAACTCTACTACTTTATTTTTTAAAACACGGCATTGTATTAGGGATTGACAGCGCCTAGTGGGTTACTGCAGCGCGATCTATATTTGAATCTACAAATCCTTTCCTATACTGGTGTGTTGGCCTAACGTATTTGGTTTATTTTTGCTTTCTTCGACGACTATCTTTTGCATTGAGTTGATTTCTATAGATGGCGTTACTGGGTTTTCATCGCGTTTTTGTTTCTTAAAAATGCCTTGAAAACATAGTCTCGCTGTACTGGGGGTCGCTTACAGGTTATGGCTTTCTGATGAGTTCTAATAAGAACGAAACAGCCTGTCATTGTCTACCTATGCCCCAGGGAACCCATTGCATTTGGAGTCCCTGTGTACTTAATGCAAAAGATAGATTCACTACTTTGTCCGCCTGCCGCTAAAAACCTTCTTTTCCAAAATATTTTATATTACAAAAAAGCATTTGCGATTCGCATTTTAAATGATAAAAATCTGCAAGCAGCTTAAGGAAAGTTGACAAACGGAATAATCTACCGGCTCACGCGATCGCCGAGTTATTATTTATCTATTTATCTAGGCCATACGAGCGTGCTCTTTGAGCTCCTTAAAACACCCGCGCGGTACTCTGCTTCCCCCTGTCCGTCTAAAAAATAAAACCGTGAGTTAAGTGGATAGTTCGCTGCATTTAGTCCAGCGCGGTATTAGGTATTATCGGTTGTTTGTATCTAATTTTAACGTGACTCTCTAGTTTACGGCGAATTCAAAAACATTAACAATATAGTGCGTGCGTGTGATTCTGTTTTTGTGTATCGCTGAAAATTATTAACTGTGCTCTATGAAAGTGGTCTATAATTTAATTAATGTAAAGAGATTTTTTAAATAGTCATACAAAAAATAAGACTGAATTAAAAGGAAAAGGTAGACCATTATTATTACCAGATATTTTTATTGAAAAATATTAATAATAATAATAATAATAATAATAAATAATAATAATAATAATAATAATAATAATAATAATAATAATAATAATAATAATAATAATACTAATAATAATGACTTTATTGTAAAAGAAAATGTACAAAAGGTGAAGGTGAGGCTAGTGTAGAAGGAAAAGTTACACGCGTAAATTTAATAGCCATTTATTTAAAAAATTAATGGATTTGTAGATGTAATAAAAAAATGCTTTAAACCGTTTTCCATGCTTACATTTTGGCAGTGATAAAGCTTGGATGGAATAAAAAGACACGAAAACTCTAAAAGCCATCTTCATAATTGTTAATAAAAGTTAATCTCTGAAATAGATAATTTTAATGATAAAGTGATTAGAAAATGTGCCAACAGAAAATAACGTAGGATAGACTTAATTTATAAAAATTAAAAAAGTTTTTTTTTTGCAAAAATTGCAGAACTCACAGAAATGGAGTAATGTAGTCTACTTGTCACTGCTCTCGGAAGGATTAAGGTGGGTATAAAAGGTTTTTTTACCATCTTATGCTCTCTACCAGCATGGACCATATCACGCCGCATCTCTCTAATTTGTTTTAAGAAAAATAACCCGAAAAGCCTGGCAGGTATGGCATTCCTAGGTAATATGCAAAAATCAATGAAAAAATGCCTCATGTTGCTAGGTTGGACGCCTTTTAAATTATAGATATATTCTCTTTTTACCCTCCATTAACCATATTATAGATATTAAATAAACCGTAAGGTCAAAATTTTAATTACTTACTCCTTTCATCTACAAACACTTTATATTTGCTCTTAAACCCTACGACCACAGACTGCGGTCTCTTTTCATCATACTATAGAAATACTACGGCTTATCAGAGGACTTACAATTTAGGTAAGCCAAATGGATTTTCATTCTTAGGGGAATTAGGGTTAAAGGGGTCGCACGAAGTAGTATGGGCCTCATGGGACAAAGCCCAGAGTAGGCCGATAGCTTAAAGGCAACAGGTTAATAACTTTGTCGTCGCTAATTTTTATTTACTGTTTTCTTTTGCTAGAGGAATATACGAGGGTAAATTGTGATATAATAATTTTGGTCAGAGAACAATTTTGAAAAATACCTTAAGTAAATTAATTTTATACCAATCTGTACACTCAAAAAATAAAGTCCCAAAGCACGGCCTCTATCCAAGAGTACGTTGACTTTTATATGTGGCATTGAAATGTGATCGTAAATAAGTAAAGGGAAGTATTTTCTTAGTAGAGTCCATTAAAACTGAAGATTGAAAACTTCGACTGTAATTCTTCTGGTCAAAAGTAACTTCTAAAACAGGATGAACCAGTGCCTAATCTGGCCCCCAGGCGCAGCTACTCCTATGAAAATCTAAAAGTTCTAGGAGTAACCGCAAATGAAATGTAGTGAATAGTAGTTTGTACAACATCAGTGGATAGAATGTCTATATCGCACGAGAAAGTAAATTAAGCACGATGCCGTTGGCGGAGTGCTCAAACTTCCGAGCGCAATATGGACCCTCCACTCGAGTTGTACAGTATATTTTTTCTACGACTTAACTTCCAAACTTCATAATGAAAATGTAAAAAATTATTTAAATTAGGCATCGTAACTTGTCTTTTTAGTTGGCTCGTGAGAAAGATAAGAAAAACAATTGGAGAAATATTCATTTTGCTGGCAAATTCATGGACCAAATTACACTGTAATATATTCATCGATTTGGGTCATTTCTTATATTTACCCAAAATCACTTTGAATATATCTATCTTTCGCACATTTGGCCTTTTGCAAAATAACAGAGAACACGCGATATATTTATTAATAAAAATGAACAATTTATTTTTTTCAATCATAGCTGGCTTGATTAATTTGTTCTGCTGAAATGCGCAGAAGAAAAAGGGATTTTTCGGTTTGTTTTTTGCTTGCGTAAAGATTATAACTACGATAGTACAACAAAATAGCTGTAGAATTCGTTTTAAACAGTTAAAAATGGCTTTTGTGCATTAATATGAATTTTTAATGTTCGCTATGGTAACGTTCTTCAAAATCAAAATTTAGTGAAAAAGCCCATTGCCACTATGAGTTATTCGTTACTTAGCAGAACGTGTTCAATTATTGCCACCATAGGGACGCATCAATTTTATAAATATTTAAAAAAATTTTAGAATTGTTTTAAAATTATTTGAAATAAACTTTACATTTTATTATTCTAAAATACATCTTCTAAAAAAAACTTTACGGTTCAATAAGTAAAATGTTAGGAATACATGGAACTTTATCAAGAAATTATTAGTATGGGAAAAAGCAACCTCAATTTCTCCACAGGATGTTTACTTAGGACAATAAATACACATTGATTCACCACAGTATAACATCTCCCCTTTAAACATGATTAATCATGAAAAATATACAGAAAATTACTAATTAAATGAGTCAATAAAATCGTAAAAACTGTATTAAAAACAGAAATGATAATAGTCGTTTGTACAACAAGAGTGGATATATTTATATCTCACGAGGGAGTAAATTGAGCATGACGCCATAGGCGGAGTGCTCAAACTTCCTAATGCACTCGAGTTGAACGGTTAATTTTTTCTAGGACCAAACTTACGAATCTTATTAAATTTTTTTTTTAAAGTTTGGAGTTCGCCCGTTTGCCGTTTCAGCCAAATGATCGTGTGAAATTAATAATTATGGTAAAACCAACTTAATAATAAAGCTACATGAAATTAATTTTCTTTGCACATTCAGCAGGTTGTATTATTGATAAAACTATTATAGATGTGTAGATATTTTATTATGTTGAACAAATTAATAACATACTGTATCATACACATATAAATATATACATATATAGTGTCTTGTGATTGGTCCGTATTTTATAAGGACGCCACAGAGGAATATAAATTTTATAACAATGTTGTCAACTAATGGGGAATTGCCAGGTTCGTGAAATATGAAGATCTAAAGCACAGAGGAATGATAGGTCGGCGCTGTTTCCGAAGGGAAAAGAGAAATTTTTACGCGCAGTTTAGTACTAAAATATACTTTATGATTTTAACCGTTTAAATGTAATTTTCAATAAATTATAATACCAATTTTGCTTAATTGCTCTAAAGCTTTTCCTAAGATTTCCGCCAGTCATTTCCCTTATTTTCTTCCTAACGTCTCAAATGAGGAAAACTTACTAAATGATGAAAATTCAATATCTCTATTTACTCAAAACGGCTCTAATGATTTTGTTTAACTTTCATAAACGGAAACCCCATTATTAATCCTTCAGACTGCCATCATTCATTTACCAGCTGAAATCTAAAAAGGGTTGTGTGCCTATTGATGAAAATGAAAAGTCCTTTCTGTATCAATTTCGCTGCAAAAAAGAGTGTAAACAAAATGTTCGTTTTTCCTTTAATTCAGGTTTTTTGTTGATTTTAGCATTGAATTTTCTTTAACATTACGGTTGAACATTTTTAATCAGCATTTTAAAATATTTAGAGAAAGGTAAATCTCAGTGTACCAGGAGGCAGTTTTATTTGACCATCTATACAGGGTGTTAGAACTCTGCACGAGCCGGAATTTCACGACCCGATCAGACCCGGCCCAAGTCGGAATGTTGTGACGCGGCCTTGCAGGCCCGTTAGGCCCGACAAGCCCCACAGCTTTAGCAGATCCAGCGAGCTCGTTAGGCCCGAAAAGAATTATTGGGGCTTGAAAACTATTCTAGAAAAGCACATACGCAAACCAAGGCTGACCTGAAAGACTGGCTGGCCACAAAAGGCCGACAAGCCCAACAGACCCGTAAGGCTTGGCAAACTCATCAGGTTCGGCAGGCCCGGTAAGCCCGACAGGCCTGGAAAAAATTGTTAGGGCCCGAAAACCCGATAATTTTTTGATTAAGTGGCCCGGCCTGACCGGAGAGTCGGGCCGGGCCGCATTAATGTCTGAGATGAAGACCCGGCCCTTGCAGGTCCCTACAGGGTATGTGGTGACAGCCTGTAGCATTTTAACGTAGAAAAAAATGGCGTTTAAGTTCCTATAATAAATTTATACTTTCAAAATACAAGATTACTAACGTCTTGTTAACTAACTTTTTTTATGTGGTACAACGTGTTATTAATTGGTTCAGCATAACAAAATATATACGCATATTATAAAAATATCATCAATAATGCATCTAGGTAGAGTAAGCACTGCAAATATAACATTCTTGTTAACATCTTTTTCTTCGTTGTAAGAACTCCAACAAACAATGCGTTCTTTTTGTAATCAATTGCAGACCCTACACGACCAATATTATTGACTTTTCTTATATCAACTCCATAATGTATGAAATTTGCCTTTGCACGATCAGTATTAGTACGTCATTCCTTTATTATTATAAATAATTGCATTATTATTGTGATTTATCTTAAAGAATCATCATCAGACCATTTTATGATTGACATCTGGTCGTGTACGGACGCCTAAGAATAAAGTAATAGATTCTCGGATCTTTATATTTTGTACAGATAAAGTAATAACTTCTTAAATAATAAAAACGAAGATTTTCCCTTTCATTTCGCCAGATCTATCTCTAGACGCGTTTCGTCATATCATGACTCATCAGTCATATACTATATAAGTAGAAATATTACTATTATTTCTACTTAATTTTTAGAACAAATATTATTATTATATTATATATAAATTATCTTTTAAAAATGTTATTACAGAAATTAACGAATATAATTCTTAAAACACTAGCGACAATTGCCTATAATATCTTCTTCATGAATCATTTAAATTTAGTTAAATGTGTCTTTTGTTATGGCGAATTGGATGGTTGATGGAGCCACTGTATATTAGCTAGCAAACATTTTATGGAAAAGTCGACAGTTGAGAAATGCCAAGTCAATAAGTCTGACAAAGAAGAATAATAATGGTATAACGTCAATAATCCATAAAGCTAACTTATTTTTTCTACTTTCAATTATCATATTACCTAGTATATGCATTGTATTATTCGTCTATAATAATGAAATATTAAAATTATAATATATTTTGTTATATCCTAGGATTATATAACTAACGTATAAATAAAACTACTTAAAATACATTTATTACCTTTTTTTTATTTATATATCTCTTAAGTGGATCCGACCGCGCAAAAATTCGCCGTGTAAATTTGCCGTTTCTATTGAAGTGAATTACAAAAAAACTAAGCAACTTTTTGTATTTTTTTTTTTCACCAATAGAAAGGTGGTACCTATGTGGGTGTGCGAAAGTTATTTTTGTGCAGAAAAAAAAATCGAAGAAAAAGATACGAGGTAATGAAAACCAAATTTTTTTTTACCAAATTTCATTGTATTGTTAAAAATATAAAAAAAAAATTTTTTTAATGAAAATAAACTTTCGCACACTCCCCAATTCCTGTAGAGTCTAACTAAAAAAAATTTTTTAAACCCATTAAAAAACATGGCCAGGATTCACTTCAAGAAAACGCAATTTTTGGTCTCTAAAATCAAACGAAAATAATTTGTCTCTGTTGAAAATCGACATTTGGTTTTTGCTACACGTGTTGTACTTGGGGTAGTACGCCTAAACATTAAAATATAGCTTTCTAATCATTATTAGATTATATCCTAGGCTTCGCTTGCGTAGAATATGAAAATAATGAGAAAATCAGTTGGTTTCCATTGCAAAGATCTTAAACAGTCTTCAGCGCAGTTTTATGCTAACGTGTTAAACGTTTTCTTATGTGTATATATTATATTTTGACTGTCAAAAGTCATCATAAGTGGCACTATTCATAATATTAGTAATTACAATGTAAATCAATATAGACTTGGTTTCAGACCAAAAATCAAAAAAATTAATAGTTCACAACATCCTTGGTACCTTTGTGCATGATGATTAAAATTCAGTTTACCGGAGCAAATAGGAAAATTTTGCTGCTATTGTAAGAACATATTTTTTTATAAAGTTCTTGTATATTAAAATAGTTAGGTACATTCCTGACATATTAAATAGTTACATTTTTGACATTATGTCATTGTTCAATACCTGAATGCATCAAATCAGTAAAGACAGAAATTAAAAAACTTTAATTTAAAATTAAAAAATTTTTTATTACATCGTGGTTAATGCTGCAAGATTTCTGAGAATATTAAAAAATAATTTTGAATGGAGATAAAAAAAAAACATTCCAAATTTTAAAAATCCATCGTCATATCCGTAACTCACACTGAAAATGCTTTGCGTAATGTATTAGCTTATATACTGCCGCTCTTGAATTGAAGAGAAAGATCGCCGTTCAATACCTGAATGCATCAAAGGAGTGAAGGACGATAACTGGTACGACGAGGAAGATAATTCGGTATATTTTCTCATAACGTCGTGCTTCGAGCCGGTAACTTTGGAAAAGATTTTAGAAATATTGTTCGGATCCTCTTAATAACAGTGTATTAAGAAGAATATCCCACTCCATACTTTTTTTTACAATTTTACCTGCGGTAGTCGAGGGTACTTGGTTGCCTGACTCTATTACGAATTTGCGTTAACGTTATATATAGATAAGAACGGAACGAGTTCGTATCGGGCGCGATGACTAAGAGCGATGGGAAATACTCTCCATTGGTTAAATTTTGCATGATGATTAATTTTTAACTGATTAAGCCAATGAGGAGTAGAAAATGGGCCCGAAAGGCCAATCGAATGTTGATTAAAGTGGGTTTTCTTGTAGTCCACGTTGACGCATTAAATTCTTCGTACGGAAACTTCGCTTTTTTTGTTATATTTTTTTCTGGTATTTTTTAAAGGAAACGGAAATATAAAGAGAATGTTTATATTTGTGAAGGATTGTCTATTACCGGCTGAATATGTGTAGGGAAATATGTAGCATTATTAGTGATTTGCTTTTACTTTACTTTCTAATAAGGGCATTTAGTCGACCAGGTATTTGGCATGACTTTGGATCCTATGGTGGTAAATTTATATACCGAACAATGACATGTTTTAGTATAATTAGGTTTGTAAGTAGAGTTGTAGAAAAAATGTATTACAGGAAGTCTTAGATAAGGAGACACTCTTAAGGGATCTCGTAAACCATATAAGATACAGATGTTGCGCCCTACTAAATTCTGCAACATTGTGTTTTCAAATTTAAAAAACTTCGAGTTCATCCGAAGATATTTGGGCAAAACCGAATTTTCGCGATTTCGTTTGACTTCATTTGAAGAGATATTAAATTAAAGTTAACCTTTTTTTACTACTTTTTTTCCTCATCATCAGCTTTACTTTTTTAAATGGTCGAAAAATTTTATTTTATTATTTTTAAATTTCCCTTCTCCTTTATAATTCCACGACGTATCACACCTAGTATTGATAACACGTTTCGGGCTAATAAACCCATCATCAATAAAAATAAGTGCTAATTCACCTTGTATCAACTTTCCTTTGTTTTCAAAGCCAACTAGAAATAATTTGACTCTGAACGTCGACTATAAATCACATCAAACTATAATCACACAACTTCTCAAAACCATAAAAGTTTTACTTCAAAAAAATTAGATAAAAGGTAATTTGCAATAAGCGATTTCATTAACCTAATCTGTTAATTTTGAAGTATTTATAATTTATTTAAACAAAGGCCGTTCAGTTAAGACAGATTGAAAATAAAGTAGTTTCAAATAAGATATATATATATTCTTATTGATGATTTGTTTTAAGTCCGAAACGTATTATTAATACTAGGTGTGATACGTTGGTAAATTATAAAGGAGGAGGGAAATTTAAAAATAGAAAGAAAAATTCCTACTATTTAAAAAAGCAAATTTGACGACGGTTTTGAAAAAACAAAAGGTAGGATTAAAAATATGATTGCACCAACTTATAGAGGAGAAAAAGTGGTAATAAGATTGTACATTTTATTTTAACATAACTCTTTAAATAGAGTCAGAAAAAAATTAAAATGAAATCGCGAAAATTCGTTTGTGCTCAAATGTCTTCGGAGTTTTTTAAATTCGAAAACACAATGTTGCCGAAATTAGTAGGGCGCAACTTTTTTTTAATTTAATTATCTCTGTATTTTATGTGGTGTACGAGATCCCTGTATAGTGCATCCTTATCTGAGATACCCTGTTTTACAACTCAAGTGGATTGTCCATATCAGTGGCGTAGCCAGAAAATATGCTCTGGGGGGTTAAATTTGTTTTTGTAAATGTTATTTTTTTACTTTTTTTTTGATATTTCTAGCTGGCCCTTTATTAAAAAAAACATTTTTTATATTTGTGAAAAATATGAGTATTGTGTCAATCCAAAATTTTAACATAAGACGTATGTATGACTCTAACCAGCGTTTTTCGGGCTCGGTTTGCCATGATTAAAAATAAAGAACCACGCCAAAATTGATTCAGAAATGACGTATTTTAGGAGCTCAGATCGAAGAACAGTTTTTGGTGCAAATGTTTAGGTTTTGAAATACTCCGTAAGTGCCGTTTCGTATATTCATAATAAAGTATTCTCGTTTCTTCCCGCACTATTTTTTTTATTATAAATTATCACACTTCTTCCATAAAAAATGTTTCAATTAAAATTTTTACTTCCCCCCCTTACCCTAAATACGCCACTCTTCCATATCTTTTATTGTAAAAACTACTGTAACCTTCCCCCAAGGATTTTTTTTTAAGTCGATGCCTCCGACCGTTACTAAAAAGTAACCGTGGATGCCTTCCCCCAAAAAATCATTAAATTTCATTATTTTAGAATGCCAACTAACTGTCATTATAATGGCTCATTATATCTATTTGCTGGTAGATTTTATATAAAAATGCTGTGCCATTTAAATGAATGTTTAATTAAAAATTAATTTAACTTGACGGAAAACCCAAAACATTTGTTATAACTTATAATTTATTTTCGTATAGGCCCTAATTACGTCCGCTGTTACTTGAAAAGACGTTCTGTTGGTAAAAAAAGGCCCTGATTACATTTCAGAATCTCTTAAAATTTAATAAATAAGTATTTACGTTGTTTATTAATGGAAAACACGATTTTTTGCTTAAAGTAATATATTAATAAATAATGACAACTATTGTTAGGAATTTTTAAATTGGTTTAATAATATTTGTCATAGAGTTTATTATATCTACCTATATTATGAAAACCTTGGAAAATTTAATCTATATAATTAACAGTTAATTAACTTTGTGCGTACGTATAATATTTTAGTATGCCGCGCAGGTTCTTCATAAACATATGTTAAATTTTACAAAAGTTTTAGTTCTATTAAAGAACACATTATGTTCTAAATATCTTTTTTATTTATAAATTTATAGAAAACCCAAAAAAGAAAATATTTACAATACAAAACTTAGTTAAACTATTCTGACATATGTCATTATAAGTCATCTTAGGATGGTATTAAATTTAAAACCCTCTAGTGAATATGGCTGAAAATATTTATAAATTAAATATACATTTTCTAAACAATACCAAATATATGCGGGTAAAATATATCAGCTGTTATATTAATGAAAAACTTATTTTAAAACAGAAATTCTCTACATGTTTCGAATACAGAAGCACTCATCTTCGTGAAAACAAATGAAATTAAGAGGAACATGGTAGATATTATCTTAACGGAGCTCTTAGATTATAATAGATATTAGATGAAATAAAGGTCCAATTAGCAGAATAGGAAGAATTGTGAGGATTTTAGTTTTGTAAATGAAGTCCCAAAATATATGAATAAGTATAGTGTCGCTCTGGCCGAGCACGGGGCCCCTCTGAAAGCTAGGCCCGAGCCTACCGGGCCAATTGAAAAAAAAAAAGAAATGAGACTAAATTAAGACCTTCGAGGATGTTTAATAGTAAAAACAAATTATATCAACGTATTCTTAATTTGACTTTTAATAACGAACCTAACCAAACCTGGATATCGCAATCAATTTTATGAATTTTTAAACGTTTTTATATTGAAAATAACTTTAGATAAACGCGGTGGTCAAAATCTCAGGTTGTGGAGAACAAATTAACGTAATAAAACGGAAAGTCAAAATTATGAATTGTACACACCAGGATAATAAAAGCTGTTCTTGTGTAATTTCCGCCATATTTGTAAAATATCCAGAATACAAGGATTATCGTTGACTTATCATTCCTACATGCTAGATTTCATAAGCAAATTTTTGTACCTGGGTCATTCTTAAAGAAAGCTGCATTTTCAGTGGGTGCATTTTGTTTACATTGTACCCTTATCGTGCCCGTACCCCAACCGTACCCTTATGTTGTTAGCTTTGTAATGACCCATCGTTAAGGAGAATCAACATGCATGCATGCGCCGACTTGCAGCGCCTCTAGTGTTTGATACGAAGAATTATAACCTGATAACGGTAATGATGCCAAGAATTAGTTACACGTAAAAAGATTTATATTTTTTCAGTTTCCAGAAATTAAATTGATATTAATTGATCGGAAATAAAGAATTTAACCTATATGCAACAATTAGCAGTAGTAAAATTTAGGAATTTGCAGGTAGAAATATTTTTTCTTGTAAGTTATCTTTCACAAATATGGTTGGTTACGATAATGGAGTGGAGAATAAACATCATTTGTATTAATTTTGTTATTAGGAAAAAACATTATATTGATTATATTTTTAAAAAAATAATTTTTTACTGGTTACCTCAAATTGAAGCTTTTTTCAAGAATCACCAACCTGTAGGGTGGTTTACTGATGTGACAAAGTAATAAAAGTAATATACCGTCTCTACTATTAAAGTTATCGAATTTTTTTTTTTTAACTCTGACATGGATGTTTACTGTTTTCTTTACACTAAAGTGACGAGAAAATTTGACTATTCCAGTTAACTGTACGGAAAATTTTTATATTCTTACTGTTCGGTGCTGCACAGTGTAGCGATCTTTAGGAGTAAAATTTCCAATTAAAAAAAAAATTCCACGAATGCACAATATATTGAAAAATAGAAAAAAAATATTGAAAATGTATTTTTTAGCACATCACAACCATAAGTGGTTCTAAAGAATATCCTATGAATATAACACTGATCCAGTGATCGTGAGTTCGAGCCCGCCAGCCTGCAAACTTTTTTTTAACATTTTTTAGCATTACATGCGTAAGTTAAGTCGTAAAAAAATATACTGTTCAACTCGATTTGACTGTCCATATCGAACTCGGAAGCTTGAACACTCCGCCTACGGCGTCGTGCTCAATTTACTTTCTCGTGAGATATAGACATCATTTTCACTCTTGTTGTATAAACTACTATTATAAAAGTTGTGAGATATAAAAAAATATATGTTCTAAAATTATTTTTGAATATACGGGATGGTCCAGAAAAGTAGGACAATAAAAAAATACATTTTTTTAAATGGAATACCCTATATACTGTAGCATTTTTGTCTTCTTATTCATATGGCGCCATATCTAGTGTTTTAATTTTTTGTAACGTTGACAAACAAAATGTAAAATTTTTAAAATATTGGAAAAATATTATAGGCCAAAATAACCTGTAATTTTTTTCCTTATTGTCCTTCTTTTCTGAACTATCATGTATATTTAAAAATAATTTTAGAACATAAATATTTTTATACCTTACTACTTTTATTAAAACTTTTTTTTAATATATTTTTTCTACTCCCACATGGAAATTTGCTGTTTCCTTTACACTTTAGTGACGGGTAAAGTGGGCTGTTCCAGTTAACTATGCGGCAAAATTTTATATCCATCCTAGTTAGGTTATGAAACTGACCAATCACAGTAGTCAATTACAGAGAAGCCAAATTTACATGTTGTAAATTCGTTTTCTGAGAGTTGAGAGAAGTTAGGTTAACAATATGCTTCAAAAATATATAAATCTGTCAGATGAAATTTGTTCTTTTTAAATTTAAATCAAAACATTTATCCAAGAGTCTATGTATACACAATATTTTCCTAAAGAGTACACGAAATGGTGCAAAAATTGAAGGTATAATAACAAAATTAATACCAAAATACATTTCTACCAAATTATTGTTATTTTCTGCCGAACTAAAGATTTGCACACATACGCACTTTCTTATTTCAAAAATATCTTTATTTCCACTCATTTCTAGACAATTACTAAAAGCTTTGCATAAAATGTACTATTTAGCTACCAAATAAACGTTTTCTTACTAACCTTGGTAATTTTTTTCCATATAATAATATATATTATTATAAATATTTGTGCACGGGAATATTTTCCGTTATATTTTGAACGGGGATCGAACCCCAATTGATCTTAACACTTTTATTATATGCAACAAACATAGAAAATTAACTTCCTTAAATGGTGGAACATAAAGATAACCCGATAAAACAGACGAAACTATAAGATTTCTAGAAAAAAAACCATTTTTTTACTAACATTTTTAAGGTACGTTATTTCTACTTACACTATTGCCACTTCCCGTCTTCTCTTTCCACGTTAACAGTGTTGCTAGTTTGTAAATTGGCGATTATTTTGAAAAATTTGACCATAGCAAACGTTAAAAACTCATATTAATGCACAAAATCCATTTTTAACTGTTTGAAACGAATTCTACAGCTATTTTGTTGTACTTTCGGAGTTATAATTCTTTACGCAAGCAGAAATAAACCCAAAAAACCTATTTTTCTTCTGTGCATTGCAGTAAAAGAATATTTGATCAAATTACCTGGCTGAGAAAATAAATTGTTCGTTTTTATTAATACATATATCGCTTTTTGTCTGTTATTCTGCAAAAAGCCAAATGTGAGAAAGATAGATATATTCAAAAGTGAGTTTGTATAAATATAAGAACTTACCCAAATCGATAAATATGTTACAGTGTAATTTGGTTAATGGGTTTGCCATCAAAATTAATTTTTGTTCAATTGTTTCTTATTACCGTTCTCACAAGTTCATGGCCAACTTAAAAGATAAGTTATGATGCCTAATTTAAATAATTTTTTAAAATTCTTAACATGAAGTTCGGAAGTTAAGTCGTAGAAAAAATGTACTGTACAACTCGAGTGGATTGTCCATATTGCGCTCGGAAGTTTGAGTACTCCGCCTACGGCGTCGTGCTCAATTTACTTCCTCGTGCAATATGGACATCATATCCACTCTTGTTGTACAAACTACTATTATAGTAGAGACGGTATATTACTTTGTCACACAAATGACTTAAAACCTACATTAATTTTAGGTAATTTTCAAACTGTCAATATTTGGTATTGAGAATTTATAATTAAAAATCTATTTTTTTTTCAAACGATTTATTAATTAAAATTAAATTCGAAAAAATAACAGATTTAAAATTCTGGTAAGGGTAAACGAGCAACAAATTGATCTTGTTGGCAGACAAGCCCTACACCTGTTTTTAATTTACGTTAAGAGCTTTTTAAGCAGAATTTAAATAGACCCTATTTAAGGGTTTTTAAAATTTCTTCAAAGAAGAAAATTCTGTAGATGAACTTTTAAAAAGGAGAAATTATAAGATTTCTTAGGGAATTTTGCATCCTAATAGCCTAAATACATGATAATTTAATTATAAATATAAAATGAGTTAATGAAGTAGAAAGTGTAATTTTTAAAGGGGAGAGTGCAGCAAAAGGTTATAAGTAAGCTTTTAATGAACGCTTCAACATTTATCCTGTTGGACCGTTTTTGGAAGATATTTTGAAAAAGTTTGTGTTGTTCATTTACAAAATCTTTCTATGTTTACCTGTTATTTTGAATTTAACTTTAATCTTTTTTCATTTTAATTAAGCGCATCTGTCAAATTTTTTGGTACGTAACAAGAGTTTTTACCATTTTTAGAAAAGTCACGAATTAAAAAAAAAACAAAAATAAAATATTAGTAAAAACAGGTTTTTAATTTTTTTTCTAAAAATTTGTCTATAATGTCAAATTGAGTTTATAATTTAACTGAAAGTTATTTATTAATTTCATAAGGTATTTGTTAAAATTTGTAGGTAATCACTTTTTGAACTTTATTGTTATTTTACCGTATTGGCATCAATATTTTCGAATCATCTATAGTATTATATAAAACATAATTTGTATACAAAAATAATCACCTTATGGACAGCATTTAAAATAATAATAGCAATAAAACAAACGTACATCTGAGATCTACATATCAATACTTCACCGATGCTTTAAATATAAAATATAAATAATAAAGGTAGATACGAAAAGATTGTAAACTAACCTTTAACAAATAAAAAACTGCTTGAAAATCTTTATTGAACTAACTTCATATTTCCAGTTTTTTTTAAATCTGGAATGAATTTTAATTTATCAGTGAAAATATTACACATTCTACTAGATACATTACACCTAAGACGACTAAGGGCCATACGTTAAGAAGGGTTTTAAAGCCCTTATGGGAGTAATTCGGGGTCGAGGACCACGGACCATGTGTTGTTTACACAGTTATAAGAATGGAGAGAAAATTTCCTTTTAAACGAAATTTATTAAGACCGAAATTTTCAATTTTTTATAAAAGTAAAAACAAAAAAGGGTCATTTAATTGTAAAAATTTGAATTGTATCGGTTAGTTTTTTTTGAAGCATTAACTTTTTCCGTTTTACAGTATTTTAGTCTAGGTCTTGGGCAAAAATCAGAGGACGTAAGATATATTATGTTATATTAATAAATTAAATTAAATAATAATAAAAAATAGAATTTGGTACTTCTTATGCCTTAAAAACTTACTTCCCAAAGTAATGCTACGTAAATCCTAATAAAGTAATAAACGGTCTAAACACCATAAGTTTCTGTAATGTAATTTTAATATTTAAGTTATCCTAAAAATAATTGACAGGGCCGTAATGTAAAGATAGGATAATTTAAAATACTAGTCATGTGTTATTTGATTAACTTGTAGCACCCTATATAATAAACCTTGTAGACAGTTTCACTCAATACACAATACGTTGTCTAAATCAGGATATCCATCATGTACGTTTAGCTTGTAATTCCCGTAACATGACCTCTGTTAATAGTTTACCATTCACGAATTAAATTAACGCCGAGTTTGCAAGTTTTAAGTGGTAACGTCTACAAAATGAATTAAAAAGAATATGAGGCAATATTTAATAATACTTTAGTAAGAAAGTTAACTATAAGCGCATAGAAAGCTTTAAAACTTTGGAATTAATAAAGTTATCTTTGTCATAACTCAGGAGGTTAAGTGTTAAGTTTGCAACAACTTAATTTTAATGTTTTACTTGACACAAGAATTTGTCATGAAATTTTAACAAATATGCTTTCAGTCTCGTATAAATATTATGATATTAGCAAAAGCTATATTAATTTTAAGAAATGAATTATTTTGATAGCCTGGATAAACTGGTCCCTTCTTTAATTAGAAAGGGGGACGGCGTATATATTTTTTGAAATAATTTTATACTGTGAAACAACGGTATTTTAAATTGCCTCGCAAGTGGGGTTTTTTAGAAAACGTAAATATAAAAATAAAAGGATGATGGGTCTTTTTCTGTAGCTTGCAGGAATTTAAATTCTTTTTGTTTAACAGGATCAGTTGACCGATAAAAGTTTTCTTCAGTGCATGACTAGATAATAACATTTTTATCATAGAAAGTTTGACGGCCAATTTTTAGGAAGATCTTTTACTGGGGATGCGGTTCTTGCACTTTTGGATGACTTATACCTCCACCTTAACTAGGGCGAATCGGCCGCGGCTATACTCTGTGATCTTTCAGAAGCAGCCTTCGACTGTGTGGATCACGAAGTGCTGTTGAGAAAGCTTGAGGGGTATGGATTTAGGGGATACTCCTCTAACATACGGAATGTTAAGTGTTGGTTGTGCATCATTTTGCTTCTTTACATTTGGCCGATTCCTACGAGTCTCCAATATGTTGTCCACTAATCTTATGGGGTAGCCAATTTTGTTGAGGTCGGTGTTAATGTAGTTAGTTTCTTCTTTAAGGGCTTCATCTGAATTACGAATAGTGATTGCTCTATCCAAAAGCGTTCTTACTATGCCATGTTTTGTATTGATGGAGTGATTTGATGTGTAATTGAGATATTGACCTGTATGCTTAGGTTTTCTATACACTACTTAAGGAAGACTAAACTCTACAGGAAATAACACCGCTACCTATTAATGCCATCATAGAACTATTAGAGTGCTGCCTCAACAACTCTTATTTTCAAGAAAAAGAAAAATTCTTTAGGCAAGTGGACGAACTACCGATGGGTCATTTCTCTCGCCAATAATCGCCCACATTTATATGGAATGGTTAGAATCGGAAGCTGTATTTACTGTACTTATTTAGTATTCACCTGAAGACGACTTGACCAGTTGAAACGTTATGATCTAAAACAAATAAAGACAATGCAAGTCCAAAACTCTTCTATTATATTTTTTTACTGTCAGGTTTGTTGTTCGGTCTCCATAATTCAAACGTGTTAATTATCCAATCAACAGATAACTATTTCTTTTACTGAGGGAAAAAATCCAATTATAAAGTGGTGTTTAATATCCCGGCATTAACCTCTGTCACCGTAAACCAAGGTAAATTTATACAAATTGCTTGGGAAAGTAAATACCATTAATCTTGCTGAGCCAATGGAAAATGGCTTTAAGCGTTGTGGGGACCAAAAAACGGTCTAAATCATGCGATAAACCTTTTAAATATAATATAACCCTGAGGTGTCTTTATTATCTCTAGGTGGAAAAGTTTTCTTTTTAAAAGTTTTCATCGCTCAGAAAGTAATAATGGAATGTTGTGAAGATTAAGCTGCTCAAGAACTTTTACAATTATTATTTGGGGACGAAATACATAAAAACGCCCTAGCAAAATATAATTCAATATTACTTGAATTTAGTGACCACAGTTAAGTTTATCTACGAGGAGTTTGATTCAAATAATAAATAAAAAATCGGACAGATTTGCAATATTTGTATCTTGTTAAAATATAATATCTAATATATGTTGTCATCAAACGACGCGTAAAATGTAGGTGTACAATGGGTCTCTTGGTCATGATTCTCCAGTTATTGATCTGATCACTGTGATTTGTCAGTTTCATATTCTAAAAAGGATGGATATGAAATTATATCCGTTCAGATAACTGGTATAGTCCATTTAACCAGTCAATTAGTTATAATAAAAATAGACAATAATTATGTGGAAGAAGGAAAACATGCTTTTCTATTCCCACATGGATATTTGCTGTTTCCTTCACACTTAAGTGAAGAGAAAAGTAAGCTGTTCCAATTTAAATTTTCATATTCTTACTGTTCAGTGGTGCAAAGTGTTGCGACCTTTAAAAATTCATCCCATTTTTAAAGAAAAATTCCAGGAATACAGACAATACTAAAATAGTTATTTATTATACAAGGGCATTAGATTTTAGCTCGAGGTTGTGTTGTCTCCCGACGCGAAGCGGAGGGAGACAAAAAAGCGAGAGCTAAAATCTAATATTTTTCCCGTGTATATTACACTATTTTTTCCTACGAGCGTGCGCAAAGTAGTACTTTGCGCACGCATTTTTGTGTGCAAAGTTACACTTTTCCGCACTAGTGCGGATAAGACTTTTATCCGCACTGGGTGCGGAAAAGTAAAACTATTCAAAAATCTCCTTGGTAGGGAATATTTATATTTATTTTAGTAGCTGTAAACTATTTTATGGCAATGTGAGAAGCCGTTGCAAGAGTATTCTCTTTTATCTTTTAATCGTAATTCCCGATATTTGTATTTCAGCTTAAAACGAAAAAAATTTAGTTTCCTATTATTTTTTTTATTGTTATGTAATTTTTTAATTTTCTATTATTTTTTTTTGTTATGTAATTTTTAGTTGTAAGTATATTATAGTTCTTTCTTTAAAGTCGAATTAAAAATTATTAAATAAATTATCATATTTTTATTTTTGTTGTTATCTGATATGAAGCTCGTAGGAAAAATGTTGTTCCTAACAAGTGCGCAAAGTGCTTTTCCGCACGCAAGAACTTATCCGAACTCCGCTTCGCGTCGTTCGTCCAACTGTACTTGCGTGCGGAAAAGTATCACTTTGCGCACTTGTTAGGAAAATAACTATTTTCTGTGACGGGAAAAACGACGATATTATTACAATATATTAAAGTCAGAAAAGTATCGATGTGAAATTTAACTTTTTAAACTAGTAGGTAGGCTGTTTTACTTATAGCGATAATTGGATCTACGTTTCTAAGGAAACCTTTAAAATAATTAAATATCTGTCAATTTAATTCCGTGATTTAATATAAAAAGTAAGAAGTTTAGTGGTTATTTAGTAGTTATTTTAAATAATATAAAGTTTAAAATGTCTGATTCTAAGTTTTCTCTGACTCCACCGGAATTAGTAGAAGCAGCGAAAGTAGCGTCACAAAAATTATTGCCAGCTAAATCGCGCAAAATTTACGAAAAAGCGTTTTCAAGATTTATGGAATGGAAGATGGAAAAGGCATGCAGTTCTTTGTCGGAGACGGTGTTATTGACCTATTTTTCGGAACTGACACAACAACAAAAGCCATCAACAGTGTGGTCGAATTATTCAATGAAATATATTTCATACATATTTCAACCTAATTACATTTCTAAAACAAAATGGGAAAGGTTACACGCCCAAGAAAGCTGTGATTTTTACGAGTACAAATATTAGTGATTTTTTAAATAATGCTCCCGATGAAGTTTATTTAATGGCCAAGGTTGTTGTTTTACTTGCGATTGCAGGAGCTTGTCGAATATGCGAAATCAGCCAAGTAACATTAAATGATATTGAAGATTCGGGAACGTTATTAATTGTGAAAATTAAGCAAACAAAGAATGATGTCAACAGGAGATTTGTAGTTACTGAAAAATATATTAAATTTTACCGAATGTACATAGCCCTTCGTCCAACAGCAGCAAAGGATCGCCGCCTATTTTATGCATATCACAATGGAAAATGTATCAATCAAGTTATGGGTAAAAATCAGTATTATAAGGTACCCTAAACAGTAGCTAATTTTCTTCAACTTGAAAATGTTACCTTATACACGGGTTATTCATTTCAAAGAGCGTCTGCTACACTTTTGGTTGAATCTGGGGAAGAATTGTTGACACTCAAGAAACATGGCGGTTGGAAGTCATCAACGGTCGCTGAAGGGTATGTTGATGAATCGGTAGCACACAGGACAGAAATAGCTAATAAAGTGTTTAGAACCTGTGGCAGTGCTAAAAGAACACCCGATTTGTGACCAGGTACAATTTCAACACTAGAAAATTCGACTGTACCGAATAGTAAAATGAACAGGTCATGTATGCAATGCACATTTAATAATTGTATTTTTTGATTTAAAGAAAATGTAACTTTTTGTATAATAAAATATTCTAAAATTAAATATCTACCTTTACTTATGTGTGTATATTATATCCGGGAAAAAAGTGATTACTTTTTTCCCGGGGAAAAAAGCAATCACATCACTTTTTTCCCGGGGAAAAAAGTAATTTCACAAAAAGTGACATTTTATTACCTGTCAACAGAGATAAAATGTCAAACTTTTTTCCCGTCACAGAAAAAAAGTATTTTTTAACAGATCATAACCACAATCCTAAAGAATATCCTACGAATATAACACTGTGCGTAAAAACTTTCCTTTTCCCTATTGACACAGTTACGACCTATCATTCCCTGTGCTTTGTTCTCACTAATCCGGAAATTTACCATTAGTTGACAACATTGTTATAAAAATTAGATTTCTCTGTGGTGTTCTTATAAAGTACTAACCAATCACAGTTTATTGTATTTGCTGAGGCTCCGCCTTCTTTTTCAAGACACTAAATTATATAATTTATATGGTACAGAATGTTATTAATTTGTTCGCATCTATAATAGTTTTATCAATAATGCAACCTGTGAATGCAATATTATTGAGTTAGTTTTACCATAATTTTTAACATGATCCTCTGCTCGAGACGGTAAAGCGTCGAGCTTTGCATCTAATAGTCCAATGGTCGTAAATTTAAGCCCGGAAGCCTGCAAACTTTTTAAAAACATTTTTTAGCATAAGGTTCCTGAGTTTGATCGTAGAAAAAATATACTGTCTAACTCAAGTGGATTATCCATATCACACTCGGACGTTTAAGCACTCCGCCTACGGCGTCGTGCTCAATTTACTTTCTCATAAAATATGGACATTTTATTCACTATTGTATAAACTACTATTCTGAAACATGTTGTCATATCAGGATTTACTGGTATAAATATATTGGGTCAATGCCATAGCTGTACTGTATATTGTTTTATTATAATAACCGTTATAAAGTGTCTATACGTAGTTTTTAGTCTTAAATGAATAAAAAAACTTGACGGATGTAGGTAGTTTTTATCTTTCGGAAATTAAATATTACCCGAATGGAAAACCTAACTAAAAACACCAAAAAATTAATTTATCTTCTTTTTTATACTCTGTATAAATATATTAAAAAGGTTTCCCCTAACCTTAATAAACAAAAACATAATACCTGTGTGTCTCTGCATTGTTATTGATTTTTTTTTATTTAAAAATATTTAGTTCAGCACACTTATGATCGTTAATGTTAAAGAGATTGTAGCGTCGCGCATTCACGTTTTTGTGCTAAAATTTACATGTTTAAATCAATGTAAAATGTAGATTTTCCATTTATTAGGAAGTAAATAATTTTCGGGTAATAGAAGCCCGCGACTTTTGGTCTCGAGGTTTAATTATAGATTTTATAATTACACATTTTAGAACATTTAAAAAAATCCTTACCTACAATTTACTCTGTAAAATATAACATATGTTAGATTTTTATTCAGAAGATGATGTGGTAATTATCTTATCTGTATGAAATTATTGTGCTAATTGTTTTTTATCTGTGCAATAATATATAAACCTGTTTTTAAATTTACAACTTTTCTAGTACTGTAAATAAACGACGTAGATTTTGTTTATTTTATCATATTCGTCAAAAGTTGAAGTAAAGGCAAGTTTTTAATGTTGGCAAAATACAATTTGCGTGCTACGGTTTGTAACGTAATTTCCCCTGGTAATAAAAAGATAATTTACTATGATACCAAATCCAATAGTTTGGTCTAAAAATAAACTGAAATTATTCTTTAAATTAAAAATCATTTTAAATTCGGGTCATGGAGGAAAATACCTGAAAAGAGAGTTTCTAATAACCTTTTTCCCTTATTTTAATCCCTAAAATATCATCCTAAAATACCAAAAAGTGAAGTTCATACTTCTTGCTTTCTGCTAACATAATTGATATATTGAATATTGATATATCTACCCAGTTAATATTATTATGCGGGTCCAAAGATCAACTATAGCATGGCAATGGCGTATCAAACGACAATCTGCCCCTTCCGTCATAAGGGCCATTGCCTTTCCCCTACCCCCTCAGTAGTTTCAAAACTGACGTTAGCAAGAATTTTAAAATAACATTGTTCATTCCAGAAAAAATCCATAAAAATTTAAAAAATACTATTGTGTGTGTTTGTTTGTTTTATGCCTCTGGTTGAAACCAAATGGCCAGCTTCTAAAAAATATTTTTTCTACTCCCACATGGAAATTTGCTGTTTCCTTTACACTTTAGTGGCGGGTATAGTAGGCTATTCCAGTTAACTGTGCGGCAAAATTTTATATCCATCCGAGTTAGGTTATAAAACTGACCAATCACAGTAGTCAATTACAGAGAAGCCAAATTTACATGTTGTAAATTCGTTTTCTGAGAGTTGAGAGAAGTTAGGTTAACAATATGCTTCAAAAATATGTAAATCTGTTACATGAAATTTGTTCTTTTTAAATTTAAATCAAAACATTTATCCCAGAGTCTATGTATACACAATATTTCCCTAAAGAATACACGAAATGGTGCAAAAAATTGAAGGTATAATAACAAAATTAATACCAAAATATATTTCTACCAAATTATCGTTATTTTCTGCCGAACTAAAGATTTGCACACAGACACACTTTCTTATTTCAAAAATATCTTTATTTCCACTAATTTTTAGACAATTACTACAAGCTTTGCATAAAATGTACTATATACCTACCAAATGAACGTTTTCTTACTAACCTTGGTATTTTTTTTCCATTTAAATAATATATATTATTATAAATATTTGTGCACGGGGATATTTTCCGGTATATTTTGAACGGGGATCGAACCCCAATTGATCTTAAAACTTTTATTATACGCAACAAACAGAAAATTAACTGGTAATTCTTCCTTAAATAGTAGAACATAATGATAACCCGATAAAACAGACAAAATTATAAGATTTCTAGAAAAAAAACATTTTTTACTAACATTTTTCTTTTCTATTTACACTATTGCCACTTCTCGCTTTCTCTTTCCACGTTAATAGTGTTGCTCGTTTGTAAATTGGCGATTATTTTGAAAAATTTGACCATAGCGAACGTTAAAAATTCATATTAATGCACAAAATCCATTTTTAACTGTTTGACAGCTATTTTGTTGTACATTCGGAGTTATAATTCTTTACGCAAGCAGAAATAAACCCGAAAAACCTATTTCTCTTCTGGGCATTTCAGTTAAACAATTATTGATCAAACTACCTGGTTGAGAAAATAAATTGTTCGTGTTTATTAATACATATATCACTTTATGTCTGTTATTCTGCAAAAAGCCGAATGTGAGAAAGATAGATATATTTAAAAGTGAGTTTGTATAAATATAAGAACTAACCCAAATCGATAAATATGTTACAGTGTAATTTGGTCAATGGTCTTGCCATCAAAATGAATTTTTATTCAATTGTTTCTTATTACCGTTCTCACAAGTTCATGGCTGACTTAAAAGACAAGTTATGATGCCTAATTTAAATAACTTTTTAAAATTCTTAGCATTAAGGTCGGATGTTAAGTCGTAGAAAAAATATACTGCACAACTCGAGTGGATTGTCCATATTGCGCTCGGAAGTTTGAGCACTCTGCCTACGGCGTCGTGCTCAATTTACTTCCTCGTGCGATATGGACATCATATAAGTGCACTTGTTGTACAAACTACTATTTGTTAGCTAAATATTATTTTTGTCCCATTTTGAAATATTAATTTTAGTAAACCTTTTTTTTTTAATATTCAAAAATGTTAAACAATTACAAGCAAATGCGGTAATAGGTTATTGCATACCAGGGTGGAAAGTGTTACATTCACGTCGCGAGATTAAGTGTCGATACAGAAATGAAACTGTTTACCAAAATTTGTATATACAGTATTAACAGTGAATGATTACCCGTGCCTCGTAACTTATACGTCATTAAAATCGTGCGAATCAAATCGAAGATATAATCAAAACAAAGTCTAATTTCATAAATATTATAATAGATGTGTCTAATGTCCCGATGTACATGTTCCTAAAAGTAGTAAGTCTAGTACACACCCAATGTTATAAATACATTTAATAGGCCCTTCAAAAGCACTTTGCACAATATTATTATCAACAAAGTATACCTACATAAATATTAAGTTTTTTGGCATATCATCATTTAGAGGACTTCAGCCTACGCCGTTATTTTTTTCACGATAATTAAAAGTTAGAAATTTTACAATAAATGAATACATATGATAAACTACTTACCAGAAACACAAGAGAATGATAGAAAGAGCTCCGAGAAGAACCATTTTGACTAATAAATACATTTTTTAGGCTCAAAAATGTAAAAAAAATGTCAATAAAAAAATGGTTACGTCGGAAGTCAATGAACACATTTTTCAATTTTATATTACAAAGCAGGTTGAAATGAAACATTTCAACGTTTTTGTCCTACTCTTTACCACTTATCTTGTTTTATCAAAGTTATGTACATTTTGGAAAACATAGGAAAATTGATATAGGCGGCCATTTTTAAAACAAAGGATAAAGTGTGATATGTCACTGAAAACAAAATTTTCCATTAAATATAAGTATCGAATAAAATGGGGGGGAGGGGGGGTCCAATTGAAATTTGACATCACTTTAGGTTGAATCGTAAGTGGTTTTGTGAAGGGTTGAATGGGTCGAAAAATGATAATTTACACACTGATTAACTCCTCAAATTTTTAAACCTTAACTTTTAAAATTACGGAGAAATTTGAGGGGGGGGGGGGGGGATGAAACTTTTGTGTCACCCGGTATATTTTTAAATAATTTACCTGTCAAAAACTTCATTTTGTAAATCGCAAAATAAATAATTAAAGAGTTAAGAACTGAACTATCGTTTATAACTTTTTATTGGTATATTTTTAAATAATGTTCAAGTTGAGAGTTATTTAATTCTTATAATATTTTATACTGTCTTTCTAAAGCATAAAAGTTTGGTTAAAGTAAAACTTTTCTTCTGAAAGTATAAAAAGGTAAACTCCAAATCTGGTAATGCATCATTAAAATTTATCTTGCGGTAGAGTATCTTCTTAAAAATCACTTTTAAAGAAATTCTAAAAATCAACAAAAGTATTGTGAACACTTACTGATATACTTTGTTATAATATCACTTTATTTATATGATTAGTGACTGCAGTTTCAGAAGAAGTCTCTCCTAGAAAATAAAACTATGTTTCAGAATACTACTACATTATCATATATTATGTTACTAAAAATGTTTTTTTATTTTTTGCTTTTTTATTAATATATATTTAGTATAATAGTTCTTAATGTTATATTAAATATAATTAAAATAAACCGTTTTTTTTGTGCGATTGTCTTAACCAGCAGTTTTCTAATAGATGTTTTGGCTATGTTAGCAATTTTCCATGGTCACCCCGTAGCCCTGACCTTAACCCTTTAGATTTTTCCTTCTGAAGTAATATCAAATATAAAAAATTATTGTGTAAAAGTAGAGATCCAGACGCGCTTAACTGTTGCAAAGGAATCAGGAGGCCGCGAACGTATATTTAAATAAAGAAAGAACGTTATTTTTTAAATATGGCGCTATTTGGTAAACGGTTTATGGAAATGCATATATATATATGTTATCTCACTCAAAATTCACTTAACTTTTAAAAAAATTTAATTATTCACAAACACAGTACTTTTAATTATAACACAAAGTTGAACATAAAAACGGACAGAGTAACGGTCTTTAAATTAATGAATGCCACAATGTAAATTATTAAGGTATTTATAATAATATAAATGCTTATTCAGCAACTTCAGGTCGTGAGAATTGCGACATGAAGTAACTGATTACAAAGCATCTCAGGTTCGTTGCAATATGCTAACATAACACCGGGTTACTCGTGGTCAAATCCGACACGTGGATATATGAGCATATAACATATATATAAATGGGTGATGAATATTTTTTACATTTGTTAAAATGATTTTATTTTATAATTTTAATACATTGTTATATATTTTTTTTGCCAAAACTGATAATAATTTCTGTTAAAAATGAAAACTTTCATTCAATGTTGTTTTAAAATGCAAATATCTCGAAAAAGAATTGTTTTAGTAAAACAAATGATGTTTTTTTCTCTTTAGAAATAACTATTTTATTATACATTTTCATCAGAATCCCAATAAAGTTACTCGCAAAATATTTTGGCCGTGATGTAGTGGGCATACAGAGTGTAACTAGCGCCCCCAACAAATTATTTGAAAAACAAGAACTGATTCATAATACTCGCCCTTAATAACATACAATTACAAATATCAGAAAAATATATAAAGCAAAAAATTAATTTAGAAATTAAACTTTAACACCGAATCCAATTAACGACCAACATTTAATTAGTATATTTAGCTCAAACTTATTATTTTCATGTGTAGAATCGGTGATTACTCCGTGGCGTATTCATCATACACCACCCTGTATATTTTAATAATAATTGACTCGAAGCTTTTATTAAGGCCTAGCCAAAGTTATTTCAGTCAATCCAGATTAATTGCTGCTGTATGTCACTTAATTTAATTGGCCTAAATTACAATCAGCTTTAAATATACAAACACTAAATCTCTGAACTCGCCAGGAGGCTTGTTTTTAAATTAAATGAACAGGCTGTGATTTAGATGGATTGTTAAAATGCAGAATGATATTATATACATTTGTCTCGGGAAGAACATAAGTTATATTGATTTAACCTTTAACAATATATTTACAATAACTGGTAAAATCCAAAATCCTAGTCTGTCTATAGAACTTCGAAGAATTTCTTATTACAGGATATTTAAGCATAGGGTAAAAAACTTATTAGTTACAAAGGCATATCATATATTGTATATGTTGTTTAATTACTTATTATATTTTATATTATTTCTATTTAGATACTAAGTTATGCCTCGCTTTGTCATTAGAATTAGAAAATATTTTGACAATAAAGCATATTTAAGTTTGAGTTTAAGTACATTTTAGCTTCAATCATGGTCAGCTAATGATAAATGGGTAAAATATCTCTGGATGTGTCAATTTTTTAGAAAACAATAATATCTAGTTACAAAAATGACTTGATCGTAGTATTTTGCATTTTTGTAGGCAATTTATAATGTATATGAATTAAATATACATTATCCCAATACATCAAAATTAGTTTTTATATTATTTATTTTTATTAGTATATTATTAAATTAATATTACAATTATTATGTCTTATAAGTTAAAGTTACTTTAGAAATTTGTAAAATGTATCTGATATCTGAGGATGGCACAATTAATTTGAATCTAATTAACATTTTTAACACAAGAATACAAATGAGCACAATTATTTCAATTTTAGGTATGTTGCCATGAGTTACATTTATGTAATATTACAGCTTGTTTCGATATAATTAGCGCGATGCACAATGCATATGTCCAATTCATATTTAGTTTTGTATATCACATTTTGTTCGGATGTAACTTTTTTTTTTCTTAATTGCAATTAGTTTGGACACAATTATTTACATTTATTTAATAATAAAACAATTTGTTCAGATATGATTCACGTTTCTTTAATATCTTGCACAATATATGGGCTTATAATTCGCATTTCGTTGAGCAGAATTATGTCACAATTTATTTGTTTTTTATTCACACTTATTTAGATGTTTTATTTAAACGATTATCACGTATATTTTTAATTTTCGCCGTGTTCAATTTAATTCCTTGTGCGATATGGACATCATATTCACTCTTGTTGTACAATAGTAGTTTGTACAACAAGAGTTGATATGATGTGCATATCGTGCGAAAAAGTAAATTAAGTACGACGCAGCAGGCGGAGTGCCCAAACTTCCTGCCACAATATGGACAATCCACTCGATTTGTATAGTATATTTTTTCTACGACTAAACTTCCAAATTGTATACTAATAATTTAAAAAAAATTATTTACATTAGGCATCATAACTTATCTTTTTAGTTGGCCGTGAACTTGTGAGAAAAATAATAAAAAACAATTAAAGAAAAAGTAATTTCGTTTCCAAATACGTGGTCCAAATTACATTGTAAAATATTTATCAATTTGGATAATTTCTTATATTTATACAAAATCACTTTGCGATATATTAGTAATTAAAATGAACAGTTTATATTTCTCATCCATAGCTAGTTTGATTAGATTATTCTGCTGAAATGCACAGAAAAAAGGGTTTATTCGCTTGATTTTCTGCTTGCTTAAGAAAATATAACTCCGAAACAATAATAACAGTTAAAAAATACTTTTGTGCATTAATATGAACCTTTAACGTTTGCTATGGTAAAGTTTTTAAAAATAATTGGTAATTTACAAACTAGCAACACTGTTAACGTGGAAAAAGAAGTGGCAATACTGTAAAAATAACCTTTAGTTGGAATTAATTTTTTTCTTCATATCTTATAATTTCGTCTGTTTTATTTGGTTATATGTAATCATCTCTATGTTCCACCATTTAAGGAAGAATTACCAGTTAATTTTCTGTATCTTTTGCGTATAATATAAGTTTTAAAGTTGATTGGGGTTGAGTTCAAAATATATCAGAAAATATCTTTTCCAATCATTTTAGTGTAAAGAAAACAGCAAGTTTCCACGTGGGAGTAGAAAAAATACTACTATATTGTATTTCTGAATGAACCCGTAAGATTGAATATTAAGTTAGTAATTTATTCTAACCCTGTAGAGACACGTAGTTTTTGTTATCCTGCATATGTTCGGTATATTTGAAAATAATCGCCATTCACACCTTTTGACCTTTTATTCTTTCTAAATTTTATTCAGAGAGTGGAACATTTCTAGACATTTTATTATTATAATGGTTTTTGTAGGCCCGCGTTCCGCTTGGTTTGTCGGTATTTTGGGAAAGCCGAATCGGGACCCTTTTTCAACGCTCGAATAGCTAGTGTAAGTCGAGAAGCTTGAGAATCACTAACGGAAATGTTACGCTGTGGTGCATCTGTTTTAAGATAAAACATTGAGGAATTGGTATTTTGTTAAAATTTCGAAGAAACTTGTATATCGAATATTGTGCTCTTTCTGTAGATAATAGGTTTTGTACATTTTTTTATGTTGTTTCAGTACAGGGTGCGAAATTATTTACCCGCTGTTTTAAACGAATGTAAAATACCTTCACTTGATTCAATGGGTTAACCATATAAGCAATAAAAAGTAATAGATATAGTTGAGGGAGAGTATTATAGACGTAAAAAATTAAAACGAAAAGGGTTTTTGTGAAATTACTTTAAATATGTGGACGCAAATTTTAAATTTTCGCTTTCTAGTAAGGTATTTTATGTGTTTAATAAGTAGTAATCAATTTTGAAAATAGTGAAAATAAAATATCGAATACTCCTCCAGAAATTCGAGCAACTGATATCAATCCTGCAGGAGGCGTCTATGTATGAAGGAATACTGATTCTCTTATGGCTAGCGGGTTGTTGAGATCAGATATAGGTTGAACGAGTTCAAAATTTGGATTAGTTTAATAAAAACTGATGAGAGTAAGGCAGTCCTTACAAGGAGAAACTTAAAAGAAACTAGCTAGCTTGGAAACTAGAAGACTGAACTATTAGACTACTCGAATTGCCTCTCATCCTCACACGACCGATACTATATTCACGCAATGGCGAGCTAAAAGCCGTACATTTATGAATTTCAGCTTAAATACTTGCTCTATATTTATTATTTTGCGTCATTCAAGAGACTGGAGTAGCATGGCGACCAGCATGCCGAGTAGCGGATACTCGGGTTGCCGGGTATCCCAGTCGCCGCAACTTAGGTAGTGCTGTGTGAGTAGCGCCATTCAAATACACATGTTGGGAGACCTAGTCGTCTAGCCTCCTAGTCTCCAAGTTACTATAGTTTTTTAAAAAGTTTTCCCGTGTAAGAATTGCCTAAGATTTTTCTTATAACCAGTCAGAGTAAGACTACGGCGCAAAGACACAGCCTATAAAGAATTAACCAATCTGTTGACTCAATAATGGAATTGTTTCTGGAATTGTTATTTGATTGGATTCGGATAAGTTTTGAACTGATTCACGATGATGAACAATTTTTGAATTATTCATCTCTACTTATTATAGAAATACAATTTCTTATTTATAATAAAATGCATGATTTATTTATTCTTTCATCATAAACTCAAGCAGCGTAGGCACATATCAAAAGGGAATGTTTGTTGATGTCATAATATTAAGCTTCTCAGCTTCAACTTTACGACTCAATTTCTCCCATACATAAATTTATGAAAAGTTTCAAATATTTTCAAATTCAGTTTTAGCCTTAAGGAGAAGTTACTATGCAATAAAAGTATGTCAAAATAAAAGCACACAATAAAACACTTTATGTCTGACGCGATATATTTTCTTGTATGTTCCTGTATAATAACTGACAAAGGTGGGTGTTCAAAACAATTATATATATACAGGGTGGGAATTGGAACAATTTCGCTAGAAGTTTAGGAAAACATAATATTTTTGTATCATAAGTGGTATCTTCCCAATTAAAAAAATTAAGTATATTTCACCTTATACATTATGTATTATTGTTAAAATTTTTTTTTGGTGCCAAAATGTAGCTCATACAAATCTCAATTGACGTGTTTTTCCATGTTTCAAAAATATTTTTTCTTAAACTTCTAGCGAATTTGTTCCAGTTAAAGTCCCCACCCTGTATACAAGATAGAACACCAAAAACTTTTCACTAATTTTTTTTTTTGTAAATGAATAAATCAAAACACGTTAGGACACTAAAACGTTAGTTCCCAGAGGCACATATTCTTTTTCTATCTTTAACCATGAACCCCTAGGACGAGATGAGTTTACCCTTAATATTCTAAATGGACGAGTAATACTTTATTTAACAGGGAATTGAATTGCCTTTTCAAAGGGAACGTAAATTAATAAGCTACTCCTCCAACCCAAATTTAAAAGTTTTGACTTAAAATTTAATTGAATGGCGCCTGTAAAACGATTCCCATTCCATTCCTGTTAGGAAATCTGTAAAAAGTCCTCGGAAAATAACGTGCTGGACAATTGCTTTCGAGCAAGAAAAATTTCGCTTAAATTTAACACTTAATATTTTTTGAAGCAGATATGATATCGACCTACGGTTTTGAATGGTTGATAGATTCATCCCTTGGGAAACAATTGTCAATGTTGGATTTTCTTTAACTGTCAGAAAATTTTATATACAGGGTGTTAAAGAAGACGATGATTTTTGCTCCAATTTTAATGGCGTGTAACTTTCACAATAATATTTTTAACTTTTATCACTCTACGTCAATTGAATCACTGGTTTATAGCAAAGAAAGTAATTTGTCAAATTTTTGATATCTGCTATATTTTAAGAAATACCGATTTTTTTGGAAAACCTTGCTTTATTTCAACTTATTGGTAGCTAGATCTCACTGTGCGTTTATCGTGCAAACTTTTCGAGTAGGTCATTATTATACCTTATGAAAAGCTTGATTATGTTCAGCAACAATAGTTGTACTGACATGTTATGATGTACAGTGGCGTAACTATAAACATCTGTATGTCTATGGTTTATGAGTATCTCACAATTTTTTACGATATTGGAAAGTACTCGAAATTAATAAATACATTTTTTTCAAAAATTAAATTAAAATAATTATCTTTGTTAAAATTCTGTAAACACAACATAATATACCTGTAGTGTGATATAAAAAACTAAAAAAATAAGAAAAAATTTACCTAAATTAGGGGCGAGTACTTTCCAATATAAAACAATCGTGAAAAATTGTGAGATACTCATATAACATAGACATACAGGTGTTTATAGGTACGTCACTGTACATCATAACATTTAAGTACAACTATTGTTTCTGAACATAATCAAGCTTTTCATAAGGTATAATAATCACTCGCAAAGCTTGCACGATAAACGCACAGTGAGATCTAGCTACCAATAAGTTGAAATAAAGTAAGGTTTTCCAAAAAAATCGGTATTTCTTAAAATATAGCAGATATCAAAAATTTTACAAATTACTTTCTTTGCTATAAACCAGTGATCCAATTGACGTAGAGTGATAAAATTTAAAAATATTATTGTGAAAGTTACATGCCATTAAATTTGGAGCAAAAATCATCGTCTTCTTTAACACCCTGTATATAAAATTTTCTGACAGTTAAAGAAAATCCAACATTGACAATTGTTTCCCAAGGGATGAATCTGTAAACTATTCAAAACGGTAGGTCGATATCATATCTGGTTCAGAAAATATTAACTGTTAAATTTAGGCGAAACTTTTCTTGCTCGAAAGCAATTGTCCAGCAGTTTAGTATTGCTTCTTCCAGTAATTATAGTAAGAAAATATTTAATAAATTATGCAAGAAATAACCAGTCTTTTTGATTGCCAACAGTGCCTGTTTCAAATTACAAACAACGTTAAAATACTTATTATTAACGCAAGTAAAAAAACCTCACCTCTTCCTGAAAGGGTAAAACTGTGTCACCTCCAAAGTAGTTAAAGTGAACGACGAATACCTAGATACTGGATTGGGCTGTTTGTGTATTTAATCATGATTGGGATGAAATGCTTACCAGATCTAGAAAGTCGCAAAAATTTTATTTATAGTAATTAGATAGTTATTTAAGGTTGCCTATATTTCAAACCAACAGTTTTCGCTGAACTGATTGGAGCATATGTTTAGTTCTAATATAATTTTCAAATGTAAGCACTTATTTCACCCGTTTGGACCAACTAAAAATACAGGGTGTTCCTTAATGGCGTGCTAATATTTTATATTGTGATTCCTTAAGTCATTTTATGAAGAAAAGTTCATATAAACATATGTCCTAAACGGCTTAAACTTTTTGCTACAGGGTGTTGAATTATTTTTTTTAATGCGTTTTTTGTAATATCTCCGAAAGTACTTTGGATAATATTTTCAATTTTGGCATGTGCTAATAGAACATAAAACCACATCTTTTAGTAATAAAAGTTATTTTTTTGTCCCATCGATGGCGTCCCTGCAAACATTTCCTCAGATATTTTTTGGAAAGAAAGTGGTAAGTCACTGACATTTTTCCATGTGGATATCATTTCTGATTAGCCTGGTCAATTCTGCATAAAAATGATCTCTTGCGTTTTTCTCCTCAGGCAAACCGTTCTTAATTAAAATAAATAAATTAGCTCTACTATTCATTATTATTAATATTGATAATACGAAATTTTGTTTTATAAAAATTGTTGGAAATGACCACCTTCATTATTTAATAGGCATGCTTCCGCCCGTCTAATTTAATTTCATTATTTTAGTTAAGAACGGTGTGCCTGAGGAGAAAAAAGCAAGATACCATTTTTATGCAGAATTAACCAGGCTAATCAGAAATAATATCCACATGGAAACATGTCAGTGGCGTACCACATTTTTCTAAAAAATATCAGAGAAATGTTTGCAGGGACTCCACTGGTGAGACAAAAAATAACTTTTTTAACTAAAACATGTGGTTTTTTGTCCTATTAGCACATGCCAAAATTGAAAATATTATGTAAAGTACTTTCGGAGATATTACTAAAACGTATTAAAAAAAATAATTCAACACCCAGTAGCAAAAAGTTTAAGCCGTTTAGGACATATGTTTATATGAACTTTTCTTCATAAAATGACTTTAGGAATCACACCCTAAAATGTTAGCACATCATTAAGGAACACCCTGTATACATTTTTTTAAACGTACAAGCTTATTTTTTACAAAATTTTGTATAGATAATTAAAGGAACAGTAAAACCATAGGTTCATTAAATATTGAACCTAAACCATCGTTTTATTTAAAATTTTTTTTATGATCGATATTATTTAGTAATCTACTAACATAGCTCAGTAAAAAAAAAGTTATAAAAACTCATTGATCCACGCCAATGAAAATTAGAAAATGTGTACTTACCTTGGAAAAGAACGATTCTGGCCTATCTTTTTCAAATTTTCCACAGCCGTCACATTGCTTTGATGTTGTGTTATATTATTTATATGTTAACAGTAATTTAAACTGGCAAGATCAGTAGAAATGCTTAATAAACCCACTAATATGTCGGGTTGCACAAAGAATTTTTATAATTATTATTTAACCAGCAAGTTTGACTGTGACATAAATTACTTTGACAGGCATTATATACTCACATTCAAAGGTGGGTGATTAGTAAATAAAAATAAAGGTAACCAGGCCAGTATGATTGTGGGAAAATTATATCTGCCAATGTTACGTCTGTCACAGTCAAACTTGCCGGTTAAATAATTATTATTAAAATTCTTTGTGCAACCCGACATATAATATATATCTTCGGTTTAAAACGTTCTACGCCGTCTTTCGATTTCCAGTCGCCATTGTTCTTGGTCTTTCCAGAGATTCTTAACTCGACATAAATCTCCTTAAATCTCAAATCTCAAAATTGCGTTGTCAAAGTGATAATTAAAAGAGGCATTTCAAAATTTAATTTTCATTGTTGTTGAAATCAGGAAAAATAGTTTATCTACTTTCATGTAGAAATATGAATTTTACAGTTCTGTAAATCGTTTTGTAAGGGCATCTATTACAGCACTAGTGCTGTAATGAAAAAAACCGGTTTTATTAAAATTTTGCTGTTAAATAAAACCACACTTTTTAGAAGAATGATTTATTATTAACAATTATATCTTGATTTTTCTTGACTGAAATCATAGTTCTCAACGTTGAGTAGTGAGTCCATAGTGTAGATGGTTTCTGGGAGCGTTGCTTTACGGAAAAATAACCCAAAAGGATTGTCTCAGATACCTCCTTTATTTTGTTAGCTTTGCACCAATCTTCAAACTTCTGATACTCCAACTTATACCGCGCCTTGGATTTTGTCGGAACTAAACTTGAGATCGCTTCGTTTGCCGCTGCTTCTACAGAATCGCTCATTTTGAAAAACGCTTTTTATATTTTTGAATTTGTTTGACAAAATTTCGACAGTAACCGTGCGAAAGGTAACATAAAAAACTTGATTAGTAAACTTAATAGCAGGTGCATTTTTATTTTTAATAATGCCTTTTGCCAAATATTTTTATTCATAGATGAAAGTAGATAAAATTTTGTATAATATTCTTGTTGTAAATTCATATTACTACACTCGATGTTTTATTAAACTCGGCTGACGCCTCGTTTGACAACTTTAACATCTCGAGTTGTAATATGAATCTTTACAACACTTATATCGTAAATAACTATTATTTATTAGTTGCTGGGTAAATGGTTTAATTTTTTTTATTACTTAGTGCATTAATGAGACAATGAACATAATAATTCGTTGTATCCTCCTTACCCAAATTTTTTTTCCCATTCAATAACTATAATTTGACAATAGTGTAATAAACTATTAGATACTATTTGATGCTAGTAAATTATAGCTAAATTCCTCCTATTGTCCCTCTTAGCCAGTGTTGCCAACTTCATGTAAACTTTAATAGTACAATTACTTAAAAAAATATAGTACAATGAAGGTAATTATAGTACACTTTTCTACGAACTAGTATCGGCCTATCCGTGTTAATTTATTGAATATTTTGCGGCCAAATGCGAAATTGCATTGTTAAAATTGTAAAGCACATACATACCTACTAGGATTGTAGAATTAAACATGTAGGTAAATGTTGTTGATTAAAAGCTGTATATTTTGAAAAGTAAACTTAAAAATAAACTAAACTTAAAAAAACTTTAAAAAAAACTAAACTTAAAAAAACTGGAACTTAAAAAAAAGGTTATATTAATAGTCGAAATTTAAATCTAGTTGAAAATCTGAGTCTAGTTTATCATTCAACAGAATTTGCCATGATGCTTTTTTCGGTAAATATTTTTAATTATTTTTTTTCTTCGCGATTTATTTATCGCTATATTGCTAAAAAATTCGTTAAATTTGAAATTATAGTACAATATGCGTACTATATCGACTTTGTAAGTACATAGTACACGGAGACTCAATTCTAGTATAAATACTATAATTATAGTACGGTTGGCAACACTGCTCTTAGCAGAGAATATATAGTAAATTAAAATGGGCATTTTCTCTATATCTTGTCTTATGGTAAGCTATTAGGGGATTTTCCCTTTGCCATTTATTATTGAGGCAAACAAGCTTGTTTATTTTTTATATCTAATACAGGTTTAATTATTTAAGGATTTAGGTCAAATAATTGCCTTATTTAATAAAGATATTGACAAACGTATCTGGCGGTGTTATTATTGTTAATATGTAGAAACTAGTAATCTGGATATACAGGTCCTGAGGTCGTGTTTCCCAATGAATACAATCTTCAACGTTTCAAGACCAACGTTAATCGCTTTTTTCGCACTTGCACCGCTCCCAGAGCGCCTTAAAGGATTTTTCCTATAGTGCAGGTGTTTTATCATAAAAAAAAAAAAAAAAGGTGGGAAATTCTATAGTAATGATAAAACTCGTCCCTATAAATTCTTAAATTTTTTAATGAAATCTTTTATAATGGCTTAAAATTTAAATTAAAACTTATTTATTATTTGTTCATTTCGTAGAAAATGATACGCAAGATATGTTTACCCTTACGCAAAATAACGTTTTATCATTGTCTATGCTTCCTGCTTAAAAAATTACATTTTTCATAACGTGAATATAATTTATTTTACGAACAAAAACTTTTATGAGAATTTTTTTTCATATCTATCAGTTTTTAGTCTATTTGCGGTCTTCTAAATCCTATCCGCGGATATACAATATATACGCTTCTAAATGGACGAAATAAATTCGAAGAATATTTATCAATTTAATTGACTTAAAATACGGTCTCCCATACATATCTCGTGGCAGAACATCTTATTCTGTGGCTCTTCAAGACCTATTTTCACATTTATTTGATTAGCTCTTGAATGGGATAAAATCCATCAACGAGTGGAAAGAGAAAATAACGATTTATTTAGCTAATATTTTACTCAAGATAAAGTAGTAAAAATTATTACGACCCGCTGGCAAAGCAAAGAAAAAAATCGGTCTAATTTTAAATATTATCCTATGAACTTTTACTATTACACCCTGAAAAATAAGTTGATAGCTCAAGCTAATTTTTTCTTGCAACAATAATGTTAGTTTCTCAAATAAATTTTAGCTATTACTTGGTGAGCTTAAAATAATTATTTTAATTTTGGACACTAAATATTATTCTTAACTGTATTATAGTATTGGCATCCACGTCGAAATGTTGTAACCAACAGATGAGCTTACCTAGTTCCCACAAGCTTAAATATTTTTCTCAACCAAACACACCCGGACTACCAAGAGATGGCGCTAAAAGTTATATACAACTCAATATTGTAATTTTTGGTATCAAGACTATCGATTCGAAGGTATAGACACCTACCCTGTAGGGACGAGGTGGTTGCATAGACCGCGGCAGTGGCTGAGTTTTGAGTTACCGGAATTCGACAATGGCGGTCCGCGTTCGATCCTCGGGGAGGGCATACGCTTAATAAAGAAAGTACGCCCGGAACTGTAGTGGATAAAATAATGTAGTTTGCTACTAGTGATTCCTAATATGGGGACCGAGAAGGGTGCCATGGACCTCTGGGGGCGAACAAAACGATAACTATAGTGCATATACGTGGTTCGGATCCCACGCTAAGCTGTAGGTCCCGTCTGGCTGACATTACCCAAACGATAGGGGATACAATGGGCCTCATAGGCCTAAGTATACTGGCTCATCCGCCAACCCCGTTAAAAAAAAGGTGGTTGCATCCTACCAATAGTAGAGTCTTCACGTCTTGGTGGTGCAATCTGATTTGGATTTTTATATCTAACACAATTTTGACAAAATGTAACCTTATTAAATTATTTTTTATGCATTTTCCAAACAAATTAGTACTTGCAATAAACATACTCTTTAATCTAAAAAACAGTTAGTTTGCTTAGGACAAAAGTGACTACTAATCAATCTCGGAATCGGCCTAGCAATAAAATGTGGTATCCGTTATTGAGTTTTCTAACTTTTTTAATTTTAACTGATTTTTCTTGTCCCGGAATAGTAGATTCTGTAACGAGGTTGGAATGAAAATTTGATCCGAGTGGAACCACGAGTATCGAATTTTCATTCTAACCGAGTAGCAGACTATATTTTCTCCACGACCAAAAATACTATTCGCAATATTTGTAATTTCAGGTGGAGTATTATCCAGTTCCATATCTGATTCATCCGATTTTTCACTCATATTTTGACTTGCACTAAAATTTGTCTGCTGACATTGACAGTTTCGAAATTCATGGCAACCTATGTCGTTTAGATCAATTACAGAATATTCATTTCGTATCTTGTTATGGAATGAAAATACACGCAAAACGCATAAGAAGCAAGTGTTTCACAATAAATATTCCAACTCAAGAGCAAGAATTTTTACATTCTATTATCAAAAATGATTTTGGAATTATTGCATTCAGTAATGGTCGTGGAGAAACTAAAATTCTGGTATGGTATACTAGGCCAGTTTATGAGTGTACAAGAAAAGTGTTTAGTTAATTATGTAACTTCGATTTATTTAATAAAATAATTAACTATTAAAATAGTAAGAGTATTAAACAAAATAATATTTATTAGGCTTGATCCAGGGCCGTAGATAGAGGATGGTTAGGAAGCTATAACCAAGAACCCTCCCTTGACAAAGTAAGACCACGTTTTACCGCTTTTGTTGAAAAGAGAACAATTAAACTAATGCCAACAACCAACAACACCTGAGTTGTTTTTAATGCTCACTCGTAAGTTGAAAACTGAATATAAACGTTGTCCTAGTATCTTAAAATTTATGTTTAAATTACATTTTTTTTTTAAGAAGTAGCCCATTCCTAAAGTGGAGTTAATTTGTAAGGATAAATAAAAACATGAAGTCCTCCTCCACTGGTTTATTAAAGTAATTAAAATATGGTAGATACTCTACATGTTTCGGGTGTAGTAACACCCATCATCAGGAATAAAATACAAAGAGAAAATAGTGATAAGTGAAAGGAACAAAGTGGTAGTGAACGTCAATGGAGCTCTCATCGAGTCATGAAAGATAAAATATTGAGAAAAGGGTTAGTGATTAAGTCTTGACACTGACCATGGGCAACAGGTAACAGTGGCAAGAGGGGGCCCATTAGGGCAGAAAAAAAAATATATAAGAAAAAAGTGGAGACTCATGGGTCAAGAACTCTCATCCCGAAAAAACCATGGGGAGAGTAAGAAATGTGGTGTAGAAAGAAAAAAGTTGTTTATTTAAAAAATAACTTGGAAAATTACTCGGAGGTAATAAAATTAAATTTTGTTATGTAGTCTGTAAAGAATAAAAGAAATTATTTAGCAAATGAGAAGAAATATTTAGTTTAATATATATTGAATTGAACATTTGAATAATCTATTTAAAATTTCTTTTATATATATGAAGGGCTTACCTTAGTTTAAGATTATCGAAGAAGTGTGGGGAACAAGTCCAAATAAATGGACTGGAACCCCAGTGGGTTTTAATTCCAGCATGGCTGGAACTAAATAATTACAAAAATTAAAAAAAAATTTAGTAAAACTTGAAAAGGGAAAACAGGAGTTCCTTTTGTTATACCTTCAGTCAACACGTGGCCAAAAGGAAAATAACTTGAACTTGACCGCTTGACCCAGTGAATCGTCACTTGACACATACTTTCAAGGTGGGGAAGGTGACAGAAAATATTTAAAATTGTTTCCTTACTTACATCCCCTTTTTTATGATAAACACCTTACTATGGTCCTGGATGACCGATCTTAACTGCTACTCAATTACCTTAACTACTTACTGCAATTAGTCTTACCATTGCAGCGCTGCAATTTTTTCGTCAAAAGATCTTCATAAACTATAAGTCCAGTCATGAATAATTTGAAGCCTGTAGTTGGTTTCTTTTATATTCAGTATTCGGGAAAGTTCAAGAAATACTTAAAAGTAATCCAGAGGCAAGTCTTTCAATTTACTGTGCTTGCAACATTGATGACAATATAAGAGCCTTAAGGGCTTTGAAACGACTTAACTCTTATTTACCATGAAGTGAAATTATTCTATTTGGATATCAAGCGCATTTTACAAGAAATAGAAATATGGGACAGCGTAAATAATAAGAAATGCATATAGAGGGTGATTTCTAAATAAGTACAAGCATGTTTCTAAGCCTAAACTGATTGAAGAATAATGTCAACCTGTAGTGGTTATCCGGATACGGAGATATTACAGGAAATAAAAAAGTCGATGAACTTACGAGGAGGGGATACGAAAAGGCTTATACAGGGTCCTATAATAGTGCGTCATAGCTCCGATACGAATTAAGGAATTTCATTCATATGCAGACTTATACTGTATTATAAGGTGCATTTCGGGAAAATATTTTTCAATATACAGGGTTGCCCAAAAAAGTGTGATGACAAATAGTTGTATCTATAATTATTTATTTAAATGGAACACCCAATATTTTATTGCATATTTAGGTTTGTAATATAGTTCTTTATGATTGTCCAAGATTTTATTCATTTTGTTTTGGTAGTTTAAGAGTAATAAATTAAAAACTAAAAAAATATAGTTCTACGACCCCGAAAAAAAATCAACAATTTTTTAAACCCTGAGATTGGGCGAGATTTATGACAAGGGGTATATACATTTTATATTAGTGTTTATCTGTTTTATACAGAGTGTTCATAAAAAGATCTCGAAAGCGACATATTTGAAATTAATTTTCCTCAAGGTTTTCAAATGGAACAGTCTGTATATTAATTGACTATTTAATGTAAAATTCTTAAGCAATTTTTTTTTCTACTACAGGCATATAAGTTATTTTCGTTTTCGAAAAAATTGCAAATTTCATAAATTGTGGTTCAAAATAAAGTTTTATTATTAAAATAATACCTAGGCGACTTTTATATGCATGACTTACAAATTTATATCGAAAAAATTAGCTAGAAAAATATTCCACTATATTAATGTTTCTTTATTTTTTTAAGAGCATCCTAACAATATTTATAAATTTTTCTCCGAAGTTACCAGCTCCATGCGAAATTATGTCTATATATATATTAAAAACATCGCGTTCTTTTGAAACGAAGCGTGGTGAATGTTTATTAATGGATACACAGATATTGCAGAGTGGAGAAAAGTAAATTTAATTAAAATATAATTTTAAATATTAGAGAATGAAATTAAACAATAATTTTAATGGTTTCACTTTTTTTCCAGGAATTTTTTTTGCATGAAAATAACTTTCTCATACCCACATAAATACCACCTTTCTATTGATAAAAACCGAAATTATATAATATCTTGCTTAGTTTTTTGTAATTCGGGTAAAAAAAGCCGCTATTTTACATGGCTAATTTTAACGCGATTAGATCCACTTGCCGCGCCTTCCACTTTACGTTGGCGCTTTGCCGTATGCCGCGATAAACCAACGAGATTTCAGCGTGATTTGGTCACACAGCGGGTGGAATAGCGCTGTGCGAGGTCGCTGATTTTACGCGTTCGTCAGAAAGGAACGGCTACAGAGAATTCGGTACCGAGCCACAACCGAGCGCATTATACCATATTGGCAATCTCGAATCTAGGGTGCCGATATAAACGCATTAGGCAGAGATTATTAGGAGCGCTTAACACGTTCAACAGAGAACACGCTATCCCATACCTCCCACCTTCATTCTTTAGAACACGCGGTCGAAGCAGGCACGGGAGCGATCGATACGTTGACTCGGCCACACCACACACATATCCCCCCTTTCAGAAATGTAGGAGAGTGGTTAGCTGCCTCTTTTTAACTGAAGGTTTTGCCCATATGTGCCTTCTTTCTTGGTTGCATTAGATATTTCACACCCTAGATTCGAATTTGCCAATATGGTATGATAGCGCGTGGATTAATAGGTAACAAAGGACGTAAGAGAGTTGTAGGCAGTGTTGCCAATCCTCTTAAATTAGCGGCAGATCTAGATTAGTTTTTCCTGACGAATTGAACAATAAACATGATGAAATAAAATTATCGTATTTTTGGCAGGTGTATTTTTTCTGCACTGTAAGTTGATTGACAATCTATTAGTTTTCGCTATTAATATTCATTTCATACCGCATGTAGGTAATAAAAATATTATTTACTGTTTACCCTGTGGAGTATACTAGCAATCGTAATAGTGGTAATGTGATTGTAATTAGACTGTAACTCCATCTTTGCCTGACATTCTCAATTTTGGTTCACTTTATTATAGTCTATTTCAGAAAGGTGACTGTAGAGTAATAAAATGGGAAATTCCGTCCAGTTTGGCTTAATTTCGGTGTCGACCACATTAAATTATTTATGATAACTAACCAACAATTTTAGAGAATGAGGTTAACGGGTGTTAAAATAAAATAGTATTGTTTGTAATATTAAAATTTCAAGTAATTGCGTAAGAGGATTAGAAAAGGTATGTTTTCTGACCTGAAGTGTCAAAATGGATGAAAGATATAGCTGAAAAATATAGTGTAACGAGTAACGGTAATTATAACGTCAAGAGAAGATAACAGTTCCTCAGATGACGAAGAAAATTACGATTTTTTATAATTTAATTTCTCTATAATGTATTTTTTGTATTTTGTTTTTGTTTATAATGTTTAATAAAAAATAAGTGTACCTAATACTATGTACATAATGCACGCCTTTGTCACACACACACATCATCAGTGTATGTGAATGGATAACAATAGGCAAAACTCATAAATTGACCCAAATCCGGGTGGTACTACCTGCACTTGATGAGAAGAAAGAATTTAGCAATTAAATCATTGCCAAATTATGAAAGTGGCTTAAATATTCGTTGGGTCACTCTGTAGTCCCTTTGCATACCTTTTATTACTCTACACCTTTCTGAAATAGACTATAATACTGTTATTACAGGACACACATCATTTTATAGCTCAGCACGTTTTTACAAATTTTATTATCTCATACGTTTTTATAACTGTATAATTTCTGCTTGCAGTGATAAATTAAAATAAAATTAACGAGTCACTTTATTTAATTAAGCTGAATTAATGTCGTTACAAAATTAAAGTTCAAATTAAAATTATGTGTGGGCTTATGAAACACAAACCGTTGTTTTTTGGAGTCAAGCCTAAAAACAAAAAAAAAACGGATGGAGGAAAGAGTAACAGCCTACGATATTTTCTTCTGAAAAGAAAAATATTGTGTACCCGTAAAAAAATTGAAAAACCATGATTAAATGTTGTTTGCTTTCTTTTGGCTTTTACAAATCCGATAACCTCTAATCTACGATAACCTCCGTCTAACCTTACCCACACCTTACCTTCCCTTTCGAATTTGAACGCACCCTATAGAGGTAAGGTAAATATATATAAATATAAATAAGTGAGAAGGGTAGTCTTGACCGACTAGTTAATCAACAAAAAAAAAAAAAAAAAAAAGATACCCCAAGACTTTGTTTTTTGTTGATTCATCAGTATTCAGTCAGTATTTCCTCGAGCCGGATTCGAACCGACAACCTCCGTATATCCAGTACAGAGCGCTAACCAATTGCGCCATCAAGGATCAAGGTTCACAACGGCAAATCGGGAAACACTTTCGTCCGAAAATTTCAAATATTTACTGAAATACGCACAGTGATAGATATTGTAAATCATTTTTACCCTTTTTAAACAACGACATTACCGTTTCGGCAACCAGATGTATGCTTTTCAGGCGGCTGATTAATACCTATCGGTTCTTTTTCGTAAGAAAATAAAGTATGTATATATCTTAAGATGGAAACTTCTTGTGTATAAACACCTAATTTGAAATTCAGAAAAAAGTATTTCCTCGAGCCGGATTCGAACCGACAACCTCCGTATATCCAGTACAGAGCGCTAACCAATTGCGCCATCAAGGAAGTAGGTTCACAACGGCAAATCGGGAAACACTTTCGTCCGAAAATTTCAAATATTTACTGAAATACGCACAGTGATAGATATTGTAAATCATTTTTACCCTTTTTAAACAACAACATTACCGTTTCGGCAACCAGATGCATGCTTTTCAGGCGGCTGATTAATACCTAAGATATATACATACTTTATTTTCTTACGAAAAAGAACCGTCGGTTCGAATCCGGCTCGAGGAAATACTTTTTTCTGAATTTCAAATTAGGTGTTTATACACAAGAACTTTCCATCTTAAGATATATACATACTTTATTTTCTTACGAAAAAGAACCGATAGGTATTAATCAGCCGCCTGAAAAAGCATACATCTGGTTGCCGAAACGGTAATGTTGTTGTTTAAAAAGGGTAAAAATGATTTACAATATCTATCACTGTGTATATATATATATTAGATGATGAAATTTGCCCCTTAGAACTTGCTATTTATTAAGGAGTCTCCGGTATAGGTTTCCATTACATCGCCAAATATTTAAAATTTTTCGCTGTACCTTGTTCTTTTTTTAAATATTCTCCATAATAGAAAATTAGCGGCAAGCGGACAAAGTGGTGCATCTGTCTCTCGCATTAAAACACACAGGGACGCCAAAACAAAGGGTTTCCTGGGATGCAGGTAGACAATGCCGTTGTGGATGTTTTGATGCGATCTCTTAATTAAAATAGTATTTATTCCTGAATATAAGTATGTTAATGTCATGTAATCTCCACATATATTAAATATATAATATAGTAAAAATATAATATCAAAAAAGTCAATTTTTCACAAGCTATGTCTTCACTTATTCCAAGGCATTATTGGAATCTTCAAAGAGTTCGATGCATCCAGCCTTAAGAACAACATTTGTAACAGAACATATTATGAAACTAATTTACAAGCATGTGGCCTGGTGCCAATTTCCGAGGGAGCAACTAAAGTTTTAGGGGGGCACACGTAACTTAATCTATATAATAATTTAAATTTAAATGATGAAAAACTTTATTTTAAAACTAAATTAATTAAATGGGGAGAAATAACACTCTAAGTCAACCTTCACTAGGATATATTTCAAAGAAAATGTTTATCTATACTCTCTACATGTTTCGAACGTATAATCGTTCATCTTCAGGAGAATAATTAATATTAAAAGTTACACTAAGTTAGGAAATTGTCAGTGACATCCTAATGCAGCTCTTGAGGAGATTAGTTAATTAGAGAAAAAAGTTAAAAAACTTCCATAGAAGTAGCAGAGAAAAACATACTACCAAGTTATATAGATAAAGTTGGGAAAACCGTTGTTATTTTTCAAAAATGTAAAGGGTCTGTGTCTTTTTTTTTGTGTCAGGGAGGAAACCCTTTATGGGCAGCGGTTACTTGTTCTACCTTTCGCCGGTAGTGTGCGAGTCCAGAGGCTGTCCTGTTAACGCACTAAAACCTCCCTCCTTTACGGGACTGCCCCGGAATCACCAAAAGGTATTATCGTCAGGGGAGCCCCGGGCTATGTATCCTCTACTGCCTTTCTTCTGTCACTTTGGTCTCCAGGATAGTTTTGATATATTCTTTCATTATGGTCCACTTGTGTCCTGACTCCAGCATATCTTCTACAAAGGTATCTACTTCTAGATTTTGTACACCTAGCCGTAGGTGTGTTTTCTGCCTCTGTACTACCCATCTCGGACACTCAAAAAGTATGTGCTGGACCGTATCTTGAGCACCGCAGTATACGCACTCATCTGTCTCCTTGATGTGGAATCTTTTCAGGTTGGACTTGGAAGACGCCAGGACCAGTGAGCACCTGAGTAAGACCGAAATCTTTTTATTTAAAAAATATTAATTATAAATTCATTATCACTGGAAAGCTAAAGGTTCTTCATTAAATATATTTTTAATTAAAAGCTTTTATTGGAAGAAAATAAATTCGATTGACAATTTTATAGTATAAATTATAATACACACATTTTAGCAGTAAGGATTTAAAAATGTGAGACATTAATAAGTGTGTAAATTGCCATTTTTCGACCAATTCAAACCTTCGAAACCACTTCCGGTTGGAATTCAACTTTTAAATGTTATAATATAAAGCAGTTTCAAATAAATCAATTTAACGTTTCCATGGCCTACTCTTCACACCTTACCATGCTTTATCAAAGTTATGGACATTTTAGAAAACAATGGAAAATTGATCTAGGCGACCATTTTTAAAACAAAAGATAAAGTGTGATAAGTCATTGAAAAGAGAATTGTTTACAGAATTTTATTATTGAATAAAATAAGGGGTTTCCGTTAAAATTTTTAAAGTTTACCACTTCCGGTTAAACCGGAAGTGGGGTTGAAGGTTTGAATTGACCGAAAAATTGCAATTTACAGACTTATTAACTACTCAAATTTTCAAATCTTCACTTTTAAAATTATGGAAAATTTTTTTACTGTCTTGTAACACCCGATGTTTCGAAAAAAAACTATATTCTGAAAATACATTACATTAAAAACACAGTTCTTTTAATACTTACTAACAGAAGTAAATCCTACTTTTTAATTTGTAGAAACTCAGTGACAGTCACTAAAGGGAACAAAATGGGCTTATTTTAAATGCGGTAATGAACTGTTAATGTAAATATATAAAATGCTGCTAAATCCCAGAGGCTTAATTAAACTTCAGAAACGAAGTATATGCATATTTTATTTAGTTATTTTTCATTATAATTTTTTGACCAAAGTACCTATAACTAGTCGTTATTTATTTTTTGACGACATACTATACGGGGTGATTCCTAAGTTCATGCTTCTTTTTTAGCTGCCTATAGAAGGCAATAAAAAAACAACATTTTAAAATACAGTAGTAGAGTTTAGTAAAAATAGAAAAAAAGGGTTTTAGCGGCAGGCGGACAAAGTAGTGCATCTATCATTTGCATTAAGTATACAGGGACGCCAAATACAATGAGTTCCCTGAGGCACAGGTAGACAATGACAGGCTGTTTCGTTCTTATTAGAACTCATCAGAAAGCCATAACCTGTAAGCGACCCCCCGTACAGCGAGACTATGCTTTCAAGGTATTTTTAAGAAATAAAAACGCGATGAAAACTTAGTAACGCCATCTATAGAAATCAACTCAATGCAAAAGATAGTGGTCGACGAAAGCAACAATAAACCAAATATGTTAGGCCAACGCCCCAGTGAAGGAAACATTTTTCGCATTCCCGTAATATTTCTACGGATTCAAATATAGATAGCGCTGCAGTAATCCACTAGGCGCTGCCAATCGTATTGGCATTGTTTTTATCTGTTTTTAAATCACAACGTTTCAACTAGTAATATCTTTAGCAGCGGCGTCACCAGAGGAGCAGAGTGAGCACCCTAAAAACATGGGTGCCCACCCTAGTGCCTACCAAAAATTGAGGGATCCGGTTTTGTAATGAAATTTTCGTGGGGGAAGAGGGATTTGACTGTGAAATTTTTGATAAAAAAGGAAAGGTATTATAGAAGAATGTAATAAGAGATAAAGAAAACGATGATGACAATTACGTTCCAAGTTCGATTCTATTGCGGTTCTCATTTAAATTTTGATACGGATACAATTACAAAATATACCAACTCGACCTTGAAACATAATCTAACTCAATACCTGTCGCATTCACAGTCGTTTGTCGGGCGTGCTCTTTCTGAAATCTAGCTTAAAACTGTCCATAAATGTCGCCTTAGAAAAATATCGTCGTAACTCGAGAATCGAGTCTCCAGAGCACGCCCGACGAACATCCGACGTCGACTGTGAACGCGACCCTGTGTTCGTATAATTTTTAATTCGCTATGTGGATTCAGATCGATTTATGTAAATGTGGTAAATTATTAGGAATACGAGAATACCACCACTTCATTTAATGATAAATTTTCTCAAAATGTTTGTCGTTATTAGTAGTTTGTATAATTAGTAGAGGTTAGATTATGTTTTAGGCAATCCAACGATGTGTTTAACTTGAGCTTAAATAAAACCCAAAATATGAGAATCTTTTAATCATTTGGCAACAGCGTATTATACACTCGTAAAACTGTCCTTCTATTTCAATATGGTTTCATTCATGGAACTCGTCAAAAACTAAGTGGTAGTGTGAAGTTTAGATTATGACGGCTTGTTTTGATATAGGGAAATTCGGTTTCTATCTTTAGCTCTTTTGTCTATGGTTCTATACCTACCCTAAATACCTCGAATTTTCGGGTCAGGTTTTACCGAAAGGTTTTATTGCCGTTAATTAAGGGGATTTTTAGCATTAATATAATTAATTAATTTACCAAAAATTTGGATAATAACTGGTCGTGGTCGTTTGACAGAGGGGTCGCTATAGAGGAGTAAAAATGTATGGGATTTCCATTTTTAAAAACGGGAAACTCATAATTGGCCGTTTACACAGGTGGTCGCTTTATAAAGGTCGTCCTTAGCAGAGGGTTTACTGTATTTAAAAAAAAAATCAAGAATTAAACTTTATTTATAATTACATAACAAAGTTATTTACTAAACGGTCCTAAAATTATTTATTATTAATTACGGTAATATGTAACATTACCTAAATAAGGTGAAATAAGTATATTATGAAAACACCCAACCTACCATTATTTATATTAATTTATTACCATAAGTAAGAAGCAGCCAGGTGAGTATTCTTTATTAGACTTTAATCGGAAATCGATCAAAACGGTTTACTTGCTTGGCCAGGTTGTTCTGGCATATTTGGTTTTTACGCATTAAATACCTCTCAAAATAACTGTGTCGGAAAGCCGATCAAAGAGGATATATTGCCAGCAAAAAAGGGATTTTATTTGGATTAGCATGCGGGGGAAAAGCTTTACTTGAGGTATTTATTAATTAAATTTTACTGGTATTAGTAGTTAAATTTAATGGAATTGGGATACGTACTTACAATGCATTACTCTAAAGCACCAGGTGAACAACTTAAAAGGAACTCCGGCTGTGTCTCGGGAAACAATAATCCTACAGCTTTCGGAGTTTATTTTTATAAAAAGTAGTAAAGAGAAGTCGCTAAATAGTCTATAGAATAAAATAGTCTAGAGAATAAGAAGATACAACATCAACACAGAATTCAGCTTGAGAGACACTTTAAGAAGCCACCTGACGAAGACAAAACCAACAAGTCAAAAAGTCTGCGAGTGTGGCCACTCTTACATTGGTGAGATACTAAGACCATTTGAAGTAAAGATTAAAGAACATAAGAACAACACCCACAAAAGAGAGAAAATCAGGTGCAGCTGATGACCACGCCTGGACGCACGACCATCATATCATGTGGTCAGAAGCCGAAATACTGCAAAGAGAACCGCACTGGAGGAAGAGGAAGTTTAAGGAAGCTGCCACTATACACCAAAATCTAGGTTGTTACAGTAAGCATTCATTGGATATGAGAAACGTCTGGAAACCTTTGTTAAGTAAATGTAATCTTAGAATAAGACCACGTGAGAGTTAAACGCATGACTCCGCCCATGATACAACTATACAAGATATGATATCAACAGGATGCGCAGTGAATCGTGACGTCCCCTTGTGGGAAATGTTTGAATTGAACGCGTCGAATTATACGGCAACGCGAAGTTTACGCTATTAAAAGGCAATTTTATATGATATTTTTAATAAAATTTTATAAATCATATTACCATTAGAATTTGTACTGTGACTGAAATCTTGAAACATACATTTTATAGATTGATTATTGTCAAGATTTAAAAGTTAATATAATTACCTTCCTTTTAACTCAAACTTGTAGATGTGATTATGTTGGAAGGAAAATTAAAGTATTTAGGAATTAGTTTCGACCAAAATTTTACATATAATTTAAACTCTAACTTAAAAACAACGGAGAATATCGCAATATGGCGGTTCTTGGGTACAAGTGACGTCACGAAAACCTGCGCGGTGTCATATCTTCTTGTAGTTGTATTATGGACTCCGCCCACTAGTTATGCGTCACGGCACCTACCTAGTATAAATAGAGCTGTAGTTACCAATACCATACTTATTCAGTATTCACCTGAATACGACTGGAGAAACTTACTAGTTGAAACGTTGTGATTTAAAACAAATAAAGACAATGCAAGTCCAAAACTTTATTGCCGATATAGTATATTTCTGTAGCATACACAATCATACCTACTTCGACCACATACTTGTCCTGTTTCTTTATTTTTGCGCGATGGTTTATCTGAAAGTTCACCGGTATGATTACCTCCATTACCTGCAAACAAAAACAAACTCAGTCGGACACGCTTAACATTTATTCGCATTTCGATCGGCTGTTTTGATCTTCAATGCGATGCGTGGTGTATGTGTATCGGGCGAGTCCGAATATTTCACCCTAGCCTCGCCGATTTTAAACACCGGAGTGGCGTGTGCCGCTGGAAGATATGTGAACTATTAAAGGTGGATTTCATGGACTTAAGGATTTATTTTGTGAAAAAATTAAAACCATCTATGAAAATGCTAAAAAGTGGAAAAACAGGTAGATTTATAAAAATTGTCGCTGGTCTGTTGTGTGTCAAAGACTACGTAACCTCTCTATGTCAGCCTAAGTTTGGGTTTAGCTTATCATTTACTATTAAATGCTATTTGAGAAACTACACTGATCTAGGCTACACAACGTAACAATCAAAAATTTTGATTAATATAGACAGCGAATATTGACCAATTATTCATATTTCACACACATGTACGGTTATTTCCATACGATATAATGTTAAAAATATAATTGGATCGTGATCGTGAAATGGAAAACTAAAGGGATTCATGGGTATTAAGTTAATTTACATTATTTTGGCCCTCGTTTAAACTTCCATGTAAAATCGAATGAAAAGATTTGATTCACCATGTTACACAGTGAGTTAAAAACCAAATTTAGCGAACAAATAAAAAATAAATTAATAAAAAAAATCATTTTTAATAAAATAACTTTTTTCGCATGCGCTAAAAAGAAGAAAATTAACTTTGAAGTAAGTAAATAAAACCCATCATTTTGTTACATTATAAAATTTTTTACACTATTGGCAAATTCGAATCTGGGGTGCGAAATCTCTAATGCATATATGTTGGGTGTGGCCGAGTCGACGTATCGATTGCTCACTTGCTCCCGGGGCTGCTTCGACCGCGTGTTCTAAAGAATGGAAGGTGGGAGGTAGGGGATAACGTGTTCTCTGTTTAACTTGTTAAACGCTAATAATCTCTGTCTCTTGTCTCGGTCACAATGTATGTACGGTAAAATTATATTTTGGGTTTATATCTTCAATTTTTGCACCATTTCGCGCATTCCTTCCTAAATGGTAAGTTTCATATTCTATCCAGGATGGATATAACAATTATATCCGTTCAGTTAACCGGAATAGCCTTACAATCCAATCACTTTAGTGTAAAAGAAACATCAAATATCCATGTGGTAGAAGAAAAATTTACTTTAACAAGCCTAGTTAGTTAGGTAGTGTGGTATAGTCGAGTATCTAATAAAGCCCAAGTAATTAGTAAAGCAATACACTAACTTTATTAACTACTGCATGGTTATCGTAACGTATAGAACTACTACAACTATAATATCAGTGATCGTTTAATTATGTTTCTTCTACCGAAGCGCACAACCCTCTTGTTGTAGGACCAGGCTGACTAATTCTTCTTTCGAGTAGACTTTCGAAACAACAGTGTTGGCGATGTTGCTAATTCTATCACACTTAGAATTGTATAACTGTGCATTTCATAAAATTAACTAAAGGAAGTAATATCATGTTGCTTCCTTAGCGATAGCCCTTATTATAAAAAGTAGCAAGAGGATATTGTTATAGTAACAAGAATAATTAAAAAAGTGGAATCTGGCAACTGCCAAAAAACGCAAAGAGCAATGACAAATATAAACTAAGCGATGTTTATCATTGCCGACTTGATTTTAAAAAGTAACGAAAGAAAAATCGATATCAACATGTTAAAACATATATGACTTTATTTTGTCATACCTCAACTATTTTTTAACATATTATATAAATGTACGACCTCTTATTCTCTTCAGAAATGTTTCAGATTTCAGAATCTTGCATATAAAGGTATACATACAGTGCTATTCAAAATAGTTCCAGCAAGTTTTAAAGTTTAACCAAGTTGAAGTGTATCCACCATTTTGTTTTTTTCATCAAATGTTAAAAAATATGAGATTAGCGGTCTCTCTTTAATTATCCTCTTTTAAACAAGATAAACATTAATAAAATCCATCCATAAATAAAAAAGTTATTATATAAAAATAAAACTTCTTTTTTTTTTAAATTCTACATATGACTATGCTATATTATATTTACGATAATCATATATTTTTTTGGTGTAATGGAATAAAATAAAGGATCCCCAGACAAACGAGGTGCGGCGGTAGCCGTGACGTTGCCGGTAGACACCGAGCGGTACACCGCGTTCCTCCTTCTCTTGTTGCTGTTGTGACGGTGAGAGGCGAAAACAGTGCAGACGGTGCACGGCAATGTCAAAATAAAACGCTGTTACAGCGGGAAACGCAAGTTCGACACCGCAGCGGCAAGGGGAGCGACATTATACGGCTGTGTTCTGCGGCACCACGGCCAAACCGTCACCGCTACTATCACCGCTTTGGTCTGGGGGATCTTTGAAGTCGTTGCAGTATAGGTTGTGTAAATGCGTTAAATTAAAAAAAAATAGTGCCTCTTGTTGTGTTGATGTCCAGCTAGATTATAAAAAGGACCTGTGTGCGTTGTCCCATATTATTAAATTAAAATTTTACCTTCGTAAGTACATCCTAACACAATTATTACTTTGTTAGTCAAAGGGAAAAGGATGTATGTAATACTAAGGCGAGAAGCCCAAGCTGGGTTAAACATAATTATTAATATATTTTTATAATTTTGAAGTATGTATATACTGAAGGTTAAAGGATTTAAAGTAAATATTTGATTATAATTTTAATCGTTGGGTATCAAATCGTGTTTAATTTATATTTTTGAAGACATATTTTCATTTAATAAAATATTTTCTTAACAGGTGTAAGTATTAGCAATGGAGGCTACTTAGTTGTTGCTATACAGGGTATGTCAGTAGGGTGTCTGTCTTAGATAGCACCTAAACTATCAAAGATAGGGAAAAAAGTGTAATACAAAAGTTAAAGGGTTTTTTAGAATACATAATCTAAAAATATTTTCTAATCTACAGGGGGGTCCTAAAAAGTGGTGCTGAATAATAAAAAAGAAAATTAAATGGGACACCCAGTATAATTTTCTACAATATGATTTAATGGAATAAGCACTTTGCAACCCTATTAAAATTGTTGAAGTGAAATGCAACGTTGCCAAGTAATTATTTTTTTCCGAAATTTTAGTAATTTTAAGGGTATCGTTAAAAAATCATAGCAACCTGTGGATTAACCCTAGGCAAATATAATTTACGTTGTAAGTAGTTTAAGGTACGATATATTGATTTATATTAATGTTTTTTAAATCTCTTATACAGAGCGTTCATTACCAGTTGGACAACTCGATAGTTTTAAAAATGCTTTATTTCAATTTTTTTAAATGAGACCCCCCCAATTTTTTTAGGCAAGAGAATTTATCTATTGAAAACCTTACTGTTTTGTTAAACATGTCACATATCTAAATATCATAGTTTTTGAAATATTTTAGGATTTGTCTAAAATTAGGGTAAAAAAGGAAAGTTCTAATTAAACAATTTAGTCAAGATTGCTTTGGAACAAAAAATAAATAATTTTCTTTGTCACAGCTGTCATTACAAAATTATTTCGCCGACATTTTATACTTTATTACTGTTTAACTTTTAGTTTCCTGAACTAACTTTATCATAACTCATATTTTTCTATTTCCATAAGGTTAGTTCGGGAAACTAAACTTTAAACAGTAATAGAGCACAAAATGTTGGCGAAATAATTTTGCAATGACAGCTGTGACGAAGAAAATTATTTATTTTTTTTTCCAAAGCAATCTTGACTAAATTGTTTAATTAGAACTTTCCTTTTTTACCCTGATTTTAGACAAATCCTAAAATATTTCAAAAACTATGATATTTAGATATATGACATGTTTAACAAAAAAGTAAGGTTTTCGAAAGATAAATTCTCTTGCCTAAAAAAATTAGCGGGGTATCATTTAAATAAATTGAAATAAAGCATTTTTAAAACTATCGAGTTGTCCAACTTGTAATGAACGCTCTGTATAAGAGATTTAAAAAACATTATTATAAATCAATATATCGTACCTTAAACTACTTACAACGTAAATTATATTTGCCTAGGGTTAATCCACAGGTTGCTATGATTTTTTAACGATACCCTTAAAATTACTAAAATTTCGGAAAAAAATTAATTACTTGGCAACGTTGCATTTCACTTCAAAAATTTTAATAGGGTTGCAAAGTCCTTATTCCATTGAATCATATTCCAAAAAATTATACTGGGTGTCCCATTTAATTTTCTTTTTTATTATTCAGTACCACTTTTTATGACCACCCTGTAGATTAGAAAATATTTTTAGATTACTTATCCTAAAAAACCCTCTAACTTTTGTATTACACTTTTTTCCCTATCTTTAATAGTTTAGGTGCTATCTAAGACAGACACCTTACTGACACACCCTGTATATATGACCACCTCAGACCTGAGAGCGGCTATTTTCTAAGTTTTTAAAAAGTTTTTGATTTTTTTTTGCCTAAAACCTCTAAAACTGTAGCATTAATAAATAAAACCTACTTTAAGAAGTTTAAAATATCAATTGTTGATTGTTGGATAATACAAATAAACTTTTAATTGCTTATATCTTAAAAACTAATGAGTTTAGATAAATGGAAAAATAAATAAAAAACATTTAGAAAAATAAGATAATTTTGAAAATTAGATTAAAAAGGGGGAGTGCCATTGAAATTATTGGAAAAATTTGTATTGGAATGTCAAATTGAGCAGCACTTTCGGTTAAAGCGGAGGTGAAATAGTTATGACTCATTCATACGGAATACCTAAAAAGAAGTAAAGAAATAATATTAAACTTTTTCCTTATTTATTTGTTTCTTGTAAAAATAATAAAACGTGTGGCTAATTTGATAGTTTCCGACGCCATTTATGCTTAAAATTCTTCGTAAAATGAATATTTTTAAAAATATACAGGCTATTTAAAATTAAAAAAAAGTTCTATGCACTTCTGGTTCAATCGGAAGTGTCAGTCAGACGTTTGAATGCTGAAAATGTGCGCACACTGCAACCATATATTATAAGGACGTGACAATGTTGTTAAAAAATAATTTATAAAATTACCGTGCTGGAATCTAAATATATTAACTTGAAGAAATAGTCCATACTTGAAGTGGAGTTGATAGTTATCTAATCTAAATATATATATATATATATTACTTTTGATCCTATACTTCAATGAAAACGACAAATACATCACCTAACACACTTCGCGCGCCGTGTTGCAAGGTTTAATATTCATTAATTAAAATATTTTAGTAGCAATATTAACAAGGTTTCCCCTAATAGAGGCCTCAACGATGTTTTCAGGGTATTTATAATAATTGTAAAAAAAACAATGTAATTAAAAAAATCTTAATCTATTTCCTGTACAACCATTATTAACATAAAACTATTTTTTCTTTTTCAGGTAAGGTCAACACTATGTATAATTACAAATAATAAACATATAGGTGAGTGTTAAGTTTATAAATTGAGGGTTACATTTTAATTATGATAAACAAAATTTAAAAAGATCAAGTTTTTAAAATCTCAATGCAAGACAAACAAAAGCACTGCAGTCTAATCGCCGAAGGCGAAAATTGTTTTGGCAAAGCTCAAAAAAAGCTTTTTTTCTTGTATAGGGTCGCGCTGGCTAAACGAGTTAAAGGGCAAGTTCTCATTGATTTAAAAAAAATAGAACGTGCCATTAGGTTGTCTTTGAGATGTCGCACATTTTTTAAAGGCATAGAGTGGGCACTTGCTCCCCCTCCCAAATGGCGCCACTGTCAGAATACCGAGTTTATTTACACCGGCCGGTATTTTTTTAAAGCAAAAAGGAAAAGGTTATCAATTTGACCTACATTTGTCATTTATTACCATCAATCAATTATTATTAAAAATAATAGAAAACACTTTTAGCGGCAGGCGGACAAAGGGATACATAGGGACGTCAAAGGTAATGGGTTTCCTGGGGGCACAGATAGACAATGACAGGATGTTTCGTCCTTGTTAGGAATAATCAAAAACCATAACCTGTAAAAAATTCCTAATACAGCTAAAATATGCTTTTAAGATGTTTTTAAGAATAAATATATGATGAAAACCTAGTATCGCCATCTGTAGGAACTAACTCAATGCAAAAGATAACCATCAGACGTGAAAACATAAAACTAATGATACACCAAGTACGGTAGGCCAACACATTCAGTATAGGAAACGTTTTGCGCATCCTTACACTTTTTTTACGGGTTTGTAGATTCAAATATAGATCGCGCTGCAGTAGCCCACTAAGGTGCCGCACCAATCCGTAATGCAATGCCGTGTAAGAAATAAAGTAGTGGGCTATTGCAGCGCGATCTTCATTTGAATCTACAAACCCGTAAAAAAAGTGTAAGGATGCGCAAAAACGTTTCCTATACTGGATGTGTTAGCCTTCGTACTTGGTTTATTGTTAGTTCTATGTTTTCACGTTTGATGGCTATCTTTTGCATTGAGTTGACTTCTACAGATGGCGATACTAGGTTTTCATCGTATATTTATTCTAAAAATATCTTGAAAGCATATTTTTGCTGTATTGGGAATTGAATTAAACTTTTTTCTCAATATAGAGTTCCTTGAAACTTTAATTACATTATTAATGTATGTATGTATTTTTCGTGATAATTATGTATGTAGTTTCCCTAGAAGCCCCATACTCATATGCTTTTATATAGTAGGAGACACTGATAGCTTTCGTGGTACAGGGTTGGCTCTATTAAACTTTTACACATTAATATTAATTTGAATACGGTTTATTAACGGTGTTTTTAATTTCCGCTCTACGGTAGGTAGTCACTGACCCCAACAAAATCGCGATTCTGGAAGACCGTCACGCAACCTTTCAACGGTCGCATTATTAAAAAAACATGTTTATTTTCTTTTGTTTATTATGCAGTAGTGTTTTACTTCCTTATTGCATGCGTGTTTTTTTTTTCTCAAATTTTTAACGTGCCATGGTTTGAGTGCGATAAATAAAGTAATTTTCCTTTATATACATGGTAGGTATATATTAGGTTCTCCAAAAAGATTGCATTATATGGGAAATCTTTTATTTACGAATTTGCAGTGGAGACTCGATAGTCCGGACCACCGATCTCCATACTTGGATAAGCACATCGTATATATGCTATTTATGTATTTTTCAAAGGAAATTTTACAACATTCTTAAACGGAACTATAGTCCATTTCAGAAAGCTGTAGAGTAATAAAAGCTCACTAGGTATGCAACTACAGAGTAACCCAACGAATATTTAAGCCAATTTCATAATTTGACATTGATTTTATTGCAAAATTCTTTATTTTCATCAAGTGCAGGTAGTACCACCCGGGTTTGGGTCATTGGGTCAAATTATGGGTTTTGCATAGTGTTATCCATTCACAAACACTGAAAATGATGTGAAAAAGGCGTGCATTATGTACACTTATTTTTTATTAAACATTATAAAAAAAAAAAAATATATTATACAGAAATTAAATTATAAAAAATTATAATATTCTCCGCCATCTGAGGAACTGGCATCTCCTCTTGACGTTATAATTAACGGGTCGACGGTCCGATCGATCGGGTGGTCAAGATCCCACATTTTCTCCTCTTCTTTAATGATGGATGCTGGACTGCTTTTCGCCAGTTCTCTGGTGTCACTTCCTTAATGGCTTGATCAAACAGTAGCTTAACGTCTTTCATTTTGAATGTCGTGTTGTGTCTTGCTACAAATCCTTTCACTTGCGCCCATATAAGTTCTATAGGATTTATTTCGCAATGATACGGCGGTGTGCACAGCACAGTTACACTATGTTTTCCAGCTATATCTTCCACGGCATATTTCATAAAACGATGTTTGTGTAAATTTGCTATAGCTAATACTGCCTTCTTTAATAACTTATCCTATTTTTGTTTCTTTGGTTAGTTATCATAAATAATTTATTGCTCAAAATTTACCTACGCCTATGGCGGACACCGAAATTGGGCCGACCTGGACGGAATTTTCCATTTTATCACTCTACACCTGTCTGAAATAGACTGTATAACTTTTCTTTTTTCTGTATTTAAACTTATATATTTATATTTTAGTAGGTAGATATAATTTAGGTTTGTTCATTATAATTTTGGCCCTGCTAAAAAATTATTAAATATGCTCTGTGATAAACTTAGGCGAAGGTACAATTTGATACAAAGTTTGGCTAAAATCTAATCTTTCTTTTTACATAAAAGAAAATATGCTCATAACTAACAAACAGCATCCAAAAGATAAGTAAGTAAATTCCACGCATATACCTACATAACATAAAATAAACATATCTAAATGTAATCTAAATGGTCAAACAACTTCATATGTTTATAGCCGTCAGGCCCGTTAGGGTTCTGGGCATTAACATAATATCTATAAATTTAATATACCTATCACGCTTTTTGGCCCCACAAGTATACGACGACCGACGCGATTAGAACCGTTAAATTTTACCCTGAAAAACCTAGATTACATATTTTTCACATTTTCTCTGATAGCCACACATTTTCTGTAAGTCAGTACCGTAATGAACTAGACTGGGGCCTCCTTCAGTGGAATTAAAATAGTAGTTTGTACTACAAGAGTGGATATGAGGTCCATATTGCACGAGGAAGTATATTGAGCACGACGCCATAGGCAGCAGTAATGTAAATTCTCGTTACTTTTAAGGACTTGGACCGATTCGTTACTTTGGGTATTAGGACTTCGTCGTTACTTTTAAAAATAAAAAATTGTGTTATTGGTATTGCTTTGATCGATTGCCAAATACTCGTGTTTTGTAGCATAAATATATTAAATCTAGGTATGATTGTCAATTCTCAAATATGTGATTAAAAAACACATAAAAACATACAATATGACAACAAATAGGAAAGGATCATCGCGTATTCAATTTAAAATGAAAATATTTATTTGTTTTCAATTTAGTAAAAAATAAACAAATAACACTTCGTTTCTGCTTTTGATACATAAATAGTTATTTTATCTATTTCTTAAAAACTGAGTTAATTTTACGACCAAGATCTCTCTGCCCTATTTAAGTGTACTTTTACAAAGAACTTGTGTATTATTACTATATAAATACTTTAGAAAATTACATCAAATTGACAGAAATTTCTGACATAACAATTAGTGTAATATTTTTACAGTATGTATTATATTGCCAACGATAAAAAATAGTAACATTATATTTAACTGTGTTACAAAGCAAGTAATTTTATACGAAATAATTTTACAGTGTGGTGTAAAATTTTCAACTACTACTAACAAAATAATAATACATATACCTTTATCTGGGCTTTTCCCAAAATATATTGAATGCGGCAACAAAGAAGTAAAATAGTTAACTTATCTATTTGATCTCGCATAAGTAGATACCTTTACTCTGAAAATAAATTCCTGGCAAACCAAACCGCAACATTCTATAAAGGATTTCTGATTTGTATTTACACTGTAAACGATAATTTGATTCAGCCGATGTTTTTCTTGTCAAAGTAAATCTGTTAATCTGGTGGCTTTAAAATACTACTTTCTCGAGGTTGACGCGTTAATAAATAAATCATTTACAATTTTATTACCACGGTAATGATTGTTTGAAAAGTCATTAAGGGTCTCCGGCCTGTTGTTAAGTTTTTCTAGAAACTAGTTAATATTTGGCTTTTATTCACAGTTACACTATGTTTTCCAGATATATCTTCCACGGCATATTTCATAAAACGATGTTTGTGTAAATTTGCTATAGCTAATAGTGCCTTCTTTAATAACTTATCCTATTTTTGTTTCTTTGGTTAGTTATCATAAATAATTTATTGCTCAAAATTTACCTACGCCTATGGCGGACACCGAAATTGGGCCGACCTGGACGGAATTTTCCATTTTATCACTCTACACCTGTCTGAAATAGACTGTATAACTTTTCTTTTTTCTGTATTTAAACTTATATATTTATATTTTAGTAGGTAGATATAATTTAGGTTTGTTCATTATAATTTTGGCCCTGCTAAAAAATTATTAAATATGCTCTGTGATAAACTTAGGCGAAGGTACAATTTGATACAAAGTTTGGCTAAAATCTAATCTTTCTTTTTACATAAAAGAAAATATGCCCATAACTAACAAACAGCATCCAAAAGATAAGTAAGTAAATTCCACGCATATACCTACATAACATAAAATAAACATATCTAAATGTAATCTAAATGGTCAAACAACTTCATATGTTTATAGCCGTCAGGCCCGTTAGGGTTCTGGGCATTAACATAATATCTATAAATTTAATATACCTATCACGCTTTTTGGCCCCACAAGTATACGACGACCGACGCGATTAGAACCGTTAAATTTTACCCTGAAAAACCTAGATTACATATTTTTCACATTTTCTCTGATAGCCACACATTTTCTGTAAGTCAGTACCGTAATGAACTAGACTGGGGCCTCCTTCAGTGGAATTAAAATAGTAGTTTGTACTACAAGAGTGGATATGAGGTCCATATTGCACGAGGAAGTATATTGAGCACGACGCCATAGGCAGCAGTAATGTAAATTCTCGTTACTTTTAAGGACTTGGACCGATTCGTTACTTTGGGTATTAGGACTTCGTCGTTACTTTTAAAAATAAAAAATTGTGTTATTGGTATTGCTTTGATCGATTGCCAAATACTCGTGTTTTGTAGCATAAATATATTAAATCTAGGTATGATTGTCAATTCTCAAATATGTGATTAAAAAACACATAAAAACATACAATATGACAACAAATAGGAAAGGATCATCGCGTATTCAATTTAAAATGAAAATATTTATTTGTTTTCAATTTAGTAAAAAATAAACAAATAACACTTCGTTTCTGCTTTTGATACATAAATAGTTATTTTATCTATTTCTTAAAAACTGAGTTAATTTTACGACCAAGATCTCTCTGCCCTATTTAAGTGTACTTTTACAAAGAACTTGTGTATTATTACTATATAAATACTTTAGAAAATTACATCAAATTGACAGAAATTTCTGACATAACAATTAGTGTAATATTTTTACAGTATGTATTATATTGCCAACGATAAAAAATAGTAACATTATATTTAACTGTGTTACAAAGCAAGTAATTTTATACGAAATAATTTTACAGTGTGGTGTAAAATTTTCAACTACTACTAACAAAATAATAATACATATACCTTTATCTGGGCTTTTCCCAAAATATATTGAATGCGGCAACAAAGAAGTAAAATAGTTAACTTATCTATTTGATCTAGCATAAGTAGATACCTTTACTCTGAAAATAAATTCCTGGCAAACCAAACCGCAACATTCTATAAAGGATTTCTGATTTGTATTTACACTGTAAACGATAATTTGATTCAGCCGATGTTTTTCTTGTCAAAGTAAATCTGTTAATCTGGTGGCTTTAAAATACTACTTTCTCGAGGTTGACGCGTTAATAAATAAATCATTTACAATTTTATTACCACGGTAATGATTGTTTGAAAAGTCATTAAGGGTCTCCGGCCTGTTGTTAAGTTTTTCTAGAAACTAGTTAATATTTGGCTTTTATTCTGTACTCAAACTGGTATCTTCGTCTGGAACAGGATCCCATGGAAAGCTCTATTACAGTGATTCCCAACCTTTTTTATTCGCGACCCTTTTTAATCTCTTATAAATGTTTGCGACCCCTCGCCAAAGTTTATAATCAATAAAAGAAAAATAAATATATTTAAGGACTAAAAATAATGATATTTTTAGTCCTTAAATTAATGTGATGACTGAGCTTGCATCTACTTAACAAGATTTAAATTTCTCAGTTGAGTTTTTCTCAAAGCTAATCTTACGTCATTTTGAACATTCATCCAACTTATTCCTAGCTTTCGTCTTGATCTGCAGAAGAGTCAAAAATTCACTTTCGCAAAGATAAGTAGAAGCAAAGATACTATAATTATTTAAAAAAGTGCATTCTGATGTAAATTAATTCTGTGTAAAGTTTTTAAAATAATGGAGATTGGTGGATATTAATATTTGACGACCCCCCCCCCCCAAAAAAAAACCGGTGTGACCCCCTTGGGGGTCGTGACCCACCGGTTGGGAACCACTGCTCTATTACGTATTTGAGCCACTTCTTGAATGCAGACCCATTCTTGGCTGGTATGAAACGAATGTCCCGCAGGCGGCAAAAGTGGGGGGCGGTAATTTAAAATCTGGATAATACCGTCCACCTACTTAAAAACAAATAATTGAAAATTGAGTTAAAGCAGGTACACTCTGGTCCTGTATTATATTAATATACAGAAGAAATACAATTTTTTCTTAATACGTCAGCACATATCACATATTATGTCAACATTGTGTTTCTTATTTGCGTTATCTTAACTTTTAGCATTCTACCCGTTAAATAAGAGTATATTATTGAAATAAAATTAAGGGAAAACCCATGAATTATTGCTAGTTTAATGATCAGTTCAATGATCCAGACAATGTCTAAGCCTTTGGGACGTCAAGAGTCAGAAGAACAGTACACCTGGCTAATTTTATCCATTGCTCTTTGCGCTACCAGCTTTGGCCGTCCCTAAAACCGAACTGCTCCTCCGGAATGCGTTGATACAACTTTCTGATCCTTTATGAACTTTCTTTCTTTATAATTGAGCAAAAGCTACTAATAAAGGATTTCTGTCTCCTTCATGGTCTGTGTTGTCGTATTTACCTTAAAATAATATTTTAGTCATTGTGATTCAAATGATTTAAAATACCTGATATGAATATAAATAACAAGAAAACCTGATACTTCGACTTTGCGAAATAGACTTGCCAAAAAAAGCACTAGGTATAGTTCTAAATCCTTTTTCAAGTAGGTATTTACTTTAAAACCTAATTTATTCCACTAATAAATATTAAACTTTTCCAGTTTATCGGCCTTATAAAATAAAAAGTAAAAGAAATAGCTGTTTTGGCATACTTTTATTATATTTAAGCCATTTAAGACTATGAAAACTCATCTGTCAACCAATGCATTGTTTCAGTCACCTCTGACCCAATTTGCTAGAAAAGTTTTGCAGGTCGAGAAAACTCTTTCGATCTTTAAAGGAAAGTTTTAAGTCACAATCTTGATAATGAACGACCGCAGCTTTTGTTTAAAATAACATTTTTAAAGGGGTAAAATAAAAGTAGTTGGTAACAAACTATAAGTATAAAAAGTTTCACTTGCTGCAATTTTTATTACTAAAATTTAAGATTTACCAAGATGAGTAACATTAATTCAGGCTGATGCACAGAAAAGGTTTTGAACTTTTAACCGGCGTTATTTTCATCGTATTACTGTATAAAACAGTAGATGTTGAAGCTACTGTAGAATCTGTGGAACATACAAAATATGAGAAGTTCATTCAAAAAACAACTTAAAAAGTTGTTCCTTTCTTTCGGATTCTAGCTCTACTGATAAGCCATAATATGGCGAAACGCGTCTAGGAATGGATTTGACAAAATGAAAGAAACATTTTAATTTGTTTTAAAAAAATAAATATTTTATACTTTTATTCCACATAACACATGACGCGAGTTGTATAATTCTACCTTTATTCTTGTCTAACTTGTAATATGAAGTACGCCATGAGACTATGACAATAAGCCGCAAGCTAGATGGTGCACATAATCAAATTTAACCGTATAATGTTCCCAGAGGTGTAAAAACAATGTGGCTAAAGCACATAGGATCGTTTTCTTTAAAATTGTTAACCATAAAAAGCTTTTAGTGGGTTCGAAATTCGATGCACTCGGTTTAAGAGGATCCGAACAATATTTCTAAAATCTTTTCCAAAGTTACCGGCTCGAAGCACGACGTTATGAGAAAATATACCGAATTATCTTCCTCGTCGTACCAGTTATCGTCCTTCACTCCTTTGATGCATTCAGGTATTGAACGGCGATCTTTCTCTTCAATTCAAGAGCGGCAGTACATAAGCTAATACATTACGCAAAGCATTTTCAGTGTGAGTTACGGATATGACGATGGATTTTTAAAATTTGGAATGTTTTTTTTTATCTCCATTCAAAATTATTTTTTAATATTCTCAGAAATCTTGTAGCATTAACCACTATGTAACAAAAAAAATTTTAATTTTAAATTAAAGTTTTTTAATTTCTGTCTTTACTGATTTGATGCATTCAGGTATTGAACAATGACATAATGTCAAAAATGTAACTATTTAATATGTCAGGAATATACCTAACTATTTTAATATACAAAAACTAAGAACTTTATAAAAAAACATGTTCTTACAATAGCAGCAAAATTTTCCTATTTGCTCCGATAAACTGAATTTTAATCAGCATGCACAAAGGTACCAAGGATGTTGTGAACTAATAATTTTTTTGATTTTTGGTCTGAAACCAAGTCTATATTGATTTACATTGTAATTATTAATATTATTAATAGTGCCACTTATGATGACTTTTGACAGTCAAAATAAAAATAAACAATACATCTAAAAAAACGTTTAATAATATTAAAAACTATAATCAATAGGGCTTGGTATGTATCTCCCTACTTTACTTATTGCCACTCTACTCGCCAAACAAATATTCATTATTGCTAAATATATATTTTTTCTAAATCTAATTTTCTGAACTTAGTTTAATTTTTTAATACCCTATAGAAAGTTAATCAAATATAATATATATTACATATAAGAAAACGTTTAACACGTTAGCATAAAACTGCGCTGAAGACTGTTTAAGATCTTTGCAATGGAAACCAACTGATTTTCTCATTATTTTCATATTCTACGCAAGCGAAGCCTAGGATATAATCTAGTAAAGATTAGAAAGCAATATTTTAATGTTTAGGCGTACTACCCTAAGTACAACACGTGTAGCAAAAACCAAATGTCGATTTTCAACAGAGACAAATTATTTTCGTTTGATTTTAGAGACCAAAAACATTGCGTTTTCTTGAAGTGAATCCTGACCATGTTTTTTAATGGATTTAAAAAATTTTTTTTTAGTTAGACTCTACAGGAATTGGGGAGTGTGCGAAAGTTATTTTCATTAAAAATTTTTTTTAAATATTTTTAACAATACAATGAAATTTGGTAAAAAAAAATTTGGTTTTCATTACCTCGTATCTTTTTCTTCGATTTTTTTTCTGAACAAAAATAACTTTCGCACACCCACATAGGTACCACCTTTCCATTGGTGAAAAAAAAATACAAAAAGTTGCTTAGTTTTTTTTGTAATTCACTTCAAAAGAAACGGCAAATTTACACGGCGAATTTTTGCGCGGTCGGATCCACTTAAATAATTTTTGATGTTCCTTACATGTTAAAGGGTGGTTTTTAATTTACTAAGGTTTATAAGAAGTTAAAAAAGAATGGTTATTTCAGAGAAATATGTATTTATGGTAACCCTATACCCAGAGCCGGTTTAATGATACGTCGGGCATTGGGGGCTATAGATGCACTTAGTGGGAGGGGGCTAAGCCCCCCATTTTTTGCATGATTGTTCTGGTAACAGATGAACATGATACAGGGTGCTACAAATTCGTGTGCGTACAAGGGGATCTCAAAAACGGTAAGAGATACGAAGATGGTTAAATTAGGGCAAATTGCATATTTTTGGGCTTAATAAAACACTTTTTCCTAGCGCTTTTTTATGTTCTACAAGATGGCGTTATTAGTTTTCAAATTGGACGTTTCGTTCTTTAGATACCAACCTCAATTCATATTTTTTAAATATGGACCTGAAATTTTTAAAACAGTTTTAAGGACTTCTAAGCTTTGGAAATTTAATACAATGTACACGTTTTTGATATTTTAAAGTTTTGTCATCTAATAACACACTTTTTAAATTATCTTTTTTATTTCATTACAGACCTGAACATTTAAAGCTAAACTAAAAAACAAAAGATTTCTGATTTATGTTTATTTTTGTTACATATTCGCCTGAAACTCTAAACAGTAAAACAAACTTAATTTTTTTTTAAAACAAACAAAAGCGCATTACCGTAATATAATTAAACTAAAACTCCAGTTACCTTTTATAGTTTTTTATTGGAAATTTGTTTAAAACCTATTAGTGTGTGGTACCAAACTAATCGTAATAATGTGCTCTTTGTTCCTTATCCAAAGAGCCATTACGTTGCCATTTGAAAAAAATGAGTAGCTAATACAAATTTAAATATTAAATTTGTTACAATAGATAGCTTTTGACCGAAAACAGTAAAGCTGCATTTTCATCATAATTTTAGGACTAAAATGAGTGATTTAAACGTATTCATAGCTATTTATAGATAAAAAAATATACAGGGTGTCCCGAAATTAGGTGACAATATTTTAAGGGGATAAAGTACATCCAAAAATAGGACTAAAATCCTCTATTAAAAAAAAAAAAAAAAAAATAGTAATATTTACTTTAGGCTCCAATCCGTGCGACACCACTGGAAAAATATTTTATTGTTACATCCTTTAATAAATATGCCTTGTCGCTAGTAGAACTTCTAATAAATTTCCTGTTTTAATATCAAGTGTTTGCTGAGATCTGCAAAAAACATCTTAGCCTTTTCAACGGCTTGTAAAAAACCGAAAATTTTTAAATCGATTTTACTGAAAAATGGCCAATCCTACCGAAATGAAGCAAGAGTATCTTTTTTTAATAGAATACTTTAGTGCTTTTAAAAATTTCACCTGGCGTTAAAAAATCCTACAAATAAAAAAGTTAGGGCAATATTCGCCTCACTACCTACCCAGTGGGACGCCACTGGAAGAAATACACCTAAGCAAAACAAACCGTTTATTGCGTCTTGTCATGGGTAAAACATGTACCAAATTTTGTTTTAATACTTCAATCAGTTTCTGAGATATTGTGAAAAAACCGCTTATCATAGCTTCCATTCGGGGGGCTCTAGCCCCATAACGAAGCGTTTTTGAAGGTATATTAATAGAGGATTTTAGTCCTATTTTTGGATGTACTTTATCCCCTTAAAATATTGTCACCTAAGTTCGGGACACCCTGTATATCCAGAAAAAAGTTTGGTGACAAAAATTGACAAGTGACACATAGCTGTTTTTAGAATGTCATATAGAGTTAAAAAAAAGAAAAGATATACCAGTTGTTTAAAAATAGAAAGTTCATGTCACTTCCGGTAAAAACGGAAGTTCTGTAACGGTCAATCGTCCGTCAAAAATATGTAGTTTTATGTCATATACAAATCCTTCAAATTTCTTTTCATTATCTTTAAAAACAACAAAGTTATAGATGTAAGCTACGTTCCGCGAACACCCGGTATTAATCAATCTTAAATATTGATTTTTTTTTTGCATATAGTACAGTAGTAGAGTTGGTTACTAAAGTGGTCCTCATTATAAGAAATTTTAAAAAATTATTGATAGGAGAAGGAAAGGGTAAAATGTAAAATTGAAAAAAAAAATTTTATGCTATAAAGTAAAGAATTTAGTGTCCGTATAAGTAAATAGAAAGAATGATTTTAGCGGCAGTTGGACAAAGTAGTGCATCTATCTTTTGCAATAAAGTACACAGGGACGCCAAAGGTAATGGGTTCCCTGGGGCACAGGTAGACAATTACAGACTGTTTCGCCCTTGTTAGGACTCATTAGGATCAGTTTCGTTGGCCACCGTACTTGATTTATTTAGTTCTATGTTTTCACGTTTGATGGCTAGCTATCTTTTTGCAATGAGTTGATTCCCACTGATGGCGTCACTGGGTTTTTTTTATCACATTTTTATTCTTAAATATGTGTTGAAAGAATAGTGTGCACGCTTTACTGTGTGTTGCTTACGGGTTATGGCTTTCTGATGAGTTCTTACACTACCTGTGCCCCAGGGCGTCCCTGTGTACTTTAATGCAAAAGATAGACGCACTACTTTGTCCGCCTGCCGCTAAAAACTTTCTTTCTATTAAATCCTATGTTTCTAGGGTTATTGAAGACGAGAAAATTAATTTTAATAAATATATTTCATGGTTGTCGAAATTTTAAGCTGTTAATACTTTATGTCATTTCTCGAATTTGTGATTGGTCCTAATTGTAATAAAAAAAAATTGCCGACGAAAATGTCCTTAATAAATTCCCGAATTTTATGGTATTTTTACTAATTAAAATTAATCAGAGATTACCGACTGTAGTTAGCTTTATTTTACAGATCCATAGAATCATATCGATCGTACTATGAATAAACCTGTGCGGGATTAAGTAAATTTAATAATTAACTCATGTTAGGTCCAATTTAATTCATATTTTATTAGCTTTGTACCAGCTATTAAAGTTTAACGATAGTCTTTATTAAATAATAGGTTTTTTGAATGATAGAATAGTTTTGGACTTGCATTGTCTTTATTTGTTTAGAATCACTACGTTTCAACTGGTAAGTATCTCCAGTCGTCTTCAGGTGAATACTAAATAAGTAAAGTAACTACAGCTCTATTTATACTAGCTAGATGTACTGGAGCATGACTGAAATGGGTGCAGTCATGCGTTTAATTCTTGTGCGGTATTTTAAGTTTACATCTACTTAACAAAGGTTTCCAGATATTTCTTATATCTAGTGAGGGCTTACTAAAACAATCTGGGTTCTGGTATATGATAGCAGCTTCCTTGAACTTCCTTTTCCTCCAATGTGGTTCTTTGTGCAGGATTCGAGCTTCTGTCCACTTAATGTGATGACCGTGTGTCCAGGCATGGTCAGCTGCCCCTGATTTTTCGGTTTCTCCTTTAAGCGTGTTGTTTCTGTGTTCCTTGACCCTAGTTTCAAGTGGCCTTAGAGTCTCACCAATGTAGGATCTGCCACATTCGCAGGGAATCTGATAGACACAGTTTTTCCTATCTTTTTGACTTGTTGGTTTCGTCTTCGTCAGGTGGCTTCTTAAAGTGTCTTTTGAGCTGAATACCGTATTAATGTTGTATCGTTGTCCTAGTCTTCTAATTCTCTCAGATACTCCTTTGACATACGGAATGTTGAGTGTTGATTGTGACTCTACTGGCTTCTTTTGTGTATTTGACCGATTCTTGCGATTTTCCATTAGTTTATCAACTAGATGCCCGGGGTAGCCATTTTTGTTGAGGTCGGTCTTGATGTAGTTAGTTTCCTGTTTGAGGGCTTCATTTGAATTACAGATGGTAATTGCTCTATCCACAAGCGTTCTTACTATGCCATATTTTGTGCTATTTGAGTGATTTGAGGTGTAATTCAAATATTGACCTGTATGCGTGGGTTTTCTGTACACTGAAGTATGGATGGTGTTGCCATTTTTCTTTACGTTTACATCCAGGAAAGGTAATTGACTGTTTTCTTCTCTCTCCATGGTAAATTTGATTGTCGGCGCCAGGCTGTTAATGTGGTATAGGAATTCCTTGAGTTCGTCATCGTTTCCATTCCAAATAATGAAGGTGTCGTCCACATATCTCAGCCATGTTTTTGGTTTCTTTTTTGCTTGTTTTATTGCTTCGGATTCAAACCATTCCATGTAAATGTTGGCGATTATTGGTGAGATAGATGAGCCCATCGGTAGTCCGTCCACTTGGCTGAAAAACCTATCTTTTTCCTGACTACACCCCCATGTCCAAGGATCCTACCTCCACCATTGAAGGAAGAGTCATTCAAGAAACATCATTGTCTCCAACCTTCAAACAGACAATAGGTTTTTGTCTAATTATGTCAATACCACAAAAATTATTGCTGATAGCAAATCAAATACATATTTTACTTTCATTTCATCAGATTCATCTCTAGAGGCGTTTCGGCATATCATGGCTTATCAGTAGAGCTAGGATCCGATGAAAGAAAGGAGTAGCTCAAAACTGCTTATACAATATTTAGTGGAACACACCGGCAAGATGTTGCACGGCGCGATATCTGTGTCGTTGTTAGACACTCTTAAGCATACCAGCGCCTCTAACAAACTTAGATAAATAAGCAAATGTATACTACAAGTCAACATTCCATAAGAAACCTTTATTTTATTGTACTCTACATGTTTCGAACATATAAACGTTTATCATCAGGAGAAATATAGCTTATGTTGATATAAATATTAGGAAATTGTGAGTGACACCCTCAGAGTTTTTGAAGAAGTTAATTTATTAAAGAAGAGTGATGAAGAACTTCCATAGAAGTAGGTGAGTAAAGCATACTACCAAATTCAATAGATTAAGATGGGAGAATGGTTTATAAAGGGTATTTTAAAGTGACGAAATGAGAAACATTAGGTGAGAATGATCATTTTAAAATACCCTTTATCAACCATTCTCCCATCTTCATCCGTAACAAATTTCTTCAGTTTCTAAACATTTTAGTTGAACCGACAGTGGGAAATAGTGGTTTGTACAACAAGAGTGGATATGATGTCCATATTGCACGAGTAAGTAAATTGAGCATGACGCCTTAGGCGTAGTGCTCAATCTTCCGAGCCAAATATGGACAATCCCCTCGAGTCGTACAGTATATTTGTTCTACGACACAACTTTCAAACTTCAGATAAAAAATTTAAAAAGATTATTTAAATTAGGCAACCATTGCTAGTTTGATTGAATTTTTCTGCTAAAATGCGCAGAGGAAAAAAGGGTTGTTCGGTTTTTTTTCTGCTTGCGTAAGAATTATAACTCCGAAAGAACGACAAAATAGTTATAGAATTAGTAAAAAATGACTTTTGTGTATTAATATCAAGTTTTAACGTTCACTATGGTAAAACTTTTTAAAATAATCGCCAATTTATAAACTAACAAGACCGTTAACGTGGAAAGAGAAGTATCAATTCTGCACAAATAATATAACCTTAGCACCTTTAGTAAAAAATGGAAATAATTCTTTTTCTAGAAATCTTATAATTTCGTCTGTTTTATCTGGTTTATGTACTCATTTTCATGTGCCATTATTTAAAGAAGAATTATTAGTTAATTTTCTAGATCTGTTGCGTATAGTAAAAAGTTTAAGATTCATTGGGGTTGGATCCCAATTCAAAATATATTAGAAAATATCGCGGTGGACAAATATTTGCGTTGCAAAGAATCAACCAAGGTTAGGAGAAAACGTTCATTTTGTAGGTATATTTTATGCATTAAATCTTGTAGTAATTGTTTAGAAATGACTGGAAAGTTGGGGACTTTGGAAATTGCATCGTACACATGTTTAGTTCGGCCAGAAAATAACAATAGTTCGGTAGAAATATATTTTGGTATTATACCTTCAATTTTCGCACTATTTCGTTAGGAAAACATTGTATATGCATAGATTATGGAATAAAGGTTTTGATTTAACTAATTTAAAAAAGAACACATTTTATCTGACAGCTTTGCATTTTTTTTGAAGTTTTTTCTTAACCTCACTTCTGTCAAGTGTCAGAAAACGTTTTGTAAAATTTACAGGCAAATTTGGTTTCTTTGTAATTTACCTCTGAGATTGATCAGTTTCTTATCCTAACTAAGATGGATATGAAATCATATCCGTTCAGTTACCCAAAATAGCCCACTTTTCCAATCACTTTAGTGTAAAGGAGACAACTATTTCCATGTGGTAGTAGAAAAAAGTATGGATATTACATTTTATTTTTTATAGTATACATTTTGTAACATTAAGTGTCATCTTTCTTGTAGAACGCGTTTTCAGAAGTTCGACAGAATTCATCAAAAACTTGCAAGCAACCTTTACAAGAACAAGTGTCGTTGCCAATAATTCTCCACTTTCTTTACAAATCCTTAGCCCAAGTGCGGTTTAATGTTTGCTTCTATTGGTTTAACACGCGCTTTTATTTTATTTTGCACTTGAGTTTAAAGTAAAGAAACGTGTCGACCTCCTGGTAATAAAAACTTTTAATTACGCGCTAATGAAAGTAAGTTCAAGTTTAAAGTCAGTAACATAAATTACCTAAAAGTATTTTATGTTGGCATTAAAGAAACATCTTAACAAATTTGAAGTCCAAATAAAACATGCTTAAATAAATTTTAACCCACTCAACTTAATTAAGTTCAATGGCTACAAGTTGTTTTCCTTTTTCGCATTGTTTAACTTTTGGAGGGGGGGGGGGATCTTGATGTGAACTTACGAAATTGGTCAAGCAAAAGAGTTAAACCAACATCTTTTCATAAAAATTGATTATGTTTCATCAATTTGTTATTGTCGAAGTTGAAGTGGAAGACAATTTTGTTGACTTTAAATAACTTACAACTCTTGGATAACTTTATCATCGCAAAGAAAACTTTGTTATATTTTTTGTTTATGTAAAAACATATTTTTACTTAGTCTCTGGAGGCGGTTCGTGGATATTCAGCTATTAAACAGCAATGCGGCGAATATACAGGGTGCTACAAATTCGTGTATACAAGGGGATCTCGAAAACGGTAAGAGATACGAAGATTGTTAAATTGAGGCAAAGTTGCGTATTTTGGGGCTTCATAATTTGGTGAAAGAAAATTGTAAATATTCCAAATGCTTTCGAAGATATCCGACAAAAAAAATTTCCATATTTGATTTTTTATTTTTTGCGCTTTTATTTTTGCCTTGGGGAAAAAATAAAAAACACTTATTTATAGCCCCTTTTTTATGTTCTATAAGATGGCGTTATTAGTTTTAAAATTTAAAGTTTCGTTCTTTAGTTACAAACAAAAAGTCAATTTTTTTAAATTCGGACCTGGAATTTTAAATACAGTTTTATGGATTTCTAAGCTTTAGAAATTTAATACAATAATACTTTTTCAAATTATCTTTTTGATTTCATTACGGTCCTGAATATTAGGAGCCAAACTAAAAAAACCAAAGATTTCTGATTTGAAAAATCTGTCCATTTTTACTCAAAGAGGCCTGATATTTGTATTTTGTTAGAAAAGAGACCCAAAGTCTCGCCTCAAATATTTTTCTGTCTCTTTGTTTTTGTTTCATGTTTCGCCTGACACTAGCATCATCAGATCGTATAAACAGTAAAAAAAATTGAAATTGGTTTTAAAACAAACGTAAGCGCATCACAGTAACATAACTAGACTTTCTTCACTAGGGAGCATTTTTTTTTCTGTTTTACAGTATTTCGGTCTAGGTCTAAGGTAAAAACAAGAAGACTTAAGATATACGTTATATTAATAAAATAAATAAAATACTAATAAAAAATAAAATTACTTCTCATGCTTTAAAAACTTGCTTAATTCCTAGAGTATTGTAAATGTAAATCTTATTTAAAAAATAAACAGCCTAATCACTATAACTTCGTCTAATGTAATTTTAATATTTAAGTAATTCAAAAAAGAATTGCCAGGGCTGTATTAGTAAAGAACGGATAATTTTAAATACTAGTGTTGTGTTATTTGATGACGAAACGTTAAAATTTAAAAACCTTTAAATTGTATTAAATTTATAAAGCTTAGAAGTCCTTTAAACTGTTTTAAAAATTCCAGGTCCATATTTAAAAAAAATGTATTGAGGTTGGTATCTAAAGAACGAAACGTCCAATTTGAAAACTAATAACGCCATCTTTTAGAACCTAAAGAACGGCTATGAGAAAGTGTTTTTTGTTTTTTTCAGTCAAAAATAAAGGCGCAAAAGATTATAAACCAAAATTAAAAATTTCTGTTTTTTCGGATATAGATATCCGAAGGTATTCGGAATATTTAAAATTATCTTTCACCAAATTATTAAGCCTCAAAATACGCAACTCTGCCTCAATTTAACCATCTTCGTAAATCCTCCTGTACGCACACGAATTTACCCTGTGTATAAAATTTCTGTAAAAAACCTCCTATTTAGCCAGAATTGTTTGTTTTCGAGATTCCTAATACTCTGGGATATTTTACTAAAATTTATAAGTAGCTATTAATAAAAGTGTTAAAATACCTCTATGCCACAAAACATCATTTTAGCTTGTTGGACAGACTATCCAAAATCCTTTCCACAATCCTTTAATATGGATCAAACAGCGTAACCAATATTAAGGCTAAACCAGACCTGACGCCGTAAGGGATTTTAATCTATTCCATTTAATTAATGTTGGTAACTGATACTTTTCGAAAATGTATGTTTTTAGTATTTAGACGGAAACCTATTGTTATATCATGTAGTTCGTCTATTAGTTAATAATTAGTAGGCGCTTCAACTTGGTTTCATTTTATAGGCGTAGATTTTGCAAACAGAAAACTGAAATGTTAAAATAATTACAAAAACAATACCCATCCAATTCGGGGTATATACAGGGTGTTCCACCGGGAACCGCTTCGATCTATGTATGGAAAACTATACATAGGAAAATTTTGAAAATTTGACAGTATGCTAATGCTCGTGTGGACGATCGGGCTAAAATATTTACATAACTACACATTTGGATATTTTACATTATCATTAGGCTTCTCGTGTGTGTCTTATCCGGCTTTCTTTATTCCTATAAACAATAAACTAACTTATTTTTTTTAGGATATATTGATTTATATAAATATACACATTTTTTTAAACCCTATTCTCAGTTTGCAGAACATTACAACATAATTTATAACCATTGTTGTGATTTTGGATAGAAAAATAAAAAAAAACAATGAATTAAAAAAAGAGATATGTGTAAGATTTATTTTAAAATAATTTAAAATAATTTCATAAAACATAATTTTTTTCTTATATACCTATATATACAGGGAAACCGAATCGATCTATATATAGTAAACTATACATAGGAAAATTTTGAAAATTTGACAGTATGCTGATGCTGATGGGTCGATCGGGTTAAAATATTTTCATAATGGTGGCACTTTCGGTTATACCGGAAGTAAGTATCAACTTGCTTATTTTAAATGGGACACCCTATATATTATTACATGTTTGCATTCTACGCAAGATTCTAGGCAGATTTTGTATACCATGTCCTATACCTATGTCTAAACGTTTTTGACATATTTGAATTTTTATGCCAAAATGACGTTTGCAAGCCTTAGAATAATTATCAATTTTTTCTATAAAGAAGTCTTATTTATTTAATTTAAGTGGGATTTCTTGTTATAAAGGACCTGCTTTAATAGATTTTTTATAATATTTTGATAACTATTAATACAGGGTGTTTAAAAAATAAGATTAAAAAATAAATTGAAAAAACTGCAAAAAGTCTAGATTTTCAAATGGAAACACCCAAATTTTATAATTATTTCTTATTAAGCATTAAAAATAAGGGTAAGTTTGTGTAAGGTTGCATATCCCAAAAAATTTTAGTTTTCGAAATATTGCCAATTTAGTATTTTTATAAGGCGATTTTGCTGCAGATTTTAAGTTCAATTACTCTTAGTTGGCTATGACGGCGTTGAAAAACAATCAAACGCTAAGAAAATCTATGAAGCTGTCACTTACCATTTGAACATTATTAATAATCATGCCTGGGCGTTTGAATTATACAAACGAAGATTATTTAAACTTATTTATTATTTATGGAGAATGTGATAAAGTTATATCAAGAACATGTGACAGATTTGCCATTCGATATCCGCAAAAACAGAAGCCATCACAATGTGCTGTTAATAAAATTATAAAAAATTTCAAGAACTTTGGATCTGTCAAGGTAATAGTGCAAAGAAATAAACCTCTTGTTAATGATGACAATATTAATATTTGCTATTTTGGGATATTTTGCGGCATATCCAACAATGTCAGTAAGACAAGCTGCGTTAGAGTCAGGATTATCCAAGTCGACAATTAATAGAATATTATGCAAGCATAAATGGCATCCATACAAATTTACCAAAGTCCATCATTTAAAAGAAGCTGATTTTCCAAGACGAGTGGCATTCTGTGAATTCATCTTAACTTGGACGCAAGGAAACATTGGTTTTTTGGACAATATCATTTAGACAGACGAAGCTAAATTTACAAAAAATGGTTCCTTTAATCGACACAATTCCCATTCTTGGAGTGATTTTAATTTAAATGTGTTTAGAGAGCTAAATTTTCAAGATTCCTGGCAGTTTAATGTTTATTGTGCGGTACGAAATGACTGCGTCATAGCACTACATTTTTATCAAGAAAATTTAAATGGTAAGTTAGACGTTTTTTAATTTTCTAGATATAAAATGTACTTATTTACTTGCAGGTGAAGGCTATTTGAACATTTTACATAATTTTGAAACTGACTATTTAAACAATTTGCCGCTCGCTGTACATAGAAACCTCTTTTATCAGCATGATGGCGCACCTGCACATGGTACCTATCCCATCGACAATTTTTTAAGACATGCTTTTGATGATCGATGGATTGCCAACAATGGTCCTCTCCTTTGCCCAGCCCGCTCCCCAGATCTTACAGTGTTCGATTTTTTTTATTTGGGGTACAATTAAAGATCGAGTTTATAATACTCCGATAACAACTATGGAAGATTGCATACAGCGAGTGAGGAATGAATTTGCAAATTTAAGTCCCGCGTCAATAAGAAAAGCGACCACACACAACAAGTGCTGCTCAGATGCGAAAAATGTCTGGAAGTTGAAGGACGTCAGTTTGAACATTTACTGTAAAATTTGGGGGTTTCCGTTTGAAAATGTAGATTTTTTACAGTTTTTTCTATTTCATTTTTAAACCTATTGTTTGAGTACCCTGTATTAATAGTTCCAAAGTTCTTGAAATTTTCTATAATTTTATTAACAGCACATTGTGATGGCTTCTGTTTTTGCGCATATCGAAATGGCAAATGTGTCACATGTTCTTGATGTAACTTTATCACATTCTCCATAAATAATAAATAAGTTTAAATAATCTTCGTTTGTATCATTTAAACGCCCAGGCATGATTATTAATAATGTTCAAATGGTAAGTGACCGCTTCATAGATTTTCTTAGCATTTGATTGTTTTTCAACGCCGTCATAGCCAACTAAGAGTAACTGAATTTAAAATCTGCAGCAAAATCGCCTTATAAAAATACTAAATTGACAATATTTCGAAAACTAAAAATTTGTGGGATATGCAACCTTACACAAACTTACCCTTATTTTTAATGCTAAATAAGAAATAATTATACAATTTGGGTGTTTCCTTTTGGAAATCTAGACTTTTTGCAGTTTTTTCAATTTCATTTTTAATCTTGTTTTTTAAACACCCTGTATTAATAGTTATCAAAATATTATAACAAATCTATTAAAGCAGGTCCTTTATAACCAGGAATCCCATTTAAATTAAATAAATAAGGCTTCTTTATAGAAAAAATTGATAATTGTTATTCTAAGGCTTGACAACGTCATTTTTGACATAAAAATTCAAATATGTCAAACACGTTTAGACATAGGTATAGGACATGGTATACAAAATCTGCCTAGAATCTTGGGTAGAATGCAAAAATGTAATAATATATAGGGTGTCCCATTTAAAATAAGCAAGTTGACACTTACTTCCGGTATAACCGGAAGTGCCACCATTATGAAAATATTTTAGTCCGGTCGCCCTCATCAGAATCAGCATATTGTTAAATTTTCAAAATTTTCCTATGTATAGTTTTCTATATATAGATCGATTCGGTTCCCGGTGGGACACCCTGTACATAGAGTAAAAAGGAAAGCAATTTCATTTATGTATTCCCTAATATTGGTGTCTTGTTACAACCTTGAGAAAGACCTAATAAAGGTCGAAACGTTAGCAATTTTTTAATTAGGAAGGAATTGTTTTTTATTGTCCTATACCCACAAATACCTACCTACCTGAATTTGAATTAGGAGTCTAATTTTACAACAACTATTTTTTATTTAATTTTTAACCTTAAAATTGGTGCCTCCATGGAGCTTTAAATATATTTTGGAACTTCCCTATCAAAAAGTGCCTTGTGAAAGGGTTTAAAAAATTCACGGTTATATTACGTGTACAATTCTATTGTCATATACCCCACATTTACGTCTTGGCCAGCTTCTTATTTAATCTCTCTTTAGCAGTAAAACTTAACTATATAAAATAAAAAGACATTTTATTTTGATTAAGATTTTCGCCAATTTTTTATTTTAAATTTCACCAAAAAAAGTTAAAAATTACTCACCGTATTTAACACAGATTACTTTAATAAAGCGGATAAATGAATTTAAAAATTGAATTGAAAATGCGAGAATAGTCTTTTTTAATTTGAAAAGCTTTTAACTAAAATCGCTTGATTAAAATTATTAAGCTGAAATCTTCCATAATTTCTAAATTCTCATATTATAAAGATTTATTGTTAAATTTGCGAGAGAAAGTATAAAATTTGACACGTTCTATACCTTCAATAAAAATAAAGTAACAAATCAATATAGATTTTCTTAAAAAAATATTGGAAAATATATAAATTTTTATTAATGAATTGGATTGTTGTTTTTAAATAAAAAAAATAATAACAAGAATTACTTGTCAGCGAGATCTACTTTAAATCATTTTTTACAGAAGAAGAATATTTAATATGAAATAAGGTATACATAAATTGTGAAATAACATATTATTAGGTAGAATATTGGGCCCCTTAAGGTCTTTAGGATGTTAAAATAGTTTTAATAACTAAAGATAATGCACCGGGTGGCCAAATAAGAATGAACTCCGGCCATATCTCAGGAACCGTTTGTTCCAACGTGTTGAAATTAAAAAAAATCATTACAAATCAATAGAAGGCGTTTAACAAATGACTAAGAGGATTATAGAATTTTTATCGATAATATGCCAACTAAAGGTATGTCAAAACTTTAGTGTTTTATTCTTTGGAATATAAGAAATAATTTTGCTTAAAGACATTGTGATCTAACTCGCAAAACAAACTGAGAGGAGGGGGAACCTCTTTTTAAAAACATACCCATAACTCTGGATTGCCCTAACCAAATTTAACAAACTTAATCTCATTTTAAAGAGCTTATCCTACAGTAACATTTAAAATTTAGTATGGCTATAATTTGCTATATCCTTCGCCGCTAGAGGCCGGTATTTGCACAATCACCAGCTTTTTCAATTTTTCTCAAAAATTTTAAATACAACCATATATGAATATTTTTTAAATAAAAAATAGAATAAAAACGAAGAATACTGGTGAAAACCGAATGTTGATATCTTAGTTTAACCCGAGATACAAGAAAAAATATTATGAAATCCGCTGCACCAAACCGATTTTCCATAAAACAGGTATTGTTGGTTTAGGGACACACATAATATGATTTAAAAAAGTTTAAATAATATAATTCATTGTTATTACTAATATCTAAATTTACCGCTAGGATGAATTTTATTAAAAAAATAAAAACACCCAGTGCGTACCAAGCTTTACTAACCACATTAATACGATAGTATATGCTAAACAATAAATAATGGAGTTAATTTCCTGCTAGCACCACTTGCTGCAATGACTATATTCTTTATAAAAAAATCTTCTTAGTCTTTAAAGTCCAACAATATTCTCACAACAATTGGCACTGGTGTGACAATCCTGGCATTTTGTCAAAACTGCCATCGTAGACATTAAAATGTAAAACTAATAAAATTGAATCGAAATTTATATCGACTTTTTGACGTTCAAATCCAGAAAAATCAATAATTATTATAGTCTATTTCAGAAAGGTGTAGCGTAATAAAATGTGAAATTCCGTCCAGTTCGGCTTAATTCCGGTGTCGGCCATAGGCGTACGTAAATTTAGTGCATTAAATTATTTATGATAACTAACCAAAACTTTTAGGGTATTAGGTTAACGAATATTAAGATAAAATAGTATTGTTTGTAATATTAAAATTTCAAGTAATTGCATAATTCAATTCCGGAGAATACCACGAGGACATGAATTCGAATGTTTTTGAGGACTATTTTGGTGAAATGATCAAATATCTTCCAGCTGATTCAGTAATTGTTATGGATAACGCAAGCTATCATTTACGATGCACAGAGAAAACAAGAAATTATTGACTGGTTAACCACCAAAAGTATTGAATTTGAAGATAATTTGATAAAGAAGGAACTATTAGCTATAGCAAATTTACGCAAACATCGTTTTATGAAGTATAGCTGAAAAATACAGTGTAACTATACTGCGCACACCGCCATATCATTGCGAACCAAATCCTATAGAACTTATATGGTCGAAAGTAAAAGGATTTGTAGCAAGACACAACACGACATTCAAAATGAAAAACGTTAAGCTACTGTTTGATCAAGCCATTAAGGAAATAACACCAGAGAACTGGCGAAAAGCAGACCATCATTAAAGAAGAGGAGGAAATGTGGGATATTGACCATCCGATCTATCGGACCGTCGACCCGTTAATTATAACGTCAAGAGGAGATGACAGTTCCTCAGATGACGAAGAATATTATGATTTTTTATAAATTAATTTCTGTTTAATGCATTTTGTATTTTTTTTATAATGTTTATGCCTTTTTCCACCATTTTCAGTGTTTGTGAATGGATAACAATAGGCAAAACCCATAAATTGACCCAAACCAGGATGGTACTACCTGCACTTGATGAAAAAAAATAATTTTGCAATGAAATCAATGCCAAATTATGAAAGTGGCTTAAATATTCGTTGGGTCACTCTGTAGTCCCTTTGAATACCTAATGAGCTTTTATTACTATAAACCTTTCTAAAATAGACTATAAACAACTTTTTTTTACAACACACAACGCATTTTTAAACTCTCAAACAATGTAGCATTTCTTTGTTTAATTCAGTTTTCAGTACTACTTATTATGGATAATTTGCCATAATTGATCGCTAGAAGAATATGTTTACACTCGAATTTATCTCTTGCACGATCGCGTAAGAATTTCTTGTCAAAAGAATGTTCCATACACAAAACGTACACCACAAAAACCATAAAGAAAAGATATATATCTGATGGGCTGTCTTAAATTTAACGTAGCATAGGCGCAAAGATCAATAAATTTTATCCACACGAATAAATCTAACGTTATTCCTTTTTGCATTTAATATTTTATAGGGACAGTCAAACTGAAATTTTTCTTACAGCTTTTCATAACGGCATATCGTTTTGTGATATGACATGTGACGGATGACATAACAACGCGTTTTAATATTGAAGTGATTTGACAAAATGTGAATTTTATATTTTAATTTTAATATCAAACGTTAAGAGTATTTGTTACTCTAAATAAATATTTTTAAACGTAGATATCGCTTACTACGTGGTATGTACTACCAAGTTAATATAAACATTTAACATAAAACGCTTGGTTTCTGATAATATATTAATTTTAAATTTTTTTCTCAAACTAGTGGCCTAGATATGGCAAAAAAAATTTGCAAAAATATAATAACTTTTTTCTTCAAACGTCATATAAGTGATAACTTATGTGACGTTTCTCAATGAATTAAATGTCATTTATATGACTAGGAGTATAAGTACTTATACTCCTAGGCGTATAAATACATTATATTGAAATATTTGTTTTGATAGATGCCAAATAAGTATCCATGGTAACGATACCAAAAAGGGAATATACCGTGAAATAAGTTAAAAATTCAATCTTGTTATCTTCATTAAAAATTCGTTTTCTTTTATTTAATTGATTATATGATGCACGTTTGAAGAAAAAATAGTATATGATATTTGGAGAATAAGATACTTTATGTGCTTCGCATGGATTGTCTGACGAACGCAGTGAACTTTCCACGCTAAGCATATAATGTATCTCTTATTCTCCTAATATCATAATGTACTATTTTTTAGTTTTCTTAACTTCGATCTTTATATTTTAACTATTTTTTTCCAAACTGTAAGTTTTCAGAGGAATATGAATTATAGTGTATTTATTTTCAACTGGCACCGATAGTTCACAAAAACCTAACCACAATACTTTCGATGCGATCGATACGGAACTTCATTCAGCTTTCGCATTTGAATAAACACGTTTTCCGATTATATTTTAGCTTTATTTTGCCCAACATTGGTACTGTTCTAATATTATACTTACCTACTTATTTTGATTTTGGCATTTTGGATTTGCACAATGCAGTGCTTGTCTATAGTATATTTTACGTAAACTTTTAATGGCCGACGATGACACACGTCATTTCCAGTAACATTCATTTTATAGAACTTAAAGCTTGGTCAGGGTCGGACTAGGTTTGGAAATAAAATAGTTTTTTTTTCGGGGTTGGCGGAAGAGCCAGTATATGAGGCCTATTGTATCCCCTATCGTCTGGGTAATAACAGCCTGACAGGACCTACAGCTTAACGTGGAATCCGAACCACGTGTATGCACTAGTTATCCCCCCCCCCCCCAGAAGTCCAGTACATGACTCTCTTCTTCTTGGTAGAAGTCCAGTTCATGACTCTATTCTCGGTTCCGTTATTAGGAATCACTAGTGACATACTGCATTCTTAAATCCACTCTATTTCGGACATACTTTTTTTATTGTATGTATGCCCACTCCGGGAACCGAACCCGGGTGGCCACGATCGAATGCCAGTAACTCAACCTCTGAGCCACTGCCGTGGTAATATAATAATTTACTTTTAGTTTTAATTTAACAATTTCTAACAAGAATTACATAAGCAACATTTCTGATATTTCAAAAACACTAAAGGAAATTGGGAATAGGATAGAATATCAGAAACATATATTAATTTTATTTTTTAATCATAATAGTGTTGATTCTTTGGTTTAAAGCACACGTTTAATTTACAATAAATTGTATAGGTACAGCTGGCAGTCATTGGTCCAGTATTTTGATAATTCACTACGGATTGTTGGTGCATTACATCGCAAATAAGGTAACATTTATTAAAAACTTAGTTTATAATGAAACAACAAAGTCTTGTAATGTTATTGAATTAGGTGCTTGTTTTTTAATCATAAAGAAAAAATAAGTACTAAAAAGAAGATATTTTGTCCATTTCTCTGCATAACAAAAACCTCAAACATATTACATGCTAATAAACCAATCCAAGATTAACTATAACAGCCCTAGCTATTTAGATTTGTTATGGCGCAAAATATATTCTTTCTATAGAATTTTTCAATTTCAAGGTGTTCCTGTAATAGTTAATTAACAAATAGGCAATGTATTTATTTACTTTTTTATAAAAAGAACACTTCATAGATACACACCAGTGGCGGCGCCAGAATTTATGGGATGGGAGGGCACAAATGGGCCCGATGATGTTTGTTTTAGTGGGCACTACCCAAGTAAAAAAATAAGAAGGTCGCCGGCCTCCCGACGCTCTCTCCAACACCATAAGCAGCGACAAACAAAACTTCCCTCTTGTCCTAAGTGAGGTCTAAAAAAGGCACTCATGTTTCTAGGGTGGGCCGGTGCCCACCCTGGCGCCGCCGCTGATACACACAATCAATCCAGCAGTTTATAACCAGAAAGTCTACGAACAAAATAATAGCAAAATGATCTTTAAAAATTCCAAGAACAACAATACTACACTTTCAACACGTCAACAATTCAAACCAAAATGGAAAGAATTGATTCGGTGCCGTGCGCAGGTTGCGGTTCTATTATATTGAAATAACTCGCATAAGACACGCGGATTGATGAACTACGGAAAGAGACATTCGAGAGCAGAAGCGTAAGAAAGAGATATTAAAGACACATATTAAAGGCAGCGAGGTCAAGTTCTCTAACAATAATCGCTTGACGGGTTTTAGCTGATTGAAGGGCAACAGATTGTAGTGTTCAGTGTGTATCTTATATTTTAAAGGGGAGGTTATATATTTTTTCTATTCCCACATGGCAATTTGCTGTTTCCTTTACACTTAAGTGAGAGAAAAGTAGGCTATTTCAGTTAATTGTATGGCAAGATTTCATAACAGTGATGCAAAGTGTTGCAACCTTTAAAAATAAAATTTCCTATTGTTATAAAAAAATTCCACGAATGCACACAATACAGAAAAAGTATTTTTCAGCAGATCACAACCACAAGTAATCCTAAAGAATATCCTACGAATATAACACTGTGCGGAAAAATTTCCCTTTCCCTTTAAAGACAGCGCCGACCTATCATTCCTTAGTGCTTTGTTCTCACGAATTCGGAATTTTTCCATTAGTTGACAACATTGTTATAAAAATTATGTTTCTCTGTGGCATTCTTAAAGGTACTCACAGTTTATTACATTTACTAAGGCTCCGCCTTCTTTTTCAAGACACTAGATTATATAATTTATATGTATATGGTACAATACGTTATTAATTTGTCCAATATAACAAAATATATGCGCATCTATAATAGATTTATCAATAATACAACCTGCTGAATGTGCATAGAAAATTAATTTTATGTAGCATCATTATTGAGTTGGTTTTATCATAATTTCTTAAATGATTCTGAAGTCGAGACGGTAGAGCGTTGAACTTGAGATCCAGTGGTCGTTAGTTCGAGCCCGACAGCTTGCAAACTTTTTTTCGTAGAAAAAATATACTGTTCGACCCGAGTATATTGTCTGAACTGTCATCTATCTACCTACCTGTTGCTTGTTTTATTATATGGTCCGGACTATAAAAAGATCAAAAGTGTGACGAAATGTTGTTTTTGAAATCTCTGTTTCTAAAGGCTTTAATGGAAACCTCTTGAATAGCTAAGTTTACCGTATACCTTTTATTAACTTTTAAAGTAAAACTCTTATTAAGTTTTCCTTTTGTGTTTTTGTTTTATACGCCTACACACTTGTATAATATTAAAAATATCCAAATTGTGTAGGAGTATGTTATATTAATACACAGTATTAAAAAATAACGAAGCACCTAAAGTGATACAAACCTTATTGTTTAAGAAAATAGAAAGCCCTATAATTTTTAATACAAATTTATAATAACCTTAAATTTATGAATAGAGACCGTCGATTTGGATACTTTGATGTAAACAACAGAGTCGTATTGAGGCAACATACAGGGTGGGGATTTTAAAAGGAACGCTGCATATACCGACTCTGCAAATAAGATTTTTCTAAAATCCATGTGTTTTTGGAAATTTCCAATTAGTTGACAACATTGGTGAAAAAATTATATTTCTCTGTGGCATTCTTAAAAGTACTGACCAATCACAGTTTATTATATTTACTGTATCTGGTACAATATGTTATTAATTTGTTCAATATAGCAAAATATATAGGTACGCATCTATAATAGATAGAGATCAGTAATGCAACCTGCTAAATGTCTATAGAAAATTGATTTTATGCAGCATCATTATTGAGTTTGTTTTACCATAACTTTTTAAATGATTCTGTAGTCGAGACAGTAGAGCGTTGAACTTTGGATCCAATGGTCGTGAATTCAAGCCCGGTAGCCTGCAAACTCTAAAAAAATTTTTTTAGCATAAGGTTCTTAAGTTTGGTCGTAGAAAAAATATACTGTTCAGCTTGAGTGGATTGTCCATATCGCACTCCGCCTACGGCGTCGTGCTCAATTAACTTTCTCGTGAGATGAAAACATCATATCCACTCTTGTTGTTGTACAAATTACTATTAACTTTTTTTATAATAAAAGTTTTTTATTCTATTGCAAAAAATTTCATTATTTTCGTAATAATTATCAATCGTGCCTCGCTTTAAATGTTTATTTCTTTAACCCTTTGCCCTAGTTAATCATTTAATGATGATCGCTCGTGCGTAATAATATGATAAATTAGGAACATCCTTCTTTGTCAGTCAAAATCAATATTAATATACGAGGAAACGAAACAACCTGCCCAAATTTCTTGATTGGATGAGCCTATTTTAAGCTTGGTTGGATTTTAAATATTGCTGATTTTAGGAGGGTTTACGGCATTGCCTACGTCAAATACTTCTTTTACGCTCATTCACATTTAGAATATTTTTAAGGATGATTGTGAATTGTAAAAAAAGATTATTTTGTGGACATAAATATTGTATTATTATGTTTTAAAAAATTATGTTTTTTCGGTCTAGGGGGTTGAGGTCATCAAAAAACTTATATTATCATTATGATGTTTCCGAATTTTAATAATAATAATAATAATAATAATAATAATAATAATAATAATAATAATAAATTTTTATTAGCTCACTAAGCTATTTCAGTTTTTCATTTCCTTTTTTTTTGATAATTATACAATCTAGAAAGACTATTATCGTATTAAACTTATATTATGTAAAATTTGGTTTTAATTTTACGTTATATGTTTTAATTTCATTCCCTAATTTATTATATTCTATTATCCCTCTAAAAAAAATAGATTTTTAAGTAGATTTTAAATTTGTATAATCCAAAATAAAGTTGTTTTTTCCTCTTGTATTGTAAATATAAACTTCATTATATTTTGTTAAGAAATTTTCGTAATATGGTGCTGATAAATTGAAATTTATTTTATGAATAAAAACTAAAGTACGATATAATAAAAAAAATTTCTATATTCATCCCTTCTGAAAGGAAGTGAATCAATGTTTTTTTGTCTTCTATCTTAAATTCATCTATCAGGTGCTTATTTTGGTAATTTTAAGGAGGGGGGGGTTTGCAGCCCCATCCCCCTAGCTTTCCAGCACTATCCCCCCAGATTTGCCACTGAATGTAAGTATTTAATGACTGGCAGCAGTGGCAGAACTTCTTGTCTCCTTAGACTTACTGTATTAGCTATTTAATGTAAAATATTATTATTATCTTAGTAGGGGCAGTCGCGTATTTAAGGGGCGGAGGATGGGGGGGGGGGGGGGGGGCTTCAAAAGGCATTTTTAAAAAATACAATTTTTTTATACTAAATAGTAAATACATAACAGCATAACAGGCCTAAATCAAATACCTTAAAAAAAATTGAGCCTATGCAAAAAGTTTTGCACCTATTTATCCATGTTATAGAATTAAGCTGGCTACCAGGTATTTAAATTTCTTATTTACCGAAAATAAAGTTTATACACTCATCCATTATAATATCTCTCTAATATCATTATAATATCTCACGTCAAACCGAATACTCTGGGAATTCGGGATGCCTGAAATTTCAAAAGGACTAAGGATAATTATATTAGACGTAATTTGACTGGAGTTAGCGGATCTTCTTCTGAGTGATATATGATATATGAGGTTATGTCAATAAATAATCCGCGGAGAAAAGAAGTGTGTGCAAGGAATGTGAAAACTTCCTATTTGTTTGTTATTTATGGTTTGTTTAAAGGCCTTTCGTAATACAGGGTATTTCATTTAAAGCTTGGTAAATTTATATCTTTAAAACGAATCTGTTAACAAAATGTTGGTAGGTGTAGTTCATCTTTATAAATCTGATTAAAAATTAGACCGATGCCAGTGATTGCCCAGGCAGGCGTCACGACACCCTAAAAATGTCAATTAATGGAGAATGCATACATTGAAACTCTTATATTTCAAAATAAATAAAACCTTATTAAGGAATTTGTATTATTATCACTTTTGGAACATTATCTACATGTTTCGTCTCTAGGAGATCATTATTAGGTAATTTTTGTTAATTAAATTACTATATTGAAAATAGCAAATTGTTGAATACTGATGACGAAATTAGTATGAACAAATAGTGGCCGACACAAAAAAATAACAACACTAATATAGAGATTAATAATTCATGGGGTCTTTCACTAGGTATTCTCAATTAAAAAAAAATATGTCTTAAAAAAATATTAGTAAACAATACTGCTGAAAGGACATCTTTGAAAAGCGTTCAATATAGAACGTTCCTATTCAAAATATGGGTTTGCACAGCATCATAAGGTGTTTTCACAAGGCCTTTGGGCCATATTACATATTAATTAGTACAACATTTTGTTTTACATTTTTTATTGTAAAAATGGATTCGCCTATTGCTAGAATACAAATGTTTCAGCTTTACCTAATTTCTTTGCCAAATATTATGAGATACTTGCCTCAATGCAGTTTATTTTTATATGCTCGTATTTCACTTACTAATATCCAAGGCATTCGTAAATTAAACCATCGACAAGCCAATGCGGGATTATCATAAATCGAAATTTATCTCGGCTTTGGAAATGAAGCAGAGAGAACAACCGAGGGACATGGTACGAGGTAGATCTGATAAATGAGTTTACGGGAACACTGGAAGGCAACACATTTTTTTCTATTTAAAGGGACAAAATCTAATCCTTATAAAAATGTCTAGGCGTAGGTATTTTAAATTTGATGCAGTACCCAAGTAGCAGCAACTATATTCAACCCAGATTAGAAACATAATGCATTTATTTATAGTCCTCTTTGGCTCTAGGTCATATTGTTACTATTAAAAAAAAACTCTTGCAAAACTTGACTTGAAATTTATAAATTCACAAAACACATTGAATCCTACATAATCTTTTTTTTTTATGATAAAACACCTGCACTGTAGGAAAAATCCTTTAAGGCGCTCTGGGAGCGGTGCGAGTGCGAAAAAAGCGATTAACGTTGGTCTTGAAACGTTGAAGATTGTATTCATTGGGAAACACGACCTCAGGAAGATCATTCCACAATGATGACGTTCTCCAGATGAAAGAATTCTTGAACAATGAAGTTCGAGGAGTACTAAGCTGAACAACATATGGATGAGCGGCAGCGGTTCGCCGTGTATTTCTGTTTTGCATTGCTCTAGGTGGAATCATGTGGGCAATGTCAGTCGAACACCTGCCATGGAAATATCTGTAAAAGAGAGCCAAATCACCAACCTGTCTTCGATGCTCCAGGCTATCGAGGGTCTTGGTCAGCTCGGGGTCGCCGATCAGACGAACGGCTCTCCTTTGAATGGAATCCAGTAGCCGAAGGGTGTGCTTGGGTGAAGAGCTCCAGACATGAGAGCAATATTCTAATGATGGTCGAATCTGGGCTTTGTAGAGTGTCAAAAGTTGATGAGGTGTGTACAACCTTTAGGTGCGGAAAAGTACACCAAGTTTCTGTGCAGCTGCCCTGGCAATTGCGGCAACGTGATCATGCCAAGACATATTACCTCCCAGATTGACCCCCAGCAAATTAATAGACGGTGCCAGGGGAATTGCGTGTCCTGCCATGACTATATCCGGTTCTGCAATGTTAACCTTTTTGGAGAAGACTGCTGCCTGGGTTTTCTTAGCATTAAATTCGACTTGGTTACTGTCACCCCAAGCCAAAATTTCTTCCAGGTCATTGTTGAGGCGCAATACTTCATGCTGCCTGCGAAGATGTGCGTCGGCAGCGGATGTTTGGGGAGTCAAGGTAAAAGATGAGACAAGTGTGCTGTCATCAGCAAAGCTATAAATTGGATTTTGGGTTTTCACTAGAAGGTCGTTAATATACAGTAAAAAGAGGGTAGGCGACAATATGGACCCTTGAGGAACACCGGCATTGATGGTGAAGGTGTCTGAGAGAAACCCGTCAATCGCCACTTGCAGAGAACGGTTCTTAAGGAAGCTGGTTAACCATAAACAAAATTCATTAGGCATACCGTAGGATCGCAATTTACTTAGAAGCCCATCGTGCCAAACACGATCAAAAGCCCTAGAGATGTCCAGTGCAACAGCCCGGGATTCTCCATGATGTTCGATGGTGTTGCTCCAAAGATGGGTGACATATGCCAGAAGGTCACCTGTTGATCTGGACTTTCGAAAACCGTATTGATGGTCGCTGATAATGTTAAGCCCTTCCAGATACTTTAGGAGTTGTTGGTTAATAGCTTTCTCCATTACTTTTGAAATTACTGAAAGCAATGCGATGGGTCGGTAGTTGCTTGGCAGGGTCTTTTTACCTTTCTTTGGAATGGGCTGGACACGCGCCGACTTCCAGCGGGATGGAAATATTCCTTTTTTGTAGGATAATCTGTTAAAACAACAAGATTTGTTTTTGTATATTTTGTTTCCTATGAGGAACAATTAGTTGGATTAGTTTTGTCCGTGGTGGACTTTATTTTAAAACCAACCGCAATCCTATTTAAATAAGTTAAGATCGGGATGTCCAAAATTGTTTAAATTTCCTAGATACCCTAAAAATGTCTCCCTATAAACCCAAAGTTAATACAGGGAAGCAAATATTTGTCTAAAACTTGCATGGAATTTCCTATGTTTGCAACCACGATGCACCACCCGGTATAATAAAAATATTAATAAATTTCAACAGAAACTATTAAGATTACAGAATAATATAATAATTTATATTATCGGTCACTCTATGAACTATAATAATTTTATTGTATTATATGTATTATCAGGGATTATGGTCCTATATGCTTCTAGAAATTATAATATTTCTAATACGTTGTATTACAAATTTCCCTCGTGTAGGCAGCATAAATTAAATAATTTATAAATATTATAATTTTTATTTGATTTCTATCTGAAAACAAGTTTTTTCTACTCCCACATGGAAATTTGCTGTTTCCTTCACACTTAAGTGACAAGTAAAGAAGGCTATTCCTTAACTTTTTTTCTTTAACTGTACAGCAAAATTTCATAACAGTGTTGCACAGTGTTGCAACCTTTAAAAATAAAATTTCCTATTTTTATAGATAAACTCCACGAATGCATACAATACGAAAAAAATATAATTTTTAGCAGATCGCAACCACAAGTAATATTAAAGAATATCCTACGAATATAACACTGTGCGTAAAAATTTCCCTTTTCCCTTTGGAGACAGCGCCAACCTATCTCACGAATCAGGAATGTTCCCATTAGTTGACAACATTGTTATAAAAATTATATGTCTCTGTGGCATTCTTAAAGCTACTCACAGTTTATTACATTTACTGAGGCTCCGCCTTCTTTTTCAAGACACTAAATTATATAATTTATATTATGGTACAATATGTTATTAATTTGTTCAATATAACGAAATCTATACGCATTTATAATAGATTTATCAATAATGCAACCTGCTGAATGTGCATAGAAAATTAATTTTATGTAGCATCATTATTGAGTTGGTTTTATCATAATTTCTTAAATGATTCTGTAGTCGAGACAGTAGAGCGTTGAACTTGAGATTCAGTGGTCGTTAGTTCGAGCCCGGTAGCTTGCAAACTTTTTTTCGTTTTTTTCGTAGAAAAAATATACTGTTCGACCCGAGTATATTGTCTGAACTGTCATCTATCTACCTACCTGTTGTTTGTTTTATTATATGGTCCGGACTATAAAAAGATCAAAAGTGTGACGAAATGTTGTTTTTGAAATCTCTGTTTCTAAAGGCTTTAATGGAAACCTCTTGAATAGCTAAGTTTACCGTATACTTTTTATTAAGTTTATTCTAAGCCGAAACTTTTAAAGTAAAACTCTTATTAAGTTTTCCTTTTGTGTTTTTGTTTTATACGCCTACACACTTGTAGAATATTAAAAATATCCAAATTGTGTAGGAGTATGTTATATTAATACACAGTATTAAAAAATAACGAAGCACCTAAAGTGATACAAACCTTATTGTTTAAGAAAATAGAAAGCCCTATAATTTTCAATACAAATTTATAATAACCTTAAATTTATGAATAGAGACCGTCGATTTGGATACTTTGATGTAAACAGCAGAGTCGTATTGAGGCAACATACAGGGTAGGGATTTTAAATGGAACGCTGCATATAACGGCTCTGCGAATAAGATTTCTCTAAAATCCAAAAATACATTCCCAAAGAGTTTTAATGGGCCTAGCTTTTATCATGTAAAAAAAATTGGGAGCCTAAAGAGGAGGTGCCGTCCTAACCAATGTTTTTTTAATTAGAGGTCGCCTTGTGGCATTTTTTTAGAAAGCTTATCGAAAAACGAATTTGTCCATATTTTTTTTTGACATCTGTCAAATCATGTGGTGTTAGAAATTTAATAAAAACTAATTTAAGGAAAAACTACATATATTAACAATAATTTTAAAACTGTAATGTCACTTTTTAGCATAACAATTGTTGAAAATGTGCCCTATGAATCTAGATAGACCAAACCGATGGTAGAACTCTTCTCTTACTCTTTCCAAAACTTCTGGCGTAAATAAACGTATTTCTGCCCGAATTCTTGCCTTCAACTCTTTCAGATTTATAGGTCTGGTAACATATACCCTTCTTTTTATATCGCCTCATAAATAAAAATCTAAGGGCGTAATATCCGGAGATTTGGGCGGCCACTCGACAAACCAGAACAAACCCTTGCAATTCTATCCACGATCCACGCATTTGAAAATATAATATTTGTGATATAGGTACCGATTGTGAGACGCGCCTGTGCGTAAAATAAATCGGTAGGCATACGGTACCGGGAATGCCCCAGTATATTCTCGGTACTTGGATGCGTGTACAAGTTAGTGTTTATAAAATCATTATCGATTCGTAAATAAATAGTATAGAAACTTGAAGGTGGTTTTCCTTTCTGTACGGCTAAAGTTTCAATACTTTACAATATTTGAGAATTCTCTCACATTTCTTACAAAGTTTTTCAAACCAGAACTTCGAAGAATATTAATTATGGAAATCTAGACCAAGGAATATTTTTCCAGCAGGATGGAGCCCCTCCTTACTTTAAAAGAAATGTATGAGAATTAATAAATGTTAGGTACATTTCCAAATAGATGGATAGGACTGGGAGGATCTATAGAGTGGTAACCCAAATCTCCGGATATTACACCTTTAGATTTTTATTTATGAGGTAGGGTATATGTCACCAGACCTAGAAATGTGGAAGAGTTAAAGGCAAGGACTCGGGCAAAGATAGGTTTAATCATGCCAGAAATTTTGAAAAGAATAAGGGAGGAGTAATTTTATCATCGGTTTGGTCTGTGCTAACATATTCATTTAGCAAATTTTCAACAATTGCTATGCTAAAAAGTGACATTACAGTTTTAAAATTATTATTCCTTAAATTAGTTTTATTAAATTTCTGACACAGGGTTTGAGAGATGTAACAAAAATAAACGGACAAATTACTTTTTTGATAAGCTTTTCAAAAAAGTGACACAAGTGGTATCCTCTAATTAAAAAAAAGTTGATTAGGGCTGCCTCTCCTTGGGGTCCCAATTTATTTTTATATCACAAATGCGAGACCCATAAAAAATTTGGGGGACATATTTTTAAATTTTAAAGAAATCTTATTCCCGAAGCCGCTATAAGCAGCGTTCCATTTAAAGTCCCACCCTGTATATTAATAACATTTTTATTAATAATCTTACCCTAAGCTATTATTTAATGTTGTCATACAAACACTAATAATAATCAAAATATATGTTTACAATGCAGCTCTTTTAAAAGTTTCTTATGACCCAACAAACGTGACAAAAATTTTATTTAACATTGTTGTGGTATCGTAGTAGGTCTGGCTATGAAATTTCACTCACATTTTCTGGTATAAATCAACATTAATTATTAAAACAAATACAGATTTCCCTTTCATTTCATCAGATCCATGCCAAGACGTGTTTCGCCATATCATTGCTCATCAGTAAAGAAACTCAAAACTGCTTAAGCAGTAATTGGTGAGACTCACCGGTAAGATGTTGCACAGAGCGACATCTGTGTCACTATTACAAACTCTTAAGCATACCAGCACCTCTAACAAACTTAGGTCCACTAGATCAATCTCTTGATAACTTTACCAACAAGATAATTTCCAAAGAAACCATTGTTGAGACAATAGTTTTCATGGAAATTATCTGGTCGGTAAAGTTACCAAGAGATTGATCTAGCGAACCCTATAGAAATAAGCCAAATGTTAAGAGGAAATTACCTGTAAAAACATTCGTCACAATAATTACAGGAGTCCTGCTAGTTTACGGGCCAGCGCTGCCTAGCGGGACTCCAATAATTCTAATGTAATCCTAAATCTAATTGTAATGAATGTCTTTCCAGGTGATTTCCTCATTTCTGTAAGTTTGTTAGAGGTGCTGGTATGCTTAAAATTGTCTATAACGACACAGTTATTATTAAGTTTACAGGTGGAAAATTAAAAACATAATTATTGCAACTTAAAATTAATTCTTAGGCGCTTCGTGACGAGTTACAATATAGGTTATAACGGCAAATGTCTCTAGCTAACAATTATAACGTCATCGATGTCGTGCATCAGCATTTATGTTAAATCCCTATAAATTCATTAGTTTAGACTTTAAAGGTACATTTTTGTGCATCCAACCCAAATATGTCGGCATTAATAATAAAAAACATCTGATGCTTTTGAAGTAAATCGTCCCGCTATTTTAAAATTATTTCATAATAAGATCTGTAACAATTTTAATGAACTTTTAAAAACAGTTTAGAGTCGAAGGGGTCCATTACCCACAAATAAGGGTAAATCTAATAAACGTTCTTCTAACCCTTTCGCTTTTGACGTAGCATTAACTTCGGTAATTTTGTTAAGCTTTTTATTACATTTATACAAAGCCAATTTTTCATATTATGTGCTTTGACCTTTACGGCGTTAAATGAGAATTAGGTAACAAAAAGGTCTGTGGGTGTTTTAAAAATGTCTGCAAATAAAAATTAAACTTTTTTTGTTAAAACCAGGTACTGTATTTTTTGCTTACTTACTGTTATATTTCAGCTTTGCAAATACTGTTATGCAACTGTACATTAATCCCCTAAACACATTTGGGTGGGCACTGTACCTAAAGCGTTTAGGAAAATCAGCAGGGTGTATAATTCTAATGATGATAATTATGAATAGGAAGTTAAGTTTCGCTAGATTAAAAAAAAAATGATAGTGTACGTCGTTGCGAAATTTTGTAAGAGTTCAGTTACACTGAACTATTTAGACAAACATCGCCACAGTTGAAAGAGTTTATTGGACCACGCCAAGTTTTGCTAAATTTGGTGAAGATTTTATAGTAAATACGTTCAAAATAAATATCCTTACTTGGTTAAATTTTAAATAAGCAATTCTTCATGAAAATATCGGTTTTAATTAATATACAAAAAATAACACATTATATAAAAATAGGGCGGACAATAAAACAAGAATTAATCTACAAAATAGGAACCTTCAAAACTTTTCTTTAAAAAAATACTTAAGAGAGTAGTCGATAGGTCATTATGAACAAATAGTACATTTCCATCACATCGCGCATGTTGTACCTGTGTCTGGCGATTGCACTAAAATGTATTTTTTTATATATAAAATATTATAAAAACAAATTTGACGAGAATGAAGTGGCACGGCGTTAGTGGAGATTATTAATATAATATTGAGGCATCGTTTGTTATTTTAATTAAAAATAAGAAATTAACTTGAATAGCCGCAATTTTTCTATTTTTGTATTCTGCATGGCGGATGATATAACTTGAACCAAAATAATTGAAACTCAATCATCCGCTAAACTAGAAGTCTTTGTAAACCCTTTAGTGAAATTTTTGTATTAAATTTTCAATTAGATAAGCCAGGAAACGATGCCGCGGTTCATGCTGGTATGGAAGGCTCCTAAATACGTACTATATAAAGACTACAATAGAAACCTCCGTGTAAAGTAAATGTATAGTTGAAAGGATATCAAAACTAAAAATAGCTTGCATTAAACAAAAAACAATAAATAATAACAACAAAAAAATTTTAAAGGTATTAAACTAAACTTTTGTGTATTCATCGAATTAAACGGAGGTTTTTCTAATATATGAATTAGACCCTTTGCACACAAGGCGACTAAAAAGAAACAAATTACAAACTTAAATTACCAACCAGTTACTTAGTAGTTGTAGCTCATTTCAATGAACATCCGCACACAATTCAGCTAGTTGGTAACGTTACCAACCAAACTGCTGGACAATTGCTTTCGAGCAAGAAAAATTTCGCCTAAATTTAACAGTTAATATTTTCTGAACCAGATACGATATCGACCTACGGTTTTGAATGGTTGATATATTAATCCCTTTGAAAACAATTGTCAATGTTGAATTTTCTTTTACTGTCAGAAAATTTTATATACAGGGTGTTAAAGAAGACGATGATTTGTTCTCCAATTTTAATGGCGTGTAACTTATACAATAATATTTTTAAATTTTATCACTCTACGTCAATTAAATCACTGGTTCATAGCAAAAAAAGTAATTTATCAAATTTTCGATATCTGCTATATTTTAAGAAATACCGTTTTTTTTGGAAAACCTTGCTTTATTTCAACTTATTGGTAGCTAGATCTCACTGCGCGTTGTATCGTGCAAACTTCGCGATTGATTATTATACCTTATAAAAAACTTTATTATTTTCAGTAACAATAGTTGTACCCAAATGTTATAATGTAGAGTGGCGTACTTATAAACACCTATATATCTATGGTTTATGAGTATCTCACAATTTTTCACGATTGTTTTATATTGGAAAGTACTCGCACCGAGATTAGGTAAATTTTTTCTTATTTTTTAGTTTTTTATATCGCACTACAGGTATTTTATAGAGCGTGTTTACAAAATTTTAACAAGGATAATTTTTTTAATTTAATTTTTGGAAAAAATGTATTTATTAATTTCTAACTTTCTAACACTATTCCTAAAATTAAACTTACATTAAAAAATACTTTGATATTAAATATCACTAGCTGCCGTCAAACCAAACCCCGTCCATCCGAGTGTATTAATTTGAATCGAGATTATTACAAAAAAAACAATATTAAGTAATAATAATAAGTTGAAATAAAGCAAGGTTTTCCAAAAAAATCGGTATTTCTTAAAGTATAGCAGATATCAAAAATTTGAGAAATTACTTTCTTTGCTATGAACCAGGGATTCAACTGACGTAGAGTGATAAAATTTAAAAATATTATTCTGAAAGTTACACGCTATTAAAATTGGAGCAAAAATCATCGTCTTCTTTAACAACCTGTATATAAAATTTTCTGATAGTTAAAGAAAATCCAACATTGAAAATTGTTTCCCAAGGGATGAATCTATCAACCATTCCAAACCGTAGGTCGATATCTCGTTCAGAAAATATTATTTGTTAAATTTAGGCGAAATTTTTCTTGCTCGAAAGCAATTGTCCAGCAGTTTAGTTGCGTTGTGTGCAGATGTTCAACATTGACAACAATTACTAAGTAACTGTTTGGTGATTTACATTTGTAATTTTTATTTTTTTTAGTCGCGTTGTGTGCGAACGGCCTTAAGGTTGTTATTCAATAATCGTCTATACAAGGTATTTTTTAATTGAGTGCCGATACTTAAGGTTGTGAATCCTTGGGTGATTTTAAGAAGAAAAGTTAATATTAACATATGTCCTAAAGCTCTTCATTTTTGAGCTACAGGGTGTTAACATTTTTTAAAAAATGTAACTTTTTTATCATAATTATTATATCACTCTTAGATATATTTATGAAATTTTGTACACACCTCTTACTCATTAAGGAGCATTTTTTAAATTTTTACCGTTGACGTCCGTACGGGGTTTGAACTGAATATTTTTAAAGAAAAAAATGGCACCTTCTTGCAAATAAAAACCAAAAAAACAATTTTTTTCTTCGGTTCATTGAGACTGCTTTCGATATTTTGTTGAAATTTGGTAGGCACTCACCATGAGTGAAAACACTTTTTTTTTTGTTTTTATTTTTTTATGCAAAAAGGGTGCATCATACGAAAGTAAGTCTATGGACCAAATTTGTTCCAAAATAGATAAGGATTTTAAATATAAGTTTGGTTTTTAGAAAAATCAGTGGCGTACCCTTTTTTTTCTTTAAAAATATTCAGTTCAAACCCCGTACGGACGTTACTGGTAAAAATTAAAAAAAAATCTTTTAAGTCAAAAATGCTTATTAATGATTAAGAGGTGTGTACAAAATTTCATTAAAATATCTAAGAGTGATATAATAATTATGATAAAAAAGTTATATTTAAAAAAAAATTTTAACACCCTGTAGCTCAAAAATGAAGAGCTTTAGGACATATGTTAATATTAACTTTTCTTCTTAAAATCACCCAAGGATTCACAACCGTAAGTATCGGCACTCAATTAAAAAACACCCTGTATAATACATAATTTGGGTAATGTAAAACATTTGCAAAATGTTTTTGTCGTCCCTGTAAAATTTTTATTTTTGGACTTACTGGTTTAGCGGATCTTCTTCTTCGACTGCCTATCCACTATTGTTGGATGTTGGCGACCATATTTCCATACATTTCTCTGTCGGTTGCTGTGTGGACCAACTCTCCTATCGTTCTTAACCCCGTCCAATCTCTTATGTTTCTTAACCATGACATTTGCTTTCTGCCTATCCCTCGCTTTCCCTCTATTTTTCCTTCGACAATGAGTTGCAGCAGTTGATATTTTGAGTTTCGCATTATATGTCCAAAATACGATGTTTTCTTCTTTTTGACGTTAAGCATTAACTCACGGTCTCTGCCGATCCTTCTTAGAATTTCATCGTTGGTTACTCTGTCTGTCCATGGCACCCTTAGCATTCTACGATACATCCACATTTCAAATGCTTCTATTTTGTTGACGGAAGATGACTTCAATGTCCAGGTCTCTGCACCGTACAGCAACACCGACCATACATAGCATTTGGCATAACGTAACCTCAGCTTTAAATTAATGTCACGACTAGTTAGCACGTTTTTAAATTTAAAAAAGTTATTTCGAGCTGTTTCAATTCTGCATTTAATTTCTTTGTCATTATCCCAATCTTCATGCAACCAGCTTCCTAGATATTTATATTGTGCTACACGTTCTAAGGTTTGACCATCTGCTATTAATCTTGCGTTGTTGTATGGGAGTTTCCGTCTGCTTACTATCATGAACTTTGTTTTATTGCTATTTATTTTAAGACCATAATTCGTACCAATACGATTCAGCTCATTGATCATTTGTTGCAGATCTTCCATATTATCTGCAATTAAGATAGAGTCATCTGCATATCTAATGTTGTTTATATATACCCCATTTACCTTAATTCCAACATTTTTATCTTCCATGATTTCCTTAAATATGGTTTCCGAATAAAGATTAAATAGAAGAGGTGATAGTATGCATCCTTGTCATATGCCTCTACATATGACAATATCTTCAGTTGTAAATTCATTTGTTTTTATATGAGCAGATTGATGCCAGTACAGATTCTGTATACAACGGATGTCTCTGTCGTCTAAGTCTGCTTTTTTAATATGTCAATTAGTCTATCATGCCTTACTTTGTCAAAGGCCTTTTCAAAGTCCACAAAACATATGAAGACATCTTTCTGAACATCTCTGCAGTTTTGTATGAGCACACGCACACTGAAAAGTGCTTCTCTGGTTTCCATCCCACTTCTAAATCCAAATTGAGTATTTGCAATATTGGTCTCACACTTGCGGTAAATTCGGTTGTGTAGGACCTTAAGGAATATTTTAAGGGCATGACTCATTAGACTAATTAGACGGTGGTCTCCGCATTTCTTTGCTTTGTTCTTCTTGGGAAGTGGAATAAACGTAGATTTAAGCCAGTCTGCCGGATATCGACCTTCATTATAAATTTTGTTAAAAATTACTTCCAGAAGAGAAAGATTGTCTTCATCAATAAGTTTGATAATCTCTGCTGGCAAATCATCAGGGCCAACTGCCTTATTATTTTTGGCTTGTTTTAAGGCATGACGAATTTCATCTCTTGTTATTGCAGGACCCGTACGATTTATTACGTTATCTTCTTCTAAATTTGTTCTTTCATTATCTTGAAAGAGTTCTTTAACATAGTTCTTCCAATGTCTTGCTTTTTCCTCCTTTTCTAGAATAATTTCGTCGTTATTGTTGACAAGTACTGTAGGTGCTTTGGTTTTATATATTCCAGCAGCCTCTTTTAGTTTACTGTGTTCTCCTTTGGTGTCACGTAAAGCTTGCAGATTTTCTATTGTTTGGCATTCCTCCCTTAGCCAGTTGGCTTTGGCTTTTCGAATTTCTGATCTTATAACATTATTTAATCGTCGATATTCTTGCATATTCAGATTTTTGTAGTGTCTTCTTTTTTCCATTAGTTGAAGAATATTATCTGTTATCCATTTTTTCTTAGGAGTTGCTTTTCTATAACCTAACTTATTTTGTGCCACCGTATTTAAGGTTACTTTTACTTCTTCCCATAGTCGGTTGCTGTCCAGTTCCTCCTGTTTTTCTTTAATTACGTTCAGTCTTTGATTAATTTCATTTTGTAGTTCCGTCCTAACCGTATTATTCATAAGATTTTCAGTTGCTAAGACTTTTTGCTTACAAGATTTGCGTCTTACTAGCGATAGTTTAAGTCTAAATGAGGATAAAAGGAGAACATGATCAGACGGTACATCGGCTCCAGGATAAGTGCAGGCTCTCATAACTGACGTGGAAAATCTCTTATTAATGAGAATAAAATCAATCTGGTTTCGAACTACATTGTCAGGTGAATCTTGTGGGGATTTCCAGGTATAGAGTCGTCTAGGTGGTAAGCAGAACCAGGTATTGGTTATTTTAAAGTTTTCTTCCTGGCAAAACTGAACGAGTCGATCACCACGGACGTTTCTCTCGCCCAATCCCCAGGGACCGACTATCTCCTCGACCCGTGTACAACCAACTTTTGCGTTGAAGTCACCCAGAATAATGTTGATGTCATGTGGCTTCGTAAGGTCCAATAGCGCTTTGATTTCAGCATAAAAGCTCTCTACCTCTTCGTCATGTTTATCCAAGGTTGGGGCATAGACTTGTATCATGTTAATATTTAGTGGTTTTGCTTGTATTTTGATCATCATTGTTCTGTCTGAATATGGAATAAACTCTGTGACACTCCCTGCTATATTTCGATCAACGACTATTCCCACTCCATTTCTATGGTTTCTATCATCGTTACCTGAATAGTAAAGGGTTTTGTCTTGGGTATTGCATTTCCCCGATCCAGGCCATCGGGTTTCACTTATTCCCAAAGCTGATATTTTGAGTCTATCCATTTCTTGTACAATATTCGCTAGTTTGCCAGATTCGTACATACTTTGAACGTTCCATGTTCCTATGTTAATTTTGACTCCGGGGATTCTTAGCACCCTCGTTTTGCCGGAGACTGAGGGCCATGTTTTTATTCTTTCGTCCATATGGTTTTCTTGGGAAAAAACTTCAGTGGTTTCCCATTGCCTTCTGAAGGGTTTAAAGTTTTCCATCTAGTTCTCGACCGCCCCTAACTGAAGTCAGACGTCGTTTGAAGCCGCTTCAGCCTGAAGAACAGACGCTTCGTTGTCAGTTTTGGTCCGCGCCGGATATTTTATTTCTCCGGTACCCTCCATATCTAGAGAGGCTGCCCCTATCCGCCACCTGAAGACGCGCCTGATGGAGGACTGACAAAACCCCACAGCGGATATGTATTATGTTTATTTTCCTTATATACCTATTCCTATCAAGTCTGCAATACAAAATGTTATTACTAAGTTTAAGGCGAAAGGCACTGTAATAAACAACTGCAAATATTTTAAGCTGACGATATGTATTATATCATTAGGGCAGAATATATGTTTATGTCATAATCGACTACATCAAAATTCAGTGTAATAGCTCACTTTTAAAGATTTTTAATAAAAACAAAAAAAAGTTTTAAACCACGTAGATCGAAAACCAAGCATCTTAAAATAAACGTTTTAAAAAATCTTTCAATATAAAAATAAACAAAACATCACCGGGTAAAATAAGTACATATCTTCGGGTATATTAGACATTTTTGCATCTCGTAACGCTTGAAAGGAACTACCTATTTCCACAAAATTTTATATAATATATTATATATTAAATAAAATATAATTTTTTATTTGGATAAAATCTAATTATTTTTGGCAAAATTGTAATGCATAATAATCGAATAAATCATAAAACGTGTGAAATTATCATATTAATAGATTATGGGCTAATGAGATTTATTAATAAATAATGGAAAATGAACCTGCTCTTGACACTTTAACTTTAATTGATAATTAATTTTAATGATGCAGATTCTAAATTGGGCGTGGTTTTAAAATTTATATCTAGCCGTTCTATTAGTTTAACATTTAACAATAAACCCGATTTTAGCGGTTTGTTTACGAAACAAGACAATTACATTTTCAAATTAAAACCTAACATGGTCGGTTTAAACGCTATAACCTCTTAAAGTCAGTGCAGCACCAAATGTTTTACTCCGCCTGGACTAACTAAACTAAATACCTAATAAAATTTCTGAATTTATTATAATATTAAAAGAAAGTGGTCTGTATTTTTATTTATTTGCATTGATTGCACGTCCGGCGGCTATGTTTTTTATTTGAGTTGATTCTTACAGATGGCGATGCAGCGTTTTCACTGCTTATTTTATTGTTAGGTAAGTCTTAAAACAAAGTTTTCGCAGGTTCTGGAGTTCTTTACAGGTTAAGGCTTTCTGTAGAATCCTTATAAGGATGAAACGGCCGTTGTGGAATCTTAGGAAAACTACCCGTTTAACTAAAACTACGGGGACAGACTAACACACTTTATTACGTAAAATAATAACTATTTTACACAAATTGAACGAATTACCGAGACTTCAAAAAAATGTCAGACTCAATACAGGTAATAATTCACCTCAACAATGTGTAAAAAGTATAAAATTGCAGGTAAATGAGAGTATGTATACAAACGTATACAAAAAGAAATATTCGATGTTTTCTCATGGATTTAACAGCCGTCATTGTCTACCTGTGCCCCCCACCCCCATTGTCTTGGCGCCCATGTGTACTTTAATGTAAAAGACAGATGTACCACTCGTTATGCTTGCCGTTAGTTTTTCTTTTTATTTAATTTTTAGGGACACAAAAACTTCTACTATTATAATAACTTTTTAAAATGCAATAAAACTCGCTACTTTAGTTATTTAAATTTTTAAATGAAATCTCGTACTCTGGCTTAGGGTATAATATAAACATATTTAATATTTGTTTATTTGGTAGAAAATGATTCACAGGGTATGTTTTCTCTAACGCAAAATAACGTTTTAATATTTTTTATGTTCCTTGTATAAAAAATAAAATTTTTCATAATGTCAATCTGATTTATTTTACAAACAAAAACTTTTATAAAGAAATACTTGTTTTCGTATCTTTTTCACTTTTTTATTCATTGGTCCTTTCTAAATAAAAAGAACAGTTTAGAAACAGTACAGGTTGAGTCAACGGTAGAGTGAAATTGAAGAATTGTTAATTACGAATTACAAGTTAGGTTATTTTTATTATTAGTATTTGGTTGCCTTTTCCTGGAACTCGCATGCAGCAATGTTAAAATTTTTAGAATATTTCAGCAGCATACACAGTAATGCCATATTTGCAATATTCGCTGGGGAATTTCGTGATTTGCCTGAAGTGCAAAACATAAATTACCTATGTGGTGCAAATTAAAATCGAAATTTAATCCGTCTATTGGAAAGAAGCCCGACCAGCTTGCCATTAATTGCTATTTGCTGATATAGTATTGATAGCTATAGCCCGCAACAATTTAAAATAGTTGCTATTATTTTTCTGTAAGGAGTGTTTTTGTAGATCACGACGGTGAAACCCAACAAATTACTACAAAATAGTAAGAAGTAAAGACAGACCATAAATGAATACAACATCCGACGTCGACGTACGAAAGTTTAGAATTATAGACACAGACCAAAACTGATTTACTAAATAGCAAAATAAAGATAATGCAAATCAATCTTTGGATAATAAAACATTGTACAGTTTGTATTAATTAATAACAGTTTAAGGGTCTCTCCTGCAAATTCATCCTACTTATATTAAGGACCACCTACATACTTTTTACTTCTTATATTTGGGACAAATTGTACATTATAATTGGTATAATTAGCCATATTCAGATTCACGCTACATGATTACTATTACTAACAGTATTATTGACGCAATTCTAAAATTCTTAAATTAGGAAACCTCGGCAGTGGCTCAGCGGTGAGTCACTGGCATACACGTGGTTCAGACGTTAAGCTGTAGGCCCCGAGTAGAGGGAGCTGATTTCTTCTGCATCAATTTCCTGCGGTCCCTTCTGCGCATGCCCAGACAGTGCGCAGGCGTGCGTCATCTGTCATACGTCACCTGTCAGCTGTTTTTAAACAGGGCTATTTTAGCTGTTTTTAAACAGGGCTGTTTTAGCTGTTTTTAAACAGGGCTGTTTTAGCTGTTTCTAAACAGGTGACGTATGACAGATGACGCACGCCTGCGCACTGTCTGGGCATGCGCAGAAGGGACCGCAGGAAATTGATGCAGAAGGAATCAGCTCCCTCTACTGCCCCGTGTACGGTAGTTACTGAAATTCCATGTACTGTAGTTGGACTGGCAGGATCGCCATGTAAGGAAACTACTTGGTTCGATGAAGTAAAATACTTGGGTTACTGGTTAGGTATAAAAAGGGTATATTTGTTACTTGTAGTTACATTATATCTGACTATAATTGAACCTTATCTAACCTAATAGAAGCTTATAGAATCTATAATCTAACGAATCGAATCTTATAGAATCTAACTTACTATATTATAATCAGTCTTATTTATACTACGTACTAACCTTAAACTACGATAATAACCTGTGGTTTAGAAGGAAATATTATTGTTATAAGTATTAAGAGTGATTACCACATCACGTCTGACAATAACCCCTGACTTAACCTTGTGGCTCTTCCGCTAACTCCGGAAAAAAAATACAAAACAGCAAAAGAGTGTAAAATGTATCATCTCCCAAACCACCCCATTCACGCCGGTAACCAGGCCGGATGAGATCGGATATCTCGTGGGGTGCGGAAGAAGGTACATACTCCCCAATCGGTAGGTCATGCAATGGCGCAAAAAACCGAGGGTTAGCCTTTGGGGGCACTGTCGCATGACTGAGGATCGTGGTTCGGAATCCACGTTAAGCTGTAGGTCTCATCGGGAATGGCCCTGGCAGCAAACGAAGATGTAAAAAGACTAATTCGAAAGAATGGCAAAAAATTACAACCATAATAAAATTAAAGTGATTGATGATTTGATTGAATACAAGCGTTTTGGCATTAATTCCCTGGGAGTCTAATAAATTTGTTAACACAAATCACAACTTAAAAATAAAGCCGTGAAAAAAGCGTGCTAAAGCGCCTCAAACTACAACATATTATTTACCGCAATTACGCTGTTAACAAAGAAGGTTTTCATAAAAATCGGAATAAATTTATAGTGCAAACCGCGCCATTATGTTCAAATACCGCACTTAGGTGATTTGCGGCTCTACGGTCGTTGGGGGAAAATTAAAATGGAATTGCGATGTGCGGTGTGAAAAATTTGCAAATCATTCCGTGGAGAATGGTTATTGTTACTCACTTTTTAAATGCATTTTTTTTTGGAAGTAACGATACCTACTGATTTAAATGGGATCAAAGAGGAATTTCAAAGGTTAAGAGGATCATCAAGCTAACAAAGACATTATATAATGTTTTGGAAGTAGTTCATCTTCTGTGGTATTAAAGTGTATGATAAAATGAAAGTTTGTCTTACACCACTCTTTTATATCTTGTACTTAAATTTTGGGGGACATGTTTTGTCAATAGGTAATTGCCATCTTCAGCCCTATTTTCGAAACATGATTCCCAAAATCTAAATATCAAAATATAAAAGAGTGGTGTAAGACAGACTTTTATTTTATTATACACAAAATAATTTATTTTCTGTAAGAGGAGTTAACTGTGCTTCTTATTACTAGTAACAATAAACGCAATAATCCGAAACATAGCTGAGCAGTAGTTTTGGTAGCTTAACTTTTTTTCGAGTTACTTCTTAACCACATTAGTTTGTAGCTGTATTTTTTCGGTGTATTCATGAAGCTGTTTTAAAAAGTAGCCCGTTACCCGAAAGAGGTACTTAAGCTATTTTTAATAGCTTATATAGTGTGTCCCAGATAGAGAATGCACTCAGCAACATTGTGTTTTTATATTTAAAACACTCCGAATCTTTTCGAAGATATTTGGGCAAAACCGAATTTTCGCGATTTCGTTTTTATTTTTTTCTGACTCTATTTAAAGAGATATGCTAAAATAAAATGTACATTCTTATTGCCACCTTTTCTCTTTTACAAGTTGGTGTAATTAGATTTTTAAACCGAGGTTTCGTCTTTTTAACACCATCATCAACTTTTCATTTTTAATAATGTGGACAGTATATTTTAATATTTTTAAATTCCCCTCCGCTTTTATGATTCAACGACGTATCACACTTAATAATAATTTTACGTTTTGGACTTAAAAACCCATCATCAATAAGAATAAGGGTTAATTCATCTTGTATCTATTAACCTTCTTTTGTTTTCAAAGGCAACTCGAAATAATTTGACTCTGGACGTCGACTATGATTTTTCTTCTCTTAAATAATGTTCCATCATTTTTATTAAAAAAAACTAATCGAACACATAAAAGTTTTACTTACAGAAATAAGATAAAAGTTAATTTGCACTAAACGATTTCATTAACCTAATCTATCATTTACTAAGTATTTATAATTTATTTAAATAAGTGCCTGTCACAGCCTACTATATAGTTGGGACAGATTAGGTTACGGAGATTAAAAAGAAAATAGTTTCAAATAATACGAATTTGCACTTATTCTTGTTGATGATGGGTTTTGAAGTCCGAAACGTTTTATTACTACTAGATGTGATATGTTATTAAATTATAAAGAAGGAGGAAATTACACCAGCTTGCAGAGGAGAAAAAATGGCAATAAAAAAGTAAAATTTATTTTAACATGTTTCTTCAAATACTAATAGGGTCAAAATGAAATAAAAACGATATCGCGAAAAATCAGTCTTGCCCAAATATGTTCGGAAGGATTTAGTAAAGCGCAACTTTTTTCTAATTTAACCATCTCTGTATCTTATCTGGTTTACGCGATTCCTGTATAGTGCATCGTTATTTGGGATACCCTGTATGGGAATTTTTTAAAACAAAAATATAAATTATATTTAACGGGGACTATGATGCGTGCGCGATTTCTCATTGTCTGGCTATCAATATTCTTTGTACGCTGAAAGGATACAAACATTCGTGCAGCCAAAACTAGAACCTGAGGATCAGCCGCGGCGCCCGGGGGGACCAGGGTGAGCACTGGCCTACCCTACAAACATGGGTGCCCACCCTAGTGCCCACCTAAAATTGAGAAAATCGTTTTGTAACGGAATTTCCGCGGGGAAACGGAGATTTAACTATGAAATTTTTGAGGAGAATGAAGTGGTTTTATAGAATGTAATATAAGTGCGTCAGTTTGAGTTGAGGGGGCTTTTTGTTATAGAGCGTGGGGAGGCGACGACCTTTTTTTTAAAGTCATCTTAAAATCATCGGGCCCGCTTGTGTCCACCTGTTCCAATAATTCTGGCGCTGCCGCTGCGGAGGATATCCTTACCCATTGCCCAGCTAACCTAAACAAATTTGTCCAATGGCTAAGATAACTAAGTGGGTGCAATAAGAAATTAGGGTGCACATAATGTGCCAATTCTGGCTTGGAAGGACCCTCAAAGATTATTTTTTTTAATCTACAGCCATAGACATAATTTTAGTTCCTTTATTATTTGGGTTTGCTTAATAGAATTTAAGTAACTCCATGCAACCCACAAAAATACATTGCAAATACATTAAACTTTTTTTCAACGAACGCAATTCAGTGATCACGCGTAGGAGTCGAGTTGGGCGGAATTTAAAAATGGGGAAAGGGGTTAAATGTAAATTTACTCCTTTGTGCAGCTTTTAATCGTAATACGTTTTTTCTCTGGTTTATGTTCGTTTTAACTGAGACAACTTTATCTGCTTTAATTGAGATTTATTTTGATTAATGGTACGGTTTCGTGCGCATTTTTAAATTTTAAAAAGAGTAATCATTATTTAATTTTGTTTATAATATATTATATTTTAATTTAAATGCTTTAAAGAGGGCTTTATTTTAACATTTAAAAATTAATATTTTTATATTATATAAATAATGCTAGTTTATTTAGTAATATGCTCTTTACCACACTAATACGTAATATGCTATTTCCATAATAATTTAAAGTCTAAAAATATGCTTATAATTACCTTTTAATATAATTTTGAACCATGTGAACCATAAAAATAAATGTTTTTGAACAAGCAATTTTTTAGCATTCTACCTTCCAATTACTTTTGTTTTGTTTTCCGTGGATCGTTAGATCCTAACAAGATAAAAGATAAATAATGTTTAAATAGAGTAAGAAATACTATATTTTATATTGTAAGTCAGAGTTTTCAGGAAGCCGTATAATAATTTAAGGGTAAGTATTACAACCCCAATTAGGAGAAAAGTTTCCTTTTATACAAAAACACTCCAAAAATTTTATTAACAATAAAATATTGTGAAGTAAAATAAAGTTATATACAGGGTGTCTCAGATAAGGATGCACTCTACAGGGAACTCGTAAACCATAGAAATTACAGAAATGGTTAAATTAGAAAAAAGACACCTACTAAATTCCACAATGCTGTGTTTTGAAATTAAAAAAAACTCGGAATCTTTCCGAAGATATTTGGGTTAAACAGAATTCCCGCGATTTTGTTTTTATTTTTTCTGTAAAATAAAGTTTAAAGTTGGTATAATTGCATTTTTAAACCGATGTTTCGTTTTTTTCAAAACTATCATCAATTTTGCTTTTTTAAATAGTCGGAACGTTTTATTTTATTATTTTTAAATTTTCCTCCTCTTTTAAAATTCAATGACGTATCACACCTAATATTAATAATACGTTTTGGATTTAAAAATTCATCATCAATAAGAATAAGTGCAAATTTATCTTATTTGAAACTATTTTATTTTCAATTTTCGTAACCTAATCTGTCTCAACTGTATAGTTAGGCTGTGACAAGAACTTGTTTAAATAAATTATAAATACTTGCCAAATGACAGATTTATCTAATTTTTTTTAAGTAAATCTTTTATGTTTTTGAGGAGTTGTATGACTGTAGTTTGATGTGATTTGTAGTCGATGTCCAGATACAAATTATTTCTAGTTGGCTTTGAAAATAAAAGAGAGTTGATAAATACAAGATGAATTAGCAATTATTCTTATTGATGATGTGTTTTTAAGTCCGAAACGTATTATTAATACTAGGTGTGATACAGCGTTGATTTATAATGGAAGGTAGGAATTTAAAAATAATAAAATAAAATTTTCCTAATATTTAAAGAAGCAAAATAGATGATCGGTAGAAACATCGGATTAAAAATCTAATTACACCAACAAATAGAGGAGAAAAAGTGGTAATGAGAATGAAAGGTTTATTTTAACATATCTCTTCAAATAGAGTAAGAAAAAATTAAAATCGAAATCGCGTAAATTCGGCTTTGCTCAAATATCTTCGGAAAGATTCGGAGTTTTTTAAATTTGAAATCACATTTAGAAAATTAAGTTGTTATCGTAGTCAAATATATGTCATCATATTTTAACAATATTATATCGTACAATATAACAACATTTTATGAAAGTAGCATGGAAGTAACTATACATATATTAAATTTGCTTTAACTAACCTCGTTAGTTACAATTTTATACCTGTACATTTCATTATGATAACTCTTAGGTTTCCTCTCTGATTTTCTTGCTGTTTAGTTCTGGTTCTTGAATCAAACACATACATTTTTTTATTTACACAAGTAATCACCTTAATTTAAATACATTGTACGTAATATTACAGTATATGGAGATAATATAACCCACTTCGACGTCTAGTTAATACTAAGAGCCAACAATCAATCACTGATTTCAGAAACACCCTAATAAGTCCACTTTTATCATTTTTTGAGTTATGCATTGAATACATTTACAAGACATAGTCTCATCGACTGAGTGCAGAAACAACGTCCTGGATTTAGGTTGTTCAAAAAGACAATGAGAAGTAAATTTCTAGAAGTATTTTATTTAATTAATCTACACTTTAGTTAATGGTTGCTTATTATTCCTGTTTTTCTACTTTTAATAATAAAATTTTTTTAAATTACATTGCTGGTTTTCACTGATTGCAGAAACAACCACAGTCCACGTGACATTTGACCTTTTGACCCTTCGTGACATGACCGAAAGGTAGCTATATATTCTGTGCCGAAAGTCTTTTACTTACTTCGCTTTAATGCTGATGTAAGTTGTGGGTTATTTTATAATTGATACAAAAATGTCTGTAAGCAGCTAATAAATTTTTTTAAATTATCCCAAAAGTCGTTATGTGTGACTTGGGTTGTTTCTGAAATCAGTAATTCAATTATTCTCCCGGGCAAATGGCGGCGCGCTGGTACCATGGGATGGGATTGAAACCAATAAGAAGCTTAGCGGGCGAATCACAAGTTCGGGTTTGTTTAATTAAATTAGAAAAAGAATTTTTCTTTTATAAATATATGAGCTACAATATGTATTGCTCCAAGATCATGAAACTAATGAAACACATTAAAGTGAATATTTTTTACCTTGGTCGAAATACAACACTTTATCCTTATGAACCGCAATATACATATTCTGACAGAAGGGGAATCGAAGGAGACGTCTCTCCAGAAACCTTCATTATCAATTGAAATTGATTTACCAGGAACAAATTTATCGGAGAAAAGAGCGAAATCCTGTACAAAACAGACGTCGAATTGTTAACAGTCACAAATATTTGCAGATGGTATTGGAAGCTTGACAAGATTACAATTCCATGGCAAATTGTAACTAGTATAAATTACGATTAATTGAGAATCATAATGATACAGGGGGCGTGCGGTTTATGGAAGCAAGGGTAGCATTGCTGCCTCTAATACTCTTGCTTTAACTTCTTTTAACTTCTTCTCCAAAAATAGCTCGTCTGGAGTATAATCGTGCAAGTTAAATATGTAGCGGAAAAGGTAAGAAAAGTGGGAAAAGACCATAACACAGCATGCTGTCTTTGTCGTACTTATAGCAGTGCAGTCAGTGAGCCTTTCTTCAGCTCATCGGCCGCCATCGACGTCGCGACGAAGTGACTATCTTACACTGTACTTTAATAGGCGATTGCAAACTCGAGCATGTAAATCTTAAGTTGCTTCTGCTTATCGTTAAACAAATTTCAGGCTCAAACACTATTGTCCAAAGTTAAAGTTACAGGCGCTTTGCTACCAAATAAGCAGTTATTTCGATTGATTATATAGATATATGCAATATACATTTAGGTTAGGAAACACTTGCTTCGGCATCGGCGATTTGAACTATACAGTCGTGTAGCATTGAACAAGTCATTTTCTGCGCAAAGTTTTTAAGCAAAATAAAATATAATAAACAGGATTAGACGTTCATAGACAAGGATAGAAGGATACAATAATTATACCATAATTAGGTAATGTTTTGAAAATTGCTTCTCTTTTCCAAAGTTCACTGCATGCCCCTGAACACAGATGTGCACTGAACTATCAGAAATCCAATGTTTTTAATAGTGCTGATTAATGTAAACTGTAGGTGCTAACCGTTGGAATTTTAAAGTTTTTAAAAATGAAATAAAAATGCCTGATTGTATACATCGCTATAAAAAAACAAAAAATGCATATGATATGTTTTTCTCTAACGAAAAGAGGAATATGCATACTGATTGCACGCGTAGCTACTAGCAACCTTGTTCGAATTAACCTACATGGACCGCTATGTTTACCCACTAAACGCATCAAGGTTTGTTTTGGTCTATAGATATATCTTTTTTGAATAATAGATGGCAAGGAATTTAAATTTTTAACCGAGTCACAAAAAAATTATGAAGCTTAATATATGTAGGCAAAGTGCTACTAGTGACGCCATCTGTACTGTACGTCGAAACTATGATAAGATCTTGATTTCTCATCCTCAAAAAACCCCAAGTGCAAATGATGTTTAAATAATATGAATTTTGATAATAATATTCTTGCCTAAGGAATTTTTGCTAGATCTTTTAGAGACGCCCGATATTACCCGAAAAATATAAAATAATTTAAAGTGTTACAAATTCCCAGGAATATAGAAATTATTAAACACAAAGAAACAAAAACACGATGTTTTACGTTGTTTGCAATTGTGTACATTTACGTTTAAACCCATTTTATATCTTAATTAAAACAAACCCGCACATAAAATTAAACATTTACTTAAACATCAAACTAGAGGTTACGGACTACGTGAAAAATAAATAGAAAGGAAAGGTTCTACATACCTTTTTCCGTAAATATAATAGGAAAAAACTTTTATAGATTCAAAAATTCTAATTAAAACATACATTTTTTGGTAGAAGGTAATTTTTCAGAGATTTGGACAGTTCTAATTAGTCAAATGTCAACATTTTGTGGTAATCCACACTATTATCAGGGTTAGATTTTTAATATTTGAGTGTATTTAAATTAGCTTACAGTTTTTTTTTATTACTTTTTAAATTTTCAGGTAAACTATAGTTTATTTATTTCCAACTGGCACTAAATTGAAATATATAGACGCGGACACTCGGCTTGAACAGGTTTGTATTTAGAAAATTCTTGTCTTATTTTGTCTTGTTTAAAATTGTGCAGCTGTATAGTATTATACACTTCTAAATACGACTCTGTTCAGGCCAGTGTTCATCTGTATATGTTTTAAATTAGTGCCAGTTGGATAATATTCGAAAAAGTCTAATTAATTAAATATATTCACTCAGACTAAAATTTGTTGTCTCTGCTGAATATTTTTTGCTGGGGTTTGGTTTGTGCTCCGATTTTTTGTAGGCATTAAAGAGTTATTTGAGTAATTTATTTAGTCTTCTTATTTTGTCTGACATGGACTATACCGGGTGACGCAATCTTTATTCAATGCTTAAATTCTATAGAATATTTCCTTTATATATAAAAAATCCCATAAGAAATGTGAAAGACACACAAGAATTATAGCGATAATTCCAGAGTAGAAGCGATAATTCCCCAGTAGGTCATATTCACATGAAGACCACTGGAGATACTGACCAGTTGAAACGCAGTGGTTTAACACAAATGAAGACAATGCAAGTCCAAAACTCAACTGCCGTTATTATGTTATTTTACATTATAATAAGTTATGACCAGATAAATCACTTTTAACTCGAACTTTGCTGTCAATCCCACATTATAAAACGACCATTTTTGACAATGACAATTTCTTCGATTTAAACTAGACGTGTCGGTTTAAGTTAACTTTATAAAATTGGGCAAAAGAACATAATTATTCTTCGGTTTAAAACTAGGTTTAAACTTAGATTTAAATGGATTTTATAAAATTCTACCCTAATAAGAGTAGACATGTTTTTGGTTTCCACGGCATACTAGACTTGTCTTGAATAAGCTTCTTATGGATTATTCTGGTGTAGAAATTATATTTATGATATTTCTTGATAATTTGTATCATTAATTAACAAACAACCATTGTTATTGTGTTGTACACCATTACAAAGAAATATAAAGGGTTGTATTATAATAACACAAAGGTGGGTTGAAATTTGAAAAAATGTATTTTTCTTAAACAAGTTAAAATGAAATGAACCATTTTAACGTTGCCATGGACTACTCTTTACCACTTACCTAGTCGAATAAAAATGGCGGATTTCCATTTATAATAACTTGAAAGTTGACTTCACTTTTGGTTAAATAGAAAGTAGTGTTTGTTTTGAATATTAACTTAAATATTTAAAGCTTTACACCTGAAATTACGGAAAAACAGGGAGGGGGTCTTGTTTGGTATATTTATTTAGGGAAGAATAAAATGTAACAAAATAAATATAAATCAAATTTTTATAAAGGTTTTTGCAACTTTGGGTTTGACAAAAACTTTATGTATAAAAATATATTATAAAAAAAATTAAACGGTAGTTAGGTTAACTCTGATGCCTTTCGCCATTATACATTCAAAAATGTCTATAGAATATGTTTTTTTTTGGAGAAAACTTTTAACCAAAAAACATTTTTGAACATGCGCCAGAAAGCTTAACTTAAAAAAAAACGAAAGAACTTAAAAAGTTTTAAAGCCGAACTTTCCGTATACGTAAATAAAATTATAAGTTTGGATGTTTCAATTTTGGCGATACCGACAACCGAGAGTGTTTTGAAGGAAAGATGTACATAAATTACGGGATTTTAAAATTTAAATGTCCCTGAAAAACTTTAAATGACATTTTGATGTTAAGCTGTTTTTCTTTTTGGATTGTTTAAGATTTTTTTCTTGTTAATAAAGTATGTTATAGTAAAAAAACAATTGTTTTGAAATATGTTTTTGTGAACAGTTTCTCCAATATTTTTAATAGAAAAAGTGTCAAAAAATTAATTCCCTTATGCAGACCCTACACGATCACTTAGACTGACAAGAGAATGGCAGTAATACTGACCGTGTCAGGACAAATTTCAAGGATTGATTGATGTTAATTTTTATTATGTAGATCTCATGCGATCATTTTTTAGACTGACAGTCCTGATAAAGGAATGACAGTAATAAATCCTGATCGTGTAAAGGCAAGTTTAGCGATGGCTGGACTAATGTAAATTCAATTTAAAAATATAGGCTGATACGAGAATAACGAACTATTTATATCCTTCAGGATTGTTAGTTCGAATGATCGTGTAGGAAAAGGACCTGCCTTAGAAAAAATACTGATGCAAGAATGACAAATAATTAATATCGTTTAGGACTGTCATATAAATTCGAATGATCGTGTGGGACTTTAATAAAGAATATGTAGGAACTTTAACGTTAGTAGGTAATCGGACATGATAAAATGTGTACTGCTTTTTGCATTGAATTACGCAGGGCTGAAAACAAAATGGAATCCTTGGGGCCTATTTAATCTACTAGAAATAAACTTTAATTTACGTGAAGTGTGATGTCAAAAAAGGTAACTAGTAACACTTAAAGAATTGGTGCACACACTTCTAGTATTGGAAACGACATTTTAAGTTCACCATTACAACCTACAAACTTGTAAGGTTTAGAAAATAGAACGCAAAGCATTTTTTAAAAATATATAAAGCTTAACATCCGTAATAATAATTAACAAACAGAAGTGATTATTTATTGCCTATCGGACTTGAAGCAAGTGTACACTTCTTTTGAATTATAGTACGCAGGACTACAAAGAGATCCCAGAGCTACAAATAGGCCCCCGGGCAGTGGCAAATCGAAGGGGGGTGGGCTTTAGCCCCCTGACCAGGTTAAATAAATCATCGTGCACTATTACAGCGATATTGAAACTAAACTTTTGGCTGTAGAGGTGACGCGAAGTAAGTATTTTAGAAAGGGATCCTTTTTTTGGAAGGTATCATCGCATTAAATGAAAACTATTCTGCTGACTCAATCCCAGGCCCTTGCACTACTTGATGACGGGTTTGAGCTGGTAGTTTAATTTTAAATTATAGTTACTTTATATTATACACTTTTCTTAAGCAATTAGTCAATATACTCGTGAAGTAATAAACATTAGTATTCGTCTGAAATTAAAGTACTTCAAGCGGCGGCAAAATTAAATTAGAACGCCTGGTTTTGAGTACAGACTATGACTAGAATATTTTATAAATAATAAAGCAACATTTAATATTTATATTATTATTTAAAAAAAATTAAAATTAATTTATAAACTCCTGTCCTTGATCACTTAGCATATTATTTACAATTTTTCTTTTGGAACATTACCCTCAATTAAATACGTAGGTGACCACAATAGTTTTACAGTTCAGAGTAATTTAGGTAATTTACACCATTGTTATTGCACTTTTGTACTATGCGAATATTCCCATTCATTTTTTTTTCCGGAAAGGTCGCCAGTTATTATATTATTGTCATAATTTAATATATACTCTTTATAGATCTTCACAGTTCTTGCACCAATTTACCCCGCATAACTTCTGTTTCTAAGTTAAATTATGACTGTAAACTAACGGTTCTTACGTTAAGATCATCAATTGATCATGCGAATAATTTTATGTGTACTTCGTGCACTAATGTTTAGCATCTTTTGTCAGTAATACTACAAACATATAATGTTATGCGAAGTTGCACTACTTGATGACGGTTTTGAGCTGGTAGTTTAATTTTTAATTATATTTACTATATATTAACGTGATACAAAGGCAGCATTATACATAAATTTTACTCATAACTAAAATTAGATTTACATAATATTTGGTGCCCAAAGCCAAAGCGACAGGCGAACTAAACAATAATTAATTATAAGCGCGAATATTCATTTACATAGTAATTTAGAATTGGTGTGTGTAGCCTGCAAGGTTTTGTCATTAATTTCAAGGCTTCTACAGTTTATAAGTTGACAAATATCGGGCGACCCTAATAGAGAAAATGCTGTTTTTTGTTTTCGAGGCGCGAACGTGAAGGGCATCGGATAAGTTTTTAAAGAGGGTGATTTATTAAGGGTGGCCATCGACAATATCTCGGAAACTACTGGAATTAGAAACTCAAGGAAGAAAAATCATAATTAAAGTGGCTATGATGAAATACTGGGCATAATTTTTAAGTTTCGCCGCAAGGGGGCACATTTAAAAATTTAAATCCTAAATTTCTCCGAAACTTCCCATGTTAAGGTATACCTGTCGTAACATCATTACAAAACTTCAAAAATTCTTCATAATTTTGATCTAAGACTCAGGTTCATTGGCGTACCGACCTTAAAAAGAGCGAGGAAAGCGAATAAAAGTGTAATCTTTTAAATTGCTGTAACTTTTAAAGGACTTATCCGATTTCAGTAAACTTAAGTTTGTTTGAAAGAGCAAAGTAAGAACTGTCAATTTTTGTCGTATCTATACGTACACCCGATAGTTTCAAAAGTATTTTTTTCATCTAATCTCAGAAAACTTAAATCATATGATATTATTCGAACATCATAATCGGAAAGTAGATTAAATTTGCAAGAAAAAACGTGAGAATCGCTATATGATATCTTCATTTGCTAGTTTTAGACTTATTTTTATTAATACTAGTTTTTTCTTTATCCCGAAAACTTAAATTATTCGGTATAGCTATAGTAGATCGAATTTGTCAAAAACATCTGAAGACCGCAGATCAATATCTTCTTTCGTTATTGCCAAAAGAACTTTTACCACTTAAATTAAAGAAGTGATTGTTTTCATAGTTCCGTGCTCAAGCATTCCACGGCAAAACATATTTTTAAAGTTGATGATTGTGTCAGTTTGTTACTCATTATTCCATGGCCAAAAAACTATTTAGAATTAATAATATAGTCAAGAAAAACTTCTAATTTAGGAATAATTCTAATAAGCAAAGGAAGCACTGCTTTTCTTAAAATATTTTTTAAATATTACTGCTATCGGCTTATTCCTTATTATAGAATATTGAAAGTAATCAGGTTAAAAATAAAAGTTATATTTTTTTAAATAGAACACCCAGTATTTTATAGCATATTTAGATCTGTAACAGTATCCTTTATAACTGTCCAAAACTTTATTTTATCTGCTTTAAATTGCAATAAATTCTATGACACCATAAGTAGAGAACATTTGAAACTAATTTTTATTTTATGATATATACAGGGTGATTCACGTTGAGTGGCCTATTAGAAGATCTCGGAAACGAGTAAACTTATATTTTTAAAAATTTGCTAGCAGGCATAATTGGCTTTGAGCTTTTAAAACATTATATTTTGACGTTTTTGTTACTTCCGGTTACACCGGAAGTTAACGCTAACTTTGCTATTTTAAATGGAACACCCTATATATTTTAGCATTTTTGATTATCTTATTAAAATCTAAATAACTTTTGTTAATAACAATCTATTCCTGTCTCTAACCGTTTTTGAGATATGAATTATAAAAGGATTTTTTTGTGTAAAAACGCTCCGAGAAGAAAGTTTAGTAACTCTGAAACTAATAAAGGTACACATTTAAAATTTTGTAAGCTTTTAAGTAATACATATATGTTTAGTTTAAGTTACTTAGGTTTTACGTTTTTTATACAGGGAGTTCTTAAAATTGTGCCAATGTTTCCATTTAAATAAATGTGCATAAGTCAATTTTTGCAAATGGAACACCCTATTTTTTAGCTTACTAACGCGTAGAGAATTAAATTTCCTATGTACATGCCTAATATGTTACAATCCACATTTTTAGTCGTTTTGGAATTATGAGCAATTTAAATAAAAAATCTTAACTTACTTAAAATTACGTTCATTCTTGGTAATCTGGGAATGGCGAATAATAATTATTAAAATAATTTTATTTAAAAAAATCAGAAATAGCTAAGCAACGAACATAGGCACTTAATAACAAATGGTAACAAAGTTCAAAGTCAAACGAAAATCGCAGTTGAAGCCTTATTTTCAAAAATAATTTCGCATTAACACAAACAGAAATTTTAAGATTTTTTATTTAAATTGCTCATAATTCCAAAACGACTAAAAATGTAGATTGCAACATAATAGGCATTTAGATAGAAAATTTAATTCTCTACGCGTTAGTAAGCTAAAAAATAGGGTGTTCCATTTGCATAATTTGACTTATGCACATTTATTTAAATGGAAACATTGGCACAATTTTAAGAACTCCCTGTATAAAAAACGTAAGACCTAAATAATTTAAACTAAAGATATATGATATTACTTGAAAGCTTACAAAATTTTAAATGTTTACCTTTATTAGTTTCAGAGTTACTAAGTTTTCTTCTCGGAGCGTTTTTACACAAAAAAATCCTTTTATAATTCATATCTCAAAAACGGTTAGAGACAGGAATAGATTGTTATTAACAAAAGTTATTTAGATTTTAATAAGGTAATCAAAAATGCTAAAATATACAGGGTGTTCCATTTGAAATAGCAAAGTTAGCGTTAACTTCCGGTGTAACCGGAAGTAACAAAAACGTCAAAATATAATGTTTTAAAAGCTCAAAGCCAATTATGCCTGCTAGCAAATTTTTAAAATGATAAGTTTACTTGTTTCCGAGATCTTCTAATAGGCCACTCAACGCGAATCACCCTGTAGTTTGTGACAGTCTACGGATAAGTCTTATTTTGACTGAACTTATATTCTAAAATGAACTAATCAAGTTTAACTTCTATGGTGCAGTTTCATCATTCGACTTGCATTGCATGAACTTATCCTACCTGTCTAGACCACATTTTCGTGAGTTCCTTTAATATTGCGGTTTAACCGTGCAGTGTAATGGATGCTCCAGTGACAGGCAGCTGTACGTGATAGGAACCAATAAGCATTTGACCTGACCTTGGATTTAATTAAAAAAGTGGCCGGACGCCCTATCTAAAACACACTTTTCTGAAGCAATTAGTCAATATACTCGTGAAGTAATAAACATTAGTATTCGTCTGAAATTAAAGTAATTCAAGCAGCGGAAAAATTAAATTGGAACGCCTGGTTTTGAGTACAGGCTATAACTATAATATTTTATAAATAATAAAGCAACATATATGTATTTTTTGACAATTATTAATAATTTAATTATAAATAATTTATAAACTCCTGTCCTTGATCACTGTGAATATAATTTTAATTTTTTCTTTTGGAACATTACCCTCAATTAAATTCGTAGGACACCACAATAGTTTTACAGTAATTTAGGTAATTTCCACCAATGTTATTGCACTTTTGTCATATGCGAATAATCCCATTAATGTTTTTCCTGAAAGGTCGCCTGCTACTATATTACTGTCATAATTTAATATATACGCTTTATAGATCTTTACAGTTTTTGCACCAATTTACCCTGCATAACTTCTATTCCTAGGTTAAATTATGACTATAAACTAACTGTTCTTACGTTAAGATCATTATGATCATGCGCATAATTTTATGTGTACTTCGTGCACTAATGTTTAGCATCTTTTGTCAGTAATACTACAAACATACAATGTTATGCCGAGTAGCAAGCCGAAATGCGTACATCGTCTCGCATCGCTCGATCATTACGTCACACACGTTGCCGGGCCATTATAATTAATAATAATTGTTCTGTGACTATTATGTTCAAAGTGTGCTTTTTAGCCCTGGGCTCTCGATCATGGCGTCATACATGCGCATTGACATACCGGTGTTAGTGTAAGTTGGTCAGTAAGTTACATGCCAATATGTGTGTATTAGTTTTCCGTTAGAGGCATTATCTTTTCAGGATTGGTGCCAAACAAGGCATTCGACTAGAAAGTCTGTTGCTACTTGTATGATAAATATTAACACAACATAGATAGCTTTGAGTAGCTATGTATTATGTTATAATATACTATTATTGATATATCGGGTGTACGGAGACTACGTTCGTATATTTTAGGGGAGATTCTATATAGGAAAACAAGAACAAAAAGTTCATATGAATGTCTTGTAAAGAAGGTAAGGCGGTTAAAAGGTGATCTTCAAAGACGAGTTTCTATTTTCTTTCTATATAGCCGCTTCAGGCACACGAACTAATATTAATAAATGCTAATTTTTAATATTGAGAGTTAGCATCAAATCTAGTCAGAGGCGTTTCTTATTTCATTTGTTAGTTATAAAATCGATCAACTATAGTCTTTGGTAATATTTATTATAAAGTTGCTCGATTGTAATTGACTTATATCTTATGGTAACACTTCCCTTAATAGAGAATGCCCAGACTTTGAAATTGGTTTCTTATATTTATAAATTTGATAGTGTATTGGATCTTATTAGATTTTTTAATGTTTTAATTGGATAGAGTTAATAAATAAACAGAAGTTCCACTTTTCGCACGCTTACATTATATGGTGCTTAGCCAAAAAAAATGGTTATCCTTTAACTGTAAGGCACTGCTCCCTTAAGTGAATTTCATAATAATTAATCATTTCTAGACTTAGCTTTCAAGTTTAAGCTTTCATATCGACACGTTACATAGGTTTGGCAAAGTTTATGCATAGTAAAGCCCAAAGTTTTGAAACGAACATACTTTTAGTATTAAATAGCTCACACACTTGATGACTAATGAAAATTAATTAATTATAAGTGCGCCAATTTAGAAAAATCATATTTTTTAAAGCAATTTGGTTTTAAAGATTATTGGAATAAGTCACAGATTAACTTTTTCTTTACTAAAGCAATCTCATAATCATTATTAACAGCTTTGAAGTCTGTGTTGATTATTATTTTGAAATAAATAAATTTGGGACCGATTAAAAGTGAACTAGTCTTGTTTGTATTAACTGTCAAGCCATAAGTCTTTATTCCTTTAGATACATTCGAAAGATCCTCATTTATCAATAAATAAATAAGATTGTAATTTTTTATTTTGAGACATATTTGTTTATCATCGTTAAAAGCTAATAGGTTACTATTGATAAATAGAAATTATAATTATGTATAAATTATAAACAATAAAGGACCCAGTACAGATCCTTGAGGAACTCCTTTTAAAACATGCGATGAATTTAAAACATCATAAAGAAATTCGACTCGCGTCTATTTCCCAACACTATTGCAGGTACACTGCGCATGCCAAGCGAATAACTTGATGGTGGGATATTTTATATATAGGTTGAAATGGGTTTAATCATTTGCTGCACGCATATACAGGGTGATTCCTAAGTTGATACTTCTTTTTTAGCTGTGTATAGAAGGCATTAAAATAAACAACATTTTCAAATACCTTTTTCAAAAAAACCCAAAAGTACTTACATTCATTTATTACACTACAAATCAAATACGGTTCTGCCTTACTTGCCCGTTGAATAACATTAGGAAAACTTCTGGGTATAGAGAAGAAACATCCGCACTTTTACGACACTACAATTACGACAATAAATTAGCACCATAATTAGTTCATTGTTTTCAAATTTTACCATTTTCACCAATTTATTAAAATAAATTTGCTTCAGAAAAGCACATCGCGCCGCAAATTGCCAAAATAAATAACAGACGACCGATCCGTAAAATGTATGACTCATATACAAAAAACGGAGAAAACCAATATAAAATAAAGGGCTACGTTTTGATTACCAGGCCCGCACTTAGATTTTATACTTCTGTAACTCGGTTATTTTTAAGTTTAAAAAAAAAGGTATTTGAAAAAGTTGTTTATTTTAATGCCTTCTATAAACAACTAAAAAAGAAGTATTAACTTAGGAATCACCCCGTATAAACATATTTTACCTAACTTGTGTTCTAATCAAAATTGGGATAGAACCCTATTCATAGTATGGGAAATAACTAATAATCATTTTTACCCAGCACGCTCAAGTTTAAACACCTACTTTTAAAAAATGCATATAAAATGGATAGTGTTATGCAGTACAATGTTTCTATGAAAAATTTTAACATTGTTTTGCATACCACCATCCAAATAGGTATTTTGCTTTTTTAAAGAGTAGGCCGTAAACACTGAAATTTTGTATTTGGAAGTTTTTAATTGCAACAACATTTTCATGTAAAATTTTACTGTATTTTTCATAATTAAGGTACTTTACTCTTAGGATAATTTCGAAAATATGGCATTTGTTCCCTTACTATTAGCCGCAGGTGTAATCTGAAATATGCATTTAGAGTTTTAAGGCATGCATACACTTTTACCAGGATTGCAATAAAAAAAAATTCCCACATGTTGAAAATTTTTTTGGACACACTCTTTATAGTAAATTTGTAATTTCTTGGTATTTATTTGATAACGTATTACACAAAAATCACATTTTAGTTTTGATTGATAAAAAAACTTCGTAAGGGAAAACCATTACGTACTGCAATAATTTAGTTAAGCAATCATTAAAAACATATTTAGTAATAACGCGTGGAAAGCCTCAGCTTCCCTATCATCACGTAAAACAAGTTCGGAAAAGTTAGGTAATAAGTGCGAAAGTTTTATTATCGCAAACTTCAAAAATACATTTCGACTCTAATGTTATCTCCAAGGATCAAAGTTGATATATTAAAACTAAAAGAATAATAAAAAGTTTACAGACTCCTATATTACTTTATGATATAAAAATTTTTATTTTAAATAAATATTTTAATTTCTGTACGAATGAAAAAGTAATTTTATTATCTTGAAAGGATGAGTCTGTCCAAAAAATGTGTATATTATTCACTAATAGATATTTTTATTCCGCTACATCATAAAGATATTGTTTATGTTGGTGTTTGATTGCCATAATTTACTACTTTATTGGATTCAATAACAATAAAATAACGTTATTGAACTGAGGAGCAAAATTGAATCTCTTAGGTTCTTAGGGCGTTTTTGGTTTAATTTCCAGTGAATGCATAAACATCTTTCAATTTTAAAAATCTTTGCACGCTGCTAAACATATTTTAATTATATTTTATACAGACAACTAAAGAACACTGCATTTGTGAATTTAAATTATTTTATAAATATTTTAAGTATCAGTAGATATTGTTGCACAGATTTTTGGTCACGATATAAAGAACATCACTGACATTAATAATAATCATATTTAATAATTAATTATTAAATTTCGTTCAATACGTTTGGTGTTTTTCCAACAGCTTATTTATTATTATAATCATATTAATAGATAAATATTGGGATTTATTAAATACGTAGTTTTCTTCTGATTAGAGTAATTATTTTCATAAGACTTTCAGACAATTTTGAAAATAAAACAGCCATATTGACTAAATTTAAAACAGTACTAATCGACAGTTCTGGATATAAAATAAGTGTCAGAATAAATAAACTAAGTTGTGTATTTTTTTTTATTTAAAAAAAAATATTATTTTAAACATGCTGCGTTCTTAAAAAGAACTTAAACTATATTTTTTTACTCCACCATGAAAATTGGGTGTGTCCTTTACACTAAATTGATTGGGAAAATGGGCTATTCCGGTTAACTGAACGGATATGATTTCATATCTATCATTGTTGAAGCTGACCAATCATAGTAGTCAATTACAAAGAAACCAAATTTACATGTAAATTTTACGAGTTGTTTTCTGACACTTGACAGACGTGAGGTTAAGAATTTACTTCAAAAGTATGCAAATCTGTCAGATACATTTTAAAAAAAATTTAAATCAAAACATTTATCCCAGAGTCTTTGCATACCCCATTTTTTCCTTAAGAGTGTACGAAATAGTGCGAGAATTGAGGGTATAATACTAAAATGTATTTCTACCGAACTATTGTTATATTCTAATCAAGCTAAATATTTATACACATGCACTTTCGTATTTCAAAAATCTCCATTCATTTCTAAAGAATTACTACACGATTTAATGCTTAAAATGTACTATATACCTACAAAATGAACGTTTTTTTATTAACCTTGGTTGGTTTTCTGCCATTCAAATATTTAGAACTCGAGGACCAATTCCTAAAAGTACTAATACATTTACAGAAGCGATTACTTAATAACGTAATTAATTCATAAAAGTGTTCTATTCCAAAGTATTAAATTCTTGAAAATACCCAATTCTTCCCAACACTGTTAATATGAAGTTGTTTTTATAAAAAGTAAACCATACTTTGACATAGTTTTAGAGGATTTTTTAGCGCCATTTTGTTAATATTCCCTTCACTCCAATTTTTTAAATTTTATGGGAACAATTGATCCGTTAACTCCAAATTCACCAAATAGCAACTTTCTAAGATATCTACTACTACTCTATTAAGAAAAAATAAGTAAATTTGACGTCAAATAACGACGCATGTGAGGCTACTTTGACCTAGCGTTAATCTTTGTGCCAAATCAAAGTAGATCCAGCGCGGGGTGCCATTCAGCCCAAAAATTAATACCACTTTCATTAACAGAAGCGTGTCGTCTGGAGCCTCCTTCAAAAACTTCGTGACGTTTTCCATGGTAAAAACTTTCAATTTTTTAGGTTCATATTTGTCGTTTCAAAAAAGCGATTCACTTTTTATATTGTGAAATATCCGTATTTACCTTCTCGTAAAAGTTTGCCAGCATCAAATTTTCGTCAATGCCATTAAAATTCTTGGTGTTTCTCCATTCGCAGAACATATTATATACTTTCTCGTGTCTTTCCTTGGATTTTACTGGAAGAAAACTTGAAGAAGCTTCGCGGGCCGCGTTCCGGATATCTTCCAAGTAATTTTCATTAGCCATTTCCATAATTCTTGTAAAATTAACTCTTCAAATATGATTTTATTTGGATGCTGTCAATAGTCGTCAAACACAAAAAAACCTCTTGTTTATATTTCTAAGTTGCCGAGAAGTCATACTACTAAGTTTTTGTAGATTTTCTTCAGTAACTATTCTTTTTAGATTTTAATATGAAATGCAAAATAATTAATTACTTACAAAATGTAAAAGAATAGTATACGCACCTTGTCAGAAAAGTGATTTTACTTGACTCGTATGAAAATTAACTAACTTACCATAACAAATTGTTTAATATTATTCCTGCTTAACATTGAACACCATAACAAGGTTAAGTCAGGGGTTATGATCATTGTCAAACGTGATTTGGTAATCACTCTTAAATACTTATAACAATAATATTCCTTCTAACTAAAGGCTATTATCATAGTTTAAGGTTAGTACGTAGTATAAATAAGACTGATTTTAATATAGTAATTTAGGTTCAATTATAGTTCAGATATAATGTAACTACAAGTAACAAATATACCCTTTTGATACCTAACCAGTAAAACAAGTATTTTACTTCATCGAACCAAGTAGTCACCTTACAAAGTAAAGTTCCACTTTTCTAAACTTAATACGTAATGTACTATTATTTTTTTCGGCAGCCGTTGTGATACGTTCCCTCTCCTTATCTCTCTAACCAATGCTTGAAAGTAAGCAATGTTCGCTTTAAAACTGGTAGTGTCAAAATAAACCCAAAACATGTCCAAGAAACCATGAAAATCAAAGAAGCCCTGGTTTACGGTACTTGAAATATTTTTTTTTACTAAGGAAACATTCTCTATATTAAGTATTTTTAGTTTTTTTTGTCACAATATGAATTATATTTATTATTTAATATGTTTTGTCTATTTGTAATTCAATAAGTGCTATTAATTGAATTCATATTTTTGCAATTACTTTACAATATTAGGTAGGGTTGTTTAACTAGAAGACTATGGTTTAATGTAAATGTTTAATATTTTTGTCTGAAATAAAAAAAAAACGAAATTTATATCAAGTACATGGCTACCATGGGCAAAATAAATATATTCTTTTTCTACTCCCACATGGAAATTTGCTGTTTCCTTTACACTTAAGTGGCGAGTAAAGTAGGCTATTCCAGTTAATTGTGCGACAAAATTTCGTAACAATCCTAGTTAGATTATGAAACTGTCCAATCACAGTAGTCAATTACAATGTTGTTTTTAAAAGTACTGACCAACCACCGTATATTATTTTTACTGAGGCTCCGCCTTCTCTCTCAAGATACTAAATTATGTAATTTAAATGTATATGGTACAATATGTTATTAATTTGTTCAATATAACAAAATCTATACGCATTTATAATAGATTTATCAATAATGCAACCTGCTGAATGTGCATAGAAAATTAATTTTATGTAGCATCATTATTCAGTTGGTTTTACCATAATTAACTAAACGCTTCGATAGTCGAGAGGGTATCCAATGGTCGTGAGTTCGAGCTTGGCAACCGGCAAACTTTTTTTTTACATTTTTTATCAAAAGGTTTGTAATTTTGGTCGTAGAAAAAATATACTGTTCAACTCGAGTGGATTGTCTATATCGCACTCGAAAGTTTGAGCACTCCGCTTACGGCGTCGTGCTTAATTTACTTTCTCGTGTGATATAGACATCATATCCATTCTTGTTGTACAAACTACTATTAGTTTACAAGTAGCTGTACAGAAATAATATTTCCTAACAGTTATTTTCCGTTGCCTAGCAACGACTAAGGGTAAGGAAATATTGACTTTTTCTTTCAGAAATGTTATCAATAATGTCATAGTTCCAATCGATTTTTGGAAAAATGTTCACTTATACACAATTATTTTTTTACTTTTAGAAAAGTTTTTAATAAATAAGTAGCTTTTCAGGCTAGTATAAAACTTTTTTTAAATATAAGAGTTTAATTTTATTCAATAATCAATTTACTTTCTTGTGTGATATAGACATCATATCTACTCTTGTTGTACAAACTACTATTTCCTACGACCACCTATGAAAATGAGAAAAAAAGCAAGGATAATTTTTCCAGGAAGCGGCGAATATCACACGCCTGTTGAAATACAAGGCACACTATTTAATTTAAACATAATGGTGCCAATTTGACAGACCACCCCTATTTATTAAAAAGAACAAATTTTAAAAAGCAGTAATTGTGAAGTGTTTACCTTATTTATCATGTATTTGTCGAGTGATTCAGAATTAGAGTGTGAAAATACGCCATCTGAAATTATAAAAAATGTTAATAATATACTGGAAAATCTATTATCAGAAAAAATAAATCGCGCTGAAGAAAGTGTCATGTATTAAACAACAAATCTTTATTGGTATCGATACCGTAGATAATAGAGCTCTAGCCTACAGATCGCAAGGTCACAGGTTTAAATCCCATCAGGTGTATTTGACTTTTTTTATAAAAACATTAAATAATTTATAGAATTATTCTGAATTGAAATTTTTCTTGTTGGGTGGATTTTTTAAATGTATGTTTAATTCATCTTTCCTTAATAAAATTTTTTTTCTGGTTAATCTAGAAGTCAATCCAGGATTAGTTCTTCCTATGATATATAAAATATGAAAAAAAGAATAAGGTAAACTACAAATAAAGAAAAAGCCTATTGACAAACTATGAAACCAGATATTAAGTGGAACATAGTCCTAAGTATGCTAATTTTAACACTAATGTTGATATTTTTTTTTTCGACACTAGTGTTAAAATATTTTTTTCACAAAGCAAAGGCTTTCTTAATAATTCTTTGTGGTCGTAGAAAAATAGTTTACATTACTCGTGTGAAAGTGATTATTCTAGAACTCGGAGAATTTCCGCACTCGGCTGACGCCTCGTTATAAATATCTTCTTGTTTGAAAAATACCACTTTCATCACTTGTTATGTAATATACTATTTCCTACGACCACCTATAAAAATGAGAAAAAAAGCACGGTTAACTTGGCTCGAAAGCGCCGAATATCACATGCGTGTTGAAAGAAAATATTTCAACTCTAGAATGGAAATACAAGGCACACTATTTAATTTAGGCATATGATGCCAATTTGACAGACCACACCTATTTATTAAAAAGAACAAATTTTAGAAAGCAGTTTAGTTTATTTATCACGTATTTGTCGAGTGATTCAGAATTAGAGTGTGAAAATACGGCATCTGAAATTATAAAAAAGTTAAGAATATACTGGAAAATTTATTACCAGTCAAAACAAGCCCCGCTGAAGAAAATGTCATATATTAAACTTAAGCAGAAAATGTTTATGGGTCGCCATAGCCTAGAGACTAGAGCCATGACCTACGAATCGAAAGATCACAGGTTCAAATCCCATCAGGAGCACTTGACTTTTTTTTATGAAAACATAAAATAATTTATAGAATTATTTTGAATTGAAATCTTCCTTGTTGGGTGAATTTTTTAAATTTATTTTTAATGCATTTTTCCTTGATTAAATAAAAAAAATCATTAAAGAAGGAAAATTTCAAATCAAAATAATTTAATAATTTATTTAATGTTTTTATAAAAAAAAGTCAAGTACTCCTGATGAAATTTGAACATGTGACCTTTCGATCTATTAAATTGGCATCATATGTTTAAATTAAATCGTGTGCCTTGTATTTCCACTCTAGAGTTGAAATATTTTTTTTCAGCTCTAGAGTTGAAATACTTTTTTCACAAATCAAAGGTTTTTTAATAATTCTTTGTGGTCGTAGGAAAAATAGTGTACATTACTCGTGTGAAAGTGATTATTCTAAAACTCGGATAATTTCCGCACTCGGCTGACGCCTCGTGCTAAATATCTCCTTGTTTGGAAAGTATTACTTTCATCACTTGTTATGTAATATACCATTACTGATAGTAGGTTAGGCTAGGTAAGAGTGGCAGACCTTTGGTTCTGACCAAACAGTCTCACGTAGTCCTATTAGGTCCGTTGTGATACCACACGTATTATTGATAGTAATTGATAAATTTGAAAATTTGATTAGTGTTGACACCATAATACCAATCTAAAAAAAAACAAACGACATACATCTATTTGCTTATTGCATCAACACTTGTTGCTAACTTTAAATCTATTCAGATGACAATAAATGCATTGCATTAAATCAGCGACTTAACAATAGTTCATTGTTTTCCTTGATATTCCGCATTTACATAATTTCCTATACAATAATTGCATTTATTTGCAAATTTCTGTAATTTCCATGTAGATTGATTTATCTCCGAAATAGGCAACGAACTTAAAGTGGAGATTTCCACATCCTAGGGCACTAGCTTCATCATAATAGTTGGCTAACTTAAAATTAGATTAGTCCTAATAATATTTCCAAAACTAATTATTTTTTATTTTTATGTGTTTTTTCATGTAAAATCTATATAGTTTGTAGAAAATCCAAAGTTTCGTATAAGAATACCCAGCGAGCCTCGGAGCTCTGGTCTAAAAATCTACCTAATGCAACCTAATTTTCGTCTCACGCTTGGACTGGAATTTAAATCTTTAAAAAATGTATTTTTGGCTTAGATTACAAAAGTCTTGTAGGAAAAGTTTAGTTTTTAAACTTTTCCTTCTAAAAGTCCTGTTTTATATAGAGATTAAGGTTTTGGACGCATGTCGTTTTAGTTATTGATTTATGATGCAATTTTAAAGAAAAACGAGTATAACGAATAATATTTTACATTATTTTTCTATTATATACTTGTCCTTTCCGTTTTTCATTTTTTAGAGCTATTTTAAATCAACAAAAATATAACCCAATGCAATAAAATATTTTTACAACAAAACCAGTAAACAATTAGGTATTTATTTTTAAAAAGAAAAATTAAAGTAAAAATTGTAATTAAAACATTTTTTATGAAAGAAGCGTGATAATTTATAATAAAAAAAAATAGTATGGGAAGAAACGAGAATGCTTTATTATGAATATACAAAACGGCACTTAAGAAGGAGTATTTCAAAACCTAAGGATTTGCTCCAACAACTGATCTTAGATCTACACTCCTAAAATACATGATTTCTGAAAAAATCATCAATTTTGGCATCGTGAGCGATATTTACTTTATTTTTATTCATGCACGGAGCCCGAAAAACGCTGGTTAAAGTCATACATACGTCTTATGTTAAAACTTTGGATTGACACCAATATTCATATTGTTTACAAATATAAAAAATGTTTTTTTTTTTAATAATGAGTCAGCTAGGAAAATCAAAAAAAAAGTAAAAAAGAACATTTACAAAAACAAATTTTAATAATTTAGATGAAATTTGTTAGTAGTTAGGTGAATTTTAAACGAACTTTGGGCGCGGCCCCGAATATGTTTCGTCTGTGGCGCTTTTCCGTCTTCTTTCCTAGGTACAATATCATGAAATACATGTAGTCCCGACTGTCCCTCTCTCCAGAAAAAAAAATTCCTACTTACGCCCACTGAGCCTGCCTTGAGTATATTTTCTAGCTACGCCACTGCCAATGGGTCTTCACCTCTTATTAGTTAGTTGAGCATTTGAGTTAGTTTTAGTTGTATACCATTCTACGCATGCTTTGCCGCAGATTGCATCCGCCTTGACACGGAGTTAGTAGGCTTTTAATAATTATTGTAGAATTCACCAATTATTATTACAGGAAAATTTAAAATTCTATAGAAAAATGATTGGAAAGTTGGCCACCCTCAATTTCTAGGGCTACACAGATAGTTTATCTGGAGATATACAAACATTTTTCCAAACATCTAACCTGACGGTCGTGAAACTTCCATTTGCGATAGAAGCAGTATAAGGAAACTCAAACAATTTTACGAACGTTAGAAAGCTCAGCGGTCGACTGCTCAAGCGATGATTCCGGTATAAGACCGGGCAAATGTTAGACAGGGCAGATGATTATGTGAAAATAAGCATATTTCAGAAGTACTTATAAATTTTTTTTTCTCGATCATTGCATACAGAGGAAGCGGTGCTTCCATCATAGATCTTATTTTTTCCTAATAATTATGTTTGAAGAAATCAATCAAATCAAAATAAACGTTTCTTTGTGAAAACTTTACTTTTGAAACTTTCTAATATGACCGCCCGGAGTTTATTTCGACGCTTGAAATTATATCTTCTCTTTACAACAACATGTAAAACTTTTTTTGCATATGAATACGCACCCATGAAATTAGTAAAATTACTGTTTTATTTTTGTTTTAAATTTTTTATGTAACTGACAAACACAAAATAAACATTAAAACATTATTGTTCTACTAAAGACACCGAAGTGAAACATCATGACAGCGGAACCATCGCGTCGATCACGGGATTCAATATCCCTATCGTCATTCTACATAGAATTAGGTATTTGTATTTGTAACGTTACACGGAAGACCTGTTAATAAATAAATAATTTACATTTAAAAGATACACATTATGTGTAAATCTTTTGGTTGTTTAATTGAATATGTAAAGCATCACGGTAATTTTACCTAAATTATTTTTACTGTGGATCCAAGAATATAATGAATAACAACTAAAAATGTTTTAATGAGTCTTTTTATAATTATTTTCATGCTATGCAAAGAAGTTTACTATTATATAGTCTATTTCAGAACGGGGTATAGTAATAAAATGGGAAATTCCGTCCAGTTCGGCTCAATTTATTTATTTATTTATTTTATACACTGTTTTACAGTTTCCCAGTTACAAAACAGGTAGAAAACAGAATTTAATTAAGTAAAAATAAAATAAATTATTTAACAATTAACATAAAGATTAGCAATATTTAAATTTATGAAACTAACAATACGGTAGTAATAATAGGTACCCTACAACAAGAAATAATTTAAAAAAAGTAATTAATTACATACGTAGTATAGGTACTAGTGATAAAAATGCCTTTTGACAGCGCTTAAGCTACAATTAAAGATATCATAGGCATGGACATTGTCATTGTAACATGTACACATCCGATTGATGGGAAAATATTTGAAGACATTGGTTCGTGAAGGTGGTAAGTAGAAGGTATATAAGTTACGGGCATTTAGAGAAGGAATTCTAAAGTTCAGTTTGTGCAGCAGCTTTTCACAAATAATATTGTTATTGAGCAGTTTATGTAAAAATAACTGCGTAGAACATGTGCGTCTATCATGTAATCTAACAAACGAGAATCTTTGCAGCAGCTGGTCATGAGGAAAACCTCTGTCGGGATAAACTCCATCAGATCTATACCACAAAGCTTTCAAAAAACGTCTCTGAACGCTCTCAATATTGTCAATGTGGACTTTATAAAACGGAGACCAAATGATTGAAGAGTATTCCAATTTAGATACAACAAGAGAACGATACAAAGTTACTAACGGATCAACTGACCTAAAATCTTTAGTAGTTCTAAGGATGAAACCAAGTATTTTATAGGCGGAGGATACGACGTGATCAACATGAGGAAGAAAGGATAATTCTCTATCGAAAATAACTCCTAGATCCTTAAACACAGTAGGTCTATCCAGAATCTTACCATTTATGTTATAATTGAAATCAAAAGTGGTGTCTTTGTTTGTATATGTCATAACATTACATTTAGCAATATTTAAATTCAATCTGTTTTTAGTGCACCAATCATACAACAAATCCAGATTACGCTGTAGCTTTAAACAGTCCAATAAACTTGATATTAAACAGAAAATTTTTAGATCATCTGCGTATAGCAGACAACAAATAGTAAGGCTATTGACAATATCGTTTATAAATAATGTAAAAAGAAGAGGACCAAGGATGGATCCTTGGGGAACTCCAGATGTTGCGAAATATTCGATAGATTTGACCCCGCCATAAGCTACAAACTGCCTCCTATTTTTTAAATATGATTCGAAAAATGACAGTAAATTATTAGAAAACCCAAAGGTTTGTAGTTTGCTTAATAATATGGAGTGATCTAGCTGATCGAAAGCCTTGGAAAAGTCAGTATAAACAACATCTGAGTAATACACATTAGATTCGTTGTTGTTCAACGACCTTTTACAAATCCATGTTGTTCAGGAGCGATAGCGTTTTTAACTTTATAAAAAATATTATTATGTAATAACACTTCAAAGATTTTAGAAAAATTCGATATTATTGATATAGGTCGATAATTTGAGATGTCCAATTTATCACCTTTTTTGTAAACAGGGCATACCTTTGAAGATTTCCATATACTTGGCATTTGACAGAAACTGAGACATTTATTGAAGATTAAAGACAAAGGACGTGCAAAAACACCCGCACAATCCCTAACAATAAACGCAGGAATATTATCAGGCCCGGTGGTTAACTTAGGTTTGATCCGCCTGATTGCATTGAAAACCTCAATCTCGTCAAAACTGACAATATCAACATCTAAATCCGATATTTGAGGTTCCGGGGTTGTACTCGAATTAGAGGGTGCAAGATACGAACGGTTAAAGAAATCAGCAAAAGCGTTGACTGTGTCTTCAGAATTGGAAAACGTTGCATCCTCAAAATGCATTTCGCGGGCCATAAAGTTCGAACCCCTTTTGGAACCAACAAAAGCCCAAAATTTGTTAGGATCACGAGTTACATTATTTTCGATACCCTGAATATATTCCCCATATGAAACATGTATGTCAGACTTTATCTGGCGTCTTAATTCGGAGAAAATTTCATAGTCTAATTGATCACCAGTTCGCTTATATTTACGACAACAGATAGCTTTTAGTCGAATATCACGTTTAATATTTGGAGTGAACCATGGTGGGCAACTGCGACGATTTGACATGCCAAATCGGGGAACACATGCTTTAAAAACAGTATAAATCTTATCGTAAAATAATTTACAACAATCTTCTGGATTGTTCTTTTGCTCCAAAAAAGTCCAGTCAATATTAAGAAACATGTTATACATATCTGGAAAATTCGCCTTTCGGAAATTATAGAGACCCGTTTGCTTCCTAGGAATACAATTATTTAGACTAACGCTAGTGTTATACGAAAATGAGATAGATAGCGCTGGATGATGTTCATCAATTCTAGTAAGAGTGACTTCAGAATTTTTAACTTCGCAGTGTCTACCAAACATGACCAGATCAAGCAATCTGTCGTCATTATTGAGAATGAAATTAATTAAAACATTGACATAATTATCCTGAGGTCCACCCCTCAGATAAAAATTTGCATAATTTGATACGTTAAAATCACCAAGTATGAGTGAATCGGCATTGCATAAATAATCTAAGGACGACAAGTATTCAAAAAAGGTTGCATATTCTTCAACACTTAAACGCGGAGGTACATAAAACAACAAAACATACATACTATTTCTGTTAGAAGTGATCTTAACTCCCACTGCATCAATAAGCAGAGAAACATTTGCATTGGCCAGGCCAATATCAATTGGCTCACAGAAGAATCGGTCTTGAATCGCGAGCAATACTCCACCTCCACGACTACGTCCAGCAGCTGCAAAGTCTCTGTCACATCGAAATAAATTAATTGGCCATAGGCGCAGGAAAATTTTGTGAATTAAATTATTTATGATAACTAACCAAAGAAAAAAAAGAAGATCTGTTGTGTTCCGAATGGAAGGTTATTAGGTAACTAAAACGACTTTTAGTTTATTCCATTATTTATTATAACCTATAACCGAGTTACCATGTTTATGCCAAAAACAGTACTGTTGGTACCTCTAGTTATTGCCCAGTTCCCTTTTAATACACTTTGATATTGGTAACCTCTAGAGGCGCAATAACAGCAATTAGTCTAATATACCACAAGATCAATTGATAAAAAAAGAACTATTAGCTATAGCAAATTTACATAAACATCGTTTTATGAAATATGCCGTGGAAGATATAGTGTAACTGTGCTGCGCACACCGCCATATAGAACTTATAAGGGTGCAAGTGAAAGGATTTGTAGCAAGACACAACACGACATTTAAAATAAAAGACGTTGTTATTGTTTGATCAAGCCATTAAGGAAGTGACACCAGAGAATTGACGAAAAGCAGTTCATCATGTCATTGAAGAAGAGGAGAAAATGTGGGATCTTGACCACATGATCGATCGGACCGTCGACCCGTTAATTATAATATTAAGAGAAGATGACAGTTCCTCAGATGACGAAGAATATCATAATTTTTTATAATTTAATTCCTGTATAATGTATTTCTTGTATTTTTTATAATGTTTAATAAAAACTTGTACCTAATAATATGTACATAATGCACGCCTTTGTCACACAATTTTCAGTGTTTGTGAATGGATAACAATAGCCAAAATCCATAAATTGTCCCAAACCCGGGTGGTACCACCTACATTTGATCAAAAGAAATAATGTTGCAATGAAATTAATGCTAAATTATGAAAGTGGCTTAAATATTCGTTGGGTCACTCTATAGTCCCTTTGCATACCTAATGGGCTTTTATTACTCTACACCTTTCTGAAATATACTATAAACAGTAATCACAAATTTTTATCTACAAACTCATTTATCAAAGTCCAGGAAAGAGACATATTTAGTATATAGTCCCTTTACTATAGGGTTTTCCTAGTGTTTGTTCGATTTTGTTTGGGACAGTCTTCTCATAACTATAATAATATTGTTTACTTATTAGCACATTTTTATGGACGGATAGATAGTATTTTAGATTTTGGAGCGAACTATATGATTCATTATCTAAAAGTACACTTTAAAATTATCGAATAAAATAGAAGGGTTAAGATGAGGGAAAATGTGATTAATTATTTTGTCAACGAACCCTTTTAAGCTTCTACATTCACTCAGGAAATACAAGCACCTAAATTATAGTTTTTAGCGTTTTCGCAGTAATTTTCGGAGGTCATAACCTCAATAGCGATTACGTTATTATTTCAGAGCTATTTTTAGATATTTAAGAACATGTCAATATTCGTCAGTAATTTATAGTATACTGTAATTAACTATTTCGTGTTAATTTTATAAACCTTGAACCTAAACAGTGACGAACAAAAAAGGGATGATATTCGGAGCGGAACTCTGTGATAACACCCCCAATCTACCTACTTTAGTTTTGGGTTAAAAATATAATTGACATATGTAAGTTGTTGACGTACAGTTATGTTCAATGAAGTGTTGTACACCGATTCTAATATCTTGTAAATAAGGCTTGTTGAAATAGGTTAGAATTATTTTGAACCTGACATTTGTTTGTCTTCGTTGCTGACATTGGCTATCAATTAAAGTCATAATAGAAAACAATATGCCTAAATTAAATTTAGTTCAGAGGGCAAAAATTATTGCTTATATATACAAGATGGGGTTCCTATTAGAGACGTTGCTTATATAATGCATACAAGCAAAAATACAGTAATAAAATAAAACATAGGTGGGAAAGGGATGGGACTTTAGAAAAGAAGAAGGCAGCGGGAAAAACAATAATTTCTACGGAAGACCAGGATAATGCCCTGATTCAATATTTACAGGACAACCCATTCCAAATAGCACGGGTTGCTATAGAGCAAACAAATTTTCCAGGGTCGAGAATTACGGCATGCCGCAGAATAAGGAACTCTGCTTTGAAAAATTGTGTAGCAGCCAAAAAAATTAAGCCAACCGATGAACATAAACAAGCTAGAATTATTTTTTCCTTAAATAACATGATGCAAGAAAATTGGAATAGAGTGGTATTCACAGACGAAAAAGTATAACGGGCGTACCAGGGTGTATCTATACCTCGTCGACTTAATAAAGTGTTAGAGGGAAATGGGGCCATTACTAAATATTAAGGAATTTTTATATGAACACTTTTGTTATTTTAGGTTTGCTGTTAATGAAAAATAAATATATAACTTTATAAAAAAATTATAGTAATGTGTATCGCAATATAAACCTTTATATTGTTTGATACATTCTTGTACAACACTTTATCGAACTTTAGAAATGATAGGCAAGTTCACAAAGCACCACTGCTGTACAACACTTCATTGAACTCAACCGTATGTAAGTGCAAAGCATGTACATTAATAAAATTAATTTTTATTTTGAATTTAGGTTTGAAACAATAAGACGAAGATTGCCCAAAAAAAACGTGCCGAATTAACCTGTATTTTAAATATGATATTATTGGGTAGTTGAATTGTACTAAAAATGCAACACTTATTTTATATAGCACGCTACATGTCTAATTTAATTGTTTTTGGGATATGAATTAAAGGAATTACTTTAATTCCACTTTAACAGGCTGCAGCGTCCAAATGGTGCCTTAAGAAGGAAAACGGGTTTTACATCACTATCTTAATTTTTATTGTCTGCCCAAAAATACCAACTTCTGGTTGAAAAAGTTTGTAGCGTTTATAAATTTAACGCCACGTTTGGTAATAATTTTCAGTATATATTTCATTATTCTGGCGCATTCGCCACCACTCATTTTTCTGTACACCAGATGCAGGAGGTCGGAGAGGGACGTGGTTCGTTCGATACGTGGAGGCCGTTCTCTCGAGCTCCGGAATCCGGGCTGAGTGGTCACTTTTGGTGATTAAATTCCAATTTTGATATCGTGCAAGTTAACGCACAATTTTGTTAAAAATTAAAATATGCAGAATGTGTAAAACCTGCTAAAAGTTTATTTTCTATTTGCTTTTCGTATAATACGTGGGATAAACCCCTAATTGTTTGGAACGGAGCCATGTGCTGTCGGTGTGTGAATTCCCTCAGATAAGAGGTAAGCTAGTTAAATTTCCTTCTTAAATTTGGGTATTTGGTTATTTTTTGTGTGATTTACAGAGTCGTATTATGGGGCTCATTTCCACGTAAATTTGCACTCATCTCTTGTTATCGCCTGAAGAGCTGTGTCGTACATCTCACCAAGTCGTTGAGCTTTGACCTTCGGTGATCCAGTAGCCTCAGTTCAACACCCCACTGAAGGGCTAATGTGTTTCACCCACCACTACCCGCTGTAGCTGTACCTGAGAGTCTACTTGCCCTGGATCTAAGGCCAGTTTATTCCTTTATATTATTTTTACCAATATAACTTCCGGTCAGGTTGAATCATTTATTAACAGTAAGATTATAATATCGTATCAGTTTTTGGAATTTTCATATAACGTATTAACCATCTTGTAAGCGTGTTTGTTGACTCCCTTTTTATTTTATTCGCCTAAAAGTAGGTATAAATTACAGGTGGTTTATTGTAAGTAATGTACATAGCAGGGGGTATCTTTGGCCAAAGAATAGTTATGTATATATTGATATAAACGAGGTTTCGGTAAACTTAAGTAAATAAGCCTTGAGGCAATTTTTAATTTACAGGTTCAGAATACAGGCATTCTATAGTTTTTTTTATTTTTAATATGATTGGCATAATATACATATATATCTGCGTGTCAAGAAGAGAATGACAGTTTTCATTAAAATTACTGGAATTTATCTCAGTTTTTTTTTATTATTAACTCTAATACCATCCTTTCACAAAAATTGAGTCTACTTCTCAGTAGAAAGGCTCTATAAACCCTTTTCGTAAAGGAAACTGAGTGGCGCCCTCCAAAAAGCATAAGCGTCGCTTGCAGACGACCATTTGTTCATCCGACGAAGAGCTGCCGTAAGCCGTTAGTGCCTTTTGAGGGTGAATTTAATTTACCCCTAAAAGGTACGCGACAAGTTGTAGGTTTTGGGTAGAAACTAAAACACGAAGATAGAAATGTAGAACCAATTTTTTTCCTAAGATACACCATTTGGACGCTGCAGCCTGTCAAAGAGGGTTTAATGTAATTTTTGAATGTTCATATCTTAAAAACAATGGAATTTAGACATGTGGTGTACAGTAGCGGCTCACGGTCTTAAAAAAATGGCGAACAGCTAAGTATAGTGCGGGTACTTAAACAAACATTGACTAATTTATATTTTTACCTACTGAATTACCTAAAAAATAAAAATAAAACTTTATAACCATACAATAAATCACATAAAAACACTATCTATAACTGGAAGTTTCGCGAAGCCTCAAAATAAATACCTTAATGAAAAGGAAAATCTTCTTTACTCATTGTTTTCGGTTAATAAACCGATGTGAGTTAGCGCTGCCTAGCGGGACTCCTGTAATTGTGACGAATGTCTTTACAGGCGATTTCCTCTTAACATTTACTTATTTCTATAAGTTTGTTAGGGGTGCTGGTATGCTCAAGAGTGTCTAACAGCGACACAGATGGCGCTCCGTGCCACTTCTTACTGGTGTGTCCCACCAAGTGCTGCCTTAAGTAGCTTCGAGATCCCTTTTCTTTTCGTCGGATCCTAGCTCTACTGATGAGTCATGATATGACGAAACGCGTCTAGAGATGGATCTGGCGAAATGAAAAGGAAAATCTTCTTTACTCATTGTTTTCGGTTAATAAACCGATGTGAGTTAGCGCTGCCTAGCGGGACTCCTGTAATTGTGACGAATGTCTTTACAGGCGATTTCCTCTTAACATTTACTTATTTCTATAAGTTTGTTAGAGGTGCTGGTATGCTCAAGAGTGTCTAACAGCGACACAGATGGCGCTCCGTGTCACTTCTTACTGGTGTGTCCCACCAAGTGCTGCCTTAAGTAGCTTCGAAATCCCTTTTCTTTTCGTCGGATCCTAGCTCTACTGATGAGTCATGATATGACGAAACGCGTCTAGAGATGGATCTGGCGAAATGAAAAGGAAAATCTTCTTTAAATACCTTAAAATTAGGCGAACGCTAAAGGAATGGTGCATACCACTGATCTATTTTTAAATTGCCCTTCATCACCATATGCAAATTGTTACGTGCTGTCGCGTGACTGACGTTACGTAAGTCACGTAACCATAGCAACGGTGAAAATCAAACCCACTTGACTGTATGGATCTTCACTTGGTACTCTAAGCTCACGGACAGGGTCGGCTGGGGCGCGCCAAAATGCACGAGTGTTTATATTTATTGTTCATTGGAGTTAACCGTGGCCCTATTATGCATAGCTACATTCGGATTAAATTATTACTACTATTAATTTAACATAATTATTTTTAAGGGCTAAAATGGTAGCTGGATTGGTATATTAATATTTAATATTTTATAAAAAATTTCCTCCTGGTTTTATTTTTTTTTGGTGAAGAGCCCCTTCACCTACTTCACCTGCGGAACCGCCACTGGTGGTTATATTATATAAGTGTTAAATTCTTAGCACAATTCAAAAATGCGGTACTAATATATTAAAAAATAAACAGGTTTTACGTTTTTGTGGGCAACCTTGTATGCTCAAATATCATTTTAAAATGTACATTTTAACGATCTGTATAAGTTTTTTATTAACGTTTTTATCCAGTTTTTAAAATAAAGAGAAACATGTACATACAAATAGAACATCTTATAATTATAACAAAACCACTTAATCACAGATAATTTACTTTACAAAACGATATTACACCATATAAGAAATTTATTAATAGTAGCTATAAGAATAGTTTCTAATTTGTACAATAAAATCTAGAAATCTAGTGAATACGAAAATCCTAAAAATTAATTTACAATACAAAACAATTTTGTGATTGTTAAGACCAAACTCCAAATGGTTAATAGTAGTTTATATAACAAGAGTGGATATGATGTCCATATCGCACGAGAAAGTAAATTGAACACGATGCCGTAGGCGGAGTGCTCAAACTTCCGAGGGCAATACGGACAATCCACTCGAGTTGAACAGTATATTTTTTCTACGACCAAACTTAGAAACCTTATGCTAAAAAATGTAAAAAAAAGTTTTCAGGTTGCCGGGCTCGAACTCACGACCATTGGTTCCATAATAAAATGCTCTACCTCTCGACTATCAAAACGTTAAACTTAAATGGGAAAACCAACTGATACATGAAACTAATTTTCAATGTACATTCAGCAGGTTGCATTATTGATAAATCTATTATAAATGCGTCTAGATTTTGTTATATTGAACAAATAATTAACAAATTGTACCATATGCATTTAAATTATATAATTTAGAAGGCGGAGCCTCAGTAAAAATAATATACGGTGATTGGTCAGTACTTTTAAGAACAACATTGTAATTGACTAGTGTGGTTGGTCAGTTTCATAACCTAACTAGGATTGTTATGAAATTTTGCCGCACAGTTAACTGGAATAGCCTACTTTACTCGCCAGTTAAGTATAAAGGAAACAGCAAATTTCCATGTGGGAGTAGAAAAAATAAGTTTTAAATTTAAAACTTTTATGAAACTGACTGAACAAGATTTTAAGTAATAAGTTCCACAACTCCCACCTATAAATAAGCCAATATATCTTCGGAGCTAAGGTTTATTATATTTGATTAATTTATATCGTTCATACGAAAATTTAATTAAAATTATATTTTCGAAGTGAGATTAGGTTTGCTTAGAATAAATAACAGAATAACTGATGGTAAAGTAGGGAAACGTTGGGCACTGGGGCGAAATACAGTGTTAGCCAAATTAAGTTTCCACCATTGGTAACTTTGTTATTATTAAAGATGCAAAATGGGTAAATTAGCAAACTAGTAGTGTTTTTACAGCTCTTCAAGATGCAAGAATGATAAAACAATTGAGTATCGTGTTTTGACGTTACAAGAAAAATACAATTTTTTGACATAGAATATTTTTTTCCGGCTGTTTAAAGGTTGAAGACAATGATGTTTCTTGATTAATAGAAGAGTTTTGGACTTGGATTGTCTTTATTTGTTTTACATAACAACGTATTAACTGGTAAGTCGTCTTCAGGTGAATTATAAATAAGTAAAGTAACTATTGCTTTACTTATACTAGCTAGATGCACTGGAGCATAACTGAGATGAGTGCAGTCATGCACAATACTCAACGGAATGTGTTCAACATTCCATATGTCAAAGGAGTATCTGAGAGATTTAGGAGACTAGGACAACGATACAGCATTAATACGGTTTTTAGCTCGAAGGACACTTTAAGAAGGCATCTGACAAAGACGAAATCAACAAGTCAAAAAGCCAGGAAAAACTGTGTCTACCAGATTCCCTGCAAATGTGGCCGATCTTGCATTGGTGAAACTCTAAGGCCACTTGAAACTAGGATCAAGGAACACCGAAACAACACGCTTAAAGGAGAAATCAGACCATGCCCGAACACACGTTTATCACATCAAGTGGACAGAAGCTTAAATCCTGCATAAAGAACCACATTGGAGGAAGAGAAACTTTAAGAAAGTCGCTACCATATACCAGAACCCTGATTGTTTTAGTAAGCCCTCATTAGATATAAGAAATATCTGGGAACCTTTGTTAAGTAGATGTAAACTTAAAACATCGCACACGAACTAAACGCATGACTGCACCCAACTCAGTTATACTCCAGTGCATCTAGCTAGTATAAGTAGAGCTGTAGTTACTTTACTTATTTAGTACTCACCTGAAGGTGACTGGAGATACTTACTAGTTGAAACGTCGTGATGTAAAACCTTAAATTTTAAATATTAAAGCTTATAAAGAATTTCTCCTAGGATGAAAATTAAAGAAGTTATAATGCCCAAACTGAAACAATAAAGATATATTTATAAATTTTATTTTACACATGACCTTATAACAAAACACAAATATTTTCTTAGACGATGCTCAATATTTGTTTGCACGTTTTTGAACTGCTCGAACTGTCTTTTCTCCAATTTCGAACTTTTTTGCTAATTTTCCAATATGACCGAAATCACACCAACATTTTCATTGGCCTGGTGTAAGTATATCTATCCAATCAGGTGAGTTTAAGGATTTTTTTGAAAAATCATAGCCACATACTTTAACATTCTACAAATTTTATGGCTAATCGCAGTGCTTTTTAATAACTAAAAACAATTTAAAAATCGTTTAAAATAGTTTACAGTCAGTTTGAATTTTATTACCATTTTATTAGTTGGACCCATCGAGGTACCGTTCAAAAATTCTGGCACTATGGATAAAAAGTAGGAGGTGTTGCCAAGTGGGTATGCTGGAAATTTATTAAAGAGCAAACAGTAGTCGATGAGTCATCACGAACAAATAATGCATTTCCATCACATCGCGCATATTGTATCTGTGTCTGACACTGACTGTCTTACACAAAACAATGTTTACTAATATAGGGGTAAAAAAAATATTATAATCACAAAATTGAACTGTTTAAAGGTTGGAAACAATGATGTTTCTAGAATAGTTTTGGAGTTTCATTGTCTTTTTTTGTTTAAAATCACAACGTTCCAACTGTCGTCTTCACCTGAGATATTTACCAGTTAAAACGTTGTAATTTAAAACAAATATTTAAACACAACGCAAGTTCAAAATTCTTCTATTATTTAAAAAATTTGACCTTTGATACATGCAACGTCATAAAGTAAGATTTGACTAAAAGAGTCGAAATACTAAAACTATGCCAACTCCGGACACAGCAGTATACTAAGAATACATCCAGGCGAAAATTTGCTAGCTCTGACTGATTACATTATCATTGCGAAAGATTGGAAAGGAAACCAGTTAATAACAGAGCCAGATTACTTAATCTTTACGGACGAGAGGACAGCACTAAAATGAACGTCGGTGCGGAAGCTGAAGTATTTTATTATTTTTCAGTACAAGGTGTTTCATTAAGGTCGACGAGCGGCCATATCTCGGAAACTATTGGGCATAGAAATTCAGGAAAAAAAAATATAACCACAGTCGCCATGACCAAATCCTGGAAATAATTTTTAAGTTCCGCATTTTGCCGCAAGGGGGCGTAATTGAAAAGTAAATTTTAAAATTTTACATATATCCGAAAATTCCACATTAAGGCTTTAATAACACCATTAAAAAGCTTGGACAATTATGCATCATTTTGGTCTTATGCTCATTGGCGTACCGACTATAATAAGAGGGGGGGAAGCTGTTAAAAGTGTAATCGTTTAAATCGCTGTAATTTATAAACGACTTATCCGATTTTAGCAAACTAAATACTGTTTGGAAGAAAAATGTATGCACTTTTACTAATCGTATTTAGTTGTCCATAATAGTTCCCAAAAAAAAAACTAAAGGGCGCAATTTGCAATAATAACACATTTTTTGATTTTACTCCGAAAAAATAAATCATGCGGTAAAATATTAAAACCGCAGCTCGATATCTCCGTTCATTTCAACGTTATCGCCAATAGAATAATTTTTAAAACTTTAAATGAAAAAGCGATTATATATTTTTTAGAAAACACAGTAGTACGCCACTGATATTCTTCCATGTGGATATTATTTCTGATTAGCCTGGTCAATTCTGCATAAAAATGGTCTCTTGCATTTTTCTCCTCAGGCACACCGTTCTTAATTAAAATAATTAAATTAAATTAGCTTCATGCATGCCTATTAAGTGAAGGTGGTCATTTCCAACAATTTTTATAAAACAAAATTTGCGTTATCAATGTTAATAATAATAAATAGTGGAGCTAATTCCATTTAATAATTTTAATTAAGAACGGTGTGTCTGATGAGAAAAACGCAAAATACCATTTTTATGCAGAATTGACCAGGCTAATCAGAAATCATATCCCCATGGAAAAATGTCAGTGCCGTACCACTTTTTTTCTAAAAAATATCATAGGAAATGTTTGCAGGGACGCCACTGGTGGGATAAAAAAATAACGTTTATTACTAAAATATGTGGTTTTATGTCCTATTAGCACATGCCAAAATTGAAAATATTATCTAAAGTACTTTCGGAGATATTACAAATAAGCTTTAAAAAAAATAATTCAACACCCTGTAGCAAAAAATTTAAGTTGTTTAGGACATATATTTATATGAACTTTTCTTCATAAAATGACTTGACGAATCACACCCTAAAATATTAGCACGTCATTAAGGAACACCCTGGATAGATACAGAAGTCGTATAGTCGTATCTTCTCACCCATTATGGTTCTCAAAAACAACTTTGAAGTATATCACAGATAAGGATAAAGCTCATAGAAGGTGGAAAACTTTCCACAATAATGGTGATTATATTGCTTTTTCGGACCTTCGAAAAAAGATAAAAATTTCTGTAAAAAATGAGTATAAAAGATATATTCAAATTACTGAAAATAACTTGAAAAATGATACTAAAAGTTTTTGGTCTTTTTTAAATAACAAAAAAAATTGTAAATCCCTACCCAAAAAAAAGAATTTTGGTATTTCTTCCGCTTCAAATGATATATTGCTAATTTGTTTCAGGAATATTTTGATAGTGTGTATGAGAAACCGAATGTTCCATGTTTGGTAGCCGAACCACTGGACTCTTTTACAGTGAACTATATTCCGCATTCGATTATCGAAAAAACTTTAAAGGGTCTCGACCCTGACGGGATCCCATCGATATTTTTGAAGTCTTGTCCTAGCCTAAGGAAACCAATATACAAATTATTTAATAAGTGTTTGTCTCTGGGAATTTTTCCAAAAAAATGGAAGGTTGCACAGATCGTTCCAATTCACGAAACCGGAAATAAAAATAATGTTGTAAATTATCGGTCAATCTCTCTACTGTGTCACTGTGGAAAAGTTTTCGAGTCTGTTATTTTGGAGCTCCTGTTTTTTCAAATTAAAAGAAAAATCGACATTAATCAGCATGGTTTTTACAGGGGTCGATCCATTCTGACCAACATCATTCCCTTTATTCAGAGAACCTACGAGGCAATGGAGAATGGTCGTGATGTCTGCGCTCCTTACACCGACTTTTCCAAAGCCTTCGACAATCACCCCACTTTGGCTGTGAAACTTGGAAACTTCGGTGTGCAGGGCAGGCTTCTCGATCTCTTAAAAAATTATTTGCAAAATAGAACTCAGTATGTAGCTATTAATGGAGCAAGGTCGGTCTGCTTGGGTGTGACCTCTGGAGTTCCGCAGGGTTCACACTTGGATCCCCTGCTTTTTGTATTATTTTTGTATGACATAGGGACTTGTTTTCTGGACTCGAACGGTGTGTATTCCTTATATGCTGACGACCTTAAGATTTCAACTATCATTAATTCGCCTTTGGACATAGTGAAACTGTAGGGGGACATTAACAGATTCTTTGAATACTGCACACTGAATCGTCTGCATCTAAATGTTGATAAGTGTCACTACATTGTTTTTTCTAAGTTGGACCTCTCAAGAAATCCAAATATAGATTTGAGCTTAAATAATACACAATTAAAACGTGTTAATGTGGTTAAAGATTTGGGGGTTACCTTGGACTCCAAACTGTTGTTCGAGTCTCACATAGAGGCTATTATTCGGAAAGCGTTGCGCATTTTAGGATTTATCCTAAGAACTACTGAAGGCTTTAGGAGCCCTGCATCGTTAATTACTTTATATTGCAGCATGGTAAGAAGTACTCTAGAGTACTCGTCAACAGTCTGGAATCCGATGTACCACAAATATATTGATCGAATTGAAAGTGTCCAAAAAAAGTTACAATAGACAACGGCACTTTTACTCGTATAACGAGAATTTGTTATTTTATAGATTGCAATCGCTGAGGTCCAGAAGGCAGTGTTTTGATATTTTCTTTGTTTATAAGGTAGTATAACCTCATCGACTCTGAATTTTGCGTAAATTATGTACTTTTTAACGCTAACCCATACACACTTCGGAACAGGCTAACTTTTATTGTCCCTACTTTAACAACTAATTACCTTTCTAACTCTTCTCTCATTCGTTGCATGAGAACATTCAACTATCTTGTAACGGGTTATAGAGGCATTGACCTGTTTAACACTAACTTATGTACCTTTAAAAAAATTATCAGAAAAAAAATATCTATTATCCTTTGATCAGGGAATGCATTGCTATCACTCGCGTATCTTTAGCTTTATAGTTTGTTTTTGGATTTATTATTTGATTGTACAAAATAGCCTTTTATTCTTTAGTTAAACTTACTTCTACCGAACTTTGTAAATTTCTTTTTGTAATCCGTGTCACTCTATAATTGGTCTGCTCCAAGCAGTCTGTTGAGTGACCTTGTTTGTCTAAATAAATAAATAAATAGACCTCCGGACTATTGCAACATTTTTCAACCAGAAATTCTGGCAGTACATTAAGCAGTTACTATTCTGCAGAAACATCTTTGTCTGGAGACAATTACGATTTGCATCGACAGCCATGCGGAGATTCAGGCACTTTGTTTCAGGAAGGTTAAATTTAAAACGTTTAAGACATTTCCTCAGTCTACCCTAAACACCCACTTGTAAATATAACTTTAGTCAATATTATTTCTTTGAAGTAAAAGTTTATTAATTTATTTTACTGATTCTTCATTGTATAGTTGACATGGGGATTTTCTTAAAATTGTATTTTATTGAGTAAGCTGAGTTTTACAAAGAATAAACATTCTCTAACAGGGATCACCTGTCTTAAAAGATGAAACAGAGGTTTAGAGGGGAACGCTATAGGCAAACGCAGTAAATAAGATAATGTAAATTGATTTTTTTAAAGATCAATTTAAGACAACTATATAATACTTAAAATATGGCATACTTATACTATACTTACTTTAATAAATACATTTTTTTTAGGTCCTGGTGAACCTGTAAAAAGTAATTAAAATGCATATAAGTATCTAGTTTCTTAATGTACCCGTATCTTTACACTTTAAAAACGTGTCTATATACCATACCACAATCATAGTTTCCATAACAACACAAAGTTAGTTAACATAGGCTCAAGAGGAAATTTAGTAATGGACACTACATTTTATTGCTAAGCCGATTCCAGCATTGGTTACTAGTCACCTTTGTCATTAACAAACTAACTGTTTGGTAGTTAAAAGAATATGTGTTTGTTGCCAATACTAATTTGATGGCGAAAGACTAAAGCGCTCTGCTATAATATTAATAAAGGAAATATTTACACGCAACACAATTTTTCTCTTTCATTTGTTTCCGAACAAATTCTGCCAAAGCCTACTATTAAATGTGTTTAAACCTTTTTATTAAGTTATTAATTTTTTTAAAACCCTTGTAAGTTCGAATTGGTTAGAGATAGGTATAGGAACATGTTATACTTATTGGTAGGAAATATAAACTAGATTTTGTTAAAAAAATAAAATACAGGGTGTTCCATTTAAAAAAGTTGAGAATTTTGCATTTATTTATATTACCAAGATTAAGTTTTTTTGTGACGCTCTGTGTAAAAATATTTTCATATATCATCAAAATTCCTAGATGGCCATGTTATAAGAACCGTCTGTAAAAATTTTAACTTTCTAGGTGCCTTAATCATAAAAATATTTGATTTTCTGGTTAGCATGTTTTGGCCCCAAAAAATGACTAATTAATTAATATCTCAAAAACTATAAGAGATAGGCATAGATTATTATATACAAAAAATGTTTGTGTTATTAAGCAGAAACAAAAAGTAAAATAATATACAGAGTGTCTCATTTAAAATTCCAAAGTTGCTAGGAGTTTCAAGATGATCTGGCAACACCGCCCCTTTTAAAATATTTTTAAACGCTAGAACACTAGCTCTTATGAACACACTCAAATTTTCAAAAACATATCTTTTGTCGTTTTCTAAATATTTCTAATAGGCCACTGAGTTTGACGCACCCTGTATTTTGAATAATGTAGGAGTATACAGCCACTACTAACTTATACACATTTTCTAAATGGGAGATATTTAGAATGTCTATATTAGTCTATCATTTTTGAGTGAACGTTTATTCTACAGGGTCGTGCATCTCACCTCCCGTCTTCCCTAGCTCGCTTAAAAATTAAGTTAACATGACATTTTGCGGACTAGACCTGTATCCTAGGGCGCATTTCAGGAAAATATTTTTGTTTATACAGGGTGTTCCAAAAAAGCGTGACGTCATAAGGATCTATTTTTTAGATTACATGCTATATATTATGTATCTGTGTGTGCATAATGTCAGTTTTTGTGAAATTGATAATATTCGCTTTAAAAGTTTAAACTTTTAAATAGTTAATAAATGACATAAACATTTTTTTTGCAAGTAGTAGAGATGGCGGCGAGCGCACATGTGTGCGCCCGTTGCTCCGATAATTTTATCGTGAGTTCTAAGTTAGTTACTTGCAAATTCTGTAAAGAAAATTATCATCCTCAGTGTGTACAGATAAAAGACCAGTTGTATAAATTAATCAATGATTGTAAAAATGTGATGTGGTATTGTGATGAATGTGCCATAGTTGTTGAAGAGAGACTAAATATTGCCAAAATAATTGAGAATATAGAACAAAAATTAGTAGAAAATAAAACAACGACCGGCGAGATACTTAACAGATTAGAAAACACAGATTCTATAGGAAAAAGTGAACAACAATGGTCAAGCATTGTTAAAAAAATAACTTTCCGCCATTAATAATAAAACCGAAAAATGCCAATCAGAACAGTGCTACTACCAAAAACGTCGTCACACAAAAAATAAATCCATCGAAATTATCAGTTGAAGTAAATAAATGTAAATCTGTAGGTCAAGGTAGCATTGTTATTGAATGCAATGATCGGGATTCCCTAAAAAAACTGCAAGATAAGGCGGTCGCTGAACTCTCTGAAAACTACACAATTGAAGTTCCAAAAATAGTCAATCCGAAGGTTGTTATTGTTGGTATACAAGAAAAGTATACAGACAATGAAGAAGACCTTATTTTAAGGGTTAAACAACAGAGTTGTCTTTCGGCATGTCAAAACGAATTGAATATTAAAATTGTAAGAAAGTATATCTCGAAGAATAAAAAATTAAATAATATCGTTTTAGAAGTATCACCAGAGGCTTTTAAATCACCTGTAGTTAGGAAAAAAGTATTTATGGACTGGGACAGCTTCCCTGTATATGAATACATTGGTGTGTTACGGTGTTACAACTGCTGGAAATATGGACACAAAGCTGTACATTGTCAACAACCTCGCGCTATTTGTCCGTTATGCAACAAAAACCATAAAAGTGATGAGTGTACCTCAACTGTCAAGGAATGTACTAATTGCAAACACGCCCACGAAGTATTAAAAATACCAAATATAGACTATAGGCACACAGTGTTTGATAAACAATGTATATGTTTTCAGAGGGCACAAGAAAAAGCTAAATCCAGAAGAAGATATATATAGCAACTAAAGGGTCCAAAAACCGTTTCTCCACCTTTCTATAAGGGGGTATTCTTGCATATAAATGCTCAAGGCCTTACATCACATATGGCAGAACTAAATCAGTTGTTACAAAATCGAAACCCACTAATTGTCTGCGTAAGTGAGACTCACATAACTCCTGAAATTGATGATCGTGAGATATCTATACCTGGATATGTTACGATAATCTGCTACTCTAGCAGCAGACACACTGGCGGAGTCATTATTTATTTAAAAGAACATTTAAATTTTACAGTAATTCGTAACGAAGAAGTCAATTACAGTCACTGGGTACTTTTGGTAAGGGTTCAAATTGGAAGGGAATCTGTTATGGTGGGGGCTCTTTATAGATCTCCAAATTCTACTTGCAACACATTTTTGGACTACCTTGAAGAAATGCTTAGTGATACTGTAGCATTCAATATTTCCGAAGCATTTCTCAGGTTAAGATTAAATGAGTACGAATGCTACATAGTAATTTATGCATTATCAATTTAAGTATTAACGCAGTTTGATATAGTTAGGAATTTAAATGCTTAAAAATTACCTTATAAATTTTGAAGATTTAGCTCAGTTTTGTTGATTGTATATTCAGTATATTTTAAGATGGTATTTGGCACTAGATTCCATATCCGGTGTAGTCATGCTCATTTATTTTGTAGAGTTTCCTTTTATCGATGGTTTTCTCCTATGAAAATCCTTTCATTGTTTTGATTACAGGATCTGATATATTTTTGAAAATCAGGTTAGTTTCGATTGAAGTTTATAGCTGTCAAGTAAACCACAGAGTGGTTAAAGGTAGGTAGTTTCAAATTCTTACAGTGCTTTTACGCGCTAAGCCGACAGCCAGATAATTTATGGTGGTGTGTTCGGAAAATGGTGTTGGTCAACGTTGGAAATTGGTTGGTGCCCCGAATTCGGTGTTAAATCGAACATTATGTTGCTAACTTCGGGAAGTAATTAAAGTTCCGTTTCCTGCTGGGAAGCAGCCATTGAGAGAGGGGGACTTAAGCACTTATTCCCCGGCCGTGAAACGCGGTGCAAGCGTTTTTTTAGAGCTAGTGCGGACCTATGAAAGGGGAATCTAAGTCACTATTTTTGAGGGGTGATAGGCCTGGTAATTTCCACTTGCAGGTAAGATTTTGATTTTGCTAAAACTGGGATTTTTATTAAACCAGAAATATCTTCATTTGCAGTTTTGAGGTTGGAATTGAGCACGTTTTAGTACAATCACCAGCTTAGACCAGCTTAGAGTAATTTAGCTCACATCAGCTAAGTTTAGCTTAATCTAGCTTAGTTTAGCTCAACTAGCTTATTAAAGTTTGGGAAACCAGTTTATGGAAGTTACACACCTTTGAGTTGGAACTCGATGATCTGTTCTGAGGCTGTTTCTAATTACTTTATGGGCCTTCAGCTGTTTGAGATTTGGATGTGAAAATTCGGGAAATTAGGAGTAACTGGAGGAAGAAGGAGACGATTGTAAATACTACCTCATGGATGGGTGAAGTCAGGATTGACGTTAAGTTGCTGAACCAAATACACTAAACATAAGGTTTATCAGGCCAGTTTTTTTAATTTATATATCATGTAATACCAACTTGGTAAGTCAAATAATTTAATAATTTAACTTCGTACTATAGAAAGGGTAAGGTCTGACAAAGGGTTCTAGAACACTTGAGACGCTAGAAATACTCACCGTTTGGTTACATTACCTCTTTTACACAAACTTTACCAAGTAGCGTAATAATCAAATTACAATAAAATCATATTGCATTACTTTGTCTGGAACCGTATTAAATTTGGTTCTAATGTTTTAATAAACCATCCAGTAATTATTGCAGGTCTGCTACTGCTAACCTAAGAATATATATTTTGATTTCATAACCGGTGTGTTTTATTCCTCTTGATAAGTGTTTTCAGATATGTATCTGTGAAAGACGTCAACAACTTTAGATCCCAAGTGATTTTCTGACTTTCTAGCACTTGGTGAGTATTATACTATTCAAAGAGTCAGTGGTGCCCTCGGGTTGAAAGAGTGAACTGGAACTATGTAGTGAAGAACCCAGGCTAACCGACATAAGAGCTAACCGTTCGCAAATTTAGGTGATAAGCTATCAGTAGTTTGCCACATAAAAATGGCGCTCGCAACGTATAGGGCCTAGTTCATTTTTTTCAACAAAACCAATTCTTTATAGAACATACCTGAGAACACAGAGAGGAATAGGTAAATAAATGTCAAGAAAAAGCCTGAGGTTTTTTATCAAGGTATTCAAAAGAGCTTTCAGTACTCGAAAGCAAATGTTAATGGTGAAGATACATACATGGTGAAGTGGTATTAGTAAAATTTTGCAGGTTATTTATTTATACAGGTATAAAGTCATAGTTTCTCCTCGATTTACGTGGTAAGATAGGTATACCCGAGTGAAATTTTTTTTTGATTTATAATAAAGAGTTTTTACTGTGTATCATTAATTGTTTAGAGACAATGGAATAATATCGATTCTCTAATTTTATGGTTCCCATCAATTGTTTTTGGTTTTTGATATACTTCATGGTTGATTTGAATGTATTTTCCATATTGCTGAATAAGGTTTATATTGTTACGAGGTATATCAATAGTAGCTGGTGATTGGTAGGTTTAGTAAACTTGAGTTATATAAGGTCATACTGTTGAGGCAAGAGTTAAAATTTGATTGAAGAAGTTTTAAAAAGTTTTTAGAGATTCTTGACAAATTGGCGAAATTAATTTTTAAATTAGTTTCAAAATAATATTGAAAGCTGAGTTTTAGTGAAGACTATAAATTGTCAGTTCTTATAAAGGTAATACAGTAAAGCTGGGAAGATTTTAATAATTTTCAAAATTCTTTTGGTCATTATATACTGTACAGGGTGATCTGTAAAAAGTGTCTAAAATTTTCATTAGTAATAAAGATAACAATCTGCTTATTGAACATATTTATCGATTTGAAAAGTTTTATGAGGGGATGTTCTTTAATATACAGGGTGGAATGAGACCAATTTTAAAAACTTGTACAGGGTGTACCAAGTTAAGGAATTTTTTTAAACTTTGAGAAAGAAAATTTTTTGGAAAATTTTTTCAGCATTGTCTTGCTTTGGACTTACAATTTTTTTATGAGTTTATATATACAGGGTGTCCACACTCTTGTACTTGAAATATTTTAGTGGAAAGTTTCTTTTGAAAATAAAATTTATAGCTCCAGGCACTTGATTGTATTTTATATGAATATAGTGGTGCATAAGTGCTTTCAATATTAATATACAGGGTGTGACAAATATTTGGATGCAACTTTAACCAAATGAATTTAAGTTCAATGATAAATTAACATCGATATAAGAGAGTTAGTATCAGGTATCAATTATTTTGAGATTTATTGATCATTTTCAAAAAAAAAAAAATTTTTTTTGAAAAATTTTTTTAAAAATTTTTTTAATTTTTTTGTTTTTTTCTGCGCATCATTATGGACGTGTTTAATTTCGTTCCGAATCACCTGTTAGATTTTGAATTGGAATATGAATTGCACATTCGCTTAATAACTTCACAACGCAATGTCGCCGATAAACGTAGAATCTTAACTCGTATACAGAGAATGGAACAAGCATCTCCGGGTAGAGAAATTAATTTGGAAGTTTGTAAATTGGTTTTTGCTGACGAAAAAGTTTCTATAGCGCGAAGTATAGATTCCATCCGAAGAGTAGTTGGCGAATTTGAAGGAAATGTAAATGATTCAGCTTTCAATAGGGTTAAATCGCGATTAGCGCATGTGATAGGTAGAGCTCGCAGAATTCCTTTAGAGGAGGATGATGCTGTCGAAATTAATGCTTTTATTCAGGAAACTGTCGCGACTTGTATACTTTTAGAGTCGGATTTATATGAAAAAATTCCTGCAAATCAAAACCCAGAACCGATCGTTCCTGTTAATCCGGTAATAAATGTAGCTGCACCGATTGTGCACTGCGCAACTCGAAATTTACCTATCAGTGAATGGCAAGTAACTTTTAATGGCGATCCGAAAAAACTTTATCCTTTTTTGGAAAGATTAACTGAATTAGTGCAGGCGCGAAATATTTCTTCACAGGATTTATTTAATTCTGCGGTCGAGTTCTTCGTGTCAGACGCCTTCACCTGGTTCAGAGCGATAAAAAGTTCGGTAACTACGTGGGAAACGTTGGTTTTAAGATTAAAACGCGATTTTCTGCATGACGACATTGACGATGACTTATGGGACCAAATTAAAAGAAGGAAACAGAAAAGAAATGAGACTACAGTAGTTTTCATAGCTCATTTAGAAGCACTTTTTTCTAGATTATCTCGACCCCCAGTCGAAATTTCCAAAGTTAAGCATATTAGAAAAAATATTTTACCTGAATTTATCAGTCGATTGGCTTTAATCGATATAACTACGGTTTCTCAACTTTCAGAACTTTGTCGTAAACTAGAAGAGTCTGACTATATGAGAGATAAAAGTAAGCCTAAAGAGGAAGTGGCAGTGGTTAATGATACTGACCATTCTTATAAAAATTTTGGACATGCTACGAATAGAAATAATAATTTTAGAAAAGATTTTAAGAATAAATCAAATTTTTCCAATACTTCAGGACATAGAGAAAATAATAAAAATAAATTTCATTTTAATAAAAATAAAACTGTTAATAAAAATAATAATTCTGACAATAAAGGTAATAATTCAGAAAATAGAAATAAATCAGCAATAGTTTGTTGGAATTGTAAATTAGCCAACCATCTTTATTTAGATTGTAAAGCTCCTAGAAGTCTATTTTGTTTTAAATGTGGAGAGCCTAATTTTAAAGCTTCTACATGTCCAAATTGTTCAAAAAACTAGTAGAGAAAGTGTCTCATAGAGGCAGTTTCACTTTTTCTAAAAATAAGGCCTCTTTTAAAAATTTTAATAATGTTAATAATACTAGAATAAAAACAAGAATATTTCAAAATTCTTTAAGTACAAATTCTTCTAATTTAGTTACAAACAATAAGAAAAATTATTTTAATCAAGCTGATTGGAACAAGTGGTTGAGAAAAGTTTCAGAATTTTATAAAAATTATAAAGCTCCTTTTAATAAAGTTTCTTCAAATAATAATAATGATCATATCTCGCCTTTATTTGTTAGTCAAGAGTTTGATAATAGACCTTATATAACTGTTAAGTTGCTTGATGTCGATATTACCGTTTTATTAGATTCTGGTGCAACTACATCTGTCGTTGGTTCACGAGGGGTAGATATTTTAGGTCAATTAGGTCTGAAGATATGTCCAGCTAAAATTAAGAATATTTTTACCGCTGATGGTAAAAAACAAGGTGTACAAGGTACAGTAGATATGCCTATTGTCATTGATGACACTTGTTTGGTAATTAATGCTTTTGTAGTACCTTCGTTACCTCATGCATTTATATTTGGGTGCGACTTTGCGCAGAAATTTAAAATTTTGGTTAATTTTCAAAATAATTCATGGCATGTTCAAGCTATGAACAAAAATTCAGAAATTAATGTTTTGAGAAACGACGTAAGTCAGTCTTTTGGTAGAGTGTACCCGCGATTAAATTCGTTAGATGATCTTTCGGTAGAGCAACGGGTTAAAGCTAATAAAGTTATAGATTCTTTTAAAGAAATTAGTTGCAAAGATAGATTAGGACGTACTGATAAAATTAGTTTAAAAATTGATACTGGTGACGCAATTCCATTTGTAAAGAGACCATTTGCGATGTCTCCTTATATGTCGAAGATTTTAAATGACGAAATAACAGAAATGCTCAATTTAAAAGTCATCGAACCTTCAACATCGCCTTGGTGTTCTAATGTTTTACTAGTGAAGAAATCAGATGGAACTTATCGCTTATGCTTCGATGGACGAGAACTTAATAATGTTACGGTGCCTGATCGGTATCCGATGCCTAATGTAGATAGAATTTTGACCTCATTACGCAATGCTAAATACATTTCGTCAGTAGATCTTCGAAAAGCATTTTGGCAAATTCCTTTAGAGGAAACTTCAAAGGAAAAAACCGCTTTTGCAGTGGTAGGTCGTGGTCTTTTTCAGTTTGTCACTGTCCCATTTGGATTAAGAAATAGCGCAAATGCTTTAGTAAGGCTAGTCAATTCAATATTTGGACCTCGTTACGAACCAAACGTTTTTACCTACCTAGACGACATTTTGGTGGTATCAGAAGACTTTGAGTCTCATCTAAAATTATTGACTGAAGTCAAAGACAAGCTTAAAGAAGCTGGGTTAACGATTAATCCCGATAAGTGTGATTTTTTTAAGACTTCGTTAAAATTTTTAGGTTATATCGTGGGTTCGAATTCCTTACGTACAGATCCAGAAAAAATTGAGGCCATGATTAATTATTCCAGACCTAGAAATACTACTGAAGTTAAACGTTTGGTTGGTCTTTGTTCGTGGTATCGAAGATTTATAAAAGATTTTTCTACGTTAATGTCACCAATAAATGATCTTTTGAAAGGCAGAAAGAAAGGACAGTCAATTCAGTGGACTGATTCTGCAGAGGATTCATTTGTAAAGATCAGGCAACTGTTAGTATCGGCTCCAGTTCTATCGCAACCCGATTTTTCACAACGTTTCTACATTTCTAGTGATGCATCAAATACAGGTCTGGGTGGTGTGTTAACACAAATTATAGATGGCGAAGAAAAAGTAATTGCTTATGCCAGTAGATCTCTATCCAGAGCTGAGAGAAATTATTCTGTAGTCGAGAGAGAATGTCTTGGAGTACTGTTCAACATTGAGAAATTTCGTGGATTTATTGAAGGTGTTCCTTTTACGGTCATTACCGACCACTATAGTTTGTTATGGTTAAATTCCATTAAAAATCCAAGTGGAAAGTTAGCTCGTTGGGCAATGAGACTTCGACAACATACTTTTGATCTAGTACACAGAAAAGGAGCTCTGAATGTAGTTCCTGATGCTTTATCACGTATTCCTGGAAATGAAAATGTAGAAGATACAACCGAAACTTTAGAAGAAATAGTAGTTGGTACACTTGATGTTGATCGTATCGACCCGTGGTACGATAATTTACGCCAGAAGATTTTGGATTCTCCAGAGAGTTATCCACAATGGAAAGTGGAAAATGATTTCGTGCTTAAATTTATCCCAAACAATCTTCAAATGAAAGTAAATATTCCCGAATGGAAATACTTAGTTCCTAAACCTCAAAGGGAGGAGATTATTGATTCTTGTCATAGTCCTCCAAATTGTGGACATTTTGGTTTTTATAAGACATTTCACCGTCTTCAAGAACAATATTATTGGCCAAAAATGCGTCAGGACATTTTAAGATTTGTCAAATCTTGTCTTGTCTGTGGAGCACAAAAGGCACCAAATACTTCTCCTATGGGACTTATGGGTAAAGAAAAACCAGTAAACTATCCATTTCAAGTTATAGCTGTGGATTTAATAGGTCCTTTACCACGTTCTAAAAAAGGTAATAAATGGCTTTTAGTGATAGCTTGTTGGTTTACTAAATATACGTTGCTATTTCCATTAAGAAGTTCTAAAACTCATTTTATCGAAGATATTTTAGAGAATAAAGTTTTTCAAGTACATGGTTGTCCTGCAACTTTAATTGCAGATAATGGTAGTCAATTTATTTCGAAAACTTTTAAAAAATTATGTAAAACATACGGTGTTAATATTAGATTCAATCCGGTCTATTCTCCTCAATGTAATTTTGTCGAAAGAAATAATCGAACCGTTGGTACGGCCATTAGGTGTTATATAGATTCTCATGATAACTGGGATTTAAATATTTCTAAAATTCAACAAGCAATTAATACGTCTAAGCACGAAGTTACAGGGTTTACGCCAGCATTTTTGGTTTTCGGCAGACATATTCCTTTATCAGGCGATTATTATAAAGATTTGAATGTTGACATCAGTGTTGACGCTGAGATAATTCCTGGTGATAGGAATGTTTATGCTGAAAATTTAAAAGAGTTAAAAGATATTTTTGTAGACGTTAGAAGTAAAATTCATAAAGCGTATGAACGTAACTCGCGAGCGTATAATCTTAGAAAACGAGATATTTCATTTAAAGTGGGAGACCACGTTTGGCGAAAAAATAAAATTCTTTCTAGCGCAGTCGATAAGTTCACCGCAAAGTTAGTACCTAAATATGTGCAATGCATTGTGAAAAAAAGGTTTTCAAATTTAGTGTATGATTTGGAAAATGTTGATGGTTCCAAAGCTGGGAAATGGCATATCAAAGACTTAAAACCTTTTAATACTCCTATTTCAGAAAATTCTGATTCTGAACTTTCAGATGAAGAATAATTTTAGTTATTCCGTGGGAATTATGAGTTTGCTAGAGGGTTATAGACTAATAGTCTTCAATTTTTTTGGTGGGTGACGACCCGTAGTTCAGTTCTATTACAGAGTGGACGATTTTTGCAGTTTTATATTTTTGGATACTGGCCATATCCAGAAAGTTGCCAATGTTGGCGTTGATTTAGTTTTGTAGCAAGTGTAGCTTTTTGCCTATAGAGGTATATATTTAGTTTGGTAGCAAGTGTAGCTTTTTGCCTATAGAGGTATATATTTAGTTTGGTAGCAAGTGTTGCTTTTTGCCTATAGAGGCGTATCTTTTGATTTTTAGCAAGTGTCGCTATTTGCCTTTTAGAGGTATATTTGCTGTTGAGCAGTATTTTGGTAATTGAGTCTAGCAAACTTAAAATTTAGCTTTCTGAAATGAGTGAGTAGTTCTCTGATAAATGTCATATTGTATGCATTATATAGAGTATATTTTGAGATTTTCACGATTATGACTTTTTGATTCTTAGGAATATTTTTGCAGTACTTATCTTTTGGAGATAAGTTTATAGCCTAATACTTTATAAAGTATTAAACCCCACAAGTTCTTTAAGTTTTTTGTTTAGTACAGGCCGTGGAGTGTTGGGTGCTATCAGATTTCGTACAAACGTGCTGGAGTTTACTTTAGCACACCTGTTCGGAAGGGCAAGCATTGGGGGGAATTTGCTTTGGCGTAGTGATCTACCGCGATGCTACACATAGCTGGGCAGTTCTACTGTGTTTTGCCTGAGCTCAGTTCTTGGCTGTGTTGTGCGGAGGGCTGATGGCAGTGTCACCTTACGGAACACCCTATTTTCGGTTTCTTGAACTTGTGGTAATGCTTTATGCATTTTTTTAGTTTGGTATGGACTAGATTATACCTCCTTTTGTTGGTGGACATCTGGGTCACCAATTCTGTTTAGTTTTCCACCTTTCGGACTATCATAGTGAGGGGTGTGTCCCTGGTTTTTTGGGTGTTGGAGAGCTTATTTATTGTGATTCTCTGGGGTGAGGCCAGTAAACGAGGGTTTCTCACGCAACTTGAGAAAACGCAATACGGGCTTGAAGTTCTCTAGTGTTGCCACCTTGGGATCCAATGGGTATTGCTCTCTGCTGCTTGAAATTCTCAGTGGACATTTCGCCTTGTTGTGATGTTCCGGAAAAGCATTGATTGCTTCGAATCTTTTGATTCATTATTTTTTTGTATATAGACTATATCATGTCTGTCTGTAATGTCAGATGATGATATTTTGGGTTATCCTATGTGGATTGGTTATGACTGTGTGTCATGGATTGTTACGACCAAGAAGGTTGTCCTTTAAAAGTGTATATTGATACGACAATCTATAATATTTTTTTTTGGGTTTTAAAAATAGTTCTTGAATTGGAACTTTAGGTCTTCTGACTTGTAAATTTTTAACTATTTGGTTAGTTGGAAGTAAAGTTTTGAATATAGTATTCATGCGTGGAATTAAATTTGTTAGACTTTCACCGATTTTGTACTACTTTGATTTTGTCTTTTTCCTGGATTTGTCTTCCCGATAGTGTCTTCCGCAAGGACGTGTAATACGCGCAGTTATTAATTCAAATTTATTTTCCACAGCATTTCATAGAAAGTTTGATATTTAAAATAGCCTATCGAGCTAGTCTATTTTTTTTCGGAGGGGGGTAAATGTAGCATTCAATATTTCCGAAGCATTTCTCAGGTTAAGATTAAATGAGTACGAATGCTACATAGTAATTTATGCATTATCAATTTAAGTATTAACGCAGTTTGATATAGTTAGGAATTTAAATGCTTAAAAATTACCTTATAAATTTTGAAGATTTAGCTCAGTTTTGTTGATTGTATATTCAGTATATTTTAAGATGGTATTTGGCACTAGATTCCATATCCGGTGTAGTCATGCTCATTTATTTTGTAGAGTTTCCTTTTATCGATGGTTTTCTCCTATGAAAATCCTTTCATTGTTTTGATTACAGGATCTGATATATTTTTGAAAATCAGGTTAGTTTCGATTGAAGTTTATAGCTGTCAAGTAAACCACAGAGTGGTTAAAGGTAGGTAGTTTCAAATTCTTACAGTGCTTTTACGCGCTAAGCCGACAGCCAGATAATTTATGGTGGTGTGTTCGGAAAATGGTGTTGGTCAACGTTGGAAATTGGTTGGTGCCCCGAATTCGGTGTTAAATCGAACATTATGTTGCTAACTTCGGGAAGTAATTAAAGTTCCGTTTCCTGCTGGGAAGCAGCCATTGAGAGAGGGGGACTTAAGCACTTATTCCCCGGCCGTGAAACGCGGTGCAAGCGTTTTTTTAGAGCTAGTGCGGACCTATGAAAGGGGAATCTAAGTCACTATTTTTGAGGGGTGATAGGCCTGGTAATTTCCACTTGCAGGTAAGATTTTGATTTTGCTAAAACTGGGATTTTTATTAAACCAGAAATATCTTCATTTGCAGTTTTGAGGTTGGAATTGAGCACGTTTTAGTACAATCACCAGCTTAGACCAGCTTAGAGTAATTTAGCTCACATCAGCTAAGTTTAGCTTAATCTAGCTTAGTTTAGCTCAACTAGCTTATTAAAGTTTGGGAAACCAGTTTATGGAAGTTACACACCTTTGAGTTGGAACTCGATGATCTGTTCTGAGGCTGTTTCTAATTACTTTATGGGCCTTCAGCTGTTTGAGATTTGGATGTGAAAATTCGGGAAATTAGGAGTAACTGGAGGAAGAAGGAGACGATTGTAAATACTACCTCATGGATGGGTGAAGTCAGGATTGACGTTAAGTTGCTGAACCAAATACACTAAACATAAGGTTTATCAGGCCAGTTTTTTTAATTTATATATCATGTAATACCAACTTGGTAAGTCAAATAATTTAATAATTTAACTTCGTACTATAGAAAGGGTAAGGTCTGACAAAGGGTTCTAGAACACTTGAGACGCTAGAAATACTCACCGTTTGGTTACATTACCTCTTTTACACAAACTTTACCAAGTAGCGTAATAATCAAATTACAATAAAATCATATTGCATTACTTTGTCTGGAACCGTATTAAATTTGGTTCTAATGTTTTAATAAACCATCCAGTAATTATTGCAGGTCTGCTACTGCTAACCTAAGAATATATATTTTGATTTCATAACCGGTGTGTTTTATTCCTCTTGATAAGTGTTTTCAGATATGTATCTGTGAAAGACGTCAACAACTTTAGATCCCAAGTGATTTTCTGACTTTCTAGCACTTGGTGAGTATTATACTATTCAAAGAGTCAGTGGTGCCCTCGGGTTGAAAGAGTGAACTGGAACTATGTAGTGAAGAACCCAGGCTAACCGACATAAGAGCTAACCGTTCGCAAATTTAGGTGATAAGCTATCAGTAGTTTGCCACAATACTATTCTCCACCAGCAAAGAACCGTGATAATGGGGGATCTAAATATAGATCTATTAAAAAAGGACAGAAATGTAAGAAACTTAATAAGAACTATACAAGGAGCAGGGTTTAAGCAGATCGTTGAGCAGGAAACACGAGTTACCAACGCATCATCTACTCTTATTGATCACATAATCACAAACGATTTCAATGCTCAAGAGATTCCAAGAAATTTTCCTATACTGAGTGATCACGAAATCATTGGAACTGAGTTTGAATTTGAATCTGCCATGGAAAAATCAAATCTTACGACTATACGTAATTTGGGTAAAGAAACGGTAACAAAAGTAGTAGAAGAATTAATAGGGGCAAGCTGGAATTATACATCTGTTGACGTCAATAAGGTATATTCAGATTTCATAAAAATTATTCAAACAGTAGTGGATAAAGTGGCTCCAAAAAAGGCAGCGAAAACAACAAAACATCCATGGATATCTGGAATAGTGAAACAAGCACAAAATACTAGAAATAACGCATATAAAAAATTTATTCTCAGTAGAAGTGAGGATGATTGGAGAGATTACCAAAATAAGAGAAATAGAGTGACCTCGTTAATTCGCAGCGAAAAAATTAAATATTACGATCAAAACATAGACAGGTGCAAAGGCGATGGAAAGAGGATGTGGAAAACTCTAAAAAATTTAGTAGGAAACAATAATCAATCTACAGATTTTACACAGATTGACTTTGAAAAATACGATGGCACAGTTGAGGACAATTTTAATAACTTTTATTCCGATAGTTTGGATGATATTTCCGCTACCATAGAAAAGCGACAGTGGGCTTCTGATATTAACAGGAATAAAAATAACTTATTTACATTTAAAACGGTAAATCTTGGAGAGTTAGAAAAAGTTGTGTTCAAATTTAAAAACAAAAGCACCAGTGACGAACTTTTGAGCATTAAATTATTAAAGGACTTGTTTTGTGTAATAAATAATAAATAATAATAATAATAAACAATTTATTACTAACCAGAAGTGTACACTGTAAATGCAAATACTTCGTAACAAGAAATATGGTTAATAAAAGGCCTTTATTTGCAGACATCTGGTATTATAAAATAATACCAGATACTGGTTAAGCCTTAACTTAAATATCACCTAATATAACTTAAATACTTTAAATTAAAAGATTAGATTCATAGCAATTTAAATAATACATAACATATATACAATTAATATAATGAAAAATTGGCAAAATAACAAAATATTAGTTAATTAAAGAAAAACCCCTTCAGTGCAAAATCTTACTGACTCAATAGCAAACGGTTCTTATATTTATTTTTAAATACATTAGCCGAACTGTCAACATCACTGGCATCCAAAGAATTGACGCAAGAAGCAAAATTATACACAAAGGATCTCTTAAACGCCTCCTTTCTGTGCCGAGGAATAATAACGATATTATTCCTTCGTAGATTTAAATTGTGAATATCATTTCTAAAAATAATCTTGCGGAATAGATACGAAGGAGATTTAGTTTTCAATATTTTGAGGCAAAAAGAAGCAAAGTGTAGCCTTCGCCGATTGTGCATGTTAATAGGCTATCCTCTTTTATATTTAATAAATACATCGTTACGTACTGGAAAAATACCTAGTGACCTAAAAACAAGTGTTATTATTCCCATACCAAAAGTGTATAAACCAAAGGTTCTCGCTGAATTCAGACCGATTAACCTACTGCCAGTTGTAGACAAAATCATCGAGACAATAGTTTGCCAACAATTAAGACATTATTTTAAGATTAACCAGTTATTATTTGTTGGACAATCCGGATTTAGAAGTCAACATTCCTGTGAATCGGCATTACAATATGTATGTGCAAAATGGAGAAAGTTCATAAATAATGATAAGGTCGTACTTAGTGTTTTTGTAGACTTACAACGGGCATTCGAAACTATTGATCGTGCGATTCTCATAAAAAAATTATCCTTATATGGTATAAATGGTAGTGCGTTGGACTGGATCAATGATTACTTAGCTAATAGGTACCAAAAAACAAAAGTGGATAACACATTTTCACATGATAGGGAAAGTAGGTGGGGTGTACCCCAAGGAAGTGTTTTGGGTCAAGTCATTTGTTAATTTGTTTGCAGATGACACCCTTATATGTGTAGCAGGTACCAATTTTGAAGAAATAACTAATATTTTAAATGCGGAACTTGAAATATTATATGATTGGCTTTGTCAAAATAAATTGAAATTAAATGCTTTAAAAACAAAATGCATGGTAATAGGTTCAAAAGCGAATTGTAAAAAATATTTAGACTTAGAATTAACAGTTAAAATTAATAACAGTGTAATTAACTTTGTGTCAGTAATAAAATATCTAGGTATTTTTTTAGATCCTCAGCTAACGTTTTCAAATCACATAGACTATCTTTGTAAAAAACTAGGTAAGAAAATTGGATTTTTTTGTCGCGTCTCAAACTGTCTGTCTCAATGGGCCAAAACACTAGTTTATAATACAATTATTCAACCACACTTTAATTACTGTTCTTCATTATTAATATCATGTACTCAAGAAAATATATACAGGTTACAAGTACAACAAAATAAAGTAATGCGTTTAATTCTTAATTGTAATAAATATACCCCAATTAAAGCAATGCTGAGCACCTTAAATTGGTTGTCTGTTGAACAGGGCATTAAAAAGGCAAACATTATTTTAATATATAAAATTGAACATGGCCAACTTCCTGCCTATTTGAAGGATTTTCTTGAAAAAAGATCCAACTTTTTTGAATATAACATTCGATCAAGACATAACTACAATATTCAGTATGTAAAGTCAGCAAGTTTACAAAAATCGTTGTTCTATGAGGGTGTTTGTCTCTATAATGCCCTACCGGGTGCATTAAAAAGTGAAAATAGTCTGGTCACCTTTAGTAAAAATGTTTCGAAATATTTACAGAGTAAATAAGATTGTAACTAATAGTAGTATTATATAGTTGTATATACTTAGTTGTATTTACTAGCCAGGTGCTAAATAAAAAACCTTATTATTATTATTATTATTATTATTATTATTATTATTATTATTATTATTATTATTATTATTATTATTATTATTAACTACCTGCAGACCGGTTTCGAACTCTTTTGTTCTCGTCCGTACAGGGTAGGTGTCTATACCTACCAAACGATAGTGTTGGTACTAAACATTACAATATTATCAACCTTCTCTGGTTGTATATAACTTTAAGTGCCATCTCTTGGTAGTCCTGGTGTATTTGGTTAAGATAAATATTTAAACTTGTTATGGGAACTAGGTAAGCAAATTTGTTAGTAGCAACATGCCTATATGGTTGTCAATACTATAATACAGTTAATGTTAATCTAGCAAGCTTGAGCATCCAACTCATTTTTCAGAGTGGAATAGATTTAGATCATGAAAGTAAATTACATCTACATATTACTTAAAAGGTAAGTTCGCTTAATAATTTTATTTTTTACTTTTATACTCGGTTATGTCGCTCTATTTACTCAACCTAACGAATTTTAACTTTTTAGCCAATGTTAACTATAACAAAATATTGTCTACTTATTTTGAATTTACGTCTTTTTAATCTCTAATAAATCGCTACCCCAGTTCAAAACAGAAACATCTCAAATGAATTCAAAACAGAAATATTTAAGTACTTTTCCGCACCATAAGGTTGTACACACCTCATCAACTTTTGACACTCTACAAAGCCCAGATTCGACCATCATTAGAATATTGCTCTCATATCTGGAGCTCTGCACCCAAGCACACCCTTCGGCTACTGGATTCCATTCAAAGGAGAGCCGTTCGTCTGATCGGCGACCCCGAGCTAACCAAGACCCTCGATAGCCTGGAGCATCGAAGACAGGTTGGTGATTTGGCTCTCTTTTACAGATATTTCCATGGCAGGTGTTCGACTGACATTGCCCACTTGATTTCACCTAGAGCAATGCAAAACAGAAATACACGGCGAACCACTGCCGCTCATCCATATGTTGTCCAGCTTAGTACTCCTCGAACTTCATTGTTTAAGAATTCTTTCATCTGGAGAACGTCATCTTTGTGGAATGATCTTCCTGAGGTCGTGTTTCCCAATGAATACAATCTTCAACGTTTCAAGACCAACGTTAATCGCTTTTTTCGCACTCGCACCGCTCCCAGAGCGCCTTAAAGGATTTTTCCTACAGTGCAGGTGTTTTTTCATAAAAAAAAAAAAAAAAAATAGACATGACACTTTTAAGTTGTTTATCTTTTGAAACGGATAATATTAATTTATCTAAATAATATTACCGTAATATCTAATTTTTGAGAAATTCGAATTTATTTCGCTTTTGAACTAGGGTAGCGAAATATCAACCAAAACCAGAGATATTTAAAAAAATAATAATAATCCTCTCTCTACCAGGTTTTCGAAAAACGAAACGTTAAAATAATTTATTACGAACGTGTATTAATTCTTCTCAGCTTTTTCGGTGTCCTGTTATATCTTTAAAACATTTTAGTCCTTTGGGACTTTTTCCTTTTTGTATATTTCCTTTTAATAGTGGTTGGCTGTCACTGTTTCCAAACTCACAAGCTCATGTTATCTCGTTAATGCTTGAAAGCACACTAGAAGGCAAACAATCCTTTTTCGATTATAAGCAAGGCTATGAAACGAAGTTTCATTTCAAATGTCACTACAAACCAATATATTATAATCTAGTAAATATACCATTTTGTAAATATCTTTACTAGTGTGGAAATAAAATGAAATATTAATTAATTTATATACGCACAGTGATAGATATTGTAAATCATTTTTACCCTTTTTAAACAACAACATTACCGTTTCGGCAACCAGATGCATGCTTTTCAGGCGGCTGATTAATACCTATTTATATATGTATTATAGTTTCGCGTCTCATAAGTGGAAATCTAAAACATCAAAATACGAATTTTTCCATGACCATCTATGAAAATGAGAACAGAAGTACAGTTAACTTGGCTAGAAAGTGCTTTATATCACACATTTGTTTCTTCTCCCACATGGAAATTTGTTGTTTCCTTCACACTAAAGTGGTTGGAAAACTGGGCCAGTTAACTGAATGTATATGATTTCATATCCATTCTAGTTAGGATATGAAGCTGACCAATTACAGTGGTCAATTACAAAGAAATGAAATTTACATATTGGAAATTAAGTCGTTGACTTGACAGAAATGAGATTAGAAATATACATCAAAAATATATAAATTTTTTAGATAAAATTTGTTCTTTTTGAATTTAAATTAAAACATTTATCTCAGATGCACGAAATAGTGGGCAAATTGAAGGTATAATAGGTTATTGATTATGTCCTAAGAATCAGGGTAATAAGGAACTACAAAGTGTGTGAGTTTTTATTGCATAAATCGTTTAATTGGTTATTCAGAATGAAAAAACCGCAGAGTGCTATTTAATTAGAGGGGGGAAACTGGAGATAGGGGGGAAAATGCAACCCTTACGGTTTTTTCAGTATTTCTCGAAAACGAAGCAAAATTTGTAGGTATCTTATAGGAAAATTTTTGTAGAAAGTTAGATTTTCTATCGAAATGGCGTAATTAAAAATTTTACAAGTCTATTTAGTTCAAATTATATTAAAAACAATTTAACAAAAAAGTGCAAAAAATTAAATATTTTTTTTTTTACTTTTATGCAAATAACTTTTTTTTGAGCATTGCTTCATAGAAAAGACAGGATATTAAATTTTCTACAGAATGACGTATATCGAACAAACCCGAACTAATTAATTTTCACTTTCTTATTTCAAAAATCTCCAGTTTTCCACTCATTTCTAGAAAAGTACTACAAAATTTAATGTATAAATCGTACTAGACAGGGTGCTACAAATTCGTGTCCGTACAAGAGGATCTCGAAAAAGGTAAGAGATACGAAGATGGTTAAATTGAGGCAAAGTTGAGTATTTTGGGGCTTAATAATTTGGTGAAAGAAAATTGTAAATATTCCAAATGCTTTCGGAGATATCCGAAAAAAAACGATATATTTAGTTTTGGTTTTTAATTTTTTGCGCCTTCATTTTTGGCTTAGGAAAAAACGAACACAAACTGCCTGGATAATGGAACCAACTGTTTGGCAGTATTCTTAGATCTTGCTAAGGCGTTCGATACGGTGCCTCATGAAACACTTCTGAATACTCTAAGTTCCTATGGAGTACGGGGGGTCGCCTTGAGGGTATTTTCTAGTTACCCAAGTGACAGAAAGCAGACAGTCAAGATTGGTGAAACTCTGAGTGATCAAGTTAACGTCCAGATCGGTGTTCCGCCAAGCACAGTTCTGGGACCCTTACTGTTCATTGCCTATATAAACTCCTTAACAGAACTAAAAATAAATAATGGCACTATTATATCATACGCCTATAATACGGTAACGGTAATACTCTTTAGGGGATCCTCGTGGCATGATGTGAAAGCGTGGGCATGCAACCTTCAAGCTGACTTTGAATCGACCACATTTGCCACTGTGGGGCTGGGGGGCGAGTCTATTGGGGAGGTGGAATCCACTAAATATCTGGGTATAACAATTGATAGACATCTTAAGTGGGACAAGCATGTTACACGACTTGCTAACAATATTCGAAGGCTTATTCCTAGATTTTACACTCTAAGACATATTTTAAGCAAGAGAATCTTGTTGATGGTTTACAAGGCTCTGGTTGAATCTTTGATAAGGTATTGAATTCCTATCTGGGGTGGTCTGTATGCTATTTCTCTTAGACAGTAGAAGGTGGTTCAGAATTACATTCTTAAGGTTATTTTTGGAAAGAATAAAAGGTACTCTACAGAACTTTTATACTCTGAAGATCGTCCAAATGTTAGAACTTTGTATATCTATTCTGTTTGCTAGTTTGTTAATACCAAGCCATCCTCTAATGAAATAGTTAATCACTTATATTACACTAGAAGTAACCTGAACAGACACCTTATTATACCAAGTAGTAATTCCAATATTAACTTGAGATTTTTTATTTTCTTAGCCCCTAAGTTCTATAATCTGTTATATCGATATTAGAATGATATAATATAGAAAAAAAATCTTTAAACAAAAATGTCTAAATTTTATATTTAAAAATCTAAATTTGTTTCTGGTATTGCTCTAAAGATTTTGTAAATTAATCACTTACTTATTTATTAAGAAAAACTGATTTTAGTTGCATGTACTTAAAGTGTTGGACAGTATTGACTCTCAATAGTGATGTAAGCTACACATACAGATATTTATGTCTAGGTGTAGATTAAACCTACTGTCTCGAATTAATAAATTATTCCAGTTTAATGTTAGTATTAGTGATGCATTGTAATTACTTCAGGAATATATTTATTATTATTTTATTTATCATCTGACATTTTGGTGTAATAAAAGTAGATATTTTTTTGTTTCTCATTGTATGCTAGACTTGTCTTGACAAAACTTCTTATGGTTTCTACTGGTCTAGTATTCTAAAATTATATTTACATTTTTTAGGTTTTGATTTAAAAATGCTGATAAATAAAAAAATCGGTGCCAAACTGTATCTAAAATTTAAACAGGCAATTCCACTGAGATCTAATAAAATTTTCTGGACATATGTGTATAGGGCCACATTTCCTGTCTAATCTAATAACTTCAAATTTGTGGCTTGTCTTCCAATAATGGCCGTTCAACCTCATATTCAGTCCAGAGGGAATATTCAAATGACAATCTAGCAAATTCCCTCATTCCTCTTTGTCCTAATATGTGAAATTGAAATATTTTAACGAAATTCTATAATACATATTTTTTGAGAGCACAGACTTTATATTGATTATGGTTCAGTAAAAATATATCTTAATATAATATTATGCATAAAAATCAAGTTGGTGTATCCGAAAATTAGGATTCCATAGTGAAAATAGCCTACAAGAGTAAATTTACAAATACAATTATTTTGGAAATATATCGCAAGTAGAAGATAATTTAAAACTACAAGTTTCATTAAATTATTTTGTAATTTTAAAATAAAGAACATTTATTAAATATTCATATCATAATGCATATTACATTTATTATACATTTCATGTATTCATGTATAATAGCAGTAAATGCCATTGCATATTATGACTAAACAAAAAACATTTTTACAAATCTAAAAATTGTACTCTTTGACATTTTATATTGCCCAAAATCTTTGTGAAAATATTTTATGATGCCTTGCTAACGCATATTTTAAAAAGGAACGTTCTTCATTGAACAGTGTCCGCCGCGCGATACCTGTTCTGTAGGTAAGTTGCTTTTTAATTTAATTAAACCAAGCTGTGTCATCCTTCGCAACTCATTTAAGTTGGTTTGGGGGATCCTTATGCTACTCGTCCTTACCGTCCGCTGCGACGCTTTGCTATTTCAACTCCATCGTTTCAGCTTTAGTTATGATTTGCACACACTTAAAAACGGGATAAAATATTAAATACTATACTAAAAATAGTATATTGTATACCTAGTAGGAAAGACTGAACATTCCCGGACGACTATAAATATTGTATGTCGAGGCTGAAAATGTAGCTTTTTCTACGAGGTATACATACATAACTTGTTAAAATTTTGAAATACTTATTAATAACTTTGTTCACAAATAAAGGATGCCATTAAATATTTGTGTTGTAACTATGGAAACACAGTAATATTGAATTGTCAAGCTTAAAACCAAGCATAAACTTCATTTGTACAACCTCAACAGGAATTTAAAGCTTGATTCAATACTGAACTAAGCTCAAGCCATAATTGTATAATCGGGCTCAATAGAACAACTCTTCTTTAGAAAAAAACTCTCTAAATTGACTGATTTGATAATTCTATTTTTATTTAGTAACACTTGGATTTTACTCCCCCAGGTTATAGTCGTGAATTCATTTGCTTATCTTGAAATAAAACTATTAAAATATTATTTTAAAATTTTCTTCAGTATCTAGGTAGTTTTTGATATATTTGTGTGATTTCAGACTTTTACATCCTGCATTAAAGATTTCGAACAGAAGCTTTCGCGTTCCCTAAAAAAGTTTCCGACCGTGGTAAAATATAGTATATAGAATAAAAAAGGGCCCTGAAAGCTTGACTGGTTTAATGGCGTTATAAAACTTGTTGAAAACAACAAAGAATAAGACATTAATAAAAAAAGACAAGATAACTTGTTAACGTGTATTTTTTGTTCCAGGTAAGCAATTCCATTAAATGCTGAAAATTCCTAACTGCATTATGGAAGAATAATTTTTCATAGTGGTAAGTAAAAATAAACGGTAGAAGTTACTTTATCAAACTCAATAATTTTATTATAAACTAAAACGATATTTTTGTATCCAATATGTTTAACAACAAACGTTTTCCATTGATGTTTTCAATATTGTGTGTTTTTAAAGTAAAATGATACATTATGGAGGGTCTCGAAAGTGAAGATAATTAATCCTGTATATACCCCACCAAAAATATCATATGCAGCCAAACTTGTTACACTGAATTTTCTACCGAGAAAATTAAGACGGCAGTATGAAGGCCAGTAATAACAATTTGAAACATTGTTGATTTGATAAAAAACGTTAAAAAAGCATCCAAAAATATTTTATTGTTACTATATCTTGCGAAAAGATCGAAAGTAGTTAAATTGTCCACATTATGGTTAATATATTCTATGTTTAAGTAAACTCTTAATGTCAACGAAAACGTGGATATAAGGAAGTTTTTAAAATTGGTCCCGTATTTTAAAAAAAAATTCATTTGGGCATCAAGCTATGAAGTCTATGGTTGCAAGAGCAAATTAATAATTTTTACAATATTTATTTATTAGTGAAGGTAATTTCTTTTATTTTAAATTTAACTATTGATCTAAAAAATAATTTTTTCGCGACTTTTTCTGAAATATCTAAACAATACCAATCAGGTTATTGGAATTAATTTTATTGAAAATATGCTATTTCTAATAGCAAAATATATGTGAATAGCAAATCCTGAATCATATATAGGTCACTGCTTTCGGAGGATTCTGGAACACTTATTGCTAACGCAGTAGGTGACATGATTACTTTAAAGGGTCCTCACCATTGGGGTCTTGAAAACTATAAAAGATACAGCAAGGGCATAATTTGGAGCTTACGTTAATTTCGGTAAAAAAAAATTCCTACTACTTACCGAGAAATATAAAAAAACCGAAAATTTAATTTTTAATTTTTGTTTTTTTGTGACGTCACTCATGAACATATGGACGAAAAGCACTCTCTTTAGACACTTTTGACGATGCATTTAAAGATAGTTTCTAATTTAAAAAATTACGTTTCGGTTTTCAGATGCCATTATCAAATCAACGTTTTTAAGTATGGAACTGAAATTTAGATATTATTTTTGAAGTATTTTGTTCCCCAAAACACAAACATAATAAAATTTTTTGTCAAAATTTCACCGTTTTGAACCAAAATTTATCGTCAGTAACTTAAAGTTTTTTGCATTGCGGTCATGTCAATTTTTATGTTTGAAAAATAACCTTAAAAAAATATTTAGTTTATTACCAAAATCTCACTTATTAGAAATGCTTTTGTTATTATGAATATTTTAGAATCTTTAATTTAATTATAATACTTTCTGTGAAATTCCTTTGTTAGCAAAATATTACTTATTAAATTCTTTCGGGTTACAAAAGCATATTTTTTTAACATAATAAACAGGACCGCATTGCAAAAATTTTTAAGTTACTGATGATGGACACCCGGTTCAAAACAGTGAAATTTTTGCAAAATATCATTGGTTTATGTTTTTGGAAAACAAAATACTTCAAAAAATAATATTTAAAGGTTAGGTCCTTATTTAAAAATGTTGATTTGATGATGATATCTGAAAACCAAAACGTAATTTTTTAAATTATAAATTCATTGGCAAAAAGTTCCTCCAGTAACGTCACCAAAAAACAAAAACGGAAGATTAAATTTTCGGTTTCTTTCAAATTTCTCCGGAAGTAGTCCGAATTTTTTTAATTTCTCACCGACCGGCATTAACTTCAGCTTCAAAATATGCAACTTTGCCACAATTAAAGGTTTGCTGTTTCCGAAATCCCAATGGTGAGCGTTGAATTTGGGACACCCTGTACCTTTTAATGGTATCTTAACATTGAATATTAAAGTATCCCAGATACTAAAAGTTCAAATACCTATAAAACTGATATTGATTTATTTGTTTTGCGCAACAATACTTGTAAAAGTAACTACGAATCCTCCAGAAACCTACTAAAATATTTGTAACAAAAGATCAAGTAGAAAACTTTTCGAGTGTAGATGCGGCTCGTCATGCGGAAATTTTAAAAAAGACAGCGACGATTAGATAGACAAAATGAAAAATTTAGTTTTCTAACCTCGCAGGAAATCTTCCCGTTTGCTTTCGCAGGCGATAAAATGTCGAGAGCGGCCCTAGTTTAATGGAAATTCATTCTACTGGATCATGGACGATTCTTGCAAAGTTTTTCTGTATGAAAAAACAAATAAAAAGTAAGATTTATTTTAGGTTTGTATTTTATTTAAACAACAAAGTATATACAGGGTGTCCCAATAAGGATGCACTCTACAGGGATTTCGTAACCTATTACATACAGAGGTTGTGAAATGAGAAGAAAGTTGAGCCCTACTAAATTCTACAATATTATGTTTTGAAATTTAAAAACTCCGACTTCTTTCGAATATACTTGGGCGAGACCGAATTTTCGCAATTTCGTTTTTATCTTTTTCTGACTCTATTTGAAGAGATAGGTTAAAATAAAGTTTACATTCTTTATACCATTTTATCTCCTCTACAAGTTAGTGTAATTGGATTTTCAATCCGACGTTTTGTTTTTTCAGAACCAACATTGACTTTGGTTTTTTAAATAGGCTAGAAAGCGCTTTATATCACACGCGTGTTGAACAAAAAAATGTTTGAAATATCAAGGCCCTTTATTTAATTTAAACATGTGCGAAATGTTAATAATATACTGGAAAATCTATTACCAGAAAAAAAAAATCGCGCTAAAGAGAGTGTCATGTATTAAACAACAAATCTTTATCGGTAGCGATAGCGTGGATAACAGGGTTTAAGCCTACAGATCGCAAGATCGCAGGTTCAAATCCCATCAGGAGTATTTGACTTTTTTTTATAAAAAAACATTAATTAATTTATAGAATTATTTTGAATTGAAATCTTCCTTGTTCGGTGGATTTTTAAAATTATGTTTAGTGCATCTTTCCTTGATTAAATTTAAATTTTTTTAATTCTGGTTAATCTAGAAGTCAATCCAGGATTAGTTCTTTCTATGATATATAAAATATGGAAAAATGAAAAAGTTACACTTCAACTACAGGAAAAGCCTATTGACAAACTATGAAACCTGATATTAAGTGGAACATAATCTTAAGTATGCTGATTTCAACACTAGTGTTGAAATATTTTTTTCACAAATCATAGGCTTTATTAATAATTCTTAGTGGTTGTAGGAAAAATAGTGTAAGTACATTACTCGTATGAAAGTGATTATTCTAAAACTCGGAAAATTTCCACACTCGGCTGGATATCTCCTCGTTAAAAAAGTATCACTTTCATCACTTGTTATGTAATATACTATTTCAAGTATTTCTTAACTGGTAAACAAAAATTGCCAATTAAATTTTTCATAACGTGAATTCTGTTTATTTTAAATATTATAAATGCTTATTACCTTTCAAAATTTGGACCATTTGTCCCAATTTGAATATACAGACGACAATTTAAGACCCTCTTTTTTTAAAAGTAAGTTAAAAATGCTGATCCAGATGGTATGTTAAAAGAGAAACGTGAAAGCCACTTATTTTTCTCTAAATTTAAAACGTTTCAGGAATACAATTACGCGTAAGGGATAAGTACGAGTATTTTATTAATACAGTTAATTAGACATGGAAAAATTTGTAAAAATACTAATGGTCATGTAATAAAATTTACATGGCTATAATGAGCTTACGGTGGCGACAAAAAGGAAGGAATGTGACAATTCGCTGATATTTCTTTTACGTATATATTACTTATTTGGAAACTTCATATATTTTAAAAAATCTTGAATGGTAAAGCGAGCAGATGCAGATGTAGCTGTGATTTCACGTGATATTCGAGATTCGAGCTAAATGAGCGCGTAGCATTTATCGAACCCGTGTTAGAGTTTGCGAGATGAGTTTTGTTCATTGAAATAGAAGTTTGATCTCGATGGTTCCATCTGGCATTTCTAAATTAAAATTAACCTCACTCTCTAACTGTAAATCCACCTTCTTGTTTAAGTTTCAACTAAAGACAAGACTAAGCAAGGCAATTTTCTATTTTTGAAATTCTTTTGATTAGACGAAAAGAAGTGCTCGAATTTTCAAATTCTTACATTTAAGTTTTTAGGTGACCCAAGTAACTTAAATTAATAAAAAAATAAATGGGTAAAAAAATTACAAAATGCGATATCTAGGGTTTACTCTATTGCCTTTGTAATAGATTTATTCCATTGCCTTGTAAGATTTTATACATTCTTGAAAATTACTTGGCATTTGGTACTAATTTTTATTTGTTCTCGTGTTTACGTTACCAAAAATAACTATTTTTAGTTAGGAAAACAAAAAAGATTTTTTTCTTGGTTATACTTACCAAAAAATGATGCCATCAGAACAAAGAAAATATCTTGTTTTCATATTAGTTGGCAGAAATAAAATATTTTGTTTAGCTGAATTTTACTCTGTATATATCATATTTAAATGTTACATCAAGGTTCCTACAAACTTGTATTTATCAATTAAGCTTGTTGTAATAACACATTATGAATTTGTAGTCCCTACCATTTTATTAATTTTGATTAAAACACATTTTTAGTTACCAGAACTAACTTTCCTTTTGAAGTAATATTATTCTTCATATGTATAACTAACGGCTACGTTGTACGCACTTTACAACAGAGACTTGCCGCCCCATGACCGATGGGTAACATCATTCTAACCAGGACTGCCAGGAGGTTATGTTTATGTTAGGGTGCTTTTGCGGTTCCTTGTCCATTTTTTCGTGTTATTAAGGCAATAATTGGCCATTTTCATGGCCGTGTGGACAATGGATGTGACAATATTTGGTGTAATTTATTTGTGTTTATTGTCTTTCTTGTGTACGTTCTTATTGGCAGAAGGAAGTTAAATCATAAGTAAGTAAACATTTTATTTTTTATCATTGCAGTTGTACATTAGAAAGTTTAAATGAGCTTTAAGTTTTTTTTTGTTTTGTTTTTGTTTTTGTTTTATGTTCCATTTCTATAAAAGAACGTCATATATATTGATGACATTTTAATCTGACCAAGTACAACAAATTTTATATAGCTGTATATTTTAAATAGAAAGTCCAGGGGATTTTTTGTTTTTTAATAATGGCAGTTGCAGATAGAAAAATTTAAATAAGAACAATTCAGTCTATAAGCAATTGAACAACCCAAAAGGTTGAATAAAATAAGTTAAAAATCTAGTGTTTCTGTTTTGTATTGCATAAGTATGTATAATTAAAAACATGAGAGAACAAGTACATTGGAAATAATTTTTTTAAAAGAAACCATAATATCCCTGATAATTTATTCCAATTAGTTTACGCATACCTAATAGAGTAGTAATACCAAGGCATTTTTTTATTTAAATGGGGACTGTAGGGTAAAAATAAGACTTTACCTTATTTTACCTAATTGTACAATTTAATGGTATGTATAATATTATTGTTACTAAACCCTGATATCAATAACGAGGATATAGTCGAGGGTATAACCCTCTATTAAAGGTAACAATATATTATTGTATATTAAATATAACAATAACATTTATATAATCATAGGTTAAGCTTAGAGGTAAGGTTACGAGTTTAAGGTTAAGTTTAGTATATAAGTAACTATGACTGATTTGTAAAAAAGAATAGAAATATATACATTATACATTTTATACACGTCTTGATGACTCTCTCTTATCGAACCAAGTAGTTACTTTACATGGCGATCCTGCCAGTCCAGTCACCATACTAGTTACCTTACAGGACCTAGGAAGGAATATTTTTCGTTACTAAGTGTAAATTACATATGACATTTTATTTAGAAATGAAAGAGGCTTTTTTTAAAGTTATTTCTATCAAATCAACTTGCTAATTTTGCCATGCGTTATAAGCAGTTCATTCAAACTTTCTAATGTGCAACTGCAATGACAAAAATATAATGTTGTGATTACATACGTAATTGTTACTCTATGAAAATTTCAAGTTTTGTAGATTGCATCATTAACAAAAACAATTTTTGCTTAAAAAAAAATTTCAATTTTCCATATTTACATATTAGTTGTGACAACTAATTTGAGAAGCTTAGGTATCATATAAATTTAGTTATCCGTATATAAAATTTCATTGTGACAACTAAAATTTGTAGGTTGGGTTGGATAATGTTATTAATTAGTTCAACAGTTCAATAACGACAATTTTTTTTTTGGTTGTACCAACTAATTATTGGGTTGAGTCCGATTTCACGAAAATAAATAGTTGTCAGAACCAAATTTTAGTAATCCATACCATGTTATTTCTAAGAGCGTATGTACATCAAAAATTTTATTTAAATCGGTTCAAATATTTGCATACCTGTTGACTATAGAGCGGGGTTGTAGAAATACTTTCTTAGGGTCTCTGTGAGGTGAGTGCACATGCGGAGTTTAAACAATTTAACTTATTTAAATATGATTGTGGTTGTTTTTCATTGAAATGAGGTGATGCTGCGGACACCAGCATTGATTAAACTTGTCAACCTGTGATTTGTTATAGTCAAATGTAATTTGTTAGCGGTAGGCTTTTAAAAAAGTTTTAACAGATACATTTTATACAGAATTTAACTGATATTCTCAAATAAAACGACCATTATTTTTAAAACGGATTTTTTATTAGAAAACGAATAATTTTACTTACAATGAAACCTATTAAATAATATTAAAATCATCAATAATTGCTAAAAGGGGAAGAAAATAAAGGGTGTTTAAAAATGGTTTATAAAAAAAACTAATAACTTTATTTTATGAAAACTGTACAGTCGTTTGGAATATTGTTAATTCTAAATTAAATGTTGAAATAAACGCCATTTGCTAATAAACTATATTCTAAACGATCGTAAAATTCTCTACGAGGATTAGTGAGTTGTACTTGGCAATTCTTTCAGATTAAATTAAAATTGAATCTTTTAAATGCTCCAAATTTTCAATCCCAACACTTTCATAAAGATATTTTTTTAAATATTCTCAGAGGAAGAAGGCGTTTGGTGGGAGGTCAGCAGACCTAGCTGGCTAATTAATTGCTGAGTTTGGACCGACAGCGTGCCCATTAATGGCATTATTTAGATATTCGCGTACCACAATTCTGGACCAAAATCTCCTGATTTTCACCAGCGACTTTCTCCAGTGCGGGTCAAATTTAATTTTGCAAATGATCCTAATATATTGAACCCGTAAGATTTCCGTCAATAAAAAATGGTCCAGTGATGCGATGTCCCAAAATTTCTGCCCAAACATTCGTTTCCTGAGGGTATTGTAGGCTTCAGTACCGATTTGTTTTCGGCTCATTATTTAATTTAAACGTACATTTGTCTGAGAAGCAAATATTTTGTAAAACATATCTGTCTGCTCGGTCCATCATTTTAAAATAAAAAAATGATCTTCGCCCTTCATCCCCTTCTAGCAATTCTTAATGGTTTTGATACCTATATAATGATATTTTTATGCTTTTTTAAAGTTCGCAGTACTATGGTGTAATGTTTTTCTACCCTTTACCCAAGAGTTCTAGTGTTGATATTCTTATTTTCCTCGACGTGAAGTAAAATATTAAGATCTCTGTCATTGTTTTCTTCAGTTCTCTTATGATTCTGTGCTGTGCATTTGCAGTTGTGCCTTTCGCCTCAAATTTAGTAATAACTTTTTGTATTGCCGATTTGTTAGGAATTGGTCTATCAGGGAAATAAGTACCATTTTATCATAGTGATTTTTTTTCTATTGTGTAACTCATAATAATTAATTAGAAATTATTACTAGCACAAATTAAAATACTTTTAAATTACATTTGACAATGATTAATCACAGGTTAACAAGTCCAATCAATGCTGGCGTCCGCCAACCGCAATCCTATTCAAATAAGTTAAGATCGGGTTGTCCAAAATTGTTTCGCTCTGCATGTGCACTCACCATACAAAGACCCTAACAAAGTCTCCAACGCATAAGTAAATCTTAAATTATTATTTCTCTGGTTAAGACAATTTTACTATTCGAAATTACTACAAATGAAAGGCTTTTGAATGTAAGCCATTAATTCAATTTATATTAAAAGATGTTTTCTCTGTAATATAGTTTATATCTAAATAGTTCCAGTTAAAATCCAACAACTATTAATTTTTATTTGTTTTCACTGTCACCATTTTAACTGAACAACATATAAGCCGTATTTCGACAAAAAGCGAAACAAAAAAGCAGCTTTACAAGATTAAGGGCCTTGTTCTCTGCTACTCGTGTTGTAAGATGACGTCAAAAGCTGCTGTTTCTGAACCCTCTATTTATTTTGGGTTGAAGCTCGTATGTCCCATGAAATGTGTTTAACAGACCCAGAAATTTTAATAAAATAGGAAACGAGATTTAATAAATTGTTTTATATTAAAGGCACTAAAATTGAGAAATTTGTCATACTACACCATAACTACGTTGTTATTTAAAATATACACAAAATGTTACAATAGTCAAAATAGTTACATAATAGTATACATAATTTTTGATCCTATAAAGTGAAAAACTATTTAGAACTAAAAGATTATAACTATTTTATCATATCCAGCAGTTTGTATTTAAAATCCAAAATTATTTACAAATAAAAGCTATACAATATTTTTTAAATATGCACAGGTGAGTCAACGATAGAGTAAAGTTCATTTTCCCTTTTATCTGAAGAATTAGATAAAAATTCGAAATGGAAAAGTTGTAAAGAACATTGAGGTGCATATTTTAAAATGGTATTTGAGTATACGGGGTGACCCATAAATAACGTGGCGAATATAACTTATGTTTTTTTTAACTGGAACACGCTATATATTGTATTAATTTCTAATTTTCCACTAAATTCTACGTTTATATTGTATAAAATGTTATATGTCTAAATTTAATAGTTTCTGAGATATTGACGTTAAAAATATGGCTTATGAGACTTTGACAGGCTGTAACATTGGAACGATTCATTTTAGAGAAAAATGGGTTTTACCTCCCTAAGTTTTTATTCTATATCTAAAAGTTACAACTACAGGTTTATTATGTTAAACAGGTAAAACCGGTTTTTTGGTTTAACATGGTAAATCAGGAGTTGATTTCTTTGGATAGAGAATAAAAAACTAAGTAGGGAGATAAAAACCATTTTTCTCTAAGATGAACCGTTCCAATATAATGGCCTGTCAAAGTGTGAAAATGGTATACATTTTAAACATCAATATCTCAAAAACTATTGAATTTAGATATATAACATTTACACAATAAGCGTAGAATTTTATGAGGAATTAGAAAATAATACAATTTATAGGGTGTTCCATTTAAAAAACGCAAGTTATATTCGCCACGTCCTTTTTGGGCCAGCCCGTATACTCCAGAATAATTTTAAAATGTGCACCTTAATGGTCTTTACCACTTTTGTATTTCGAATTTTTATATACATATTATGATTTAAAAAATAGATCTAAATAAAGATTACTAGAATATCCAAATTGTAAAGTTTTAACTTAAATAAACTGCTGGACAATTGCTTTCGAGCAAGAAAAATTTCGCCTAAATTTACCAGTTGATATTGTCTGAACCAGATATGATATCGACCTACGGTTTTAAATAGTTGATAGATTCATCCCTTGGGAAACAATTGTCAATATTGGATTTTCTTTAACTGTCAGATAATTTTATATACAGGTTGTTAAAGAAGACGATGGTTTTTGCTCAAATTTTAATGGCGTGTAACTTTCACAATAATATTTTTAAATTTTATCACTCTACGTCAATTGAATCACTGGTTCATAGCAAAGAAAGTAATTTGTCAAATTTTTGATATCTGCTATATTTTAAGAAATACCGATTTTTTTTGAAAAACCTTGCTTTATTTCAACTTATTATTATTACCTAATATCGTTTTTTTTTGTGATAGTCTCGATTCAAATTAATAGACTCGGATGGACGGGTTTGGTTTGCCGGCAGCTAGTGATATTTAATATCAAAGTCTCTTTTAATGTGAGTTTAATTTTAGGAATAGTGTTAGAAAGTTAGAAATTAATAAACACATTTTTTCCAAAAATTAAATAAAAAAATTATCTTTGTTAAAATTTTGTAAACACATATACCTGTAGGGCGATATGAAAAACTAAAAAATAAGAAAAAAATTACCTAATCTAGGGGCGAGTACTTTCCAATAAGTACGCCACTGTACCTCATAACATTTAGGTACAACTATTATTGTTACTGAACCTAATCAAGCTTTTTATAAGGTATAATAATCACTCGCAAAGTTTGCACGATACAACGCACAGTGAGATCTAGCTACCAATAAGTTGAAATAAAGCAAGGTTTTCCAAAAAAATCGGTATTTCTTAAAATATAGCAGATATCAAAAATTTGTCAAATTACTTTCTTTGCTGTGAACCAGTAATTCAATTGACGTAGAGTGATACAATTTAAAAATAGTATTGTGAAAGTTACACGCCATTAAAATTGGAGCAAAAATCATCGTCTTCTTTAACACCCTGTATATACAAATTTATGACAGTTAAAGGAAATCCAATATTGACAAATGTTTCCCAAGGGATGAATCTATCAACCATTCAAAACCGTAGGTCGATATCATATCTGGTTCAGAAAATATTAACTGTTAAATTTAGGCGAAATTTTTCTTGCTCGAAAGCAATAAAATTGTCCAGCAGTTTAGTTGCAATATTAAAAAAATATATCTTTATTATCTCTACTTTGGGAGCCTCGCGATTTTTTGATTCCATCTACTTGATCCTTAATTTTATACTGTACGGTTAATCAGGGCACGTTGTATACTAAAGAACCATAGTTTTCTAATTAAACAAGAAGGTTTCGTAACTTTTAGTAATTTAATTTCAATAATATATTTAAAAAAAAAGAAAATAATAGGACTAAATTGTGTACCTCTAAAAATGCAAATTTATTTGCTCGCTTTCCAAACAAACACCCAAAAATTAAATATTTTAATTTATCCGAAGTGCTTTTTAATAAGATTAATTTATAATAAAGTACTTCCTACTTTTCATTTCCTTTTGTAAAATGCTCGTTTTAAATTTTTAGCTTGAGAGATTAAAAGAATTGACTTTTATTTTCTCCGGAAATAATAAAGTGAAAATAATAATAGAACTTGGCTAAAATATAAATCTGAAATGAATATAGATACAGGGTCTCAGTGGTGTAACTTACAGCTTACACAACCGCAACACCGCGGGGATCTCAGCAATCTAGGTGGCCCAAAAAACCAACAATATTTATTTTTCACGATTTTATTTTGAGATTTTCACTACTCTCTTGTTTACTCGAGATTCTATATTTTGTATTAATTATTAAACAGAATACTAAAACATTTTTGCAATCAGCCAGTTTGTTCCGTGTTTTAAAGCTTGTATTCAAAAATAGCAGTCAAACTACTCACACTACGTAATGTAATGTAAAATGTATTTTTTTTACCTACTGTTTCTATCTATTGTTTTTTAAAATTCCGAAAAAAATCCTTGCTCATATTAAATAAAAGAAGTTTACTAACATTTATATGGTAACATGTTTCTAATATTAACCTGCAAACCTTGTAAAAAGCTTAAAAAATGTAAACGAGCAAAGCTTTTATCTTTTTAATGAACTGGCTGTAAAAGTAAAATACCGTGTTTAAGCTTATAAAACACGCCAAGGTAATCAATAGCCATTTTGTCGTGCTAATAAAGCCGTTGGCTTTTTATGCACAAACACTGCCGCAGATTTTTATCGATTTGATGCGGTTGGATTCAATTTAAAATTGAAAATAAATTAAAATGTCCGGTCCAGAGACACCATTTTTTGAATACCTTTTATGCCAAGGAAACGTAATATTTGTCAACAACTAACTAGAATTTTACATTTGGTTTTGACTTCCGGAGGGACTTAACTTTACTGAACTTTCTTAATTTTTACTTAATTTTAATAACCTTTATTAAACTTTGCTAAACTTTATTAAGCTTTACTAAACTTTATTAAACTTTACTAAAATTTAACTTTGCTAAACTTTAAAAAAATTTTTTGGACAAAGTTTTTCTCCAAAATTTTTGAAAAATGTAACAACCCCCTTTGAAAAACTCGTCGAAAATTGGCATTAATTTCTGCGCAAACTAGAACCGGCTACGACATCTCGGTAATTTTTTACAACCGATCTCCCGAGCTCAAAAAGTGCGTGTTTCAATATTTAAAAATACTGGCTAGATTAAGGCAAAATAGGCTATTTTTGGAATTTAACAATGTATAAGGCATTAAATAAAAATTATTTTCCTCCTCCGCTCGGTCGGACCCCGGTCATTTTTCACCTGAGCTCGCACATAGGGCAATATGTGTTTATATGGAATTAGAATATTACATAAATGAATTGGAATCTAAGAGCGAAATAGACAAACGCGCTTTCGAAAGTTAGAAAGAGACGAAGAAACGCCAAATCGGGTCGGCAACTTCGCCACCACTTTCAGCCAAGCGTTCAGTCGGTTAGTGTTTAATCACGTTCAATATGCCAAATCGCACGTAGTATGCTATTAACCCTTATTTAGTTCATTTCTTCGTTCGTTTATGTGCGTTTTTGACATGTTTATGTGTAATATGTGACTTGTAGTATAGCATTTCCACCACATCGAGCATATTGTACTGCGTCTGGCGATGGCAATAAAATTTTTTTTTTGATATAAAAAAAATAATATACGAACGAATTTCACGACAATTAATGTGAGGCATCGTTTGTAATTTTAATGTAAAATAATAAATTAACATGAATATATAGCCGTAATATTTCTATTTTTATGTTCTGCATGGCGGATGATATAATTTGAACTTATGTCATTGAAGTTGCCTAAAGTATATTTTTTAATTAAAAGAGTTTTAAATAGGGACCTTCCCCCATCCTCCCCCTCCCACTCCCCTCCCCCTCCTAACAATAGTTTTGTTGAACGCCAATATTCTTTTTCCATTATAGCTACAGCTTGAAATATAGAGAAATAGCTGGCTATGAAAAGCTTTTGCAAGATTTTCGTTTGCCCCAAAACTTTTTATACAACCTATGATATTTATCAAACTTGATTAAATTTTCACAATCATTTACTGCCAATAAATGATGTCATGAATTATTACATTCACTTACAGAAATTACTTTGTGACAGATTTTTACAAACGTAGATAATTTAGAAGACCGCCTACGTGTTTCGATTTATATTTAATGAAGTCCAATAAAGCACGACACGACAAGACTAGCAGTTCAATGGTAGCTTATTTGATAATTTGAAGTCAATGTTGCTACGAATAAAATATTTACCAATGAATTCGCAACAAGCAAGAATGTATGTCAAACTAACTAAATAATCATGTATCTGGTTTGGATTTTTTTTTTGCAACTTCAATTTCGGGTCTGTTAAGGGTACAAAGTCCATATACAGGGTGCTACAAATTCGTGTGCATATATGTAAGGGGATCTCGAAAACGGTAAGACATACGAAGATGGTTAAATTAAGGCAAAGTTGCTTATTTTAAGGCTTAATAATTTGGTGAAACTAAATTGTAAATATTCCAAATACTTTCGGAGATATCCGAAAAAACAAAAGAAATTTTAAGTTGTGGTTTTTAATTTTTTGCGTCTTCATTTTTAAGTTGGGAAAAAAACAAGAAACCCTTTTTATACTTAGTCGTTTTTTATGTTCTAAAAAATGGCGTTTTGAGTTTTCAAATTCAACGTTTCGTTCTTAAGATACCAACCTCAAGTCAATTTATTTTAATACGGACCTGGAATTTTAAATACAGTTTTACGGACTTTCAAGCTTTAAAAATTTAATACAATTTAAAGATTTTTGACATTTTATCATTTTGTCATCTAATAACACATATTTTTAAATTATCTTTTTATATCATTACGGCCCTGAAGAGCCAAACTAAAAAAAATATTTCTGATTTGAAGAATCCGTCCATTTTTACTCAAAGAAGATAATATTTTGTAAGAAAAAATACCTTAAGTCTCGGCCTCAAAATAAATACCTTTATGTGTGTTTATTTTTATTACATGTTTCGCCTGAAACTAGCATCATCAGACCTTATAAACAGTAAATAAATTGTTGTTGAAACAAAAATAAGCGCACCACAGTGACATAATTAGACTTACACTCCAGTTACCTTTTTTCACTGGGGCCCATTAATTTTTTTTCTTTTACTTTACTTTTAAGATTATGTTATATTCATAAAATAAATAAAATACTAATAAAAATAGAATGCCTTAAAAAATTACTTACTTCCTAGATTATTGTTAAGGTAAATCTTATTCAAATAATAAACGGCCTAAACACCATAATTTCCTGTAATGTAATTTAATATTTAAGCAACCCAAAAAAAAACTGCCAGGGCCGTAATAGTAAAAAAAGGATAATATGAATTACTAATGATGTGTTATTTGCAAAACGCTAATATTTTAAAAAGTCTCTAAAACTGTTTTTAAAATTCCAGGTCCGTTTTTAAATAAATTGACTTAAGGTTGGTAACGAACATACTTAACAGTGCTATTATGTATACAGGGTGTTATGGAATTGCCTGTATATTTAAACCCGTATTAGCTAAAAAGTAAACCAGTTAAAAAATAATTTATCTTTTACTAAACACAAACAGCTGATGCGTGAGTTCAACTAAAACCATATGTTTTATTTACTGTACATACAGGGTGGCCAACTAAGAATGCGAGGTACTGTATCTGGGAAACTATTAATCGTAGAGGCTTGCGGCAAAAAATATTATTACTAAAACGGCCAAAAGAAAAACCTGGAAAATAATTTCAAGTTTCTGAAATGGCCGCTAGGGGGCGTAACTGCAATCTTGAATCTAAAAAGTAATATTTCTGTAAATTCCGCTATATTAACCTAATTAAAAAAATTCTGATCTTTAAAGTTGAGGATAATGTGAACCTTTTTTGTTTAACACTTTTTGCAGTATCTCTAAAAATAAAGTGGTGGGGGGTATTCAAACGTTTCCGTAAATAACATCCTGTATCTTCGAAACGGCTAAGCAGATTTGAACAAACTTGGGCTCGTTAAAAGGAGCTATTCTTGGGCTATAAACGTCAATATATTTAAAGTTTTGTAAGTTTTACATATCGCCGCTAGAGGGCTTTTTTCGACATTCCTACAAAATGGTTAATTTTCTCAACAAAATAAAATGCTTTGGTATGATTTTTTTCTTATAAAAAAGTAGCTAAATGATGCCTAAACTAGCTCGCGAAAACCGCATTTCGATATCTTATTCCTAACCCATAATATCGGCAATAGAAAATTTTATACGAAAATCCCTTAAATTTTTATTTTATTGTAACTATATTTTTCTGAAATTCTTTCTAATATGTAAGTTGTGGCCCTAAAAAGACAGACTTGTAAAAGAAAGAATTTTAATGCCCCCGCAAATGCTCGAAAAGCTAACCATTACGTTCTATCCATTGGTGAAGCCTCTCATGGGTAGACAAAACTGCAGTTTCAATTTTGGCTCTTGGTATGTTACGTATTGCATTACGAATCCGGTTTTTCAAATCTTCTCTAGTCATAGGTTAAGTCTGAAATACGATGTCCTTTAACCGCCCCCATAAATAAAAATCCAGGCAAGTTAGGTCTGGTGATCGCAGATGCCATGAAAACAGACTTCCTTTTCCAATCCACCGCTGTTGAAATACTGCATTAATATGCTTTCGCACATTAACGGCAAAATATGCTGGGTATGCCTTGTTTCCAAAGGCACGCACATCTTCCACTGTTTAGCTACTGCGGCATTCTGAAGACATTCAAAATAAACCGCAAGCATATCAACAGCTTCATCATTCGTAAAATGCATTTTGTAAACACAAAAATTACTCACAGTAACGCAAAACTTTGACAACTATTGACAATTTGGATTATTTATGTTTTTGTTTTGTTTCCATGGTCTGCTTCTGTTAATTGTCTTTCTTGTGCATAGAATGTGATATTTATATTTTGATTAGGTTTTGTTTCCATGGCCTGCTTCTGTTAATTGTCTTTTTAGGGCCACAACCTACATAATAGAAAGAATTTCAGAAAAATAAAGTTACAATAAAATAAAAATTTAAGGGATTTTCGTATAAAATTTTCTATTGCCGATATTATGGGTTAGGAATAAGATATCGAGATGCGGTTTTCGCGAGCTAGTTTAGGCATCATTTAGCTACTTTTTCATAAGAAAAAAATTATACCAATGCATTTTATTTTGTTGAGAAAATTAGCCATTTCTGTAGGAATGTCGAAAAAAGCCCTCTAGTGGCGATATGTAAAACTTACAAAACTTTAAATATATTGACGTTTATAGCCCAAGAATAGCTCCTTTTAACGAACCTAAGTTTGTTCAAATCGGCTTAGCCGTTTCGAAGATACAGGATGTTATTTACGGAAACGTTTGAATACCCCCCCCCCCCCCACTACTTTATTATATTATTTTTAGAGATACTGCAAAAAGTGTTAAACAAAAAAGGTTCATATTATCCTCAACTTTAAAGTTCAGAATTTTTTTAATTAGGTTAATATAGCGAAATTTACAGAAATATTACTTTTTAGATTCAAGATTGCAGTTACGCCCCCTAGCGGCCATTACAGAAACTTGAAAATATTTTCCAGGTTTTTCTCTTGGCCATTTTAGTAATAATTTTTTTTGCCGCAAGCCTCTACGATTAATAGTTTCCCAGATACAGTACCTCGCATTCTTAGTTGGCCACCCTGTACCCCTGATTTTTACAGTTTGATATTTGGCAACGTTGCGACATCCATCTCTTTCACTCGCGAGGCTATGCTTTTGCTCGTGTCTGTCACTCTTTTACATTAAGAAGTTTATGGCTTTTTTTATTGACATCGGGCTGACTTTAGGGATCCTTACCCCACTTCTTATATGGTTGTTTAAAAAAAAACTATGAATTGTTTTTCTAGGACATCCAAGGAGTCTCCAATTTAAATATAATTAGGCGATTCCATAAAACTCTATATTTACAAGAAGAGAAACTGTTAAACTTACTTTTTCTGAAAAGTTTGCAATAAACGACAATAAATTTCAACAGAATCTTTCTACAAATAATTCTTGGTACCAGCATACGTCGCCGTTTGGGAGTTTCAGACTGGAAATTTATATACCTATATTCTTAAATCTTTTAAAACTATAGTGTAGTAAATTCAATATAACATTTCGGTGAGCAAGCGAAACTTGGAAAAAGTGTCACGTCTCGTCGTAAATATAGTTTTATGCTTTTGTAAAATCTGTAATCACACATTTTATTCCACATGATTCCATTTCTCTTAAGGCACGTTGGTGTTTTACTATTATGATCAAATTATACTGACTAGTTAGGTATTTAAATTTAATTAAATCGGTCGATACGTGGTAAAAATCCATTTTAAACACTTAAGTAAATAAGGGAAAACGTAATTTTATTTTTATTAATTGGAAAATGTAGTAAAAATTACGTTTTACTTCCATTTATCTAATAGCGTTTTCGCTTTACTGCTCTCGGACACTCTAAGACTGCTCTTTCCGAGATTTGCGTGTTCGGTTATCAAAATCAAGTGGTCTCACTTGGAGTATTACGTTCGATTTGCAAATGTAGTTACTCTGAATCCGTTAGCGAGTGCTCTTCTTTGATCTGCAAATTTTTACCGAGTAGAGAGGCTGCGCCTGCGCAAATAATAATACTAATAGTGAATTAAATAGCATGAAAAAGCAGATTAAAGATTTGTGAATCATAAAACTTAAAAACATATTTTTTTCTCCTAAGAATGTATGTACAAAAATGAAAAAAGGAAAGAATCAATGAAACGACTGGAGTGGTCCAGACTTACCAGGTTAGTTGTGGCGTCACTCGGTCACTCTTGTTTACCTTTTTTCCTTTTTCTTTTCTAGCCTGAACGTGCATTGTACTCTGGTCGTACGGTACCGACGCGAGAAGAGCTAAATGGACTATGACCATCGCGCAAACTTAACTACTTGGTACCGGCTAAAGGCAATTCCAGGCCTATTACCGGCAAGTAGGGCCTAAATAACACGAGAAACATTATCCTTCTGTTCATTAAATTTAAATTTAAAAAAAAATTAATATAAATGCCTGTACGAAACAAAGAATATATTTTTGAGCAACAAATAATAGCCAACAGTACGGAAGGCAGTTAGGAAATATTGCAAAGGTGTTCGATAACATAATGGTCCAAAGCAATTTCCTAAGGAAAATAATAAAGTCAAGATACATTCTGGAAAGCCAACAAAATTTCTCAAGTGGAAAAGATCATTAAATAGCAATAGAAAATGAAATAACAGCGTCGATTGGGTATAAGACAGCAATAAAAATATTTTGCTACGGATGGACGGTTCTAGATTTTATCATTTATTTTTATGGATTATCTTTTAACCGTTAATAAATAATCCATCAAGATGTTATTACTAAAGCTATGAATTTTTTTTGCAAGATAATATATACCGGGGTCTTAATCAGGGCAAGGATTAGTGATAAGCAAGGGGTGGATTCAGAAAGGGAGGGGGGGATTTTTCGGGGCCATGCCCAAAGTTAGTTCTGAATATCAGAAGAATATCTTAAATAACGAACAAATATTGTTTTTTTAAAACTTTTTTCATGGTATTTCTATATGCCTCTATTATACTCAACAATTTTTTTATATACAGGGTGATATGGAATTGATGCATTATACACGGCGCCCATTAATTATTATGGAATAGTCAAAAAATTACATGTATTTCGAAAGCCCATATTTTTTATCAATTTCAATCAATCTATTTCATTTTTAGTTTATTGGATATGCTCTTTCTTGGACCACTGTACAATATGTGTGACTTTACTTCATATCTTTTTTATGCAGGGTGATGGCTAAAATATCAAGCTGTGTAAAATCTGCTGATTTTAAAATTCATATTTCTAAAATACCAAGCCATTAAAATTTAAATCTATTATTGTGTTGGTTACGGTTTTATGTTAGGTGCTTACTGTACCCATTACAGCGCAGTGCCGTTTGAGTCAATTTAATAGTATATTACATAACCAGTGATGAAAGTGATACTTTTCAAACGAGGAGATATTTAGCACGAGGCGTCAGCCGAGTGCGGAAATTCTCCGAGTTTTAGAATAATCACTTTCACACGAGTAATGTCACTATTTTTCCTACGACCACAAAGAATTATTAAAAAAAATCTTTGATTTGTGAAAAAAATATTTCAACTCTAGAGTTGAAAAAAAATATTTCAACTCTAGAGGGGAAATACAAGGCACACTATTTAATTTAAATATATGATGCCAATTTGACAGATCAAAAGGTCAAAGGTTCAAATCCCATCAGGAGTATTTGACTTTTTTTTATAAAAACATTAAATAAATTATTTTGAATTGAAATCTTCCTTGTTGAATGAATTTTTTTATTTAATCAAGAAAAGATGCAATAAACAAATTAAAAGAAAATTCACCTAACAAGAAAGTTTTCAATTCAAAATAATTCTATAAATTATTTAATATTTTTATAAAAAAAAGTCAAATGCTCTTGATGCGATTTGAACCCGGGATCATTCGATCTGTCTTTTTTTCTTTCTAAAGCTCTTTATTTATTAGGTTTAATATTTTACAACATCAACTATAATACAAAATAATTTATTACTAACTACTAGGTTTACGTTCACGATGTGAACTACCACCTAGGAAAGGCAGCGAGTCCAGACTGGCCGGGGTTGGTGTTAGCCCTGGGTAGTGTTGACGTTTTAAAGTTGTTTTTTTAGAGGGTCCTTCCCGGTGGTGACCTTACAGGACTGTCAGGGATATTTCACAAGGAAAAGTTTAAGGAAATAGTTGTATATACTAAAGTTTTATATATAAGCTGATTGGGAAAAATAACTCAAAAAACCAACCTTAACGAAATGGGGTAGATGTGATGATCATAGATCAGGTTTTCTATTGTTAAAACGGCATTCATACTTGTTCTTGCGCACTCTCTCATTCATTCTGTTCTTTCGCACTATTTAATCCTAATGTGTTATTTACAATATTTACAGGTGTTACGTATTTACATATTTACAGAATAAGAATAAGTGAGAATAGTATAAATTTAAAAAAGGGTAATGCACATCGGTACAGAGCACGCATGCTTGTGTGTTTTGAAATTGAAGTTAGGGATTCTCAAAGTAAATTGGTAGCCGCGAATACACAGGTTTGTGTATGGCCCCGTGAATATTACGTATCCGGGTCAGATCTACTGTCAGCGTCGAAAGTTGCGGTTTTGTACGATAGAATTTGTCCGTTTGTTCGTAGATGTACTCGTTAATTCGTTGCATTCCTGTCATGTGGTGTAAGTCGTCTAGTCGTGTATATCTGCCAGATGACGTAACACACCTTAGAATTTTATTCTGGAACCTTTGCAGCCTGAGCATTTACGGATTAGATATGCTGCACCAGACGGGTGAAGCATATGTAATCACCGGCCTGATAATTTGTTTATAAATTAATAATTTATTTTGAGGGGACAGGAAAGAGCGGGAAGAAAGAATGGAGTATAGACTGTGCATGGCGCCGAATGCTTTGTTTAGAATGTGCGTGGTGTGGCACTGAAATCTTAGTCGGGAGTCGATTATTACACCTAGGTATTTAATTTTTGTTTTAGGTATTATGTTTGTATTATTTATTTTAAGAGGGAGGTTGATTCTATGGTTGGTGCGTCGTCTAGTCAACACTAGACATTCGCATTTACTTTCATTTATTTTAAGCTTCCATTTTTCATACCAAGGAAGGAGGGTACGGAGGTGGTTGTTTAGGTGGGATCTAGCCACATTTGCATAAAAGGAGCTGGCATACAGCAGGATGTCGTCTGCAAATATGGCCGGGTTTGAGGAGGGGTGAGAGGGGGTGTCTGCGGTATAGCAATTGAAAAGTTTAGGAGAAAGAACCGTGCCTTGGGGGACTCCGGAGTGTGTACGCTGGGGTTCAGAGATGCTACCCTCTACCCTGACTCTGAAAGTTCGCCCAGTTATGTGAGAATGCAATAGGGTGACAAGGAATAAGGGAAAGTTGTGGTAAGTTATCAATTTGTATAATAAACCGTTGAACCATACACTGTCGAATGCTTGTTTAACATCCAAAGCGAGCAGCACTGTATTTTGCTTTTGATTCATTTTATTTAACGCGTCTTGTACGACTTTGGCAACTAAAAGTGCTGCGCTGTGCCCGCGTTGGAAGCCAAACTGTTCAGCAGGTATGGCTCGGTCTAGTTCCAGATTGCTAATTTTGAGTAATATTACTTTTTCTACCACTTTTGATAAGGTAGGTAGGAGGGCAACTGGTCTATAAGAGGAGGGTTGGGTAGGATCTTTGCCGGGTTTTAGTAAGGGGACAATAATAGAGTTTTTAAATATAGACGGGAAATGTTGAAGTAATATTATTGCATTGATTACATACATGAGTTGAACAATAGTTTTTACTGGCATGTTTTTCAGCAGAGAGTATGCAATCTCGTCTTCCCCGGGGGCTTTGTTGTTGGGTAGGGAGCGTAAAATTAGTTTAAGTTCAGCCGGGGTGGTAAACAGGTGTGGAATCATGGAAGGGGGAATAGGATACTTGGTATGAACTGTTTTATTGACAATTTCAGTAATTTGGTGTTGTTCAGCCGTAGTGTTTGGAGAACCCTTGCATGCGTCCGCTAAAAATTGTGATAAAATATTTGCTTTTTGTGAGTTTGTCTGCGGTTCGTTCGTCTCTAAAGAGGGTATTTTTCTATACTTATTTTTCAGTTTACGTGATAAGCGCCATAGAGAGTTGTTTTTTGTTGATAAATTTTGTACAGTATTTGCCCATGCGTTATTTTTGTGGTGATTTATACGTTGTCTTATGGTGTTCTGCAGTTCTCGCACCCTCGCACCGTCCAGCGGACGTTTATGCCGCTGCCACCTTTTACGCAGCTTGTTTTTAAATTTTATTAAATCCAGTATCTCCCTGGGAAGCCTGTCCTCGATGGGCTTTAAGCTGACCTTTTCAGCTATTTGGTTTCGGGCAAACTGGAGATTTTCAGTCAGATACGAACTTCCGCTTCTAACTGTTCAATGTTTTCAATTTTATTATTGATTTGTGTTCTATTGTTCATAATATGCCTGAATAATCTCCAGTTTGCATTCTTATAGAGCCATGTTGTCGGGCCAGCCTCCTCACCGCAACCCGTCCTCCATTCGAGCAGCACTGGGAGGTGGTCCGACGATAGCTCGTCAAGGACAAGGGGATCAGGGAGATTTAATATATTCTTATTTAGAACAATATCAATATAAGAGGGCGACATATTGCTCACCGGGTAGTGCGTGGGTGTGGGGGTGTGCAGGAGTTGAATGGTATTATCTATGACGTAGTTGTGCATTGTGCCGTTTCGATTATTTCCTCGATTACGCCATAGGGTATGACGTGCATTGAAGTCGCCTAGAAAGAGCACTTGGTTACCTTGGTTAAACACAGCGTCAAGATCGTAATCGTGCATTATAAGGTAGGGGCGTGCATAGCCTCCGCTTATTATTACGCCATTCTGAAGTTTAATTGAAATATGTTCAATTTGGGATGTTGTTGTCGGCAATAACACGTGTGGCATATTTTGTCTAATAAGCAGGGCCACGCCCCCTTCTTGTACGTTGCGGTCTTGTCTATGGACGATATAATTTCTCACTTTAATCTTTTTAGCCGGAATAAGTTTTGTTTCAGTTATGATCATCACATCTATTTTATGATGGCTTAAGCAATGGATAACTTCGCCCATCTTATTGAAAAGCCCATTGGCATTCCACAAAAGTATTTTTAATTGTTTATATGTCGTAGCCATTTAATTTTTCAGTTATAAAGTTAGCCATTGCAAAAGCGCGTTGCATTTTGTCAGGGTTGGCTTCTATAATTTTCATGAAATCTTTAAAAAATCGTGATACTTCCTTAAAATTTACCTTGTTTTTGAAATCCCTGACAGTTTCTATAAAGTCACTCACCTCATTCGATCTGTAGGCCGTAGCTCTAGTTTCTACGCTATGGCGGCCCACAAACATTTTTTGTTTAAGTTTAATATGACATTCTCTTCAGCGGTGCTTGTTTTGACTGGTAATAGATTTTCCAGTATATTCTTAACTTTTTTATAATTTCAGATGGCGTATTTTCACACTCTAATTCGAAATCACTCGACAAATACGTGATAAATAAATTAAACTGCTTTCTAAAATTTGTTCTTTTTAATAAATAGGTGTGGCCTGTCAAATTGGCATCATATGTTTAAATTAAATAGTGTGCCTTGTATTTCCACTCTAGAGTTGAACTATTTTCTTTCAACACGCGTGTGATATTCGGCGCTTTCGAGCCAAGTTAACCGTGCTTTTTTTCTCATGTTCATAGGTGGTCGTAGGAAAAAAAAAATTAAATTACGAAAATTGTGATATTGAAAATTAAGGTACCATGTAATTTATCTTCTCCCCTTCGTTTTCAAGAATGGAAAATACGGAATAGTGTTAATTACATCAGCTTAGGTACAGTGGCGTATACAGAAAATATGCTTGGGGCATTTTTTTTCTGGAGAGTTAGGACTACATGTATTTTATGATATTGCACCTAGTGACGAAGGGGAAAAAGCGCCGCAGGCAAAAAATTTTCTGGGTCACGCCCAAAGTTCGTTTAAAATTCACCTAACTACTATCAACTTTCGAAAATTAAATTATTACCTCTCCCCCTCTGCATGGTTGGATTAGATTTATTTTTGTAAATATTTTTTTCCTATTTTTTGATATTCCTAGCTGGCTCTTCATTTAAAAAAAAAAACATTTTTATATTTGGGAAAATAATGAATTTCAGTCAATCCAAAATTTTAACATAAGACGTATGTATGACTCTAACCAGCGTTTTTCGAGATTGGTTAATAATCATTTATTTTAGAAGCGTAGATCAAAGAGCCGTTTTTGGTGCAAATGCTTAGGTTTTAAAATACTCCTTAAATGCCGTTTTGTATATTTAAAATAAAGCCTTCTCGTTTCTTTCCGAACTATTTTTTAAATTATAAATTATCACACTTCTTCCATAAAAAATGTTTCAATTAAAATTTTTTCTTCAATTTTTTTCTATAAAAATAAATATCTAATTGTTTTTTATTTTTTTTTGTAAAAATATTTCATTGCATTGGATTATTTTTGTTGATTTAAAATAGCTCTAAAAAGGGGAAAACGGAACAGAGTGATATAATAGAAAAATACTATAAAATATTATTCTTTTTACTTCTTTTCCTATAAAATTCATAAACAACTAAAAAGATATGCGTCCGAAACCTTAATCTCTATATAAAACAGGACTTTTAGAAGGAAAAGTTTAAAAATCAAACGTTTCCTATTGCACCTTTGTAATCTAAGCCAAGAATACATTATTTAAAAATTTAAATTAAGAGTCCAAGCGTGAGACAAAAAATTAAGACAATTAGACTTTTAGACCCGAGCTCCTAGGCTCAGAGGGGGGGCTGTAGCTCAGCAGCCCCCCCTCCCCTAAATACACCACTGGGTAAATAACATAAAACTGTATTTAATACCAGGGAAAAGAGGGTTTAAAAAATATAACGATCTTTGGATTTTTTTTTTAGTAGTAGTAGGTACATAATATTAAGCTGTAACCAATACAAGAATACAATTTAATTTTCATAGTTTCATAATTTAGAAAGATCAATTTTAAAATCATTAGATTTTTATTTTAGTCATCACCCTGTATAAAAAAGACATAAAGTGAAGTCGTACACATTGTACTTAGTGGTCCAGGAGACAGTCTGGTTTAGAATATCTAGAAAGGTCCTAAATTTTAGAAAATGAATTTAATTACATTTTTTAGAATATTTATATAATGACAAAAATATTTTTTGTTTCATTGCATCAGCCTGAAAATGTTGAATGCATTAAATGCTTATTAAAATTTTATGAACGGTTAGTTGTCCTTTATATTTTAATGGCGAGTTAATTATTAAAATTCACTTATTTAAATATCCGTATATTTTGTTATTTATAATTAATTTGATTTTAATTTGGGCATTACTGTTGCATCCGCCAAAAAAAAAACTCAGTGTAAAATTATTATATTCAATAAATACCATGTACAGGGACATTATTTTAAGTGTCTCACCCGATTGGCAACTTTCCTATCGACCACAATAAAAACTCAATTATGTATTCCCTAATAACTTTTTGTGAAGAAGCCAAATATGATTTCAAAAAAAATACATGTTTACAAATTTGACAGATAAGACGCCATATTGGATTTTCTTAAATAGCAACCCTACTTTAAAGTAAGCCAGCTGCATTCGCTTATTTGTTCCAACAACACAACTTTTTTTTTTTTTTATGATAAAACACCTGCACTGTAGGAAAAATCCTTTAAGGCGCTCTGGGAGCGGTGCGAGTGCGAAAAAAGCGGTTAACGTTGGTCTTGAAACGTTGAAGATTGTATTCATTGGGAAACACGACCTCAGGAAGATCATTCCACAAAGATGACACCAACTGCACAACTGCGCCAAACGACTTTATAGCACGTTATGAAGCAACATGACATTGAAAATTATTTGTTTCACCACAAAATTCCCATTTAAATAGTGTAAAGTTAAATGAAGAAATCGTTCGAACGACGTGATAAGACTGAAATTTGAATTTCGGCATCTTTTGTTTTCGAGTAATTTTAGGTCCGACGTAAAGTACACTTGACAAGCACAATTGAATTTTCCCTATTTGCACCTGGAAAATCGATCTAGTTTTAGTACTTACTCCACTTTTTAGACAGTCGTTTAAAAAAAAATTAAGTATGTGAGTGTTTCTCGACAATACCCAAGGAGTCACCCAGTTAAATATAATGCGTCAAGTCCATAATACCCTGTATATTGTCGGATATGGATTGGTACCCTTAAGGATGGATTACTCGTCTCATACTTCGCTATACTGCTAAGACCCTTAATGGGTGTTTAGTCTGATAAGAATAGCTGTAGTGGAAAGATAGTGTAAAGAACAAGGACAAGGACATTTCTAGTTTCGTAGGAGGAGTTTGTAGACGAATATTTATAAAAATAATTGTTTGAATTGGTTAGGATAAAGGGTTTTATTTTGAATAATACATCCAGGGAAATTCTCTCTTTTATTAACTTGCAAAATTATTGCTGACATAGCGAAAAGGAACCCCTTCTTTCATCTGGTAAGGATTGCAACATTTTATAAAAGCTCGAAGGAACACTTACTCGGAGAGTTGTAAAAAGTTTTCAAGCGCAATGGTAACCTCTGCCCGAATCACAAGTCCAAATTTTCATAATCTTTAAAGCCATGAAGAGTACTGTACCAGAACCAATATACATACTTTGCTCCAATTCCGTAAGTGTTCTTTAAGTTAAATTATTTAACTGTGTATTTGTATAAAATTGTATCCTTCTCATTTTGGTCAGAGTTGTCTATTAAGAAGAAATTGTTTTTTTAAACTTGCTGGAATAACATTCCTGAAGTGAGTAAAAGGGAACAGTTTCTCTCCTTATTAGAGAACTACCTAAATTCACCGTTTTATAATCTTAGGTCGTAAAATTGTATCTTATCTGCATTATTAGACTCTGTCATCGCTTTGCTGTTCATCAAATAAATCTCTTAAAAAATCCTTAGTATTTCAGTGATCAGATAGCGCACCATAAGTGCACATTAAACAATAAATAATACGTAATAAAATAATTAATTTAAGTGAGATCATAGGTGGACCTGAGTTAGAAATGAGATCAGACCACATAAATCCAAGGTTTTGCTATGACATACCATATGAGGTCGTAATTGATGAACGAAACGTATGGAAAAACAAAACACCAGAAATTACTCCTGGTGCAATAATCTGGTACACAGACGGCTCCAAAACCAAATAGGGTACCGGAGCGGGAATACACGGAGTAAGACCGGAGAAGAATTGGTTTTTCTCTTTGGAAAAGTCTCCCACAGTGTTCCAAGCAGAAATCTACGCCATATTGCAATGTGCGTACAAAAACAACAGAAGGGCTTACCTCAATAAGCGAATTCATATATTTGAAGAAGTAGTCCATACTTGAAGTGAAGGGGCAAGTTAAATAGGAAGAAATAATACTTAAAGTCAACCTTCACTAAGATATATTTTATAAGAAAAATTTATTTAGTTGTTTCGAACGTAGAAACGTTCATCTTCAGGAGAAGTATATTTATAGTAAAGGAAATTGTGAGTGACACCCTCATAGAGCTTTTGAGGAAGTTAAATACTTAAAAAAAATAATGCTTACATCGAAGTAGCGGAGAAAATGATACTACCAGGTTCTGAAGATAAATTTGGGAGTTTAAATGGTATATTAGAGTGAAAAATGAGAAACGTTATGTGTGAATGACCTAGAGAAGTAACTGTAACTTGAGTGGTTGGGTGTATTGTTGAGAAGTCGTGGTAGAACGAAAAGGTGAAAAATTATGAGTATTGGTAAGATAGAGGTGTACCATTGTTGTCGTAACAGTATGAACTGTGGTGTTCGAAGACATATTAGAGTGTGACCACTTTAAGTGACAAGGAAAGTTTACAACATGGTAACCATTAGAAGAATCTTGAGAAGACATTTTATTTAAGTGAAGGTTTTTTTGGTTTTAATGTAGAATTTAGTTTTTAGTTTTTAAAAGAATTGGAACGCTTAATTAAGGCAGTCTTGACGAATGTATTCAATTAAGAATAAGTATAGACAAAGTTCATGTTTTTTCTTTTCTCCAGCTAACGATCAAATCTCAGACAAATTAATAAATTAAATGTTCACACTCTGGGAATTTCTGCTTAATAGTAAATAAATAATAAAGTAATTAATACATATTCTGACAGGCAGGCAGCCCTTAGAGCGCTAATATGCAACAAGATAACCGCAAGACTGGTATGGGAATGTCAGGAGGAACTGGATGCCCTGGCAAAAATAAACAAATTAATACTGCAATGGGTACCGGGCCACGAAGGTATTACAGGAAACGAAAAAGCCGATAAACTTGCGAGAAAAGGCTCCGAAACCACATTCATTGGTCCAGAACCGGCACTCGGGGTGCCAAGATGCACAGCACGAGATGATATAAAGCGATGAATCAGGTATAAACACAAAATCCACTGAAGTAACAGACAGGGATTAGCCCATAGCAAAAGTTTTATTGGGAATCCAGACCCAAGTCTTACGAAACAGCTGCTTCAAATGAATAGAAACCAGCTGAGAACCATTACAGGAATTCTGACAGGACACATGGCTGTCAAGAACCATCTGCACAGAATGCAACTGTACATTGGAGACCTTGACTGCAGATTATGCGGACAAGACAGAGAAACTGTACAGCACATGCCATTGCGAGTCACTAGATCGGAAGAGTCAACAAATACTCGGGCAACCAAAACTGGAACCAGAGTACATCCTTACCCTTTCCCTAGTTGACCTACACAACTAGTGCAAGGAACTGGGATCACGGAGTTGGTGTAACAACCAAACAGGGTGAGCATAATGGGTCAAACCTGGCCTAAGTGCATCCGGCTTAGGAACGGGCCCTCGGGCAAAAAAAAATAATTAAAACATAAAAAAATCAATCTAAGCTACACAACCCAGTAGCCTACCATTTTGATACGCGTGCATATTTTATTAGAAATAGTCTGATTAGAAAAGTAATATTATTTACCTACTTATACTACCAACTAATATTATTTAAGGGTGCATTTACAGAGGGGGATAATAGGGCCAATCACAATACATGCATTTGTATTTGAAAAAAAAGAGATACATCCCATTTATTGATGAAAGGTAAAATTTACTGAAATGCAAGAGAACTATTAAAAATATATAAAAAAAGCATCCAAGTTTCCAAATTTTTCACGGAATCGATGGACTCTTTGCTACCAAATTTATTCCAGTTAAAATATATACCCCGTATATAAAAATTTAATTACTTAATATGTCCTAAAACGCTGTATTTGCTGATGCTTTTTGCACACGTTAATTTAAGTTAAGTCTTCGTACTTATTCTGACTAGACGTATAAAAACCCCGCTATATATCTTTGTCATAAAAACATGTAGGCTACAATTCACATCCCCTAGCAGACAATTTCTAACACAATAAGAAAATTATTTTATCCAAATTCCACCTTGAATTACCATGACAAATTGCCTAAAATTTTCCACGATTTTGCTTTAACATTTTTATTCTTTTACTTCTTGAAAATATTTGCTTTGCTCATTTTTCATTTTTTGTTTTCGAATTTGGTAACAAAAATGTTTAAAATAATATATTTTTTATGAATTTATGATGAAGTCGGTGATTAAAAATGCTGGGGCTTTTAAATTAATTTTATACAAATGAAATCTTATTTTCGTCCACACTTTGAAATTTGTATAGCTAATTAAAAAATGTTTTTGACAGACGGCTATAAATAAAATCCTCATGAATGAATGAAATATTGTATAATATTACAATTAAACTCTGAACTCCATCAGTTTGGTGAAGATGCATTGGCGTACAGGCCTTGATAAAAGTGGGGAAAAGCTATTGAAAGTTTAATCATTTAAATTGCTGTAACTTCTAAACGGATTATCCGATTTTAGTAAATTTAAGCTGGTTTGGAAAAGTTAAAGTAGGTACTTTTAATTGTCATATTTATTGGTAGATCATAGTTCGTACTAAAATTGCTAGAGGGCACAATTTGTAATAGTAACAGTTTTCTTAACTTTATTCCGAAAACTTAAACCATACGGTATAACTGTGCTATCATAATCGGAAAGTAAATTAAACTTTAAATAAAAAATGTGAAGAGCGTAATCCAATATCTTCTTTCATTTCAGAGTTATTGCTAAAAAAATAAATTTAACACACACTTACACGCTGTGATTGAAAAAGTGATTGTTTTTATAGTTCCGTGGTCAAGCATTCCACGACAAACCTTTATGAGGTTGTAGGTATGATTATGTAGGTTTGTCACTCATTATTTCAATGGCCCAAAAACTACTTATTAATAACGAAATTATTGAATACTTCTAATTTAAACATAATGTTAGTATGAAATTTAAAAAAATAAATATATATAGCTGTGAAACAAAATTGACGAGCGAGATAAATAAATTTACATATTTGTCAAATGATTTAATTTTGATATTGATTTTGTTTCGCGGCTATCTAGATTTATTTTTTAAAACACCATATTATATTTATGCCTAAGTTAGAAGATTTCCTTGATTACATTATTAATTTTAAAGTAGTTTTTGGGCCATGGAATGAGTACAACAAACAACAACAACAAATTTCCACAATCATACAAATTAAATTTGTCATGGATTGCTTGACCACGAAATTAAAGTGATAAAAGTCATTTATTTGGCAATAATTCTTGCAAATTTAATCTACTTTCCGACAATAATGTCATATTTATACAATATAATTTAAGGTTTCGGTATAAAATTAAAAAACAGTTATTGTTACAAATAACTCTAAAGCGAACGATGATATCGAACTGCGGTTTTCACGTTTTTTCTTGCAAATTTCATCTACTTTTCGATTGGGATGTCCTAATGTAAAATGAAAAACTGCTGTTATTATAAATTGCGCCCTCTAACAATTTTATTAGGAACTATGGTGTACTCATGTATATGACAGTTAACAGTATTTATCTACTTTCATTTAGTAATATGAAAGATGCTGGCCATTTGGTTTGAACCAGTGCCATAAAACACACACACACATTAGTAATATGAATTTTACAGTTCTGTAAATCGTTTTGTAAGGGCATCTATTACAGCACTAGTGCTGTAATGGAAAAAAACCGGTTTTATTAAAATTTTGCTGTTAAATAAAACCACACCCATGATTTATTATTGACAATTATATCTTGATTTTTCTTGACTGAAATCATAGTTCTTAACATTGAGTAGTGAGTCCATAGTGTAGATGGTTTCTGGGAGCGTTGCTTTACGGAAAAATAACCCAAAAGAATTTTCTCAGACACCTCCTTTATTTTGTTAGCTTTGCACCAATCTTCAAACTTCTGATACTCCAACTCATACCGCGCCTTGGATTTTGTCGGAACTAAACTTGAGATCGCTTCGTTTGCCGCTACTTCTATATCAGAGGGTAAACTTTCATCAGAATCGCTCATTTTGAAAAACGCTTTTTATATTTTTGAATTTGTTTGACAAAGTTTCGACAGTAACCATGCGAAAGGTAACATAAAAAACTTGATTAGTAAACTTAATAGCAGGTGCATTTTTATTTTAAAAAATGCCTTTTGCCAAATATTTGTATTCATAAATGAAAGTAGATACAATTTTGTACAATATTCTTGTTGTAAATTCATATTACTACACTCGATGTTTTATTAAACTCGGCTGACGCCTCGTTTGACAACTTTAACATTTCATATTGTAATATGAATCTTTACAACACTTATATCGTAAATAACTATTACCTTTCTCTTACAAACAAGTTTAAGTTTACTTACTAAAATCGGATAAGTTGTTAAGAAGTTACATCAATTTAAATAATTACGCATTCAATAGCCACTCGGGTCCGTATGCCAATAAGCCCTAAATCAAAATGATGGAGAATTATCTAAGCGTTCTAAAGATGTTACGAAATGTATTTCTTAATGAGGAATTTTCGGAGAAATTTTTTAGTTTTTAGTTAGGTTTAGGGAGTTCTAAGCTTTGGAAATTTAATACAATTTAAAGATTTTTAAAGTTTAACGTTTTTTCATTTAATAACACATTGTTTAAAATTATCTTTTTATATCATTACGGTCCTGAACATTTAGAGCCAAACTAAATGTAAAAAAGATTTGTGTTTTGAAGAACCGTCCATTTTTAATATTTTGTAAGAAAAAAAAACCAAACCTCAAATATTTTTCTGTCATTTATTCCCGCTGCATCTACACTATTGACCATTTATCAAAAGGACAATAATTTTTTCTTAAGAATTGTATTTAATTTTTGTTCTTGAGACCGAACTTTTAAATTAATTAATTAAATTAAGAAATATCCAGGTAAGCAACACATTTTTTATAAATCTAAATGTTTTTATATCCTTTTAAAATACTTGCAAATTTGCATATTTGTATTAAAAACTGTGCGGTCACCCCAATGTTTTCGTTACGGGACGCAACTGATTTTACATACCATACAGAGACTAAAAACTTTTTCAAGGGCCCAATCGTCATAATTAATATCGAATTAATTAAACTATGCAAAGAGGCAGAATTTTCACAGAACACTGGTCAACAAAATTTAAGATTTTTTTTGTCCCACGAGCTGAAGTGAGTGTACTTGGTATTACTTTTTAAACATATTTCATATATGTTTTCAGAATTTTTCCATCACGCAGGGTTTTAAAGTGACAAAGCAATGAATTTTTGTGAACGTATATATTATAATATGGGTATAAGTTATGAAAAAATAAAGTACAAAGTGATATATTTGCTTAGAAAATGTGGTCATATATGACTTTCGACTGTACTTTGCATCAGAAACATCTCTCTTCTGCGTCCAGCAATAGTCTGCCAACATAGCGGGGCTCCATTTGCCTTGGTATCTCTTCTCCATGTCCAGAATGTCCTGGTGAAATCGCTCGCAATGTTCGTCACTTACTGCTCCAAGGTTTTTCGGAAAAAAGTCCAAGTGTGAATGAAGAAAGTGTATTTTTAGACTCATGTTGCAACCCATGGCTTTATATGAGACCAATAAATTGTTAACATTCTCTACGTAATTTTCGGATTTACGATTTCCCAAGAAGCCGTTGCAAATGTCCTTGAAAGAAAACCATGCTGCTTTTTCAACTCCATTCAGAGCCTCACTAAAGTTTTCATCTCGAAGTAGCTCTCTGATCTGAGGTCCCACAAAAATACCTTCCTTTATCTTGGCATCACTGATTTTAGGGAACTTACTTCTCACATATGCAAACGCACTGTTAGTTTTATCCACACCTTTAACAAAATTCTTCATTAACCCAAGCTTAATGTGCAAAGGTGGTAAATACATTTTTTGGGGATCAACAAGTGGGATACCACTGACATTCTTATTTCCTGGTGTCAGGGAAGTTCGTTTAGGCCACTCTTTCTTTTCATAGTGATTTTTCCTATCTCGACTGTCCCATTCGCATAGGAAACAACAATACTTTGTGTAACCGAGTTGCATGCCGAGCAAAAGTGAAACAACTTTCCAATCGCCACAAATATTCCACTTAAAGTCTATATATTTAATTTTTTCCAAAAGAAGCTTCATGTTGTCATATGATTCTTTCATGTTGCCTGCATGAGCCAAAGGAACAGAGGGGAACTTATTTCCATTGTGGAGTAGTACCGCTTTCAAGCTTGATTTGGAAGAGTCAATAAACAAACGCCACTCATTTGTATCATAGTCATGCCCAAGTGCCTTCATAACAGAGCATACATCATTACAAAATACAAGCCCGTCTTCCATAGAGAAGAATTCTTCAAACTCTGCATGGCGCTTACGATAAAAATTAACTTTTGTGCCACTCTGTAGAAGATTCCAGTCTTTTAATCTAGAACCTAGAAGTTCGGCTTGCTTCTTAGACAAGTTTAAATCGCGGACAAGGTCGTTAAGTTCTTCTTGACTTAGAAGATGCGGCGCACAAGAAGACGAATCTGGTGTAAATGTTGGATCCAGATCAATATTTTCGGCTGAAAAACTTTCGTTGTTTACTTCGTCATCGGCAGTTTCATCGTCGCTCGGTGTCATATTTTGTGGGGGGTCAGGCACAGGTAATTCCGGACTGTGCGGCACTGGTCTCAGTGCAGATGGAATATGAGGATATTTAACAGTATGTTTGGATTTCGAAGTTATACCACTGATATTTGTAAGACAAAAATAGCAATCGGTAATATGGTCTGATGGTTCCCTCCAAATCATAGGAATAGCAAAAGGCATATGTCGTTTACCTTTTGCCCACGCTGTAAGAAGTCTGACACACGTAACACAGCAAATATGGGGAGCCCAGCTTTTGTCTTGATCGCCGACTTTACACTTGAAATACTGTTCATAGCATTTATTAACGAGAGGCGTGAAAGACCGTTTTTGAGATTTAAACGTCAATTCACCGCAGATGTAGCAAAAAGAGTTCGGGTGGTTTACACAATTTCTTGGCATTTTTACAGGTGAGTTACACTACAATAGCTTAAAATGCACCACAGCACATTCTTCAAAACGTTAAAAAAGTCTGCGTATATGTTCATTCACCGAGCTCTAGTCGATAACTAAAACAACAATAAATGTCATGTAGGACTCGGAACTGCTTGCAGGTCTCAACAAGCCAAGACATGTTCCGCGTGACACACAGAGCACACTTTGTTATTTCTAGTCACAACAAGTTATTGTTACAATACACAAATAATAAAATAGCAATGCCTGACACAAGTTTTTTGTTAGATGACTCTTATAGTACAGACCTATGCGTGCATTTTATAGGTAAATAATCACATATACTGGAACATAAAAACTAAGGGTGATGGAGAAATTCTGAAAACATGATTGATTTCAGCATGCAAAATTATATTGAAATCAGACATTTTTGCGCTTGGGACAAAAATCTTGTTAACCAGTGAACTTACCTCCTTTTACACATCCTTTAATGCTACGCCACAGTATTGTAACAAATTAACAAAAAGCCTGCTCCAAAAAGCTGTTAATAATCCAATCTTTTATCTTGTCAGACTCTCGCATCACATCGGTTAATTCGTTAAAATCTGGCAGCAAGGTAAAATAAATTAATCCAGGCGAAACAACAGATTGAAGCGATCCAGATCTTGATTGTGTTGCAGTTTTTAATTTACGGACATTAAATCTGCATGGTCGTTGTAGAACACAAGGGGGAATAAATTCATTACTCACAACGTAAATAACGTAATAAACTGAAACAAATGAATAAATAAAACATAATTGGCTATACATAATGGGGATGCAGGCCCGTAGCCAAGGGGGGGGGGGGGGGGCAGAGTGGGCAATGCCCACTCTGACAGAAAAAGTTGCCCACTCTAGAAAAAATCATGATAAATGTCTTGTTTACTTAAAATACATATATATTAAAGGTATTCGTCTCAGCAGAGGATGGCCAATCTGATATACCTATTTAGCTTTTGAGAGTAAGCAAACAAATAACGTAAACTTTTAGGTGTTTTTAAACAAATTTAACAAAAGGAAAAACCGAAAACTCAATTATATTAAAGTGATTTACCTTCGTTGCGTTCTTAATGATTTTTTTGGTTTTGTTTAAGTTTTATTTTTTGTAGTTACTATACAGGCTGCTACAAATTCGCGTGCGTGCATGGGGATCTCGAAAACGGTAAGAGATACGAAGATGGTTAAATTGAGGTAATTGCATATTTTGGGGCTTAATAATTTGGTGAAAGAAAATTCTAAATATTTCGAATGCCTTCGGAGATATCCGAAAAAACCGAAATTTTCAGTTTTGGTTTTTAATTTTTGGCGCCTTTATTTTTGACTTGGGAAAAAAATAAGAAACACTTTTTCATAGCCGTTTTTTGTGATCTACAATATGGCCTTTTTAATTTTTAAATGCGACGTTTCGTTCTTTGGATACCACCATCAAGTCAATTTTTTTAAATACGGACCTGGATTTTTTATTACGGTTTTAGGGACTTATAGGCTTTAGAAACCTAATACAATTAAAACATTTTAAAAATTTTATTGTTTCGTCATCAAATAATACATTTAAAATTATCCATTTATTTCCTTACGGCCCTGTAAATTATTTAAAAAAATGTTTGTCCTTTTTATAGTTTTAGTTTTGGCTTGGAGTGACAGTAACCAAGTCGAATTTAATGCTAAGAAAACCCAGGCAGCAGTCTTCTCCAAAAAGGTTAACATTGCAGAACCGGATATAGTCATGGCAGGACACGCAATTCCCCTGGCACCGTCTATTAATTTGCTGGGGGTCAATCTGGGAGGTAATATGTCTTGGCATGATCACGTTGCCGCAATTGCCAAGGCAGCTGCACAGAAACTTGGTGTACTTTTCCGCACCAAAAAGTTGTACACACCTCATTAACTTTTGACACTCTACAAAGCCCAGATTCGACCATCATTAGAATATTGCTCTCATGTCTGGAGCTCTGCACCCAAGCACACCCTTCGGCTACTGGATTCCATTCAAAGGAGAGCCGTTCGTCTGATCGGCGACCCCGAGCTGACCAAGACCCTCGATAGCCTGGAGCATCGAAGACAGGTTGGTGATTTGGCTCTCTTTTACAGATATTTCCATGGCAGGTGTTCGACTGACATTGCCCACTTGATTCCACCTAGAGCAATGCAAATCAGAAATACACGGCGAACCACTGCCGCTCATCCATATGTTGTTCAGCTTAGTACTCCTCGGACTTCATTGTTCAAGAATTCTTTCATCTGGAGAACGTCATCTTTGTGGAATGATCTTCCTGAGGTCGTGTTTCCCAATGAATACAATCTTCAACGTTTCAAGACCAACGTTAATCGCTTTTTTCGCATTCGCACCGCTCCCAGAGCGCCTTAAAGGATTTTTCCTACAGTGCAGGTGTTTTATCACAAAAAAAAAAAAAAAAAAAAGATGTTTTAGTTAGATACCTATAAATAAAATACGATACAATTATTATTACAAGGAAAAAGAAATATTAATGTTGATTAGTGAATTAAAAACTATGCGTTTTATTGACCTGCTGAAATATTTGACCTTGACTGTCTGACAAATTTTATTAAAATAATTAATGGCTTAAACCATACGTTTCACTTTCTGTAATTCAATTTTAATATTTAATCCTAAAAATAATTGCCAGGACCGTAATGGGTAAAAAGGGATAATTTTAAATATTGATGTGTTATTTGATGACGAAACCATAAAATTTTTAAATTGTTTTAATTGTATTAGGTTTCTAAAACCTTTAAGTCCCTAAAACCATAATAAAAAATCCAGGTTCGTATTTAAAAAAAATTACTTGATGGTGGTATCCAAAAAACGAAACGTCGAATTCAAAAATTAAAAAGGCTATGTTGTAGATCATAAAACGGCTATAAAAAAGTGTTTCTTGTTTTTTACTCAAGTCAACAATAAAGGCGCAAAAAATTAAAAACCAAAACTGAAAATTTCGGTTTTTTTCGGATATCTCCAACTTTGCCTCAATTTAACCATCTTCGTATCTCTTACCGTTTTCGAGATCCCCATGCACGCACGCGAATTTGTAGCACCCTGTATAGTTAATTAAATTTTGAAATCAACGATTTTTTTTATTTTCCTTGATCTTACGTCATCTGATCACCAAAAATTATTGTAAGTTTGCCCCCCCTAAAACTTTGACTGCCCACTCTAAAATCTAATCCTGGCTACGGGCCTGTGGGGATGGTCAAATTAGTCGAATTTAAAAAATATAGTGTCACCTCAACATAGACAGTGTCCGCGGAAAACTTTGCAACATATGGAAAACTTTTTTTTCTACTCCCACATGGAAATTTGGTGTATCCTTTACACTTAACTGGCGGGTAAAGTAGGCTATTCCAGTTAACTGTGCGGGAAAATCTCATATCCATCCTAGATAGGTAATGAAAGTGACCAATCACAGTAGTCAATTACAGAGAAGTCATTTTTGTTCTGACCAATCATAGTATATTATTTTTACTGAGGCTTCGCCTTCTTTTTCAAGACACTAAATTATATAATTTAAATGCATATGGTACAATTTGTTATTAATTTGTTCAATATAATAAAATCTAGACGCATTTATAATAGATTTATCAATAATTTGTTTTTGTTTGTTTGGCGTACCGACCTTAATAAGAGGGGGGGGGGGGGGAGCTGTTGAAAGTGTAATCGACTTATCCGATTTTAGCAAACTAAAGACTGTTTGAAAGAGAAATGTATGCACTTTAACCAATCGTATTTAGTTGTCCATAATAGTTCTCAAAAAAAATGCTAGAGGGCACAATTTGTAATAATACCACATTTTTTGATTTTACTCCGAAAAAATAAATCATACGGTATAATTATAATACCATAATCAAAAAGTAGATAAAATTTGCTTTAAAAAAATATTTAAACCGCAGCTCGATATCTCCGTTCGTTTCAGCGTTATCGCGAATAGAATAATTTTAAAAATTTTAAATAAAGAATATTTTTTAGAAAAAAGTGGGACGCCTCTGATATTTTTCCATGTGGATGTTATTTCAGATTAGCCTGGTCAATTCTGCATAAAAATGATCTCTTGCGTTTTTTTCCTCAGGCACACCGTTCTTAATTAAAATTATTAAATGGAATTAGCTCTACTATTTATTATTTTTATTAACATTGATAATGAAAAATTTGGTTTTATAAAAATTGTTGGAAATGACCACCCCGCTCGTCTAATTTAATTTAATTATTTTAATTAAGAACGGAGTTCCTGAGGAGAAAAACGCAAGAGACCATTTTTATGCAGAACATGGAATAATATCATTGGCGTCCCACTTTTTTACTAAAAAATATTCTTTATTTAAAATTTTAAAAATTCTATTTGCGATAACGTTTAAACGAATGGAGATATCGAGCTGCGATTTGAATATTTTTTCTAGCAAACTTCATCTACTTTTCGATTATACCGCATGATTTATTTTTTCGGAGTAAAATCAAAAAATGTGTTATTATTACAAATTGCGCCCTCTAGCATTTTTTTTTGAGAACTATTATGGACAACTAAATACGATTGGTTAAAGTGCATACATTTCTCTTTCAAACAGTCTTTAGTTTGCTAAAATCGGATAAGTCGTTAATAAGTTACAGCGATTTAACTGATTACACTTTCAACAGCTTCCCCCCCTCTTATTAAAGTCGGTACGCCAATGAGTATAAGACCAAAATGATGCATAATTGTCCAAGCTTTTTAAAGGTGTTATCAAAGATATACCTTAATGTGGAATTTTCGGAGATATGTAAACTTTTATAATTTACTTTTCAATTACACCCTCTTGCGGCAAAATGCGGAACTTAAAAATTATTTCCAGGATTTTCTAATGGCCACTTTAGTTATAATTTTTTTTCCCTGAATTTCTATGCCCAGTAGTTTCCGAGATATGGCCGCTCGTCACCCTAAATGAATCACCCGGTACATAACTTAACGGGCATTAAAAAGGTTTGCTTTTGAAAGAATATCAAAGTGTTACTTAAGCAGGATTAAGCACTTACATACATGTCCAAGAATATAAAGCGCAACTGACAGTTTAATAATGCCTTGTTCGATTGGGAATAAAATTGTTTACGTGACCAGCATAAAAGCATTATTGTGATAATTCCAACGAAAGGATTATTGATTTATTATATAACTCAAAAATGATCCCTTTAAAGTTGCGAAAATATATACGCGTAAAGCAAAAAAAATTGTTTACAATTAAAAAACATAAGAAAAATCATATCAGAAGAACCTTATTTAATTTAGAGTAAGAGAGTAGACTTTCGCATAGTCATGTCATAATTAAAATTGATTGATATAAATTTAAAACTTTACATGTTGATTAATTGTAATGCATATTATTTCGGTTTTATTATTTTATACTTTTCCTAAAGAGTCCACGAAATGGGACAAAAATTGAAGGTATAAAACCAAAATATATTTTTACCAAATAATTGATATTTATTGCTGACCGACCTAAAGATTTGTGTACAAATATACTTTCTTAGTTCAAAAAATCTTCAGTTTTTCATTAATTTCTAGAAAATTACTATAAGATTTAATGAACCTTAAAACGTTTGATCGAAAGAGAAGGCTTAATCAGCCTTAACTAGAACTCAGGAGCAGCCAAGCTGCCTACTATGTGTCGAATAAATCACCGACAACAATGAGCTAAGGAGTCTAGAGGATCATTATGATAACTGGACATCGAACGTGTCACATTACTATCACTGATGTGCGCCCAGAATCAGAAACAAGGATGACCTCAGATTTCATTTTAAGTGAGGCAAGGAATGTCAGACATCGGCGCAAGAAAGGAAGAATCAATAACACCGCAGGGTTTACATTACAGTAGTGGGTCTATTTTGGATATAATGGACTGGCCTTTGGAGCCAGAAATGAGTTTTATGGCGGGTTTACAAGTCCAAGCACATTGAGTGACGATTTATCACTCAGCTTGGCCAGGTAGCCTCCATCAACTTCCACTACATAGTGGTATACTCATTTCTGGCTCTAAAGGCCAGTCCATTATGAGGAGGGTTCTCGGCAGCAGTATGATCGGAAGAAAATTATCACGTACCATTGCGCCCAAAAAAAACTGGGACATCAAAATGTAGTTTAATCTCCCAGACTATTAGCTTTTTTTTTTGAAGTTGTCAATTTAATTTAATTTTGTGACTGACAGTGGCGTGTCAAAAGAAATATGCAATAATGGGAAAATCCGCGTTTATAGGCCTTCTGGTACAAGACACGATGGAAGATATACAAATAAGACTAATCAAAGTGGACGCTTTTCTATAAACGTTTTGGGCTGGATTAGTGCAAGGGGCCCAGGAGTTTGCCAAATAGTGCATGGGGGGTTCAATGCACCATTATATTGCAACATACTAAACCAAGTTATGATACCATCTGTCGACGCAGTATATGGCCAAGGTTTTATATTTCAACAAGAAAGAAAAGAAAATCAAATTCGTATTCTGCCTTGGCCCTAGAAAAGTCCGGATATCAACCCAATTGAAAACGTTTGGGGTGAGATGACAAAATTTATGTATAAACACAACTTCCAGCGTAGAACTCGGGATGAATTAAGCTAAAGGATAATGCAAGCATGGGATGCAATAACGCAAGAGTATACGAGAAACCTAGTATTAAGTATGCCACGACGTTTACAAGCATTACCTAATCGATAATAATGGTGCAACTACCAAATATTAAAAATATGTTATTATATTAAGGTTTAAATATGATTGAAATTAAAATTTATTGGAACATAATATTAAATAATTTTGTTTTATTTTTGTTACATTTTAAAACACAATATGCGTATTTTTATATTTCCTCGTATTTCTGAAAATGTGGTATTGTTAAACCTTTTCACTTCCATGACAACTATTATAACAATGATAACCTTCCCTCAATAGATTTTACATATTCCTTATAGTCAAGGAGCTACTCTACAACAACAATTTTGCTGTCCCATGTTTTTTTTGGGCGCAATGGTACGTTACCGTCAAAGTGGCTCGATAAGTAATTATTGTTAAAAATATTTATGCAATCCGACGTTAGTCTTTTTGATATTGGAATTCAATAATGTATTATTAAAAACATGTTATTTGATAAGAAGCACTTAAATAACGAATTGGAATTATATAGGGAGTATTATCCAATTTCTAAATCTTTATATGTATTTATATGTAGGTTTTTATTTAAGTACAGGTCCCTGCAATAGTGCGTCAGGCTTCTATAGTTCATATACGAGTTAAGTTAGAAACTTCATTTATACGCAGACTTATTCTGTATCATTGGGTGCATTTTAGGAAAATATTTTTCCATATACAGGGTGGTAATAAAAAGTTTTAATTTCCAAATTATAATAGGAGTGAAAAGTGAATTCCAATTTAATATGTAGTTTAGTCTAGACAGTCGCCTATGTACAATTTTAATAATAACGCTTTATTTTTAAACATAATTTATGATATTTGCAATTATTTAAAAAACGGTTGGAGATAACTTATAAACTTATAGTACAAAAAATTGCTTAAAAATTTTAAATTAAATAGTCAAATAATGTACAGGCTGTTCTATTTGAAAAACTTGAGAAAAATGAATTTAAAATGTGTCGTGTTTAAAACCTTTTTATGAACACCCTGTATTAAATAGATCAACAGTATTAGATTCACAATATCTTTAGACTCCTTGTCATAAATCTCACCCAATCCTATGGTTTAAAAAATAAACCGAAATGTTTTTATTTGTTTTTTTTCCAGGACCGTAAAACTTAATTTCTTTTTAGTTTTTAATATTACTCTTAAACTACCAAAGCAAAATAAACAAAATTTTAAACAGTTATAAAGTACCTTAATACAAACCTAAATATGCAATAAATTTCTGGATGTTCCCATTTAAAAAAAAACATTTTTGATGAGAAACTGTCGAGCCTCTTACATATTCAAAAAAGGATGGCTAGTTGTTTCTACAACATCGCCTGAAACAGACTGTAAAATGCCAAGGGTGGTTCAAGTTGAATAAAAACGAACTGTATTGTATTTGTATTAACAAATTATTTTATTTTACTGTATCTTCCGTTCTTCACGAAATCTACAATAAGTTAAATCAAATACAATTTGACATTGTCTGATATCAATATTAAATTTAAATACGGGATCAATAACGATTGAAATAAAATATTGTTTTAAGATCAAAACAGTAGGTACAAATAAACATATACAATAATACTACCAAAAAATACTAAATCAAAAATACAATAATCTTTGATCATGAAATAAATATAAATCTCAACAATCTATGAACAGTTGTTCAAAACAAAAATGGTTTTAACAATTAAACCTTAAAAGAGTCCCCGAATATAATAATGCTAAAAAAACAACAGTTTTTATTCGAAAAGATTCACTTACTGTCAAAGTCACTATTCAGTTTTTTATAATCGCGAAAACAATGGGTTTTATGAATTGTTTATTAACCACAATTAACACATATTTTTTAATAATTCAACATTTCACAAATACAAATACATCACAAAACTCTTTTTCTTATATCACATATTGAGGTCAGAGTGTAGACCTTCAGAGTGGAGTTATTTTCCGGGAACTTCAGAGTACAATCAACTGCGAGTGTCATCACGAGATAACAACACGAATTTTATAAGAACACGAGTTATTTTTAATTTATATGAGCCTGAAAAACGGGAGTGTTTGACAGGAAATTCACACTGAGAAATGCAGTTGATGTCTTGCTTCAATTTATTGGAGACTGCCAAAACGAGAATGTTTGACAGAAGAGAGAGTTCTTTTTTACTAAACGACGAGGTTTGTCGTTATAATAGCGAAGAGACCGCGCGTCTAAAACGGCCGAGATGCTAATTCTTTCTTCCAAGATCGAGCGTGTCTTGAGCCAAATTTGAGCGATGAACCAAACCAGATTGGTTTTAACTTCAATTTTCATTGTGGTCGTTCACAATATATGGTGGGGGTAGTTATAATAACGTCACAGGTCTCGACCATTTGGAATCCGCTCAAATGAAATGGTTTTAACCATAAAACACTTTCGAGATCAATGACATTACAAATGTCATTGATCGAGTGAGAATTGTAAACACAGAACTATTTTGTAAAGTTTTCTTTTCTTCCACTCCGTAAATGTTTGAAGAGTGTTGCTGACCTGCGACGTCTGTTATATTATGTCACAGAAGTAATTTTTGATTAAGATGAAGATATTGCCTTAATAACACAATACTTTTGGGGCACAGCCAATAGTAATTAATGACTCCAAAAATATTAAAAGTTTACATTGGCTGACTAACTATAACAAACCATTTATGATTTAGAGTTTAGTAGAAATCTCTCCCCTATTTTGTCGCACATGGACCTACCCCAAAAAAAATTGCTATTTTTACCGTTCATGCGGATTTAGAAATGTCAAACTTTATTAACCACGGTTCGACAACTGCTCCGGATTAAGGTTAATACCACAAAATTAATGGTGACAACTTTGGCGTAAATCAGCTGATTTATGACGTCACTGAAATATAACCGAAACATCTACCAAGGTCGCTCGAATGTAGTGGTTAATACCAATCTAAAGAATGGTATAAACCAATCTGTTTGGTTCATCGCTCAAATTTGGCTTTGTGGTCGCGAGAGATTTGGTTGCTATCTGGTCATCTGACCGACGGGTCGCGGAGATATCAAGGAGCGACCTCCAAAAGGGCCAATGATTGATCAATGACGCGAAAATGAGAACCAATAGAAATCTATATTTCTATTAGGGGTTAGGGGTGAGAGACGGCAGACGAGAAATACAAACGGTCTGTCTGTATTCTATAAATAGAAATTTCTTTGAATATTATCGAGTTGAGACATGTAAATTTGTTTATTTGAGAGTTTTAAACTAAGGAAATTCTATGATTTATTATGTTCTAGATGCATTGATGTTTAGAAAGGGTAAATTTTAGATATATTTATGAGAGTAATAATTATTGGATATTTAATAATTCCAGTGTTGGAACTAGTTTTCCAACAATTTTATTATAACACTTTTTTGGGCTACCCTGTAGATCAAGAAATATTTTCCTGAAATACACCCTATGATACAGTATAGGTCTGCATAGGAACGAAATTCCTAACTTAATTCGTATAGGAGCTATAGAAGCCGGACGCACTATTGCAGGACCATGTATAGGAAGTATCATTCAATTTCTGAACCTTTATATTTAGTAGGTTTAAGTAGTACTTAATGTTTTTCCGAATTCGATAATTCAAACTGTCCCTACCCGATTGATCAAAGCAAAATAAATAGATCCAAGCAACTTCTTAAAGACGAACACAATTCTTTCAAAAATAAAAATCTAATAAAATTTGTCGGTACAGCGCCGTAGCGCAGCGTGACGTTTCAAATTCATAGAGCCTGGCGGATGAAAACTTCCCATAGCACTTTATTAATCCCCAAAGGCGGGCAATTATTTGCTCAATGGCGTAGAATACCGGTGGATGTGGCATCCAACCGATGAACATCCACCCGTTGAGAAAGCTCATCGAAAATAGATTTGCCAATATTCTCGGCTAACACGACATTCTGCCGATCAATATGCGGACTATACGTATGCTGTTGGGTTTCATTCATATTTTTTGCTTTGTGCAGCGAACATAACTGATAGACATCAGGGACATACATTTGGTTTGGTTTATTTCGTTTTGCGATTTGTAAATTGATTGATCAGATTTAATGTTTATTAGAAATAAAGAGTTCGGCTAGTTATATGGCTGGCTCGGAATCACTTCCGTTTACTGGCTAATCGTAGAAAATGTACTGATGAACTCTTTTTATATAAATTTTTTAAAAACTTGGTACAAAGTCCATTGAGACATACTTATTGGGCTCAAAACTCTCCATTATGTAGGATTGTGAGAAATAGCAATATGTCTGTTAATGTTGACTTTTTCTCAATGTATCTTTTTTAAAAAACGTGTAAGGCTAAAAGATATTGGTGATTAATTTTTTTCCCAAAAATTCGTATTATTAATTAATTATTTATAGACTCATTATTAATATTATATGAGTAATTTTATTATTAACGATCTAATGCGGAATACAAGTTAATATAAATTATTTAGTTCTACTCTTATTTTAGTATTGTTTTGTTACATATGTAGGTACTTAAATTGAGTTATACCTAATGTTAAATGTATCATGTGGATACTCCAGTGGGTATCTTTTACCTGTTTGTATCCCCGTTGACACCAATAAATAAATATATACCGATGGACCTACATTTTTTAGTTTGTATGCATTTTTTCGTACCTAAACATATTCACACCGAAATTTTCGTCTTTAATTCTTAATATCTGTTGTATTGAATGATAAAAGAGTTTTGGACTTGCATCGTCATTTTATTTTTATTTTCAAATCATGTTTCATCTGGTAAGTATCTCCAGTCGTCTTCAGGTTAATACTTAGTCTTAGTAGGTATGGTAACTACAGCTCTATATTTGCTATAAATGCACTAAAACACAACTGAGATGGGTATAGTCATTATTTTAGTTGGTGTGTGGTATTATTCTAAGATTACATTTACTTACCAAAAATGGTTCTAGATAGTTCTTTGAACCAATGAAGGCGTACGAAAATAATTTGGGTTTTGGTGTATGTTAGCAGCTTCCTTGAACTTTCTCTTCCTTCAGTGTGGTTTTTTTTTGCAGAATTTCGGGTTCTGTCCATATGATATGATGACCGTGTGTTTAGGCATGGTCAGCTGCACCTGATTTTGCGGTGTCTCTTTTAAGCGTATGTCCTTTGATCTTTATTTCAAGCGATCTTAATGTCTTAATCCTGTTTAACTGGAAATCCATTCAACAATTTAAGATTTGATTATTAAAAATAGAAGTTTTATAGTTTAAAATGATTGTTGAAATATGTTACTATGTAAATAATCAGTGGCATATTAATGATTTTATTTCGGGGAGGGGGGGAGCTATCAAGCATAAAGGGAAAGAGCGCCGCTGGTGAAACATTTCCGAGCCATTTTAGCGATTGCTACTTAAAACAAGTGTAACTTTCTACTGATTAAGAGCTAGATGTCAATTTACAGCTTGGTGTAAGCACCAACTCACTTAGCAAATTTTACACAAATATTTCAAATAATGGAAAATTAGAACATATTTCTTTTATTGAAACCTATATTTTATAACTTTTTTTTGAATAAAATTTTAAGATTTATTTATATTTAATACTAAAAGGTCTAGCGAGAAGTCCAGACCCCCCTGGGCCCTCCTCCTTAATTATGCCACTGGAATAATAGTCAATCAGTTGTATACACTGTCTAAATTGTCACATCCTTCGACACATATTTGTACTGATTGGAGGAGCGTCGCTTATTTAAACTTTTTGTTTTTTCCAACCTGGGTGCTTGATTATCATCACTATTTGAGATTAAATTGACATTTGTCATCCGTAAAGTTGCACTTTAATAAATTAAACAATAAATAATAAATTTTCTAATTTTCCTAGTTCCATCCATACAGCTTTACGGGGGGTTTGTGAGTAGATAATAAAGATAATGTAGATAAAAAAGTGCGAGTTATGTTATATGAAGTTGTGCAGTAAAAGTGCCAATATTATTTAATATTAAGTGTTTGTCGAAAATTAAATTGATTAGAATGTAAGAATAGAGAACTTGCACAAAACAGATAACCAGAGTTAACAACCTGTAGCCCATCTAAGCAACTGTGGCACACTTTAATTAAAGAAATAATTGTTTTCATACTTTCGAGGTCAAGCAGTCCACGACAAAAAAAATATTTTCAACCTTTATGATTCTGTAGGTTATTCCAATGATTTAAAACTACTTATTAATAACAATATCATCAAATACTTCAATTTAAACATAAATTTAATATGGGATTTAAAAAAATAAATCTAGATAGCAGGGAAAGAAAATTGGCAGGTTATAATGGAGAAAATAAATTGAAATAGTTGTCAATTGAATTAATCTGAGAGATGCCGAAATTAGAAACTTTTCTTGATTACATTATTAATTCAAAAGTAGTTTTTGGGTCATGAAATAATGAGTAACAAACTTGCACAATCATAAAATTTAAAAAATAGTGTGTCGTGGAATGCTTGGCCACGGAACTATGAAAACGATCACTTCTTTAATAAAAGTGCTAAACAGTCATTCTTTTGGTAATAACTCTGAAACAAAAGCGCGGTCTTTACATTTTTTCTTTCAAATTTAAGCTATTTTCCGATTCCTATGTCGTAGTTATACTGTATGATTTAAGTTTTCGGGATAAAATTTAAAAAACTGTTATTATTAAAATAACTCTGAAGCGAACGAAGATATCGAACTGCGGTTTTAAATTTTTTTCTTGTAAATTTAATCTTCTTTCCGACTATTATGTCTTAATTATATCATATGATTTAAGTTTTTGAGATTAAATGAAAAAATAGGTTATTGTTACAAATTGTGCCATCTAAAAATGTTATTAAGAACTATCGTATACTAACGAATAGACAATTGAAAGTAGGTACTTACTTTTTTACAAGCAAGCTAAAGTGTATGATTAAACTTTTAATAGCCCCCCCGCTCTTATTAAGGTCGGTACGCCAATGGCTTTCTAATGTACTTTTGGAGAAATTTATAATTTAAATAATAATTTGAAGAAGTAGTCTATATTTGAAGTGTAAGCAATAATCCGGCTCGAGGAAATACTTTTTTCTGAATTTCAAATTAGGTGTTTATACACAAGAACTTTTCATCTTAAGATATATACAAACTTGATTTTCTTACGAAAAAGAACCGATAGGTATTAATCAGCCGCCTGAAAAGCATGCATCTGGTTGCCGAAACGGTAATGTTGTTGTTTAAAAAAGGGTAAAAATGATTTACAATATCTATCACTGTGTGTATCTCAGTAAACATTTGAAATTTTCGGACGAAAGTGTTTCCCGATTTGCCGTTGTGAACCTACTTCCTTGATGGCGCAATTGGTTAGCGCTCTGTACTGGATATACGGAGGTTGTCGGTTCGAATCCGGCTCGAGGAAATACTTTTTTCTGAATTTCAAATTAGGTGTTTATACACAAGAACTTTCCATCTTAGTATATATATATATATATATGATTCATGATGGTATGAGACATCTCAGGGTATTGTTAGCAGAAGTTATATGGATTATACTTAGAGGGCATATAGTATGAAAACCAGTGTTGAAGGTTAAGAAAACCTTTTTTTTTAAACTTGAAGGTTTTACAGAAACTGATGCATTGTGAAATGTGTAATTAAGGTATTTTGTTATAGAGTACCTGGAAAAGGTCAAGTCATTACATTGTGATAAAGCCTATTTATTTTTCTCACGTGGTGGAAAAATTATTATTAAGATATTTTGATTTTTGGGCAACTTACTTTACTAGAAAATTAATACAGCTCTGAGTAGATGTAGGCAAACTTCATTATAACAGTTTTCTTGAGCATTTCAGTTAAAAGAGCAGTGTACACTATGACAATTTTTGCTAAAAAGAAATTGCGGCAAAAGAGACGTCACAGATGTCAAGTCAACGTGTTTAATACGCAATAATTTGAAATCGTACGCTTAAGAATCCCAAACAATTCTAAAAATGATAAAGTAGTTACTGTATTTGTTGCACTATATTGAGCCATCGTGTTTATTACTACAGTATTTCCATATTGTCTATCTCTTTCTCAAAAGTATACGCACAGGCAGCCCAAAGAAGTCAGCACAACTTGATATATTGTACAGTTTGTAGTATCTCTCAAGGGCCATTAAATATTGAAACGTCTACGTCTGGGAAATATTAACCGGTCAACAATATATCACTTTCCACACACCAAAATTTCTGGATTAAATTGTTCTTTTAAAAATAAATATCAGTTTGAGCATAGAGGACATTTTTTTAAGGGTTTAGGGTATTTAATCCACTGAATAGAATATAACACCAAAACATAAATCCCAGTCTTTTACTATACTCAGAATTAAAAAATGTTAATATTACCAAAGATGGCAACATTTTCTACAGTGTTTTAAATTTATTATAAAAATGATATTTTACTGATTAAGAATTAAGTAAGCTCTGAAAAACAGCGCATCTAGTAAGTTAGTAGCTTCCTGGTTACACAATATAAGGTTTGGGAAAGACATTTTCTTTCCCAAAGAATATTAAATACCTTCGGAAATATCAAAAAAAAAACGAAATTTTCAATTTTGGTTTTTAATTTTATATTCCTTAATTTTTTAAAATTGGTTTAATAAATAGAATTACTTCTAGTGCGTTTAAAACTATACGTTTTCATTGACCTGCTGAATTATTTAACCTTGAATGAACATTCCTCTTACTTATTTGAATATGGTTATGGTAAATCTGACTTCTGACTAGAATTTTATTCAAATAATAAACTGCTTAAATCACATAGATCTTGAGTTCTTGTACTATAATTTTAATATTTGTATTCCTAAAAACAATTTCTATGGCCGTAACGGTAAAGGAATTTTAATTTGAAATGTTATTTTAAGTTAAAATTTAAAAAGCCTTAGAATTGTTGGTAAATTTCTAAAGTTTGTATTAAAATTTTCAGGTCCGTTTTTAAATGAACAAAACATTGATTATGAAAACCAATAACGCCATTTTGTATAACAAAAGAAAAGGCTATAAAAAGTGTTTTTAATTTTTTTCCAAAGTCAAAAAATAGGGCGCTGAAATCCAAAACCAAAAACTAAAAACTTCGGGTTTTTTTCGGATATCTCCAAAGATATACAGAATATTTACAATTTTTCACAAATATTAAGCCCTTAAATACAAATGTTTGTCTCAATTCGTATCTTTTACCGCTGTGCAGATCCCCATGTACGCCCATGGATCTGTAACACCCCGTACAAAAATTACAATGGACAGAAAAATATAAGCTAGCTCATAATGAAAAAAATATAATAATTTAGGTAGAGCCTTTTTTGACTGACAGGATATATTTTATTTATTTAGCGCCAATATAGGTTTTCTTGTTTTTAGCTATTAGAAAAATAAATGAAAGTATCACAAAATAGTTAATGAAAAACCCATTGTTTACAATACCAATAACCTTAGTTCAGAAATTAAAAAAAAAACATGATAGATATATAATATGGCTGTAATTCAGAAAGATACTTGACAATCCCTGGTAGATATCCAATAAACTTTTTTTTTTATCATACAGAAGATCTATGCCCACCTTAAAGGTATTAAATTAATAGTATTTGTTTTTCCATTAAGATAAGAGGTTTAGAAGATAACATTTTTATTTTATTTACCTTTTAATTGCATTTTATTCTTTGTTTCAGGTAAGTTATCGGGAAAGTTTTAGAAAATAAGTAAGTATGTCGAGTTCAATTTATAAAGATCTGCACGATCCTTAGAGCTAATTAAAAGTGTCGTAATAAATGTAATTAAATAAAAAATATAAGAAATAAAAATAAACGATTTAGTAATATAACTTTCCTTGCGTAAAAATGTGTCCCTTCTAAAAGATTTTCTGCTTTTTTAGAAAGTAAAATTAACTGGTTTTTATTTAATGATTCGCCATAATGATATTTTATATTTAAAAGTTTATCGCTTTTATTTTGAAAAATCATCATGTTTTGGCCTTCTAATTTTCTCCCGTGCCCGAGGGCAAATCCAGGTTCAAAATTACTGTCAGTGCTTTATCGCTTTGATATAGAGTACATCAGGTTGTACGATGTTAGTGGAAACAATTCTAGTGTATTTATGAAATTCCAATAGAGGAGAATATTCATTTTCATAGATTTTCTTGTATAACCCGCAGCTCCTAATATGGAAGCGATGTGTCACTGACCAGTGGTGGCTTGCGGTCTTAAAAAATGGTGAAGATCTAGGTGTAGTGTGGGTACCTAAACAAACATTAACTAAAAAACCCGTGTAACAAAAGTCTCTCTTATCCTAATCTGTCCAACGACTGAATGTAGTTTCTAACAAATTACATCTGTCATTAATTGGGTTCTTTTTTAAAACACACAACTAAGTAAGTACGTACATTACTGAATTAACTGAAAAATAAAAACAAAACTTTTTAATCACACAGTAAATCACCTAAAAACGATATCGAGTTTCGCGAAGCTTCAAAATAAATACCTTAAGGTTAGGCGAACCAATGCTAAAACAATGGTGCATACGACTGATCTATTTTTTAATTGCCCTTTATCATAATGCAAATTGTTACGTCATGCTGTTTGCGTAACTGGCGTCACGTAACCATAGCAACGGTGAATATCAAAGCCATGTTGGATATTGGGTCTTCACTTGCTTCGAGCTAACGGACACGGTCGGTTGGGGCGCGCCAAAATTCACCAGTGTTCATAATTATTGTCCATCGGAGTTAACTGTGGCCCTATTATGCATAGCTACATTCGGATTAAATAATTATTATAATTTTGAACATATTTATTTTTTAAGGGCTAAAATGGTAGCTGTATTGGTACATTAATATTTAATATTGTTGAAAAACTTTTCTTCTGGTGTTATTTTTTTTTTTGGTAAAGAGCCCCTTCACCTACTTCACCTGACGAGCCGCCACTGTCACTATCACCATATAAAATTTTGTATGGTAAAACTTACTGTTTCGAATTGGGTAACTGCAAACTTTATTTTATGGAAATACTAATGGAATCTTTGAGAGAACAAAAGAGCAATGATTGCTGTCATCTTTCACACCGTCAAAACGTGTCCTACACTTAGATCCACAACATAAAATATTAGAAATGCTTTATGTTAAATTAAAATAATAATTACATTAATAACTTAAATTTAATAATAATTAATTATGATTATATTGCACAATAAAACATCCTAAAAATTCATTCGATGATAAGGGTTTCTTATTGGTACATTAAAGTGTGGTTTATGGCCAATTATCTTAAAATATAATATCCGTAGGCTGTAAAAGTATAAGAGCCGTCGTATTTTGGGGTATGAAAGGCAGTATTAAGGTTAATATTTAATCTAAACCCTCTGGAAAGTCGCAGACCTGTTTTCATACCAAAAAGAGTTTTATTTTAAGACTTTCCTGTTTAATTATTCTGTAATATGCACAATTAAACGCTATCAAGACTTTGTATAATATGACACTAAAATACAAAGCAATAAAAATTGAACTTTATTAGTGTATTGATTACAGCTTTATGTTAAGTATTGTATCTCATAAGATGACGTCATATTTGCCGAGTTTATATCTATAAAAGAATGTGTGGTCAAGAGGTATGTTTAAGCATGGTCAGTTTAATATTGAATATTGCCAGAATTATGATTAAACGTACTAAGCGGCTATAAGAATTTAGACCAATTAATACACTTGTAGCTGTCGAAAAAATTTTGGAAAGAGTAGTCTATTATCAGTTATTGGATTTTGTAGAGGAAAATAAAATATTATCAAAATTTCAATCAGGGTTTAGGAAGAAATATAGTTGTGAAAGTGCTGTACAGTATGTTTTAAATGATTGAAAACTAGCAGTTGATAAAGGTGAAATGGTGGCCGTTATCTTTTTAGATTTAAAACGCGCATTTGAAACAATTGACAGAAAAAAGTTATTAGAAAAATTACGAAAGTATGGAATTGGTGGACAGGTATATAAATGGTTGCATGACTATTTAATAAATAGATGGAGGTTGTAAAATGTAATGAGTATGTCTCAAATAAAAAAGGTATTAATGTTGGTGTACCTCAAGGTAGTATACTTGGTCCTTTGCTGTTCATAATTTATATTAATGATTTGGTTTATAATCTAGTCTATTGTAAATATCATTTTTTTGCTGATGATACAGTGATTTACATTTCAAGTAGTAATTTAATGTGGATAATAGATAACATAAATAATAAACTATACCTTATATATAAATGGATGTGTGAAAATAAGTTGAAAATTAATATCGACAAAACAAAATGTTTATTATTGGGATCTGAAAAGCAATATAGTGAATTTTTGGATCAAAATCTTTCTTTTAAAATTAATAAAGAATATATTGAAATTGTAACAAAGATTAAATATTTAGGAGTTATCATAGACCAAAATTTAACATTTCGTGATCATGTGGACTTTACTTGTTAAAAAATTTCAAAAAAAATAGGAGTATTAAATAGATTAGGAGGATATTTAAGTACTTATAGTAAAAAAATGATTTTAAATTGTATTATTTTACCTCATTTTGTTTTTTGTAGTTCGATTTTATACATGTGTTCATAACAAGATAAAAATAGATTACAAGTTTTACAAAATAGAGCAATGAGAATAATATTGGGGTGTGATAAATATACCAAGGTAACAGATATGCTAAATTGTTTGGAATGGATGAATATAGAAAACTTTTTATTATTTCGTAGTTTGATTTTTATTCATAAAATAAATTTAAATATATCAGCACCATATTATGAAAATTTTTTAACAAAATTTAATGAAGTTCATATTCACAATACAAGAGGAAAAAATAACTTTATTTTGGATCATACAAATTTAAAATCTACTCAAAAATCAATATTTTTTAGAGGTATAATGGAATATAATAAATTAGGGAATGAAATTAAAACATATAACTTAAAATGATTTATAAAAAAAATTAAAAAAACAAATTTTACAAAATATAAGTTTAATACGATAATAGTCTTTCTAGATTGTAATTATCAAAAAAGAAGAAAAAGATAAAATGTAAATGTATTGAAATAGCTCAATGAGCTAATAAAAATTGATTATTATTATTATTATTATTATTATTATTATTATTATTATTATTATTATTATTATTATTATTATTATTATTATTATTATACTGGGTCTCCCAAAAGTCCCGCATAAAATTAATATCAATTAAAGGAAAAATATCTAGGAAAAACGCTCGGACTCGTAAATTTTAATTTTTAATTGTGCATTTTTTGACATAAAAAAATATTATAAAGGGTGTCTCATAGAACTGTCATCACGTCTTTGACAACTTTTTTAAATAGAATGTCAAATTTTTTATTAGGTTTTCAAATTCTACGAAAAATTCTAAATATTTTTCATGTAGGACTTGCAATCCCGATTTTCAGCTGTTTCCAAGATATTGACATTTAATTTGAAAAGTAAAACAAAAAAGCTTATCCATAATAAATGTTTATTTTTTATTAAAGTGAAAATTCTAAAAGCCCAACAAATCCTGGAAATGTCCACCGCCTTCTACCTGACATGCCCCTAGGCGATGGTAAAATCCGTTTACTGCATTCCTTATAAAATCAGGAGGTATTCTATTTATTTCTGTCCTTATTCTTTCTTTGAGATCTTTAATGTTGTTAGGTCTATTTCGGTACACTCTTTCCTTTAAATAACCCCAAAGAAAATAGTCCAGCGGTGTTAAATCTGGCGACCTAGGCGGCCACTCAATAGTACCCCTACGACCAATCCAACGGTTTGTAAAGGTTTCATTTAGGTACCTTCGGACCTCCACACCATACCATCTCATTTGGAATATCTGAATCCATCTGGTTAGGAAAAAGAACTGCTAATGCCGGAGTTAAATCAAATGTTAAAAAATCCAAATAACGTTTAGCAGTAAGGTTCCCTTCAAAAAAATATGGTCCCAAAATTCAATTAGGTATTTATTATGCCTGCCCAGACATTAACCTTACCAGCATATTGAGTGTGCGTCTCAAGTAACCATCGCGGATTATCATGAGACCAGAATCGATAATTTTGTCTATTAACTTGCCCGTTCAGGCAAAATGTAGCTTTATAAATAAAATATTACTTGAAAAGCCATTATTAGGATCAATCCTTGCCATAATTTCTTCGCAAAATTTAAGCCGTCTATCATAGTCATCTTCTAGTAGTTCCTGTACAAGAATAGGTTTATAAGGATGTAATTTTTCACTCCTAAAAAAATCGATGTATAATGTATGTATAATAATAAGAATTAATAACGGATAGAATATATAAATAGAAAAATAATTACTTTATACGTGATTTCGCGTCTATCGTTATATGAGAGGTGTGGGATTCCGTATCAACTTATTAAATAAAAAACCATGATAACATACTTTTATATAATTTTTTCAATTTTTTTTTTAAAAAACTTATGAGCGGTTTTTCACTTTTTTCTTTAAAGATTTATCTTGCAAACAAAATAATTTTTTTAACAATATTCTGATTTATGCATAGCAACAAATTTTGGAGTTGGGTACAATAAGAAAAGTAAAAACTATCAGTAGTTCTCTTTTGAATTTTAACTAAACAACAAAGTACATTTTTGAATAAAACTTTCAAAGTAATGTAATGGAAAATCAAATATCCCTTGTGATATAAATGCCTATTATTGTAATGTATACATTTAAACCTTACTGAAAATATTTTAATAGAATTTGTAAATAAGGAAAAACCACGAAGCCAAAAGCCAATATTACCGAATGGATATTTTCAAAAGAAACAAAAGGAGAAAGCTTTGACCAAAGTCAAAACATAAAACCATGGAACTCTTTGCGAACGGTAATCGCCTTTATTTCAAATATTTTCTTTTTCAATAAAATGCCGAAATGATCCAGTTGAAATCAAAAAATAATATTCTAACCGGTTCCGTATTCCGCTATTTGAAAACACAGGAAATAATTATTTTCTCTCGTTTCTTTTTTTGTGTGTTATTTTAAAGAAAAAATAAAATTAATGTTTGATAAGTTATTGGTTGTTGTTTGTTGTCGTTTCTTGCCATTCTTAAGATTGTTACCTTTTTGTAATCCTGATCCTCAGTTATGCGACACTTCCCCCCAAGGACTAACCATCGGTTTCTTGAGCCATTGCATGACCTACCGATAGGGGAGTGTGTGTCTTCTTCGATGTTCTCTACAGCTTCTTGGAATATTTTCTTAGAGTTAAGAGTAACGACGATATAATGCAGCCTTTCCTTATGCCTGTGTTAATGGTTATTAAGTTCTATGACGTATCTACTGTCCAGATACCATTTCAAAATTGGTCTTGTGGGTTATAATAAATTTGAGTTTATTACCCAGATTAAAATGAGGTTGACAAAAAAGTTCGACGTATTAATAGTAGAAGGTAACGTAAACGCCTTTCATGTAATTATAAGACAATACGTCAATTTATGGAATTATTTTTATTTGTCCTTAAATTTTCTGGTTTATTTACTGACCTAAAAGTAAATCCGAGAACATTACGTTTCTTTGTAATAGAAACCTAAAACTTCTGGTAAATTTATTTAGGAAGTTGTATAAACTTCCTTAAGTTATTTATCTTTGTTTTGTGTACGAATAGATCCTTTTACTTTCCTTCGCACATACGTTTATTCTTCTAACGACTTAACACGACATCTGCTTCTCCCATCTTTTATATTTAAATTTGTATTTTAAGCACGTGTAGGAAAAATAGGCCATGGAAATGCTATTACAATAATCCTGGCTCATCAATCTTCAAAAGGGAATAGCGACAGGGTGTCTATATAAACCCTTTAACAATTAGGTCACAGAAACAAAACGCTAAATGTGAACTGTCAAAGGCGGTATTTTTGGAGAGGCATATCGTTTAGTAGTGCTGGGCACAATACTTTTGAAATGTGCTTGCAAGCACTTTACGAATTATCAATTACTAAGCACCAAGCCCCTTCCTTCGGTGCGCTACTGTGCCCAAAAAGGGCACAGCTGTTTCTAGGGCAACAAACCTTCATGAATCATTTTGGGCCATTTTATATCATGCACTTATGACTGTCGAATAGCGCTTTAAAAAGTCAAATGATTTATTATAGCGTACTATTAAAAAAGTGCACTTTTGACTTAAAATGCTTTAAAGTATCCACTTTCCATAATATGCTGACATTTTTGAAATAAAAATATTTTACACATCATTTTATTAGATCCGTTACATAGAGGATATTATTAAACTGTCGATTCAAATATCCCATTGTCGATTTTATATATTTTTAGACTCTGAGCGCGAGTGTTTCTGACAACCTAATGGCGTATTAAACTATTTGTATTGGACATACGTCGTTTAAAAGTAAAGCCAGTAGTAAAAACTGAACACGGAAAAAGGACCAGAAATTTTAAAATATATATTTGTTAAATGAAATGGAATATTTTAAGAGTGTTTAAAAAATCATATTTTAACTCTAAGAGTTCAGAGCATAGATTTATAGACAGCTCGTATGGCCCCAAACAACTACTTCCCAGTCAGTATGCCACCAGGTTTACATATTCTATACTATCAGGAGCTACGGCGTTTATAGTCCTTTTAAACTAATATGTCGGGTTGCACAAAGAATTTTAATGATAATTAACTAACCAGTAAGTTTGACTGGGACATACATGACATTGACAGAAATAATTTTCTCACAATCGTACTGGCCCAGTTACTTTAATTTTTAATTTAGTAATCAGGCATCTTTGATAGTGTTGTTGTTTATAATGCCAGTCAATGTCAGTTATGTCACAGTCAAACTTCCTGGTTAGGTAATTCTCTTAAAACATCTTTGTGCAACCCAACATAAGTCATATTGTAGCCTGACATAAAACAACTCGTTAGTGTCAAAAACAGTAGTTCTATTTTCGTAGCTTACAACTCTATTTTTATATAGTTTTAAATTTTTTTAAACACATCCTCACCTTATACCGGGTGTCCATTTAGTGTGCTGGTGGAAGATATCTTATTACCAGTCGACTTTATAAAACAACTTTAAATACAAAAGTTGTAGAGGTTGGTGGTGTGCATCTTTTAAAAATAATTTTAAATATACAGGGTGTCTCAGAAATGCAGGATGTACCAAACATGCATTTTTTTAAAATATAACGTCATATATATTATATTAATTTCTAATTCCCCAAAAAATCTACGCTTATTTTGTCATATATCTAAATTCAATTGTGTTTGAGATATTGACGTTTAAAATATGACATTTTCAAACTTTAACAGGGTGTCACATGGTTCATTTTAGAGAAAAATACTACTATCAAATTTCGAAAATTAAATTATTACCTGCCCATGTTAGGATTACAGTTGGTTTTGTGAATGTTTTCTTTTACTTTTTTTTCAAATTTCTAGCTGGCTCTTTAAAAAAGAAAAACATTTTTTACATTTGTGAAAAATATGAATGTCTTTCAATTCAAAATTTTCCCAGAGGAAGTATGTAGGACTCTAACCAGGGGTTTTCGGGCTCTTTATACGCTCGCCACGTCAAAATTGACGATTTTTTAAGAAAACGTGTATTTTTAGGGCGTAGATCTAAGATCAGTTTTTGGTGGAAATGTTTAGGTTTTGAAATACTCCTTCTAAAGTGCCATTTTGTGTAAATGTTAGGTTTTGGATTTGAGACTATATTTTTATTGTAAATTATCCCATATCTTCAATAAAAAAGCAATTTTTCTGTTTTGCAATTAAAATGTTTTCTTTAAGTTTTTTTTATTAAAAATAAATAAAGTACACTGTTAAAAATAGTTACAGTATTTTTCGTTGGCATGTTATCACCACCTGTAAAAATATTACACTATCAGTTGTGGAAGAAATTTCCGCAGATCTCATTTAATTTTGAAAAGTATTTGTATAGTAATAGTATACAAGTTCTTTGTGAAAGTACATTTTATATAGGGTACTTAACTATTAACCCATTTTTTTAAAAATGCATGAAAAATTAATTTCAAACCACCTGAAGTGAAGCTTTACTATGTATGTTACCACCTGCAGACCGGTTTCGGTCTCTGTTGTTCTCGCCATAGGTGTTCAAACCACACCAAACTAAAGTTTTTATACTAAAACCTATGGTATCAACTTTCTTGGGTTTTGTATATGTATAGCCATCTTTCCCGACACCAAAAACCCAAAAAGTCATTAGTTTAAGAAATATTTTCATTACTTATAAACATCTACTGTAAAAAATGAATAGCTGTAATTTTGCATAACTAATACCGGAAAACATATTTTTGGCTAGTAAGTTTTTATAAAAGTTTTAGATTTACAAAATCTGTAAAGAAATATTATTTACCCATAGAAATATAGCTTATACCGGGTGTCTACGGAAGGTGGCTCGCCCCTATAACTTTTTTGTTTTTAAAAATGATGAAATGAAAATTGGAGGGTTTATATATAAAGTAAAATTGCATTTTTTGACAAGTAATTTAACTTTATGATGCCTCCGATTGTCTAAAGCATTTTCCGTTGTTATGGGAAACGGACGCTAAGAATATTAATTTAAATCTATCCTTAGATCCTTTCTCATTATCAGCACTTGTTTCTTGGGAAGTTCGAATATTGGCCGCCCGTACCAAATATCACATTCAAGTAGTTACCCTCAAAACATCTGATGTAGATCTAGGGTGGTCCTCAGCATTAACCTTATCCAAAAGTTTGTGAAGAAGCTGTCTTTGTGCATGCAGGTAGTACCACCCGGGTTTGAGTCAATTTATGGGTTCTATCTATTGTAATCCATTCACAAACGCTGAAAATGGTGAGACAAAGGCTTGCATTATGTACATAGTATTAAGTACACTTATTTTTTTTATTAAACATTATAAAAAAATACAAAAAATACATCATAAACAAATTAAATGACTTTTTATTTTTAAATGGGACACATCGTATATTTTCCATTTTTAAACTCTGTATGACGTTCTAAATACAACCAGGTGTCACTTTTTGTCACAAAAACTATAATTTTTTTTTAAATATATTTTTTATCTAGAGGGCTATGAATACGGTTAAATCACTTATTTCAGTCCTAAAATCTTGGGAAAAATACAATTTGACTGTTTTTGGTCAAAATCTATCTGGCAACATGGTGGCTAGTCAGATTAGAAACAAAGAGTACTTTGTTACGATTAATTTTATACCACACACTATTAGGTTTAACCAAATTTCCATTAAAAAACTTAAAAAATGTAACGTTAGAACGTTTCTAAAATAAAACATATTTTTTGAATAAAATACGCTTTAAATGCATCGAGTAGCTTGTGACCAACAATTTCGAATAAAATATGGTTTAAATGCATCGAGACAACTAGTCTTAGTCACAGGCTACTCGATGCATTTTAGGCGTTTTTTATTCAAAAAAGATGTTTTATTTTAGGGACGCTCTAACGTTACACTTTTTAAGTTTTTTAATGGAAATTTGAATAAAAAAAAATAGTGTGTCATTTCCGGTTAAACCGGAAGTTTCATAAAGTTAAATCACTTGTCAAAAAATGCAATTTTACGTCATATATAAATCCTCCAATTTTCATTTCACTATCTTTAAAAACAAAAAAGTTATAGGGGCGAGCCACCTTTCTTGGACACCCGGTATATAATGAAAAAAAATTATTCCTGATTATATAGCAAAAATAATATAGTAAATATTGTGAAATCTTACTTTTACAGTTTTATAGATTTTTTGATTTGAAATAGGACTAAAAAAGGGAAACGAGACAGAAAAGTATATAATAAAAAAAATACGATAAAATATTATTCTTTTTACTCAGTTTTCTTTAAAATTGCATCACAAACCAATAACCAAGACGATATGCGCCCGAAATCTTTATCTTTATACATAAGAGAACATTTATAAGGACAATTTTAATAAATTTTAAATTTTAATTAAGAGTCCAAGCGTGGGACGAAGAATTAGGTTGCAATTAGACTTTTCGACCTGAGCTCCTAGGGCTGCCGGGATGCAGACCCCTTTGCTGCGCCATTATAGATAAGGCTAAAAACTGAACACTGGTTAGCTATATTCATAATTTAAATAAGCTGACAAAATCCCTAATTTAGAATGTATTGACGTGTAATATTTCAACAAAAATAAGAAAATATAAGAAACAAAATATCATTAACAAACTTACTACTTGCACGGATAAATGAAAAGTAATGTATGTAATGAAATGTAATGAAAGTAATGTAGCTCGCCGCGGGCAAAATTTTTTTGGACCACGCCCAAATTTTAACAAATTTTGTCAATAATCATCGTAATATCACAATACCTCGTTTTTTTATCTGTTAGATTTTTCAGCTGTCACGAAAACATTTTTTGGAAATTTTTCGAGTTGAATTTGGACATGTTTATTCTGATTAGATTCCGAGAGCAAAGCTTGAGGGATTTAATTTTTGAATCAAGCCCTAAGTTCAACGAGTATTGCCAAGAAAGTCAGAATTTTTTTCTGGGGGGGAGGGGGGGCTGTAGTTACGCGCCTGTGTATTACACGGCATGTAAAAGGTACTACACTAACTACAGTAGTTTATAAAAACACCTAAATTGTCCTAAATAGTTTCGTTGTGATAAAATAAGCACAACACTTAAATATTCCAAAAAAATTACACGAAAAATGAACGACCCTCTCTCAAAAGAGCCTAGGGCACAGGGGAGTGATCGGTCGTCGCTGTCGCTAAACCCAGGGGGTCTTTTGCTCACATCGAGTCGCGCTCTGGCATCAGCTGCTTAAAATTTCGTTTTTATACTACATATTAGCGACATTTTTCCAACCAATAAAATCCCGCTAAACGATATTTCAAACGTGATTTTCTCGGAATCCGCAAAAACAATTTTGCTAAAACCTATGAATCGAAAATCCGGTTTCATGCGTCAGTCAGCACTAAGATTTTAGCGCTGTGTTGTGCTCCTACACCCCTTGTTGATAAACATGGAAGCGAATTGGCAAAAGGTTGGTTGCATGTATTGGCACAAAAATTGGTTGTCTCTTCTCAAAATATTTTTTGGGCGTCTATATGTTATTGTTAATATTTCCTTCGGTATAAATGAAGACAGTTCTTGTAAAGAGGATATTGTTAGCATAACTTGCTCTTTGCGCCAAAGCAGTCTTTTGGGAAATCTAAAAAAGAATAACGACTAAGCAGTTTTGCAAGTAAAATATCAAAGCATAAGCGAGTTTTACATATAACTTTATGATTCAACTTGCATTTAAAATTTAAAAAATGTTAGAAAAAACAATTTTTGGAAATATTGTCGATTAGCGAGATTTTCAAATACCGGACTATAATTAATAAAAAAATTAAATTAATAAGCATGAAACTATTGACAAACTTCATAAGATTTTTGATAATTATCATTTAATAATAAAATAACATTGTCATTTGGTTTCTTCTTAGCATCGAGTGAGAAAAAAAACAAGCATTATAACGCCTTAAAGGGACATCTTGGCTTACCCCGGCTCATTATTTTCACCAGATTGTTAGAGAACAAACAAAAACAAAACGAGGGAATCCCCTGTCGAGCCGACCCAATTACGTTTAAAATACGACCAAATCCCCTACATTCATCTTACAATGACTAAAGTAGTGTTATGTTGTTGATCGGATCACGATACGTTATTTTGTTAAAGAATTTTTTAAAGACGACTTAAATGGAACATTATGTTGTATACAAATTATGGAAAAAGTAATACAAACTTTTGTTGCTGTCCATACATACTTGAGATGACTTTAAAATTAAAAGCTAAGGCTAAAAAAAGGAAAAAATTAATGGCGAACAAAAAAAACTTTTTCCGAAAAAAGGAAATTTTTGAAAGAAAAAGTGAATATTTCCTTACACTTATTCGTTGCTATGCGACGGAAAATAATTTTTAGGAAATATTTATTATTGTACTGTAAGAAAATATTATTTCTGTACTTGTAAACTAAAATGTGTAAGCTTGACAATTCAATATTACCGTGTTTCCATAGTTACAACACAAATATTTAATGGCATCCTTTATTTGTGAACAAAGTTAATAATATTTATTTTAAAATTTAAACAAGTTGATTGTAATAAGTTATGTCTCTTTAATAATTTTCGATTTACGGAAACATAGTATGTATACCTCGTAGAAAAAGCCACATTCCCGGACTCCGTATTGCCAGTCTCGGCTTGCGCCTCGACATACAATCTTTACGGTCGTCCGGGAATGTTCAGCTTTTCCTACTAGGTATACAATGTACTATTGTATAAATTATATTTTAATTTAATAACCAAATAACAAACAATTATTGGTGACAGTAACATACACGAAACAATCTGGTAAAATTTTTTTAGTATTCTGTATAATAATTATCATAAAATACAAAATCACATATTAGTAAATGGTAACATAAAATTATATTAAACAAAATTTTATAGAAAAGTAATACTCTGTACAATCATTTTTGGATATTTTATGAACATATATAATAAGCAGCACTACCAATGGGAAATTAATATATTTTATTGTATCAAATAGGATCTATTTATAATAGAACACGATTTTACAAACCCTTGCTGTACGGCCTACAATTTCATGTACTTTAGTACTTTTCATTAAACCACCTAATACGCTTCTCCTACGGTTAAAACATCGGTGACGGGTCGTTACTCGTAAGAGTCGTCAGTCTATAAACAGGCTTGGAAGTAGATGAATGCTTCTTCTGATCCCTTAAAAGTAAATATCCATTGGTGATGGACATAATAAATAATTTATTAACAACAATGACTAATGTGCAGGAAGAAAGTTTTAAAAGAACATTTTTTCTCATTATTTTTAAAACTAGATAAAAACGTTAAACACAAAAATTATAGAGATCAATAAGATGCATATTTTAAAATTATATTGGAGCAAACGAGGTTCCCCAAAAAAATGTGGTGAATATGCAATGCAATAGTAATATTAAAATATTATATTATTATTGAATTTTTGAATTGTACTAAAAAACGTATTTTATATAGCCAGGGCCCGCTCTGAGGGGGAAAAACCTGGGCCCCTGCTCAGGGCGGCAAGTTGGAAGAGCGGCATGATAATTCTAAAAAACATCATAAATCCCTGTTTTGCCTCCTTACGTTCCTACGTATATTTGAAGTTTGAACCATTCCAATTCTCAGTTAACAACATTAATTTCCTTTGTTTTGCTGTTTTATTTTTTAAACAGTGACTATTTCAACCGATCCCTTTTCCTTTTAATATTATTAAAATATCAAGCAATTCCGCGACAAAGCATGCCGAACAACGCCGGCACCGGTGCTTTTTTCGGTCATGACGGCGTCGCAGCAAAGGGCTTAATTTTTTTAAACATATGTTTATAATGTGCAATTAGATTGCCTAAAAATTTTAATGTTTTTTTGTTAATTTTCACTTTGTTAGTATTTAGAATTTATTTATGTGCAACAAATACGCAATAAAAAAAATTCAATATTTTTTTTTTTAATTAAAAATACCTGGCAAGTGTTTTATTTTTTTAAATTAAAAAAAACACTTTCGAAATTATGTGCGAGACTAGGAAAAAGGCGGAAATTTTTTGTTTTGCCCAGGGCGGCGTTATTGCTAGAGCGGGCACTGTATATAGCACACTACACGTCTAAATTCAATTGGTTTTGAAATATTGACATTTAAAAAATTACATAGGAAAATAAAAAACTAAGATAGTGATTTAATACAAATAAAGACAATGCAAGTCCAAAACTCTACTGCCGTTCAAGAAACATCATTATCTCCAACCTTTAAACATATTATTTTTATGTTGTATTATAAATTTCCCTCCGTGTACCAGCTGCACAAAAGCTAGAAATATGCAGCATAATTTAGTTTTTTTTTATATATCCAATTCTATATTGTTGGATACAATTGATATTTTGCCATAGGATGTATTGGTATTTCCCAATTATTGTGATTTCTAGTATTCATGTAGTGTTTAATTCTAAATTAAATTTTTTTATATAATATATATCCACTTTTATTGTACAAGCTACTATTTTCATTGCTTTAAACTTAAATTCAGATTATTTATAAATGTCTTTGTACCTAATTAGATAAACGACTTTGACTTTTCAATTTAAACTGCAAACTATACAGCAAAGACGAAAATACATCAAAGGATTTGTATCCTATGGCCACTCGATCAGACTTTAAAGATATTTATTGTTTGGTTCTTTGATGCAATACTTGTACTTAAATCTCTTGGAAATCGATTTTCATCACAATAAACACCGTACATTCACGAGAGTTCAAGAAATTTAGGGCACGTTGCAAAATTTATGCTCATTTTTTATTGAGATTGTAAATAATATTTTCATGTAATCCTAAATACTTGTCGTACGTTTTTTAAAGTTTATTCTAAGGAATTAAATAATATAAATATAATAAAGAATTCAGTAAATTGATTATGGACGAGATCGCAAAAACCAAGCGTAGCCCGAAAAGCTACTTATTTATTAAAAACTTTTCTAAAAGTAAAAAAATCATTGTGTATTAGTGAACAAATAAAACAATGCGATAGTAAATACATTTTACCGAAAATTAATCGGAAATATTGACATTTTTGATAACATTTCGGAAAGAAAAAGTCACTATTTCCTTACACTTAGCTCTTTTCTAAAAAACAGAAAATAACTGTTAGGAAATATTATTTATCTACTTTTATTTAGTAATATGAATTTTACAGTTCTGTAAACCGCTTTGTAAGGGCATCTATTATAGCACTAGTGCTGTAATAGATGCCTTTACAGCACTAGTGCTGTAATGAAAAAAACGGGTTTATTAACATTTTGCTGTTAAATAAAACCACACTTTTTAGAAGAATGATTTATTATTAACAATTATATCTTGATTTTTCTTGACTGAAATCATAGTTCTTAACATTGAGTAGTGAGTCCATAGTGTAGATGGTTTCTGGGAGCGTTGCTTTACGGAAAAATAACCCAAAAGGATTTTCTCAGACATCTTCTTTATTTTGTTAGCTTTGCACCAATCTTCAAACTTCTGATACTCCAACTCATACCGCGCCTTGAATTTTGTCGGAACTAAACTTGAGATCGCTTCGTTTGCCGCTGCTTCTATATTAGAGGGTAAACTTCCATCAAAATCGCTCATTTTGAAAAACGCTTTTTATATTTTTGAATTTATTTGACAAAGTTTCGACAGCAACCATGCGAAACAGTAACTATTCGAAAGGTAACATAAAAAACTTGATTAGTAAACTTAATACCAGGTGCATTTTTATTATTAAAAATGTCTTTTGCCAAATATTTTTATTCATAGATGAAAGTAGATAAAATTTTGTACAATATTCTTGTTGTAAATTTATATTATTACATTCGAAGTTTTATTAAAATATGAATCTTTACAACACTTATATCGTAAATAACTATTCTGTACAGCTACTTGTAAACTAAAATGTGTTAAGCTTGACAATTCAATATTACTGTGTTTCCATAGTAACAATACAAATATTTAATGGCATCCTTTATTTGTGAACAAAGTTAATAATATTAATTAAAATTTTTTAACAAGTTGATTGTAATAAGTTATGTCCTAATAATTTTTCGATTTACGGAAAAATAGTATAATATACCTCGTAGAAAAGCCACATTCCCGGACTCCATATTGTCAGTCTCGGCTTGCGCCTCGACATACAATGTTTACGGTCGTCCGGGAATGTTCAGCTTTTCCTACTAGGTATGCAATGTGCCATTTGTGAAAAAAATATTAGCCGCCTATATATCCAGTTTCTAAAAATATTTATAATGCGAGCACAATAAATTTGTTACATTTAAAAACGTAGCAGATGCTGACTTTTCGGTTTCTCCTTGTAGCGTATAGCTTCGGTGTTCTTTGATCCTTATTTTGAGTAGTATTAGGGTCTCAACAATATAAGATTGACCAAATTTTTCAATATTTTTTTAACTAGGGTAGCCATTTTTGTCAAGGACGGGTCTTGATGTGATCAGTTTCTATTTTGAACGCTTGATTCGAGTTACAGAGGGCAATTGGTCTATCCACAAGGGTTTTTACTATGCCATTGAAATATTAACCTATATGCGTAGGTTTTCTGTACACTGAAGTTCGGATGGTGTTGCCCATTTTCTTGACGTTGGCGTCTAGGAAAGGCCGTAGGTTGTTTTCCTTTTTCTCCACATTTGATTGTCGAGGTGAAACTTTTGATGTGATGTGGAAATTCCCTGAGTTTCTCATCATTTCCATTCCAAAAAATGAGCTGTAGTTACTATACTTATACTATCGTATTTATTGCAACAGCAAACTTTTTTGTAATTTGTCTCTATCAAATAAAAATTAGTCTAAGAAACGCGACACTGTGCGGCGAGGAGGATGGCTTAAGACGCAATAAAATTTTATTGCTCTAGAAAGATCTAAGAAATAATAATTTGTGTTTTTATATGTTATTTATTTTTTGTTGTATTTTTAAAGTTGTGCAAACCTTAAAGCTTAGGTTAAAGCCGCCACTGGATCTAAGATACAAACGTTGGATTTTGTCTTGTTTGAAAGTAATTGGGCCGGATTAATATAGGAAGTTATTTGTTTTCTTTTTCTTTACCAACATTCTGTTTGAACAATATTATTAGAAAAGACAGCAAGTTTGCCATGTAGCAACTTAGATTGCTTCTGTTTGTTTCATATAAAGAACAACTAAAGTTAGGCGATTTTATTTCTTGTTAAATTTATGGTATAAAACCGCTAAATAGATATGTTGCAAAAATAAATTCAATAGATATATACCGGGTGTCCCATTATGGATGGCCACCGGCCGTATCTCGGACACTACTGGGCATAGAAACTCGGGGAAAACATATGATAACTAAAGTGGGTATGAAAAAATCCTGGAAATAATTTTTAAGTTCCGCATTTTACTGCAAGAGGGTGTAATTGAAAAGTAAATTTTTAAATTTTACATATCTCCGAAAATTCCACATTAAGGTATATCTTTGGTAACACCTTTAAAAAGCTTGGACAATTATGCATCATTTTGGTCTTATGCTCATTGGCGTACCGACTTTAATAAGAGGGGAGAAAGCTGTTGAAAGTGTAATCATTTAAATCGCTGTAACTTATCCGATTTTAACAAATTAAAGACTGTTTGGAAATTGCGCGCTCTAGCAGTTTTTTTAGAACTATTATGGACAACTAAATACGAATGGTGAAAGTGCATACGTTTCTCTTCCAAACAGTCTTTAGTTTAAAGAAGATTTTCCTTTTCATTTCGCCAGATCCATCTCTAGACGCGCTTCGTCATATCATGACTCATCAGTAGAGCTAGGATCCGACGAAAAGAAAAGGGATCTCGAAGCTACTTAAGGCAGCACTTGGTGGGACACACCCGTAAGATGTGGCACGGAGCGCCATCTGTGTCGTTGTTAGACACTCTTGAGCATACCAGCACCTCTAACAAACTTATAGAAATAAGTAAATGTTAAGAGGAAATCGCCTGTAAAGACATTCGTCACAATTACAGGAGTCCCGCTAGGCAGCGCTAACTCACATCGGTTAAAGTCTTTAGTTTGCTAAAATCGGATAAGTCGTTTATAAGTTATAGCAATTTAAATGATTACACTTTAAAGTCGGTACGCCAATGAGCATAAGACCAAAATGATGCATAATTTTCCAAGCCTTTTAATGGTGTTACCGAAGATATACCTTAATGTGAAATTGTCAGAGATATATAAAATTTTAAAATTTACTTTTTAATTACGCCCTCTTGCGGCAAAATGCGGAATTAAAAAATTATTTCCAGGATTTTCTCATGACCACTTTAGTTATCATTTTTTTCCCCCGAGTTTCTATGCCCAGTAGTTTCCGAGATACGGTCGGTGGCCATCTATAATGGGACACCCGGTATATTTTGTGGACAATAAATAATTGTTATCTACAAGTGAAGGTCATTGCGGGTAAACTCAGGGGCGTTACCCTTTCTGTCAAATCCGCCCTCACTGCCAAATTAAAAAATATTATTAATAAATAATTAGAAACAAACTGTCATTCTCCTTACTCGTTATCAATTAAATTTAACTTGCGAACTACAAGTAAAAATGCTGAAATGGACTACACAGTCCACATATTCTGCTTAAAGTCTATTCCGGTGATCGTCATGGCAATCACCGAACAACACATAGTTCGAGTGAAGACACGTGATAAACTGGGGCTCTGATCAGTCCGCCGACATTTAACAGCAACACATGCCAGGTTGATATTTCCATTATAAGTTGCAGCAATTCGCAAAGAAATTAAAAGTAATCTACGTTTAACACTAGTGTCATAAAGTAACAAATTATACCGAAACTTCAGCGAAGAGAAGTAATTTCTTTTTCATTCAATTCGCTAAATAATAAAACGTTCACATTTAATCCTTTTAACTGGGGAACACGATCATTTACAGTTTGCTCAGATAAAGCAGAGAAAAAAATACTACTCTCATACAAGCAATCAACAGAAAAGCTGTTTTTCCGGTCGGTCTCAATTAGACTTCTTATTACAAGTATTTCTATCGGTTGGGTTAGGGTTTTGTTATTTTGGTCGAGTCGGTTAATAATAATTAGTAGATGAACCTTTTCCAAACTAAATTAAAATTCAATCAAATAAGAAATTGTATAAAATATTTTGGTTAATGACTGGGATTAGTTTTTGAGATATTGTAAAATTGTAGTGTATGGGTATATATATTGATCTAATAAAGGGTGTTTCTCAATGTCGTGCTTATAATAAAGATGACGAATCTTTGAATCTAACATCATAAACACTGTAGACAATCTAACAATAATATAATTGTGTCAATGGAACACGTCAAGCAATGATTCTCTAAACGATGTTGTCAGTGGGATGTAAGGCGAGTTAATCTAAACTTAATCTAAGAGCAAAAAAGCGAAGTAAATTAAGAATTTTTATTTTCTAAACCAAGTATTATGGCTTTATCTTGGAGTAATGGTTATATGCCAGAATGGTGTAGTTTAAATATAATAGGAATGATAAAATATAATACTACTTTATGCCGGTTTAAAATCATATGCCACATTCTTTTTATTATGCATCAGAAAACCTGTAATTATCAATAACTGAAAATAAAATTTTCTTAAAGGTTATGGCTTTCTGATGAGTCCTAACAAGGACGAAACAGCCTGTCATTGTCTACCTGTGCCCTCACGGAATCCATTACCTTTGGCATCCCTGTGTAGTTTAATGCAAAAGATAGATGCACTATTTTGTCCGCCTGCCACTAAAAACGTTCTTTCTATTTTACTTATACTAAACTCTACTACTTTCTACTATTCAATTTGTTAAATTTTTTTACATTGACCTAGCATTTCAGATTGAATAATATAATACTTCATTAAAAGGGTTTTATTTTCTAGATATTTTAAACTATATGCAATCATAATTTTCTTCTTTACATTTTTCTTCGTGAATTGCTAGGTAGTCACCTAAAAAGTATCTTCCACAATAAGTACATTCTCCCAGAATATCATTACATTCATTTGTAATACTATTATAGGTCATGTTACTAGTCGTTTTGAATGGTTGGGAGGATGCAGTCACTGGAAACACCGACTGGGAGGAATTTGACATCGGTGAATAGGGTCTAGACATCTGTCCAGAAGACTGTGGTCTAGGTGTCACTGATCTTGGAGTATGAAATCCAGATGATACAGGTGGGAAGACACGTAGCCCAGAAGATCGTGGTCGAGGAGTTTCTGGCCTAGATAAAAGAACGCTGGGAGATGGTGGTCTAGATGCTCGTTTTGAAGATTGTGATCTAACCATAGTTGGAGTAAACGGTCTGCAAACCGATCTTTGAGACGGTGGTCTAAAAGTCGTCTTAGCCTTAATTGTGGTATTGCTAGCAGACGATGGTCTGCTATTATAAGGACTTGTTTTAAAAGGATTTTGACTGCTTCTTCTATCACTTTTTCCCAGCATACCTACTTCGTCAAATGAAACGGCTGAATTTATTTCTGATGGACTAACAATTTTGAAAAAGGTCCTTTTTATCAACGGGTCTTTTGCAGGTTTAATTTTAGTAAAAATCTCAAAGTGTTCTCGATCTTGTAATGCGCTGAAAACTTCGTCGAAGTGGTGTTGTAATATTTCGTCGTTCATTGTAGATTTTGAGACAATCTTTTTGTATATTTAACCCATAAGTATTTTTTGACTTTTAAAAATTGTCACATAGCTGTCATTATTAAAGACCAGCTAAAATATACCATGTTTTCTTTGTTGCATAAATTATATGTTGTTATTAATACAAGGGAAAGTAGAAAATACTTAGTTTTCCACTCTGCAATGAAATAAGACGGGTTTTTTTTTTTATTTTAATTATTAAATCTCCCTTAACTTAAACGCACTTGTGCCACCTGTGTGTTTGTTCTGTTAAATTTTTTTTTATTATACTTTAGTAAAAAAATCCTTAAATATATACAAGACTAAAACTTTCGGATTTGTTATCATGGCCATGAATAGGAATATTTTAACTTAAGAAAATACTTTCAGGAGATCCTTTGTAATCGGCTTAGTAGCAGCTTCTAACTTTTCGCCTAAGCTGCTATTTTAAGTTTTTTTTTGTAGCGAAATTAGATGTCCTTAACATTACAAATTTAGTAATCTGGCAATTAAATATTTGAAATATAATTTTATTCTTAATAATAATTTATATTAATTAAATTTCTTTTAGTCTTTTGGATAAACTTTACTTTATTTTGGTTGTAGTTTTTCTACTCCCACATATTATAGATATTTTTCTACTTTCATTTAGTAATATAATTTTACAGTTCTGTAAATCGTTTTGTAAGGGCATCTATTACAGCACTAGTGCTGTAATGGAAAAAAATAGTTTTATTAAAATTTTGATGTTAAATAAAACCACACTTTTTAGAAGAATGATTTATTATTAACAATTATATCTTGATTTTTCTTGACTGAAATCATAGTTCTTAACATTGAGTAGTGAGTCCATAGTCTAGATGGTTTCTGGGAGCGTTGCTTTACGGAAAAATAACCCAAAAGGATTTTCTCAGACACCTCCGTTATTTTGTTAGCTTTGCACCAATCTTCAAACTTCTGATACTCCAACTCATACCACGCCTTGGATTTTGTCGGAACTAAACTTGAGATCGCTTCGTTTGCCGCTGCTTCTATATCAGAGGGTAAACTTCTATCAGAATCGCTCATTTTGAAAAACGCTTTTTATATTTTTGAATTTATTTGAGAAAGTTTCGACAGTAACCATGCGAAACAGTAACTATGCGAAAGGTAACATAAAAAACTTGATTAGTAAACTTAATAGCAGGTGCATTTTTAGTTTTAAAAATGCCTTTTGCCAAATATTTTTATTCATAGATGAAAGTAGATAAAATTTTGTACAATATTCTTGTAAATTCATATTACTGCACTCGATGTTTTATTAAACTCGACTGACGCCTCGTTTGACAACTTTAACATTTCGTGTTGTAATATGAATCTTTACAACACTTGTATCGTAAATAACTATTATTGCTTTCTTTGCACTTAAATAACGAGAAAAGTAGGCTATTCCATGTATAGCATAATTTAATTTCATGTCATTACTGTCAGTGTTGGAATCTTTAAAAATAAAATTTACCATTTTTAATGAAAAATTCCACGAAAAAGTCTTTTTAGCAGATCACAATCACAAGTGATCCTAAGGAATATACCTAACACTGTGCGTAAAAATTTCCCTTTTCGCTTTTGAGACAGCGCTGACCTATCTTTCCTATGTGCTTTGGATATTCATTTCTCACGAATCGGGAAATTTCCCATTACCTGACTATATTGTTAAAAAAATTAGATTCTTCTGTGGCGTCTTTACCAATCACACTTTATTGTATGTTATCAAAGATCAGTTTTTATGTTCCACCTAGATCTCTTCGAAAAAGTAAAATTGCCTGGTGTTTAATGGGAGTATTTTTAAATAAATATATTGTTTCTTTTTTACGTTATAATGATGTTGTCAATATTTTATATATTAAATTACCAACTGAAATTATTGTTATTATACATTGTATTTTATTGGGCATTGTCCGTTTGTTTGGAAATAAATTAATTAATTAGTTTGCTGAGATTTCGCCTTCTTTTTCAAGACACAATAAATTATATAATTTATATGTATGTGATACTGTGTGGTAAGTTTTCCTATGATAATTATAAAAAATAAGTAAATGAATATAAGTTAGACAACCCATTCAACCTAAGCATATGTATGTATGGTATATTGACACAGAGGAATAATAGGTCGGCTCTATCTTTGGAAGTCAAAATATTTTATATTAGTGGGCGTTGTTTTTTTTTGTATTCATTTGTCTTGCAAGATTTTCTTTAAAGCAGTAGTGATATATACTGACAAAATATAAAATACAAATTGATGTTTTTGATATTTTTTTACGTAGGAAAAATGATGTACCTACATAACTCGTGTGAAAGTGACATTCCTCGGCTGATGCCTCGTGCTAAATATCTCCTCGTTTGAAAAGTATGACTTCCATAACTTGTTGTAACATAATATTTGTAAGTAAATGTGTGGAGTTGGTTGTACACTGTGTTCTGAAGAAAGGAAAAACGTTGTATTTCTGTGTAAGTGTTTATTTAATGACGCCAAGCGCTTTCGGCCTTATTTACTTAAGGCCATCATCAGGGCTTAACCCTAAAAGTAAGTATAAAATTTAGAAGTTGTAAAATAACAATAAAAGAGTGTACTTACTAGTCAAAAAGAGTTTTGAAAGCAATGCTTAAAAAGTTTTTGTGGTACATAATTTATGTTTATATAGTAACCTAAACTTGGACAAATGACATTTCAAACAATAAACACATTGACGTCGTGAACTGAACTTGAATAGATAAATAATTAAAATATAAATATAACATTTTACAAACAGAAAGATACGAACAAAGGTCATGAATAATATTTGTGTTCTAATAAAAATACTTTTAAAGTTTTATATTGACATTTTAACACTAATTAGGGGTGATTTTGTCAAAATTAAAACTATATTGAAGGTTTAGTAATTTCTTTAAACATTGTCTACTTATAATTTATAGCCAATGGAAGTTGTTTATTTTAGGTTGTTATTGTGACTACGAAAGAAAATACTGATTATTTTTAAAAACTGGATATTTTTTGGCGGTTTTTTTAACAAAAATGTTACATTTATATTTATTTTGAAAGTTTGATGCAAAAGTTTAATTTAAGAAAATAATTTCTTATATAAAAAAAATAGTGTGCGTATAAGTTACAACAAAAAAAAGTAAAATCGCAAAAAAAATACTTCCTCTCTAAATATACCAGATTTGTGATTTGACGTGGAAAGTTACAAAATTGTGGTAAAATTTAACGACAATATTAACGAGATAATAAACTCCCTAATCGGATAAAAATTGTAATCCGAACAATTTGGATTTTATTAAAGTTCTTAAAGACATTTTAACGAAAGATGGAAAAGAAATGAAGAGATAAAAAGTTTTAATGGAATTTTGCAATGACGATGACGGTTAAGATATTGGTCACGGTGTTAACTAAAACGACTTCAATTAATTTTAGTTTCGCAAAAATATAATAAGTTTAAAACTGTGTTCTTTAGACAACACTTGAAATAAATTTGTTCCACTCCTATAAATTGGCATTGTTTTAAACACAGTTCACTCTATAAGTAAATCCATTCTTACGTACAACTGTGCGTAAAGAATAAAAAAGTACAACCGTGCGTTATGATACATCATAAAAATACCCAACTGTGCATTATCATGCTGAGTATAACAATCAAGTGAGTCTTAAACCACTCAAATCGTAACATTTATCTATCTTGCGTTTTGAATATTTGAAAGTGACATTGTCATTATTTGAGATTTTAAGTTCAAATCGATAATTTATAAATCATAAACCGATTTTAAATTTATTAGTAAGAGTCGTAGAAAAAGTATATTACGTATTGCGTGTTATATATAAGGCAGTTATGTAATTTACCATCCCTTTATCTTCTATGGTTTATGCGATCCCTGTAGAGTGCATTTTTATCTGAGACAACCGTTATAATTATATATATTATATTGTTATACTTTAAATATGTAGACCAGCAAAATATTTCGACTTATAGTCTCACAGTTGTGTTTTCATCGTTCGGCATTATTCTATATGCCATATGACGCTTTTGTGGTAATTTTTTTGTAATTAAGTCTTCTTACCGATACAAAATTTGACCCGAATGTTGTTGCAAAAATAGTTTTAGGTCTATTAGAGATAAAAGTACGTATTAAAATGCATTTTTCTTTATACATTTGAAGAAATTCAAACAAAATATTACAATACAAAACTTAGTTGACTTATTCTGACACTTGTCAATTTAAACCTAGAACTGTCAGGTTAGAACGGGTTTAAATTTAGATTTCGTTAGTAAATATGGCCGTTAGAATTGATCATTTTATATGTGATATTTTGTTATGAATATTGTTTCTGTGTTCTACAAAATTTAAATGAATGAACGGGATTTCTCGATTTTTTGAAATAGCAACATGTTTTTGTTTTATTATAATAAATTCTTCATTTAATTTCCTTTTTAACAATGTATCACAAGTTAATAATTATTCATCAGGTAATAGTACAAATTAACAAACTAATCATAACCGTTCTAGATCCGTATAAACCATGAGAAGTTATGTCAAAGTTGTCGTGGAATACAATTCCTTCATTTCAATCTTCGTATTTATTTTTTAATACCATTTACCATTTTGGTCTAATAAAAATGCAGAAATAATATTTATATTTTTCACGGCATACTAGAATGTTCTTGACTAAATTTCTTATAGCTTATTCGAGTCTACAAATTACATTTATGACATTTCTTGTTAATTTCTACTATTACCAAATAAATAATTATTAACTTGTGGTACACCGTAACAAAGGAAATTAAATAATGAATTTTATTATCATAAAACAAAGACGGGTTGAAATTTAAAAAAAAGAGAAATTCCACTTTGCTTATTTAGAAAAGAGGTTGTAAGTAAAATAGCCCCAACGAATACATTTACTTTTAAGTAAATTGAGCCTTATTAACGTTTCCATGGTCTACTCTTTACTACTTACCTTGTTTTACCAAAGATATGGACATTTTAGAAAACAAAGGAAAATTGATCTAGGCGGCCATTTTTAAAACAAATAATAAAGTGTGATATGTCTTTGAAAAGAGAATTTTCTATAGAATTAAAACATAGAATAAAAATAAGGGGTTTCTATTTAAAATTTAAAAGTTGACTTTACTTCCCGTTAACCCGGAAGTGATTTCGAAGGTTTGAATTGGTCGGAAAATGGAAATTTACACAGTTATTAACGTCTTATATTTTTAGATTTTAACTGCTAAATTTACTGAAAAAATTGTATCACCCGGTATATTAAAATAATTATCGTATTAAATAACTTCTAAAACTGTAAAATATCAATCAAATAGTCTTTAAATAAACCAAAACTTCAAGGATCAAGAGCAAAAACTCAAAAACTTAGTTTCTCCCCAAAGAGCACTTATTACGCTTCATAAATTTAAAATACCTGTGCAAGTATTCCCAAAACTCTTTTTAGTTTCCTTGTTTTATTTTCTCATTCACTTTATTTTTAGGGTCACATTTCTTTTTGCTAAAAATGGATGTTATTATAGAAATTACCGGAAACTCTAGAAAACATAATTAAAATTTTTTTGTAAAAGCTTTAATAAAAAGTTTGTAAACGAGTTAGAATTGATCGAGTGAATTTATAAAACGTAAAAAATGACTATGAATAACGATTTAAAAAAGTGGAAACCTTAGTATTTCCCCAAAGAGCCCTTAGGGTTCATAAATTTAAACACTGAGTGTGGTGTGTTGCTTCCAAACTTTTTCAATATCCTTATATATTTCTCTCATTCACTTTATTTTATTTATAGGGACATATTTTCTGGATGCACAAACACACAAATTATTTATGTAAAAGAGGATTTATTGAATTTTTTATAAAGTAGTTACGGTTTACGTACTGACGTAAAGTACGGCTTAAAAGCTAACTGGATTTTATAAATTGGTATGGATGGTAAAAGAAAATGGAAATAAAGCAAATCGCTTTCTAAAATCAAGCTAAAGATTAAACTAAAAAATATAAAGGGAATAAGGAGATTGGTAAAACTTCCTTTATGTCTATTGTATTGTTATAATACATATTTGCAAAAACATAAACTTGTGTCAAAGTTAAAATCCAAATATTGTCAAAAAGAAACATCTTTGTCGACAAAGGGACCCCTTATAAAGCTTAAGGGAAATGGCTTTTCGGGGATTTTTTTTGAATTTTTAGTATTTCGTAGATCTTGATATTCTGATTACAAGTGTCCATCGTCTTAATCCAATCCTATGACTAGTTTTTGAGTTATGGCCCTTTAAAGTTGGCAAATTCCTACTTTGAGAACTACAAACTTTTTTATTTTTCTTTATAGGTGGAAAAGTGTGTCTTAAGTTTTAAATATGTACAGAATGTTGAATAATTTATAGGCGGATTAAATAATGAATTATAGTAAAACATTCCTAAAAAAAATTATTACTTACTTATTTTTTGAATTTCGAAAACAAACGACTAGATTTCGTTCTTATTTTAATATCTTATAGTACCAAGCTATGGAAGGAAAAAATGGGTATAGATTGATGTAGAGTATATTGCCTGGTATTTTATTAGAAGAGAGAAATATTTTGAGTAAAGAAAAACTAAAATTTTTATAAATTTGGGGTCACTAGTTATTTGATTATCAAAGTTAATAAAATTGTTATTGTTATTGTAAGTTGATATTATTAAATAAATATTTAAATGTTTTTAATTGATAGTTATGATACAAAAACTACTAAAATATGACATTCAGATGCTGCCACATGATTGGCGAATAAGACATCCTGGAAAGAGATTTTAATTATATTTGCATAATTTTGAATGGTAATTCCACTCATTCTATGTATCATGATGCTAGTGAGTTATAATATCGTATTTCACTTGTATTTTTTATTGTTGCGGGGGTTGGCGGAAGAGTCAGTATAGTTAGGTCTATGAGGCCCATTGAATTTCCTATCGTCTCGGTAATATCAGCCAGACTTTATCTATAGCTTAACGTGGGATCCGAACCACGTGTATCCACTAGTTATCCTTTTTACACCCCCAGAGGTCCATTACGCCCTTCTCGTTCCCGATATTAGGAGTCACTAGTAGTATACTGCATCTTTTATTCACTAAAGTTTCAGGCATACTTTTTTATTAAGCGTATATATGCCCTCTCCGAGGATCGAACTAGGACCGTCACGATCGAATGCCAGTGATCAACTGCCGAGGTATATCACTTGTATATTATTTACTTGTTTTCGATGATGTAAATAATGACTCAATAAGTAGTTAATTGATGAAGATATTGGAAACAGTATTTCCCAAATGAGTACTTGCAACGCTCTAGAAAGCAAGCCGTTTTCCTCAATTCAGGTAATAGTATAATTATAAGAACGAATTGGGATAAGAAAAGAAGATTACGTACGTCATGGTTGACCTGATAAAAATAACGAATTATGCAAAATAAGGGATTTGATGTTAAGAAATATTTAGATTTAAATTGTTAGTTCTTCACAATTTTTTCTATTTTATAAATATCAGTTTATACCGTGAAACTTCCATCATTAATGAAAATTTATCAGTAGCGGCTCCTCCTGCCGTGAGCCCTTCATACCATCTGTCGAAAATGATAATTATATTTCATTATGTTTATTGTTTAATTCATCGGAAAATAATAACTTAATTTGGTAGATCTACCGATAATTTGAAAGGATTGGCAACACTGCTTGTAACTCTTTTTACCACCTTCGTTACCTGACGATAATCCATGCGCCATCATTTAATGTGCTCTGTACTGAATTCTCTGGGGCCGCCCCTTTCTGACGAATAGGTAAAACAAGCGACCTTACATGGCCCTATTCAACCCGCTGTATAACTAAAAACACGCTGAAATCTCGTTGGTTTATCCGCAATTGTTGTTCGGCAAACGACAAAAAGGGAGACGTCGCGTGGCACTTAAAATGTTCAGTTTGGTAATTCAGCCCATCTACAACCATTATTTTACAATACTGCATCAGGAATGGATTCCAATTGAGCAAGAACAGGTATAAAATATAGATGGATTCGACTGCCATATAAGGAAGCGAGCAGCTTTTTTTGACACAAATTCCAAAAATATATTGAATTTCTGTGTTTACCAATGGAATAGTGGTATCTATATGGGTGTGAAATAGTATATTACATATTAAGTGTGGTAAAAAGCATATTACGCACAAATGGAAAAAATTGCAATGAGACGCGTAGCGACGAGTGCGGTAATTACATAAGTGTGTAATCACTTTACAACACGCAATACGTGCTATACTCGTTCTACGACTCTTACCAGTGGCAGCGCCAGGATTTTTTAGTGGGCACTACCCAAAATAAAAGTGTCTTCTAAAAAAAAAAAAGGTCGCTCCTCCCGACGCTCTAGATCGCTTTATGCAGCGACAAACAACAGACAAGTGATGTCTAAAAAAAGGTCATCGTTCTCTTCAAAATACCAATTCAACCACTCATTAAAACTAAACTGTTATAGCCAAGTCCCTTATAAAACCGGATCCATCAATTTTGGAGGGGCACCAGGGTGGGCACTCATGTTTCTACCACCGGCCCACCCTGCCCCCCCCCCCCTGGTGCCGCCGCTGACTCTTACTAATAAATTAAATATTAACCAGCTTCCTTAAGAACCGTTCTCTGCAAGTGGCGGTTGACGGGTTTCTCTCAGACACCTTCACCATCAATGCCGGTGTTCCTCAAGGGTCCATATTGTCGCCTACCCTCTTTTTACTGTATATTAACGACCTTCTAGTGAAAACCCAAAATCCAATTTATAGCTTTGCTGATGACAGCACACTTGTCTCATCTTTTACCTTGACTCCCCAAACATCCGCTGCCGACACACATCTTCGCAGGCAGCATGAAGTATTGCGCCTCAACAAGGACCTGGAAGAAATTTTGGCTTGGGGTGACACTAACCAAGTCGAATTTAATGTTAAGAAAACCCAGGCAGCAGTCTTCTTCAAAAAGGTTAACATTGCAGAACCGGATATAGTCATGGCAGGACACGCAATTCCCCTAGCACCGTCTATTAATTTGCTGGGGGTCAATCTGGGAGGTAATATGTCTTGGCATGATCACGTTGCCGCAATTGCCAAGACAGCTGCACAGAAACTTGGTGTACTTTTCCGCACCAAAAGGTTGTACACACCTCATCAACTTTTGACACTCTACAAAGCCCAGATTCGACCATCATTAGAATATTGCTCTCATGTCTGGAGCTCTGCACCCAAGCACACCCTTCGGCTACGGGATTCCATTCAAAGGAGAGCCGTTCGTCTGATCGGCGACCCCGAGCTGACCAAGACCCTCGATAGCCTGGAGCATCGAAGACAGGTTGGTGATTTGGCTCTCTTTTACAGATATTTCCATGGCAGGTGTTCGACTGACATTGCCCACTTGATTCCACCTAGAGCAATGCAAAACAGAAATACACGGCGAACCACTGCCGCTCATCCATATGTTGTTCAGCTTAGTACTCCTCGAACTTCATTGTTCAAGAATTCTTTCATCTGGAGAACGTCATCTTTGTGGAATGATCTTCCTGAGGTCGTGTTTCCCAATGAATACAATCTTCAACGTTTCAAGACCAACGTTAATCGCTTTCTTCGCACACGCACCGCTCCCAGAGCGCCTTAAAGGATTTTTCCTACAGTGCAAGTGTTTCATCATAAAAAAAAAAAAAAAAAAAATATCGGTTTATAATTTATAAAATGTCGATTTGAACTTCAAATAATAACAATGTCACTGTCAATATTTAAAACGCAGGATAGGCAAATTCATGGATCAAATTACACTGTAACATATTTATCAGTTTGGATAATTTTTTATATTTACACAAAATCACTTTGAAGATATCTATCTTTCTCTCAATCGGCCTTTTGCAGAATAACAAACAAAAGACGATATATTTAATAATTAAAATGAACAATTTATTTTTTTCAACTATAGCCATTTTGATTCATTGTTCTGGCTGAAATTCACAGCAGAAAAAAAAAGTTTATGGTTTGTGGAAAGAGAAGTGGCAAAATAACACAACTTGAAACCTTTTTTAAAAAATGGAATTAATTTTTTTCTAGAAATCTTATTATTTCGTCTTGTCTGGTTTTATATACTAATGAAGCATGAATCCACCATTTAAGGAACAATTATTACCAGGTAATTTTCTATACCTATCTGTTGCGATTAATACAAGTTTTAAGATCAATTGGGGTTGGATTCCCGTTTAAAATATATTATAAAATATCGTGATGGACCAGTATTTGCATGACAAAGAACCAATCATTTTGAAGGTACGTAGTACATTTTATGCATAAAATCTTGTAGTAATTGTCCAGAAATTAATGTAAAACTGGAGACTTTTGAAATAAGAAAGTGCATCTGTGCTCAAATCTTTAATTCTGTCAGAAAATAACAATACGCCGCGCCGGTAGAAATATATTTTGGTATTATTCCATCAATTTTCGCACCATTTCGTGCATTCAAGGATAAAATTGTGTATGCCTAGAATCTGGGATAAATGTTCTGATTTGCATTAAAAAGAATAATTTTTATCCGGCAAATATTTTTGAAGTATACTCTTAACCTCACTTCTGTCAGTCATCAGAAAATGACTAGTGAAATTTCCAACACGTAATTTTGGTCAGTTTCATATCCTAACTAGGATTAATATGAAATCATATCCGTTTAGTTAACCGGAATAGCCCATTCTTTAAATCACTTTAGTGTAAAGGAAACATCACATTTCCAAGTAGGAGGAGAAAAAGTTATTTATTGCTTATTTAATAGATTCAATATTCTTAGATAAAAGTATTAAATCTTTGTGTTAACTAATAAAAGTTACCGAATGAACCGGTAACAGGTGGTCTACTCAATCTATCTAGTAAAATTATATTTTTAGGACCAAGTTTTAAAGTAAATTTAAAACTTTTAATTAACAACTTACCCTTAACCGCTATTCCCAACAAAAGTTTTGCTAATTTCGTTAGATCAATTTTAAATGCTTTATATTAATTATTCGGTGTAAATTTCGATTTATTAATTCTATGGGATTAATAAATGGGTTACTACGAATAACTGGTTTTACTGAGAATCCTTCCCTTTTCTCTTTTATCTTAAGAAGGATCTTTGCGAACTTCATTTTACGCATTGCACGCGCTCCCGGCTTTAGTTGATCCTTTTTATGTCTTTTATTTTCGTCCTAAATTCCTTTCCAAAGTCATCGGATATAAAAACTTTTAAAATATTTGAAGTTATATTGATATGGTTCTAAGGAATTAAGTTCTTGAAATAATAGAAAATATACTAAAAGACACTTGAGACACGTGTTAGGAAATTAACTTAAAACTTAAAATACAGGGTGACCATGAAATCATTTTACATACTTTAATTCGGTTTTTCTTAATTTCATTATTGGATCATTTTGAAGTCAATAACTAACATTTTCAGAAAATAAGTGGACAAATATATCAAAAACGTTGTTTTTTTCTTATTTTTTATATTTTAACAAGATTTTGTAAAATTCCACTTAGATAATTAGTATTTTTAATATTACCTATTAGTAATATTACCGATTTTTGGAAAAAACTTCCACTAATACTTCAAATGAAAAGTACTATAAATTAAAAAGAAATCCATTTAACTAATAATCTTAACACGTTACAAAAAAAGGTAAATTCTTAAGCCTTGGTAAGAAAAAAAATTAAACAAAATTATGATATTTTAAAATTGCGTATACCTATTTAAAATAAAATCTACCAGACAATAATTGGCAAAATAGGATTAGTAAGAAAAATTGAATAAAAAATAAGAAATATATAGGTCTTACTGCACAAAGAATATTAATAATAATTAACTAACCAGCAAGTTTGACGGTGACATACATGACATTGCTAGAAATAATTTTCTCACAATCATACTGGCACGGTTTCCTTAATTTTTAATTCACTCACCAGGCATCTTGATTATGAGTACATAATGCCTGTCAAAGTCATTTCAGTCACAGTCAAACTTGCTGATTAGTTAATTATTGTTATTATTGTGCATTTCGGATATATTTGTGCAATTATTTTCTGAAAACGTTAAACTCACTGATTTTAAAATGGCGAAATATTGAAATAAAGAAAAAAGCCTCCTGCGCCGCCATTTTGTAACCAAAAGACAACTTGTGATACCTCGTTAAAAAGGGAATTTAGGGAGCTATCCAATTCTCGAGAAAAATGGTAGGTTTCTATTTAAAATTAAAAACGTTTTACCCTGGTAAATATGTGTTTTTATCCAGCAAATTTTCGACCCTAATATTAAATCTTTATCAGCAGTAATAACCGAATTAAAGTATGTAAAATTATTTCGTCGTTACTCAGTATACAGGGTGTTTTTTAATTGAGTGCCGATACTTAAGGTTGTGAATCCTTGGGTGATTTTAAGAAGAAAAGTTAATATTAACATATGTCCTAAAGCTCTTCATTTTTGAGATACAGGGTGTTAACATTTTTTTAAAAATATAACTTTTTTATCATAACTATTATATCACTCTTAGATATTTTTATGAAATTTTGTACACACCTCTTAATCATTAAGGCGCATATTTTGACTTAAAAGTTTTTTTAAATTTTTACCAGTGATGTCCGTACGGGGTTTGAACTGAATATTTTTAAAGAAAAAAATGGTATGCCACTGAGTTTTCTAAAAACCAAACTTATATTTAAAATCCTTATTTATTGTGGAACAAATTTGGTCCATAGACTTACTTTCGTAAGATGCACCCTTTTTGCATAAAAAAAATAAAAACCAATGCGGTATGTGTGTGTAGTAAAAACGAAAATAGCGTGCAACAAATAAAACCTTTATTTGGTTTAAAAATATGTATGCTTAATGCTACTAAAGTTCTTACAATTACTAGCTGAATTCACGTCACAGCTTCTGACGTAATTTTTGATTCGAGTCATGTCGTTGATATATTTTTTCAGTTCTGTCAGGTTTAAAATAAGCATTTCTTGTCTTACTGAATAATGAGACATATTTTTAGAATATGTTCCAACTAATTATTTTTCACTTTCAAATAACTTTTACCACGTAAAATTAAAGCTCCTTAAAATGACAAAGGTTGTCAACAAATTTTATGTCAATTTTACCGATTTTTGTATTAAATGTCCCATACACCTGCACACAATTTGCTTAATAGAGGCTGTTGTGCAACCAATAATATGAAAGTAATTGCACAACAAGGGTATTGCAGAACTAATCAATCATCGTGTATGGGCTTTGCGTGACATGCGCAATAACTTCCGTTTCTCTGAATAAACAAGCAGGTTAATTGTTTTAAAAATGTCGATAAATAACAAAGAATTAAAGTAAAGTCTCTGCGTAAATAAATTTTATAGTCTGGAGTTCTGAGATTTGCGTGGTCAACACGAGATCTTTCCTTAACCACCAGCAATTATTATGGTAAAACAGGCTTCATGGTTAGACGGCATGTTTAAAACAATTGAAGTTTGCATACAATTGCGAGTGCAACCCCTACAGTATACTAATAAGAACGATAGATGAACTTATACATTTTTACTTCCAATTTATCAAGAGAATATTGAAACAAGTTTGGTATTTTACTTGCTAATGCAATGCACCTAGATTTGCAGAGGTATCAAGGATAAGAATTTTATAATAATTTTATTTGTCAGAAATAAATTAAAATAGTAAGACACTCTAAGTCTGCCTCCGCTGTTATATTTATAAAACATTTTTCGCATTTTGAATTATTCGTACATTTATCTTTAGGATAAAATATTTGATAAAGAGAAGAAAAAGGTGAATATCATCCTAACGGAGCTTTAAACTCATAAAGAGACTAGATCGTGTTAAAAGGTTTAATGAAGACACATTTCAGTAACATACCACCAAAATTAAGAAAAATAATGTAAAAAGGGCTTTCATAAATCTTTCATAAGACAGTATTTAACAGGCCTGACATGTCTAGAATTTAGTCCAGATTTAAAATGATGGTCAGTACACCCAAGTGTAAGAGAGAAAATATTGTTTGAAATATGAAGAAAGTAATGTAAGTTTTAAGTATTGCGAGCGGAATATGAAAACTTAGTCTTACTTGAAATGAGATACGGGTATATGTGTAAGGCAGATCACGGCAGTGGCTCAGTGGTGAGTTACTGGCATTCGACCGTGGCGGTCCGAGTTCTATCCACGGAGAGGGCATACGCTTAATAAAGAAAGTATGCCCGGAACTTTATTGGATAAAATAATGAAGTACAGTACTAGTGATTCCTAATATCGGGACCGAGAGGGGCGCCATGGACCTCTGGGAGCGTAAAAAAGGATAAATAGTGTATACACGTGGTTCGGATTCCACGTTAAGCTCGGCCTTATAGGCCTAAGTATATTGGCTCTTCCGCCAACCCCCGGCAAATAAAAAAAAGTGTAAGGCAGATTATTTAAAGAGTAAAATTACCATTTTAAATAGGTCCAAAATAATAAAATTGTTAAACGTCCTGGTTTATTTTGCATGCATTATAAAACATCCCCCTTTTCCTCAAACCAACTCCGTCGCGTTTCGTCTTTTTTGGCTATTCACACCGGCGCGCGGCGGCGCGTGGTGCGATTTCTATTGCTTTGTGAAAATAACCTGCAAAAATATATCAAAATAACAGCCGTCGTCAGCAAAACAATCAAACACGTAACACAAAACACGTAGCTGATGTGCCGGTGAGCGGCGAAATCAGTGCAGACAATGTTGTCAAAATAAAACGCTGTCCAAACCGGAAACGTGAGTTTCCCCCCAGAAGCGCGGGTAGCGCTATTTACCGCTATGTTCTGTAGCATCGAAGCGAAATCGACACCGCTACCGTACCCGCAGCACTGCGTTGGTTTGGGGGACCCTTAAACTTCTAATTTTAAGGGTTACGAAATAGTTAATTATTTTTAGTTAACAGGTGTTTACGATTTAAGGTCATAAAGTAAAGCAAGCAGTTTTTAGAACGAGCTTGTATTCGAAAAGTCTGCAAACCCTGTGTAGGTATTTTCCGGATATGGATAGATTATGAATCATCTTGTTTCAAGTCCGACATTTTCGTTTAATTTTAATATAGCATACTCAAAGAAAATACGAAATATTGACATTATTCATAGTTCAAAAGATAAGATAAAGTCGGCTGAATATTTTCCAAATGGGTATGTTGACAAATAAATAGATAAGTATATTTTATTAAACTCCTTTCTAAGATTAGTTTTTTCATATTACATATTATTAATATATTATGTTTTAAAAAAATTTTTAATTCGTTATTTGAAATATTACCTTTGACTTTATGTAGCAAAGAAACTATTTATATTATGTTAAAGCTTCAGGTAATTTAAACTTTCCTAATTTGCTTGTGCTCATCGAGCAAACTGTAATTTGTTTTAATGAGATTTATTTACACATAGATAACAATTCAATTACATTTTAGCTGGAAAAATATTTAGGCTTGAATTTAATTAAACACAAAAGTTTTTCCATTTAAAAAACTATAACGAAGAAAAGTTAATTAAGCATACAGTATTGATTAATCAAAAAATCGTGGTAAGCCGCAGTTTCTTCTTGTTAAATGAGACATCCCCTATATTTTATTCCTCTTCTTTACAAAATTCTACACCTATTTTGAGTAAAAAGTCATAGTCTCTTTTTTGCTTACATCATTTGCTTACATCATAGCCTGCTCAATGTAAGAAGACTGAATGAGACAGAAACTCTAGACGATTTATTTGAGGAGTTTGAGTGATCTCGGTGCGGGGGCGTCTTTGAGGGTCACCTAACATTGGGTGGAGATCTCCATGTCAGTGGCCAGAATTAAATAATTTTAGGTTAGTTTGGTTTGTCAAATCATGACAAGACGTCAATGGGTTGACAGATCGGACAATCCAACTTGAATCCAACAATGTGTCAAAAATGGCGGCTGGATGGCAAAATTGTTTTATAATTGGTACACGCGACCATAAAATTAACATGTTGATGATATTAGACAGATAACTTAATGCTTTTTGCCATCAAACAGCCATTTTAAATCACGTGGTTTAGATTCGTTAATTAAATGTATTTGGAGGTTAGTTTTGCTTGTCAATTCATAAGATATTGACATCGGTTTATTTAGGAATGTGTAGCTGCAGGTCTCGCCTTACGTCATCTGTGTAGATAACACAGAAGAGTGGGGGAAAGGAAATTGTGACCTTCAGTACGTAATAAAGGTCAAAATTTTCCCCACTCTTCTTCAATGAACTGGACTGTTTAATTTCTCACTCACACTCCTTGAATTCTAGAATACCATGGCTTACATAATTAAAATAAATAATTACATAATAGATATTTATGTTATAAGGATCATAATAACGATGATTATGAGGCGTCTGCCGAGTCTAATAACACGGCGTGTACCATAATATAATATGAATAATTTGCCATCAAAAATAGAAGAATTGGCCAATAAAGCAGTTGTTGGTTTGTTGCCCGAAAAGTCCAAAGGCATATATGAAAAAACTTATGCCAATTACAAAACTTGGTGTTCCCAGAAAAAGGTTGTCAATATCGTACACGAAAAGGTACTTTTGGCATATTTCAAGGAAGAATCAATGAAGAAAAAGTTTTCGAGTTTATGGAGTTATTACTCTATGTTAAGAAGTACACTATTACTTAAGAAAAACGTCGACGTAAGTAAGTTCAATCAATTGATAGCTTTTTTAAAACGAAAATCTGATTCTTATACACCCAAAAAATTCAGGATTTTGACTCAAGAAAATATTGCAAAGTTTTTACAAGAGGCAGACAACGAAACATACTTGCTAGTAAAAGTGTCAATAATAATAGGTATAAGTGGAGCATGTCGAAGAGTTGAGTTAAAAACTTAAGGGTAGAAGATGTATACAATGAGGGGGTTGTTTTTCAAATTTTCATACCTAGTACAAAAATCAACGTTCCCCGAGAATTTTACGTAACGCCTGGCGATGTCGAAGGAATAAATATGATGAAGCTTGTTCGGACTCATGTAGCAATGAGACCCCTCGATGCCGAAGTTTCTCGTTTTTTTCTATCATTTAGAAACAACAAATGTACAAAGCAACCAGTGGGTATACATACTTTCGGAAATATGTGAAAAACGATCACTGCTTTTTTAAAGTTACCCCATGTCGCCAAATACACAGGTCACTGTTTCCGGAGGTCTTCAGCTTCACTGCTGGCTGATTCAGAAGTCGATCTTCACACTATTAAACGCCATGGTGGCTGGAAAAGTGATACACTTGCTGAAGGATATATAGAGAACTCTTGCGAAAACAAGAAAATAATTTCATCAGCTATTCTCGGGAAGAAATCATTATTGAGTATTTCATCGACTGTCGTTTCATAGAAACCATAGAAATTAAAAATCACAACAATGCAACAATTTCAACTCCTATGTCCAACATCAATTTAACGAATTGTAATAATGTTATTTTTAATTTTAATCATTAAATTTTGTTCCATTTTGTTTTAAATACATTTTTTCATTTTTGGGTCTATTTTTCATTATAGTACTCAGTCCTTTAATCAAATCATTATAGTACTCAGGCCTATAAAGTATGTCATTTTGACACTAAAAATAAAATCCATAATAATGTCATTATGACACGTCGGAATATAAAATACTTTTACTTACTCCTGTTTCTTGTTTGTTGTTTTTAGAAAAAAGGTATTTGTAAATGTTGTTTATTTTAATGCCTTCTATACACAGCAAAAAGAAGTATCAACTTAGGAATTACCCTGTATATTTATGTATTATGTAAGTTCACGTACCTATTTAAAATAAAATGAATAAAATAAAATGAAAAATTCGAAGTAGCCTCGTCATAGAGGTATATGCAAAATAATTTATTTAAAAATTGATATTCATGAAATTTTTTCAGTAATAATTTAGTTTTAATATACGTTAATTTCAGATAAGAATATAAGTTGTGTAACCATAGGATATAATATAAAGTTCCGGAGCGGGGTAAAGAGATTTTTCTTGGCATCGCCAACGAGCAAACATTTATATGTATATAGATATAGAAATGGGAATAACACTTTCTTTTTATTGATAAAAAGTTTAAAAGATCTGAATTTAATTTATTCGATTTGTACTAAATTTTTTTTCAAGAATTCGATCACACTCCAATAAGCAGCAGTTCAAATAAAAAATACACACCTTTTCCAACATTTTAAAGTCGTCTTATTAAATTTCTTCTAGCTAAACCTCTGAAAAATGATATGCTATTTTCCTTGCGAGAAGTTATGTAATAAATTCATTCAATACAAAATTTTAAATCATGCTCATATCTGTATACAACCAAAGTTATTTAATAAAAGCCGGCAACCTCCATTGTTATACATCGTAACTTTGCATGATAGTAACAGCAAATAAAGCATGGCTCCAAGGAAGAGGAAAATAGAACTTTCTACGATGTGCGAAATGTTCTTTTTAAAGCTTTTGTGGCACATAAAGTTGAAAGATTTAAATCAAATTGTTTTAAACGACCTATTTATTTTGAAATAACTTGTAATTTACAGGTATTAAATAAACATATTATTTAAGAGAATTGGCGAAATTTTTCTATATTTATCAGATTTATGACTAATATTATGAATATTTTTAAAATCTAGCTATAGGTTTAATATACAGGATATTATGGAATTAACGTATTATAGTTAACCTCGTAAATCCTAATAAGAAAATGCGCTGCAGAAATATATTTTTAAATAAATGTTGCTTTGCTAAAATAATAAGTTACAATAGTTTTCCGAAAATCGATCGGAAATATTGACATTTTTGATAACATTTCTGAAAGAAAAAGTCAATATTTCCTTACACTTAGTCGTTGCTAGGCAAAGGAAAATAACTGTTAGGAAAAATTTATTCTCGTACCGTAAGGAAATATTATTTCTGTACGGTAACTTGTAAACTAAAATGTGTTAAGCTTGACAATGTAATATTACTGTGTTTTCATAAATACAACACAAATATTTATTGGCATCCTTTATTTGTGAACAAAGTTAATAATATTTCAAAATTTTAACAAGTTGATTGTAATAGGTTATGTCCTTTTAATAATTTTCGATATACGGAAAAATAGTATGTATACCTCGTAGAAAAAGCCCGGACTCCATATTGTCAGTCTCGGCTTGCGCCTTAATATACAATCTTCGGTCGTCCGGGAATGTTCAGCTTCTTCTACTAGGTATATAATTTACTATTTTTTGGCGTTACGTTTTTTGTGCCACTACTACGTTTTTTGTGCCACTACTGGAGGATTTCTTTGCATGTACCATAGAAAAATCTTTTACTCGAAAGGGCTATGCTTTTCCCATGAGCGTGCGGCAAATTCAGTTTTATGTAGGGGTCCTTACCCAATTTTTAAGAAGGTCTATTAAAAAAGAAAAAGTGTGGATCATTTTTTTAAAACGCCTAAGGAGTCGTCCATTTAAATACAATGCGTCAATTTAATAACATCCTTTATATTATACAGTGTGTCCAACATATGAAATATTTTTTGTTTTCGATTTCTCAGAAAATATTATTCTTGATAAAAGTTGTTGCATGCCTTAAACTATAAATTTATATTTCAGATTTAACCTATAGCTAGTAGTCAGGGAACAAATGTAATTATTTCGAAATTGCCTTAATTTGGGACACCCTGTACAGATAACACTGGTTAACAAGATTTTTGTCCCAAGCGCAAAAATGTCTGATTTCAATATAATTTTGCATGCTGAAATTAATCATGTTTTCAGAATTTCTCCATCACCCTTAGTTTTTATGTTCCAGTATATGTGATTATTTACCTATAAAATGCACGCATAGGTCTGTACTATTAAGAGTCATCTAACAAAAAACTTGTGTCAGGCATTGCTATTTTATTATTTGTGTATTGTAACAATAACTTGTTGTGACTAGAAATAACAAAGTGTGCTCTGTGTGTCACGCGGAACATGTCTTGGCTTGTTGAGACCTGCAAGCAGTTCCGAGTCCTACATAACATTTATTGTTGTTTTAGTTATCGGCTAGAGCTCGGTGAATGAACATATACGTACTTTAATTATAAAGAATAGAGCAAAATTATATGTATAAATATTGTTGCAAATTTAAAACCAAGTCCAAATACGAAAGTTGAGTTATTTATCTTAATTTTTAGTTTTTTTCTTAAACCTCCATAAACCAAAGTTACTTATTTTTTTTCCAAAAAAATGTCTGTCTTTCTCCTGCTTCTTTATTTGAGACGCCAGAGCAATATGTGCTTGAACAAAGTTACTCAGACATTTTTCAAGATTAAAACATACATTTTTCAGCTGCTGTTACCCAAGGAATCTCATAATCATTAATAACAACTTTAAAATTATTGTTGTTTATTATTTTGGAATGAATATTTGGACTGATCTTGTTTTCATTAAGTTTCAAGCCATGATTCTTATTACTTTAGACACGTTAGAAAGATCTTCATTTTTCAAGGAAACCCCATGCATAAGATTGTCATTTTTTATTTTGTGATATATTTGTTTATCATCGGCAAAAGATAATACGTTAAGTACCATATTTCATTCACAAATAAAAATCATATGTATAAATTATAAATAATAAAGAACCCAGCACAGATCCTTAAGGAACTCCTTTTACAATTAATTCGTTTGAAATTATTGATGTTGCTTAAGTATGCAATATTTAAACATTTGTGCATCAGAAAAATAAACAGTTGTATTTGTAAATAAAATAGACATTAACTGCAGTATGTATTATTAACGCAATTAAAACGTTTAATCAAGCCAAGTTAATATTTTATAACTTAGCGCATTAAACTAATTTATTTTATCTACATTCAAAAGGAATTTAAATAATCCCAGGAATAATCCGGATAATACTGTTAGTTGGTTTATACGAGGAATAATTCAACAATAATACGCCTTAATTTAGGGACAGCTTATACAGTTCTCTGAAACTTTATTTTTGATATTAAAATATAAATTGAAATATAAAATAAAATAAATTAACGGATTTGAAGGGTTTCCTGTAAGAACAACATTATTAAATTTGAGATATTAATAATTTATTTATTATGAACAAGTATTTTACAAATTAGCAAATAATAAATAACAATCGATAATAAAAAATAATAATTTATCCTCTAAAAATTATATTGTACTGATAAAACAAGGCCTTTTTTAACGTGGCACCTTAATTTTTTTCGCCCTTTTTGTTTGTCCTCCATCAACATTTAAAAAATCTGGTTACTGTAGATTTTGTCATTTGGCTAAATCATGATTTCTCCTCTCCCTCACGGTATGCCCCTGCACTTAACCACACTGTTAACTACTTAATACTTACATAGTTTTAAAAGCCTTGCTTGGGTTAGATTCTTCCAAAGACACTATATACAAACTAACTTTCCAAAATTATCTTATGTGCATACATGTTGCTTAAGAGCTGTTGTAAGTGGATGTTGTTAATAGCTTATTTAGTTTGCAGCAGTTTGCTTATGCATATAATGGAAGACATTACTTAATGTATCAAATGTCTTAAGGATCCTATTTGTCAGAAGGTATAGGTAATAAAGGAGTGTTCACTTAGTAACCTAAGAAGCTTCATTATTTTATATAATTTAGTAACACCTAACGATGTTGCAGTCTACTCTATTGGCTTAAAAGTTGAAATCAGTTTTGAGGAACAAATGAGGCAAGCGAAGCAGAGTAAAAGTGAAAAAAAGAGACAATATTAAAAGTGTCAATGTTTGACTTTGGTCTAAGGGGGGGTGTAAATGATATAAAATCTTGGGGGTTGCCTGTTACCACACATATGTTGGTGTGTGCCGCAGCGGCGACGATAACCTGTCTAGAACTTATTTTTTGTAGGAGTAGAAAAACGACGGACACTAGCGAGGACCCTTTTTTTATAACTCACTTTTGTAGGAGTAGAACAGAACGACGGGCAGTAACGAGGACCTTTTCTTAGAACTCATGTTTTATAGAACTAGAAGAATGGCGGGCAGTAGTTGGGGCCTATTCTTTTTAGAAATAGTTTTTTTGTAGAAGAGAAACGAAGATAGTACAGAGGATTTTTTTTTGGCGCTCACTTTAAAAAAAAAATGTATAGACCTTGACACTAAAGAGCCCCGGATCCTTATCGTCGCCTTCGGCGAGCGGCATCGCCAAGTCATTGGCAAAGTCGTAGTTGATAACTGACGTCACAATCTAAATAAAATGATCGTTATTTCATCCAAAAGTATGTGCTTAGCTAATTGATTAGCAATTTTCTCAGAACTTGAACGGGAATTGATTATATTGTTTATTTATTTAATAATGTCGGATTGCACCACGAACTTTAAAGCAAGGGGGTATACGAATTTGGGTCACAGTCTTTGAAGCACAAATAATGCCCATTATTAGCTCCGTTGTAAACAACTTTTCAAAAAGACTCTCGGGGAATTCTGAAAATTAGTATAATTTACCTTTGTCGTATTGTATTAATTAGAGAAGGACGTCAAGTTACGTTCGAGCATTTAAAACGTATTTTCTATTAAGACCCTTTTTGGGACGCCCGTCTTTCATACCTGTTTGACGTTTATCAATACCTGGTTAACAGCTGTCATGTATTTGTTAGTTTTCAGTGATTTTGTATTAAATTTTAAGTATTATTGAGTGGAAAAAGCAACTCGAGATAGTGTGTGTAAAGTGTGCGGTAAATCAGAAATGAAAGAAAAGAGAAATAATATGCCTTTTGCAGCTCCAATAATATGACAAAAAGGACCCCGCACAAAGCTTATGGGAAATGGCTTTCGGCTAATTTATATTATATTTTCTAATTTACCAATAATATTTTGTCATATGATAAAAATAAAAACATTTTTTAATTTTCCTATATTTATGTTCACAGGTTCAGGTACACCCTGTATATCTAAGATAGGAATGTGTTAGAAAATAATTATTGTACAAGAAAATTGTTACAGATTGGCATATTAATTAAATGAATCAATTAAAAGTCGTTTATTACGTTTTCAGGTAAATATTCAATTTTTTTTTTGAAAAATAAAATACCCAGCAATATATCCTACGTCAACATATACCCATTTTTTTTATCCATAGCTTTGTACTACAAGATATTAAAATATGAACAAAATCTAGCCGTTTGTTTTCAAAATTCATAAAATGAGTAATTTTTTTTTTAATTTTCATAATTTTTTAATATTAGTATCTATTTAATCCGCCTATAAATTATTCAACATCCTGTACATATTTTATTTCTATATGAGTGAAAGAAAACTTAAGGCCTACTTTTCCACCAATAAAAAATTAAAAAAAAGTCGATCGTTTTTAAGAAACAAGTGAAAACTCCAGACAATGCATAATATCTCAAAGTAAGAAGTTGCCAACTTTAAAAGGCTATAACTCCAAAACTAGTCAGGAGTGGATTACGGCCATGGACACTTTTAATCAGGACGTCAAGATCTAGAAAATACTAAAAATTCATAAAAATTAGCCGAAAGCCATTTCCCATAAGCTTTGTGCGGGGTCCTTTATCAATCATTTTGACGATTGCTATTTTTTGCATGACAAAGACTAAAGGTTATAACTGGACATCGAACGTGTCACATTGCCAAGCCAGATCACTGACGAGCACCCAGAGTCAGAAATAAGGATGACCTCACATTTCATTTTAAGTGAGGCAAGGAATGTTAACATCAAATTAAATGCCAGGCTAGCCATGGTACCATCACAAACCCGATGGACGTACCTATCGGTAAACGATTAGTTTATTGGTAGCTCTCCACGGCATCGAGCGTCCGGGGTTTGCACGCTGTTCACCCCTTCGTCTATTACCCGCTGTCCCCTCACCTTGTCAGTGGGGAATGGCAGTTTACGGAGGGTTTAGACTCACTGCTAACAACGGTATGCCCTGTCTTCTTCCGTTAACATCTCAATCCTTTCGTTGTTTCGTCCTACTGGGACTCATCAGAGACGCGCGACCATCCTGAGGCCGCGGCCCGCAAAGGGTCTGCGCCTATAGATGGTCAATCGTCTGACAACTGGCGTTGTTCATAATCGTCATGGAAGGTATCAGTCTCCACACTCACGGACCTCCCTTCAAGGATCTGGCTTGGCAATGTGACACATTCGATGTCCAGTTATCATGTTGATCTTCTAGACTCCTTAGCTCATTTTGTCGGTGATTTATTCGACACATGAGAGGTAGGCAGCTTGGCTGCTCCTGAGTTCTAGTTAAGGCTGATTAAGCCTTCTCATTCGATCAAAAAAAGACTAAAGGTTATTCCGCAAAAGAAAACCTCTAGATCGACTATCGGAATTTGTCTTACGCCATTAGACCTATTCTTTACGATGCAAACCTACCAGTACCGACTGCGCCTTTTGATTGACAATATATTGTTTGGGGAGACAATGATGGAGATAATAACACATTATCAGGTAGCGTCGAAGAAAAGTGTACCGATCACAGTTTTACCCCAGGTCCCCCAGTTCAGATAAGCCACATTTAATTGTTCAGTGAGTTAAATAATTTTATAGGTGATTTGGGGTGTTAAAGCCACAGTCTAAACCACTATGTTTCTTTCCTAAGGAGTGGAACTTACCAGCCAAAGAAACAAAAATTATGACTTTTAAGAAAAGAAATGCTACATTTCACAATGTGGAAAATTCGTTATATGTGTGTACTAGTATCGATGGTTTAATGTAGCTATATTATTACATAATTGAAATTTAAAACCATAGTACCGGTTTCCCATTCAGTGACAATGAAAAAAACCTATGAAAATGTACGCATACTTAAACATCGGTACAAATGGTAGATATGTGGGGATTTAAAAATTATAACACTTTTAGTGCGATTTCAGAGAGGATTTCCAAAATATTGCTGTTTTCTTTGTTTGTTGTCATGCAGTGAATGAACATTATGTGACGAAAATTTGGTCGAAAAGGAGTGAATTTCAATAGGCACTTTTTTAGGTAACAATGTGGCTGAAAACTACCAACAACTTGTTTGTTGAATGTTATAAAGAATTCACTTTCTCCATTACCATTTATCATTTGTTTCCTAAGAATTTGGCACTGTCAGCGACGAGCAGGGTGGAATTTGGTAATGGATAATTATTACTGTTGGTTTTTAAAGAGAGAAGATGTAATCCTCCATAAAATCAAATCATAAAATACAGTCCTGTACCGGTCGGATCGAGCGTTTTGTGGTTAGTTTATTATTTATTATCGCTGCAAGTTAAAAATAAATACACTTTAGTTAAATGTTGTCTTCCAGAAATCCCAATATTGTTTAAAAAATATTTTTATGCAGTAATGTAAAATATAACGGCCCAATCAAAACCAGTTAAATTATCTCGTATTATCAGTGCTCCTCCTTCCGTGGTCATGTTTACTTCTGTGACACACGCTGATGAAAATCAGTTAACACAGATTTATTACGCCACTAATCTTGCCTGAGTGGCTGTGCGGGCGACAAGTCATGGATAAATTGATCCTTGAACTGGTCTTATAACTAGATAGTGGCAAGAAATTGTGTTAAACTTAAAGTACCTTCACACAGTAAATACATTTTATATAAAATCATAATAGCGTTCAGTGAGCGTGTATGCAATAAGAAAATAGTATAGTTATCTTTGGTTTACTAACCTTCTCTTCAATTGGACCATAATAGTCTCGCATATCTCATTTTTAAAATGTATAATATTTTTATGCACATCGTTTGATTTCTTTTTACTACTTTCCTACAATAACCACAACAGTGAGAAATAGAGGATTTTAACCCCTTTTTATGACTTCCTCTGTTTAATTTTGTAAGCTGTTTGTTTAGGACATATAAAAGTTTTTCTACGTTTTCTGGAATTGGAAATATTAATGGACAAAGTTGTTTATGGCCTCTAAAAGTTACTTACTCTCGCATGTTGTGAACTTTATTGTATTGTACTTGTATATATATTTGGATAGGAAAAGTTACAAGTATCTACTAAAACTATAATATAAATTAGGTGTATTAAAATGTGGAATGATAGAGCAACCACAAAAACCAAATTAAATAAAACTTTCAGCTTGAATACATTTATTATTCTTTAGTGTTTTTAAATACAATAATTATTGAATATCATTGCTACAAGGGAGAGTTAACAGTTTATTCTGAATATGACCTACAGTGTTATTATAGTATATTACATTAGGTGTGGTAAAATAGTTATTTACTATATATGTGTTGTAAAGATTCATATTACAAGACGAGATGTTAAAGTTGTCAACCGAGGCGTCAGCCGAGTTTAATAAAACATCGAGTGTAGTAATATGAATTTACAATAAGAATATTGTACAAAATTTTATCTAGTTTCATCTATGAATAAAAATATTTGGCCAAAGGCATTTTTAAAAATAAAAATGTACCTGCTATTAAGTTTACTAATCAAGTTTTTTATGTTACCTTTCGCATAGTTACTGTTTCGCATGGTTACTGTCGAAACTTTGTCAAACAAATTCGAAAATATAAAAAGCGTTTTTCAAAATAAGCGATTCTGATGGAAGTTTACCCTCTGATATAGAAGCAGCGGCAAACGAAGCGATCTCAAGTTTAGTTCCGACAAAATCCAAGGCGCGGTATGAGTTCAGAAGTTTGAAGATTGGTGCAAAGCTAACAAAATAAAGGAGGTGTCTGAGAAAATCCTTTTGGGTTATTTTCCGTAAAGCAACGCTCCCAGAAACCATCTACATATGGACTCACTACTCAATGTTGAGAACTATGATTTCAGTCAAGAAAAATCAAGATATAAGCAGATTTTCTCAACTAATCAATTTTTGAAAAGAAGTTCAGAGGGTTACAAGGCCAAAAAGTCCAAAGTTTTCACAAAGGAAGACGTATGTAAGTTGCTTAGTACTGCAGATGATGAAACATATTTACTTATGAAGGTTGTTATGATAATCGGCATTTTTGGGCCTGTGTGTTTAAGTTAATGTTGGATCATATTGAACACAATGATTTGTATATAAAAATTGTGATTCCATTCTCGAAAACAAAAACTATGCGAGAATTTGTTATAACAGAAGGAAATGTGACAGGTGTCAACTGTTTAAGTATTTTTCGAAAGTATGCTAAACTTCGTCCTCTTAATGCAACTCACAGGCGGTTTTTTGTATTCTATGGAAAAGAAAAATGCACCTCCCAGCCTGTCGGAATTAATAGTTTTGGAAGTATACCAAAAAAGATTGCAACAACACTTGGATTGAATAATCCCGAATGATACAGTGGACATTGTTTTAGGAGGTCCTCAGCCATCATTCTAGTTGATGGTGGTGCATATAATGCAGATGTTAAAGCATCATGGGGGCTGGAAATCCTCTTCTACGGCAGAATGCTACGTTGAGAATTATTTAGAAAATAAGAAACAAATAGCAAAGAAGATCATGGGGTCAGACACGGATTTAATGATTGGAAATTCGAACGCAAAGGGCTCCATCACATCCACTTCTGGTATACAAATTCCTAACTGTAAAAAGTGTATATAAATCAATTTTCTAAAAAGTGTGGTTTTATTTTGACAGCAAAATTTTAATAAAACAGTTTTTTTTTTCATTACAGCACTAGTGCTGTAATAGATGTCCTTACAAAACGATTTACAGAACTGTAAAATTTATATTACTAAATGAAAGTAGATAAAGCATATTACGCAGGAATGGAAAATTTGCGATCGAGCCGCGTAGTGCCGAGTACGGTAACTACATAACTGCGTAATTGCTTTTCAACACGCAATACGTACTATACATTTTTAACGACTATTAATAATAAATTAAAGATCGGTTTATAAATTATAATGTATTGCTTAAACTTCAAATATCAAATAATGACAATGTCACTGTCAAATATTCAAAACGCAAGACAGATACATGTCACAATTTGAGTAGTTCAAGGCTAACTGGATTGTTATATTAAGCATCATAACGCACAGTTATGCGTTTTAATGCATTTTAACGCACAGTTGTGCGCACGGCCGTGCGTAAGAATGGATTTACTTATAGAGTAAACTGTACGTAAAACAATATTTACTTATATAGGAGTAGAAAAAAATAATTACACTATTTATCGTTGACAATTTACGACCACAATATATTATATTATAAAAATGTTAGACTGTTAGTTGTATAAGAAATTTCCGTAGATTTCAAGCAATTTTGTAAAGTATTTATACAGTAATAGTACACAAATCCTTTCTAAGAGTACACTTTATATAGGATAAATATTGGATTGGTTATAAAATTAACTCACTTTTTAAGACATGCATAAAAAATAAATTTCAAACCAGCTAAAGTAAAACTTTACTATTGGTAGCATGTCACCACCTGCAAACAGGTTTCGAACTCGGTTGTTTTTATCATTACAGGGTAGGTGTTCATACCATACCTATCGAAAGTTTTTATACTAAAGTTTATGATATCAATGTTCTTGGGTCTCTTCCTAGTCCCACACCGAAAACCCAAAAAGGTTTTGATTCAAAAATTATTTTCATAATAAATACTGTAAAAAATAAATAGCTGTAATTTTGCATAACAAATAGCTAAAACAATATTTTAGGCTAGTAAATTTTCCTAAAAGTTTTAAATGTACAATATCCGTTTAAAAATATTACCTCCCCATGGAAATATAGCTTATATATAGTGAAAAGAAGTAATTCCTGGTTATATAGAGTAAAAAATACAGTAAATATTGTGAAATGCTGCCATCATTTTTTACAGTATATGCCCTATGAACAAGATAACGTTTCTAAACATTGGATTATGTTCCTTTATTTTTAATTTTTTTATAATATGTAATGAATTCTCCATAGATGAAACTGATCAGATTTAATTTATATACATGGTTCTGCAATAGTTCGTCAGGCTTCCATAGCTTCTACAAGAATTAAGTTAGGAATTTCATTCATGGAAAATGTTTTTCCATATACAGGGTGGCCCAAGAAAAATGTGATAACAGGAAGTTGTGTTTTTTTAAATGGAACACATAGTATTTTATTGCACAATTTATGTTTGTATGAAAGTCCTTTATAATTGTTAAACATTTGATATATTTTGCTTTAATAGTTTAAGAACAATAAATTAAAAACTAAAAGAATAAAATTTTACGGTTCTGGAAAAAACATCAAAATTCCATTTTTAAACCATGGAATTGGGTGAGATTTATGACAAGGGGTCTAGGGATATTTTTAATCTGATAATGTCGGTCTATTTTATACAGGGTGTTCGTAAAAAGGTAGAATAAAATGAAGTCAATTTTGAATATTTACTGTAGTTTAGTCTAGTCGCCTATGCTTAATTTTAATAATAAAACTCCATTTAAACATCATAATTATGAAATTTACAATTACTTCTAGAATTGCTAGAAAGACCTTATATGCTTTGTTTATGAATTCTACATTTAATAGCTAAATAATATACAGTTCCATTTGAAAAAGTTGAGAAAAATTATTTTAAAATATGTGTTGTTTGAAACCTTTTAATGAATACCCTGTATAAAATAGATAAACACTATTATATTAAAAATATCTCTAAACCCCTTGTCATAAATCTCCCCAGATGCCTTGGTTTAAAAATTGAATTTAGATGATTTTTTTGATTTATTTTTTCAGGATGCCAGAACTTAATTTTTTTAAATGAAAAGAGTTTTGTTTCTCTTCCTTCGTCAAATTTCATCCCTAGACGTGTTTTGCCATATCATGGCTCATTAGTAGGGCTAAAAGAAGTCGATAACGCTCTACTGTATACAGTCTATCAGATAGTATCCAAGAAGTGAGTTTTCACGAGTAGCGACATCTAGTCAATGTTTTTAATATTTTAGTGTTTAATTTATTGTTCTTTTGCCAAAGCAAAATATACTAAAGAACTTTAAAAAAAATTACAATTTCTTGTTACCATACTTGTTGTGGCCACCTTGTAATTGGAAAAATATTTTCACGAAATACACCCCATAATATAGTATAAGTCTGCATATGAATGAAGTTCTTAATTCGTATATATGAAATATTCTTAAATTCTAAAGTTATGGTGAAATATATACCATATAAAATATAATTAATCTACAGCCTGACAGTATGGAAAATAATAATTTTTCAATATATCAAAAAGTGTACGGTATGGGAAAGATTAAAGAAATCTTACTTAGTTTGATCCCCCAAATTTAAATATAGGTACCCTAAAATATAAAATGTCTTATTATTATTAAAAAAAAAATTACTACTAACTACAAGGAAGCTATTGTACTCTGTCGCACAATTTGATGGATTTAATTTTAGACTTATCAGCCAAAAAACATTAAATCGAGCTTAAAGGACTCATAAATCTGTATTAACTGCTTTTCATTTTCTGCCAGAGAAACAAGTTAGCTCTACTTATAAGCTTGACTTTATACAAATCAACTTAATTTGTATAGATTTAATTATAATCAGATTAACAATAATTAGAATTGATTAAAATTGCTATAACTTTTAATGTAATATCTAATAAAGATAAATTAAATAAGTTGTATATATATTAACTTATTATATTATAAAGAAACTTTTATAAGTAATTAGAAAGTTTTAAAATTAAATTTATATTTAATAGAAGATTTTTTTCTCAAAACCTTTAATTTAAAAAACATACAAGGTCGGCCAGCGGCTATATCTCAGAAAGTATTGATCATACATTTTTGGAATCATTATTTTATAGGTAAACCGGTAAAAATAAATTACTGAAAATTACTTTTAAAATTGTATGATTGCCGCTAGAGGGCGTAACGACGTGAGAAAATAGAAAATTCAAGTTATTTTAAAAATCATTCAAGTCATATTAAGGTACCTACTACATTCATATCGGGAATGGTAAGCCTATCCGATCTGGCGGCAGTTTGATTGATGATTTTTTTGTATCTCCAATAATAAAGGTTGGAGAAGCTGGTAAATAAGTTAGGACTAAATGTACTCGATCTTTCACATCTATCAAATTTAAAAAACTCCGAATCCTTCCGAAGATATTTGGCAACAACCGAATTTTCGCTATTTAAAGAAATGTGTTACAATAATCTTATTACTACTTTTGTCTCCTCTACAAGTTGGTGTAATTTGATTTTTTTTATATAAATAATTTAATTATTGTTTCGTTTTTTCAAAACCATCATCAACTTTACGTTTTTAAATAGTCGCGAAATTTTATTTTTGAATTCCCCTTTCTTTATAATTCAATGATTTATCACACCTAGTATTAATAACACGTTTCGGACTTAAAAACCCATCATCAATAAGAATAAGTGCAAATTTATCTTATTTGAATGGTACAGAATTTAGTAGGGCGTAACATTTATTCTAATTTAACCATCTCTAAATCTTTTATGGTTTACAAGATACCTGTAAAATGCATCCTTATCTAGAGCCCCCTGTATGCATGTAAAATTATTATTTTTTTTTCATTCCGTTTAAATTTCTCTAATTTAAAGATATTAAAATACATTTGATAGCTGGAGTTAACTTTGATTAAACGGTATGAATGCAATTTGCGAGTGAAAAATACTAAATGATGGTAGTCCCATCAGGCGCAGACGCAGAAAATTTCGTTTATCTACGCGTTTTGCCTCCTTGTAGCTTCTTCGGCGGCTTTGTGGTGATTGGCAGCACCAAAAATATGGTAAAACTCTTGTTTCTTTGGTAGCCAAAAAAATTTTCTAATGCTTCTTGTACTTAGTCAGTTTTAAATGAACATTCTCTTATTTTATTATTGTCTTGTTTTGTGATATTTGGTTTAGGTACCTTTTCGTCTAAATTTATAACTGTAAGCCCAGAAGGTATATAACGTCAACCCTGTCGTTTTAGAATTCGTGTTTTTATTGAGGCCATCCAAAGGTCTTATGAAAAATATATGGAAACAAATTAGTTTTTACGCACATGTCCCATTTTTGTTTATTAATAAAATATGTCAAAAGGGGTTTGGGACCTAAAAGCTATATTTAGAATTAAAGGGCATATTAGAATTAAACCCGTTTTATTTGGAAACGGAGGCCATTTAAATATAACTTCTTAATTTAAATATAATGTAAAGTTAGCATAATAATTCTTAGTTAATGTGACAAAGGATTGTTGATATTATATACAGAGCCCGTGGAAATGCACCATTATGGAAAATAAATTATTAGTGAAGTTTTTAAAAGAATAATTTTCCAGTTTGCTTTTGCTTAATTAGAAACCAAAAAATAGTCTAAAATATTTGACTACTGCATTTGCTTCTATCCGTAAATGTCATTTAAAATCGAAACATCGAAAATGATATTATTTGTTCCAAATATCAACAAATGTCATTAGCAAAAGTTACTTACACCTAAATAGTTATTCTAAATCCAAAGTTTGGTGCAAAATTCGAAACATTTTTTTTATATTTTGCCAATAAAAACAATATTACTTTTTTCAGTGTACATTTCTTCCGAATTTTTGATAAGAACCGAAAAATTACCCAAAGTCTCGTTTGTTTATTATGGTTACATGTTTCCCCTGAAACTAGCATCATCAGATCTTCTCAACTATAAAAAAAATTTAAATTGTTTTTGAAACAAACATAAGCGCATCACAGTAACATAACTAGACTAACACTCCAGTTACCTTTTCTTCACTCGGGTACATTATTTTTTGTTCTGATTTACAGTATTTTGGTCTAGGTCTAAGAGTCTAAGACAAAAACCATAGGACTTAAAAAATAAAATAAATAAAATTATAATAAAATATAGGATTAAATACTTCTTGTAGTAGTAGTAGTAGTAAACCAAGGTGTTGGATGTTTTCTTAGATATACAGTTTTTTCTTCGTTAGTTTTACTAATTGCATTATGCACATTGCTTATCAGATTTTTAAATATAATATTGACATCAGTACTAGTATAGTCCCAGTGATACCAAATAAGTTCTTTGGATAATTTCGTAAAATCAATAAATGTCATTTCTGTTATTTGCTTTTGATCGCTTAGTTTTGGAATAGTCATTATACCAGAATTTAGACAATGTTTATTGGTGATAATAAAATCTATGATTGTTTTACTTTTATTTGTTGTCCTGGTAAAATCCGTTATTAGTTGTTTCATTCCAGCTATATTCAAAATTTGTTTAAATTTTTTAACGTAGTTGTCAACATTTAAAAAATTTGTATTGAAATCTCCAATATATATTTTAGTACTATTTACATTCCACATACTTTCACATATTTCTTCAAAAAAATTTAAAAAAATATTTAACTCTTCCATTGGGTGATCTATAATAAGCAAATAAATCATATATTTTCCAAATTTTGCATTTGACATTTAAACACTAGAACTGATAGTCCACAGAGAATTTTTCAAAATAAAGTACAGAAATCTTGGAATATAGATAAATTAAAACTCCGCCTGTATGTTTGGAATTGGGTTTACAAATATATAGGTTGTAATTTTGCACCTGCAATTCAGCTTCATCAAATTCTTCTGTAATATGGGTTTCTGAGAGACACAATGCAAGAGGTTTTTCTTTAAATAAAAACATTTTAATTTTATCCTTTGAATTAAAATATCCTTGAATGTTTATGTGAAAAGTTTTATCATATTTATAATCCGTTAATGTCATTTTCTTATATTTTGGTTGCTATATTTCTTTTTGATATTGTGTTTTGGAATAAACAATTTTGATGTGTCGTTGGAGAACTTCACAATTTCTGTCGAATGGGCTATGGTTTATAAAATAACCGGCATCAAATCTGGAATGAGCCTCAGAACAATTTGATCACTTTAAATTTGTCTGACCTACATCGCACGTCGTAGCATTATGACCAGAAATTCCACATTTCATTCAAATTTGAGATTTTGTGCAATTTTGGGCAATAGGTACCCCTTAAAACCTTGCTTACTTCCTAGAGTATTGTGACGGTAAATCTTATGGAAAAATAAACGGCCTAAACATCATAATTTCCTGTGATGTAATTTTAATATTTAAGTAACTTTAAAAATAATGGCCAGGTCCGTAATAGAAAAAAAAGGAAGATTTGAAATGCTAGTGATGTTTTATTTAAGGACAAAACTTTAAAATTTTAAAACCTTTAAATTGTATTATATTTTCAAAGCTCAGAAGTCCTTAAAACTGTTTCAAAAATGCCAGGTCCGTATTTAAAAGAAATTAATAAAAGTTGTTATCTAAAGAACGAAACGTCCAATTTGAAAACTAATAACACCATCTTGTAGAACCTAAAGAACGGGTATGAGAAAGTGTTTTTTGTTTTTTTTTAAGTCAAAAATGAAGACGCAAAAAATTAAACACCAAAACTAAAAATTGCGTTTTTTTCGGATATCTCCCAAGGTATTCGGAATATTTACGATTTTCTTCCACCAAATTATTAAGCTCCAAAATACGCAACTTTGCCTCAATTTAACCGTCTTCGCACACGAATTTGTAGCACCCTGTATCCTGTTTTTTCCGAATCAGCTATAGATTTTTAAAGGCACGACATAAGTATCGTTTTTAAGAACACTTTTTATGGTATTTGATAGCTTATAAGAGACTTTAATAGATGCCGCTAATATCTCGATTTTGACACCTTAATTACTCTTTTATTTAATTTTTTCCGTCAACTGAGAAAAACCATGGACCACTACGACTATAATAAAATTATGATTAATGATCACGTTTTATAAGACACACATGAAACTAAAACGAAATAACAGCGGTACTCGCATGCAAAGTCATAAAGCTCGTCCCACCGCAGCAATGCGGAAAAATTGCAATTTGCAAATACATGGAACACGTTTTGCGGTTAAGCCGTGGAAGCGACATATTTCGTGAATGAGATTTTAATTACGTTGTGGGGAAGATAATTATCGCTTGTGCCAAACTTTGGCTAAGAATACACCAGTTATTATTCAGCTTTATGAATCAGCGATTAAAGGGTAACAATGCAATATATTTCGGGTAAAATTTAGGTGTCACCATGACAATGAGCAGTTATTTAATTTAAATTTTAACCGAGACAATGTGGCCTACAGAGGATGACGTAAGAAGTTTCGACAAAAAGTTTTCGAAGACAAGGATATATTCTTTGGAAGAGTGTAAGTCAACTTCTGGACTAAATTATAAATTTACTCCCCCCCACCCCCACCCCCTTCTCTCTGTACCTGGATGATATATGATTAAAAAGACAATTTAACGTGCGATAATACTTTCGAAAAATATACATTATTATTAATATCAAATTTATTATTTAAACATGTGAAATATCTTGTCACTTAATTGAATTAAAAATCATAATATTGTCGGATATGGATTGGTACCCTTAAGGATGAATAAATCAGTTCATACTTGCTGTGGTGCGACTCTGTGTTGAGTCTGCTGATAAGAATAGGTGTAGTGGAAAGATAGTGTGTAGAACAAGGACAAGGACATTCCTAGTTCTGTAGGAGGAGCTTGTAGACGAAAGTTGATAAGAATAATTGTTTTAATTAGTTTGGATAAAGGGTTCCATCCAGGGAAAATCCCCTCTTTAATAAATTGCTGTCATAGCGAAAAGGAACCCCTTCTTCCATCTGGTAAGGGTTGCAAAACTTATAAAAAGCTCAAAGGAACACTTACTCGGAGAGTTGTAGGTTAGGTTAGGTAAGAGTGGCAGACCTTTGATTCAGACCAAACAGTCCCACGTAGTCCTATTAGGTTCGTTGTAATACCACACGTGTTCCGTAGAACCCACCTTCATCAGATCTCTGATGGTTAGTGCAGCGTACACCGCAGAAGGATTTTAACAACTTATTCAAACCAGCCAGGGGGGGGGGGGGGGGGAGTTGTAAAAAGTGTTCAAGTGTAAGGATAACCTCTGCCCAAATAAGTACTCAACAGTTTTCAAGCCATGAAGAGTACTGCCCCAGAACCAGTATACTTTGCTTCGATTGCGTAAGTGTTCCTTACATTTAATTGTTTATTTGTATTAAATTGTATTCTTATCATTTTGGTCAAAGTTGTCTCTTAAGAACAAACTGTTTCCTTAAACTTGCTAGAATAACAACCTTCTAAAGTAAGTAAAAAGGGACAGTTTCTCTTCTTATTAAAGAACTATCTAAATTTACCATTTTATAATCTATGACGTAACATTGTACTTATTATTATGATTATTGTCTAACATCGCTTTGCTATTTATTGAATAAATGTCTTAAAAAATCCTTAGTGTCTCAGTGATGAGATAGCGCACATTAAATAATAAATAATAAGTATTAAAAAATTAAAACATAAATCAAAACCATCTAAGCTACACAACCCAGTCGCCTATCATTTTAAGACGCGACAATATTTAAGATAGTTCTGTGGCAAGATACCGATAGAATTTTTTAGTGATGATCGAGTTAAAATTTGCCGTGTAAATTTGTTTTTTTTTACCCGAATAACAAAAACTAAGAAAGATATTGAATTTGTTTCTTCATTCATTTTCTTGCAATAAAAAGTCGAGAAAAACACATAAAATATAATATAACTTTCGCACATTCTTAAATATTTTATCTGTAGAGTCCAAATTTAAAAAGTTTTTAAAAATCAAATAATAATATCGACAGAATTCGTTTCAAGAGAACGCAATAAGATAAATTTGCACTTATTCTTATTGATGATGGTTTTTAAAGTCCGAAACGTGTTTTTAATACTATGTGTTACGTCCCTGAATTATAAAGAAGGAAGAGAATTTAAAAATAATTTAAAATAATTCCCAAAGATTTAAAAAAGCAAAGTTGGTGATGGTCTTGAAAAAACGAAATGTCAGCTTAAAAATCTAATTGCACTAACTGTTGAACGAGGAAAAGTGGCAAAGAGAATGTAAACTTTATTTTAATATATCTGTGAGAGAATAAAATAAAAATGAAATCACGAAAATTCGGTTTTGTCAAATATCTTCGGAGTATGTTTGTGGTTTTCCTGACCGTTAATTCAAATAGATGAGTTTGTATTTTGGGATTCGGTCAAATTAAATGCAGTTTAATTGGTTGACGTTTCGGTTTATTTAATAATTAAACCATCATCAGAACTATAAAAAGAGAAAGAAAAAATTTTTTTATATAAAAAACACCATTTGAGAAATACATCATAAGTATAAAACATTTTTAAATTTCTAATTTTTAATTTTATAATATTAACCTTAATTAGAAATTTAAAAATGTTTTATACTTATGATGTATTTCTCAAATGGTGTTTTTTATATAAAAAAATTTTTTCTTTCTCTTTTTATAGTTCTGATGATGGTTTAATTATTAAATAAACCGAAACGTCAACCAATTAAACTGCATTTAATTTGACCGAATCCCAAAATACAAACTCATCTATCTTCGGAGTTTTATTGAATTTGAAAACACAATGTTGCAGCATTTAGTAGCGCGCAACTTGGTTCTAATTAACCAATTTCTGTATGTTATGTGAATTACGAGATCCCTGTATAGTGCATCCCTATTTGGGACACCCTGTATAAAGATATAATTTCTCATGAAGCTGGTAAGTTTGGACAAAAATTTAGAACTATTGTTCGGATTCACTTAAACATACCTAAGCTTTAATGTGTTCAGTATTTTAAATTATTCCTCTTTGTCTATTTTCAAGCACTCTATCGCTTACATTGTCATCATGATTTGTTCTTATCTAAAATTACCTATAGTACACCAAGTCACAGTATATCAAGCATAATTCTCGCTTTCGTGAGGTAAACCGCTTAACTATCGCATTAAATTATAGCAAGTCAGTTAACGAGCTTTACAACAGATCCATAAACTCTTCTCTGGGCAATTTAATTAAATTTAATCGGTACACTGTAGCTACTTTATATTTTAAACTATTTAGTTTGGTGGAAGAAATTTATATAGCTCGTTGTACTGTATAGTTTAAATAAATAAGACCTAGTGGTAGTAGCAGGAAATAAATTCGCGGTCCATATTACTTAGAGCAAGCTGTACGATCCATTTCTGTTGGCAAGTATGCGAACTCCATGGGAGCAAAATAAATAATGCTATCCCCGAAATGAATCTAGACACGGACATTTATTTTCGAATAATAAATGATACCGTAGCAGTAGTTAATCCGGTGGGGGAGGGGGGGGGGGGGGGGTTATGAGACATTTCGTAAAAATATTTTACACCTTATTCGAAATATTGTAACACTATTAAATTTTTTGAATGATAGAAGAATTTTGGATTTGCATTTGTTTTACATCACGACGTTTCAACTGGTAAGTATCTCCAGTCATCTTCAGGTGAATAATATAGTATGTATTGTATGTGTAGCATGTATAATATGTAGTATGTAGTATATTATTCACCTGAAGACGACTGGAAATACTTAATAGTTGAAACATTGTGATGTGAAACAAATAAAGACAATGCAAGTCCAAAACTCTTCTATCATTCAAAAAATTTAATAGTGCCCCTATTCTCCATTTTTTCATAAAGCGGACTTAATTTAAGCTCCCTTAAATTTTTAAGCTGGCTTAAATTAAATTTGATAAGCACCGTAGAAAATTTTTGGTTACTTAACTAAGCTTTTGAGCTGGCAACGATGCAATTATTCTCTTCTTTTTTTAAGAGTTAATGGCTGCAGCAACGAACGACAATCTACGCCTACTTTGTGTTATCGTTACTAACTTTGTGTTGTGGGTTTTTAACATTAGCTTTCAAAACATTTTCAAATTTCAACTGACATAAAATTTTCTTTCTTTCATAATTTTCCTTTTCCTGCTAAAATGAAGGAAAAAAGGTGCTGTAATTTAACATAATATTCAGAAAAATTATTCCTATTCAGATTAATCGCTGACAAATATGCGATAACTCTTGAGGACAAAAAACCGACCGTGCTTCCGTAAAAAAACGGGAAGAAGTTTGGAAATTCGTTGAGGAAGACTTTAATGCGGTAAATCCTTCAAATAACTATCGGGATGCTAATTAGCTAAAAAAATTATACTGTAATAAGAAGAAAGAGCTACGTAAAAAAGTGGCAGAGGAGAAAAACAACATTTTTTTGACTGGCGGTGGACCGCCCACAAAAACTACTTTTACAAGATGATGTTGATAATATACTTCTCGTTCGTAGATTCTTTTGGAAAATCCAAGATCTATAACATTCAAAATATCTCCATCGTTCTCAATAAATATTTCATCTTCTATTTCCATATTTAACTTCGAAAAATAGGAATATGTATTACAAAACAAGAGCAAAGAAAAGTCAAATACGGCGCAGACGCGTGGTTAAGCCTGCAATATTTAGGGCTTAAAGTTAATTGAGCTTAAGTCTCCAAATAGCGACCGCGAATACGAAATCTGCAATTTAAGCTGTATTAAATTTTAAGCCGGCTTGAAGCGTTACGAAGAATACGGGCATAAGTGTTACAGAGCGATATTTCGAATAAGGTGTAAAATATTTTCACAAAATGTCTTATAACCCCCCCGGATTAACTACTGCCGCGGTATCATATATTATTCGAAAATAAATGTCCTTGTCTAGCTATTTTTATTTCAGGGATAGAATACTACATTATTTACCTGAAGACGACTGGAGATACTTACCAGTTACAACGTTGTGATTTAAAATAAATAAAGATAATGCAAGGCCAAAACTCTTCTATCATTCAAGAAACATCATTATCTCCAACCTTGAAACGTATTAAATTTATTAATGCCTCCCGCGCACTAGCAACTTTTCCGAAGCAACTGTTTAATCACATAAATGGAACATACATAACTAAATGTAATCTCGCGCACAGGCGATTTTTAAATCGAAGCAACTAAGAAATTGCAACACGTCCTATTTTGACGGCGATGAAACTGTTGCGGTGATTATCAGCCACGCTTGTTTAAACTTGTCGCCGCGCACCCGGCGATTATTTAGTTGCTTTGTTAATTATTTTTACATGGTAAACTGCTACGGGTTCTTTCTTTCCTGTAGTGGTACAGCCAGACAAAATGTAGTATTTTGATATGAAATACGATGTCCCAGTATTTTTAATAAGTTGTCAAAACTATCTATACTCATTCGAAAATAATTAAAAAATTTGTTTGGAAGCTCTCTCAAGCCATCAAACAACTTATAAAATGGTCCATTTAAAGGTCTTTGCCTTAGTATTGGATGAACCCAAAATAACTTTTTTTTTGCTTTCTTTTTCTAGCTAAACTAAGAGCACAAACACATACAATTTCTTTAAAATCCATGGTTAAATTGACCTTTATAAGCAAATATTCTCTAGATGCGCGCTGCCGGAGATAACGGGCACCTTTTTGGATGACTAAACTATTTAGTTGCTTATAACATAGGTTGCTAGTGCGCGGGAGGCATAACACTTATAAAACCGGCTATCAATCTGAAACCAACAAGTGGACATAGTAATCCAAAACAGAACATATCAGTAATTAATTCATATTTTCAATATTATCTCTATCATCCTGTAGACAATTAATCCACCCCCAAAAGTAATCCACCATATTATGGATTAATTATAAAATTCGTTCTGAGCAAAGTTAATTTACTTTGAAAATTAACCCTTGTATGTAACAGTGCTTGCGCACGATTTGTTCCAAATTATACCCTATTCAATTTTCCAATCCCACTCAGTATGAAGCGTCCTCTCAGGTGAATAAAACCTTTTTAACCAAAATAAATTACCGTGGCGGTAACGTATCGTGTGATCCATGATTCAGAGGAAAAAGGGGAGATATGCCTACCTAAAATATGCGGGCATATTTATTCGATTGTTTTAATTAGAATTGCAGCAACCAGTAAAAAAATGTACATGTAAAATTACCAAATGACCTTCGTTGGTAATATACTGTAAGATAAAAGTAGAGCAGAGAGCTTTAAAGGATCCAACCGATTTGGTTCTTGGTCCAATTTACCAAAAATTAAGCAAATTTTAAAAAAGGTGGTCTATCTGTGCGGGTGGGGGAAAAAGTCTCGATCTCAGACTTTCGGAGACCGAGACTTTGTGTTTTTCTTTTCTTAATCATTATCAGGTCTCTTTGTCAATTACCGACGGTTTCATTAATTTTCAATAAGTTTTCGATTACTTATTTTTGTCCATACGCAAATTTATTTTCTCAGGATTTAGAGGATTTTCTATAAAATGATTTGAATTATTTGAGCTTCACCGTTTCATTTCCTGCAAGTACTGTCGTTTCTAGACTCAAAGAACACGACATCGACAGCCGTAACTTTGATTTATTGTTTAGTTGAACAACTTTAGTTGAATACTCTTTATTGCGTTATGCCATGAGATAAAAAATATCTACCTACTTTGTATGGAAAATAATTTTAAAATTTATTAAACAAGTTTAACATAATGTACAAAAAATTTGGTTGTTGGTATGCTCAATGATGTAACATTTTGATAAGGCAACCGTTTAATAGAATATTTAAAGATTATATGAACTAATCATATTTTAGTTCCAAATCGATATTACCATTTGACTTAATAGCTACAATAATTTAAACTAGACATAGATCAGCTAATCAATCTAAACAAACACATCAGTATTGGTATTTGCCTTATTAGTTAAACTTAGTAGCAGTAGTTTACGTTGAGAATGTGTTAACCTCGAGAGTTGTTCATTGGTATTATACATGTCACATACTACCTATAGTCGCTCGGAGCTACCACTAGAATGGCCAATTTAGTTAATTTATTGGCAGACTGGAAATATATGATATCTACTTTATTTGATTAAGGAAACGAAAAATAAACTAGTAAAGATGAATTTTGTTAATAACTCTTAAAAGATAATGAGCTTTTGCACTAACGACGAATTTATCATATCCAGCACTCACATCCTACATTCGAATCTATTGAACTCAATAATGAAACATCTGTTCTCGGCGATCTTCCACAATATAAGTGTTTGGATTTTATAATTAATTCATTTATTTGATTCAAACATTTGAATTTGATAACTTTTATTAACCTCGTTTAATTTTATTTAAATAAATAATTATTAATTGTTAATAAATTTATAAATGGTAGGAAAACAAATATCTGAAAAATTGAGAAATTGTTTGGAGATAAAAAAAAATATCTTTACTATAAATAAATATTATTTAATTGAAATACAGGGTGTTACAAATTCAACATATCAGCATTGGAATCTCGGAAACCATAGGAGTTAGAGAAACGATTAAATAGGAGCAAAGTTGTGCAATTAGGTGCTGATTATAATGCCGCTTTAAAAGCTTTCAAATTTCGAACAGTTCCGATTTTATTTGACAAAAACCGAAATTTTGCAAAAATGTTTTTATTATTTCCTGAGCTCATTTGACTAGCTATTTAAAAATAAATAACACTTTGTCATTTTCACTTTTTCTCCTCTACAAAATGACGTTACTTAACTAAAGATCCGCCGTTTTGTCTCCGAGCGGCCATCACCAACTTTACTTTTTTAAATACGGACATGGATTTTTTTAAACCGATTTTTAAACCCTCCTACCCTCAAAATGTAATGACGATATTACTGTCTCATAATGATGAATTTTCCATGCTTATTTTTTTAAATTTATATTTTTTACACATCTTGTCAGTCCGGTCCTGGCAACGAATCACAATATTAATTAAAAACTTGATTTTATTTAAACCATTCATACATAAGTAATATAATTTATTTTATAAAGATTTTTTAATAATTCTAAATTTACTAATTATAAATCCTAATTTTCTAAATGTTCAAAGAGATTGCCGTTTTGCTCAATACAACGATCGATTTTTCTTCCAATTTTTACAACAGCCCTTTCAACCGATCTCCTCCTTATCCTACCAAATGCAACCTGTATGCGTTCCATGGTATCTACGACATTTTTATAAATAACATTTTTTAAAGCCCCCCATAAAAAGAAATTCAGCGGCGAAATATCTGGCGACTTCGCTGGCCATTCTATTGCCCCACCATTTCCGATCCACCTACCACGGAACTCTTCATTAAAGAACAATTTTACTGTCCTTTTTAATTATTAATATTGTGATTCGTTGCCAGGACCAGACTGACAAGAAGTGTAAAAAATTTGAATTTAAAAAAATAAGTAAGGAAAATTCATCATTATGAGAAAGTAATATCGTCATTACATTTTGAGGGTAGGAGGGTTTAAAAATCGGTTTAAAAAATCCAGGTCCGTATTTTTAAAGTAAAATTGGTGATGGCCGCTTGGAGACGAAACGGCGGATCTTTAGTTAAGTAACGTCATTTTGTAGAGGAGAAAAAGTGGCAATGACAAAGTGTCATTTATTTTTAAATAGCTAGTCAAATGAGCTCGGGAAAAAATAAAAACGAATTTGCAAAATTTCGGGTTTTTTCGAATAAAATCGGAACTATTCGGAATTTGAAAACTTTTAAAGCGGCATTATAATCAGCACGAATTGCACAACTTTGCCCCTATTTAACCGTTTTTCTAACTCGTATGGTTTCTGAGATTCCAATGCTGGTATGTCGAATTTGTAACACCCTGTACATATTGATCAAATAAATATTTATACAAAATTTCCTTCCTTTGTTTTTCAGTGTACTTTTAAATAAAAAAATACAATTATATGAAATAATAGACAAAGATCAAAGCTAAATTTAATGCAATTACAAGTTACTGACTTTAATAAAATTATATAATTCGCGTTTCATCGCAAGGGGGTTTATTTAGAGCGTATTACGCTAAGCGCCAAACTTAATTAAATTATACTTAATTAGCGGCATTAGTGTATGCCATCGTAACTTGCAACGTTATTTCAGCTAAGGTAAATATGCTTCGATAAAATAATCAGTTTTTAAGAGCATAACTTACGAAATAGGGTGGTTAAATATGCATAGTACTCTTCGAAAACAATTCATATTTATATAAAAATTCCTTATTCTATTTTTTGATATGTTTAAGATATATTGCCCATGTTTGTAAAGTGTACGCATGGGCACCCATAGAGTCAATTTCAGGGGGGGGGAGGGCAATCCAAAAAGCCGTAAGTTATAAATCAGTATTTGGTAATGATCTACTAGATAACATTTTACAAAAATAACCATTTATATTGGAGCAATATTTTGAAATTTATAAAACTTTGGTGAAGTGTTAATTGTTAGTTATTTCTTTCTTTTTCCGCAACTGCAACAGAAATTCTAATACCTAACCGGCCAAAAATAATGAACGTTGTTTGCAACAGAGTTTCCATATTGTGAAAATGGTCATTTATTTTTGGCGGTTTCGGGTTTTGTTCGTTAAATTAAAACAGAAGTATGTTGTAATACAAGAAAAATAAAATTGGACATTGGCCACCCCCATGTTCGTGCTGGCGGGCGGGTCTTGATAGGCACACTGTAAATAAAATTAATGCAATTATTGTAGGGAAGTTATTGCTAGCAATTAATGTAGTGAATTTAGACATCAAAAGTAAAATAACCCAAAACCTGTAAGGGTGAAATATAGGGTTGTCAAAAAAAAACGGAATTTTGTTTTTATATAATAACTTTTTTATTTATGGACCAATTTTATTGATTTTTATCTTGTTTGAGAGAGGATGAATCAAGAGAAATCTTTTATCTTATATTTTTGACACAAAATGATGGACTTGGTAAAACTTAGAAACTAGCAACTTTTTTGAATAGCAAAGGAAGATGTTTAGTAATGTGGATGCTGATTTGTTTACAGTAAAAAAAGGTTATTAATTTCCTCGTATCCGCTAGTACCGTGCGAGCAAACATTATTTGCATCAAAGAGGGCTTGGATTAAAAAAGTAGTGCTTGGTTTAGATCACAATGATATGGGGACGATATATCTAAATAAATCTAGGTTAAAATTTTGTCAAATTCATATTATTGCAAATATACCAAACTAATGAGTATAATAAAATAAGTAGACAAATACAAATTTATTTTTGTTGTTTAAAAAATGAACAAAGTAAGAATATAGAGAAAGAAAAAGAAAAATAATTATATAAATTGGCCATCGCCATGCTCCAAGCATAAATTTAAACGTCTCTTCATATTTTCGAAAGTGTTGACCAGCATCTCTGGAGAAATGTTACCACATTCTTGGATAATCATTTCTTGTAATTGTTCTAAATTTGCAACTGGTGTTTTAAAATAGTGTTCTAGTGGGAATTCAATGTCTGATTGAAAACTGATCAATCTGTCTTCGAAAAAATTGCGTAAGTAGTTAATAGTTTCGGCGGCTGTATGGGCGGTTGCACCGTCCTGTTAAAAATATCCAAAACGTAGTTCGTCGTCAAGTAATTGCTTCACAAATGGATTCAAAATATTGTCTCTATACCGCTGTGCTGTAACTGTGTCATGGAAAAAAATATAACCAACAATTCTTCGGGAAACAGCTAACCAGACACCAATTTTTTGAAGGTGCAATGTGGAGTCTACAAAAAAATGGGGATTTTTACTACTCCACATGCGTGTATTCTGAGAATTCACATAACCAGAGAGGTGGAACCAGGCTTCATCCGAAAAAAATGTCAGGTCTAGAAATCATTTCTTTCCAATAAATTTTGGGTAAACCATTGAGAGTAATTCCTGCGTTTTTCAAAATCTGCGACTTGAATTTCTTGGAATACTTGCACTTTATAAGGAAATAAATTTAGCTGCTTCTTAAGAATAGTACTGCATATTCCATAAGATCTTCCCACTTCTTGGGACAGGCACAGGCGTCTTATACAATTTATTTTTACACAGCCACGGTTCTTTTCAGGCAATGATAAAAATCCCCAGTAATAAAAGCAACGTTAGGAAAATGTTCGTGAAAATGGTCTATGCACAAACCCGGATTGTATTGCCACTCACCATTTACCCTGTTTCGAAAATACGCTTCAAACATGAATGTTTTGTGCTGTTCCGTAAAGCCCATTGTGTGAATTGTTCAAGACATTGGACATATTAACGATGAATCAAATTACTTGTAACGATTGTCAAAGATGACGGAATAACTGATTGTTAATTCAGGTAGTTACTGACACCCAACAGGTATTAAGCTCTACGGCTAATTATTACGTCCTTAGATGCAAGGCCTTCTTTGATGCAAATAATTTTTGCTCGCACGGTATATGAAAAAAACTTTCCTCTGCTAAAGACTATCCCTATGGTCTAATTTTTTTCTATTTTTCACATGATTTTTGGGTGCTTAACAACTATTTCAGTACAAAAAATTAATTCCGTTTTAAAGTAAATTTGGACTACGGTGCAACGGTGTCTGCCATGATGGTTAACATATTAAGAAAATATAAGTTATAAGTAACTTAGAGGTAGACAAAAAATATAATAAATGAAAATATGTATCTAAGTATCTACGAACAGTTTAAAACAAGGAATAGCATTTTTTATCCAATTTATCGCCGTTATTATTTTATATTATTATATTATTTAATAAAGTTAATATTTTATACCACTAAAATAATTTAAAAAATCTTGCAATCGCTATTTAATTTTTAAATTCGTATTAAAGATTTTTTTAAAGAAAACTCTAATGCTTAACTGGGCAAAAACTTAATTTAAACTAGAAATAGGTCATTTAGTTTTGTTGGCTCTTACCGTCCTGTTATATGAGGACTTCAATTTATGTTCGTTAAATTTTAAAGTAAAGTTCTTACTCTGAGAAACATAAAGTTTGTATTACTCTGTTTTTAATTGTGTTTTGTGAGTAACATTTACGTCGTTTTGAAATGTGCTTTTGCAGCTTAAGCGGACTTACCACTAATGATTAAATTACGTTTACTGAAAAAAGAACAAGTTAACAACCCAGAACTATCTTCTATGTACTAAGGCAGATCGAAATGTTTATGCATTGAAATTTATAACATGGATTACCCGCTTCCTAATTTTACCTTCACCCAAATGTTTAAAGATATAGTATGATATCACCGGAGACGGACATTTGGGCGCGGCCACATGGGCGCGGCCATCTGAGCGCGGCCGTTTGGGCGCGAGGACACTTGGGCGCTAGGGTACATTGGCGCGGGGACACATGGGCGCGAGAACACTTGTGCACGGTGATGTTTGCTTAGTTAACACATGAGCTTGTTTGTCAAAAAACATTTTTGATAAACAAATTTTCTAGTCAATTTTTATAGAAAAGAATATTGGCAAAACTCTATATTATGACCTGACCCTAACATTATAATTAATTTTTAATTACGCGTATCCTTTTGTATTAAACCTGATGTTATTCCATGAATGACGTGACCCTAAGAGCGTTTTCACACGGCACCACATATCGCGCGCGATAAATGGTCGCAATATTGCTTTACACCAAATTATGTGTTCTCTAATATCGCTTGTGTGTGAAAATGGCTCATTAGAAAACACATAATTTGGTGTAAAAGCAATATTGCGACCATTTGTCGCGCGCGATATATGGTGCCGTGTGAAAACGCTCTAACACTATAATTACATGAAAAATTTGGACGAAGCTATCGACGAATTGTCAAATGTGTTGCCCCCAGAGCTAGAACCTCTTTTGCAATGGTTTGAGGATTCATATATAGGACGACCAAACAGACTGGGAAACGGACGCCGCCAAACAATATTTCCTAGAGAACTGTGGTCAGTACATAAACGGGTATTGACATCGGCAGCCTAAAAACTATCCAAAGGGGAAGAGACGTTGTTTATGAACATTTGCTTGCGGGAAATGAGCCTACCCAAAAATTGAAAACATACATCCATGCTGACAGAAGGATCAAAAACCTCGTCGAATACTACAATAATCAACGCAATCTAGTTGACGGCGCAAATAACAGAAGTATTATTGAGTTTTTAAGAGCTATCTCCTACAATTATGAAATGAATCCATAAAATCAAGAGTCGGAAACATTTTCTTTTTCTTTTAAATTTTGTATATATTTAGAAAATAAAATGTAACAACAATATTAAGATGTGTTTCAGTTTGGCTCGCGCCTAAGTGTCTTTGCGCTCAAGTGTCCCGCGCCCAAGTGTCCTCGCGCCCAAGCGGCCGCGCTCAGATGGCCGCGCCCATGTGGCCGCGCCCAAATGTCCTAGACCGTGATATCACACACCCGCCAAAAAAGAGTAACAACACAAAAATTTGCATTTTTGCAATATAAAAGATTCACATGCTTCTTTGTAAGAATTTACATTTGATTATCTTAACTAGACGACGCCAGTAGGCATTAGTTGCGCTTTAGATATTATGCATTTAATCAATACTCCGATCAATAGTAGTAAGGTAAGCTTTCGTTACTTCTAAGGGCTTGGACCGATTCGTTACTTTGGGTATTAGGACTCATTACGCAGGACTTGTTACTTTTATTTTAATTGTCTAATTGTTGTTATAGCTTTGATTGATTGCCAAATACTTGTGTTTTACAGTTTAAATATATTAAATCTAGGTATGCCAAATGTCAAATATGTGTTTAAAATACACACAAAATCATACAATAAAGCAACAAATAAAAATCGTACGACGATGTGAAACAGAATCAGCATATTTTCGTGTGTTCCGGATTTCCAGATCGTTTCCGCTTAGGTGCTGTTGCGAGAGGTAAAATACCGTTACACTTTGCATCGTGACTATTTTTTAGAACGTTTTGTCTTAAAAGTACTTTTATTACCTTAGTCTTTCGATTATCTCTGAAAGTTTTTAGGTTCTATTTAAAAAATTATATATTAAATTTTATAGTAAATAGTTATGCAATAAATAAAATTAGTTTATTCGATACAAATAGTGTCAGATTCAAACTTAGAAGCGAAACAAGTAAGATTTTGCATAAATTGTAAACTCAATAATCCAGTAAATTATACATTTCTTTAATTGCCTTTGGCGTTATATTTTATTAAAATACAACCATCTTTTTTTTTTGAGTATGAATATTAATCTGACAACTCATCCCATCCTTCTACTTCTATAAAATACCCGTATCTTTCTGCCACTCGCTACGCTCTCTCCACCCACATTGTTTTATCTGCAGAATCGATTTTAAAAATAAATGAAAAGTTCTCAAAAGTGAAAGTATACCTTTGAAATTAAAAATGTATAATAAATAAATTCTAAAAGTACAAAAACCCCGTGTTGAGACGGCTGATTGGTTGGTCTGTGCCCGGTGTCATGTGCGAGTTATATCCATGAGACTTGATGACCTAGACGATTCCCAGGAGAAGCCACGTCTGACAGACCGAGTGACCAGACCAACTAGGAATCGGGAGAGGAAGAAACACAATCTGTAAGTGCCAAATTTCCTTTTCGCCCCTTTGTTCCTCTGTTTAAGGTAACCTCAGGGATAATTTTAGTTTCTGTGCATCGCGCATATCACTTAGCTTAAGCAGTCTATGGGAGACAAAAAGTAATTTTAGCAATTTTTATTTTTAAACATAATTATAGACAGTATATTTAAATTTACAAAAAATGAGTAACCCGCCGGAACCAGCCCAAGTACCAGTGGTCAATTGGGATCTTTTTAAATCGAAAATCGAAAATATTAAGCCTTTCGACGGTAATAGCAATCATTTAAGTAAGTTTATAAAAAGATGCGACGACTTAGTCGCCAAATATAAACCGTTTAACGATGATGACCTAAATACGCATGTACTAGAGTGTATACATGAAAAATTGACAGGTAGAGCGGAAACCATGATTGCTAATCGAATGGAATTAGGTGATTGGGAAAAACTACGCGCAGCGTTAATTCAGGGTTTTTCCGATAGGAGAGATTTAGATTGTTTAGTTCAAGAATTAACGCGAACTAAACTCTTTAAAGGAGAACATACCTTAGATTTTGGCAATAGATTATAACTATTACGTAGTAATGTTATTCAAAGAATAAGCAATAATAATCAATTAAGTGTTGACGAAAAATTGTGTCATACTAAATATCACGAAAGCACAGCTTTAAATACTTTTATTGCAGGATGTACAGGTAATTTAAAAAATAACATGCACATAAAAAAAACAGCAACCCTTGAAGATGCTATGGCATATGTAACTGAATTTGAAAATTTTGAAAAATTGTACGATGGTTTTGGTGAACTGCCAAAAACACAAAAAATCAATAATTGGCCCATTCAAAAATTTACAAATGGCCCTTTCAAAAACCAACCACAAAGACTTTTTTCAAAATGCAAAACCGACCAATACCTCCAAATTATTACACCAACACTGGTAAAAGTTCCGAAAAATTGCCAAATTCAAATAGAAGAAAAGAAGTTTGTCAATGACGAAAAAATTAGACAAGGAAAACCGCTAATTTTACCCAATGTCGAAATAGGAAATTTTACCCTATTAACGATATTCGAGACACCAAATATAACGAAATTGAACTTCGAAGACATTTACAAATTGAAAGATATGGCCAACCAGTTATCGCCAATCATTCCAATCGACGATAAAGATCAAACATCAAACATCATGATATACATAATAGGAAGCCTAACCGTTTTCTTGACATTGTTCCTGCTATGGAAAAATAGAAACAGACCATTTTTGAAAATTTGTACCAAAACCAAAATCAATAAAAAGGTATAAGAAACCGATACCAAAATCGAAGAAGCCAATACCTCGAAGAAAACATCCAGTATCTTCTCGTCTTAAGGAGGGAGGAGTTATATCCATGAGACTTGATGACCTAGACGATTCCCAGGCCAACTATTCTAAGAAGCCCTTATCTATTGCAAGCTATACTTTTATTTTAGACTGTAATATTGTTACTAATAAAATCATTCTTAGCTTTGAGCTCTCGAAATTCAGACGTTGTTTTGTCTTTAAATAATTAAAATCTTTTTTAAAAAGAGTTCGTTCTGTTTTCTAAACATAACTTGCGTAACTAACATTGCCACATCTATTTTACCTGCGCCAAAAATTCAAGTACATATTATATTAGGTTCATCAGAACCATCAAGCTATTTTAAATGTAATCAACCGATTGTTGTTCGACGCTTTCGGTGTATGAAAACGACGCGCTTTTAGTCGGACCACTATAAATTAGAGCGGAAAGTTTATAAATTATAAATAATGTAAAAATTATAATAAATATTAATCTTGACACTTAATAGTTACTGTTTTCGGTAATGGATGAATCACTGATAGAAAATTACGATTTATAGTGTAGGCTTGTAGCAGTAGGTACTTGTTTGTATGTGGATTCGATTTAATTCAAAAATTTAAGTTGAAAATTGAGTTTTAATATGGACTTGACCTCTGTCGAAGTTTTGACCTCCAAATAATAGAAATAATCACAGATCGAATTTCTTTTTTCTCCACAATAAACGTTAAAAAATTGATAGGCCATTTTGATTTCGACAACTAAAACACCAGGCTAATTGATTAAGAAAGAACATTCAAATAATTGGCTTTTTCGAAAGTCTTTAAATCCAGCCCTGTAAGTCCTTAAAATACATAGGAATTTAAGTATGTCGTCAGCCAAATTTTTCAACAAACAGAACATTTTTGTATTGATTATTGCGAACGTTTACATTTCCGTCGCCTTCATTTGCTTGATCCACATACTACACTCGCAAAACTATGCTGTCATGTAGAAAATTGTCATGCTTAACTATGCGAACATTATGTGTATACATATACAAACCTACAGTTAGGTGCACAAGAGCTTCAGAGTGGAAAATGGGCATTAGATATTTAGGCTCTGGTTTATTTATTTCACTTATCAGAGTAAATAATAGTTATTGAGTGTTTGACAGGTAGGCCAAAATAGTAGTTTGTACAACAAGAGTGGATACGATGTCTATATCTCTAATTTCTGAGTGCAATATTGACAATTCACTCGAGTTTAACAGTATATTTTTTCTACGACCGAACTTACGAACCTTTGGTTAACATTTTTAAAAAAAAAGCTTGTAGGCTGCCGGGCTTGAACTCACGACTCCACATAATTGGATCCAAAGTTCGACGCTTTACCGTCTTGGCCACGGGATTATTATAAGATATTATGGTAAAATCAACGCAATAATAATGCTACATGAAATTAATTTTCTATACACGTTCAGCAGGTTGCATTATTGATAACTCTATTATAGATACTTTGTTATATTGAATAAATTAATAATATATTGTACCATATGTATACATATAAATTATATAATTTAGTGTGTTGAAAAAGAAGGCGGAGCCTCAGTAAATACAATAAACTGTGATTGGTCAGTACTTTATAAGAACGCCACAGAGAAATATAATTTATCTAACAATGTTGCCAATCAATGGGAAATTTCCGAATTTGTGAGAACAAAGCACAAAAGATTATAGGTCGGCGCTGTCTCCAACGGGAAAAGAGAAACTTTTACGCACAGTGTTATATTCATAGGATATTCTTTAGGATCACTAGTGGTTGTGATCTGCTAAAAGAATCCTTTTTGGTGTTGTGTGCATTCGTGGAATTTTTCGTAACAAATGTAATATTTTTAAAGGTCGCAACATATGTAGCTCTGACAGTAAGAATATGAAACTTTGCCCTACAGTTAACTTGAATATCCTACTTTTTTCCTCACTTAAGTGTAAAGGAAACAACACATTTCCATGTGAGAGTAGAAAATAGACTTTTTCTATGATCGTTCAAAAAATGTCATTTTATATATGCGTTTCTAATGACAAAAGTAGGTCCTTATTGCATACTATGCATTAATTTAATTGCCTAGGAAACGTACAATTGTTTTATAGTATATGTATTACAAAACAATATGGTGGAATGACGGACGTGTTCCTTCCAAACAATTAAAGTCAAAGGTATCTATGATCCATTGTTAAATTTGAATTACAACTTTTGCACACAAAGGAGAGGTAATACAGAGTAATTTTAAACTTTTTTGTTAAATAAGAAAGCTAAAAAATAGTGTATGTAACATGTGCAACTACGTCTCGGTGAATAACTTCTATGCCGTGTGCAATAAACATACACTTTTTGCACAATGTTACATAAATAACTATTTCAAAACTTTAGTTAAGTAGTATTGAACTTTACCACCCGTATTCGCTAAAGGGTTTTTAATTTAGACTATTGAAATATTTAGATGTTTTCCAGTTGTGCTTTCATCGTTGCATTATTTTAATATACCATATGACACTTTTGTATTAAATTACTTCTTGTAATTAAAAAATCGTTTTACCGATAAATAATTTTACTGGGATGTGAGTTGCAAATACATTTTTAGATCTATTAAAGAACACTGAAGGTGCTAAAATACTTTTTTCTTTATAAATTTAAGGAAAAATAAATAAAAAATATACAATACAAAACTTAATTGACTTATTCTGACACTTGTCATTTTAAACCTAGCTGTTAATTTAGGACGACTTTTGTTTTTTCGCCATTAGTTCATCTACGCTCACTTTATTTTTATTCTGTAATTACATCGTTGGACATGCACATTTCCCGAAATTTCATGGCAATAAACTACTGTTTTGGTTCGACAGGTCATGTAATAAAAATGTCGTTAAACTGTTGCGTTTGTTATTCGATAATAACGAGTTTTTGTTCAGCGGTATTTTGGTAGTTGCAAAATCTGGCTAATGTTTCTTTATGCTGTAGATAAGTAAAAACTAAGCAGTAATAGTTGGACGAAAAAGTAATTTAATTTGATTTTCTGGTATTTGACTCTATAAAGAATCTTTATTTTCTTCTGCCTTCGTATAACCCGTTACATTCTATAAAAAAGTCACTGACAATAATTTTGAACCTGAATTGTAGATTAACACATTTCTTGCATCATGATTTTTTAACTTAAGACAGACGAAACTACCCACGATCGTGGGATCCAGCGGATTTGGGTCCTCTTAGCTCACCATAATCTGAATGAATTTTTTTTTAACTTCTGCTACAATCATAGTTTTTCGCACAATTGTGGATTAGCGGTTTCATCGCATACCAGGTTCAGGGAACGGAAAACCAATTCTGTTCACCTCCCGAATGTTGATCAAATTCCAAAAAAAATCGAGCTAAAGAACACTGGAGGAACTTTTTGATTAACAAAGACCATTCAGTTTATGTCCTTGCGACAGGTGAGCTAGGCTGCCGCTGAACGAGTCTCCGATTTTTCATACGGTGGCTTTAACTAAGCTAACCACTACGCGGTTCCTGATAAGTCCAAAAGGACGAAACACCGACCCGGCTGCCCAGGACAATCCTTTCATCCGGAATCACCCAAAAGCGCCACTTACCCCTCGGGTAAGGGGAGGGCGTCAATACGTAGAATTACTCACCATCATTTATCAAGACTCTAAAGAGTAATCCTCGATCATCATCTCGTATCCTTGGCTGGAAGGAATCCTGGTTAGCTCCACGAACGATAAACTTAAAATGAAACACAGAAGAAAAATTTCCTTTCATATCGTCAGATCCATACCTAGACGCGTTTTGCCATATCATGGCTCATCAGTAGAGCTAGCATCCAACGAAAGACACACCAGCAAGATGTTGAACGGAGCGACATCTGTGCACACACATACATACACTATATTGTCAATACAAGCAGCCACACGAAGTAAGAAGACACCCATCGTGCGATTCAAAATAACCTGAGTTTGAGCCCGTGGTGCTTGCGCAGTAGGGAAAAAACAGAACGTAAACAGAACCGAGTCGCCGTTGTTTGTATTCTTATTCGTCGACATCTTTTGTTTCGTTCCTTCGTGTGGTTATAATTTCGAAGTTTTGGGTGTTAATATTTATAAAACTTTACTTTAAATATTTTTTTTTGTTAGTGTGTAAGTTGTTAGTCGTTTCCATCTTTTTTTACGTTGTATTCCTTCAGATGTTCCGTGTGTGATTGTGGATATTATTTTTAAGTTTTGGGTGCGAATTTAGGTATAAAACTTTACCAGACATTTTGTTATTCTTAGCGACTTGTATCTCAAGATGGGTAGAAAAAAGTGCATGATCCTTTTTTGCACGAATCGCGGTTCAATACCAGGAATAAGGTATTTCAGGTATGTAAAATATTGGTTACTTAGTTTTATTTGACACACCCGAACTAAACAGGTGAATTTAAATAAAAGCTTGTAAAAATATTTTGAAAGTAGGCCCTGTCAAATGTTTACATCAACAAACAAATTTCCGAGCTGCGCAAACTCAACGGACCCTGATCATCTGCCTACAGTGGTGTCATCATTGAATTATGGTATTAGCAATATAGTGTATGTATATATGTGCATCTGTGTCGTTGTTAGACACTCTTGAGCATATACCAGCACCTCTACCACAATGAAATGTTGGTGCGTCGGTGCTTCGTCGATCTGTGACTCTTACGCTGGCCATCTGATGTTTAATGGTCTTTGTAAATCAAAGTTTTTGTTCTGAGATTTTTTTTAAATTCTGATTTTATTATATCTCAACTTTGTCTTATTGTTATGAGTATATTATTTATCTAAAGCGTGTTATCGCTATCATCACAACATTTCTCTCCCCATCCTGTCCTATATATGTTACAGTTGGTCAGATGAAGTGAATTAAATGGGTCATGCTCGGCCAACCGTAAAATTGTCGTGATAGCATATCAGTCTACATTTATATACATTTCTAGTTCTCAAAGGATTTTAATTTTGTGCTTGGTTAGACTGGATGGCTTCTTTTGTTCTTTTTATGTCGTTCAAACAGTGATTTATAAGGCTGAAATACGACGAGACGAAAACAATGAATTTTAGATTTCGGTTCGTAAAATAATTCTATTTAATTTCATTATTTGCAGCTAATAAAATCCACCTGAATAATTTAATGTAAATCGAACAGTGGTACCTATTTAGTACAATTTTGGACAGGCCAATGAATAGAAAACAAATGTAAAGTCGACTATAAAAATTGTAAAAAGTTTGAGCTGTAATTTGTAATTTTCAACTGTAAAAAAAAGTGCTATAAATTTGTATTTCAATTACGTTTTAATTTATTTAATTTGTGCTTTTTACTATCTTTTTTCTAAAACTCCAACAATTTTTAATAGTTTAATTAAAGCAAAACTAATCAAAGCAATTCACGTCATACCATAAAAATCTTATGATATAAAAATAGAGTTGTCTCCTTTAGACTCACCTACAAAGTTTCAAGTAAGTTTAGGAGAAACAATTTAACACTTTAAATAAACAATACAAAGATCACTTACACATTGACTGGAAAATGGTCTGGTCTGAGATTGTGTTTATTTAGAGAAACTTAGACTTAAGTTACCAAACGGACAGGGGATACCCTTCCACTTGAATCTTTTAATAACTCCACTGAGTGAGTGTTATTTTAGGTTTCTATAGTGGTTTGTAACCCCTATCAAAATAAAGAAAGGTTTCCCTTTATTAGCACTCCTTGCTAAGATAGAAGTTTCTTCAAAACCCTTTCTTACCGCGGTAGTTCGACCGTGGCGACCCGGGTTCAATTCCCGGGGTGGGCGTACGTAAAATGAAAAAAAGTATGTCCGAAATTCAGTGGATTTAAAAATGCAGTATGTTACTAGTGACTCCTAATAACAGAACCGAGAAGGGCGTCATGGACTACTGGAGAGGTAAAAAGGATAACTAGTACATACACGTGGTTCGGATTCCACGATAAGCTGTAGGTCCCGTCTGGCTGACATTATCCCGACGATAGGGGATACAATGGGCCTCATATAGGCCTAAGTATATTGGCTCTTCCGCCAACCCTATCAAAAAAAAACCTTTCTTCATCTAATTAAAAACAATTATTTTTATAATCATTTGTACTGACTCTTCCTACGAAACTAGAAACGTCTTTGTTCTTGTTCTATATACTATCTTTCCAACTACATCTATTTTTAATGAGCAGAACATCCATTAGGAGTCTTAACACCACAGCGAAGTTTTTGTTATTCCATATTACCCCCTACTACTACTATAAGCAATTAGGTAATCTTTTAGAAAATTACGAAATATTCAAATTTATTATAAAAGATGGAGGAAAATTTTATAAAAAAGAGTTGTACGAGAACATTACAAATTAGTGTAAAGTAAAAGAAGAACGTAATAATTCATGGTGTCCAATTTAACTTAATAAAATTTAAAGGCTGGATACATTTCACAACGGAAGGAAAAACTACAAAAAAAAACCTTTTTAATAATACCAGGTTTTCTGGACGATTTTATTATACAAAGGCATTTATCCAAATTTTTTTTACGCCCACCTTTCAGTAAAATCTCTTTGTGTCGAACAAAATAAGCTTTATATTTTTTATAGCCCATTTTATTGCATAAAGACATGATTTATGAAATCTTTCACTAGAAAAAAATTCCTGATTGGTCAATTTCTTTACCTGGACTAAGAAAGATTGGGCCATATCTGGCGGTTTTGAATAAAAAAAAAACTTCAAAGGGAACCATAATTTACTTCGTTATAACGTCATCAAAATATTAGATGTTTCCATTAACGATTTTCAAAAATTATAATGATATTAAATGATGGTTATAAACGTAAGTACATACTGGGGCTCAGTTTTTCAAACACGCCGAATAAAAAAAGAAGAGTATGTTTAACGGTTGGAGGCAATGCTGTTTCTTGAATAAGTTTTAGACTTGCTGACTTTATTTATTTTTCCTACGACCACCTATGAAAATGAGAAAAAAAGCACGGTTAACTTGGCTCGAAAGCACCGTATATCACACGCGTGTGGAAAAAAATTATTTCAACACTACTGTTAAAATATAAGGCACACTATTTAATTTAAACTTATGGTGCCAATTTGACAGACAACCCCTATTTATTAAAAAGACAAATTTTAGAAAGCAGTAATTGTAAAGGCGTTTAACTTATTTATCATGTATTTGTCGAGTTATTCAGAATTAGAGTGTGAAAATACGCCATCTGAAATGAAAAAAAATGTTAATAATATATTGGAAAATCTATTCCGAGAAAAAATAAATCGCGCTAAAGAGAGTGCCATGCATTAAACAACAAATATTTATTGGTATCGATAGCATAGAGAATAGAGCTCTAGCCTACAGATCGCAAGGTCACAGGTTCAAATTCCATCAGGAGTATTTGACTTTTTTTTATAAAAACATTAAATAATTTATAGAATTATTTTGAATTCAAATCTTCCTTGTTGGGTGTATTTTTTAAATGTATGGTTAATGCATCTTTCCTTGATTAAATTTAAAATTTTTTATTCTGGTTAATCTAGAAGTCAATCCAGGATTAGTTCTTTCTATGATATATGAAATATAAAAAAATGAAAAAGATAAACTACAAGTAATGGAAAAGCCCATTGACAAACTATGAAACCAGATATTAAGTGGAACATAATCCTAAGTATGCTAACTTCAACACTAGTGTTGTTATATTTTTTTTCAACACTAGTGTTAAAATATTTTTTTCACAAATCAAAGGCTTGTAATAATTCTTTGTGGTCGAAGGAAAAATAGTGTACATTACTCGTGTGAAAGTGATTATTCTAAAACTAGGAAAATTTCCGCACTCGGCTGACGCCTCGTGCTAAATATCTCCTCGTTTGAAAAGTATCACTTTCATTACTTAATTTTGAATGTATAAGGGAAAAACCGGGTCTGTCGATTTTATTCCTTCCGGAAGTGGTGGCAGAAGCTAATTAGCTTATTTCAATTTTCTATAATTGTCATGGCCAATCAATCAATCAATCAATCATTCAATCAAGTAAATTGAAATTTATCCTTTCAAAAATTGTATATCGGCCAGTAGTTTTTTTTTAGTTTTAGACACTTGTGCCGGCAACTTTTTTATAGTCTTGCGCAGTTGATTATCGCGCAGCTGAAATTATTATGTTCCTTTAATTTCGAAAGGTATCTTCAATCGTACTATATTTGTCGTGGAGGATGGTATTCACAATTTTATTTTAAAATAGAAATATTAAAAAACTGAATTTTGATGTCATCAGGGCATGTAATTGATAAATCACTTTTAAGGCCTGGTTTACTAAATAATATCAACATTTATGAAAATATTTCCAGCAAAATTTCGATTAACATTTTTGTATCCCGTACGAAGAAGGATCCGGCCAAATCCGGCTATGCCTGAAGGGAGTCTGACACAGTCCTGATATCATTGTTAAATTTAAAATGCGATCCCTGTAAAGCCTAGTTTATGAGAACCGGCTGGCTAAGATTTAAGGGTTGAATGCTCCTTAAATATAGAGTCATTCGGGGCAAGTCTGTTTGTGCCACTCCAAATAAGGGGAAATAGAATTTTTGTTATAAGATTTTTAGGTGGAATAATTATTATACAAGGGGCAATTGAAAAATTACCAATAAGCAAAACACAAACGATCTTTAATTTCTTTATTCAAAATAATCGCTCTTAAATTTAGCACAGCCTATGCCAATGTGTATCTTTAAAACAAACATTAATAACCTTTTTTTAGGCAAGGGCCTGTCGACATATTAAGCACCGGTTCCCGCAGATCACCGAAGTTAAGCTGTGTCAAGCGCGGTTAGTACTTGGGTGGGTGACCGCTTGGAAACACTGCGTCCTCTTGCCTCAGGGAAGAGTGTGAAATGAATCGACACCTAGTCATCCTATTCACGCCGGATGAGATCGGATATCTCGTAGGATGAAGGTGCCGTTTCACATTCCCCAGTCGGTAGACCACATTGGTGGTCGCTGACTGGTTCAAGATGGCCTCCGTAGTCGGCGAATCGTAAAAAAAAATAAAATTTTTTAAGTGGACTTGAACGCGGTCAAATCCCATGGTAAATTGCTGTTTTACGAATTACAAAAAAATTAAACAAGTTTTTGAATTTCTGTTTTCACCAATGATACCCATGTCGGTTTGAGAAAATTATTTTCATGCAGAAAAAAAAATCAAGAAAACAGATATAAGCCAATAAAAATTCTAAAAAAATACTTCTTATGTTACTTTTTAATAAAATAAAATCAGATGGTGTCAAATCCGGTGATCTAGCTCAAGAAAGTTATTATACACATTACCTACACTTACCCACTGCACTCAATTACCCCAAGTTACTCATAATATACGCAGTTTTGCAAAGTTGTTTGGGTGTATTTAGTAGGGATAATTTTAGGTCTCCAGGTTTCGAATAGGCTTTTCTGGGTATAGGTGTTTGTGTATAATGTAGCTTAGAATAATTCGAACTAATCCTGAAAGATGAATACTTAATCCGGTAATCTCGTCAGTAACGATTATCGAAACATTTATTATTATGTCAAATTATTTTATTTAAGTTTAGCCTGTATAGGCTTAAAAATATACTTAGCACTATCGTCTATTTCAGAAAGATGTAGAATAATAAAATGGAAAATTCCGTCCAGTTCGGCTCAATTTCGGTGTCGGCCATAGGCGAAGGTAAATTTTGTGCATTCAATTATTTATGAAAACGAAGTAAAGAAAAAAAAGAAGATAATTTGATAAAGAAGGAACTATTAGCTAAAGCAAATTTACACAGATATCGTTTTATGAAATATGCCTCGAAAGACATAGCTGAAAAAATAGTGTAACTGTGCTGCGCCATATCATTGTATACTAAATCCTATAGCGCAAGTGAAAGGGTTTGTAGCAAGACACAACACGACATTCAAAATGAAAGACTACTGTTTCATCGAGCCATTAAGGAAGTGACACCAGAGAACGGGCGAAAAGCAGTCCATCATATTATTAAAGAAGAGAAGGAAATGTAGGATCTTGACCACCTGATCGATTGGACCGTCGACCCGTTAATTATAACGTCAAGAGGAGAAGATAGTTCCTCAGATGACGAAGATTATTATGATTTTTTATAATTGAATTTCTGTATTTTGTATTTTTTTATAATGTTTAATAAAAAATAAGTGTACCTAATATTATGTACATAATGCACGCCTTTGTCAAACCATTTTCAGTGTTTATAAATGGATAACAATAGGCAAAACCCATAAATTGACCCAAACCCGGGTGGTTCTACCTGCACTTGATGACAATAAAGGAATTGTAAAGAAATCAATAAAAAATTAAGAAATTGGCTTAAATATTTGTAGGGTCACTCTGTAGTCCCTTTGCAGATGAGCTTTTATTACTCTACGCCTTTCTGAAATAGACTAATATTATACCAATTGAAATTTGTAATAACGGTTATTTTTGTACTGGGAGTTCCAAATCTGTGTTGAATCAACCAAATTATTCAACCGAATTGAATCTTGTATATTAAATTCAATGACATTGCTTAACCAAAACTATTTTCAACGGTCAATTTGGTTGAACACTTTCATGTGCCGTGTATTTTCGCCTTGACGTAAATATTTCCTCACAATGCAACGACTCAAAACTATATGATCATGGTTCTGAGGGTTTAAAAGAAGGCAGCACCTTGTGCAAAAATAATAACGATGGTTTTAAAGAAACAAAAAATACTAAAGTTTTGTTACCAATGTAACATACTAGGCCTCCCAAAAGTCCAGCATAAAATTAATATCAATTAAAGGAAAATCTAGGAAAAACGCTCGGACCCGTACATTTTTATTTTTAATTGTGCATTTTTTGACATAGAAAAATATTATACAGGGTGTCTCATAGAACTGTCGTCACGTCTTTGACAATTTTTTTTAATGGAACACCTGATGGATGGACTTTCTGATTTCCCACAAAATTCTACGCTTATGTTGTAAATTTCATGTGTCTAAACTTAATAGGTTTTGAGATATTGACGTTTAAAATATGGCATTTTTTGATTTTGTTGACATTGGAACGGTGCATCTTAGAGAAAAATGGTTTTCACCTCCCTATCTTAGTTTTTTATTCTCTATCCAAAGAAACCAACCTCCGATTTACCATGTTAAACCAAAGAACCGGTTTTAACGGTTAAACATGGTAAATCGGAGGTTGGTTTCTTTGGATAAAGAATTAAAAACTAATATAGAGAGGGGAAAACCATTTTTCTCTAAGATGAACTGTTCCAATGTTACAGCCTGTCAAAGTCTTAAAATTCCGTATTTTATACGTCAATATCTCAAAAACTATTGAATTTAGACATATGACGTTTACAACATAAGCGTAGAATTTTGTGGGGAATCAGAAATCAAGAAAAAATTGTCAAAGACGTGACGATAGTTCTATGAGACACCCTGTATAATATTTTTTTATGTCAAAAAATGGACAATTAAAAATAAAAATTTACGCGTCCTAGCGTTTTTCCTAGATCTTTTTCCTTTAATTGATATTAATTTTATGCGGGACTTTTGGGAGACCCAGTAGAATAGAGTATAGAAAGACAACAGTTTTGTTAAATAAGAATTTGGACTCTGCGTTAGATATAACTTTTTATTGGCCAAGCCGGTTCAAAAACTGCATGCTACCTCTGGATTTATTCAAGTGGTAGGAATAGATTTTTTATCACGGTAAAATTCTTTTAAACCTAACAATAAAGAGCACACACTCCATTTTAAAAACCAATTTTTCTTTTCATTTTTTTATCAATAAACCCAAAACGAATTTGCGAAGGGTTTGAAAATATTCTTGTCACCCGAAAGTATATTATTTAAATTTTGTGCTTTCTTATTTTCCGCCATGGGATTTGTCTTTTCTGAGGAATAAGACAGTCTTTAGGGAGTTTATTTTACACATCTATCGTAAACCAAGTTTGGACACATAAAAAATTGAAATTTATGTTTTCGCATAAGATCGCAGATAAGAACTACCCGGAATTATATACAGGGTGATTAACGATGAACGTTCTTTAGAACTTTTGGGAAAACCATAGAAAATAATTTCTTGAAACCTTACTTCTTACTTAATTTAGATTTTTTTTGATACGCCCTCTTTACCCAAAACATTAATTTTTTCTATTACTTCCGGTTATAATGGAAGTAACTGTCAAATTTGTTATTTTAAATAAAATTTGATTTTTTCCTAAGACTAAACGGAATAGTTTTTGAGATATTACTATTTGAAAATGACATTATTAGCACTTTCACAGTGCATCTTAGAAAAAAACGGTTTTAACGGTCCTATCTTAAATTATTATTTTTTACTTAAAAACTAACTTTCGGATGTCCGGTGAAACCGGAAGTTTTGAATATGTAGAAAATGAAAATTCGACATAAGAATGTGCAATTGTGCAAGCTGTTTTTTTTAGCTGCACCGTTAGGAGCCTTAGATATAACGGCGTGAAACGTGGTATCGTTTCCTGGCTTGTCTAATTGAAAGTTTGATACAAAACTTTTTTAAGAGGTTCACAAGTACTTCTAGTTTGGCTATTGATACCATACTTTTTGTGGAAAAAAAAAACAATTAAAAATTAATTTTAAAGTTTCAATTATATAGGATAGGTTCAAATTATATCATCCCCCATGCAGAATATAAAAATAGAAATATTTCGGCTATTTATGGTAATTTCTTATTTTCCAAATTAAAATTACAAACGATGACCCGATATTATCTTACAAATCTCCACTGACACCGCGGTACTTAATTTTTTAGAAGTGTTTTAAATGGAACACTGTTATTTTATTTGGCTATTTAGGCAAGGGCCTGTCGACATATTAAGCACCGGTTCCCGCAGATCACCGAAGTTAAGCTGTGTCGAGCGCGGTTAGTACTTGGGCGGGTGACCGCTTGGGAACACGGCGTGCTCTTGCCTCAGGGAAGAGTGTAAAATGAATCGACACCTAGCCATCCTATTCACGCCGGACAGGCCGGATGAGATCGGATATCTCGTAGGATGAAGGTGCCGTTTCACACTCCCCAGTCGGTAGATCACATTTGTGGTCGATGACCGGTTCAAGATGGCCTACGTAGTCGGCGAACCGTAAATAATAATAAAAAAAAAATTTGGCTATTTGATGTGGAACCAGTAACATTTATTTTTTGTAATACATGCATATAAATAATTACCAGCAGTTTTTAAAATAATGGATCCTTCAGCACTTACACCCTGAACTAGAACCTATTAAAAACATATATCAATAAAAAACAATCTTCCTAGAGTATAGAAACCATTAAAAATACCGCTGAACAGCTGGAAGTTTACAAACTTTAGACAAGAATGGGTGTACGTCATCCTATTAACCGCGCCACTCTCTTATTTGGGAGTCAATCGGTACACGACTCGATATTGTTATTTTTGTTTCGATAACTTATACAGGGTGATTCCTAAGTTGTTACTTCTTTTTTAGCTGTGCATAGAAGGCATTAAAATAAACAACTTTTTCAAATACCTTGCATAAAAACATAGCCCGCTATAGTTTCTGTTGTTTTTCTCTTATTAGTATTAAGCATACGGGTAGTGTTGAGCAATGAATACAATAAACTAATAGATATGGTCCTAATTTACTGGGTGTATCGTGAAAGTGCGGATGTTTCTTCGAGATTATACGCAAAACGCTTTCCCTTGCGGGCTCATCCTACACTTAGAAGTTTTCTTAATGTTATTCAACGGGCAAGTTACGCAGGACCGTATTTGATAGATAGTGTATTAAATTAATGTAAGTACCTTATTTTTGAGTTAAAAAAATGGTATTTGAAAATATTGTTTGTTTTAATGCCGTCTATACGCAGCTAAAAAAAAGTATCAACTTAGGAATCACCATTTGCCGAATTTGTTGTGACATCGGTACGTTCTTCCACAATACATGTTTTTATTAGAAAGCGTATTTTGTTTAATAATTTTGTTAGTAGATACTTAATTAAATTAAATAACTAAACATTTTATTTTTTCGTGTTCTATACGATTGGGTAAAAATCAAAATTTTGTGAAAAAGCCCATTAAAGTTCAATCAAGAAATTGTTAGTATGAAAAATAGCAGCAACTATATCCTCACTGGGTGTTTATTAAAACTTACGGCAAAAAAACACACATTGATTTACCCGGTATAATATGGCCCTGTCGAACATAACCCAAAATTAAAAAAATCTGCACATTCCTAATTAACTTATATTAATTAATTATCTATAAAATGGCAAAAATATTGTAAAAATCGAATTTAAAACAAAAAAGTTATCAAGGATTAAACTTAACATAAAATCTAGGGTGCCGGTTTCTTTTGTCGGAAAGTTTTATATGTACATTTTTCTTGAATCATCAATGAAATTTAAAAAATACACTTTAAACTTTAAAAAGAGTCATGCAGTATTGAATTCAATGTCAAATTTGAAAATATTTACTTTTTAAATTAATAACTTTTCCACATATTCTTAAATTTATTATCATTAATAAAAGGTGGTTATCACATTGTTAGGGACAAAAATAAAACAACAAACGTTGTTAAATTTTTATCAATAATCTCGAAACAAATTTGCCCAAGGCTTTGAGAATATTTTTGTCACTCAAATATTATTTAAATTATATGCTTTTTTTCCTTTTCTCCGCGGGATCCTGTGTTTTTCAAAGGTTGAGATGGTCTTTGGAGATCAACCTTTATTTTACATATAAAAGGCAAACAGAGTTTGAACATGTAAAAATTGTATTAAAACGAAATTTCATTTTATAGCAAAATAAGGGATATGAAATGTAATATTACGAAGTTAGGAATTTTGGCTTTTTGGGAATAATTTACTTACAAAAATATATATACAAGTACTAGAACCAATTTTGTATACATTCTTTGTACACAATGGTTGTATATTTTTCATGCTATGCAAGAAATCAAAATTTTGTAAACAGATCTTGCTTTCAAGTGTTTTATTTAGTAATTCAATATTGAACATTGTTTATTCTAATAAATAGGACTTTGGAATGTTAATATAATTTACTTGTCTTATTTCAATAGTAGTTTATATAACAAGAGTGGATACGATGTCCATATCGCTCGAGGAAGTAAATTGGGCACAACGCCGTAGGCGTAGCGCAATATCCACTTAGGTAAGTTGTCCAATATATTCTTTCTGCGACTCAACTTCCGAATCTTATACTAAAAATTTAAAAAATGTATATATAAATAAGGCATTATAACTTCTCACTTTAGTTGGCCGTGAACTGTTGAGAAAGATAATATTTAAAGAAAAATTCATTTCATTTGCAAATCCATGAACCAAATTACACAATACCATATTAGTCGTTTTTTATCATTCTTATATTTCTCACATTCGGCCTTTTGCCGAATAGCAGAGAAAAAGCAATATATTTATTATTAAAAATAAATACTTTCTTTTCCCCAATCATAGCCAGTTTGATTAATTATTTTGTTGAAATATTTTCTAGGTCTCCTGCTTGCAACGCCGAAATATCACAAAAAAAGCCGTAAAATTCATTTGACACAGTTAAAAACGGATTAGGTGCATTCATATAGTCACTTTTAATGTTCGCTATGGTAAAGCCATTCAAAATAATTACCAAATTACATACTATCAACGCTGTAAACGTGGAAAGAGAAATGGCATACTGTATAAGTAATAACCTTAAAACCATTAGTAAATTAGAACAAGACAGGTGAAAAAGGTCAAATTTTTTCTAGAAAACTTATAATTTCGTCTGTTTTTATATCCTCATTTTCATTTTCCACCATTTAAGGAAGATTAACCTGTAATTTTTCCAGATCTGTTGCATATAATAAAAGATTTAAGGTCAATTGGGGTTGGATCTCCGTTCAAAATATATCAGAAAATATCGCAAAAATTAATTTTGTAGGTGTATAGTACACTTTATGCACAAATTCTTTTGTTAAAAAAAATAACAATAGTTCGGTAAAATATATCTTGTATTTATATCTTCAATTTTTGCCCCATTCCGTGTACTCTTCTGGAAAAATTGGTATATGCATAGGCTATTGGATAAATGTTTTAATTCAAATAAAAAAAATAACATATTGTATCTAACAGATTTGCATCATTTTGAAATATATTCTTAACCCCACTTTTGTTAAGTGTCATAAAACGACAAGTAAAAAATAAAACGTATAAATTTGGTTTCTTTGTAATTAACCATTGTGATTTGTCAGTTTCATATCCTATTTAGGATGTATATGAAATAATAATAATAATAATAATAATAATAATAATAATAATATATTCAAATAATTAAGAATACAATTAGGCGATATTTAGCCCATAGGGCTATTCTTACATATATAATATATATAAATGATATCCATTTAGTTATAGCCCACTGATCAAGTCACGTTAATGTAACAGAAACAGCAAATGTCCATGTGGGAGTAGAAAAAAGATATTACCGTAGGGACGAATAACTATAATATACACACATTTTTAAGCGGATGCACCCTTCTTTTTGGTGGCGCCGGTAATCTAAACAACTCAGACAACAAGAAGCAGCAGCAAGTGAGCAAAATAATATTTTTATGTCATGAAATTATTTAAATATTCGCTTTCAACTCTACATTAATTTACGTTAACTTATTGTCGTTCATATTATACACTCTTAAAAATAACATGGTATGGATTACTAAAATTTGGTTCTGACAACTATTTATTTTCGTGAAATCGGACTCAACCCAAAAATTAGTTTGTACAACCAAAAAAATGGTCGTTATTGAACTGTTGAACTAATTAATAACATTAAACAACCCAACCTACAAATTTTAGTTGTTACAACGAAATTTTATATACGGATAACTAAATTTATATGGTACTCCCGCTTTTAAAATTAGTTGTCACAACTAATGTGTAAATATGGAAAATTGAAAATTTTTTTTCAAGGCAATAAGTATTGTTTTTGTTAATGATGCAATCTACAAATATTGCCAAAGCAATCATTGTATTTATTATCTTTTACTGTACTTTCTAATTGTAGGAAAGAAGTTGAATCATAAATAAGTAAAAATTTTATATTTTTGTCATTGCAGTTGCACATTAGAAAGTTTGAATGAACTGCTTATAACGCATGGCAAAATTAGCAAGTTGATTTAATAGAAATAACTTTAATTTATCCTTAGTAATGACAAATATTCGTTCCTAGGTCCCCATTTAAATAAAAAAATGCCTTAGTATTACTACTGTATTAGGTATGCGTAAACTAATTGGTATAAATTATCAGGGATATTATGGTTTCTTTAAAAAATATTATTTCCAATGTCCTTGTTCTCTCATGTTCTTTATAATACATACATATGCAATACAAAACAGAAACACTAGATTTTGAACTTATTTTACTCAACCTTTTGGGTTGTTCAATTGCTTATAGAACTGAATTGTCTTTATTTAAATTTTCTTATCTGCAACTGCGATTAAAAACCAAAAAATATCCCCTGGACTTTCTATTTAAAATATACAGCTATATGAAATTTGTTGTACTTGGTCAGATTAAAAAGTCATCAATATGACGTTCTTTTATAGAAATGGAAAATAGAACAAAAACAAAAAAAAAATATTTTTAAGTTATTTGGTCTGTGGGTCTAGTGGGTCTGTGTGCAAATCTTTAGTTCGGTCAGAAAATAACAATAATTTGGTAGGAATATATATTGTTATTAATTTTGTTATTATACCTTCAATTTTTGCACCATTTCGTATACCTACTCTTTAGGAAAATATTCTGTATACATAGACTCTGGGATAAATGTTTTGATTTAAATTTAAAAAGAACAAATTTCATCTGGCAGATTTCCATATTTTTGAAGCATAATTTTAACCTCACTTCTCTCAACTGTCAGAAAACGAATTTACGACATGTAAATTTGGCTTCTCTGTAATTGACTGTGATTGGTCAGTTTCATAACCTAACTAGGATGGATATGAAATTTTGCCGCACAGTTAACTGAAATAGCCTACTTTACCCGCCACTTAAGTGTAGAGGAAACAGCAAATTTCCATGTGGGAGTAGAAAAAAATTATTTCCTAATTTGTTGTAATATTTTTTGCTTTAGTTTTTTAAAGTAGACGGAAATGTAAACAATAATATTATATTTGTTACAGTTATTTTTTTTGTTGTTGCTGGGGTTGGCGAAAGAGCTAGTATACTTAGGCCTATGCCTATGAGGCCCATTATATTCCCATCTGGGTAATGTCAGCAAGACGGGAGCTCTACCTAAGCATGGAAACCGAACCACGTGTATGCACTAGTTATGCTATTTACGCCCCCAGAGGTCCATGACGACCCTCTCGGTTCCAATATTAGGAATCAACTCAAGTTCCGAACATACATTTTTTTATTAAGCGTATGCCCTCTACGAGGATCGAACTCGGACCGCTTCAGTCGAACGCCAGTAACTCAACCACTGAGCTACCCACCGCGGTATATTCTTTACTTAGGTTAAGTAACTGTTTAAGAAATTACCCACGCGGCCATGGAGAAGCTGTACGCTCCGATATTCCTTTTAACCAGAACAGTATCATCTGCATAATATTCATATTGCTCACCATTATTCCACACACTTTTATTCCTTCTTCGATGTTTTCTAAAACGTCTTGGACCACTGAGCCACTGCCGCGGTTCGATAGTTATTTTACCATAATAGTTATTTATTATATAAGTTATAAATTAAAGGATTGTTATATTTACACAATTTAAAGTAAAAAACAATAATTTTTTTAAATCTGTTTATTTAATTAAAACCTAAAATATTACCCTTTTATGATACACAAAATATTGACCTTAGCATGACTAAAGACTAGAAAGTGGTACATAGATATAACTAAATCATTTAGGAAACTTATACTATATAATTAAAAATAAGCGTATCGAAATTTGTCTAACATTTTAAACAGTTTCCACTCTTTCATTCTCTAAAAGCGGTGAAACTGTAGCCCTATTTCTTAACCATATTAAGATATCTGGAAGAGTGGTTATTACAAATCAAAAGGTAATGGTCATAACCATGTTTAGGGATGTTCTTTAAAAAAAATTATAAACAATCTGTTTTTGAACTCGCGTCTATATCCCAACCTATATTGCAGGCACACTGCGCATGTCAGGCGGAGAGCGTGATGGCGGGCTATTTAAAATTTACATAGGTAGAAATGAGTTCAATTATTATATGTATAATATGATTAATATAGCGATTAATTAATAAAATTTTTAATATTACGATATTCTATTTATATTTTTTAATCAAACACTTTATTCTCTTTTTTCTTTTACTTTTTAAGTAATTTAAAGATGTGGTTATCGGTGTTGATAGTCTACGATTTTGTGATTCCTACTTTCTGTTATGAGGGTCATAGTTAGAAGAAATCATAGGGCTTATTGTTGTTTTTAGTGCATTAATACCAGAAAAGCAAGTCACATAATTGTCTTTAAAGGTGATCGTTTAAAGACTTTGTTTTTTTTTTGATGTGAACATTAACATTTGTTTTTGTACTACATTTCATCTCACAGTCTAGGCACACATTAACTGTTCTACAATTTAAAAAATGACGGTTAAGTTTTTACTTTACAGGTGCTTGACAGCCGCTACAAAATATTTAATAGACACTTAAAGCACGTCCAGTTCAGAACACGTATCCCTATCCGTATCGATCTGCGACTGCGCACAGAGGATACGGATAGGTATACGTAATACGTCGAACGTATCGGTACGCGATCTTGCGTTCACGTATCTCTTATAACGTAAGTAAGACGCATCATTTGAAATGTCGAAATTTGGTGGCATGATGGAGATACATAACCTCAAACCAAAATTGTTTACTATAAAAAAACGAGTACATTTTACTAACGACGACGATTTACACCTATTAAGAGAAGTTGCGGGACAAAACCCCTATGAGGAGCCCTCCAGATGGGGGTTAATTCAAAGAAATATATCACAAGTTACGGGAAAATGTATTACAGAAAGATCCATTAAAGACAGGGTCCATAATCTACTGGCGAAATTTGCAGAAAAGATATAAAAAGATGAGTTAAGTAAGTACATGAAGGTAGTAGTTGTTAATAAATAAGTTTAGAGTTTTGGTGTATTTATGCGGGACTACCTATTATCTTTTATTTTAGATCTGGAGTGGAGGAACCTACCACAGAAACTGATGATCTACTTCACACAATTTTGTCATTAGTGAATGAATTTAAAAATATAAAATCGAAGAGAAAAAGGAGTGCTACTGATTCCTCTAACCAAAAAGGATTTAATAAAAGAGAGGAAGCAACAGAAACTCTAAAATTCTCTTCAAATATTGGTCAAGAAAATTTCTCATTTGGTAAGCTATTATTTATACCCAATTTCATAATAATCATTCTTTTTTAATAGTAATAAATCTTACATAAATGTTATATCCACTTTTTATTGCATTTATAAAAGCGTGGATTTCAACATTTTACTGCAATAAGAATAATTTTATATGTGATTTTATTATATTATACTTAATTGCTCACTATGCCTATTTGCAATTTTTAGCGAAGGAAGTAGAAATTATAAGTAATCAGGATAACCATGTATTACAGCCAATAGAGCAAATAGACCATGATTATCTGAATACAAATATTCATATTCATTCCAATCCTGGCATGAGTTTTGACGATCAAATCATGCCTATAATGGCAATACCTACTATTGAGACCAGTTCGGCTTCCCAGGAAAATTATCAACTCCACAATTTGAATAAACACAGTACACCCAGCAAAAGTGTAAGAAGTGGGGGAAAAGCAACAGCAGGAAATAATATCATGAGTAAGTGTTTTATAAATTTAAGAACCGAGACAACATATTAGGCCTTCTTAAATGCACTCTACTAGCCAAAGCAAATTAAAGTACTGCCTAATAATACGATTTTACCCTTTTCCTTAGTGAGTGTAAGAATGAAACAGAGATGTTTAATTATTACTAATGTTTTTTAAGGTCCTTCAAGAATAAGAAGTGGTGGTCTGAAACAATCTTCTATTAAGTTTTTGGAGAAGAAAAATGATCGCTGGTATGAAGTTAGGTGTCGTGAACTGGCACTACAAGAAAAGCAGTTCGAATTGGAGAGTTATGAAAGAAAGAAGAGACTAGAAATTGATGAAAGGAGGTTAGCAATGGATGAAAAGAGGCTGGAAATGGAAGCACTAAAACTAAAAAATGAACTTGGTATATTTAAGAACCAACAAAACTTAATGGAGATGGCTTTTAAAGCTTGTAATAAGGAAAAGTAAAGAGAGAAATTATAAAGAAATCCTTATGAGTTCCTAAGAAAGGCTGTTTCAAATATATATTATTATATAGACATAGAATAATTATTTTGTTACATACTATATACATATTTTAAGCTAAAGGAGTTGGGGAAGTAATTTTTTACTTTTGATTTAATTTTGTAGGTAGAATAAAGTAGGTTTAAGTTACTTACTACGGTTTTATTTAATAAATTATATAGATAATAGTACGTTTTTATTTAGCATAAAAAAAAGGCACACATTGAAACAAGAATCTATTAACATTGATTTTCTGTAAACTTTTTATAAAAATGTACAACAGGTACCTTATGCAAAAAACATAAATTAACAAAAAATTAATTCTTATAATAATGTCCAGTCCATTATGCTAACAGAAAAGAAGCAACAACTACAGCTACGTTTAGCCCAAATATTCTTGTAAGGTCGGAGGTTCAACTTGAAAATATTGTGATGTTTCACCTCCATAAAGGCAGGTATGGCAATTTGTTAATATTGTGCCCACTCTATACATTTTTTGTAGGTCCTGCACAAGTAATTTTTGGTTCTTTTTAAAATCCAAAAATGCAAATATTTGTATAATTTTATTAAACCCCCACTCTACCGATATTCTTAATGATCTCATTGCATTATTAAATAATTGCCTCGCTGGATCAATTCCAATTTCATGTTGTGTATAGGGCCTTAAAAGTAATTCCCTCAGTCCATATCCTTGATCGCCATAAATCAAGAATCTCTGATTCCCATGTACATTTGCTTCCAATTCTCCATATAATCCACTATCTCTTAACATTGCAGCATCATGACGCCGCCCCTCGTATGCTCCTTTCAAGCTTACAATAATTCCATCAGGGGTTATAAGCGACTGGTACTTTAGGCAATGTACTTTTTTATGACCGGAATAGTAGGCCTCCTGGTTTATCGATGGTCTACAAATAGCTCTTGCTGTTCCATCAATGAAGCCGAAGCAATTAGGCACTGGTGAACCTTTTTCCACCAAAGCCTAAAAAAAATATATAGTTATGTATATAATTATCAGATAAAAATTTAAAAAAAGGACTTAGCAATCAATATTTATATTTATTGCTGTTGTTAAAGTACTTTCATGAAACTAAACTATGTAATTACCTACTTTCCAATTATTACCTGTGAAAACTGTAAGAGCTTATTTAGATTTAAATATGGAATATTATTTAGGTTGTCTAATAGGTGACCCTTATTTTCGTCAATTATTTCCACACCTACAATGCATGCCTGTGATATTACTGTTGATGAATATCCAAAAATTGGTTCCAAGTCCACCAAACGGTTTGGGTACACCAAACGTCTTAGCAACATGCATAGTACATCACAACCTACAAACGTAAAAATAGTAGATAAGTATTTAATTTGTCTTAAGATTTATGTTATAGGTAAAGCACATAATATACTGTGCTTTTTCGAGACTCCAAGAAATAACTTCATATTTGTCTTGTGCACACAAAATATGGGATTTATAAAAATTCAGTACCTACCTATTTCTAATTAATATTATTTAAAAAAAATAACAAATTTAGACCTTGCACTTACTTACCAGACAAATTAATTCTATTGAAACCAATTTGTTCGGGCAACCCCAGGAGTATTCTTAACGGCTGTAAATGTTCCTTTTTAAAGCGAAATAAAGATAAGCACTGGGTGTCATTTAGGGCATCGAGGTCAAAAGCCCCGTATAATGCCGCTCTGTTGCCCAGGAGTGCTTCATCATGCAAAATATGATTTAAAATCAGGTCATCCAAATCGTTATCTTCAAAATCATCATCATTATCAAAAATGAAATCATCAATTATTACATCCATGTTATGAAAGCACAACAACAAAAAAGTTTGGTTATAAACCACTGTAAAAGTGACATTGCGTTTACGGTTTTAAGGGAAGCGCTGCTTTAAGTCCTTTCAAGCGACCAAGTTTTCTAAAACGTAACCCCGATTTCTTGCGGTATACGTGGTTAAGATACGTTTACGTTGTGTGTTGGCTTTAAGTGTCTAATATTTTGTGACAGCAGCAGCTATAACAAAACTTACTGATTGATAACCTGCCTCTTCTTTTTAATTATGGATCACAAATTAACAAGCTGGCACAAACTGTTCTTCTAAGAAAACTTAATACCTCGACTATGACTCAACACCGTGACGTAATAAAATAATTAAATCCATTTCTACGTATATTTTAAATGTCTCGCCATCACGCCATCCACCTGACATGCGCAGTGTGCCTGCAATAGGTTGGAATATAGACGCAAGTGTTTTTGATCTGTTAGTCGGCATAGCAACAAAATGTTAAAATCTTAATTTAAAGACGAATGAATGATAATGGTGACATTTTACAAACCAACAAAATCATGCTAATCGATTTTTCAGATGCTAAGATCTCGGCAGTGGTTGATGCCTGAAACAGCATTTTCGATTCGATAAAAAGAATTGTGCTTGTCGCTGAATATTAAATAAATTTTTTTTAAATTGTTTGTGTGGATTCAGAGAAAATCGCTTTTGAAAAATTGTTTAGCAAGATTATGTTGTTTGGCAAAATGTCGCTAATACGTAATAAAAATAACGATTATTTACTAGTATGAAATTGGCGACACGAGCTATAAGCGTGTGTAGTAAATCATTCAAATATGTAATAGTCATACCGTTATCCCAAATTCGTTTCTCGCCATTGGCGTTGGAATCTCGTTTAATGATGATATTTTGCCAACCAACAAAAACTATCGAGAGTGACTGGAGTTCGATATATCGATAGTCAGGTTGATAAACTATCGATATATACACTCTAAAAATGAGTTGGTCGCTCAAGCTAATTTTTTCTTGCGAGATAGACCTTAGTCATACATCCAGGCAACTGTGGCCCACACTTGATAAAAAGAGAACCGCAGAGCTATTGAGAAACAGTCGGAAAGACGTAAGAAATATTACTGCGGTTGTTACCGGACATTGCCTCTTCGGCAGACATGCCGAACGTATGCAAATACCCACTAACGACTTCTGCAGAAGTTGCAGAGATGAGGAAGAGGAAGAAAGTATTCAACATTTTCTGTGTAAATGCCCTGGCCTCGCAAGTAGAAGGTTCACTGCTCTGGGTGAATCATTTTTCGATAACCTGGAGAAACTAAGCAACTTACAACTTGGACGACTAAGCAGGTTTCTGAATAGTAGTGGCTGGCTTGAATAAGTTGTTAAAATCCTTCTGCGGAGTATGCCGTACTAACCATCAGAAATCTGATGAAGGTGGGTTCTACGGAATACGTGTGGTATCACAACGGACCTAATAGGACTATGTGAGACTGTTTGGTCAGAATCAGAGGTCTGCCACTCTTACCTAACCTAACCTAACCTAACCTAGTATACCTAACAATAATCTTTAGTTTTCCAAACCAATTCTAGGTATTACTTGCTTGGTTCAAACAAAATTCTGTAGTTTTTAAAACTAAATATTATTAACTCTATTATAGTATTGGTAACCAAGTCGGCATGTTCCAACCAACAGATTAGCTTACTAAGTTCCCACAACAAGTTTAAGTATTTATCTTAACCAAACACACTTGGATTACCAAGAGATGGCGCTAAAAGTTATATACAACCCTAGAAGGTTGATAATATAGTGACTTTTAGTATGAAGACTATGTGTTGGAAGGTATAGACACCAGGACCTATACGGACAAGAACAAAAGAGTTCGAAACCGGTTTGCAGGTGGTTTCATCCCACCAATTAGGGATGGCTGATCCACAAATTTTTGCGGATCAGTTCGGAACTGATCCCAAACTATCAAGTATCGAGTCCGCGGATCAGTTCCAGTATCGAGTCCGGACTGCCCTGCCTGCAGGGCGATGCTGTATCACCGAGCCCGCGGCCGATTCAATTCCAACGAGTCCACTATTTCAGTCCAGTTCTAGTCCGTTGCGTTGTCTATGCCCGAATGGCGTCATACCGTCTCTAATTCCCTATGGTTGTTATTTTCTATATAATAATATACATATATCGAAATAAATTATAATATAAAAATAATACTACCGTTTTTTTATAACTTTTACATAATAAGTATATATTATTTTACTTATAAAAAGGCGCTGTAAATTATCCTATTGCTTAGAACTCGATTACCTAACCAACAATAAAGAAGCAAACTCATTAACCCATTAACGCCCAGTGATACCGTTTGGTATCGCTAAATCAGCTATTACTAAGACATCGACCATTTTATGGGTGGTAGTGGAATAATAATTCTGACGAGTGCGTTAGTTGCGGGAAGCATTTTCAGTTGTGTTTTAAGTCTTTGAGTGCCGTTGCCGATATTTGTGAGCAAAAACACACTTGTTATTTTATAGTTCATTTTACGTCAATAGAAAAATATGGACATTCGCTTTGAATAAGTATCGTTTTTCACTGATAGTATATTTTTTCTTGAATACAAGTATTGATATTGACTAAGATATATATTTAAAGCCCTCTATAATGTATATCGTATTTTTTTAAATTCACCTGACTTTACAAAATGGGCGCAAAACATACTGATACCATATGGTATCACTGGGCGGTTACGCTATATATATATATTTTTTTGATAGGCATGGTTTTTATTGTCTGAAGCTTTAGACATAGTATACGCTAATGACGATGCGGAAAATCAAATAGACGAAATATTTATCGAGTCCCCTGATCCCAATGTCGACACCAATGAAGATTCCGCTGACGAAGATGACGGAGGCATGCTAAATAATTTAACAGGTCGACAATTACGTGCACCTGTGGAAATACAATTGACGAATAATACAGGTTTAGGCAATAAACGACTTTTCTGCAGAAAGTCCTAACCAATCATCTTCAGCGCCGGCTAATCAATCCGTAACCGAATCATCTTCTGCATCGATCTCAAAGGATAGGTATTGTCCGGTATCAGAGAACAACGACTGGATTCGAAATCGTCTAGCTCAGAAACCAGATACTGTCTGGATTGGAGGCGACATTGAATCTGGAGTCCGTTCATTTCCAGTAAAAGATTACAAGCGGTTCGAACAAATGTCTTGTACAGATATTTTTGAGCTATTTTTTGTCAACGATATCATGCAGCAATAAACAATACATGGTTTCTGTATAGGAAGAATCACAACAAAACCTCCAACATAGAGTTTAGAAGGGAGTTGGTCCAAGTATACTTAACACGTTATGGTGTACCGGCAAAATCAGCAGGTCCTGCAAAAACGTCTGTTTCACGCACACTTCTGCCAGGTATTCGATATGACGGTATGCATCATTACGTTGCTTTATGTAATAAACGCCGTTGCGCTGGAAATGAATGCAAGAGTTTTGGTAGAACAATGTGTTCTAAGTGTGATGTAGGTCTTTGTGTAGTCTGTTTTGCCAATTATCACACAATGTAAAAATTTACTTTTAATAATTTCATAAATAAATATGTATTTTAAAATTGTAAGTACTTATATTTTACAGTATCATATGCGCCCAGTGATACCATATGGTAGCAGTCATTTTCTTAAAAACTGACGTAAGACATTTTGTAAAATATTTTTTTTTGTGCATTCCTACTCATATTAACCCAGCAATGTAAAAATATATAAAATAACTAACAAAAATAATTCTGGGCGTTAATGGATTAAAACGTGGCGAATGAGTACCTACATGAACATAAATTACACTCTACAAGACTACAAGTCCAATATTCAGCTGGCGAAAGCGCCGTGCCAGTCCACTGCTCCGTTACATTTTACATCTACAACTACAACCATTGTAGTTCTCTGTTTTACATTTCAAGTCCATGGCGACAAACAGGCGAATACCACGGTTTGATCTATCGCGTCCGCAGTCTCATGTAATTTGACGGACTCGTACCCGTACCTGTTTTAGATTTTAATCCGGGTCAGTTCCACGAGTCCACGCACAGGGATCACGTCCGCTGGATCAGTTCCCGTATTGAACAGCCAACCCTACCACCAATAGTAAAGTCTTCACTTTTTGGTAGTGTTATGCAATTCTATTTGTATTTTGATATCTAACACAAAATATGACCTTATGTTGTAAGGAACTTTCAGGTGATACGAGAATTATTTTTAACAAATTAGTATTGATGACAAATATATACTGTTTCAGCTAAAACAGTTAGTTTTCTAATGATAAAGGTGATTTGTATGATTTTGGTATGATATACTAAGCTATATAGGCTATATTATAAATTAAAATGTTGATTCCATGATAATTTTGTTAGAGCGGTGGTGATGTTTGTGAAATGTTGTGGTCATGCGATGTACATTTCGAAATTAAATTTAAAGAGGTAAATAATAACCAAAGACAGTTATAAGAAATAGTGGACTTACTAAAACACGTAGGTAACTACAGAACAAAGAGTAATATGAAACGTTGAATGATACCATAACGTATCCATAAAAATGATTCTTTATAAGATGACAGTTTGACAGATATGCGAGAAAGAACTATTAACGGATGACAAATATGGGTTTTGATTTTTCATAGATATCTCAAATCTTTAATGCTGCATACCTATTTTAAAAAAGGTATTTGAAATCAGTTTAAAAAGTAAACAATTTTGTAACTCTACACAACCGAGATCATTAATGGGAGCGTCGAATTTGAGACATATTATATAGCAATAATAACATCTTGTCAGCTAAGGCAGTCCTTACATGGGGAAATTTAAAAGAAACTGTAGTAGCTTGGATACTAGAATACTGAGTGATAAATATGGAGCAAATGTGTGACCTTTAGCTCGCGACTGCGTGACTAAAGTGTCGGCTGTGTGAGGATGAGTAGTCTAGTCGCGCAGTCTCCTAATCTCCACGCTACTGAAGTTTTTTTTAAGTTTCCTCGTCTGAGAAATGCTTAAAACTAGCTTACTAAGTTTATTTCGTCTACATTTTTACAAAACTATCCTATAAATAGATTTTAATTAGGAGCATTGTATTTTATCACATCACAAATCTTAAAAATTACTTATTGTTTTAAAAAACTTCAGTGTCCAAGATTAAAATAAAATAAAAATTAAAGTCTTGTCGATTCTTTATCGACTTGCCCTGACACCGTACTTATTATAGTACTATTAGCAGAGTGAACACTCCTTTTTCTCTTAAAATAATCCTCGATTTCATGTAAAGGCTTGTCTTTGGTTTCAGGAAGTAAAACAATTAAGGCCACCATGCCTATTAGGCAACACACTCCAAACAGCAAAAACACTCCATCTGTATTTAAAGTGTCAAACAAATTTGGTGTTATTTTGACTACTATAAACATTAGTATCATATTAAATAGCGTAACAATACCACTACCTAGACCTCTTGAAGCTTGAGCGAACAGTTCTCCACTCATTGAATATGGCAAGGGTAGCAACCCAATGTTAATAAAAAGCACATATGCCACCAATGCCGCTAAGGGTATCCAGGAGAAATCCCGAATGAGATTCGTTTGGCTTCTAGCCATAAATAGAAACCCACTTATCGTAAATAATGATATTAATGTTCCTGAGCAGCTGACCATCATGAGTTTCCTTCGTTGCATGAAGTGTTGAGCGAAACATCCCAAGATTGAAGATATAATCCTCATGCCATCCATAATCAGCATGGAAGTATACGGGTCAATTGTAGCATCTCCTAGAACATCCTGTAGAATTGTTACTGTGTAGAAGGCAATGGGGTTATTACCTGCCCATTGCATTGTGCTAAAGAATATTACTAGGATATAGAATGGTTTATAAAATTCAGGTTTGGTAAATGTTTTGAAATATTCTGTATAGCCTTTTTTGGGTAATAGAGCTTCTTCGGCTTGTTTGGCAATTAAAATATCAAGTTCTTTAAGAGATTCTTCAGTGTTGCCTCGACACCTAATAAAAAATAAGAAAAAGTATTAATTAAGACATAAACACATTGTGTATGATAGTACAGTTCCATACCATTTAATGAGCTCTTTTAATTAATACCTCACTTGATATAAATAAAAAAAATACTGCTAAAGGATCGCTCATCACTTTAAAACATTTTTTTTAAGACCAAGGATTTGTCGTAGCTAGAAAAAAGCTATAAAAGTGTATTGGAGCAGCAATTAGCGAAATATTCCAAAAATTTGAACTCTTAACAACTCAAATTTTGATGTTTGTCGATGATACCGAGACAATATCTCTGTATAGGCTGGTGTCTTATATAATCGTTTTGAAGTTGTCAGTTCGGCAATTCCAGTTAGTGTTTCGCTCTCAGCTTGCAAGACCGAGATTACGGGTACAAACATAGCAATGCGGCGTCGAGCTACTTCACGATCTACTTGGCTTGGCGCGTAGGTGCTTTATTATGTTAAGAGAATTTTCACACAGCGCCATATATCGCGCGCGATAAATGGTCGCAATATTGCTTTAACACCAAATTGTGTGTTTTCTAAATAGCCATTTTCACACGCAGGCGATATTAGAGAACACATAATTTGGTGTAAAGCAATATTGCAACCATTTATCACGCGCGATATATGGTGCCATGTGAAAACGCTCTAAAAGTCTCGATCTCGCAAACCGAGAGTGAAACACTAATTCCAGTATCCTTACAACTTTAAACAGATACTAAATCTATAGTTAGGAGTGAAGGTTGTGCATTTTAATTTAAAAAAGTTTTAAAAATTCAATATTTTTGTTATTGTTGTTTGTTCGAAATTTTATTTAATATCTGTAGAAAAGTTTGGTTTAACAACGAGTTTATTAATTGGAAAAAGTTTCTGACAATGTAAACATTGTGAAACCTTTACAAACACTGCAAAAAATTGAACATCTTATTTTTCAAAAGAAGGTATAACCAAGTATCTCACTAATAAAACAGCTTAATATTTTTTTTCGTCTAAGGGCAAGGGAGAGGTAAATTCTCGCACTCCTTCAATTAATTTATTAAGAGAATATTAATTTTTAAAGAATAATTATTTTTCAAATTCCGCTTTTATATCTTAAAAACGGGTTCATAAACTTACTGTTTAAAGGAAATATACAAATTATTTTATGTAGTATCAATCTCATATAAAATTTAGGCAGTACATTCTATCATCTGCGCATCTCAGGGCTCAAGCTACAATGCACGACCTGTAATTGAGTAAATGCAATATCGTTCCGTATAAATTAGTTTAATAAACTGATTTATAAATGACAGTTGACGCCTAGCTGCCGAGTGATAATTTTAACTAAATTTTGATTTTACCCTATCGCATAGAACAAGAAAAACATTAATTTTTTATGGTTCCTTAGAAGTCACTTGTTTGATACTTTGAAGACTGTATACAGTAGACCGTTTCCCTTCACTCGTCGACTTCTAGCCCCACTGATGAGTCATGATATGACGAAACGCGTCTAGGGATGAAGTTCGATGTAGGAAGGGAAACAAAACTTTTTTCATTTTAAAATTGCTTCGGAGCTTTGTACCGACGACTACGGTATGCGTACCTAGCGGTAACACTTGGAATTGTGACGAATGTCTTTGCAAGTGATCTTCTCTGGCAATTTGTGCTTATTACTATAGGCTTTGTTAGAGGTGCAGGTACTTTGTCGAACATTAACTAGATGTCGCTACTCGTAAAACTTGACTTCTTTTATTTTTTTAGTTTTTAATTTATTCTTATATCTCAAACTACCAAAGCAAAATAAATACAATTATGGACATGTGTAAAGGACTCTAATACGAACTTAAATATGTAATAAAATACTGTGTGTTCCTTTTAAAAAACACAACTTTTTGCTATCAAACTTTTTTGGGCCACTCTGTATATGGAGAAATATTTTTCTGAAATGCACCCTATAATACAGTATAAGTGTGCATATGAATAAATAGCCTGACGCACTATTGCAGGACCCTGTATAGTAAAGATACCCGCCGCCCGCCTACTCATCGATTTAGTTATTTTTATTAATAGGAATGATTCCCATTAACAATGCATTATCCTTGTTTTTTTTACTAGTAACTTACCACAAAAAAACGTCTCTCGCTTTAGGAACATTTCCTTTCTTAATAAGATAAGTCGGAGATTCTGGCACGAATAGCATCAAAACAAAACAAGAAACTGGATAAATGCAGGCTAACACTGCTACTTGTTGCCAAGTAAGATAGGTACCCATTATATGAGATATTGCAATACCCACATTTAATGCCAGGGACACGCATGGTAGAAGAAATCCCCGAAATGCTGGATCTGACGTTTCGGCTATGTATATTGCTAGAACCGGACCTAGAATTCCAACGCACATACCTAAAAAAATAAATATAATTTCAAAAAATGGTGCACACACAAAAAATTGTGTAGTTAGTGTAGTACAGAGGTAAAAATATTGTCAATACTTTTGATAATCCATCAAAGACCAAACTGCAAACCTTTGCTGAAACCTCTTAATCTGATAAAGCTAGTCTTTTTAATAAATTACAGATAACATTTTTGCCACCTAACTTCTATCTTTTATGTCAGTTAGAGTCTTGCACGGGCCGGAATTTCACGACCCGACCCGGCAAGGCCCGACCCAAAATTTTACGTCGTCAACCAAAACCGAACATCCCGGCAGGCTCAATAAACCCGACAGACCCGGCGGACCTGGCAAGCCCAGCAGAACTGGCGTGCCCGGATGCCCAAATAAAAATATTAGGGCTCGAAAATTATTTAACAAATATTTTCTTTTAACAAGCACGTTAGGAAACCAAGGCTGATCCAAAATATCGGCTGGCCACAGAAGTTTGATAGGCCCAGTAGGTCCGTCAAGCCCGTTAAGCCCGATAGGGCCCTACAAGCCTAGCAGGCGCTACCTACAAGCCCGACAGGCCTGGAAAAAATTGATTGTCTCAAAAACCCGAACCTTTATTGATTAAGTGGCTCGCCCGACCGGAGCCCGAGAGTCGGGCGGGCCGCGTTAAGACCCGAGATAAAAACCCGGTCCGTCCATGCCTCTAATGTCAATGTTGGAAAGGGATGTGAAAAAGTGTAAATTTATTAGTTTTATTGAATATAGCAAATATTTTTGGTTAAATGTATTTTTCACGCCAGTGTGACTATTTAATAAATTTGAAAAATCCATAGCAAGGAATAGGATTAGTGTCAATTTTTCAATATTTATGCAACAAAGCGGCAACTTCTTCGATGAGAACTCATCGATTATTCATTTTATACCATAAAAGTCATTTTGGAAATAAACAGTAATTGATGTTATGCTCGTAAAAGTATGCCATCTTTGGGAATTATTTTCTCCCAATGCAAACCCTTAATTACGACTGACAGCATTTTTCAAAATAAGGAGCCATTCTATCTAAAATTATTATTGACTATCTGGGACACCCAGTATAATTTTGTATAACTTTGTTCATAAAAAATAATAAAAAGCTGAGTAGTTTGGATGCTATATATAACTTTATTTGGCTTATTATCGATAAGAATCCTATAATCTTTTAATCATATGCTGAACGCCCTCTAGCGATAAATTTAATAACTTTAAAATAATTTTCAGCGATTTTTCTCGGTCGATTTTATAATGAACTTTTTCTTTTAAAACATTGTAAAAATGCTTCCTGAGATATGGCCGGCGTCTATTCTTATATTTGGCCACCTGGTACAAAGATAACTTATATTTTTCAAACTCAATAAACAAATAGTTTCAGTCATATTTGAACAAACACCATCAATGCAATGCATAAGTGTAAAATTAAATATTAAAAGAGATGGTGTCCCTTAAAATCATCGTTATTTGTTCACACGATGCCCTCTATTTATTGCTTGATGTCGTATTAGTTACAAAACTTTTTCTTTATTATTAAATAAAATGTAACATATTATATTGTCTTTCAATTTTACTTCTGATTGATCTTGACAGAGTTCCAAATTAAATGTTATTTTGATATTTGTCGTTTTCCATTATCGTTCTTTTTTCCGATGTGACAAAATATAATTCTGACGGGAAAGCAGGGCCATGTTAACCCATTAGGCGAGTTAGGTAATGCCTAAGGGAGGCCAAACTGGGGGGAGGGGGGGCAAAAGATAAAATAAATACCAATTTTGAATTAACCTTCTTAAAAATTAATTTAGTTAACTTAAAATGTTTAAATTAATACATATTGAATAATGTTAAAATTACTTAAAGTATCTGGGGATACAATTCAGTTTGAGGTTGAGCATCGATTAAAAGCTGAGTCACTAGCAAATAAAATAAATAAGTTTTAGTTTCTATGTTCACTCATAGAGTGAAATTAACCTGGTTAGTAAATGTTTACAGAATCCGCCTCCAGATGTAATACTTTGCTTAGAAGCTCTAAATAAGCTTCACCATTTTGTAACAAACCGTAGATTTAAGGAAATGTATATAAATATATAATAAAACAACCGGCGCATACATTAGGAACTTTCGCCGGTTTTGAAGTAGGATTTTCCGATACGTTTCGCAGGCGTCGAAAAATAAAAAAATATTTGATTTTGAGGCTAATGATGATATTGAAATTCCAAAAAAATGCTTCAAAGTTAATTTTTTTTATTCTAGGTAGTATTGACCAAACTTTAAATTCAATTAAAGAAAGATTAAAAAGTTTTAAAACGTATAAAACGACTTTTTGTATCTTAAATCATTGAACATCATCAAATTTATTGAACATTTGGACGACGTCAATTTATTACAGTCATGCAAAGATTATGCACAAAACGAATGCGACGTCAATGCTTTAAAAATCTTTATGATGAATTAAAATCCTAAAAGGGCTTTGTAATATAGACCAGAAAACCCCAAAAGGTACTTTAACTTATCTTTACCGGCATTCGGTTTTTCATAATTATCCCAATACATTCAAAGCTTTTTATATTTACTTTACCAGTAACTAGCGGGGAGAGATCATTTTCAAAGCTCAAGCTGATAAAAAAAACTTTTTAAGGTCGACAACTGAGCAAGAAAGATGGAGTAACCTATCAATTTTAATTGAAAATTTGGTTCTAGATCGCATTTATGTCCAACAATTTTTTAAATAATTTTGTAGAAACAAAAGCGAATAAAACAACTTTTATCTAAAAAGGGACATTAATTATTACTATACTTCTTATTCTTTTACTAGCGTATATGTTTTAGGTTAGGTCAACTAAGTTTTTCGTTTTCTCATTTCCGTTTCTGTGTTGTTTCAAAATATTTTACCTTGGCACATTTTTTCAGTATTTTTTGATATTACATTATGTATGCATAGCCTTAAGTACACACATGTTAACAAACAAATTTTACTTTTTGTATATGTGTATGTATACAGGGTGTCCCGAAATCAGGTGACAATATTTTAAGGGGTTAAAGTACATCCAAAAATAGAACTAAAACCCTCTATTAATATACCTTAAAAAACGCTTCGTTGTGGGGCTAGAGCCCCCCGAATGGAAGCTATGATAAGCGGTTTTTTCAAATCATCTCAGAAACTGATTGAGGTATCAAAACAAAATTTGATACATGTTTTACCCATGACAAGACGCAATAAACGGTTCGTTTAGCTTAGGTGTATTTCTTCCAGTGGCGTCCCACTGAGTAGGTAGTGAGGAGACTATTGCCCCAATTTTTTTATTTATAGGATTTTTTAACGCCAGATGCCATTTTTAAAAGCACTGAAGTCTTCTATTAAAAAAAGGTACTTCTGCGTCATTTCGGTAGGATTCACCATTTTTCAGTAAAATCGATTTTTAAATTTTCGGTTTTTTACAAGCCGTTGAAAAGGCTAAGGTGTTTTTTTGCATATCTCAGCAAACACTTAATATTAAAACATGAAATTTATTAGAAATTCTACTAGCGACTAGGCATATTTATTTAAGGATGTGACGTTAAAATATTTTTCCAGTGGCGTCGCACGGGGTGGAGCTTAAAGTAAATATTACTATTTTTTTTTAATTTGAGGGGCTTATATACTTTTAATGTAATTTTTTTAACTTTTTAAATTTTTTGTTCATAAAACTTTAGATTATTGTAATTTGACAGAATATAAGGTTTTCAACAGATTTTTAAATAATTATTTTTATAAGAGACTTAAAATAAAACAAAAACGAATAACAAATTGCAAATCAAATTTAGTTGTAAAACCACACGGGAAACTAATTCTTAAACAAATGTTCGAAATGATTTCCTTTTTGTTGAAAGCAAAATCTAGACCTGCGTGTTAAATGTTTTGTGAGGCACAGAGAATTTGAAAATAGTATGAAAGGAAAGCCCCTCAAATTAAAAATAAATTGCAGAATATTTATTTTAGGCTCCACCCCGTGCGACGCCACTGGAAAAATATTAATGTTACATCATTTAATAAATATGCCTTGTCGCTAGTAGATCTTTTAATAAATTTCATGTTTTAATACCAAGTGTTTGCTGAGATATGCAAAAAACGCCTTAGCCTTTTCAACGGCTTGTAAAAAACCGAAAATTTTAAAATCGATTTTACTGAAAAATGGTGAATCCTACCGAAATGAAGCAGAAGAACCTTTTTTCAATAGAAGACTTCAGTGCTTTTAAAAATTGCACCCGGCGTTAAAAAATCCTACAAATAAAAAAGTTAGGGCAATATTCTCCTCACTACCTACCCAGTGGGACGCCACTGGAAGAAATACACCTAAGCTAAACGAACCGTTTATTGCGTCTTGTCATGGGTAAAACATGTATCAAATTTTGTTTTGATACTTCAATCAGTTTCTGAGATATTTTGAAATAACCGCTTATCATAGCTTCCATTCGGGGGGCTCTAGCCCCATAACGAAGCGTTTTTCAAGGTATATTAATAGAGGATTTTAGTCCTATTTTTGGATGTACTCTATCCCCTTAAAATATTGTCACCTAATTTCGGGACACCCTGTATATGTACAAAATTTTGCTACAATTTTTGAATTCAAAGAAGTAGTCCATTTCTCAAAGAGACTTTATTTAATTTTTAAAAATGGGGAAACTCAAAGTCGAAAGTCTCAATCATGCATTAAAATTTAATAACTTGGTTACATGTTTCGCCCTAACATATGGGCATCATCAGACCTAAAAACTATACAAATACAGTAACCAATTAAAAATATAAAATCTCTTCCTACCTAACATTCAGAATAAAAACAAAAAAACAAAAATTAAAATTAACACATCGTATAAATGACTTTACAAATAAAGTGACAGACTATTTGGTCAATAACCCAAAACAACAAGAGTAGTAGGGTAAGGGATTCGGTTGTCATTTGATTTAAATAAATCGCCCATGTTCTTAAAACCTGCATAAAACTTTAAGAAGAAGAGACAAGTGTCAAGGATAACATTTAGCACGCATGAAAAAGAAAAGAAAAATATAAGGTTAAGTATATTTACCAACTAATTGTTTATATTATTAAAAATAAAATAGGGTTCAAAATTGAAGACGTCGTTAACACAGGTAAGGACCGGACTCTTTTTTGCCTTAGTGATTTCAAGTTTTTCTAACAAATCCAACTTCTTGCTTTTATGGCATTCGTGAATAACATTTATATTTTCAGGTACTGAGAATCGATGTTTGGATTCCAATAAATGGTTAGCGAAGGCGGATTTTGTGTTAGTTATATCAGTATTTTGGTATTTATTCACAAAACTAAGGTGTTCCTGAACTCTTGTTGATATCCTTCTACCTGACTGTCCCACATATACAGCCGAGCAATCACCGCAATGTAAAGAATAAACACCGGACTTAGCAAGGGGATCGACCTTGTCTTTTGTTTTAACTATATTTTGTTTAAGAGTATTAGTGGTTTTAAATGCTATTGATATTTTGTGAGGTTTAAAAATTTTACCCAATTGTTCAGAAATTATGCCAAAATAAGTTAATGATCTGTAGTTATTACTTACCACCTTAGTACTAGAGTGTAAGATATTATAAGATAGTTTATATTTGTTTAGAAATTTGTAATAAAGTTTATTAATTGTTTTCAATGGAAATCCATTGTTTACAGCTATTTGTTTTATTATTTCTAGTTCCTTATTAAAAGCATTTTTTGATAACGGTAATTTAAATAACCTATAAAAGAATGAACTGAATGCTGAAAATTTATGTGAAAACGGTGAGTTTGATGTGAATTGAATTATGTTATCAGTTGATGTCGGCTTTCTATAGACTTCGAAGTCGATTTTGTTATTATTTCTAAATAGAAGGAGATCAAGGAAAGGTAACTTGCCTTCTTTCTCTACCTCGAGTGTAAAAGTAATATTAGGATGTAAATTATTGACAAAATTTAGAAACTGCTTCAATTCATCATCACTTCCGTTCCACACAATACAAATATCGTCCACGTACCGTTTGTAAGCCAACAAGAAACCCGAAAAGTTACTATTCATTATTACATTTTCCAGACCATTCATAAAAACCTCGCTAAGAAATGGAGAAAGGCAAGAACCCATTTTATGAATGGTCTGGAAAATGTAATAATGAATAGTAACTTTTCGGGTTTCTTGTTGGCTTACAAACGGTACGTGGACGATATTTGTATTGTGTGGAACGGAAGTGATGATGAATTGAAGCAGTTTCTAAATTTTGTCAATAATTTACATCCTAATATTACTTTTACACTCGAGGTAGAGAAAGAAGGCAAGTTACCTTTCCTTGATCTCCTTCTATTTAGAAATAATAACAAAATCGACTTCGAAGTCTATAGAAAGCCGACATCAACTGATAACATAATTCAATTCACATCAAACTCACCGTTTTCACATAAATTTTCAGCATTCAGTTCATTCTTTTATAGGTTATTTAAATTACCGTTATCAAAAAATGCTTTTAATAAGGAACTAGAAATAATAAAACAAATAGCTGTAAACAATGGATTTCCATTGAAAACAATTAATAAACTTTATTACAAATTTCTAAACAAATATAAACTATCTTATAATATCTTACACTCTAGTACTAAGGTGGTAAGTAATAACTACAGATCATTAACTTATTTTGGCATAATTTCTGAACAATTGGGTAAAATTTTTAAACCTCACAAAATATCAATAGCATTTAAAACCACTAATACTCTTAAACAAAATATAGTTAAAACAAAAGACAAGGTCGATCCCCTTGCTAAGTCCGGTGTTTATTCTTTACATTGCGGTGATTGCTCGGCTGTATATGTGGGACAGTCAGGTAGAAGGATATCAACAAGAGTTCAGGAACACCTTAGTTTTGTGAATAAATACCAAAATACTGATATAACTAACACAAAATCCGCCTTCGCTAACCATTTATTGGAATCCAAACATCGATTCTCAGTACCTGAAAATATAAATGTTATTCACGAATGCCATAAAAGCAAGAAGTTGGATTTGTTAGAAAAACTTGAAATCACTAAGGCAAAAAAGAGTCCGGTCCTTACCTGTGTTAACGACGTCTTCAATTTTGAACCCTATTTTATTTTTAATAATATAAACAATTAGTTGGTAAATATACTTAACCTTATATTTTTCTTTTCTTTTTCATGCGTGCTAAATGTTATCCTTGACACTTGTCTCTTCTTCTTAAAGTTTTATGCAGGTTTTAAGAACATGGGCGATTTATTTAAATCAAATGACAACCGAATCCCTTACCCTACTACTCTTGTTGTTTTGGGTTATTGACCAAATAGTCTGTCACTTTATTTGTAAAGTCATTTATACGATGTGTTAATTTTAATTTTTGTTTTTTTGTTTTTATTCTGAATGTTAGGTAGGAAGAGATTTTATATTTTTAATTGGTTACTGTATTTGTATAGTTTTTAGGTCTGATGATGCCCATATGTTAGGGCGAAACATGTAACCAAGTTATTAAATTTTAATGCATGATTGAGACTTTCGACTTTGAGTTTCCCCATTTTAAAAAAAAAAATACAATTTTTGAGTTTTAAAAAAGCAAAAATAAAAATATATTGATGATTGTTATTATATTGTTGGCAGACAATAGGGGAAATAAGAGCGGTCAAAACATTTATTGCCTAAGGGCTGCTAAATCCCTTGACACAGTCCTGACGGGAAGTGAGTAAGGGGTTTAACAATGGTAAATCTTAACCTAAACATTACGGACTATAGTAGTTTGAAGCACAAGACTGAAAATAATATTTATATCGTACAAGGAAGTAAATTGAGCACGACGCAGTAGTAGGCGGATCGCTCAAACTTCCGAATGCGAGTAGGATAATCTACAAGAATTGTACGGTATATTTTTTTTACGACCAAACTAACAAATTTACTTAGGTAGCCTGGGTATTATATCATTGTGTATTTTAACTATGAAAAACTTGATAAGAAACAATTAAAGAATAAAGAAGAAGATTTTCCTTTTCATTTCGCCAGATCCATCTCTAGACGCGTTTCGTCATATCATGACTCATCAGTAGAGCTAGGATCCGACGAAAAGAAAAGGGATCTCGAAGCTACTTAAGGCAGCACTTGGTGGGATACACCAGTAAGATGTGGCACGGAGCGCCATCTGTGTCGTTGTTAGACACTTATCTTGCTTGCTTAATTAAAGAATAATTCATTTCGTTGGCCAATTCGTGAACTACATTAGGCTACATTTTGTCAATTTGTGCCATTTATCTTGGAATTTCAATATTTCAACATTTATATTCGCACAAAGAATGTTTATGGACTAGTTTTAAAAAGGAATTTCAAAACCTCATAATTTCTTTAACATTTAATCAATCCGTCCCTTTTCAGTTTATTGAGTAGGCTATCTTTTGGACCACTAAGTACAATATGTGTGTGACTTTCCTTCATGTCTTTTTATACAGGGTGACCCTAAAATATCAAGCTTTGTAAAATTATGTTTCTAAAATCCAAAGCTATGAAAATTAAATAATAAAAATAAATTTAAAAAAAATAATTTCCAAAAATCGATTTATTGTCTAAATCTACTTTTCCCTGGTTCTCGGATGGATAAGACGAAAAAGTGTTGACTACAGCTTTATATTAGGTACCTATTGTACCCACTATGAGTCAGTGCCGTTCGTGTCAATTACAGTCAGTACTGCGCTATAATAGAAACTTTAAGTATCTAACACAAAGCTGTAATTAATACTTTTCCGTATTTTCCATCCAAAACGGAGGGTGAGGGGGTTTCATAGCAGCGTAATTGGCAATATCATAATTTTCGGCATTTAAAATTTTTTAAATGTATCGCACTGCGCTGTAATGGGGTAGTAGGAAAAATGGGTAATTAAGTACCTAACACAAAGCTATAACCAACACAATAATAAATTTCAATTTTCACAGCTTTATATTTTAGAAACATACATTTTAAAATCAGCAGATTTTACACAGCTTGATATATTAGCCAGGCGCAGATCCAGGGCGCGGAGGGGGGTGGGGTGACTACAGTCGTTTTTCCCAAAATTAAGGGAGCCTTCGATACCCAATTTGAAGAGAAAAATGGAAGATCCAAAATTAAGAAAAACCGGCCTTTAAAAGTTCTTACCTGGCGACTTATAGATGATCTCCAGCAGGCCTGCTTGTGGTCGGGGGTTTCTGGTTTTCTTAGATTATTTTAGTGCGGTGAAAAACTATAATTTTGAGACGGATACGAGCTGAACTTATCCCTTGGCCACTTTTACACGACTCTTGTTTCCTGATCTGCTGCCGAGAGCAGACAATTCGCAGGAACCCTTAAAGGCGGCGATACACGCGGAGATGCTATGACATACAAATTGAGCATGGACCGATGGGTATTAAATTTAAAGAAAATGTAAACAGATGAATTAAAAATTGAATGATGAATAGTATATTGATGAAATATTAATAAAAAAAAATTAACCTAACAATAAAACATTGATTTGGACGACACACGTTTGTGTGGACGGACCATTTCCGCCCACCAAAATACGTAGTATTTTAACTAGATAGGCAGAGGACAGAGTCGGTCGTTTGAAACTACCATTAGCAGTTTGAACTTTAGCAACTCTGACAATGTCGTCAGGGCCAGGGTATGTCTCTAGTACACGCCCCAAAGGCCACTTAAGTGGGGGAGTCATCTCCTGTTTAATAATCACAAGGTGAAGGCAGTTTCGCCCCTCCCCTGAGCCTTATCAAATAGGTATTTTTTTTAATTGTGAGCCTTGAACATTGAAGGGCGTGTAAAGGTTCAGTTTTTTTTAGAAGTTACTTTTGAGAGTAGGATGATTTTTAGAGCCGGAATACGCTTTTTTTTTAGAAGTCACTTTCGTTTTAGTCGCCCCTCCCGCGGCGAAATCCTGAATCCGTCACTGCATCACTGTGTAAAAAAGACATAAAGTGAAGTCACACATAATGTATATGATGATCCAATAAACTGAAAATAAAATGGATCGATTGAATTTTAATGAAAATATAGGCTTGTTAAAGTCAAGAATTTTTTACCTATTCCATAATTAATGGACGCAGTGTATCTTTTTCACAGTCGGCATTTTGAATGATAACAATCAAAAAACGATATATTTTATTAATTATATAATATAAGTTATTATATTTTAAAAAATGACCAGAAGGCACGTCATGTTTTTTATCAGCGCTAATAAAGGCAAAAAGTTTTCGTGGGAACAGTAGGCCCTCCGGTTACCTGTTATAAATCTGCCAGTTAAAAGCATCGGAACATTATGACCACAAAATGCTATTAGTAACCACCCAACTAAATTTGGAATACAAGTGACCAGATGTAACATTCTTCTTCCAATAGCTTCCATTAGCCATCCTCCTAGAAGACATCCTACTGACATTGGCAGCGTCGCAATGGATGCTGAAAATTTGGGAAGATCATTTTTATATAGTGTTATTCTACATTCTTACGGAGCATACGTTTTTTGAAGATATTTTTGTTCTAATAATAAAATTAAATTCTTTGAGTAAAGCAACTATTTTCAATAAATTTCATAGTCCCTAATCGAATTTGTTTAATTTTTTCCAAAAAATGTTTGTCATTCCCCCACCCCTTTAATTAAGGAGCTGGAGCAACAAGCGCCTAAACAAAGTTGTTTATAAGTTTTTAGGATTATACAAAACATACATTTTCAATAAGGTTTGACTAGGCATATTAATTAGAAACTTTTGTTTCCTTAGTTTGGTGTTAGTAAAAGCCATCTACCGGCAATCTGAGAAACTTTAAAATAATTTCCGGCGATTTTTCTTGGCCACTTGTTTTTATAATAAACATTTCCCTAAAGCTGTACAATTAATTGTTTCCAAGATACAGCCGGCGTTCTTTTTTATTTTTACACCCGGTATATTTATATTATAAAGTTTCTAATTAATAAAAGGATAAATGGGAAATCGAGTCTATTCTTATACGAGATAAGAGATAAGTTTCGGTAGGAATTTTCTTTGTCCAAGACTTTGTCTTTTTCCCAACTTAATTAGAGGTACGATCCTCCCAATCCCCTTATTCCTACGTCCCTGTAGACTCTAGTAATATCTTACCTATCCATGATGAAAGTTCGGTGTTAATTTGCCAAGTCGGATCTTCTTGTAATTGTGGTAACAATATTGCCGAATATCCTTCTGCAAGACCCAGACTAATTGTAATTATTAATGGTCCCAAAGCAACAATAACCTGAAAAACAAAGAACATAATTCCATAATAGGCCAATTTAAGGGTCTACCATTGCTTTTGGGTATATTTCAGTTACGCTTTATAATGTTTTAACTAAATATTAAATTTATTTCCTAATATACGGGGTGATTTCTAAGTTAATACTTCTTTTTTAGCTGTGTAAAGAAGGCATTAAAATTTTCATTTTTCAAATACCATTTTTCAAAAAACGAAAAAATAAGGTTTTACATTCATTTATTACACTATGGATCAAATACGGTCCTGCCTAACTTAAACATAATCTCGTAGCAGCAGCCGCACTTTGACGACACTCACCGTAAATTAGCACTATATTTGCTAGTTCATTGTTTTCAAATTTTACAAATTTCACGTTTCACCAGTTTAAAATTAACTTACTTCAGCAAAACACATCGCAGCGAATTGCCACCGACCCGTAAATTGCATGACTAATAAGACAAACAACATAAAGTATAGCAGGCTACGTTTTGATGAACAGGCCCGCACTTAAATTTTTTACTTCTGTATCTCGCCTATCTTTAAGTTTTTGGAAAAAATGTATTTAAAAATGTTGTTTATTTTAATGCCTTCTATACACAGCTAAGGCAGTAATTGTTTTGTTTATATTAAAGAAGGTGAAGGACAAATTTGCATTCTTATTCAGTTAATGATGACCCTTCTGGAGAGTAGGTATGATTTTGTTAGCTAAAAAAGAAGTATCAACTTAGGAATCACCTTGTATACTACCACCTAATAAAAAGAGTTAATTCTAATTAATGGTTTTAAAAATCTCAAATAATACATTCAATCCTATTGTCATATTATACTGTGTGTTTATAATGTTTTCTTGACCAGTTCGATATTTTCCTTTAAATTTTGTTATTTATTGAATTATTACAAATAATTAAAAAATGTTAGGGAATTTGTAAAAGGGTGTGAACAGGCGGTCGTGGCCGACCTTAATGTTGATCGCCCGCGTGCGGGATACATGCTAGACATCTGCTAGGATCGTCACTGTATCGTAGGGAAGTTAGCATTTTTCAATCCCAAAAGACGGACAAATAGTAACCGCAGATTGGTAGCGTGAACAAATTAAAATCCTTTATTTTAGAACAGAAATATCGTAAAAAAATTAATTTTTATTCGCCTAGAGGGTATTTAGGTGATAAGCTAAAAAATTTCAATTTTATTATGAAGACAATAAAATACAACATTATTTATACCCAGTGACACAAGAAAGTCCCCCCCCCCCCCCCACACACACACACACAATTTTTCTTTAATTTTAGCAGTAAAGTTTTAAAAATATGAGACGTTAATAAGTATGTAAGTTGCCATTTTTTTACCAATTTAAACCTTCAAACCCACTTTCGGTTTAACCAGAAGTGAAGTCAACTTTTAAATTTTAAATGTAAACTCTTTATTTTCATTCTAAAATGAAATTCTACAAAAAAATTTCTTTTCAACGACATATCACACTTTATCATTTGTTTTAGAAATGGCAGCCTAGATCATTTTCCTTTGTTTTGTAAAATGTCCATAGTTTTGGTAAAACAAGGTATTTTTTTTTTTTTTTTTTGTTTTGGCTTGAGCTGTTCAGCTATTCAGCCAGTCGCTTTTGCTTTTTAACCAAAAAATTTCTAAAACAAGTGTTTCTCCTAAGCTAACGACCATTTGTAAAAACAGAAACGAAAGGAAAGTAGACAGGGTCACACTCTTCTCGTTCTGGGCCGATCAGAACATTGTATAACAAACAGGTAGGCCATTGGGGATACTAAAACATAGGGATTACAAAGGGAGCTCATTCTAACTAAAATTTATAATTAAATTTTTTCAATGGCGGCGTGTGTACTATAATAAGGTGGTCACAACTTAATGTTGTTCTTTTTAAGAAAGCGCATAATCATGTATATTGCATCCTTATTTTCTATAGTTAAAACATACAATAAATTTATCGGTGAATCGATTTTTCCTGTTTCCTGGAGAGAGGAGTACAGACAGTTGCTATATTTTTCACATTTAAAGAAAATGTGGTCTAGGTCGGCGACTTCATAGCAGTGGTCACATATATTGGTCGGTAATACCTTAATTCTTTGAAGGTGGTAGGGGTAACTTGCATGACCAAATCTTATTCTAGTTATTGTAGTTATAAATTTTCTGGAAACATTAAAGCTATCATGCCATAGTACTGTCGGTATTTGAGGGCTTATTTGAAATAATCTTGTGTTGGTGGATTTGCCATGGTTGCACCAACGCTGTTGCCATTTTTGTCTCAATTTATTTTTGGTGATATTAAATGTATCTATGATCGATATGGGGTATTTAAAATTATTACTTGAAAGAATAGCTTGTTTTGCCAGGTTATCTACATATTCATTGTGTGTAAGACCTGTATGAGCCTTAATCCACATATAAATGATTGTTTGTTGTCTCAATTGAATTTTCCGTGTAATGTTTTTAATTTCAAGTAGAATAGGGGACGTTGTGTATTTCCAATCATTAAGTTTTTCCAACGCTCTAAGTACTGATAGTGAATCGGAGAGTATAACGATGTTTCCAATATTCTGCGTATAAAGCCATTTTAAGGCTTCTAATATAGCTATACTCTCACATGTAAAGATTGAAAAGTTAGTGTTTAGCTTGATTTTTGATTCAATTTTTAATTTTGGGATATAATACGCAGCTCCACAACCAGTGTGCGTCTTGGAGGCGTCTGTATATACTTGTGTAAAATTATTAAATTTTTGTAAATGTTCATTAAGCAGTTTTTTGTTAATATTTGTGCTTGAAGTATAGTCTGGTATTATTGGTACAACTTGGATTTTAAGGCTGAAATATTCTACTTCACGGACTGGTAGGGGCCTTAGGTTGCAAAGTTCCGAATTGTATTCCCTGTAAGCAATACAGATTGGCGGGGAATTTTTATGAATCCAGTATTTATTGGTTAAGTCAAACGTGTTTAAGCATTGTATATTTTGCAGAAGATCTGAATCAAAAATTTGATGTTTGTAGAGAAATTTGCATGCTAACATTTCTCTTCTTAATGCGAGCGGCATTTCTAAAGCTTCTACAAGTAGTGCCTCTGTAGGGGTTGTGCTCATAGCCCCAAGACAAATTCTTAGAGCTTTGTACTGTATTCTGTCAATTTTCAGCAGCGTAGTTTTGCAAGCTGTACCATAGTTTATACAACCATAATCTAAGATGGATCGTATATAGGCTCTGTAGAAGGTGAGGGCTGTTTTAACATCACATCCCCACCAAGTCTTTGTGACTAATCTTAAGAAATTTAACCCCTTTTCACATCTGGCTATAACTGACTCAACATGTCTATTCCAGTTAAGTTTTCTATCCAACGTCATTCCAAGATATTTTACTTCAGTTTTAATTGAGATGGTTAGGTTATTTATATTAATATTTAAAAGGTTGGGTAAGTTATGCCGCGTGTAGAAACAAATAGCTGTTTTGTCAACTGATAGATTGAAACCATTTTTGTTTAGCCAATCAAGTATCTCCTTGAAGAAGTGATTAATTTGAGTTAGACTATTCTGAAAAGTTTTGGTTTCGAGGTATATGCAGAAGTCATCAGCGTATTGGACTATCTTACAGTTGTTATTTTTATGCAGATCAGCTGTATATAAATTAAAAAGTAGTGGGCTTAAAACGGATCCTTGTGGTAGACCTTCATTATTGATCCGTGGGCCTAACAAGCAGTTATCTTGATTGCGTATGTAAATGCTTCTGTTTCTGTATAAGTTTACTATGGACTTGGCAATGATAGGGGGTACTCTGAAGTATTTGCTTAATTTTTTTTCCAGAATATCTAAATTTACTGAGTCATAGGCGCTCTTAATGTCCAAAAAAATAACAGGAAGGTAATTGTTTCTGGAAAAACAGTTGTGGATATCTGTTGTAAGTGTGGTGATGGCATCTATAGCTCCAAGTCCTTTCCTATAGCCAAATTGATTAATTGGTAGGAGGTTATGATTAGTTAACCAAAATTCTAGTCTGCCTTTTATAATCCTCTCTAACGTTTTTTGTACACACGAAAGGAGTGAGATAGGTCGGTAAGATTTAGCTTCATTGGGATTTTTGCCTGGTTTTTGTATAGGTATAATAATAGATTTTTTAAGTTCTTCAATTTCAGCACCCTTAAAATATATTGCATCATACACGTTTAGTAGCAGTTCTTTTGCCTTAGTCGGTAAGTGAAATAACATGCAGTATTTGATATCATCATATCCGGGAGCAGTATTTTGAACATTGCTTAGAGCGGCTTCAAGCTCATTAATTGATATAGGTTTACATAAAAAATGTAGTCTTCCTTCGGTGGGGATATTTTGATAACGTGCCATGTTATCTGTCACTGATGGAGGGGCGACTATATTAAAAAATTCATCCAGCCATTTTTCATCGCTCTTTTTGAAGTTGTCTGAGTTTTTCCGAAACATTTTACGTGCCTGTTTCCACAACTGATTAGTAGCGGTGTTCTTGTTGAGACTTGTACACCAGTTTTGCCAACTTAACCTAGCTTTTTGCTTTAGAAATTTTTTGGTTGAAGCGTTAGTTTTTTGACAATTTATATAATTTTGTTCAGAGGGGTTTAATTTATATTGTTTAAGAGCTTCTCTACGCTTATTTATTTCAGTATCACAGTGAAGGTCCCACCAGGGTGGTGGGGGTCTTTTGTTACAATGAAAAGGTTTATATTCAGGTATAGAAATATTAGCTGCCTTGTCAATGATTTCAATAAGTACTTTGTACTTTTGCTGCACAGAGCCCGTAAAAGGAGCTGTTGAGAGAAGGTTGTTTATAGTTTGAGCATAAAGAGTCCAATTGGCTTTTTTGACGTTCCACTTGGACTTAGGTATGGTTTTAGTCGGCTGGCTGCTAGTACTTCTATAGCTTATTATAATGGGAAAATGATCAGATCCGAGGGTATCGTCACAAGTAGTCCATTCCAATTTACTGGCAATGTTTGAAGAACAAAATGTTAGATCAACAACAGATTTTTCCTGACCCGGCCTCGATAGGCGAGTTTCTGAGCCTTTGTTTAAATTGATTAAGTTAAGTTTATCTATGGCTTCAACTAATTGGTCTCCAGAGGGATCTGTTTTTGATGCACCCCAGAGCCCATGATGGGCGTTAAAGTCTCCTCCTATGATTAAAGGGGTACGCATTTGACTAAATAGACCATCCCAATCCTTGTTGTACGTTTTGACTTTAGGTGGCTTATATACAGAAAGAAAAGTAACGTTTTGTCCGTCGATACACACTTCGACTGCACATGCCTCGATTTCATTGTTATAGTTATTTATTATATTTTGTTTATTAAAATGTAGTGTATTTTTTATTAGAATGGCTACTCCTCCTTTACCGTCTGGTCGATCCTTGCGAATTACATTATATCCATTAATATTTATAGTTTTGTCGGGTTTAAACCATGTTTCGCTTAAGAGTGCTATGTCTATTTTATTTTCAGATAAGAACTTAGTTAGGCTATTTTTATTGGATGCAGCAGAACGCGCGTTCCACTGCATTATATTGATTTGATTTTCTTTTGGCGGGGTGAATTTTATTTATTGAGAGGTAATGATTTACCAATAATTTGGGCCATCTCTTTTTTGAGCTCTATAAAATTAAATTTTTTAACATCTTCAGGGGTTTTTAGTTGTTGAATGTAATCAAAGACAAACTTCGATATGCATTCCAAAAATGTGTTTTTTTCTTCCTCGGGATTTACCCTTGTGTTGTTTGGATTAGGGGGCAGTGGAGTAGTAGGTCCAAAGGTGAAAGGGAACATGGGGCAGGGGGGTGTTGGAGACTGATACTTGCGCTTTTTTTGGCTTAGGTTATTATCTATTGCAGTGGTATTTGAACTGTATGATGTGCTTGGTTGAGAGAAATATGTCGTGTTTGGTTTGTGTCTTCTAGCGGGTTGACTAAGGGATATATTTCTTCCGCTTAATGGGGGGAAGTTGGTATCAGTTAGAGCATTAAACCTATTTTGTGTAGTTATTCCTGCAAAAGAGGTTTCAGATAATTGTTTCGCTTCGATAAAAGATAAATTGTTATCAACCATAATTTTTTTAATTCGTTTTTGTTTTTCAAAAAAAGGGCATTTTTTAGAACTGGACTGATGTCCTACGATTTTGCAATGAATGCAGTAAGTATCATCTTTTGTGCAAGTATGATTTTCCTCATTGGATTTGGCACAATTTTTACATATGTTTGCTGTCGAGCGGCATTGTTGTGATATATGTCCGTATCTAAAACACTTGTAACATTGCGTTACGCTGCCGTAAAAGATTTCTACTGGAAAAACCACACAGTCAATCCGTATTTCTGGCGGTATAAGGTTACCTTCAAAGGTAACAAGGATTTGTTGCCGTTTAACAATTTTGGATTGTCCCTCATTTTCAACTTTTTTCAGTCGTCTTTTAACATTTTTTACTTTTACCGAGGATTCTATATTCTCTAAGATATAATCATCTTCAAAAAATGTATCTACACCACGTACTAGACCTTTTTTTTCCAATAGATGGTTGGGTATAAAAGTTTTTAGGTTTTCCTGTACTAAATTATTATTATTTACTAGTTGATTGGCGTCATTAATGTTTGTAAATATAACTTTGACCCTGTTTTTACCAATAGATTTTATGTCTACAATATTTTTTACAGATAAATTTTTTCTCAAAATATGGGCTACGCGTAAAGGATGCAGTTTACCTAAATTTTGTTGTTCCCCAACTCTTTCGACAAAAACATAAATAGAATTAGCGTCATACTTATCTTGATTCTGGCTAAATATTTTATTATTTTTTTCCACCTGTGGAACCTTTTTTTGTTGTTCGGTATCATTAAAATGCTTATCTTCTAAGGTTACATTTTCTTGGCTCGAGATATCCATTGGTTTGTATGTATTAACATTAATGTCTTGAATAAAATCGTTTTTGTTTTTTAAAAAGGCCGCGTCACTAAACGTCCCACCTTGCCCATCCCCTCCGGGGGGATGGTACATTGTTTGCTTTAAACGCCGATATTTATTTTAACGTTTTCCCGGTTATCGATTTTTTTCCACGTTAAACTGAAAGTTGAATACGACTTGATACGATGGTTTCGCTCACGTTTGGTACGTGTGAACCACACCGAGTGTCGTTTGCAACTCGTAAAACAAGGTAAGTAGCATGAAAAGAAGTATGGAAACGTTGAAATGGCTCATTTTAACCTACTTAATAGTATAAAATTGACTTGCTTGAGAAAAATGTATCCGTTAGGGCTCTTTTATTTACAAGTTTTTTAAAAAAACAAAGCGGAATTTCTCCATTGTTTAAATGGCAACCCATCTTTGTTTTATTATACTAATGTTGTATTTTATTTCCTTTTTCTAGCGATGTATCACAAGTTCAAATTATTTATTCATTAGGTATATATTATCCAGAGACATAATAAATGTAATTTCTAGACTCGAATAAGCTATAAGAAATGTAGTTAAGACAGTCGAGTATGCAGTGGACAACAAAAATATTATTTCTGCATTTATTAGACCAAAATGTCAAATCAAATTAAATAATAATTACGAAGATTGAAATGCATAAATTGTTTTCCACGGCATTCTCTATTCTTATGGTTTATACGGGTCTAGAAATTACATTTATGATATTTTTGTTAATTTCCACTATTACCTAAAAAGCAATTGAATCACTGATTTCAAAAACAACCCAAGTCACACATAACGACTTTTAAGATAATTTAAAACAAATTAATTAGCTGCTTAGAGACATTTTTGTATCAATTTTAAACAAAGATGGGTTGCTGTTTGAAAAATTCAAGAAATTCCGTTTTGTTTTTTTATAAACAGGTTGTAAATATAACAGCCCTAACGGACACATTTTTCACAAGCAAGTAAATTGTATATTATAAAGCAGGTTGAAATGAACCATTTCAATGTTTCCATGGCCTACTCTTTACCACTTACCTTGTTTTATTAAAGTTATGGACATTTTAGAAAACAAATGAAAATTGATCTAGGCCTCTGCTATTTTTAAAACCAATGATAAAGTGTAATGTTATTGAAAAGAGAATTTTTCATAGAATTCAAGCAATAATTAAAAATGAGGGGTTTCTGATTAAAATTTAAAAGTTGACTTCAGTTCCAGTTTAACCGGTTAAAGGTTTGAACTGACCAAAAAATGGTAATTTACACACTTTTTTTTTAAATCTTTACTTTAAAAATTACTTATTATTCTTGTGTTACCCGATATACATATTGCATTATTAATAAACACTTACCTGTTTGTATCTTGAGAAATATATCCTATATTTACTAACAGTAACCATTCTTAACAGATTAAGTTGTTTAAAAAATAATTCCTTTATAAATTAAAAAAATATTTACATTCATAAATTCTTTCAACACAAGAAAAAATTAATCTGTCCTCCACATTGTCAATAAGTTTAGTTGCTAAAATAATCTAACTGTTATAGCTACAAACGGTGAAAACTTCCCAGTTTGTATTGTTTTAAATGTTGGTTTTGTGATGTGCCTTGTTAATTGTATAATATGGACCACACTCACAGATTATCTTTTTTTTTATATCAAAACACGAATTTGTAGCATATTTTATTTGTAATAAACCAAACTTCTAAATATAAATGTCTAAAAATCGAATTTTGTTTCGCGACGTTTCGCAGCACTTAAATATACAGATAAACCAAAACATTTTATTTTAAGCCGTACAATTTTATCAGGTACAGTACCTGATGAAGTGTTTACACATTACAAAATTCATAATAGTAGTTAGACAACAAAGTTTTCCATAACCTTCATTTAGTTTCCACGTGCAGAAAGTACAGAACGACTAAGACTTTAAGAAGGTTTCAATGTACAGGGACATTATTTTAAGTGTCTCACCCGATTGGCGACTTTGCTATCGACCACAATAAAAAAACAATTCCCTAACAGCTTTTAGTGAAGAAGCCAAATTTGATGTCAAAAAAAATTTATGTTTACAAATTTGACAGATACGACGCCATATTGGATTTTCTTAAATGGCAACCCTACCTTAAAGTAAGCCAGCCGCATTCGCCTATTTGTTCCGACATTAAAAATGTATAATTGTCAATATTTATTTTCAGCCGTTCCGGAGATACGAGGCTTCGAAGTTGGTGATTTTGTTATCATCCAATTAACAGAAGCTTTGAGATTAGAAACTCAATTTTTTCTGGAGATACGTAATTTTTTATGGCGGAGCCACCCATGCTATTGTCATATATGTCAGATGTCAAAAAATGACAGATACGACGCCATTTTGAATTTTTTAAATGGCAACCCACATTTATAACTACGTCAGTAAATAGCATATCGCGGTCCGATTTCAAAAATATATAGTTGTCGATATTTATTTCCAACCCTTACGGAAATACGACCGCATCAAAAATAGCATCGTACGATTATGTCTTTTAAGTATCTCACCCCATTAAAAAATAGAAGCTTTGTGATTAAAAAATCAATTTTTTCTGGAGATACGTAATATCTTATGGCGGGGCCACCCATGCTATTGTCATATATGTCAGATGTCAGTAACCCACATTTATAACTACGTCAGTGTATTGCATTTCGCGGTCCGATTTCAAAAATATATAGTTGTCGATATTTATTTTCAACACTTACGGAAATACGACCGTATCAAAAACTGCATCATACGATTATGTGTTTTAAGTGTAACATAATCGTACGATGCAGTTTTTGATACGGTCGTATTTCGATAAGGGTTGGAAATAAATATCGAAAACTATATATTTTTGAAATCGGACTGCGATATGCTATTTACTGACGTAGTTATAAATGTGGGTTGCCATTTAAAAAATTCAAAATGGCGTCGTATCTGTCATTTTTTGACATCTGACATATATGGTAATAGCATGGGTGGCTCCGCCATAAAAAATTACGTATCTCCAGAAAAAATTGAGTTTCTAATCTCAAAGCTTTTGTTAATTCGATGATAACAAAATCACCAACTTCGAAGCCTCGTATCTCCGGAACGGCTGAAAATAAATATTGACAATTATACATTTTTAATGTCGGAACAAATAGGCGAATGCAGCTGGCTTACTATCAGGTAGGGTTGCCATTTAAGAAAATCCAATATGTCGTCGTATCTGTCAAATTTGTAAACATAGATTTTTTTTGACATCAAATTTGGCTTCTTTACTAAAAGCTGTTGGGGAATACATAATCGGGTGAGACACTTAAAATAATGTCCCTGTACGTGCACTAATTGGAGGTCCCTATCTAATTGGGAACACCTTAATTTCAAATTTTAAATATGACAAGAAATTGGTAAAATAGGCTGACTAAAAACAGCGAACTCCATCTTAACTCATAATGCGTTTTTCACAATATACAAGCTAAAGCATGCGTTTGAGATAATAGAACGAGACGAAATACATAACCAGTTATGATTTTTAATATTATTTTACATGAATTTTTATAATGGTATTTAAATTTACAGGAAACTAAATAGCGACCTGTCATTTCTTATAAAATGATGTAGTATACTGTAAAGTTACCTTTTAAGTTAAAATTTTGTAAAAATTCAATATAGACTTAATGAAAGACAAAGTGTTTATCCAATTTTTTCTTAACATGACGCTTTTTCACTACCTTGTAGCTTCTTTGAATATTTTGTGCTTCACACTAAAGAAAAAACTTTTTGAATTCTATACTTTTTAAAAGGGCAATACAATTCCCTTAAAAATAATATATTCCTCGACCTTCCTTTTCATTTAAGATTTAAGGGTGAAAGGCATCCAGTCGTATGGGTTTAAACAGGCGAGGCGGGAGGACAAAAAAAAATATGTCCCCCTGAGAACTACATATTTCTTTTTATTAAGTCGTTATCTTAGTATAAGGTGTATTATGACTTACCAAAGTAGTTAGGAGCAAATTAAAAAAGAAGTGGATCTCCCCCCCCCCCCCCCCTCGCACACTTAAAATTTCAAGACTATACAACATAATTATTAATGTTCAGTGGTAGTGAGTGAGTTTCCTTTCCCCTTATAACACCCTCCCCGGTCTGTGAATCACAGGAGATTCCAGACTATTACTACTAACATAAAATTAAATAAGTGATATGACCGAAGTTGGTGAGAGAATTTCAACAATACAACAATATTCTTTTTCTTTCGAAGATATTTTTTTCTGATTCTATTTGAAGTGATATGTTAAAATAAAATAGACATGCTTATTACCGACCACTTTTTTTCTCTATAAGTTGGTGTAATTAGATTTTTAATCCAACGTTTAATTTTTTTCAAAATCATCATCCACTTTGTTTTTTTAAATAGTCGGGAAATTTTATTTTAAAATTTTTAAATTCCCCATCTTCTTTATAATTTAACGATGTATCACACTTAGTATTAGTAATACGTTTCGAACTTAATAACCCATCATCAATAAGAATAAGTGCTAATTCATCGTATATCTATCAACTTTCTTTTGCTTGCAAAGCCAACTAGAAATAATTTGGACTCTGGACATCGACTACAAAATCATATCCAATTTTTCTTCTCTAAACCTTCATAAACCCGTGGTCAAAAACTTACATTAAATACCGAGTGGGGTCCAAATGTACCCCAACCTTTTTTTGGCTTATTATTATTTTTAATGTTATAATTAGGGAATATTAAAAATAAAACACATTCTGCTAATAAAAAAATATATTTTTACATAAAAAAGTTGTCAACATTGATAAATGAGTAAACACATTTAGAAAAAATAATATGAAATGATTAGAAATAATAAAAACAAAAATAATTATGAAAAAAGAACAAGCATTTCAGTAACATTTTAAATGATGATTTAATTATCACACTTGTTACAAACTGTTATATTTTTTGAATGTTCTGCACATACGATCTGATTGCACCGAATACGAAGCTTTCGAGATTTCCTGTCCTTACTTCTGTCGCATAAGAAACATCGCTGCTTTCTGCCAATAACGGGAACAGGTTGTTCGTTCCTTACGTTTGATTCTGGCAAAATGGTTAACATGGATTGTTTTATGTTGGAATGTAACGACTTGTCTTTTTGGTATCTACGAATTATGTTTTTCCTAATTAATTTTTGGCCCAACTCCAACAAAAATATTCTTCTCCTATCCAAGCGATTTTTTTTCCAATCTGGATTATTCAACATCCAAAGTATATAGGCGTTGATGCCACCAATGTCCAGCAGATGAAAAAATATTGCCGCATCGGCCACCGATTACTTTTTCTTGGTGTCGTGAATTCCTTTCTCTAATTTATCTGTTGTGTCCACTGCACTATTTGTTTAATTATATTGTAGGATAATATCCGGTTTGTAATTAGATTTTTCTCCACTTATTTTGTCATCGTTATGTTCTGTCGATAAAAGAATAACTGCCGCATTTTTTTTGGTACGTAGGAAGGTTTTATTTTCCATAAAAGCAAACTTGCTTGAAAAGTCCTTCTTACATCTCGCTGTAAGTAGTTCTTTTGGAATATACGGTTTATTTTTACGCAGTGTACCACACAAGATAAGGTTTTCATCTAAAAGCTTATTAGCTAACTCAATACGAAAGGCTAAATTTATACCTGTCGTTACATACAGAGCGGGGTACAGCTGGACCCCAAGCAACAAAACTCTATAATTAGTTACAATTAAAAGCAATTTATTCAAAATTTTGTATACCAATTTAGATGTATAATTAAGAAACATAGCTCAAAGGAAGTTAAGTAAAAAAAAATATTTTAGAAAATATCCTCAAAAATTCGTATCTGGGGTACAGCTCGTGCAATATAGCTTGAGCTCTGACTTTTGGGTGCGCAGTAAACAGGTGGGAGGAGCTAGCCGAGAGCTCATTATGCTGATGATCTTTGCAACGCACACTTCTGTACAGTCTGTCAGAAAAGTAGGACGTTCATTGGAAAAAAAGTTATTACTATATTTATTTGTAATAATGCCTTTTAAAAGTAAAGTCTTAAACCGAGTATTGAGCTGTCAAAGCCGTGAAATAGTTTATAATTTAATAAAATTTATGCAACAAGAGGTCGATACAGGAAGACCAGAAATTGATATCAGGAAGGTTCACGAACGTGTTTCAGCCGCTACAAAGATTAGTCTAAGCGCAATTAAACGAATTAAGCAAGAAGCCAAAAATATCGAATCCGGAGCAGTTAAATCTTTTTCCACGCCAAACAAAAAGCGTGAAAACAGAAAAAGCAAAATAGTCTTGGACGTTGCTTTTCAAGGTGTTTTACGCAGAAGAATTCACAATTTTCATAAAACAGAAAAGCAAGTGCCAACTCTAGCGAGAATTCATAAAAAATTTCAAAATGATATCAATTACCAGGGATGCTTGAACAGTTTAAGAAAAGAAATACGAAAAATTGGATTTCGTTGGAGAAAAATCAAAACCAATAGAAAAATTTTAATGGAGAAAGGGCAGCCATAAAAGCATAATAAACACATAATTAGGCCATATTATGCAAAAAGCAACTAACCCTCAATGTATCTAAGTTTGCATGGTCAAAATATATCAAATAATTTTACTGTTAGAATAATAGAATTACAATATAATTTACATATTGAATAGTTAAGTTTAGTGTTGAAAAAATTTCCGATAATTTAAATTATTATAAAAATAATTAAAAGGAATTAACTATTTTGTTGGTTGGTTGATTTTTGTAAAACAGGGCCCAATTAGCAAACACGATTAGCAGTCACTACGGCTTTATCAATCAAATCCCACTTTTATTTTCTACGCGGACTGTACTTTACTAAAATTCGGTATTAGGTATCTCTGTCGTACACTGACTCTCCTTTTCTTTCTTCTGCGCATCTCAGGGCTCATGCTACATTGCATGACCTGTACCTCGCTCAGGTTTATGAAGGATAATGTATACCATAAAATTTTTACCTCAATGAAATTAGATAAGTTTATTTGCACTAAACGATTTCATTAACTTAACTTGTCATTTGGCAATTATTTATAATTTATTTAAACAAGTAAGTACCTGTCGCAGTCCACTGTACAGTAGACACAGACGAAAATAAGATAAGATTACGGATATTGGAAATAAAATCGTTTCAAATTCGATGAATTTGCATTTATTTTAATTGATCATGGATTTTTAAGTTTCAAACCTGTTATTAATACTAGGTGTGATACGTCGTTGAATAATAAAGTAGAAGGGGAATTCAAAAATAAGAAAATAAAATTTCCCGACTATTTAAAAAAGCAAAGATGGTGGTTTTGAAAATACGAAACGTCGGAATAAAAATTTACTTATACCAACTCGTAGAGGAGAAAAAATTGTAATTCGAAGAATTCGTCCATTTTAACTCAAAGAGACCTGATATTTGATATTTTGTAAGAAAAAATTGTATAGAAATGTAAACTTTATTTTAACACATCTCTTCAAATCGAGTCAGAAAAAAATAAAAACAAAATCGCGAACATTTTTTTTTTCGCCCAAATATCTTCGGAAGTATTTAGAGTTTAAATTTGAAAACACAATGTTGCAATATTTAGAAGGACCCAACTTTTTTTTAATTTAACCATCTCTGTATTAATGCTATATCATATATTTACGAGATCCCTGTAGAGTGCATATTTATCTGGGACATCCTGTATATTTTTGATAAAGTAATTTTTAATTTTCCCTGTATATATCAGAGTGTTCTATGTAAAAAATCAAGATATTTTAGATTTTACAAACTCTTTTTACCCTGTATAACTATGATAGGTTAAAATAAATTTATTATTATTTTATTAGAAACGATGTTTTTTTAAATTAAAATACTATTACAGTAATTTTATCATAAAATATACCAGTACTTTTAAATAAGAAGGTTAACATGGGCGTTTTTTCCTAAAAAAAATAACTTTTTTAACAGACCCTGTAAATTTAAAAAAGGGAAGATATACAGGGGTTTCTATATAAAAAATGTAACTTTGTGTCGCTAAACTTTTTTAAGTTACACTGTATTCACCAAAATAATTTTAGATTGTAGAACTAAGCTGTCTCTACAAGTTTCATATAAAAAAGTTTTTTCTATTTGCTATCGTTATCAAGTTACAGTCCACACACCGTTGGAACACCCGGTATATTTAAAAAATTAACGTTTAAGACAATCTATCACCTATTGATCCTCGCGTCATACATACATTTAGTATTTAACCATTTTTCTATTTTTAAATAGGAATTTAAAAATAGTCAACATCTTTGGATTTAAGAAAAGCCTATTCATTAGGGCTTCAGGAATTTTATTACCGTTAAATTTAATAGTGACAAAATCCAGAAGAAAAGTAGAGACACCAGATTAAAATATATTTTACAAGCCACCTAGAAAAATTATAAATCATTAGGAAAATTTTAAAATTACCATACTCAAAATGAAACACTTCTTTTTTTCTTCGTGAACTCGGAAAAAAAATCTAGAAATACTGTTATTGACTTTAAATGAAAGTATTTTATTCTTCTGCAAATAACTGATACACTCACCTGTCTTAATCTTGGTAAATAAAGGATTCTTAAGTCGGTTAACTCTTTTTTCATTTCCAAAACAGTCTTTATAATCAAATATAATATTCACTGAATGTGTATCAAGTCTATGAGTGCTCGCATTATATTAACGAAGCATCCTAGTTAATAGTATAAAATTAACTAAATTCTAATTGTCGTATCCCAATTATAAAAGTATGTGTTGATTTACGCAATAGAGTAATACCATATTTTTTTTTCTCCAACAGAAAAATAAATTAGTGTTGTAACCCAGATACAACAGCTGTGATATAAGTGAAGCTTTATTACGTTGGCGTTGGTGAATTGAAAATTTATTTTACATCAGAATCGAAAAATATAATATGAAAATGTTTTACTTTGTTATAATATCACTTTATTGACTGTATAGTGACTGCAGTTTCATAGTACTACTACATTATCAAGCTGAATACTTAAGAACTACGTTGTACAATTATAAATAGGTTTTTGACAAATGATGCTTATAAATAAATTAAAATAAAAATAGAATATTTATCCCTTAATCTAGTAATTGATCCTTATTGTATAGAATTGTAAATAGCGGGGAATTCCACAGGTCTGTTTAACTTAATGACGGGTTTAACGCAAACTGTCATTTATTCTTTAATAAATAAAAAACAAAGACAAATAACACTCAACAAAATATACCCACACATAGGAAATAATGAAAAAAGTAGATTTTCAAAGTTAACATGTTAGTCCAATTTCTGATAAAATCGCACACATAATCTCAAAAAACAACATAAAAGTAGCATTCACACCAGCCCAAAAAATGTCTCAATTATTTTTCAATGCCAAACAAAAAACACCCCCACTTAAGAAATCAGGAGTTTATAGGCTAAGTTGTACAGAATGTAATAGCTTATATTATAGGTCAAACAGGAATAAATTTTAATATCCGATATAATTTGTTAAATAAAGAAAATTTCAATTTTTGCCAAACATTGTTCGGATACAGGTCATTGTTTCCCAGATGTGAATAATTTAAAAATTTTACATACTGCACCAAAAAACAAAAGGCTTAATATCTTAGAATCAATAGAAATTTGCAAACATAATAAACACCCTACCATAAACCTATTAAATGACCAAACAGACCTGTGTAATTCCCCGCTATTTACAATTCTATACAATAAGGATCAATTACTAGATTAAGGGAAAAAATATTCAATTTTTCTTTTAATTTATTTATAAGCATCATTTGTCAAAAACCTATTTATAATTGTACAACGTAACTGCAGGCAATAAAGTGATATTATAACAAAGTAAAAAATTTTCATATTGTTTTTTGTTAATATGCAATATCACAAAGTAACGGACTATACTTAATCCAATATTTGGAAAATATATATTAATGTCTTATATAATGGGTTATCATGTTCATGAATTTATAAAAAAAATACTGATTCTTTATGACACCTTCTTAAAAGTTAGATTTCATTTTTACTTAGATATTTAAAAGATACGATAATAGGTCTTTTCGCGGAATCGATCCCGAACATATTGAGAGTAAAGAGTACCTAAGATTGTCTATATGCAGTAATGGCTAATTTTAAAGTACGCATGCGATAATACTCGAAATGTGATCGGGACTGATTACTAACTTGGATGTACATAAAGTAAATTAAAATAAATTACGAACAAACCAAAATAAACCAATATATCTTTACTTTAAACCATACTAGCAATTTCTTTATGTTTATTAACTGGAATTTTTCAATCTACTAGGATATTTACATCTTATATAGATCTGTATTTCCATGGCTTTGTGGCATGCATGGTTAAATAGTATCAAGCAAGGTCATAGCCCTTGTGGTCCTCTTAGTCATTTTATAACGGAGTGCCATTTTAGTAAAACAAGGGCGAAATTTAAGTTTTTGCTTAGGGGCGATCGAAATCGAGGGATTTACTCCAAAAGGTCCAAGCGAAATATTTAAAAAAATTTAAGATCTAATCTATTTTTTTATATATAACTTAATTCTTGGTGAAATGAAATCTCCATTCTATGGAAAATAAAACATTGATTACTTGTTATGTTTCACAGTTTTTAATTCAGTTTCCTGACACGTGTTGCTACTAAATTCTACGTGTTGTTATTATGGTATTTATATCTTAAATATGTAATTAAATTAAAATTAGGATTTACATGGTAAATAATTATTTTTTAAAATTCTACGTGACATGACAATAGTATTTGTATTTTAACTGATGGGTATTATAAATATGTAGTAAATTAAAATTAGGGTATACATTGTTGTAAACTTTAATTTTAAGGTACAGATAAATATTTTTCCCTTAAATTAGTGTACTGTTGTGAATGAGATTAGCACTTAAAAGTATTTCGGTTTGATTAATAACAACATTACATTTGTTTTTATGGCTTTTTTGATGGATATTGTTTCTAGTAAGTTTAGTTTTTGGCTTTTATTCTGTATGTATAACGGTTTTATTTTGTTAGAAATTGTATGTAGTGATCCTCTATTGCTGTTTTATTGTTTGTTGTTTGTTGAAAGTTGTTTTGTGTTCTTTAAGCCTAGTGTAGAAATTTCTGCCTGTTTGTCTAATGTAGATTGCATCACAGTTATGGCATGTTATTTGGTAGAGCCCACTTTGTGTAAGTTTGTATTTCGTTTTTAATTTGGCATTGAAAATGATGATGTGATAATTTGTCTTTGTTATTACGGACGTTAACCAGTGGCATAACACTCGTGCATTTTGGCGCACTTCAGCCGACCGTGTCCCTTAGCTCAAAGCAAGTGAAGACCCAAGGCCCAACATTGCTTTGATATTCACGGTTGCTAGGGTTACGTGACGTCAGTTACGCAAACAGCATGTAACAATTTGCATTATGAGAAGGGCAATTTAAAAATAGATCAGTCGTATGTACCATTGTTTTAGCATTGGTTTGCCTAACCTTAAGGTATTTATTTTGAAGCTTCGCGAAACTTACGGTTATAGATATCGTTTTTACGTGATTTACTGTGTGAAGTTTTGTTTTTATTTTTCAGTTAATTCAGTAGTGTACATACCTACCTAGTTGTGTGTTTTAAAAATGAATTAAAAATGACATAGTTTTTAATTTGTTGGAAACTCCATTCAGTCGTTGGACAGATGAGGATAAGAGAGACGTTTTGTTACATGGGTTTTTAGTCAATGTTTGTTTAAGTACCCGCACTATACCTAGCTCTTCACCCTTTTTTAAGACCGCGAGCCGCCACTGACCTTAACTTCTGCTTTTCAATATTATTAATGTCGTGGTTAAAATTTTCAGGTTAGTTTTTAAAATGTTAGGATGCAAAAAGAATTTAAACAATAATAATTAATTAACCAGATCAGCATGAGACGACACAAAGCGTCAATTAGCAAGTGAAATATAAATTACAAGAATCGTATCTTTATTGTATACTATTTTTAAAATATCAACATTTTTTTCTTTGTTCTTAAAAACCGCACATCATACTGGCCCGGTTACCTTAATTTTTAATTTACTAATCACGCACCTTTGAATGTGAGTATATAATGCCTGTCAAAGTCATTATGTCACAGTTAAACTTGCCGGTTAAATAATTATTATTAAAATTCTTTGTGCAACCCGACATTAAAGTTTAAATATTGTGTTAACATTACCTGTTTTGTCCTCAAGTAAAAAATCGTTTCTACAGGTTCACTTAAGTTGACTACAATCATTTTATTAAACTAGATCTAGTTCATGAATCAGCGTCAAATACTCGATACCGTTCAGTCTGCCTTAAACGAACTACTTTAACTGATTTCCCAAATCTACCCATCATAATTTTCGAACTAATGGATAACAATTATTTATAATAATTTTGTGATTCACTTTTTAAAAATTTGTTTTTCTTTTCCCACCATCGATTTGTGTTTTAATTGTTTTTATAATTTGGTTTCGAAATGCACATCAACCATTTTCATGCTGTTGCATGTAAATTTTTTTTGCTTTACTTAAAAATTATTTATTAATCAAGGCCACTATGATTAATAACTTGATAGTCTTACCAACATAGAATTTAAACTTAAAATTTTATTCGTTTTCTATCGGTCGATTCAACAATAGGGAACTTGCATGAAAATTAAATTTTAAGAATAATACTCTTAAGCCTAAGCTAATATCATCAAAAGACCCACAATTAACAACGAAATGTTTTCTTTTAATCCTCTGGATTAAATTGAAGAGATTAAAGTTTATGGTTGTGATGTCAAAGCGTACCAGTGGCGTGGCCAGAAAATATGTTCGAGGGGGGGGCTCATATTTTCTAACCAGGTTTTAAGGGTTGGGGTTTTTAAGTAAAAAAAAACATATGGGGCCAATCCGGCTAAAATACTTTCAATATGGTGGCAATTCCGGTTAAGTCTAAGCGTTTTTGATATATTTACGTTTTTATCTCAAAAATGACGTTTGCAAGCGTTATTAGGTATACCTTTATTATTTAATTTGGGTTAGATTCCTCGTTGATATGGACCTGTTTTAATAGATAGTTTATAATATTTTCATGACTATAATACTAATAATAATATTTGTTACAAGTTCAATATTAAGTTTATTCTCTATTGCCAATTTAATATTTTTATATGGCGATTTTACTGCGCATTTTAAGTTCAGTTACTCCTAGTTGGCTATGACGGCGTTAAAACACAGTCAAATACTAAAGAAATTTATGAAACTGTCACCTGCCATTTGACAATTATTAATAATCATGCCGAGGTGCTTAAATTGTATAAACGGTTAAACTTAAAATAAGCAGCAAAATTATTATTAGGTACATAAAAATATTAAATTTGCAATATTACGAAAACTAAAATTTTTTTAAATAGACAACCTTACACAATCTCACCCTTACTTAATGCTGAATAAGAAATAAATATAAAATTAGGGGATTTCTATTTAAAAATCTAGACCTCTTGCAGATTTTCTATTACATTTTTAATCTTATTGTTTGAACACCTTGTATTAATCGTTAGTTAAAATATTATAAAAAATCTATTAAAGCAAGTCCTTTTCAATAAGGAATTCCATTTAAATTAGATAATTAAGGCTGCTTTATAAGAAAACTTGATATTTATTTTAAGGCTTGCAGGCGTCATTTTTATTATAAAAACTTAAGTTATATAAAAAACGCTTAGACTTATTTTTTTTTTTTTTTTTGGCTTGAGCTGTTCAGCTATTCAGCCAGTGGTCGCTTAGACTTAGGTATAGGATATTATAGGTATACAAAATCAGCCTAACATCTCAAGTAGAATCTAAAAATGTAATAATATATAGAGAATTTTATTTAAAATAAGCAAGCTAAAACACTTAGTTCCGGTGTAACCGGAAGTGCCACCATATTGAAAATGTGTTAGTCGGGTTGCTCCCATCAACATACAGGGTGTGTCAGTAAGGTGTCTGTCTTAGCGCACCTAAACTATCAAAGATAGAAAAAAATAGTGTCATACAAAAGTTAAAGGGTTTTTTAGGATACATAATCTAAAAATATTTTATAATCTACAGGGTGTTCCTAAAAAGTGGTACTGAATAATAAAAAAAGAAAGGTAAATGGGACACCCAGTATAATTTTTTAGAATATGATTCAATGGAATTAGGACTTTGCAAGTTTTAAAAATGCTTTATTTCAATTTTTTTAGGCAAAATGATTTATCTTTCGAAAACCTCAATTTTTTGTTAAACATGTCATATATCTATATAGCATAGTTTATGAAATATTTTTGCATTCGATTTTGACAGTGGGCTATTGAGGAGTAATCTTCATAAATTCCAATCCTGATATAGATTCAACAGACTTAGTTTTTAGTACAACAAATAATGGCTGGGCTCTTCATTTTCTTGAAATGCCCGTCCATTAAAATCCGCATTCTCTGTTGTGGCGCCTTATTTTTTATATTTTATGAAGTCACTAAAGCTAATCACAGATTTTCTTATTTCTGGGAACTACATCGATCATGACTCAAACAGTAATTAATTTTTTTAAACGAGTCAGTCATACTATCAAATATATTTATTTTTAATTAGCTAAATATTAAATTTCTCGATTATTAAAAAAATTTATTTCTCGGAGACTAATTAAATATAATCAACATGTTGCGATTTATCCAGTGCAATAACATAGCATTTTAATCAATAATAAAAACTATTATTAATTTGTTTTGGTCAAGTTTTTAAATAAAAAAAACTCCAAATGATTGCGTGCAGGGCAATTTTACTGTAAAATTTTAACCATAAAATTATTAGTGGAGTACGAAATTCTTAATTCACTTTTCGTAGAGTCAGGGTGGAATTTTTAACTAGAATAAATTCAGTACTAGTCTCTTTATTTGCTAAAAAAACACAGAACTTCGGCTGCCGTTTATTTTTAGTTCGTCATACCTTTTTCGCATCTTCATGAAATTTACCCCTAATTTTGGGATAGAAACCGCCTCCAGCTTTTCAAATGTAATGGTACGTATCTATTGTGATAGCTGGTTGGAAATGGCATAAAAAAGGGAATACGACCCACTATTTTCTTTTGTATCTCGGTAATCTATAAAAATTTGTGGTCACCTAAAAATCAAAGTTTACGTAACAAAACCAGAAAATTTAGAGGAATTTAGGCAACGATTTCTACACGAAATTCGCCAAATAACCCCGGATATGATACATATTGTCTAGAATGAATTTAACTTAAAGATTTGGAGCTTATCAAGAATTAAATGGGCAACGTTTTAACAATTTTTGCAATAAAACAAATTGCATCTGCATTATAGTGGGTCGTAATACCTTTTCATGCCCTCTCCAACAATACATTTAAAAAAGTTTTGGGCGGTTTCTAACCCTCAAAGAGGGTTAAATTTCAAGAAGACCAGAAATAACTATGCCAAACTAACAATAAACACAGCCACAGTATATTAAACATTTATAATAAATGGCGTGTCAGGCTTATCGAGTATGGCAATTTTTTTATTATGTAAGGAACCCAGGCAAAAGATCGACGTTAAAATGACATCAGTTTTTCGTCAACTCTAACGTCAACTGTACTTTAAAAATGCCGATGAAGTGATTAGAGCGTCATTCATTGATGTGCTAATGATGTGATAATGACGTAATTAATGCCGACATATATGACGTTATAGGATTTTAGTTAGTAGTAGTTAATTAAACGCCATTATTTATTTATTTATTATTTTATTATGACTGTTAAAGCTGTATCGGTAACAAAAGTTAACAACCAAGATGGCTGGAGAAAAGTTTCATTTCGTCACACCCCTAGATACGTTTGATCACGTTATCGTTCTTCAGTGAAACTATAATAGATGAAAGAAGTAATGTACTCAACTAATGTCAAAGGCGTAAAGCAAGATGGCGTAACCTAGGATGACATCTATGTGTAGAAGTTGGACACTTATAAATAATCGTCTATTACATTAAGAATGTCATAAAAATTAAGTTATATTAATGTAAAACTCATGTCGTCTAAATGACGTCTATATCACGTCATTTTTTTTGTAACATGACGTTGAAGACTTAAATATCTTAAAAAATGATTTAATTTACAAGTCAGTCTGCTGCTTTGGAAGAGAATCGGGTTATGTAGAAATGGTCGAACCTACAAAAAGTGCTAGTTTTAGGGTGGTTATTAATGTGTTCTAAATCTGTTAAAACCTAAAGGAGATATGTATATGTTTTTAATTGTATTTATGTATTGTATCACAACGTTTCAATTGGTAAATGCTTTTAGTCATGTGTTTGTTTTAAATACCTTTTCACAGCTTTTTGTTTTAAATAGAAATGCTTTTAAACTTTTCTAAGTATTACCTAAATTAAGGGTTTGTATTACTGTTTTTAAATTGTTCTAAGTGTGATGGTGGACTGCGGAAAAAATTCTGCGTGGGGAGGGGGGCATGTAAATGGGGGTTCAAAATAAACAACATAAAATTTTTGGAAATCTACTAATTTTTAAAATAAACCGTTGATTTTTATTGTTAATTTTCCAGCTTCCGCTTTTTTGCTTCAAAATTTAGCAAATTTTTAAATAATATAAGAACCGAAATGAATCCTAAACTACACTGATAGTCCATATCGATTCTTAAATAAATCTTGATACAGGAAATGATACTAGTGCTAGTTATAGAGAGGTATTTTTCCCAATAAAAGCTTTGAATTAAAATGTTATTACATTTATTTAAACATATATTTTTTTACAATAATTTAATACATTGATTATAATCCTAAATAAATATAATAGACGACACCTAAATATTTCTTTAGTACAACTTAACTGGAGATACTTGAAGAAATAGTCCATACTTAAAGTGGAGTGGAAATTCAGAAGGAAAGAAATAAGAACACAAAGTCTTCCTCCACTATTATATTAAATTAAAGAATCTCGTATGTTCAGAGAAACTTTTTATCTCTACATGTTTCGAATGCAGAAGCATTCATCTTCAGGAGAATGAATGAAAAAGAAGAAACTAATAGATATCACCTTAACGGAGCATCAAAATAGTAAGTTCAGTAAATAGAACTGTGAGAAAACTAATACACACGTGGTATTGTAACAATAAAAAATATATGGGGTTCAGGCTCATGGCACTGTAAAAGTTTATAATATGCAGAATAAAAAATATAACATCTCTGTCTGAGGAGAATGGTTGGAAAAATGTTGAAAAGAAAAGTTAATAATTAATCGAGAAATTGAAGGTTGGTCATAACAGAAAACTGAAGTGTGAGGAAGATGAAATTATAAATTATGTTAAAATATTTGGGTTATTGTTTAAAGTGGCAGTTCTGACAAGGTTCGTCAGATGAATACCTGAAAAAGAGAGATTTCTTTTAGGTTACATCGAATGGACAAAAATTGTGAAAACTTACCACATGTCGATTTATTACTTAAGAATAAAAAAATTGGAAAATGTAGATTTTGCTAATTTTGTTTAGCATTTTGTAGAATAAAGAACTTTTTTTTTTCAAAAAACTTTTATGGATTAAATAAAATTAGGCACGATCGCCACCACGTTTCCAAAAAGATAAATTTGGTGACAGTTTACATGTCTGAAGTTAGGTGAGAACACAGAGAAAAAATTGTTAAGCTGAAGGCTAAAACAAAGAAAAGTAGGTTGTATGAAATTTGAATATCACAGAGAAAATATAGGATCGCTTAAAATTTCAAAGCTCAGTCAAGGTTTACAAAAGATATCTGATTACATAACCCAAGATAAGTAGGCAGAATATAGGAGCCAAAATATCTACCTTGGGGAAATGGGAAGGTACAATGAAAATGTTAATAAAATCAAAATAACAATATGGTGCAATCACTACAAAATGTTCAAACTTATAAGTAACATAGGGGATAAGTATAAAACACTGCGGGTTAAAGTCCAAATTGGTAAGGAGAAAACACATGACTGAAGAAGGAAAGAAATAAGAACACAAAGTCTTCCTCCACTATTATATTAAATTAAAGAATCTCGTATGTTCAGAGAAACTTTTTATCTCTACATGTTTCGAATGCAGAAGCATTCATCTTCAGGAGAATGAATGAAAAAGAAGAAACTAATAACTGGAGATATTTAATAACTATATACCGGGTGAAAAAATAAAGTACTCCTCAACTTTTTTCGTAATTTTATAAATATTAGAAGTTCAGTTTGAAGATTGGCATTTTTCGGGCAATGCAAACTTTAACCGGAAGTAAAATCAACCTTATAAGAAAGTGCATCTATGCACAAATCTTTAATTCGGTCAAAAAATATCAATAGTTCCGTAAAAATAAGTTTTAATATTAATTTTGGTATTATACCTTCAATTTTGGCAGCATTTCGTGTACTCTTTAAAAAAAAATTGTACATGCATATACTCTGAGATAAATGATTTGATTTAAATTAAAAAAGAACAAATTGTATTGGACAGATTTGCAAATTTTTGAAGTATATTCCTTACCTATTCTGTTAAATGTCAGAAAACGACTTGTAAAATTTACAACGTGTAATTTTGGTTTGTAATTGACCACTGCGATTGGTCAGTTTCATATTATAACTAGGATGGATATGAAATCATATCCGTTCAGTTAACCGGAACAGCCCACTTACCCAATTACCTTAGTGTAAAGAAAAAAAAAATTTTCATGTGAGAGTAGAAAAACAAATTAAACAGAATTATGCTTATATCATTTCAGGGGCAAATAAACTGCTGGACAATTGTTTTCGAGCAAGAAAAATTTCGTCTAAATTTAACAGTTAATATTCTCTGAACCAGATATGATATCGACCTACGGTTTTGAATGGTTGATAGATTCATCCCTTGGGAAACAATTGTCAATGTTGGATTTGCTTTAACTGTCAGAAAATTGTATATACAGGGTGTTAAAGAAGGCGATGATTATTGCTCCAATTTAATGGCTTTTAACTTTCACAATAATATTTTTAAATTTTATCACTCTACGTCAATTGAATCACTGGTTCATAGCAAAGAAAGTAATTTGTCAAATTTTTGATATCTGCTCTATTTTAAGAAATACCGATTTTTTTGGAAAACCTTTTTTGGGATCCTTAAAATTAAGTTTCGCTAGTTTGATTTTGATGGGATTAATACCTTGTAGGCCCTCCTCGGATGGACGGGGTTTGGTTTGACGGCAGCTAGTGATATTTAATATCTCTCAATGTAAGTTTAATTTTAGGAATAGTAAGTTAGAGTTTAATTAATAATTTTTTTCCAAAAATATTAAACTAAAAAAATTATCATTGTTAAAATTTTGTAAACACACTGTATAATATACCTGTAGTGCGATATGAAAACCTAAAAACTAAGAAAAAATTTACCTAATCTAGGGGCGAGTACTTTCCAATATAAAACAATGGTGAAAAATTGTGAGATACTCTTAAACCATAGACATATAGGTGTTTATAAGTACGCCACTGTACATCATACCATTTTCGTACAACTATTGTTACTGAACATAATCAAGCGTTTCATAAGGTATAATAATCACTTTCAAAGTTTGCACGATTTAACGCACAGTGAGATCTAGCTTCCAATAAGTTGAAATAAAGCAAAGTTTTCCAAAAAAATCGGTAGGTATTTCTTAAAATATAGCAGATATCAAAAATTTGGCAAATTACTTTCTTTGCTATGAACGAGTGATTCAATTGACGTAGAGTGATAAAATTTAAAAATAATATTGTTAAAGTTACACGCCATTAAAATTGGAGCAAAAATCATCGTCTTCTTTAACACCGTGTATATACAATTTTCTGACAGTTGAAACAAATCCAACATTGACAATTGTTTTCCAATGGATGAATCTATCAACAGTTCAAAACCGTAGGTCGATATCATATCTGGTTCAGAAAATATTAACTGTTAAATTTAGGCGAAATTTTTCTTGCTCGAACGCAATTGTCCAGCAGTTTATTTTATGTTTGTAATATTTTAAACTTAGTGAATATAAACTCAAATAAATTGTATTATTTAAAAAATAACAAGAGTTTAGCGGCCTAAATAATTAAATTTCCATTGATAATTTTTATATTTACAAGGTATAACAATTTGATGATAATAAGATTAAATATATTTACCTATTTTAAGTTAAACAATTAAAACAGATAAGTTTATATTTCATTATATTATATTATATCATTATACAGGTGTAAACAGTATAATATGAAATACTAAAAAGATATTTTATTTTTTTAAAGTGTACCTACCACAAAGGAAATGTATATCCTGTGTCGTATTTCATTAACCTGAAGTAAAGTAAAAATGTCTGTTACTTTTTTTCTGTCTCTCTTGATATCTGCTAACTACAGATTTACTAAGTGGCTATGTCCAAGTATTTGGGAAACTCGATACACGCTATAAAAGATCCTTTTAACCTTTTACCTTTTGGGCAAAATAGAGGTCGAAATGTTACAGATAAAGCTGATGTTCTTTACCGCCCACCACTTTTGGATATCTAACAACTTTTCGTTGACATTGGTAGATGTCTGTAAAAACACATTATATTTGAAAACTTTTCAAATAAATGCAAGGCGACTAAATTATTATTTTTTAAAATTTCTGTGTGTACTTTTTTTCTACAAAATGTATGCTTGGTTCCCTGTTAATAAACGACTTGCATACAAAAAATATACTAGTCTCGAATTATAGTCATGCGACATACTCAATGAAAAGATAAAGTATCAGGATCACAATTCCTACGATCGTGGGGAAAAGTTACTTTTCGGCACGATTTATCGTGCGGAAAGTACCACTTTTCCGCACGATTTTACTTTCCCGCACAATTTTTACTTTACCATACTATTTCCTATAAAGTATATAAGAAATGCACGTTTAACTTTAATAATATGCTTAATTTGTTCTCAGTTCTCTATTCTCCTAGTTTAAAATAAAGATTTTTGTAATATTTATATGTAAATATGTGTGCGGAAAAGTAACTTTTCAGGACTACTAGCACTAGTAACTTTTCCGCACGATTTTTTAAATTAATGAATACCTTATCTAAAACACTCAATAAAGTGAAAGACTTGCAAAATAAATATTTTTTTTTACCAGAAGCTCAATAATTTTTGTAATTACAGTATATTATAACGAACCTAATTGACGTTTATCTGAGAACTATATCGATTGTAGGAAAACTTTTGTACCTAACACATGCGGAAAGTGTCTTTTCCGCACTTGTTAGGTAAATAACTAATATGAAAAAAATAGTATTATTGTGTTGCCCGTTGAAAATAAATATTTGAAATTTATTGAGAATTTCGAATACCCAATACCTATTCCATTTAAAAAAAATTAACAGTAACATTACTATGAATATTGGTGTCAATCCAAAATTTTAACATAAGACGTATGAATCACTCTAACCAGCTCGGTTTTTAATGATTAAAAATAAAGAAAATTTCGCTCACCAGGCCAAAATTGATGATTTTTTTAGAAATCATGTATTTTAGGAGCGTGCAAATGCTTAGGTTTTAAAATACTTCTTCTTAAGTGCCGTTTTGTAAATTTATAATAAAGCATTTTCGTTTCTTCCAGCACTATTTTTTTATTATAAATTATCACACTTCTTTCATAAAAAATGTTTCAATTGACATTTTTACTTTAATTTTTCTCTTTAAAAATAAATACCGAATTGTTTTTTGTTTTTGTTGTAAAAATATTTTATTGCATTGGGTTATATTTTGTTGATTTAAAATAGCTCTAAAAAAGTGAAAACGGAAAAGACAAGTATATAATAGAAAAATACTATAAAATATTATGCTTTTTACTCATTTTCCTTTAAAATTGCATCAGTGGCGCATCGTCAGGTGAAGTAGGTAAGGGGCTCTTCACAAAAAAAAAATAAAACTAGGAGAAAAGTTTTTTGACAATATTAAATATTAATGTACCAATACAGCTACCATTTTAGCCCTTAAAAAATAATTATGGTCGAATTAATAGTATTAATTTAATCCGAATGTAGCTATGCATAATAGGGCCACGGTTAACTCCGATGGATAATAATTATAAACTTTCGTGCATTTTGGCGTGCCCCAGCCGACCGTGTCCGTTAGCTTAAAGCATGAGAAGACCCAATGTCCGACATGACTTTGATATTCACCGTTGCTATGGTTACGTGACGTTAGTCACGCAAACAGAATGTAACAATTTGCATTATGATGAAGGGCAATTTAAAAATAGATCAGTTGTATGCACCATTGTTTTAACATTGGTTCGCCTAATCTTAAAGTATTTATTTTGAGGGTTCGCGAAAGTTATAGTTATAGATATCGTTTTTACGTGATTTACTGCGTGATTAAAAAGTTTTGATTTTTATTTTTCAGTTGATTCAGTAGTGTACGTACCTACTTAGTTGTGTGTTTTAAAAATGAACCCAATTAATGACATAGTTTGTAATTTGTTGGAAACTCCATTCAGTCGTTGGCCAGATGAGAATAAGAGAGACGTTTCATTACACGGGTTTTTAGTCAATGTTTGTTTAAGTACCCGCACTATACCTAGCTTTTCACCATTTTTTAAGACCGCGAGCCGCCACTGAATTGCATCATAAATCAATAACTAAAACGATATGCGTCTGAAACCTTAATCTAATATATAACAGGATTTTTAGAAGGAAAAGTTTAAAAACTAAACGTGTCCTACAAGACCATTGTAATTAAAGCCAAAAATCAATTAAGAGTCCAAGCGTGAGACGAAAAATTAAGTTGCAATAATACGCCACTGGGTCACCTTAACTTCAGGTATAACCATAAGCAACAGTAAAATATGTATGTTTTTAAAATTTCCCAGAAGTAAGTGTAATTATACAAGTCTCAGTTTCAACAAAAAAAATATCACTGGTCGTGAATCATTTGATTTTTAATTATCATTTATTATTATTTTTTAATGTAAGGTAAAATACAAAGTAACATTTAAATAAGTAGTATTTGATTCTGAGTATCTTAAATTCAATACCAATATCAATAGACCTATCTCTTCAATTTTTTATTATCTAGTCGTAGTAAAATAAAAATTTTATTAAGCTCATATTTTCTGCAATATATCTTTCCCATATTGAGAGGAGAAAATATTTCAATGCCTAATACGTTTTTCTCCCATTTTATATTCCATTGGAAAAGTTAGAAAATGATAAATTTTATACTTTGAAATTAATTTATCACTTCTTTGCATTTTCTACAATTTGCTGCTTTAAAATGGACGACGTCGTCTTCTCTCATCCGTATTCATTATAAATTTTATATTAATTAGTTCGGTTGTTTTTTCCTAATTTGCAATTACTATCAGTTGATATTGTTAATAGTTTATTATATAGGGTGCTACAAATTCGTGTGCGTACAAGGGGATCTCGAAAACGGTAAGACATACGAATATGGTTAAATTGGGGCAAAGTTGCTTATTTTGGGGCTTAATAATTTGGTGAAAGAAAATTGTAATTATTCGGAATACCTTCGGAGATATCTAAAAAAAAAAACATCAAATTTTTAGTTTTGGTTTTTAATTTTTTGAGCCTTCGATTTTGACTTGGGAAAACAAACAAAAAACACTTTCTTATAGCCGATTTTTATATTCTATAAGATGGTGTTATTAGTTTTCAAATTAGTGGTGTCGTTGTTTCGATCTCAACCTCAAGTCAATTTTTTTACCGAAACTGTAGTTTCAGCACACTCGAGTGTAGTTGAACGCCTGGTTTAATTTTTTTCTACTATAACAAGCTAACGGTGCACATAGACCCTTACCCCATTGATCTAAGGGGTGGTGCAAAACCAGTAAAACTTAGACGTTACCTACAAATTATTATAAGTTATTTAACAGGTTTCTAAAGTGTTCTCTCTGCCGTTGCCTACGTCATTGTACTTCACATAATTGATTGTTACTCTATCTACTGTCATTTTAATTTCTAAACCTATTATGTACGAAACATTTTAGTTTATTAAGTATTATATAATATACTATTAATTGTTATCGTGATAACAATTTAATATGAACGTGTAATGGATTCACTGTTTCAATATTCCAGATCCAGATGTCAAGTTGAGGCATACTTAAGCCTCACGCTGAGTAAATCTGTAAATCTGATGAGAGGCCTTTTGTCCCTTGATAATTGAAAATTATAGTTTGGGCAGCATAATCTACTTTAAACCATTTTCTGACAAATTTTCGTGGAAAGTTGTTATTGTCCTTGCTCATAAGTTGGCAATAATGGAAAATTTATAGGCAGTTACACATGAATGGTTTGCAAGACCGAATAAAGGTTTAATTACGGTTCGTGTAATATGATAGAAAGACAATAGATGACTTGCTGTACATGGAATTGTGGAATTTAAGGGTTTTTAATAGCTTAATAATATAATAATATGGGATTAATATAATAATGTATAAAGAAAATTAATAAAAATTTTCTGTACGTATGTTGTGCTGTTTTTATAAATATTTCCATAGTCTCCATACGAGAAACGCCATTCTATTTTCACCCAATTAATAAGCAATAATTTGCCTTTGTCACCAAATAGCATTAAATAGTATTCACCTGAAGACGACTGGAGATACTTACCAGTTAAAACGTTGTGATGTAAAACAAATAAAGACAATGCAAGTCCAAAACTCTTCTATCATTCAGCATTAAACTTGTTATTGAATCTTATTTCAAAACAACTGTAGAAGATATTTGGGCAAAATTGATGATTTTTTCAGAAATCATGTATTTTAGGAGCGTGCAAATTCTTAGGTTTTGAAATACTCCTTCTTAAGTGCCGTTTTGTAAATTTATAATAAATCATTTTCGTTTCTTCCAGCACTATTTTTTTTATTATGAATTATCACACTTCTTTCATAAAAAATGTTTTAATTGAAATTTTTACTTTAATTTTTCTCATTAAAAATTGTTTTTTGTTTTTGTTGTAAAAATATTTTATTGCATTGGGTTATATTTTTGTTAATTTAAAATAGCTCTAAAAAAGTGAAAACGGAAAAGACAAGTATATAATAGAAAAACACTATAAAATATTATGCTTTTTACTTATATTTGGGCAAAACAGGATTTTCGCGATTTCGTTTTTATTTTTTTTTAATTCTATTTGAAGAGATATATTAAAATAAAGTTTACATTCTCATTACCACTTTTACTCCTTTTAAAAGTTGGTGTTTTAGATTTTTAATCCTACTTTTCGTTTTTTCAAAACCATCATCAACCTTGCTTTTTAAATAGTTGTGAATTTTTATTTTATTATTTTTAAATTTCCCTTCTCTTTTATAATTCAATGACGTATCACACCTAGTATTAATAATACATTTCGGACTTAAAATCCCACCATCAATAATAATAAGTGTAAATAGATTTAGATTTATTTATTCAGGATATAAATATTTACAATACAATTTGTACCTAGTAACTATAATACATATAATAAATTATCCCTATTCAAAGTTTAGTAAGCACCTAGGTATAGGAGACCTATATGTGCTCGTATTTATGCAGGACTATCAAATGTTATCACATAATATCTAGTACTAAATCAAAGGTAAATTAACAACAATAGGACAAAAATACAAGACCCAATCTCAGTACACATATATTCTCAAGTTGAAACTTGCCACATTATGATCCGTACAACAAGTCGGAGGAAAAAGTAGAACTAGAATATACTTAGTAGAATGTGGGAATTTGCCAAGAAAAACTTTTTCAAAGCCTGTTTAAAATTTTTTTTGTCCTTTATGGACCTAATAGCTAATGGAATCTCATGATATAATTTCAAGCCCAGATAGCCAACACAATGCTGCCCCAAGCTGTTTCTTGACAGAGTGACATTAAAAAGTTGATTTTTATTACCTCTTGTTTGGTACGAGTGTACTATATGTTTGTCCTTGTATTTATTATTTAGATGTACAAAATTACAGACAGTAAGAATATAAAGGCTTTTCAAATTTAAGATTTTCAGATACAGTAAATGGGTTGGATACATTCGCGGTTTTTTTAAAATAATCTTTACAATGGAATTCTGTATTCTCTTCAACTGTTCCAGATGTACACCATATGCCCCTCCCCAAACTAAAATCCCATAACCAAGTAACTAGGGCCTCATAAATCGATATAAGGAGTCTCCTATTTAACATTTCTCTTAACATATAAAACTTATGGATTAAACATCTAATTTTTTTGGTGCTGTACAATATATGATCGTTAATATCTTATTTGAAACTATTTTATTTTCAATCTCCGTAACCTAATCTGTCTCAACTGTATAGGCTGCGACAGGCAGACATTTTTCAATACCGCCAAGGCGAACTAGGAGTAACTGAACCAAAAATCCGCAACAAAATCACCATGTAAAAATATTAAATTGCCAATATTTTGAAATTTTCGAAAAGTCAAACTTATCCTTATTTTTTATGCCAAATTAGAAATAATTATAAAATTTGAGGATTTGAAGTTTTTTCAATTTCATTTTTAATCCTATTATTTGAACATCCTGTATTAAAAGTTATAAAAATATTAGTAAAATCTATTAAAGCAGGTTCTTTTCAATAAAGAATCTAGCCCAAATTAAATAATAGTGGCTTCCTGATAGGAAAAATTAATAATTATTTTAGGGCCTGCAAACGTCATTTTTAACATAATAAATTTAAAAATGTCAAAAACGCTTAAACTTAGGTATAGGAATTCAAAGAATCGTCCATCCTTACTCAAAGAGACCTGATACTTGACACCTTGCGAGAAAAAAGACACAAAGTCTCGGCCTCAAAATTTCTCGGTCTGTTCATTATCTATGGTAACATGTTTCGTCTTAAACCGGCATCATCAGACCTTACAAACAGTTAAAAATTCTAAAATTGTTTTTAAAACAAACACAAGTACCTTGTACAAGAATCGTTTTATGAATTTATCGTCGAGCGAAGCATCGAGTATTTGGTTCATAGCGACGATGGGGCTAATTTTTTTTGCAAATGTAAAAAATAAGCCAATAGAACATTTTCATCGATACCTTTTATCTTCCGTGAATTCAACCAAAACGCAAAACTCCTTGTCGTAAGCATCTCGAGACTTTTCTGGCAAAATCTGCATCGCTGCTTCTTCCGCTTCCGTAAGGATATCCTCAGGAAAGTAATTTTCATCGGTTTCCTCCATTTTCTTTAGGTTTTTTCTTCAAAAAAGCTTTCCTTTTCTGCAGGGAAAACTGACAAGTGTTAACAATTATTTAAATATTTGCTATTTTAAACAGGCCCGTGGCAACCAAACAATCAACCAACTTTGACCAAAATGTAAAAAAGTCACTGTCAAGTTATTCTGACATTTATAGGGTATGTTCACGAAATTTATTAATTATTATTATTTCATAAAAAAAACGATTTCTTCCACTTGTTGGATAAAACATTGTATGCCACTCGTGTGTTATGTTACCTAAGTCACTTGAGAATTTATACCAGACGGCCTCGTGGTATAAATCTTTCTCGCGTGACTTATTTTCAACATAACACACTAGTACCATAAAAAACTATTATTACACTATGGATCAAATACGGTCCTGCCTAACTTAAACATAATCTCGAAGCAGCAGCCGCACTTTGACGACACACACCGTAAATTAGCACCATATCTACTATCATTGTATTCAAATTTTACCATTTTGACGTTCCACTAGTTTAAAATTAACTTGCTTCAGAAAAACACACCGCAGCGGATTGCCAAATAACTTACCACCGACCCGTAATCTGCATGACTAATAAGAGATAAAACAAACAACATAAAGTGTAGCAGGCTATGTGTTGATGACCAGGCCCGCACTTAGATTTTTACTTCTGTATCTTGCCTATTTTAAAGTTTTTCGAAAAAAGGTATTGGAAAATGTTGTTTATTTTAATGCCTTCTTTACACAGCTAAAAAAGAAGTATCAAGTTAGGAACCACCTTGTATAGGTCGAAGCGGTTCTCCTTTGTGTATGTATCAAAATATGTACATTATTGATATTGGCATAACTAGCCATCTAACCTGGAAGAAGAAGAAGAGGGGGGGGGGGGGGGGAATAGGTAGAGCCTGGTCAATGGTGAAACGTATATATTTAAATAAAAAAATTATATAATATGGTAATCAGCTTTTTTAATACTTTATTTGGTAAACCGGTATTTAGATGAAAAGTTAAACTTTTATTATGGCCATTAGGGGAGGGGCTGAGAAAGCTTGTAATTATGCCGCCGATTGTTAAAGTTTTCCAACTATGAAAATAACAAATTTATTTAAAATAAGAAATTTTGAAACAAAGAGCAAAACTATAAAAATGTACGAAGGATATAATCCTAATTCTACAATAAAAAAAATGAATAATTTCCGATGTAGGAAATCGCAAATCAACTAAGTTTTCTTAAAATGAACTTCCTGAAAGAACTTGAAACACTTGCGGCACCTTTTTACATTTTTAATCTGCAAATTGGAAGTAGCGCTCTCTCGGGAATATAAACTTGGAAAATTCCTTCGAGTTTTCTAAGACGGATAAGCAATTTAAGAATTACATTTCTTTGGGTAGATAACTTTTTTGTTAGGTTTATTAAGCGTAGTACTTAATGATTTAATTAATATATATAATAATTATTAAACACTTTATTTAAACTGTCTCTAGGAATGTGTTAATTATATAATAATACACTCTAAAAAATTAGTTGGTGGCTCAAGCTAATTTTTTCTAGCTAGAAAGACTTTATATACCTATATATGATAATTTTTAGTTTCCCAAAACAATTTTAGCTATTACTCGGTTGGTTTAAATAAAATACTTTAGTTTTGGAAACTAAATATTATTCTTAACTAGAAAGAAACTTAGCGGCAAGCAGACAGAGTAGTGCAGCTACCTTTTGCATTAAAGTACACAGGGAAGCCAAAGGTAATGGAATCCCTGGGGCACAGGTAGACGATGACAGGATGTTTCGGCCTTGTTGGGACGCATCAGAAAGCCATAACCTGTTAACAAATCCCACTACAGCGAAAATATGTTTTCAAGATATTTTTACGAATAAAAATATGATTAAAACCTAGTATCGCCATCTGCTGGAATCAGCTCAATGCAAAAGATAGCCATCTAAAGTAAAAACATAGAAGTCATGAAACTATAAATAAATCAAGCACGGAACGGCCACTAATCCAGTATAGGAAACATTTTTGAGCTCTACGGTTTTGTAGATTCAGATTTAGATCGCGCTGCAGTCGCCCACTGGTGTGCAGCACTATTTCGTAATTTCCGTGTAAAAAATAAATAAATAAAATAGTGAAATTTAATGTCCGTTACAATATATAGAAATAAACTTAGCGGCAAGCGGACAGATTAACATATTTTTGCTGTAGTGGTAATTGCTTACAGGTTGTGGCTTTCTGATGAGGCCCAACAAGGACGAAACAGCTTGTCATTGTCTACTTGTGCCCCAGGAACCAATTATTTTTGGCGTCTGTGTATTTTAATGCAAAAGATAGCCGCACTACTCTGTCCGCTTGGCGCTAAGTTTCTATTGTAAATTCGTGTGCGTACATGGAGATCTTGAAAACGGTAAGAGATACGAAGATGGTTAATTTGAGGCAAAGTTACGTAATTTGGGGGTTAATAAGTTGGTGAAAAAAAAATTGTAAATATTCCGAATATTTTCGGATATATCCAAAATAAGAAATTTTTAGTTTTTGACTTAGGAAAAAAACAAAATATACTTTCTCATAGCCGTTCTTCATGTTCTACCATATGGCGATATTAGTTTTCAAATTGGACGACTATTGTATAAGGAATAAGGAAGTTTTAGGTGGGTCGAAAATTATTTTTTATACGTTTTCTAAACAAATTAGTATTGACAACAAATAGGTATATGCTCTTTAAACCAGTTACGACTCTTGGTAAAAATTTTAAGGTGTTTTTTTAAACCCAAGTGCTCTAGATCGGTGACCACTATTTCCGTCCAAGCTTTATCGTCACCACCAAAAAGTAAGCAAGGAAAACAGTATAAAGCCTTTTTTGTTACATCCAAAAATCCATTCACTTTAAAAATAAATGTCTTTAATAAATTTACGGTTATAACTTTTTCCTCTACTTACACCAGATTTTTAAATAATAATATCTAGTACTAGTCTACCTTTTTGTTTTAATTCGATCGTTTAAATATGTAAAAAATATCTTCCCATTTAATAAATTGAAGACCACTTCCATTGTACACAGTTAATAATTGTTGTTGTCCCAAATAAAGAATCACACGCACGCACTATATCATTATTGTGTTTGACCTCGCTGTAAACTAGAAACAACCCATAGTACCCAATACCGCGCTGGACTAAATGCAACGAACTCTCCACTTAAATCACTGCTGTGTTTTTAAGACGGACATGGTGGAAGCGGAGTAACGCGCGGGTGTTTCAATGAGCTCGAAGAGTAGGGAGAGTCGGCTAATCGTGCGCGGCGGCTAATCGTGCGCATGTCTTTATTTCCATAACCGGCGTATATAATTTGAAATCCATATTCAGGCGCCATCCCTTGCCAAGCCTGTATACATGACATGAGTCAGGTGGATCGCTTTACTTTACTTATCCAAAATGGTCACTTCGTTGTTTACGTATGTCGTGTACTAGTAAATGCTTCGAAAAAAATAAGCCGTAAATATTTCCATTTTTACATTTTTTGATAATCGTGTGCGTTAATACATTGCTTAAGTCCTCTTGATACTGATATATATAATTTAGGCAAAAAAATGTTTTATACTGTTTTATAGTATTTAATCCAAATCCTAGGTCCAAAAAAGTTTCTATGGTGGTCGCTAGAGAGCGCCGTTTTAAACATCATTGCAATTTGCAGTATTCCTTAAAAATTTTGAAAGAATCCATGTCGGATTTTATATAGTCAAAAACGCAACTAAAATTGAAAGATGTCGGTGAAAACCACAAGTAAATATCTCTTTCCTAGCTAAATATATGACAAAAACATTCTGAAAATAACAAACCAATTTTATTGCAGTTATTAAATCAGAACCATTTATCGTGAAAGAACTTTAATTTAGATTTTTGTTCACATCAAATGTGCTCGATGGCATGAAAAATAAATGATATTGCAATACAACTCCAAACCCCACTTCCCGTGAAAAATAAAGACTGACATTCAATCTTTTAAAGTAATAGGGGGATTTCTAAACATTTAAAATTATCTTATTTTAATTTAATCTGGCCTAGAAATAAGGTAGGGATTAACGGGGCGACAGCACTTAGCACCCATTTCGTTGCAGTTATTAAATCGGAACCATTTATCGTGAAAAGGACGATACAAAATAGTGACATGTATCATTTAACCAGCTCTATGAAACTTCTCGTCAGCTCAACAAACACACTGTAGTCTTAATTAGGTTTCAACAACATGCATGTAAGGAAGTTGGAATAAGGCTCTAATGCAAAACTTGAGTCAACAAAGAAACCGCGGGAAGTCAAATATTTCCAACTGGGAGTTTCCAAAGTTAACCGCGGTTTGTTGATGATAGTAGGTAAGTACAAAACAGTGGGTGCACTAGATGCAACTAAGTTTAGTAGCTTGTCGTGCCTGAATATACACACATTTTAAAAGTATGTTAGGAGTTATTAACATTTTAGTCCGTGAGTAAATTATTAAATTAAAATAAAGTAACTTACAATTTTGTTTATATTATTTAATGAGTGATAACCAAAGCTGGTTTCACATATGTGCTAGCTATTATCGGTGCAGTAGAACCGGGCGGTAAAAAAATTAATAAAAAATAACAGTGCTCAATTAAAAATCTAAACTAAACTCATGAACAAAAAAAACCGGCATCCTGGGTTTCCTTTATAACTTGATTTTTACAATTCTTTTGCCATTTTATAGGTAATTTTATTAGTAATGTGCTGAATCAGCGATTTTGATCACTTTTTAACGATTTTATTAAATAGGAGAAATAGAAATAGGGGAGAGGGAGGCAAGAGTGAACACTTAAGATTTGATATTTTTTTTTATTATTAGGCAAAACTTAACATAAACTTGCTTAGCATAGAACAATCTTTGGTAAACCAGTAACACAAAAATATATGTATAAATTCTTTAAACTATAAAATAATATTAATACAAAAATATTTTTAAAACTCCAAAAGTTTACTCTTGCCCCTCTGGTATGAGACAAGAGCAAACAACAAGAAAGATCCTAGGTGGGACGAGAAAATCACAAGTAAAAACGTCATCAAAGGGTTCAAGGTCTGTAGGTACAGTCTTCATGTGACCATAAACTACAGTTGATACATCGAATCCATTTCTCATTTGACTGACTATATTTAACGCTACAATAAATACATTCGCAATAATCCTCTTTATCAGTTATTTTTATTTTCATCACTTCTTTTTTTTTGTTTTTATACCAGATACACCAGCTGCTTCTCCATTACATACATTTATTTCATCCTTTATCCCCCTTTATTATTTGTTTGTTAACCATTTTATTTTTTGATTTTAAACCCGACCCACCCCTTCTTCATCACATATTTTTCAAGGGGCAAGCAAGAGTAAACACATGTGTTCACTCTTGCCCCAAAAAACACAATTTTTTAATAAGCCAGCTTTTTTAACAACGCGCCACTGGCGACGTTAATATACCAACAGGAATTGATAGGTTAGATTTTAAAGATTTTGTAAAAAAATGGTAAGAAGTAAAAATGAACTACTACAAGCGATTAAACAATCTAAATTATCTCTTTATTGTTACATCGTATATTATTAAAAATAAATTTACCTTATTTTCGGCTTAGTTTTTGAGGAAATTCAAACCAAAGTTGCACAGAGAACTAAAAACACATGGTTTACCCTACTGTGACCATTGGCAGCGAAAAAATTATTAATTAGAAATGTTATTGCATTGTCTACTCTTGCCCACCTGTTTACTCTTGCCCTTCTCTCCCCTATAAACTCCCAGACACAAAAAAGCGGCACCCTTTTTTCCTAAATTTGATCCTTTATAACTTTATTGTTTTTAATCCAATTTTTATTATTCTTTTGCCATTTTATAGATAATTTAACTAGGAATGTGCTAAATTTTTTTAATGATGGTTCATGTTCGATACGGCGATATTATACCCGGTGAATTAATGTGTGTTTTTTTGTCCTAAGTATAAAATACCCTGTGGAGATATTGGGGCTGTTATTTTTCACACTAACAATTTATTGATTAAAAAAATATCTAACATTTTCTTTTTTTACTCATTATGTTATATCCATTTTTAGAGATTTTGTAAATAAAACTCAGCAAATAGATTATTTTATTAGACCATCAGTCATTGATCAATTGAGTCAACCTATATAACTGTATTAGAGAGGGACAGTTCTTAAAATAATTATTCGGTGGTTTCAGCATGGTGTTAACTACAACAGACAGTGGCGGTCCCAAGGGGGGAAGGGGGCCCCATAAGCCCGGTCAAAACTTATGTAATAAAAATAAAAGGGTCTGCACTTAAAAGATTGATCAATAACTGACTAATAAAGCAAAAGATTATTATTTTAAGTGGCATCCATTATTTTAATATTATAACTCTTGTTTCAAGTTATTAACAAGAAATATACCGGGTGGTGTATCGGCGAAAGGCAATGTTATAAACAACAGCAAATGCACCGCACAGAATCATGAGAACCTGAAGATCATATTGATAGAGATCTAAATGAACTGCTGGACAATTGCTTCCGAAAAAGAAAATTTTTGCCTAAATTTAACGGTTAATATTTTCTGAACCAGATATGATATCGACCTACAGTTTTGAATGGTTAATAGATCTATCCCTTGGGAAACAATTGTCAATGTTGGATTTTCTTTAACTGTCAGAAAATTTTATATACAGGGTGTTAAAGAAGACGATGATTATTGATCCAATTTTAATGGCGTGTAACTTTCACAATAATATTTTTAAATTTTATCACTCTACGTCAATTGAATCACTGGTTCATAGCAAAGAAAATAATTGGTCAAATTTTTGATATCTGCTATATTTTAAGAAATACCGATTTTTTCGGAAAACCTTGCTTTATTTCAACTTATTGGTAGCTAGATCTCACTGTGCGTTGTATCGTGCAAACGTTGCGAGTGATTCTTATACTTTATGAAAAGCTTGATTATGTTCAGTAACAATAGTTGTATCTAAATGTTATGATGTACAGTGGCGTACTTATAAACACCTATATGTCTATGGTTTATGAGTATCTCACAATTTTTCACGATTGTTTTATACTGGAAGGTACTCGCCCCCAGATTAGGGCAATTTTTTCTTATTTTTTATTTTTTTATATCGCAAAACAGGTATATTATACAGTGTGTTTACAAAATTTTAACAAAGATAATTTTTTTAATTTAATTTTTGGAAAAATTGTATTTATTAATTTCTAACTTTCTAACACTATACTAATAAACCATAGACAAATAGGTGTTTATAAGTACGCCACTGTACATCATAACATTTAGATACAACTATTGTTACTGAACATAATCAAGCTTTTCATAAAGTATAAGAATCACTCGCAAAGTTGACACGATACAACATACAGTGAGATCTAGCTACCAATAAGTTGAATTAAAGCAAGGTTTTCCAAAGAAATCGGTATTTCTTAAAATATAGCAGATATCAAAAATTTGACAAATTATTTTCTTTGCTATGAACCACAGATTCAATTGACGTAGAGTGATAAAATTTAAAAATATTATTGTGAAAGTTACACGCCATTAAAATTGGAGCAAAAATCATAGGCTTCTTTAACACCCTATATATAACAGCATATAAACAGTTAAAGAAAATCCAACATTGGCAATTGTTTCTCAAGGGATGAATCTATCAACCATTCAAACCCGTAGGTCGATATCATATCTGGTTCAGAAAATAATAACTATTAAATTTGGGCTAAATTTTTTTTGCTCGAAAGCAATTGTCCAGCAGTTTAGTTTACTTCATGTCAAAGAAAATAAAAATATTAGCACTAGAACTCTCGGACAAGGAGTACAAAAACATCGCACCAGAGTACTGCGAACTTTGAAAAAGTAAAAATATTATAAATATGAAAACCATTAAGAATTGCTAGAAGGGGATGAAGAGCGAAGATTACTTTTTTATTTTGAAATGATGTAGCGAGCTAAAAACAACAGATATTTTTTACGAAATATTTGCTTACCAGAAGAATGCATGTTTACATTATATAATGAGCCTACCAAATAAAAAGTGTTAGGTTTGAAAATTTAGAGCAGTTAAAAAATTAAATTTTATTGCAATCTGATAGAAATACCCAGTACCAACTTGCTCATGTTCGTATATAGAGAGTTTTATGATATTGTTTAGCATCAAATGGCGGTTTATTTGAACATTTAATTAAGAATTAATAATATTCCAAACGATTGTACAGTTTTCGTAAAACAAAAATTTTACAAAGGTTTTATTTATAAACAATTATTTTCTTCCTATTTTAGCAATTCTTGAAGATTTTAATACTATTTAATAGGTTTTATTGTAAGTAAAATATGTATTAATAAATAATTAAAAAGATCCGTTTTGAAAATAATGTTCATTAAAGATTTTTAACAAGCCTATATAAATCACAGGTTGACAAGTCCAATCAATACTGGTGTCCGCAGCATCACCTGTTAAATTCTAATGAAAAACAACGGCAATTCTATTCAAATAAGCTAAGCTGGGGTTGTTCATACTTGTTCAAACTCCGCATGTGCACTCACGAAACAAGGACCCTAAAAAAGTCTTCCTACAACCCCGCTCTAAAGTCAACAAGGGAGCAAACATTTGGACAGTCGAAAACTAGCATGGGATTTCCTCTGTTTTCAACCACGATGGACTACCCGGTATGTAGTCACGTATCAAGTTCAGGAATTAGAACATTTTTATGGGGCTGTGTAATATATAAATAACTAAATTACGGTAAAAACAATAAACCCCAGTGAGGCACGCAAGCACTATCAATAATTAACGTAGCTGTCATAGCTTGATACGAAGGGTGTAAAATTACATTTATTATTTATTTCCATTTACGAAATTTAATGGGTCAGTTCTTGAAAATGTCGAATTTTGTAACCTTTTAAAGAAAAATGTTTTATTTTACCTGAATATGTTGTACAATCAACGCTAGTGTCCGCTAGCAGTGGCCGAAACAATGTTTAATGTATACTATTTTATATTTCGGAAAAATAACTCAAGGAAAACTGGGGACGACGATATATGGTGTTTTTAAATTGAATTTATGATAGATCTAAACTAGGTGACACAAAAAAGTGCACAATTTTTTTCGTTATTTTAGCAGTCGAGATTGAAAAATATTAATTAGTATGTAAATTGCCATTTTTCAACCAATTTAAACCTTCGAAACCACCTTCGGTTTAACCGGAAACGAAGTCAACTTTTAAATTTTAATGAAAACCGCTTATTTTTATTCTATATTTAAATTATACAGAAGATTCCATTTTCAATAACAAATTACGCTTTATCATTCAATCATCTTAAATATGTATTTGCATTTATATTAACTAGATTATATGCCAAAGCTATAAAACAACAATTTACAATGAAACTAAGCTATTCGACATTTTTTGACAACCGCTGATGGCAACAACAGCTGATACTGGTTCGTTCAAAAAAATTCCCAGTTATGTCTTGAATTTGAAATTTGGTATGTGGAGGTTTTGGAGCATGCGGAATTGGATTCTGATGTCGGCGGAGTTGCCAGATTTCTCAGCTTTGCGCTACACGTAGTAATTTGGTTATTTCAAATGGAATGCCCAATTTATTTTTATTGCAGTGAATTGGGTGTGTCAAATTTAGTAAGATCCTAAATTTACAAAATTCTATCTTCACTAGTTGCTGAGCTATGACAACACTGTAGTTCCATTAAAAAGTACTGGGACGCTTATCTACCTTAAAGTAGCGTTACCTTGTTAACATCTTCATAGTTACCTACTAAGTTATTGATAAGCTTCAAGAAAAGTTCTTGTCTTGTCAAAATGGCTTATTTAACTGAAACCTTACTTTTTAATGGAACTACAGTGTTGCCATAGCTCGGCAACTAGTAAAGATAGAATTTTGTAAATTTTGGATCTTACTAAATTTGACACGCCCAATTCACTGCAATAAAAATAAATTGGGCATTCCATTTAAGATAACAAAATTACTACGTGTAGCGCAAAGCTGAGAAATCTGGCAACTGCGCCGACATCATAACCCAATTCCGCATGCTCCAAAACCCCCACATACCAAATTTTGTAGGCGCAGCTTCAGCAGTTTTAATAATATCGAATTTATTCCAGTTAAAGTCCCCACACTGTATATTTAAGTATTATAAAATCTATGTAAATTAACATTACAATGGGATATGATTTCAAGACAACCTGATTTGACGTTACAAGACATTTTTAGTGGTGACACTAACAGTAGTAAATTTCATGTTTAACGTTTACAAGAAATGTTAATTTACATTTGTAGTAAACTTGCAATCAGCGTGTGTTTGAAGGTTGACGTTTCTTGAACGGCAGTATAGTTTTGGATTGTCTTGAATCATTCAAAACAAATAAAGACAATGCAAGTCCAAAACTTTACTGCCGTTTAAACTTAAAATCATTAGCAATGCTATATTTAAAAGAAACATTAAATATTGTTTAATTATTCTTGTTTGTTAAATTTTATGATGTAATTTATCACTTATTTATCACTGTACAAAGAAATTTAAGGTACTATTAAAATCAGTCAATTAAGAGTATTTTTTAAACTGTTTTGTATTGTTGTGCATAACGTCGCAATATTCGTTAGAGAATCTACCAATTTATATTTAAATAGAATTAAATTATCTAAAATTAGCAATACTTGTTATAAACTAGCAATATGTAGAAACATAGATCTCAAAAGGCTTTTATAGAAAAAAGGTATCAAGATTTTTTCTATCAACCTCTTTGTGACAGGCAGTAAAATATCGTTAGCCATCCATAGATACCGGTTCTGTATGTCACCCAATAGGTCAACTAGACTTACTATAGAGGCTTGTGGTCTAGTGGACTCAGTGGGCCAGGGTGGCCCACCCTGGTGCCCCCCCAAAATTAATGGATCCGGTATTGTAGTGGAATTTTCGGGGTAAGAGGGACTTGGCTATAAAAGTTTTTTTTTTATTTGGTGGAGAAGCGCATCGACTGCGATGGGTCATTAGCGCAGGTACATTTGGATTTACATAAATATTTATTTGATTTAATAATTAAATGTTTGTGCTTGATGTGTTAGATGTCTTTTAGTAAGTTACAGTCCTTTAAAAAGTTTATTAGGTTTTTCGCACTGTCTGAGTTGTTCGCTAGAGCCTCGTGTAAGCTGTTTGGAAGTGTGTGTGTTTGTCGTTGTTGGGCGAACTTTGGGCAGTCTATTAGAATATGCCGGATGGTTAGTTGTTCTTGGCATTCGTCACAGTTTGGTGGTTCGGTTCTTGAGAGTAGGTATCCGTGGGTTAGTCTTGTGTGGCCTATTCTTAGTCTGGATATGCAGACTTGGGAGCTTCGATTGATGTCTAAGGGTCGCTATGGGTTTATTGTGGGTTTTATATTGGCTAGTTTTGATTGTCATCGGTTCCATCCTGTTTGCCATGCGTTGAGAGTTTTTGATTTTATGTATGCTTTGAGGTCGTTCGCGGTGCTTTCTGTTACGATGGTTAAGTTGTTGTCCGTGATTGCACTTCTTGCAGCGTTGTCGGCCTTCTGGTTCCCTGGGATGCCGATGTGGGAAGGCACCCAAAGTAGGACTACTTCTTGGGGGGCATTTCGTAGTAGGTGGAGTATGTCTCTGATAGAAGTTACTATTTGGTGGGTAGGGTAAGTGTGGGTAATAGAGGTTATTGCACTGAGACAGGCGGATATAATAGCAGAGCGCTTAATTTTGTTGTCCAAAGTAAACTTGAGGGCTTGAAGGATGGCGTAAAGTTCAGCTCTGAAGGTAGTGGTGTATTGTGACATTTTGAATTTGAAGATGGTTTTTTGGGTAACTATTGCTGCAGCGATGCTAGTGTCAGTTTTTGATGCGTCGGTGTATATTTGAAGATGGTCGGGTATAGTGCTGAGGATTTTTTGGAAGTCTGCCAAAATAATTCTGGGATTTGTTTCTCTTTTATTGTATTTGGTGAGTGATGTTATGTATTTAATATTTTTGGATGACCAGGGTGTATGTAGGGTGTGTGCGTTTGGGACAAGGTTTGGAAAATATTGTAAGATTTGATTTTGGTATCTGTTTATTCTTTCATAAAAAGAAGTAGTGGTGCGTGGTTTTTGTTGGTATATGTTGGATTATCTTTGAGAAAACACATTTTTCTGTACTGACTATTGGTTAGACGGTATTTTCAAGAGATCGATGACTTTTTTTTTTTGATACATCACTTAGAACAAGAGGGAAGTTTTATTGGTCGTTACATATGGCGTTCCGTTCCAGAGCGTCGAGAGGCGGCGATCTTTTTTTTTTTTAGAAGTGACTTTTATTTTGGGTAGTGCCCACTCAAAATTCATCGAGCCCATTTGTGTCCTCCCACCCCAAAAATCCTGGCACTGCATATCAAGCAGAGAGGAATTTCTTAACCCTTGACTTGACAATCAATCTGCAAACTAGTACCCAGGTAAAGCTTATATTGTTCCTTCTGCTATATAACAGATTACATTGACCAGTTAGGACTCTCAACCAGCCTTTAAACAAGAAATTTAATAAATCTGACTTCTAAATAGTCAAAGTAGATATTAAACTATTTATCTTACCCACATAATAATATAACGCATACAAACCCCAATAGGTTGAGATAAAACAGGCAATGAATATTAAATCAATCTTTGCACCCTTCACATCACGCTCTGACAGTTGCGTGAACGCTGGTAAATTTTCCATGACTTTGCGGCTTGGATCATTATTTTGGGTGGAATGAACGCTATCCCCCTTGTCAATAATTAAATGGGTTAGACATGTCACACTGCTACAAAAGTATGTTTTAAAAGGTCGTGACTTTTTATTTTTTTACTAACATGATAAATTAATTTAAAAAAAGTTTGTTTGAAAGAATGGCGCGGTACATAAAGATCACGTGTCAAGAAAATGATTGGTGGGTTTCTAAAAGCTCTTAAAATGATTTTTGTGCCCTGTATGAGTTCTCCTGAGGATAAGAGACTTTATTTATTACTGAAAAAAGATCTATTGCCAGATTATTCATTTAAATATATTTATTTTAAATAACTGGTATTTTTACACACATATCTAAAAATTATTTAATCTTAATATAAAGTGCCGAAGAGTTTTTAGACGCGGAGGAGGTAGACTACAGTATGCACGGGCGGCATGCTAAGAAGTTCAAATTCAATAAAATTGCCATTCTTCTCCAGTATACCTTAGCGACATGGTAAAATTTAGATAAATAAAAAAAGCATATAAATGAGTAGTGTTTTGCCGGCAAAACACTTTTCATTTAAAAATTATCTACAGACACCAACATACCTACATTTTAAAAACTATTTACGGCTGGAAATCACTGTTCAGAGATCTCTATTTGATTCTGGATTCCGGCAGATGTCGCTACATGTCGATGAAGCATGGGTAATAGAAAAATGGATCTTAATGTTCAGTGGTAGGGGATGAGTTCCCTTTCCCCTTATTACACCCTCCTGGTCTGTGAATCGCACGAGATTCCAGACTATTACTACTAACATAAAATTGAATAAGTCATATGACCGAAGTTGGTGCGAGAATATCAGGTCCCCCGTAACGCGCTTGAGGTCTAATCGAGAGGTTCTGGGTTCGATTCCCAGCGGAAGCATAAACCTTTTTCAATTTTATTCTTGTTTTCACGCGGGCAAACACTTTTCATTTAAAACTTATTTACAGACACCAACATTAACATTACAAAAAGCATATATTATGACATATTTATTATGGAAAAATATTATCGAGACTGTAGTCAAATTAATAAACGAAGAACTAGAAATTCTATATACATGGATAACTCGAAAGGGATTAAGTCTAAATATAGAAAAAAACTAAGTATATGATAATAAGAAGTAAGCAAAACAGTAATGAAACAGAAACAGCAACCAAAATATCCATAAACACACAAAGTATTGACAAAGTATAGGAATATAAATACTTGGGTATTATAATCGACGATCATCTAACATTTTCCGGCCATGCCCAATATATGACTTAAAAGATCGCAAAGAAAGTCAATCTTCTAGAAAGACTGAGTTTTTACTTGAGTGGTTGGTCCAAATTAAACATATATAAATCAATAATCTTGCCTCATTTTAACTATTGTACATCTATTTTGTTTCTGCTCAATGAGACAAAGCTAAATGTGTTACAAAAAAAAACAGAACCGTTACATACTTTCGTGTGATCGTTACACTAGTGTCGTCCATTATGTTAACATCTACTGGATTGCTAAGTGTGAGACAAATAATTTTTATAAATACAATGACAGTGATACAAGCAGGGGGGTTCTACGGGGGGGGGGGGCTGAGGGGGCCCAGGATCCCCCAACATTTCTGAAAAAAACTATAAAATTTATGCCACTGATAAAAAAAAATTCCGAGGGCTTTATTATTTATATAATTTGATACAATTTGAGCATGATCCTAAAAAATTTGGGGCTGTGGCGTTATTTGCTTGCGAAGGCTAACAAAAATTGTGGCTGCGCCCAGTGGCGTATATAAGGGAGCTGCCGGCTGCATTTTCATCTCACGCATGGACTCTTAATTTAAATCTTTAAATAATGTATTCTTGGCTTAGATTACAAAGGTCTTGTAGGAAACGTTTAGCTTTTAAACTTTTTCTTCTAAAAGTCCTGTTTTATATAGAGATTAAGGTTTCACACGCATATCGTTTTAGTTATTGATTTTTGATGCAATTTTAAAGGAAAACGAGTAAAAAGAATAATATTTTATAGAAGTTTTCTATTATATACTTGTCTGTTTCGTTTTTCCTTTTTTAGAGCTATTTTAAATTAACAAAAATATAACCCAATGCAATAAAATATTTTTACAACAAAAACAATTAGGTATTTATTTCTTAAGAGAACAAATTAAGGTAAACATTTTAATTGAAACATTTTTTATGTAAAAAGTGTGATAATTTATAATTAAAAAAATAGTGCGGGATGAAATGAGAATGCTTTATTAGGAATATAAATATACGGCACCTCAGAAGGAGTATTTCCAAATCTAAGCATTTGCACCAAAAACTGCTCTTCTATACGCTCCTAAAATACATGATTTCTGAAAAAATCATCAATTTTGGTGTGGTGAGCGATATTTACTTTTTTTTTAATCATGAAAAACCGAGCCCGGAAAACGCTGGTTAGAGTCATACATACGTCTTATGTTAAAATTTTGGATTGACACCAATATTCATATTTTTCACAATTATAAAATACGTTTTTTTTTAAAATAAAGAGCCAGCTAGGAATATCAAAAAAAAAACATTAAAAAAAAAATTTAATCCAACCATGCAAAGGGGGAGAGGTAATAATTTAATTTTCTAAATTTGATAGTAATTAGGTGAATTTTAAACGAACTTTGGGCGTGGCCCCGAAAATTTTTCGCCTGCGGCGCTTTTGCGCCTTCTTCGCTAGGTACAATACCATGGAATACATATAGTCCCGACTATCCTTTTCTTCAGAAAAAAAATGTCCCACTTACGCCCACCCAGCCCCCCCCCTCCTCCCCACCCTAGCATATTTTCTGGCTACGCCAATGTGGTGCCCCCCCCAATATTTTGGGTCTAGAACCGCCCCTGGATACAAGTGAGATAAAAGTTAACTCTGTAGAAAAATGTGCACGACATTTTAATTACAGTTTTAAGATAAATAAAAATGACTTACTGGGATCTATCACATCTGCAAACTTATTTTATTGGTCTTATTTACCCTTTGTTGACCTAAACTTTTAGGAAAATGTAAAAGGGCAAGGGATTTGGCCTAGTGTTCCCTCAAAAAATACACTGGCGTCACTGGCGCTTCCTCACATGATTATATCATCGCACGCAGTGGCGTCACTACAGTGGTAGTAAAGTCAAAAACTACACACAAATAATTTTGCAAACTAATATTTTTCGAAAGAAAATATAGCTTCGGAAAGGTTTTTAAATTTCCAGTATTAAAAATTCTTGTTAGCCAGTAACAAAAGTCGACTAATATCTCAACACAAAATTTAATTATTCGAGATGAAACAGTTTTATTTTTCTTGCTCGCTTTACATCTCGCAGCTACTTGAAAACGTTCTAAAAATAAAAACACTATAGAAAATTGTTTGAAACTACAGGCCATGAAAGACACTTTAAATTAAACTTTTATTAAAACTTGTTTATATGTTAAACAGGAATTTTTAATAAAGGCTTTGTTGGGAGCTGTTATTGCTTTATTAAACCTTTTTTACTTGTGTCTAGTGCCACTATTTTAATTAAAACCTTAAATTTTGGTTCACTAATCCGAAATTTGTTACTGTCAAAAATGTCTGATTAGTTAATTAGTTATAATAAATATAATAGCCACTTTTTGCAAACCAACAAAACTCCACTATTAAAATTTTCAAACGCAAATATCTTGGCATCCACTATCTCCTGAAACCTAACCTGAATTTCGGTTCACTAAAAAAATAATATTGGCCGCTAAATATGAACGCGGTTTTAACTAAATTGTTCGTGTAGCTTAAAAGATTACAAGATATGATATTATATAAAGTTATCTTGTGAGTAAGTGACCTAGGAAACAGATGGTCACTTTCATTGTGTCTCCACGGTTACGAAATAGTATATCACAACAAGTGATGAGAGTAATACTTTTCAAACGAGGATATATTTAACGCGTCATTCTCCGAGTTTTAGAGTAATCGCTTTCACACGAGTAATGGTACACTATTTTTCCTACGACAACAAAGAATTATTAAAAAAACCTTTGATTTGTGAAAAAAATATTTCAACACTAATGTTGAAAAAAAATATATCAACACTAGTGTTGAAATAAGCATACGTAGGATTATGTTCCACTTAATTTCTGGTTTTATAGTTTGTCAATAGGCTTTTCCTTTATTTGTAGTTTAACTTTTTCATTTTTTTATATTTTATATATCATAGGAAGAACTAATCCTGGATTGCCTTCTAGATTAACCAGAATGAAAAATTTAATCAAGAAAAGATGCATTAAACATAAATTTAAAAAATCCACCCAACAAGGAAGATTTCAATTCAAAATAATTCTATAAATTATTTAACGTTTTTATAAATATTTGATGGGATTTGAACCTGTGACCTTGCGATCTGTAGGCTAAAGCTCTATTCTCTACGCTATTGCTACCGATAAAGATTTGTTGTTTAATACATGACACTCTCTTCAGCGCGATTTGTTTTTTCTGGTAATAGATTTTCCAGTATATTATTAACATTTTTTATAACTATAGATGGCGTATTTTCACATTATAATTCTGAATCACTCGACAAATACATGATAAATAAGTTAAACAACTTAAACACTTTACAATTACTGCTTTCTAAACATTTTTATTTTTAATAAATAGGGGTGGTTTGTCAAATTGGACTAGGATCTTCATTGATTAAAATTTTAAGCGAGGCTAGGCCTATAACTCCTATTAATTATTGACAAAACAATAGCTTAAAACTAGTACATTATGTTCGTGTTGTGTGAGGGGTTTGAACCTGGGTGCCTCATTGTCGTGGTAGCGTGTGATGTTGTGGTTGGTGGGAATGGCGGATTAGCGGGTTCTGGCTTTGTTCTGCTGTGTTGAAGTAATCGTTTCCATTTTAAGGTCTCTGTGTAATGTGGTATTACGTACGAACCATGGTGCGTTAGTTATTATTTGTAGCAATTTGTTATATGTTTAAATTAACTAGTGTGCCTTGATATTTCAACACTAGTGTGTGAAATATTTTTTTTCAATACGCGTGTGATATACGGTGCATTCTATCCAAATTAACCGTGCTCTTTTTTTCTCATTTTCGTAGGTGGTCATAGGAAAAAAAATCACTCACAAGATGACGTCACATCTGTAGTGTAGTTTAGCTTCAGAGAAAATCGCGTTTGATATAGAGTTTAGTGAGATTTTGGTGGGTGGTAAAAACTGGCTTTAAAATACATACGGCAACCTAACACAAAACAATTTAGAAAGTATACAAAAACAATTTTTCCGTTCTGTTCTTCTAATTACTAAAACTGAGTATTAATAAAAGCAAAAAGCAGATTTGCATGTAATAGAGTGCACACTTTTTATTCCTGCTATATTCATATGGCAGCCTTTTAGAGCAAATATTGGCTATTTCCTGCGAGAATGCATCGTTTGCAAAACAAATTGGAATTAAAGGCGATAACAGTAAAGCAGCTTGATTAAACTGCAAGCATATGCAAAGTCGATTATGAATATTGATTAGACAATACGAATAATCAAGAATCGTGTTATAGTTTGTCTTAATTAATAACAGTTTAAGGGTCTCTCCTGCAAATTCATCCTACTTATATTAAGGACCACCTACCTACATACTCATCCTTTTATATTAAGGATAAATGGTACATTATAATTGGTAAAATTAACCATGTTCAGTTCCACGCTACACGATCACTATCACTGACAGTATTACTGACGCAATTCTAAAATTTTTAAAATAGGAAACCGCGGTAGTGGCTCAGAGGTGAGTTACTGGCATTCGACCGTGGCGGTCTGAGTTCGATCCTCGAAGTGGGCATACGCACAATAAAATAAGTATGTCCGAAATTTAGTAGCATTAAGAATGCAGGGAAGAGTGTAATAGTAGTTTGTACAACAAGAGTGGATATGATGTCCATATCGCACGAGGAAGTAAATTGAGCACGACGCCGTAGGCGGAGCGCTTAAACTTCCGAGGGCAATATGGACAATCCACTCGAGTTGAACAGTATATTTTTTCTACGACTATATGCTAAAAAATGTAAAAAAAAAGTTTGTAGGTTGCCAGGCTCGAACTCACGACCCTTGGTTCCATAGTATAACGCTCTAACGTCTGGACTATCGAATCGTTTAGTTAATCATCGGAAAACCAACTGATAAATGATGCTACATGAAATTAATTTTTTATGCACATTCATCAGGTTGCATTATTGATAAATCTATTATAAATGCGTCTATTATATTATATTGAACAAATTAATAACAAATTGTACCATATGCATTTAAATTATATAATTTAATGTCTTGAAAAAGAAGGCGGAGCCTCAGTAAAAATAATATACTGTGATTGGTCAGTACATTTATAAACAACAAAGGCTTCTCTGTAATTGACTACTGTGATTGGTCAGTTTCATTACCTATCTAGGATGGATATGATATATTCCCGCACAGTTAACTGGAATAGCCTACTTTACTCGCCAGCCACCTAAGTGAAAAGGAAACAGCAAATTTCCATGTGGGAGTAGAAAAAATGTATTATCTCCCAACCCACTCCATTCACCCTGGTAACCAAGCTGGATGAGATCGGACCTCTCGTGGGGTGCGGAAGAAGGTACACACTCCCCAAACGGTAAGTCATGCAATGGCAAGACACCAAAGGTTGATAGCCCTTGGGGGTATCGCATGACTGAGGATCGTGGTTCGGAACCCACGTTAAGCTGTAGGTCCTCTCGGAAATGGCCCTGGCAGTGAACGCAGGGGAAAAAATTACAAGAAAAAAAATTAAATTAGTAAAAATCTTTACAATTACTGGCTGAATACACGTCACAACTCGTAACAGAACAGAAACAAAAAATAGGATAGTTCTGTTATTAATTAAAGGGTCCTGTCAATTGACCTTAATAAATTAATAATTTAGTTTTGAGTTTGTAATTTCGAAAAACTTTAATTATACTTACTATGTTAAAAGTGATTTGAAAGCGACAAATATTGGAAAAATATGTCTCATTATTCAGAAAAAGACAAAATGCTCATTTCGAAGTATATCTAAATCTTGACAGGCTCGAAAAAATATTCGATTTAATCAACTACATGACTCGAATAAAAAATTACGTTAGAAGCTGTCACGTGCATCCAGCCAGTAATTTTGAGGACTGTTACACCATTTGTTAATAAATAAATTACAGTAATAATATCATTATTTTGTTAGTACTGACAGTAATGCTGATGCGATACAGATCGGATAGGGTCTCCAAATAGGCAATCCGATAGATTGCTCTTCTTTAATTAAGGTAACTGGATAAAATAATTTAAAAAAAAAGTTGATAATGATAATTCACGACGAGCGTTCTATTGAACTTTTAAGAAAATCACTGAACCTATTTTCTTGAAACTTTGATAGTTACTATTTTTTGATGTGCCTTATTTACCTAAAATATTAGCGTATTCATATCACTACCGATTATACCGGAAGTAGTTTTACTATTATAAATATGATTATTTCTATTGTATTTTTGGATTTTACTCAAGATTATCCGCGAAGTGATCGCGGCCAACAGGAAAGCACTAACGTGAAGTAGGAGACGCGGCAAGTGAATCCGAATGCATTAAAATTTGCAATGTAAAATAGCAGCTTTCTTTGACCCGAATTACAAAAAAAAACTGAGCAGATATTGAATGTATGTTTCTACCAATGGAAAGGTGGTATTTATGTATTAGGTACTTACTATACCCATTATAGCCCAGTGCCGTTCGTTTCAATTAAGAAAATAAATTTCAAAAATCGTTATATTGCCAATGGAAACAACCCGCTGTAATGGGAACATGAAGTAGCTAACTCCAAGCTGTAATTAATACTTTTCCATATTTTTGATCCTCGAAAGCGAATGGGAGAGTGGGTTTCACAGCAGCGTAATTGGCAATATTACATTTTTGGGAATGTAATTGTTACGAACGGCACTGCGCTGTATAGAGTACAGTAAGTACCTAATATACGAAGATGGTCAAATTCAGGCAAAGTTACGTATTTTGGGGCTTAATAATTCGATAAAAGAAAATTGTAAATATTCCGAATACCTTCGGAGTTATTCGAAACAAAATTTTACTTTTGGTTTTTAATTTTTTGCGCGTTTATTTTTGACATGGGAAGAAAACAAAAAATACTTCCCTGTTTTTATGTCCGATAAGATGGCGTTATTAGTTTTCAAATTCGACGTTTCGTGCTTTAGATACCAACCTCAAGTCAATTTTTTTAAGTACGGACGGAAATTTTAAAAACAGTTTTAGGGACATCTAAGCATTAGAAATTTAATACAATATAAAAATTTTTAAAATTTTAACGTTTTGTCATCAAATAACACATCATTAGTATTTCAAATTATCCTTTCTTTACTATTATGGCCCTGGCAATTATTTTTTAGATTACTTAAATGTTACAATGTTAAAACAATTTAAAGATTTTTAAAATTTTAACGTTTTGTCATCAAATAACACATCATTAGTATTTCAAATTATCCTTTCTTTACTATTACGGCCCTGGCAATTATTTTTTAGATTACTTAAATGTTACATTACATTACAGGAAGTTATGGTGTATAGACAGTTTATTATTTTAATAAGATTTATCTTAACAATTTTTATTTTTAATAACTTAACTAACTAACAGGAAGTGAGTTTTTAAGGCATTCTATTTTTTAATAATATTTTATTTATTTTATTAATATAGCGTATATCTATAAGTCCTATGGCTTTTGCCTTAGACCTAGGCCGAAATACTGTAAAATATACAAAAATTAATGCTTCCGAGTGAAAAAAGGTAACTGGAGTGTTAGTCTAATTATGTTACTGTGATGCGCTTATCTTTGTTTCAAAAGCAATTTGAAATTTTTTTTACTGCTTATAAGGTCTAATGATGCTAGTTTCAGGAGAAATTTATAACAAAAATAAATAGACAGAAAAATATTTGAGCATGAGCCTTTGTGTCTTTTTTCTTACAAAATATCATTCTTCAGTAAAAATGGACGGATTGTTCAAATTAGAAATCTTTTTTTTAGTTTGTCTCTAATTGTTTAGGGCCATAATGATACAAAAATTAAATTTAAAAAATGTGGTATTTGTTAGATGACAAAATGTTAAAATTTCAAAAACCTTTAAATTGTATTAAATTTCCAAAGCTTGGAAGTCCCTAAAATTGTATATAAAATTCCAGATCCGTATTAAAAAAATTGACTTGAGATTGGCATCCAAAGAACGAAACGTTAAATTTGAAAACTAAAAACACCAACTTGTAAAACAATAAAAAAAAATAATCGAACTAATAATAATTTTTTTTCACCAAAATATTCAGCCCTAAAATATGTAACTTTGCCTCAATTTAACCATCTTACCGTTCTTGAGATCCCCTTGTATGCACACGAATTTGTAGCATACTGTATAGCTGTAATCAACACAATAATAAATTAAATTTCCATATATTTTAGAAATATCAATTTCAATATCAGCAGATTTTACACAGCTTTATATTTTAACCATTGACCTGTAAAAAAAAGACACAGTAATATTGTACTTAGTGGTCCAAGAGACAATCTACACATTAAACTGAAAATGAAACGGATTGATTGAATTTTAATGAAAATATGTGTCTTTAAAATTCAAGTACCTTTTTAACTATTCCATTTTTACCCCATAATTAATGATATGGAATAAATTTATGAGTAACTTTATGATGTTGCGTTAATTTTGTCCAGTAGGTTATTTTAAAATTAATGATGCTGCAAATTTTTTTTACTGAAATTTTTGAAAATCTATTGCAATAGTATAAAGTATACGAATAGTATGACATTATTAAAGTAAAATGTGAGATGTATTATTTCACATAAAAATTCCTGACCTTTTCAAATATCACTACCATATTATTTATTTTTATCCTAATAACTTTTTAAAGTATCAACCCTTATCCATAAAAAAAACAGGAAAGATGTCTTTCCCATTTTCTGGTACGTTAAGCTCTACACCCACAAACTTATTTTGTTTGACATTTCATTTATATTATTGTAGTAAATATTTTTTTCAAATCAAAAGATTATTTTTTTCTAGTCGTGATATATATATTTTTTTAAAGACGAGAAAAAAACACGGATAATATCTAAATAATATTTAGAGAAAATTAACGACTTTGACAAGCAAATTTCTCCATAAAGAACACGACGATTTAATACAAAATCGAGTGCACGTTTGAGATTAAATTACTGGCTTAATTGCTTGCCTTAGTCCTAATATTTACACTTTAATTAAGAAACTGCATTGTGACGTTAATTAAACTTATCAGACCGCATTTAATAATCTGGGGAAGACAAGAGTTCTTGCTGGTGGTTTTGAAATGGTAAATTTAAGTTTGGAACGAGACCGTTTAAGATCACACTAAATACATATAATACAGTGCGACCATAAAGTCTTGCAGAAATTCATTTAAAATTCAGATATTTCATTATCGGAAAAACAAAATATTCCAATTCGTGTTTTTAGTTGCGCATTTCTTAAAGTAAAAAAATAGTATACAGGGTTGACTAATAGAAGAATTTTGGACTTGCATTGTCTTTATTGGTTTTTTTTATTACGTTTCAACTAGTAAGTATCTCCAGTCGTCTTCAGGTGAATATCAAATAAGTAAAGTAACTACAGCTCTATTTATAGTAGCTAGATGCACTGAAGCATGACTGAGATGGGTGCTGTCATGCGTTTAGTTCGTGTGCGGTATTTTAAGTTTACATCTATTTAACAAAGGTTTCCAGATATTTCTTATATCTAATGATAGCTTACTAAAACAACCTGGGTTCTGGTATAGGGTGGCAGCTTCTTTGAACTTTCTCTTCCTCCAATGTGGTTCTTTATGCAGGATTTGAGCTTCTTTCCACTTGATGTGATGACCTTGTGTCCAGGCATAATCAGCTGCACCTGATTTTTCGGTTTCTCCTTTAAGCGTGTTGTGTTGAAACTAGGGTCAAGGAATATAGAAACCACACGCTTAAAGGAGAAACCGAAAAATCAGGTGCAGCTGACCATGCCTGGGCACACGGTCATCACATCAAGTGGAAAGAAGCTCAAATCCTGCATAAAGAACCACATTGGAGGAAGAGGAAGTTTAAGGAAGCTGCTACCATATACCAGAACCCAGATTGTTTTCGTAAGCCATCATTAGATATAAGAAATATCTAGAAATGTAAACTTAAAATACCGCACACGAACTAAACGCATGACTGCACCCATCTTAGTCATGCTCCAGTGCATCTAGCTAGTATAAATAGAGCTGTTGTTACTTTCCTTATGTAGTATTCACCTAAAGACTACTAGCGATACTTACCAGTTGAAATGTTGTGATAAAAAATAAATAAAGACAATGTAAGTACAAAACTCTTCTTTAAGTATACAGGGTGTTCCAGGTAAGAGATATAACGTCCTGTGGGTATTTTTGAAACTATATGAAATATATCACCATTTTCGAATTCTACGCTGAAAACTGAATATTTTTTTGTAAAACCAACCATCTCTAAATTAGGCGGTTTTCGAAATATTGACGTTTGAACATTAAAGATTTAAGTATTACAATTAGGCAGCTGTAGAAGCTAAAGGTCATATGTATCTCTTACCTGGAACTGTATACTAACTTTCTACTTAAAAAATGCGCAACTAAAAATACTAATTGACATGTTCGAGCGTTTTTCCGATAATGAAATAGCTGAATTTTAAATGAGTTTGTGCAAGACTTTATGGACGTGCTGTACTACAAACAATATATTTTTAAACAATTATACACCAAAGGAATATACGCAGGCAGCTTAGTTACAAAATTGAGCCCTCCATTTTGATACGCGACATTATATTCGAATGTACTGAAAAAGTCCATAATGATCATAAAAATATATTAAATGTATACGATACATTTAAATAAGAAATTATTTGTGATTAAGTTACCAGTTTTGCGTCATGCTTGGAATGCAATATGTACGGTTTAATTACCTTACGGCATTGTCTACCGTCTGGTAATTATTTCATTGCACCATAACTACTAAGATATGTATCTCCTTGTGACATAAGTTGGCCATTATACTGATAGATTAAAGAAGGGGGGAGGGATCCCGTGACCATAGAGAAGATGACCTAATAAATTGAAATAAGGCATAATTATGCAACAAAATATAGAGAAAATTAAGTTGAAGAAATATATCCATGCTTGAAATAAAGTAGTAAATTAAGACAGAATTGAGACACTTAAAGTCTTTCTCAACTTTTTTCTTCATAGATAAGAAAATTCTACATGTTTTGGACGTAGTAACAACGTCCATCATCAGAAGTTTTGTGAAATAAAATAGTTATAGAAGGAAAATTGGCAAATGTCTTACTACAGCTTTACACAAGTTGCTGAAATAAATTGAGACGAAAGGATTTGAGTAGTGTTTATTTAAATAAAGTTAATAATAATAAAGTAGAGAGTTTAGTGTCCGTATAAGTAAATAGAAGGAAAGTTTTTAGCGGCAGGTGGATAAAGTAGTGCATCTATCTTTTGCATTAAAGTACACATGGACGCAAAAGGTAATGGGTTCCCTGGGGCACAGGTAGATAATGACAGGCTTTTTCGTCCTTGTTAGGACTCATCAGAAAGCCAAAACTCGTAAGCAATACCCAGTACAGCGACAAAATTCTTTCAAGACATTTTTAAGAATAAAAATGTGATGAAAACCTAGTAACGCCATTAGTGGGAATCAACTCAATGTAAAAGATAGCTAGCCATCAAACGTAAAAACATAAAACTAAATAAATCAAGTACGGTGGCCAACAAAATACTAATAATGAAAATAGTTTTGTTTCCCTTCCTTCATCGAACTTCATCCCTAGACGCGTTTCGTCATATCATGACTCATCAGTGGGGCTAGAAGTCGACTAGTCAAGGGAAACGGTCTACTGCAGGGGTGGGCAAACTTTTGACCTTTGAGGTCTACTTGTGTTCAAAAATATTTCTTGCGGTCGACAAGGTAGACTTTACAAGAGAGGAATAAAACATTTGTGTAATAAGTTTGTATTTTTTTATTAAACGTTAAATATAAAATTCGCATTTTTTTATTCCGGTTTACATTTTTCGGTAGATTTTTGGCACTACATATTTTGTTTATCATATTGGGAAGTGTAAGAAGTAACTACGATGCGCAAACAGGAACGATGTTTGGTTTTTATTACATTTATAGTAGAAAAAGTGGATTCGCTACCTTTCTTAGGCATGAAAACTTTTCTTTGCAAATTAGTTTCCAAAAATCAGTACTATCAAATGCTCTACCTTTCAAAAATAGGTCGCATCTCATTTTAATTATTTCTCAAAGTTCCTGCACCTCTAACAAAGCCTATAGAAATAAGCACAAATTGCCAGAGAAGATCACTTGCAATGACATTCGTCACAAGTCCAAGTGTTACCGCTAGGTATGCGCTACCGTAGTCGTCGGTACAAAGCTCCGAAGCAATTTTAAATGAAAAGAGTTTTGTTTCCCTGAAGGAAGTACTAATAGTTTTAATAAACTTTTTTATATACTAATTGTACCACTGTGCATCCGCCAGTTAAAAAATTTTAACAAAACATAGGCTCGACTTGAGTCTTGTTATTCTTCTAACTTTGCCATCCACAATGCAATAATAATATTTAACATGTAAAGAAATTGAGAGGAAAATGAGAAATGCGTGGTTTAAACCATTATTCGGGTTGTTAAAGCTGAACACGAAATAGTAAAACAGGAAATATTAGGTTTTTTATTGAATGCGTGCTTAAAGTATTTTACTGCTTAATATCTGCTTTTAGGGTGAGTATACAGATGGGTAAATAAATTACTTGAAATATTATTTATGCAAGAATATAATATTTCGGAAAATTTAATGGGACGATAAAGTTTTAAAAGTTGCTTTCATTTTCTCTTTGTCCTTAGTTAGTTCGTAAAACTAAATTACAGAACTAGTTTACAATTCATTTGTGTAAAGAGTTTATTAATTAAGTTTACTAATCAAGTTTTTATGTTACCTTTCGCATGGTTACTGTCGAAACTTTGTCAAACAAATTCAAAAATATAAAAAGCGATTCTGATGGAAGTTTACCCTCTGATATAGAAGCAGCTGCAAACGAAGCGATCTCAAAATTAGTTCAGACAAAATCCAAGGCGCGGTATGAGTTGGAGTATCAGAAGTTTGAAGATTGGTGCAAAGCTAACAAAATAAAGGAGGTGTCTGAGAAAATCCTTTTGGGTTATTTTTCCGTAAAGCAACGCTCCCAGAAAACATCTACACTATGGACTCACTACTCAATGTTGAGAACTATGATTTCAGTCAAGAACAATCAAAATATAAGCAGATTTACTCAACTAATCGCATTTTTGAAAAGAAGTTCAGAGGGTTACAAGGCCAAAAAGTCCAAAGCTTTCACAAAGGAAGACGTATGTAAGTTGCTTAGTACTGCAGATGATGAAACATATTTACTTATGAAGGTTGTTATGATAATCGGCATTTTTGGGTCTGTGTGTTTAATGTTGGATCATATTGAACACAATGATTTGTATATAAAAATTGTGATTCCATTCTCGAAAACCAAAACTATGCGAGAATTCGTTATAACAGAAGGAAATGTGACAGGTGTCAACTGTTTAAGTATTTTTCGAAAGTATGCTAGACTTTGTCCTCTTAATGCAACTCACAGGCGGTTTTTTGTATTCTATGGAAAAGGAAAATGCACCGCCCAGCCTGTCGGAATTAATAGTTTTGGAAGTATACCAATAAAGATTGCAACAAAACTTGGATTGAATAATCCCGAAGGATACAGTGGACATTGTTTTAGGAGGTCCTCAGCCACCATTCTAGATGATGATGGTGCAAATATGCAGATGTTAAAGCGTCATGGGGGCTGACAATTCTCTTCAACGGCAGAAGGTTACGTTGAGAATTCTGTAGAAAATAAGAAACAAATAGCAAAAAAGATCATGGATTTAATGATTGGAAATTCGAACGTAAAGGGCTCCATCACATCCACTTCTGGTATACAAATTTCTAACTCTAAAAAGTGTATTAATAATGTTTATAATAAACCTTAAGTGTTATATTTTAATTAATAATTGGTAATTAATTTAATAATTGTCAATAATAAATCATTTTTCCAAAAAGTGTGGTTTTATTTAACAGCAAAATTTTAGTAAACCCTTTTTTCCATTACAGTACTAGTGTGTAAAGGCATCTATTACAGCACTAGTGCTATAATAGATGCCCTTACAAAACGATTTACAGAACTGTAAAATTCATATTACTAAATGAAAGTAGATAAAAAAATATACATAAACATTTTAGGGCAAAAAAGCATTGCTTCTTAAATTATGAAATTTGAATCACAGACTCTAAGATAATAAATAAATCTTTTTATTTTCTATGTAATTTTTTTATTATTTCCAACCCTAAATATAAGAATAATACGTAATTCTAGCATTGGCATTGATATGTCCGTCGGAGGCGGGAATGCTTAAAATTTTACGGACTTCGTTGATAAAACCATTAAATTTCGTTACTTACCATTATAAAATTATATTTTATATTATAAGTTTTATTATAAAAATATTCTATTATATTTTACAATTTACTGTATTTATCCAGTTTCTAAACATAACAAATATATTTTTAAACTCTAAAAACCAACTAGGAAGAAGTTCCAGCAAATCGCAACAGAAGGCTTGTCGGCTTTTAGCTTTTAAGCTTCTTTCAGACGAGGATCCTGTATGCGAGATACCGAATCACAGCCGCATACTACCCCGATACTTTTTTGGGATACTTTTTTATTACACATTTCTTAACAAGCTTCAGTGCGATGCAGTCGTTAATCATGAATATTGAAGAGTGCGTTATGTTATGGTATATATCTAATAAAAAGAAAAAACTTAAAAGGAGACGAACTCTGTGGGTTCATCCTATGGTAGAATTAAGGGAAGCTAAGGGAACATATAATTTACTTCATCAAGATTTATTACAAGACACTACAAAGTTTTTTAATTATTATCGAATGTCTCCACAATCATTTGAAGGCTGCACAACATTCAACTACTCACCATCACTTCTGAATAAATACTGGCCGCCTCTGAAATCGAACATTTGCGTCGCAAAAGTATGCATGTCTGAACAGGTACATAAGCCACCGTGATAATTCTGTATCTCGGATACTCCTTCGCCACCGGGCGGCTGATTTGCAGTGATGTAAATTTTCGTTACTTTTAAGGACTTGGACCGTTTCGTTACTTTGGGTATTAGGACTCGTTACTTTATGTAAATCGTTACTTTTAAAAATAAGAAATATGGCTTTGATCGATTGCCAAATACTCATGTTTTGCAGTATATAAATATATTAAATCTAGGTTATGTACTATTGTCAATTCTCAAATATTATGTGATTAAGAAACACATAAAAACATACAATATAACAACAAAGAGGAATAGAACATGGCGTATTGATTAAAAAATAGATTTATTTGTTTTCAATTTACACAATATATTATAAATAGACTTCGTTTCTGCTTTTGGGCATCTGATTCTATATAGGAATCGAAGCTCTATAATTTTATAATTTTCTAAATACCAGTGTGCGAATAAGTGAACTTGACTAAACACAATTTGTTTACGCTATACAATCTAATAAACAGAATACTAATACTCAATTTATATTATGTTTATAAAATAAGTGCCTGTTAAAATTAAAAAAGAAATATAAATTAAAAATACATAAGAATAAACATTGCTTTCATCTCTCAATGGTAACTTCAACTTCCAGTTCTGTATTTCCTCAACCCAACACGCAACATGGCTTCCCGACAACAAATTAACCAAATATTAAGCCATCGGCCGCCTGACGAGGTAAAAACAAAATCCAGCTCGAAAAATAATTACGATACCTTTGGTCTGTCATCCGTTATTGGCTATCAAGTCCACGAACGAAACCGCCCGCTGTAAAATTCTGGGTAGAATAGTTAGTTAGATTTAAATTCAGAGTAACGAAATGCCAAAAGTAACGAGTCTTTTATAACATTAGGACTCGTTACTTTTAGTGATCACATAGTAACGCTTACTTTGTAACGAGTCCTTATTTATTTTTCCTACGACCACCTATGAAAATGAGAAAAAAGCACGGTTAACTTGGCTCGAAAGCGCCGAATATCACACGCGTGTTGAAAGAAAATATTTCAACTCTAGAGTGGTAATACAAGGCACACTATTTAATTTAAACATATGATGTCAATTTTACAGACCACCCCTATTTATTAAAAAGAACAAATTTTAGAAATCAGTAATTGTAAAGTGTTTTAACTTATTTTTCATGTATTTGTCGAGTGATTTAGAATTAGAGTGTGAAAATACGCCATGTGAAATTATAAAAAATGTTAATAAAAGAAAAAACAAGTCGCGCTGAAGAAAATGTCATATATTTAAACAACAAATGTTAACTGTCAGCCATGGACTCCGTAGCGTAGACACTAAAGCTCTTGTCTACAAAACGGGAGGTCACAGGTTCAAATCACATCAGGAGTATTTTACTTTTTTTTATAAAAACATTAAATAATTTATGGAATTATTTTAAAATGAAATCTTCCTTGTTGGGTGGATTTTTAAATTTTGGTTTAATGTATATTTCCTTGAAATTTAAAATTTTTCTTTCTGGTTAATCTAGAAGTCAATCCAGGATTATGTCTTCCTATGATATATAAAATATGAAAAAATGATAATGTTAAACGACAAATAAAGGAAAAGCCTATTGACAAACTATATGAAACCAGATATTAAGTGAAACATAATCCTAGGTATGCTAATTTCAACTCTAGAGCTGAAATTTTTTTTTTCAACTCTAAAGTTGAAATATTTTTGTTTTACAAATCAAAGGCTTTAGTAATAATTCTTTGTGGTCGTAGGAAAAATAGTGTACATTACTCGTGTGAAAGTGATTATTCTAAAACTCGGAGAATTTCCGCACTCGGCTGGCGCCTCGTGCTAAATATCTCCTCGTTTGAAAAGTATCACTTTCATCACTTGTTATGTAATATACTATTACATCACTGCTGATTTGTCAAGATTCAAAAATTCTGTCGCTCAATACTGTATGCGGCATCGAATGCCGTGTGTAAGTTACAATTTAACTGCATGCTTTTTCTGTATCTGAGATATACGCGTCTGGGATACCACGTCCTCGTCTGAAAGAGGCCTTAGTATTTTTCTACGTTCTCGACATTGCTAGGCCGAAGGCACATCCATTCTCTTTGATACTGCCGCTTAACCTCGCCGCCTGTGGGACCGGTGCGCGGCGACTCAAAGAGTATTATTAAAATAATTCTACGAGGCAGTTATTTCTGAAAATAATTTTTTAAATTTAATGAATAGAAAAAATATACCGTATTTATTGATAATGTTGCCATTAATCTTGTGACAAAGCTGCAGAGTTAGTCAAAACAAAAAAAAAAATTTATGTTTCTCTGTTTTGGATCCGCTCTTGGTCCCAAGTACCAATGGTGAATAGATTGTCTGTCTTTGTTTGTATGAAAATATAAGAAATAATAACACATGAAAATGAGTTTAGTGGTTTAAATGATATATTTTGGTTTGATTTCATTACTTGCTAATTCAATTGTAAAATTTTATTCAAATATAGAAAGCCAATTTGTTTTAATATAATAATACTTGAAAACAAAATGCCAGATAATATAATCGTTTTATATAACCGAAATCGTTTTAAATAGACGGGAATGTCCACAAAAGCTGAATATTTCATCGGTTTAAAACAATTTTAATTTAAATGCAGATTTTAATTTTAAATTGAAATTGAATACAATACATTTTGCATAACTAGACCACCCATACAAAAATATTAATTTCAGAGAATGGTTTGACGGTTGTTCCAACAATAACATATAATATTAAAACCCTTTTGGTGTTGTCGATTGTCACTATTTTATTTTAACTGTTTGCTATTTTAACACCTGTGATAAAATTTAAAATCAAAATGTTAGTGTCTGTATTAGTTTTCTTTTAAATAATATGTATTTATTAAGACGGAAAATTGGCGGCTAGTAGATACACTGACAAAAAATTCAGTCAAAAGGTTTATCCAAACAAATATATTGTTTTCAACTTGAAGAAATAGTCCATACTTGAAGTAGAGTAGATGTTTAGAAGGAAATAAATAAAAACTTAAAGACTTCCTCCATTGTTATAACAATGAAAAACGTATTTTAAAATAATTTTTTTTTACATGTTTCGAGTGCACACGCATTCATCTTTAGGTGGACAAATGAAATTCAGAAGAAAAGGGTAGATATCATCTTACCCGAGCTTTTAGATTATAATATTAGATAACATAAAGGTTCAATGAGTAAAATAGAAAGAAAATCATCACCAAAATACACGTCACACTGTGAAAAAGGAAATTTATGTAAGGTTTATAGGTTTAGGTGCTATAAGATTTTAAGTATAGAATAAAAGGTGAAATAACCCGGTGTGAGAAAGAGAATGGTTAAGAGAAATGAAGAGATGGGTAGAAAGTTATTAATTCATTTAAAAAAATATTATGGACTCGGCATATCAAAAACTATGGTATCGAAGTGAGTATAAGTGTGATAAAAATAAACATTAATACAATTTCAAATATGTTAAGTAAATTCATGGGATGACCATATATATAAGGATAAAGTAGAATATGATCATCAAACGGAAGCCTGAAAAAGAGACATTCTTTTAGGTTACATACATCAAGTAAACAATAGCTGTGAAAACTTACATCCGTATGGGCCGCTATGTATATTAAGAAAACAAGTGGAAAGAATGTCGATCTTTATAGGTTTATTTAACATTTTCTTAGTGAAAAATTGAAACTTTTTAAACTTTCTTTTATAAAAGGTTGGAAACTCCACCACGTTCCCAAAAAGTCTGTTATAATTGGTGACAGATCTTCAAAGGTATAAAAAGAGCGTTAATAGATGACACAGAACAAAATAAGGAAGTGAATGGAACCGAAGTGGTGTCCGCTACAATAATAACCAGAGAAAATAATCACAGAGAAAAAAAATTAAAAATTAAGCAGTATTCCCAGGCTCTCACAGAGTAAACGTCAAATTAGTAGAATTATAAAGTTCAGTAGGGATTTACAAAAGATATCCACCTAGATAAACCCAAAATAAGAGTGCAAAATACAGGAACCCATAATACTTATTCCAGACAGATGAGATGGTATTATGAAAAATAATAATAGTAACAATAAAGTGTGCATAGTACAAAACATGTTCAAACTTATAAGTAGTATGTGGGAGTAACTATTCTTCGTAGCGGGTTAAAGTTCAAATTGGAATCGAGAAAGAACATAACACTTATTGGGTCAATTCTTATTCGCACTATAGAAAAATTAAAAATATTAAACTTGAATTATGTAATTATTCGTTGAGTGGAAACATCTAAAATTGATAACTGTCATATGGGGACGTGAGAAAAAGTAAAAACCAGAAAGGACAGAATAGTATCTAATCTTTTAAAAAAGAAAAAAAAACTTTTTTAATAATTAGTTTATCGAACAAAAGAATTTTTCAAAACTAAGAGAGTTGAAAAAATGAGAGCAGCTGTATTGAATTTGATCGTTTAGATATTCTATATTACCGTTATTTATAACTTTGTTAATTTCTAAGAGGTCTAGTTTCTTACCCTTGTTAGAGAGACGAAAGTGTTTAGTATTGGAATCTAGGTGGTAGTAGTAAAATTTGAAATGGTTTTTGAAAGAGAAAGGCATTGGTTTTTGGCCTTCACTATATCTTTACAATGTTCACCCACTCTGACTGGGAGATTTATTATTGAGATGTTTATTTAAATGTTTATAGTATTTCTTATTTATCAATGCAAGGGGGTAACCATTGTTCACTCCAATTTGCTTAATAATACTTAATTCTAATTTAAATTCGTAGTCTTCGAGGGAAACCGAGAAAAGTCTGGCAAAATATGAGTGAAAAGTCGAACGTTTTTGGTTATGTGGGTGATTGGAATAAAAATTAATAGTCGAATGTATATTAGTGGGTTTACGATATATAGAAAATTTTCTTTATTAAATTTAGTTAGTAGAAGGTCTAAAAAGGGAAAAGAATAGTTGACATGAGTTTCGAATGTGAAGCTGATTGAAGGGTATGAATGAATTAGGAAAGGTGAGAAAATAGAGAATTTCTATTCTAAAATAAGGTTTTCATTAATATAACAGGGGAGGAAGACTTTGACTTTTTATTTCTTCCATTCTAAATATTGTTTTGATAATGTTCAGACAACTTCCTTTTTGGAGAAAATTCATAATTTACTTAATTTTACTTATTTCTATTTGTTTAATGCAAATTAAAATTTGTTGCTCACAACTTGTGCGATTGAACAATAAAAATACAAACAAATGTTTAATTGATTTCTTTCCAAATTTCAAATTATTCATTTGTCTTAAATAAGTAGGCATACAAAACAAAGTAAGAAAGCTCTCAATAAACTTCTATAAAGAGCCATCCTCTATGTATTTATTGTAAATATTTATTAATTTATTTTTCCGCTTAAATAAATCAAAGAAATATTTTAAAAATAATTAAACCAGTCAATTTATTGCACATAAACAAGACAATTTAAGACAAACAATTTGTGTTTCAATTAAGCAAAAATTGTGCAAACAAATATTTGTTATTATTTAAAGAGATCGTTGAAAATTACTTTTAAAATTTTTTTGTCACTTTTTATCTTCTATATTTATCAGAAATTGGTTATAACGTCTCGTATTTCGAGTACCATGTTTTTTAAATACGGATATGTATGTTGTTGTTTTTTTGGCTTTGAGGTATATTTTAATGCAGTTTCGTAGACGATGGGTCAAGAAAAAAAGAATAATTTTCAATACTAATTTCTTCACATAGCAACGTCTCGACTCCAATAATGGATGAATCATTTTTAAAATTGTTTAGTCGACTATTTTAAGTATCCCTACTTATTAACTTAATTTTTTGATAATTGTACAGGGTGTGTCAGTAATGTGTCTGGCTTTGATAGTGCTTTAATAGTACCTTAACTAGCACATATAGAAATAAAAAATTGTCGCACAAAAGTTAAATGGTTTATCATGATGCATAATCTAAAAATATTTTACAATAACATATGCTTTATTTCTGCATCTCTCTAAACAGTAATAAGCACAATATAATATGTTAAAGAAGTAATTTTGCAACAAGAGCTGTCGCAAAGGAAATTATCTAATTTTTGTTCCAAAGCATTTTTGACTAGAGTGTTTAATCAGAACTCCTGAGAACTACCTGAGATAAGACACATCATAAAATATTTTAGAAGTTATAATATTTAGGTATAGGACACGTTTAATGAAACATAAAGATATTTTAAAGATAAAGCCGTTTGCCTAAAAAAAATAAGGATCTCTCATTAAAAAAAAATCTGCTTAATTGTCCAAGTTATAATGAACATTAACACAGATCGATCTATTGCACCTTAAGGGCCTCAGAATGTAAGTTATATTTGACTAGGGTTTATCCACAGGTTGCTATGATTTTTTAGTGATACCCTTAAAATTACTAACATTTTGAAAAAAAAATTATTATTTTAGATTATGCATTTTAGTAAAGGCTTTAACATTTGTATGACACTTTGTTTCTCTCTTTGATAGTTTAGGTGATATCGAGATCAGACACTTTACTGACATACCCCTGTATAGAATTATTGGTTACAATACTTGTTACTTAAAGGAGGTAATTTATCCTGTAAAAATATGGTTACCAACTTTATCTTTTTCTTAATGATTCTTTTAAATTATAAGGGGGAACGAATCTACCTCACTCCTTTTACATTAGGTCTATAATAATATTTATTTTAAATAAAATATGTACATTTTAAAACATATTTGCGAACTTACGAGACCAGCAATACGGAATAAAAAGGTAAATATGCTAGTCCGAGGCCACCGTCAAAGTAGCTTTAATATTTTTTCCGTCTCATTTCCTAAAAACTTAAGGTAAAAGAGATATTTTAACGCTGGGAAATATAAACATTAGTGTGTCCATTAGAACTTACTAAAAGCGAGCCGAAGTAGAGACATTAGCACGCTCTTTTCTCGTTTTCGGTACATTTGGTTCATCTCTGTTTTATGTTATTCAGTGGTGTTAACGGCCAAAAAAGTTGATTATCCCCGAAAAATATAATTAATTATAATAAAACTTGGGTAGTTGTTAATAGCACATTATTCAATGAGCTATAATAACCAGAATTATTTTTGTTACCAACAAAGTATTACTGTTGCTTTTACAAATATTTTTTTTTCTTTTGTCGAATCCTAGCTCTACTGATGAGCCATGATATGGCAAAACGCGTCTAGAGATGGATTTGACGAAATGAAAGAAAACTCGTCTTCTAATATTTTATTGATTTAGAAAATAGTACTTCGATCGCGTTAAAATTTGCCATGTAAAATTGCGGCACTTTTTGACCCGTATTACCAAAAACTAAGCAAGATATTAAATTTCTGCTGTCACCGATGAAAAGGTGGTATTTTTGTAGTTTCCCTTTTGCTGTACGATAAAATTAAATTGGTAATTAAATACCACTGGTGATATTTTGTGACAGGCGAAAACCTGCAACTATTTTTGAAATATTTATCATTGCGTTCCTTAATGGCACAAAAGTTTAGTGTACTAAAGTCACTTAAGTATTTCTCAGCAAACGAGTAAAATAAATTTAATAGCTTTAAAAGAATTAAAACACTTTTTTGCTTTTGAATGTTCGCTAATTTATTAGGGTATTATTTCTATTTTTCTCCTTGCTAGGACTTTTTCAAGAGTACCGTTACAATACTAACGTTCGCATTTATATCTGGTTATTCCAACTAAATTATGAACTTTATTTTGTATTTTATTATATCAAATGTTTGGAAGGTCAGATTTTAAAGATTCTAAAAGTTTATCAATAGTCGGAGTGTAGCCGAAATTAATCAAAAGCCACGGTAGATCCATGGGGTGCTCTTACCCTATACAGAAAAAAAATTGTAGTTATACCAATAATAGTATTGTTATTGACTGCCTTTAAGTTGTTTCAATAAAATATAAGCTTAAAACAATAAATTATATTTAAATCAATTATACATTTATTATTGACCTGTTTTAGAAAATATTATTTAATCAATTAAGACTTGTGTTTTTCACTTACAGTGTATATTAAAACCCGACACATTTTTATATTGCTGTAAAAACAATTGTATCAAGAGCATAACTTATTTATATAATAGTACTGTAATTTAAATAAATTACATATTGTTAAGGTATAATTAAGGCAAGGGCCTGTCGACATATTAAGCACCGGTTCCCGCAGATCACCGAAGTTACGCTGTGTCGAGCGCAGTTAGTACTTGGGCGGGTGACCGCTTGGGAACACGGCGTGCTCTTGCCTCAGGGAAGAGTGTAAAATGAATCGACACCTAGCCATCCTATTCACGCCGGACAGGCCGGATGAGATCGGATATCTCGTAGGATGAAGGTGCCGTTTCACACTCCCCAGTCGGTAGATCACATTTGTGGTCGATGACCGGTTCAAGATGGCCTAAGTAGTCGGCGAAACGTAAAAAAAAAAAAGCAAATAATTATATATTATCCTATCAGTAAGTGGGAAATATTTAAATAAATTTAAATAAATTTAATTTAATTTATTTCAATGGTACTTATGTTTAATTCAATTATAGAAAAGGTAAGGGTAACACTTCTTCACCTGCGTAGCGGGGATAAACGACATAGTTCTTTTGACTGCCGTCGCGTCGTCGCCTTGCCTCCTATGGTATTTTTTTATGCGTTGTTGCTTGTTTATATTGTAAGAATAAGCTTCTATATTAGTCCATTGAGTTATGGAAGATTTACTTGTCTGATTGGACTTAATTCTTCAAGTGGAGGAATTTATTCACTTGGTTAAATAATTTGATGGCAATATCCCCACGAAGTTAAACTGGAGTTCTAGTGGTCTTATATAAACTTTCCCGACGAAATGTGTTCAAGAATACGATATCGCCATTTTCATTAGAGAACTTGTATATCCCCATAGAAAAATCTACTCCCATGAACCAATAATTGAGGTCCTGTTGGGGATTTCAAGAACTAAAACTATACACATAATTTTACAATATAATAAATATTTGAACGCATTGTAGCTTGTTTTGCCACAATCATAGCTTGTTACTGCAAGTCAATGGTGTTTAAGTATAAATAATGCTTTTATGCCAAATATATCCTTTCATTAAAACCCAATGGCATTTTCATAAGGGCCAATGAGATCCTAGAGCTAAATAAATGATAATTGTTATTATAAAACAACAAAAGGTTAAGCATTAAAATAAATAGGACAGTTATTCAGGAATAACAAATACAATCTATCATTGATTTAATGAGTTTCTCTTTAATACCACAATACTGTTTTCTCTGTGTAAAAGTAGGCTTACCGGCAAAAATAAGGTTTCAAATAAATTATAAAGTAGTGGCAAAATAATAATAATAAGAAATTTAAAAAGTGTACAGAATAGTTACTCTTAGTTTTGAAATTTCTAAACAAGGGGGAAACTCTGTAGTATAGAATATTTGGGATATTATATTGAATGGTATTTGCCACAGTAATGCCCTTTGTTCCTTGAGGTCGAACCCCTTGTTTACAGACGTGATTTTAATTACTATTATTTGTAACATCGCTAAAATAATTTACCAGCTTGTTGTGATAAAACAAAAATAATGAACCACAAATAAAAAATTATTTATTAAAATTTAAAAAACAACTTTAAAAAATATTATAGAAATGATCACCATACACTAACACCGGTATGCTAATGCGCATAAATTCTCCATCTCTCTCACACAATGTAACGTTACATATGAGGACGCTTTTAAGGTCGGTTTACATTCGGTGCCAGTGCAAGTAAATGATCATTTTATTTTTGATTAAAAAAATTAATAATCCCATTATAAACGATATACTGCCATAATTCATCTCAGTTGCTTCTGTTAGAAGATAATTACAAAAATAATTTTTACTTATCATTCTTTAAATTGATTTGCTCACCTCTTTCGGAAGCAATATTCCATTGTTTTGCCAAATTCTTGTTTTTTGAAAAAATATTTTATATTTTTGTGCCTTTTGTGTTTTCGTTGCAGTTGTTACAAATCGCCACAGCACAGTATTGCATGGTCAATATCCAAAATCCTACACAATTTTACAATCCTTTTTTAGTTTTGTTTCGCCATGAAATCTTGTACTTTCAAAAAACTCTCATCTCGTAAACCGAGAAGAGAATTTTCGCAAATCTCGTCTCGCTAACATCTCGCAAGATGTTTTCTCGTCTCGTCTCGCAAGCGACTCGCAATATGACCTCATCAAAAAATTTGAAAAAAATTTAATTTTTATTTTAATTTTACTGAGTGTTGCGATAAGCTTTTGCAAAGTAAGAATAAATACTAATATGGTAAAATTGCCTTATCGGGGTAGATGGCCGCAAGGTAGGAGAGTAGAACTGGGTCGAGAATGGTAGAATAATTAAAATTTTAAACTTTATATATTTGGTAGCAGTGTTGCTAGATTTGAAAGGTTTCCTTCAATATAAAGTTTTTGAGGTAAATTTTGGATCGTAAAAGGTTAAAGGTCTCTAGTTTAATATTAAAGGATTTGGGCATTTGAAGAACTTGGAAGAAAAGAGACGTGTTTTTAGTCACTTGATCAGAGTAGAAATTTTGGGGAAGTGAGGAGAAATAGCGACTTTTTCTAGATGTAACTTTTAATGTGGGAAGAAATTTTAGAGAAGTCAGACTTTTTTTTCAGACATAACTTTTGATGTGAGAGGAAATAAGGATTTTTTTTGAGAAGTGACACTGTAGTTTTAAGGTCCAATAATGTTATGTGGTATGATTTGAATAATAGCTTATTTCAGAAACAACCCAAGTCACTTTTTGCTACTTTAAATGCGAACTAAGAAACTCTCATCCTTATGAGGACACACAGTTTTCTTAAAATTAAATTTCTTCCCCTTTAAGCAATTTTTGAGAATTTTATTACTGTTTAATAGGTTTTATTGTAAGCAAACAAACCCGAACAAAATTACAGGGTGACGTAGGATAAAAAAAAACGTAGGTATTTACTTTAAATATAAAGTTTATTATAACGCTCACAAACCAAAGACATGACGAAAATAGTGCCGCAGGCGAAAATTTTAATGACAATAAAACTATAAAAATAAAAAGAAATGTAATTATGAAAAAGAGCACATCCGTTAGGAAATTATTTTTACAAAATCGACGGCGCTTAACATTAACAAATTAAAGTTACGAATAAAATACCGTTGCAAGCAAAAATATTAGTCAGAAAGTGAGTTATATCCCATAAATAAAAGTATAATGCTAAAAATTTCAATTTTCTGTAATCCTTTGGTAAAATATAGTAAATTCTAATTATTGAATTGATGTGATTGGGATTATTTAACGAGATTTCTCGTTCTCGCTTTCTAATCTCGCGAAATTCTCGCATAAAAAAAACTCTCGTCTCGCAGGAGATAGGACCGCTTTCGTCTTGTTCTCGTCTCGAGACACACTATACAAATATACACCGAGCATTACCCTAGTTGAGGGTACCGAACCGAGTCGATAAATATTATAGCGTATATCCCCGAACTGAAAACAAGAAACAACAGCCACAGAATAGAAACGATTACGCGTGGAAATGAACGTGCGCGTTAAAATCTTTTCATGTAAGGGTAGTAAAAGAAAATTTGCCCGCTGTTTACAATGACAAGTAATGTGAGGTTATAACTGTCACTCGCATCAAACGGTAACTAAGCAACGTCCTCATATGACGACATACGCAGAGATGTTCAAATTTCAGTTTGCTTATCGTCATACCGTTGTAGGTGCATCGCGAAAATGATTTATTATTTTTCAATAGTTCCCTTTGATATAATTTGAAAAACGTGTACGACCTTAATAAATATAATTCACATTTCAAATTTTAAACAATATTTAACACACACACACAGATGGAGGAACAATTCGTTAAAGTAAAAGACCTTTTAATCAGTACTGCTTAAAGTGCTAATTTTTTGTAGGAATATTCGTTGTTATACAGACCACGAGACGATTGTTCTTTTAAACTACACTTTTCACTAAAATTCATCGGTAAATTATATGTATGTAGACATGTAAGATTAATTCATTTTAATCTATTAGGTCATTTTCATAACCCCCTGTATAACCCAAGGAAAAGTCACTACGTAGTTTATCTTAAGAAAGATCATTTAATGGAAAAATTATTCCAAATTTTGCCGACGACAGATGGCAATACCATTGCTTAAATCTCCATAAGGTTAAGGATCCCTTTTATTTTATACAACTTTTATTAAACCGTTTTTTTTTTAACATATGTCCAATATACCGGGTGGTGAATCGTGGTTAGAAACATAGGAAATCCAATGCAAGTTTTAGACTGTCTAAATATTTACTCCCCTGTTGACCTTAAAAGGGGGTTGTAGGGAGGCTTTTTAGGGTCTCTGTGCGGTAAGTGCACATGCGGAGTTTGAACGATTTTGGAAAACCCGATCTTAACTTATTTGAATAAGATTGCGGTTGGTTATTCATTGAAATTCAACAGGTGATGCTGTGAGCACCAGCATTAATTGAACTTATCATCCTGTGATTTGTCATTGTCAAATATTTAAAATTAGTCGATTTTTACTAATAATAATTTTTCTCTACTCATATTAATTATTCAACTGCTTTTGAGCAATTAATAGTATCTATAAAACAAACAGAGTGAGTTATAATTACTCACTGCTATAACTCACTATAATAAATCGAAAAGGAGGCTTGGATTTATTTACGAACCGAATGTCAAGGTGGCTCTGTACTTCTGTACAAGCCGATTGGCCGAAAGGGAACAGTCCATTTTGACGTTTTCAAATTAAGTTAATACCTAGTTGTTGTAAGTTTTGTGCTGAAAATGATGAATTCAGATAGTGAAGATGAATTATTATGTACACCTTCAGAAATAAGACAACTAGCTAATGTGACGATACAGAATTTATTGCCCGAAAAATCCAAAAACAAATATAAAGGTGTATACAAGAATTTTCAAAATTGATGTAGCAGTAAGAACATTAAGTCATCGTTTACAGAAAATGTACTTTTGGCATATTTTAGCAAACTTTGCACTAAATATAAAGCATCGTCTCTATGGACTTTCTATTCCATGCTAAGAAGCACACTCAACATAAATAATGGATTCAATATAGAGAATTATTTAAAGTTACGTGCGTTTCTTAAACGTCAATCTAAGAAACATGTAGCTAAAAAGGCAAAAAATTTTACGCACAACTTAATAATTTTATAAACGATGCTCCTGATAAGAAATATCTGGCGACCAAGGTAGTAGATCTCACAATAATACAATCGTTTTTATCATCTAGTCAATTACATAATTTATTTTAGGTTGCTTTAATAATGGGCATTATGGGTGCTTGTCGAGCAGCAGAATTGCACTCTATTCAAATTACAGATTTAGAAGATCATGGATCTATTTTTGTAAAACGGGGTACCAAATACAAAAACAAAAATTGCCAGAAAATTCATTATTACGGGAAGTTTTTATACCATAGTTAAGAAATATTTAAATCGGCGTCCTACCCGATGTATCGCAAACGATATTATTCTTTAAATTTCAAAATGGAAAATATCACTCACAAAGAATTGGCATTAATAAATTGGGAGCAATGGGGAAAGACATTGCTACATTTTTAAAATTACTAGACTGTAATTTATATACAGGGTATTGTTTTCGCCGCTCGTCGACAGCTTTATTAGTAAATGCTGGAGGGGATATAAGTGCACTGAAACGCCATGGCGGTTGGCGATCAACTATTGTGGCTGAGGGGTATGTTGATGATTCCGAAAAGAATAAGACATATACTGCAAATAAAATAAACAGTTCTATAACACCTCAACCAGTTAGTACATCAACAACATATATGCAACAAAACCAAAAAGAAATAATAAACTTGCATAATTCGGTCCCACATATTCAGTTTACTGATTGTTCAAACTTTACAGTTAATTTTATTAATAAACAAAATGAGTAATTGCAACTAAAATTTGTATAGCATTATTATAGGTAACTATCAAGATTTGTGATTAAAGTTTTTTCTCTGTACTTGTATCTTAGTATTTATTGCTATTGTCGTAGATAAAGTATAGTAATTAACTTGCGGTAATGGTCATAACTCACTTGATGCGCCTGCGGCTCGTGCTACAAACTTTATCTGCGTGAGTTATGATCTACATTACCGCTCGTTAAATAATATACTATTTATCTAGATAATTATTATGAGTTACACAATAAAAGGAAAAGTCACTATGATAAAATGGTACTATGCGGGGAAAAGCCTAAGTATTGTATCCAATATATTTTCCTGATAGACCTATTTCTACCATGTGGGTAATAGAAAAAGCTAATGTTTGTAGACAATTTTGCGGTCGTTTAGGATATTTTTTAGCAGCAAATGGCGGTTTATTTTAAAAATTATATTAAGAATTAACAATATTCCAAGCGATTGTACAGTTTTCTTAAAATAAAATTATTAGTTTTTTTTATAAACAATTGTTTCTTTTTAAACACTCTCTTATTTTCTTCCTCTTTAAGCAATTTTTGATAACTTCAATATTATTTAATAGGTTTTATTGTAGGTAAAATAATTCGTTTTCTATTAAAAGATCCGTTTTGAAAATAATGTTCGTTTTATTTGAAAATATTAACTAAATCCAGTGTAAAATGTATCTGTTAAATATTTTTTAAATAGTCTACCGTTTGCAAATTACATAGGGTTCAGTTGAGTAGCCGTCTAGGCTAGACTGCGCCATGCTTTTGTTTGCATCGCCTATTCTTTGTTATATTGTTTATTTTTTTATAATAAAAGACCTTTATTATTATTATTATTATTATTATTATTATTTCACAATGACAAATCACAGTTTGACAAGTCCAATCAATGCTGGTGTTCGCAGCATCACCTGTTGAATTCAAATGAAAAACCAACCACAACCCTATTCAAATAAGTTAAGAAAAGGTTATCCGAAATTGTTCAAACTCCGCACTTGCATTCACTACACAGAGACCCCAAAAAGTCTCCCTACAACCCCGCTCTAAAGTCAACAGGGGAGCAAATATTTGGACAGTCTAAAACTTGCATGGGATTCTCTTTATTTCCAACCAAGATACACTACCCGGTATAGGCTCATAAGTTATTTTTTTATACTCATAATAAAAATATTTCTGAAATATATTTTTTAATTCTAGATAATCAACAATGATACGTTTGTGGAAAAAGAGATATCGGATAAAGATACCGTCACGATGATGTCAATTCTCTTAGTTGGTAAGTATAACCCCTTAAGTTTTAAATTCTAGAGAATTATAGTAAAATAAACTCAGTTTTAGTGTTATATATATTGATTTAAAATTAAAAGATTTCTTTTCTATTCTTGCCATTAGCTCGCTCCTATGTACGGAGTAAATAGTTTGACACTGGAGTGGGTCCGTATAATCTACAATTAGATCGCTTATCTTTACTTTATTTAGTACCGATAGACTTACCTCTTAGGGTTGAGTGAAAATATAAAGTTTTCCGAGATCGGGAAATGGAAAGGATGGGCAGTTTTTCTTAGAAGAACCCTTCAAAATATTGTTGGGCTAGCTCAATGATTAGAGGTGTCTTTAAAATTTCTAAAGTTCAAAAATGCAGTTCAATGTACCCAATGAAACCACTAAAAAAATGTTTAATTAATAATTCGTCCCAAAATACGAAGTTTATAAAAATAATAACTTTTAGATAAAGTAATAATATCCATTTAAATTTGACCCAAGAAATTTTTTTTTATTGAAAATAATATTAAATAAACACAGCAGAACTACTACAAAATATGTCACAAATATCACGCATACAGCCAATGGGTCAAAAGCCGATCAACAAAAAAAATTAGTAAAAGTAAAAAAATTAAAGTAGTATCATCATAAAAAATATTATAATAATTTTGTAATATAGAGCTCAATAACTCTGAAGAAAAAAGCTCAACAGATATCTATATAAGAATATTTCTGATACCACATTAAAATATTTAAGTAAATTTTACCATTACCAAAGCTCTTAAAATAAATTATCGATTTCAACGACTGCCGATGTTTTTCACAAATGCGGAAAAGGAATGGAAATTGGGTTTGGCAAAGTTAAATATAATGACCGAAAAGCATTGCTTTGATGTGGAAAAGTTAAATGGAGATGTATTTTTTTATAAATTTAAAATTATTTTCATTTTATTAATATATTTACATGAAAGAATATATAGTATTATGTTAGTGGGGGAATTTCTATCTAAAAAAATATTTGTATTTAAATGTTTTATAACTTTTTATTGTTTTTATTTAGGCGACGCTTCACGAAGGGTATTTTCGCTACTTAAGAAATATGCATGTAGTTAATAGTAGTTTGTACATTAATAGTGGATATGATGTCGATATCCAACACATTGTTTGGCTATAACAGAAGAAAACCGTACTGCATATGTAGAAATTTTTTTAATAAACTTCCACATTCAACAAAAATATTTCAAATGTAAAAACTCTAAAAAACAAGTATTATTTATTATTAAACCGTACAAAATTTCAGAATTCAGACGCCATTTTATTTTATTTACACACATGTAATTAATTTCAAATAAAAAAGTGTTATTATTATTATTATTATTGTTATTATTATTTTTTTTTTTTTTTTTTTTTTGGACGATGGAAAACCTTTTATAGGCACCAGGTACTTGTTCAACCTTTCCCCGATAGTGTGACTCCTTATACTCACTAAAAACCACCGTTTGTGTGTCACTCAATTGCACTTCACGGAACCATCATCTTTGATATCTCCTTCGTGAAGGCAACGTGTGAACCCTTTCTCTTACTACATCTCTATGCCATTGTGCTTTTGTATACCATATTAGCCTTTTCTTACGTTTGCCTAATTTTCGGTTTGGTTTGGTTTTGTATTCCTACCCCTTCCCAAGTTTTTTGTAGGATTCTAAGGGCCATAAAAGCTTGCTTATTTGTCCCTCTCTGTTTCAACGGCCTGTATTCTCTGCCTCCTCATTTTGTCTACTATAGTCCTTTAAAGTAGGGGCACCTAATTTCACTTCACATTTGGTACATCGTTCGGCATTTGCGCAGTCCCTACTTTTGTGTCCTGTTTGTCCACATTTCAGGCATTCTTCACTACGATCTATAAGTCCCTTGCATTCGTAACTTTTATGCCCGTACTCCAGACATTTAAAGCACCTTGTAATATAGATTTTTTCTCTTACCCCACATGTTATCCATCCTATCTTTATATTTCGCTCTCTTATTAAGTTTTCCGCTTGTCTTTTTGGAAGCTCTCCGAACGCCGTTTGTTCTTCAAACCTTACTTTTCTAATCCCTTTAATTTTGATTGATTATTATTATTATTATTATTATTATTATTATTATTATTATTATTATTATTATTATTATTATTATTATTATTATTATTATTATTATTATTATTATTATTAATATTATTATTATTATTATGTTTTCAGTGTTCTATTTCTCAGCTTTTTGTTGGTAAGGCTGGTGTTATTTACAGTACAGAGAAGAAATTCATCTTAACCTGTACTGTTTAGAAACTTCCGTACTATATGGCAGGTTTGAAGGATGACGCTTTTCTGAATAAGTTGGTATAAATAACCTGAGAGGCCCAGTTTTTCCAAGTTGGGCTTGAAATTTTTCGTCATAGCTCCCTCCACCGATATTATAATCGGAATTATGTCGATTTTATCTAGCTTCCATATATTTTTAATCTATATAGCCAAATTCGAGTACTTGGTCTTCTTCTTCGATTCGGTTTTAGAGAGGTTGTGTGTTAGTGGGCAACCTATATCGATTATGAAAGCTTTCTTGGTGGTTTTTTCGATAAGAAGAATATCCGGTCGGTTGTGGTCTACTGTTCTATCCGTTATTATTGGCCTGTCCCAGTATAAGAGATATTCAGGGGATTCAAGGACTGGCTCGGGTGAGTATTGGTAGTATGGTGGGAGGTTTTCCCTTAGCCCTAGTTTATGGGCCAGTTCCTTGTCTTAGCCACCTGATTATGTCTCCCCAGGTAAGCGTTGGGGGCCATAGCACCACACCCCGCCGTGATATGTTCTATCGTTTCTCCGGGGCAATTGCATTTTCTGCACACATCTTCCACATTTCTTTTCAAGATGACTTTTTCATAGTTTCGAGTTCAAATGACACGGTCTTGGATAGAGATTATAAAACCTTTTGTTTCAGCGTGAAGCTGCCTTTTCTCTAACCAATTCAATGACATTTCTCTATCTATGAGTGGATTTTGGAGTGCAGTAGGGTATTTGCCGTGTAGGGCTTTTTCTTGCCAAGTTACAAGCTGTTGACTTGGCGGCGCGCGGATGATGTTAGGTAATCCGTTTTGCTTTAAGTTAAGGGCTGTATATCCAGCCTGCTGCTACCACTTTTTTAAGAATTTCCCCATTCGATTCTTGGAAGTATTTTCTCATAGAGGTCTCTTGCGACTTGCACAAGTTATATATATTAATGAGACCTCTTCCTCCCTCCTTTCGTTTTAGGTAGATTCTTTCAAGTGCAGAGCGTGGGTGGTGGAATCTGAATTTTGTTAGCAGCCTGCGCGTAAGCCTATCTAGTTCGTGCAAATCCGTGTCTGAATACTTAAGGATTCCGAATGAGTAGGTAAGTATTGGTATTGTCCAGGTGTTGATGGCAGTAGTAAGGTTACCAGCATTCAGGTGAGTATTAAAAAGCTTTGTTAGTCTGCTTTTGTATTTGTTTTTAAACTCCCTTTTTAGGCTTGTGTGGTTTATTTGTTGGTTTTGGGAGATGCCAGTAGAGGGTGCGATACTTGAGCGCCCGACGGTTTTGCGATACTTGGGCGCCCGCTACTGCGCAGGCGCCTGTCATATGTCATACGTCATCTGTTATGTCACACTCTTGGGCGATAGCTATTTAGGCATTAGCTACTTAGGCGTTAGCTACTTAGGCATTAGCTACTTAGGCGTTAGCTACTTGGGCCGTAGCTACTTAGGCGTTAGCTACTTAGGCATTAGCTACTTAGGCGTTAGCTACTTGGGCCGTAGCTACTTAGGCGTTAGCTACTTAGGCCGTAGCTACTTGGGCGTTAGCTACTTGGGCCGTAGCTACTTGGGCGTTAGCTACTTGGGCAATAGTATCATTGGCACTAGTTGTCATTGGGTAAACGTCATCCATCATCTGTGATACGCCATCTATTACATGTCACCCGAACCTCGCCTATTAGGGTATTAATTTTCGGGGGCCCAAGTTTACAAGTCGGGACTCCGCTAAAAGCCCTACCTCTAAGAACCGGTACCCCAATAATTTCTAAGTAGGGCCCCTATTGAAATTAAATGATTAAAAAAGTTTTACCTGTATGGATTCGATCCCGGGTCACTGGATTACAATTCTAATGTCGTACCACCACACCGGCGAGCTATTGTAGAAAAATCCGCTTTTAAGTTGAAGGCTATCTAGGTATACGGTTGTCCCGCCCCACAAGAGTCATGCTAACTATAATTAAATTTGGTAATACCTGCAGTATTTATTTACAGCAATGTTTAAAGAACGTGCAATAAACAACTAAACCCTGCTGACCAGGTTAATCAACATATAATAAACGACTAAAACATCTAAAAACGTATATTTAACAGGTCCTAACAGGTAAAATTAAGAAAATAAATAAAACTTACATAAAGAGAGGATATAGATAACATAAATTCTACTAATATTTATAACTCGTATGTACAATATTGTTTTAATATACCTAAGAAACAGCTAAAACCTCTTTGAACTCTTCTTGATCATGTAAAAACCTAAAATAAATAAGGGTAGGTACAACCCCTGTACTAATACTTCTTGGTATCAAATTAAGGGTAAAAATGTCAATAACATGTGTTTAAGGGTTATATTTCTAACTAAAGTACCGTTTAGAACTCAATAAATTGATAATGTTTTATGTTTTAAAACTAAAATTACGAGCATTCAAGTAAATCACATTTTAATGCAGCGTTCCAACGGTACTTATATAGAAGGTCAACTGCTTATTGAATTTGCAATTTTTTAGCACAAATAACAAGGTGTATTATATAGAAAAGACTCGTTGTAACGAAAATAGTTATAGGTAGTGTTTGAGAAACGCGTATGAAAAAAGGCATAAATAGAAAAATCTCATGTAAATATTCTTATTACCGCATGTATTTTAGGTCAAATAGCCCTACTATTGTTCAGTAATATGGACATTAAGGCCCAAAAAAAATTCAAAAATATTTGTACCTGGAAAAATTATATGTCTACAATAGGGTTGATATGGAACCCCGTAGGCAAAAATAGACCACAGGGTAGTTTTTAATAAATTCCTTAAGTTTTTAATATACATTCCTAAACGTCCCTAATAATATAAGATACCAATGCGTGTAAAAAAATAAGTAACCGAATTAAGGATATAAAAACAATGATTCGAAAAGCGGCGTAAACCAACCCCGTTAACACCTCCCTATAACATATAATGTTTGGTATCAAATTAAAGCAAGAAAAAAATACCTAATTGTTTGTTTTATCTATGTTTAAAAAAACAAGACCGTTTGAAATTAGAAATTCTCGGAAACGATTCTCTATAATTAAATCGAATACAAGACATATTAAATCACAATTTGCTGAATGCCATATTTATTGCAATTATCCATATAAGTAAATAATATTATACACTTAATTTCAATAGATGCATTTAATTATCTAGAGAACCTTGCCGTTCTAATAAATGTACTTCTTTAACGACGTAAGAGTTTTTGCTATGCAGTTACTTTGTGCAGGATCGGATTTAGAGGTTTTAGATTAAACGACTGTTATTAAAGTTTTTAAAACTTGTTGAGAGATCAAACTATTTATTTTTAATAATTATAAATAAATAGGCAAATAAAGGGATTATTCCATGCAAATTAAGTGTTAATACGTGGTACCTTATGAACCGTTTTTCATGAACCATTATTGAAAAAAGTAAAAAAATCGAAAAATAACTACTTTTTGCGAATATAAAAAATAATAAAAAGAGAAGTTGTTTATTTATTAGGTCTTTGATGGTTTCTCTGCCTTTTGAGGGTCTTCTCATTTATGGAGGCCCGGTACTGTAGCTCCCGGATGGCTACGTATAGGCACATCAGCTTTTCCCTTTTTTAAACAAATGAAGGAAAGTGTATATATAGAAAATATATAGTCTTGTAGAACCACTCTAATACATGCCAGTTGACACAGTGAAGTTAAGTTATTATAAAGTTTAAAATGGCCGATGCAGGTACGTACTTGTGCATTTTTAATAAGAATATATAGAAAGGTTTTTTTATTTTTAAAGGACCACTGACGCAAAGATTAATAGAATTCACCGAGGATCTAATGGTAGAAAGGTACCCCGATAGTCAAGTGAGTTTTTAGATGTCTTTTTTAAAAAATAATAGGGAGAGCATATAATTTTTACGTTTTCCTTTAGTTCAGTTGTTTCTACGTCGCGGAACCCCAGGGGGAAAAGCCGGATCATCTAGTGGAAGTCTGGAATAACCAGGTGTTTTGCGTGGACGTTAAGATCTGGGCAGACCTAGAGGACTGTATTGTGTGGGTTTTCCGTAGTATATTCTCACGGTAAGTACTACTTAAATTATTATTTTTTAAAATTATGACCGGGGCATCCAACAAGCTATAAGATGGTAAAACTTTTTGCCTATATTTTACAGGTACACTAGGTATAAAAAAATGACGTAAGCGTGTTTGTCCTACATTTTCTATAAGTTATTTATGCTAACATGGTAATAATTGCAAGTCTAGTAGGGATGGGCAGAAAAACTAAATTCCTATAACTACTTAATAATAAGGGAAAGCGTAACGGACCCTTTTTGTAATGGGGTGTCTTACAAGCGTGTGCGACTGTTTAAAGTTATTGAACAAAAAAAATAAAGATACATAATAAAGGTTGATATCGTAAAACTTGGTCGATACCCAGCTCTAATTCTCCGTACTGCCATGGTTTGATATAAATAGGAGTCAACATACCAGACGTTTACTTCTTTTTTGCTTGCTTGCAGTCAAATAGCTCCTTTAACACTCGTCAAAGTCTAGAAATAGTGCATCTTGTGTCCAAAAAGGTGAGGTTTTTAAATATTTGTTTAATATTCTTTCTGAGGGCGTGTAAAGTGTTTTATATATTTGCGAGTAGTCAATGAGGATGGGTTTAACAATCGGTTATAGAAATACGGGGTACATGTAGTGTGAGGTAAAAATTTTCAAATAAATGTTTAAATTTATTACAACTAGTATTTTTGTAAATACTAAAGGGCGGTTTTAAGATTAGGAGAACAAAGGTACAGCCATAAGTGATATAGCTTTTGGTCAATTTAAACATTACTTTTTATTTAATGCTTAATTTACTTCCTAGGTCCCCATCCCAAACATCCAACGCCTAAGCGACCGTCCTTTGTCCCCTACAAAACAGTCAGTACTTGCAGCTTTACTAGTTTCAGTCCTACCTAAAGGTAAGATGTTTAAAAATTGGTGTTGGGAAACATTAAAACAACAATTAGTGCAAACAACTTTATTTCTATAAAATGCTACAGGGGTGAATTTAGAACATTCTAAATATTTTTTTTTGTAATTTACAGGCTCTATTCTTAATATTACATTTTTATTTAAAATTGTGTCTATTCTACACTTTAGTATGTGTTTTTGGGTACTTTTATAGATGTTATATTAAGTAAAAAATTATCAGTGTTTAGACCTGTGCTATTGGATTGAAAAATATTGGTAATTAAATCCCAAACGTCCTTAAAAGTTATTTCGCCCGCAGGGCGTAAACGGGACCATCCTGTTTGAAGATTTGTTGAACTAAATGTTAGACCCATTAGGTCTGAAGGTTCTAAATCATCTACTGCTTTCCGAATGATCTGATTAATGCCGTCTTTGACCCATCCAATAGGGTCAGTATTAGTAGGTATTGATTTCAGCTTAAATTCAATAGTACGGCCTGTATAACGGTACCCTCGAATTTTTCTAACAGTATCTTTAACTATAATAAAATTTTCCATGGTACGTCTGTCCTCTGCTGCAAAAAGATGTCAAGTAAGTTTTAAACCCTATGAACCCTCTTTTTATTATAGATGAATTCAACCATTATCAACCAAGCCATTAAACACTACCCTAGTTTTAGAACAATAGGGAGAACGGTCTCTTTTAAAATTAATCAGATCCCTGAGGGAAAAGAGCCTGTAGATTGGGTGCGAGACGCTATTTCCGAAATAGTTTTACATAGTACTTCAACCCTCAAGCCTAATGATTTGGTAGGGTTTACCTTCACCGCAAAGGAGTTTTTCCGAGGTCAGGCTTGGATGCCTTTCAAAGAGGCATCTAAGGTTTCGGTAGGGGATATTTTGGACTTAATTCAGGGGATTTATCAAAGTAACTCCAGCGGCCTGGATACCAGTACATTCCAGTTAGGGGTTACTTCGGTTCGTCTTCCAGCAGGAACAGGTAAATCTTCAACCCGCGCGTATAATACCTTTGCCCAGGAATGTAAAAAACGTAGGGGGATAGTTGTAATCCAAAATGATTATAATTTGTGCCTTCCAAGGGCCCTAGCGGTAGGAGTTGCATTTGCAACTAGTGACCCTCTCTTTAAGAGAATTTGTGATGGCAGGAAAACATTACAGAAAAATAAAGCTCTGGAGCTATGTCAGCTGGCTGGGGTAATAGTACCAGAAACAGGGTGTGGGGTTAAAGCGCTACAGAGTTTTCAACATTATTTAAACGAATTTAAAATAACTGTATACCAACATGGTTCTAAAGGGAGGGATGTTTTATTTGAAGGGTCCGGGGAGGGTAAAAGAATTAATCTTTTATTTTTCGAGGACCATTTCAATGTAATCACTTCGACTACGGCCGCATTTTCATCTGGTTATTTTTGCGAGGAATGTCACGTTCCCTATGATCACAAATCCAATCATAGATGTAAAAAGATATGCCCTCTTTGTAAGCAGACCCCACCCTGTGAAAAGTTAAGTAAAACAAAGTGTGAAGATTGTAATCGCACGTTTTTCTCCGAAGCCTGTTTTAGTAACCATAAACTGCAGGGTACGTTCTTTGCTCACAAGTCTGTATGCGAAGAAGTTAAATTCTGTTTAAATTGTCGTAAGGGATTTCAATCAAACAGGGAACATACCTGTGGTGAGACATTTTGCAATGTTTGCAAAGATTTTAAGGCAAGCGGTCATTATTGTTTTATGCAGGTGGATATTAGAAAGCCTAAACTCGATAGCACTTTGTTTATTTTCTTTGACCTAGAAACACGACAAGAAATAGAACTAGACGAAGAGTGTTATTTGCACGAACCTAACTTGTGCGTGTTTAAAACAGTCTGCTCTGAGTGTATAGACACAAACACTAGTTTTTGTTACAAATGCGGACCAAACCTGGAAGTTTTAAGGGACGAGCCTATTTCAAATTTTCTAAAAAAGGTTTTAGCAAAGCGCGATATGTTTAAAAGAGTTATTGTTATCTCACATTATGGTTCAGGCTTTGATATGCAGTTTATATTTAATCGTTTACTATTACAAACTGATTTAACGCCTGAGGTTATTTTGCGAGGAACAAAAATTCTTTTATTAAGTCTTGGCACTATAAAATTTTTGGATTCAATTAATTTTCTTCCAATGGCCCTATCGAAACTCCCCAAGAGTTTTGATTTAGGCAGTAATTTTAAAAAGGGCTACTTCCCCCATTTATTTGATACAAAAGCCAACGAAGACTATGTTGGCAATTTACCACCTATGGAATTTTATAATCCTGCTAGTATGTTGCCTGACGACAGACACAGTTTCCTAAAATGGTACGAAGAAAATAAAAACAATAATTTTAATTTAAAACGTGACTTGGTAGAGTATTGTATTTCCGACGTGGAAATACTCACTGCCGCCTGTCTAAAATTTAGGGGGTTAATGTTGGCGACTTCAAATGTTTGTCCGTTTTCTGAGAGCTGTACTATACCCGGAGCCTGCAACAAAATTTTCAGACGAAATTATTTAAAGCCAAATACGATTTCAATTATTCCCAGGGCTGGCTATAGATTATCTCAAAAACAGTCGCGAAAAGGTATTCAATGGTTATTATGGGAGGAACACCAAAGAGGGATAAATATCGAGCATGCGGGTAAACGAGGGGAGGCTGTTTTAGGGGCTTTCAGGGTCGACGGGTTTTGCAAGGTAGAAAATCTAGTTTTCGAATTTCAGGGGTGTTTTTGGCATGGTTGTCCTCGATGTTATTCGCAAAATAGAGACCAGGCATTAAATAAAACCGATCAGTTTGACACTTTTAATTCTCGTTACGAGGCAACCGTGTACAAAATAGAAGCACTAAAAGAGTTATATTTTCAGGTTTTAGAAATGTGGGAGTGCAACTTTAATAATTTATTAAAAAATGACGCTACAATGCTTAACTTTGTTGAAAATCACTCGCTTACTTCTCAGGTACCGATTATAGCACGTGAAAGTTTTTTCGGGGGTAGAACAGAAAATATGCGTACTTATTACAAAGCTCAAGAGGGTGAGAAGATCAAATACTTAGATGTTTGTTCTTTATACCCATGGACGTGTAAGTACAGCTATTTTCCCGTGGAACATCCGGAAGTTTTTGTAGGAGAGGAGTGTCAATCCTTAGATTTACAAGTCACTGATGGGCTTATTAAATGTAAGGTTTTACCTCCTCAGAACCTTTACCATCCGGTTTTACCTATGAAAATGAATAAAAAGTTAATGTTTGTTCTCTGTTCTAAATGTGGACAGGAGATGGATCAACGCACTTCCTGCCTACATTCGGATGAAGAGCGGGCGTTAGTAGGTACCTGGGTGATAAGCGAGGTACGTAAAGCTGTTGAGAAGGGGTACCAAATTTTGGAAATTTACGAAATTTGGCGTTACCAAATAGAGCAGTACAACGTTGAAACAAATGAGGGTGGTCTGTTTGTAGAGATGATGAACCGATTTCTACAGATAAAACAAGAAGCATCGGGCTATCCTTCAGATTGTCAAACAGATGCTGACAAGGTTCAGTACATTTTGAAATTTTTTGAGAAAGAGGGGATTAAATTAGATGAAAACAAAATTAAAAAAAATTCGGGGTTAAGGTCTTTGGCTAAATTAATATTAAACTCATTTTGGGGTAAATTTGGGGAACTTGAACGTAAAGGTCAAACCAAGATTGTCAAAGATCCATCAGTGTTTTTTGGAATGTTAACAAACCCTCTTTTGGAAATAAATTCTGTTTTACCTGTTAACGATAACACTTTTCTCATAGGCTTTGTTGAACGGGAAGACAGCTATGAACCTCTCGCTACCGTTAATGTAGTCATAGCTGCCGTCGTTACTGCGCAGGCTCGATTAAAGTTATATAGCTATCTGGAAATGCTTGAGGAGCGGGTCCTCTATTGTGATACCGACTCGGTCATATTTTCTCATAAAGAAGGTGAAATAGAGCCCCTACCCGGTAGTTTTATTGGGGATATGACCGATGAGTTGGAGGCCTACGGCCCTGGTAGTTATATTAAGGAATTTGCTTGTGGGGGTCCAAAAAATTACGCCTACAAGGTATACTCTACGGCAGAACAGGTGGAGAAAGTAGTTTGTAAGGTAAAAGGGATACGTCTTTGTTATCAGGCATCCTTATTGATTAACTTTGAAACAATTAAGGATATGATTATTAAAAATATAGAATCAGACTCGATTAAAATTATTTCGTCAAATATCAGGCGAACAGACACACACGATCTGGTTACTAGAAAAGAAACAAAAGAATATAGAGTTACATCTACCAAACGTAAATTCACCAATTACGACTCGGTTCCATACGGGTTTAAAAAACCTAAACCGTAATCATAGATTTTTAGTAACCTGACTGTGTTGTTTGACTGTGGTCATATTCTTTTTTAACAGGGCTTATATGCAATAAAGCTTCATTTTTTCTTGGTAATTTTTTAATTTTTAATAATAGGGTGTTTATATAATTTTTGTGGGTTAGTCTAGGATTATTGCAAGGAGGCAGTCACTCTATACTTTTATTTATACTTCTGAGTTTTACGAATAATAATATTGATAATCATATAGTTTTTGCCTGGATATTCAATTCTTACTTTAACTCGGTATTACCAGGGAATAATTGAAATTGTGTTTGGCTTTAAATAATTTCAGAGATTTAGTCTCTGTTTCACATATTCATTGTACTCGATGGTAAATAACTAATGTACTTAAAATAAAACATTCTTAGCCCCCAACAGATAGCTACCATACAGCTCCATATTGGCTTTTATTATTTTTTTTTGATGGTAACAATGCCCCTTCTCATACCACACTCCTCGTCGAAACTATTATATTTGCTCCCCCTCCCTTGGCCTGTAGGTAGTCGCACGGTTGTAATTTTTAAGCAAAAGAACTCGCTGTTTAAACCAGACGAGTTGGATTGATAAACATTGCTGATCACGTTCCAGACATCCTCGTAATTTATTTTTGCAGCCGGTTTAAAGCGGATCCACCCCTCACCTCGTGTAAAGTCCTTGGAGCAAAAACTTATACCCACTTGATCCCCCGGTAAAAGACCCTCTGTAGCCTTTTGAATAATTTGATTTTTGGTCTTATTATCACTTGTTCTCAGGTTTTATTCCTAATTAAATCTACAACTTTTAAGAAATTTTTTTCGTAAAAAAGGTTATTATTGCTTTGACCTTTGCAACTGAGCTTTATATTCATTATTTTCCGGGGTGGTCGGGAGTAAAAAAGTTTGGTTGCATACATTTTTGATCTTAGACCAACAAAATGAGTCATGATGCGGTCGTTATTTTCATCCTTCATCATTCCTACAACCTTTTTGTTGACTTTTGGAATGTCATATGCGTTATTTTCTGGGTAGTCAGATGTATCAAAAATATCATAACAATCTTTTTTCATTACCTCGTATACATTGTGATGTTTAATCTCATAAATCAGGGGATCTGTGTCAGTGTATAATATTTTACAGCGATCCCCAAAAGTTTTGTAATAAATAAATTGCTGTTTTCGCCAAGTCCAAAATACACATACCCACATATATTGGCTTGTTAAAATATACCCTTGTTTTGGCCAATTCAATAATTACCATGTTTTCATTTATTATGGTGCTGCTTTTAAATTCTGGCCTTGAAGAGCTTCAGCCCCATATCACCCGCCCCAGCGTGTAATTATTTTAACGCTTGAGTGTTTACGTAGATTTTCCATCGTTTTACCAAAGACTGCGTTGTTTATTAATTTAAGTAGGTTTTTCAATTTAATTATATTTCTTTAATTATATATAATAGTTATTCGGCTGTTTCTAATCTGAACTCTTCTTCTCTCTCTTTCTGTTGATATGTCTGTTCCCAGTTTGCTAAAGGGAGTTTACTCTGAATTGTAGTAGGGGTCTACTCTTAACCTCTGGTAAAACGGTTCAGTCTCAATAAGATTAGACAAACACTAGCTGAAGCCGCACGAACATCGTATTTTTTCAATATCGAGTCCGAATCTATCAAAAAACTCTTGTTGAACATGACAAGATCTGTCAAAATTAATACTTTGGATTTTAAATAAATATCAGAATATTCGCCTAAAGTTTTACATTCAAATAGATTCCATACCTTCCAAGCACGCCTATAATCATCTACGGTAATGTCCTTATTTTTAAGTTGGTTATAAAAGTCTTTATGCGAAGGTAGCCTGTTTTCGTCTAATTTTGAAAATGAATCTACGTAATTATACGGAAAGACACCCTTCTGTCGAATAAGTTCAAATTTATTATCATCCTCGAAATATTTTCGCACCGTTTTACACTGATCTGATTTTAAATTTTTACTGAGTTTATCCAGTCCTGTAGCCATGAAACGTAAACTGTCCAGGAAGCGTAATTTTAAAAATACCTGTTGTTGTTTACCATTCTTGTTTTCGACGTTATCCACCAAGACGTGTTTAGTAAAGGAAATATACTTCTCCTTATTTTGAGGGATAACGTTCAACTTTTCTTCATCGCAAGCCAATTCCTTGACAAAGAGGTGGGAATCGAAATTAGACATATTATGGAAAAATATGGGAATAAAATTGGGAATTTTGTAATGTAATGATCGTGTATCATCATGACTATATTTTACATAATATCCAGCACTATAAGGTACACGATTTTGTATATTTTGAGTATTTTTTAGTCGAGTCATCCTCAACCGGCACAAGTAAACACTCGGTATCGGCATAAATTACAGAGGGTGCTATTTCTTTGTTTTTAAAATCTTTAAATTCAACCCACCTATTCTCTTCTTTAGGTGCTTGGGGTATAACCCGCCCTTTTAGTTTGAACATCATACTGTTCTACCTGATAACGCCAAATTTCGTAAATTTCTAAAATTTGGTACCCTTTTTCCACACGAAAGTTTTAAATAAAGCGAAAAATAATTACCTCAAATTTTCAATTTCATCGTTGATTACGATGTACGCCAGTACAGTAAAAATATTCAGATATAGACTAGTGTCTTCCTGTTCCGACATTGTGATCTGGTCCCGTGTGATAAGACTCAGCACCCATTTCTGGAGGTCTTCGCGGTACCCCAAATTGCGACCGAACATCCTGTAAAGGTGTTTGATAAAATCGAGACCTTGAAAAATAATTCAAAGCTCGTGTAGAAAATGGATTTCCGTTTTTTAAATAAAGAGGATCGTCTATAACCCTCCTATCTGTTAAAGCCCTTTCTTCATCATTGAGACTACAAATAGTCAGGTTTAACTTTTGACCGCTGGTATAGCAAAGTACAAAACATTAGCGTACTGTTAATTTTCAGGGTAATACTGGGCGAAATAAACGGAAGGAGGAAGAGCCTTGCATTTTATTAAATCAGTCAGTTTTAGTTAAATCAAGTTTTTACATTCCTGAGAAAACAGGTATTACTTTAGGGTGACCAGTAAAATTTGCCATATTTACAGACCCAGGGAACTACTCAGACCTATTTCTGAAATGACATTTCGTACCCAGTCTATAAGCACCTATTTTACAGCATCTTCTAGGATCTGATTAATGTTTTAAAACGAGACACTTCCTATTTTCTGCAAACATAGTGTTTAACGGGTTTGCCCTGCATCACCGCCATCCGAGAGAGATTATGACTATTTTATTGGGTTACGAGAGTATGGTACGTCAAAAAAAATGATGGTTTATCCTATTCAACAGAGTAATCACAAATATCCTCCTGAGGTGAGTAATAGAAGGTACATTTTAATATATCAACCTTATTTCAGTTGATTAAAAACTATTGATTTCACCTAAACATTTAACACATCACCTACCGAAAAGTCTACAAAAACGTATTAAAAAAGTTCTATTTTTTACAAAAAAGTCTTAGATAACTAATTTGTTTTTTCCCTATTTTAGGTTTACCATGAGCCACTTCGTCTGGTACAATGACCTTATAAGATCACTCAACGTTATTCTAAGTTATTAGTTGGTTTTTGTTTGAAATTTCTTTTTTTCCATTTAAAAAAAAGAATGGGGCACAAAAAGGGAGGGGAGTCCACGGAGTCCCTGGAGCGATTGTTTTTAAATCGATATTAGATATTACGGTTATGAATTTTTTTGGTTTCAACTTTTTTTTAAAAAACAGTTTTTCGAACATAATTAATATTGAATAAAAAACAATTTACTAACACCTCCCTAAAGTACTGCTGTTACAGCCCTATCAACTTACTCTTAGCTACCAGGTCAATAAATAAAAAAAACACAGTTATTTTATAATATATTTATTTATAAAATAAAATTTTCTGCAAACACACTCGTGTTTAAATAATTTCATTTTAATTTTTTTATTTTATCTATAACATTCATATGATATATGGAATGACTAACAATACATATAATACAAGGTACTTAAAATAGACAATTAAAATTGAGGAGTAAATATTATTTTAAAATTATTGCATCAAACTGTTTGAATAGTAATTTTTAGAACACGTACCTGCTTAAATATGTGTATTGCTTACAGGTTACAAGTAATTATTTATTTAAATATTTATTGTTATAATGACCCTTTATTAATTTCTGTTAAAGCATATTTTACTAGCGCTGAACAATAAGCCTTAAAGATATATTTATTATCCGAACGCGAACAATTATTGAAAATAACTTTTTAAACAATAAGGTTTATTTTTATTTTTAAATATACAAGGCGATTAAAACAAAAACTCATAATATTTTTACATAATTTATTTAAATGTTCCACATAGACATTACATTTATACATATTATGATATTATAAGCGTCAAACTAATAAAATTCAATTACTCCAAGTCGTTCCAATTCATGTAATATACTAAAGATTTCGTTTCTGTTATTATCATTGCCAACTACCTTAGAAGCTTCTAACTTTTTCAATCTTTCAACCAACTCGTTGACATCATCGTAGTATACAAACTCCATAGAGGTTTTAGTAAGGGCTTCTTCACTATATACGCTTTCCTCGTCTTCATTGTTAGAATTGTTCTCTTCTACGTGTATCTCGCAGACCTCTTTCTCTTTCAATCTACATAACTTTGTAGCATTTGGCTCGTCATCACTTGGCAACACTGTACAGTTAGGCCTTTTTGGGGTATAGCTTCGTTTAGGAGGAAACAGTTTTGAAATTATGTTTGTATACTTTCAGCTAGAACTTGATTTAATATGTGCATTTTTTCTAAACTTTGGTTTATGTAAATTTGTAAGTAATATTAATTCTTTGTACAACTTTAAGTCTTTCTGGGAATATGCTTTAGGATGCATACTCGTTAATAAATCCAACAAACCGTCGGATAGTGTGTATGTTTCATTATCAAACACCAATTGGTCATTCTGAAAGTCAACAGGCACATTTCCCAGAAACCAATTAGTTCCATTTGTTCTTAAACCAAAGACGTCTCCCTTTGGCATTTCCAGGAGCTTAAGTTTTATTCTTCTGCTTGCCATCTTACTCCTTTGATGTATGAGTCGCTAATGACATCTTTGAACTAGTATTTATCTATATATTTATAATCCACCCTCCAACACATCCAACACTATCCCAAAACAAACCCAGCACTAGCCCAGCACTAACCCAACGCAAACCCAGCACAAACCCAACACAAACCCCTAAGACAACAGCTACACAACAGCAACATACCGGTAAGGCAACAGCTACACAGTAGCACCATAACCATGAGACAAGAATAGGGCTCAAAGTCATTTATTACAATATAACTGATACATACATATTAAATCTTGTTTTCTATGTCTATTCGTCGAGGTTATATGCAGTCCTCCTTCAGACCTCATCCAGGCACCAGACACCATTCATACCGTCCAGGCATTCTACATACGACGAACGACTACTCTTCAGCTACCATCGTGAATAAACTAATGCTAGTGAAGATTTAAGGGTAGAGAGCGCAGTGTTCTCTAATTTTCTCTATCGTCAACATAACCTTTTTTCACAGTCCATTAAAGTATTATAAACTATTTTATTTGTATTAAACATGGATAATATATTTATTACCTGTATTTTCTGCTTGATATAATTTTGAATCCATATAGGTGTAATAAAACGTAGAAAAACTATTTACATCAATGCCACACGACCTTCTCCCAAAATTTTTACAAAATTTCGTGAGCCTTTGGTCGTGCGGCCAGCCATTAAAGTATTATAAACTATTATTTTTTTGTATTAAACATGGATAATATATTTATTATAAATTCCTAATGAGTTTTGTTTTTACCCATAGCAATGTATAAATTACCTGTATTTTCTGCTTAATATAATTTTAAATCCATATACCTAGATGTAATAAAAAGTAGAAAAACTATTTACATCAATGCCACACGACCTTCTCCCAAAATTTTTACAAAATTTCGTGAGCCTTTGGTCGTGCGGCCAGTTGGGTTTACTGTTTTTTTCTTACATTCTAATTTCTTTAATAAAATTGGGGGTTATTATCCATATTTTTTAACATTAGTTTGATGCCAAACATCACATGTATTATAGGGGGGGTGTTAACGGGGTTGGTTTACCCTGCTTTCTAATCATTGTTTTTATATCCTTACTTCGGTTACTTATTTTTTTACACGCATTGGTATCTTATATTATTAGGGACGTTTAGGAATGTACATTAAAAACTTAAGAAATTTATTAAAAACTACCCTGCGGTCTATTTTTACCTACGGGGTTCCATATCAACCCTATTGTAGACATATAATTTTTCCAGGTACAAATATTTTTGAATTTTTTTTGGGCCTTAATGTCCATATTACTGAACAATAGTAGGGCTATTTGACCTAAAATACATGCGGTAATAAGAATATTTACATGAGATTTTTCTATTTATGCCTTTTTTCATACGCGTTTCTCAAACACTACCTATAACTATTTTCGTTACAACGAGTCTTTTCTATATAATACACCTTGTTATTTGTGCTAAAAAATTGCAAATTCAATAAGCAGTTGACCTTCTATATAAGTACCGTTGGAACGCTGCATTAAAATGTGATTTACTTGAATGCTCGTAATTTTAGTTTTAAAACATAAAACATTATCAATTTATTGAGTTCTAAACGGTACTTTAGTTAGAAATATAACCCTTAAACACATGTTATTGACATTTTTACCCTTAATTTGATACCAAGAAGTATTAGTACAGGGGTTGTACCTACCCTTATTTATTTTAGGTTTTTACATGATCAAGAAGAGTTCAAAGAGGTTTTAGCTGTTTCTTAGGTATATTAAAACAATATTGTACATACGAGTTATAAATATTAGTAGAATTTATGTTATCTATATCCTCTCTTTATGTAAGTTTTATTTATTTTCTTAATTTTACCTGTTAGGACCTGTTAAATATACGTTTTTAGATGTTTTAGTCGTTTATTATATGTTGATTAACCTGGTCAGCAGGGTTTAGTTGTTTATTGCACGTTCTTTAAACATTGCTGTAAATAAATACTGCAGGTATTACCAAATTTAATTATAGTTAGCATGACTCTTGTGGGGCGGGACAACCGTATACCTAGATAGCCTTCAACTTAAAAGCGGATTTTTCTACAATAGCTCGCCGGTGTGGTGGTACGACATTAGAATTGTAATCCAGTGACCCGGGATCGAATCCATACAGGTAAAACTTTTTTAATCATTTAATTTCAATAGGGGCCCTACTTAGAAATTATTGGGGTACCGGTTCTTAGAGGTAGGGCTTTTAGCGGAGTCCCGACTTGTAAACTTGGGCCCCCGAAAATTAATACCCTAATAGGCGAGGTTCGGGTGACATGTAATAGATGGCGTATCACAGATGATGGATGACGTTTACCCAATGACAACTAGTGCCAATGATACTATTGCCCAAGTAGCTAACGCCCAAGTAGCTACGGCCCAAGTAGCTAACGCCCAAGTAGCTACGGCCTAAGTAGCTAACGCCTAAGTAGCTACGGCCCAAGTAGCTAACGCCTAAGTAGCTAATGCCTAAGTAGCTAACGCCTAAGTAGCTAACGCCTAAGTAGCTAACGCCTAAGTAGCTAATGCCTAAGTAGCTAACGCCTAAGTAGCTAATGCCTAAATAGCTATCGCCCAAGAGTGTGACATAACAGATGACGTATGACATATGACAGGCGCCTGCGCAGTAGCGGGCGCCCAAGTATCGCAAAACCGTCGGGCGCTCAAGTATCGCACCCTCTACTGATGCCTAAGTATTTATATGTTTTGTCCTCATCTAGTACATCTATGCCTTCAAGCAGTCCACGATTTTGTTCAGTCTTTCCGCGTACGACATTCAAGATTGCGCACTTGTCTAATCCAAACGACATTTTGATGTCATCGCTAAATGTCTTGGTTATTTGAATTAGGGACTGTAGGTGGGTTTTGCTTTAATTGCATTATTATTATTATTATTATTAAACTGTTGTTATAGGTTTAAAATATTAGTTATGTTGGATTGTGAAGCGCACCTACCGTCTCATATATCACAGTTTTAAATTAAATTGATATTTTGCAGACTTTCCCTGTGACCTAATGCTTTTATATGCTGCTAACTGATGCAACAAATTTTGAAAACCTAACTATATAATATTTTTTTAAATTGCAATTTAAATGTGCAATTAAAAACTGTGCGTTATTTTTTTTTTATTTAGCTGCCTGCTTAAGCTATTAAAATACTGTTTTACTTTTCTAAAAAAAATATATTAACTTATTTTTGAACGGTAATAACAATTTACCAAATTATGATAAACACATTTTTTGTTGTGTCACAATTTATTTACGTACGACTAGGATCTATTTTCAGTGGCTACCATGTAGATGCATATGATTTACACTTTTTTTAAATTAATAATTAGACATTTTGTAAATTATTTTAGTAATAAAAAATTAGTTTGTATATTCTAAATTATAAAATCAGGAGTAATAAAGGGATCTTTTACTTTAAGTATCGTAAAAAATTGATATAGTCACAATAATTGCTAAAGAAACGTATGGCTCATAAACTCTAAAGACTTTCGCTCCTATTTATTTCTTTCCTCGTTTAAAAAGGTCTATTTTTTTTATAAGGTAATTGAATGATAGCAATTGATCAATGGTTAGCAGACCCGAAAATGACGCAATTACGTTTCTCTACCAAGGTCTGAACAATAGCCATTCCGTGACAAATCGTTAGCGTTATAAGGTTAAAATGATTCGTCTTAAAGTGTGAAATTAAATAAAAGGCCAAAATCGAGTAGAGGATTGATTAGTAATGATATTATGAAAACCGTTTGTAGAAAATAGAGATATCGTGCCCTTTATGTTGAAGATTATATGGAATCACGATATAAAATTCGCAGCTTTTAAGGGTTTGTTATCATTTACATGCCTTCAAGGCATTGAAATTAGGTTTTTTGTCAATATTTATTTATTTGCTAAACTACATACTTATTTATCTCTTGAGGTTTGTTGTTTATTTTTGAAGATAAGATTTTTTTTGAAACCGCCTAGAAAAATTATGGAAATTTCCTATTTTTTTTAGGGGATTTAGTTTTTTTTCATTATGGGTCAGGTCACTGCATATAAACTTATGGTATAGGAACCCCAGAAATTGATAGTTGTAAAATTTTAAATTTTTTTAATACCTGTTCATAAGAAAAATGCCATTAGAAGCCGAAAATAAACTCAAAAAAATTGTGATTTTCATATATTCCAAAAAATTAAAAGAAAACTTTGCAAGATTAATTATAACATAAAAAATTCACATTTTTTATACATTCTTTGTGTTTGTGCTAAAGTAAATGATTATATGAGGCTCAACCCGATCGTCACAAGAATATCAGACACAAGGGGATTTTCAATTTGGTGCTTATAAAATTTAGGGAAATTATTGTTTTTTTAAATATTATTAATAATATTACTATATATACAGGGTGTTACATATTTGTGTGCGTACAAGGGGATCTCGAAAACGGTAAGTTGAGGCAAAGTTGCGTATTTTGGGGCTTAATAATTTTGTGAAAAAAAATTGTTAATATTTCGAGTACTTTTGGAGATAGCAGAAAAAAAACGAAATTTAGCCGTTCTTTATATTCTACAAGATGGCGTTATTAGTTTTCAAATTGGACGTTTCGTTCTTTAGATACCTACTTCAATTCATTTTTTTTAAATACGGACCTGGAATTTTTGATGATGCTAGTTTTAGGCGAAACATGAAACAAAAACAAAGAGACAGAAAAATATTTAAGGTCGAGACTTTGGGTATCTTTTCTTATAAAATATTAAATATCAGACCTCTTTGAGTAAAAATAGATGGATTTTTCAAATCAGAAATCTCTTTTTTTTAAATTTTGGCTCTAAATATTCAGGACTGCAATGAAATGAATAAAATAATTTTAAAAGTGTGTTATTAGTTGACTAAACGTTACCATTTTAAAAACTTATACATTGTATTAAATTTCTAAAGCTTAGAAATCCCTAAAACTATATTTAAAATTCCAGGTCCGTATTTAAAAAAATTGACTTGAGGTTAGTAACTAAAGATCTTCTAATTCGAAAACTAATAACGCCATCTTGTAAAACATAAAAACAGCTATGAAAAAGTGTTTTTTAATTTTTTTTCCAAGTAAAAATGAAAGCGCAACAAATTAGAAACCAAAAATGGAAATTTTGTTTTTTTTTCGGAATCTCGAAAGCAATCGGAATAATTTGAATTTTTTTCACAAAATTATTAAGCCCTAAAATACGCAACTTTGCCTCGATTTAACCATCTTCGTATCCCTTTTTGTAGCACCCTGTATAATATATTAAAGTTCTACTACTTCTCTGATGTAAAATTGGTTGGAAAAATAGTATTTTATGGCATATAGGTCTGTCGTTTTCATACTTTGCGTACACATAAGTTCTTTATAATCAATATTAGTATTTCATCGATATTTATGAAAGGTAAACCAGTTAATTTGTCTAATAATATTAATAATAACTGTCTTTTCTTTAGTTTTTTGTAATTATAAACAGTTACCTGGAAAGATGCTCTACACTAAGCGAAGTTTAACCTTAAGAATTGCATTTAAGTTAGTTAGGGCAGTATTTAGTTGTATACAAGGTGTCCTTAGTATATTTAAACTCGCAAATCCTGATAATAAATGTACATACATTGAAGAAAACTATTCTTTCACGATTTTTTTTTGGTTTTATGTCCGCAAGCAAAGGATTACTTGTAACCACAGCAGCATCATGTCATAATATGACAAGTAAACCCTTGAGACATAACTAAAGATCAAATCTACCTCAATTGTTTTAAATCTGGTCTACTTTTTAAATTTAATATGTTTTCCCTTATTTAACACAAAACTTTGAAAGAATAAAAAAGTGCTACATCTGCTTACAGGTCTTATTTAGGATCCAAATTCTTTGTTTTCTCCATGTAATTATACTTTCGCTGGAACTACTTACTAAAGCTTAAATAATTCCAAAGCCCGACATCGGCAGGTTCACGTCCGCAATTTAACTTCTTATCAAATGCTGGCTGCTGTCAAACCAGTCCGAGCAACTGGCGCCGGCTAGACGGATACGTTGAGATTCGAGTCGATATTTCTACTGGCGTGTGGTGTTTTCGATATCAGAGGTTCTTACCTAACTTTTTAGATGTCCATAAAAAAGGAGTGAGTGTTTTTCTAGGACCCTCAATGGGTCACCAATTTAAATATAATAATATATTTCAATTACTTAATAACTCCTTTACTTAGTTTAATGCGAAGAATACTTTTTAAGTGGAGGAAGGAGCCAGTCCACTTGAGGCGGCTCTAAGATTTCCATGGATAAGTAATTAATAAAAAAATAAGCTTGTTTGAAAAATTAAACCATTGTCCAAAAAATCTTAAAGAAATATTGAAATCCTGAACACACACGATATTATACGCGTCCTAAAGGTCTAAAATGTGTATTGAAACAAGGGTTTTTCACTACGAAAAGGAAAATAAAATAAATCCTGCAAACAACCCTTGTCTCTGTGAAAACGGGTAACAAAGAGATGTAGAAGTGGAGAATAAGATTCTCTGCAAACAACTTAAAATTAGGAGATTTATAGTATTTTTCGTGTGTTTGGCTAAGGTTTAGGGTTTTAAAAGTAAAACCACTTTAGGGTGAAGATCAAAACTAGCAAGATTTTTATTTCAAAATTGCATAGTTCCTTCTAAAAATTGGAATAATCCACGCTTAAAAATAACACAATTACTAATATTTGGTGCTAACTAAGCCAATTTTTTTCATCGGACCCAACCTAAGAATAAATCTATTCAACTAAAAAAACTGTCGTTATTAAACTGATAAACTAATTAATAACATGACCTACAAATTTATGTCATGATTTCTTTAGGAGAATTTATTGCAAATGTTCTTGTTCTCCCATGTGGTTTTTCTACTACAAGATTATGCATCAAAAACATAAAATAAACTACCAGGTTTTTAAGTTGCTCAATTACTTAAATACACTTAAAAAATTCTTATTTAAAAATTCTTATATAAAACTGCAATGATAAGCAAAAAAAACAAATTTTTACACAGCAATGCATGCATGCTTACAATAAGCAAGTGAGTAGGGTGAGAAAGGCCGATTAAGGTCTTGAAAATATGAAGGTACGGACACTGCACATCCCGTACCACAACTTTCGCCACCAATGTTGTCATCGTCTTTGTTTGACAGCGGCTAAAACTGCAACGACTTTAGAACTGTACATACCGTATTCACAGGGTTTCTTTGCTCATGCGTCATTCTTCAACGGTTAAGCAACAACTCCGCATCTTTATTTATTATAATAATAAAGAAAATAACAATATAACCCAACATCTTCCGGACACTACCTATTCTATGGCGCAATACGTCGTTGCTAATGAAACGGGCTAGACAGAAAAAAATTGTAAGGAAGAGTTGCAGATTGATTTGACTATTTAATTTTAATATTTTTTAAAGTTTGTACGTTGACTTCCGACGTCATCGTTTTTCTGATTGTAATTTTTATATTTTTGTGCCTGGATAATTTATTTATTCGTAAAAATAGTTCTTTTCGGAGCTTTTATTATCGCTCTCTTGTTTTTCCGATAAGTAGTTTATGATACGTATTTATTTATTTTAAAAAGCTTTTACTTTTAATGGTATATCGCTCTAAATGAAGATGTGCTAAAAAATTAAATATTCATGTATACTTTGTTGATAAAAATATTGTGCAAAGCGCTTTTGATTGATCCATTAAATGTATGGATAACATCGGTTTTATACTAGACTTTTAATTTAAAACTTTAAACAACTTTTAGGAACCCGTACTTCGGGACATTAGGCACATCTATTATAATATTTATGAAATTGGACTTATTTTGACCATATCTCTTCGAGTTGATGAAGTTATGACGCGCGGGTAATCATTCACTGTGAATTCTGTATGAGGAATAATATCCCTTAAAAAAAATTAGTTCTGGCAACTAAGAATTGCCTAAATCAAAATTAACAAAATGGTAGTGACTATAATTTCATAATGTATTATTACAACAAGTTTGTTTGATAAATACAAGTTTGTAGTATTATTGTTGTAATATTTAAATAGGATTTATATGTATACAAAGTCACATTCAGCTGAACAAAACATTTTATTTCTCCCAATTAATATGAAAACAAGATATTTTTTGAGGAAAAGACAATTTGTATTGCGTGTAAATGTATACTTCCTTTATTAATATTATAGCAGAGCCCTTTCAGCTTTTGCCGTCATCAGTTCTATTCGTCAATAAAATTATACAATGACGTTTCGTCTACGTATTTTAAAAACAATCTTAAAATTGTAAAAATGACAATACGAAACAAAACATGGGCAAGGGCCTGTCGACATATTAAGCACCGGTTCCCGCAGATCACCGAAGTTAAGCGGTGTCGAGCGCGGTTAGTACTTGGGCGGGTGACCGCTTGGGAACACGGCGTGCTCTTGCCTCAGGGAAGAGTGTAAAATGAATCGACACCTAGCCATCCTATTCACGCCGGACAGGCCAGATGAGATCGGATATCTCGTAGGATGAAGGTGCCGTTTCACACTCCCCAGTCGGTATATCACATTTGTGGTCGATGACTGGTTCAAGATGGCCTACGTAGTCGGCGAACCGTAAAAAAAAAAGAAAGAAACAAAACATAAAACATCCTTGATTTAAAAAAAACATGTTAATAGTGGTAAAAACAAGTTCTTTGTTACTTGTACTTGTTCCTTCCTTGTACAACTGTTAACATGTTTTTTTTAATCAAGGATGTTTTATGTATTGTCTTTTTTAGCCTATTTAAAAAACTATTCAGTCGCGTAATTAGTGATTAAAACTTGTGAAGAAATTATTTATTTTTACCCTTGTGCCATAATTTATAAATATGTAAAAAATCATCTACAAAGTTTTTTTTATGATACAATTCTAATGGAAAATGTTAGTGAAACCAACTAAACTAATAAAAATATTCACTGAGCAAAAATATTTTCAAAACTCTAAAATAAACTTTCTGTACGTCGTTTGAAAGTTACTAATATATTCTATCAATGCGGGGAAGTTTTCGAATATTAAATTTGCTCCAGTTTATTATAACAAACGCGAAAGACTTTGATATAAAGGTAATAAAATAAAGATGTGGAAACTTTGATTAAATTTACATTTTTCAAAGATACCTTTTAACCGGAACTACTCTCTGAAATGTAGTTAGTTGCTAGAAATATAAAAGTATATTAGCAGGTCTTGCCCACATATATAAAACCAATATAATGCCAGTGGTATATAGCCAGGAGTATCTTCAACTCAGTCTTCCATGTATATTATCTCGGGGAGTAGGAGCATGCGCAAAATCTAGTATAAACAAGAAATTTTGACCATTTTCTTTTCTGTGGATGCCATGACGCGCTAACCCATCGCTTGTTTTAAACTGTATCTACTATTTGTTGAACTGTTGAAGTAATTTTCTTTAATACAAGTCACAACACACGTCAAAAATACACATAGACGAACTAAATAAGAGTTAAGCACATACTACGGGCGATTCGACATTCCTAATGAAATAAAAGGTTTATGCAAATATTACATATATGTACAATCTGCATATTTTGTAATAAGTTATTCTTTGTCTAACGCAAAGTTTTGATTTAAATGGTATGATTTACGGAGCTATTCGACTGTTTTCATAAATGCCTATTGAACGCGAAGAGTGCGGAAGTAGACGACGGATTTTTCTCTTTTCCGTCTCTTTTTAACTTCCGGGAGCGCTTATGTCTGTTTCGCTCTTAGTTTATAATTAATTTATGTATCTTCTAATTCAATATAAATCCATGCGATTAACTGTACTGAAATACGGCCCAGCCGAGCGAAGTGCTTCAATTTCGGGTTTCAAAAATAAACAAATTAGGTGAGTCATTGACCAAATGATCTTATTGACAAGCCGCGCCGGATTAAAGGCATCAATACGTTTAAAATACTGTTGTCCACCTACAAGTGTCAAATGAAACACTGTACGACACTTTGGAATTTCAACTTCATCGTTGCAGGTTTACGTTGGGTAAATAAAACTAAATAAACGCGGAACTGAAGTTACATACATTGCCGTGTTTAAAAAAAAAGTAGTAGAGTTTAGTGACCGTGTAAGTAAATAGAAAGATAATATTGAGCGGCAGAAGAACAAAGTAGTGCATCTGTAGATGCACTACTTTGTTCGCCTGCCACTACTCGCCGCTTACAAATGACAATTTGCATTAAAGTACACAGGGATGCCAAAGGTAATAGGTTCCCTGGGGCACAGGTAGACAATGATAGGCTGTTTCGTCCTTTGTTAGGACTCATCAAAAAGCCAAAACCTGTTAGCAATTCCCAGTATATACAGCGAAAATATGCTTTCAAGATTTTTTTAAGAATAAATATATGATGAAAACCTAGTATCGCCATCTATAGGAATCAACTCAATGCAATCAAACGTGAAAACATAGAACTAAATAAACCAAATGCGGTGGCCAACACATCAATATAGGAAACGTTTTTGCGCATCCCTACACTTTTTCTACGAGATTGTAGATTCAAATATATGCCGTGCTTCTAAAAAATATAGTAGTTTAGTGTCCATATAAGTAAATAGAAAGACAGTTTTCACGTCTGATAGCTATCTTTTGCATTGGGTTGATTCCTACAGATGGCGATACTATAGGTTTTCATCATATATTTATTCTTAAAAATAACTTGAAAGCATATTTCGCTGTACTGGGAATTGCTTACAGGTTATGGCTTTCTGATGAGTCCTAACAAGTACGAAACAGCCTGTCATTGTCTACCTGTGCCCCAGGGAACCCATTACCTTTGGCGTCTCTGTGTATTTTAATGCAAAAAATAGATGCACTACTTTGGCCACCTACCGCTAAAAAGTTTATTTTCATTGAAGGTACATTTTTTTAAATTGTACGATCATGATTATACTTTATTTATTATATTTTAATTTTGTGCCCAATGATATATTTCTTTTGTTAAAAAATAATATTATACCAACGCTACAAAAGTTTAAATAATAAACAGGCCTTATCTAATTTATTTACAGTCTTGCCATGCAACATTCTTTAAAGTAAGATAATAATACTTTAGTTCCTAAAATGTATGTGCCTTTTACCTGAATTCTATCTTTATGAAGAGCTTCCTTTTAATCTGACAAAGTTTGTAACGCTGCAATGTCGCTGGAAAGTTTCTCGTCAAGTAATAAATAATATAATAGCAGTGTTTTGAAATAAACTGTGTATAACACTGGTACTGTTCTCGTCTCTTAAGAGATACGCTAAAACAGGTAGGAATAATTTTTCCTGGTGCACTGTAAATATTTAGTATACCAGGGTATTATGGAAATGACTTATTATACTTTAACATTGAAACTCTAGTTTCTTTAATTGCAGATTTTTTTTAATATAGCTTTGTCACAATAAGAAAGAATCATCATTTATATAACTAGCTAGGAAATAAAGATGACGCAATCTTAACAGCGTATTAACAATACCGTATTATACGAGGTATGTAAATATAATTAATATACAAGGTATATTTCCACTAAGAAATAAACAGTGTCAGTACTTGGCACGACTTTATCGTGTTAAGGCCCTAATGGTTTAATACATCTAGCTCCGTTATTACTTGGGATTTTTAAAAAATTCTTTCACTGGTGGATATGATACATATAACCCTACTTATAACCATAATTTACTCTCTTTGATACTAGCCATAAGGACACTAATCGCAATAAACTATATCTCCCGAACCAGTTGGCCGATCGACTTCGGGTTTTCTCTAAACGACTTGTTACGTCATCCTGAAGACGATCCGCGTGTTAGATTTAAATTTTGACATTTGACAAGTGACAGGTGACCTTGACATATCTTAATTGACAGGTGACAGCCGCTATCTTTTCCTAAACATGATATGACGTCATCCTAAACACGTGTCCAATAAGGAATATTATTGCCCAAGTAGCTAGTGCCAAAGTAGCTAACGCACAAGAGTGTGACATTTGACATGTAACAGTTGACAGATGACGTATAACATATGACAAATGACACACGCATGCGCACTGACAGCGCATGCGCAGAAGGGTACGTGGAAATTGATACAGAACCCCTCTTCTCCCTCTACTATGGTGGATTTATAAACACAGTCGCATGGCATAAAATCACAAGTTGGATGTGTAGAGGTAAATAAAAATTAATTCTACCTCAAAAATCCAAGACTGACACAAAATGTACATCCCTATTAATTAAACAAATCGTTATAAATCTAATCCACGATTCGGACAAGTAATAATAATTTTACACTGCTGACGTGCATATTTTCCGTTGAAATATCCCATGTTGTAGAAGCCACGGGACGATTGCTGTTTCGAGGACTTTTATTAAAACTGCTTAGAAAAGGCTAATTTAAAAGCGCAGCGGGTTTGAATTCCTTTAGTTCGTATAAAACTCTCACCTACTTTTGCATGTCGTCAGTAAAAGTGTACAGCGTTGACGAATTACAGTATTAAAAAGTCACAGAAAATGTTGAAAGATTTATAATATCAATTGGGTTTTAAACTGACACAATCTAATTTCCCGTACCTATTTCCATTTTTTAAATTTATTTTAATTTAGCTAGAGTGAACTAGATACAAATAACGTTTTTTATTTATTTTTGAGCACTGTAATTTTGTCAATGAATTGAATTTTTCTTTAATTTATTATTATTTAAAAGTAAAAACATGAAGTATTTCCTCCACTTTAAGAATGGACTACTTCTTCAAAATTTTCTTTAATTGTTTTTATCATCTTCTTATAGTCATATGTATATAAATAAAGATAGTGAAGGTCCATAACTTTTCTGTCGTTTACGTTTTAGGTGATCATATTACGTTCTGAAATCATATAGAAACCGAGAAACACGCACTAACCTTTTTCGATCATCTGACGTTACTGTAAAACCTAAAAAACTTATTGCAGATATTTTGTTAAATAATAACAAAATAATAAAATATTTAATCAAGGTTTAAAGTTAGAGCCCCGAATAAATCTTATCTCTTTTTATATGTTAATTTTATTTATTTTTTGTTACAGGAGTGTTTTTGTCCCTCTTGATCTTCCTGTCTGTGGCGGGCAACATCCTAGTTTGTATAGCAATTTACACAGATCGAGGTCTGCGGAGAATAGGAAATCTTTTTTTAGCATCGCTGGCTATAGCTGACCTTTTTGTGGCCTCGTTGGTAACGAAATTTTGTGTTTATTGCATGCCTAAAAGGTAGAGATTTTATTTTATTTTAATTTGTTTTTATTTGCTTTAATTTAACAGCCGTATTTACTCAAGAGTTCTATATTTAAATTCGTCCTAATTTGACTATTCTGGGTGTAAAATGAGTGTCAGAATAACTCAGTTAAATTAGTTATCGGTAAGACAATTTTATTACAAAAAGAATCAAATTAACACTAAAGCGTCATATTATGGCATATAAAATATTGCCACCATGAAACACATATTTTGATGGTCTCAATTTTAAACCTCTTTAGTGAATACGGGTGTAAATATTCAAGCATCACCATGTTCTTTGTTAGTTCTTTATTTTTCATACTAAAACGTAAAATCTTCAAAGATGCAGTAGCGGATCCGGAAATTTCCTGAGGGGGGCGACTAAAGTAAGTAAATAAGGCCGAAAGCGCTTGGCGTCAGTAAAATAAACAGTTACACTGAAATACAACGTTTTTTCTTTCTTCAGAACACAGTGTACAACCAACTCCATACATTTATTTCGTTCTTATTTGAACTCATCAGAAAGCCATAACCTATAAGCGACCCCCAGTACAAACTGTGGTGATGCGAACATTGGTTTCCTATACTGGTGTGTTGGCCTAACGTATTTGGTTTATTGTTGTTTTCGTCGATCACTATCTTTTGCATTGAGTTGATTCCTATAGATGGCGTTACTGGGTTTTCATCGCGTTTTGAAAGCATAGTCTCGCTGTGCTGGGGATCGCTTACAGGTTATGGCTTTCTGATGAGTTCTAATAAGAACGAAACAGCCTGTCTTTGTCTACCTGTGCCCCAGGGAACCCATTGCATTTCGCGTCCCTGTGTACTTAATGCAACAGATAGATGCACTACTTTGTCCGCCTGCCGCTAAAAAACCTTCTTTTCTATTTACTTATACGGACACTAAACTCTACTACTTTATTATTAAAATTACATTACAGGAAGTTATGGTGTTTAGACCGTTTATTATTTCAATTAGATTTACTGTAACAATTCTCTAGGAAGTAAGTTTTTAAGGCATGAGTAGTAATTCTATTTTTTATTAATATTTTATTTATTTTATTAATATAACTTATGTATATCTTAAGTCATATGGTTTTTACCTTAGACCTAGGCCGAAATACTATAGGACAGAAAAGGATTAATGGTCTCGAGTGAAAAAAGGTAACTGGAGTGTTAGTCTAGTTTGTTTCAAAATTTTATAACTGTCTATTTAGTTTGGCCTAAATCTTCAGGAAAATAATTTGAAAAAATCTGTTATTAGATGACAAAACGTTAAAATTTCGAAAACTATTAAATTGCAATAAATTTTTAAAGCTTAGAAGTTCCTAAAACTTTATTTAAAATTCTTGGTCCTTATTTAAAAAAACTGACTTAACATTGGTATCTAAAGAACAAAACAGCGAATTTTAAAACTAATAATGCCATCTTGTAGAACATAAAAAACGGCTATAAAGAAATGTTTCTTTGTTTTTTACCAAGTGAAAAATGAAAGTGCAAAAAATTAAAAAAACAAAACTATAAATTTAGGTTTTTTCGGATATTTTAGAATTTTCTTTCACCAAATTATTAAGCCACCATCCTCGTATCTCATACCGTATTCGAGATCCGCACCGAGATGTTCGCACACGAACTTTATCACCGTTACATAAAATGGTGTGACACTCTTTAATATTTATTTTTGTAGTTATAAAATCTGCAATATAAATTTCTTTTAAAATTTAATCTTAATATTTTATATAAATAATGTTAGCTCTTAAGACTAATTATTCTACAAGCCTTTGGTACTTGGTACAAAATTGCTGATAAGAATATATCAGCATCTTATGTTTAATAACTTTAAAACTGCAATTAAATTCATCCACCAACATAATAGTTTTATGCAGCGAAGTGAATGTATACTTTGAAAACGACAAATCTTCTTAAGCCTGGAAGCAAAACTTCCGAAGTTTAATTCAAATTTGATTTATTTGTACAAACACAAATAATTTTGTTAACAAGAATAACGTTGGTTTAAAACTTTGGTGGTAAATAATCAGTAGTATATGGTAATTTAAAACTTATCCTGCTATTTAAAATATTACCGACTAATTATATTTATTGACGTTTTTTATGTACAGTTACGGCTATTAAATCTTGGGCTAAACTTGTTTAGCTTTGTACACTTCATTTTACTATAATAAAACATACCTGTAATACTGGTTGAACAAATTATCTATTAAAATGTCATCATAGAAAAAACAATAATAAATGTCAATGTTTTAATTTTCGAAAAATGCCAAACTTAATGACCTAGCAGAAAATCTTAATATTGCATTATATTGAGCAGGAAAGTTGGTCTGTCATAAGACATATAACAATAACAGCTTCTGAGAAATCGGTAATAAAAAAATTCCCATAATTATGTTGCATAATTTTTTGAACACAATAAGATGTCATTATTATGTAAATTTTGTTAAATGGTTTTTTAAATTATTACCTTTGTTTTTAATATTATTATTATTGTTATTATTATTATTATTATTATTATTATTATTATTATTATTATTATTATTATTATTATTATTATTATTATTAATATTATTATTAAGTTTAAGTTTTTCGCTTGTGTTACCTCTCTCGGCGGTTACTAAATTTAAGTTTTGGTATTCTACTTTTTTCTTTCTTCAACTACATTACACTTATTGCCAAATAACTAACGATAATAACGTGGTTATAAGAACATGACCATGCCACTCAATAACATGGTAAAGTCAATTATTTTAAACATGGTAATGAGCAAAAATCCCAACAACTTAAAAATGCTACAGGTTAATAAATTAGGGTTGTTATATTGCTCTATGTATGAATTAAAATATAAAACATATTCCAATTTGTGTCCGTAAGCTTGAAGGGCATGACGAACACACGCGATCATGTTCATAAACTGGTTATACACTGCCAAACTTTGGCCCTTGATTTTCTCATTTACCACCACCACCCAAAATCTTTGTTTTCCACAAAGAAACGCATAGCAGGGATATCCCTCAGATTTGGTGCATTACACATGACAGTTGTTGTCAAGTTTTTATAATTTAATCAAAACATGGTAATCACTGATTACGCGAATTAGACCAAAATATCTTTTTTCTTCAAACGTCAATAAACTTGACGCAATGTGACTTAGGGTAAATGTACTTTTAGGGTAATAGCACTAGCATTCAAAAACTATGTTAATCCCTATAATAATAATAAAGTTAAATTTGTTTAAGTAGGTGCGTTTACCCATATTGGCCCTACATAACTATTTAAATACAACATTAAAAGTACAATTATTAATTGTAGCCCCAGAAAAATTAAGACTGCTTGTTACGATGGCCTGTTGGTTGGTTGTTTCGGTATTTTCTAGTGTTGAACTCTCAGTGAAACCACTTTCTGTCGAATTTATTGCAGTATTTAAATTATTAGTAATTGATTTATTATTATTTGGTTGTACAATTTTTTTTGCAATATCTTTCTTATTGGTCGTCGATTCGTCGATGTACCCTTCAGCTACAGTACTCGATTTCCACCCCCCGTGGCGCTTTAAACACGTAATGTCTGCCCCTGCATCTACAAGCAGTGTAGCTGAAGTTCTCCTTAGACAATGGCCGGTGTACTCTATTGCACCTGGTAGTTTTAAAAACACTGCTGCTTCCTTAGGAACAGCACTTATTTTATGAATTCCCATTACCATGCGACAACACCGACCATTTACAAATTTTAAAAAAAATCTCTTCTCGCGCATACCTTCCGGGCGTAATGATACATAGTTTTTATAAATGCTTAAATATTGCTCCCCAACAATAGTAAACGACCGCGGTTTCCTAGTTTTATTATTCGGAATTCTTATGTGAATCGCAGATCCTAAGTCTTGTATGTCATCAACGACCATTTTCACCATTTCTTCACATCGGCATGCACCCGATATTCCAATAACCAAAACAATCTAAAAATTATATATATTACCTTTATAAAAAATTTGTATACTTTGAGGTAATACCTAAATTTACCTTAATTCCCAAATATTGCTGATTAGGAGCTTCAGATAGAAATTTTTCAAACTGTTCCCTGGTGAATACTTTAGCTTTTTTGGGAATGTAGCCTTCGTTTTGCTTCTTTAAAAAAGCTCGTAGCTTTAAATACTTGCTTATGTCTATTCCTTGTCTGATATTTAGCATTGATCTTAACATAGAATAATGTGACCACATTGTTGAACGTTTCATTTTTTGATTGCTCGCTAGTTCCGAAAAATATGCCAAGAGTACATTTTCAGAATTATTTTTGGTGTTTTTCTCATTGCACCATGCCTGGAATCTTTTAAACGCAGCTTCGTAAACACCACTGGATTTTGTTGGCAGCAAATTGTTCGCAACATTTGCTGCAATTTTGGCAACCTCCGGGGGCGTACAGGTAAATTCTGAGTCTGACATTTTAATTTAAAGTAAATGTAGTTTTAAAAAATTCTATTTTTAAAAGGATAAAAATTAAATAAAGTTACGCAATAATGAATGCTGACACTTGTCAAATCGAATGGCACGTCGCTATCATACAATATAATAATAAATCCATAGTAACGCTAGCCAGTACCTCCTAAAATATAAAGCCTCAGTGCTGTCGTGTGACGTCATAGAATTTAGGCTGGCTATTTAATGTGGTATAATAGAATAATTATGAGTTAGGTGGTAGTATTATTAAGTAAAAAGTTCCAAATACTTCTTTTAATTTGTATATACAGAGGGTTTAAGAATATGCAATCTAAACGCCACCTCTTGCTACCAGTGACGGCTCGTTAGTTGGGAAAAATATATTTTTCTGGTCTCCTCAGATAGCATAGTAATTAAAAATTATATATATGCAATTCATCATTGAAGTTTTTTTTTTATTTTTTGATCTCCTTTGTATGTTACATATATTTATAAAAGTTGGAGTAATATTGAAAATACAACAACTTGACATTAGTTATAAGTATAACACTATAATTTGTTTTTTAAATAAAGGTCACTATCAGGTTGTTATGTCCCTTTTTGGTAGATTTAGCGGTAATTATTTAGTAAGGGTATGTAGTTTTCGTTTCTTATTTTTACCTAAGCGATCATTTTTTTTACCACAGTAATTTTTTATGAATGTATTTGAAATACTGCTAAGTATAATTTTTGCAACATTTACTTGTGAATGTTCATTACATTTTACCAAAGGAGCTAGAAGATCTTGTTCCGTAAGGTATTTAATAAGTAAATTACACAGAAAGGCTTTTTTATTAAAAGTATCCAAAAAGATATCTTCAAAATCTTGAATTAATTTCTTAAAAATAATGTAACTAGTTGACACTATAGCTACTACTGATTCACGAGGGTACATTAATCCCCCACGATTTAGATTATTAATAAGATTGTAATTGTCTTCAACTATACAGGGTTCATTATAAACCAGTGTCTCTTTGCAAATGTTACATTTTAATTTTTTTAAAGTAATGTAGCAGCAGTATCCACTTAAGTAGGTTATAATGGCCATTTCGTTCTTTACTGCTTCAAGATCACAGTTTTCTACAGTTATTTTAGGGAATAAGGTTTCAGTCGGGTTAAAATCTTCTTCAGGTTCATACTCAGGAGGTTCATAGAATTTGTCTATACTGAACTCTCCAAAATTCCGAGATTTAAGTGTCAATATAGACTGAATTCTAAGTCTTTTTTCTGATTCATATAACTGTCGGATTGATATATGGTAATGACCACCAGCTAATTGCCTGTATTTACCAAATCGACCTTCCAGCGGGTCGGTCTGAAATTTGCCTAACAATACATAATTCATATCCAGTTCTGTTAAACAATACTTAGTGATTTCCAGTAGTCCATAGATGGTATGACTAAGTGCAGTATGTGTTTGTCGAGTAAATTTATTTGGAAGATTACTTACTTTCCAAGTATCTAACCAATTTAGCATTTTTTGCAAAAATTCTAGCTTAGGGTCGAGCATAGACTCAGCCACTTTGACTATTGGTTCTTGGTATATGTCTCGTAAATGTTTACCTTTAAGAGGTGTTTTTACATTCACAATTCTCCACCACGTCCATATAATATCAATAAAGTTTGCAGTGTCCTGTGAATGGGGTAAGTTATTTCCAAAACCTCTTAGGGCTTCTATTACAAAAGGGTTGAAAATTTTTAGAGCTAACTTAACATTTTGTCTCTCTAAAGACGAAGGAAACAAAGCTTTTAAACTTAATGAATAACCATGTTTCAAAAATTTGTCCTGTTCAAGTTCATAAATTTTTTTAATTACCGAGAACCAAGCAATTTTTGCTTCACCAGTCTCAAAATCAGGATAACAAAATGTCTGATTCGGTTTAGAATTAAGCCAATTGGTAAAAATACATTTTAATAAATGTACTGTATCAAAAAGGTAAAATAGTGGCCTTACTGGGTCAATGGGATGCGGATAAACAATGCTCAGTTCTCCGGTAGGTGAAAAATGGGACATTGCTTTACCGTTAATTGCATTATTATCACTAATTGTGCAAAAAACTATGTATCCTATTTCTTCCAAATTTTCTATTAGAGTCTTAAGAAAATTGTATAACATTTCCGAGTTAATTTTTGATACAGGGGATATATGAATTACTTCTTTAAGATTCGAGCATACACTAGTTATCATAAACCCGTATGCAGATGAAGCTAAACTATTTTCATTTACAGCTGTTCCTACAGTATTGCCTGCTTTATAGTCTAAGTAGGGTTCAATATGTATTTCATCAAAAAGTAAAATTACATATTTTTCTTTGTCGGTTAAGAATTGAAAAATATTACGAGCATAAGTAAGGAAAGTTTTTCTTTCGTCAATATGAGGATCTGTGAGAAATTTATTACAAATGCCTTTTATTGTTTCAGGATGAGGCAAAATGAGTGGTCCATGGTCTCGTAAATATTTGTAGGCATGGGGGCTTATAGTGAATAAAATTGAACATAAAACCATAGTATTGGGTGAATATCTATATCTTTCTTTTGCGGTGTTAATCAAACTAACTTGTTCAGAAATAAAATTTATGCTTTGGGTAATTTGGTCATCAGTCAAATTTTTTAAATTTTCTAGAATATCTAACACAAGCTTAAAATTATTTTTTATTTTATTTGAATTGTTCTTAGAATTACTTGAGTCAAGTGTTGAAACATTGCTACTATCAGTAGCCTCGTTACACCGAGTAAAATCATTATCGGTATTGTTTAAAGGAACTGTCATAATCGAATTATCAATAATATCAATCAAGTTTTTTATTTCATCTAAACTGTTACAAGTAAAGGGTGTATTTTTTTTTGATCCGGAAATGCTAAGAGGATCGCCATATAGAAATGTTGCTAAATTTAAGTTTTTATAGATAATAATTGCCCAAGTTATACAAGGTCCAGGAGTATATTCAAGCCTAAATAAAGTTACTTTATCTTCACTTTTGACAGAGAACCAGCCGTCTATCGGAAGAAAAGTTTGAAACAAAGTTAAGAACTCTTCAAAATTTTGAAAATATGTGCCCTTTTTATGACTTTCATACTGTACTTTACTTTCTTCCATTGCTTGTAAAAAATGAAACTCTTCAAGTTCCTTTAATTTTTGGTCCTTACTTTTACGACTATGAACATCCTTAGATAGATACTGAGGACAATTTGGAAAAATTGTTGGAATGCAGTTTTCTTTTAGACGGGGTTTCTTCAGATCAATTGAAATAATCTTACCTGTTTTGGGATCTTGTTCTGAATTAATCCAAATTATACTACCTTCAGCAAAATGTAATTCGCAAACTTTAGTGTTTTTGTTTGGCGCAAAATCTTTCCGAGGAACTGCCCTTAGCCATTGTTTCTTCAAAACGCTATCTTTTGGAAACCCAAAAACGCGCACTTTTGGTCCGTTTACATAATTTCCACGGCAACCGGGAACACAGCACTTATAAGGCATTTTTTAAAGCTTCAAATTTATCACAATATATTTAAAAAAACACCAAAATACAATAAGTTAGAAACCAATAGGCAAAAAACAACGATATTTAGCTACAAATACTGTTCGTTTACTGTCGTTTTATTATTCTGTCCTTGCCAGATGTGTTATGGTTACTCTTAATTTTCTGCGAACTGACCCATGGTTATTCATCCCTATTACGCTTTCCAAAAGTAAAAAAGAGACAGAGCTAATTATCTATTTACCAGAACAGCTTATCTTTAGCCGAACTCGAGACCAACAGTGTTGTCAGACTCACCCCGATTTAACAGAAAATACTCGATTGGTTGTGACAAAATTGACCACAATGATTTAATATAATGATTTTCCTCATTTGGTTTTAAAATTTTCATATTTTTTTATTATTAGAGTAACTTTTTTCCTTGGTTGAAAGTTTTCTTAGGACTTTAAAAAAAAATGTACTCTATGGCTTAAGGTTCTGGTTTTTCAAATGTAAATCTGGCAACAAAATCTCGAATTAGTTGGCCAAATAATGAATGACTTTGACAAGGCTGATAGTCGATAGCGCTAATTGACTGACGAACCTTGCAATACTTTTCTTATGGAGATCAACTTAAGCCTAAAATGTCTGACGTCACACGATTTTTAAATTGAGCACTGTGGCTTTGTTTTTAAGGGGGTATTGCGCTAGCCCCTTCTCAAAACTTAAAATTTTTAAATAAAACAATTAAAACATTTTGTATCTTTGTGTTTTCATATTTAAACAACGTCTGAAGAAAAAAAAGTATGTTTTATTCGGAGTAAAAGCAACTTCTTATGACTCGTCCGTAATTGCCGGACTCACTTTGTTCGTCCGGCAAACCTACAGACTCGTCAGAAAAGTGTCGCTTTTACTCCTAATAAAACAATATACTATTACAAAAAAAACCTATTCATATTATAAAAAATAGGGTTTTAATTCTAAAATGAATTCCAAGCCATTTTTTATTAAAATAAATAATTGTATATGAAATATTTCAATAATTACCAAAAAAATATTTGAATCGACATGGAACATGGTAATGTTTTTTTTGACAAACACTGTTTTTTTTTTAAACTGCTTTTAATTGAACCATAGATTGATGGTATATTAAGATCTGGTTGTTCAATAAAAACTTAAGTACGAGTTTTGTAAAGCTCTACTTAAAGTTGAACTCGGTTCTGCTGAGCTTTAATTTTTTGGTAAGTTGTCAATTTCTGGGCTTAAACCAAGTTATTAATGACTGATGACATATAACTCAATATACTTCATAAAAAATTATTTTTGACTTTAAAATTTGTGGTAATAAGAAGATTTTATGAATGCACTAGGACCTATAGAAAACGTTCGAAGACGGCCTCAAAACTAAAGAGCGGGACCTGATCATCAAATTTTCGTAATTAAATTTAATCTCAATATTTTTTTAATATTCTATTTATTCTTTATTAGTAATACATTATCTTTTTTTTTATTTTCCAAAGTACCTTTAAACTCATTAAAAAAAGTTAATAGCACACATTCTTCTTTGGAAGTAAAATTTTCATATAGTTTTCTATTAGAATACATGGAAAAATTAGCTGAAAATTGTATATACTCCTTTGACAACCAATAAAGTTTGATGGCTTTTTGACAGCGTAACCTTTGGCAGCTTGGTAATTTAATTATTGATCCCACCTGTGCAGACCTGTGGTTAGGAATTGATAATACAACAGAAATACCTTTTTGAACCAAATTCAACTTTAAGTAGAGCTTTACAAAACGCGTACTTACGCTCTTATTGTACAACCGGATCTAAAGGTAATATTGATTATGGAATTCAATTTTTTCTTTAATTTTTTTTTTACTTAAACGAAATGTACATTCTTAATTATTGCTCTTTTTATATAATGACCCATCTGCATGTTTTTTCTATGCACTGAAATTAAAGTTTTCACCCAATATGTTTGTAAAATCTTTATTATTGTTCAGCTCCCTAGAATCTAGATAATAATTTATTTATGTTAACTGTACCTTGTCAAAGTCGCCTCAACCAACACAACGGTCCTATAAATCCTCAAACTCTGTATAAGCTATTTTATCCAATTTACTAAGAGTTTGTAAATGAGATATTCGAAAATTGAGGCTGAATAAACAACGCAGTCGTAGTTCAAAATAAACAGCCAAATTGCAAAGTTACTTCGAAATAATTCGTGCACAAAATTTGATGTCTGATTCAGGAAAAGTTTTAGGTATGGGACGAATGCTGGGAATATTTTAATTAGAATATTTAAAACCGTCTACCGCTCTAAATTTTGTGTATTAAAACACAATTTGTTTATTTTTATTTGGTAAGCAGTGCCGTATCTAGGCTAAAATTGACTGAAGGTAAGCAAGGGTGTCTGCTTTTCTATAACAATATCTATTTAGTATACCGGGTGGCGCATCCGAACAGGACACATGGGATTACCCATGTACATTTCTAGGTGGTCAAATATTCGCTTCCTTAGTGATTTTAAAGAAAACTTTTATGAAGGCTTAGTGAGGGGAAACGTGTGCTAATTTTGAACTTTTTGAGACGTTTTTAAAATATTAATGCCCGTATTCTCCGTAACGCTTCAAGCCGGCTTACAATTTAATACAGCTTAAATTGCTGATTTCTTATTCGCGGTCGCTATTTGGAGCGTTTTCACACGGCACCATATATCGCGCGCGACAAATGGTCGCAATATTGCTTTTACACCAAATTATGTGTTTTCTAATAAGCCATTTTCACACACAAGCGATATTAGAGAACACATCGCGCGCAATATATGGTGCCGTGTGAAAACGCTCTTAAGCTCAATTAACTTTAAGCCCTAAATATTGCAGGCTTAACCACGCGTCTGTGCCGTACTTGACTTTTCTTTGCTCCTGTCCTGTAATACATAATCGTATTTTTCGAAGTTAAATATGGAAATAGAAGATGAAATATTTATTGAGAACGATGGAGATATATTATAGATCTTGGATTTTCCAAAAGAATCTACGAACGAGAAGTATATTATCAACATCATCTTGTAAAAGTAGTTTTTGTAGGCGGTCCACCGCCAGTCAAAAAAATTTTCTGTTTCTCCTCTGCAACTTTTTTAAGTATCTCTTTCTTCTTATTACAGTATAGTTTTTTTACCTGTTTAACATCCTGAGAGTTATTTGAAGGATTTGCCGCATTAAAGTCTTCCTCAACGAATTTCCACACTTCTTCCCGTTTTTTTACGGAAGCACGGTCGGTTTTTTTGTCCTCAAGAGTTATCGCATATTTGTCAGCGATTAATCCGAATAGGAATGATTTTTCTGAATATGTAAAATTACAGCACCTTTTTTTCCTTTATTTTAGCAGGAAAAGAAAAAGTATGAAAGAAAGAAAATTTTTTGTCAGTTGAAATTTGAAAATGTTTTGAAAGCTAAGGTTAAAAACCCACAACACAAAGTTAGTAACGATAACACAAAGTAGGCGTAGATTGTCGTTCGTTGCTGCAGCCATTAACTCTTTAAACAAAAAGAATAACCGCAACGTTGCCAGCTCAAAATAAGGCTTAGTTAAGTAACCAAAAATTCTCTATGGTGCTTATCAAATTTAATTTAAGCCAGCTTTAAAATTTAAGGGAGCTTAAATTAAGTCCGCTTTATGAAAAAATGGAGAATACGGGCATAAGAAAATTATGTCTTTAGACTAGCTTAAATCTGAAGTACGATTCTTTTTAATTATGGTTAAAACAAAAATACCAGTAATTTGACTACGTTTTTAGTTTTTTCAAATAATTGTGTGTTGAATATTTTTAATCGTCTTGAGCTCTTTAGTTAAGGAAAAATTTAAAATGATTAAATAGTACTACGTCGAAAGCAGTTATCAAGTGGTGTCCGACTTGTTCTCAGTAAATTTTTCTAACCGACCCATTCCAGGAAAAAAAATAATGATGAAATTAAAATTTAAAGATACCATGCTAAGTAAATACCAAAGCAAATATGAAAATAATACTGCTAAAGAGAAGGGTAATGATAGTGACCTAAATATACTGCTTCATGTCGATGAAAATAAAAGGTATAGTTAGTAGTAGGACGCTACGAGAAACATCACAGTACTGCGTTACCAGCGTTACAGAAATACCAATACCATTCATACAAGTACAAGAATTGATGAAGAACTTTTGTTTTCAAATAAAGAACGCTGTAACAATTACAGAGATTTTTTTAAACGACTTTTTTTTCTATGAAGACACGTAACGTACGAAAATTTTGACCAATTGAGAAACTGTATTTTAGCAGTTTGTAGTAGGATTTTGCCATACCAACTGGTTGTTTAAGCGAGCATATTTTTAAATATTAATTAAAATAAAACCTAAGAGTGGCAATATTGTTAATTAATTTTGTTTAAATATTGTAACAAATGTATCATTAGGTTGGATATTAATTGTATAGTGTAAAATAAAAAGATTGTTTTCCGAAAATCGATCGAAAAAAATTGACATTTTTGATAACATTTCTAAAAGAAAAAGTCAATATTTCCTTATACTTAGTCGTTGCTAGGCAACGAAATAAACTGTTAGGAAATAATTATTATTGTACTGTAAGGAAATATTATTTCTGTACGGCTACTTGTAAACTAAAATGTGTTAAGCTTGACACTTGTCCTTTTAATAATTTTCGATTTATGGGAAAATAGTATGTATACCTCGTAGAAAAATCCACATTCATGGACTCCATATTGTCAGTCTCGGCTTGCGCCTCCACATACAATCTTTACGGTCGTCCGGGAATGTTTAGCTTTATCTACATACAATGTACTATTACTGTCTGTTGATATTTTTTATGTAAAATCTGTCCCTAACCTTAAGATTGAAATAAAATGACTTGGACAAACTTTTAATCATTTATTTGCTGGTGTATACTGACAGAAATGTGTCAGGTTTGTATTTCCTAGTTTATCATGTTAAAAATACATTTTATTAAACAACTTTTAAATTACCAGTAAGATTCGCTTTTAATTCGACAAGAACATTCTTCTTATTGTCATCTTTAAAAAGTTTAAGTATATTTTTGAGCTAAAATAACTACGGGAGCGAATATTTGACCACCTCGAAAATTAAATGGGAAATCCTATGTGTCCTGTTCGAACGCACCACCCGGAATAGAAATTTACTATGTGGCTAAAAATTCGTTTTTATTACAAATAAAAAGACAAATAAATCTGTATTGCCCTTTTACTGTCCTGTGCCATCGGCGCCCCTAGGCAAGCTTCTACTCTACCTACACCTTGCTACGACACTGTTGGGAAACTAAATTTTGTTCTTTTTAAAAATAGTTTATGTTATGTAATGGTAATACGATAATGTTAAACATTTTATGACCTTACTTTATTTTTGAAAAGTTTTATTAGTTATGTCGTTCCTGTTATAATAAATCTTACATTAGTGTTGAAAGCCATACCATGACAAGCTAATAATAATAAAATGCTCATAAAGTTGCCGTTATCTGGCTTTAATTTTGTTTAATAAATGATTCTTTTTAATTCTGCTCAAAAATTATTGTCAAAAACATAATGTCGTCAACTAAAATTAACCAAAAACATTTAATAAAAATATTTACTGAAAAGTGGAATCAAAATAGAACATTTGATGTTTTTATTCTGTGTTGTGTTATGAAATAATTTTTACAAAATAGTCGCTGTATTGTTATGTAGCATGTTACATTGATTTAAAGAGTCAGAACAGTGGCGGATTTTGCTGGGAAGGGGGGGGGGGGGAGAATAAAAAAGTGACAAAGAGCTTATCTCGGCTCTAAAAACATTCCTACTTTCAAAAGTGACTCTTAAAAAAATGCTGACCTTTCATACGCACTTTAATATTTAAGGCTGAAAGTAAACACCCATTTTGCAAGGCGCATTTCCCTCCTAAATCCGCCACTGGGTCAGAAGTCAAAGTGTCTAAGTAGAAAATAAAATCACATATTTTAACCCCTAAAGAGGTGTTTTTTCTTATTAGAGTTGAGCAATCTGCAACGTCGTTGAATGCAGAAATAAACTGTATTATTTACAAATCATCACACAAAACAATGAAATAACTTTTAACTTTCTAAACAATCACTTTTAATCAACTCATAATAATATGGTTAAGGCCAAAACTCATCTAATACAACTCTTTTTATCACTATCTCTAATAAGGACATAATTTGGTAAGCATTATAAATTAATAAATGCTTTACAGATTCACCGCTAGATGCGAACATAATAAGGGATTCGCATTTCGCATTTCTAGCAATTGGCTTATTTCAACTTACAATAATTTAAATAAACTCAAGTTTGTTCTATGTTAATAAATATATTTTAAATGATGATCATTCCCTTAGGCAGCCAGTTTATACCAAGTTCAATTTTATGTGATAATCTTCTATGAAGATATGCCCAAAAAGAGGCTAGAAAAAAGACGTTTATTTTTGAATTTAACTTAAACTGCTACTTAAACCCTTCAAATTTTGACCTCTTCTGTTTTCCGTACTTTTATCTCAAATAATTACTCTTGATTTTCATAAAAAATTATTTTTAGGTGATGACCTTTGCAGGAGTTAATGACCTGCTGGGTTATTGGATATTTGGGAGCAAATTTTGTGATACCTGGATAGCATTTGATGTTATGTGTTCCACTGCCAGTATTTTAAATCTCTGTGCAATATCATTAGATAGGTATATACATATCAAGGATCCTTTAAGGTAAGCAACAAGAATAATTGAAAACGTTTTTATTTTGTTGTCAGCTGACATTTTTTAGGTTGTTTATTACTTTAATTGGTTAATTTATCAATAAATAAAAATTAAATTATTGTGTCAAATAACTAGAAAATCATTGGATCCATTTTACCAAGCTTTTTATACGAGATGATTTTTTTTCATTTATAAGAATAAAAGGGGTTCTTACCATCTTTTACTCTTTATATTTAAGTTCTGTTTCTAATAATATTACAATATATGAAACTTAAGAAATAACTTTAGGTATAGTTGCCGATTTCAAATAAATATTTATACAGGGTGTTCCAGATAAGGATACACTCTTCAAGAATGTTATTAACCTTATAAGATACAGATATAGTTAAATTAGAAAAAAGTTGCACCCTACTAAATTCGGCAACCTTGTGTTTTCAAATTTAAAAAACTCCGAATCCTTCCGAGAATATTTAGGTTAAACCGAATTTTCGTCGTTCGGAAAAATGGGAAGCTGGAATTAAATGTCTTGTAGTAACTTGGGCAGATGTCCTAGTAGTTATGACCCGAAAACAAATAGTAGTAGCTTTGACCCTCTGCAGATGTCCTAGTAGCTAAGGCCCTCAAATCAAATAAGGTAACTTGGTAACTAGTGCCCAGGTAGATAATACCCAAGTAGCTAATGCCAATGTAGCTAATGCTCAATAAAGTGACGTTTGACATATGACATATGACAGATAAAACTCCCCTACGCTCTAAACCTGCAGGAAAGACTTAAAGTGCCACGTCTTAAAATGGGAATAAAGACGCAGATCAAACCTTAAATTTTCTTATGGGAATTTATATGTATAAAAGGGCCCTAATGGTCTAGAACCCTTGCTATCTATCTACTGTCAATTAATTAATATGAATATCAAACGTGCTAGAAATCTAGTTGGCATCAATAGTTTTGATAAAATGCCTGCTATTATAACTGAGTTCTTAAAGCATCCAGATCCGATCAGATCACTGTTTCCGTCGGTCTTCGGCCACTTAACTGGCAGCTTCGGATGTGAACCTGAGAGCTATCAAAATACATGGTGGATGAAAGTCCTCGACAGTGACAGGAGGACATATTAAAAACTCATTAAAAAATAAGAAGACAATTACCAGAAACCTTCTTAAGTGATCGTTCAATACTAATGTTCTCATTTCTTCCATAAGTTTTTTATTCTCTATCTAAAAGTTATAACTTCTGGTTTAATATTCAACAGTAAAAGCATATTTTGGCTCAACATCTTAAACCGAAAGTTTTATTTGGATAAAAAATAAAAAACTAATACAGGGAGATAAAAACCATTTTTCTTTAAGAAGCGCTGTTCCAATGCTATACAGCAAATGCCATTAAACGTAAATATCTCAAAAACAACTGGATTTAGACATATAAAACAAAATATACCTGGAATTATATAGAAAATTAGAAAATAATATAATTATGTTTGTTTGTTAAAATTTTATTAAATTGTATGTATATAATGCCTTCTTATAACTTTTTAAAAAATAATAAAAAGTTGAGTAGTTTAGAGGTTATGAAATTCGACCTTTAAGCGGGCGACCCTGTATATTTTAAATACATCTTGAGCAAAAAATAATAATAAATTATGAAGTAACAATAAAAATAGAAATTCTAGAATTTAACCCAGTTTTTATCATACCTATTCCGTAATTTCTGTGCTATATGTATTTAATTCGGTTTATCTCTGCGAGATATTGTTAACGAATTCCATATGCTTCCAGACGATACACGTTTAACATAATTTTCTCGAACATATTTTTGTCACGCAACATTGGGGAAGCTTGTTTTTGCTGGAGGTTTATTTTGACCCAGATATCTTTTCTCCACAAGTATATCAACTTGTTATAGTATCGATTTCCGAAAAAATATTAGCTTTAATAATATTTACTCGAAAAAGTAAACACTCAGTTTTTGTTTACATTTGAAAGGGGTCGAAAGCCGTTTTTTGCAAGTGCTTTTTTGTGCGTTTAGGGCTTTTGATTGATAAGATATCTACATAATCAAAAAATGTTCGTGGTAAAATTATTAAGCTATAATTTAAAATTATACAGTCAGGCTCGTATTAAACATACTTTAATTGGATTAGGAAAATATATTTCTTCGTAAATATACACTAAATATTAATCAGGAACAATGGTGTTCTGTGAGCTTAATCTGTAAATAAATAAATAATATTGACAGCAAATTTACCATTTATATTGACGTAAAGTAATTTTACAGATTAATAATAGTTAAGGACCAAGAACAGAACCTTAAAGTAATCCAAAACCAATTTTATTATTATTTTGATTTCTTACCATTTACTGCTTGACATCTTTTAGACAAATATTAGGCAATCCAACGATGTGTCCAAATGGCGGCTGGCTGGCAAATACTGCGTTGTAATTGGTGCACGTGACCATTAAAATAATGTTGCTGGTGGCATTTAACTGGTGACTCAATGCTTTTTGCCATCCAACCGCCATATTGAATCACGTGGTTTGGATTCCCTAATTATTTTAACCACTTGAACGATAAACAATGACAACCATTATACAGGGTCCTGCAATAGTGCGCCAGGCTTCTAGAACTATAATAAAATATTTTGCCATATACAGGGTGGTCCAAAAAAGTGTGATAATGAACAGTTTAATTTTTTTAAATGTACACAGTATTTTATTGCTTATTTAAATTCGTATTAGAGTCCAAAATTGTATTTAATATGTTTTGGTATTTTAAGAATAACAAATAATGTTGAATCGCAAACGACAATCAAATCTTTGATCCATTAAGATTTGTATCTAAAGCAACCATACAATTGCACAAAATTTTAAACTAATATGTTATTTCTTAATAAAATGGTGTATTAGCGAATAATCTCGTGGTTGCCCTGTATATTCCATAATATTATAATGTTCTTATTTTGTTTTGATATTTTCGCGATTAGTTGGACCAACTATTTTGCTCAGGTATGAAAAAGAGTTTTAGCTTCATTAATGGGAACTTTTTTTACTTTATTCTTTAATAGATTTAGAAAAAAAATTTTTTTATGTAAACCTTATTTTAGTGTTTTATACGTAAGTACACACATCATTTGTGTCAACCCTTTTCGCCCTTTCCTAAAAAGATTGAGGTCCAATATTTTTAATAAATCTGGTAACAGGGCTGTCAATCTACGCTTATCCTTCAAATACTAAAATCGCTTAACAAAATCAACATTTTAATGGAATTCTTTTCAGAAAATGAGATGTTACAGTTCCTTTATAAAAAAAATTGTATTTAAATTTCAATTTTAATTTTCTTAGGATGTTTTTATCAAAAGCCACATTTTTTTATGGCGCGCCTAAGGCTCAAAAGAGAAAATTTAAATAAGTAAATACTACAAAAGCGGTTAGAGATAATTTCTTGAATGCTAAGTAAATCTGAATATCTCAAAAAAATATCATTAAAAATGAAGATCGTAAATGTTATTAGGTTTAAATATCATTTTTAATCAATGATAATATCCTTAAATGTTAAAACAAAGAAACGTAGATTAATTAGAACATTGATGAAAAGGAAAATGATATGGTCAATAAATTCATTGCTTTAAATCAAAATATTCAAATATATTTTTACAGAACAATTCTTTTAGCATTCTACTGGTTGTAAATATAAACATTGGCGCATTGGCTTCTACCTAACTGATAATTGGATCCCTAAAAAATAATTGCAAAAGTGGCAAATGTGTGGCTTCGCGCAAATAAACAAAGTCCCCCGGATTCGAGTATACGCACTGTAACATGTTCATTTTCTGATTTGAAAAGATAAACAGGACCGGACTAATCTATTTCTTTAACTATTGCATACTTAGAGAAAATATTAAACACTTGGCATTGTACCCTTATTTGGGCGAAAAGAGAACATATAATTTTCATTATTCATAATTATAACTGCTTTAAATGGACGAATCAACATCACAAAAACTTCACGAAACAATTGAAATACTTGACGTATAAACAATAAATTTTATATCAAAGAATAAGAGATCTCTAATATTAAAAATCTAAAATAGGATTTAATACCGCAGTGCAAAAGGTAAGCAAAGAAATGAGAACAATGACGCCGATGTTGGTTCTGAATGCTGGCAAATGACGTTTCTAAAGAAGGAATGGATAAGTGCAGAGGAATTGTGGGTTTGTCCATTTCTGGGGACTCTTTAGGATATTATCAATAGCCGCTCGTAATTACGAAGTACAAAATAATATTAGTCCGCAGCGAGCCTTACAACTGTTAACTAAAAACCCAAAATAAAATTAGCTTTAAAACGTTTTAGTAGAAAAAAATTAACTCCTGTTAATGTTCTGTAATTATCCCCCTTTACGCCCTCCCCATATCTACGCCCTAGCCGATAACCATCCACTTCGTCAGCCAAACCCATCGACGTCCAGGTTCAACATTTTATTAAGAAATAAAATACATTTTTAATAATTCTATTTTATAACTTGTTTCAGGGTAAAAATTAAGCAAAGAAAAATAATATTTCTAACTTATCTTAATATCGTTTTTTTTTCGAATACGCATAGTAACATCTAGCTTTAATATGTATAAATGTAGCAGTAATTTTGTCTTCTCGTCAATAATTACACATTAGGTTTGTAATAAAGCGTTTTCAGGCTCCTGTAAATTATCTAAAGAGGTCTTTAGGTGACATTCATCCTTCTTCAAGCGTCACAAAGCCCAAGTCATGCTCTAAATACATAATATAAAAGGCGTTGAAGGTATGGTGTGTCGAGGAGTATAAAGTAATTACAGAGCTTAAGGGAAACAACCTTGAACGAAAGTTTATGTGTTAAAATAAACTTAGCATTATTGGATAATGAGATTTCATAAAAGGAGCGAAGCAAGTTTGACCCCCTGTAATTTTTGACGAAATTTAGAAATACATTGAAAAAATTATTTTAAAATTATATTATATAGTGACTGAAATGGGTACAGAATTATTTATTTAGAACATTCACCAAAATTAAATCAATGAATAACTGTTTGTTGACAGCTACTACCGGTACTACTGAAAGTAATAAGAAACGCCAATATTTTAGATAAGGAGTGAACGTCAACAATTATTTCTACATATAAGTTTAAAAAATATATTTTTAGAAGTTTTCCCAAAAGTTGAAATGTATAGACGTAAAAGAATTATTATTATGGACATGTTCTAAATAATAGTATATGTATACCTAGTACGAAAAGCTGAACATTCCCGGACGACCGTAAAGATTGTATGTCGAGGCGCAAGCCGAGACTGACAATACGGAGTCCGGGAATGTGGCTATTTCTACGAGGTATACATACTATTTTTCCGTAAATCCAAAATTTTTGAAAGGACAACTTATTACAATTACATTGTTAAAAATTTGAAAAAATTATTATTAACTTTATTCACAAATACAGGGTGCCATTAAATGTTTGTGTTGTAACTATGGAAACACAGTAATATTGCATTGTTAAGCTTAACACATTTTAGTTTACAAGTAGCCGTACAGAAATAATATTTCCTTACAGTACAATAATAAATATTTCCTAACAGTTATTTTCCGTTGCCTAGCAACGACTAAGTGTAAGGAAATATTGACCTTTTTCTTCCAGAAATGTTATCATTTTCGAAAAACAATATTAAGAAATAGGCCGCTACCATTTTTTAAGTCCAAAGTATTTGTTCTTAACGTTATTTCATCCTCAGTAAATTCCTAATATTCTAAATTTTAAATAATGCAATAAAAATCTTAAATTTTAAACTTTAGCAAAATGAATATTGTTCAGAAATAGTTTAGTTTATTTTTTAATCAACATTTGGCGAATTTTGTGAAAGCAACACATTTTAACCCGGTTTTCCTGGTTTGTTAGATTAATTATTTTCTATCAAAGTGTGATAATTATCTCAAGAACAATTTTATTTGGATGAATTATGTACATTAAGATAAAGTTGGTTTAGAGTTTCAAGGATAATTTAAAAACAGTAAAATACTTCTACATCAAGGTCTAAAAATGATAATATTCAGTTGTTTTTCTGTTTTCACGATTTTAATCAGTAAAAAAATTGTTATTAGTTAACTTATCCGAGGATTTGGATTGTAAATATGGTAGCAGTAGTGCAAACTTCGGAAATATCCTTTATGTATTTCGACAGCTTAGCTGTTTGTTAATAATAAATATATTTTTAGATGGTTTTTCATTTGTTAAGCATTATAATCGTTGAAAACATTATAAAATTTCAAAAAAAAATGAACCTTCGAGGTATTTAGTAAACGAGTTTATCTTCCTATTTTATTTAGGTTTACTAACCACTCAAGTTCGGGTATTCACAAGTTATTTTTGGTAAAACCTATGAAACAAGTTTTATTCATGGATCATGAAAATATATGTTAAAATGTTATTTTTAACAAAAAATACAAGAGAGTTTTCCTTTGTCATAAGAGATCCTTGAAATATTCAAGTCGTCACAAAGATGTTTTAGCGAGAGACAAAATTTTGACACGCCTCTTAACTTTTAAAGAGACCCTTAAATAAATAGAGTAGAAGCCGCTAAAGATAATTTGCGGAATACTAAGTGAAAGCCGAATACATCAAGAATATCCTTAAAAAGGAAGTTGCCGTATGTAAATAAGTCTAAATGGATTTTCTTGAAATCCCTCTATTACATTCAAGGAGTAGTCTCAAGTTTAAGTTGCACATACATCTTAAGTGGCTGCGGTTATGTGGCAGTTTATCTTAATAAAACTGGCATTTATTATAACGTCAATGGTAGTAAACATTAAACGATAGCGCTGAAAATGTAGTTAGATGGATGGTTTTTGAAATGTGATTAAAGATTTGTTTCATCGATGCATTTTTTGGACTGGTATTGTTATCAAAGCTAAAAAGCACGGCAATCCGAGACAACTGACGGATGTGATGTTCAATAATAAATATTTGAGTATTTTATTTAGGAAATCACATTTAAGGAAATGGTAGTACTTTTTTTCTGTTTATCTATGGTTGATTTGTAGGATGAGGAGCCGTGAAACTTAGTTGAGGCCATCAAGTATGTCTCTTTCAATCTTTCTAATTCCATCCCTTCTATGGTATTTTTTATTTGCAAATGTTATAATACTGGCTCAATTATTGTTAAACGTTACTGATTACCTAAAAACCAACAGTATTTGCGTGTTGTGTCCTGTCAAAGGTATTTCTAAGCTTTTGATTGATTCTATTAAAAACCACGGAAATAATGAATTCTGACTTGGGAAAAATTTATTTAAATCGAAATTGTTAATTTTTTTAATTTCAAGAATGTGTGCGTTTCAAACTATTTACAGAATAAATAAATAATTTTAAAGGCGCCAACTTAAAAATTGTTACAGAATGAAAAAATGAATTTTTATGTTTTATAATTAAATCGGTTTAATTTTACCTTTTCTATTTGTTGCTAATAGAAAAATCATAGTATAAACTAGGTAGGGCCCTGTCAGAAAAGTAAAACACTTTTCTAACCAATCGCGTAGTACTCACCGATAAACTGCCGCCGTCGCTTGAGTGCCCTGTAAAATAAAAGGTTTAACCTCAGTATGTATTTACAAAAAATGAAGTTTATCAAAATAACCTATGTTTAGCATTGAACGAGTGGCTTTTGATGAAGTTTCCATTAATAAAAATAACTGTTTCCTTAGAAACAAACCTGTAAGAACAAAAAAATCTGAAAATGTTTGCCTGGAGAGTCTAAATAAAGTTATTAAGTAAGCAATTTTAAAATAAATTGTCCAACATAAGGACATCTGAATAATAGAAGAGTTGCATTATCTTTATTTGTATTTAAATTACAACATTTCAACTGATAAGTTTCGTATTCACCTGAAGATGACTGGAGATACTCATCAGTTGAAACGTTATGATTAAAAAACAAATAAAGACAATTTAAACAGACAATGAAGATATCTACTGCACGCTAGGCCTTATTTTGTTGTATACATTATTGTGTACAACACATATTAAAGGCCATTTTAAAATACCTGTCGCTAAATATCTAACCCAAATATCTACAAAATGGAAGCAGCTAAAAAGCAAGGTTACATATAAAGGAAACTCAATTTAATTTTCATGCTCAATATATTTTGTAGTATTCCTTGGTTATACTACTAAAATGTGATGTGCACGGGATTTCAGCAAAAGCACTTTACTGGATATAGCAAAAATAAGGATGTGGATTATAAGGCAGCTGTTTTTAACCACTAGGAGCAGCTGCTTTTAAAACCTAATTTTAAAATAATTCTTTTCCGCGATCATTATAGAAAGTTAACTTTTTTCACTAAGCTATAACTATAATTTAAATCTATTTTTAAAGGAAATAGGAATCGGGATTTTTCTTAAAGTGTCACATAATCCCGTCAGTATTACTACTAATGGTATTAGTTCACCTGAAGACGACTGGAGCTGCTTACCAGTTGAAACGTAATGATTCTAAACACATAAAGACAATACAAGTCCAAAACTCTACTGCCGTTTAAACATATTTATGAAACTAAGTTTTTAATGTCTGGCCATAAAACCAAGTAGCAAGTAGTGGGGGTAGTAGTGGGCCATGCAATTAAATGTTTCGATACTGTCGCAAACGCGCCAACTTTCAAAATGCAGAGAATTCCCTATAAAAAAATATGGATTCTCAGTGCTGCACATATTAATTTTTTGAGAATTTATGTAACCATGAGTAAAAAGTTTTTTTTAAAGACGTAAATTAAGCATAAGCTTAGACGATAAGCGTGCGCATTTGAGAATTGTATTTCAGGTTTCGTAGGGAAAGCTCACTCGTAACTTCACTGCCGAATAGGGGTTTGCTCACTTCTTCTACTTTTTATGCATTCCAAATTTTAGGTCTCCCACCACATATTTGTTTACTGTTTAGGGGTTGAGTGGGAATAGCATTGCAAGACTTCGCCTCTACTCTACGGAGTTCAAAAATTGTCTTCCTTTTTTTTAAATTATTTATAATCCTGACATTGTAAACCCACAGTTTATATATTTTTTTAGGTTTTATTCCTATTCACACTTTCTATTTACACAAACAAAGCCACAGATCTAAACTTGGCGAACTTGTCGAAATCCATGACTACAGGGTGGCCCATTTATCTGACAAAGTAATATACCGACTCTACTATTAAAGATACCCAAAAAAAGGTTTGATAAAAGTTGTGAAGAATAAAAAAATATACGTTCTAAAATTATTTTTAAACATACAGGATGGTCCAAAAAAGTAGGACAATAAAAAGATACATTTTTAAAAATGGAACACCCTATATATTCTATCATTTTTTGTTTCCTTACAAAATTATCCATATGACGCTATATTTCGTTTTTTAATTTTTTGCAACGTTGCCAAACAAAATGCAAAATTCTTAAAATTTTGGAAAAAACATGATAGTAAAAAATGACCTGTATTTCTCAATAAGAGTATCGAATATTTCTTGTAAGCTCCTAAGTTTAGGGATAGAAAAACTGTCTTAAATCTTTAAGTACCGAAAATTTTGTACAGGGTGTTTTCTGTTGACATCCAAATATACAACATTTTAAAATACAATAACTCTGTTTTTTCAAATGAAAGTTGCGTAATAAAAAATAAATTTTATTTAATTAAATAAATACGTAACTAACTCTGGTTATCAATTTATTTTAATATGACATTATATTTAATTACATTTGTTTTTACTTTGTTGGTCATGGCTTACTAGAAAAATAAAAACTATAGTTTTTTTCACCAAAATTTAAATAAAAATCGAAATATTGCCCAAATCAGTAAATTTAGGTATAGGCTTAGGCATGACTTAACAATAATAAAAGATACTTACAATGTCTATCAGACGAGCCTAATAAATATAGGGTGTTTCATTGGAAAAACAGAGTTATTGTATTTTGAAATTTTGTAAATTTGGATGTTAACAGAAAACACCCTGTACAAAATTTTCGGTACTTAAAGATTTAAGTTCTATCCCTAAACTGAAGAGCTTACAAGAAATTTTTGAATTTCGATATTCTTATTAGGAAATACTGGTTTTTTGTTTGGCAACGTTGCAAAAAATTAAAAAACTAAATATGGCGTCATATGGATAATTTTGTAAGGAAACAAAAAATGCTAATATATATAGGGTGTTCTATTTTTAAAAATGTATCTTTTTATTGTCCTATTTTTCTGGACCATCCTGTATGTTTAAAAATAATTTTAGAACATATAGTTTTTTATACCTCACAACTTTTATAGAAACTTTTTTTTTGATATCTTTAATAGTAGAGACGGTATATTACTTTGTCAGACAAATGGGCCACCCTGTATGTGTGCAAATCCTAAATGGCATTTTTCGTTAAATAAACCGGCTGGTTATAAACCCATATACAACTTTCGATTATTTCTTTTCCCATATATTTTCCGTTTCCTTTATAAATAAGTGACTAAACGGATGCAATTTCATAGCCTATGTTGTCATGTTCAATTTACTTCCTCGTGCGATATGGACATCGCATCCACTCTTGGTCAAACTACTATTGTGATGCAGTGATTACTATATTTAATTTTCTTAAAAACAAAAGCTCAAGACTTGACAGTTACAATTTTTATTGGCCTTTACCTTTTATAAAGGTAACCCATTAAGGATAATAATACATTTAAGATAATACGTAGGGCCGATTCTAAGGTATACTTTTGAGGACTTTTTTTAAATTTTATGATATATTATATGCCTGAAGCTTTTAGATCCCTAATCTACATACATGCATAAACCTTGATAATATAACATCAAAATACTTTCAAAATAATATTTCTTGAAGTCTTCTGCCTTTCCTTACCTTTGCTAAATCACATTTGATACATTGTCTCTTTTGTTTTCGTTTGTCAGCTATTTCATTTTTATTGAAATAAAAGAGAATTCATTATAACCAACGAAGCGTTAAAATAATTATCACTTTGCCGAAATTCAGAAAGAACAGGCAGTCATTTTCGTTAAGGTCAATGTTTTCTAATCTTATTTGTTTTGTTTTTAAACCATAATAAAATGTGACAAAACGAAAATTGTTTTATTCGATAAAACCTTTAATGAATTTTCTTACAGAAGCTGTAAGTTGACGTTTGCTTTTATCTTTAAACAACGAGACAAATTCTCGAGAAACATCCTCTAATGTCTTAAATAAACATCATGAAAGACGACGAAGGTATTTTCCTGAATACTAAGTTGGAACTGAATACACGAAGAACATCACTGATAAAGTGGTTTACGTATGTAGATGTGGTTAAGTGATTTTGTTTCGTGTAACCTTACTTAACTGTATTATCCTCTAGGCTAAATGATATATATTTAACTTAAGTGTGTACAAGGCCTTAATGAAATTCACATTTCGTTTTATTATATTACAAATATGAGGGTTGATAAAATATTTACGACGAAGGGGTTTGAAATTCGTTTAACACCAAAAATTAAACATGAATAGGATTTTTGAGTAATTACATTTACTCGACTATCTGAAGGAGAAGTAATCGGGTAAGACCAGTGCTATCAGAGTGGTTATTAGGCAGCAGACCGTATTTGTTCTTGTTGTGCGTTTAAGAAATAAATTATCAATTTGTGACTCACCTAAAAATCACCAGCAATTCGTAATAATCATTCATTTATTACTTCATTTAAATATCAAATTGTAAAGAACTCTAAATTAATAGACTTTCTATTTAATTAACGTTCCACTAATACCCCATTTTTAAATATCCCCATTAAAATATGCTGCCGCACTCTGTAAATGAACGCCATCAATTGTTTTAATCAACTGTGTAGCCGATAAACAGACGAACTATTTCTTTCTGCGTTTAACTGTTTGCGTCTAAATGTCTTGCTTTTTCTATTCCTTGTGGCACACATATTTCTAGTGCCGATTGTGAAAAGAGCAAAAATTAAAAAAATACATAAAAAACTTAAGAATATATTTTCTATGTCCTTTTAAAACACTATCGCTTTTTAACATGAACAGAATGTTACTTGACACAATGACCATATTCACAAATCTATAACGAGAGAGAGCGCTATCGGAGTGGTAAACTGAAAATCCTATTAGATTTACAAAAACGATTTTTAGTGTGTGGTTTAAGGTTTATTTGGCGTACCAAGTTTTTAAAGCTACGACTAAATTGATATTTTAAAAATTATTAATTTACATTTTTATATCATTATATTTTTAATAATTAAATAATACACTGTGTCCAGTGTCTGTTTAAAGGTTGGAGACAATGATGTTTCTTAAACGGCAGAAGAGTTTTGGACTTACATTGTCTTTATTTGTTTTGAATCACAACGTTTCAACAACAACAATTTTTTTTAATTGACACGAACGATACAGCGTTGTAATGGGAACAGTAAGAACCTAACACAAAGCTGTAATTAACACTTTCCCGTATTTTATAACCTCAAAAACGGAGGGGATAGTGGGTTTCATAGAAGTACAATTGGCAATATCACAATTTCCGGTATTTATATTTTTAAAAATTGATAAGAATGGAACTGCGCTGTACTGGGGAACAGTGAGCACCTTACATAAAGCTTTAACTAACACAATAATAAAATTCAATTTTAAAAGCTTCGTACTTTGGAAAAAATAATTTTAATACAGCTTGATATTGATAAAGTGAAGTTACACATCGTACTTAGTAGTTCAAGAGACAGCCTACCCAATAAACTGAAAATGAAATGCATTGATTGAATTTTGATGAAAATGTGGGCTTTTGAAATTCAACAAGCGATTTTGTAACTATTTCATAATTAATGGACGTAGTGTATATTGTACATTTGTCTTCAATCTTTAAAACAGTTTTATTAATGCAAGACATGAAAAAAGGGGCATAAACATGGATTATTAGAAAGGCCCTCAGGAGCGCAGACGAGACCGATAAAAAACTATTAAAGTTTTAGTAATATCCAAAAGCACTTAGTCTTTAAAAATAAAATAAAAAGGCCTATGAAGAAAAAGTGCATTACTACGATATAGTTTGGTTAATTTTTATCATCAATAAGAGGTGACTTTTTAAATCCCATGTGATTTATTCCAAAACCTTTACACAGTAATTATGACAATAAGTTTTTTTTACTATTTGAACTATTTGACTTTAGACAAATATTCGTGCTCGCTTAATGTTTATTAGAGACAACGTTTGGCGCGACCCGTTGCGGTTTTAGACATCATCCACAATTTATGAGCGGTAATATTTTTACATTGGACCGTTCCTCTTGGTTTGGTTTCACTATGGTTTCTATAATGTTGTTCGGATGATGCAATTCGGTTTATTATATTTGGATAAACATTTTTTTAAACTTGTTATTGATATTTTAGTTAATCTTTATTAGAATTTCACATGTCAAATACTACGTCCACTTGTTGCACATGGACGTCCATAGGGGAAGGCCTTCTCCCTAAATCTTATTGTTTCAATTGTTTTGCATACTTGGCTCTCTGGGAAAAATGGTAGGCACGGCCGCAGAGGTTTGAACACGTTGGAGACAGTGTTTTTTTTTGTTGAAGAAGGGTAGAGGACCTTTTTTTGTAGAAGCCACTTTGGGAAGGAGGAGAGGGTTTGTTCGGGTTTGTTAGGGGGTTAAGTAGGCCAGGGGCATTTTTTGGAAGCCAGTTTGAGAAGGAGGAAAGGATTAAATACGCCAGGTACCTTTTTTTAGAAGCCAATTTGAGAAATAGGAGAAAGAACTTTTTTTAGAAGTAATTTTGGAAAGAAATAGGGTTCAGTAGAAGACCAGAAACTTTTTATATCTTTGTCACCCTTAAAGAGCATTCTATGGACTGTGATAGAAATTAACACGCAAAATGTTTACCTGAGGTGCAGTATGTTTCCCCCATTGTAGTCTGTGAATTCTTTCGACGTATCGTTATTGGATTATCAGGCGGCACATCTTCATTTATTTTTTATTACGCCATATCGTGTTAGAAAAGAAACGAGAGTAAGTTATAAATATTTAACAACCTCCATAAAGCTCAGCCATTTTTTTACTAGTCCTAATAGTGCCAAAATTCGTTAATTAAGGAAAGTTTATTTGAACATAAACTGCTACGAATCTCGGCCAGTTTATATTGGTCGTTAAATCTCAGTTAAAGCTAAACATTTTGTTATTCTGAGAATTAATGGTACTGTATTTCTAGGGTAATTTTCTTTCATTAAAGGCTGCCGGGTAGCAGAAAGTTTCAAACTTTGATAAAGTAAAATATTAGCTTCTTAAAAATCTAAACAATCTGCAAGGGTGCTTTTGATTCTTGAAAATTTTAATAGTAATATTACTAGATTGCTTACTTACTAGTCCATCGAATTATTTTGATTGGTTGATGAAATAAATTTGAAATGTAATTACTAAAACGATGGAGTTGAAATAGTAAAACGTCGCATCGGGCGGGCAAAGACAAGCAACCTATGAAGCAGCCAAACTGCTGCGAACGGGCAACATTTTTTGCGAGCTGTCCACTATTGCAGTATTGGTTTGGTTTTATTAAATTACGATGCAACTTACTTACGGATCAGTGTTGCGCTGCCGACGGAGTTTAATCTAGAACGTTCCTTTTCAAAATAGGCGTTTGCATAAGGTCACCAGGATTTTGGACAATATTACATGTCAATGAGTACAATTTCTTGTTTTTGAATTTTCAATTAAGATTTGTAAAAATTAGAAAGTTCCCTATTCAATCACTAAACGTATAAACACATATTTTAGTGGTTAAAGAACAATAATTAAAACAAAAATAGAATCGTCAGTATATACTGCATAACCAATTACATGGTTTTTCTTTGCTCAGAATGGTTATCCTTCGTCCTTCATAATTCAGATTGGTAAAAAAAAGATTGTTTAAAATTTATCCAATTAATCTAATTTAAAAATAAAATTTCCCTTTTATTAAGAAAAACTGTGCGTAAAAATTTCTCTTTTGCCGTTGGAGATAGCTCCGACCTATCATTCTTCTGTGTTTCGTTCTCACAAATCCGGAAATTTCCCATTAGTTGACAACATTATTAGACAATAGTTATTTACGATATAAGTATTGTAAAGATTCATATTACAACACGAGATGTTAAAGTTGTCAAACGAGGCGTCAGCCGAGTTTAATAAAACATCGAGTGTAGTAATATGAATTTACAACAAGAATATTGTACACAATTTTATCTACTTTCATCTATAAATAAAAATATTTAGCAAAAGGCATTTTTAAAAATAAAAATGCACCTGCTATTAAGTTTACTAATCAAGTTTTTTATGTTACCTTTCGCATAGTTACTGTTTCGCATGGTTACTGTCGAAACTTTTTCAAACAAATTCAAAAATATAAAAAGCGTTTTTCAAAATGAGCGATTCTGATGGTTACCCTCTGATATAGAAGCAGCGGCAAACGAAGCGATCTCAAGTTTAGTTCCGACAAAATCCAAGGCGCGGTATGAGTTGGAGTATCAGAAGTTTGAAGATTAGTGCAAAGCTAACAAAATAAAGGAGGTGTCTGAGAAAATCCTTTTGGGTTATTTTTCCGTAAAGCAACGCTCCCAGAAACCATCTACACTATGGACTCACTACTCAATGTCGAGAACTATATGATTTCAGTCGAGAAAAATCAAGATATAAGCAGATTTTCTCAACTAATCGCATTTTTGAAAAACCAGTTTTTGTCCATTACAGCACTAGTGCTGTAATAGATGCCCTTTCAAAACGATTTACAGAACTGTAAAATTCATATTACTAAATGAAAGTAGATAAATGATTTTTCTTTGTGGCGTTATTATAAAGTACTGACCAATCACAGTTTATTGTATTTACTGAGGCTCTGCCTTCTTTTTCAACACACTAATTTATATAATTTACATGCATATGGTACAATATGTCATGAATTTGTTCAATATAATAAAATATATACGTATCTATAATAAATTTATTAATAATGAAACCTGCTGAATGTGCATAGAAAATTAATTTTATGTAACATTATTATTGAGTTGGTTTTACCACAATTTCTAATAATAATCCCGTGGCCAAGAAGGTAAAGCGTCGAACTTTATATCCAATGATCATGAGTCGTAAGTTCAAGCCCGGCAGCCTGCAAACTTTTTTTTACATTTTTTAACCAAAGGTTTGTAAGTTTGATCGTAGAAAAAATATACTGTTCAACACGAATGGATTGTCCATATCGCACTCGAAGTTTGATCACGATGCCGTAGGCTTCCTCGTGAGATATAGACATCATATCCACTTTTGTTGTACAAACTACTATTACTTACTCCGTATCCTTACCAAACATTGTTTGTATATTCTATACCACATGTATCTAATTATTTTAAAAATCGAACATGAGTCAGAAATCGGTATTCCATTTCATTTCTACTCTATCCAAATATCCAGCCACAGCGGACCTATTAATCCTCTGTGTCACGTTTGACATGTTTCAATCAACCAATGGGCAAGGGAAAAATACCAAAGAGCTATGGTAGACCAATAAGGACCATCGATCAGTTTTCAAAGCCGAACAAACCCGAACAATTTTAATCATATAGCAGAATTAAATTAAAATTATCACTGTAATTTTATTTAACAATTAGCAAATTCAATTATCTGCACGATGTTTATAACTTTACCGGCAATTATTTGCAATTTAGAATGCTTTACAAGAATATTTAATACATTTTGTTTACAAATTCAAAACTTTTTAATCCCTTGCGGATACAAACTGGGAAAGGCACTAAAAAGTTCTGGAGACATTTATTATTAGGCACAAACAGCTTTGGGAAAGCATTCCAAATCTGTGCTAATTGGAAAATCTCGCAAAGGCGCTTTAAAATAAAGAAGAAAGCACAGGAAACTTTTCGGTTGAGTAATTTATTCAGTAGCTTAAATTAATCTTTTAACAAAGCATGAAAAAAACAGAAATATAATTTGCTCGTCGGCATTTTCCTTTATCTCTTTCAACATTTTTTTCATCTCGAGGTGTTAAGTAAAAAGTTTAAGGTGCTGTTACAACATTCCCTCGTTCGCTGCCGAGCCGGATTTTATACCTAATTTATTTATTGCTCTACATTTGTTAGTATTATTCACGAATGCTGGTTTCTAATTCGACGTTATAAAACTTGTTAGGGTAATTCCGCGTGGGCGACTCGGTACTTTCACACCAAAAAACATCGCCCTCCAGCTTATCAGTTATATAATGTCTGAGACAGATGGACAATACATTTCTGGTTTTGAAGAAGTGCCGACTTGTGTTATCATTACAGAATTATTTAGGCAAGCATAAATTATAAACTGTCTAAACATGACCAATGTTTAATTAATATACAGCGTGTTATGGAATAGCCTTATTATATTTAAATGGGTGACTCCTTGGTTGCCCTAGAAAAATACTCTATAGTTTTTTTTAAAATCAAGCATCTAAAAAGTGAGGTAAGGACCTCTAAAATCAGCCCCACGCCAATGAATAAAAGCCATGAATTACTCAACGTAAAAAAGTGAGAGATACGAGCAAAGGCCTAGCCTCGCGATTGAGAGATATAGAATCCGCAACGTTGCCAAATATCAAACTCTCAAAATCAGGTATACAGTAAAATTTACTGTTTTATTTACTGAGTAAATAAAACATATGGGTTTAGATTAACTCACGCATCAGCTGTTTGTGTTTAGTAAACAAGCAATTTTTAACTACTTCACTTTTTAGCTAAATCAAAATAATAAAATAAGGAAGTAAATACGTAATCATCAGCAGCCTAACATAATGTAAAATAGGTACTCGAGTTTTAGATTAAAAGTTGCATTAATAAAAAATAACGAGTAGATACCTATTTACCACTAGTAACCCTGCCTATTTAGCAGTTTTTAATATTTTACATTCTAAAAGAGGAACTCGCCAAAAATCTCGAGACTCATGATAGTGTGGAACTCTGCTGTGTCTCCTTTAACTTTAAACTATCGATTTTTTCTCAAAGAAGATGTTATTCAAGTTAACTGTTGCTTAAATAACGTGTTGTTTTTATTGTGAAATACGGGTTAATTTTCAAAGTGTGAATCCCAAATTCGATTTAAAAGAATTTGTTTATTTTATTATGGGTTTTATGCCAGTTTTTAAGAATTCTTGCTGAGGTATGTTTAATTTTAATTTCAAAAAAGTTTGAATATACCTAATGACAATAGGTCAGTCAACTCTTCTTTATTAAATCACTGACATGCAACATTGTAAAGTCACTGACCTTCTTCTTTTAGTTTGACAGTTCAGAATCAAAACAAACGCACCAGTGATGGTGTAGGGATCAAAAACACAGACGGCGAATTTTCTCACTTATTAAAGCAAAGAGACACTTAAAAATATTTTTTCTTCGAAGGTTATCATATCAGGATTTCCGGGTTCAAATATACTAAGGTAATTCCATAACTTCCTGTATAAATAAACAAATATTCATATTTTTTGAATTAGCCAGACTTTCTTCTTTCTATCCACCCAGGTAGAAATTTTAACGTATTGTTTAAATTTTATTTATACTCTGCCAAACAGAAAATAATAAATCATTAGTTCCTAACAAAATATCATCATAACATGCTTGGCTTCATAAATTATTTACATAATTGTAGTCACCACATTATACTAACGTACCTACGTTATTTTTTCGAATAAAAGTAACACCGCCAAAGACACATACAAAATGAGAATCAGCTGCCTTGCCCAAACGTAGGTAAAAAAGGACAACTTCCACTGTAACAGACAATAGTTCGGCTTTTTTTCCATCAAATGTTCGAATTCGCTCATACTTACAATGCTTTAAATAGGGTGATTCCTAAGTTGATACTTCATTTTTAGCTGTGTATAGAAGACATTAAAATAAACAATATTTTCAAATACATTTTTTCAAAAAACTGAAAAGTAAGTTACTTACATTCATTTATTACATTATGGATCAAATACGGTTCTGCCTAACTTGCTCGTTGAATAACATTACGCAAACACCGCACTTTAAAGACACTCACTTTAAATTAGCACCATATTTTTTAGTTCATTGTTTTCAAATTTTACCATATTTCACGTGTCACCAATTAAAAATTAACTTGCTTCAGAAAAACACACAGCAGCGATTTGCCAAAATAAATAACTGACGGCCGACTTGTAAAATGCTAACAATACAAAAAAAGGACAAAAACAATATAAAGCACAAGGGCTACCTTTTGATTACCAGGCCCGCACTTAGATTTTTACTTCTGTAACTCGGCTATTTTTAAGTTTTTTGAAAAAATTTATTTGAAAATGTTGTTTATTTTAATGCCTTCTATACACAGCTAAAAAAGAAGTATCAACTTAGGAATCACCCTGTATACGCTCGATACTAATTGGAAGAAAACAGCCTTCTTTAGCGCCCATTTCATGGTCTTATTTTACAAGTAATTTGCGAAAATGTATAAAAAATGCATTTTTAAGGCATAATGTTTTTGGTACTGATTTGTGCATTTTAAGCAGTTATTCGTCTAAGCTGCAATAAATCATTAGAAAATAATTAGCGCTTTTTAAGTACCTGGAAGTCAGTAATCCGTTTATAAATGATTGAAAAGTAAGTGTGTTATCTGGAATATATTATATTTTATTTACTAATTCGTTAGCTTCCAAATATTTTAAAAACATTTAGTTCAAAGCTAATTGTCGTATCGTTCAATATTTTCTCATTTCTTCTTAACCTCTGAAAAATATTTTTATTTAAGGAAAGTTCAAGAACAAGCAAGCAACATAATTAAAAAATTATGATTTTAATTAGTTTGTCGATACATCAAAAGGGAAAGACGAAAATAAAAAAAACGTTTTACCTAAATAATTTATTCATAGGGATAAATTGACTTATAATGAAGATAATGAAAAATTTAGATACTCAAAGAGATATTTTACTGTAGGCGTGCTGCCAACCTTTTTTTACACTTTTGTTGCACGCCATCTTCTGCAAAGTTTCGTCTTATACACGGTTTTACACCTACGCGTACATTTACTTTATTTAAGTTAAGCTTAATACTTTAGGACTAACTGTCACGAAATGAGTCTGATAAACCGTTAATAAACCGTAAAAAAAGTTTTAAGGCTATAAATTAAATAAAAAAATATTATTTAAAAAAATGTAAGTACCATTGCGATAAAAAAAAAGTAGTGCAACAATAGCTATTAATATAACGAGATTATTATGCGATTTATAATAGTCGAGGACATTACTAGGTGACGAGGCAACAGCCAGACGGTGTTAAATCGCTAATAATCGAGTTTTATTCAAAGCTTTATCGTATGATTGACAACGGCGATGCGAAAATAAAAACAAGGTTTTATGTAATTTCATTTTCGCATTTCAAAAAGTCATCATTAAAATCATGCAAGATTTTGATATTCCTGACAATATATTAGCTGCAGCCAACATTATAAGGTTGAACTTGCTTCCGGACAAATCTAAAATCCATTATGAAAAAGAATATCGGCAGTTTTGTGAGTGGCGAAACAAAGTACATGTTCAAGGTGCAGAAGAAAGTGGAGAGTGAAAATCGACAAATACGGCGCCTTAATACGTTTCATCAAGAAGAAAAATGTTGGATATAGAGCAAAAAAATCAAAAGTATTTACAAGAGAACAAGTCAACGAATTTGAGTGTTCTGTCTGTGTTATTATCAGGGTTATTACTCTTAAATTGAACTTTGCTGTCAATTCCACATTATAAATTGACCATTTCTGATATTTCTACGATTTAAGAATTATTATTCTTCGGTTTAAACCTTGGTTTAAACTTTGGTTTAAGGGGGCTTCATAAAATTAGGCTTTAGTGACAATTCATTTTATTCCAATTTTTATTCAGGAATAATTTCAATCCTCGTAATTTAAAACTTAAATACGTTGCTATGTTTTCTTTCCTTTAAAATGGAGTAGAACTTTATTTTTGGAAACAATTTGGGGCTTATAAAAAGTATCATTAATTAAAGTTGTTTGCTTGCAAATCACGTTAAAATATTCAATCATGAATTAATTATACCGACCTAAATAATTTTCTTTTCAATAAAAGACCCACATCTACTTTGTACTACACAAAAAGAGATTTTATCTAAAAGAAGACCTAAACAAAAACGGATCGCTGCGAACTCTAATTAGGATGATAATGAAGAATTTTTGCTGATTTTTAAAACTCTAAATATACAGGAGGTTCCATTAAATATAGCTACCGGTCTTATCATAAAAATCGCATACGCTACAGCTTTAGAAAAAACATATGTTTAACAAATGTGGAAACGGGGTCTATGAAAAACATTTTGAAGCTTCTAAATTAGCAACCATTGAGCATCATTTATTTCGCTAAAAATATTTTTAAGAAAATATCTTCCCAAAATGTGCGCAAACACTAATTTCTCTAAATATTAGGTATAATAAGGGTTGTAGAGGAAAGGAATATCATGTATACAGGGTGATTCCTAAGTTGATACTTCTTTTTTAGCTGTGTATAGAAGACATTAAAATAAACAACATTTTCAAATACCTTTTTTCAAAAAAATTTAAAATAGGCGAGATACAGAAGTAAAAAATGTAAGTACGGGCCTGGTCATTAAAACGTAGCGCTTTACTTATATATCTGTGGCTTGGTACAAGAAGTGCATATGTCAGTTTTTGTGAAATTTATAATATTTGCTTTTAAAGTTTAAAAGTTCAAACTTTTAAATAGTTAATAAATAAAATAAACATTCATGATTTTGTAAAAAGGGGTTTAGATAATACTAGGGGCTTCGACATTTGGCCATCATAAAATTTACATTTTTTATTAGTACTTTGGCACATTTATCTCAAAAATGAAAAATAGTGACATATGCACTTCTTGTACCAAGCCACAGATATAATTTATGTTGTTTTTCTTATATTTTATTAGTCATGCAATTTACGGGTGGTGTTGAGCAATTCTCCGCGGTGTGTTTTTCTGAAGCAAGCTAACTTTAAATTGGTGTTACGTGAAAATGGTAAAATTTGAAAACAATGAACTAGTAGATATGGCGCTAATTTACGGTGAGTATCGTCAAAGTGCGGCTGCTGCTTCAAGATTATACGCAGAACGCTTTCCCTTGCGGGCTAATCCTACACCTAAAAGTTTTTTTAATGTTATTCAATGGGCAAGTAGGCAAAACCGTATTTGATCCATAGTGTAATAAATGAAAGTAAGTACCTTATTTTTGAGTTTTTTGAAAAAAAGGATTTGAAAATGTTGTTTATTTTAATGCCTTCTATTTGCAGCTAAAAAAGAAGTATTAACTTAGGAATCACCCTGTATCAGTGGCTTAGCCAGGGGGCAGGGGGCCCGGGCCCCTCTGAAATAATAAAAAAGGAGATATAAACTATAATTGGGCAACATAAAAAATCTTTGACGGCAACGCTATCAATAACGCGCCAAATAAAATAACAAATCATCCTCCCAGTAACTAAAGCTTCAGCAGAAAGACTAAAAACATATCTGAGAAATCATTCAGGTGAAGAGCGTACAACAAGTTCAGCTTTAATAAGTATTCATAAAAAAATCCACATTGATATATGAAATAATCAATATATTTTGTCAAAAAAGGCGACGAATCACGGTTTAGTTTTTGTCAAAAAAATATGTTGTGCTTTAAGTTTATGGTTAAATTTTTGTTTTTTCAATAAATAAAAAATATACCTTATTTTTAGATTTTTTTTGCTCAATTATGCTTATTTTATGAAGAATTATTTGTTTAACAAGTATATATTATCTGTTTTATATTACCCATATTAGTGTATTTGTATAAATCACTACAAGTTTCTTTAAATGTATGTATTTGAGTTCGTTTAGATTGTCCAAAAAAAGGGTTTTTTGGGCGTGGGACCCAAAATTTTTTTCGCCTTCTGCGATTTGTCTGCGGCGCTGCCTCGTCGGTTTCCCTACCCATTTGCCCCCCCCCCCCCCCCAGTGTTCGAATTGACGCATTATATTTAAAGGGGTGACTATTTGGGTATAATATGGGTTTTAAAGCGATCGTCTAAAAAGTTGGATCAATGTCGAATTTCCTATTAACAGGTTATAAAATCTTTCGGCACAGTTGTGTTTTGTGTTTATTTTTTGTGATGTAGTAAATTGCGGCAAACGTTTTATTCGTAGATTGGATATATAGTTATTGTTTTTATTATGGTTGTTCTAGTCTTAGATTCTTTCAAGAGGTATAGATTTAATTTCTTTTCCAGACTTGGAATAGATCTTGGGTCACTGCCTTCAATTCCATAAAACCCTGTATCTATACGGAAGGAAACCTATTGTTTTCGCTCATGTAATGGTTAGAAATTTAAGATCTGGTGTATGTGTAATTTTTAGTTCTCAAACTTTTTTATATATGCGACTTTTTTTAAACGTTTCTTTTGTTACATACAGGGTAGCCCGCTTTCAACGCAGGATACCATACAATCTAAACTACTCAACTTTTTATATTTTTCAAGAACAGACTTAAAAAAAGGCATTAGATCTACAATTTAAAATTATTTTAATTTATATAAGGTGTCCCAAATAGTCAGATCATATCCAACATACTTTTTTTTTAAATAGAACACCCTATATCTTATATTATTTTCTAATGTCACATAAAATTCTACGTATATGTTGTATAAAACGTTATATGTCTAAATTCTGTTATTTTTGAGATATTGACGTTTAAAATATGGCATTTTCAGATTTTGACAGGCTGTAACATTGGAACCGTTCATCTTAGAGAAAAATAGCTTTCGCCTACTTACATTTAATTTTTTATTCTTTATCTAAAAGTTATAACTTAATAAATTTATTTATTTTATTGATTTAACATGTTAAGATAGGGAGGTGAAATCCATTTTTTTATTTGATAAACCGTTCCAATGCTACAATCTGTCAAAATCTGAAATGCCACATTTTAAATGTCGATATCTCAAAAGTAATTGAATTTAAACATTATGACAATTTATAAAAAATATATGTGAAATTTTATAAGGAATTGGAAAATAATACAATATATAGAATGTTTTATTTAAAATAAAGTATGTTGGACATGCCCTAACTATTAAGGACACCTTATATAATTTTAAATTGTAAAGTTAATGCCTCTTTATGACTCTGCTAGTTTAGATACCTACTATGGAATCTTGCGTTGAGAGCGGCCCATCCTGTATTATTAAATTTATCGAAAAATTTCAACTTACATTGATGCACAAGCAAAATATACGATTTGTCCACGCCTTCAATAAATCTGTGGAATTTTGTTTGTACAATTAAGTCGTTAAGGTTTGTCGTTGCGTGTGTAGCCATATTAAGATATAATAAAATTCGTTGTAAATCTTGTCACTGCCATTTTTTATTTCTCATTAGATTGGAAAATCCATAATCCTTTATATACAAATATACTTTGTAACATTTTTTTAATTAAACAAGGTTTTACTTTTCAGCGAGATAAAAAATGTTGTAAAGAAGTTTCTTTATAATTAAAAATTCGAGAAGAATCTGGAAATAATTCAAGCTTAAAAGTTGCCAAAAAAAATGAAATTTAAAGCAATTATCACAAAATTAATGATGTTAGCGACGGAAATTTTTAAAAAAATTGTGTTTTATTGAGTAGAACAAGACGGTTTTAAATTATTATTTATCTACTTTCATTTAGTAATATGAATTTTACAGTTCTGTAAATCGTTTGTCCATTACAGCACTAGTGCTGTAATGGAAAAAACGGTTTTATTAAAATTTTGCTGTTAAATACAACCACACTTTTTAAAAGAATGATTTATTATTAACAATTATAGCTTGATTTTTCTTGACTGAAATCATAGTTCTCAACATAGAGTAGTGAGTCCATAGTGTAGATGGTTTCTGGGAGCGTTGCTTTACGGAAAAATAACCCAAAAGGATTTTCTCTGACACTTCCTTTATTTTGTTAGCTTTGCACCAATCTTCAAACTTCTGATACTCCAACTCATACCGCGCTTTGGATTTTGTCGGAACTAAACTTGAGATCGCTTCGTTTGCCGCTGCTTCTATATCAGAGGCTAAACTTCCATCAGAATCGCTCATTTTGAAAAACGCTTTTTATATTTTTGAATTTGTTTGAGAAAGTTTCGACAGTAACCATGCGAAACAGTAACTATGCGAAAGGTAACATAAAAAACTTGATTAGTAAACTTAATAGCAGGTGCATTTTTACAGGTGCATTTTTATTTTTAAAAATGCTTTTTGCCAAATATTTTTATTCATAGATGAAAGTAGATAAAATTTTGTACAATATTCTTGTTGTAAATTCATATTACTACACTCGATGTTTTATTAAACTCGGCTGACGCCTCGTTTGACAACTTTAACATCTCGTGTTGTAATATGAATCTTTACAACACTTGTATCGTTAATAACTATTACTGTGCCTAGAGTCCTGATTATGATAAATAAATTATTGCCTTTATATCGACAGTTTCAAGCTGGTTTCAAATTGAAGCGGCTTGAAACTTCAAGTTACTAAGTCAAGACTTTTATTACTTTGGTTTGGACAAACAACAAAATTTCGAAAATGATAGCTGGAGTACCATCAACATCAAAAAACGTTCAATCATCGTCAATATCTGTTAGTGAAAATCACGAAATAATAGAAAACATTGACTTATCAAAAGCCGCTAAATTCGTTTTTACTGGGTCTTTTCATAACTGTTCATTTAATATAAATGATAAATAAGTTCTTCGTTAATAAAAAGTCGTTACTTTGATTTTTTCTATTTATTTCTCTTATTTAAGCTTGTGGTGGCAATACTAATACTAATGGCAATATTAATTTTTGTTACTTATTTTGTTAAATTTTTGTTCCTGGTTATTTATTAAGAAAATTATATTTTATATTAAAATGATCTTTTAAAGAGATTATATCTTTTTAAAAAGAACAGTTATTGGGACGAATCAAAAAACAAAATGTTAAGAAAACATGCGACTTCCATATGAAATGCACTGCAATATCATCGCACTGTCTACTTTTTCCACAGGGTGTTAAGAACGTAAGACAAAAGAAGTATCATTTGTTGCCCTCGGTATAATACCACACATGTCAACATTTTTCTTAAATCGAAAAGCGGGCAATAATCTTAATACATGCGGCTACCATCTTTCAAAAATTGCATTAAAAATATTTTAAAATCAGAAAAGTTAATTAATATCAAAGTTAAGGTAATAATTTTCCTTGTCCAGTTTTTTTTGCTGATGAGTGTATAAATGCACTTGATAAATAAAAACAAAAACAAAAATGAACAATGGTATTGTTATTACTACCGTCTTAAACTAATTATTTATGTATTGTCTATGGACGCACGGCAAGGGCCTGTCGACATATTAAGCACCGGTTCCCGCAGATCACCGAAGTTAAGCTGTGTCGAGCGCGGTTAGTACTTGGGCGGGTGGCCGCTTGGTAACATGGCGTGCTCTTGCCTCAGGGAAGAGTGTAAAATGAATCGACACCTAGCCATCCTTCCTATTTACGCCGGACAGGCCGGATGAGATCGGATATCTCGTAGGATGAAGGTGCCATTTCACACTCCCCAGTCGGTAGACCACATTTGTGGTCGATGACCGGTTCAAGATGGCCTCCGTAGTCGGCGAACCGTAAAAAAAAAAGTCTATTGACGCATTCGCCATTTCGTTTTTTGATCAATATTTCGTTATGTTTTCCTTTTATCCAAAAATCGGCCAAATACCGACATTTGAAGCATAATTACCTACAATTTAAAGTTAAACAAGTGTGAATTTCTACAGTAATAAAAGCAGAAAAAGAAAAATCGACAAATTTCACAAATGATCGTTTTTTGCTTTTATTAATTCGTTAATCCACATTTTATTAGTTCAAAACTGTAGGTAATTGCCACTCAAGAACGGGTATTTGGCCCCCTTTCGAAGAAAGCAAATGGGATAAGAAATATTGATAAAAAAAATGAAATGGCGAATGCATCACTAGACTTCACTCTTAATATTTATGTGAATATATTATAAAATATATATTTTATTTCTAAACAAATAGCCAATGTAAAGGATAATGAGATATTGAGAGCTTAGGTTATAAGTGTATAATATAGCAATGAATTAAAAATTTAAAGCATAGCATATAAAGTGGCTAAAAAGGGCGGCCAATTACAGTTTCCACGGGGGCAGCCAAGAATCTAGGACCTCTCCCTATTTGATATGCCTTGTAGACACACGGAAGCTCACCGCAGTAAATTATTATTTTCCGGACTAGCGAAGTTAATTATTTTCAACTAATTTAACTTGGTAGTTTCCCTATTTTCATGTAATTATCTACTCTATCAATTCAATAAAATACATTTTATAGTAGATAATTTATACTTTAAAAAGGACCCCTCACAAAGCTTATGGGAAATGCCTTTCGGCTAATTTTTCTGAAATTTCAGAGTTTGGTAGATCTCGACGTCCTAATTAAAAGTGTCCATGGCCGTAATCCAACCCTATGACCAGTTTTTGAGTTATGGCTTTTTAAAGTTATCAACTTCTTACTTTAAGATTTTCTGCAATGTTTTAAATGGAATTTACTTTCAATTATATGTAAATAAATTATATACAGAATGTTGAATAATTTATAGGCAGATTAAATAATTAATTAAATTTAAAAATTATGGAAATTCAAAAAAAAAATTATTACTAATTTTTTGAATTTCGAAAATAAACTGCTAGATATTATTCATATTTTAATATCTTGTGGTACCAAGCTATACAGAAAAATAAATAGGCATAGGTTGATGTAGAGTATATTTTTTTTTACAAACGACCAAAAATGATTTATTAGAACCTGATAGTTTAAATGCATCTTGTATAAGAGCCAAGGTAAGAATTCTATCAAAAAATATTTTATAATTTAACAATAATATTTTGTTATTTAATAAAAAAAACTTTTTTATATTTCGTATTTTTAAAAGTTTTCACTTGTGTATTATAACTGAAACACACTGTATTTTTAAGATTAGAATGTGGTAAAAAATAATTATTGTAAAAGAAATGTTACAGATTCAATAATAAATTAAAGAATCAATAATTATAACATTATTGCAAACTAAATCATTGTGAGTACTGAGCAGTTGATTACTAATGATTGTATTTTTGTCTGGATTTATAAACATTCATTACTGTAAATTATTTAATGAATATTATTTATATAAATCGTATTGTGTAAAAAAGAATAAAGTGACATAAAACTGTAAAATAACTACTATTTTATCCCATTAATATTAATACGATTTTTTTCTGGGGATAATAAGACAAATGCAGAAAAACAAGTTTTCAATTCTTTGTATTAAAGATAAGATGTACCAAAAAAAATTTTTCAACCCCCAAAAAATTAAAAACTTGAAGGTGCTGAAGTTACCCCCTCAAAAAAACGTAACTTGCTGGCGGAATTCAAATAAATTTTTCTATTCAGGACAAAAATAAAATTGACCCAGATTCTTAAATTGTAAGCATGTAGTTATAGCCCCCACTAGAATACAGTCAAAACTCGAGTAACTGTTAAAATGGCCCGAGATTTAAACTTTTTTTGAAAATTTACCATTTTTTTTTAAATTTTAAGGGCCGTAACATTTTCTGTAATATCGCAAAATACTTGATTCTAGAGGGGGCTATAACCACTTGTATTCTGAGCATTTTAAGACGAAATTCATTAAATTCTGATAATTTGAACATACCGAAGTACTTTCCGCCAGCGCGAAAAACAGTGTTTCGAGAAAAACAACTTTAAAGTTTCAAAGTGGCTCACAACAAAATAGTTTCACTGTCACTTAGTCTGCGATGCCTGGCTTGTAGCGTGCCTGCCTCGAAAAATGATAAACAAGCTGATTCTTCCTGCCTCTTTGCGAGCCTGGCCAGACCATCCTGATTGGTCGAGATGATGTCGGTGGCGACAGAACGTAGCCCTGAGAACGCGGCTTAACTCAAAAGCGGCTAGTGGTGAGAACTGACCGGCAATCATAAAATTGGATGTAACTTTTTTTTTGGAGTACATTTGGTAAAAACGTTTACGCACGGTTATTCTAGAGACTATAGAGAGTGGAAAAATGTCGGGAAAAAATTTCGATTTTTTGAAAACCATCACAGTAGAAATCCCCCTTAAAGTGTTAATTTAATAATTAAATTTATCATTTTAAATACCTACATTGTGTGTCGAAAAATAGGCTTCAACTTCAAGCTTAGCTTAGTGGGTAGGGTTTGATATATCGATAGTAAAAGTAAGAAACTATCAATATAACGGTAGTACAATCGGATAGTTTTTGATCCTATATGAAGTTAATTTTAAAAGAAAAAACTCCCTTCTTGGTGAAAGATGACTTCTAAGAAAATGATTCTCCCATAAAAACTTCTCTCCAATCCAAACTGAATCAAATGCGCAATAATTGCGCATATTTGGTTATTAGACTTATTAGTTTCTCTTCGTCTAACCCAAATGTTTTGCAATAATGAATAGTATATTTCACTAAGCAGTTCAAGTGCGTTTACATAATTCCATGTAACAGGCAACCGATCACGAAACAATCCGAGATCAGGCGAAGCTGCGATCACACCCACGTCAGAGGCGATATTATTGAATTGTTCATCGATAAATTGTGCTCATATTTTAAACTTCCAAAAGCGCGTATATTTGTTTCGGATCGTATAAAAATTCATTCATATAAACCTATGATGCTAACTTAAGAAACGGCCAAATCCGTGCTTTGCTCTATGTTGGGGAGTTTGTGCATAAGCATTTTAAATCTTGCATTTTTAAAAAGATAATTAATTTTTTTGTTTTAGAAAATACATTAATAATGTGTCAAATATGTAGATTGATCTAATGACGTTATGGACAGGCAGCGCGTAATTACTTTCGTTTGGGGACTTAAACGAGAATGAATTCGCTAGAAGTTTTAATTATTTTTGAAAAATGAAAAAACACGTCGATTGAGATTTTGTATGAGCTACATTTTGACTTAAAAAAATTTTTTACCACCTGTATAGGGTGAAATATGATCCAAATTAATTTTTTTAACTGGGAAGATATGATATCTTTTTAGAATGCTCCTTAAAAAAAATTAAATATTCCATTGTTTCTAATTCAAATTTATTTTCATTGACCCAGGTGACTCTTTGATTGGAACAAATTCTCTAAAAAGTTGGAAAAAGATTGGAATCTTGGATGTGTGACCGCTTGGCACCATCGAGCATCGTTGCTTTTTTTAAGAACTTCATGTTATAATAATTTAGGGTGCATATAGGTGATAAAGCACCCTTTACAACAGTGTTTTTATGTTATCACTAGAAAATATAAAAGTTTAATCATTTTATAGTCTGGATATTTTAATTAGAAATAAACCATAGTTAATATTTTTATTAAATAACAATAATTTTACAAAAGTAATAGTTTTAAATATGACCCTAATAATAAATGCGAATAACCATAAGGATACTGTTTCTGTACCAATTATGACTAGAAGTCAAGGCAAATTTAATCTTAATTTTATGCTTATTACTCTAACGATACTCCAAATCAGCGTTTTACTCGAGATAATCCTATTAAATATGAATTAATGATTGTTTCCAAGCATTAACTTTCCATCACCTACACAATGCGTGTATTTTGTAAAATTAGAGACGAGTTATAAAATAAATGAATAATTTTGAAGTTGCCAGTGAAACGATCAGTAAGCCGAGCAGTGAAGCGGCCAGTGAAGCGGCCAGTGAAGCGGCTAGTGAAGCAGCCAGTGCAGCGGGCGAGACCAGCTAATAATCGCATAAATGAGAGTACATTATACGTTCTTTTATACATTCTAGGTAAAAACAGAGCCTGAACTTCGTCAAAATGTCTTCAGGATTTTCCAATTCAAAGTTTTAAGAAGACATATTTGTACATATCACGGTACGTGCAGACCAGTTTATTATGTTTGTTTTCTCTGTCGTTTAACAACGCAATAGTTTTTGGAATCAAAAGTTTTGGAAATAGAACCTGTTACAGTAATGAAATCATTATTGATGAATAAAAATGGTAGAAGTCCTAACTTCTCAATCATAAATGATATAATGATATAACTATGTATGAAAATATTATGTTGACACTTCGGCCAATTGACGCGACCCAACCACTAAAGATTTAAATATTTTACTTTATAAATAATTAATAAAAGCATAAAACTAAATTCGGTCAATTTTGGCTAGGCTAATATTATGTGCTGCTGATTTAGAATTTAATATTATATTTTAACATAAATAATGTCAATAAATAAAACAGCTGTTTAACATGACAAAGTCTATCTTCATCATTATTGCTACAAAGTTATACTCTACAGGGTGTTTCATAATTGAATGCTAATCTGAATGAGCTATTATAGTTGGACGATTTTAAGAATAGTTTTTCATATAAACATAGGTCCGCAACTGCCTTATTTTTGAGATACAGGGTGTTTAAATTAAAAAAAATTCCAATATCTCTAAAACCGCTTTGTTTATTTTTTTAAATTTCAGTGCAAGCCAAGACCGCATGAAAATAAATTTTTTCCAGGATAAAGGTTTGTAAATTTTCATCAGGGGCCGCTGCTAACATTCCCTGAAATACTTTTAATCAAAAAATGATACGCCACTGATTTTTTTAAAAGTTATATTTTATTTATAATTAACGGACTCTTCGGCAAATTCCTGGAGTATTTCTTATAGCTTCACAGGAAACTATTATGCGGTTTCGCAATTCGTCCTCGGTTTGAATTAGTTGACTGTAAACTAAGGTCTTAAGTTGTCGCCAAAAAAAAATCCAAGTACGCGAGTCGATAAGAAGGAGGGCTGAAGCGTGCATACTTACAGGAGGCGAACATTTTCAACAGTTAATTTAATGTAGTTGTCCGCTTGCCGCAAATTTTTCTTTAGTTAATTTATTTTTTTTTGTTTATAATAGTTATATAAGATTTAAAAAATAAAAATAGTATTTTTATGCATATTTATTACTTGATTTCATTTTTTAAATCAAAATAATATTTTTTTAAAATCAGTTACATATCATGTTTTTAATTAAAAGTATTTCAGGGAATGCTAACAGGGACGCCACTGATAAAGATTTAATTATCCTGAAAAAAATGTATTTCATGCGTACTTGGCATGTACTAAAATTGAAAAAAAAGTACAAAGCGGTTTTAGAGATAATGGGAAAAAAATTATTTATTTTAAATTTAAACACCCTGTATCTCAAAAATAAAGCGATTCCGCCCTTTCATATTAGCATTTAATTATGAAACATCCTGTATATAGCGGAAAGCCCTATTCAAGTATCTTATTAAACAACCAATAATTAAAAATAATTTACAAACAAAATTATTTTAATAGGGACAATGCAGATGTGTTGTCATCAATTAAATGAAATTTCCCCTCCACCAATTTAATTAACGTAATCGTCTATTTTCCACAACTGTCCGATATAACCTAATATTGTGGATTTATGGTGATGGGATATAATAAATATTGACTTCATACAGAGCATAAACATACATGGTGCATAGCCTGCTTAACATTTTATTGTTTACTTATTAAAAGTGTATATACTAAAAGAATATTAATTTAATTAAATAATTTGTTAAAATTGTTACACTATAGCAAATAATAAGTGATACTTTTCCGCATTACGCTTCATTAAGTCAGCGGTTAAGTGTGTAAAATACATTTTCCGGCTGCGCTAGGAACAATATTTTATCTACGAGAGTTAAGGTACAAAATATGATCTTTAAACAATTTTAATAATATTTCATTTTATTATCAACAATATTAATCATAAACTTAGTTTTTCTTTTAAAGTAGTTATGTTAGCGTCTGTAAATAATTTTTAAATTGCAAAATGTTTTTGCCGGCGTACAGACTCGATTAAAATTGAAAAAGTTTTATGCCTCCGCTGGGAATCGAACCCAGAACCTCTCGATTACATGTCAAGCGCCCTGCCATGTTATTAGCAATTGGCAGCGCGCTTGACATGTAATCGAGAGGTTCTGGGTTCGATTCCCAGCGGAGGCATAAAATTTTTTAAATTTTAATCGAGTCTGTACGCCAGCAAAAACATTTTTCAATTTAAAAATTATTTACAGACGCTAATATAACTACTTTAAACTATTTACGGCTAGATGTCACTGTTCAGAGATCTCTTTCTGATTCCGGCTAATAACGCTATATGTCGTCGATGTACGGATAAAAGAAAAATAGATCTTAATGTTCAGTGGTAGTGAGTGAGTTCCCTTTCCCCTTATAACACCCTCCCTGGTCTGTGAATCATAGGAGATTCCAGACTATTACTACTAACATAAAATTGAATAAGTCATATGACCGAAGTTGGTGAGAGAATTTCAGGTCCCCCGTAGCGCAATTGGCAGCGCGCTTGACATGTAATCGAGAGTTTCTGGGTTCGATTCCCAGCAGAGGCATAAAACTTTTTTAATTTTAATTGAGTCTGTACGCCGGCAAAAATATTTTTCAATTTAGTTTTTCTTTTTAATATTGTGAAAATAGTATATTATTACTCAAGGTTTAGACAAAATCACGAGGAGCGTAGCGGCGAGAGATTTAAGACACGAGGGCTATAGCTGTCTAACCTATAGTTAATATATTTTATTTCACTACTAACACATCTACAAGGTACTTTATTTCTACAATGTTAATATTTATAAAAAAATTTACTATATACTTAAGCGATTTATTCTGTAACTTTTTTCAATTAAGTTAACTGTGCTTTGGAATCGGTAAGATAATTTGTTTGGTCTTGTCAGGTGGCTTTGTTATTGTCAAATTAAGATTAGGTTAGGTTGCGATTGTTGAATTATTCATCGATATATCAATTTGTCGATATTTTTTAAAACATTTTTGAAGTGACAAAGTCTATTTTTAAATAATGTATGGTGGCATTACTAATTTTAAGTTTTATTACAACCCAAGTAATATTCTCCTTTGATAAATTCAAAAGTAAATGATATTAACAAAATATGAGTTTTCCTCAAATAGTATTGCTCCATTTCATCTTTGATTTCAATTAAATCTGATATTTAGTGGCGGTTCGTATAGTAGGGCCACAGTACTATGGCCCTACCTACCTGCACATCAAGTTTATTTCACACTAATAATTATTATTACTTTTTCTCCTAACGCTTCATTCTTTTTGTAAATGTGAATAATTTACCTATAATTCAAGACGTTGATATGTGATAACGCTTAACTATGCAAAAACTCCTTGATGGGTGACGCCGCGGAAATTCTCTGCCGCCACGCTGCTCCGGCCAACTCTGTATTTGGCATGATATTAAACGCATACAAGAGAGATAAATACTACAATGTATATATCGCCGTCTCTTACTGACGCTTAAGGTAATCGGCCTTGTTTGGCCTGGCCAGATCCTCATATGATGCTTTATTTTATCAAGAGTGAAGAGTCCCAATCGGGTTAGGGCACTACTAGGGTAAATAATTATGCTTTCAGCTTTGCTATCGCTACCAGATACTTCGTGCAACTATTTTCAAAACGGTTTTGCCTGTCGAAATACTAATTTTAAATCTATATCTACTGTCAATTATCTGGTTGTTTACTTAAAAGAAATCATTTTTCATCTTATTATTGTAGAATTAAAAAATCAAGTTACCTGCTTTCAACTAGATTGTTTTCATTATTATGGCAAGGTGGAGAAAACAGATTTCTAAGATTAATAATCGTTTAATAATGGTCGTTTTATAGGATAGTAGTAAAAAAAAAATATTCTCCAGTTTATGTAATGTCACTAGGGCAAATGTTTTCTTCAACACGCTTCTATAATACCTCTACTGTTCTATTAAGTTGCAGGCACTTTATTATTAATGAAAACAATAAACAACGAAGAAATAAAAACAGTTTGTACCATAAATATATGTGATTATAATGACATATAGGTGAAGACACACAGGTAACGATCCAACGGTCTACTGTATATCATACAAATTAATCGACAATACAATTAATATGGGCTAAAATCGTCGTCAATAGACTATAAGTAGTGTGAATACAGCATGTAGTTTTAAAGCAACAATTCCTTTTGTATTTAAAATACTACCGATAGTTTCGGTAATACCTTTTTTCTAAAATAAATACTTCTTAGGTACGAAGAACCTTAGTTTTGTTGAACAGCTCTCTTTCTTTGTGATCAAGATAAAGAATCACTTAATATCTTAAAATAACTTTCTATTAGCAAATAGCAAAAGTTCCAATTGAAAATAAAGTTTATAAACTTGTTCTAGCGTACTTTGGGAAACCCATTTGGTCTATATAAACATGACAACTGCATTAGGACATGTTTCTGGATTTTCCGAAGTTTATTTAAAACACTATAAAAGAAATATAAACCATAAGTGCACTATTTCGTTATCTTTGTTTTAATGGGGGTTTGAAGTTCTTATATAATGAAGTTCTTGCGTTTTAAAATTTAAAATGCACACCTCACTTACTGCACTTCTTTCACCACGATCCTACGAATTACCACTGAAATCTTTTTAATAATAATCGCTTTATAGTTTTTGTACGAAAAATAATAAATTTTTCTAGGAATTTTAAAACAATAATGAGATTTTAATAATACTGTGATATACAGGGTGGCCCATTTGTCTGACAAAATAATATACCGTCTCTACTATTAAAGATATCAAAAAAAAGTTTTTATAAAAGTTGTGAGGTAAAAAAAAAAATATGTTCTAAAATTATTTTTAAATATACAGGATGGTCCAAAAAAGTAGGGCAATAAAAAGATACATTTTTTAAAATGAAACACCCTATATATTTTAACATTTTTTGTTTCCTTACAAAATTATCCATATGACGCCATATTTAGTTTTTTAATTTTTTGCAGCGTTGCCAAACAAAATGCAAAATTCTTAAAATTTTGGAAAAACATTATAGTAAAAAATTACCTGTGTTTCTCAATAAGAGTATCGAAAATCGAAAACTTCTTATAAGCTCTTAAGTTTAGGGGTAGATAAACTGTCTTAAATCTTTAAGTACCAAAAATTTTGTACAGGGTGTTTTCTGTTGACATCCAAATACACAAGATTTTAAAATACAATAACTCTGTTTTTTTAAATGAAACACCCTATATTTATTAGGCTCGTCAAATAGATATTGTAACTATCTTTAATTATTGTTAAGTCATACCTATACCTAAATTTACTAGTTTTGGCAATATTTCGATTTTTATTTAAATTATGATGAAAAAAACTATAATTTTTATTTTTCTAATAAGCCATGACCAGCAAACTAAAAACAAATGTAATTAAATATTATCCCATATGGAAATAAATTGATAACCATAGTTAATTACGTATTTATTTAATTTAATAAAATATTGTTTTTATTACGCAACTTGATATTGAAAATAAGTTTACAAACATTATAAATATAAATATAATAATTATAAATATGACATTATATTCAATTACATTTGTTTTGACTTTGCTAGTCATGGCTTACTAGAAAAATAAAAACTATAGTTTTTTTCACCAAAATTTAAATAAAAACCGAAATATTGCCAAAACTAGTAAATTTAGGTATAGATATGACTTAACAATAATAAAAGATACTTACAATATCTATCTGACGAGCCTAATAAATATAGGGTGTTTCATTTGAAAAAACAGAGTTATTGTATTTTAAAATTTTGTATATTTGGATGTCAACAGAAAACACCCTGTACTTAAAGATTTAAGACAGTTTATCTATCCCTAAACTTAAGAGCTTACAAGAAATTTTCGATACTTTTATTGAGAAATACAGGTAATTTTTTACTATCATGTTTTTTCCAAAATTTTAAGAATTTTGCATTTTGTTTTGCAACGTTGCAAAAAAATAAAAAACTAAATATGGCGTTATATGGACAATTTTGTAAGAAAACAAAAAATGCTAAAATATATAGGGTGTTCCATTTAAAAAAATGTACCTTTTTATTGTCCCTACTTTTTTGGACCATCCTGTATGTTTAAAAATAATTTTAGAACATATATTTTTTTATTTCTCACAACTTTTATACAAACTTTTTTTTGATATCTTTAATAGCAGAGACGGTATATTACTTTGTCAGACAAATGGGCCACCCTGTAGGTACCGATTGTGAGACGCGCCTGTGCGTAAAATAAATCGGTACGCATTCGGTACCGGGAATGCCCCAGTATATTCTCGGTACTCGGATGCGTGTACAAGTTAGTGTTTATAAAATCATTATCGATTCGTAAATAAAATATTAATTTCGTTAAAATTAACAGCTTGATGTGACGTGGCATGGTTCAACCAATAAATCAAACCCAACCAGTAATATTATACCTCTATAGATCGCACACGTCATTCTTAAATGCTATAGAAATATGTTGACAATGTAGTTTATAGGAGATAGGAGGCGAAGAGATGGGTAGGGCAGAAAGTGGGAATTACGATACATATCCTTTTGAATGTGACGCTGTAACTAGTAAAAAAGCTGGTGACACTTTTCACTGAATAAGAATGTTAAGGGAGGCATATTTAAGTGTCATTAGTAAGGATTATCCCTGATACTGGTATGGAACTGGGGCTGATCACCCCCAAGTTGTAAAAAAAGAGTAAAAACTACTATTTCTTCAAGACTGCACTTTTCTGTATTGTTTGTTTGGCGGCCAATTTTTTCTATAACATTTGAAGATCGATTGACCGGTATTAAAAGGGTTGCCTATTACCCCAATCGTGATGTGTAAACTACAACATTTTTATTAGTTATTACAGCTTCAAATTTTATTATATGTTATTAAGGCAACTGTTTTAAGTGTGCATTTGGCATTGCAGAAAATGTCGCGTTTAATACTTTGGAAATGATAAATATGGTTTTTATACTTTAACATTGGGAAAATATTCAAGAAATTGCCTTCAATAGCACGGCGTGTATATGCTTAACATGTAAAAGTGAAAGAAATCCAGATACTAAGCGACCAGAGGCCTGCTGCAAAGATTTATTTTGTAAACATAGAAAGCGTTGCGTACAAAATAGTAGTTTATAAAACAAGAGTTGGATATGATGTCCTTATAGCACGAGGAAGTAAGTTTTCAAACTGCCGAGGGCAATATGGACAATCTACTCGAGTTGTGCAGTATATTTTTTCTCCACGACCATTACTGAATGCAATAATTCCAAAATCATTTTTGATAATAGAATGTAAAAATTCTCGCTTTTGAGTTGGAATATTTATTCTGAAACACTTGCTTTTTATGCGTTTTGCCTGTATTTTCATTCCATAACAAGATACGGAATGAATATTCTGTAATTGATCTAAACGACATAGGTTGCCATGAATTTCGAAACTGTCAATGTCAGCAGACAAATTTAGTGTAAGTCAAAATATGAGTGAAAAATCGGATGAATCAGATATGGAACTGGATAATACTCCACCTGATGAGATTACAAATATTGCGAATAGTATTTTTGGTCGTGGAGAATATATAGTTTGCTACTTGGTTAGAATGAAAATTCGATACTCGTGGTTCCTCATGCTCGCTACGCTCGCGTTCGAAATCTTCCACTCGGATCAAATTTTCATTCCAACCTCGTTACAGATTCTACTATTCTACGACTCAACTTCTGAACTTCTAACTAAAATTTTTTAAAAAATCATTTTAATCAGGCGTTCTAACTTGTCATTTTAGTTGTCCGTAAACTTATGAGAATGATAATAAAAAACGATTGAAGAAAAATTAATTTCGTTGCAAATCCATAATATATTTTTAATATCTTACTCAAATTCGGCCATTTGCAGAATAACACACAAAAAGCGATATATTTAGTAATCAAAATTAATAGTTTATGTTTCTCAACCATCGGTAGTCTGCACAAAAAAAGGGTTTGTCCAGTTTTTTTTTTCTGAAATGTATTACTGTCATTTTTGTATTGTATTTGTATAATAATTCTTTTTAAAAAGTTAGAAACTGCTTTTGTGCATTCATATGAATTTTTAATGTTCGCTATGGTAAAGGTTTTCAAAACAATAGCCAATTTACATACTATCAATACTGTATACTTGGAAAGAGTAGTGGTAATACTGTAGAAATAACATCCTTTAAACCTTTAGTAAAAAATGTATTTAATTTTTTTTAGTAATCTTATAATTTCGTTTGATTTATCTGGTTTTACTCATCTTCATGTTCCACCATTTAAGGAAGATTTACTAGTTATGTTTCTATATCTGTTGCGTATAATAAAAGTTTTAAGATGGATTGGGGTTGGATTTCCGTTCAAAATATATTAAAAAATATTTTTGTGGAAAAATATTTGCATGGCAAAAAACCAACCAAGGTTAGTAAAAAACGTTCATTTTATAGGTATATAGTATATTTTATTTATTAAATCTTGTAGTAATTTTCTATAAATGAGTGGAAAACTAGAGAGTTTTAAAATAAGAAAGTGCATCTGTGCCCAAATATTTAGTTTGCAGTGGTGTGCAGACAGCAAAAATTCAAATGTATAGTACTTTATTTATACTTAAAGTCACGATTGCACAAGAATCCATAAAAGCAGCATAATAAGGCCTATTTTCAATATCTAATTGCAAATAGTAACCAACCAAAAGACTAAAATAATAATACTTTAATATTCAATGCTGGAATTTAATTTGGTTTTTATTTTCGTATTCCCAGTGAAAAACAATTATTATTTACAGTCAGTGATGGAAAACAAAATTACGAAAAATTAAATTTCCGTTTTGTATAAAACGACTCGCTGGCATATTGCAAAAATATAATTTTCGATTTTTTTCTTGTTAACAAAAAGTTTGGAAAACTTAATTATTTTATTAATTCTCTACATTTTTTATTTCTATGACTCTTTATAAATTAATGCTGTACAACTACAGGGGAACAAACAATTAGTTTTTTATTTATTAAGGTTGTAAATTTTCTACCAGTCTGGTTTTTTGAGGTAGGTTTAATTACTTAGATACTTGGATTAAATACTTAATCAAAGAATTCACCAAACAACGTTTTGTTACCGCAACATTGCACTCATATATTATTGTAATAATGTGACATTCGGAGGTATGTGGATGTATTGGTGTTTGCAATATGTACGCAAAATATTATATCTCAGATTATAATATAACAAAGTAATAATACTGTAATTTTATATTTAGGAGCGATGTAGGATGCCTTTTATAATTTATGCCATATTGTCTTTACTGAATCCCCAGAGCCAGTTACTTTTGTCCACATTAAAGCTCTTCAATGAGACTATTAATAATCATTATAATATTGTCACGCGGGGAAAAATTAAAGGCGACAAGTCTCCATAACACCTACTTTATTATGTAATATGAAACGGCAGTTTAATGGTTACACAAAATCAAACTTTACTTACAATAGCATATTTGGCTAGGGACAAGCTCTCTAGGGCAAGAGGCTGACAATTGGAACAGGACTCTATGCTGCTGCTGACCCAATGTTTCTGCTCTGGACCGAATCTTGTATCGATCGGGTATCGACCTGAAGGGTTTCTAACCAAATGGTCGTGGCTTGAATGGTCTTGACCGAACTGGTGTCGACCGGAATGGTATCTACCAAAATGGTGTCGACCGGAATGGTATCGACCAGAATGGTCGAGACCCGAATGGTCCCGACCCGATGGTGGTGACCTGAATGGTCTTGACCGAGTGGTATCTTTTGCATATTACCGGCCTGCTATTTATACCAATCAGTATCAATAAACCCAGTTATTGATTGCTAACAAAGTGCAAGCTCGGCAATATGCTAAGATAGCATCCTTGTGGTTTGCTTGTTTTAATAACAAATAATTGGGTCAGTAGGTATATTTAATATTAACTTTTTAAATAATGAAATTGAATTTTGGATAAAATAGAATATTCATATATGTCTATATATGACAATATTAAAAAATATCAAAGACGTAAAGCAAGAGCACGTAACCTGAGGCGATATCTATAGTGGCGAGGTAGACACATACATTCATGTCCTATCACTTTGTGATAATAAGGAAATATAACTTAATATCAATCGACAATAAGATAAGTAATCACCTTGAGTTATATAACAGTTAAATACTTTTTAAAATGCAACAAGAATTACTTTTAAACAATGTCATCGAATTTTGTTGTAACATACCTAACATGTTTAGTGGAAAGTATTTATTTGTCATTTTATCCTATGCTACTGTTTACAAATATAAATTTCAACAGACAAATGGTAAAGTTTTCCACGACTTTTAAAAATATATTTCTGGATTATTTTTTCTATCAATTCAAATTTTACGTACCAGGACCGTAGTACCTGATCGGAACCCCCGATCTTGATTATATGTGTTAACCGCATAGAAAATCAGTGGGATTCTATTGTTGAAACAACAATTTTAGTCCTATATTTTCTGTATTTTTTTAATAATTCACTTAATTATTGGTAAAAATAATTGGGTATAATATTACATATTTTTTTGAAGACAGTAATTTTTTTCTACAGACTCTTAAAGGATTAATATCGAGCTGATTAAAGATTTAAATTGATTGACATTTAGTCAGTAGTATTCACCTGAAGACGACTGGAGATACTTACCAGTTGAAACGTTGTAACTTAAAGCAAATATAGACAATGCAAATCCAAAACTCTTCTCATATCACTCATAAATGACCTTGGAAGATTTAATGTTCTCACAATCAAAATAGCCCAGTTAGCTTAATTTTTGATTTACTAACCAGGTAACTTTAATTGTAAGTAAATAATGTCTGCCAATGACCTATTTATGTCACAGTCAAATTGCCAGATTAGTTAATTATTATTTAAAATAATTGTGCGGCATAATTGACTTCGTTTATTTAAATCTGGTTATAACCGCACAAGTCTGGGCAAACCAATTCTCTCGTTTTCTGATAGACGACAGCCACAGTTCGTCATCGATCAGTTGATATCGGGACTTTATATTTTCCCCCAGATTTTTAGTGAACCGTAATTAGCCCACACGTCACGTTGTAAATTGTGTTATGAAAGTAAACATACCAGAATTCACTTGTCTTTGACTTGAATAGGTGTAACGACCCAACTACAGAACCTAATTCGAAATTCCTAAAATCTTATTGGTTTAAAGCGGAGTAGACGTGCTTGCCTCCAAACCGCGCTTTACGTCATGCAAAAAAACTTACTAAGCTTCCTGAAATATATAATTATTTGTATTTTTACTATTGTCTTTAAAAACATTGACTACAGAGGAAACATTTTTCTAATTGCCTCCGCACGCTTCCGATAAACTGCGATCCAGTGAAGACCGAGACAAGATACAATAACAATGAAACGAATAATGACACTGTTGCTCGGTTACTGGAAAACGGCCCAGACGTTAAAATTAATAATTGAATATTAGAGACTTTGAGAAAGTACAGATTGATTAAAGAGATTTCGCAAAATGTGTACAAGAATTATTATATTATTGTGTTTATATTAAAAAATATGTTTTAAAGCTGTTTTAGTTGTATAATAATTATAGGTGTAGGTATTTATAAAATAAGTTATTATTATATTAATATTTCCAGGGGAGGCACTGCCTCCCCCGACGAGCCGCCATTATAATATGACAAACTTTTTGTACCCTGTATTATTATACTAATCTATTTTCAATTAATTTCAGATATGGCCGATGGGTGACCAGACGAGTGGCCCTGGCTACAATCGCAACGATATGGCTTCTTGCTGCGCTCATATCATTCGTGCCCATTATGTTGGGCTTACATAGACCCTCGCTGCCCTTTGTCATCGAATCGGGAGGACAGAACTACCCCACCTGCGCCTTGGATTTGACGCCGACTTATGCAGTTGTTTCCAGTTGCATATCCTTCTACGTTCCTTGTATTGTCATGTTAGGTATGTTGAGTTTTGTTAAATTGAGTAAATTTACATATTTGTTTGACTATGAAGCCAAGTAGATTATAAACTCTGCCACTCACCAACAAAATTTCTTGCACTCCCGTAGGAGAACAATCATAGAATTTAAAGTGTAAAAATTAAAATAATTATACAAAAGTTAAGTTGAGGGTCGTACACATAGATCTTGGGTCAGGACCCTTAAGGGGGATGGTACCTATCCATTACTACCAACAAAGTTTCTTGCACTCCCGTAGGAGAAAAATCATAGAATTTAAAGTGTAAAAATTAAAATAATTATATAAAAGTTAAGTTAATCCAGAAAATGTCGGGGACTTTGTAAAAAATTAATCACTTCGAGATTCCGCTTATAAATTGAAAAAAAATTGTAATTACATCCGAAATAAAAGTTTAGACGCCACCATATTTTAAGGGATGTTGGACTATACAGCTTACGTATCAACTACATGAACTATTCCAGAAAATGTCAAGGACTTTGTAAAAAATTAATAACTTCGAAATTCATGTGTGTGAAGAAAGCAACGAAAATTAGCGGCAACGGTTTTTTTACCGTAAAACCTAGCCACGAATTTAGCATCAAATTGTCAATTGCGCCTATATATTTGGCAACGATTTATCACAGCAACGAAAAAATTAATAACTTCGAAATTCCGCTTATAAATTGGAAAAAAATTGCAATTACATCCGAAATAAAAGTTTAGACACCACCATATTTTAAGGAATGTTAGACTATACCTATATCTTACGTATTCACTGTATGACATATTCCAGAAAATGTCGGGGACTTTGTAATAAATTAATTACTTCGAATTTCTGCTTATAAATTGGAAAAAAATTGCAATTACATCCGAAATAAAAGTTTAGACACCACCATATTTTAAGGGATGTTAGGATATAGGTACCTATAGCTTACGTATCCACTATATGACATATTCCAGAAAATGTCGGGGACTTTGTAAAAAATTAATAACTTCGAACTTCATGTGTGTGAAGAAAGCAACGAAAATTAGCGGCAACGGTTTTTTTACCATAAAACCCAGCCACGAATTTAGCGTCAAATTGTCAAATGCGCCTTTATATTATTTGGCAACGATTTATCACAGCAACGAAAATGGTTTCATCTCCCTGTTGCCACGAATTTCTTAATCATTTGGAAAAAGGGTAAATGTGACCACGGTAGTTTAAATATTAACTCTTTTTAACTTTAAATAATAAGCAACGAATCTTGACTTTACTATCAATGAAATTATTAAATCGTAGTTTTATTAAAACCTGTTGATTTAAACAAACCTTTTTTTTATAAAGCTTAGCTTAAATCCTTGCTATACTTCTAGCTTATAGGACATATTTTAAAATATGTTGAGAACTTTGAAAAAAAATAATAACTTCGAGATTCCGCTTATAAATTGGAAAAAAATTGCATTTACATCCGAAATAAAAGTTTAGACGCCACCATATTTTAACGGATGTTAGACTATACCTATAGCTTACGTATCCACTATATGACATATTCCAGAAAATGCCGGTGACACTTTTAACCCCATAACCACCCCTTTAACACAAATTACAGTTTTAGCATAATAGAAACACACTCCACCCTAATGTATAAACATTCCATATTGGTTAATTTTTAAATAAAATATATTTTAAAAAAAGTATCTCCGCCAATGGACTTTCGGAAGATTTCGGAATTTTGGCTGCTAACTTTTGACTGCCAAGTATTGTATACCTAGTAGGAAAAGCTGAACATTCCAGGACGACCGTAAAGATTGTATGTCGAGGCGCAAGCCAAGACTGGCAATACGTAGTCCGGGAATGTGACTTTTTTCTACGAGGTATACATATTATTTTTCCGTAAATCGAAAATTATTAAACCGACATAACTTATTAAAATTTTGAAATGAAAATTATTAACTTTGTTCACAAATTAAGGATGCCATTAAATATTTGTGTTGTAACTATGGAAACACAGTAACATTGAATTGTCAAGCTTAACACATTTTTTAGTTTACAAGTAGCCGTACAGAAATAACATTTTCTTACAGTACAATAATAAATATTTTCTCCAGGACCATTACTGAATGCAATAATTCCAAAATTATTTTTGATAATAGAATGTAAAAATTCTCGCTCTTGAGTTGGAATATTTATTCTGAAACACTTGCTTCTTATACGTTTTGCGTGTATTTTCATTCCATAACAAGATACGGAATGAATATTCTATAATTAATCTAAACGACATAGGTTGCCATGAATTTCGAAACTGTCAATGTCAGCAGACAAATTTTAGTGCAAGTCAAAATATGAGTGAAAAATCGGATGAATCAGATATGGAACTGGATAATACTCCACCTGAAATTACAAATATTGCGAATAGTATTTTTGGTCGTGGAGAAAACATAGGCTGCTACTCGGTTACAGAATCTACTATTCTAACAGTTATTTTCCATTGCCTAGCAACGACTAAGTGTAGGAAATATAAATATAATATATAAAATGTCAATATTTCCGATAGATTTTCGGAAGAGTTGATTTATTGATACAATTTCGATTCTTTCCTGAACTGTTAATATTTTATTATCCACTTTAAAAATCAATAAAAATGGTTTTCTAAATCTGTCAACTGCTACATATCACTAGTTTATACTAACAAGTAGGTATGCATACTAAATTATATCAGTTCTGTTAACTGGTATTTCTTTTTGTGATGGAAGAATTGTGATTATTGTCAGTCAAATCTAATTTCCCTAAACATAAGAAAATTCACCCCAATTTAATCAGAAAAAAATATTTCTTTATATTCCACAATTTCTGCATTTCACTGCATAATTATATAATTCATTATTAAAATTATCACTGGGGAAATTGTGCCATTTTAATTATGAAGATTATTTGACCAGCCCTTTGGTTAAATAATTTTAATATATGGAATAGTTGTTGACATGCAAATTAGTAATTTTAATATTAACAGCACGTCGAATAGTAATTTTGAATAATCGTGGTTCATATAGTTTGTAAAAGCCAATCTCTAAAATAATAATATTCATATATCAAACAAACTAATATTTGTATAAATAAATACGTCTACTTTAAATTGAGAAATCACCCAAAACTACTATTCTAAAAGTTAATCTTTATACGACATTATGAAACTTTGTACGACCACCTGTGAAAAAAAAAAAAAAGCACGGTTACTTTGGCTAAAAAGCGCCGTATTTCACACGCGTGTTGAAATAGTATATTACATAACAAGTGATGAAAGTGATACTTTTCAAACGAGGAGATATTTAGCACGAGGCGTCAGCCGAGTGCGGAAATTCTCCGAGTTTTAGAAAAATCACTTTCACACGAGTAATGTACACTATTTTTCCTACGACCACAAAGAATTATTAAAAAAACCTTTGATTTGTGAAAAAAATATTTCAACTCTAGAGATGAAAATAAATATTTCAACTCTAGAGTAGAAATACAAGGCACACTATTTAATTTAAACATATGATGCCAATTTAATAGATCGAAAGGTCACAGGTTCAAATTCCATCAGGAGTACTTGGCTTTTTTTTATTAAAACATTAAATAAATTATAAAATTATTTTGAATTGAAATCTTCCTTCTTGAATGATTTTTTTTATTTAATCAAGGAAAGATGCATTAAAAATAAATTTAAAAAATTCACCCAACAAGGAAGATTTCAATTCAAAATAATTCTATAAATTATGTAATGTTTTCATAAAAAAAAGTCAAGTGGTCCTGATGGGATTTGAACCTGTGATCTTTCGAATCGTAGGTCATGGCTCTAGTCTCTAGGCTATAGCGACCCATAAACATTTTCTGCTTAAGTTTAATATATGACATTTTCTTCAGCGGGGCTTGTTTTGACTGGTAATAAATTTTCCAGTATATTCTTAACTTTTTTATAATTTCAGATGGCGTATTTTCACACCCTAATTCTGAATCACTCAACAAATACGGGATAAATAAACTAAACTGCTTTCTAAAATTTGTTCTTTTTGATAAATAGGTGTGGTCTGTCAAATTGGCATCATATGCCTAAATTAAATAGTGTGCCTTGTATTTCCACTCTAGAGTTGAAATATTTTCTTTCAACACGCGTGTGATGTTCGGCGCTTTCGAGCCAAGTTAACCGTACTTTTTTTCTCATTTTCATAGGTGGTCGTAGGAAAAAAATATTTCAATACTTGTTGAAATACAAGGCACACTATTTAATTTAAACATATGATGCCAATTTGACAGACAACCCCTATTTATTAAAAACAACACATTTTGGAAAGTAGTAATTGTAAAGTGTTTAACTTATTTATTATATATTTGTCGAGTGATTCAGAATTAGAGTGTGAAAATACGCCATCTGAAATTATAAAAAATGTTAATAATAACTGGAAGATCTATTACCAGAATAAACAAATCGCGCTGAAGAAAATGTCATGTATTAAACAACAGAAGTTTATCGGTAGTCATAGCGTAGAGAATAGAGCTTTAGCCCACAGATCGCAAGGTCACAGGTTCAAATCCTATCAGGATTATTTGACTTTTTTTTTATAAAAACATTAAATAATTTATAGAATTATTTTGAATTGAAATCTTCCTTGTTGGTGGGTGGATTTTTTAAATTTATGTTTAATGCATCTTTTCTTGATTAAATTTTTCATTCTGGTTAATCTAGAAGGCAATCCAGGATTAGTTCTTCCTATGATATATAAAATATGAAAAAGTTAAACTACAAATAAAGGAAACACCTATTGACAAACTATGAAACCGGATATTAAGTGGAACATAATCCTAAGTATGCTAATTTCAACACTAGTGTTGATATTTTTTTTAACACTAGTGTTACAATATTTTTTTCACTAATCAAAGGCTTTTTTAATAATTTTTTGTGGTCGTAGGAAAAATAGTATACTCGTACATTACTCGTGTGAAAGTGATTATTCTAAAACTAGGAGAATTTCCGCACTCGGCTTACGTCTCGTGCTAAATATCTCCTCATTTAGAAAGTATCACTTTTATCACTTTTTATATAATATACTATTGCCCGTTCATTTTCTAATTGACATTTGGATGGCGCGCGAAGGACATGGCGCTAGTGATCACTATACTGAGAAAACTATTTAGCTCTGATAGCTTGATATAAAGCAACTAAGGTCAAATATTAGAGAAATATATATATATATAACAACGTTTCAACTGGTAACTATCTCCAGTCGTCTTTAGGTGAATACTAAGTAAGTTCAATAACTACAGCTCTTTTTATACTAGCTATGTGTACTGGAGAATAACTGAGATGGGTGCAGTCATGCGTTCAGTTCGTGCGCGGTATTTTAAGTTTACATCTACTTAATAAAAGTTTCCATCAGATATTTTTTATATCTAATGATGGCTTACTAAAACAATCTAGGTTCTGGTGTATGGTATCAGCTTCCTTTAACTTTCTCTTCCCCCTGTGTTGTTCTTTATGCAGTATATTGCTGCTAAATATATTTAATTGAATCTATTTAATAATCATTACTACATATTTTGCTAAGAATATGATCCACGACAACATGCTATTATTACAAATTCATAAAGGCCTTGTTGCTCAAATTTCTTTCTTTCACTTCTACATAGAATTTTATTTAGCAAACCGTAAATGATCAGTTAGTAACTACTGTATAATCACTTAGTAATCCCAACATATTCGTGTGGAAATTACTGTATAATCATTTAGTAATAACATAATTTTTTAGTAAAGTATGCTTCCTTGTTTAGCGATCACTGCTTCTTTGTTTAGCAAATTAGACTTTGGTTGAAGAAGTAGCTTATTGAAAGGTCCGGGTTAAAATCTTTTAACATAATATTGTCTACTTTTTAATACAGTTGGATAGAGCTTAAAATTCCCTATTTAATGATATATTACAAGTTGTAATTTTTAAAATGGTGGTGTAGAAGGTATTATTTAACGGATAACACTTATTTTGTCAAACAATAACCAGTAAAAATAAAAATGTCACTATCAAATATTCAAAACGCAAGATATATAAATGTCACGATTTGAGTGGTTCAAGGCTAATTTGATTATTATACTAAGCATCATAATGCAAAGTTGTGCGTTTTTATTCTTTACGCATAGTTGCGCGTAAGAATGGATTTACTTATAGAGTGAACTGTGCGTAAAACAATGTTTACTAATACCTATGGGAGTAGAAAAAATATATTTTATAACTCTTTAATTTTCTGTTTTTGATAATATCAGGACTGCTTAATTGATGTATACTAAAACCATCGGGCTGTTTTAAACTTGACAACCCATTAGTTAGCAGCTTAATTACTAACGACATTTTCAAGTAAATTGCTTAATCAAAAAAGCCATTACGGTGCGATTTTAGTGGTAATTTTAAACGCTATATTGTAAATTTAAACGCTATATTGTAAATGACATTTTGTACAGTCTGGCTGACGAACAAGAAAGGATTTAGAAGAAAAGTTTACTAGATCGGACACTCTCTGAGTGCTCTCAATGAGGGTTCAGTTGTTGAAATCGAGTGATCTCGCTCAAAGTTTGATTTATAGATCTGTTTGCTTAGAATCCGATAGCGAGCACTTTTTCTCAATTTAAAAATGTTTACAGAGTAAAGAGTCTGCAATTGCGAATGCGCAAACGATTTTATACATCTCATTTCTCCTGCAAGCCCTCATATTTCCCATGATAACTACGCTCTACAATAAAAAAAAATTATCAACATTATCAATAATTAATTTAAACTAGATCTGTTGGTTAATACATGCCTTCTCGATGTAAAAGGGGTGAGCGAGACAGACTTTCTAACACTTTCATTTGGGCACTTTGAAGTATTAGGGTGCGTTGGCGTCTTTGAGGAGTCCTAACGGACAGTGGTGACCTCCAGAACTAAATAATTTGAGGTTAGTTTTGTTTGTCATCATATTAGGGAATCCAAACAATATGGCGGTTGGCTGGTAAAAAGCATTGAGTCACCCGTTAAATGTAACCAGCAATATTATTTATATAGTCACGTGCACCAATTACAACGCAGTATTTGCCAGCCAGCCGCCATTTGGACACATCGTTGGATTGCCTAATTAGATATATTTTGAGGTTAGATTAGTTTGTCAAATCATGAAAAGACGTCAAGGCGTTGACGTATTAAATTAGGGAATCCAAACCACGTTATTCAATATGGCGGTTGGATGGCAAAAAGCATTGAGTCACCAGTTAAATGCCACCAGCAACATTATTTTAATGGTCACGTGCACCAATTACAAAGCAGTATTTGCCAGCCAGCCACCATTTGGACACATCGTTGGATTGCCTATATTATTTGGGGTTAATTTTGTTTGTCACATTTGAACATTGCCGGACGACCGTAAAGATTGTATGTCGAGGCGCAAGCCGAGACCGACAATACGGAGTCCGGGAATGTGGCTTTTTCTACGAGGTATACGTACTATTTTTCCGTAAATCGAAAATTATTAAAAGGACATAACTTACATAGGATTACAATCAACTTGTTAAAATTTTGAAATAAATATTATTAACTTTGTTCACAAATAAAGGATGCCATTAAATATTTGTATTGTAACTATGGAAACACAGTAATATTGAATTGTTAAGCCTAACACAGTTTAGTTTACAAGTAGCCGTACAGAAATAATATTTCCTTACAGTACAATAATAAATATTTTCTAACAGTTATTTGCCGTTGCCTAGTAATGAGTAAGTGTAAGGAAATATTGACCTTCTCTTTCAGAAATGTCAATATTTCCGATCGATTTTCGGAAAAGTTATTTAATTACTTTAATGGATTTGTTCCAAATATAAATTAGTTCATTAGAGTTCAACCGTGTAGGTTTCAGTTTTGTTCAAATATTAATTTAATATAAGTGGGTGTATATAACCAACAACACTTCATTTTTTCGCTATACACAATATTATACAAACTCGAGATATTCCAATGTAAGTAACGTAAAAACGTTTACGCCTCACTCCCAGAAAAGTTTAAGGATAGATCAATAACCTATTAAAAAAGACATCGAGACGTGATGCTAAAAAAGTGCGTAGGTGGAGAAAAAATTCTCTATATTCGTATATTATAAAGGGTATGGGGAACGAAGACGGAATGTCCATAATTTAAAACTTTTTAGAAGTGCAAATTTGCAAAGGTTCAAAATGGCATTAGGCTTGTAAATTGGTACTTTGTATAAAAGAGAATAGAATGCGTTATTTCGCTATCAATATAACCAATGGCGTATCGTAATCCTGAGTAAGCCTCATGCTGGGGTGGAGGGGGTTAAGTTCAATAAAAAATGCACAGCACCTTTTTTAAATTTGCCTTACAAAAAAATATACTCAAAAAAAAGTTTGTGAAATTTATGGTAGCACTTAAAGTAGCAAGTTTCTTGTAAAGTTACAAAAAATGTGGTACGAATAGGAATATACATTTTATGATTTGATAGCGTTTACATAAAGTTTGTGAATTTACATCGACACCGTAACCATATGTACTGTAATATAACAATCATTTTGTATTTGTACAACGAGCATTCACAACAAAAATGTAATTTTACATGTTAATAATATTTTAATACAACGCGTATTCGCAACAAAAATATAATTTTACAATTTAATGGTAAATGTACCTATATTGTTATTCGTCACAAATTTTTTGTGACTTTACAAGAAGTTTACTGCTTTTTAGGTGACCATTAAATTTCTTGTAATTTCATCAACTATTTTTTCAATGTAGAGTTAAATTCGAGTAAAAAATTGATACTCATTGGTGTGCGGTGAAATATTGATGACATAATTTTTTTGTTTGGTCATGGAAATATCCCGGAAGCACATCGCAAACAGAATGACATACCCCGAGATGTTTGTTTAAATTTGTAAAGAAAAAAAAAGTCAAATGGAGGAAATACGGCGAGTGATCCAGCTTGAGAAAGTTACACTCACTAAGAGTGGTGGACCTTTTTTGGAAGCAGAGAATTTTTATGCGCCCATTTGAATAAAATCTAATTTTATGCCTAGAACTTAATAAACATACAGTATTCATCAATTAAAATAGGAAATCTCTTGCATTAGTAAACCTCTTTTTGACCCTTTATGTTTTCTTCCGAATATAATCTACCAAAAAATTTCCCTAAAATGTCCATTGTATGTATGTTCCAAAGAGCCCTCTATTGTAACCATTTTTCGATATTCCTTACTTTTTACCGGTAAAAATAAGAAATAAACAACAATTTCTGTAGGTCAATAACTGACTTACTTGCCATTTATAGTATTAAACGAATTGAACCAGTTAGCTGCTATTTACTAGGTCGGAGAACACTCATCTTTTCAATCGGCGGTATTCGGCTGTAGCACAAGAAATGCGTGCCAGAAGGAATAGAATAAGAACAAATTTAAACCCAATCAGTAAAAATAGAAAGACATAATTAAATGTTTGTTAATCGATGGTACATATTTGAGTAAAACAATCGACACAATGACACTATCTGTGATTGCGTTGTCTTATGCGGCAGCGCACGTTGATAGAGCGTGCCTATAGATATTATTTGGACATTTAAAAATAACATAAAAATAACCATTCTACTTTTCTACACACATCAAGACTAATGGTTGTATTTAATAGAAAACGTTACATTTTTGAGTCCTGCGTTTTAAGAAGTATACATCAAAACGATATACTTATCATATGTCGGCATCAAGGCAAAAAACTTGTCATAAACAGTTGTATGGAAATATTGCATATACATAATCCTTTTCTTTATGGCGTATATTCGGAGAGCAGATGGCTTGAACTAAAACTGTGAAATAAATCTCTCGAGACGTATAAAACGGCATTAGCTAGTTTGCAATCTCTGGCAAGATGTTACATTTTATTGACGGTGTCTCGCAGTGGCGGTGCCAGAAAAATTGTAATGGGCCCTAATTCCCCAAAATTTTTTCCCAATCAAATGTGACTATAAAAAAACATGTCTCTCCGTTCAAATCAAATCTTCTACTCGATCAAAAATGACGTCTTAAAAAAGGTCTATCTCTTCTCTAAATCCTCCCCCACCCCAAACAAAACTTCTCCCAATAACTAGACTACTAAATTAATCCCACATTTAGGTGGGCAGTGGGCATCTCTATCTAAGGGACTTCCTCATTTTTTTCGTGCATTAAACATATGTTATAGAGTGTGAGAAAAAGTAACTTTTCAATACGCTTATAATAAATTATTATGTTTATTTTTTCTAGCTTTAATTTGATAACGCACGTCATATTTTAACCTGATCATATGCAATCACGATTGCCATAATAATTTTGTTTGATTTATTTGTTTGGATGGCGATGACAGATGTCAAGTTATTAATTTTATCATAGCCTGCTCAGTGTAAGAAGAGAGAGTGAGACAGAATCTCTAGCCGATTCATTTATGATCTCGGTTAAGGTTAGTTTGGTTTGTCAAGTCATGACAAGAATGTATTTTAAGGTTAGTTTGGTTGGTCAAATCATGACAAGAATTGATCATTTTCAAACAGCTGACTTTGACATGTCGGCCATTTTGTCTGGAGGGCAAACACCGTATTAAGGTTACATGCAAAAGCAATGCAAATCAGTTGAGATTTAAGTTTACTAGTTTAAAAAGTGGTTTAAAACGATGCTTTAGCTGATTTGTTGTGATAAAATGATTTTATTCTTAATCTGTGTATACCTATTATAGTGGAAATAAGTGTTTTAACCCGAGTAAAAACAAATTGAAAAGACTTTCAGCAATGGAGAGAAGTGCTTATTATGAACATTTATCTCAAAGTGTGAAAGACAATATACAATTAAAAATCATCAATGACAAAGATCCATACCTTTTGAAAGCCTTAAGTGTATTTACATTCCCTGCCTGACATAACTATGATTGACATGGTAAATTATTTAATCCTAACACATAGTTTTTATACTGGACAACAAATGAAGAAAAATGAAAGAAGTGAAACCATATTCTCTATGCTTCATGGATTTGGAAAAATTGGCTGCAAAAGGAACTTCATGTTTGTAGGTGGAAAATGGTAAATACAAACTGAATAAAAACCACATGTATTTCCACCAAATTCAGTGCCAAATGTTTACAATCGAAACAAAATATTGTTGACTTTGTGCTATGGTCAAAACAAAATTTGTTCGTTGAAAGGATTTTGTATGATGAACATTTTATTACTGTAAACTTAACAAAAGCATTGGACTTTTTTAAATATATTATCAAACCTGAACTACTGGGAAAATATTTTACACAAAAAGCCGGAACAGCAAAGGTCTCTTTGTGGTGTGTGTAAAAAGGTAGATGACAGTAGCCCCATGATAAAGTGTGATAATGAAGAATGTGACATTGCCTGGTATCACTTTTCATGTGTTTATATTACAGAAATTCCTGAATGATTGTAGTATTGCCCCAAGTGCACATTTATGTATTTGTAAGAAACATCTTTGTTTGCACTTTTTACGATTATTATTGTTCAATATTTATGTGTAAATGATTATATAAACATGCTTCTAAATGTAAGTAGTGACACTTGTAGTATAATATTATTACGTACTTTTTTATTTGTCCCTATATGGTAGGAAGACTTCGGTCATTAGCCGTTTGGACCAAGTGGCGAAAAAAGTTTATTAATGATTGATAATATTGTTAAAAGGTATACACCAATTTGTTTCAAATATTGTTTATTTTACTTAGGAAAAATTGTACAATTATGGCTTAAGCTTTGCTTGGTTCAATGCTGAACCAGCTTAAGCCGTAATTGTACAACCGGATCTTAATGTTGATTTTTTTGCATGCACCTTGCATACTTTAAAGTAGGAATGCTGAATTATATATTTTGTAAATTAAACAAATGTACAGAAGATAGCTTTTTATGAAATAAAACACATCAGTAAATTTGGTATCAAAGTTTTAATAAAGATTAATAATGATAATATATTAACGGATTCAGCCAATTACAAATTCAAAACATACATAGATTACACGAGCCATCTATATAATAAAACTAGATATATCACAAAAGTTTACCTACAATTTATTCCTAAGTTATTTATTTATATACCTATTATGAATATTAAAAATGATAAAAAAAATTAACTTATGGAATCGTGAAGGGCACAAATTTATTAAGGCACAACATACAACAATAATTTTGTCAATAGAAATATTATCTTTCACCATGTTTGACAGCATAGTCTTTGGTATATTTCTGCTCGTGCCTGGAATTTCTTCATCTTCAAACACTTGCTGTTGAGAGTCACTTAATGGTCTCCTTATAATTGCTTTTATCTATATCTCTTGCCTGTGTCTAGATAGATAGGTTTGATCACCAGCATTTTTCAAAGCAGGAGGTATTCTGAAAAACCTTACATTGTCTCTATTTCCTCTCATCCCACAATTAACTACTATACATTATGGTATTACTAAAGTATTTAAGTTTATGATTTAAAGAAAATAACACATAAAACCACTTAAATAACCGCGAAAATACTTAAAAACACAGCACTTCGCCTAACCTAGTTTGGTTTTGTTTGCCCTCCAGGCAAAATGGCGGCTGCCTTGTGACGTCATGTGAAAATGGTCAATTAATTTTAAGGTTAGTTTGGTTTGTCAACAAGACGGCAAGGCGTTGACATATTAAATGTATTTTGAGGTTAGTTTTGCGTGTCAATTCATAAGACATTGACATCGGTTTGTTTACTTAAGAATGTGTAGCAGCAGGCGACGACCCACGTCATCTACGTGGTAAACGTCAAAATTGCCCCCACTCTTTTTCAATGAACTGTCCTGTTATAGTTTCTATTTCACGCCTTTTAAATTCTTTTATAGTAGTTTGTATCCATAATTTTGACGAACATAATTTTTTTGTCGTGTTATTGTCACTAAATTAAACAAAAACAAGGAAAACATCATTATTAGAGTATTGAGGGTATACTTTTTCTCACCTATAAAATATTTTTAAAACAAAAAAGTTTGGTAGTAACGATAAGTTGAAAACAGTTTTTTTGAATAAATGGGAGATTTCCAAAAAACGGTAATGAAATATGAATGTGCCGTTAAATTACTGCAAAAATACGACGTTTATTCAAAAATTACAATAGTTGGTTTTTACAATTGAACCAGTAATTCTTGATGAACCCAGAAATAAATAAAATATTTTTGGAAAGAAATTGCCTCAATGTAAAATTTTACTAAATTACCACCATGTATTGTGAAATTTAAAATCTACAAAACAAAACTAATTAATCTACTCAAAGATCAAACAATAAGCCCTAGTATGCCTCAAACCGCGTTTAAATATCTGTAACATTTTCTAAAATATTTAATTTAAAATATAGACTAAAACTTTTCCTTATGCGTTTCTATGTTTGACAGCAGTTTATATGAAAATAAATTAGAAATTATGATAATTGTCATTATTAAATACGCCAATGAAAAACAGCATAAAAAAATATTTTACCTTATTTCTTTATGCTTGCTTTGTTGTTCTAAGTATTCTAAACGACTAAATAGATTTATCCTTTTCCAACTCATTTATCTTGGTCGGACAAAACCGCACTATGCATTAATTTTAGTTAAATACTGCTGTTTACAAAATCAAATGAATAGATCTTCATGTAAATCTCTTGTGCAGTTTATACACTGTTTCGTGCAAAGCTATTAGAAAACACCTCCTTTATAAATTATGTGTTCAACCATAGAACATAAATAACTATAAGGTTTAAATATAAAAAACAAGTTTTGATTTACATGTTTGAGTTATTTTGAGCTTGTTTTCTTAATGATACAAATATAATTTCAACGACAGACTACATAACCAAAATGAAAACCCCGCATCATTTTCATCAAAGGATTTATTACTTTTCTTTTAATTTTGCACCGGCCGTCCCTAAATTTCTTTATCAGTTGCCGCAGTTCATAAGTTAAGACATAAACGCCCGAAAACTTTTCACAAAATCATTCTTGCAAATAAATATAAGATTATTCACAGCTTCCATAACACTGAACCAAAAAACTTTTTGCATCTCAAAATTTTAAATTTTAACATTTATTTTGTCGTCCAACGTCCTATTGTACTTGAATGGCAGTAGAGCTTTGGACTTGCATTGTCTTTATTTATTTTCAACTGGTAAGCATCTCCAGGTGAATACTAAATAAGTATGGTAACTACAGTTCTATTTATACTAGGTACGCATGACTAGTGGATGGAGTCATGCGTGTAACTCTTACGTGTTCTATTTATAACACATAAACAACATACAAACACATAAAAAAACATAAACACCGCCATATTGCAAACTAAATCCTATAGAACTTATATGGGCGCAAGTGAAAGGATTTGTAGCAAGACACAACACGACATTCAAAATGAATGGCGTTAAGCTACTTTTTGATCAAGCCAAAGGAAGTGACACCAGAGAACTGGCAAAAAGCAGTCCATGAATGGAAACGAGAAAATGTGTGATCTTGACCATCTGATCGATCAGACCGTGGAGCCGTTAACTATAACGTCAAGAGGACATGACAGTTCCTCAGATGACGAAGAATATTATTATTTTTTTAAATTTAATTTCTGTATAGGTAATGTATTTTGTATCTTTTTTATAATGTTTAAAAAAAATTAGTGTGCCTAATACAATGTACATAATGCACGCATTTTCATTATTTGTGAATGGTGAACAATAGGCAAAACCCATAAATTGACCCAAACCCGGGTGGTACTACCTGCACTTGATGAAAATAAAGAATTTTGCAATCAAATTAATGCCAAATTATGAAAGTGACTTAAATATTCGTTGGGTCACTCTTTAGTCCCTTTGCAAGCCTAATGAGCTTTTACTACTCTACACCTTTCTGAAATAGACCATAGAACACGAAATAACGTAAATTATTATTTTGTCCACCTAGCCCCTATTAATCGATTCACTGTGGGATCCTCTATAATAAAAATAGCCCCTGTTTTTTCTGGCCTAACTAAGGAGCTACTGAAACAACTAGGAAAGATCTATTTACATGTGATACAATACAGGACAGATAAATAAATCTCTCAAGAAACGTAAAACGCCGCCGCCCGCTGTGGTTTATTATTTCGTAAGAGGTACACAACGCAGCTACACCATAGTTTCCCGACGATTTATTTAAAATTATTTACGACAGAGATATTTTCAGACAAGACGAAATGTTCTCAGTACTCGAACACTTTAGGATAAGAAATACACTTATATCGCATTTTTTATTTCAGACAGACACACGTTGCGTTATGTTTATTATAAATTTTCGTATTAAAAATGTTCAGTTAAAAGGCAGTTTCTTGCTAGACGCGGATTATACTCAGGGGCGCAATTAGGGGGAGCAGGGGCTAGGGGGGCTAAGCCCCCTTCAGCTTGCAATTAGCTCCCCCAGCAGAATAAATCATAAACTAACGATATCTACATATTTACCCTAGTTCTTTATTAACCTTTTATTTGTATATCATTCCTAAATTTTAATTCAAGTTTTACTGGTTGCCAGATATCCCAACTGTCAGACACCAGATGGGTATCACGATTTAGTAGCTGTGCGACAGTCAAAAGAGTCTACCCCGCAATTATCCAGTTACTGGAGCAGGAAATTGAGAATAGACAAGACCAGCAGGCCGTAAAAGCCATCGGTATACTATCCTGTATGAAACAGGCATCTTTCCTCGTCCATTTGTTGGTCTTGGAAGAGATTCTCACCATACTAAATATTTTATCCCAGTCACTCCAATCAATAACAGCAACATTGGGAGGAGCGGTTGGAGTAATAAAAGGCGTAATAAACACTTTAGAAGCAATGCGTTCTGATGACAGTTACATGATTACATACATGGAAAAATTAGTGACTTTGCGGCTCAGGTGGACGTGATCTTGGAACCTCCATCATCCAAGAGAAAAAAGAAGGTGTCAGTGAAACTAAAGGATTTTGTGGCTGACTCGACAGTTGGAGCTGCAGAAGGCGCAGAGTCTCCAAATGTTGTCGAATATAGGAGAGTCAATGTTTTCTATAGGATTATAGATTCTGTGGTAGGGTTTTTGAAATCAAGATTTTCTGAGGAGAATCTACGAATCGCGGCAGCTATAGACAAATTCTTCGCGCTTGACTACGAAAGATCCACAGATTTTACTAATCATTTGGCAGAGTGTTTTCAGCTTGAAAAAAATGTCATAAAGGCTGAAATGACAGTTCTGAAAAATAGTTTAGCAAACAAAGGTCAGGAAGCACTCTCAAAAATGAACTCAGGTTAGAAGTATTTCCATCATTATATGTGCTTTTTCAAGTAGCAATAACATTGCCAGTATCTTCTGCAACGTGTGAAAGGTAATTTTCCATAATGAGGTTAATTTTGAATTGGTTACGAATTTCAATGGGCCAAGAAAGTGTCTCGTCACTTGGCCTATTATTTATAGAAAAAGACATCTATATTGATCTTAATACTGTAGTGGATAGATATGCGGCAAAAAAAAAGAAAAATAAATTTGTCACGTTAGTTAAGTTAGTTTTAATAATTAATCATTTCATTTTTAGTTTGTTGATTATATTAAGCTATCTTTTGTTTATTAAAATTATTATTCTGTGGTAGTTCCTTGTGATATTTCAGACTCACTAAATCATTTCTTCTGATAACCTGGGGCAGTAGCCCCCCTGAAATGTCCGAGCTAGTTGCGCCCCTGATTGCACTGTAACTAAATTCGGAGTAGGTGTTTTAAGTCTTTTTATTTCGTATTTGGGTGATTCTATAGAAACAGGAAAAAAGTTTTAATAGGTTCGAAACGAATAATACAGCATAATTACATATTGTTATAGTGAGTATACTTTAAAAGTTACCCTACTATTAGGCCCAACACTTTTTTAATCAATATATTTTTTTTAATGATAGCTTTTTAATAAATATATTCCAAAAAATAATTACCGTGGACTGTCATAATACACGTTAACGAACATAAATTATTATTTTTCAATAAGAAATACTTAGAAGAGTTTATTTTATTTCTACAACACTTAAAGATAACAATCAATAATCAATACTCTGGTATTAAATTATTTTAATCTGTACCGATAATGCTAAAATTATAAACGTTTAAATTGTGTCACACCATAGATCAGGGGTTCCCAAACTTATTTTGTCTACTGCCCACTTTGAGAATAAATTATTTTTTAGCGCCCCCATTTTTTCACCTACTTAAAAACCACTATAATTTCAAATTAAATTAATTAATTATTGTGAGCTATATTAGCGGAGATTAAACATTCATTCAAAACGAGACTTTTACTATAACTCGCAAGAGTGAACTTGAGACCTTAGCGTAGTAGGTAGTACACAACGGCGATCAGATCTCAAGTTAACTCTTACGGGCTACACCTGCCAATGAGAATGATTATTGAAACGCAACTTTATAGTATTCAGGCAGCGTATCTTTTATTCAAAATAAAACAAACATAATCGATTCTTATATAAAAATTAATGTGAAGGATGAATCTGATGCTGTTTAATAAGTTTGTTGATATCAGGTTCCGATTTACTCAAGAACAGTCGCATTGATACATGTACAAATGTACAAATCGGGTTTTTTAACAAAAACTTGTTAAAACATGATTGCCCGCTATCTATTATCTACGAAAATAACCTATCTAGGAATACTAATAACTATTAAAATGCGAAAGTGTGTATGTTGCCTTTTTATTTGTTTGTTTGTATCTACTTTCATTTTGAAACGGAGCGACCGATTGACATGATTTTTATTTTATTTATTCAATAAAACAGGACAGATATATGAACAACGCGGAGAGAAATATCGAACCTAGTTTAAGCAATCTCTTAATTAATATTAGTTGATGTTCACAAGTTGTAGTCAAGACCTCAGTTGGTGTCTAAGAGTCCTCCTAGCTAAATTACAAATCGCCCCCCAAGCCTCTACACAACCCCCCCTTTTTTTTCTGGGTCTCTTACCGCCCCCCTTTAGGCCTGCAGCGCCCACAAGGGGGCGTTATCGCCCACTTTGGGAAACACTGCCATAGATCATCATTTCCATGGACCTCATTGATTTTTGGCAACCTGTTCTTATTCGGAGTAAGGGAAAAACGTTAGCTCAGTTGTCGGTAAACAGCCAGGCATTTTTTTGTCCTAGAGGTCAACACGTGGTATTACAGGTGAGTATTTTTTAATGCATCAACTCCATGGACAAAGAAACAATAATTTTTTTCAACCTTTTTTCATAGGTGTCTTTAGTTGGGGTACTGAAACTTGTGATAACAAAAAACCTTAATTGCTTAAACTATATTCAGGTAAAACGTAGCAAAATTTAACATTTCATCATTACCATGGGCGTACTGGTATATATTTTCTGAATAAAAAGTCAAAAAGGCCCTAACGGCCTCGGTCCATAATAGGGGTTTGTTTTAATATACAGGGTCCTGCGCCTCACCTCCTGTCTTCTATAGCTCACTTATTAATTAAGTTAGGATTTTGATATTTTGCAGACTTTACCTGTATCCTAGGGCGCATTTCAGGAAAATATTTTTGTTTATACAGGGTGTTCCAAAAAAGTGGGACGTCATAAGGATATGTTTTTTTAGATTATATGCCATATATTTTCTTACTTATTTGGATGCATCTTGTAGTTGCCTACATACCCCTAAAATTTTAATGAAATCGGTTTTGTATTATAGGGGAAAAATATAAAAACGAAAAAATATCAGTTTTGAACCACTGGTTTTAAAAATTAATAAAAAATAAAAATAATGCCTCTTTATTAAGATTCTTCAAAGGTACTTAATAAATAAGGTTCTAAAATCTCGTTAACCAAGTTTGATTAATACGAATTGTACTTTAAAGCAATTTATTTTTCTTATTTCAAATTGGAACATCTGTATATTTTTATGTCATTCGATGCAGAATTAAAATTCAAACATTTGTTCTAATTACAACCCTATCGCAATTTCTAACGCATTAAGACTTATTTACAGGAAACTCGTTTTATCAACCTTTCCACCAGTCATAAATATCAAAGGTCGCTTTGAAAAACAATTTATTGATATTAAAGTTTATTGAAGTGACAAAAGCCCATTTTGACTTTAGTTATTATATAGTTTCAAATATTGTTAGATTAGTATTAATTATTTAAGCTATATTATTTTTTGTGATGGAATACAACTAAGAAGAGCTCATAGATATGATTTTCATATTAGGAGCATACTAAAAGAATGTTTATTTGTCCTTTCAGTAAACTTTAACATCAATAAATTGTTTTTCAAAGCCACCTTTGATATTTATTATATAATAATCACTGGTGGAATAGTTAATAAAATGAGTTTTCTGCAAATAAGTCTTAATGCGTTTGAAATTGCGATAGGATTGTAACTAGAACAAATGTTTGAATTTTAATTCTGCATCAAATGATATAATAATATACAGAGGTTCCAATTTGAAATAAGAAAAATAAATTGTTTAAAGTTTGCAAAGTTTGACACTAAACTTTGGATACTCTGTACAATTCGTATTGATCAAACTTGATTAACGAAACTGTGAGACCTTATTTAATAAGTACCTTTGTATAATTTTGTTAATGAGACATTATTTTTAATTTTAACTGATTTTTTTTAGTTTTTATTTTTTTTTCGCCTATAATACTGAACCGATTTCACTAAAATTTTAGGGGGATGTAGGTAACTACAAGATGCATCCAAATACAAAAGTAAGAAATATATGGCATGTAATCTAAAAAAACATATCCTTATCACGTCACACTTTTTTGGAACACCCTGTATAAACATAAATATTTTTCTGAAATGCACCCTAGGATACAGGTAAAGCTTGCAAAACGTCATAATCCTAACTTAATTCATAAGTGAGCTACAGAAGACGGGAAGTGAGGCGCGATATGTATGTCAACATAACACATCAAAAAGTTTTGTGTTCTACAGTAAACATAATTTTCAACATTTTTTGGAATCTTGTTTAATTTTGTAGAATCACCCATTTGCCGGAAGATCGATTATAGAATGGCTCTGAATTTAAACTTTAAACAGGATAGTTTATTTCTATTAAACTGAAAACTTCCAAAACTAGCACCGCTAAAGTAGCGCAACGCAAGCGAAGCAACTGATTTTGATTTTAAATAAAACTAAAAAAAAGTGTGCAATAGCAATATATACTGGGGTACTCCAACACCCACCTGCGTAAAGTAATTGATTGGTTTGAATTTTGATCGTAACTTATTATTATAGCAGCGAGCGTCATAAGTCTTGCTGGAAGAAGAGAAGCGGCGATGGCTGATGGAATTAAATGATTTGCCTTGAGTATATTTAAAAAATTAATTTGTTTTAATAATATTTTTTTTTGTTGTTGTATATGTATGTATGAACAGAAATTTTTATAGACGACAAAATATTTATACAATTTCATTATAAATAATAACAGTACAGCAACACCAATGTTTTTTATAAACAACAAAAATGTCATATCCTTGAAAATTGTTGTTACAATAAAAAATGGAAAATCATGTTGTAATAAATTATGAGTAACCTTTTGTTTGTAAATTCATTACTGATAATTCTATGGTTTAGCCACTTAATAAAAATTAAACGAAACATTTTTTACATATCATTGCTCATCAGTAAAGCTATGATCCTATCAAAGAAAGGAGAACTCTAAACTGCTTTAGCAGTATTTGGTGTTTGGTGAAAACCACCAGGAATATGTTGCGTATAGCGACATCTAGCGTCACTGTAATAAACTTATAATATTTATTAATATAGACCAACATTATTTAATATTGAAACACTTTTATTATGATTTTTAATGGACTGGATTGTACTTTATCTACAATAATAAAAAATATTAACATAACCCAACAAAAACATGATGCTTATTCGCCGGGCTGGCTGGCTTGTTGCAGTCTCTCCGTCACCGACGTCTTTCTTCTTGCCTTGCTGGAAGTGGAGCCATTGTGAGATAGTTCTTAACAAACATGCAGTATCATAAAAACTGTGAATAAAATTGTATTTCTAATATTATTTAGGTACTCGATACCTTTTAATGAAATGGAATATACGGAGCCAGTTTTATCTTGAAACTCTTATATATCTCCTAACCTCAAAAATTAGAAGAACAAGAACCACAATCTAAATAAGAAATATTTTAAAAAATTGAACAAAAGCTAGTTATTAGATGTTTAAAATGATTGCAATTATTAGCTAGGCATTAGTATTAGTATAGCCAAGCCTATAATATTTAAATTTATGTACGACGCTCTCAAAAGTACCTATAACCTCGAATTTCACCTATTTCGTTTCTAATACTTTAAATTTTCAGTATTATTGTAAAACTTATTTTTTAATCACTCCACAAAGAAAAGTCCAAGGGCTATTCAATTTCGCCTTTTATCCCAGATCCCCAAATCTAACCACTTTGTACTTTTATTTCTTATATTATAATATATTATTCATTTTTACATTATAAATACAGAAAACCGTAATGTACATTTAATTGAATAAATTTTATTGAAAATGGTAGTGAAATTCTAATTGATCTAACAGTTTTTTTTTAGCATTAAAAAAGGAACTAACGGAATCGCTTAAATCACAAATGGAATTATTTATTTTGAGATAACAATTTTTGCAATTTTTCTGTATTAGACGTAATATTTAAATTTTAAATGCAATTCTACTCCGTTATGCAGGTTGGAAACCGGAAAAATAATTCGGTATTGTAAATTATTTTAATTTTTAGATATTAGTATTCTCTCGGTGCATATTTATTTTATTAAAAACGTTGGTTCCATTCGTTACCTCGTGTTATTCTTAGCTTTATAGCATAATTTTGACTAAATTTTTAAAATGTCGACATTTTTAAGAGAGATATTTGATTATGCGACTAAGAATTATTAGGAAATGCATTTTAACTGTCTATGTTTAATGATTTCGATACTATTAAAAAAACACTATATTTCCCTCTCTTTGTAGAACAGTAGCTCTATCAGCCTTTATTCTCATTGGCAGTTAGGCAAATGTAATTATAAATCAATAAACAATATCTTTATTCTTATTATTTCTTTTTTTTATTTCAGGAATATACTGTAGACTCTATTGCTACGCGCAAAAACACGTAAAGAGCATCCGAGCGATTACAAGACCCATCGACCTTCCAAATTCAATGTCTAATAAAAAGAAGAGTATAAAACAAAAGAATAAAGCCCTTCACATTCACCTCCATAATCACCAAAGTTCCCCGTACCACGTCAGTGACCACAAAGCTGCAATCACAGTTGGAATCATTATGGGAGTATTTTTAATTTGTTGGGTAAGTTAAGAAAAATTTAACTAATTTTTATTATGAGACATTTGAATTATAAATATAAATCAGCATATATTTATATCAGTTGCGTGTCGTATAGAATGCTAGGTGAAGTAGCTGTCACCTCTGGGTATTAGTGCTGAACTGAATGGCTAAAAAGAGTACTATTCCATATGGCTGCTGGTACGACGGAAAAGACGTCATTTTAAAATACCAATTTTAAGTGTCATTGTTGACAAGTTGAATCTTTTATTTTGACATCTTTGTACTTTCTTTCACTCTCTTGGGAGCTGTTAAAGGACTCTATTCTCTCAGTCTTTTTATTCAAAGTAGTGGTTCCCAAATAAATGATATTTTCTCATTAAATCAAATAGTTTTAAATAATCTAAACACCAAAATAGTAAAATAACTCTCCTAAAAGTCCATTCTATGGAATCACATCATCAGTACCTATATTAAAGCCGAAAATAATTAGATGACACTTTAAGATAAAAAGTCATCGACGAAAGTATGATCCTTTACACCCATTTCAACAAAAATTAAAGTACATTTTATACTAGTGTTGCAATTTTTCTCAAAAAATAGTAACACCCTTTGTTCCAGGTTCCCTTCTTCTGTATAAACATTGTAGCAGCATTCTGCAAGACCTGTATTCCAGACATAACCTTTAAGATTCTCACATGGTTAGGCTACTCGAATTCAGCCTTTAATCCGATCATCTATTCCATCTTCAACACGGAATTTAGGGAAGCATTTAAACGCATATTAACTGCTCGGTATCCGGACTGGTGCAAATGCGGGTACCAATCCGTAGCGCTCAATAACGAAAAGTATGTTACAGACTATGGTCCAAAAACTTTAGTGGTCAATGCCCGACGGAACGGGTCCTTTGGTGAGTTTTCAAGTGAACACATGAGTTGTGAGTCTGTAAGACAAACGCGCGTAAACTCTGCGGCTGATGTTTTAGGTGAAGACATTAATGATATTTGACAGGACTATGATCATCTTCAGGACACCATGGTGTAGAAAGATGAGCATTTTTCTGAAATTCTGACTGAATTAGAATTATAATAATTCTAGATAGATTAGTGTAAATATTTTTAGAATATTCTGTTGTCATAAAATCTAATTATGGAATTATGTATAGTAGGGCTCAAAAAGTGGAATATTAATGCTATAAACCTGTTAATGCCACTTAACTGTAAAAAAGGAAACTGGGAGATGCCTATAGTAGGATTGAATGAAGTTATACGGTTTTCTTTGATTTTCAAGACGAAAAGGCTGCTATAAGATGATTAGCTACTTCACTAAGAAATATACAGGAGATCGATTTTCCTGATTAAGCACTAAGGTTAGGTGCACATTGAAAAAGTAAACAGAGAAAAAAATTCAAATATTATAAGTTTTTCCATGTTCATCATTTCCATTTCAGAAAACGGTATACTTGTTGACTCCATTCTATCCTACAGATTTCATTGAAGATTGTGATTATTTCCGACAGGCAATTCATGCTACAGCGTGCTTACATGTTTTTATGTACCTACTTCTGAGAGGACAAGTTGCCCGCGCGGAACAAACAGTAAGAAGGCGTATGCGAAATTTTAGACAAAATGGTAAATATTGAATGAAACTGTCATAGTAAATATTTCTTAACGAAGAAAGGTTTACAGATTAGAGTCACTGTAAAGAAGGGATGAAAGAGTTTCCCCTAAAAGTACCTAATGATGGGTAAGCGCAAGGGTATAGTAGAAGGAAAATGGCAATGAATTAATTAAATTAAAGAGGTATTTTAATTTTCAGAAAAGACTAAGGAGTTTAGAAGAAAATCGTCAAATGAATTTACTAATACGAAAATCATTGCGTTTAAATATACAAAATGTAACAAAATTTAAAATATATAGGTATATTAAATTTTTCCCTAATCTATTCCCATACTCTAGCTCCAAAATTAGTGTCAGTTACTCATCGATTTATATTCATAGTAGCGGGTTGTGCTTAGTAAGAGGAAAAAATGCCATAAAAATAAATATCCTGCTCTATCATAATTTCAAAAAGAAACTGAAATAGTTTTCTTTAACTCGGTACAACCCGTTGCACTGCGATGAATTACTGACACATAATATACTGTCTGTTTTTACAGGATTTTAATCATCTAACAAATTATTTTTCAGGTAACTTAAACAATAATTTGATTTTATTTTTTGAGTAATCTTTAAATAACGAGTACATTTTGTTATTTCACTTGTTCTACTTCGTTTATTATCTTCTTTGTTTTTAAGTGTAAAGTAAATTTATATTTAAGCAGAAATTCCAAAATATTTTTTGGTATTCCAATTTAACAAAATTCGATATCCATTTTATTGCCGACTGTATTTCAGTTCACAATATAGAATGACATGATATGCATTACTTTAAATTTTTATAAGTTTTGAATAAGCGCCTGATCAGAAAACGGTATTTGTTAAACACTATTTTATCAAAAGCAGAGATTTATAACTATAATATCATCAAAGTAGCTACACATGTAAGGAATTATAATGAATAGATTTTACCGATGTTAGTTTCTAAAGAATATTGTAAACACAATTTTACGTTGCTAAAGACCGGGTTTTAACGTTTAAAAGGGAAATGGCTGAACGGTGCGTTAAAGTCTTTTTATGTATTATTACTGGAAGGTTACAAAGCTTTGTGCAGCTAAAAGTAAATTAAAGAAAAGGAATTTTTCATTTTATCAAAGTCGACATTGTTTTCTTTAACGCTGCGAATCACGAATTTATAGTTTTTTTCTTCTAAAAGCACGTAGATGGGGTTTTTTAGTTGATTTTTACAAAAAAAAACTCTTTGTGGAAAATTCACATACTCCTTGAATTTGGGTTTTGACTTTGTATGTTTAATGCGTTTTTTACAATTTTTATTCGGAACAAAAATACATTATTAAAATGCCACCAGTTACGGCTATAAGTAAAAAGACTCGTGTGGTTAGTACTCCTTGGTAAGAGTACCTGTATCTCTAAGGCTACTATAGTCGTCTATCTTTGTTTATATAAAAAACATTCTAGAAAAATTGTGAGATTTTTAAAATTTCTCTAATTATCTAAAATATTTTTTAGGGGATGGAAAATTTATTATCTTTAAAGATCTACCTACAACTAGTAATCTCATCATGATACTTAATTTTTATGCAGGGGAATGTAAGTGATTACTCTTAAAAGCTAGGGCTAGTAATATTACGTATTCGCCATTAAATTTTTTGATTAATAATGAGTTACTTTTACGTATTTTATTATAAAACTGAACTTTTTAAAACCTAAGTGATTTAAGGTAATAAATCAAATAATACAAAAATAAAAATTATTGCTTGGTTAAATTCTGGATTCCACCAATAATTTATTATAAAAAAAAATTATCGCCAGCTTTTTTTAAACAAATTTCAAATAATTTATTAGGTATTTATCTTAATAAATATCTAAAGGTTATAATATTGACTTTTCTCAATATTTAGCTTTAAAGGAAAGAGGGAAAAAAGCAAAGAGAACGTGATTGTAACAAAATATAGGGCCCTTGTAATCAATCATTTTGATATAGTGTGCTCAGAAAATAATGTTAAACAGTATTTTTACTTCCAAGCTGTGTTTATATCGACAAATTATGCTGAGAGATATTATTTTTGACAAATGAACTTTAAAAGAAAAGAAATTTTACATATATAGGGTGATTAGGAGTGAGGGGGCTTTTTATTAGAAACATGTACACGTAAGTAATAAAATCTTTACTAAATTTCAACTGTAGATACTTACTCTTTTATCATTTTTACATATAAATATTACACGTCGTTTTTACACTTAAGCAAAAGCGAGGTTAAGATTAATATATTTCAAAAACATGCAAATCTGTCAGATCCAATTTGTTATTGTTTTATTTGCATTAATACATGTATCACTGATACTTTACACAAGCCAATTTTTCCTAAGGCCTGCACAAAATGGAGTTAAAATTAAAGATTATGAAACTAAAAGGTATTTATAGCAAACTTTTGTTAACTATTTTGTGACCGAACTAAAGATTTGTGCACAAATGTTCACTTTCTAATTTAAAATAAATCACTTTATTTTATTTAACATATCAAAGTTGACCTTAAATTTAAGTATAGCCAAAGAATATTCATATTATATTATATGTATATTATTATATTATATATATTATTATTTAGGCAGTTTACAGTCATCATGTTTCTTCTATGCATTATAGGGGTGCCAACCTTAAAAAAAATACTCAGTCAAAGACATGACAAAAACACCAGGCTTCATTTCCCATTTAGTAAATTTTAAATAGGAAGACATAAAATAAACTGATCAATACAAGTCGTTGTGTAAAAAGAAACAAACGGAACATTTTCGAATAGCCAGCTAATTTTATGGCGATTAGGCGACAAGTTCATAAAAATTAGTCTCGGAATCTTTTACAATGTAAGGTATATTTAAAATAGTATACTTTTTTTTATCACAAGGACCTGTTTTTAAGATAAGCTGTACTTAACTCCGAAGTAAGTTTACTTACATGGAACAACTAATTATTATTTTTTAACATTTCCTTATCTGGACGCTAATCTCTCTTAATTTCGTAAAGAAATATTACGGTTCAATCTAATTCTTATATTTATTCTGATGCTAAAAAGGTCTGTTTGTTCCACCAAAATGTGACTGAATTAGTATACTACATAACAAGTGAAAAAAAGAATTCAACACTAGTGTTGAAAAAAAAAATTAACACTAGTGTTGAAATTAGCATTTACAAAATATTCCACTTAATATCTGGTTTCATACTTTGTCAATGGGTTTTTCGTTTATTTGTTGTTAAATTTTTTCATATTTTATATATCATAGTAAAAACTAGTCCTGGATTGACTTCCAGATTAACCAGAATGAAAAATTTTGAATTAAATCAAGGAATGGTGCCTTAAACATAAATTTTAAAAATCCACCCAACAAGGAAGATTTCAGTTCAAAATAATTCTATAAATTATTTAATGTTTTTATAAAAAAAAGTCAAATACTCGTGATGGGATTTGAACCTGTGACCTTGCGATCTGTAGGCTAGAGCTCTAATCTCGACGCTATGGCTACCGATAAACATTTGTTGTTTAATACATGATATTTTCTTCAGCGCGATTTGTTTTTTCTGGTTATAGATTTTCCAGTATATTATTGACATTTTTTATAATTTCAGATGGCGTATAACCTTTAATTCTGACTTCTAAAACTCGTCAAATACAGGATAAATAAGTTAAACAATTTACAATTACTGCTTTCTAAAATTTGTTCTTTTTAATAAATTGGCACCATATGTTAAAGTTAAATAGTGTGCCCTGTATAAGAGATTGTGCAGCTTAGTATTGGAAAAACACTAGGGTTGAAATATTTATTACAACACGCGTGTGATATACGGCGCTTTCTAGCCAAATTAACCGTGTTTTTTTTCTCATTTTTATAGGTGGTCGTAGGAAAAAAAAATATAACACCTATTGTCTTTTTTATGATCTACTATTTTGGGGTTATCGTCACTAGTTAAGCAAAAACTAATAAAAAATTTAAAAATGGTATATTCCTAAAACGTTACGAAGAACCTCTGTAGTGTGGAAAATGTGCATATTTCAGTTTGGGTGTCATATTCACGTAAAATGGATTGTATTTCCTTATTATAACTTTCCTAGGTTTCAAAGAAAAGAGAAGGCCAATAGAAAAATAGGAACTCTGAAATTGAAGACGGTTGACCACCATAGTTCCTAAATAAACTGCTGGACAATTGCTTTCGAGCAAGAAAAATTTCGCCTAAATTTACCAGTTGATATTGTCTGAACCAGATATGATATCGACCTACGGTTTTAAATAGTTGATAGATTCATTCCTTGGGAAACAATTGTCAATATTGGATTTTCTTTAACTGTCAGACAATTTTATATACAGGTTGTTAAAGAAGACGATGGTTTTTGCTCAAATTTTAATGGCGTGTAACTTTTACAATAATATTTTTAAATTTTATCACTCTACGTCAATTGAATCACTGGTTCATAGCAAAGAAAGTCATTTGTCAAATTTTTGATATCTGCTATATTTTAAAAAATACCGATTTTTTTTGGAAAACCTTGCTTTATTTTAACTTATTGGTAGCTAGATCTCACTGTGCGTTGTATCGTGCAAACTTTTCCAGTGATTCACTGGTCAACAAAATTTAAGATTTTTTTTGTCCCACGAGCTGAAGTGGGTGTACTTGGTAGTACTTTTTAAACATATTTCATATATGTTTTCAGAATTTTTCCATCACGCAGGGTTTTAAAGTGACAAAGCAATGAATTTTTGTGAATGTATATATTATAATATGGGTATAAGTTATAAAAAAATAAAGTACAAAGTGATATATTTACTTAGAAAATGTGGTAATATATGACTTTCGACTGTACTTTGCATCAGAAACATCTCTCTTCAGCGTCCAGCAATAGTCTGTCAACATAGCGGGGCTCCATTTGCCTTGGTATCTCTACTCCATGTCCAGAATGTCCTGGTGAAATCGCTCGCCATGTTCGTCACTTACTGCTCCAAGGTTTTTCGGAAAAAAGTCCAAGTGTGAATGAAGAAAGTGTATTTTTAGACTCATGTTGCAACCCATGGCTTTATATGAGACCAATAAATTGTTAACATTCTCTACGTAATTTTCGAATTTACGATTTCCCAAGAAGCCGTTGCAAATGTCCTTGAAAGAAAACCATGCTGCTTTTTTAACTCCATTCAGAGCCTCACTAAAGTTTTCATCTCGAAGTAGCTCTCTGATCTGAGGTCCCACAAAAATACCTTCCTTTATCTTGGCATCACTGATTTTAGGGAACTTACTTCTCACATATGCAAACGCACTGTTAGTTTTATCCATACCTTTAACAAAATTCTTCATTAACCCAAGCTTAATGTGCAAAGGTGGTAAATAAATTTTTTGGGGATCAACAAGTGGGATACCACTGACATTCTTATTTCCTGGTGTCAGGGAAGTTCGTTTAGGCCACTTTTTCTTTTCATAGTGATTTTTCCTATCTCGACTGTCCCATTCGCATAGGAAACAACAATACTTTGTGTAACCGAGTTGCATGCCGAGCAAAAGTGAAACAACTTTCAAATCGCCACAAATATTCCACTTAAAGTCTATATATTTAATTTTTTCCAAAAGAAGCTTCATGTTGTCATATGATTCTTTCATGTTGCCTGCATGAGCCAAAGGAACAGAGGGAAACTTATTTCCATTGTGGAGTAGTACCGCTTTCAAGCTTGATTTGGAAGAGTCAATGAACAAACGCCACTCATTTGTATCATAGTCGTGCCTTCATAACAGAGCATACATCATTACAAAATACAAGCCCGTCTTCCATAGAGAAGAATTCTTCAAACTCTGCATGGCGCTTACGATAAAAAGCAACTTTTGTGCCACTCTGTAGAAGATTCCAGTCTTTTAATCTAGAACCTAGAAGTTCGGCTTGCTTCTTAGACAAGTTTAAATCGCGGACAAGGTCGTTAAGTTCTTCTTGACTTAGAAGATGCGGCGCACAAGAAGACGAATCTGGTGTAAATGTTGGATCCAGATCAATATTTTCGGCTGAAAAACTTTCGTTGTTTACTTCGTCATCGGCAGTTTCATCGTCGCTCGGTGTCATATTTTGTGGGGGGTCAGGCACAGGTAATTCCGGACTGTGCGGCACTGGTCTCAGTGCAGATGGAATATGAGGATATTTAACAGTATGTTTGGATTTAGAAGTTATACCACTGATATTTGTAAGACAAAAATAGCAATCGGTAATATGGTCTGATGGTTCCCTCCAAATCATGGGAATAGCAAAAGGCATATGTCGTTTACCTTTTGCCCACGCTGTAAGAAGTCTGACACACGTAACACAGCAAATATGGGGAGCCCAGCTTTTGTCTTGATCGCCGACTTTACACTTGAAATACTGTTCATAGCATTTATTAACGAGAGGCGTGAAAGACCGTTTTTGAGATTTAAATGTCAATTCACCGCAGATGTAGCAAAAAGAATTCGGGTGGTTTACACAATTTCTTGGCATTTTTACAGGTGAGTTACACTACAATAGCTTAAAATGCACCACAGCACATTCTTCAAAACGTTAAAAAAGTCTGCGTATATGTTCATTCACCGAGCTCTAGTCGATAACTAAAACAACAATAAATGTCATGTAGGACTCGGAACTGCTTGCAGGTCTCAACAAGCCAAGACATGTTCCGCGTGACACACAGAGCACACTTTGTTATTTCTAGTCACAACAAGTTATTGTTATAATACACAATTACACAAATAATAAAATAGCAATGCCTGACACAAGTTTTTTGTTAGATGACTCTTATAGTACAGACCTATGCGTGCATTTTATAGGTAAATAATCACATATACTGGAACATAAAAACTAAGGGTGATGGAGAAATTCTGAAAACATGATTGATTTCAGCATGCAAAATTATATTGAAATCAGACATTTTTGCGCTTGGGACAAAAATCTTGTTAACCAGTGTTATTATACCTTATAAAAAGCTTGATTATGTTCAGTAACAATAGTTGTACCTAAATGTTATGATGTACAGTGGTGTACATATAAATACCTATATGTCTATTGTTTATGAGTATACTGTTAGAAAATTAGAAATTAGTAAATACATTTTTTCCAAAAATTTAATTAAAAAAATTATCTTTTTAAAATTTTGTAAACACACTGTATAATATACCTGTAGTGCGATATGAAAAACAAAAAAATAAGAAAAAAATGACCTAATCTAGGGTTGAGTACTTTCCAATATAAAACAATCGTGAAAAATTGTGAGCTACTCATAAATCATAGACATATAGGTGTTTATAAGTACGCCACTATACATCATAACATTTAGGTACAACTATTGTTACTGAACATAATTAAGCTTTTCATAAGGTATAATAATCACTCGCAAAGTTTGCACGATACAACGCACAGTGAGATCTAGCTACCAATAAGTTAAAATAAAGCAAGCAAAGCAAAAAAATCGGTATTTCTTAAAATATAGCAGATATCAAAAATTTGACAAATTACTTTCTTTGCTATAAACCAGTGATTTGATTGACGTAGATTGAAAAAATTTAAAAATATTATTGTAAAAGTTACACGCCATTAATATTGGAGCAAAAGTAATTCGTCTTCTTTAACACCCTGTATATAAAATTTTCTGACAGATAAAGAAAATACAACATAGACAATTGTTTTCCAAGGAATGAATCTATCAATCATTCAAAAACGTAGGTCGATATCATATCTAGTTCAGAAAATATTAACTGTTAAATTTAAGCGAAATTTTTCTTGCTCGAAAGCAGTTGTCCAGCAGTTTATATACATAATATCAAAGTACAAGGAAAATAGGGGGACTGAAACTAAAAAGGCATGTTAAGAACACGACTAAAAATAACAAAGTTTGAACTAAAGGAGTTTAGATAAGGTCATAAAACTGAATTATTAAATTTGTGTTTCCCAGTTTTCATAATTGTTTCTTATGATTCCCTAAAGATGGCGTAACAGAGTTATTATCTACCTTACCTATAAAAATTATCAATGTTAGGTACAATAGATTTTCTCCAAATTTGTTAAAACATTTATTATATATTTGTGATATATTTTGTACCTGTTTAGTTAATAAAATACCTACGCTGAAATAGCTTTATATTATTATTTTTGTTAATAAATTATTATAGTACCTATATCGATGTTAATATTACATTAAATTATAAACATTGAGGCCATTTAGTATTTTTGAACTTTTTAGCTTAAACAATTTTTCAGTAAGTACTGGAACTCAGTTCTCTGGAAATGTATGAATATTGTTCTCACATTTCTTTGTAGCTGCAGATAAATGGTGAACATTTTCTTACAAACTATCATAAAAAATTTTCATTGCCTAAATCATTAAATGAAAAGATTGAAAGGAAGAAGTTTTATTATTATCAGGTAATTTAATTTTTTAATTAACAACTTATGTTGTATACTGATGATGAGAATAGTATGATCAAACAGTACAGTGGCGGCTTGAGGACATTGAGTATCGAAGGCTGCAGAATTGAGTGCCTCCGGATATTGTTTAAAGAAATGTCTAAAATGTATGACTTACAAATTTATATCGAATACATTAGCTAGGAAATTGAGCCACGATATGTATGATCATGTTTCTTTATTTTTTCAAGCGCATCCTAATAATATTTCTAAACTCTTCTCCAAAGTTACTGCTACTTGCGAAATTATATCCATATATACAGAGTGTTCCTTAATGACGTGCTAATATTTCAGGGTGTGATTCCTTAGGTAATTTTATGAAGAAAAGTTCATATTAGCATTTGACCACAAGAGTTTCTTTGCTACAAGGAGTTAAATTATTTTATTTTTAAGCGTTATTTTGTAATATCTCCGAAAGTACTTTAGTTGTTATTTTTAATTTTAATACGTGTTAATACGATATAAAACGACATATTTTAATAAGAAAAGTTATTCTATCGCTTCACCAGTGGCTTCCCTGTACATGTGTCCTATGATATTTTTCACAAAAAAAATGGTACGCCACTGACATTTTTTTGAAAACGTTTTAAATTTGAACTCACAGATATTGGGGAGTGTAAGAAAGAAGCTTTCATTATAAAATAATTTCAAATATTTTTAAGAATACAATGAAATTAAACAATAATTTTAATGATTTTTATTGGCATATATTTTTTCCTGGATTTTTTTGCATAAAAATTTAATCTTGCTCAGTTTTTTGTAATTCGGGTCAAAAATCTCGTTATTTTATATGGCAAATTTTGACGCGGTCGAATTTACTTGCGGCATCTCCCACTTTATATTGGTGCTATGCCTTGCCGTGATACATTGGCGGATAAACCAACGAGATTTCAGCATATTTCCAGTTACACAGCGGGTGAAATAGGGCTGTGCGAGATCGCTGATTGTACGCGTTTGTCAGGAAGGAACGGAAGCTGAGAATTCGGTACCGAGCCACAACCGAGCGCATTACATGATGGCGCGTGGATTAGTAGGTAACACAGGTGGTAAGAAAGTTGCAGGCAGTGTTAAAGTTTAAGAAATATCGGATGTTCTTAAACTCCTCTTCCTTTCAGTCTATTTATTCAATGACCTAAATATAATTTCTAACTATATCTCGAGTTCGATAGATTTAAAACCATAAAAAATAAAAAGTGCACTTTTTAAAAATAATAATCATACTAATAAATTAAATGTTGTCTTTAAAATAATATTCACACACTTACGTAACCTTCGATTTGCATCAGGCAATGAGTTATTAGTTGGTATACAGGGTGTTTTTTAATGACGTGCTAATATTTTAGGGTGTGATTCCTAAAGTCATTTTATGAAGAAAAGTTCATATAAACATATGTCCTAAACGGCTTAAATTTTTTGCTACATGGTGTTGAATAATTTTTTTTAATGCTTTTTTTGTAATATCTCCATAAGTACTTTAGAATATATTTTCAATTTTGGCATGTGTTAATAGAACATAAAACCACATCTTTTAGTAATAAAAGTGTTTTTTTGTCCCACCAGTGGCGTCCCTGCAAACATTTCCTCTGATATTTTTTAGAAAAAAAGTGGTACGCCACTGACATTTTTCCATGTGGATATCATTTCTGATTAGCCCGGTCAACTCTGCATAAAAATGGTCTCTTGCGTTTTTCTCCTTAGGCACAACGTTCTTAATTAAATTAATTAAATTAACTCTTCTATTTATTGTTATTAACATTGATAATACAAAAGTTTGTTTTATAAAAATTGTTGAAAATGACCACCTTCATTATTTAATAGGCATGCCGCCCGTCTAATTTAATTTAATTATTTTAGTTAAGAACGGTGTGCCTGAGGAGAAAAACGCAAGAGACCATTTTTATGCAGAATTGACCAGGCTAATCAGAAATGATATCCACATGGAAAAATGTCAGTGGCGTACTACTATTTTTATAAAAAATATTAGAGGAAATGTTTGCAGGGACGCCACTGGTGGGACAAAAAAATAACTTTTATAACTAAAACATGTGGTTTTCTGTCCTATTACCACATGCCAAAATTGAAAATATTATCCAAAGTACTTTCGGAGATATTACAAAAAACGCATTATAAAAAAATAATTCAATGCCCTGTAGCAAAATATTTAAGCCGTTTAGGACATTCATATCTTTATATAAACTTTTCTTAATAAAATGACACATCATTAAGGAACACCCTGTATAATAGGGGAAATGAAGGCAAGATGACATAGCATTTTTAATTTATCGAATAATACCATTAAATTATAGTTCAAGCAACAATTTTTAATTTTAGTGATAGATAGATAGTGTTCACAAAGTATATTGGCAAAAAAATATTTACTTTTAAAATTTATACTGCATCCATTCATTATTATGGAATAGTTAAAAAATTACTTGATTTTCAAAAGCCCATATTTTCATCAAAATTCAATTCCCCTGTTCCATTTTCAGTTTATTAGATAAAGTATCTCTTAGACCACTAAGTACAATGTATGTGACTTCACTTTATGTCTTTTTTATACGGGGTGATGGCTAAAATATCAAGCTATGTAAAATCTGCTGCTTTTAAAATTGATGCTTCTAAAATACGAAGAAAATTGAACTATTGTGTTAATTACAGCTTTATGTTAGATACTTACTGTATCTATATATATATATCAGCGCAGTGCCGTTCATGTCAATTTAAAAAACTTAAATTCCAAAAACTGTGATGTTACAAATAATTACACTGCGATAAAACCCTCTTTTCCCTTCGTTTTCGAGGATGAAAAATATAAAAAGTACTAACTACAGCTTCATATTAGGTATTTATTGATCCCATTATGACGCAGTAGCGTTTGTAACAATTAAAAAAAAATCCAAAAATCTCTATATTGCCAGTTGTGCTGCTAGAAAGAGTAATTGGCAATATAGCGATTTTTGGATTTTGTTGACACGAACGGCACTGAGCTAACATGGGTACCTACCATAAAGCTGTAATTAACATTTTTCGTATTCTCCATCCTTGAAAACCGGGGAAAGGTAGGTTTAAATAATATACCAATTTTTGGAATTTATTTTTTTTCTATTGATATGAACTGCTGTGCTGTAGTATTAGTGATTACAAATTTGTACCTCAATTAAAATTATCAGAGGCTCTCATTAATTTTTAATTGTACCTAATATAAAGCTGTAATCAACACAATAATAAAATTTAATTTTCATAGCTTCGTATTTTAGAAGCATCAATTTTAAAATCAGAAGATTTTACACAGCTTGATATTTTAGCTATTAACCTGTATTAAAACGACATAAAGTAAAGCCACACATTGTATTTGTTGGTCCAAGAGGCAGTCTACCCTATAAACTGAAATGTAAATGGATTGATTGAATTTTGATGATAATTTCGCACCAACTTTCTTTCAATCAATTCAATCAATCAATTAGAAGATTTCATTTTGAATCATTATAATGACAACGAAGAAAATTTCCAGAAATATTCATGCTCTTTGGCTCTTCCGGAGGCCAAATTATACTGGAAATTTCCCTGTCACTTTCGTCAAAATAAAGTGGCGAATTTTTTAAGAAAATTCGCGACCTCGAAAAAATTTGCGGAAATAATTCATGCTCCAAGGAGATTATAAGTAAAAATATGGGATTTTAATGATTCCATAAATAATTAATGGAAAATGAAAAATATAAACATTCAAAACTGTAACATAAAGTACATTGTTAGAAATGATTTGCTCACAGGTATTTTACATGGATATGACATTTGGCCCTCCTATATGCTTTCTTGACTGCCTTTCCCTTATATTTTTAATAAAGACAACATTTTAGTGTTTTGTTATAACTGGTTGAATGCCTTTTCAAGGATTATATTTTTTGATTAATACTCCTTTTTTTATAAATTTAAGTTTAATTTAAAACACGTATAATCCGTGCAATTACTGGCTGGATGCACGTCAATATGCTAATTCTTACATAATCTTAACAGAAACAAAAAATAAGGTAGGTCTGTTATTAAGTAAAGGGTCATGTTAATTGACATAAAATTCGTTTTGACAACCTTTGTCATTTCAAAAAATTTTACGTGTTAAAAGTGAAATAAAGTTAGTTGGAACATATTATAATAGTTATGTAACATGTGCAAAAAGTGTATGTTTATTGCACATGTTACAAACACTATTTTTTCTACGATCGCTTTCTTATTTAACAAAAAAGTTTAAAATTGCTCTGTGTTACCTCTCCTTTGTGTGCAAAAGTTGTAATTCAAATTTAACAATGGATCATAGATACCTTTGACCTTAATTGTTTGAAAGGAACACGTCCGTCATTCCGCCATATTGTTTTGTGATACACATACTATAAACAAATTGTACGTTTCCTAGGCAATTAACTTTATTGCACTAGGGCAAAAAGTACTTTATTGCATAGTATTTAAGTTTACTTAAATCCTGACAATGGAAAAAATATATAATTTAATCAACGACATGACTCGAATCAAAAATTACGCCAGAAGGTGTGACGAACATCTAGTCTAGTAATTGTACGGACTTTATATAATCATAATCATGTAATGACGATAGTCATCACTGCTTATCAAGAGTTCGTAAAAAAAGTGCACTCTTTAATTAGGGAAGTTTCAAGTATTGACCTCCTGTTTCCAAAATTATTTATTATAATGTCATCACAGGGATTTTTCTTGCCTATAAAACTGTTAATAATAATTTATCTTAAATTTTTGTAAATAATATTTACTTTTTTATATAATTTGTAATTATTTGTTATGTTAATTATATATACTTATTTAGCTAAAAATATTAAAACTGTCCCAAATATGTAACAATTAACATGAGTTAAACTTTTCCAAATAAAGAGGTTAAATTAATGGTATGATTCCGTAAGTGAATGTTACACGAAACATTTTTTGGTTTAGTTCTAATAAGTGCAATATTTTCCAAAATTTCAATACGGTATCACGTCGAATTAACAGTCCCTTGAACAAAAAACGGTCCAATCTACCAGTCTTTTAATATTGCCGAAAACAAACTTTCTGAGAATGCAGAGGCTTCTCTATAGAATAATGTGGATTTTTATCAGAACTCCACATTCTAATTTTTTGAGAATTTACATGACCAAAGAAGTAAAACCTTTCCTGGTCTGTCCCTAAAAAAGGTTTTTTCCAAAGGCGTTTTTATTATTATGCAAATTAAACATAATCCGCTATGAAAATTAAATTAGCTGCGGCTTGTGGTTTTGTAACAATTTTAAAACTTGGTTTAAACGATAAGCGTGGATATGCAGGTCACATTTCATGACTGTATTGCATGTTCCGTAAGATACCATGTACTTGCTGGTTTAAACGCCGCCTAGGGGATTGTTAATTAAAATTTAGATTTCTGCGTTCTGTGCAGTGATAACTTTAGGTCTTCCACTGCCTTGCATTCTATTTACACTTTCTCTTGCTCTAGAACTTTAAACAAAGCCACAAATCTAGTCAAAACTAGTCGAAATCCACCACTATGTGTGAAAATTTTATTTGAAAGTAACTTTCGATCATAAACAATAAGGTGAAATTCAGGAATGAATTCAGGAATTTGTGGATAAGTAAAAACATATCTAAAATTGCAGACTAGATGACCAAAGAAAAAATGTACTGCAAGATGTCCTTACAAAATCACACCATAAAAATTACACGACGTGATAGGTTTTTCCAAAGTTTTTTTTATTTTCTATGTGATATATTGTCTACCTGTTTATTTATTAAAATATCCCCATTTAAAGTTTGTATATAAATGTAATTATTAAATCCTATGATAACGGTCGGTAGTTTCGGAACGGATTACCAGTTTTTTGTCATCTTGTCACAATATCAATTTGTAAAATTAATTATGACCAAACTGCGTAAGTTTCCAAAATACCAACCCTTAATAATTGTTATTCGAAAAAGGTTTTGAATACAATCTAAGAGTTTTTTAATGATTGTTATTTTGTTATAGCTTGAGGGGTCAACAGTACTTAAAACCCGTCAAATTAAAAAATAAACTTTTTTAAAAGTAGAATAATAAATAGGCGATTTTTTTTAAAAAGGTATTTTCAAAACAACATTCGCACACTTTATAAACGATTCGAAGCTGTGAAATGTGTATTAGTTGTCGGGGCGGACTCATAAAAAGGGAGGAGGGGGTTAGCTCACCGAATAAATAAACCACCGCAATTGAAGCATTTGGTGACTTTTTTAAAAGTCTTTTTGGGAGTGAGATAGATACGTTTTTTCTTTTCTTTTTTTAAGAAGTCACTTTGGGTTGAAGGAGAAGTTTTAAAAGGGGGACAAGTTTTATATTTAGAAGTCACTTTTAATCAGAGATGTATCAGCCCCCCCCCCCCTCCACCAACCAAAGGACAGCCTAGGTGCGCCACTGTTTAGTTAGTATATGAATATCGCTTTAGTCTTGAATAAAGATATCAGGCTGGAAATGTCTTTCCGAGGATTACTTACATTTTTTTGTAATAGGTACTTTATATTGTTTTAACATCCATGTTGTCAATTTTGGCTTAAGTTTAGTAATTAAATGAAACCATCGCGGTCCTTACTCTGTCATTTAAGTCTTTGTTTTGTAAAATATCGTAAAATTTTGATACCGGCTTACTGAGTTAGTGAAAAGTATGCGAATGTGACATCAAAAAAGTGCATTTTTTAGTTTTTAGGATGATTTAAGTGCTAATTTCCTCAAAATCTGTCTTTAAAATCTTCATGGACAAGGCAAAAGTTACAAAGTGTCACATCTAGTAATTCATAAGTACAGCGATCAGGGACCCTTCAATTTAAGAAAACATATCGAATATAAATTTAATAATTATTAACTCATACAATTTTGCAAAAAATGGCGTACACACATGCAAAAATATCAAATAATGCAGTCAAATAATGAGAGCGCAGATGCCGACAACTTCAAAATGTAATTTTTGACAAATATTTTATTAAGTACCAACACTTTTTAATTAAAATAGATTATTGTAAAAAGAAATCTATGAAAATAAAAGAATAGGTATGCATACCTAAGTATTTTTCTTAAGCTCCTCCCACGATACACTTACAACGGTATGCCGATCAGCAAGCCGAAATTTGAAAACCGCCGCCGCGCATTCCCTTACACACGAGCGAAGGCTCTAACGTCACGTGGTTGGGCCATTGCGCACTGGCTGCTCGCACTGACATCGTAATGTGGAAGAGAGAAAGATAATTTATGCGCAATGGTAGGGTATCGCGGCTACTCCATATTAGTACCTGTACTGGCATATTTAAGTGGGAGAGGCTTAGGGGGGTCTGAACACTCTTGAAAGGCGTTTTTCGTATTAAATATAAATAAAATATTGAATTTGTGATGGCATCGGCACTGATATATACTCTTAAATCAACTTACTTAGGTCTAGCATTGTCCATTGAAGAAACTATCTATCGCGGTTTGAGTGTATTTTTTTTTTTACAGTGTTACAAGGTTAAGAAGTAAAAATATATTCATTGATCATTGATTTCGTCAATCGAAAACATCATTTATGATTAGTTGCTAGTGTAAATGAAGAGATTTTCTTGTACATTAACTCATTAACTTAAACATATTTCAAAGCAAATAAACATATCTTATAAAATTATAAGCTACCGAAAATTATCAATAACCTTACCTATTCTCATTGTATATAGGTAATGAAAGTTTATAGGAAATTTTCCTCTGGTAGATCAAAATATCTTTACTTAATCGCTAATCTGTAACATAAAACCTAATGTTTTGTACCCTCGATAGATGTTAAACTGTGAATTTAATTGACCTGGCTGTAAATACAGAAAATAAAACGATTTTATTTGATCTCAATTAAGTAGTTTATATTGTTGTCCTATCCTTATTTATTTATTACTATCCGGCTATCGTCGCATCGAATTGTGTGTCCAACACACAATGAACCACACAACTGTAGGTACAGTTTCAACCACCCACCGTCGCCAAAAAACGATTTTCCTAACCTAAATGAGTATTGCGTATCTATATAATTAATTCACGTAATTGGTTATTAGCAAAGCGCCCGTAACTTGAAGTCTCGACTTTTGCGTTTAAATCAGAAATTTGTTTGACGACAAGCAATCGACCATCAAATTTCAGTATACGGTCGTCGTCGATGGCGGCCAATGAGCTGAAGAAATCACTGGCTGCACTGTTATAAGTAAGTATTACAAAGGCAGCATAATGTGCTATTGTCTTTTCTTACCTTTTCTGATGCATAATTATTTTGCTTAGAACACTCAAGGCCAGTTATTTTTTTTAAATACAAAAGTGTTAAACAAAGTAAACTCTGAATCTGAGTATAGATAAAGAAATCAGTAGTAAAAGAAAGTTTCTTTTCCGGCCTATGACGGAGTAACAACTGGCTCAGCAACGGATTGAAATACTAGAATAAGGTATTTAGGGTCTGTTTGAAGGTTGGAGAAAATGATGTTTCTTGACTGATAGAAGAGTTTTGGAGCATTGTCTTTATTTGTTTTATATCAAAACGTTTCAACTGCTAAGTATCTCCAGTCGTCTTCAGGTAAATACTAAATAAGTAAAGTAACTACAGCTCTGTGTATACTAGCTAGATGCACTGGAGACTGGAGCATGACCGAGATGGATGCAGTCATGCGTTTAGTTCGAGTGCGGTATTTTAAGTTTACATCTACTTAGCAAAGGTTTCCAGATATTTCTTATATCTAATGATGGCTTACTAAAACAATCTGGGTTTTGGTATATGGTAGCAGCTTCGTTGAACCTCCTCTTCCTCCAATGTGGTTCTTTATGCAGGATTTGAGCTTCTTTCCACTTGATGTGATGACCGTGTGTCCAGGCATGGTCAGCTGTATCTGATTTTTCGGTTTCCCCTTTAAGCGTGTTGTTTCTATGTTCCTTGACCCTAGTTTTAAGGGGCCTTAGAGTCTCACCAGTGTAAGATCGGCCACATTCGCAGGGTATCTGTTAGACACAGTTTTTCTGGAGATACTTACCAGTTGAAACGTTGTGATATAAAACAAATAAAGACAATGCAAGTCCAAAACTTTTCTATCAGTCAAGGTATTAAGGGATTTGCAATTGTGCTGAGAAAATTGATATTCTTGATCGATTTCAGAAAAAAATATAATATTTATCTCTATATCAAGGGGAGACTCAAATGAAGCATGGCGGAAACATCTTAAGCGGTAACGATAAAATAAAATAAACCTGACATCACATTATAAAAGACAGTGGCGACACGTGTTGATAAAGGTATAATGTGTGGCAACACTAGATTTTAATGATCTAATTAAAAATAACTAGTTCAGAATCATTTTCTATTTTGTCGCCACTAATCAAAGGCATAATGAGTCCCTTAAACAAAGAAGAAATCGGATGGTCTTATGGTATTTTTACCTTATAGCGTCACATTTCGAACTAAAATAATGAGTCTTGTAATTTTCAGGTATTCTGGATGTCAGAATATTTATATAAACAAAATGCTAAGCGTAACTATATAATTTATTATCCAACAAGTTTGGATCCCTCAAGGGACATTGGGAAAATCTGTAATTAATTGACTTCATTGCTTTTCCATTAATTTAAATTTTCTCCAGATTAATTACTGGTTAACAGGTCTTTAACCGAGTTTACCTAAACTGTTTTAATTATGGGTAAATCGAAAAGGTGCTATAAAATTAAATTAAACTTTTCCCTGAAGGGTTTTAAAACTCAACAGTCCCTAGGCGCTGGGGTTGTTCGTCCCAAAAAGACAAGTTTATCGAATTAAATTTAGAAGAGATCATATTTCCTTTAAATATTTTTTTGACAAAACAATCCTCGAAATTCAGATCAGATCAGATCAGATATTAAGTTTTATTTAACTGGATTCTAAAATATAAATGAGGAGCAACTGTGCAAAACGCATTAAATCCATAATATGTTGTTTTGAATAAAACTTAAAACACTAGCAAAGTAAATTAGAAAAAAAACTAAGACTTTCATGTGGCCCGGAATGATTTATGTAATTAGGTTAAAAAGGAATATTTCTTTTTTAATCTAAATTTTCCATTTTCACGACAATATGGTATATTTTTTTTAGTGGATTTACTGCATTTTGTTTAATCAGAATGTGGATTTATGTCATTTTGCTAGGTTAGTATGGATTTATTTCTTTTTGCTTACTTCTTATTTGGATTTATTGCGTTTTGCTTGAATTAATTAAGTTTATATTATTTTATAAGGCCAATAAAATTTTAAACTTCTGTGAAATAATTATTAATTATAATATAATTGAAATAAAAGAATGCAAACAGAAATTAATATTCTTTTTTTTGGATTTATTTGACTTTGCTTAAATGCGAATTGGATTTATTGCACTTTGCTTAAACATGCATTGGAATTAATCCGCTTTGCTTAGCTGAGTGTTTTCGATTTGGCTATTTCTAATGGATTTACCGCGCCTTGATTGAACAGGGTTGTTCTAATGATAGATTGACTAAAAATCACTACATTTTTATATATACCTTCTATCTAGAAATTAATTTATGAATTTAGATAATAGTCGGGTGAATTTTTATCGTGCTCCATAAAACTTTCGTTAGCGGCGCTTTTCATCCTTCACGTTTTCCATAATCCAGATATAGTGTTTGGGTCTGTTCTGATAAATAAGAGTTTATTATCGAGAATCTATAGTCTATTTCAGAAAGGTGTAGAGTAATAAAATCTCATTAGGTATGGAAAGGAACAGAGTGACCCAACAAATATTTAAGCCACTTTCATAATTTGGCATTGATTTCTTTGCAAAATTCCTTATTTTCATCAAGTGCAGGTAGTATCTACCACCCGGGTTTGGGTCAATTTATGGGTTTTGCCTATTGTTATCCATTTACAAACATTGAAAATGATGTTGCAAAAGCATGCATTATGTACATAGTATTAGGTACACTTATTTTTGTTAAACATTATTAAAAAATACAAAATACATTATACAGAAACTAAATTATAAAAAATTATAATATTCTTCGTCATCTGAGAAACTGTCATCTCCTCCTAACGTTATAATTACCAGGTCGACGGTCCGATCGATCAGGTGGTCAAGATCCCACATTTTCTTCTCTTCAATGACATGATGGACTGCTTTTCGCCAGTTCTCTGGTGTTACTTTCTTAATGGCTTGATCAAATAGTAGCTTAACGTCTTTCATTTTGAATGTCGTATTGTGTTTTGCTACAAAGTTATATAGGATGTAAGTCGCAATGATATGGGTGTGCGCAGCACAGTTACACTATGTTTTTCAGCTATATTTTCCACGGCATATGTCATAAAACAATGTTTGTATAAATTTGCTATAGCTAATAGTTTCTTCTTTGTCAAATTATCTTCAAATTCAATACTTCTGGTGGTTAACCAGTCGAAAATTTGAGGTAATTTATGAAGTTGAAATCTGCTCTGTGCGTCGTGAATGATAGCTTGCGTTATCCATAACTATTACTGAATCAGCTGAAAGATATTTTATCATTTCACTAAAATAGTCCTCAAAAACATTCGAATCAAGGTTCTTGTGGTAATCTCCCGAATTGAATTACGCAATTACTTGAAATTTTAATATTACAAACAATACAATTTTATCCTAATACCCGTTAACCTGATTCTCTAAAATTTTTGTTTAGTTATCATAAATAATTTAATGCAAAAAAATTACGTGCGCCTATGGCCGACACCGAAATTAAGCCGAACTGGAACTGGAACCTATTTTATTACTCCACACCGTTCTGAAATAGACTATAACTTTATTTAAATGACGGCATGGATGTATTAATGTTAGACTCGGTTGCGGATTTTATCTTGTGTAAAGAATTTTACTTATTTGGCAATTTCATCTTTACATGACTATTATTGACTAAATTAATAAATCCGTAAAATATTCTCGATGTAATGGCGGATCTATTTCCTCTTGACAGTTTGGTTTCGTGGAGTGCACAGGACCCGTGTCAGTTATTGATACAATGAAGAATTTACTCAAAAAAAAAAAATGTAGTCGAAGAAAATCGCCAAACTTTTATGATCATTGCTAGAAGCCAAAATATTTGGCTTTACGTGTACAACACATAATTCACAGAAACGTACAACTGAACCCCATGAAAATGACAATTTTACGACTGTAATTTTTCGAGGCAGAAAAACTTTTCCGAAGTGTTGATATGATTACATTTTCTTTAGATTACTTTGCCCTACGTAATGGGATCATAAGTTAATTAGAAGGAACATATAAAAGACCAAAATTCTCCCCTTTATACCATTTTCCTAAATTCATTTTGTTTCGTGCTAAGCATATTGAGACTAACTTACGAAAACTTTATTAAAAGACATTAAAGGGACGTGTAAATATCTAGTGTGGTTAAAACACCTTGTGGTGAAGTGTAAACATTCTTGCCCTAATTAGAGATTATGTACAGGGTGATACAAATTCGTATTGTACAGCGAGGGAGAGAACGCATAAGATGAAAGGAAGATTTTTGGCATAAAAAGCATCAGTGGCGGCTCGCAGTCTTAAAAAATGGTGAAAAGTTAGGTATAGTGCCGGGTACTTAAACAAACATTGACTAAAAACCCGTATAACAAAACGTCTTTCTTATCCTCATCTGTCCAACGACTGAATGGAGTTTTCAACAAATTACAAACTATGTCATTAATTGTGTTCATTTTTAAAACACACAACTAAGTAGATATGTACACTACTGAATTAACTGAAAAATAAAAACAAATTTTTTTTAATCACACAGTAAATCACGTAAAGACGATATCTCTAACCGTAAATTTCGCGAAACCTCAAAATAAATACCTTAAAGTTAGGCGAACCAATGCAACAACAATGGTGCATACGACTGATCTATTTTTAAATTGCCCTTCATCATAATGCAAATTGTTACATGCTGTTTGCATGACTGACATCACGTAACCATAGCAACGGTGAAAATCAAAGCCATGTTGGGCATGGGATCTTAACTTAATTGCTTTGAGCTAACGGACACGATCGGCTGCGGCGCGCCAATATGCACGAGTGTTTATAATTATTGTCCATCGGAGTTAACCGTGGCTCTATTATGCATAGCTACATTCGGATTAAATTAATATTATTAATTCGAACATAATTATTTTTAGGGGCTAGAATGGTAGGTATATGGATACATTAATATTGTCGAACAAATTTCCTCCTGGTTTTAATGTATACCAATTTTGCACTTTTTAATCGAATATTAGAGGTAATCTTTGAGGAGCACCGCTGAACCTGAACTAATTTTCAAATATTTATTTTGGTTGGTTAATGGCACAAATGTCAAAGTAACAAAAATTGGGGGGGGGGGCGCTGCCGGTCTGCATCCCCACCACCGAGCCTGGGAGCTCGGGTCTAAAAGTCTAATTGCAACCTAATTTTTCGAATCACGGTTGGACTCTTAATTTAAATTTTTAAATAATGTATTTTTGGCTTAGATTACAAAGGTTATTATTAAAAGTCCTGTTTTATATAGAGATTAAACTTTCGGACGCATATCGTTTTAGTTATTGATTTATGATGCAATTTTATAGGAAAGCAAGTAAAAATAATAATATGTTATAGTGTTTTTCTATTATATACTTGTCTGTTCCGTTTTCCCTTTTTTAGAGCTATTTTAAATCAATAAAAATGTAACCCAATGCAATAAAATATTTTTAAAACAAAACCAAAAAACAATTAGGTATGTATTTTTAAGGAGAAAAATTAAAGTAAATATTTTAATTGAAACATTTTTTATGGAAGGAGTGTGATAATTTATAATAAAAAAATAGTGCGGGAAAAAACGAGAATGCTTTATTATGAATATACAAAACGGCACTTAAGGAGTATTTCAAAACCTAACCTTTCGCACCAAAAACTGCTCTTAGATCTACGCTCCTAAAATACATGATTTCTGAAAAAATCATCAATTTTGGCGTAGTGAGCGATATTTACTTTATTATTAATCATGAAAAATCGAGCCCGAAAAACGCTGGTTAGAGTCATACATATGTCTTATGTTAAAACTTTGAATTGACACCAATATTCATATTTTTCACAAATATAAAAAATGTTTTTATTTTAATAAAGAAATATAAAAAAAAGTAAAAATAAAACATTTACAAAAACAAATTTAATCCAACCATGCAGCCGGTCAGGCCTTTCTAGTCCGCGAATGCAGAGGGGGAGAGGTAATAATTTAATTTTCGAAATTTGATAGTAGTTAGGTAAATTTTGAACGAACTTTGGTCGTGGCCTCGCCTGCGGCGCTTTTCCGCCTTCTTCACTAGGTACAATATCATAAAATACATAAAGCCCCGACTGTCCCTTTCTTCAGAAAAAAAAAATGTCCTACTTAAGCCGAATTAGCCCCCCGAGCATATATTCTGGCTACGCCACTGACAAGTACTAACCATAGATAAGTACGTACTGACCCGCAAAAGATTCAAAATCTTCGGAGAAACGCGGTGATCATTTCCGCATGAGAAAGTTAATAGAATCGTGTTGGAAAGAAATACATATTTTTCAACAAGGCAGGGGCGCACACAGCTGCAGTGCAAGAAGCTTAGGACATATTAAGCAACTAACTAACAGATGGCATTCGCGAAACAATAAGAATTTAGAAAGGAATGTGGTACATTTTAAACGTACGTCTTATCTCAGTTAATTATTTAAACAGTATTTGCTGGAGTTGCCCTTAAACGAGCATTTTTATAGATAGAAATATCTTTTTACCAAACTTGTTTTAATGTACCTTATCTTGTGTATCTTTATTATCATGATATCATGCAAGATCAAGTTACAGATAGTTAGACCACAGTCCCCTTTACAGAAAGCCGCGATGTAAGAAATCTGGCAACATGGGATGGAGATCTGGTTTAGTTCAATTTCTTGACGTTAGTACATGCAATTTATGCTAAACAGGTGGTTGACCTTTCGGCTTTCCTAAATAATTTGCATTTTTTATCCGGTTTTCATTGATATCTAACAAAAAGTTTACCTAAAGTTATCGCTAAGAACCCCTACGAAAGATTATATAGTGACTATTTTTGATGCGGTTTTGCTGTAATATCAGTGATAAACCAAGTGAACGACCGCGGCAACCGTTGCCTGCTGACTCGCCGTTTGTGTAATGGCGGGGAAATTTTGTGTTTTAATTTAAACGTTTTGTTTATATTTTTTGGCTTGTTGCGTGAACTTTATTGTTTTGTGCGTACGGTTAATTTATTAAATTCTACCTATGTGTTGGCTGTTTATTTAGCTTGAAGGTATCATATATAAGTTAGGTTAAAAATTATCAGTGAAGTTTAAAAATTTCGTTAGTAGGTAGTATTATAGTACCTAGGACCTAGATACTTTGGTAAGTACTATTTTTTAAATTTAGTTATCAAAATGCCAAGCCCCTGCTGTGTTCCTGGATGCAATTCTAACTATCAAAGTGCTATAAAAGCAGGAGAAGAGACTGTTTCAATTTTTCACTTCCCAAAAAATGAAAATCTTAAAATTCAGTGGCTAAAAGCCATTCCAAGAGCTAATTGGTCACCTACACCGTATTCTGTAGTTTGTGCTAAACATTTGAAAGATTTTCAGTTTTTTAAATTGAAAACGTGAGGAATTTCTTTCGTTCTTTCGTGCTAACTATGACAAAAGGTTTGTATGCACTTGCGAAATTATATTGCCCAGTTCCATTGTACTTTTTAAAAAACACACATCCTAAACGCGTTTTTAAATCTTGTTTTATACGATGTTTACATTTATAAGCCGCCTTTCGCCCTGGCTAATCGCTTATACAAATAGATCTTCATCTATCAGCTGATGCGGCGTTGCCAATTCTTACATCGTGGCTTTCTGTGAAGGGGGCTGTGGTTAGACCCTAATTCAGTCCCAAATAATAATATAAATTCAAAACAAGGATGTTCTGAAACCGACTTCTGCCGGAGTGAAGTGGTTTGAGTAGATTCGAAAATGTAAATTGGCCCCGTATCCTAATTTGTGGCTTATCAAAACTATTTAATAATACGCTGCTGTGGGGTCGGAATATGTATACATAATTTTAATTAAACCATTAGTTAAAAAAATCGCGCACTTAAGCAAAATAGACTATAATTCCTTTATACTTGCAGTAGAAGAGCTTGCACTAAAGGCAAATATTAATTAATGTGTTCTTAATACAACAAAATAGACAGAAGGGTCTTAAAAGCATACATTTCTGAAATAAAATGATTAAGTAGCATTGGCATGGTAGCATGGCGGGGTAATTTCGGTGATGGAGATTAATACCCACTATGTATAACGAACAATATATTTTAAAAAAAGCAAAATAATGACAAAACATTGAGAATAATCCAAAATACATATTTTTTCTTAGGTTTTACAATAATCGCAGATGAAAAAAATCATTTGAAGAATCAGTGTCAGTACATGCTGCATGCGCCCATTTCCCATAAGATATGCATCGGTACTATAACTCCTTGTTACGGCCAAATTTTCCACAAATTATGCAAATTTCGTCCTCTACCCCATGATAAATCCTTGGTAATGTCGCACAAATGGTCTTCATTGGTCTCACTCGCATCGCTTTCAGAATCATCAAACTTTGCTTTTCTCTTGAATGATTTTTTATTCTTCTTTAATTTTTTACTTTCTTTCTTTTTTTGATTTTTAATTGATTTTACTTTTTTTTCTATAGCAGCGGCTGTTTTCATTTCATTTTCTTCCAATATAAATTTTATTAGAGCGCTAGCTAGAATTTCAGAATGTTTCTTTTTGTTGTTTCGTTCAGGAATTTGTGCTTTGCTTAAAAATGGAACTGAATCTGGCTCTTCTGGAAGCAATGATCGTGCTTCCTTCGAGCAAGAAGGACGGACATAATTCAGTTCTATATTTAATGTTGTGTCAGCTTATAATTTTGTTTTTTGATTTATATCACAAATAAACTTAAAAGTGTTTGATTCCAACTTACCTTTAAAAAGGACAGCTTAAAGTCAACTAACTGAAACCGTTCACACTATGAAATCTATTAAAGGTATTTTTTATAAATATCGCTAGATGGCAGCACGTTTAAGTTACTTAAAATAGAGAGCTAGAGCGCTAAAACCGGCATGCGCGGATTTGCCCGCTGCGGGAAATTCGACCTTTCTCCCCAATATTATTTCTAAGAATCAACACAGCAACTCTATATTATGATGGACCGGAACAAGGCGTTGAATTGTTAATTTCAGCTATACAACTGTTTTAAAACAAATGAAAAAGGGAGATTCTTAAATTAGATGATATAATTTAATAAGAACGGTTATTTTGCGTCTCTTTTGGTTAGTGGGTAATTATTTTCCCGAAAAATTCACTCAGTCCTTATATCACAGGCGCGACAACAGTGACCTTTCATTCTAAAAGCGCAAGTGTGACCGGAATAACGGTCTAGGTATACAAGGCGTGTAAAAATATTGGACCACATGGAAAACTTTTTGTTTTAACCAAGAAAAGACATTCATAAAAAATGTGCTTGCCTTAAAAGATTTTAATACGTGACAAAAAAACACAGATATAACGTACCGGGTGAGTCAACGATTGCGCGGAGCAATTTTATGGCTTGAAGATAAAATTTGTCGACAATAAGCTTTTGTGTTAAGGTATGGTTGGATATCAGGCACATTTTAAAAATATTTTGAATTATACAGGGTGCGCCCAAAAAGTAGGGTGTCAAAAAGGTACATTTTTTTAAATGGAACACCCTATATATTGTATTATTTTCTGATTCCTCACAAAGTTTTACGCTTATTTCGTAAATGTGAAATATCTAGAGTCAATAGTTTTTGAGATATTGAAGTTTAAAATATGGCATTTTCAGACTTTGACAGGCTGTAACATTGGAACGGTTCATCTTAGAGAAAAATGGCCCTATCTTAATTTTTTATTCTCTATCTAAACGTTACTACTTCCGGTTTAACATGTTAAACCGTTAAAACCGGTTTTTGGTTTAACATGGTAAACTGGAGGTTGGTTTCTTTGGATAGAGAATCAAAAACTAAGATAGGGAGGTAAAAATCATTTTTCTCTAAGATGAACCGTTCCAATGCTACAGCCTGTCAAAGTCTGAAAATGCCATATTTTAACCGTCAATATCTTAAAAACTATTGAATTTAGACATATAACATTTACAAAATAAGCGTAGAATTCTGTGAGGAATCAGAAAATAATACAATATATAGGGTGTCCCATTTAAAAAAATTTACCTTTTTGACACCTTACTTTTTGGGCGCACCCTGTATAATTCAAAATATTTTTAAAATGTGCCTGATATCCAACCATACCGTAACATAAAAGTTAATTGTCGACAAATTTTATCTTCAAGGCATAAAATTACTCCGCGCAATCGTTGACTCAACCGGTACAGGCACTGGGCCACCCTAAAACTAAGGATGCTCACCCTAGCGGTAAATAAGTGAATAAGCAAAAAATATTCGTTATATAGGTTTCATTCCCATTTTATTTTTTTGTAAATTTTGTAGATAAGAAATTTTCTAAGAAAATTTAAACATACATTTTTCAACTTGGACAATATGGCTATAACAATAATCATAACAGTTTAGAACGGGGTTATTGTTATTCTGTCATCTCTCCCCTCATGTTACGTTTTAAAAAATTGTTTCTATCTGCACTATTTGGCATTCCTAAAAGAACAACTAATTTGGCATACGCTGCTTCTACGGTCATATCGTTTCCAGGTATAACGCCAATTTCAATTAAATCCTAAAATATACAACATTATGTTAAAGTTCAGTGAGGAAATGTGCATTTTGTATAGATATATAATCATATTATGTACAAAGCTATACTTCGTAATAGACATATTTATTGTAGTTTATTAATCATTATTTTTTACTCTTTGTGTCTTAGATCGATAACATTTTTGATAAAATATGTATTTATAAATTTATACAGAGTATACGAAATTGATTGATGATGACAGTACCGCGATATCCGAAACTATAAGAGATAGAAAGATGGTTACATAGGGAAAGTCTTAGGCAATTATGTTAGTAGTTTATCGGTGCTTACGGATCAATTCTGGTCCAATTAATTTATGAGATATTTTGAATAAACTAAATAGTTGCATTTTCTTACAACGGCTGTTAATTTTTTCATTTCTCAATATTTTTTAAATCTGTAAACACATTTTCATCGCCACTTTTTAAATAAATAAACATAATTTCCTAAAATTATCCCCATTCAACCGTCTTTCTATCTCTTATAATCTTGCGAATTGCTAATCCAGTAATAATATGGCATCGTTCGGTTTGTTCATTTAGCTTCATATAACATGTTATCAAGTATTTTGGCACAGTTGTGTTTTGTATTTAAGAGGTTCATTGTGATGATATGAATTGCGGTAAAAGTTTCAATCGTGAATTTTAAGGGATTTATAGTTATTGTTTTTAACATGATTTTGGATTTTTAAGGCGGTACCTTGTGCATAGAACCATTAATAAGATAAGATATTCATATTTTTCAAAAAGAATTACCATTTTACCCATAACAAAATACTCTTTACGAAAAGCCAGTCAATTTTAACATCAACAGTAAAAAAATTAATACAGACCTGTGTTGCATCATAGGTAGATGTAACAGATCCTTTATTGCACTGGGTAACATTTATTATTACAACGCCTCTATCAATAGCATTTTTTAAAGCCTGAATTATATCCTTGTTATTGGACTGAATGTTACCGGTTCCAAACGTTTGAATTACTGCTCCGACCAATGGGGGTTGTAAAAATGCGTTAATCTAAAAATGCGGAAATGTTCTTATTGTATAATAGGGGAGGTCGGGGTAAGAGCGCAGTCTGGGAAATAGCGCAAATTTGATTTTCCGCTAATCTTTGATAGATGGCAGCACCTTTGCGGTGTATTTTAGGCAACCCTAATGTGAGCGGATAGTGCATCATTAGATTGTTCTCTTCGTGGCATGTGTTTCGGTGTGAATCGATAATATAGACTATTTTCAAAAAAAGTTTCTTGTGTATGGATTTTTAAACGGTGTCACAAAAGTAAGTATTTATTTTAATTATATTTTGACCGATTTTGGCAATAGTCCTACGGATTGGTTGAACTTTTTAGACCTAGGCCATATGAATACCGCAAATCATAACCTCAAATTGAGCTCATGAAAAATTAGCTGCCAGTGGGGTAATAGCGCAAACTCATTATTGGGGTATCAGCGCATCTGCGCTATTGCCACGAACATACCAAAAAAAAATATTCGAGCACAATGGAGATTAGAGGACCTTGAAAAGGCTGTAGTAGATGTGAATTCAAAACCATTAAACGTAAATCAAGCCAGTAGAAAGTATGGGATACCTTATACCACAATTAAAGACCATGTCTCCAACAGATGTAGAAACTCAAATGTTAGTTGAAAAGCAAGAGAAGTCAGTTAAAAAGGAAGCGAAAGTATCATCAGTTAAGAGAAACTTATCGAAAAAAACTAAGTCAAGCAGCCCTAAATGCAATTGGTAGAAAAGGAAATATGCTAGCAGAGCACAAAAACTGGAGGATATTAATAGTTTAGATGATAAGATTATCATGTCATCATTAGATGAAGAGCTCAATGAAGAATTATTTCAATATAATGATCTTGACGAAGAACCAAGAAGACTTCATTACGTTCTAGTTAAATTCGAAGCCAAAGGAAAAAAAATCTATTATGTTGGGAGAATCATAACTGATACAGTAATGAAGAGTTTAAAATTTCGTTTTTTCGAAAATCAAAAAAATGTTCAAACCGCTTTGTTCTACCTGACACATTGGATATCGCAGTTATTAAGAAGTGTGACATTAAAATGATTCTACCGGAACCAGAACTCCATGGAAGAACTAAACGGCAACAATCTTTATAATCATTTGGGGTTTCTTTTGGCAATTTAACAGTCAACTAATCACGTTTTAATAATAATTATTGTTATATTTTTATTTGCTTTTAACACTTGTGTTATCTTGCCATTATGCTATTATTTCTTAAATACAACAAAAATGTTTCTTTATGTTTTCTTTTACTTCCTTCGAAAAGTAAACCATTTAATCTTGCAAATGGGGCAATAAGGCAACTCGTTGCGCTAATACCCCGACATATAGGGGTAATAGCGCAAATTGATTTTTAACTTTGAAGTAAGATAGTTCAATAAATTATTTAAAATTTTCTAGTTCTACGTAAATATCATATCATATTCTAAGTCAATTGCCGCGTGCCTAGACGAAATGCTAGTTTTCTAGTGATAGTATCAAAAAAATTACGGGTTTTTAAAATTTTTACTACGCTATTACCCCGACCTCCCCTATATTCATTAAGGGTGGACACCGGCTATATCTCCTAAACTACTGGAAATAAAAAAATCGTAATTATAGTGGCCCTGACAAAATCCTGGAAATAATTTTTAAGTTCCGCATTTCGCCGCAAGGGGGCACAATGAAAAATTAAATATTCTAGGAAATATTGAAATTCTAAATTTCTCCAAAAATGTTTACATAAAAGTATACTCTTTGTCTCAGGGACATTGGCGTACCGACCGAGCTGTGACGTGCATCCAGCCAGTAATTGTAGGGAGTATACTTACTTGGCTCGCGGTAATTGAAGGAAAAAAATAAATAATTCCAATGTTGCTATTTAAACTTGTGTGCACATTCAATTCCATGCACTCATTGGGAGGTTCCAATACGCAATATTTATATACTAAAACGAAAAATAAATTATGTTGGGTTGTACAAAGATGTTTAACCGTATTTAACTAACAAGCTAGTTTGACTGTGACATTAATGATATTGACAGGCATTATGTACTCACAATCGAAGCTGTCTGATTAGTAAATTAAAAATTAAGTAACCGGGCCACTGTAATTGTGAGAAAAATATTACTGCCAATGTCATATACTATGTCACTGTCAAAGATGCTGTTTAGTTAATTATTATTAAAAATCTTTGTACAACTCGACATTAGAATGTTAAGGAATAATTATAAATAAAACACAAAGGGTTAATTACATGGTAACAATATAACCATGCAGGACCTTGAAAACCTCAAGTGCATCCCTGCCAGCTGATTTAGAAATTACATAATTACAATATGTTTTCTGTGGTGTATTAACTAAATGACCATTATTTTGATAATGCAGCTCTGAATTTAACAGTATTGTATTTTACCTAGGTATGTATGTTTGATTATAGTACTGCTTTCTCATTAAAATAAAGTCGTCAAGTTATGTCACTGAGAGGTCCAATTTTATAAAGTCCTCCTAAACCTAAGTTCAAAACTAGGTTTAAACTGAAGAATAATATAATATAATAATTCTAAAATCGTAAAAATGTCAGAAATGATCGATTTATAATGTGGGATTGACAGCAAAGTTCAATTTAAGAGTAATCAACCTGGTCATAACTTGTTATGTCATGTTACATTATATTAAGTTATGGCCAGGTAAATCACTTTTAACTCGAACTTTGATATCTACCCTGTAGATTCCTTTGGGAGGGGCAAATCATAATGAAACTTTTCCAGGAGGGGGGGCGCAAATCATAATATGAAGTATTTTTGTATAAAATATCTCAAATTTGCTTGGGCCAGGGGGGGCAAGCGCCCTCCCTTGCCCCCCTCTTCGGATGCCCATGCCAGTGGCAATATTGTTTTTCTTAATTATCCCCTATTTTGTATGTATTGGAACTTACAGTTTATCTGCTTTTCTCGTATTTTTCGACCAAGTTCAACTTCTGCTAAGGGATGATAATTTGGAGAATCAAAAGCTTCAAACTCAGTAGCATTAATTTTCTTTAGCCTGTTTCCTCTAAAGAGCTTATTGTAAAAGAAAACCGCGACTTCTGGTAGATTATACGAACTGGCGAACGTCAGTGATAAAATAAAATTTTGAATTGCGTCCGTACATCTGTCAAATATAGGAATCTAGAAAAAATAACATAGATCATTTCAAATAACCAATGATCTATCTAGCTAGATCATTGAAAAAATAATATTATTTTATTATTTTATTATTATTATTTATTATTTAATATATTATTATTATTAAAAACTTTCAAACCTTGGCACTACAACTGGCGAACTAAACTGTTTATATCTTAAGTAGTCCATGACTCAAAGTGGAGCTGAGAAGATATGAGTTAAAAGGCAACTAAATAGGAAATAAATATTTCGCATAACTAGGATTTACCTGGGCACCAGTAAGTATTACGGGCTTTGAAAGATTTTCCAGCATAAATGACAGAATCGAAGATGTATAGGTAAGCGTGTCCGTTCCATGCAGAATCACAAACCCGTCATAATTGGAATAATTATTCTAAAATTAAAATAAGGTGTATTTAATATATTCAAGAAAATGGATAAAATGTAGAGTTGTATTCATAAAAAAAGGCGTACAAAAATTAGAATGAGAGGTAAGTTTTGTCATATTTGCCTAAAACCGGCTTGACAAAATGATTGTTTATTGGAGGTTATCACACGTCATAGATTATCAAAAATGCAAAGTAATGGCGTCTGTATAATTAATTTTGAAACTGCATGGTGGTAAAGTTTGATAAACTTTGACAAAAGAAATAAAAAATGCCTCGTCAGTTGTCTGAAATTGAAAAGGCGCAAATTGTATCAAGAATCGAAGAAGGATGGTCAATCCGTCCGCAAATTTATAATATAATTTAAAAAACTATATTGAAAATTAAGCAACGCTGGGACAAGAAGAATCCCTAAAGAGGAAAATTGGTTTAGGTCTTCCCAAACTTTCCAACCCTGAACAGGATGCTGCTTTTTGGAATATTTAAGAAATGATACATTTGCAACTGCAAAGGATGCTTTTATTGATACAGCATTTCCTGGTTCCCAACCTACCGCTAGCAGAAGAGTCGAGGAATATGAACTTAAATGTCGCCCAGCTGCGAAAAAAATGTTTCCTACCGAAGAACGGCGACAATCAATCAATCAAATTTTTGCTTTAAATTATATATACCGCAATCTTCAATTTTGGAACAGGGTCATTTTTACTGATGTAAAGACGTTCCAGTCGACTTATAACGGATAAATTCGTGTGTACCGTCCAAACAATACCAGCTTTGAAGAGCGATATACTAAACCCCTCACTTCTAGTAATAGGCGTTTCTCTGTATCAATGTATGTTCATGGACCTGGTGTTTGCTGGCGAATAGAGGGAGATTTAATGCCGGAAATTACATTAACATTTTAGAAAACATATTGTTACCATCTGCAGAGTAAATATATTACAATAATACTTCCATATCTCAACAAGATAATTGTCCAGTCCACACTGCCAATGCTGTAACCCACTGGTTTCAAACCCATAATGTGGAAGTGCTGCCTTGAATCGCTAATAGTCCCGATATCAATCCAATCGAAAATATTTGGGGTATAATCGTAAAAAAAATATATAATCGAAATTCTAGGCCACAAAATTCAGAAGATTTATGGGGAATAATACATGCGTGCTGGGAAGAGCTTGATCCAAGTACTGGATCCAATATAATTCAGTTAATTCCGAATAGACTGGCTCAAGTAATAGAAAAACAGGGAGATATGACCAAATACTAGATTTTATTTATTCTTGTTAAACGTTTTTTGTTTCTATTGTGATTTATATAAAAGTGTTAACATATTATATTATAAAATTTTAAAAAATAGTTTTTGTTAAGTATTCTATTGCAGTGGTGCGCAAACTGGGGGTCCCCCGGAGGGGTCGCGAAAAAATTTTTGGGGGTCGCCAAATTCAAAGAAATTCAAATTTATGAAAAATATTTATATCTTTATGCATAAATAAAGCATTGTTTCATAAAATTATGTGTCGATTCATTAACTGATTTGTATGATGTTACAACTTTTATAACATTTTTATGATGGTTTATAAGTTTGGTGCGCTATTTTAAAATGGCGTTATTTCAATCGATGACGTCAAGACACTCTTTTAAGAAGATCCTGTAAGAGCAAATCCCAGAAAAAATTTCAATGTAACTACGTTGACGATGAAAAAAACGTCTACTGTCTATCCAGGGGGTCGTGACAACATTTTACACAAAATAAGCCTGTTTTACGTAAATATGGTTAAGGTTTTCTCTCATTCTAATTCGTGTACGCTTTTTTTATGAATAATACTGTAAGTCGTTTTTGGATTTTCACTTTAAAAAGTAAGTGAGGATTGTACCGGGTGGTCAACTAAGAATGACCACTGGCCATATCTCAGAAACTAGTAATCGTACAGCATCCGGGTAAATTTTTTTATGGCAAAAGTGTCCATAAGAAAATGCTGGAAATTATTTTTAAGTTCCGCATTTTGCCGCATGAGGGCGTAATTGAAAAGTAAATTTAAAATGTTACATATCTCCGAAAATTCCACATTAAGGTATATCTTTAATAACACCATTAAAAAGCTTGGACAATTATGCATTATTTTGGTCTTATGCTCATTGGCGTACCAACTTTATTAAGAGGGGCGGAAGCTGTTGAAAGTGTAATCAGTTAAATCGCTGTAACTTTTAAACGACTTATCCGACTTTAGCAAACAAAAGACTGTTTGGAAGAGAAATGTACGCACTTTCACCAATCGTATTTAGTTGTCCATAATAGTTCTCAAAAGAAATGCTAGAGGGCGCCATTTGCAATAATAACACATTTTTTTATTTTACTCCGAAAAAATAAATCATACGGTATAATTATAATACCATAATCGAAAAGTAGAGGAAATTTGCTAGAAAAAATATTAAAACCGCAGCTCGATATCTCCGTTCGTTTCAGCGTTATCGCCAATAGGATAATTTTTAAAACTAACCGATTATATATTATTTAGAAAAAAAGTGGTACCACACTGATATTTTTCCATATGGATATTATTTCTGATTAACCTGGTCAATTCTGCATAAAAATGGTATCTTGCGTTTTTCTCGTCAGGCACACCGTTCTTAATTAAAATAATTAAATTAAATTAGCTTCATGCATGCCTATTAAGTGATGGTCATTTCCACCAATTTTTATAAAACAAAATTTTGCATTATCAATGTTAATAATAATAGTAGAGCTAATTTAATTTAATTATTTAAATTAAGAACGGTGTGCCTGAGGAGAAAAACGCAAGAGACCATTTTAATGCAGAATTGACCAGGCTAATCAGAAATAATATCCACATGGAAAAATATCAGTGGCGTACCACTTTTTTTCTTAAAAATATATAATCGCTTAGTTTTAAAATTTATTCTATTGGCGATAACGCTAAAACGAACGGAGATATCGAGCTGCGGTTTTAATATTTTTTCTAGCAAATTTCATCTACTTTTCGATTATAGTATCATAGTAATATCAAAAAATGTGTTATTATTGTAAATTGCGCCCTCTAGCATTTTTTTTAGAACTATTATGGACAACTAAATACGACTGGTGAAAGTGCGTACATTTATCTTCCAAACAGTCTTTAGTTTGCTAAAATCGGATAAGTCGTTTAAAAGTTACAGCGATTTAACTGATTACACTTTCAACAGCTTCCGCCCCTCTTATTAAAGTTGGTACGCCAATGAGCATAAGACTAAAATGATGCATAATTGTCCAAGCTTTTTAATGGTGTTATCTAAGATATACCTTAATGTGGAATTTTCGGAGATATGTAAAATTTTAAAATTTACTTTTCAATTACGCCCTCTTGCGGCAAAATGCGGAACTTAAAAATAATTTTCAGCATTTTCTCTTGGGCACTTTTGTCATAAAAAAATTTACCCGGATGCTGTACGATTACTAGTTTCTGAGATATGGCCGGCGGTCATTCTTAGTTGACCACCCGATACATTACAAAAAAGGTAATATTTTTGTAACGACAAAATTTCCCTATACAGGCATTTAATACGTCTAGAAATCTGCAAGATTTGTAAGGTAAATAACTATTACCTTAATGTCTTCTGCAACTTGTATCCATTCATTTTTAGACATATTACTGGAATCTAATAGTGGATCATACTCTTTAATTTTATAAACTACAGAAGTATTATTTGGAGTGGTCCTAAAAAAGTGACAATTAAAAAAAGTCGAGTGTCATTTACTAAGTATTTTTTTACACTGCACCGGATGGTCACATAAGACTCATAAGAGGATGCTAGCGCCGGTTATATTTTAATAGTATTTTGTACAATAAAAATGGATATGATTATGATCGCACGACGCCGTAGGAGTGCTCGAACTTCCGAGCGTGATATGAATAATTCGCTCGAGTGGTAGGGTATATTTTTTCTACGGCTTAACTTACAAACCTTGCTAAAAAATAAAAAACAAAAATTCAGGTATCAGCGTTTTAACCTACGCCTATAGAATCCAAGCTTGTGTTAAATTTACTTACATGACTAGTTGGTTATCTTTTAAGTTCATCTGATTTGCTACTTCTTTATCATATAACTCTCTAATATTTTTTAATGCATTTGTAAAAGCATTTGCAACTGGAGCCAAAGCTAAAATACGAACGAAATTGATCATATTAGAGAATACAGGTTGTACCATAGTAAGCTGGTATCCCTCAAATTAATACTACTACTACTATTTATACATAAAGTATTGGTATTTTTACATTGTACACTCTTTTAATATGACGTTATAAATAATGTGTAAAAGTCCATATCGACATCATGCTCACTTTAAAGATTATACAATGCAAGACAATTGGTATTTGTAGGAAATTTTGCTTGTTTTATTGGTCAAATGTAAATTAGAGTTATCAATAAAATTATAGCCTGGAGTTATTTAAAAAGAATGGTTGAACGAGTAACAATTTATTTAAACCAGTTAGGTATAACCAACAATAAATCAATTACATAAAATATACATACTAAGCTAGCATTGATTATTGTTGAAAATACGGTCTAAACAATGAAGCCACCAGCGGCCATGCCCGTTTTTTGTCGCTATTCGGGGCGACAAGTAGTTGTCAGAAAAAAGTCAATGACAGTGACAGTTTTTTAAAACGAACATTTTTTCATAATTATTATTTTATTGTAAAAAGTCTGAATATAACAACATTTGTTACGTTCTGGGTTTTTATTTAACGCAAACGGTTAATATTTAACAATTATGTCTCATTGCACAAATATTTTTAATAATAATTAACTAATCCACTTTGACGGTGAGATACATGACAGTAGCAGAAAGACTTTTCTCACAATCACAGTTACCCTAATGTTTTATTTACTAATTTTACTAACATTTCTTTTACGAGAAAACATTTTAAGGTCGAGAATTAACTTTCTTTTAAATTTTGTTCTAGGCTATGGTGGACCCTCAAGATCCTTTAATATCACAATGATATAAAAATGGAACTATTAAATTACCTTTTTAGTACACTTTTGCCTTATTACAAGCATCAAAACTCTCTATTAACCCAGAACATTGAAAATTAGATGTCTCCCTTTTTATTCATATGTCTTTGGTTTAAACCATATAAAACACCCGATTAAAGGATCTCTCAGACCAGCGGCGAAGCCAGGGGGGGAAGGGGCAGGGTGGGCACTGGCCCACCCTAGAAAGATGAGTGCCCACCCTGGTGCCCCCCAAAATTGAGGGATTCGGTTTTGTAAAGGAATTTCCAGGGGGGAAGGGGGACTTGGCCATGAAAACTTTGATGAGAAAAGAGTGGTGTTGTAAGTATGTTAGTTTGAGGAGACCGATGACCTTTTCTTTTAGACGTCACTTTTAATAAAAGAGAAGTTTAGTTTGCCCCTGCTTATGGCGTTATAGAACGTGGGGAAGGCGGTGACTTTTTTTTCTATTTGGGTAGTACCCACTTGTGCCCACCCATCCTAAAATTCCTGGCGCCGCCACTGTCTCAGACCGACGCGAATATAAATAGAGACAAACAGAGAAAAAAGGAAATGTACTCAAATATTAGGGAAGAACGGCAGATTGCGTGGGATGAGGGAATGACAGTTCGAGAGTTGTACAGGTATTGTACGGAAGTCGGGGATGATAGGCTGGACCTCTCATTCAAAGGAGCGCAACTGGTGACGGGACATGGAAATGTCAGTTCCGGTGAATCGAGGGTGAAGGGCAGTGTGAATGTGGAGAAGGAGTGGAAACGATGCAGCATGTGAGGGAAATGTGTACGAAAGTTGAAAGAGTGAATGCAGGAATAAATTTCGTAAACAGAATGAGAGAGGGAGATGGACGACTGAGAAGAAATTACAGAATGGATGAAACGAACGTAAGGATAATGAACGAGTGGGCGGAACAAATGCTAGACATCGAGGAAATATAGAAAAAATTAAACAAAAATTCAAATAAATACAGAGTGGAAAGACAGGTGTTTACTTCAGGAGGATAATTTCAAATATAAAATTTACTTTAGCGTATGACGTTTACCTCAGAGAGACAGAAAAGTAGAGATTGAACAATTTAGAGCGACTGTTGTTTACCTCAAGTAGGCAAGTATCTAAGAGTTATAAAACAGAGCAGGGTAAGGGAGTGTAGAGAAAGAAGAAAAGGAAATAACGAGGAAAATACAGGAAAATGGAAGAGGAAAGAGAGTACAAGAAATTGAAAAATGGGAGAAACAGAAACCTGCGAAGTGGAGAATGATAGAAGAAGAAAATAAGAGGGAAAAAGAAGAGAAAGATGAAAAAAACGGGAAGCCGAGGAATTAAAAACGGGGGAGCAGAAACTTATGGCAATGAGAAATAATAACAAGGGGGCATTAAGTAGGATAAAGACAAAGATGAGGGAAATTGCGACGGAAATTGATGTGGCGGTTATAAAGAGGAAACTAGGGGAAATGTACGCGGATGTTATAGAAATTACTGAGACTATGGCGGAGCAAGAGATGGCACTGTATAGGAAAAGAGAGAGAAATAAGTGGCGGATTTACCACTAGGCAGACTAGGCAACCGCCTAGGGCCGCAAGGCAAGACCATTTTTGTAGATCGTATTTTGAGGAACAACTTTAACTCATAACATTTTTAAATTTAGTCAATAGTTAAGGATTTACAGTGGAATTAGTGCAAATCATTAATACATACGTATAATATAAAATTTGTATTTTGTATATGTAATTTCTGTACATTTTCGCTTATAACAAAAGTTGTAGATACTTTAATTTGCAATAAAAAATGTTTCTAAATTTTTCTTACGAGACCAATAGTTTACGAGATAAACCGTAAAAACCATTTTAACTCCTTTTTCCAAGATTGCGGCCTTGGGACAAGGGTGGCGACCCCACAAACTTGGTTTTAACCTTACACGGACCCCCCCCCCACACTGTTTTTTCACTTTACATATCAAAATAATCTAAATATTATTCTAAAAGTAGTTAACTTCTGAATTGGAAAGGCTTCAAACTTGTGGTTTTAAAACATCCAAGCGTACATGGAATTATTATCTCAAAGAAAGTGTATTTTATGCTTTGTTTAGTAGTTGAAGAAAATTTCTTTGAGTTTTAGGGGAAAGAAGTAATAAAAAGAACTTCAATATTTTCGAAGTTAGGAAGCAATTTTATTTTATATGTTTGTCAAAAGGGATGGGAAGTCAAATTAGAGTTTTAGTTCAGTTAGGATATAAGTTTTCGTAACAAAAAAAATATTTTTGCAAAAAAAAAATTATCTTTTTTGAAAAAACTTTTTTTTTTGCTTTAAACTTTAAAGTTATAATTCTGTTGCTTTATTACAAAGTTTCAATGTGTTTTAAAACGTATCATAGAAGTATTGATCATCTAAAACAGAAATAATTAAAGTTGAACAACAATGGCCGCCAAAGATGCATTATTGCAAATGGATAAAATGGCGTAGTCGTACAAACTACCAAAGTTTTACTAACAATAACGTCGGGTGGTTATTTTTAACCCAATGGCTTACCAAACACAACCTTTGGTCGGAAAATTTACTAATTACGACTTATTCACGACCCAAAACAACAGGAATCTGTATTACCGGGCGAGATCAACTGATTACTTATGTAATTTATGTTTGTTGGGCCGTGGCTACCTTTCCGATAACGTATTAAAAATTATCCGAACTAACGCTAGCTACAACAATCAATATTTAAGGTTTCCTTAATTCTTTTATCGATTAAATTAAAACATTCTCTGTGGATTGCTTAACATTAGCGGTAAAATAACAGCAACTAAAATTCCCTCGGATATGTTAGCATCCCTACGGACGTAACAGTAATCGATCCATAACCTAACAAAATATAAACGCGCGCACCGGGGAGTCGTTCTTAAACGTCGAGTTTTTAATCGTTAATCATTTCGTTTTTTTGTACAAATTGCAAAGCTAAGAAAGAAATGGGTGACTACTTTAAAGTAGTACTAATCAAGAAGTTGCAAGAAGTGGAACCAGTGCCCCATAAGTGGGAAGAAAATGGACTTTTATTTTGGCCACCGTCAAAAAGGCTTCATCAGTCAAATGCTGATTCAATACCGGAAAAGGACACATGGATAAAATATTCATGTTGTTGCAACATTATATAGAACCCCTAAATGGAAGAGTTTTATTTGACTCTCTGACTGACGTAATCACGTCGTTGGCTCCCTGACTCAAACACAGCTATTCTTTATATGACAAAATCCGACGCTGATCTGACGTTGGATGTTGTACCTCGGTACAACGTTATCAAATATGGTCAAAACAAAGGATGAGTCAACGTCGTCTAGTAACGGTCAAGAGGTGTGTATTATTTGTACTTGGTGCGACGTCGCAAGTATTACAAAATTAGTCGGATGTTGTGAAAATGCTGCTTGGACACTCATATTATAAGCAACTTGAAATCGATACCTATGGTGTTCTCGATATAGGTGGCGCGTAATATATCGTCTAGAAGCGATAATTTCTATAAACATAGTGCACTCGGCGATAAATTCGAATCGACATCGCCCTGGAAGATAAACATAGTTGCACACCAGAGCGAAATACGAACGTGTTTACACTAATAGATGTGGAACCGCAATGGCGGCACCAGCACTTGCGAATGTTCTGTTGCGAAAAATTAGCAACGCGAATGTATCGCGTAGGTGTGAGGGATCCTTAATGGAAATTTTGACTGTGAATTCGATGAAACAATTTTGTCCGCAGGGGTACAAGTACAAACCTCCTTGTTCATTTTTCTGCATACCAATTGTACCACCGGTATATAACACCAAAACTTCTTTAACTTTGTCAGACATCGAACTCTTCTTAGTGAAGGATCGTTTCAGATCTAAAATTGCTAAAAATAAAAACAGAACTTTTAACACGAAGTAAATAAACACAAAAAAAATCAAAATTATTGAGGGGCTTTAGGGAATAGTACGAAATTGACATTGACATTTTGTAAAAACTCCCTTTTAGATCTATCTCAAGAACTAATCAAAATAAAAAAAGAATTTTTTTTTAGTTAGTCGTTTTTTGTATGGCTTCTAAAGACTACTTTAGAATAAAGACACATAGAGTGCACCTTTGGCCACAGTAGTTTAAACTAAAAATTTCTTTAGTGATCCGTAAACTACGAATATTTTTTTTTGTAACGTAACAGGAATTTATACGAAAAACACTTGGTACCTTTAGTTAGCGTTTTTTAAAAATGTTAGTTACTGCAAATTTTTATAGGGTTGTATCTTAGAGTCCATCAAAATAATCTCATTCTTTTGCCCTCAGCTGTCGCCGAATTTATCCAAATTTTAAACTTATTAAAAGACACACTCTTAAACTGTATTATTTTGTAAATATCTAAATTCAATAGTTTTTAAGATATTGACGGTTAAAATATGGCATTTTCATACTTTGACAGGCTGTAGCATTGGAACGGTTCATCTTAGAGAAAAATAATTTTCACCTCCCTATCTTAGTTTTTTATTCTCTATCCAAAGAAACCAACCTCCGGTTTACCATGTTAAACCAAAAAACCGGTTTTAACGGTTTAACATGTTAAACCGAAAGTAGTAACGTTTAGATAGAGAATAATAAAAAATTAAGATGGGGAGGTGAAAACCATTTTTCTCTAAGATGAACCGTCCCAATGTTAAAGCCTGTCAAAGTCTGAAAATGCCATATTTTAAACTTTAATATCTCAAAAACTATTGACTCTAGACATTTACGAAATAAGCGTAAAACTTTGTGAGGAATCAGAAAATAATACAATATATAGGGTGTTCCATTTAAAAAAATGTACCTTTTTGACACCCTACTTTTTGGGCGCACCCTGTATAATTCAAAATATTTTTAAAATGTGCCTGATATCCAACCATACCTTAACACAAAAGCTTATTGTCGATAAATTTTATCTTCAAGCCATAAAATTGCTCCGCGCAATCGTTGACTCACCCGGTACATGTTAATAAACGATGAGCGTTTTGTTAGAACTTTTGGAAAAATATTTGTTTAGATAATAACATATATTTGTCGATGTGCCCTCTTTAACTAAAATATTGACGTTTTTCGTTCACTTCCGGTTACACCAATCACGACGAAGGAGGGGTTTGTATATACAGGGTGCTACAATTTCGTGGACGTACAAGGGCATCTCGAAAACGTTAAAATTTTAAAAATCTTTAAATTGTATTAAATTTCCAAAGCGTAAAAGTCCCTAAAAATGTTTTTAAAATTCCAGGTCCGTATTTAAAAAAAAAACTTGAGGCTGGTATCTAAAGAACGAAACGTCGAATTTAAATACGCCATCTTGTAGAATATAAAGAACGGCTATGAGAAAATGTATTTTATTTTCAAAAATGAAGGTGCAAAAAATGCAAAACCAAAAGATATTTGGAATATTTAGAATTTTTTTCACCAAATTATTAAACCCCAAAATACGCAACTTTGCCTCAATTTAACCATCTTGGTATCTCTTACCGTGTTCGAGATCCCTTTGTACGCACACGAATTTGTAGCACCCTGTATACAAACAAATACGAATTTGAATGAATAAATCTGTCGATTGCTTAGATTTTATAAAATACTTTTTTTAAATAAAAAGGTTTAGCAGCATCTCAGTTTTGCAAGTGAAGTATTTTGTCTTAAACTATATAAATAAGTAGTGTCGCTCGGATCGAGCGCGGGGCCCCTCAGGCCCGGGCCTATTGGAAAAATAGGCCCTGAGTTTAAGTCGACATTAAAAAGAACAATATTTTCCTATTAATTATTATTTTAAATTGAAATATTTTTGATAAGTTAATTTAAAAACATTCAACGTTGATTAATTATGTATTGTACAGGCAATAAGATCACTTACCTTATGTAAAGGAAGATTAAAGAACAACAGGTAACAAAAAAGGAGTATCTCATACTCATATCGAATTCAATACTTCAATATAAATAGTAATAATCGTCTACATGTAAGTTACGGAAAACCCCATAATGAATATTAGCCAGTTTAAAACAAATTTTTATCCGAGTGTTTCCCAGTTTTACAAGTTGTTAAAATCGGCGTTGCCTTGTATTAATATTAAAAAAGGTATAAAGAAATACATCTATTTCAAGAGTAGAAATAAGTACCTAACCTAACCAATTTTACCAGTTTAAAATTAAAATCTTTAAATTGCAACGCCTTGTTCGTTTTCCACGAAATAAATGTTTATCCTGTCCGGGGTTCCCCATTATCATTACAAACTATTAATATTCTGCGCAGCTCAGGTCCAGTGGCGTGGCCACAGGGGGGCAACTGCTCCTCTAGCCTAGTGGCGGAGCAAGGATATTGCTGAGGGGAGGAGGAACCTTCTTACTCTCAAAAGTGACTTAGAAAAAAATACTGACCCTCAGTACGACCTTCAATTTTTAAGGCTCAAAGTAAATAAAATACCCATCTTGTAAAGCTTATAGGGAGAGGAGGGGGGGGGGGGGGGGGCGAAACTGCCTTCGCCCCCGATATTGTCACTCTTTGTAAGATATTTACAAGATAGATTTACCGGGTGTTGCATCGTCGAGCGGGACATAGGAAATCCCATGTAATTTTAAGTGGGGTCAATTATTGGCTTCCCTAATTATTTTAGAGAAAAATTCTATTTAGGCACTAGAGCACTAAAACCCACATTGAAAAAAATAAATTTAGATATTTTTGATGAGCCCGTTTACGGGTTATCGCCGATTTATTTTTAACTATTTCTCCTTTTTATGGTCCCGTATTTGCGGGCACCAGTCAAGGTAAAAGATGACTGTCAAATAAAGTTGTCATTTTGAAATGTGTGCTTTATTGTTATAAAAACTCGTACATCGAAAATATTAGCCATGAATTACACTTCTGAAGAAAAAATATTGATGATTAAATGGTATTATCAAGGAAATAGTTATCAAAATGTGTCAGATATGTTTGCTGCTCTGTATCCGAATAGACCGATACCTGCAAAATCTACAGTCGAAAGGACTATCAAGAAATTTGAGACAAAAGGCACTGCAATAAATAACTGCAGATGTGAAGAAAGGCAGGAACAAAGAAGAGATGCAAGAAATGATAGGGACTTGCAAAGGCAGGAACAAAGAAGAGATGCAAGAAATGATAGGGACTTGCAAAGGCAGGAACAAAGAAGAGATGCAAGAAATGATAGGGACTTGCAAGTTTTATTGTGCGTGGAAGAAAATAATGGGAAGATCAGCACAAGGAAACTTGAGGATGACATAGGATTAGATCACACCACAGCGTTACTAGCTTTGAAACGACATAAATATTATTCATACAAATATGAAAAGCACCAAGAGCTAAGAGATAGGGACGAAATACGACGACAGGAGTTTTGTTTTGGTATGATTGAAAGAGCAAACATGGATAGGGAATTTTTAAAAAACATTTGTTTCACTGACGAATGCACATTTACCTTAAACAATGAACCCAATGTTCAAAATTATCGATATTGGAGCAAAGAAAACCAACACAGGTTTGTCGAAACAAGGACGCAATATCCACAAAAAGTTAATGTTTGGGCTGGGATTTTCGGAGAAAATATTATCGGGCCATTATTTCTTACACGAAATTTAAATGCAGAATATTTTTTGGAACTACTTGAAGATCATATTTTACCTACTTTACATGATGCTGCCAGGGAAAATCAGGAAGTTTGGTACCAAATGGATGGCTGCCCGGCACATAGTACCCTGGCTGTCCGGGAATATTTAAACCGTGCTTTTAATGGAAATGTTATTGGCTTAAATCATACAGTAAATTGGCCAGCCAGGTCTCCTGATTTATCGCCAAATGATTTCTTTCTCTGGGGCCATTTAAAAAACAGGATATACAAAGATAAAAAATACCCAAATCTAGACGAGTTAAAAAATGCTATTTCTGACGAATGCAATAGAATTTCTGTTTACCAACTAGCGAATGTAAGAAGAGAATTTTATGATCGCCTCGGTTATTGTCTAGCAGTCAATGGAGGAATATTTGAACATCTTCTTAAATCCTAAAGTTCTAACAATTTAATAGTACCTACCTATTAATTAGTAAAATATTGAAACATGTAAAATGTCATAATTAACCTTGTAATTGGATAGTTTATTTTAGTTTTATTCAGATTAATTTGTACTCATAAATACACCTTTAATATTTTCGATGTACGAGTTTTTATAACAATAAAGCACACATTTCAAAATAACAACTTTATTTGACAGTAATCTTTTACCTTGACTGGTCCCCGCAAATACGGGGCCATAAAAAGAAGAAATAGTTAAAAAGAAATCGGCGATAACCCGTAAACGGGCTCATCAAAAATATCTAAAGTTATTCTTTTGAATGTGGGTTTTAGTGCTCTTTAATAAACCTATATAGAATTTTTCTCTAAAATAATTAGGGAAGCCAATAATTGACCCCATTTAAAATTACATGGGATTTTCTATGTCCCGCTCGACGATGCAACACCCGGTATATTATATAAGATATTCTAATTGCAATAAAAAAAATCTATTTTTACAAAAATTATCGATTTTCAAAATACTCGTTGTATTTAGGGTGATTCCTAAGTTGATACTTCTTTTTTAGCTGTATATAGAAGGCATTAAAATAAACAACATTTTCATACCTTTTTTCAAAAAACTTAAAAATAGGCGAGATACAGAAGTGCGGGTCTGGAAAAAAGGCATTTGAAAATGTTGTTTATTTTAATGCCTTCTATACACAGCTAAAAAAGAAGTATCAACTTAGAAATCACCCTGTATAATAATAAAATTTATTTGGTTCAATTTAAATTCAAATGGAATACCTAAGAAAAGCTGAGGAGTGTTTCTTAAGACAACCTTCCAAAATATTTTTTGGTTAGCGAATTAGCATTTAGAGATGCCTTAAGAATTTTGAAATTCAAAAATGTCCGTTAAAATATATATTTTTTTAATTTGTGGAAACGGGCTGTAATTCCTAAGAAAAGTTTAACTATATTCCTCAAGGTAACTGTGAAAAATATTTTTTGCCTTGCTCGACGTTTAGACGTACCGCAGGATTATTTAAAAATCGAAAATATGGTGCCTCCCAAAACATTTCGCCCCTCTCGACCTTAAAGCCTGGCTACGCCACTGCTAAGGTCAAATAGTTATAGTACTAGCATACTTTTTTTTATTAACTGCATAGAAAGAAATAGCATGAGTATTTTTATAGAAATTAATGTTAATCATGCGTGTAAAGAATTTATATTTTGTGGTGTGTAGATAATAAATCTATTTTGGGATAGATTTGTTCCTTTGTATCCAATATATAAAATTGAATTTCTGTGCTAGGAGCAAGTTATATTTTTTATAGCAGAGTCACACCGTTTTCTAAATTAATAGAAGCGTTCGAATGTTTTAAGGAAACTTTCCCCTTCCTTGGCGGTTCAAGTAGGGAATATGCTGAAAACGGGATATATGAAAGAAAAGGATGAATGTTCCGTGGCCGAACAATGCTTGTGTCGGAAACGATAATGACACTTTTACTATGAGTACATTTTTTTATTTATTAATATTATGATTATTATTTTTGACTTAGGTAATTTTAATGCAATATTAAATTTTTATAATTTTAAATACTAAAAAAAAATTGCAACCTATGTATCACGTCTAGGGGATTGAAGTATACGTTTTTTAAAGATCATATTGCAGTCTTTCCCAAAGTGGGCGATAACGCCCCGTTGTGGGCGCTGCAGGCCTAAAGGGGGGCGGTAAGAGACCCAGAAAAAAAGTGGGTTATGTAGAGGCTTGGGGGGCGATTTGTAATTTCATCTAGCTAGGAGGACTCTTAGACACCGACTTAGCTCCCGACTACAACTTGTGAACATCAACTAATATTAATTAAGAGATTGCTCAAACTAGGTTCGATATTTCTCTCCGCGTAGTTCATATATCTGTCCTGTTTTATTGAATAAATAAAATAAAAATCATGTCAATCGATCGCTCCGTTTCGAAATGAAAGTAGATACAAACAAACAAATAAAAAGGCAACAGACACACTTTCGCATTTTAATAGTTATTAGTGTTCCTAGATAGGTAATTTTCGTAGATAATAGACCGCGGGCAATCATGTTTTAACAAGTTTTTGTTAAATAACCCGATTTGTGCATTCCTGTATCAATGCGGATGTTCTTGAGTAAATTGGAACCTGATATCAACAAACTTATTAAACAGCATCAGATTCATCCTTCACATTAGTTTTTATATAAGAATCGATTATGTTTGTTTTATTTTGAATAAAATATACTCTGCCTGAATACTATAAAGTTGCGTTTCAATAATCATTCTCATTGGCAGGTGTAGCCCGTAAGAGTTAACTTGAGATCTGAGCGCCGTTGTGTACTACCTACTGCGCTTAGGTCTCAAGTTAACTCTTGCGGGTTATAGTAAAAGACTCGTTTAGAATGAATGTTTAATCTCCGCTAATATAGCTCACAATAATTAATTAATTTAATTTGAAGTTATAGTGGTTTTTAAGTAGGTGAAAAAATGGGGGCGCTAAAAAATAATTTATTCTCAAAGTGGGCAGTAGACAAAATAAGTTTGGGAACCCCTGATATAAACGGATTTATCATTTTAAAATTTTTAATATAAAATTATTATTGTATGTCTATACCATGGATCTTTAACCAGAAGGGTTTGTTCGGATTTGTTGTTGGCGTTATGGTGTCAACATTTTATATACATACAACAATTAGAGTATACTTTACTACTTAGGTCAAAATTTTCAATTTATGGGCCTTGTCTTTTTCTCTTTTTTTATACCTAATCCTAATACATTTAATATACATCCCATATTACCCATATTTGCCCTACCTACCCATTTATAGACGAAATACACCGGCAAGAAAAAAGGAGTACACCACACACACATTTCCCCCTCTCCCCGGTCCAGCAAAAAAAATCATGACAATAATTCCCGAAATTATTTTTAAAAATTTTTGGTATTAAATTGGTTCTATGGATGCCCATGCATGCACCGCACAAATATTCCAATTATCATTTCATAAACAAAGTAGGTATTAAATCTATCGAACTTGTCTACGAAAAATACTTTTGGCGGAGAAATTTACAAAAATAAATAGGATCAAAAATAGATCCCGGCGTACCAAGTTACAATTTTTTAAGTCTAACCGAACAAACCATGAATGTTTAAAACTTAATATATTTATTATCCTGCCTGGGGTTCCCCCAATGTCCTAAAAGGAGACGGATGCATAAGTAAGTAGCTACTTTGTGAACCTATTTGTTCTGGGAATCTGAGATTAATGATAATGAGACAACAAAAGCAGCATTTATTTACATAGCGCATTAAATATCGTTTTCATTATTATGCAATTCACAAAAATACTTTTTATTAGCTAAATAATATACAAATTATTATGAGCAAATTAAATCCAAAAGTTTATGGAAATATATTTACTTAACAGACAGGAGACGAAACATTTTGGACCTCAAATACTATACTTGTCCAATTTTTATGATCGCGAAATAAATGACCTTCCTCTGTTTATAATAATATATACCTACCACAGCTTATAAATAGTTTGTACGAGATTTACGGTATCTAAATAAGGAAAATAATAATATACATATTACCGCTTTCCTGTTTATTTAAAAATGGCTAGTTATCAAACTTATAAATATATAATTGTGTGTATTGAAATATTAAAATAATTTTTGTAGATTTGTATTAACGAACGGAACGCCAAGAATAGTTTTTGACTTTAATAAAAAATTAGATCTTTTATTGGAAAAAATTACTATAATTTCGGTTGTTTGATTAAACATTTTCGGGACCATGTGCAAATATTCACCCAACTACTAAATACTTTAGATTCTCCCATACCAGCGTGAGAAGGCTCAGAAAAAACATTCATTGGTCTAAAATCGGCACTCGGAGTACCAAGGTGCACAGTACGAGATGCCATAAGGCGAAGGATCAGGAGTGAGCACAAAATCCACTGGAGCAACAGCCAGGGATTACACCACAACAAAACCTTCATTGGGGATCCAGACCCGGAACTTGCGAAGAGGCTGCCTCGGATGAATAGGAACCAGTAATGATTCTCATTACAGGAATTCTGACAGGACACATGGCTGTCAAGGACCATCTGCACAAAATGCAACTGTGCAATGAAGACCTTGACTGCAAATTATGTGGATAAGTCAGGGAAACTGTACAGCACATAATTTGCCATTGCGAATCACTAGATCGGAAGGGGCAACAAATACTCGGGAATTCAAAACTGGAACCAAAGGATATCCTTACCCTCTTTCCGGTTGACATACACAATTTAGCGTAGTGTAGTATTCGTTTTTATAATATTTTGCATAAAAGAGATTTTAGTACCATCGTCCGACACAGGTACAACATGCGTCATGCGGTGGAAACGCACGGTTTGTTCGTGACGACTCATAGACTACAGTTGTCTCTTAAATTAAGTTGGAATAAATTTGGTTGTTTGAATATTCTTTATATACTGCCTGTACCACGTCCAAAAATGTGTTTTATATACAGGGTGCTACAAATTCGTGTACGTACAAGGTGATCTCGAAAACGGTAAGAGATACGAAGATGGTCAAATTGAGGCAAGGTTGCGTATTTTGGGGCTTAACAATTTGGTAAAGGAAAATTGCAAATAATCGGACTGCTTTCGGAGAAAAAGATATATCTATTTTTGGTTTTTAATTTTTTGCGCCTTTATTTTTGACTTGGGAAAAAAAACACTTTTTATAGCCGTCTTTTATGTTCTACAAGATGGCATTACTATTTTCAAATTCGACGTTTCGACCTCAAGTAATTTTTTTTAAATACGGACCTGGAATTTTAAATACAGATTCAGGGACTTCTAGGCTTTAGAAATTTGATACAATTTAAAGTTTCTTGAAATTTTAATGTTTTGTCATCTAATAGCACATTTTTTGAAGTTATCCTTTTACATTACGGTCCTGAACATTTAGAGCCAAAAAAAAAGATTTCTGATTTTAAAAATAAGTCCATTTTTACTCAGAGTCCTGATATTTGATATATTGTAAGAAAAAAGACCTTAAGTCTCGGTCTCAAATATTTTTCTGTCTGTTTATTTTTGTTACATGTTTCACGTGAAACTGGCATCATCACCCTGTATAAACAGTAAAAAAAATTGAAATTATATTTGAAACAAACATGAGAGCATCACAGTAACATAACTAGACTAACACTCCAGTTACCTTTTTTTTCGCTTGGGCGCAATACTTTTTTTCTGTTTTACAGTATTTTAGTCTAGGTCTCTGGTAAAAACCAAATAACTTGAGATATATTTTATAATATTAAAATAAATAAAATACTAATAAAAAATAGAATAATACCTTTAAAAAGTGCTTACTTGTATTGTTACGGTAAATCTTTTTGAAATAAACGGCCTAAACAGCATAATTTCCTGTAATGTAATGTGATTTTAATATTTAAGTTATCCTAAAAATAAATGCCGTAAGAGTAAAGAAAAAATAATTTGAAATACTAGTGATATTTGATGACAAAACGTTAAAATTTTAAAAACCTTTAAACTGTAATAAATTTCCAAAGCTTAGAAGTCCTTAAAACCGTTTTAAAAATTCCAGGTCCGTATTTAAAATAATTGAATTGAGGTTGGTATCTAAAGAATGAAACGTCGAATTGGAAAACTAAAAACGCCATCTTGTAGAACATAAAGAACGGCTATGAGAAAGTGTATTTGATTTTTTCTAAGTCAAAAATAAGGGCGCAAAAAAATAAAAACCAAATCTAGAAATTTCGGGTTTTTTCGGATATCTCCGAAGGTATTCGGAATATTTAAAATTTTCTTTCGTCGAATTATTAAACCCCAAAGTACGCAACTTCAATTTAACCATCTTCGTATCTCTTACCGTTTTCGAGATCCCCTTGTACCTACACTAGGGTTACCATTCGTCCGGATTTTTCCGGACATGTCCAAAATTTAGGGGCGTCCAGACTGCGTCCGGCCAGAAAAGCAAACCGGGTCCGGAATTTAGCCGGTCACGGCCGTGAAAGCATATTATTAATATTTATACAGTAAGTGTCAACTCTAAAATACTTTTGCGATTTTGTGGGTACCAAATATGAACAGCTTTTGTATCATTCTAAAAGTAGATGGTTGTTCTTATTTCCCGCGATAGAAAGAATCTTAAAGATGTTTCAGCCCTTAAAATCATATTTTCTTTCAGAGGCTATAACCCTCCATTTTTATTAAAATCTTTTTTTGAGAATAGATTCTCTGAACCATATCTATATTTCATACATTCATATTGATGTCTGTTTTTCATAGTAATATAGAAAAAATGGAGAAACAAGATAACTCCATTATTGAAATCATAAACATTCTAGAATCGGTAATTAATATTCTAAATGAAAGACTGCAGCAAAAATTTATTCCGTTTAAAGTTCAAGACATACTGAAAAAAATGAATGGATCACACAAGAAAATCAAGTTTTCAGAAATAATATTTTTCAATGTTATGAAATATCCATAACTTACTTAAATCGTTGGCTGGAGCCTTTTCAAGAACTTTCCTGTTTTAAATGGGTAAGTTTAGAAAATCTTGATAATCTGGACTGGGGAAAAAAAAATGTCACCATCTATTTCTTATATGATTGAAAAGGGCAACGATGTAGACGATACTAAAATGTTTAATAAAATATGTATTTTGCAAAAAATAATTAAAGAAAAGAAATCAGAATTTCAACATCTACCTACACACAAAAAATGGGTGGTGTGTTTTGCAAACTGTCTATCTGAAGAACAGTATTCAGAACTTTTGAAGGTTTGCCAATTTTTTTTTACTATAACAGCACATAATGCAAATGTGGAACGAGTTTTTTCACTAATTACAGCCCAGTGGTCTAAAGAACGAAACATACTTTTGCTGGACTCTGTAAAACATATTATCATGACGAGCTTTAATTTTGCAATGACTTGTAACAAGTTTTATGAATTTATGTCACTACCTGAAAATTCAGATATTTTAAAAGAAGTAAAAGGAAAGGCTAAGTATACCTAGGTTACATGTAGGTAGTATATGTCATTATTTGTATAATATAATATGGTAAAAAATGACAAATTTTATATAAAAAAATAAATTTCGTTTTTCATTTGCTGCGCCTCCAAAGAAAAATATCCGGACTTTGTCCGGAATTTCGAGCCTGTTTGTCCTGAAAAATATTCTAGATAGATGGTAACCCTAACCTACACGAATTTGTAGCACCCTGTATATACATCATGGTGTCCCAGATAAGGATGTACTCTACAGGGATCTCGTAAATTATATAAGATACAGAGATGGTTAAATTAGAAAAAAGTTGCGCCCTAATAAATTCTGCAACATTGTGTTTCCAAATTTGAAAAACTCCAAATCCTTCCGAAGATATTTTGGCAAAACCGAATTTTCGCGATTTCGTTTAATTTTTTATCTATTTACAGAGATATATGTATATTAAAATAAAGTTAATATTCTCTATACCACTTTTTCTTCTTTACAAGTTGGTGTAATTAGATTTTTAATCCGGCGTTTTGTTTTTTCAAAACCATTATCAATTTTGCTTTTTTAAATAGTCGGGAAATTTTAATTAATATTTTTAAATTCATTAAAAGCATTTTGACATTAAAATTATCTATTTCGGAGATCAACGTTACACACCATTTCAAAATCCATCCAAAATTTCCGTCACCAACTTGTAAAGGGGAGAAAATGGTAATAAGAATGTAAACTTTATTTTAACGTATCTCTTTAAATAGAATCAGAAAAAAATAAAACGAAATCGCGAAAATTTGGTTTTGCCTAAATATTCGGAGGATTCGGAGTTTGTCAAATTTGGAAACACAGTGTTGCAGAGTTTAGTAGGGCGTAACTTTTTTCTAATTCTTATCTGGGAGATTCTGTATATACATTCTATTTTAACTTTCTATTTAAGTCCCTAGATTTACACTTTGTGGTCGGCAGGAGATTAATTTTGGTTTTGGTACCGTGTATCCACTTTGTAACTATGGCGCTCTTAGTGTTGTCGTGGGAGTCGTTCAAAGTCATATAATTAGAATATTATTTAAACTTTAGGGTGGTCTCATCAATGATGTGAAGAGTGGAGCGCCGACTCATTGGTTAGTATAAGATGTAAAGTGAATCGTCAACATTGAAACAAGTGCGTTTATTTATTTTATATTTATTTTTACAAACTTCTTTTCTAAAGCGGTGATAGTGTGACAGAGGATTTTTGTTTCGTCATGGTGTCATGGAGTGGGGGGGGGGGGGGTTGAACCCCCCTTACGGCCCTGCGTAGGTAAGGAACAGCCGGCGTCCCTTCTTAGTTGCACGCCCGGTATATTCCCCAAATGAAAGATAAATACGAAAATCCGAAAGCCCATTACACCATGAGAAACACAGATTAAAGATGAGTCATTCAATATCTTTAAACTGAAGTAAATCGTAAACATCGATAATTTAACGATATTCAGTGTAGAGAAAGGCATAGTTAATTTTTTATGTGGTGATAAACTTTTTAGTAGATTTTTTGAGTACTTTTGCAAGATAAAGTCAACGACAAGCAAATTCTGGTGTTTGCTTTCCAGAACATAACGTGACGTATGGGCTAATTTACGGATCACTAAAAATCTGGAGAAATTATGAAATCCCGATATCAGCTGATCGATGATAAATTACTGCTGTCGTCTATCGGATTACGAGAGAATTGGTTGCGCCTACTATATCAAGTTGTATTACTGTCAAAATATCAACGGTAGATTGTAAAATGTACTGATTTAATAACAATTTCTATTCTTACCGCATGTTTGGTACACTGAGCTTACTAAAACGGTACCATTCAATAACTGATAGAGGTTCCCCGTTTGATGAGGCATGTTTTTCCAAATTTTTCCTACAGCCATATTTCTAAGGTAAATCTCAAATTCTGCTTAAATAAGGACTATACATATATAACAGCCTGTCATGCCGACTCTATGGGATGTTTCTTGTTAAAGCTGTGAACTCGACCATCGATTAACCAATAATTAATTGTTTCCATCTAACACTGAAATATTTTAAATAGAATGTAGAAAAAGTTAGCTGATAAGATTTTTGCTAAATAAATCTATCTATTGTCTGTTTGAAGGTTGGAGACAATGACGTTTCTTGAATGGCAGTAGAGTTTTAAAGAAAGGATAAAACGTTGTATTTTAGTGTAACTGTTTATTAACACTGACGCCAAGCGCTTTCGGCCTTATTAACTTAAGGCCATAATCAGGGCTTAACATAGTCAAATAGAGTTTTGCAAGCAATGCTTAACCACCTTTACCACCAAAAACTTTTTAGGCATTGCTTTCCAAACTCTATTTGACTAGGTTAAGCTATGATGATGACCTTAAGTAAATAAGGCCGAAAGTGCTTGGCGTCTGTGTTAATAAACAGTTACACTCATATACAACGTGTTTTCCTTTCTTTAGAACACAGTGTACAACCAAATCCCCACATTTACTTTCAGTAGAGTTTTGGACTTGCATTGTCTTTATTTGTTTTGAATCGCAACGTTTCAACTGATAAGCATCTTCAGTCGTCTTCAGGTGAATACTCAGTATTCCAGTCGACTGGAGATACTTTACCAGTTGAAACATTGTGATTCGAAACAAATAAAGACAATGCAAGTCCAAAACTCTACTGCCGTTTAAGGTATATCTATTAGGTATATGAAAACCAAGCCAAAATTGACTCTTTCCAGGAACATTTTAATGTAGAGGGATAACGATTTTTTTTAAATATTAGTGTCTACATTATTTTTCTATTTATCATTTTCGATTATAAAAAAATTACGAAAACTTGCGATTAATTCCAATAAAGAAGCAAAATAGGAATTAATGTAAGTAAAAGACTCTAAGAAACAGGTATGGCACATAGAAATATTTCATAAACCAAAACATTTAGCCAAAAAAATGCTATCACATTCATAATATATTCCAGAAAATACAGGCGTGGCGTGGTTGGTATAATAAAAAATGTTACGATTACCCAGTTCGTTAAAAATAAACTTAATAAAGCGTTTTCTTTAAAAGGTAGAAATGGGGAAACAGAATATAGATTTCGTCTCATGATCGATGTCTGGTATGTTTGATTTATTGCTTTCCCGAAGTTCACCAAACAAAAATTTGTTGCGTCTTGCTGATAGCCTTTTTATGTGAAAAACGCTCGAATAATAATAATTTTAATAGTAACTTCAATAATTCCGTAATTCCCACACTACATCGGTTTTCGTAGCGATGGTATAGGAGCAAAATCTTTGTAAAGACTCTCACCGTTATAATTTGTCACCGAACAAAAACCATGACACTTGACAGTTATAATGTGAATGAAAGGTATGCTAATTATAATTTAGGGTGGGACTGAACTTTGCGGAATTAAAACCGATTAAACGGAAGTCATACACGGACGTTCAGTATATTAGATAACAAGTGATGAAAGTGATACTTTTCAAGAATATTCTCCGAGTTTTAGAATAATCACTTTCACACGAGTAATGTACACTATTTTTCCCGCGACCATATAAAATTATTAAAAAAGCCTTTGATTTGTGAAAAAAATATTTCAACACTGTGTTGAAATTAGCATACTTAGGATTATATTCCACTTAATATCTGGTTTTATAGTTTCGTCAATAGGCTTTTCTTTTATTTGTAGTTTAACTTTTTCATATTGTACATATCATAGGAAGAACTAATCCTGGATTGACTTCTAGATTAACCAGAATGAAAATTTTTAAATTTAATTAAAGAAAGATGCATTAAACATAAATTTAAAAAATCAATCCACAAGGAAGATTTCAATTCGAAATAATTCTATAAATTATTTAATGTTTTTATAAAAATAAAGTCAAATACTCCTGATGGAATTTGAACCTGTGACCTTGCGATCTGTAGGCTAGAGCTCTATTCTCTGCGCTACCGATAACAATAAAGATTTGTTGTTTATTACATGACACTTTCTTCAGCACGATTTGTTTTTTCTGGTAATAGATTTTCCAGTATATTATTAACATTTTTTATAATTTCAGATGGCGTATTTTCACACTCTAATTCTGAATCACTCGACAAATACATGATAAATAAGTTAAACACTTTACAATTACTGCTTTCTAAAATTTGTTCTTTGGGTGGTCTGTCAAATTGGCACCATATGTTTAATTTAAATAGTGTGTCTTGTATTTTAACACTAGTGTTGAAATACTTTTTTTCAACACGCGTGTGATATTCGGCGCTTTTGAGCCAAGGAAACTGTGCATTTTTTCTCATTTTCATAAGAAAATACATCAGCGAGCATTCATGTACGTCCCATATCAACATGAACTTAATTTGAACATACAATGGACATACACGGTCAGGTAGTTAAAAAAAAATTCAGAAGAAATGTGTGTTGTGGCAGTGGCGTGCTCTATTATTGTTAAGAAAACTATAAAATGAAAGAAAAAAGTTCCAAATGGAGCCAAGAATGACCGATCAGAAAATTTTCATCTCTTACAAAAAAAAACCGCTGCGGTGTTGACATTTTCTATAAAAACTTTGTTTCCATTTATTTGATTTTAGCTTTAAAATTTCCTTAATTTTTGCGGTGTATTTTTCAGGTACCAGCGTAAATCTTTGAATATGTTATTTTTATTACGTTTATTCTAAAGTAAAATGTTAAAATATAAAAGTTTTTACTATTTTGAATTAACATTTTTTTTTGTTATTAATTTCTTGTTTTGTGAATAGATTTACGCTTACCTTTCAACAGAGTGCCCATTACAAAAGACAACACCCTGTACGCCACACAAACCACCACTTTTTAAATTTTGAATTTAATATTGTGTCCTAACTCACTTATCGTTTAAAAAATACACTACGTTAATGTTTGCCGGGCCCACACACAGTCGCCCATCAGCGCACACTTATGTACGCGTGTTGAAGAAGTACGACGAAAGAAAGAGACGAAAAATACCCAAGCACGCTGGTTTTTGTTTGCACGTTGATTGTTGTGCGTTGTGTGAGATTGAAGAGGTACAAACCATTTGATATGGTGTAGTGTGTGGGACAGGACAGTGCGCGAATGAGAGAGTAAATAGTTAATAGATAAACCTAAGGAATATCACTGGATTAACCCATAAGTACCCAGTTTTAAGCCTTACTAGCGTAAAATTAATGGTTATTCTCTTAGACTAGTTTTAATATATAGAATATCGAATGCTAAAAAGTGACCCGAGTGGCAAATACATATACGGAAGGGGTCTATAAAAAGTTGTTATTTTATAGAAAACATCTATTTAAATAAGACACACGTCCCATATTAAAATATTATATTAACATCACAGTAATACATTAAGCCTGTAAAAGAGATGTAACAATATAAAACTGTATATAATAGTGTCAAATTTGGTTATGTTATAAAGGTTAGACCATTGTAAACGTTGAACTATTAGTAACCACCTCTTCACAACAATAGAAAGGAACCCACAGACCAACGCGGTGGTTACAGAACACAGGGGTAAATGGCGGTACACACACCGTTGCGGTGTCGAACTCACGTTTTCCACTGCGACAGCGTTTTATTTTGCCGTCATCTGAACTGTTTTCGCCGCATCGGCCACGTGTCTTGTGTTATCTGTTCGATTGTTGTGCTGACTTCGACTGTCATTTTGACATATTTTTGCAGGTTATATTTATAGAACAATAGAAATAACACCACCCGGTGTAAATTGCCGAAAAATAAGGAATGCGGTATACCGTTCGATGTCCGCCGGCACCGTCACCGCTACCGCTGCACCGCATTGGTCTGGGAAAACATTAAAACATTTAAAACATTTAACGCTGGTAGTAATTGATGACGTATTTAGGTCTATTAGTAGCTTTAAGTAAAGGCTACGAACCTTGAAATATTCTCTGTCTTAATAGAAAAGGGTTAATTGTTAAACAGGAACAAGGCTAACTTTTTTTAAGATATCTGAAGTTGAGTTGTTAAAGGCAGAGATATATCATTGGCTGTCAGACTGTCCATACTGTCTTTTGCATTAAAGTACGCCGGGCTCCACTCAAAATGGACTCCTTGGGACAGGGTTAGACGTTTGTTTATAGCTCTGCGTAGTTTAATGCCAAATACAGTACACACGCAGTCAGACAGTCAATGATTTATATCTGCCTTTTTGTACTTATTACAGACGTCAACTTCTGTATTCGTTAAGTTAATAGACATCCTGTGGCGATTAAAATTTCTATTCGTAACAATGAAAATAACTAATATAGACCACTTAAAAGAAAGATCAAGGAAGACAGAAACAATAAGCTAAAAGGAGAGAAAAATCAAGTGTAGGTTAGCATGCCTGGACACACGGTCATCATATCATGTAGACAGAAGCTGAAATCCTGCATAAAGAACCACCTTGGGGGAGTTCAAGGAAGCTGCTACCATACACTAGAAACCCAGGTTGCTTTAGTAAGCCTTCTTTGGATTTAAGAAATATCTGGAAACCTTTACGAAGTAGTTGTAATCTTATAATACCGCGAACGAAGTAAACGCACACACCTTTTCAGTGCATCTAGCTAGTATAAATAAAACTGTAGTTACTGTACTTATTTAATATTTACCTGAAGACTACTGGAGATACATCCTAGTTGAAACGTTGTTATTTAAAAACAAATAAAGACAATGCAAGTCTAAAACTCCTCTATCATTATATTTAATTCAAGGACACCCTGTGTATTATACAAAGACGATAAAGCTAAAGAATAGACGACGAATTCCCCTATATCAAAACAAGCCGTCATAAACTAAACTTCATGCTACCACTTAGTTCCTGACGAGTTCATGAATGAAACCATATGAAAATAGAAGACCATTTTTACGAGCGTATAGTACGCTGTTGCCAAATGATTAAAAGAGTCTCATATTTTGGGTTTTATTTAAGGTTTTGTGGGTTAATTAAAAAAGACCAATATGATGTGACAGCGCTAGGTTTGTAAAATAACCGATTCAGTGCCTGGATTGATTAGTAGTGTAAGCATTCTATCGCCCTCTTATAAACAGTGAGTTGTAGGCTCGGCGCAAAAGTAATTTCATGGATGAAATGCGGGGTCTATTCTTTAGCTTTATCGTCTTTGGTATTATATATCTACTAAGTATAAATTCAATGCCGCAGTATATTCAGCCAAACTTAATAAGTTATGAAGGTGATTTATATCTGCCCCGCCCAGTCAATTCTTGCAGGGTGAATTTCGGTTGTTTCTCATAAGCGTGGAAAAATTAGCCCTTTTCTGCTAAGGCACGGAATTAGAATATTTTTTTTTTGGTTTTGCAGTCTGTTCCACCTGTTTCTTACGGCAGCAGCGAATTGAAAGTGCACATCAATAGGACGTTAACGTTCATGGGGACAATGGACACTTATGCATTACATTGAAAAGATGTAACCTCTTTAAATATTGGGATATACGCTCATTTCTCCTCGGAAAACCTGCTTCATTAGCTGAAACATAGGACAATTTAATAAGTACTAACTTTATTAAGTAATACATTTACAGCCATATTCACTAAAGGGGTTTAAGTTTAAAACCGTCTTAAATTGACAGTTTGGAACTTAAATAACAAGTGTCAGAATAAGTCAACTAAGTTTTGCATGGCAAATATTTCTTTTGATTCTTTAAAATTTTGAAGATGAAAGTATTTTAGTGCGTGCTGTGTTCTTTAATAGAACTAAAACTGTATTTGCAAGTCATTCTGATAAAATTTATTATCAGTTAAACGATTTAATTATAAAAAATTAAATGAACACAAAAGCGTTAATGGCATATCCAAATAATACCATGATAAAAACAGAACTGGAAGACTATGAGATCTAAATATTTCGCCGGTCTAAATTTAAAACCCTTTAGTGAATACGGGGGTTAATGTGTGTCTTTTTAAATTTTATTTCCAATGAAAAATATTCGACGGGTTTGTTAGTAAAGAAATATTCACGAGAGAACTCGTTTTTCGACATTTGACATCCAGATATATGACCTCGGCCGGCTGATTAGGACTTTCAAAACTTCCCCAGATTTTGACAGAGACGTATTCAGCCAATGTTTGATGCATAAACGTATGATATTCTGTTTTAGACTATAACTAACAATTAATTATGGATCATAACTATTGGTTGCCTAGTACCGCAGCTGATGCCATCGCTGAGAAGGTATTTTTAAACAGTTTCAATTTATATTTACAATAATTTCTTCCATTTAGTCATATAACGCATTTGAACCTGCTTTTTAGAAAGCGCCTTCTTGGCGTAAGGGTATAGGCTCTATACTATGGAACTAAGGGTCGCGGTTTCGAACACCGCTTCGGACAAAACTGTTTTATTTTATTGTTTTTTGTTTTTCAGTAATTATTTTTTTTTTAAATCGATTTCAACTAAAAAAAATTCAAGACAATTATTAACCTTAAATCTTTAAAATAAAAAAAAATATCGCAATTATTATGAATGTCCCACTTATAATGGAAACAAGCTTATATTTTCGGTATTTCTGAATTGATTGTTTTGAATTTTATTGTGGTTTCGTGTGATATTAGGAAGCATTTTTTTATTGCTAAAAATTTTAGTTAACGTATTGGCGTACGGATTTATAGGGGTTGTAAAATAATAATTCACCTTTAGCGATTATTAGTTTTCATTTTCGTACAACTAAAAGTTTCGGTATTCAACAAATTATGAAGTTCCTATCTTATTATTGTGGTCTGTTAAACTGTTTTTTAAAATTAACATTTCAATCTTTTTCTTGTCAATAGATTGTGTTTTTTTGAGGGTGCTAGATTTAGGAGCTTAGCACCACAAAGTATCCCCCGAATTTTTATATAAATAAAGCAAATAAACATTTCTATTGTATGTTTTACTCAAATAGCTTACACGAATTTTTCTATTTACCACTGTGTCGACCGGTAAGCATATCTGCTATCTCTGTTATAATTACCTATTTCCAAACGAGGAAAGGACACAAGGGATATAGGCGAATAAAAGAAGCTGTCATTTCCTAATCTGTTTTGCAACTTTTTACCCGTATTTTATTGTAATCTTGTTTAGCATGACAACAGTAACTATTTGTGGCTTAAAGAATATTATTCGTTTAAACATACATTTTACATATTAAAAATTTGTAATTTTTAAGTCCGATCCTGTAATTTACGTCAAGTCATACCAACATCATACGCTAAAATTAACCAGCATGTCATTCATATCACGTGATTTGGTCAGGATCTCGCGAGTTCTATCAAGATTATTACTATAGTAACTAGTCGCAGTAGTAGGGCAAGAGGTCGCCATCAAGATACACTAACACCGATATGCCATTGCGCAAACATTTTTTACCTCTCTTTCACATTATGACGTCAGTGCGAGCGGTGCGCTTTATATAAATATTTAAGCTATTCGAGTTTATTTTACGCGCATTTTACTATGGTCCAGCGTGTGTGACGGGATTTGTGGGTGTGTTAAAATTTCGACTTGCTAATCGCATACCGTTGTAGGCAGGTGCGTAGCCAGAAATGATTTTAGGGGGGGGGGGGGGTAGAGTCCAAGGGCGAATTTATAACTTAGTCGCCGCGACGAAGGCGGTTTAAGTGCGTGGCGTAATTTTTTTGGGTGCCACGCCCTTTTTTGGGAGCGAGGATAAGGATTGAGAAGTACATGGATCTTCTGAATCTGCTGTACTAAAGGAAAGGGCAAGGGTATGCTACTTAATTGATTATCATCTACTTTTTGGTTTTTTATAATAAACAAATCGAGCGTGTTGATTTTTTTTTCTCTTATCCTTGTCAGACATTTTGCTGAAAAGGAAAAAAAAAGGTTAGCGGCAAAAATTATAAAGATATGGCAACGTTGTAAACTTACTTCTCTCTGCCGGCCGGCAAGAATGCAAAAACATAACCATAGAAAATATTTAAAAGTATTTCGAAATGCTGCATTACGCATCTGAATATTATTTACTTATCTTTTTTTATTTAAAGTTTAGTTTCTTGACATAAGTAACACGACTTTTACATATAACGTATATTATTTAGTCTAAAAAAAGTTTAATAATGGACGTAGTGACAACTGACGACTAGTGAACTAAAACTGCGTTGTTGCCGATGTATCTCATTTTAAACGAATTTATTCTTTCAGATTTAAGGGAAGAATTATATTATTTTAGAAGTGCTTTCTTAAGTTAACGAAGTGGATCAATGGGGGGGGGGGTCCCCCCGTGGCTACGCGCCTGGTTGTAGGTGTATCGTGGTCGTCATTAAATTTGGATGAAGTTTTGGCTTACCTAACTTACCTTCCTCGCGTTACGTGTCAACCAGTCAAAGTTAACGTTTTTTTTTCGGAAACATTTTTTTGTATGGCCAAACATATTTTTATTCCAAACCCCTTAAAAAAATTTTTGGGAATTTCTTCACCGATGGACAATAGCAACCGCAGAGACTAATAGTGGCCAAATTTTATTTTTAGAACCAAAATATCGTTAAAAAACTGAATTTTGATGCCCCGAGGGCATTGCCCTTAAATGCAAAAATTTGTTTGTTCTGTTATTATTACCTCTCCTCTATTCTCAGAATCCTTGGTCATCCCACACACAACAATTAATTTTGCATAGGCCGCTTCCACAGTCATATCATGACAAGAAATAATTCCAATATCCTCCATACACTGAAATTTGTTTAAAATTATTGTTGTAAAATTAACATATAAAAGGTGTTATGGAATTGACGCATTATATCTAAACCTGTAAGACCTAATATGACAACATTCGAGGAAAAAATATTTTTAAATGTCGCATTAATATAATAAACGGGAAATTGACCATTTGTTTTTTTTTGGTATTATGACTTGATAATGTCGTCTCCTCAAAAAATTCACGGCTAGCACAACCATAAGAAAAACAATCGCTATAAGTCTCATCTACAAAAAAAACTTTGGCCTTAATTTACTACACACAACTAAGCTAAAAGACTTTATACATGTCAATAAGTAATTCGACTTTGAAAATATTTGTTTAACCACAAACATTTAAATAGTGCAAAGGTAAATAACAAACCTAACAACGAAGGAACGACTTACGACATTATTAATAATTAGACCGAACTATCATTATTTGTTCTCGTTGTGTGACGCGAATTTCAGCCACACGGACGTAATCTAACTCGTCTAAATTGTCCTCATGGGCGTCCGGCAAATCGGTTCGTTTAAGGGTGACTTGTATAGGTTCCGTTTAAAGTGACAGGTAAACTTAAGATTGTGCATTAATGTAACTGCATAAACTTAAGTTTAACTGTCACTTGTAGTTTAAACAGTGCTTCTCTATTATACCCAAAGAGTCACCAAATATAATGCTTCAATATCATAACAACCTGTATATACAGTGTGTCCACGGATAGAGTTGGGAAGAGGAAAAACTTTTGTATTAGTAGGTATAGAAGAAAAAGTCATTGTTTATAAAAACGTCTCCTTGTGCTGAAATAACAATTTCGAATATCAGATTTGCGATTACTATACAGGGTTCGTCAGAAACAACATTTTTAGTTTTTTGAATTTTTTTTCAATTATAATTTTCTATTTCTTGATTTATTAAATCAATTTTGCTTCTACAATTTCGAATATCAGATTTGCGATAACTTTACATGGTTGGACATAAAAAACATTTTTAATTTTTTATAATTTATGATTGAATAAATTACAGAAATATGATATGTATTAATAAAAATACTTCAAAAGTAGACAAAGAAAATAGTTTTCTCACAACAAAATCGTTATTAGGCCAGATATAAAATCATATTTTAAGTAAGAAGGCAACAATAGCGGTTTGGTTTTACATAAATTTATTTTAAACGATAGCCAAAAAAAAATTCTGACGAACCCTGTATAGTAAACCTGATGTTCGAAATTGTAGTTTTAGCACAAGCAGACATTTTTTTTTATAAAGAATGACCTCTTCTTCTATACCTACTAATAAAAAAGTTTTTCCTCTTCCAAACTCTATCCTGGGACACACTGTATACAGGGGATGGAAATGAATGGATTACTCCTTGGGTATTCTACCAAGAAACTCTAAAACTTTTTTGAAACGACCGTCTAAAAAGTTGGGTAAGAATCCAACAAAGGTCTTGGTTTATTTCACAAGAAGGGCAAATTTGATAAGTAATTTTTTTTAAATCACACATTTTTAAACTTAAAACTCTAATGTTGGTTACAAAAAAGTATTTTAAACAATAATTAACTAACCAGCGACTTTGACTGTGACATAAATATCGTTGGCAAAAATTATTTTCTCACAATTAAAGTGGCCCGGCGAGCTGAATTCTTAATTTACTAATCAAGCAACTTTAATTATGAGTAAATAGTTTCTGTCACTATTACTGATGTAATAATTCAAGTTGCCTGGTTAGTTAAATGTTGCTTTAAAATTTTATGCGATTTAACATCAGTAATTTATTTCTACCATAAGATTCTAAGGCCCGGTTATACAATTACCAGTACGGCCCTGAACCAAGCTCAAACTTTATTTTCACAACCACTTTACATTCTCGTTATTTAGTTAAAAAGTACAAATTAAACCTAAATACCTCAAAAATCCAAAAATGGCGCAAAATGTACAACCATAATAAAAAGTTTTTTAAATCTTTGTAAATCAGATCCCCGATTCAAACTTCAAACTCGCATTTCTCAACATCACGACAGAATATTCACATCCTAAACACAGCTGTGCCAAAACAACTTTATAACACGCCATTAGGACGATGTAAATTATTTGATTAACAACAAACATTTAAGTATTAAATAAATAAGCTAGAACAGACCGAGCGCGACTAACCTGGCCGACGTCATTAATAAAATCTCTAGAACTTTTAATCTTAACTTATAAAATTTTAAAATCATATCTACTCTCCAGAAGAGTCATCATTAACTGAATTAAAAAGTACTTGTCCTTCACCTACTTTAATATAATATAAAAACAATTACTGCCTATGCGTTTCGGTAAAAAAACATCATCAGGGCTAGCAGGTCAAAAACTTAGTCACTAGACAATCAAGACATAATACTGGTACCGGTCATCATGTTTCATACATTGACCATTAAACCAAACGTTGGCCTCTGATTTGTCTTTTTTCAGTGCTAAATTTTAGTAAAGATGGAGTAGAGATCCAGGAATTTTATCTTGAATAACAAAATCATATCTACTCTCCAAAAGGGTCATCATTAACTGAATTGGAAAGCAAACTTGTCCTTCACCTTCTTTAATATAATATAAAAACAACGAAGTCCTAACTACTCTCTAGAAGGGACATGGTAAATAAGGAGTTTGGAAAGAAAGCCTATATTTGTTCTTAAATTTATTAAAAATAAAAACTGTGCCTACGCGTTTCGGCCAAGAGGGCCATCAGGACATGCTGTAAGGAACAAGGTAAATCTTATACAAAAATATCCAAAAAAGTTTTAATTTTTAATGAATTTAAGAAGGAAGATAGTGCTTTCTTTCCAAACCCCTTATATAAAAACAAATATTGCTTATGCTTTTCGGTAAAAACCATCATCAGGGCTAGCAGGACCAAAACTTTGTCACTAGACAATCAAGACATAACACTGGCACCAGTCAACAAAAATACCTTTTCCATAACACCCTGTATAGCCTTTTATTTTATTGTTGAGGAGGACATTTATCTAGTATTCCTCGTATTATACGAGGATCAAATAGAAATATACATACTAATAATCTTACCTTGCCCGTTTCGAAACTGACACTGACGGATCCTTGGGAACATTGTGTTACCAATACAAGCGTAACGCCTCTACCCACGGCATTTCTTAAAACTTCCAATAAATCTTGCCTATGAGAGGGAATGTTCCCTGCTCCATATGCCATTAATACCACTCCCTCTAAAGTTGGTTCCAAAAATGAAAGTAACTAAAAAAACATCTTTAGTTATTTTTGGATTAAAGATTATTTAAATCACTTGAGACTGTTAATCACGTTATGTTTTTGAATAATAAATTACACGAAAGAAGGCTAATGTTTAGTAAATGTTTATGATATACAGGGTTCTGCGCCTCACCTCCCGTCTTCTATAGCTCACTCATTAGTTGAGATTTTGATACTTTGCACACTTTACCTGTATCCTAGGGCGGGAATTCAGGAAAATATTTTTGTTTATACAGGGTGTTCTAAAAAAGTGTGACGTCATAAGGATATATTTTTTTTAGATTATTCTAGATAGATATTCTTACTTATTTAGATGCCTTTTATAGTTGCCTACATACCCCTAAAATGTTAAAGAAATCGGTTTAGTATTATAGGCTAAAAAAATAAACACTAATAAAAACTAATTTTGTACCTCTGGTTATAAAAATTAATAAAAAATAAGAATAATGCCTCGTTAATAAAATTTTACAAAGGTACTTAAAAAATAAGGTCGAACAGTCTCGTTAACCAAGTTTGATTAATACGAATTGTACAGGGTGTCCAAAGTTTAGTGTAAAACTTTACAAACTTTAAATCAATTTATTTTTCTTATTTCAAATTGGAACCCCTGTATATTATTATGTCACTCGATGCAGAATTAAAAATCAAACATTTATCCTAATTACAACCCTATCGCAATTTCTAACACATCAGAACTTATTTGCAGAAAACTCCTTTTATCAACTATTCCAACAGTCATTATTATGAATAAATATTAAAGGTGGATTTGAAAAATAATTTATTGGTATTACGTTTACTTAAGTGACAGAAAATAATTCTTTGTCATGCTTCTAATATAAGAATATCTACGAGCTCTTCTTGGTTGTATTCCACCACAAAAAATAATATAGCTTAAATAATTAATAATAATCCGAGGGGTAAATACCTGACTAAAATGTGTACACCAGAAATCCAGTTTTGTGATAGAAACCCACAGAAATCCACGGAAATCCACAGACATCCAGAGACATCCACTGACATTTACGGACACCCACAGACATCCATGAAAATTCATAGAGATCCATAGACATCTTCGAAATCCACGGACATCCGTGAAAATTTATAAATTTGTATATCGCGTAAACCGCAAGAATATGCGAATTAGGTGTAATTTATTTCTATTTCCAATCTTTTCTTGAAAATTGGGCTGATCGTCGTCCAACTAAATTTTTTTGTTTCGAAGAAAGGGTCTACCCAAGACCCGAGCCAAGATCTGATGTGACCACAGGCCAGACCAGAAATTTAGTGGTGTTACATAAAACTAAACAGATAATAATCTAGAATTTTGTTTATACTAAAAAAAAATGATCTGTACCGTTCTAACAAACGGTTATTATTATAATGATATTATTTATAATTACAAAAATGTCAAAATTCACAAAGCAATGACTTTTTGACAAAAACCATACAAATACTTATTGAAATTTTAATTTATTTATTCAGTTTTTTACAAAAAACACAAGGAAACTAATGTAAAAAAAATGGAAACTAAGTGAATGTCTCGGTGAATGTTTGTTTATTTTTCATTGTCATGTAAACATCATTAATTTGTTATAGCTGCAGGTCATTTAGTTCCAACGCTTTAGACTTATTACTGGTCTCCTCGCCGGTCTCTATAGGTCCGTAAAAAATAAACTCTTTCAAAACTCTCCAAATATCATCTGGTTTTGGCCATATAAATTCTCTCTTGCTCTATTGTTTAGTATTTTAAAACCTGACGACATATTCCATTTTGACGATTGTTGTAATTAGGCCCAAATACCATCGTTGCTCGTAATAAATAGCATAATATTTCCCAGATTCTGGTTGAATAGAATCTGTGCTTTGATGAAAAGTCGAGGTGTCAGTATTTGCAGAAGTCATCTTTGTAGATGGATTATTTGAAAAATTATCGAACGAACTATTTTCGGAGCAATCCATATTTTATGGGGTTTCATCAGAAAAGGTTTCAGTGTCTGTGCTATTAGCGTATTTGATACTAAATGTCTGACGATTCCTTGGATGATTCCAAATTATATAGTAAATTTTTCCTTGACTTTCCTTTACGAACGGATGTGCATAGTCGTTTCTTTACGATCTTCTTACCCTTCGGTAAAAACTTTCTTTTTGATTTAACAGAACTGTTACTAGAGGTTGTCGATTTGCTGGTATTTTCGCAACCTATAAGTACTCACTCTTTGTATTATTTCTTCTAACAGTCAGCATAATAAAGATTTGTTGATAGCAGTGGACTTTTCATCTGCTACTCTTACTCGTATTAGTGGTCGTTTTCATAAACAGTATTTCTCTCTTCTGGCTGCAACTTTAGAGAAAAACCTTTTAACAATTCCTGCTACACTTAAATTGCACATATCAATGTGTATTTTGGATTGAGTATCAGCAAGGGGATCAGATAGATCAAAGTTTTCGTTTAGCTGACGTTGTATTGGTGATAACACCTTAAAAATTTCACAATCCTGATCTTCAGTAACAGCCAAATCGTAGTTAATGCTGTTGTCTTTTTCATCTTATACTATAGAAATTGGTGATGGAACAGAAATATAATTACAACTCTCTTCTGGAACTTGCATTCCCAAACTAGTGAGCTGTAGTGCATCTTGTAAAGCATTTTCCACAGTGGTCTGAATGTCATTATCAGATAAGTCTTTTATATCGCAGTCACTCAAAGCACTTTTAAACAAAACGTAGCTGAAGAAACAGCCGTACTTACCTACTGTTTAATTTAAGTAAGTTCACACACACTTCAACACTTGCTATTTTAGTTTATATACAAACAGAACTGTAAAGAACAAAATGTTCAACTCGGACAGTGAATTTGACACAGATTAAAGCGGAGCGCAGTGATGCCAAGTATACTAACTAAAATTTTTCAAGTTTATCGAGCATATAGAAATAAACTGTACGCCACCGGATGATACCTAAAACATTTAATTACAGGAACATCTTGATTTCTAAGTGACAGTTATTTTTGTTCTCTTGAATAGCTCACAGAAAAATGCCCGAAAAAATGCCTAAAACATACGCAAAATTTCCTAAATGTAAAAAAATGTCAAAAACTATTAAGAATTTCGTCAATCTGACATCACTGGCAAAGTGTTATATCCGTCAAAAGAAGCGCGGTTGCCACATCGACATACATTAAATTCATCGACATCCATTGAAAACCACGGACATCCGTGGACATCCAGAGAAATTCACGGACATCCGTGGACATCCATAGAAATCCGTGGACATCCATAGAAATCCACGGAAATCCACATGGGTGTACACCAGAAATCCACAGTAATAATCTAACAATATTTGCAACTATAGGTATAATAACTAAAGTTAAAATGGGCCTTTGTCACTTTAATAAACTTTAATACCAATAAATTGTTTTGCAAAGCCACCTTCGATATTTATTTTTAATAATGACTGGTGAAATAGTTGATAAAATGAGTTTTCTGCAAATAAGTCTTGATGTCTGAGAAATTGCGATAGGGTTGTAATTAGGACAAATGTTTAATTTTCAATTCTGGATCGAATGACATAATAATATACAGGGGTTGCAATTTGAAATAAGAAAAATAAATTGATTTAAAGTTTGCAAAGTTTGACACTAAACTTTGGACACCCTGTACAATTCGTATTAATCAAACTTGGTTAAGGAAACTGTTTGACCTTATTTATTAAGTATCTTTGTATAATTTTATTAACTAGGCATTATTTTTATTTTTTATTCATTTTTAAAACAAGTGGTGCCAAACTAATTTTTCTTATTTTTTATTTATCTTTTCGCCTATAATAATGAACCAATTTCATTAAAATTTTAGGAATATGAAGGCAACTATAAGAGACATACAAATAAGTAAGAATATATGTAGCATGTAATCTAAAAAAATAGATCCTTATGACGTCACACTTTTTTGGAACACACTGTATAAACAAAAATATTTTCCAGAAATGCGCCCTAAGATACAGGTAAAGTCTGCAAAATATTAAAATCCTAACTTAATTCTTAAGTGAACTATAAAAGACGGGAGGTGAGATGCAGGACTCTGTATTTAGATTGAGATATTTACCTGCGTTCGTGTCAACGTCGGAAAAATGTAAAGAATTCCTACTCGATCGCATAGGTTTGTAAATACAGTAAGCATTCTTTTTTCGGCTCTTGGAAAAATGCAGTGACGAAAAACTAAAAAAATTACAAAACTTTATAACCAAAAGTTGTTAAACTGTCTACACTACATACACAGAAAAAATTTTAAATATTTTGGGCGTTCTCAAAAATATTCCCTTAAGGCGGCGTACACTCTGTCCAAGATTTTTTTTCTGTAACGGCGGATTTTGTCGTTGGATTTATCCATTCCTACATAAATTTAACCACATACAGCAACACCTTGCCTTTTTGGAGCGTCAGATGTGTGCATTTTTTTGACATGTTCTGTAAATGGTAATTTTTATTGGCATAGACTATATTTTTTTCCTAGAAAGTTTGTTTTACGCGAGAACAATGGAAATTTCTGTGAAGGAACACAAAATTTTGATCTATTATTCCTCTGTGGCAATACCATGCCGCAGATTTTGGTTTGTTTACTGACTAGCTGAAAAATGAATATAGAAACCTGTACTATTTTGGAGAGTCGTCAAATGAGATTTTAAAAAACTGTGTAGAAATAAAAAGTTAATAATAATACTACGCCCTGGGCATTATATCAATAAATGCGTACAACAACTTTCACTTTCGTTTGTAGTCGAGTTTTTTTAAACTTATATAAAGAATGCTTGTGTCTGATTTGAAATAACACAGTATATCATAATAACTAACATTAAAAAAATATACTCAAGATATTGAATATAAAATTTGTATTCCAGTCTGTAAATAAGCACAATAAAACAACCTTAAAAATCGCATAGATAATTTACTTAAAATAACTAAAAACCGCAAAAAAAAATGTTTAACTCTTAATTATCCAGGCTTATTACCTTTCATGTGAATTCCAGCTTCAGCCAATACATGATAATTTGGGGAATCAAAAGCATCCAAATGTGACGTGTGAACTTTTCTTACCCTGTTTCCCCTGATAAGTTTATTCGCAAAAAATACAGTAACCTCACAAATTTCATAACAACTTGCAAAAATTAAAGATGATAACATGTTACATATTGCATCGCTTGGAGATTCAAAAATAGGTACCTGCAAAAATTGATAACAATCTTAAAATAAAACTAATAAGGTTGTGAACAATCTTAAAATAAAACATTAAGGTAATAAACTAGTGGCTAATATGTTGCTTATTTACGGCAGTATTGACAAAGTGTGGCTGCTGATTTGGTATTATAAATATTACGCTCAGTCACGGTACAGTGGTTACGGCGTTAAACAGATATTTAAGTTAGACAAGACCATATTGATGGCTTTGTGTAAAAACATAATGTAGGTTAGTTTCTTATTTTTGAAAAAAGTTATTTGAAAACTTTGTTTATATTAATGATTTTTATCACATAAATATTTCAAATACCTAACTTATTTGAGCTGGGCTACATTCTTGGTGAAACGAAATCTCCATTATATGGAAAATAAAACAGTGGTTGCTTGTTATGTTTCACAGTTTTTTATTTCATCATTTTCAAAGGTAGTGAGTACAAGAGCTAGTGTAGTACAAGAATGTAGCCCAGCTCAAGTAAGTTAGGTATTTGAACTTTTTTCAAAAATAAGAAACTAACCTATATTATGTTTTTACACAAAGCCATCAATATGATCTTGTCTAACTTAAATATCTGTTTAACGCCATAACCACTGTACCGTGACTGAGCGTAATATTTATAATACTAAATCAGCAGCCACACTTTGTCAACACTGCCGTAAATAAGCAACATAGTACATAGTACAAGAGCTAGTGTAGCTCTTGTACTCACTACCTTTGAAAATGATCCGTAAAAAGCTCGAAACACGCGTGTCAGGAAACTGAAATAAAAAACTGTGAAACATAACAAGCAACTACTGTTTTATTTTCCATATAATTTCAAATACCATCGAAAAAATCTTAAGCTAGATAGAGAGACAGAGAGAACCACCAAAATGGCATTTCAGTTAAACATTTAATCCGTAAACTTTTTGGAACAAGCTACTTTTAGGACGGTTGATTTACTTTGCCATGTTTCAGGTTGTCCATAATATACTGCGGTAGTGTATATAAATTAATGGTTTAACAATTATTAAACATGTATATTAAGGTGACAGCAATTTTTGAAGATTATAGAGATTAATAGCATCTTAAAAAAGTTATAGGTAGAGTCTACAAACAAAAAGTGCTGTTATATAACCAATCTGGGTAAAATGAGGTCTAAAAGCGAGTGTTCAATATGAGATGTAAAATGAGGTCACTGTGTTGAAGTTTATATATGCCTAAAGAGAAAAATAAAAAAAAATTGAAAATAAAAAATTTAAAAAGGGTTGCGTTTCATTCCTATGGTAAATATTTTAGAATTAACAGATCAAAAAACATGAAACATTTACGACACTTAAAGAATTACCTGAGCTCCTGTTACTATTACGGGCTTATGAAGATTTTTAAACATAAAAGACAAAATGGAGGATGTATAGGCTAATGTACTTGTTCCGGTTAAAATCACGAAACCATCAAATTCGTGATAATTCTCCTGAAAATAAAAGATATAGATAATGTTAAAAACTTTTATGTGGTAACTACAACTATATTTACAATTAATAAAACTATTTTTACAGCGCATCGCCCAAATAAGAATTTTAAGTCCGGTGCCCAAAAGCATGAAATATAAAACCATTAATGTTGCAATGTAGCTTTCCTCTTTCCAGCAGTTTGACACAATTATGGTGTAGGCAAATAACTAAGCTCCATATTATCTTCAGATCAGTCAAACATTTTTCTTTTGACCCATTGCAAGTGGAACTCATGCAGGTCATTAAGATAATAAGGAATAAAGATTCATTTGATGAGGCTGTTTCGGATGCAATCAATCATTCCTGAGTTGAGCAAAAGTTTCCAGATAGGTAGACTGAAGCTAGCGAAGATTATTCCTATCCACAAGGGTGGTAACCTTGATGATCCCAGTAATTTTCGGTCAATTTATTTATTGTCGACCATTTTAAAAATTACTGAAAACTTGGCTTTAATGCTGGAGAAGCTGTGGCAGCGTTTTTTTTTATGACTTGTCAATAGCATTTAACTGTGCAAGTTATGAAATTCTGCTGCACAAGTTCAGTGTGTACGGTCATCGATAAATAGTACGGCTTTAGATGGCAAGTTTTGAAATGACTTCGGTCCTTTTGAGGGACGCGCTCAAAAGGTTATCGTGAGTTCTAAAATATCCAAAGCTGGTAACATATCAACTAAAGCATTTTTGGCGATCGCTCGTACACCAATATTAGATATGCTAGCTGAAGAGAGAGGACAAATACGACGAGGCAATAACAATAGAGGCATTTCAGGAGGAATGGAAGAAGAGGTCGCAGAATGGAACAAACGACAAACTCCAGAACTAGAACCTTAGGTACAAAGAAGGCACAAAAAATAAAACTGGGAAGCACTCAAAATGTTTGCCAAAACAATCATAACAAACAAAAAAAGCAAAAATAAACACCCTATACACTTACCTCAATACTTTTTGCAATAATAACCCATTCCTTAGTGGTCATGTTGCTTGAATCCAGTAAAGGTTGATATTCTCGAATTTGATATGCAATAACTTTATTACAAGCTGCAACTCTAAACAAAAACAATAAACTTTTTTTACAATATTTAGGTATATTCGGATCTGGTCTTATCGTGCGGGTCATACGATTCAAGAAAGACATACTCTCAGGTTTTTTTTTACTTGCGTTTAATTTTACCCTCTAAATAAAATACCTAAGATAAATGAGACAGACTTATTCCATTTTGACATGAAAAAAAGGATATATATGTATTTACTTTCCAGCGATTCTAAAAAAGCCTATAATAGCACCAGCTACGTTTTATTTTAAATATGCCAGTTTTGTGACTTTGACAGTTTGTGACAAAATGAAACAATTTTCTGGGTTTTTGCATCTCCAATCAAAAAAAAATGGTACTTAATCTGATAAACTATTTCGAAAATGAAAGAAAAAGTAGAAATTCGCCAACCAATATTCAGGAAACAGTAGCCAAAGCACTGGGAATTAGTTTAAGGACTGTGCAGAAAATTGTGCATAAAACAACTCCTATCAATAGCAAAGTCTCTTAAAAAACCCAAAATATACGCGGTAGATGAAATACTGCGTGAATATGGTCATGAGGTTCTACGACTGCCACCATATCATTGCCAGTTTAACGCAATAGAATTAATATGGGCTGGTGCAAAGTCTTATTATGAAAAACATGTAGGTGATGGTCTTAAATCTGACCAAGTACAAATAGTTTGGCAAGATTCATTAGATCATATTACACAAGAGTACTGGAAGAAATCGGTCGAACATACAGAAATATTAATAAGGGATTGGTGGGATCGAGAACAAGTACTAGATGTCGAAGTAGCGCCAATGATAATTGCTCCATTCGAAGACGACTCAGACGACGAGGACTTTTCAGATTTTATAAGTGACGAGAGTTTTTAGGCTATAATTATAGACGGTGTTTTTCGTTTACATTTATTAGTATTCTTGGGTATAATATTATGCTTTTTTTCCTGCACATTATTTTGCATAGTCCTTAAACTAATTTCCAGTGTTTTCATTACGGTTTCCTGCATATTGGTTTGCGAATTTCCACTTTTTCTTTCATTATCGAAATAGTTTATTAGACTAAATGCCATTGTATTTTTAGGTTTTAGTAGTAAAATTGTTAAAATAAATTGCACTGTTTATTATTGTCGTTTTTAATTAAAGGGTACAGTAGATATATAATTAACGATTATATAATTTTTTTGTAACTTTTTCAACTCCCCTGTACATAATTTTTACAAAACTAATAATATTAGGTATATGTGGCTATCTTCGCGATAGCTAAAATAATGAAACCATTTTTCCTTCCTTCGGTATATTTGTAAATAATCTCACAACATTTTGATAGCCTCTGTGTTGTCTGATTTGACGCATATGATCAGTGACCTTTGGACCCGCACGTTAAGACCAGATCTGACTATATACGAAAAGTTTAGCTAATTATTTTATAGTTTTTAAAATAATAATTGTATTTGTACAGATATAAGAAAGGTTTTAAAATATGACAGCTTAGTTTTGTTTAGAATTGTTATTAATTGAACAAGTATTCACTAAGATACACTTTCTGTCAAATATTATTTGGTAAACAAATTAATAGGAATCAAAACAACTAAAATCAACATTTAAAATTACATTAAACAATACTCCTGGCAAACTAAGAGATCCAACTTTAAAGGTGGACTCGAAGCCTTAAAGGATATATTGAAATATAAGCATTCGCTCATGTTTTAATCATCATTTTATTTTAAGCAAACTTGACTCCAAATTATCACTAGTAATCTCCCTAGTAATGGAATTACTACCGAAAATATTTCCGAGAGCGTGATTTTTTAAAAAATTATATTATTTATATGGGTCATTGATCTATCGCTTCGGTTTATACCAGGTGTCCCATTATGGATGGCCACCCGCCGTATCTCGGAAACTACTGGGCATAGAAACTCAGAAAAAAAATCCGTAGTTAAAGGGGCTAAGGGAAAATCATGGAAATAATTTTTAGGTTCCGCATTTTGCCGCGAGAGGGCACAATTAAAAATTAAATATTGAAATTCTAAATTTCTCCGAAAATTTCCACAATACCTTTAGTAAAATCATTAGAAAGCTTAGACATTTCTGCATCATTTTGGTTTAAGTCCCATTGGCATACCGACCTATAATAAGAGTGGAATTGGAATGAAATGGAATTGAAAGTGTAATCATTTAAATTGCTTCCCTACCTATGCCCCAGGGAACCCATTATCTTTGGCGTCCCTGTGTACTTTAATGCAAAAGATAGAAGCACTATTCCGTCCGCTTGCTGCCAAGTTTCTTTCTATCGTATGTATATTTAAAAAAAATAATAATCGCCATTTTTATACTTTTATATTATACCAAGTAAAGAAAGACAGAAAAAACTTATAAATAGCATATTTGCTTTGTAAAGATAGACGGATAATGTACCGTATAGATGTCTATGCGTTTAACAGAAAAACTGTCGCTATAATCACACCTCGGGTACCCAGGAGGAAAAAACTTCCGAAAAGTTTTGTAGTTGCTATAGTAACGAGCTTAAATAAAAGCTTCTTATTGGCTAAAAAATATAGGTGTGAAATTTTAAATATAAAACCAGTTAATTTACTATCGTTTAAATTCTTACCTGGTAATTAATTCATGATCTCTTATAGAGTAAATTCTTGCCAACTCGTTATCATGTAATTCTTGACAGCTTTTTACTTTACCCGGAAATATATCAGGAATAGGAACATATACTGCAAGGAAAAGTAAGCCTTAAGAGTTAAATTTGGTTACAATGAATTATTAGGAAATAATTTATTATGTTTTTGTTACCTCCGTTGCGATTTCTTTTCATTCCAATAGTACCACCAGTATAAAGGACCAACACTTTTCTTAATTCAGCTAAATTTGCCATGGTTCAGAAACTGTTTTTAACTAAAACATTTAAAATAACTATAAATTTGTTCAATAACAAAAAGAAATTAAATATAAGTCAACTAAACAAAATCATCCAATAAACATTTTTTGCAACTTATGGTAACATTCAGTTATATAAAGGTAATAAAAGTATATAAGGGGTTTATAAGATTACAATAAGTTACAAGTATATAATAAGGTAATATAAGTGTTTCCATCATCATTTTATAAAACTTGTGGTTATGGTTACCAATCTGTTTATAATGAATTGATATAAGGTTTGCCGCAACCTCATCTATACAATTAGAATCGCCATAGTTATGTAGAAGTGATGGTAATCGCCTTTATAAAAACAGACTTATGAAGTACAGTAAAACACAAATTAAACTGTAAATTTCCACTATATTTAACTATGAGATGACATGTTTCGCTAACACTGTAACGTAACTTCGTCAGATGACACTGATATGATTATTAACCTTTATAAAACTTGAAAGATGGTGGCGTTGGCTATAATGTATTATAAAACTCTTGGTGATATTATCAGTAATCATCGCGTCTTCTATTTATAAGTATAACTTCTCAAATACTAGTAAGAAAAATTACCCCTATAAACTTCTTGCTTATAAAATGGCCGTCTCCCATAATAGTATATACACTTAACAGTTTTTTGCTTTTCTGGTAGGCATTTCATAATAAATAAGCACAAAACTTAATTTTTCTGCGAAATTGCAAAAAAATGTACTAAAATAATAAATTCTGTGCCATTAAACTCCTAAACGACGATTAGTAGATATAACGAAACTTGCATATCTAAAAGTTATATATTATCATGATTCGTTATATAAGGTAAGATATTAGGCTTTCTAATGCTACTACATTGGTTCCGCCTATTGTTTACCTAAATTTATCATATTAGGAATGGTCTTTGTAAAAGTACAAAGTTTAACAAAGATCAATGCAAAATATGTGCTTATACTTGTCAAATAGTGTCTATACTAATAATATTTGTTATAAATCGTCCTAAAATAAAAACAATTCTGAAAACTTTATCTGAAATTAATTATTATTAAATATTTCAAGGGCCCTGCACTTTTTAGACGTATTCGGTCCATTTTTGCAGTAAAAACTGTTCTCACCTCAATTTTGAGTCCGCCATTCTGCTCTCAATTTTTATTTTTTAGTTTACGGCTTGTGGAAACAGAAAAAGACCATAATAATAAATAAAATGTATCTAAGAGAGAGAAATAAACTTCTTTACTGACAAGTGACAGATAGACGCGGTTATTTAAAATGTTATATAGTAGTTACCACGACATTTCAGTTACTTCTAATTACATAACTTAAATTTATATAGCGTTACTAAACAATGGTTCGCGCAATCTTTATAAACGCCCTATTTAAGCTCTTTAAGGGGTTTATAAGATTAACGAAAATGTTTCTGTTACTATTGGTTATTTAGAGTAGGTGATATAGCATTTACGGTAAATATTATACAACCAAACATGTTTATTGGGCAATTCTAGTTAAAAAGGGGGGTGTCGCTTAAAAAAAAAAGTTTGGGCATAAGTTTTACTTTCGAAAAAATCCAAAAAATTATTAAACGTATTAAAAGTTGACAGCTACTTCCGGTATAACCGGAAGTACTAGGAAAACGCCAATATTTTAATTAGAGAGAACTAAGTTAAAGAAAAATATATGTAAGCACAAGTGAAAAAAACTAATTTCATTAGTTTATGAGAAGTTTTCCAAAAAGTTCTAGCGAACGGTCATCGTAAATCATCCTACTACACAGGGTGCTCTATCAGGGTGATGAGAGACTGTATCTGTAAAACCTTCGTCCTAACCGACAGGCGGGACAAGCCCGGCAGGAGGGACAAGCCCGGCAGGCGGGACAAGCCCGGCAGGCGGAACAACCACGGCAAGCTGGATAAGCCCGGCAGCCCGAAAAAAAATATTACACCCACAAGTCCGGCAGACCCGACCAGCCCGGAAAAAAATTGTTAGGGCCCGAAAACCCGAACCTTTATTGATTAGGGGGCCCGACCCGACCCGGCCACGTGATAACCCGATCCGTACAGACTTCTAGTGTGCGTTAACAGAATTTAACAAAATATGGCGTGTTAGAACTTTTTATCCTGCTTAAATGCTATTCTAAATAATTTTAAGTCAAAAGAACTGCAAAATCGAGAGGATATTTTCACTTGTAGTTTAAATGTTATCGCAAAATATAGTGGGAGAGTTGCGGCCATTACCAAAGTTTTGCTATTTTCCATTTATTAAAAAGTTGAAATTCTACAAAAACAGCTTTTATTGTTACCCTTCCCCCACGCCATTACCATGGTAATGAAAAAGAACGTTTTTTCCTAAATTTATAGAAGATAGCACAGATAGGAAAAGTTAATCTTATTGAAGATATTAGTAGAAAATAAAAATGCCCCCTAGAAGTAGAATTAGAAACTTATAAATAGGTTTCAGTAATTTTTCTTGATCACATTTCTTAATACATTTTTTAACCTAAAGTTGTATCATGTATGGACATCCTTAGTGCATCATCCATACAGCTTCTCGCTTATTCAACAAGTGGTAGAGCCGGTATTCAAACGCTCTGCAAAACTTAAAATATTATTTGTTTTTAATACGAAATAATGAGGTAAATTAGCGAATATAGCGAGTAAAATTATATTTTATATAAAAAAATGTGCACGCTTACCTTTGTTAGTTTGATATGTATTTAGGCCCTATTTCTTAAAGCCCCTTAATAAATCTATTATAGCCACACAAATATACCGTTATACTGTTTAAAACACTGCTGAAATTTCCTAAAGCAAACAAATTTTTAAAAACTTTAATTTTTTTAAATAAATATGTTACTAAAAATAAACGCTCCCGTTTACTCTCAAGTCGATGAGGCCTTAAAATAGCACGAGCAACAGGGTAAATCTCGCGGTCCCAATGCGGGAAATATGGATTTTTCCCTGCGCGCACTCCAATTCACATGTTGGCAAGGCCCTAAATAGGACAGTTCGGGAGTATTAAGGGAACGGAATTTTCGTTTGTTGTTGAACTTCTTAGGACGATTGATGCATTCGCCATTTTCTTTTTTGTTCAATATTTCGTTACTTTTTAGAGGCTTTCATTTAACTTGTTATGTTAGTTTGTGTGTTAGGGTCAAATCTTGCAAGCTGAATTAGAATCACTTCCTTTTATCCTACGGAGTTGAAATTTTACATGGTGATTCAGTTCCGATGACAATATATTTTTTTGATAAAAAAGCCGAACAAACTCGAACGCATTATTTGAAATGAACATACTAAGAAAAATATCCAACGAAAACTAAAAAAGAAATCAATACACTAATATTTAAAAAAGCTTATATTTGAATGTGCTAAAAAGGAAATAAACTTTGAAGTAAATAAAACCCATCCTTTTGTTACATTATACAATTTTGATATAAAACACAGGAAATTTTAAATTCAATTTATAGGAAATACATAGATTTAGTCTCGTGACAAGCTTTCATTATTACTTTATTTAGGTTTTGGAAGTGATCCATATCTGTGGTATTGAATTATAGTGCAATTTAACATTATAGTGCATGTTAGGGCTGATGATAACGATATTATATAGTCGAAACATGTTCCATTCCATCGAATTTTAATAAATTAAGGTGGTGTATGACAGAGTTTTATTAACTATTAGTTTATTTGTGTTACTTAAGTAATAAAAGTAGACTTATTTGTAAAGGCAAAAATTAAATTTAATTGAAAAAAAACAGAAAAATAGTGCAGAAAGAAACGAGAATCCTTCATTATGAATTCAAAACCTAACCCTTACACAAACCGACCCTTAAAGAAGGGATATTTTAAAACGCTACAAAAATACATAATTTCTGAAAAATCATCAATGTTGGCGTGGTGAGCGAATGAAAAACAGAGCCCGAAAAACCCTAGTTAGAGTCATTATGTCTGCTTTATGTGAAAATTTTGGATTGAAACACAACACTCATTTTACTTATCTCTCGACGTTAGTATTATTGAGCAAACATGCAACCAAGAATTCAGTAGACCAATAAATCAATTTGGCAAATTTCGATTTTTTTAGAATAAAATCGGAAGTATTCGAAAACTTTTAAAGCGGCATTATAATCAGCACCGAATTGCACAACTTTGCCCCCATTTAACCGTTTCTCTAACTCCTATGGTTTCCGAGATTCCAATGCTGGTATGTCGAATTTGTAACACCCTGTATAGACCTGTGTAAACCTAAACCACAAATTATTTTTTGGATGAAAAATCTAATGAATATTTAAATAAATAATGAATCGGAAAGGTCGTAATTGCGTTATTTTCGAGAATAGTAAAAATTTGATTGAAATTATTTTCACTCAAACATTTATTCATAAAAATCGTGTTTGGGTCTGTTCGTCTGTCGTATTTTTTGTATTAAATTTAAAAAATCGAGTGAAAATATGTGAAGCTTTATAGGCCGACGATTCCAGAATATTTATCTGAATAAACAAACAAAAATCTGACCCAAAGCTAACAAAAATATATAGACTTAAAAATAAAAATAACAAAGCTTACCAAAAAATGATTGTTTTGTATAAATATTCAATGAGTAATAAACAAAAGAAAAAAGTGGCCCTCGCTTGAAGCGCTGAAATAAATTTGATGTTAAGCAGGCCCTACTAAATTATAATTAAAACAAGAGACAATAAATATCAATAAGTAAAGTAGTAGAAGTTTAGTGTCCGTTGCTACTACTTTATTTATTGCACGGCCTGTAAATGGATAGCGTCGCATCCTAGTGGGTACTTCGGCGCGATCTATTTCTGAATCTGCGAATTGCAGAGAGGTGTATAGTGAACGTCCAGTAGCTTTGTCTTCTGCATTGCAGTTCATTCCTACAGATGGCGATACTTTAATTTTTTAAGGCGTGGCACCCATACGCGTCATTCAGTAGTGAGGTGAAAATTAATATGCATACCTACAATTTCACATTTACCTGTATTTCCTTTATTTTTTTTTTAATGATCTTGTAGGCATTTTAAAAATACATTTATTTGGATGCATTGTGATTACTGATTATGTATTCAGGACAACTTTTCCCTTTGGTCAATTTTTTATTGATTCTATGTATCATTAAAACAAGAATGTATGATTTGATCAGCTTTAATTATAGAGGTTATTTATAATTTTCGCTATAATGAGACTATAATGCGCATTTGATTAACTGATTTTAAGCTATTATTGGGTTTATGTACAAAATGTAAAAATTACCTTGCGAAAGGAAAGTACGCCAATCAAAAAATACTCATCCATCTTAAAAGTATCTTTATTTTTGCTAACATTTAGCCTTTCTGAGCTTTCCTCTTTGTCGATTCCTCAGTCACAATTCTCCTAAATAATACCGCATTATCACTACTTAACGGCACATCCAGAAAATTGTCATTTATCCACGAAAAAGTCCTTAAATTGTCAAAATATCGTCGGTCACTGGGAACATTTAATTTATTTAACAACTGATCACAAATATTGGGTAGTAAAGGCTGCAACAATATTCCAGAAAATCTTAAAGTTTCCATGGCTAACTGCAAAACCACTTTAAGTTCATCTTTAGTGTCTGGGCTCTTTTTTAATTCCCAGGGTTTTAACGTTTCAAAAAATAGATTTGCCGAGTGCAGTGTGGCAATAACAGAATCGGCTACTTTATAGAAATTTAAATCATTGTAATGAGTTTCGCAAGTATCTGAAACAATATTTTAAATTAAACAACTCACAATTATCAATCAATCAACGAGGGGGGAAACGGATATCCCTATCCAAATAACATACCACAAAATATGAATAGTATTAAAATAACTGATGACATGAAAATTTTGAAAAATAATCATGTAATATATTTAGGAATAAATCTTTGACAGTAAATTAAATTGAAATTTTCACGTAGAATATTTGATTAAAAAATTAAGATGTTTACTACCAATTTTTAGAAACATTAAAAAAATTTTTGAACGTAAAACAACTGGAAATATTATATTATGCATTAGTTAAAACTCATTTAAATTATGGAATTTTATGTTGGGGAGGAATAAATAGAACTTTAGTTAAAAAATTAGAAATATTACAGAAAAGATTTCTAAAAATTATATTTAATAAAGATTATCTTTATCCTTCAATAAAATTATATTCTGAAACAAAAAACATTATCTTAATATACATATTTAAAAATAAAAATCTGATACAATTTAAAAACCATAATCATAATACTCGTCGTAAAAACGAAATAACAATAAAACTTAAAATAAATAAGTCCAGGACAAAAAAATGTTTTCACATATCGCCCCTTTCGAGCGATATGTATATGTCGCAGCCTTTTAGTGTAATCAGCCGTTTTATGAAAAGTCTGGTCTTTTCATGAAACGCTGCCAAACACTGAAACGAAAAACTGTTACGCTAAAAGGCTTAATATTTTAGACGTTACATGAAACGTCAGCGTGTTTTGGCCTCTTGATGAAAACGAACAAAATTACGCTAAGTGGCTGACTTTACTGGACTTTTCATGTAACGCTCCGAATCTACTTTGCATTTGATGTAATAAAATAAGTATTGTATCACCTAAAAATGGCGACGGCAGGTTGTTCCAGTTCCAGTGTTATACAATACACTCAATTCTATAAGAAATTAGAAGACTTTTATTTACAAAAACCACTTCGAAAGCCTTACTCAAAGCAGAAGATTGACGATGTCATAGAGGAAATTTTAGCGGCTAAGCAAAAACTGTAAGTAATTATTTGTTAAACCCAATTATTAATTTTTAGGTTATGATTATGAATGACCGGGATTCCCCGAGTTTCTCGTTGACCCGCAATTTGTAAACTATGCGTTAATTCATGCTGTTCTCAAAACATATTCCTGCTGTAAAATGTAAACAGGCGAACCGGTGTTATTTTTTGGTCCCTAATAAAATGGAAGTGTATAAAGGTCCGCGAATGTGTCTTTTTTTGTCTTTCTTTATCTTTCGATCTCTTCACAACCAGGACCGAACTAAGGCCCTTTGTGTAAATGTTTCACTACAAAAATGTTTCCTAACCTGTCGAGTTAAAATGTTATACACATGTCATTGTGTGGTTAGGTACAAATTTAGTAAGTAATTGTAGGTTTTACATAATATGCGTTTTTCGTTTGGGATTTTGCAACTATATATTTTTTATTATATCGATTAAAATTCCCTTCAACAAATTTAAGAATAATATAAAAATATATTTTTAAAAGCTTTTATTTAAGATGCTGTGTTAGTTGGTGTGGGCAAAGTTTACAGAATAAAATATTATTCTGTAAACTTTGGTTTGGGTCAAATCTTTTAATCAATACAATCACTTTCCGTGGTCCGATTGAGCTGAAATTTGAAATATTTTTATAGATCGACTCTTTAGTACGAGGAAGTAGAATTACTATTATTGTACTACTACGCTACAAACTTTTACTTTTATAAATATAATTTTTGTTTTAAACTAATTGCCTATTTTTTACATTTTAGTTCTTAGTAATTTTTTAAATTTTAAATTATTCTGAAATAGGTGTTTGTTTTAGGGGAAGAAAAGAAAGGCGCGAATACTTTTTGCTACAGACATATGATGTTATGACAATTTCTGACCAATCACATTTAATAAAGAAACATGAAAGCGAAGATGAAATTGAATTTGTAGTAGCGTACGAAGATTTATATGATAAATTATACGATTATCATATTAACAAAACAGGACACGGTGGTCGTGTTAAAATGGAAGTAGCCCTAAGAAATAAACTTAGTATCCCACGTCCGGCCATAGAATGTTTTATCCAATGCTGCAAAAGCTGCAATGAAAAGAAACATGGCAAACAAAAAATTGTAGTACGTCCCATTATAAGTAAGGATTTTAATGAAAGAGGCCAAGTGGACTTAATAGATTTCCAGTCCCTTCCTGACAAGCAATACAAATGGATATTGAATTATCAAGACCATGCCACCAAATTTTTATTCTTACGACCGATGGAAACCAAACGTGCCGAGGAAGTTGCTTCCAACTTACTAAGTATTTTTCTTTTAATAGGAGCCCCTAAAATCCTTCAAAGCGACAACGGCCGCGAGTTCGTAAATAAGGTTATACTTGAACTGAAAGATTTATGGCCTGAGTGTATCATAGTACACGGTCGTCCTAGACACCCTCAGAGTCAAGGCAGCATTGAACGATCAAACCAGGATGTAGAAAACATGATACGAGCTTGGATGGCTGACACGAATTGCAAAAAGTGGTCGGTAGGGCTTCAGTTTGTGCAATGGCAAAAAAATAGTTCCTTTCACAGAACAATAGGACGGTCCCCGTATAAAGCACTCCTAGGTTGTGAGCCTAAACTTGGTCTAGCTTCTAGTAACATTCCCTCAGCGCTGGCAAAAACATTGACTACGGAAGAAGAGCTTATGAAAATTATGAATGAAGAAGATTCAGTTGTCGAAATATCTGATGCACATGAGGGTGTCGCCGATAAAGATGCTGATATTACCAATGTTGTGCTGCAATAAAAGTTTCTTTTATAGTAAAATTTATTTCGTAGTTATTTCAGTAAGTGCAAAGTAGATTCGGAGCGTTACATGAAAAGTCCAGTAAAGTCAGCCACTTAGCGTAATTTTGTTCGTTTTCATCAAGAGGCCAAAACACGCTGACGTTTCATGTAACGTCTAAAATATTAAGCCTTTTAGCGTAATAGTTTTTCGTTTCAGTGTTTGGCAGCGTTTCATGAAAAGACCAGACTTTTCATGAAACGGCTGATTACACTAAAAGGCTGCGACATATGTATCCCCTTTATTTTAAAAATGTTCGACCTCTGTCGTCGTCGTCGTACCCGATTTTTGAAATCGCAATATTTGACATTTTCGATTTTTTTTCTCTAAAGTGGTACATTTCACACTAATTTTGATTATTTGGTTTTATAGAGGAATAACGGGGGCACATTGTGTAAAAAATTTTAAATATACAGGGTGTACCGAAAAAAAGTTATTAAACGTCAAAGTCGGGAAATATGCGAAATCCGCTGTAATCCATTTCAGGTCGCAAAAATTATTTTTTTCAATTTTTACTTTTGGAGTTTCGAGAGGACCGGCAGCCGCCCAACCCTATTGTTTTTGAGAAAGATTAGAAAATGGAAAATGATTTTTTTTATTTTTTAAAAGTCGAAAAATGGCCATCGCAGGGTCGTAGGGGGTACCGAATAACTCGAATTGGGTACGTCGGACATATTTCCGGTTTAAACAATCAGATGGGCCGTCTCAAATACTATCTTTTCACAATACATCTTTCTATACCTAAAATGATTAGAAATTATGAAAAATTGTGAAAATTTAAAAATTACGATTTTTGAACAAAAATTTTCACGGTTTTTAATTTTTTTCTCGAAAAATAATTTTTTTATTAAAATGTCGTATATCCTATCGGAAAGAGCTCGTCGACTTACGTTTAAAATATGTTTTTTCGATTTTTAATCATTTTAATTTACAGAGGACGAAACGAATAAATTTTGATTTTTTTTTTGGATTTTTTACAATTTTTTTTAGGTACTGGTCCGCTTAAACCCGTCTGTGAGCTACTGTAATTAACTTTTTCAACTTTATTTTAGACTGTTGTTTAGAGGGATAAATAGACTTTAAAATTCATACCGTGCGCGCTCTTTGTTATGACGTTTAGTGGTTCAAAAAAAATATTATTTAATTTTGTTACGTTTTTTTTACCAAAACTATTATATATTCGATTATGGCTTCTACTATAATATCCTTAGAGAGTTCATTTTAGGTTTATTTTATTCCTCAATCTTTTCTCAACACGGCTGTATACTTGAATATATCAATTTATTTTTTTTACTTTGAGTAAAATTGATATTTTGGCAGCGAGAACAGAAAAATTCGTCAAATCTCGAAATACATGGATTTTGAAAAGAATGCCATGAAATCTCAAACAGGCTTCCATATTGGAATTAATTACCGCTGTCAAAATTGGCCTAAATTGGGTGTTTTTGACTTCAGAATGTGATCTTGTTTCAACGTTTTGACGTTAAAAATTGAATGTTATAGATTATTTGGGACTTTTACAATTTAATGAGACCAAAATTAAAGCTTCATATGTCCGATTAGTTATCGAATTTTCAATTTTAAAAATACTCTGCAATTTCCGTAAAAGTTTCATTTTAACAGAATTATGACTTTTCGAAGAGATTGCTTTGGATGGATAAAGCGTCATCGTGGATATTAAAAATATGAAGTGTCAAAAAAGGCCGAAAATGGCATATTTCATCGTAAGTTTTAAAAGTTATTATATCAATTCGCGCTTTAAAATAAGGTATAAGAAATAGTTCGAAACTTCTACAATACAGTGTTATAAAACAGATAGTTCCAAATATACTATTTATAGATGCATTTTTCATTTTAATGTCGGTCTGTTTACCTACATTTTGATTTATTTTTTCATTATCGGGGATTTTCGGAATAGCCGAAAATTGCCGATAAGATTTTTTCCAAGTTTTTATTCATTGTGACTGTATTTGAATAGATAAAGAAAAAATAATTTAACTTTTGCGTTGTCGTATTTTGTTTCCTGTCATACGATGTCATCAGATTTCGGATAAAACGTTTCGTCATCTAGATACCAACATCAGGTTTTTATTTTTAAATATAAACTTGTAATTTTTATTGCAGTTTCGTAAATCTTGCTTCTTCTAACGTATTTGTGCAATATTGCTTTAAAAAGATATTAAAGTTTCGACACTATAAAACATCTTTAATATTTATATTCTTATATTTGGATTTGTGACTTTATTTGAAAAGATAAAGAAAAAATAATTTAACTTTTTCATTGCCTTATTTTGTTTCCTATCATATGATGTCGTCAGATTTCGAGTACAACGTTTCGTCATCGAGATACCATCATCAGGTTTTCATTTTTAAATATAAACCTGTAATTTTTATTGCAGTGTCGTAGATCTTGCTTCTTCTAACGTCTTTGTGCAATATTACTTTAACCAAATATCAACGTTTCGACCCTATAAAAAAACATCTTCCATTTTTATATTCTTATATTTGGGTTTTGTGACTTTATTTATTTGAAAAGATAAAGAAAAAATAATTTAACTTTGGCATTGCCGTATTTTGTTTCCTATCATATGATGTCATCAGATTTCGAGTTAAACGTTTCGTCATCTAGATACCATCATCAGGTTTTTATTTTTATATATAATTTTTATTGCAGTTTCATAAATCTTGCTTCTTCTAAAGTCTTTGTGCACTATTGTTTTAACCAAATATCAACGTTTTGACCCTATAAAACATCTTCAATCTTTATATTCGGAAAAGTATGATAGTTGTGAAATTTAAAAGGGACTGCTATTATGCGAATATATCCGAAAAAGTAAAAGCATGAATTGAAAACTACTTATCTGATCTAAACAAAATTTGGCATACGAATGAAAAATGAGTTATTGTGTGGAACAAAAATTTTGTGTGGTAAAAAAAGGTTGTTTCTTGCTAGCTGTCATTTTGACAATTTTAAAGTTTAACTATTTCAATTAAACTATTTAATATTAAGTGTTAATTTTGTGAAACATAAATAAAAGGGATAAAAATAAAATACACGCGTTATAGTATTATTAGTTATATACTGACAGCTGTCATTTTGACATTTTTTATGTGTAATAATCCCGTTTATAAAAAAATAATTTGTTGTTTTAGTGTAGTTTATTAAGATTGAAATACTTAAATATCAAATGAAATATTTGTAAATATTTTTTGACAGGTGTTATATCGACAAATTAGGCGATATGTTTTCACATCACAGTCCGAAGGAGTGTGATACAAAAATAAATAATATAGTAAAACAGAATATTTAAAAAAAAATTATAAAAAATGAAAAAAAAAATTAAAAAATTAAAAATTCAAATTTTTTAAATTCTTTTATGTAATAACTTTTACCTTGAGAGGCAACGCTAGTTGCCGATCGGCGATATGCAGGTTATTATTTATACGATTATTTACCCACAAAAATTAAAAAATATATTTCTTTAAAAAATATAAAGAAGAAATAAAAGCATGGATATTGGAAACGGATAATTTAAAAATATTTTTGGAAATGTTTTAATTGATATTATTATACCTATATCTTCAAAAAACTGCGTTTATATTTATATACATATACTTAAACGTTTTTTATTTGTATAATATTAACAAATATTTTGATATTCTCATATATTTATAATTTAAAATATTAAGATTTGCCCCTAACAAGCACGTCTTCGGGGGATCCCGACAGTGTTATTTCAAATTCTTTTTAAAATAATGAACTACCGGGCGGTGCATCGGGGTTGGAAACATAGGAAATCCCATGAAAGTTTAAAACTGTCCAAATATTTCCTCCCCTGTTGACTTTAGAGCGGAGTTGTAGGGAGACTTTTCAGGATCTCTGTATGGCGAGTGCACAAGCGAAATTTGAACAATTTTGGACAATCCGATTTTAACTTATTTAAATAGGATTGCGGTTGGTTTTTCATTGGAATTCAAGAAGTGATGCTGCGGACCCCAGCATTGATTGGACTGGTGGTGGTGGACTGTGATTTGTCATTGTCAAATTTGAAAGTATTAGATTTTTCAACAGTAACAATTTTTTGCCTAGGTAATTATTATAAGTTACTTACACAATAGAAGAAAAAGTCACTGATGAAATGGTACTATGCGGAATACCAAGCTTAAGTATTGTATTTACGAAAGCGTCGTGGGGCTACGTAGTTTTTTTTCTTAACTTCCGACTTTAAACTCGGAATATTACTAGTTTTTTTCTTAAATTCCGATATTAAAATCGGAATTTAGTAATATGCCGAGTTTAAACTCGGAATTTTACTAGTTTTTTTTCTTAAATTCTGAGATTAAAATCGGAATTTAGTAATATTCCGAGTTTAAACTCGGAATTTTACTAGTTTTTTTCTTAAATTCTGAGATTAAAATCGGAATTTAGTAATATTCCGAGTTTAAAGTCGGATTCTAAGAAAAAAAAAATTACCTACATGACCCCTCCACGCCTTCGTATGTATCTGATATGTTTTCCGTTTATTTCCCTGATAGACTCATTCCTACCAAGTCGGCAATACAAAAAGTTATTTTAAGGCGGAAGGCACTGTAATAAACAACTGTAAAAGCACAGCACAGAATCATGAGCGAGCTGAAGAAAACAATGGTAGAGATGTTAATATTTTACTTCACGTCGAAGAAAATAAAAATATCAGCAAGGGGTAGAAAAACATCACACCACAGTACTGAAAACTTTAAACAAGCTAAATATCATTCATATAAGTATCAAAACCATTAAGAATTGCTAGAAGGGATAAAAAACAAAGATCATTTTTTTGTTTGGAAATGATCGAGTGAGCTAACACCAAATATTTTTTACAAAAAATTTGCTTCTAAGACGAATGGACGGTTACATTGAAAGAGCCGAATATACAAAATTATCTGTACTGGAGCCTGCAAAATAAACATCGTCTTGCATGCACTCGTACCCAATACCCTCAGAAAGTGAATGTTTGGGCAAGAATTTTTGGACATCCCATCATTGGACTATTTTTTTATTGACGGAAATCTTAAGGGTCCAACATATTTAGATCTTCTTCAAAATCAAATTGGATCGGCACTCAACTGGAGCAAGTCGCTGATGAAAATCAGGAGATTTAGTTCCAAATGGATGGTTGGCCGGCCCACAATTCGCTCGTGGTAGGTGAATATCTAAATAATTACTTTTATGGGCACGTTGTCGGTCTAAACTCAACAATTAATTGATGAGCTAGGTCTCCTGACCAGTGATGTAAAATAATTAAGGACTCGTTACAAAGTAAGCGTTACTATGTGATCACTAAAAGTAACGAGTCCTAATGTTATAAAAGACTCGTTACTTTTGGCATTTCGTTACTCTGAATTTAAATCTAACTAACTATTCTACCCAGAATTTTACAGCGGGCGGTTTCGTTCGTGGACTTGATAGCCAATAACGGATGACAGACCAAAGGTATCGTAATTATTTTTCGAGCTGGATTTTGTTTTTACCTCGTCAGGCGGCCGATGGCTTAATATTTGGTTAATTTGTTGTCGGGAAGCCATGTTGCGTGTTGGGTTGAGGAAATACAGGACTGGAAGTTACCATTGAGAGATGAAAGCAATGTTTATTCTTATGTATTTTAATAATAATAATAATAATAATAATAATAATAATAATAAATGACTTTATTGTAAATAATTTACAATAGGCGAAGTTGAAGCAAGCTTCCTCACTTAACCACTAAGTATATGAACAAAATTTTTATTAAATTTTCAAATTATACCCTCTACAAGGGATTAAGAACATAATTAAACATATTTCAGAATAAAACAAACACATGTCAAACACAATAATAATCAGCTCGATATATGCATATATAAATACACAGTATGTATTATGGTCTTTGGACAGAACTATAAAAAGTTGCCGATAATTTTCTTAATTGCCCCTTTAAACCTTGTACCTGTTAAAAATTTTATGCTGTCAGGAACCTTATTATAATATTTCGCAAGACTAAAACTGAAGGAACGTTCGTAATGGGCTGTAGAATGTATGGGCGTAGTAATAGTATATTTATATCGAATATCCAGACTATGCGCCTCATTCCGAAATTTAATTTTGTTATATAAGTATTGTGGGCGCTGGTTAAGTAGAATTTTATTAAATAAAACAAGTGAGTGCAATATTCGCCTTTCATCCATTCTAAGCCATCCAATCTCACGAAGTTTAGCAGACACACCTCTCTCTCTTCCCCTTATGCCTCCAATCAGACGAACACAACAATTTTGGATGAGCTGAATTCGATATGAATCGGCAGCCGTTAGACAAGGCCCATAGACTGAATCAGCAAAATTAAAATGTGACAGCACAATAGAATCGCAAAGTTTTTTTCTAAGACTTTCATTTAATATACTTTTTTGCCCGTAAATTAATTTAAGGTTAGCAAATGCTTTTTTAATGCAGATGTTGACATGTTCGGTGAATCTCAGTTCTGTGTCAATCACAAGTCCCAAATTCTTTGCTTTATTAACAAGTTCTAGTGTTACATCATTAATCTTGACAGAAATATTACCGGAATAAAGGTTTCGTGTTTGAGGTTTTCCAAACAGAAGAACCTGAGACTTGCTGGGGTTGATACTGAGACAGTGAGCCTCCGAGGCTTTTAGAACAGCATTTAAATCGGCATTAATCTTATCATTACTAGTTAAAATTTCATTGAATTTAAACGAAAGATAAATTTGAGTATCGTCGGCATAATAATGGGCATTACAGTGTTTTATATAGGTTATCAACTGCGACGTGCAGGGCCGGATTATCCAATAGGCTAGATAGGCTATAGCCTAGGGGCCCTCGACTTGCGGGGGCCCTTTACTCTCAAATAAAAAAAAGTAAAACGGTATACAACATCTATTTACTATAATACGTTGACCAATGGTCAATGACCATGATGTAATAATAACAAAATAATAATAATAATTATCATTATTTATACTAAATCTGGCCGCGGCACGGCTATAAAACACGATATTCTCAATAAAATTCCTACCGAAAATATTATTGAGAGTTTTGCAACCCTAAAATCACGGAAACGAGTATTTATTTGAGTACACGCGTACACACCACCACCTAATTACATAATATATTCTTTTTTTTAGCGAAAATGTTTTAGGTTATTTTCTTTTTAGATATTCCTTGATTTTTTATGTATATTTTTAGAGTAAAATTTTTTTTTAAATCAAGATATTATTTTAATAAATACCTTTAAACCTATCAATTTTTGTTTCACATTTTACTTCATCAAAAAAAAATGTCTACCCTAGGTACCGTACCATAAAATATGCTGAATGTTCTGGATAGGGAGAGGAGGAGGGGCCCTAAGTAATTTTTAGCCTAGGGCCTCAACAATCGCTAATTCGGCCCTGGCGACGTGTACAGAGAAAAGAGTAGCGGTCCCAGGATTGAACCTTGAGGGACACCATAATGCACTTCCCTTGACTTTGACAATTTTTCATTAATTTTCACACTCTGACTTCTATTACTCAGATATTCCTTAAGAAGCGTGCACGAATTTTCCCGAAAACCAAGATATCCCAGAATAGACAATAAAAGCGTATGATTTAGTTTATCGAAAGCCTTTGAGTAATCTAAAAGGACTAGTATGGTTAGCTCCCCGCGTTCCGTGGCCTCGAAAATATCGTCTGTAACCTTTAATAAAGCTGTAGCACAACTAAAATTCTTCCGAAAGCCAGATTGCACCGTCGGCAAAATATTGCACTGGTCTACGTAATTTTTAATTTGTCCATTTAGTATCTTTTCAATTACCTTAGACAACGCTGGTAAAATGCTAACTGGCCGCAAATCCTTCAACTCACTAGGTGCATTAACTTTTGGATAAGGAATTACATAAGACTCTCTCCAGGCATCTGGATAGGTAGATGTCTCTATACAATAATTTACAAGATGTGTTATGACTGGTACAACAAGTGGACAACAGTACAATAACATTTTAATACCTATCCCGTCCGGACCCACAGCCCTAGATTTAATTGAAAATAATGCCTCATTTATTTCCTGAATAGTTGCCATCTTAAAGTCAATTTAATTTATATTTCTTTTTTAATTTTAATAGGCACTTATTTTATAAACATAATATTATTATAAATTGAGTATTCTGTTTCTTAGATTGTATAGCGTAAACAAATTGTGTTTAGTCAAGTTCACTTCGCACACTGGTATTTAGAAAATTATAGAGCTTCTATTCGTAGAATCAGATGCTCAAAAGCAGAAACGAAGTGTTTATATTTTGTGTAAATTGAAAACAAATAAATCTATTTTTTAATCAATACGCCATGTTCTATTCCTATTTGTTATTATATTGTATGTTTTTATGTGTTTCTTAATCACATATTTGAAAATTGACAATAGTACATAACCTAGATTTAATATATTTATACTACAAAACATGAGTATTTGACAATCGATCAAAGCAATATTTTTTATTTTTAAAAGTAACGATTTACATAAAGTAACGAGTCCTGAGTAACGAGTCCTAATACCCAAAGTAACGAAACGGTCCAAGTCCTTCAAAGTAACGAAAATTTACATCGCTGCTCCTGACCTCTCACCAAACGACTTCTTCCTCCTGTTAGGTTTGAAAATTTAGATCAGTTAAAAAATTCAATTTTAATGCAATCTGAAAGCAATACCCAGTACCAACTCGCTAATGTTCGTAAATTACGATCGTTTAGCATTGGCGGTTTATTTAAACATTTAATTAAGCATTAACAATATTCCAAACGATTGTACAGTTTTTTTAAAAATAAGAATATTAGGTTTAGCAAACATGAAGATGCTACTTTGTACCTGTTAAAATTAAGTTGGGTTTTTCGCCTGTTTTCCCACCAAGCTCAGACAAAGTCCATTAAGCTAGCAAGAAATCGTTTAAGAATTTCAAGTAGTAATACAAAACATATTCCCTCATGGCAGTAAAAGATTACTGGAACTCGCCGAAAACATAAAGAGTAAGATAGTCAATCCCGTACCAAGAGCAAAGGCCAGCTCCGACGGGACGTTGCCTCGTTGTCGTATCTATGTCACGTGACGTAGCACACTTCTATAATGTTAAAGTATTGTTATCTATGATAAAAGTATCATTTAGCCTAATATAGTATAGGATGCTGACATGTAATTATATTTATATATGAATGAATAAAGTTATTTTAAAAGTAAAAAAGTGATATTTAAATCTAGTATAAAATGTATCTGTTACGATTTTTAAAAAGCCCACCATTTGCAAATTACATTTGACAATGACAAATTACAGGTTGACAAGTCCAAGTCCAGTGGTGTCCGCAGCATCACCCTATGAATTCCAATGAAAACCCAACCGCAATTCTATTTAAATAAGTTAAGATCGGGTTGTCCAAAACTGTTCAAAACTCCACGTGTGCACTCACCACACAGAGACCCTAAAAAAGTCTACCTACAACCCCACTCTAAAGTCAACAGGGGAGCAAATATTTGAACAGTCTAAAACTTGTATGGGATTTCCTTTGTTTCCAACCACGATGCACCACCCGGTATATCAAAGCAGTTAAAATTAAAACATCCTAAATATTACCTGGAAGGCTTTGAAGACTATCCAATAACTTTTTCGTCATATCCAGTGAGTGTATTGTATGCAAAGCTTCTGGTTGAATTTTTGGAAATATTTGTTCGGGATTTAACGCTTTTCCACAACACCGGCTCAACAAGTTTCCTAAAGTATCTGCCAGTTCTGAGTTGAGAATTCTTGTAAGTTTCGTATCACTATAATCTAAAATAAACCACTTTTTTACGAAAACTGAAAGTAAGTTAAAAAAACTTCATAAACAGAAAGGTGCTTTAGCGACAAAATTTATTATAAATGTAAGAGTTTGATAAAGAACTAGAACGTATTCCTATTTCTAATAGAAAACCACTTACTTCCATCACTATGACTAACTCCTTCTCGCAGTAAAAAATATCTCAATCCATCATAGGAATATATTTCGGCTCGTTCCACAGGATTAACGACGTTTCCTTTAGACTTTGACATTTTTTCACCATCAACCATCCAATGGGAATGACAAAAAATATTACGAGGAGGTTCTAACCCAGCAGCTATTAAAAATGCAGGCCAGTAAATCCCATGAAATCTAAAACAAAATACGGATTTATTTCTAGTAGAGAAACCAGAAGAAATTAATAGTATAATAACAGTAATAATAATATGGGTTATTAACATAATTTGACGAAATAATATAACGTACGGAATATTAGCGCCGCAGGCGAAATCTGTTATCAAACTTTAAGAAAATATATGTCAAATATGTAGTATAACATTTAGGGAGTATTTACTCAGGTGAGAGGTATTGGGAAAAACAGGTAACATTTACGGGTAGAAATAGTTGGGAAATGGTCAGTAAAACAGCTCAGAAATTCACAGTTTGTATTTTTGCCAACGCTTCGACCTTTATGAGGTCATCCTTAGGGCGATACAGTTATGAACGTCTTTATTATTACTAAAATTATCAGGTACATTTTTACATAACCATGGAGGACTGCTTCTTTGTTAAAATGTTGTTTTAAAGCAGTAGCATATTATATAACGCTTTCATCTCTCCAAACCAAACTTACTTTAAAATATCTTTTCCAATAACCTGTATATCAGGTGGCCAGTTTTCTTTAAACTCCGTATCAGATACGTGTGAATAACCAGCAACTGTTAGATAGTTAACCAAAGCATCTAACCAGACGTATATACTTTGAGTTTCATCATTCGGTACTGGAATTCCCCAAAAAACTCTTGTAGAAGGTCTTGAGACAGAAATATCAGCAAGTGCATCTTCGGTATGAATCAGATCCAAAAGAATTTTGTAAAATTTTTGAGGTCTTACAGCTTTTTCTATAAAAAAAATTGTACATGAAAAATTCACCTTTTAAAATGTTTTTGTTTAACTCTGTTCAATGTAAATTTCCCTATTTAAAAATTCGAATAGGTTAGATGACTTACCATTTTTGGTAAGCCAGTGAATTAAATCGTCACGAAATGAACTAAGTTTGAAAATATAATTTGGTTCTTCACTCCATTCTACGGGATGGCCGCTCTCAGCAGACACTAATATCTTTTGACCATCTTTTTGGATTTCCTTTAACTGTGAGTCACTAAGAAACGTTTCATCTGATACACAATACCATCCCCGATAAGACGATTTGTATATGTGACCTTTTTGGTCTAGACAGGTCTAAAATTTTTAAAGTACTTAAGACACGATTAAAATAGTTAATATTTTAATAATAAATTAATAATTTATTGGATAAGCTATATAAATATGGAGTGAGAGGTTCGGCATTGTCGTGGATAAAATCCTACCTAAAAGATAGAACCCAAAAAGTTGTTGTTAAGGATAAGCATGGTCAACAGTTCGTCTCTGATAAGTTGGAAATTAACCTTGGTGTACCACAGGGAAGCATTCTAGGGCCCCTTCTGTTTATTATTTATCTAAATGACCTACCTACAATTTTATTAAGCCCACTTGTATCCATCGTAAATTATGCCGACAACACCAATCTACTAGTTAGAAAGAAAAATATCATTGATTTATTAAGTATCTCGAAAAAACCATTCTTAATAGTAAAAAAAATGGTTCCACGACAATGGCCTTATTCTCAATACAGAAAAACTCCAATGCTTAATTTTTAAGACATCTAGAAATAAGAAAGATACTCCTCATTCTATTACTATAGATAGTTCCAATGTTGATATTGTTGAGACTTGCAAATTTTTGGATATGCACATCGATGCAAATCTTAAATGGAATACCCATACAGACGCCCTTTGTAGAAACCTTGCCACATCTTGTTATATGCTGAGAATAGTGTCTAGATATCTAAATTTTAGTATTTCTCGTATAATATATCATAGCAACTTTTTATTCTTACTCTGTATCGGTATAATATTCTGGGGTCACACATCGGGTTTGGGAAAAGTCTTTATCTATCAAAAGAAAGCTTTAAGAATTCTACTAAACATGAGTTATATTCAGAGTTGTCGTGGAGTATTTAAAACGCAAAAATTGTTAACAACTCCGCGTATTTATATTTATCAATGTATTTTGTTTTTCAAAAAGAATCAAGGTAATTAAAAAGTAAGTAAATTCACCCATTTAAAAAAAAGAACACACACATGATACGAGAGGTAAACTTTTTGATTATAATTTTCCAAAACACTCTTTAACATTGACGGAGCACAGCTGTCACTATGCTGCCATCACTTTTTGTAATATTTTGCCACAGCATATAAAGTGCATAAATAATTGAAATAATTTCAAAAAAGAATTATTTGTTTATATTAATAATATTGAACCTTATACAATTCAGGAATATCTTGATTATAAAAAACAAAATTTGTGATTAGGTACCTGGTATAAATTTAAGTGTATTTTAAATTTTTTTGTTGTTTGTAGAATTTATATTATGTATTTTTGTAACATTTTATGACGTATTTCAAACTGTGTGAATTTTACAAATTTTTATTTATTTTTTTAAATAAATGCTTATCTAATGCTATCTAATAAAATATGGATGGGCCATTATACTTTAAGGCCCCTTTGAGAAATGAGCTTTTTCACTAAATTTTTATTTTAACCCTATCGTATAAAACAAAAAAAAAACTTTCCACAGTTTCAATTCTTCATTATTTACTGAGAAAATAATTAGACAAAATACGCTCTCTAATAAAAACTACTTATCAACGTCACGACAATTCCAAGCAATGGCAGCGGCCACTTCTACCTGATTGAGATTTTGAGTCTGGTTTCCTGTTTCTAAACTGTATTTGTTTATTAAGGTTTCCGAAACAAAGATAACAATATAATTGGTCGCAAGACTGGCAAATAAAAGAACTGCGTGGGATGGGATGACGTACATACACTGCGCAACTTATTTAACGCACAATCAAAAATTTGTCTCAACTTTAATCTTATGTATTTTCGTCATTTTTTGTTCGTTTTTATTGATTTTTTTGTTAAATTGTAGGGTTTTCTATTGAAAGTGTCAGTGCGTTAGTTGTTTTGGTTAAAAAAGTTGTGGTATTATACCGGGTGATAATAAAATGTTATTTTTTTTTTTGGAAAATTGCAGACACCCTGTAGGGTATATTAGCTATTGCGAGTTATTCCAATTATAGCTAAATTAAAGCCTCTAGTTTTATCTACATTGTCTTATTTTATTTTTTGTTTAATTGCTAAAAAAAACTTTAAAAAAACCTAAAATGTACGAATTTCTTTAATTAAGGAAACAACAATAAATAACTTAACAAATTCATTACAGAATCAGTATCTGGTGTTTCCACCCCTTCCGCGAATGACCTCCCGACAGAAAAATGTGTTGAAGTTTTTGAATTGTGACTAAAAATCCTTTGAGAGTAGCTCACCAGCCAATCCGCTTGTAATACTTACCCAAAACTGTTGCACCGTTTTTCTATGTCTTCCTTCAGACGTCCTAATAAAATCTGTATACTGAACAGTAAAATTGTCTGCCAAATTCCTATATTGTGACGAAATTCCATCACAATATCCCGATAAAGAAGTTTTATGAGCTTTAGCTGCTTGTTGAATCTTTATTCCATGTTCGTCGGTCCCGGTAGAAAATTTAATTTTTGCACCTCTATAACGAATTTGCTGCCACCTTTGAGCGGCATCGGCTATTAATGAGCTGTATAAATGGCCAATATGGGGATCTATAAAGTAAAATTTAATAAAATGATAACCGGTTGTAACATTTTGACAAAGTAAATAGATGCTGAGATAGATGCTTAAAAGTTGAAATGCTATTAGGCAAGTCTTCTTTCAACCTTGGATAAAGTTTAATTTATTAAAAACAGACAGAATAAGTACAAAATATTGAACAATAATACAAATTACGGAAAATTTAAATTCATTTATTCATCACTTTTTCCAATTATAACTCTTTTACCGTTTTTTAAACAAACAAGTCCTTAACTTTTAAAAGCCCATATTTGCATTAAAATTCAATAAATCCATTCCATTTTCAGTTTATTGGGTAGGCTGTCTCTTGGACCACAAGAACAATGGGTGTTATCTCACTTATGTATTTTTAATACAGGATGATGATGGATAAAATATATAAACATAATAGGTACATATGAAGTTATGAAAGTTGAATTTTATTATTGTGCTGGTTACAGCTTTATGTTAGGTACGAATTAGGTACTTACTGTACCCACAACAGCGCAGTGCCGTTCGTGTCAATTAAAACAAGTTCAATTCCAAAAATCGTTATAAGTATTACCAATTACACCACATAGCAGCATATAATGGGCTCATTCACTATATTTATTGGAATTTATGGAATTTATTATAGTCAAAGTCAAAATACGTTTTATTGTTATAAGATATAAATCTCGTTAACAAAGCTTAAACTATCAATACTATAAAACAGTTATGACAATTCAAAATTTCGCTATATAAAGTAAAAATAAATAAATATACTAACACACTCTTTAAAATACCAAAATTAATATTAAAAGAGTTAATTTAGATTGTAAATGTTAAGATGACGAACCTCATGTCATGTATATGATATATAGTGAATAAATGTATTTGAATTTTGAATTAAAAACGATCATCGAAAACCTCCTCGAAAAACTCTAAAACTAAACTATATAAGACAGCACTAACATCTTGAACTAGAACATATTGAAAACTTATCCCAATAATAAAAATTTTGCTAGAAATAGCACAACCCATTTCTAGAAATAATTAAAAATACGGCAGGAAAGCTGGAAGTTTAAAAACATTATAAGACGAGATGTACGTCATCCCATTAACCACACCATTTTTTTGTGTGACTACTTTACAAAGCCCTCAATATCTTTACATGTTTAAATTTATTCTAAACATATTTTATGGAACATTTCCTATCATTTAAACTGTTTATTTTTTTGAGATGTGGACATAGAAAAAGTGTTTCATTCATTCTTTAAAGATAGTAACAGCCAAACAAAAAATACCAAAAAGAACATACCTTAAGGCTCATTTACACTTGGAAAGTTTAGTGGCGGAAAGTGCTTGACGTCAGTAACCTTGCCTTGTGTAAATTAGAGAAAAGCCTAAGTTTCTACTTTCTGGCAAGTGACAAGTGAAGTTAAGGAGGTGGCTAGTTTAGTGGCCGGCTTTCCTACCAAGACTTGTAGTTTCCATATGTAAACAGTTACTGGTTGGCAACAATTTTTTTTTTTTAATTGAAATGGAACAGTGATTAAATAATTAAACTTTGATATCTTTATGAAAACTATGATATATTATGGGATACGGGATTTCAGTTAAGTTTTCTGCAATTCCAATTACAATAACTTTAACAGTGGCACATGCTACTGCATTGGGAGCCATTCTTTTCTCTCCCTGTAGACAACTAAGCTATCAAATATCGCCCCTGTTTTGTAAGAAGGGGCCAACTAACATTTTTTGATAAATTGGGATAACTACATTATTGTGGTGTATCACTTCTATTCTATGTTTTGTATAAAGGAGACAACTGTAAATAAAAATTATAAGGTAGATATGACTGGGGGCTAACTGATAATTGTGTTATATTTTTATTCGCCAATTTTTTATTTCGCCCTTCCTTTAAAATTATCAATTTGTTAGTTAGACCCTTCCTACAAAACAGTGGCGATATGTAAACACACATTTAATTACTAGTGGCTACCAAAAATCACAATAATTTTTGATATGTCCCAAGCTGCTTGAATTTTTAATCCGCAATCCCAACTACACTAATAGATGCTCTTGCTGAAAGGTACTGAGAGTCATGACAGTTAGAATGGGGTATAATTAAAAATGTTCCCAAGTAAAAATCAGTGCGGAGTAAGTGTAGTGTATTACATAAATTAAATAGTACACAAGTATAAATAAAGATGACGAAGACACTGTTTCCCTGCGTTGCTAACGACTGAACGAGGGAGTCAGTCAATATACGACCAAGAACCAGTGAGCATCGTCTGCATCAGAACGTTGTTATTATTATATTAGAAGTGATCTAAATAGTAATATATATAAAAGGATACTACAGTGAGAATCCGCGCACGACCACTGAAAGGTTAAACAAAAAATTATATTTTCATAATAAATTTAAAACATCGACCCAATTTGCTTTTAAGAACATATTTTTAAGGCCAGCAAGAGCCTTAATTGGGTTTTAAGCTGTTTGTTAACTTACTTGCGTTCACATAATAAATGGGAGTAGAAACAGTAAATGCCTTGCAAGAGCTATAGTTTCGGATAAAATTAATACTTCTGGAAACCATATTATCAGTAAGCACAAACACAAAACTAAAGATTCAATAACAAAACATATTTCATGTTTTACATCATAAGAGTTTTTTTCTTCTTGTAGCAAAAATAATAATTGTAAAAAAAAACAGATCAACACTATTTTTTTTAAAATAAGGTTATATCACAGAAGCTTTGAACCCTATAGCACAGAGGCATGAAAGGTCATCGTTGTCGCTATACAGGGCATCGCTATACCATCTAGCCAATTTTCTTCTCCATTTTCTAGGACAAGGCCATGAAGATAGACGCACCTTGGTAAATGCGTGGGGATGGGTCCCAGCCATCGAGATAGTCCCAGCTTATCGCTCTAGGAGGTTGGTAAAGAAAACAGTTAACAACTAACACTCGAGGAGATCTAAGATGATCACAGAGGAATGATAGGTCGTCGCTGTCGTTATTCCTCTAATTGAGTTGGCCAATTTCTAGAAACACAAGCCAAGTGCCAAAGAAATATTAAAGAAGACGATCGTTTACCGTCATTGTGCTGTCACTGTCATTCTGTCATTTTATAATTGAATATTTTGTGATTCTGTATTCTATTTTTCATACGATTGCTTTGCTTTTTATTTTATAAACGTTCTAAAATTAAAAAAATTTATAAAATTCTAAATTTTGTACCCTCATAATTTATGATAGTTAGTATTAAATATTATTCGGGTAGCCAATAACCGAATAACAATTTTATTATATTATGTACTTATTTTATAAGGTAACTTCCAGTCTGAGTTATTAAAGGTCTCTGTACCTTTAATTTTAAGTATCCGTACTGATTTACTTCGAGCCAGAAATGGCACATTCTGGAGGCGTTCCAGGAAAACGAAAAGAAATATACAAATATGCCGCTCCATGGCCCCTTTATAGTATGAATTGGTCTGTAAGACCAGATAAACGCTTTCGCTTAGCATTGGGAAGTTTTGTTGAAGAATACAACAATAAAGTTCAAATTGTATCTCTCGATGAGGAAACTAGTGAATTTACAGCCAAAAGTACATTTGAACACCCTTATCCTACTACAAAAATCATGTGGATCCCTGATAGTAAAGGTATATTTCCAGATCTATTGGCCACAAGGTGAGTTGCAATGTTATAATTTTATTTCTATTAGATCCTAAAAAAACTGTATTTTCAGATCTATGTACCTACATATTACACTATACATATTTTACATCTTTAGAGGTCATCACTTATCTACTTGCAGAACCTGCACCATAGTAATCACCTTACAGTAGTACAAATTTAACGGTCGTCCCTTGCAGGACCTGTACACTACTGATGCCCTACTTGCAGTGGGTGCACAAATTTAACAGCCATTCCTAGCAGGAATTGTAGAGTATCTTTCAAGGCTTTTACTTATTTCAGTATATGTAGGACTTTGGCAACCCTACAGGAATACTTTGCAGTACTTAGGTGTAAAAATGTTCTTTAAGTGATGAGCCCTCCTTACATTTAATATTTTTAATCTTTATTCTGACCTGGCATAAATATTGGATTCATTACCTAAAAATTGTTAGACAACACTAAACTTATGCTATGTTTTTAGTGGTGATTATCTTCGTGTTTGGAGAGCTGGTGAACCAGATACAAGACTGGAATGTGTGCTTAATAATAACAAAAATTCAGACTTCTGTGCACCTCTGACCAGCTTTGATTGGAACGAAGTTGACCCAAATCTTGTAGGAACATCCTCCATTGACACAACTTGCACTATATGGGGGCTTGAAACAGGACAGGTAATAACTGCACTGTGGTTATTAAATCTAGATAAAATAGGAAACGTAAAACAGGAAAATATGTATTATAATGATTTTTGGTAATTTACACCTACTGTCAAATAATATCTTGCACTATTTTATTCCTAAATCCACACTAATTTTTAGGTGATGGGGCGTGTTAATTTAGTTTCTGGACATGTTAAAACCCAACTTATTGCTCATGACAAGGAAGTCTATGATATAGCTTTTTCACGAGCTGGAGGTGGTAGAGATATGTTTGCCTCTGTGGGTGCTGATGGTTCTGTCCGGATGTTTGATTTACGGCATTTAGAGCACTCGACTATAATTTATGAGGATCCTTCACATACTCCCTTATTAAGGTTAGATATTGTTCAATATTATTTTATGTAGAGTTTTTTTATTAAAGAGTTTTTTATTTAGCACTTGGCTACTTCAACATCGAGTTCAACATAGTACAGTTTACAATAAAATTAAAAATACTTATCTACAATATACAATATTTTCATTCTTAAAAACTAACACCCATATTATCTATCTTTTTGACAAAACTGAATAATTACTTTTGTTGAAAATACAAATTTCCATTCAATGTTGTTTAAAAATACCTCGAAAAATACAAATTAGTATCTCTCGTAAACGGTTTGTTTTAATAAAATGAAAAATGAATAAAGTATACCTTTTTCTTTAGTAATGACCATGTTTTTATAAATTTTAATCAGAATCTCAATTACTTGCCTTCAAAAACCCCCAATTACAAATTTTCATGTTTATATCTAATAAACGGCTTGAGCCATAAGAAAAAAACGAATCAAGAAATTACACTTTCACACCCTGTATTTCATTAACGACCAACATGTTAATAAGGTATGATTAGCTCAAACCTATTATTTCCTTATGTAGTTACTCCACAGGGTGCTACAAATTCGTGTGAGTACAAGGAGATCTCAAAAACAGTAAGAGATACGGATATGGTTAAATTAAGGCAAAGTTACCTATTTTGGAGCTTACTAATTTGGTGAAAAAAAAATTGTAATTATTCCGAATGCTTTCGGAGATATTTGAAAAAAAACTAAATTTACATTTTTGGTTTTTAATTTTTTGCGCTTTCATTTTTTACTTGGGAAAAAAATAAAAAATCTTTTTTCAAAGCCGTTTTTTATGTTCTACAAGATGGCGTTATTAGTTTTCAAATTTTGTTCTTTAATTATCAACCTCAAGTCAATTTTTTTAAATACAGACCTGGAATTTTAAATATAGTTTTAGGGATTTCTAAGCTTTAAAAATTTACAATGTACAAGTTCTTGAAATTTTAACGTTTTGTCATCTAATAACACATTTTTTAAATTATCTTTTTAATTTTATTACGGTCCTGAACATTTAGAGCAACAAGAACAATAGATTTCTTATTTGAAAAATCCGTCCATTTTTACTCATAGGGGCCTGATATTTGATATTAAGAAAAGAGACCCAAAATCTCAGCCTCAAATATTTTCCCGTCTGTTTATTTTTGTTACATGTTTCGCCTGAAACTAGCAGATCTTCTAAACAGAAAAAAAATTTAAATTACTTTTGAAACAAACATAAGCGCATCACAGTAACATAACTAGACTAACACTCCAGTTACCTTTTCTTCACACTTGAGCAATATTTTTTTCTGTTTTACAGTATTTCCTTCTATGGTCATATCACTTTAACTTGAGAAAGATGACAGAAACCCATTAAACACGCGTTAAATTTTACTTGACACTTTAGAGAAGTGAGGTTAGGGTACATTTCAAAAAGTGACAATTCTGTCAGATTTGTTTATTTTTTATTTTGCTGTAATTTAAACCTTTCTTCGATGGTATTCGTACATTTGAGTGAAAATTATAGTTAAAAACATTTGTGGATTATGTGTTTAGTTATCTATGCCCTTTGACCGGTCAGTTTATTAAATTTAAGTCGAAAATACCTAAATGTTGGCGATGTTCCAGTTATGGATAAATAAAACTTCTTTGCTTTGAGTGGCAAAATAATGTTTTGGTTTTTAATAAGCTGATAAAGAGACTGGAAACCTACCCTTTATGGTGAGAGCAGAAGAATGAAAACTTTATATATACCTAAATTTCATTGAAGAAGTGATTTTAGTGCGAGAATTAATATAAATTGGACACCTCTATGTTATGATGAAAGCAGAATTAAAACCTTTATATACCTATGTAATACTCCAAAGAAAAGCTGTTTCTACTACACAACTTAATTGGACAGTTTTATAAGAGAAAGATTACTCCATTTTAATTTCACAGCCATGTTATGTTTAAACCCAACTAAGTTTGTTAAAAACAATATTTTAGTCAAGAATATCAGAAAAATGCATCGAATGCACTTACCCTAACATAAGTATGTATTTATGTGTTGCTTGAATTAACAAAAATATAGTGGATTAATAAGAAGTTATCAAAGGAGAGATGTGCCAAACTTCTACAAAGAAACTTCCTCTCGAACTGTGTAGTGTACAACTGGAATCGACTAAGTGAAGACACAGTCAATGCAACCCCAATAAACCAATTTAAGAATAGACTTGACAGAGACAATAAACAATGGAACAGCTCATTCGTCCTTTACACACTGTGATATTTACATGTGATAACAGAATAGTCTCATCGGTTCTACCTCTTACTATTGCTAAATAATAATAATTTGTGAGTTTTTTTTAGACCATTTTCTATTTTACAGGAATTAATTAGGTTAGTAATATTTTATACTCTATGGTTTATTTTAAAATATCTAGATACGTATAAGCATTACGGCTTAATACTTTTGAGAAAAAAGTATTCCTAGGGAGCATGGTTAACAAATATGGGAAAAATAAAATAATCTTTATAAGTATAGTCAACTAATAAATGTATGAACGTCAATACTTACAATCCAATGTGTTTGTGTACTAATATATTAAAACATGATTAAAACTATAAGACTATGTTTTTATTTACACTTAGCAGTCTCTCTAGCATAGTTATTTTTAAAAAATGAAAATTCTTTATTGATAGAAATCAAACTGAAACAATACTTTATTCTTACATTATACTTTTTCTCATTTTTCAAAATAGGTAAGTTTATTTAGACAATTAAATAATAACTAATCATGTATACAAATCAAATATATTTCAGTTTTAGGTTTACAGTACATTTCTTATGTTAAATACACCCTATATTTGTTATATATGAAGAAATCAGGATTAAAATTAAGTTTGCTTGAGTTGCAATTGTATATAACTAAGTACTATTTAAAAAAATATATTTGTTCGATGACTCTACTAAAATCTTTATAAATAAATATTACTCGAACTTTCACAATTATGACTTTTGAACTTAAGTACAAGAGGGTCCTTATCTAATAGGAAGCCTTCTGTTTTATTCTTCTTCAAGAACGTTAGTCCTGTGTTTAAGTCAGTATATATTCTGTTATGTCTTAGATGTGACCGGTGGTTTATTGTTGAAAGTAGACACAGTTTATTCGGTATATAAATTTATTCACACTACATAATATCACAGATTCGACATACTAAGTTAAAATGGAGTAATAGACAGAGGGCTTGTGCGCACTGTACTATCGTTTTAGTAGGAAGCTGTATCCCTACTCCTAGACGTTCGCCTTAAGGCGGCTCGTCTCTGAATCTCGACAACATATTCTATAAACATGCTTCCTTGTGCTTCCCAAATTAGTAATTTATTAGTCCATAAATGCCTTTTTTTTGTCACGACAATAGGTCTTTCCTTTTCATAAATGGCTCTAAAAAAATAACGATTTTTGGAAATTATTTTTTTTTAATAAACAAATTTCAAATTTTTTTTTTTTTACTATGACTATTAACGATCACGCTGTATAAAAAAGACATAAAGTGAAGTAACACACATTGTACTAAGTTGTCCAAAAGACAGCCTACCCATTGAAGTGAAAATGGAATGGATTGAATTTTGATGAAGATATATGGGTTTTGAAAATCAAATTAGTGTATTTAAAACTTATATATTTGGTTGCACAAAGATTTTTAACAACAATTAACTAACCAGCAACTTTGACTCTGACATAAATGACATTGGTAGGCATAATTTACTCACAATCAAACTTGCCAACCAGATCTATGTGATTGTGAAAAAAGTTTTTTTGCCAATATCATGTATGCCACCGTCAAAGTGGCTGGTTAGTTATTTATTATGAAAATTCTTTATGCAACCTGACATTAGTCTCCCCATTATTTTCACCATGTCATTGTATTGACATGCAATGATATTGATTTTTTTGGAATTATATCGTTTTATCCTCGGCTTTATCAATAAATCATTTTAACTGTAAGTTGTTTTCCTAAAACAGAAAAAAAATTGTCAGATACAAATGTATGTAAAGAAAACATCTAAGAGCCTGCTAACAAATGCTAATAAAAATAAAAATAAAAAATTTTTGTAACATTATTACTGCAACATGCAATTCTAATTAAAAAGCTGATAAAAAATTAGAATTAGAACATGTGCAAGTATTTTTGATGTTCGATAGGAAGGAAATATAGGGACTATTACTATCTCATATGGGACTCCCAAAGCTATTGAAAAGCACAGGTGTCAGCTTTAAGTTAATTTGTCTTAGGTTTTCCCGAGGGGTTTCCATAGATTTCCTGGTGTATATATAATAACTTACACAAATTTTCCTATAAGATGTGTTGTCCATGATCTGACACACTATATTTTAAAGTTTTTACATGTCATCTTGTATGTAACCATCATGAAATCTTTTCTATAAAATAAAAAAAAATCAAATTGGTAGTGCAGTTGCTGACAAACATATACCAGGACATAACAGACATACATGTACTGACATGATAAACTCTAAAAGGTTATATTGAGCACAATTACATTTCAAATGGGGGTTTTCAGATAAAAATTATTATTTCTTCGGGTTTGTGGTTCGATCTTAAAGTAAAGTAGGTATATACCTATTATGCAGAAAATTATATTAATTAATGTGTTTTTAAGCTGATATAATGTAACATCAAAAAAAGTTGTGTAGTGTAAAACAGTTAGTAATTTAATATTGCGTCCATAACTTGAAATATTTACATAGAGCACATCGTATCATATCAACCCCCAAAAATAGGAAAAAAACATTTATTTCAGAGATCCTATGCATGCATACACCAGTTTTTTATTAATTTTTTCTGAAAGAGTGATCAAAATGGTGCCAGAGTTGAAGATATGAGACTTAAAATATATTTTCATTGAACTAACCGAGAACAAGAATATTATCTACCTACATGGGTATTGAAAATGGTAAAATGTACTAAAGGTTTCATGCAAATTAGGAAGCTAACACGTGTAAATACCTACCTCTAAACTGGTTTTTATGTTTAACAACTGTTCACTTATTTAAAAAATCTCCAGTCTTCAACTTGTTTCTGTACAATTTCTACAACATTTAAAGCATAAAAATAATGTAAATCTAACAAAATGAAAATCTGTATTTACCTTTGTTGTAAGTAAATCCTTTTCCAACACATTTATTTACATTATTTTCTGATATATTCAACAGGGCCCCAATCGACCTTAAAACTTTTATTATATGCAACAGAAATAGAAATTAAACTGGTAAATAGTCCTTAAATGAAAGAAAATTAAGACAAGTCCATAAAACCACATAAAATTATAAGGTTTAAAGAAATAATATTTTTACTTTTTGAGGTAATGTCATATCGGCTTGTCAGAAAAATATCCTACGGTATTGCCACTTCTAACGGTTACAATGTTGCCATGTTATTACTGTAAATTGGAAAAGAATGTAATTAATTTTAAAAAACTTTACCATCACGAATACTCAAAAGTTAATATTCATTCCCAAAAAGTATTTTTTAAATGAATTTAAAGCTATTTTGTTGAGAAACTGGGCTTTTTTGTTAGCGAAAGTAGGCAACCAAGAAAACATTTCTGAAAACCAAGAGATCACAATGGCTTTGGTACAAAACAACACATTGTTCGTTTTTTACAATAACTATAGTCATTTTTGTCTCGTATTATGCAAAATGTCAAATTTGAAAAAGATAGATATAAACCTGATGTCTTTAATGGCATTTAAAATTTTCTATAAGTAAAAGGAACAAACCCTTTTTTCTTCTGTGAGTAAAAGGAAAACGGCTAATTCGACAAATATGTTACCGTTTAATTTTGCCATGGATTCACCCAATGGAATTAATTTTTCTTCAATTGTTTTTTGTGTCATCTTTCTCAAGTTAAAGTGATTTGACCATAGGTCTAAGGCAAAAATCATAGGACTTAAGATGTAGGTACATTATATTAATAAAATAAATAAAATACTAATAAAAAGTTAAATTAGGTACTTTTCATGCCTTGAAAACTTGCTTACTACTTAGAGTATTGTGACGGTAAATCTTAAAAAATTAAACGACCTAAACACCATAACTTCCTGTAATGTAATTTTAATATTTAGTAAAGAAAGGATAATTTGAATTACTAGTGATGTGTTATTTGATGACAAAACGTTAAAATTTTAAAAATCTTAAATTATATTAAATTTCCAAAGCTTAGAACTCCTTAAAACTGTTTTAAAAATTCCAGGTCCGTATTTTAAAAAAATGAATTGAGGTTGATAACTAAAGAACGAAACGTCCAATTTGAAAACTAATAACGCCATCTTCTAGAACATAAAGAACGGCTATGAGAAAGTGTGTCTTGTTTTTTTTCCTAAGTCAAAAATGACGGCGCAAATAACAAAAAACCAAAACTAATGATTTTGTTTTTTTTTATTGATTCGGAATTCTTAGAATTTTCTTTCACCAAATTATTAAGCCCAAAAATACGCAACTTTGCTTCAATTTAACCATCTTCGTATTTCTTACCGTTTTCGAGATCCCCTTGTACGCACACGAATTTGTAGCACCCTGTATAGCGCATTTATTAGTCATTACAAACCACCCTCTGTATGTCCGTATATTCATCAATAAATATTAATTCATTATTTATTTCTGTATCTGTATTATACCAATAATATATTTTCCCTATGCAGGCTAGCATGGAATAAACAAGATCCAAACTATCTGGCAACCATTGCGATGGACTCTTGCGAAGTTATTATTCTCGATGTAAGAGTTCCATGCACACCGGTAGCCCGTCTGAACAACCACAGGGCCTGTGTCAATGGAATTGCTTGGGCCCCACATTCGAGCTGTCATATTTGTACAGCAGGTAAGTTAGAGATGTATTTTTTATTTGATAGGTTTGGTTTAAGTAGTAAGCAAATTTTTATATTGTGATATTCACTATGGTAAGTAGCTCAACACAACTGTTCCACACTGTTTTTATCAAATTTGTTATACAAGTATACAAATAGAACATAACTTGAAGAACAAACAGCTTGTCAGCCTGCTCATTATGGTTAAGTGTAAGAATAGCTGACTTATTGCTAATTCGGCTAAACTTCGCCCTTACTCAGATACTTCATGAAAATTTTTGTTCACTTTTACTGTATCTATGTTGCTAATAAAAGTCGATTTATTATTATTTTAAAAGTATCTGAAAATTTATTGGAGAAGATAATGATATTTAAAAAATTATTCCAATTTTTAGAAATTATTGCTTACTCTCATTTAGCTTACGGAATTTTAGGCTAGGGGGGGGGGGGGGGCAAGTACCAAAGAACAATAATTTTTAGTATATAAAGGGGCTCATATTGTAAAAAACAATACAATTCTGGGGGCTAGGGGGGAAAGGGAAGTGCTTCAGATGCCCCGGGCGGTGACAGTTCAAGAGCAAATCACATTTAGTTTCTTTTAATACTAGAATATTGATTATTATTGTAAGTAAAAATTTTAATTAAGAAGCACAGAAAATGAGGTTTTTCTGCTTTTTTAATAAAGAAAGGTAAATATTACAATAAATCAAAATAGTGATCAGCCCCAAATTCCGTATTATTATTATTATTAATTGCTGCCATTATGCATCCGAAATGTAATCTTTATAAAATGGCAATTTAAGAAAGAATATTTAAAAACAAAGCATTGGCGAAAAAAACGGGTTTAAATTCGTAAATTACGTCCCCAAATACATCATTTCTGAAAAGTAATCATGTCAGTCAGTCATAGTGGGCGTATAATAGATATTTACCACATAAATTCCTTAATTAATGCCGTGTCAAAATTCTTTTGTCACGTGCCAGAAATGGCACGCGTGCCATTGGTTCGCCATCCCTGTTATATATTATATTATTTTTGAATTCGCTATGAAATTCCACGTATATTTGGTATAAAATGTCATATGTCTAAATTCAATTGCCTTTAAGATATTGACGTATAAAATATCGCATTTTCAGGCTGTCGCATTGAAACGGCGCATCTTAAATAATGGTTTCACCTCCCTATCTTAGTTTGCTTATTGTCGATCCAAAGAGACTAATGTCCGGTTTAACATGTGAAACCAAAAGAATGGATTACAGTTAAACCGGAACTTGTAACTTTTAGATAGATAATAAAAAACTAAGATAGGAAGGTGGAAACCATTCTGCTCTAGGATGCGCCTTTTCAATGCACAGCCTGAAAATACCATAATTTAAAGTCAATATCTCAAATATAATTGATTTTAGACATATGACACTTTATACAAAATATACGTGAAATTTTATAGGGAATAAGAAAATAATATAAGGTGTTCCATTAAAAAAAAAGTATGTTGGATATGCCCTGACTATTTGGGACACCCTGTAACGCCTCCCTGTAACTTTGTTTTTGCAAAACATTAAAAGTCAAGTTCTTTAGATGCTATGAAATTCTGCGTTGAGAGCGAGCACACGTTTTTTAAAATTGTTTTTTTTTCATTTGTTGAGACTACAACTTTAAGTTTTTTTTTTTTGAAGTTCAGAAATTCTTAATTTTTGTAACTAAACATCAAATTTATAAATCATAATATGCAGTGGCGTGCAAAGCCGTTTAAAACAGGGTAGGCAAAAATTTTATTTCCAAATAATTGACTTTAATAATTTTTAACACAGTTGACATCGCCACTACACGTAAATTACGTGTCCGTGGATATATCCACTTCATTTTTTTTTCACAAAGGCGGGCGGATGGCTGACGGAGACTCAGGTCACGAGTCACGTGTATTTTGGTTGCATTTCTTTCTAGCTTACCGCCCCTCTCGCTCGCTTCGACTCGTATAAAAGCAGTGCTTTTGCTTTCCCATAAAGGGCTAATACGGTGTGAAGTCTCAGCTTTTCGGACGGTTATAAGGGATGCTTATACAGCGACCCAATATACGATTAATTGGCAACGAATGCGTTCGTGGAAATTATCTTAAACTTTTCGGTTTCGGTCTCGGTCCTCTACATGCACAGAAATATTGCCGATATTACACGGATAAAAATTTAAATATAAAGAAATAGTTTTGGGTGGCGTTTGTTTCATTGTTCATCATCATCATCATCATCATCATCATCATCATCATCATCATCATCATCATAATTTATTCATGCTATAGTTACATCCAACTTACACACGTCACAATTATTTAAAAATATAAAATAAAACAATACATGTTGCAATTAGAATTTCCTAAGATATACAATTACTTATAAAATCTTTAATAAAACTGCAATATATACATTAATTGCTTACACATTAAAATCAAAATTTAAAAATTCATCAATACTGAAAAAGGCGTTCTTAGCAAGGATGTCATGAATCCTTCGCTTAAAACTGTCAAATTGGAGATTTTTTAAGTCCTCAGGCAATCTATTAAAAAATTTTGCTGCCCAGTATCCAGGCCCACCCTGACACCTCTTCAGGCGCCAGAATTCTGGCACAATATCACCTCTATTTCGCGTCTCGTACCGGCGATTGTTCCCAGGGTAGGCAATGCCTTTTTGCCTATATGGTTGCACGCCACTGATAATATGCTTTTACTTATATGTTAAATGGAGAGTTTTTTCTTTAAATTAATAACAATAATATAGCTATTTATACACCAAGTAACGAAATAAGTGTCTTTTAGGCACGCGACGTGAATTGTCCTACGAGGCGAAGCCGAGTTGGACAACACGTCAAAGTGATTAAAAGACATTGTTTTGTAACGAGTTGTATGCAATATTTTTTCTACTGAGGTTTTTTAATAAAAAACTTAATTTATTTTACTTACATTTTATTACCTATGTTTCATTTGCCCTCTTTCAAAAATTGACACTTGCCAAAAAAAATTAAATTATACCTAGTCTGTGGTTACGTTTTAATTGTAAATAATTACCTGCGTTACTTTTAAACACGTTGCTCCTGGTAACTTGCTTAAAAGTTTTTTAAATACGCTGCGCCTAAAAGGAGGTTATTAAAACACCATAGTGACAATCAAAAAGAGGTTATTATAAAACGTCAGTAGAAAAAGTTTATTTTAAATATTTATAATATAATAAATTTGTTTATTTATTTTCCTTAATAAACTTCTTCTTTGATCCCCCGAAGACGTGCTTGTTAGGGGCAAATCTTAATATTTTAAATTGTAAATATATGAGAATATTAAAATATTTTGTTTAAATATTTGTTAATATTATATAAAAGTTAAATTGCAAATAAAAAACGTTTAAGTATATGTATATAAATATAAATATACACGCAGTTTTTTGAAGATTATAGGTATAATAAAATTTAAAAAAATATATTATTCATAACAATACCAATTAAAACATTTCCAAAAATATTTTTAAATTATCCGTTTCCAATATCCATGCTTTTATTTTGACTTTATATTTTTTTAATGAAATATATTTTTTAATTTTTGTTGGTAAATAATCATATAATTAAAAACATACATTTGAAATTTTTTTTGTCCTATGGACTTATTTATTTTAGGTTTTATGGTTATTTCATTTTTATGACGAGTATTATGATTATGGTTTTTAAATTGTATAAGATTTTTATTTTTAAATATGTATATTAAGATAATGTTTTTTGTTTCAGAATATAATTTTATTGAAGATAAAGATAATCTTTATTAAATATAATTTTTAGAAATCTTTTTTGTAATATTTCTAATATTTTTAACTAAAGTTCTATTTATTTCTTCCCAACCTAAAATTCCTTAATTTAAATAAGCTTTAACTAATGCATAATATAATATTTCCAGTTGTTTTACGTTCCAAATTTTTTTTATGTTTCTAAAAATTGGTAGTAAACTTTTAAATCAAATATTCTATGTGAAAATTCTAATTTAATTTACTGTCAAAGATTATTCCTAAATATTTTACTTGATTAACTTTCAAAATTTGAATGTCATCAGTTATTTTAATACTATTCATATTTTGTGGTATCTTATTTGGATTTAAAGTGAAATGAAGATAATTAGTTTTATCAAAATTAATTGTTAATAAATTTTTATCAAACCAATTTTTTATTATTTTAAAATCTTTTTTAATTTTGTTATTTAAGTTGTCCCAATTTGTATCTGTATAAAAAATTGCAGTATCATCTGCGAAACTATGAATTTCTCCATCACAATTCACATTAAATAAATCATTAATATAGATATTAAAAAATAATGGTCCCAAAATTGTTCCTTGAGGAACACCATATTTAATTACTTTAAGATAGCTTTTTGCTGTATCTATTTGAACATAAGTTGGTCTATCTTTTAGATAATTTTAAATTGATTCAAATTGTTTTTCTCTACATCCAATATTTTCAATTTTTTCCAATAATAAATCATAACTAACTGTATCGAATGCTTTTGCTAAATCCAGAAAAATACAATTAGAAGGTTTTTTATTATCTAATGCATCATATATTTGTTCTGTTAAATAGTAAATAGCTATTTGTGTCGATTTATTTTTTTAATAAGTTACCAGTTTTGTTTTGTTCTATAATTTTGATTTTCCTAATAAATTTATTAAATTTCCTCATCACGCGTACATCTCTCTGTATCTGTGGCGGGCGTTAGATTTAGATGTACCAATTGGAATGTTATATTCCGTGGTTACTTAATTATATGTATTGTGTAAAGTAATATTAATAAATAAAACTTAGAAATAACATAATTTTAGGAGATGACCACCAAGCACTTATATGGGATATCCAGCAGATGCCCAGAGCAATTGAAGATCCAATTTTGGCCTATACCGCTGCGGAGGGTGAAGTGAACCAAATCCAGTGGGGCGCTACTCAGCCAGATTGGATCGCTATCTGTTATAATAAATCCTTAGAAATCTTACGGGTATAAATGGTTGTGTGAATGTAGATTCCCTTTAGATAGACCTCTAATCTATAAGCAAAGCGGTCTAAACTGGACTTTAATGAATGTATGGATGGATGTGTCAATTCAATTGTAAACTAGAGAATGAGTGAAGTTTTGAACTGAGTTAAGCTCATAATTTAAAGTTAGTCTTATTTATTTATCAGGTAAGTGCTATATTTATTAAACTTGACTTTCAAACAATCTCGAACTACTGACGTATATTATTTAGTGCCTATTTTTACATGGCACAATGTTTGTAATTTTTTGACGAAGACAAAAAGATTAACGATTTTACAGGTGAATCTCCATAATTCTTTTTACCTGCCACAAGACTTGCATGCGGTCGCTGAACACCTCGTGTTAACTGGACTCCTCAACTAAAGTCAATAATATTTTACCTCTACATCTAACAATACAAATAAATCTATTGACATTAATGTATTTCTGTCTCAAATACTTCAAAATTTAATTTGCGTCTCTACTGCGATTGCCAAACTTGTTAAAAGTATTAACATAATGTAGGAAATTTAAAACATTGCCTAAAATATTTCGCTTAGACAAGCCTAAATCTCTCAGGGCATGTTCACATAATGTTATTGTACTAATTGTCTGCCATTTTTCAGTGATTATTTTTTTAAGACCTATTTTTATAAAAATGTTGAGGAAAGCATGTTTAAGTGTAATTAGTAAGCATTGGTGCCCATCGTAGCGACAACATTTTTTTCTTGAAAGACGGTTTTGATAGTAGGAGTAGCAGTGGCGGCTCGTCAGGTGAAGGAGCTCTTCACCAAAAAAAAACAGGAGAAAGGTTTTTCGACAATATTAAATATTAATGTATTAATACCGCTACCATTTTAGCCCTTAAAAAATAATTATGTTCGAGTTTTTTTGAGGCTTACGGTTATAGATATCGTTTTTACGTGATTTACTGTGTGATTAAAAAATTTTGTTTTTATTTTTCAGTTAATTCAGTAGTATATGTACCTACTTAGTTGTATGTTTTAAAAATGAACCCAATTTATAATATACTTTGTAATTTGTTGGAAACTCCATTCAGTCGTTGGACAGATGAGGATAAGAGAGATGTTTTGTTACGCAGGTTTTTAGTCAATGTTTGTTAAGGTACCCTCACTATACCTAGCTCTTCACCATTTTTTAAGACCGCGAGCCGCCACTGGGAGTAATTTTTGAAACGGCGGAGATGTTTATTTTAGAAGTCACTTTTGATAAGAGGAGTTTTTGTAACGGCGGAGTGACTGCATTCTTTTTAAAAGTCAAATTTTATAAAAGGAAAAGTTTCACGGTTTTTTGGTTGGTTGAATTTTACTTTATGACGCCCATGTTACTAAGATTTACCTCTGATAGTATGGCAGGGGGACAGAACCCCCCCAAACAAAAAGTTGTGAACATAATTAATATTTTTAACTATACCATTTATAGATCGATTGGCTGGTTAAAAAAGGGTAACAGTTTACCCAAAATTTTTAATATTACAGGTAACATAATAATATTTAGCATATTAACGGATCGTTAATTGAACAAAGTTTATAATAAATCTATTAGAGTCTGTTTAAAGGTTGGAGACAATGACGTTTCTTGAACGGCAGTAGAGTTTTGGACTATTTGTTTAGAATCACTACGTTTCAACTGGTAAGCATCTCCAGTCGTCAGACGACTGAATAAACACGTTTTTCGATCATATTGTAGCTTTATTTTGCACAATATACTGACCTATTATTTTAAAACTTATTTAGATTTTGGCATTTTGGTTTTGTATAATGTGCGGGATTTTGTTTATTGCCAAAATACCATCATTGGCTATCTATCGATGACACACGTAGTTTCTAGTAACATTTATTTTACGGCACTTAAGGTTTGGTTAGGGCCGGATTGGTGTTCCTCTAATAGTTAATTATCAAATAAACAATATATTTACTTGCTTTTTCATGAACAGTCCAACAGTTCATAACCAGAAAGTTTACGCAGAAAATATTAGTAAAATAATCTCTAAAAATACCAAAAACAACAACAATACTGCACTTATTATTTAACACGTGAACGAATGAATGCCGGCTCTGTGATATTAAAAGAACGCAGAGAAGACACGCGGATTAATAAAGTACGGAAAGAGATATGCGAAGGCAAAAGCCTAAGAAAGAGATACATATACTAACGGCATCGATGGCAGGTTCTGTAACAATAATCTTTTGACGGGTTTTAGCTGATTGAAGAGCAAAACATTGGAGTGTTCAGTGTGGATTTTTGTCTTGTTCATGTAAATCTCTCATGAATCTAGCCCATGTTTGTGAGGAAAAGTCGTTTTTGGAATTAAGGAATTTTTAAATCACATGTTGCCAACGCGTTTGGCAAGAGAACCGTCAAAGTATAAAAAACGTACGTGAAATGTACTACAGGAAGGGGACTTTAACTGGAACAAATTCACTAAATATTTGTAAAAAATTCAAACATATAAAAGGGGATGAAACATAACCCAACTTCATTTTTTTTTTACGGGAACATGCCACTTGTGATACGTTTGTGGAAACATCTTTTAAAGATCAAATTGACTATGTTATTGTTTTTAATTATAATTTATTTTTTATGGTAAAAAATTGGTTATGTTTCACTTCGTTAAGAGGGTTCAAAAAACAATTTTTTGTTATGAGTATGAAGCCCTGAAAACATCTCATTGGGCGTGTTTTTCCATTTTTTACAAATATTTTTATTTTTTTGTTTCAATGAAAGTCCCCACCCTAGGACTATGAAAATAAATTAAAAATAATAGGATATTTAATTTTCTCTTTAAAAGAGCTTTCCAAAAAGGTATCTTAAGTGGTATCTTTTTATTTAAAAAAATAAGGTTTGGTTATGTTTCACCTTATACAGGGGGTAAAAAGAAAATTTGGTGCCAAAATGTAGCTCATACAAAATCTCAATCGACGTGTTTTTCATTTTACAAAAATATGTTTTCCTAAACTTCTAGAGAATTTGTTCCAGTTAAAGTCCCCACTCTGAATATAAAAGGTGGCAAAAATTGTAGTTGAGAAAAAATAATGCACATAGACCAAGAGCAGTTTGGTTCTACAGATAGCAAAATGTGTATCTTTGTTATTATTACTACAGCTATTGTTATACCTAATCTTTTGCCTGTTTAATGGATGTATATTTTTGTGTTTTTTTTGTAACTTTTCTGCTTTTTGTGTAGCCCTAGAGCCTAGAGCTCTTCAGATCTAGATTGATACCGAGGTAGTCAAGCAAGTGCGTGTATTTTTAAGTGCTCAGAACTGACCCATAAGTCAAACTATGGTATACTTAGCATTTTTAAAAGCTAATTTATTTATCATTAATAGATATTTTGTACATATACATACACATATAACATGAAAAAATGATAATTATACAACGGAATTTCTCGTATTCGCAACAAAAAGAGGAGGTCGGCTGAAGGATTCAACAATTTGTAAGTCACATTAAAATAATATTAAATAGCAATCTCTTATCTCCAAATAACCTAGCTTAACGAAGTAGTTTTAACAATGAACAAATTGCCATACTGCTCACGTTATATCAATTTAACTTAACAGCATGTAAAAACGCTGAAATGGGCTCCACATATTTCGCTTAAGGTCTGTGCTATATTTTCACAATAATTTATTGATATAAACAATGTCTGTTTAGCTTGCAGTTTATTCAAATACATTGCGCAAGCTAAGGGTATCATTTATCTTTTTATAATTCTTCTATGGTAGATGCACACAAGTCGATATATTTTCTTTAAGCAGCTAATGATACGCAAGTCCACCTTGTATATGCGAATATGAAACTTTCCGCTGTACAACTCATAATAATGAAATCATAATTAATATAATATGAACTTCTTTCTAGGTAGCTATTGTGTAAGGTATATCTAATTTGTAAATAAAGAAGTTAGTATTAAAAAAGATTTTTTTAACTACATTAGGTGTAGGTCACCTATAATATCATCGATCACCCTGTAGGCAGACGTCGATGTATAAATTGTATAATTATCAGCCAGAATTTTTACACACTGCGCCCATTAATTATGGAATAGTTAAAAAAATCATCAAAAGCCCATATTTTCACTTATAGTCTCCATAGACCATGAATTATTTCCAGAAATTTTTTCGAGGTCGAGAATTATTTAAAAATTTCCCGAGGCGTCACGACTGAGGAAACATTTGCGATGTTATAATTCAAGCTCGAGGGAGATTCGACAGGAAAATTTCGCACCCAGTAACATATTACACCAAAATTTAACATTGTTATTATAAATGAAAAATATTAGAAATCACATACTGATCCATGAATAGGAATAAAATTATGTTAGGTATTTCCTTAGCAACTAAAAAATTTGCCTTGTTTGCCTTGATAAATAATTGAATTCTGTTGGTCCGTATTATTATTTTGACATTAAAGTGACAGAAAAATGTCCAGTGTAATTTGGCCGCCGGAAGTTTAAAGAGCATGAATATTTCCGGAATTTTTTTTCGTTGCCTTGGTAATGGTTCAAAATGAAATCTTCTGATAGGTTAGAAAAAGTGGGTGCGAAATTTTCATCAAAATTCAATCAATCCGTTGCATTTTCAGTTTATTGGGTAGGCTATCTCTTGAACTACTAAATACGTAGTGTGTGACTTAACTTTTTGCCTTTTTTTATATAGGGTGATGGGTGATTACTAAAACATCAAGCAGTGTAAAATCTGGTGATTTAAAAGTCGATGTTTCTAAAATACGAAAATTAAATTTAATTATTATATTGGTTAGAGCTTTATGTTAGGTATCCATTAATTACAGCTCAGTGCCGTTCGTGTCAATTAAAATCCAAAAATCGTTATATTGCCAATTACGCTTCCTAGCAGCATGGCAATATTAAGATTTTTGGAAATATTTTTTTTATTGACAAACGCTACGGCGATGTAAGTAAGTACCTAACACAAAGCTGTAATTAACAATTTTTTATATTCTCCATCTTAGAAAATAAGAGGGCGAGTGGGTTTCATAGCTGCTTAATTGGTAATAGCACAATTTTCGGAATTTATTTTTTTAAATTGACACCCAACAGCGCTGCGCTGGTGATGGGTACAGTAAGAATCTAACTTAAAGTTGTAAACAACCAGGTAGGTAGGTATTTGTGGGTTTAGGACAATAAAAAACAATTCCTCTAAATTAAAAAATTGCCGACGTTTCGACCTTTATTAGGTCTTTCTCAAGGCTACAACAAAACATCAATATTAGGGAATACAATGATAAAAGACCTTTTCTTTTCACTCTGTATGTATGTATATAGGAAAAATTAAATTTATGAAATTATTTTAAATTATTTTAAAATAAATCTTACACACAACTCTTTTTTAATTACATAATTTTTTTTTATATAACTTTTTGTAAATTTTTTCCCTATCTAAAATCAGAACAATGCTTATAAAATACATTGAGTGTTCTATAAACTAAGAAAAGGGTTTTAAAAAATATATATTTATATAAATCAATATATTATGAAAAAAATAAGTTATTTAATTATTTGTGGGAATAAAGAAAGCCAAACAAGACACACACGAGAAGCCCAATGATAATGTAACATGTACAAATGTGTAGTTAATCATAGAATATTTACCTATTTCACAAAGTCGAGGAACATAAGTCGAAAACAATTGTTAAAATCATCTCCAGACGGGAACACACATTACAAACTGACATGGAACAAATATTCTGTAAAAATAATGAACCACACCACAACGAGTACTGTTAATATCTGAATAAAGGAATGTGCATTACGCTCTAGCAAACTCGTATATCTTTTTTTTTAACCTTATTTTTTACCGTTCGTCTTTTTTTTCCCTTTGAGAGAAAACATTATACACATTCGATTTCAATCAATCATGATTATCCACTATACTAAGACAAAGAATTTTTATATAAATTCAGTAAATAATTATATTGTATATTAAGTCCTTGGGTGTCCGTTCTACAATTAACTGTGTTATTAAGAGTTATGTAAATCATTTCACTCAAAACCCTTTTATGGTAGTTACTCTCTCTGTCCAGGATAGAGACACCATTTAAATCAAAATTGTGGTCCAGATTAAAGTGGTGTTGTGATAATGCTGTTTTTTCTGGTTTATTACGATTTAACTCTCTACAGTCATATTTATGTTGATAGGTCCTACTTTTTAAATATTGTTTCGTCATGCCTACGTAACACTTTACGCAACCAGAGCAAGGGATTTTATAAACAATATTAGAACATAGATTTAATGGTGTAGGATCTTTTAATTTTGTAAAAATGGAGCCCACAAGCTTAGTGTTATAAAAGGCAAGTTTACACTTAGGATTTTTTTTTGTTATGTGCGCTTCTATCCTTTCAAGCTGTCATTCCTTAAACTTTATGTGGATGATACAATCTTGGCGTGTCCACAGAATAAAGTACTTGACCTTTTGGATTACTTTAATAATTTTCACCCGAAAATTAAATTTACTATGGAAGGTGAGATGGACGGTAAAATCCCTTTTTTGGATACCGTAATAATTCGAAATACAGATGGTACTTTGTCAACTAACTGGTATGTTAAGCCTACATCGTCTGGACGAGTAATAAATTATTTATCGTCACACTCTACTAATCAAAAAATTGGTATAGTGAAGAATTTGTTATATCGTTCCCATCAATTGAGTAGTCCAAAATATCATACTCAAAATGAGAATATAATTAAAAATATTTTAAAAAATAATAACTACCCTATATCTTTAATCAATAGAGTATTTAATCAATATATGCATAGAATGAATGAAAACAAATCAAACAAGAATAGAGATAATATAAGATATTATAAGTTTCCTTACATAAAGGGCCTCTCTGAAAGGATAGAAGCGCACATAACAAAAAAAAATCCTAAGTGTAAACTTGCCTTTTATAACACTAAGCTTGTGGGCTCCATTTTTACAAAATTAAAAGATCCTACACCATTAAATCTATGTTCTAATATTGTTTATAAAATCCCTTGCTCTGGTTGCGTAAAGTGTTACGTAGGCATGACGAAACAATATTTAAAAAGTAGGACCTATCAACATAAATATGACTGTAGAGAGTTAAATCGTAATAAACCAGAAAAAACAGCATTATCACAACACCACTTTAATCTGGACCACAATTTTGATTTTAATGGTGTCTCTATCCTGGACAGAGAGAGTAACTACCATAAAAGGGTTTTGAGTGAAATGATTTACATAACTCTTAATAACACAGTTAATTGTAGAACGGACACCCAAGGACTTAATATACAATTATTTACTGAATTTATATAAAAATTCTTTGTCTTAGTATAGTGGATAATCATGATTGATTGAAATCGAATGTGTATAATGTTTTCTCTCAAAGGGAAAAAAAAGACGAACGGTAAAAAATAAGGTTAAAAAAAAAGATATACGAGTTTGCTAGAGCGTAATGCACATTCCTTTATTCAGATATTAACAGTACTCGTTGTGGTGTGGTTCATTATTTTTACAGAATATTTGTTCCATGTCAGTTTGTAATGTGTGTTCCCGTCTGGAGATGATTTTAACAATTGTTTTCGACTTATGTTCCTCGACTTTGTGAAATAGGTAAATATTCTATGATTAACTACACATTTGTACATGTTACATTATCATTGGGCTTCTCGTGTGTGTCTTGTTTGGCTTTCTTTATTCCCACAAATAATTAAATAACTTATTTTTTTCATAATATATTGATTTATATAAATATATATTTTTTAAAACCCTTTTCTTAGTTTATAGAACACTCAATGTATTTTATAAGCATTGTTCTGATTTTAGATAGGGAAAAAATTTACAAAAAGTTATATAAAAAAAAAATTATGTAATTAAAAAAGAGTTGTGTGTAAGATTTATTTTAAAATAATTTAAAATAATTTCATAAATTTAATTTTTCCTATATACATACATACAGAGTGAAAAGAAAAGGTCTTTTATCATTGTATTCCCTAATATTGATGTTTTGTTGTAGCCTTGAGAAAGACCTAATAAAGGTCGAAACGTCGGCAATTTTTTAATTTAGAGGAATTGTTTTTTATTGTCCTAAACCCACAAATACCTACCTACCTGGATTTTGAAATAGGACGCTAATTTCCTAACATGTTGTAAACAACACAACATTAAAATTTAATATTCATAGCTTCATATTTTTTAGACATCAATTTTAAAATAAGCAGATTTTACACAGCTTGATTTTATATTTTAGCCTTTATCATGTTAAAAAGGACATAAAGTGAAGTCACACACATTGTACCGGGTGAATCATTAAGGGTGACGAGCGGCCATATCTCGGAAACTACTAAGCATAGAAATTCAGGAAAAAAAAATTATAACTAAAGTGGCCATGAGAAAATCCTGGAAATAGTTTTTAAGTTCCGCATTTTGCCGCAAGAGGGCGTAATTGAAAAGTAAATTTTAAAATTTTACATATCTCCGAAAATTCCACATTAAGATATATCTTTGATAACACCATTAAAAAGCTTGGACAATTATGCATCATTTTGGTCTTATGCTCATTGGCGTACCGACTTTAATTAGAGGGGGGGGAGCTGTTGAAAGTGTAATCATTTAAATCGCTGTAACTTATAAACGACTTATCCGATTTTAACAAACTAAAGACTGTTTGGAAGAGAAATGTATGCACTTTTACCAATCGTATTTAGTTGTTCATAATAGTTTTCAAAAAAAATGCTAGAGGGCGCAATTTGTAATAACACATTTTTTGATTTTACTCCGAAAAAATAAATCATACGGTATAATTATGATACCATAATCGAAAAGTAGATGAAATTTGCTAGAAAAGATATTAAAACCGCAGCTCAATATCTCCGTTCGTTTCAGCGTTATCGCCAATAGAATAATTTTTAATGAAGATCGAAGCGATTATATATTTAAAAAAAAAAGTGGGACGCCACTGATATTTTTTCATGTGGATATTATTTCTGATTAGCCTGGTCAATTCTGCATAAAAATGGTCTCTTGCGGTTTTCTTTTCAGGCACACCGTTCTTAATTAAAATAATTCTAGTATAAACATAAACACGAGTTCAAGTAGGTTAGTAGGAACTATGGTTAATTTGCTGTTTGTTCTTCCATCTAGATCAGTGTAACGTAAAAATCGATTGCTAGTAGATACGAATTAACCTCGATGTCTGACAACCTTTTCTCGGACACTGTTAAACTGGTCTAAATTCACCTCCACGATCCCTTCTTTTGTCTTGCATTTCGCTTCCACATTTTATACAAGGATCTGACCTGTTTGCAGTATCTAGTAGTTAATGTTGCCTAGGAAATGCAACAGTAGTTTATTCGGAGGAGGCGGCGATGGTGACATAAAAATCGCGAAGTAACATGTTGCTGGTGTACTACTATGACAAACATTTTGACATTAAACTGGACTTCTCTTCATTATATTTTATATATGGAAGTCTTAAACAACTTAATCCAAACTAGTAACATTAGCAATTTTATGGCTCACCCTTTCTTACTGCCGGGATTATTTTCTTTACCTAAAGTTATAAGATAAGTAAACTTTTATGGATAATTACAGTAGGTAGACCGCATAATACACCGGATATAATATTAAGTAGATCGCCAAGGGCAAGTAGATCGCATACTAAACCGGCACCCTGCAAACTATTAATTAAATGTGAAAATATGTCGTGCACTTGTTATTCCAATGTTATGCTGCAGTTGTAAAACCAACATAGACCGTCTGAAGAGCTGTCGGTGATCTTGCGCCGTGTGCAACATTTCATGTTGACTGCCACTTTGACAACTTGAACCTAACAAGCTGAGTTTATGGTAAAATAGTCACGATACACCCTCCAAGTCAAAAATTACTATCAGTAATTTATCGCTTTCATATCAAGAGCAGCTCTATTAGAATTTCAAAAATATACTGGATTTTTTTCCTCTAACTTCGTACAACTCGCTGCATTCTATGTAAAAGCGATAAATCACTGACAGTAATTTTGGACTTAGAGACAACGATATGCCGATTAGCAAGCCGAAATTTGAACACCGCCGCGCATTCCGCCACACATTGCCTGAGTCTCCATATAAACCCAACAACTTAAAGGCGGCATCCCACGGCGTGTGTATCGGCGATCCTGGCTCGTGGCTTGAGTTCGTCTAGGCTCGCCTAGGCTTGGCTCGTTAATCTGGGCTTGGCAAGTGGATGCGATCCCACGACGCGTGAAAGGTCGTGAAGAATGCTCGTGTTGGTTTGGCAAATTTATTTTTTAGTCGTGCCAGTGGTGTTGCAACATAAACATGAATAATCGACGAAGACGAAATGCAGCTTGTGTTGCAGCCGCTTATTACATCATGTTGGGTAATTTTTTGAACCAGCAACAACGGCAAAAAAAAGGCGTTGGTGGAGAGTGTCTTTGTATAAAAGCCGCAATATGTAAGTACTTTTATAGGTTGCCCCTTTAAATTCAATACAGTTTGATATAGCATACTGGGGGAGGGGGGTGAAAACTAGTCCTTTTATTTTTTTGTATCTGTCATTCTTCTGTATGTAAAAAAGTGCCATTAGGCTATCCCTTTTTTTTTTTTAATTCCGTCACCGTAAACTTGTTGGACATTTGTTCTTCAATTCGTTTCCACGCATCATGGACCAGGTTCCTATTTTTGTGGTCTGGGTCCCTTGGGTTCTATATCGCCGGTTCACCTTCGTGGAAAGATAAAAACTCGAGCACGAACTCGTTGGAAAACTCCATAATTATTTTTTCCGTCATCCTGCCAACCATTCGCAGCAAAAGTCAAGACGCTACTGACCTGAACCGAACCTCCGTACTCGTTTCGAGCGATCGTTGGATCGGGTTGAACACGACACGAGCCGAGCTCGAAGAGGCTCGCCTTCCTTTGAGTATCGTCAAGTTTACCGACAAAAAGCGGGTAAGTCCAAGCCGCGCCAAAAATGACGAGCTGCCCCATAGCTGCCCGGTCCCACGACTCGTGTATCGGCGAGTCTTGCTCGTGGCTTGCCGATACACACGCCGTGGGATGCCGCCTTAATACGACACGCGGGGCAATCATGTGACGTCACAACGTGGGAGAGAGAGAGAGAATTTATGCGCAATGGCTTATTAAAGTTAGAAGAAGAGAGTAAAGTTAAAATCAATCATTTTAAAGTACATCAATGACGTAGGTGATGGCAAAGAGAACATTTAAAAAATCTGCTACATATCTTAAAATAATTAATATTTAGTATCTAAGTAAGTAACGCCCAAGTAATATTCCATTCACGCAGGTTTCGAGAGTGACGTCATTAATCGTTGCAACAACTTCTCTGTAGACACCTATGTCATTGTACTTTTTGTGATTGATTTTAACTATAATACTCTAAAATTATAGACTTACACTAAACTAAAAAAAAATTTAACAATGAAACAATCACATTATTTTAGTGATTTTAGTGATTCCTAAGTCGATACTTCTGTTTTAGCTGTGTATAGATGGCATTAAAATAAACAACATTTTCAAAATACCTTTTTTCAAAAAATTAAAAAATAAGATACTTACATTCATTTATTACACTACGAATCAAATACGGTGATGCCTTCTATACACAGCTAAAACAGAAGTATCAACTTAGGAGTCACCCTGTAAGGGTCGGCCGTTTGCGACCCTACTCGATGAGTATTACTAATGATATCAATCATAAAATTACTATAAAGTAAAACCGTTCACACATCCGTTACAAAATAAATCACAATAATGTAATTATTTTGTCATAGAAACCCTACGCGATTTTTCAGACTAACAGGCTCTAACAGCCTTGATAAGGGACTGATAATACTGTTCGTGTAAGGGAAAATTTCAAAAATTATTGTATAATTATAATATCATTCAAGACTGTCCAGGCGTGGATCCCTTCTGAGCCTCACAAAATGGATGTTTTTTACTAAAGAAAGGCAAATAATATGCAGACCATACACGATAAATAGTAAAAAATATGTACACTATTATTAATACTGATAGTGTATGGTCTCCTTTAAATATTCGAGATTTATCGAAGGGAAAAAAAATTAAAACAAAAAACCTTCTACTTGTATTTACTTGTTTGGTTAAAGAATATCTGAACTCATTTAATATTAGATAATATTTTGTATAGAATGGCTTTCTACGTATGTTTAATTAACGATATATTGTGCCATTGTTATTCATAGCTGTCAGTCGTGTTATTATTAGTGAAATGTGATTTTGAATTCTTTTTGTTGACGTAATTAGGTAAGTAAAAATTTTAAAGTTTTTTAAACCTTTTACTTAAAGTCTATATCTGGTAAATTACGAACAGCAAGCTAGAATTGACGATTTTTCAGAAAACATATATTTTGGGGCATATATTACGAAGGTAAACGCATTTTTACTTTAAAATCTTTCTTCTTTTTTAAAGTGCAATTTTTGTCATGGGTCGTGTACGGAAGACGTTCTGTTTCTTTTTCTATAATTGATGGTAATTATCTGTTATAAGTGTTATAGCTACACCACGCCAAAATTAATGAATTTTTCAGGAAAGATGTGTTTTGGGGCGTAATTACGCCTTTTTTGGCGGAAATGTTTAATTTTGGAATTATTCGTTCTTTAAGTACGGTTTTGTAAAGGTTAGGTTTCGGATAATAAAGTATGCACATACCTTCTCCTTCTCTATAACTATATTTTTGTTGTACATAATCAGATTTACCCTTCTTCATTAAAAAAGCAGAAAACACCAATTTTTTTGTGTTTTTCACTTTAAATTTGTATCTTCAAAAATAATAATGAATATTTAAATAATAGCCTTATTTCATACCAGCGTGAAACGTGGCATCATTTCCTAGCTTGTCTAATTGAAAATGTAATACAAAAATTTTACTAAGGTAAGGGGGTTCGTTCACAAGAACTAGTTTGGCAAATGATACATTTTTTTTGTCAAAAAAAAAATCATCAATTATATAGGTACAAATTATATCATCCGCCATGCATAACATAAAAATAGAAATATTGCGGTTATTGATATTAATTTATTATCTATCGTTTAAATTATAAACGATGCTCCGATATTATCTTCAAAATCGCCACTGACGGACAGACGCCAATTAATTCTCGTGAAATTCGTTTTTATAATATTTTGTATATAAAGGCCTTTTGACTGCATCTAATGTGCACGTTGCAAGTGCATGTGGTTGTTTTCAATGGGAAAGTTTTCCCATTGAAAACGACTACTTGCATCTAATGTAAAAAGGCCTTAAAAAAAGAAATGTTATTGCCATCGCCAGACGCAGGTACAACACGCGCAATGAGGTGGAAATGCACGGTTTGTTCGTGATGACTCATAAACTACTATTTGCTTCTAAAGAAGGTTGGTTGTCATTTGTTTTTAGACTGTCGCGGTTGTACATATTTTATTTTATTCAGTTTTACATTTGGTTATATTATTGATTTAAAATAGTTCAAAATTAGGGAAAATGGGATGAAAATTACCATGCTATATAAAATGTTACTCTCTTTACTCGTTTTTTCAAATTAAATTCAAAGTTATGCGTCCGAAACTTATATAGGTATATATTTTTTTTCTGATATTTAGGAAACGCCATTTGTTGTTATGGTTTTTCCTAGGCTACTATGCAAAATTATTTAGTGTTAGAGAAAAAGTTTGTACCTATATTTTGATTTAAAAATAGCTTCAGAAGAAAAATCGGAGGAAAAATTACCACATCCTTAAAATTTGGCCCATTTTAGAATTTTTTAAAAATCTTTGTATGGAAATAGGCATTATAGTCTAACCTTTACATTATTGTCGCCAGTCCTCTTATGATTTTTATTATTAGAAAAATCCAATTCAGTTATACCGGACAGAAATAGACTAATTACACCAGATTCAATAAGAAATAATCGGGTAATCGACTGGGCAGACACCGAAATGTTTGCGAAAAATGAGTGACGCAAAGGAAATAAATATGGACAACGGGCACACAGTTAGCTAAAAAAAGAAAGTGAATATGTAGTTTTATTAAGGACTAACAACAAAAGTAGTTCAAAAGAATGTTCTCTTCTGGGTCTGTCATTATTATTTAAATTATAACATATACTTTTGACTTTGATTTATGAATTATTCTACACGGCAAACTTTTAGTTTTTATAATAGTAGTTTGTAAAACAAGAGTGGATATGATGTCCATATCGCCTGAGTAAATTGAGCACTACTCTGTAGGCGGAGTGCTCAAACTTCCGAGTAATATGGACAATCCACTCGAGTTGTACAGTCTATTTTTTCTACGACTCAACTTCTGAACTTCATACTAAAAATATTTAAAATTATTATTTAAATTAGGCATCATTACTTTTTTTTAGTTGGCCGTAAACTTGTGAGAAAGATAATAAAAAACTTATTTCGTTGGCAAATCCATGGACCAAATTACACTGTGACTAAGTAATATTTATTAATTTTGGTCATTTCTCATATTTACACAAAATATCTTTGAATATGTCTATCTTTCTCATATTCGGCATTTTACAGAAAAACACAAAACGCTAGGTATATTAATTAATAAAAATGAACAATTTATTTTTCTTAACCATAGTTTGATTAAATTCTTCTGCTGAAATGCACAGAAGAAAAAAAGGTTTGTCTGTGTTTTTTTTGCTTCCGTAAGAATTAACTCCAAAAGTACGATAAAATAGTTGTAGAATTCGTTTTATACAATTAAAAACGACTTTTGTGCATTCCTATGAATTTTTAGCGTTTGCTATGGTTTTTAAAATAAACGGCAATTTACAAACTAGCAATACTGTTAACGTGGAAAGAGACATGGCATAGTGGCAATCCTGTATAAATAACATAACCTTACAACCTTTGGTAGCGTCTGTTTTATCGGGTTTTATATACTCATCTTCATGTTCCACCATTTAAGGAAGAAATACAAGTTAATTTTCTATATTTATTGCGCATAATAAACGTTTTAAGATCGATTGGGGTTGAATCTGATTCAAAATATATTAGAAAATATCGCAGTGGATAAATATTTTCATGGCAAAAAAACAACCAAAGTTAGTAAAAAATGTTCATTTTGTATTGTGCATAAAATTTATATACATACAAAATTAACATTTTTTATTAACCTTGGTTGGTTCTTTGCCATGCAAATATTTTTTGTCCACCGCGATATTTTCTAAGTCAAAATTGACAAGACGTTGATATCGGTTTATTTATTAATAAAAGAAGGACTAAAAGTTCGTGACTGTAAGAAAATCAAACATTTAAATTAAATAGTTTCATTTTAAGATGAATTTGACTCTCAACCAGTGGCGGCTCGTGGATATTAAGTATGGGAGGGCGCAGATCTAGGTACACAAAATTAAATACATACGGATATTTTTCTAATTTTTGAGGAAATGTCTAAAATGCACGACTTAAAATTCATATCGAAAATATTAGCTAGGAAAATTGGCCACGATATGATTTACGTTTCTTTATTTTTTAAGAGTATCCCAACAATATTTCTAAATTATTCTCCAAAGTTACCAGCTCCATTCGAAATTATATCTATATACAGGGTGCTACAAATTTGTGCGCTTATAAGGGGATCTCGAAAACGGTAAGAGATGCGAAGATGCTTAAATTGGGGCAAAGTTGCATATTTGGGGGCTTAATAATTTGGTGAAAGAAAATTGTAAATATCCGAATACATACTTTCGAAGATATCGTAAAAAAAAAGAAACTTTTAGTTTTGGTTTTTAATTTTTTGACTCCTTTATTTTTGACTTAGCAAAAAAAACCATTCTTAAAGCCGTTTTTTATGTTCTACCATATGACGTTATTAGTTTTCAAATTTCACGTTTAGTTCTATAGATACCAACCTTAAGTCAATTTTTTTAAATACGGACCTAGAATTTTAAATAGATACAGTTTTTGGGACTAAATTAAATTAAAATTTTAACGTTTTGTCATCAAATAACACATCATTGGTATTTCAAATTATACTTTCTTTGCTATTACGGCCCTGGCAATTATTTTTAGGATTATTACCTTAATATTAAAATTAAATTACAGGCAGTTATGGTGTTTAGGCCGTTTATTATTTCAATAAAATTTACCGTAACAATACTCTAGGAAGTAATAAGTTTCTAATGCATGAGAAGTAATTCTGTTTTTTTATTAGTATTTTATTTATAGGACCGTAATGGTATAAAAAGATAATTTTAAAAAAAATGTTATTGGATGTTTTTTTTGTCTCTGAAAGTATTCGGAATATTTACAATTTTCTTTCACCAAATTATTATGCCCCCAAATACGCAACTTTGCCTCAATTTAACTGTCTTCGATTCTCTTACCGTTTTCGAGATCCCCTTGTACGTACACTAATTTATAGCACCCTGTATATATTAAAAACATTGCGTTCTCTTGGCCCGAATCCTGGCTAATGTTTATTAATGAATATTTGGCTAATATTATTTTCCTGGATTTTTTTGCATAAAAATAACTTTTTCACACCCACATAGACACCACCTTTTCATTGGTAAAACCAGAAATTCAATATCTTGTTTAGTTTTTTTGTAATTCGGGTAAAAAAACTCCTATTTTACATGGCAAATTTGAACGCTGTCGTATCTACTTGCCGCGTCTCCCACTTTACGTTGGTGCTTTGGCGTTGGCCGTGATACCTTCGCAGATTAATCAACGAGATTTCAGCCTGTTTTTAGTTACACATCGGGTGTAATAAGGCCGCCCGGGAGCGCTGATTTTACACCTTCTTCAAAAAGGAGCTACCAACAGAGAATTCGGTACCGAGCGCATTACATGATGGCGCGTCGATTAGTATGTAATGAAGGTGGTAAGAGAGTTGCAGGCAGTATTGTCAATCCTCCTAATTTATGGATAGATCTACCGAATTTATTCATTTTTCCCAATGAATTAAACAATAAACATGATTAAATAAAATTGTCACAATGTTAGCTGGAAGCAGGGGGCCGCGCGACAACGCGGCCTCAAGGAGGAGCCTCCACTATTCTCAGCCTCCCCGATCGGGAATCCGTCGAAATACCATTTTGCAGAGAAATGTCTGTATACTTTAAACCATCAGAATTTAAAAAAATTATGGTCCGCAGTCTTATGTCGTAGACGCCGTTCTTAGATTTATCTCGATTTAAAATAACACCAAAATAAAAATACGTAGGTAATTGAATTACGATTTCGATCTATTATCGCTATTATCAGTGATTGATTGGACTGCTTACTTTTTAATAAGTCAGTCTCACATTGGACGGCGACGTGAAAGCACCGATTTATCCGGCGTTCAAAAAGACGCGTCGCGACGTCTGGAGAAAGAGCGCGTTAAAAACGGTAACATACCGAGTTTACAGTGTCCACATTTTTTTATTTAGTTTGTAGTCAACATATTTACAAGTGATTTGAATGTACTTTGTATAGTGGACTACTTGTATTTATTTTAAATTTATGGCATATCGTGTAAGTTGTAATCTAAAGTAGATTAAACAATTTTTATAAAATTATCTCGATTTAAAATGATCTGAAATAAATAACTAGTGAAAAACTAGTGAAAGAAATTTTTTGCATTTTACAGTACTGGGTTTTATAAAGGATAATACATTGTCTTTAAAAAATATTCCAAATACATACAGAAAAAGCTGGCTAAAAAACTATTTTTTTTTTCTAGAATTGCAAGCCATCTATCACTTTTTGCAAGGATAACTGTTTTTCAAACTATTATTTAACCTTATTTTGATTACTGTTTCACAATATTATATTTGGTGGATAGTGGACCTATTCAGTCTTTGCAAATATTGATATTTTGTAAGAAAAAAGACACAAGTCTCTTATCATCTCTTTGAGTAAAAATGGTCGAATTCTTCCAATTTGCAAATATTGTATGACAATCATTTTAAGATGCAATAGAAACACTCCTAAAAAACTGATGCTCAATGTGATGAATTGGTTTTCAGTGAAACAGAATTTTTTATTTCACTATGATCTTTATTTTTAAACTTAGTAGGGGGTCTGCATTATCAGTTTATTACTTTAAGTTGGAAAATTCATTCATAAAGAATTGAATGAAATTAAATCATTTACCAGTCAATATTAGGGCGACAAAAACTGTTGAAGAATTTAAAATAAAAATAAGGCGCAAAATATCAGTTATCAGCTTTTTTGTTATAAATACTACATGAAATATTGCAAAAATGTTATTATTCTGACTACTTATTTAGTGTTATTGTTATTATATTATTATTGTATGAGTATGAGTGGCTATTTATAATAAATTTAATTTCATTTCATTACATTGGCTAGTGAATGAATAAAACCTGTCAGTGCCAAAGCCTTTGGAGTGGTGGAAGGTGAGAGGGGGACGGGTGGTGGGATTATTGTAATTTTATAAACTGCCATAAATATACCCTTTTTTTAAATGTAGTACAATAATTCAAAGTCATATCTAAAATTAAATGTACTTGCTAAAATTTTATCAGTGATTGATTAGGCAGGTCGCTTACTTTTCATCTTACTCTCCGACCCTATGGAAACATGCAAACACGTCTACTCAGTCAGTAATTAAAGTAACAAAAGGTATTGTTAACTTCCGGTTTAACAAAGGCTGTGGGATATTTAAAAAAATAATAAGCATTTACAAATATTTTTATTGAGTTAATGGATATTTTGGTAATGTTGATAAAATAAAAAGCATGTTCACTAAACATTTATATTTTACTAATTTGCGTTTAAAAGCCTGATCCCGACCCAGACAAAATATAAATAAATTAATCTTAATCGGCGGCTTCGCACGTGGTGAGCATCAAGAATATGCTATATATGCATATTTCTAATTTACATACCAATAAGTGAATACCCCAGAAGCCAGGGGATACAAGTAAGTACAGAAAACTTTACGTTGATAAAATTAAGTTGAAAGTCAATCAAATATGAATGCAGTTTCGCCTCCCCCCCCCTGAGCCTTACAAAATGAGTGTTTTGTTTACTTTGAGCCTTGAAAATTATAGGGCGTATGACGAGTCAGTATTTTTTTAGACGTCGCTTTTGAGATTAGAAAAAATTTTTAGAGCCGAGGATACGTTCTTTTTTTTAGAGTCGCTTTTTTTTTAGTCGCCCCCCCCCCCCTCCATTTCGCAAAATTCTGGATCCGCCACTGCCAACGGGTGGGAATTTTAAATGGAACGCTGCTTATAGCGGCTCTGGCAATAAGATTTCTCTAAAATTCAAAAATACCTCCTTAAATATTTTTATGGGCTTCGCTTTTGTCATGTAAAAAAATTGAGACTTTAAGGAGGGGGCGCAGCCCTAACCAACTTTTTTTTCAAATTATAGGATACCACTTGTGGCACCTTTTTGGAAAGCTTTTCGAAAGAGGAATTTGTCTATATTTTTTTACACCTTTCAAACCACGTACCAGAAATTTAATAAAAACTAAATTAAGGAACAATTACATTAACAATAACTTTAAAACTGTAATGTCACTTTTTTAACATAGCTATAGTTGAAAATCTGGCTTGTGAATCAGCACAAATCAAACCGATGGTAGAAATCTTCCCTTACTCTTTCCAAGACTTCCTGCGTGATTAATCGTATCTCTGCCTTCTGCTATTCGAATTGATAAAAATAAACTCTATCATAATTATTATTCTTATGCAATTTTAAAGGAAAAACGCTAAAAAGAGCAATATTTTATGTTGCCTGGTTTTTTTGGTGTTCCGTTTTCCAATTTTTAGAACTATTTTTAATAAAAAAAAAATTTAACCAAATGCAAAGCTGATTGCATTAAAATATTTTTACAAGTTATGACAGTTCAAAAACAAGGGTCAATCAGCCTATGCTAGAATATTAAATATATTACTTTTGAAAGGACAAAATTTAATTGAAAAAGAGTTTATTTTTATTTTGAAGAGAATGGTAAATGTGTTTATTTACAATAAAAAAATAGTATTCAAGAAGAACCACTTTCCTGAATAAATCATCAATTTTGGCTTGAGTAGTAAAGTTATTATAGAAATTTACCAAATTTATTTTTAGTTTTGGTACTTACTTTTACTAAAATATTACTTGCCAAGAGTAAACTTATTCTTTGTTGTATAAAACGTTGATAAGATTAAATTTAGATAAATCGTACTGGTATACCTATTTGTAAAAAAATTCACGATAAAGCATGAAATATAATTATTTTTCGTCAATAACAAAATGGTGCTATATATCAAAATATAAGTACTACGACGCTTTTATATGATATGTTTACAAAATTATTGACAAACTTATACAGTGACCGGCAGATATAAGGCTTCTATAATAAAAATTGTAATTAAGACAGGGAGAAATTTTAAATATGGTGGTAAACTTGTTCATGCCCTAAAACCAAAATAGTAACATTTTTATTTTTATTGTAGGTGGCAAAAATTCTTTATCTGAGTATAACTTTTGTTTTTAAACAACTTTTTAAGCCACATTGTTTTGTATACGATTTTAAGAAAATTTCTTTATACAAATATAGGTCCGTAATCACTCAAATTCTAAGATACAGGGTGTTGAAATTTTAAAAAAATGTTTTTCCCAATATCTCTAAAACTGCTTTATATTATTTTTTCAATTTTGGCACATGCTAAGTACGCATAAAAATACAAGTTTTTCAGAATAAAATTTTAAATTTTCATCAGTGAACGTTAACGAGGCACTGAAATAATTTTAACCAAAAAAAATTATACGCCAATGATTTTTTTAAATAAATAATATTTTTATAATTAGCTCTATCTTCTTATAAAAATGGTCTCCTGACTTGTTTTCGTCCAGCGGACGGCTTTCGATTAAAAAAATTAAATAAAGTAATAAATATGCATAAAAATACATTTTATCTACTTTCATTTAGTAATATGAATTTTACAGTTCTGTAAATCGTTTTGCCCTTACAGCACTAGTACTGTAGTAGAAAAAAAACGGTTTTATTAAAATTTTGCTGTTAAATAAAACCACACTTTTTAGAAGAATGATTTATTATTAACAATTATAAAATTAATTACCAATTATTAATTTAAATATATCTTGATTTTTCTTGACTGAAATCATAGTTCTCAACATTGAGTAGTGAGTCCAGAGTGTAGATGGTTTCTGGGAGCGTTGCTTTACGGAAAAATAACCCAAAAGGATTTTCTCAGACACCTCCTTTATTTTGTTAGCTTTGCACCAATCTTCAAACTTCTGATACTCCAACTCATACCACGCCTTGGATTTTGTCGGAACTAAACTTGAGATCGCTTCGTTTGTCGCTGCTTCTATATCTGAGGGTAAACTTCCATCAGAATCGCTCATTTTGAAAAACGCTCTTTATATTTTTGAATTTGTTTGACAAAGTTTCGACAGTAACCATGCGAAAGGTAACATAAAAAACTTGATTAGTAAACTTAATAGCAGGTGCATTTTTATTTTTAAAAATGCCTTTTGCCAAATATTTTTATTCATAGATGAAACTAAATAAAATTTTGTACAATATTCTTGTTGTAAATTCATATTACTACACTCGATGTTTTATTAAAGTCGGCTGACGCCTCGTTTGACAACTTTAACATGTCGTGTTGTAATATGAATCTTTACAACACTTATATCGTAAATAACTTTTTTATTCTAAAAACTATTTTAAACAAAAATAAATTCATTAGAGAAAAATTGGCGGCAAGCGGCCAGCTACATTAAATTAACTGTTGAAAATGTATGTCTTCTGTAAGTATGCACGCTTTAGCCGTCTTTCTCATCCATTCGCGAACTCTGGAAAATTTTCGGAGTATTTCTTTTAGCTTCACAGGAAACTATTATGCAGTTTCGCAATTCTTCCTCGGTTTGAATTGGTTGACCAACCAATCAGCGATTATTGTTGCAAGTTTCTTGAAGATAATATGCCAATTCTGTTTGATTCCTGTGTGTACCTGCACATTTAGTGCGCTGGCACGTGAAAATTTAGATCAAAATAATCGTTGGATAGGTCGGGGGAACAGAGTCATGGCCAGCTAGATCCCAAGACCTAAACAGTTTGGATATTTTTTTGGGGACGTCTTGGTTTTCAGTCAACCAATTCAAACCGAGAAAGAATTGCGAAACTACATAATAGTTTTCTGTAAAACGGTTATTTTTTTTAGAAGCCACATTCTTTGTCCCCCTTGAATAACGTTCTATGGACGCCCTTGGGTCACAGTAAAATAAATGACAACGTAAAATATTGGATACGTATAGCGTACGCAAAATATAATATGAAATAAAAATGCATATTTAGTAAAAAAGAATACATAAATCCCCAAGCTTTTACAAGAAGATTGGAAAAACAAGCATTTTTAAATTGGAAAATAAAGAAACCTATAGCTTTACTAGCTAAAATAATTTATCTCCCGCATTATTTCATCATTCTTTATTAAGTATAATGCTGAATCTGGAAGGCTGGAAAAGCGGACATAATAATTGGTCAATTGGGAGCTGACTTAACCAATCACATCCATAATTTAGGTATACAATGGTTTTTTAAAGTTCTGAAGTAGCGGTTGGGTAGTAGCTTCTAGGAAAAAAAACATGCTGATGAGAAACCATTGTGTACATGTCTTGGTGAATCAGTCATCATTACTGGGTCGTAGTCGCCAGCTAGTTTTTTATAACTCGACATCTGATAACAGTTTCGATGTGCATTACAGAGGACGCCACCAACAGCTTCACACATTTTTTATGCCTTGGTATGATAATTTTCCAATTGGAAATTCTTATTCTTTGGCATCTTTTATCTCTCGATTTATCATCATAAAAACCTAGGTATCAGACCTTTTGGATATACCCTGAATAATTGTAAATAAAGGAAAGACAAAGGCTTGCTTGTTTTCGAACTTTTTGTAATCTGGGCATTTTTGTAATTGTTTCTAGAAAAGCTTTGGGACCAGTGGCGGATCCTCCTATTTAATCATGTTTATTGTTTAATTCATCAAGAAACGATACATAAATTTGGTAGTTCTACCGATAATTCAGGAGGATTTAGCAACACCGACTACAACTCCCTTACCACCTTCGTTACGTACTCATCCACGCGCCCTTATGCAATGCGCTCAATTGTGGCTCGATACCGAATTATCTGCTTTTTCATGCTTACACTCGTCAATATCTGCGAGTCCAAATTAAAAAAATTTTCAATACTCCATTAATACACATCAGCCAAGGTTAGGAAAACTAAACGTTTTTAATAGATTTAAATGTCGCATGAAGCTGGTAACTTCGGACAAGAATTTAGAAATATTGTTTGGATGTTCTCAAAAAAAATAAAGAAACGTGCATCATATCGAGGCCAATTTTCCTAGCTAATGTTTTCGAAATGAATTTGTAAACCATGCATTTTAGACATTTCCTCAAAAATTAATTTGCGTATCTAGGTCTGCGCCCTCCTATACTTATTATCCACGAAACCCCTCTGTGGGTAATCATTTTGGAAGATTTTTATTTTGTTTTAAATCCCATTTTTTTAATTCCTTTACCATTTTATAGATATTTTCATTATGAATTAGCTTTATATTCTTTATGATGAATATGTTTGATAGGGCGGTATTACAATGGAGGAAATCAAAATGTGATTGTTTTAAACACTCTGTGGAAAACTTATAATTGTTATTTTTCGTACTAATAATTTTTTTATACAAATGACATCATATATCAATCAAAAAAATAATATAGTTTAAAATAGTTTATTGGATTCGGTGAGAGTGATAGTAACTAAGGCGTAGGTTTCATTTGACCTTTTAATAACTACTTTAGTGTACTTCCTATAGAAAAATGCTCTTATACATAAATATATACAGTGTGTCTTCAAGGAATACTTGTAAAGTTTGTTATTTTCAGTTTTAAAAAAAAAATCATAATTTCTTTTGTTTGTTATACAGGGTGGTCCACTCTCAACGCAGGATTTCATAGCAACTAAACTACTTTACCCTTTTAAAAAATATTTAAAAAAGTTATAGGTCCATTAGTTCTACAATCTACAATTATTTTACATTATAGAGAATGTCCTAATTAGTCAGAGTATATCAATTATACTTTTTTTTTAATGGAAAGCCATATAATATGTTATATTATTTTCTAATTCCCCACAAAATTCTAAGCCTATTTTGTATAATATGTCTAAATTTAATTGTTTTTGAAATATTGACGTTTAAAATACGGCATTTTATTCAGACTTTGACAGGTTGTAACATTGGAACGGTTCATCTTAGAGAAAAATAGTCTTCACCTCCCAATCTTAGTTTTTTATTCTTTATCTAAAAGTTAAAACTTCCAGAACTGGTGTTTTGGTTTAACATGTAAAACTTGAAATTGGTTTCTTTGAATATAAAATAAAAAACTAAGATAGGGAGATGAAGAATAGTTTTCTCTAAGATGCGCTGTTCCAATGCGACAGCCTGTAAGTCAGAAAATACCATATTTTAAACGTCAATATAGGTGTATTCTGATTTTGCACTGGTGAATTTAACCAGTGGCGGAACTGATGAACTTATTATTGACAGCTGATAGAATAGCGTTATCAACCGGTTGGTTAATTATTTTAGGACATTTCTCTCTCTACCTCTCGTTGACGTTGATAGAAATCAACAGAAATTCACCACGAATAAAAGAATGCGATTCAGCTCACCCGGTGCCACCGGTGGAATCACCAGTGTAAATAAAAATATATCTAAACTTGAAAACAATTGAGTTTAGACAGGTTTTAGACATTTTATACAAAATATGCATGGAATTTAATAAAATATTAGAAAATAATATAAGAAATAGGGTTTTCTTAAAAAAAACATGTTAGATATGTCCCGACTATTTGGAACATCCTGTATAATTTAAAATAATATTAAATTGTAGACCTAATGTCTCCTTATAACTTTGTTTTTAAAAATTATTAAAAAGTTGAGTTGTTTAGATGCAATGGAATCCTGCGTTGAGAGCGGGCCACCGATACGATTCACATAAAAAACTTTTTGATGAATCAAAATGAAAAAAAAATCAAATGATTTTTTTTCATAAACCCATTTCTAAAGCAGTATTCGATCATATAAGCTTTTTGTGTTTATATTTTTTAAACATAAAATTTTTAAAACTTGGCAGTTCGACAGTTCTAATATTCATTCATTTCTACCTTTAATCCTAGGTTACCTTTGAATAGTAAAAATTAAATCTGAAACAGTTGTATTCGAACCATAGGTGTACCCATTTTTACAAATGTAAATTAAAAATTCAAAACCAAAATTTGTACTTATTGACATTTAATATTGCCCAAAATCCTGGTGACAATACCTAATGATGACGTGCTTTGAAAAGGAACATTCTACATTGAACGTTGTCCGCCGCTCAACGCTGTTCCGTAGGAAAGTTGCATCTCAATTTAATAAAAACAAGCCAACACCGCCAGTGGCGTATTTAGGGGGCTGCCCCCCCCCCCCCCCCCCAAGAAGCAATTAGGTATTTTTTTTTAATTAATCAGATATTTATATTTAAAGAGAAAAATTAAAGTAAACATTTTAATTGAAACATTTTTTATGGAGCAGTGTGATAATTTATAATTAAAAAAATTGTGCGGGAAGTAACGAGAATGCTTTATTATAAATATACAAAACGGCACTTAAGAAGGAGTATTTCAAAACCTAAGCATTTGCACCAAAAACTGCTCTTAGATCTACGCGCCTAAAATACATAATTTATGAAAAAATCAGTGTGTGAGCGATATTTACTTTATTTTTAATCATGAAAAACCGAGCCCGAAAAACGCTGATTAGTCACTCATATGTCTTATGTTAAAATTTTGGATTGACACCAATATTCATATTTTTCACAAATATTAAAAATGTTTTTTTTTTTAAATAATGAGACAGCTAGGAATATCAAAAAAAAAAAGTAAAAAAAAAACAATAACGATAGACGGCTAGCAAAAAAAATTCCGGCCCTTCGCAGCAGTTTGGGGGATTCTTATACTGCTTGTCCTGGCCCGCCCGCTGCGACGCTTTGTTATTTCAACTCCAAAGCCTTCGACAAAATATGGCACGAAGCGATAATACCAAAAATGATAAGGGCAGGATATACGACATACCTGATCAAAACGGTCAGGTCATTCCTAGCAGATAGAACCTTCATTGTAAAAGCAGACAATCACGAATCAGCCACCCGAAATATTCTAGCAGGAGTCCCCCAAGGTTCCCCTCTCTCGCCCTACCTATTCAACATCTACATGGCAGACATCCCACATGATCCCGAAAACCAACTGTTTCTGTTCGCCGACGATACAGCCATGGTTACAACAGCAATATATATGAACACCATTGCAGTAAGACTCCAACGACACATAAACGAAATAGCCAAATGGATGACTAAATGGAAAATCACCCTAAACCCACAAAAAACACAGGCCATTATATTCACCAAATCTAGGAAACCGCTACCCAGGCAAATCATATTAAATAACACCCAACTGACATGGTCCAAAAAAGGCAAATATCTGGGTTTACACTTCGACTCCAAGCTTATCTGGAAGGAACACCTGGCCCAAACATTAACCAAAGCAAACAGGCTCCTACACCAGTACTATCCATTAATACATAGAAATAGCAAGCTAAACACCCGCAACAAAGTTACCATCTACAAACTATGCATAAGACAAGCACTACTGTATGCCGCCCCATCATGGTCAACACTCTGCATGACGGGGAAAAGCAAAATACAAACATATCAAAACAAATTGCTACAAATAATAACTAACGCACCATGGTTTGTACGTAATACCACATTACACACAGACCTTAAAATGGAAACGATCCAAGACTACATCACGAACACCAGCAACAATTACTTCAACATAGCAGAATAAAGCCAGAACCCGTTAATCCGCCATTCCCACCAACCACAACACCAGGCAGGTCCATACAGGCTACCACGACAATGAGGGACCCAGGTTCAAACCCCTCACACAACACGAACTTAATGTACTAGTTTTTAGCTAATGTTTTATCAATAATTAAGAGGAGTTATAGGCCTAGCCTCGCTTAAAATTTTAATCAATGAAGATCCTAGTCCAACTTGCAGCTTTAGTAATAATTGCAAGATCAATTCCATTTTTTTTATATCTTAGTTACTTACATAAAAACATAATGTAACAACATAAAAAAATAATAATACCTACATATTAAGATGACGATGGTAAGTAAGGGCGTAAGATTTAAACTCCATGCTTCCAAATTGCGTGGTAATTTATCAATTTGTCATTTTTAATTAGAAAAAAATATTCTTTTTAACGAGCAAACAAATTGAGAGCAAACAATAATAATGAAATTAACTTGGCTTAGGTGTCATTACGGGGATAGATAATAACAACATTTATTTATTGATTTATAGGCAGTTCGTAGATTACCACGTAGATTCAAATCGGTAAGATGAAAAACAAAAGGTGAAAAATTTTACTTTAAGGTGCGAAGGGGTGAGGGTAAATAATAATAAACATGACTTAAGAAATTTTTCCTACAACCACCTATAAAAATGAGAAAAAAAAACACGGTTAATTTGGCTAGAAAGCGCCGTATATCACACGCGTGTTGAAGAATAATATTCCAACACTAGTGTTAAAATATCAAGCAAGGCACACTATTTAATTTAAACATATTGTACCAATCTAACAGACCGCCCCTATTTATTAAAAGAACAAATTTTGGAAAGCAGTAATTGTAAAGTGTTTAACTTATTTATATGAAAATACGCCATCTGAAATTATAAAATATGTTAATAATATACTGGAAAATCTATTACCAGAAAAAAACAAATCGCGCTGAAGAGAGTGTCATATATTAAACAAAAAATATTTATCAGTAGCGATAGCGTAGAAAATCGAGCTCTAGCCTACAGATCGCAAGGTCACGGGTTCAAATCCCATCAGGAGTATCTGACTTTTTTTTATAAAAACATTAAATAATTTATAGAATTATTTTGAATTGAAACCTTCCTTGTTGGGTGGATTTTTTTAAATTTATGTTTAATGCATCTTTCCTTGATTAAATTTTAAATGATTCATTCTGGTTAATCTAAAAGTCAATCCAGGATTAGTTCTTCCTATGATATACAAAATATGAAAAAATGAAAAAGGTAAACTACAAATAAAGGAAAAGCCTATTGACAAACTAAGAAACCGAATATTAAGTGGAACATAAGTATGCTAATTTTAACACTAGTGTTGATATAATTTTTTTTCAACACTAGTGTTGAAATATTTTTTTCACAAATCAAAGGCGTTTTTAATAATTTTTTGTAGTCGTAGGAAAAATAGTGTAGGTACATCACTCGTGTGAAAGTAATTATTCTAAAACTAGGAGAATTTCCGCACTCGGCTGACGCCTCGTGCTAAATATCTCCTCGTTTAAAAAGTACCACTTTCATCACTTGTTATGTAATACATTATTACAACAAGGTGACCGTCAAACATATTTAAAGGCAGTGGCGTGTACAGGGCGCCCCCTCCTTAGAGGGTAAGATAATAAGCGATTTCACTAATTATCATATCCGTTGGCTTATTTTGCATGTCTTGGTTGATTTGAGTATAATTGGAATGACCTAATAATTCATGGATACTTTAAGACTATTTTTATCTGCGGATTCTGCGGAGCTATGTAGCACAATTTTTTTAATTGGGTCAACAAGTTTCTGGATCCGTCCCTGTTAATTATCACACTAAAAACAAATTATCAAATCTAAATAAAAATGTAGTTCACCGAAACAAACATTGATTCCCTATTGTTCGAACAAATACTTATTACTTTGAAAATTTGTCTAAAATTACTTGACCACTATGACAGTAAAATTTACTGTATTTAAACAAATAATTGTTTAATGCAAATAAATAATTTATTAAGTTCTAATTTTAGTCAGCAAATTGATGTGTATTTAGTCCAAGTTAATGTTTATTTAAAAAAAACATGTTTTCGTAATAAATAATAATTTGTTAGACAATTTTGTTTCTTGAATGATAGAAGAGTTTTGGACTTGCATCGTGCATTATCTTTATTTGCATTAAATCGCAACGTTTTATCTAGTAAGTATCTTCTATCGTCTTCAGGTGAAAACTTACCAGTTGAAATCATTTAAATAATAATGCATTTATTTTTGCTGCATATTTATTTTTCTTAAATACATATTTAGTTGTCAGTAAGCATACGTTACTTAAACCAATTACACGGGCCTGCATGAAAAGTGTGATGACGTGATTTTTGTTTGTTAAGCTCAGTTTTTATATAGAAATAACTAATTAAAATACCATTGGGCTCCATCACACACAGAATTTTTTTCCCAAAAAAAAGAAAAAATATTTAAAAAATCTTATAATAGGCGTAATACATTTTAAAATAAATTTAGTACTTCAAATTCCTTAAGACCAGGAGCCTTAAAACTGTTCTTTTACATAATGGCAATGTTTTTGCTTCTGTTCCTGTCGGCCATTGAGTTCATTTAAAGGAAAACTATGAAAATTTAGAGGAATTACTTTTAAGAATACAATACAAAGATCACAACTGGAGATCTAAAATTTTTCTCTTGGGTCAGCAGTCGAGATTTACTAAATTTCCATGTTTTCTATGCGAGTGGGATAGCAGTAACCGAGAACAGCATTGGATAAAAAGAGACTGGCCACAAAGAGAGACTTTAACTCCTGGAACCAAAAATTTAATCGCGAAAGTCTTATTGACCCTAAAAATGTTTTACTTCCACCACTTCACATAAAACTTAGACTTATGAAACAATTTGTTAAGGCATTAAACAAAGGAGGAAATTGTTTTAAATATTTGTGTAACACATTTACGTCTCTGTCAGAGACAAAATTAAAGAAGGGAATCTTTGTTGGGCCGCAGATTAGGAGCTTGATGAAAGATAGAGAATTTGAAAATGTAAGGAACGATAAGGCAAACATGCATGGAATGCTTTTAAAGAAGTTGTACATAAATTTCTAGGGAATTATAAAGACACAAAATATGTTAAGATCGTTGAAAATATGCTGGAAAATTTCAGGATTCTTGGTTGCAATATGAGTATAAAAATTCACTTTTTACATTCCCATTTGCACCAGTTCCGGGAAAATCTTGGGGACGCGAGTGAAGAGCAAGATGAAAGATTTCATCAAGATATTAAAGAGACGGAAAAAAGATACCAGGGACGCTGGGACACAAAAATGATGTCCGATTACTGTTGGATATTGTGGAGAGATCTTCCTTAAGCTGAATATGAAAGAAAAACAACAAGAAAAGCGTTTTTGTGAAAAAATAAAACGGGTTTTTAAGAAGCGTAATAAATAAACAACTATTCCAAATAGTTTTAATATCTATATCTTGTATGTTTTTGTATATTTCTCTTTAATATGTTATAAAACTAGCTTATAAATGAAATAAATCATGTTTTTCTTAATTTCTTGATTTTGCTGGTTTGAAAAATAACCTTACGTGATACAAAAAAACTAAAAGCAGATTTGAAATCAGTCCTACCCAATTACTTAAAAACAGTTAAAATTTTTAAATCAACTTTCAAAGTATTAAAAAATGCAGGCCTGTGTTATTAATTAATGCTCTTGCTTTGGTAATAGATGGTCACCAAATTAATAATATGACACTTAAAATCAAATCATTTCATGTTCAGTTTTTAAATTTTTACACCCTGCAGTATAAAATTGGTGACATTTTGCTAACCAACCAACTCCCGCTAATCGATTTTTCAGGCGATAAAATCTCCGCACTGGCTGATACCATAAACGGGATTCTCGATTCGCTGGAAATAATTATATTTGCCGCTGAATATGAAACAGGTTTTTACAAAATTGTTTGTGCTGATTCTGAGAAAATCACATTTGAAATAGCATTTAGAGCGATGCTTTATAGGTAAAAATAATTAGGTTGCTATTCTGCACATTTTATTTAAATGTTGGTTTAGAATACATTTTATTTTTTCTTAATATTTTACTAGGTTTAGAAACAGTTTGGCATTATTCTATGAAATAAAGGGTAAAAAATAAATGATCTCATTATGTTTTGATGTCGGGTTCCTGGAATTAAGAAAATATGCAATCCCTTAATTCTAAGATTGGATCCCTCAATAACTAGACATATGTAGGGCCGTAGCTAAAGGGGGGCTGGCCAGGGCGAAGCCCTGGTAAAAAAATATTGAGCCCTGGCAAAAAAGGCTTTGAAATAGAAGAAAATAAATATCAAAAATGTCTGCAAGTTATTTGATAAGTTTAATAAAATTAATTTCGTCATACGGGTAGAGTCCTGTCCTCGTATGGCCGATTTAATTTACTTGGCTTTTGAAAGTCGAAGAACAGAGATCCTCGTCATGGAGTCATTTGTAATAAAATTTCACAATCGAAACCAAAGAAAATTGCAACTTTTTTAGTTTTAATGATTTTAATAATTATCATTCTGTTTTAAAATTTAGTTTGTTAGTATTTTTGTTCATATTTAAATGCTTTTCTATGTAGATATTCTAACAATAAGTGTTATGCGTTTTAAAAATTTGATCATTATTATATGTATAACTTCGGACTTTGGCAAATTTTAAAACTTTAAAATTGCCTAAGTCCCATACTTACAAAAGTAATTTGAAAAAGAAATTCGCGCGTAAGTAAAATAGCTTTATTTTAGTAATAGTTTGTAACAAATTAACAAAAGCTATATATTATTTACTGAACAACATACTTATAATTATGTAAAAAATATCTACGTACATTTTTGTTCAGAAAGAAATCGACAAAACACGAAATAGGTAGCCACAATCGGTTTATTAAATATTCTTGTGTACTGCTAGGACTTCGGCAAAATGCGTGCTCCGTTGTAAATACGCCGAACTTCGGCAAGTTGCGTTTAATGCATTTTTGGCGCCAAATATTTATAATCTCGAGTTAGTAAACTAGCAAGTGGTAGGTTTGAATATTTTTCAAGCGATTGCATCACAATGTTAATTTCAGGCAAAAGTGGACTTACGCCATTTTTATCTTAGACCGACGATGATATTTGTGCATAGTTGGTACTAAAGTATAGTCTATAGTCTATACGAAGTCAGTGTAGTAGCATAAAACCTAAAACTCTACTTATAGCCGGGGTTTCCTTTATAAAACATAGGCGTGCAACACGATGATGAAAATGTAAAAATATTTAACTATATTTAATAATACCTAAGTAAAAATCATATTAATGCTCCCAAGTTGGGCAATGTATAAAAAAACGCCAAAGTAACCAAGGAATTTCGGCAGTGACCAATCAAAAGTGCTAGTCTTGCAATCCTGCCCTCATTTTGTCATGACAGATTCATCAAGTCCACGTTGACTTTCAACGAGGAGCCGTCAATAAGAATTATGCCTTTTATTTCAATGCAATGTCATGGGACTGTACCCCCAATTTCCTTGCTGTTTACACTAACTTCGTATAGACTTTACTTACAAAATTTATAAATATCTATAATTATTATTAGTTCCTTGTTATTTAATTAAACATGAAGCATGTCGGATGTCGGTCGTTCTAAAATGTTAAAAATTCTACAGCGTCCCTTAAAAATCAAATATCATTATATTTCAACGTGAGAATATGGGCCCTGGGAAGCAATCGAATAGCCCTATACCAAAGATTTGGTTCTGGCTACGGCCCTGGACATATGTGGCACGATTTGAAATTAGTGATGCTTATGCTATTATCCCAAAGCGATCACAATTGAAAGGGAAGGGGATAAAGGTGTTGTAGTGTCTTGCCCTTTACACACACACACACCGTTTATGTCTATCTAAATAATACTCAAATATGTTGTTCTGTACAAGCTCTTGATTCCACACATGCAAGTAATAGACTGCCATCAGTCGTGTTATTTCCCTTCGTGTGTCACCAGTTCCTCGATTTATTTATTTGCCATTATATAATAATATTATTCATGTTACATCTCTTTCTTCTTTTTAAACATATAGTACATAACATTACTTATTTTAATAATTAATTAAATGTATCAAATACAACAGTTATGTCTAAATTCCTATTCTAAAATTATACACATGTGCTAGTATAAATTTAATTGAGCCTTAAACTAATTAACTAACTAATTACATACTATATACTAACACTACTATTAATCTAGTGTTAAAAATCGTAGTCCTGAAACCCAAAACAAAAGATTATTTTGATTTAAATAATATAGAAAAATAGTAAATAATTTTTCCCAATTGTGAACTCATTTTATGTTCTTTATTTATATTATGATAACAATTACTATCGTCACGTACTGTCCCCTGTCCCTCTATTTTTTTTTTGTTATACTTTGTCACCCACATTGACATCAATATTCTCGGTTGCTTTCCGTTTACGATCTCCGTATTCCCTTTCCTTTTCTTTTTCAATTTTGTCTCTGTCTTTTACTTCTTGATCTAACACCAGGCTTTCTGAACCATTAGCATTAGGAAGTTTATCTCTGAACTGTCTTCTGAAATAAAGGGCTCACATAGAGTTTTCCCTGTCACAGAATGCGGAGTACTGTTATACATTATTTGGTTGTCACGTAGGTCCTGTTGCCAGTTGTGTTTTAATGCTTGACTGATTTTGAGTCTTTTTTAAATATTTTGACGTTCGACCTTACCATTCATTTGCGACCAATATGATACCGTGAAATAAATTTTAATTCCATATTCATTGCAAAAATTTTTCATTTCTTCGCTAATAAATTGTCTCCCACTGTAGGCTGTAATGGAAACCGGAAATCCAAGCCTAGAAAATATATCTTTTTGGACATCTATTGTATTTCCTAAAGTTATATTTTTCATTATTTTAATCTCTTTCTGTCGACTAAAATAGTCAATAATTACCAAAATGTAATCACCACTGGGTAGTGGTCCCATAAAATCAATACCATCTAATGCGCGTTGTCTCAACTTAATGGTATCACCATTCTGTCTCCTCTTAATAAAATACCATCTCTCTATCCGAGCACATGGACGTGATCTTGGCCCGAATATGACTTCCAAAGGCTAATGATTAGTTATAAGATCAAACCATAAAGATAAATCCTAAAATGATCTACCGTCCAAACAAGTGCAAGGGCTTCCTTTTCAGTTTGACAAAAACGCTTTTCTATGTCAGTTAAACTTTTATTTCCAAATGCAATTATTCTTGGTCCTTTTTCATCAACTTGGGTAAGCATAGCACCTAATCCTACTGGGCTTGCATCGGCTATAACCTAAGTTTTCTGTTCTGGGTCGTAGTATCTTAAGGTACCTATTTTCGATAAAGCTCCTTTCAACCTCCTAAAAGATTCGCCTTGCTCTTTCCCCCAATACTTTTTAATACTTGTATGTTTTGTCAACTTAAGTCTAAGCAACTTGCAAAATAAACTCTTTCATGGCGGTAAAAGATTTCTGGAACCGGCCGCGGTCAAAACAGGATAATTTTCTACCAGGGTTAAGATCAGCCCCAATGGGGCGGGGCGTTGCCTCGTTGTTGTGTCCTGGTTAGCACGCACTAACACAGCGGAAACTAGATTTTAAGATTATCTTATGAAATATGTATGTGATATAATAACATGTAGAAATGCCTGATATGTGAAAATAAGTAAAAATAAATAAAGAATATTTTGAAAGTAAAAAGTACTGGCTTAAGGGTTCTGTCAAGGTTGCCAGATTTAAAATCCATTTATTTACAAAATTTATAAACCCAAGGAAACTATAAACCTTCTCTATATTCACTGGTTGTCTAAATGATCGTATACTACTTATATAAGACTCTAACGGTCTAATACCACTTTCCGATAATGTGTGACTAAGGAATTTAATTTATGTAACTTTAAAAATACATTTGTCTTGATTAAGTAATACATTGTTTGTTTTTAATTTGTTTAATGTAAATTAAACTCTTTTGTCATGCTCATGCTGTTTTCCCAAATATGAGTATATCCCCGATAAAATTTAAAGTTACCTCACACGGAAGTAAAATTTTCCCCATAGCTTTTGGAAAATTTCTGGATAGGTATTTATTCCAATAAAAGCCTAAGTCTTTTACTACTAATAAATGTGATAATATACCGGGATTTTGGAGAAATTTATATTTGATAAAAAGCAATATTTTATATCTAGCATTGAAAAATATTTAGCTTTACGCAAATGTGGTAAAAGAGAGTTTATTGTTGGAAGTGGGTGATTTCCTCTAAAAATGGCAGTATTAGCTCTTCTCGTGTCGATACAAATTCTAACATCCCCGTTTCCTTTAAGAACGGGTACCATGGGCGATACCCATTCTGATTCCAAAGCAATGTGTACCCTCCTATAAGGTTGACATACTGGCGTAACGGTTTTGTCTATTGGAATATTAACCATAACATTTTTTACTTTAGGAAATGATAATACATTTATATTATTAATATTCAACCCGATTCTAAGAATATTTAGAGCAATAGAAGTATCTTTTAATAATAAATTCTTCTTGCCATCCTTTACAACATAAAAAGTTGCCGATATTTGATTATTTGTTATTCTTGTATTACTGTCAAAACAGCCTAAAATTTGTAAAGGTTCTCTTGATCCATAGGCAAAATAATTTTATTTGGATTTTGTTTTTCTGGTTGTGTTTCTTAATATTTGACTTCTTTAAGAATTCCCACGTTTTCTCAGATATAATTACATTTGCTACCAGAATCTATTATCACACTTATACTAACTCCCCCTACCTCACACTCCACTTTGTCGTCGTTGTTGTCCAGATGAAATACATGTTCCTGCTCACTTTCTACGCAGTTAACATTCGCCCTTGTAGTTGCTTTTGATGGTTTAAATCTTTTGTTGTGACCTTGATGGTGATTAGATTGAAAGCTTCGTTTCTTAAAACAGCATCTTGCCTAAGGACCAACTCGTTTTGCCATTATAATAGGTTATATTCTTTGCCTGGCAATTGTGTTGCCTAATGTTGTCTTCTAGCCCACAGCGAGAATATCTTGTAATGGTTTTCTGCATCTGACTATTTTTAGTCAACAGTGCATTAATTCCACTTGTTGATGTCGAAGACCTGTCGTTAAACTCTGAAATCTGTCTTCCGATGGTCTCTAATGAGTTAGCTTCGGCAATGGAAGTATTAAGATTAACCAATTAAAATATTTAGATCAACCGACTAGAACTTTTCAGTTATTTGGTCAATGAGTTGTTTATCTAAATTGCCTGATGACGGAGCCTAACTAAGAATGTTTCAAACTTTTCACCGTTTTCTTGCTTGAGAACTCTAAATAGATGCCTCTCATACACCGTGCTTTGTTTGGGTGCAAAGTACTCGTCTAGTTTTTATATAGCAATCTCATAACTGTCAATATCATCTCCGTCATTTACGTTCGTGCAATACCTCCGAAATGCAATAATACTGCCTTTTCTTAAAATAATTTACAATGCCTGCGGTGTCCAGGTAAATTTGCAGGGCCCTTTTCCACTTTTACTAGCGGAGTCTTACTGAGCTGGCATCTCCTCGTAACCAAACTTTCTAACGATGGAATAGTAATATTCGACATATTACCTTGTAGTACTTATTCCTAAAAATTATCTATTTTTAAAATATTGCTATTTTTCCTCGCCGCTGAGTGAAAGAAGCATGTAGTTCAAAGTCAACACGTAACTTATTTAGTGCCTAGTAATACGATAATAAGCAGTTAACAAGAATTAAATGTTATTTTGTTTTATTTCGTGTATACCCTCTTAATCATTGAATTGGTTATATAATATAAATTTTCGGTCAATGTTTTTTTTTTGTTATATAAGTAATATTAACCCATTGTATAAAAACGACCCTTTTTTAAAACAACTTGATTTGATAGTTCGTAAAATACCTATTTTATTGTCATTTTGCAAAATTACTAATATTACATTCTTATATTTACATTTACATTTCTTTCGTCTAATAACGTAGAAATTTGCTGTTGTCAACATCGAATCCAACGTCATAAAGACGCTATAAATTGCGTTATGTTTAGGTTATCTTAAATTACATCAAGAGGGGCGTTTAAAAATTCCTTATTTATAATTTTAAAATAACCGTGTTTAGGTAGTTCTCCTAACATTTACTACCTACTAATATCATAATAATAGCAAATGCCTTTTTCTATCTTAGACAGCAATTTTTTAAAATATTATTAGGTTTTTATCTTTTGTGCCCTTTTCCTTCTTGGAAGCCCTCCAATTATTTATTTGCCATTATATAATAATATTATTCATGTTACAGGTGTCAACTGAGTAATTGATAAACATCAAATTTTTAGTGAAAAAAGTTGATGCTAGAACTGGTCGCTAACTTCTGACCTTTATTCACTACGATTCGGTGAATTATAATTCTTATTATTCACAGAATTGTAGTGATCAAAGGTCAATTAGAAACCAGTTCTAACACTTTTATCCTATGAATTAAAAACTAATCAGTTAGCACCTTTATCCACTTACCCCTTCAAATATTTTTAAATCTTTTTTTGTTGTTTCAGAATGACACATCTCCAGATAAGAATTGTTTTTAGTGATGGAAGACCGATTTACATTCAACAAGAAATAAACTTAATTAACTTGAGTAAATATTGATGGAAAAACTACACTGTATGTATAATATTAAACTAACATGCTGTGGAAACTTGCGTTAAGTTTAATTGTTGTGGTTTTTCAGGTGAGTAGGTTTAATGTGTTATTACTAGGGCTATTTAGGTTTGCGTTTGCGCCATAAGTCATAGGCGAGCGCGTCATAGTCAGTACAGTAAGCACCAGAAAGAACAGAAGGACACGTTTAAAAGTTGTTAAACACAAAGGAGTCTGCTTAAGTTCAGTTAGTTAGTAAGTTCGGCAGACGTCCGCCGGCCGGCCGTTATCGATAGTCACACTACATCTTCAGTTTTGTTTACCGATAAAGACTTTCAGTTCTCGGCCGGTATCGATTGCGTCTTCCATTTCACTATACACGCACAATTTTTATCGTCGGTTCAAACATGACACATTAACATTCTTCATTAAGCCTCGCTCGCAATAGCTCTGTTGGCATATATCTTTTATTTGCCAAAAACATTTGCCGTACAAATCTATAAAATATTTGATATTTTAACATTTTTAAGATCTTTCAACCATTTTCAATTAACTACAAAATTTTCGGGGGTAAGTGCACATGTGCATCAAAGTTACCGATCATTTTTGAATGAAATGTTTATCTGGTTATTTTTATGCACGATTGTAATTTATTTGAATATTTCCCAAATTAATTAAGAACTCGAATCAAGTAAATTTAAATATTTTATTTAACAGAAAATACTAACAATAAAATTAAAATGCTTAAAAATTACATTTTTTGACGTTTGTTAACAATAAAATCCCGCTTTGACGTTTCGTCAACAATATAAACTTGCGATGCAATTTCCGATTTCTGGTAGTGCTGTTTTCGCTGTAATTTTCCGAAAATTGCATTTCTCTTATGGGAACTTTAACATATGAGGGAAATATTCGTCTGAAGTAAAAGTAATCCGACCAAAACTAGGAACAGTTACATAAACAAAATTCTCATCACTCATTTTTTACAATTTTTACTGACTTTTTAAAACGTCTTACTTTTCGTAACTAGGGACGAAATGCTGTAAATTCTTCCCACATTCTCAACTCGCTGGCCTCTTTTCGCACACACACTTCGCTATAGAAGATTTCATTTGACCCAACTTCTTATATAAATAAATATTAAATTATTAACCCAAAAAGTTACCTAGTAATTTTGATTAAAATAAAAAGCATTAACCTGTGTTTATTTTTTGAAGGGAAAGAACCGACAATTTTTATCAGAATTACTCTGTAACATATAAATTGGATAATTCAACATCAAAGTCGTTGGCATTATTTATTTTCTTTTATCTGTTTTCATTAATCTGTACCCACAAATTTAAATTGAGATTATAGTCCGGAACAAATAAGCTCATGGGAATATTATAGTCTTTATATATACGAATGATTTCATCATTCGTTCATCAAAACTTTATTATTAGCATATGTCTACCTATAAACTATATGGTGTTACATTTTTTCTTTATCAGACGGGTTATTCCCTATCAGGGAAGTACCTTTTCGAATGTAATACCACAAAATGTTTTGGGATTACCGAATAATACTTTTACTTGACACGAGACGCGTTACCCCCAATAACACCACGGCTCCGAAAGAGGAGTGGTTGCTGGTATAGCGCGTTGAGTGTAGTAGTGTGAGTAGTGAGTAGTAGTAGTTTAGTGTCCATATTTATAGGTTTTCTTATTCGAGGAATATCTCAAGTGTGTCAACTTAACATTAATTGATATTGACAGTTCATTGAGAAATCCTTAAGGACTAATTCTTGTTTATAAAATCCATTTTGGCACGTGAGAATCCTTCAGGAAGAACTATAAATGCTAGCACGATACCGTATTTATATACAAAAATTAGTCCTTAAGGATTAGGGGAGCGACGAGTAATCTCGAACAGCGGGGAATGCCGAACACCCGTTTATACCTCATAGCGACATCTAGTAGCTCCCCTGGATAATATAGCCTGAAAGCAAACTATATTGCAACTGAGCAGCTCTGCCGCATAATGTTCGAGGAAGCCGTTTGTTAAAGATATGGCGGTTTGTGAAATTTTCCGTGGTTTGTACTTATTTTGTAATGAGATACATTAAGGTAAGTACACAATACTATTACGTATTTTTAAAAATATTTGCAGCAGTTATGTGTAGTAGGGTATTAGTTACCTTTTCATATACCCTTTTACTTAAATCCTTGATGATTTTTTTTTGATATGTGTAACTTAAAAATATTATACTGTACATTTCGGGTAATGCCGATCAGTGGTTCAGCATTATCCGAGATGTATTGAAATACTTACTAAATACTTTTTATTAATTTTTTTTGTGTAAAACTAATTGTAATATATATTTGTAGTAACTACAAAAAACTGGACAATGTAGATCCACAGGACATTGATAAAAATGAAGGAGAACCATGTTTAGTATGTTAAGAATATGGGAAAAAAGAAATGTGGTGGATGTGGAGATTGGGTTCATAAGCTGTGCAGTGGAGTCGATACACCAGAATTATATTTATGATTTTTGTGTATAATATTAATGTTGTACTACCAATTTTGTTGTAACTTTTTATTTTGTTCGGGATTACCCAATACCTGTACGCGATTATCCGCAGCCTTCGGGTAATGCCGATTTTGTAATGTTTTTTTAAAACAGGTTTTGTGTTTTTCTCATATTATCTGGATTAAAAAATGTGTTGCAATTTATTTTCTAAAACTTCCTTTTATAGAATACACCATATCCCATGACCATAAGTCTACTAATTTTAGAGTTAGTAATACTTTTCCTTAGGTTTTCGCAGTTACCCGCCTCTCCCCTACTTAAGAAACTGATCACTGTCAAGTTGGCACACTTGAGATTTTCCTTGAGTAAGGAAACCTCAAAGAACGACTATAAATATGGGCATGATCCCGAAACATCGAATGGTATTCAAACGATTATATAACGAACTATAATTTTAATAATTCATTTCATTTTAATATTATGGATAACAAAGCTACAATTATTGTTATAATTATTTTTGACAACAGCTCGATTTTCTATAGAACTGTCGGGGGTTGTCAGACTTTGATGCTCTTTACTGTTCTGCTCTCATGTTCGATACGATTTTCGAATAGTGTTCTTTGCTAAGCTGGAGGTACTTCGTCACGGAATTTATAGAGCTACGTCCAGTCATTTTAATAATCTCTTAAAGGTTTGCAGCAGAATTAGTTGGTATGCTCACAGCTGAATGTCTATGAGAGTGATTTGTAAAATTGTTATTCTTGGTATCCAAGCCGCTGTTTGTTGCTCTCATTTCCGTCAACTCACTGATAGTATTAACACCAAACGAACTATTGTTGTACCAAGAATGATATGATTCAATCAATGTTTTAAATATTTCGACCCTGGAAACATCAGACTACGACAGTGACATTAGTTAAATACAATTATTTAAAGAATTAGTTCCTGACGACTTTACAAAACAAATAACAAACTTTGGGGTAGTGTTAATTAATTATTCTTTCCTCTTTTAGATGATATTTTATGTAACTTCAGAAAGAGTAAAATCCCTAGACGCAATTTCCTGTATATATCCCAAAGGATATATATTTGAATTTCTAAATGTAACATCATTTGTTGATGAGAATAGATATATTCGTCTGAACATTTCGTGGGGCGAACCCAAAGGTAGGTTATTTAAATTATATTATGGTTACATTAATTTCACAGTTAAAACTTCTTGGTTATGGGAATTAGTATAATTTTTCGGTATTTTTTTCGATTTTGCTGTTATTATGATTTTTTTTGGGATGCTCTTCGCGCCTCAATTTTCAGGATCCACGGAGAAAAAACACCCTTTGTCCCCCAATATTTATTACTCACCTGGGCCTCAATTCTTCAAGCGGTATAATTTATTCCCTTGGGGAAATATTCCGGTCGCAATATCCCCACGGTAAACTCCAAGACCCACTTCTTTTAAATTCTTTAGTTAAATAATTGGAATTCCAGTGGTCTTATTGGAAACTTTCACGAACTGTGAATACGAGATCGCCATTTTCATAGAAAAGATGGCATATCCTCATGGGAAAGGCTACTCCCATAAATCAAGAATTGAAGCCCAGGAGGGGAGGGGGAACTCCGCGCTTGTTCTATAAGAAATCATTGTTTAAATACAAATCAAACGTTTATTTACAGTATGCCAAGATTTTGTTTCAAAAATACCTTTTTAAAAAGTTGATTTTAAAAAAGGTAATTTATTATAGTACTTCTAAAAAATTCCCGTTTTAATTAGGAGGGTTTCAGTTACACTCTTAAGACTGGCCATACCATACCAGAAGCTTAGTTTCCGTGACAAGAAAAGTTAGTTAAACTAGCTTCAAGAGGAAACTTAGTAACAAATACTAACGATTCCGGTATTGGTTACAAGTCACTTTTATCATTGGCAAACTAACTGCTTGTTAGATTAAAGAGTATGTGTTTGTTGCCAGTACTAATTTGTTTGGAAAATGCATAAAAATAATTTCCGAACCTTATAATAAAATATAAGGTTTTATTAACACTGTGTTAGCTATGAAAATACAAATCAGATGCACCAGCAAGAACTTTTCTTGTCACGGAAACTAAGCTTCTGGTATGGCATGGCCAGTCTTAAGAGTGTAACTGAAACCCTCCTAATTAAAATGGGATTTTTTTTAGAAGTACAATAATAAATTACCTTTTTTTAAATCAACTTTTTCAAAAGGTATTTTGAAACAAAATCTTGGCACACTGTATAAACGTTTGATTTGTATTTAAACAATGTGTTCTACTTGTCATAACATCGCTTTAATAAAACAAGCGCAGATATCCCCTCCCCTCCTGGGTCTCAATTCTTAGTTCATGGGAGTAGACTTTCCCATTGGGATATCCATTTGCCCCATAAAAATGACGATCTCGTACTCTTGAATACATTTCGTACTGAATAAGACCACTGGAATCCCAATTTAACTCAAGAATTTAAAAGAAGTGAATCTTGGGGATTACCGTGGGGACATGACGACCGGAATATTTCCCCAAGGGAATAAATTTTACCGCTTGAAGAATTGAGGCCCAGCTGAGTAATTTAAATTGGGGGACGAAGGGTGTTTTTCCTTCGTGGATCCTGAAAATTGAGGCGCGAAGAGCGTCCCAAAAAAATCATAATAACAGCAAAATCGAAAAAAATAACAAAAATTATACTACAAGACTTTACTATTGGTAGGATGCAACCACCTGCAGACCGGTTTCAAACTCTTTCTTTCTCGTCCGTATAGGATATAGGTGTTTATACCTTTCAAACGATAGATTTGATAGTAAAAATTACAATATTATAAACCTTCTAGGGTTGTTCGTGGTGGGGACTTTAACTGGAATAAATTTGATATTATTAAAACTGCTGAAGTTGCGCCTACAAAATTTGGTATGTGGGGGTTTTGGAGCATGTGGAATTGGATTATGATTAGGGGTGCGCAAAATAATCGATTAATCGTGTAATAATCGATTAATCGATTATTCGATTAAGGATATATTTTTAATCGAAAAATCGAATAATCGATTATTAATCGAAAATTATTCGATTTTTCGATTAATCGATTAATCAAAAAATCGAAATGTTTTCGATTAATCGATTAATAGAAAAATCGAAATGTTTTCGATTAATCAAAAAATCGAAACAACTATTTCGATTTTTCGATCATCGATATAATTTCGATTAAAATATGTCTTTTTCGATTAATCGGAATAATAACAATTTTTAGATTAATCGAATAGATTAATAAAAATATTTTGCGACAAAATCAACGATATAACTTGAGGCCTCTATTACGTATTACCCTTAAGTTTGCCTTGCCAAAATTAATAATAATTATGATTTAGATATTATTTCAATGTTATTTAAGTATATAATAAAAAAAATCGATTATTTGATTTTTTTTATATTAACTGATTGTTTTCAATAAGGCGATTCGAAAAAAAAACGTTTAATTGATTATTTCGATTAGTCGATTATTTCGATTAATCGATTATTTTGATTAATCGATTATTTCGATTAATCGATTATTTTCGATTAATCGATTATTTTCGATTAATCGATTATATTCATTCATATAATCGAAAATCGATTATTTTTTTTGATAATCGCCCAGCCCTAATTATGATGTCGGCGCAGTTGCCAGATTTTTAGCTTTGCGCTACACGTAGTAATTTTGTTATTTTAAATGGAATGCCTATATTATTTTTATTGCAGTCAATTCGGCGTCTCAAGCTTAGTAAGTTCCCAAATTTTCAAAATTTTATCTCTACTAGTTGCTGAGATATGACAACACGGCATTTTCAAAAAAATTAAATTGCATTATTTTATTATTTTCAAATGAGCAATAAACTTATCGGAAACGCCCGAAATATGAAGCAGGGTCTACTGTTCATATTGTATTCATATTTTCTGGTGTTTCCGATAAGTTTAATGCTCATTCGAAAATAATAAAATAATTCAATTGCATTTTTTTTAAAATGCTGTGTTGTCATATCTGAGCAACTAGTAGAGATTATATTTTTAAAACTTGGGAACTTCCTAAGGTTGAGATGCCCAATTCACTGCAATAAAAATAAATTGGGTATTCTATTTAAAATAACAAAATTACTACGTGTAGCGCAAAGCTGAGAAATCTGACAACTGCGCCGACATCATAATCCAATTCCGCATGCTCCAAAACCCCCAAATACCAAATTTTGTAGGCGCAACTTCAGCAGTTTTAATAATATCGAATTTATTCCAGTTAAAGTCCCCACCCTGTATATAACTTTTAGCGTCATCTAGAATTTAATGTCAAATAATATATTAGATATAAATAGAAGAATTTGTAAAATATAGCCATTTCTGGTGCTGTATTCTTATTTTGGGTAACGGCTTCCAATTTTGTTTATATCAAGTGCCAACAATTGTTTCAAAATAACTTTAGCAAACATTTTATTTAATAATAATTTATTTGTTCAGTGATCAATTTTATATATACCACTATTTACTTGCGGCTGCGAGTTAAGATAAAATACCCAGATGTTTGTCTTTCATTTAAATTAGATTATAAATTAATTAAATATGCCTATATTTAAATTTTTCATTTCTTTTTTAGCGAATTTTACAAATTTTGAAATGATGGTTGATACAAACTGCAGTGCTCTTTATGGCGAAAGAAACATTTTAGTTGATGTAAGTTTTGGAATTATTAAAACAAACTATCCAAAAAATATGAATATATTGATCCCATACAGAAGTTTTTGTCAACATTATAGTATCATCAGTGGCGGCTCTTCCTTGAGGTCGCATGCCCCGTCCCTCCCCCTCCCACCAGCCAGAAATACGATAATATTATTTTTTATTTAATTCATCGGGAAACGATAAATAAATTTGGTAGATTTACCATAAATTCAGGAGGATTGATTGCAACAGTGCTACTCTTTACCATCTTCGTTTTCTAATGCGTTCGGTTGTGGCGCGGTAAGAGATTCTCGGCGGCAGCTCCTTTCTGACGAACGTGTAAAATCAGCGACCTAGGACGGCCCTATTCCACCTGCTGCGTAACTGAAAACAGGCTGAAATCTCGTTGATATCCGCATATCGCGGCATACGGCAAGGCACCAAAGTAAAGTGGAATATGCGGCAATTGGATTCGACCGCCTTAAAGATTTGCTATGTAAAATGGTTGGTTTTTAACCCGAATTACAAAAAATTAAGCAATATATTGAATTTCTGTTAACATAGTTAATATTTAATTTCGTTGTATTTTTTAAAAACGTTTAAAATTAGTTTTTTAATGAAAATAACTTTTTAGCTTAATAGTAGTTTAATTTTTTAAATACGGGCCTACATTTTTTATTTTATTTTTTGATATATCTTTAAGCCCTAAATTTTACCCTGTATCACACTTAATAATTTCTAGACGTTTTGATGTTATCTTTACATCATTAGTAATTTGATAATTACTTTTAAATAAAAACGGCCCTGATATTTATTTAAAGTATAATAACATACAGCAGGATATGAGTAAGATATTATAAATTGGTGTAATTAGTGACCACACTGACTAATATTTACGGGTAGAAATAGTTGGGAAATGGTCAGTAAAACAGCTCAGAAATTCACAGTTTGTATTTTGCCAATGAGGACCTCATAGGAGTCGAAACGTTGGCAAAATACAACCTGTGAATTTCTGAACTGTTTTACTGACCATTTCCCAACTTTTCTACTCGTAATATATTATGTAGAAAACAAATTAAAAGAAAAAAGAACAGCAACATTAACAAAAAGTAAAAACCACTTCTGTATATTAGGTGTTTAAACAAGTAAGTCCTTCCTCTCGTATGCATTTTTGAGTAAGTCTCGGCAATTTAAATATCGCCCGTTAAATATTAAAAAAACTCACTACATATGTCAACATAATTAAGCCAACCAATAAAGTATAAAGTTTCAGTCATAGGAAACTTTGATTTGTTTAGCTTTATTTCATGCTTTGTTTCAATTAAGTATAATAAATCTTAGATTTGAGGTTTTCGTCGGTGTTGCTTGTGTGGCTTGTTATTTATTAATTTTTTAATTCAAATGTTTTCTAATTATGCTGCTTTAGATTCATTATTATCAAAAACTATAATTAAATATGCAATTTTTGGTTAATAGTTCGATAGCCCAATAATCTACTCATCGGTAACATAAGTAATAAAATTTGCTTGAAACCGATATAAATAGATATATTATACTGCCTAGATTTAGTTACATACCTATGTGAAACTTTTTTAATATCAATCTTTCCGAAAAATTATATTCTTTAAAAAAAAGTTTTGCTTACCTTAAAAATAATATTTCCGTTGCGAAATTTAAGTTATATTATATATAGGGTGCGACAAAAACTTAAAATACTCAAAAATCATGTCTGGAAAGTCAGTACCGGTATTCTTAAAAATCTAAAAGTTCTGAATAAAGTTCTCATGGCATTGAAAAAATGCTGGAATAAAAGTGATTGCATACGTTGACGATATAGTTATACTGGTGTCAAGTAAATTCGTAAACACAATCAGCGACCTAACAGCAATAGCGCTACGAATACTACAACAGCGGGCCATGAAATGCGGGCTGACAATCAACCCCGAAAAAACCGAGGTAGCTCTATTCACACGCAGAAAGGTGATCGAGTACTGCAGGCTCACAGTACTCGACAATAATACGTTAGTGGCCTAAGGTAAAAGGAAATTATTTAGAACTGATACTAGATTCCAAGCTAAACTGGGTCATAAACTTGTAGGAACGAGCCAAAAGACGTCAGTAGTATTAAATTGAAAAACGTTGGGGGCTGAAGCCCACATAGTACACTGGAAATTCACGGCCATCATAAGACCTATACTAACATATGGGGTCCTGGTCTGGTGGACTGCTTTGGAAAAAGCAGTGTATACTAAGTCGATAACAAAGATACAACAGGCAGCTTTTTTAGGAATAACCGGAGCCCCCCATTCAATTCCAATAGCGTTACTGGAAGTGCTGCTACATTTACCATTCCTGGATATCTACGGAAAAGTATAGCTGCAAAAAGTGCCCCATGACTGAAAGAGTCAAACTACTATAATGACACCAACCACGGACACAGCATGATGCTAAAAATACACTCGAGGTATAATAAATATACGAGAATCGACTTATTATACTGTCCCAATGACATACTTCGAATATTCTATACTCATTCCAAGTAGATAAGAGTGGGAAGACAGTCAGTATATAACGAAAACAGATCACTCAATCTTCACAGACCGTTCAAAAATGGCCGTTGGTGTAGTAGCCGGGGTCTTTTCCGAAAGTTTACAAATACTATAATAATAAGCAGAGATACTGGCAGTAGAGAAGACGATCAATATCCTGCAAGAACACCTTGGCCTAAGAGTAGCCTCGTCAATTACTATCTACAGCAGGCCTGATCTACAGTGATAATCAGGCGGCGGTTAAATCAATCTGTGTTAGCAGCTTCAAATCAAAGTTTGTCGATGCCGCAACAAGCTATGCACACTTGGTAACCACCATCGGGTCACTCTGTGCTGGGTTCGTGGATACTCCAATATAGATGCAATGAGGCTGCCGATGCGCTCGCTAGAGAGGATGCAGGCATGCCAGCCTATCTAGCAGACAATACAGTGAACAAACCACTGGGATTACTCAAAGAGGAGATTAATTACACGGCCAAGCAGCTTGCACAGAACAGATGGGCAGAGTTGACAACCTGTAGTACATCCAGGCAACTGTGGCCCATATTTGATAAAAAAAGAAGCAGAGCTATTAAAACAGAGTCAGAATGATGTGAGAAATATTACAGTGTTATTACCGGACATTGCCTCTTCGGTAGACATGCCGAACGTATGCAAATACCAACTAACGCCTTCTGCAGAAGTTGCAGAGATGAGGAAGAGGAAGAAAGTATTCAACATTTTCTGTATGAATGCCCTGGCCTCGCAAGAAGAAGTTTCATTGCCCTGGGTTAACCATTTTTTAAGTACCTGGAGGAAGTAAACCGCTTACAACTTGGTCGACTAACCAAGTGCATAACTATAGTGGCTGGTTTGAATTAGTTGATAAAATCCTTCAGCGGTGTATACCGCACTAAACATCAGAGAGCTGATGAAGATGGATTCTACAGAACACGTGTGGTATCACAACAGACCTAAAAGTCTACGTGGAACTGTTTGGACAGTACCAAAGATCAGCCACTCTAACCTAACCTGACCTAAAAATCTTCTGTCCCGACAAAAAAAAAACTTATTACTAAAAAATGTAAGGTGTATTATAAAATGTACAATTTAGAAAAATGATGCCCAAGAAAATAATTTGTTGAACGGCAGTAGAGTTTTGGACTTGCATTGTCTTTATTTGTTTAGAATGTGATTCTAAACAAATAAAGACAATGCAAGTCCAAAACTCTACTGCCGTTCAAGAAACGTCATTGTCTCCAACCTTTAAACAGACAAAATAATTTGTATTTATAGGATCAAATTTTTTTTTTATATAGAGAATTAGAAGTTTAAAAAAAATTATTAAGCTTCTGCAAAACCCCCATTGTTTTCTACACATTTAATTAGTTATCCACTACATAGTTTAACAAGGTATATAAAATTTTAAGAATTCTGCAATTGAAGATGTAATATTACTTTTTTACAAACCTTATGTAATATAAGTTAACTTTCTTAGTGGTATTATTATTTTTAGGCTAAGCAAAACTTTTTATGAAGTATACATTTTTGCGCTAAAATTGAAATTAAAAAATTCCCATGTGTTAACTAAATCCGAGACTAAATGTGAGCAGACATTATTTGCATTTTTGTATTTCGTAAAAATTGTTACACCAGAGCCGTATTTAATTATCAAATTCTTTATGATGTAAAGAAAAACGTCTAAAAATTATAAAGTGTGATACATGGTTGAATTGCGGACCTAAAAAGCTTTTAAAAAATAAAAATAAAAAGTGCAGTATTTAAAAAATTTAAGTTGATAACAATTTCACAAAAACCAAACATTGTACCGGAATTCTAAAGACACCGTACTATAAAGCTAAAAAAGTTACTTTAAAAATGCTGTATTTATTTTCTGTAGCGGTTATAATATATCAGAAACAAAAACTTAAAATTTTATTTTTTTTCGAATATTTCAAAAAGTAAATAAGAAAACCAATTTCTTTTACACTATTACTGGGCACAAAATTCCGCAACTTTTCGATCATTGAACTAATGCTGTATCTCTTATAGTTTTCGAGATATCCATAATGAGCTTCGAATTTGGGACACCCTATACAGATTCAGAATTAAACAATATTTTAAATTGCTCCACAAATTTGTCAGTCTTTGTTATTCTTTATGCTCGAATAAATATAATTTTCTCATTTTATTACAAGATGGGTCGTTTGTACTAAGCACATGTTCAAGAACGTTATTGTAAATAAAAAAGTTATTTTTGTTCAAATAATAAAATTGAAAATTTTTAAAACAGGAAACCATTTCGAACATAATATATATTTGTTTTCTTCTACGCATCGTATGTAAATTATATTAGGTTTTTTTAAAGGATTTTAAAAAAAAGACAAGTGAAAGACATTGAAAATAATTTTTTAAATTACCATTAACACTTATTGTTATTTAAAATCACAACGTTTCCACTGGTAAGCATCTCCAGTCTTCAGGTGAATACTTAGTATTCAATGCCTACAGTTCTGTTTTAAATTTGTTATTTTGTAGACAGATTTTTCGACTGCGTTGCTATTCGTGTAGTAGTTTTACTTAATTTTTTTTATAAATAGGAAATTTTAAAATACATAAATAAATTATTTTACATTTTTAAAAATTGTTGAAATAATTTTTTCTACTTCGCCCACCTCCCGCTTCTGCCCAATCCATCATTTCCAGATGAAAGTATGTTTTCTTCCCCTAGAAAAGTTTTTTCGTACGCCTCTACCCTAATGGTTAAAAATTGCTAAACTCATCATTTTCATTGGTTAGTATTTTTTGAAGGTAAACAAAACAATCAGTTTGTTTATCACCTATGAGGTTTTATTTTATAACAATTTAGAAGACTGAATACGAAAGGTTTGAAGTCACATTAAAAATATGTCAAAAAAACTTGTTTTTATGATCGGTTAAAGCTTAAGTGTCCCATCTTACCCCACCCTACTCTAGCTATACTAAAGCTTACTGTCTTTGCTCAGACCTCCATTGGCCATTCTATCTCAGAAGAATATTTCCCAAATAATGATCAAAAGAATGAAATTTGGTGTCCATTAGAGCCATGGTGCAAACAAAAAAAAATAAAATAAACCACAAAAAAAAAACTTTTAAGGGATATTTTGCGAGGTTAATAATTTTTTTTTATAAATGATCTACCGGGGCAAGTAATTAAATGACGAAATCATTAATGTTATACGATTATGAATCTGAGAATCATGATTACGATTATTAAATAAAAATTAACCACATTATTCACTAAAAAGGTTTAAATTAAGTACATTAAAATATTAAATCTTTAATGTAGGCTTGCACAAAGAATTTTAATAATAGTTAATTAACTAACCAGCAAATTTGACTGTGACATACATGACATTGACAGGAATAATTATCTCACAATCATACTGGCCCACTTACCTTCATTTTTAATTTACTAATCAGGCATATTTGATTGTGAGTTCATAATGCCTGTCAATGTCAGTTATATTACAGTCAAACTTACTAGTTAGTTAATTATGGTTAAAAAATTTTGTGCAACCCAACAATTGTCGAATGATAAAAGTGTTTTGGACTGGGTATTGTCTTTATTTATCTTATGTGGTGGACTGCACCCATCCAGTGCACCTAGCTAGTATAAATAGAGCTGTAGTTGCGGTACTTATTTAGTATTCAAGAAGAGGACTGGAGATACTCACCATCAGTTGAAACGTTGTGATTTAAAACAAATAAAGACAATGAAAATCCAAAACTCTTCTGTCATTCAAGGAACATCATTGTCTCCAACCTTCAAACAGATAAAAACAATAGTCTCCCAGTTGTGTTTTCATAGTGTCATTATTTTTATATTTTTTACTAGAAGGCTGTAGTGTTGATAATGTTGCAAAAAAAGTTTTAGTTCTATTAAAGAAAAACATAATTTAAAAAATAAATAAATAATATTTACAATACAAAACTTAGTTGACTTATTCTGATTCTCAACTTACAAACTGTCAATTTATGATGGTTTTACATTCAAAACCTTTTAATAAAGCTTTCAATTTGTTCTACGCCAAAACCATAGAAATATATTTTTTATCTGCAACCGTACGGAAAGTACTCACTTTTCGGACGTTTATTCTTTGAGAAAGTAATGATTTTCCTGCCTAGTCTGGGAGAAACAAAATTAACATTGCAGGGACCATTCAAAAACTCACATGAAAACAATCAACATGAATCCTTCCTTCCTGACTTTAACAACAGGCATTTTAACATATACCAATCATTTCAAACAAATGGAATCCCTTTATTCCCTTTAATATTAGCAATTGTTCGAATTTCAATTTCAATATTAATATAGCAAGAATTCAAATATTCCTAATTTTGTTCCACAAATATTATAAAGAAACATGCTTTATTGATTTATTATTCCAAGCGGTTAACGAGAAAATAGTGTACCAAACTTCTTGCCAGTCCTAACGGATCAAGGTCCTTTTGGTCAGTCGCTAAGGCCGTCAGCCAAAACTTTACAAAGTCAACTATTCCACCTCTAACACGTTCCGACGGCACAATAGCAACCACAGCCGGGGATAAAGCAAACCTACTTGCTGAACTGTTTTCCTCGCATTCCACTGTAGACTTTCAGGGAAAACCACCACCCAACATTCCCTCAGTTCAATCGCAAATGTCTGAAATCGTGTTTCGTCAGCGTCTTGTTAAACGGATTCTTAAATGACTCGACGTCAATAAAGCTTCTGGTCCAGACGAAATTCCTATCATTGTTCTCAAGATATGCGCCGATGAACTTACACCAGTATTTTGTAGACTTTTCAACTTATCCTACAAAAAAGGAATATTTCCATCCTGCTGGAAGTCGGCGCGTGTCCAGCCCATTCCAAAGAAAGGTAAAAAGACCCTGCCAAGCAACTACCGACCCGTCGCATTGCTTTCAGTAATTTCAAAAGTAATGGAGAAAGCTATTAACCAACAACTCCTAAAGTACCTGGAAGGGCTTAACATTATCAGCGACCATCAATACGGTTCCAGATCAACAGGTGACCTTCTGGCATATGTCACCCATCTTTGGAGCAACACCATCGAACATCATGGAGAATCCCGGGCTGTTGCACTGGACATCTCTAGGGCTTTTGATCGTGTTTGGCACGATGGGCTTCTAAGTAAATTGCGATCCTACGGTATGCCTAATGGATTCTGTTTATGGTTAACCAGCTTCCTTAAGAACCGTTTTCTGCAAGTGGCTATTGACGGGTTTCTCTCAGACACCTTCACCATCAATGCCGGTGTTCCTCAAGGGTCCATATTGTCGCCTACCCTCTTTTTACTGTATATTAACGACCTTCTAGTGAAAACCCAAAATCCAATTTATAGCTTTGCTGATGACAGCACAGTTGTCTTATCTTTTACCTTGACTCCCCAAACATCCGCTGCCGACGCACATCTTCGCAGGCAGCATGAAGTATTGCGCCTCAACAAAGACCTGGAAGAAATTTTGGCTTGGGGTGACAGTAACCAAGTCGAATTTAATGCTAAGAAAACCCAGGCAGCAGTCTTCTCCAAAAAGGTTAACATTGCAGAACCGGATATAGTCATGGCAGGACACGCAATTCCCCTGGCACCGTCTATTAATTTGCTGGGGGTCAATCTGGGAGGTAATATGTCTTGGCATGATCACGTTGCCGCAATTGCCAAGGCAGCTGCACAGAAACTTGGTGTACTTTTCCGCACCAAAAGGTTGTACACACCTCATCAACTTTTGACACTCTACAAAGCCCAGATTCGACCATCATTAGAATATTGCTCTCATGTCTGGAGCTCTGCACCCAAGCACACCCTTCGGCTACTGGATTCCATTCAAAGGAGAGCCATTCGTCTGATCGGCGACCCCGAGCTGACCAAGACCCTCGATAGCCTGGAGCATCGAAGACAGGTTGGTGATTTGGCTCTCTTTTACAGATATTTTCATGGCAGGTGTTCGACTGACATTGCCCACTTGATTCCACCTAGAGCAATTCAAAACAGAAATACACGGCAAACCACTGCCGCTCATTCATATGTTGTTCAGCTTAGTACTCCTCGAACTTCATTGTTCAAGAATTCTTTCATCTGGAGAACGTCATCTTTGTGGAATGATCTTCCTGAGGTCGTGTTTCCCAATGAATACAATCTTCAACGTTTCAAGACCAACGTTAATCGCTTTTTTCGCACTCGCACCGCTCCCAGAGCGCCTTAAAGGATTTTTCCTACAGTGCAGGTGTTTTATCATAAAAAAAAAAAAAAAAAAAACCTACACAACAATATTTTGGGGTCACAGACTTCCAGGACTCTTCCTGGAATCTTGTCTACTCGTAAACAAAAAAAACAGTAGTTTCCGGACCGCCGTAAATTACTATTTATCGGCGGAAAACAATACGTCAGAAACAAATAATATATCTTTGTCAGTTCTTAAATTTTATTAAAAAAATTAACATTTTTTGTGTTCTTCCCAAGATTCCGAACCTGTTGCCATTTTGTAATAAGTAAACATAACGCGTTCTGGTCGTTTCTTAAAAGTGCACGACGCGTTGTGGTTGATTATTGATGACCATAACGCGAAAAAGAATTTGATTTCGGTGTTTGGGTGTTTAGCTTCGCCCACAACGCGTTGTGGTAATTTTTTTCGCTCAATGAGCGTTTTCGATTCTGGGGCGTAACATATACATAAACAGTTATAGATACAGGGTGTGTCAGTAAGGTGTCTGTCTTACATAGCACCTAAACTATCAAAGATAGGGAAAAAAGTGTCATACAAAAGTTAAAGGGTTTTTTACGATACATAATATAAAAATATTTTCTAATCTACAGGGTGGTCCTAAAAAGTGGTACTGAATAATAAAAAAGAAAATTAAATAGGACACCCAGTATTATTTCATAGAATATGATTCAATGGAATAAGGACTTTGCAACCCCATTAAAATTTTTGAAGTGAAATGCAACGTTGCCAAGTAATTAATTTTTTTCCGAAATTTTAGTAATTTTAAGGGTATCGTTAAAAAATCATAGCAACCTGTGGATTAACCCTAGGCAAATATAATTTACGTTGTAAGTACTTTAAGGTACGATATATTGATTTATAATAATGTTTTTTAAATCCTCTATACAGAGCGTTCATTACAGGTTGGACAACTCGATAGTTTTAAAAATGCTTTATTTCAATTTTTTTAAATGGGACCCCCCTAATTTTTTTTGGCAAAAGAATTTATCTTTCGAAAACCTTACTTTTTTGTTAAACATGTCATATATCTAAATATCATAGTTTTTGAAATATTTTAGGATTTGTGTTAAATCAGGGTAAAAAAGGAAAGTTCTAATTAAACTATTTAGTCAAGATTGCTTTGGAACAATAAATAAATAATTTTTTTTGTCACAGCTGTCATTGCAAAATTATTTCGCCAACATTTTGTGCTTTATTACTGTTTAAATTTTAGTTTCCCGAACTAACTTTATCGAAATAGAAAAATATGAGTTATGATAAAATTAGTTCAGGAAACTAAAATTTAAACAGTAATAAAGCACAAAATGTTGGCGAAATAATTTTGCAATGACAGCTGTGACAAAAAAAAATATTTATTTTTTGTTCCAAAGCAATCTTGACTGAATAGTTTAATTAGAACTTTCCTTTTTTACCCTGAGTTAAGACAAATCCTAAAATATTTTGAAAACTATGATATTTAGATATATGACATGTTTAACAAAAAAGTAAGGTTTTCGAAAGATAAATTCTATTGCCTAAAAAAATTAGGGGGGTCCCATTTAAAAAAATTGAAATAAATCATTTTTAAAACTATCGAGTTGTCCAACTTGTAATGAACGCTCTGTATAAGAGATTTAAAAAACATTATTATAGATCAATATATCGTACCTTAAAGTACTTACAACGTAAATTATATTTGCCTAGGGTTAATCCACAGGTTGCTATGATTTTTTAACGATACCCTTAAAATTACTAAAATTTCGGAAAAAAATTAATTACTTGGCAACGTTGCATTTCACTTCAAAAATTTTAATAGGGTTGCAAAGTCCTTATTCCATTGAATCATATTCTACGAAATAATACTGGGTGTCCCATTTAATTTTCTTTTTTATTATTTAGTACCACGTTTTAGGACCACCCTGTAGATTAGAAAATAATTTTAGATTATGTATCCTAAAAAACCCTTTAACTTTTGTATGACACTTTTTTCCCTATCTTTGATAGTTTAGGTGCTATCTAAGACAGACACCTTATTGACACACCCGGTATATAATAAAATTAAAATTACTTAAATAAAACGTTTACAATAATAATTTTTGATCAAGCTGTTTTTTCTTTAATGAAGAAATTTAGAAACATTCATCAGAAATGTTTAGTATACGTATCAATAATAAACTAATGAAAATACACACAGTTTTAACTAACTTAACAACACAAACAAACAAGATTTACTTAAAAAGCTATTAATATACGCATTACCTTTTAGTTAGGATAACCTAAACCTACGAATATGAACATATTTGTAAACAATTTTTTTTTAAATTTCGGTTGTAGGTACCATACAGGATGTCGTAAATTCGATGCTTATCATGGGTACCTCGGAAATTATAAGAGATACAACATGAGTCAAATGGGGGCAAAGTTGCGAAATTTTGTGCTCAGTAATATTGTAAAAAATTTGAGCTTTATTTTTTACTTTTTGAAATATTAGAAAAAAAAATAAAATTTGGAGTTTTTGTTTTTTAATTTATCTGACTTATTTTATCCGCTACAGAAAAACAAATACAGCATTGTTAAAGCAACTTTTTTTGCTTTATACTACCGTGTTTTTAGAATTCCGATACAATGTTCCTTTTTTGTGGAACTGTTATCAACTTTAATTTTTTAAATACGGACCTACATTTTTGATTTTATTTATTATATAATTTATTTTATATATGGGTACAAAATTCTGCAACATTGCCCCAATTTGACCGATGATGAGCATCGAATTGGGACACCCTGTACAGTATAGGTCTCAGTTAACTGAACGTTAAATTTTGTATGTCTATAATATTACAAGATATGCCAAAAAGTCTGGATAACTCGAAAATACAGGGTGTCACAAATTCGAGGGTGATTATTAGGATCTCGGAAACTATAACAGATACAAGCAAGTTTAAATTGTGGCAAAGTTGCATAATTTTGTGCTCAATCAAATGTCTTTTAAAAATTGGGTAAAGTTTTTTTGGAAAATTTGTTTTTATTGTTTCCTTAATTTTTTTTTAAATCAAGGTTGATTACCATAAACTGGAAAAAATATTTCTAAGACCTTCGATTATTAACAATTAAAAATTGTTACGCCACTGTTAAACATTCAATACTAACGAGCTTCTGATTTCCTTACTAGGCCACTTTGTTTCTTCTAGAATCACTCGATCTCATAAAAACATTTATTTTAGCGAAAATTTGTTATTGAACCAAACATGGAAAGACTTAAGCATCCAGCAGAGCCTCTGCAACATGGCTGCAAATACGATTTTGAAGTTTTTACAGAAGCCACATTTGGAAATCAAAGCTGTATAATTTCGCAAGTAGTTAGTTATGAAATACCCGGTAAGTTTTTAACAGTAAACAGTAGTCGATGAGTCATAACCAATAAATACTGTACCTGCGTCTGGCGATGGCAATTCTTGTTGATTCCTAAGTTGATACTTTTTTTTTAGCTGTCTATAGAAGGTATTAAAATAAACAACATTTTCAAATATCTTTTTTCAAAAAACTCACAAATAAGGTACTTACATTCATTTATTACACTATGGATCAAATACGGTTCTTCCTAACTTGCCCCTTGAATAACATTAAGAAAACTTCTGGGTGTAGGATGACCCCGCAAGGGAAAGCGTCCTGCGTATAATCTGGGAGCAGCAGCCGCATTTTAACGACACTCACCGTAAATGAGTACCATATCTACTAGTTCATTGTTTTTAAATTTTACCATTTTAACGTGTCACCAATTTAAAATTAACTTGCTTCAGAAAAACACACCACAGCGAATTGAAAAATAACTGACCACCGACCCGTAAATTGCATGACTAAGAAACAAATAACATAAAGTTTATCAAGCTACGTTTTGATGACCAGGCCCGCACTTAGATTTTTTACTTCTGTATCTCGTCTATTTTTAGGTTTTTTGAAAAAAAGATATTTGAAAATGTTGTTTATTTTAATGTCTTTTATACACAGCTATAAAAGAAGTATCAATTTAGGAATCAGCCTGTATAATGGTAATTTTATTACATTAATTTTTGTATCTTTCGAACTAAGGTTCGCAAAAGAAATTTCAACCCCATACAGATTTTTCTCGGATCCGTAACCCCCCCTAGCCTAGCTAAGGCATTGCCCATGATCAATCAACTTGACATTTACCCTATAAGAAATTGTTTGTCTGTCATCAGTCTTCCGCCCACAGGTGACTTCTGCCAGCTATTTTTTTTAAGACCAAGCGCATCCGGTTTTTGAGGTGAGCAGTTTGAACCTGCGCGCATCATTGTGTTCCTAAATCTCACAAATGACGTTAACAAAAAAAACAATTGCTTAACTTTAACCTTTTAGGCTCGGTTGTATAATTACGGCTTAAGTTTAGTTCAGCATTGAACCAAGCATTAAATTCCTATTGAGGTGTCTAAATAAAGTTTCAGCTTCAGGTTCAACGCTGAACTAAGCTTAGGCGTTATTGTACAACCGGATCTTAATATTTATTTGTTGTATTTTCTAGTTTGTGTGGACACAGTATGTCAATGTGAACTGGCAAATTCTCCATACGAATATCAAGAAATTAATCTTGTTGGTGAAGATCTTTATGAAGTAAAATTTTACAAGACTGATAGTAATATAGATATTAATTTAGAAACAGTATTTCATAGGATTTTATAGTAAGTACCACTTGGCTGTTTCCATGCTGAAAGTTTGAGTCAGCAGACTGATGGTAAAAGTTAGCTACATCTCTGAACATATGCTTGTAAAGGACGGTCTCACCGATAGCTTCGCCTCTATAAATATACAGCCGTACTCATTAAAGGGTTCTAAATTTAAAACCATCCTAAATTGATAGCTCTAGGTTTAAAATTACACATGTTAGAATAAGTCAAGTTTTGTATTGTATACCTATATTTTTTATGAGTTTTTGTTAAATTTATAAAGAAAAAGTATTTAGACACGTACTATGTCCTTTCATAGAACTCAAAATGTATTTGCAACCACATCCTGGAAAAATTATTTATCGGTAAGATGATCTTATTGCAAAAAATTAAGTTAACACAAATAGCGTGTTATAGCATATCACAATAATGCCACGACGAAAACACAGCTGGGAGACTATAAGATCTAAATATTTCGATGGTATAAATTTAAACCCCTTTAGTGAATACGGGTGATAATTGTGTGTTTGTGCTTTTAAAGATATGTATTCAATTTGAGTGATGGCCAATAAGTTTCTACTAACGCTAGCATATATCTTGAATAGCAGTATCTCTAAATTAATTTTTTTTTTAAATATGTACGTTTTATAGTATATACTATACATATATAGGGTGTTATGGAATTGACACATTATATTTAAATCTATAAATTCTGATATGAAAAAACGAAACAGAAAATCATTTTACAATGTTGCTTGGCTTTATTAAGCGAGAAAATTCACCTTTTGTCGTCTTTTTGACACATCTACTACTGGAGAAGGTTGCACGTACCATATTATCGGGCTACGAAAAGGTAGACGACTGGAACGTGTAGCTTAGATAATTTGAAATTACGTTTTAATTTATTTACTTTGTTATGCGCTATTTATTTACTGAAACACAAGATTTTTAATAGTTTTATTAAAACGAAGAAAAGCAATTGACTTACTGTAATCTGTAATATATGTATGTAATGTAATCATAAGAGAACCTGAGAGAACATTACGATGAATAATATACAAGTATTAAGAAATAAAAATAAAGTTATCAAATCAGTAAATTTAGAGAGTTTTCTCTACAGAAGAGTTGTTCCCTTAAAACTCACATACGGCGCTATTTCAAGTAGGTAAGTTCAAGGAAAACAATTTCCGCTTTATAGTATGGTAGAATTAGCCCTTAGTTCTCGCATAAAAATTACCTAAATAATTTTTACGTTTTTATCGCTAATGGTTTTGAATATCTTTTAAAAAATCATCATCGGGGTCGCTCCTTGGGATTATTCGTTCATACATAAGTTATTAATTATTGACCATACTTTTTAGGTAACAGAAAAATAAAGGAGGGAGAAGGGGTTTAAATATTTTTCTACTGACTCCTTCTACTAAACTAGAAATGTTCTTGTCCTTGTTCTATGCACTATCCTTCCACTACGCCTATTTTTTTATCAAACTTATCACCCAATAATAGTCTTAACTTCACAGCGAAGTATTAGATGAGCAATTCATCCTTAAGGATACCAATCCATATCCGACAATATAATAAGATGAAAATCGATATTGTTTTTCGTTTCTGTCACTCGAGAAGACTATGCTTTTCCAGCCTCTTTCTTACTTGAGAAGGATATGTTTTTCCTCAGAGTATACGTCTACGTACATATTTCTTTCATCTTTACTTTCCTCGCGTCTACGCCGATTAAAAAAGAAAGAATATGGAGTATGTCTCTAGAATACACAAGGAGTCACCCATTTAATTATGTGTCAATTTTAAAACACCCTGTATGTATATACCAGTATGCTTTGTCCGCCTATAGCCTGTACTACGTTAGAAACGGTGACTTCAACGTACGGAAATATCAATATTTATTTAATATCGATTCATTCAAAGAGCACAGCAGAATTAGGAGGGAGATCCGATGCGATGGACTGGGAAAAACATATTCTACCTATCTCTGGTTGCTTTGCAGGGAAACTTTATATTTTTACACTTCTAACTTATTACTAGGATATGGACGGATAACGCATTTCCGTACCTGTATAGGTATAGGTTTTCTTCTTTTAGTGCCAATATGAATTCAAACAAATCAGTGACATTAGTTCATCCAGGAGTAATTAATTTTGAAAACAATATGAATGCCTTTACATTACCTCTTAGCGACATCCATAGTGGAAATTCATATGTAATTTATATTGATCTGGTGTTGGATAATTGCGAATATCATTTTACATCAAAATTAAAGGGTAAGTTAAGATAAAAGTTCGTTTTCTCCGATAATTATGTCTCGTTACTTTCTCTCTTGTTATTTTCTGTAGATAATTTACTACATTATAAAAAGTCATTATTCAAGAAGATTACAAAACATTTTGAATTTAGTGGGGCACAACTTTTTCTTATTTTAAAGATCTCTGTATCCTCTATGATTTACGAGATCCAATATAACTTGATTTGGTTTTATTTTTAGTACCTCAAGAAGCCATGTCCGAATTCGCTAAGAATTACGCAAGCTACTTCCTTCTCTTAATTTTAATATGTGTAACGATTACACTCTATGCTTTCTTGAAAACAAAGCCTCAGTTTATAGACAAACTAAGAAGGTATCTGCCATTTATACCGTCTCTTCCAGATTTACCAAGATCTCAGGAACTAGCAATGGTTAAAATAACGTAAGTATAGTAGAAAATTAAGATAATAGTTCTGTAGGTAAATTTTACCAAGAACTAGTTTTAAGGCTTCTCGGACTAGATCATATCTAATTACATATTCAGCAAGTTAATTAAATGAATTAGGTCTTTTGTAAATCCATGCGTTTTTATTGTAATTTGGGGTAGACTGGAGTGTTGTTTGGTATTGTTTTATGTTCCATACCAATATTCATCACCGCATTCGTACAGTATCCTTGGTGAATGAATACCCTTGCGTTATAACACACACATCATTAAAATCGTATTAATTAAATCGAGGGCAAATGGTAAAAAAAAGTCTAATTTCATTAATATTATAATAGATTCGTCTAATGTCCCGATGTAAGGGTTCCTAAAAGTTGTTTAAAGTTTTGACTCAAAAATTTTAAGGTCTAGTTACAAAACCAAAGTTATCTATACATTAAATAGAATACATGTAAGGTGAAGTGGGGTAAGTGGGGGTTAAAAATATAAAAGGTCGCCTTTGAAAATACATAACTTTTTTAAAAATCGAGTTACAGAAATGCGCTTTAGACAGGAAGTACTTAGTGATATTTACAATTACAACAACATTTGTTTAATTATTTAGAATTTCATTTAAACAAAAAATTGTTACGAAAATCAACCCATAGAACGCACTTGCCTCAGGTACTGGTGTAAGTGAGTTTTCAACTTATAAATCGCATTTGAGTAATGTTATATTCAACTGGAGCAAATGGGTTCATCTATTATGGCTTCACCAACAACAGGCTTTTTTTAGATTTAAAAAATTCCTAAAAATAAAGAAGTTTATATGTTAGAGATGTCTTCTTCTATAACTTTTTTTAAAACTACGTAATACGGTTTTTAAGTTTTTATTTACTTTATAGGTTTTGCAGAATAAGCACAATCTCACTTTTCAACTTCTTAAACTTTTCACTTTGAATTTTATTAATATAAAAAATTTAAATGGGACATGTAATCCCCACTTACCCCACTAACAAAAAAAGCGGGGCAAGTGGGAACTATGGACCTAAAACTGAAAACCTGAAAAATTGAAGTGTTAAAAAATACAAGAGATATCGTTTGAGGATGTAAAAACTTTGAACTTAAGTTTTAAATTAGTACAGACAAAAAATTTTAAAAAATTATACCGTGACTTGTAACTATAGACGAAGTTTAGATACATTTGACATAAGCTGTGTTACTTTAAAAAAATAATATTAAAATTTTTTTAATAATAGGTTGGTGTCTATAAAAGTTCGTACCGCCGTAATTTTTTCTAGACATACCATTTAAAAGTTACAACTTTTTACAATAAATAAATACGTATCGATAACTACGTACTGGAAACATAAGAGAACGATAATAAAAGCTCCGAAAAGAACTATTTTTACGAATAAATAAATTTTCAAGGTACAACAAATTATAAGTCAAAATGGCAATTAAAAAAATGATGACGTCGGAAGTCAATGGATAAATTTTAAAAAATATTAAAAAATCAATCTGCAACTCTTTGACAACCCACTTGAACAATTGCAGATAACCCCTTCGCTAACCCCAAGTTCGTCATAACGTCTGGTGTGGCTTGCGAGCACGAAACTTCTACGACTACGGAGTAATTGGTGGATAATAGCTTCCATTAAATTAATATTGTTTTTTATTTTTAGGAGAGAAGTGGTTAATTCACAATACACACCATTAGAATTTATTGTGGTACGTAAACCTTTTTTTACAGTATCCTCGTAGCGGCTAGTGTATAAGAGCTGCAGAGCTACAGCACCTATTCTTATAATAATATCTATAGATTTCTAATTTTTCTTGTCTTAATTATCCTATATTTGCAAAACCAAAATTTAAAAATGTTTTCTTTTATTTAAGTATAATTTTTATCCATGTGGTTTGTCTTGTCCCACTTAGTCGCGGCCATCCATAAAATTCAATGCTACAAGCTAAGTATACTGTTCCATTGCAGAACTGGCAGTATACGTCACAAAAAAAGTGATTGACCTTGAGCCGACCAATAGCAAATAGAACATTTTAGAGCGTATTTTACGTATATATACAGTGTGTCTAATTAAGTTGGCAACTAATGGCAAACTTTTATATTATTAACTTTACGAAAAAAGTTATTCTTCATAAATAGTTCTGCATGGTCCAAAACCTAAAATGCAACCATCAGATGTAAACATGTTTTGATGTCAAAAAATATGAATTTGGCCCAAGAGTAAAGCACCTTTATTTTTGACAATATCGAAAACTGTAATTATGAAAAGTTATTCGGAATGTTAAACTATATTTTAATAAGGTCTTGACAAAACTTCTTATGGCTTAATACTGGTCTAGAAATTAAATTCATAATATTTTTTGTTAATTTATACTATTATACTTATGTCGAGTTGCACGAAGAATGTTAATAATAATTAACTAACCAGCAAATTTGACTGAGACATACATGACATTAGAAATAAAATTAAATAAAGTATTTTATAATAATAATACAAAGATGATTTGCCATTTTAAAAAATCAAGAAATTCAGCTCTCCTTTTTTAAAAAAAACAGGTGTAAAGTAGCTCTAACGGGTACAATTTCTCGAATAAGTTTATTCCATTATATTATAAAGTACCTAGGTTAAAATGATGAAATTTAAGGTTTCTCTCTAAATATGTATATCTTGTTTTACCAAATATATGCACTTTTTAAGAAACAAAAGAAACCTAATCTAGAAAGCTATTTTTAATACAAATGATAATAAATGTAATTGAAAAGAGAATTTTCTACAGAATTTAAGCATCGAATAAAAATGGCTGGTCTCTATTTAAAATTTAAAAGTTGATTTCACTACCGGTTGAACCAATACTAGTGATAACCATTTGAATTAGCCGAAATGTGGCAATTTACACACTTATTAACTCCTAATTTTTCAAAATTCTTTACTTCTAGAATTACGGAAAAAATTATGACACCCGGTATATTTTTTTTCTAATTTTCAGAATGCTCATAAGTTTGACAAATATGAATTTCCAAGAAACAAGATTATTCTTAAAGACCAGATAGGCGGGGGTGCTTTTGGGCATGTTTATAGAGCTGAGATCTATGAACTGGATAATAAACCTGGTTATACCGTTGCTGCTGCTAAAAAACCTATTGGTAGGTCTTACTTAGTACCTACATACTATTACTGATATACTACGTGTAAGCCATATTATACTTGGAAAATATCTAATACCATTTTTAACACTTCACAAGCCCTTGTTACATAATTTTTCATCGGCAATATTTACGGAAAAGTTGATAACTGATTATTTTGATTGATTGATCTTGGTTAAAACTACTAAACTACAAAAAACTATATGTTTTAAATTATTTTAATGTGCTTGTGTCTTTTTAATAATTGGAATTTTTCTTTGTAATTAATCATGTATTGTTAAAGTTGCTAAACGTTTACTCAACAACAACGAAATTTTAGCCTGTGGAAGCTGACAAACCGTGCAAAAAGTCGCAATAAAAAAAAAGTTTTATTTGTATGTCCAATTACCCAAGAACCGTCTTCAAAATAATTTAGACTTATGGACAAGAATATCTATATTTGACAACTGATATTTGGATCGCGATTACGTATCATGTCACAAGTAACGATACCTCGCTCATCACATTCTGTGGGGGCCTTTAAAAGCATATGAAACATTTTTTCTGTCTTAACTGAAATGGAAGATATAAAAATATCAAAATCCGTATACCTCGTGAACTTAAATTTTTTAAATAAATAGAGTTAATAGATTATAGATTCTTTTCGTTAATCGCCATTCTCATCGGTTTTAGAAAATGCTCCGACAGAGGAGGTGGCTGACTTTCTCGCAGAAATAGAGACTATGAAAAAAATAGCCAATTTTGGTGGTCACCCAAATATCATTAAAATATTGGCTTGTGTCACCATTGAATCACCACATATTATGATAATGGAGTTGGTTCCGTGTGGTTCCCTAAAGACATACTTGTCCAATCTTAGAAAAGAATGGGAGCAGAGAAAGCGGAGACTTCGGATTCAAAGAAATAATCAACATTTCTTTCCAGAGTAAGTTCAAATATTGTCATCGAATCAGTATTAGTACAGGTTTATTCATTTTTCATTGTATTGGCTATTTTTTCAATTGGTAAGCTTTTTATTAAAAATCGAGCTTTGTACTTTTATTCGCAAAGATCAAATACATCACATTCAAAGCTAAGCGGTACTTGTCCTTGCCTTCAAATCTTCCAGATTTCTAGGTCTGATGACATAATCCGCCTCATAAATAAAAATCTAACGGTCAACAAATTTAAGAGAGTTATTAAATGTTACATTTCCAAATAGATGGTTAGGATTGCGAGGATTTATAAAGTGGCCACCGAAATCTCCAGATTCGGGCAGAGATACGTTTAATCACACTAGAAGTTTTGAAAAAGGTGAAGGAAGAGTTCTACCATCGGTTTTGTCCTTGCTAACAGATTCATGAGGCAAATTTTCGACAATTGCTATACTAAAAAAGTGACATTATAGTTTTAAAATTAGTTTTTATTTAATTTCTGACACATGGTTTAAGAGATGTAAAAAATATATATGAACAAACTCCTTTTTCGATAAGCTTTTCAAAAAGGTACCACAAGTGGTATCCTCTAATTAAACAAGTTCATTAGGACTGCGCCCCCTTCTTGGGGTACCAATTTTTTTTACATGATAAAAGCGACGTCCATTTAAAATCAATGTAAAAATTCAGATAGGGAGTGATAGATTGCAAACGAAAAAGAGCTTGTGCTGACCTTAATCCCCCCGTAGCGGTGGCAGAAACTGATTAATTCACTCCATTTTAGACAAACGCTATCCCCATGACCTAACAATTTGAATTGAAGTAAATTAACACGCACCCTTTCAGACCTTTTTGTCTCCTGACAGTTTTCTGCTCAAAAGGCACTGCTGCCGGCACATTTTTTATAGCCGCGCACAACAGATTTTCATGGCACGCGGTTAGAACATTGCCGCGCGCAAACCTAATTCATAAATAAATTGAGATTATCCCCATGAGAACTCTCTAATGTGTTTCGAATCCTCTATCTGTGCGAATAGACACAAGAGTCGAAGTTGGGAATGGCCATGTCATGGGAATAATTCTTATTTATTTATAAAACTAGTATTTATACGCAGCAACATTCAAATCGCTTGCCACAACATACCAACCAAAAGTACCCTTTTTAATTAACATTCCGGACAGGAGAAATGCATTTCTTGCCAATACAAAAGCAAGCAGTCAATAAAAAAAGGCCTCATGTTGTTTGCTTAACTGTGGGCACCTCTTACTCCTTGACTATAACTTATTTTAGTTATTTACTGTGGCCTTCTTTAACATCATTTACAGTTGAAAAAAAACTAATTTGATATATCAGATCAGGGTCCGTAGTCCCAAAATCACATATAACTAGAACATTAACAATTAAGACATCGTGGACATTTCTAAGTCGTTCAGCCTACATCATTATGGTTGTGCCCAGCTGGCCATAAACTAATAATAAATTTTAGTGTATAAAATTAGTTACTTGGTTTTACCAATCAATATAATTAATCAATTTATTAAATTACAACCAAATTACTCAGTGGCGGCGTAACCTTTGGTATAAAGATTTAAGGTTCACTTTGAAAAAGTGTTTTTCCTGTTAACTTTTTTTAAAGCATTGATTTATCGTTAAAGGGCCCATATCGTCAATTTTCTAAGGTTCATTTAGACCGAGGTCCAGTTTAAATTAGAGATTATGAGAAATAACCCTTTTTAATGTGGAAACTTTAATTTAAGAATGACCAACCTGGTCATAACTTGGTATTTTACATTACATTAATCACTTCTAAGGCCCCGTTGTACAATTAGAACTTAAGTGCGAGTTTCTCAAAACTTGACCTAAAGTTGAACTTGGTTCAAAAAGGTAAATCTGTTGTATAATCAATTCCTAACCACAGGTCTGCATCAATATAGTATATTACGTAATAAGTGTTGTAAAAAGCAATTTACGCACAAATAGAAAAGTTACGCACGACGCCGCGTAGCGGCGAGTGCGTAATTCTATGAGTGCGTAATTGCATTACAACACGTATTACGTACCATACTTTACCTACGACCTACTTATTCACACAACATCATTTAGTTTTAGTTTTTCATCTTAACTGGTAACAATATTATTAATTTAAGAACGTGATAACATCAACGAGAAGGTATATATTGTAATAATTCTACAGTATGATTATTTAAATTTACAAATGTTATTTTTTATAATATTATTTATTCTCATTACAATAATTATTTATAGTTAAAGAACAATTATTGAAGACAAAAGGTATATCGTTTCTTTTGCTTGTTGAAGCATAAGTAAGATTTACATTATTAGTTGCCTCAATGAAATTTTCATTAATACTATTAGTACTACTACTAGTACTTGCTATTGCAGATGATATTTTAGACGAATTGTTAGTTTGATTATTTAGGGAATTATCCACATACCCTTCAGCTACGGCTGAGGACTGCCATCCGCCGTGTCTTTTTAAATCTAATAAGTCACCACCCGCGTCAACAAGAATAGTCGCGGACGAGCGTCGAAAACAGTGTCCTGTATAATTCGCTGCTTCTGGTAGTCCCAGATATTTGGCTATTTCTTTTGGAACCTTTCCTAACTTGTTAATACCAACAGACTGTTTGGTACATTTTCCGTTTATATAGTTTAGAAAAAAAGGTAAATTTGGAGCTGTACTTACTGCAGAGCGAATGTTTATATATTTTTTAACCTTTGGGTAAAAATATTCTGACACCACAAAAGAACGTTGCCGTTTAGTTTTTGAATCGGGAATATTAATAATTAGATTCTTCCCTGTGTCTTGGATATCTGACGGTTTTATATTACGCAACTCTTGTTTCCTGCATGCACCGCTTATACCAATTATAAGAGCAACCTAAAAGACGATTTGAAATAAATTTACACATTTAACATTATATTGAGCTCAATATATTACCTTCATAAACAAATGTTTATCATCTGGTGCGTTTTCTAGAAAATCGTTTATATTCTTGCTTGTCAAAATCTTGGATTTTTTGGATCTAAAGCCGTCCGATTTTCTCTTCAGAAGAGCTTGTAATTTGGAGTAGTTTGCAATATCGACATTGTGATTTATATTAATTGTGGCCTTTAACATTGAGCAAAATGACCAAAGTGAGGAAGGCTTCATCGTTTTTGATAGTTCTTGGAAATATGCCATCATTACATTCTCGGAAAATGATTTAACGTCGTTTTTTAATCTCCATTCCATAAATCTTTGGTAAGTAAATTTGTATCGATATTCAGATTTCGCCGGTAACAAGTTGTTTTTAGCAGCTTCTGCAATTTCGCTAATATTGGGTGGAGTTAAATTTTCTATTTCACTGTCACTCGACATTTTTTATGTACCTAATCAAACTAATTTCACTTTATAATATTACTCACATACAAATTTGATCTACGATTATGTCAGTTTTTGAATAAGTTTGTTTGTATTGACCGTTGCTAAGCGGTTGCTAGGAAAATTGTGCGATTTTTTTACCAAGCTGTGCGATTTTTTTACCGTGCGTAATGGGAATCTTACATTGATCGGAAACGGTGTGTTTTTAAGTATTTACAGTAGTGGTCGTAGGTAAATTAAATTGCCATACTGTCAATGGTTACGCTGTCAAAAAAACCATCAAACTTTATTTGTTGTCAAAGTTTGGGGTATTTACAATTTGCAGCTAAGTTTTCCATGTATTCTAACACAAAACTATATGCAAATTTTACTTTCAAAGAAGTATGTGTGCTTTTAGCTTTTGTTACGGAGTTTAAAGGTATTTTGGAAAACAAAAAACAAATAATATTACTAATAAAGAACAAATAGAATGCTACAAAAATATTGAGACTAAATTTAAATATGATCACATATCGGTCTGTAGTTTTTGGGCCGTCTTCGATCGTTTTTTATAGCTCCTAATACATCCATAAAATCTTCATCATTGGATTTGTCTGTTAAATTCAGAAAGTGTTCAACCTCATCATTCGCATTCATAACTTTAAAATATTATTACCACAAATTTTAAAGTCAAAAGGAATTTATAAGGTTTGTTTTATTGGGTTATATGTTATCAGTCAATAATAACTTAAAATTTGAAGAATTAGTCCATTTTTACTCAAAGATGCCTGATATTTTGTAAGAAAAAAGACACAAAGTCTCGGCCTCAAAATTTTGGTTTAAGCCTAGCAAGTTGACAACTGACCTGAAGAATGAAAGCTCAGCAGAACCGAGTTCAACTTTACGTCGAGCTTTACAAAACTCGTACTTAAACTCTTTTTGTATAACCGGATCTTAATCGAACTTTGCTCCCACATTATAAAAATCGAATTAAAAGAAAAATATTATTTAGGCACCAAAAAAACATGCAAAAATATCGATTGGCTGTCGTATTGGGTAGGAGACAAAATAAAAAGTAGTAAGTTCATAAACACATAATATATCTGTGTTATATCCCTTAATACATAGTTTGCTGTTTATGTTAGGATATTCGTAAAAAATATTTTTTCCTACAAAAGTTTCGAAATAATTTTTTGTTCTGTTAGGCAATGAAAATTTTTGCCTGCTAGTGTGGATAAAAACTTATCTCCGAAACGATATACGGTTCTATCCCACCAAACTTGTTATATTACAGCAACATTCGGTTACATTGTTAAAAACTACCTTTTGTTGAATTCTTAAATGTATATAATTAAAGAGGACATTACTTTTCCTATTTCAAGTTGATATTGTTAAGTTATATTTCCTCAACATCACACAGTGATAAGCCGTAAGTGTTCACCTCGACACACACACACACAGCAACTTGCATTATCTTTATTTGTTATGAATCACAACGTTTCAACTGGAAAGTATCTCCAGTCGTCTTCAGGTGAATACTAAATAAATACAGTAACTACAGCTCTATTTATACTAGCTAGATGCACTTCATCATAACTGAAAAGGATTCAAAAATATCTGGAAACATTTGTAAAGTAGATGGAAACTTAAAATACCGAGCACGAACTAAACGCATGTTATGCTCTAGTGCATCTAGCTAGTATAAGCTGTAATTACTGCATTTATTTAGAATTCACCTGAAGACGACTGGAGAAACTTACCAGTAGAAACGTTGTGATGTAAAACAAATAAAGATAATGCAAGTCCAAAACTCTTCTATCATTTTTTAATAGTTGAGTGCATAATTCATAAATCATCAGGTCTTATAGCCCACTGAAGAGCTAAAATGTGGCCGAATGCAGCTGGGGTAAGAACAATATGGCGTAAATTTTAGATAATATTACATAAAAATAAACATAAAAAAAATATCACACAAAAATATAGCTTTACAAATTCACGTCACTCCCAAGATATTATTATTAATTAATTATAAATTAGATAATATTACTACAATATAACAAAAAAACAAATTGCATGGGTGTTGTTGAAATATGTTGTAATATTGCGTGACATTAAATATCACCGTGTTATATTAAAACCTGAGACATAAGCTATTGTATACCTATTATAATCACCATCACATCCACCTACCTTAGAATGTTACATTATTACGATATTATTAAGGGTAATGTTAAGCTAACAAAACGTTGTTTGGTGGGATGGGTTTAAAAAACTTTCGGGGTCAGAGGTCAAAGCCTTAGAATGGGTAGCACTCCGATTTATAATTATATTAATCGATTTTCTACTGTCTACTTTTGTAGGAAAAGTATTGTAAAGCTGTTATTGGTGGAAGTATGGTTATTTTACACCTGGATGTAATAACTATCTACAGACACATGTAAAAATTATCTAAATTTCCACACTAGTATGATAAATAAAGAGCTATTTTCTGTTGATTTTTATTTATTATAAGACATGACTGTACGCATTTTTCTCTTTGTCACAATATTGTGAACTCCGATATAAAATAGGTATATCATTTCCCTGTTTTTCACTTTTCATTCATTATATTTATTAAGAATTATAAAACTTTCTTACGAAATAATTTCTTATAGGTATCTTGATTAAATTTATTTTTCGTTTATTAACTTTTGACGTGAAAGATTTCAATATAAGATTAATGAGTTAATGAGTTGGTTTAGAAGTAAACAATTTTTGTCAAATAAGTATGTATAGGAGTTGTTTACATCGGAAAAATTACGTTAAATGCATTAATTAAAAGCAGTTTTTTAATTGGCAGGCTATCTGGTATAATGTTTAACGCATTGTGACTCATCGAGTATGACTCATCGAGCATGACGTCATCACCTCGCTAGACTCCGCCCACTAGTCATGCGTCACCGCATCTGCCTAGTATAAATAGAGCTGTAGTTACCAGACTTATTTAGTATTCACCTGAAGACGACTGCAGATACTTACCAGTTGAAACGTAGTGATTCAAAACCAATAAAGACAATGCAAGTCCAAAACTCTACTGCCGTTTATAAATGACTGTTGTTGGGTTGCACAAAGATTTTTAATAATAATTAACTATCCAGCAAGTTGGACTGTAACATAAATAACATTGACAGGCAATAGTAAATTAAAAATTAAGTAACCGGACCACTGTGATTGTGAGAAAAATGTTACTGCCAATGTCATATGTCACCGTCAAAAATCCTGGTTGGTTAATAATTATTACACAAAACCAATAACATAGATGAAAATAATTGAAAGATTTAATTTCTATTCTTTTTTACAAGACCTAAATGGACCAAATTAAATAAATTATTATTTTGGTATATCATGGTTTGCTCTATTGTGGACACATAGAAATGCGAGTCATACTCTTTCAAGTTATGCTAAATTATGTTAAATTGTTACAATGCATGCAGATAACAGATTTTGTCTTGGTCGTTCAGCTAATATGTATAACCGTTATTTATTCTGGGTGATTTATGGTGAGTGGCATATGAAAATCAGTAAATGTTTTAAAAACAAGAGCAGAACAAAAAAAAATTACATTTTTATAGCTTTGAAATATATCGGAAGTAGCAGTCAACTTCAATTTTTTTTTATATAATTATAACATTTCTTGCTCCTAAAGATCCTAAATACATTTTTTCTATAACTCTCAAAAAATCCGGTATGTTCCACATACCTAGCATGACAACATTTTACAAATACCTTCTGCCAAAACTGAGTTAGAAGCAGGAGTCATCAGAAATTTGCAAGTATGCTAGATGGGACTACGATCCATCTTCTTTTACATCTAGCTCTCGTATGCAGAAAGTCGTTTTCAAATCTTATTCAATATAAAATTATAAAATACATGATAATATATCTAAACTGAAATGTTTTGAGATACTGACATTTTAAAAATGACGTTTATGCATCCTCTGTGATAACAACAGCTCAGCTTGAACTTTTCTCTTGGATCTTCATTTATTTTTATTTCACTTTTTATTCTTGGTTTAACCGGAAGTTATAATTCGGTATTTTCTAGTTAAACCAAAAGGAAGGCTTTTTTGGCAGATAATAAGAAACTAAGATAGCAAGGTATACATCTTTTGCCTCTAATGTGCTTCATTAAGATACCACGCTTGCCACAGTTTTACTCGTTAAAGTTTAATGTTTCAAGGGATATACGTATTTTTTTTCCTTGACGAAACTTTAGCACATTGACCAACGCGGTGCGGCGGTAGCCATGACGGTGCCGATTGAGGCAGAGCGGTATATGCGTCAGATTTTTTTTTTGGCTATTCACACAGAGACAGTTTCTACTGGTCTGGTCTGTGAATGATCGTTGAATAACCTGAAAAAATTCATCTAACGAGAACTTTGCTATTATTAGTAAAGTCTATACGAAGTCAGTGTAAACGGCAAGGAAATTGGGGTACGATCAATTTCCTATGGCTCTGCATTGAAATAAAAATTATAATCCCCGTTAACGGCTCCTCGTCGAAAGTCCACGTGGACTTGATGAGTCTGTCATGACAAAATGAGGGCAGGATTACAAGACTAGCGCCTTTGATTGGTCCCTGCCGAAATTCTTTGGGTAAAAGTTTTTTATGCATTGTCCAACTTAGAAGCATTAAATATGATTTTCAAGTAACAATGCGGAGCAGCGTAGTTTCAGTTTAAGTGTTTTGTTAGTTTTATCAATATTTGAGTTGTTGTTGCTATTGTCTTTGCTTTTATAATTGTTGTTGTTGCGTGTAAATTTATGTTCATTTACGTAACTTTGTTGTTGTTATTAATAATGGCGTTCTGAAGACCTTTTGATATATCTGATGGTAAAAGGGAAACTGCTAATTTAGAAATCAATGCAGTTATAGAGCCTTCGAGATTTCGTAATAAAGACTTACACATCCAAGCATAGAGAATTATTTAAAATATCAATACAGTACAAGCAATTACGCTCCCAATCAAGCGATATTATGAAAACTATAATTAATTATATTTTTATTTCTACCGTCGCATGGCACGCCTATATTTTATAATAGCAGATAACGGCTATAAGTAGAGTTTTAGGTTTTTTGCTATTTACACTAACTTCGTATAGACTTGTAACACAAAACACGTGGCGATAAACAGTACAGACCGGCGTTATCAAAATAAAATGCTATGACATCGGATAATGCGAGTTCGAACACTACAGCGGTGTGGGTCGCGCCATTTGTCACTGTATTCTGTGGTACCGCGGCGAACCCGTCACCGCGTTGGTCTGGAGGATCCTTAGCTCTAGCTTTTTCACGAGTTTCAACAAGGCAGTTGTGTGCACGTATGTGAAGATAAATACAGAATTCTTAGGCCATGACAAAGGGTATTAGTGTGAGGGTTAAGCAACGTCCAGGGTTAGTTAAGCAAAGTCAAATTAATAAGAAAAGTAAACACACTCTTGTCAGTTTGACAAGAGAATTCCTGACGCTCAGCCGCAAAATCAATTTACAATCCGTTAAAACGCCATTTTACCGAGGCCGGACTTCTGCCTTTTTCTGCTTTTAAACATCCTAGAAGGCCATGATTCTCAATATCTGTTTCACCATTGCATTTCACAATGTTGTCTAACAAGATAAAAATTGAAACATCTTTATTTAATTTAGGGTAGAAATATTGACGAATTTTATCGTTGATCGCTCCATTATATATCAGAAATGTGGAAAGACGATGTCTTTAATGCGAAGCTAGGGCTAAAGTTACCGGAAGATAGGATATACCTAAAGCAAAGGCATTTGACAGCGCACTAATGTGGTCACAACATTTTTTACTATATAAATAATGTATTTCCCTGCGACCAAATGTAAATAATTGTATTTTATAATACCATGGCATGTTTAACAAAAATATATAAATTTACTCCTCGTTTTCAAGATCTTAAAATATTATGCTCACTGTAATTCACCTTATGTTTTCTCCCAATCATTTATAAATAAAATTTGTTGTAGCAATATGATTGTGGAAAACTTTTTTCAACCTGCAACCAGCATACCAGAAAAAGGAGAATTGGAAAAGTTGAAATACAGCGATTTAGCTTTTGAGTAAGTATTTTGCTATAATTAATCAGAAATAGTTTTTAAATACCCCATATCGATCATAGATACATTTAATATCACCAAAAACAAATTGAGACAAAAATGGCAACAGCGTTGGTGCAACTATGGCAAATCCACCAACACAAGATTATTTCATATAAGCCCTCAAATACCGACAGTACTATGGCATGATAGCTTTAATGTTTCCAGAAAATTTATAACTACAATAACTAGAATAAGATTTGGTCATGCAAGTTACCCCTACCACCTTCAAAGAATTAAGGTATTACCGACCAATATATGTGATCACTGCTATGAAGTCGCCGACCTAGACCACATTTTCTTTAAATGTGGAAAATATAATAACTGTCTGTACACCTCTCCAGGAAACAAAAAAAATCGATTCACCGATAAATTTATTGTATGTTTTAACCATAGAAAATAAGGATGCAACATACATGATTATGCGCATTCTCAAAAAGAACAACTTTAAGTTGTGACCACCTTATTACCTGTTTGTTATACAATGTTCTGATCGACCCAGAACGAGAAGAGTGTGACCCTGTCTACTTTCCTTTCGTTTCTGTATTTGCAAATGGTCGTTAGCTTAGGAGAAACACTTGCTTTAGAAATTTTTTGGTTAAAAAGCAATAAGCGACTGGCTGAATAGCTGAACAGCTCAAGCCAAAAAAAAAATCAGAAATAGTTATAAAATATTTTTTCTACTCCCACATGGAAATTTTATAATTATCAATTTAAATGCATGTGAAAAATGTGTTGTTTTCATTCAAATTTTAGCGACTATACTGGATGTTCAAATAGTTCTGGAACAAATTCATACATTACCCCAGATACTCCCAGAACGCCAAGTACCCCCGGTTCGCCATTTGGTAATCCAGAAATGTCAAAATCGTATAAGAAATCATCTAATATGTATAAGGCGAAGTATTCAAACAAAATGGTTCCGGCTGGTTTGGCACTTCAGTCTCCAATGACTCCGGATTCAATAACTTCTAGTGGATTGCCCTCAATAACAGATAGTAAGTCTCCACGATATTTTTAAATTAATATTACAACACTTTACAAAAACGCATTTCATGGGTGTTGCTGTAATATGTTGTAATATTGCATGACTTTGAATACCACTTTGTTATAAACCTGCGAAATAATTGATTGCATACATAATACAATCAGCATAACAATCACCCACACCATCATGTCACATTATTAAAATATTATATGAGTGCAATGTTGAGGTAACAAAACTTTGTTTGGTGGGTAGTTATTTAATTTTCATTCGCAAGCATTCAAAAACAAGAAATTAGGGTAGTAGCTTTTTTATATTTACACTTGTTGATTAGATTAGAAATGGCTAAAAACAGTTACCTACCGATGTTATGCTAATGAAATTACGTACTGCTAATGATCAAAATCGTCCTGGTGCTCTCATTCTCCATGGCAATGAGCGAGTGCATGAAGCATCCTCAGTCCAACACATTCTTAAGCTGGACCAACGCCATATGGTCCGGATTTAATACAGTCTGACTTGTCTTTATTCAGAAATTTGGAAAAGCAAGTATTAACCAAAAGTTCCCTCTTTTAGCGTTGCTTACTCCTCTAGAATCTGAAGCTGCAACGCCCTTGATAGATTTTACGGAAGAACCCAAATTGGAACCAGTATTGGATAGTAAAGAATTGCAAAATTTTGCTTCACAAATAGCAGCTGGAATGGCATTTTTGGAAAGTATAGAAATAACCCATCGGTAAGTGACGTATATTGGTCTATTCATTTTAAATTAAAGGTGATATTTTTTTCCATTATTTTAAAAGTAACAATTTTTTATAATTTCCTATATAAAAAGTGGTTTACCACAGATTGTTTAAGAGCAAATTAAATATAATTGTTAGCTGGGAATTAGTTTGCACAAACATTACGAGGCTATGAGGTCACTGGTGAGTAAATAAATTTAGAACAAAACTATTATTTTTATTGCGTTTCCATGGTTACGAATAAAGATTTTACTGACCAGAAGACGTCAAAATTTTTGGTTATCATATTTTTAGTTCTTTTGTTGTCCTATAATTTGACATTGAATGTTATTACTAGTTTTGGCAATAAATTAGTATTTTTTAAAACTATATTTCTGTTAAGGACAACTGTGTGTATTTCCGGTTCAACCGGAAATGACAGTCAGATATTTGAGCACTCAAAATTTGCATCTAAAGCAATTCCAAAATTTGAAATTCATATACACTACGTTCATTAAGTATGGAATAATTAAAAATGTACTTGAATTTCAAAAACCCATATTTTCATCAAAATTCCATCAATTGGTTCCATTTTTAGTTTATTGGGTTGAACTGAAACAATGTTGTTTTACTTTTTATCTTTTTTTATTTAGGATGATGGCTAAAATATCATAAAGTGTAAAATTTGCTGATTTTTAAATTGTAATTTCTAAAATAGAAGCTATGAAAATCGATTTTTTTTTGTGTACAGTGTTATTATAGTAGATTCTGTAACGAGGTTGGAATGAAAATTTGATCCGAGTGAAAGATTCCGAACGCGAGCGTAGCGAGGAACGAGTATCGAATTTTCATTCTAACCGAGTAGCAGACTATATTTTCTCCACGACCAAAATTACTATTCGCAATATTTGTAATTTCAGGTGGAGTATTATCCAGTTCCATATCTGATTCATCCGATTTTTCACTCATATTTTGACTTACACTAAAATTTATCTGCTGACATTGACAGTTTCAAAATTCATGGCAACCTATGTCGCTTAGTCAATTACAGAATATTCATTCCGTATCTTGTTATGGAATGAAAATACACGCAAAACGCATAAGAAGCAAGTGTTTCAGAATAAATATTCCAACTCAAGATCGAGAATTTTTATATTCTATTATCAAAAATAATTTTGGAATTATTTCATTCACTAATGGTGGTGGAGAAAATACTTACTATACCCACTAAAGCGCAGTCTCGTTCGAGTAAATTAAAAAGAAATTAATTTCCAAAAGTCGTTATATTATTTAAACTCACTTTTCTCTGGTTTTCGAGGATGAAGAATACGAAAAAGTATTGATTCATGTTAGGCACTCATTACAACTCAGTGCCATTCGTGTCAATTAAAAAATTGAATGCCAGAAATCATTATATTGATATGAAAGGCATGCGACAGTAGGTACTAACCAACACAATAATAAAATTCAATTTTCAAAGCTTCGTATTTTAGAAACATCTATTTTAAAAGCAGCAGTTTTCACATAGCTTGATATTTTAGCCATCACCCTGTATTAAAAAGACATAAAGTGAAGTTACACATATTGTACTCAGTGGTCTAAGAGACAGCCTACCCAAAAAATGGGAAATGAAATGGATTGATTTAATTTTGATAAAAATATGGGCTTTTTAACTTATACTAATTTTTGAACTATTCTATTTTATTATTTCTTTACCAAATAGCGATCTGACTGAAAATATAGCGGCTACCTGGTATATTAGTATATTTTTTATCAATCCACTTTTTATTAAAAAAATGTATATACTTACATAATGATTAATTATTTTTAATCTTTATAGCGATTTAGCTGCTAGAAATATTCTTATAAGCGAAGACAAAACCTTAAAAATATCAGACTTTGGTATGGCTAGATTAGGAGTTTATGTAAATACCACTCAAAAAAGGCAACCACTTAGATGGATGGCACCAGAAGCCATTGAAAATAGAAGATGTGACAATAAGACTGATGTTTGGTCATTTGGTGTTGTTTTATGGGAAATTGGCAGTTTGGGTAAGAGAACAGCAACTTAACCATGTAACGAAATAGAAATAGAATAAACCATAGAAAGAAAATTTCTTCCCGACATGATTGGCACTATATAAAGATTTTCTCTATATTTGACAAATTTAATATCCAAAGTTACAAGTTTGACACAACATAAAAACCTCAGAACAAGAAGACATCTTTAAAATGAAATGGAAAAACTTAAGATCTGATATAAAGGAGCAAGAAAGGCGATTGGAAGGAGTCGTGAAGTTCTTCCTATTTCTATCGGGCTAGTCGCCTTTCGGCCATCGCGAGGCCGAGCGATCTTACATAGTGCTAAATAGAACAGAAAGGACCAGAACATGTATTTTTTATTGTTTTCATGGTTCCGCTGCAGAATTTATTTTCTGTATATTTTTACTTTCTTAAAATTTTAAAACACAGAAGCACGCACTTCATTATATCTCGTGAATCGCCCAGTAGAATGTTATATTGTACATGTATATTAAATTTCCAGACTATCCTTTTAATCCCAGTAACATATTTTATTACTCTCCTTAAAGTAATGTACAGAATAAAACCACTTTCTTACAAATAATATCCATTAACTTTATTTATTATATAAAGGAAATTATTACACATTTTTCTCAAAAAATGAACTAGGATAAATAGTTGCACCAGTTTTAGTTCTATTAAACGGTGTGATTAAACTTGACCATATTTTGCCTGATTAGATAATATACATATTATTATACTAGTATAATATGCTGACAACATTTCTACTTCATTCATTACTGCACGTAACTTCAGCAAGCTTCATAATTTATTGGGATCTCGTAATGTATAAGTCGAAAAGAAAACGAGTGGTCTGAGCCAGAGCGGACATATGAACAAAAACTAAAATCACATCAAGTTTAGAAATCAACAAATAATAAATAACAACCCATATTAATGATAAAAATAATGCATCGTCTAAACATATGTGTTTAGCAAAACTACTAAATCCCCATGTAGAAAGATGAATAATAACTCTATACTATTATAAATAGCACTCGCGTCTTGAATCCCTCGTCGCTAAGCTCCTTGTCATTTAAACTCTACGCTTGGGCAATAATGATAGCTATCTAAACCTCGGTTAATAATATACTATTATAGACTCACCACAGAACCGCGGTTTATAATTAGAATAAGGTCTTACAAAATATACTAATAATAACTGATCATATGTAATACATATACTGATGGACTATCGATAGTATAACTACAATTGTTTAAGGGCCACTCAAGGGTATCAATTAATAAAAATGAAATCTTTTTAGGAGCTTTTCCATACAAGGACTTAAGCAACGAATTAGTGATAGCTCACATAATGCAAGGTAGAATGCTAGAAAGGCCAGAAACGTGCACTGATCAACTTTACGAATTAATGCAAAGATGTTGGCATAAAGATCCTGATAGTCGACCAAGATTTGAGGAAATAGCCCAGCAGTTAGATATCAATAATGGAAAGATTTACGTCGACTTTAGTAAAATTTCCCCTAAATATGTTTTTCCACCCACTCAAGATAGTAACCAGTGAAACTATAATAATCACGAACTTTGCTTACGTCATGAACTTAAGGAAAAGTTCATTTTAGGAAAATAAAAGGGGTGTGCACGCCGCGACAGAATTAATTTTAAATAAGTGTAAGTACTATAGCTGTCTTTAGATCAGGTAATGAAGGCTATGTAAGTACCCACATACCAAAGGTGCAGGATTTTATATTATTGACGCGACCCACAATGTTAAGAAATATTTTGAAAACAATATATTTTAGGCTAAGTATACAACCTGAATATTTTAGCAAAGAATACGCAAGCCGAGTTTCACGACCAACTTCCACATACAAATAATGAAAATATGGTTATTGATTGATCATATTATGATACGCACCATAGACGGGTTTTATTCGGTTGTACTCTGCCGTATACAGAGTGATTCCTAAGTTGATACTTCTTTTTTTAGCTATGTACAGAAGGCATTAAAATAAACAACATTTTCAAATACCTTTTTTCAAAAAACTCAAAAATAGGCGAGATACAGAAGTAAAAAATCGTGCGTGCCTGGTCATCAAATCCTAGCCTGATATACATTATGTTAAACGGCAGTAGAGTTTTGGACTTGCATTGTCTTTATTTGTTTAGAATCACTACGTTTCAACTGGTAAGCATCTCCAGTCGTCTTCAGGTGAATACTGAATAAGTACGGTAACTACAGCTCTATTTATACTAGGCAGGTGCTGTGACGCATGATTAGTGGGTGGAGTCATGCGTGTTGCTAGGTGATGACGCATAACTGGATGAGTCATGCTTGATGAGTCATGCTCGATGACGTCATGCGTCTAACTCTTAGGTGGTCTTATTCTAAGATTACATTTACTTAACAAGGGTTTCCAGACGTTTCTCATATCTAATGAAGGCTTACTAAAGCAACCTGGATTTTGGTGTATGGTCGCAGCTTCCTTAAACTTCCTCTTCCTCCAGTGCGGTTCTTTTTGCAGAATTTCCGCTTTTGTCCACATGATATGATGGCCGTGCGTCCAGGCGTGGTCAGCTGCACCTGATTTTTCGGTCTCTCCTTTTTGGGTGTTATTTCTATGTTCTTTAATCCTTACTTCTAGTGGTCTTAGTGTCTCACCAATGTAAGATTGGCCGCATTCGCAGGGAATCTGGTAGACACAATTTTTCTTGTCTTTCTGGCTTGCTGGTTTCGTCTTCGTTAGGTGGCTTCTTAAAGTGTCTCTAGAGCTGAATACTGTGTTGATGTTGTATCGTTGTCCTAGTCTTCTTATTTTCTCGGATACTCCTTTGACATACGGAATATTGAGTATTGGTTGTATCTCTTTCTCTGCTTTACGTGTGTTTGGCCGATTCTTGCGATTTTCCAATATTGTGTCAATCAATTTCATGGGGTAGCCATTCTTGTTGAGGTCGGTCTTGATGTGGTTAGTTTCTCTTTTGAGAGCTTCGTTTGAGTTGCAGAGAGTAATTGCTCTATCCACCAGGTTTCTTACTATGCCATGTTTTGTGTTGTTTGAGTGGTTTGATGTATAATTGAGATATTGCCCTGTAAGTGTAGGTTTTCTGTACACTGAGGTTAGGAAGGTGTTGCCATTTTTCTCTACGTTGACGTCTAGAAAAGGTAATTGGTTGTTCTCTTCTTTCTCCATGGTGAATTTAATTGTCGGTGCAAAGTTATTAATGTGATGTAAGAATTCTCTGAGTTCGTCCTCGTTTCCGTTTCAAATAATGAAGGTGTCATCCACATATCTTAGCCATATTTTTGGTTTCTTCTTTGCTTGTTTTATTGCTTCGGATTCAAACCATTCCATATAAATGTTGGCGATTATGGGCGAGAGAGATGAGCCCATTGGTAGTCCGTCTTCTTGGCTAAAGAACCTGTCTTTTTCCTGAAAATAAGAATTGTTAAGGCAGCATTCCAATAGTTCCATGATGGCATTTGTAGGTAGCGGTGTTCTTTCTTGTAGGGTCAGGTCTTCCTCAAGTCTGCTCCTGATGACCTTAAGTGCGTCTTTTATGGGGACGTTGGTGTAAAGACTTTCGACGTCAAAGCTGACCAATTGGTCTCCTGTTTGTACTTCCTTTTCTCCTATTATTTGTGCAAAGTGTTGCGCCATCATGGAACTATTGGAATGCTGCCTTAACAATTCTTATTTTCAGGAAAAAGACAGGTTCTTTAGCCAAGAAGACGGACTACCAATGGGCTCATCTCTCTCGCCCATAATCGCCAACATTTATATGGAATGGTTTGAATCCGAAGCAATAAAACAAGCAAAGAAGAAACCAAAAATATGGCTAAGATATGTGGATGACACCTTCATTATTTGAAACGGAAACGAGGACGAACTCAGAGAATTCTTACATCACATTAATAACTTTGCACCGACAATTAAATTCACCATGGAGAAAGAAGAGAACAACCAATTACCTTTTCTAGACGTCAACGTAGAGAAAAATGGCAACACCTTCCTAACCTCAGTGTACAGAAAACCTACACATACAGGGCAATATCTCAATTATACATCAAACCACTCAAACAACACAAAACATGGCATAGTAAGAAACCTGGTGGATAGAGCAGTTACTCTCTGCAACTCAAACGAAGCTCTCAAAAGAGAAACTAACCACATCAAGACCGACCTCAACAAGAATGGCTACCCCATGAAATTGATTGACACAATATTGGAAAATCGCAAGAATCGGCCAAACACACGTTAAGCAGAGAAAGAGATACAACCAATACTCAATATTCCGTATGTCAAAGGAGTATCCGAGAAAATAAGAAGACTAGGACAACGATACAACATCAACACAGTATTCAGCTCTAGAGACACTTTAAGAAGCCACCTAACGAAGACGAAACCAGCAAGCCAGAAAGACAAGAAAAATTGTGTCTACCAGATTTCCTGCGAATGCGGCCAATCTTACATTGGTGAGACACTAAGACCACTAGAAGTAAGGATTAAAGAACATGGAAATAACACCCAAAAATTAGAGACCGAAAAATCAGGTGCAGCTGACCACGCCTGGACGCACGGCCATCATATCATGTGGACAAAAGCGGAAATTCTGCAAAAAGAACCGCACTGGAGGAAGAGGAAGTTTAAGGAAGCTGCGACCATACACCAAAATCCAGGTTGCTTTAGTAAGCCTTCATTAGATATGAGAAACGTCTGGAAACCCTTGTTAAGTAAATGTAATCTTAGAATAAGACCACCCAAGAGTTAGACGCATGACGTCATCGAGCATGACTCATCAAGCATGACTCATCCAGTTATGCGTCATCACCTAGCAACACGCATGACTCCACCCACTAATCATGCGTCACAGCACCTGCCTAGTATAAATAGAGCTGTAGTTACCGTACTTATTCAGTATTCACCTGAAGACGACTGGAGATGCTTACCAGTTGAAACGTAGTGATTCTAAACAAATAAAGACAATGCAAGTCCAAAACTCTACTGTCGTTCAAGAAACGTCATTGTCTCCAACCTTTAAACATACATTATGTTGTTTTGTCTTAATAGTCATGCATGGTCAGTTATTTATTTGGCGATCTGCTGCGATGTGTTTTTCTAAAGCAAGATAATTTTAAATTGGTGACATGTGAAAATAATAAAAATTTGAAAACAATGAACTAGTAAATATGAGGTGCTAATTTATTGTGAGTGTCGTCAAAGTACGGCTGCTGCTTCGAGATTACACGCAGAACTCTTTCCCTTGCGGGCTCATCCTACACCCAGAAGTTTTCTAAATGTTATTCAACGGGCAAGTTAGGCAGGACCGTATTTGATCCATAGTGTAATAAATGAAAATAAGTACTTACCTTATTTTTGAGTTTTTTGAAAAGAGGTATTTGAAAATGTTGTTTATTTTAATGCCTTCTATACACAGCTAAAACAGAAGTATCAACTTAGGAATCACCCTGTATAATGCATATCATAATAAATTGGTCATGAAACTGGGTGTACGTTAGTATTTAAGTACCTGTCCTATCTTTATGTATTTAAATATTAATATACTTATTTGTTTATTTATATTTTTGAAATTGTGATTTTATTTAATGATTTATCCCTGTAGGTTTTAGTTATGTACACACATAACTACATTTACACAAATTTCGCTTATATTCGTGATATCTGACATTATAAGCATAGGCGCAACTAGAGCGGGTTTAGCCCCCACCCCCTGATTAACTCTTACAAAAATATCGGTCAAGTCTCGACAGCTTATCCCCGTTCAATCAATTGTTGTTTTGCTCTAAGCAGTTGCATTTATTAATTACAGTACCTTACTTTTAAAATTACGAACTATTATTTAGCTTGGAATGGATCTGTCAGGAAATATATTAGAGAACATTTGGGATACTCTGAGAACTATTTTCCATGTAGTACCACTTAATCATTGTTATTTTTTCTTGAATACTATAAAACACATTAAAAGTAATAAATAGTTTTCTTTTTTAACGATGTATCACATGCAAGGTAATAATTATTCATTAAGAGAGTTCCGTACCAGTGAAACGCGACATCGTTTCCTGGCTTGTCTGATTGAAAATTGAACACACAAATTTTACTAAGGGGTTTACAAGAACTTCTAGTTTGGCGGATCATACCTAAATTTAAAAAAATGAAAATGTAATTTATTTATTTTTCATTAAAATTACAAACGATGCCCCGATATTATCGTCAAAATCTCCACTGACGCCGCGCCACTTATTTCTTGTAAAATTCGTTTTTATATTTTGTATTTAAAAAAAGACATTTTATTGCTATCGCCCGACGCACGTGAAATATATATAACTGTTATTTCTAGACGGGTCTTAACAAAACTTCTTATGGCTTACAGAAATTATATTTATGATCTAAACTGCTGGACAATTGCTTTCGAGCAAGAAAAATTTCGCCTAAATTTAACAGTTAATATTTTCTGAACCAGATATGATATCCACCTACGGTTTTGAATCGTTGATACGTCCCTTGAGAAACAATTGTCAATATTGGATTTTCTTTAACTGTCAGAAAATTTTATATACAGGGTGTTAAAAGAGACGATGATTTTTGCTCCAGTTTTAATGGCGTGTAACTTTCACAATAATATTTTTAAATTTTATCACTCTACGTCAATTGAATCACTGGTTCATAGCAAAGAAAGTAATTTGTCAAATTTTTGATATCTGCTATATTTTAAGAAATACCATTTTTTTTGGAAAACCTTACTATATTTCAACCTATTGGTAGCTAGATCTCACTGGGCGTTGTATCGTGCAAACTTTGCGAGTGATTCTTATACCTTATGAAGAGCTTGATTATGTTAAGTAACAATAGTTGTACCTAAATTTTATGATGTACAGTGGCGTACCTATAAACACCTATATGTCTATGGTTTATGAGTATATAGTGTTAGAAATTAATAAATAATTTTTTTCCAAAAATTAAATTAAAAAAATTATCTTGGTTAAAATTTTGTAAACACACTGTATAATATAGGTACAGGTAGTGCGATATGAAAAACTAAAAAATAAAAAAAAGTTGACCTAATCTAGGGGCAAGTACTTTCCAATATAATACAATCGTGAAAAATTGTGAGATTGACGTAGAGTAATAAAATTTAAAAATATTATTGTGAAAGTTACACGCCATTAAAATTGGAGCAAAAATCATCGTCTTCTTTAATACCCTGTATATAAAATTTTCTGACAGTCAAAGAAAATCCAACATTGACAATTGTTTTCCAAGGGATGAATCTATCAACCATTCAAAACCGTAGGTCGATATCATATCTGGTTCAGAAAATATTAACTGTTAAATTTAAGCGAGATTTTTCTTGCTCGAAAGCAATTGTCCTGCAGTTTAGTTGCCACTTTTAAAAAAAATGCTATAAACAATGATAAAAGTAAAAAAGATAAATAGAAATTTGATTAAAAATGACGGGTTTCTACTTAAAATTGAAAAATCGAATTGTTTCAGCCTTTACTTGATGAAAATCCCTAATAGTATTATGAAATAAAACACCTACCGATGTATGAACTATGTAATATTTGGAACAAGAACCACAATTTAACCCATATACTCCACTTTTGTTGTCTTTTTTTAATTTATCTTTATTATTAATAATACTTTTGTTGTCTTTTTTAAATTTATCTTTATTATTAAAAATAAAGATAAATTTGAAAAAGACAACAAAAGTGGAGTATATAGGTTAAATTGTGGTTCTTGTTCCAAATATTACATAGGTCAAACGGGTCGTTCATTTAGAACTAGAATTAAAGATCACCAGGATTCCTTTACCAAAAATAATAAACACTCCACATGCAGATCATTTAAATTCAGAAAACCATATTTTTAATAATAATTTTGATATTTTACATGTAGAACAAAAAAGTCTAAAATTAAATTTATTAGAGTCTTTAGAAATCAACAAATGGAAAAATTCACCAAATTTATTAAATGACCAGTTAGATAATTGCACTTCTCCTTTGTTAAATTTATTCAATGCATAATTAGTTTAGGATCCACCTACCTGTCCTTATAAAGTAGTACCTTAATAATTTTATAACTTGGTTTTACCAACATCTGTATAGCTATTGTCAATTAGGACCTCTATATTTTAAGGAAATTTTGTTTTTAATATCACATCTGATGAAGCTGCTGTGACAGCGAAACACGTGTCATGTTGACATTATACGAGTGAAAATTACAAACCACGAGTGTTTTATTTCATAATACTAAAATTGAAAAGTTGATATCACTTCCAGTTAAACCTAAATTGGTTTTAATAGTTTCAAATGACCGAAAAACCGCAATTGTGTTGTTGTGTCACCCAGTACAGTAAATTTCTAACTGTTCCTATGATCGGAACTATTTACATTATAGTTAGAAATGCAATGTTTGGTGCTTCCTGTTATGATTAAATATTATAGTGATTCAGGCAGACCTTTTCTTTTTTGTTACTGATGGTATTTTAGGCAGATTACATTAAACTCGTTTTTAGCCGTGACTAGAACTGGTCAAATGGGTTATTGTTTTATCGATTACTTTGTCCATCCCTAGTGGTTACCTGATATATTAACCGGAACACAAACAGCCCCCACTCTCGGGCGGCCCTACCTCAATAAATGTTCTGGTTTTCGGGCCATAACAATTTTTTTCGAGTCTGTCGGGTTTGACGGGCCTACCGGGACTGACGCAAGGTCTTTAGATAGATAGGTTGCCTTGTAAGCTTGGTGTCATGGCGGGCGAAACGTCATCGCCTACGTCACAAAACGTCTTTTCAGACATTTGTATACAGAATTAGCATTGTTTGTGCTGTTCTCGGAAACTTATAAGCAGTTTTCAGCGAATTTTCAGAGTTGTGGAGTGTTTTATAGACTTATATTTGAAGATAAAGGGACATTTTATCAATATATTAATCAGTACAGTACAATAAAAGGTAATTAATTATTTTTCTCTTTAAATCTTAATACCTACTTACATGTTTTTGTTTACCTAAGTAATAGGTATATTATAATTTTTTTAAATTTTAGATAAGAACGAGGGGGGCCTCCGTTCATGACCACCCGGCACCCCTTAATGCTATAGATAGAATAAGAATGATAGTACTTGGCAAAAATCCCGGAATGGTACAAAGAAATACTAATGTTGAGGGGGAGCAAAGTGAAGAATTTATCTTGTCTACTGCCTTAAACCGGGTTGGTTATAAAGGCTAGCATAAAGTGACTAAATTAGTGATACTTCCTTTACTTCATCACGCAGATCTGCTACAAATATATGTGAAAAAGATGGGTTAGTGTATGTGGCAAGCTTTTTAGCACGAAAAAATCGCAAAGGGTTTCCTCAGCTGGGTTGCTACAATTATGAGAATGAGCCAAAAAATGCATTCGTATGCTATGCCATCTTGAGTTCAGAGTCTTTCTTTTGGGGGTTCAACTGATCCTTCAATTTCATGGAAGGAAAGTGTAGAAGAAATGGACAAATGGTGTAATAAATTGAATTGTAATAACTTTAAATTTAAAACAAACATTATAAAACGAACTGCAAAAATTATATTTTGAAAAGTTTCCAATATTCCCTTTAAATTAGTATATTCTTTTGCAAGACAACGGGTATCTATAAGAATTAAATATTTAAATACCAAAGATGATTCCAGAGTAATAAAAAGAAAACATTTATAATGCAGGTGTTAATATTTTTATATGTTTCTTTCCTTTTTGTAGTTAGATCTCATGATGCTCAGTTGCCAGCGAATCATGTCACCTCGACGTTGTTAAAGGGAATTTTTTACAAGACCGTCTTTATGTGTGTATATAGTTTATTACTACCTTTTGCTTCTTTGTAATAAATTAAAGTTGTTTTAGTAAAAAATGTATTTTATATTCAAACAATAATTTTTTACTTTTTTATCTGTACAGAACAATAATATATATGTTTTATAAGAAATAAACAAAATTTATATATATATTTTCTGAAATAAACATTGAAAACAGCAGCTACATACACACGCGTTTTTTTAAAGTTAGTAAAATGAAATTGCACCCTATTCTCGGTCTGTATTTGTAGACTTATCTACTTATATAAAAAGAAAAACAGAAAACTGAATATTTAAAATTACGGTCTAAGTTTCAGTTCAATTTTATTTTTATAAAATTCGCTTCCAGAAATAGGAAAACTAATTAATTAGGTCCATAAATACTAAAATTTTCTAAAAACGATCAAATATATATATCGTGCTCTGTTCATTTCATAGAACGGCGTATCTGTCTCTCTTTGTCTGTTGCATTCATAATAGACCCGTATAACAAAGACGTTTTGTGACGTCATCAGCAGGCAGGCTCTAATTGGTCAGAAGTTACCAGACAACCGTTCTTTTTAGTAACCGTGGGACTGACGGGCCGGTTGGGCCTGACAGATTTTTGTGGTCATTCGATCTTTCGGATCAGCTTTGGTTTGCTTATGTGCTGTTTCTTAAAGAAATATTTGGAAAATAATTTTCAAGACATAATAAATTTTTTCGGGCCTTCCTGGTCTGCCGGGCGTTCGGTTTTGGTTGACGGGACAGATCGGGCCGAGTCGGGTCATGAAATTCCAGACCGTGCAGGGCTCTACAATAAACTGCAGTTATTTTTAGAAAGACCTAGTGAAACATGAGAATCTTTAACTCGGCATATTTTTCTGCAACTTAAAAAATTGTATGAATAGCAAGCAATTACTTAATATACAGGGTGATTCACGGTGGATGGTACGTTAGAAGTATATGACGAACCAGTTAACGAATCGTTTTGAAAATTTGGTTGTTTATATAAACGGACATGGTCTATTTACCTAAAATATTTTTAATGATGCAGTGTTGCCACGTCTACCTAAAATTAGTAGCAACTTCGTTATTTTAAATGGAACACCCTGTATTTTATTAAATTTTTGAACCCTCTATTACTTTCTTAACAACTTTATTTTATGTTATTCTATACTTATCTCTTACCGTTTCTAAGATAATAATTAAATTGCATTTTTTTGACGAAAAACGTTAACTTAAAAAAATGTTGATATTTTTGAACTCTGAAATATTAGAGCTCCGAAAATTGGTGGATGGATAAATATTACCAGGGGGCTTTTAACCTTATGCCGAAATCTTAGTTGCGATATACAGGGTGGTTTAAAAATACAGTTAATTTGGGGACTTCAATAGGTGACCATAAGTATATTTTTTTAAATGTAACACCCTGTATATTATCACTGATTTAGAAAGCTACTTAAATTGGCTCTTTATTTTTGTATAACATATCTATAGCTAACTAGTCAAGTTTTTGACTTATAAGCCATTATTTGTAAAATTTGCTCAAAAATTTGATTTTTAGTGAGTATGCCATGACAAACTCTTGTTTGACATAAAAATTATGTCACTCTCATTATTGTTGTGGTATTTTATTAAATATTGTCGACTGAGATACTGAATGATTACAAAGCATGGAAGAAATCTATTCAAACGCAGTACTTTTGAAGTTATTTATTTTATTGGGACAGTGTGATCAAATTATCGCTAGAACATGTATAAAGTTTAATGAAATGTACCCAAATCTACCGCCAATGAACTTAAGGAAATTCTTACGGATCCAGAAAAATTTTACTGAGTTTGGTTCAACTTTAAAAGCCCCAAGAAACTTGCCTCGACCCGTAACTTCGGACGAAGACAACCAGACCAGATTAATGTTTTGGCTTATTTTCATGCATTTCCTCAGTCGTCAATACGTTGTGCTGAATATGATTTAGGTCTAACATATTCATCAGTCCAGAGGATTTTAGAACAGCATAACATGCATGATTTTAAATTTACTAAAGTTCAAGCCATGAAGCCTCAAGATCCACAACAGAGAGTTGAATTTTGTGAGATGTTATTAGTGCGCACCCAAGAAAATCCAAACTTTTTAAGTAAAATAATTTGGACAGATGAATCTAAATTTTCAAGGGAAGGGGTTTTCAATAGAAGAAATAGTCATTTTTGGTCAAGAGATAACCCTCATGTCACCAAGGAAGCTGGATTTCAAGAAAAATTTAGTTTTAATGTTTTCTGCATGTTAATGGACAATCAATTAAACTATTTTATATACGACGAGTCATTATCATCGAGAAGCTACTTAAATATTTTAAGAACAGTTGTCGAAAACTTTGTTGATAATCTGCCCCTTGAAAATTATCGAAGCTGTTGGTAAATATTGATGTACCAATACAGCTACCATTTTAGCCCTTAAAAAATAATTATGTTCGAATTAATAATATTAATTTAATCCGAATGTAGCTATGCATAATAGGGCCACGGTTAACTCCGATGGACAATAGTTATAAACACTCGTGCATTTTGGTGCGCCCCAGCCGACCGTGTCAGTTAGCTCAAAGCAAGTGAAACCCAACACCCAACATGGCTTTGATATTTACCGTTGCTATGGTTACGTGACGTCAGTCACGCAAACGCATGTAACAATTTGCATTATGATGAAGGAAAATTTAAAAATAGATCAGTCATATGCACCATTGTTTTAGCATTGGTTCGCTTAACCTTAAGGTATTTATTTTGAGGCTTCGCGAAGCTTACGGTTATAGATATCGTCTTTACGTGATTTACTGTGTGATTAAAAAGTTTGGTTTTTATTTTTCAGTTAATTCAGTAGTGTACCTACGTACCTACTTATTTGTGTGTTTTAAAAATGAACCCAATTAATTAATTTGTTGGAAACTTCATTCAGTCGTTAGACTGTCAGAAACATTACTCAATTCGGAAAGTTCAAGAACAAAGTAAAGTGCTACCTTCTTGACAAACATTTTTTATGATAATCGAGAATACCATGATATTATCATATGAAACTTAAAATAACTTTTCTTTTTCTTACTTTGACACTGATTATTTACTTTGTAAAGGTGTATGGCAATAAATTAATAAATAAATAAATATAAAATAAAACACAAGTTAATTCTATTAATTTACTGTTTACTGCACAAAATATATCATCGAACAAGTTCATTGCTTACAATTATTCTCGATTTTAAAGGTCATATGTTGCAGGTCAACTGTGTGAACGGGCTTTATCCTGCCTCTGTCAGCCACATAACATATAACATATAGGCATTCTGTACAGTAAAATCAACTATAATATGTATAAAACAGTACCACGGTGGCTGACAAAAACATTTCTACCCTTTTGGACATGCTTTAAAAACCAACAACAATATCATCAAGACAAAAATTCATTCATTGTTTAACTGACTTCCATAATACTGCCAATCAGCATTCTCTGTGTAAAAATTAACACAACTAATTTATCTCAATATACAGTCCTAACATATTTATATAAAAAAATTAGTAAAATTTGTACATATTGCACTTTTTCCAATAATTAAAGTATTTATATTCTTTTATTCTTGCAGTAGGATCAATTTCTTTTGTAAAAGCAGCAAGTTTTTATTCACCGGGTTTTATAGTCAAAATTTCTAATAATTCACTAAAAATATAAATAATTTCTCTTGTACAGTAAAACTCACTTAAATTTTTGCACATGTTTACTTCAACTATATCTGCTTAAACAAAAGAAAAACTAAAAAAAGACACGTTAGAAACTAAATATTGTTAGGGTCCAAAAATTATTTACATATCATACATACTCTAAATAAGACATCGGAGAAAAACAGTGTGTAATAATATACTATCCATTTCTAAAGTTTCGACCCCAATTATCATCATACTTTAAAACAAAACGTCGTCATATCGCAGAGAATTCTTTAAAACGCTTACACTAAGTAGGAAGAACATTATTTCATCTTCAGTTTCTATCCTAATTAATAGTAAGTTTTTCTTCTATTATTCGGCAATATGATTTTATTTTATGATATTTTAAAGTCGGTGATCAAAATTTAAGAAATGAAGAGTAGTAGTAATGATTTTAAGGATAGGTTAAAATTAGTACGTAATAAATAAATAATATAAAAGTGGTAGTGCTTTTAAGAGATACCTGCTAGTATTTTGCCAATCTCTATCTATATAATAGTAATCTTGTTTTTTAAAATAATCAATCCGTATTCAAGGTGTAAATAAGGGTGAAGTCACATGGTCTTATATTTAAAAAACGATATTATAATTTTTTTAAACAAAAATTAATAAACCTATCAGTGTATGACAACATTTTGATAATAATGTATAATTATTTAATTAAAAATTTAATATATTAATAGACAAATTCATTTACAGCATAGCTAAGGGGTTTCCTTAGACTTATCTGAGTTTGCGTTAGCAAAAAATATTTTGATAATTATTTCAAAGTGGTATTAAATTGACTAGCTACCCATCAAACATGTTATATTACAACAACATTCGGTGACATTGTTTAAAAGTAACTTTTGTTACATTTTTAAAAGTACTTATATAACTATTATACAGGGTGGCGCATCGAAAACCAAACAGAAACATTTACTGGTAGCTCAATTCTTTTTTGGAAAACCGCTCAGACCCGTCGATTTTGTTTTCGAGGGGGACCCAAAATTTTAAATAGAAAGGGGGATCGAGTGATACCTTATTTTAAAGGTCTTTCAATTCCCTTCACTACTGAACTGAAGTACGTGAATTTTACATTATTATAAAGGGAATTAAAAGACCTTTAAAATAGGGTATTACTCCTTTTTCGTTTAAGATTTTAGGGGTGGTGTCACCTCCGCCCCGCCCAGGAGTAGGCACGTGTTAACGTGCCAATTTTGTGTCCGCTTCAAAAACAAAATCGATGGGTCTGAGCGTTTTTCCAAAATAGGACTGAGCTGCCAGTAAATGTCTCTGTTTCGTGTTCGATGCGCCACCCTGTATAACTAAAGACGATATTACTTTTCTTATTTAAGATTGATAATATTAAGTTATAATTCCTCAACATTACAAAGTGTGAGTCCAACTCAACACTATAGATGTCGCTCCGGGTTACATGCTCTCGCTTTAAGCCTTTGATATTTTTTAACATAGTTGTTATAATTATTATTATTATATCAGATCTTATAGTCTCACTTCTCACTGACGAGCTATAATATGGACAAAAGCAAAAGCATCTGGTTCTGGGGATGGAGTAAATACAATATGGCATGACGTAAATTTTAGGCAATATTACATAAAAATAAACATAAATAAAAAATATCACAAAAAATAATAGTTTGTCATAGACAAAATAGGCATTTCCACGTCACTCCACGATATTTTTAAATTAATATTACAACAATTTAACAAAAAACACATTGCATGGGTATTGCTGCCATATTGTGGTAATATTGCGTGACATTGAATATAACTTTGTTATATTACAACATAATCTATTGCATACACGTCAATGCCATTACTACCACATACCTCCGAATTTTCCGAACATTATTACAATATAATATGAAAACAATGTTGTGGTAATAAAACGTTGTTTGGCGGGTAGTAAAGGGAATTATTAAATAACGTTTCAATAGTAAAAAATAGCGTGTTTTGTATTAACAAAAATAATTAACAAACATTATAAAAATGTCGAGAACAATATAAAATTACTATTTTAAACGTACGTAATCATTTAATTTTTTAGCTACTAAGGTTTCGTTTCTTTCTTAACAGGTGAAGAAAATAATATTTTATTAAATAAGGTTAACAAACGGGCTAAAATCAACTTGTTGTCGTAATTTACAGAGATTCAAATATTATAAGACCTTGTAACTGTAATAAACTCCTAGACAAAATTGACGCAACATCATAAATTTGTCACCATTTAATGCTATATTTTTTTGAATCTCTCATAGGTTTGCCCTTCTGCCCTTCTTTCGAATTAGGCGTTTTTCTTCTTCGTTCGCTGCCAGGGCCATTCCCGAGGGGACCTACAGTTTAACGTAGGTTCCGAACCACGATCCTCAGTCATGCGACACCCCCCAAGGGCTATCAACCCTTGGTTTACTGCCATTGCATGACTTACCGATTGGGCAGTGTGTACCTTCTTCCGCACCCCACGAGATGTCCGATCTCATCCGGCCTGGTTACCGGCGTGAATGGGGTGGGTTGGGAGATGATACCTTTTACACTCTTCCCTGCATTCTTAAATCCACTAAATTTCGGACATACTTTTTTTATTATACGTATGCCCACTCCGGGAACTGAACCCGGGTCGCCGCGGTCGAATGCCAGTAGCTCTACCTCTGAGCCACAGCCGCGGTCTCTCATAGGTTCAGAAAAAGTATACCAAGAAATATGTGGAAAATTAATAATATTGCATTAATTTTGTCTAAATTTGTTTATACCGTAATATTGGGTACGAAACATAAAAAATGTAATGTACTTTTACCATATACACAGTCGGTATTGTTTAATTGTTAATATTAAGTTTTCAAAAATCCATACAGTCACTAAATATTAATAGTAAATTTACGATGATTCGTTTTTACATATACTTACGACACACAGACATGTAATTATAAACTACTGTATTTTAAAATGATGGCAGTCCAAAAATGTTGGCAGTGTTAAATGTATTTTCAATGTATATTATTTTTTAATTCTATCTTTAATATTAAAGGGGTGTTAGCTATGTGCCAAAAATCTTATAATTTATTTAACATTTATTATAAGAAGCATTAATTGGTATCTTAAAAAGTCACTGAGAATGTCTAGGATTAAGGACTTACGCGGACTGCATGGATTTCTTTTAATCCCACAAAACTAAACTAGAAAATGTTGATTATCGTATAAACTTTTAACATTCACTCATATAGTCTTTTTATCAAACATATTTCGAGTAATAGAGAGCAACACAATATTTTTGAAATTATGAAAAATAAGCCGCAAATATAATTTTCTTGATAGAAAGCCATTTATTTTAGAGACAACAGCTTTTATTTTGCTTTTAAAGATTTATCAAAACAGTTTGGAATATTGCAAATATTTAAATAACTTGGCGGAATTCAAATTTCAATTTATCTTTAAAGGGACCAGTAGTAGTTTCTGAAAAATATACAGGATGTTGCATCTAAAATAAAATATTATTTTGACTGACCCTGTCCTATGTGTGCCATTTATATATATATATATATTGATGTGTTAATTAAAAAAAATTAGTTGTTTTTGAATTATTATTTGCAATATTTCATATTTTTTACTTGTTTTAGACGTTTAAAAACAAAAATTTATAATTAGACACCATTAATGTGTTTTACTAGTTTTCCATATTTGGATATAAGAACCCTCAAGAAAATACCTATTAATTCTTTCCCATTATTTTCCGGGGAGTTTTCTTATCTTCAAAAATGAACCCTCATTTGCCACAAAGATGATGATAAGGATTATACAATTGATAAGTACAATTTATAAATATTACTAGCTAGTTGCGTAATGTCTGAAACAGCTAAAGAGAGTTGCATTTCTGGTTTTAAAGGGCTGGGCCACCCACTATGGAAAGATCCAAGTGCAGCAAAACTTTATAAAATCTTTCGGTAAAAATAAAAGAAACTCCTAAGCCTAAGCAAACTCAAAAATCTGTTAAACCCAGTACTTGAGACAATGGCGTCACACTGTGAATGCCATAATATCAATAATTTAGGAAGAATTATAAAAAACTGTAAAAGCAAAATATATACTTGAAAAAAATGTTAGGAATGGCTAAGTGGTTTTTTTAACGTCTTCTAAATAGCGAGTTGATGAATTAAAGAAGAATTTGAAAGAAATTTCCAGTCTTTTGAGATCTCTCTAAGAAGTTTTGATTATGAGGAATATCAATAAAGGGAGCAGAATTTATTTTCTGTAGAAGATTGTAGTCAACATTCAAATAAGTAAACTTTAATAAAGCAGTTCGACAAAACTGCGACATAAAATACTCTTAAACATATTACTTGGGTAAAATACCTACAATATGAAGTCCTGGTATAAAAAATTTTAATATAAAGAAAAAATTTCAGTCTCTAAGTATTAAGTAACTTCATATTTAAGTATTTCAACTGATAAAGTTCATGGTTTAGTTTTATGGGATTTTTATAAACACCAATATAGTGACACACCATTTTGATGATTGGATGATGATTTAGAGACAGAGTCACTGCCGGCAGTGAGATAAATAATGGAGTCAACCGATTCTTGAAAATATTTAACAATTTTTTTTCCTGAAGTATTTTGTACCATCATTATTTTGTACACTTACTTACGAGGTCCATGATCTATTTCTATTAAAGATGGTAAACTAAAGAAAAATTTCTAACATTTTCGGTGTTATCAAACTCAGTTAGGAAAAGTATATAGTACTTTTTTCCTGTAACTGATTGAACTATTACTAGGATTTTTTTATGATGTTATACAAAAATAAGTATCCATTGACGAATTATATTTTTATTAGAAATAAATTTACATTTCCATTAAGTAGTTAGAGTTAGTAACGCAATCGGCATTAAGTTTGTTTATCTATAAATTTAGTCACACTTTTCCTATTTATCTTAAGAAGGATAGCGGCTTTATGTATAGAACGAAATATTAAATAAAACATTAAATGGCCAATGTGTCACTATACCTAACTCTAGTTTGACAACTAAAACACTATCAATATAGTTGAGAGTTTCGACCTTTTTCTAAAGTTTACCCACTTATTACTACAATATATTTTATACCTTTTATTTTCATGACATTAAACAATATACTTCTCAATTTTCAACAAACATCTACACATCAGAAGGCCATCATATTTAAATCACGATCTTTTACAAATCGGCCATTATATATAATTGTTTACATTCGCCGATTTTTTGAACAACACTATATACCTGAAGAAATACGGTATGGGTTGACTCCTGAGTAAAATTAATATGTGCTTCTTTTCATTAAGGCAATAGATGGCATCAAGTTATTAAGATGTACGTTATAAATTTGCACTACATTTTTTTATTGTTTAATAAAGTAAAAAAAGCATGGAGCATGTTGACGGTAACTATTTGTACGGTATTTTACATGTCTCATTTATAAGAAATACAAAAATTATTGCTTGATGGGCAGTATGGTTGGATCAGGCTTTTAATTTAATATGCATTATAATCTCCAAAAAAAATTAATATAAATTCTATAAAAGCAGTAAGTATTAGTATATTACATAACAAGTGATGAAAGTGATACTTTTCAAACGAGGAGATATTTAGCACGAGGCATCAGCCGAGTGCGGAAATTCTCCGAGTTTTAGAATAATCACTTTCACACGAGTAATGTACACTATTTTTCCTACGACCACAAAGAATTATTAAAAAAGCCTTTGATTTGTAAAAAAAAATATTTCAACTCTAGAGTTGAAAAAAAATATTTCAACTCTAGAGTTGAAATTAGCATACCTAATGTTCCACTTAATATCTGGTTTCATATAGTTTTTCAATAGGCTTTTCCTTTATTTGTAGTTAACATTTTCATTTTTTCATATTTTCTATATCATAGGAAGACCTAATCCTGGATTGATTTCTAGATTAACCAGAATGAAAAATTTCAAGGAAATATACATTTAACAAAAATTTAAAAAATCCACCCAACAAGAAAGATTTCAATTCAAAATAATTCTATAAATTTTTTAATGTTTTTATAAAAAAAAAGTCAAATACTCCTGATGGGATTTGAACCTGTGACCTCCTGTTCTGTAGACAAGAGCTTTAGTGTCTACGCTATGGCGTCCATGGCTACCAGTTAACATTTGTTGTTTAAATATATGACATTTTCTTCAGCGAGACTTGTTTTCTCTTTTATTAACATTTTTTATAATTTCATATGTCGTATTTTCACACTCTAATTCTAAATCACTCGACAAATACATGAAAAATAAGTTAAAACACTTTACAATTACTGATTTCTAAAATTTGTTCTTTTTAATAAATAGGTATGGTCGAGGTATGGTCTGTCAAATTGACATATGTTTAAATTAAATAGTGTGCCTTGTATTACCACTCTAGAGTTGAAATATTTTCTTTCAACACGCGTGTGATATTTGGCGCTTTCGAGCCAGGTTAACCGTGCTTTTTTTCTCATTTTCATAGGTGGTCGTAGGAAAATATGGTTTTTAATAGTTTATGTTGTATCGTCCATATTAAACATAAAGTCATTAAACATATGCGTTTGCTGTAAAATATTAATTGTCTTGTAAAATATATGGGTATGCCTTGTGAGGAGTCTACTCACGTTCAGTCGCCCGGACACGGACGTCAGTCCGTAGACTATCCGTCCACCGCACCAGGCGGCAATTATCGATAGTCATACTACACCTTCAGTTTTGTTCACCGATAATGCCGGGCAGGTCTGGGCCGGATTCAATAGCGGCCTTCATTTCACTACACACGCACAGTTTTTTATCGTCAGTTCACATACGTCACAAAAAGAGAGTTCAGCGGCAATTGCTATTATATTACACGAGCAGAGAAAAAGGAAAACAAATTTGGATGAGAGTGGTTAAAAAGACGTTGCACTTTCCCCTACATGGAGCTTATATGAGAACTCAGACAATCGAGTGCAAGTAATTTAAAAAACTTTATTGTTTTGAATATTTATTAAACTCTGCTCCTATATGATATTTTAACTTTTTTAGATTCCTTTCTGAATGCACATTTATATTTGCGGTACAAATAAATAAAATTTTTAATATTTTAACCTTTTTAAGTTCTTTCAGCCAATTTCAATTGCAAAATTTTCGTCAAATCAACAACCGACAGTCGCTGACCGGCCGGCCCTAACCCGTCATTTAACTGTATGTGTAGCAGAATCGGCCGGCCGGCTATTATCTCTCCGGTAAATTCCAGCCGGCCGACTGAACGTGAGTAGGCTACTTTACTCTGACAGAATAAACCTCCCTAAACGTGTGAGTTTTTATTGACTTTCCTACGTCATCAGGCAAGAGTAATTTATTTATAAAATAATAAACATGTTGGTATAAAATATCAACAATCCTCTCGACTTCATAATACAAAATACATAAATTTATCCCTTTCTAGGCATTCCATAATCACTTTATGCTTAGTTCGTGATCATGAATTTTATTCGCCTTGTTATAATCTTTTCATTGTTTTGCTATTCATTAAATAAAGCTATTCAGCAATTCCTTGGTGTTACATTTTCAGCACCATAAAGGCCCATTAATTAATAGAAACTTTTAATTCAAACAATCCAATCTACCACAGTTCTCTACCATTTTGGTACCCGACATCAATGTAATGCCAGCCTAATCCCAAAATTAAAGTTATTTTAAAAATCTAATTGTTTGCTAGTACTCCTAATAAAAAGTTATTTTGAGGCTTTATTAGATAAACAAAAATATATTACACTGTTTGCTATGAAAAAAAGCAAGCCAAGACAGACCAAGATATTATTTTACAAGACAACTCTGGGTAATATGTACTTTAAAAAAACGATAGTGATGACTTTCATTAATATTTTCTTTAATAGTATTTCCCAAACTAATTGAATTGCGCAAAAAACAAAATTACCCGGGCATACCTGAAATCAATAAAGTAGCGGGCAGATTTCATTTTGAATATTATTTTTTTTAATTCACGCTCTTGAGTAAAGTCCATACTTAATGGCTGGATGCACGTCACAGCTTCTGATGTAATTTTTGATTCAAGTTAAATCGTATATATTTTTCAATTCTGTCAGGATTTAAATGAGCTTCAAAATGAGCATTCCTTTTTTTTGCTGAATAATGAGACATAGTTTTATAATAATATTTTCCAACTACTATTTTTTGCTTTAATAGTTATTTATGTATCAAAGGTACTAAGTAGATGATTATGCCCTGAGGGTGACATTGTTACAAAGCCGAGGGCCTCTGGCCCGAGGGTTCGTAAGTCGCCCGAAAGTATATATTTATTAGTACCCGTGGTACATACAAACTTTTATGTCATACCAGTTCGTTTTAAATAATAAATTCCCTGTATTATTGCAAAATATTTGAGTTTGAACAACCCCGAAAAGTACAGTGGTCATTGTTTACGTCGAACGTCGGCAACTCTTTTAGCAGAAGCTGGAGCAAGTATGACTACGCTGAAGCGCCATGGTGGATGGAAGACTACCACAGTTGCTGAAGGAAAACTGTTTTTTGCGTCTTAAGCCCGCGCGGGCCATAATGTGTAAACTCATCGAAATGACAAAGATTGTCACAACGAATTTTATGTCAATTGACAGGGCCCTTTAATTAATAACAGACCTACCCTGATTAAATGATCGACATAAAGTTTTTTTTAAGATAAGAGATCTCCAAATTTGTAAGAAAGATTATACATACCTAAATTTCTAAATTTAAAATTCTCCATAATACTTCTTAAAAGTGCAACAAAAAAAACTGTTTTACAGAATTATTTTATTTGTCAATCTTGGCGACGAATGTCACGAGTTTATGCATTCAAATACGTAGTTTTTTTACAGCAAAATGCAATGATACAGTAAAATTTTTAAATCTTTAATAATTATTTTTCAAGTTCTTTAGAAGAAACCTAGAAAACTTGATATTATGGCCAATGTATCTTTTAAACATAAAATACCCAAAAGTAAATAAAAAATAGGACCAAAACGTAGATCGTTAAGCGAAACAGTAAGAATTTAGGTCAATAATATTTTTTCATATCAAACGACCCTTTCATTGAAAAATATTTTCTATATTCTTAAATATACTATAAAAAATGTCCATGCTGATAATTTTTTTGGCTTAAAAATTAATAATAGTGCAAATTTATAAAATATACCTTAATGGTCCAAAACAAAAATACACATCTGTCTCGTTTTCTTTTATGAAAATATGTTTTATTTACATCGATGAAAAATATGTATATGTATGTTATATTTGTGTAAACTAGCAGCAGAAATACTAATGCGGAAAAACTATACAGTATAAAAAAATGAGTAGACTGTCAACTACACATCCAAAGAGATTAAACATGGATAGTGGTTGTTGAGCCAGGAACAAAAAAATAGTTTTCATTTTATTAGTTATATTTATTATTCTTTTATAGATTAATCTGTCACAAAATCTTAACGTGTTATTTGAGTGTATGTAAAAAATAAGTCGTGGTTAGAGCATTTTGGAGGTGATTCCCTTTTTTAGGCAATACTTCTTTTAGTAATCCTAGCTTTGAGGGTGACAATCGGGATCTCGGAAATTGTTAAAGATAGAAACAAGTTTACAATGTGGCAAAGTTACACAATTTGTTGCTCAATGACATGTCTTTTAAAAATTGGGGAAACTCCTAGTACTCCTTAATAGTATCTAATTACATCAGCTTGTAGAGGAGAAAAGTCGTAATGAGAATGTAAACTTTATTTTAACATATCCTTTCAAATAGAGTCAGAAAAAAAATAAAAAAACATATCGCGAAAATTCGGTTTTGTCTAAATATCTTCGGAAGAATTAGGAGTTTTATATATTTGGAAACGCAGTGTTACAGAATTTAGTACGGCTCAACTTTCTTCTAATTTAACCATATCTGTCTCTTATATGGTTTACGAGATCCCTGTAGAGTGCATCCTTATCTGGGATCTGGGACACACTGTATACTATTCAATACGAAAAAGTCGGACATATACTTATATATAATGCACTCAAATGGACTAGCCTTCTTTATTGGCTCATCCAATAAAGTTGTGCATTATGTACTAGTAACATAAATATCAATAATTATACCAATATTTTGGAAAAATGTCCCTATATATATGGTATCAAGGGCATATTATTGTAAAAAGATGAGAAAAAAGTGGAAGGGTGGAAACATTTAATTAATTAATATATTAAATGTTTAAAACTTTTCACGACTTAGTTAAGCTCTTAAAAATGTCCATTGATCAAACTTAATATTTCTCGATTAACAAAAAAAAATATATTTAAAAAATTACCTACTCAAATGTAAGAAGTGTGACTTACTTAAAATGTATTAAACATTTCCAAATAAAACTATTTAAGACCCTGGCTCAACGACTATAGCTTTTAAAGGCAGGATAGTCTGTTTAGGGGTTAAATATTATGTACGTATGACTATGCCCAAAATAAATGGCACTCGTCGAGAGATAGCACTGTCTAAGTCCTTCTGGAATCACTTCACAATCACTGTCTGTATTAAGCGGTTAGTATTTTCGGACGGCTGCTCAAAATGTCGTTTAGAAGTAATTCTGCCATTTAATTTTTTCCTCAAGATTTTTTTAAATCTAAAATAACTAAGCTGAAGTTTTTGACGTTCAACTCAACAAATTAAGATAGAAATGTGTAAAAAAAAGTCCAGCTTTCAAAATTTACTTGTTTTGGTTGGTAAACTTTGCAATACTTCATAATGTGCTAAGTGCATAATTTTTTCCAAATTCGGTACATTCCGTAAGTTTTCTTATTCAAATTTAGCATCGCACTTCTCTGTGTAATGATAAAAACATGTGTCTTAAAAAAATATTAAATTTTATACCTTTACTAAATAAAAATCGGAAATACTTTTTTATAATTAATTTGAAATGTAATTCTTAGAACTTGTGTCTGTTTAAAGGGTTGAGACCTTTTTATATGTAATTTATACATAATATTAGGCTGAATGTAAACTATGTATGTTTGATAATATAATCCAGATAAAGTACCGGTCACTAGACAATTAAATATGGAAATAAAACTTCCGCTTCTTTGACAATATAGCAAAAAATTATACAGTTTTACCCTAGAATGTTATATTGAAGTAAAAAAGGATCATCGATTTACATTATTCTTCTAGATCTAGATACTTAGAAATGCGGTAAAACGACTTTAAATTAAAATTTGTATTTCAGATAACGACTAAAATTACAAAACGCGCGCACAAAGAAGAAACTTTATTTACAGATATTTCTGTACAAATTTATGAACGAACACATGACATGATCCTGTAACCGAATTAATGGCGCTCTAAGCCTATTACGGTTAGGTTTTATTACAGTATTGCAATGTTTATTTTTTCAGTTAGGCATAAGCAGAGCTGTGGTATGGGCTACTTAAAACACTTTAAATTGTTACTTAAAGTACTTAAAGACTTTTACTTTACATTAAGTGCAGAGAAACACACTGTACCTACTGGTACTTGAATTTTTAAGTACAGACCCAAGTACTTTATACTTAAATATGCTATAAGTATTTAAGTAATTATAAAAATACTTTTTAGAGTCCTTAAGCATTAAAAAGTTCTTAATAAAAGTACTTAAATTAATAAAATCTTAGTACCTAATTGTTCTTAATACATAGGTACAGTGGTTTCTTTGTTTTTCAGAAACTACTGGAGCTCTTTAAGAGTAGCTAATAAGTACTTACCGGTAGCTAAGGTAACGGTTGGTTAGGTACCGATATAGACAACAGCTCTACATATTAAGCCTAAAATTGGGGTGGTTAATAACACTTGGTACACATTGCACAACGATTAATGTTGTGTTTCTACTAATATGTTAAGTTGAATGTCACTATCGGTGCATATACAAAAGTAACATGTTTGAGATAAGAAGACTAAATTTGCTCTAATTTATTAAAATTAACTAAATTGCACTTTAAAATCCATACTACAGATCGCCAATGTCTTAGAAATTTCTCTAGTTCCATTGTTTGCACCTGCCCTCAGTCTGAGTGGATCTTTTGTGTTCATGAAGGCACCTTGTATGTTTCAGTCCAGTCCCAGTCTTACCAATTTATGTATGTAAGCATTTTGCCATGTTAAAGTTTCTTATAAAAGTTCCAGAGTCGTACAAGGCTTATAAAAATCTACATTAGTTTAAATCTTAGTTTGAAAAAATCGAGCTAAATTAACCATTCTAAATAAAACTATGCTCAACATAATAACATTTTCCTAGATGCCGTCCAATTCTCTCTAGTAGTATTAAAAAAAGAATAATTTTACATTATTTCACAGCCAACTGGTGGTGGTGCGCCGTCAATCTTCCTACCTTTGTTCTTTTTATTATAATCTCTGTATTTATTATCTCTTTTATATACATACAATCCCAGCTGCACGAGTCACCTTAAACAAAGATAGTGAAAAATTCAGAACACCACCCATGCCGGATCATCCGGTATGGTGCATTTTTCTACACTATGTCTTTACATCGACGTCCCAGATTTCCGCGAGGAAAGGAGGCAACTTTTTGTTCTTGAGTTTCAGTGAGAAACACATTTCTGAGTTTTGATTACCCAGAGTCCTGAGTTCAGTCAACACCGACACGAGTTTAGCGAAAATCACATGCGCTCTAGGTTTCCTTCGGTTGTCGACGTATGCCTTTAAAGCTTCCAGGTAGATTTCTTGGATTTTTTCCACCTTCCAGCCTTCTATTAAAGCCGGTCGTTCTGAAACAATAATAAGATTTTAAACTCAAAATAATCTTCATTTTTATGATATAACCGGGTTCAGAACTGCGCAAAGCATTCGAAAAAAGTGCTTCGAGCAACAAGCCCTTTGGAAAAGTAATTGCCAGTATCAAGCCCTTTGGCAATTCTAAGTGCTTGCAATTACCAATTACCGAGGAAAGTAATATTAAGTGCTGGCAAGCACTTTAAATGGCTTGAAATGTAAAATTAAATTACCAATTACGGAGCACTATGCTCGAAGCACTTTCGAGGTAATTACTGCCCAGCTCTGACCGGGTTTACATATATTAGAAGCTAAAAAGGGTTTACAGTATACAAAACAGGCACTATTGAAGCAAATAGTTGCAAAGAGTCTTAATTACATAATATAAGATGTTGTAGAAAGTAGATACAAATTTATGAACACCGGTGACTTCAGTCACTATCTTTTTGAGCTTTCAAGATCTACAGATTACCAAAATGGTATGATATTTAATAAGACATTTCCAGCCGTACCTATTCACTAAAGGGATCTAAATTTAAAACAGCACGTCCTGTGTTATTTAATAGAACTAAAATTGTATTTGCAACAACATTATTTATCGGTAAGACGATTTAATTACAAAGAAATCAAATTAACAAAAACAAAAGCGTCTTATGGTAAATAAAATATTGCCACGGCGAAAACACAACTGTGGGGACTATAGATCTAAATATTTCAATCGTCCAAATTAGAAACGCAAAAAAAAACGCAGGAATAAGTTTATCTCTTTAAATAGAGTCAGAAAAAAATAAACATGAAATCGCGAAAACTCGGTTTTGCCTAAACATCTTTGGAAGGATTCGGAATTTTTTTAATTTAATGTTGCAGAATTTAGTAGAGCGCAACTTTTTTCTAATTTAACCATCTCTCTATATCTTACATCATCTTCTTCTTCTTCTTCTTCCCGTAGCTCTATAACCCTATGTGGGTTCTGGCTGACTGCACAATGCGTCTCCACCCCTGTCGGTCCATCAACATCTGGGGGTCGTAGTCCAATCCCATGGTACGAAGGTCCCTGATTACGTTATCGCGCCATCTCATTCGCGGCCTTCCAAGCGGCCGTTTACCAGCGGGGTAGTTCTCCCATGCTAGTTTTGCCGTTCATTCGTTCGGCAGTCTTTGGACATGTCCCGCCCATCTCAATCTCATCCCTTTGATCTCATTAACAATATCGGGTCCCTTGTACAACTCTGTGAGTTCCCTATTTTTTCTAGTTCTGTGGACAAGATGGACTGGGTCCAGTATCGGCCCAAACACCCTCGAAGACTCTCAATTTTCGCTCGCTATCCTTTGTGAGGGTCCATGTTTCATAGCCATACGTAACCACCGGTCGTATTATCGATTTGTAGATCTGTAATTTGGCTCTCCTGCCAATACGTTTGGATCTCAGTGTTTTATCCAAAGCATACATACATCTGCTGCCACTCTGAATTCTGGCTTTGACCTCTTCTGTTATGTCATTATCGGCGGTTATTACCGCTCCAAGATACTTGAAGCTATTCACCCTCTCGACGTTAAAATCTCCAATCGTCACATTCTGACCTATACGATCTCTTTGAGCCTGCCTTGATACGTGCATGTATTTGGTCTTAGTTTCATTTATGGCTAATCCCATTTTAAGTGTTTCCTTTTCTATTTTGGTGAACTGTTCCTTGACCTCGAGAACTGACCTGGCCATCACATCGATGTCATCTGCAAAGGCAAGAAGGAGTCTTGGTCCATCATTAGTGTACATCTCCACCCTAATATTTGCCGCTCTTATGGCTTTCTCCAGCGCTATGTTGAAGAGCAGTGGTGATAGTGCGTCTCCTTGTTTCAGCCCGTTGTTAACATCAAATGCGCTTGATACAGTGCTTCCGATTCTAACTCTGCTTTTGGCTCCATTTACACACATTTGGGTTAGTTTAATTAGCTTTTAAGGGATTAATAGTTCAGCCATCGCCTGCCAAAGTTCCACCCGCAAGACACTGTCGTAGGCTTGTTTAAAGTCGACAAATATATGGTGCAGTCTTCGATCAAACTCCCAGCACTTTCCCAGAATTTGTCGAATAGTGAATATCTGGTCGACTGTAGACCTGTTTTTTCTGAAGCTGCACTGGTAGTCCCCCACGACGCCTTCCACTATAGGTGTCAGCCGCCGCAGGATAATTATCGACAGTATCTTGTATGCCGTGTTTATCAATGAGATGCCCCTGTAGTTGGCACACTTCATTTTATCCCCCTTCTTGTGTATGGGGATTATAATACTTTCTTTCCTTCTTCTTATCTTACATGGTTTACTAGATCTCTGTAGAGTGAATCCCTATCTGGGACATCCTTATCAAACATTAGGAAAAGTCAAGTATCGCATGAACAGTAATAACATTAAATTCAAAATTATAATTATTATTTCCTCCAAAACTCAAATTATTAAAATATAACCTAAAAATAGCGGAACCCTTACTTACCGGAAAATATGACAATGGCTGTGAGTAACGCATATTCGGCATTATCCACTTTCATCGAGTACATTGTTCTGCAAAAATGCAAGAGATCTTCGATAGTTTCACCCATACCGGCGAGATTATAACTATCCCTTGAATATGGCTGATTGTTTGAGAATAAAATGGAGTCCGTTTGGAAGTCGTATCGTCGCGCCATCCTAAACATCATGACCTCACTGGAACAAGCCTAAAAGAGGTTAGAAATATTAACATAATATGCATTGTATGAGATTTTTTAAAATAATTTTTATCATCAGCATTGAATGGCATTCATTTCTCATTAATGTAAAAAATACCATTGTGAGAAAATTGACCTGATCGTTAATTAATCAATGAATATTTTCAAGATTAGTTTAAAATTAAAATATTTACATTGTATTTTCGAACTAATAGTATATGCGAGGAATAGTGAAATTAAAATCTAAATTGGCAATAAATTACTAACCCAACTTATTAATATTACCCTTTGTAAAGGTTAGTACTTTTATACAACTTTAAGAGCCATTATCACTAGACTTAATGGAGCAAGTAATCACTTTGATACATGTTGAGCCATATATCGAACCATATTAAACGGTCTCTTTCGCGAGTTGCCGTCTGATCGTCGAGATTGAAAAGTATGAAGCAATTTGCAAGACTACATCCAGGCCACCATTCCGTTATGGAACCTAAACCAGCCAATTAAAGGTGCTTTGCGTAAGGCGCATGGGCGGGGTCTTGAAATCGCAGGGAGAGTTACTTTACTTCTATAACCCCATTCTAAAAATGTTGTGTTAGGGGCGAAATTATTTCTTTTTTAATTGGATTTTGATAATGGAAAATATTGTATCACTACCGGTGCCGACGCCGTTGAATAAAGAATTTGAAGTATTAGTTATAATAAAACATTTATTATTTTCACAAAAAAAGATAGGTAAGGTTAGAGACAATGATGTTTCTTGAATGATAGAAGAGTTTTGGACTTGCATTGTCTTTATTTGTTTTACATCACAACGTTTCAACTGGTAAGTATCTCCAGTCGTCTTTAGGTGAATACTGATTTTTTTTTTAGTATTCACCTGAAGACGACTGAGATTGTTAAAGTTACCAATATAATATAATTATTTCAATGTATATTTTTGTTGTTAGCTCCATTTGCTGCTGTATCACTGTCATTTATTCTACTAATCTAGCTGGTAAATTCAATAGAAAACGTTGTAATGCAACTAATACTAACCTTTAATAAAGCTATCTGATCCTCCCTGAGGAGTTTGTCAAACCCTGGTAACCGTTTTGCGAACTCAACTATAAGCTGGACTGTGAGAATCGTAATTTCCGTGATATGCCTAAAACGGACTTCACGTTGATCTTCATCGTCTATCGGTTGGTTCTAGAACAAATAATCGTAAATTAGTCTCTGTTTGAAGGTTGGAAATCAGGACAAATAAATTACATTACAAATAAATTAGTTGATAGGAAATATTAATTAGGCTTTAGGAAATAGTCCATACTCACAGAGGTTAATAAATTAATTAAATGAAAAGGTCTATATGTAACTCAAAAATACATTAGTATAACATTAATAAGTCAAATTAATACAAGGGATATCATATAGGCGATGTTTCGACCTTAGGGAAGGTTCATCATCAGTTATAAACTATCATTATAGTGTACCGAACAATGGTATTAACACAAGGAAAATCAGCAGAAGAATAATTCTAGAATGATAGAATAGTTTTGGACTTGCATTGTCTTTAATTTGTTTTACATCACAACGTTTCAACTGGTAAGTATCTCCAGTCGTCTTCAGGTGAATACTAAATAAGTAAAGTAACTACAGCTCTATTTATACTAGCTAGATGTACTGGAGCATGACTGAGATGGGTGCAGTCATGCGTTTAATTCTTGTGCCAGATATTTCTTATATATATAAGAAATATCTGGAAACCTTTGTTAAGTAGATGTAAACTTAAAATACCGCACAAGAATTAAACGCATGACTGCACCCATCTCAGTCATGCTCCAGTACATCTAGCTAGTATAAATAGAGCTGTAGTTACTTTACTTATTTAGTATTCACCTGAAGACGACTGGAGATACTTACCAGTTGAAACGTTGTGATGTAAAACAAATTAAAGACAATGCAAGTCCAAAACTATTCTATCATTCAAGAAACATCATTGTCTCCAACCTTCAAACAGACAGAATAATTCTAATTAGGTATGTATATAAAATCTTTAACAAATCATGAAAATAGGGGATTGTGACACATCTATGTAGATCAACAATGTAAACTTAAGAAACCAGAGATTCAATAGTCTGACTGCCCATTATGGGATTTTTGTAATGAATGTAAGAATGTGCTTGAAACAACAATTAATTCGTGGCTTTTATAACAACATATATTCTTATAGAAAATATGTAAGTAGGTTCTCTGAATAAAGGACTGAAAGTAGTTTAAAACAGTTATTTATTCCTTTAAATCGTTATATTTTCACATTAAATTGCGACCAAGAGCCCAAAGTATTTTATCTTTGATTATAAGTTAAGATGACGATGGTAATGATGATGATATATTGGATAAGATGCCATTTATTAGACTTGTTAGTTAGATCTTATATGGGATATAAAGTTCAAAACATATCCTTACCAATATCCTCTTGACGTCTTCCTCTGACGGATGTTCATATTCATTTTGGAAATATACTAGTCGATGTATGAGTTCTTCCTGTTCGGGAGAGATCGGCTTGATACCGTTCGACGTTGTCTTATCACCTTCGGATAACTGCGAGAACAGAAGCTACAAAAAGGCATTAGTTAAAGGAATTTTGGTACTTACTTATACATATACCGCAAGTAAAAAATCGGCCAAATGCGACTAATGCGAGTCGACGTCGAGTGATTTGTGTTCCATATGCACTTATAATATATTTGGTAACTATTACTCCTTGTACTAATATTCTTTCAAAATATACAGGACATTATATGGAAATTTAAAAAGTTATTATTTTTTTCTAACTAAAACTCTGTGCAACAATAAAATCCAGTTCGTCCTTCTTAGGATTGCCACTTTAAACTATTGGCTGTCCCAATTTTCAAAAAACTACATTCAGTAGTCCAAACTTTTTTGACATGAACTAACAGAGTAATAAAATGCTATAATGAAAAATAGTTAATATTCTTACCTATAACTTAGTTCATTTTGATTTATTATTGATATCTAAGTGACCCTTAGGCGAAGTGTAAACAATAAATTGTATTTTGTATAATGTGAGGTAATAATTTTGATTTTAATCTTTGATCCATGTAATGCTTAATGAAACAACTTTCACTTGCGATAATATGTAAAAGTAATTCGAATCTGTAAACAATGGTTAGTTAATAACATGGGAGGATACCCTAAAACCCAAAAATGCTCAACTAAAAGGCTATTCATTATTATTAATTACATTTCAAGTTAACAAACCCGAACGTTGGATTTCTCTTCCAAAATGTCAACTAAGTATTTTTTGGTAAATTAAGTGAACAATTTCATGAAAAATATATTTTAAAAAGAGTAATTATTTACTAAAAAATTTTTGTTTAAGAAACTGATCAACGAATTAACTGTGTATTTTCTTTGATATTATAGATAACAGAGATATTTTTTAAAAAATGTTTAGAAAACATGAGGCTGCCGTATGATTTTATCATGCATTCGTTGTTGTTGATAATGCTTCTCTTCTTAATTTAACATAAAAAAAAACTATTTTTGCACTCTGTATAAGCCTTAAAGTGAAATTTGAATAAAAAATTCCAACACAGTGCAATTAACATAGAAAAAGATACAGTTTAAAAAAATTATCGAAATCGATTTATCGCTTCGCGAGCCAATCAACTTTGAACTTAACCAACATTTTTGGTTGTGCGTTAGTTTTTCGGCCAAGTGTATATGATGATGATGACCCAATATTTAAATTTATCGCTGATCGAATTGCTATTCCCGACGAGTTAGTGTGTGTGGGGGGGGGGGGGGGGGGGGGTAGTATGCAAGCACCATATAATAAAATAAAGACATTGACTACATTATTAAAACTATAGTTTCTTCTACAGGAAAAAAAAAACAAAAATTTATAATATAAAAAGAACAATAAAAAGGCGTTGCCGACATACGCTAATAAGCAGTTGTTTTATTTCAGCCTTAAGCAATAATTATCTAGAAATTGTTGCTTTCTTTTAACACATTCACAATGTCTTAGTTGTAATTAAGAAATTTAATGAGCTGATTAAGTGACGATACAAGAGGGTAAATAACGGTGAGTAAAAGGGGGTAATTTACTCTCATCCCTCAATAATGACCAAACGTACCAAAGTATTCCCTAATTACAGCAAAAATATTTCTTTCGTCTTCATTATTTGTTTGAAAGATTTCTTTTTGAATTGATATGTTTTAAACTTTAATGGCATTTTTAGCCGACGGAACTGAATCGATCATTTTTGGTTAATCTAAGGTTATAGAGATGTATATTAACAGCACCATAAATCATAAAGCATCGTGCATAGTGCATCTTTATTTCCTAAAAAGTATACTACCTCCAGCCTGGACGAATTCAGCTCGATTGCAAAATAATAATTCAAACACAAAACTATGTAAACTAGGTGCTCTTTTCCATACACTTCAATGTGCTTCGCTATGTTACTAGTATATTAAATTTCTCACCAATATCAAGAAATCGCATTTCAGTCACTTAAACTTGCCAAATAAGGCTCGGTATACAGTGTTAATGTATGAGAAATACGGGTAAGTGTTGGGCAAATTAGTAATGTGAATGTATAATTCTTTTAATTTTATCTAAGTACTGCCATATTTAAAGTGGCTTTTAACTGGTGTATTTCCTTAATTATTAATTTGTTTTATGGTTTTCTTCATGTGAAATAAAATCTAAGCTGTTTACAGACTGGAAATTTCCTTTCTTCATATTATTAAGTTGTAGTAAAAATAGTCATTAAAATTAAGACGATCAGAAGCGAAGTAGTCCAAGAACAAACAACTTCTATAGTCTATTTCAGAAAGGCGTAGAGTAATAAAAGCTCATAAGGGACTACAGAGTGACCCAACGAATATTTAAGCCACTTTCATAATTCATTGCAGAATTCTTTCTTTTCATCAAGTGCAGGTAGTGCCAGTCGGGTTTGGGTCAATTTATGGGTTTTGCCTATTGTTATTCATTCACAAACATTAAAAATGGTGTGCCAAAGACGTGCATTATGTACATTATTAAATACACTTATTTTTTATTAAATATTATAAAAAAATACAAAATACAAAAAATACACTTCCTGTGGCTTGATTAAACAGTAGCTTAACGTCTTTCATTTTGAATGTCGTGTTGCGTCTTGCTACAAATCCTTTCACTTTCGCCCATTCTATAGGCTTTAGTTCGCAATGATATGGCGGTGTACGCAGCACAGTAACACTATGTTTTTCAGCTATATCTTCCACGGCATATTTTATAAAACGATGTTTGTGTAATTTTAGTTCTAAATAGTTCTTTCTTTATCAAATTATCTACAAATTCAATACTTTTGCGTGGTTAACCAGTCGATACTGTCTTGTTTTCTCCAAGATGAAGTCTTCTCTCTGCGTCGTGAATGATAGCGTTACCTATAACTACTACTGAATCAGCTGGAAGATATTTTATCATTTCACCAAAATAGTCCTCAGAAAACATTAGAATTCATGTCCTCGTGGTAATCTGCCGAATTGAATTAAGCAAGCATATTTTATCTTAATACCCGTAAACCTAATTCTCTAAAATTTTTGGTTAGTTATTATAAATAATTTAATGCACAAAATTTGACCGACATCGAAATTGAGCCGAACTGGACGGAATTTCCCATTTTATAACTCTACACCTTTCTGAAATAGACTATAATATATTTTAATTTACGAATAATTAACTCGTATCATTTTTTATTTGCTCAAATTAAGAACTATCAGAAAAATATGGATGAATTTCAAGCTGTGATTTGACATAAAATTATTAAAATAGCATAAAGGGAAGCTAAGATAGATTGATTCAAGTCAACCAAGTAAACCTTAAAAACTGATATCAAGTTTCAAATAACTCACACACGTAGATATTGAGTAAACGTATTTATTTATATTTAGTTAAAAAAAATGTGAGAGTTCTTGTCTCTCTCGAGTCTCACTCTTGTTTTGCAAGTCTCATATGTTCTCGAGGCGAGAGTGCTAGACTTATGGACTTGCATAATCTGAGATTCAGATCTGAATATACAACATAATACATAAACTGCCTTCAAGGCAGCAACATTTTATATTATCGCGTTTATTTTGACGAATGGGATTTCTATAAATTTCTTTCATCATTTCAACGCGACAAAACAATAACAAGAGGCTTACTATCAATTTAGGGGCATGTTAGTAATTTGTATCCAACTATAATTATTAAACTTATATACCTCAGGTTCAATTTTTATCACACCCTGCGGAGATCCATTCGTCGTACTATTCGGTTTATCCTTGTCTTTTAATGCCTTTTTCTCTTTCCTTTTCACAGCACACTGTACTTCGGGTACCACACATTCTGGCCTCATTCCAACTGTCAAACATTTCTTTAACCGGCATTCCTGGCATTTTCGTCTCATATACATATCAATATCGCAATTGTTGCCATACTTGCATTGGTATACTGCATTTTTTGTGATGCTCCGCCGAAAAAATCCTAGAACAAGTAAAAAATAAAATAAAAGACTAGTCTGTTATACGGTGTAAATTATGAAGAAATTTTAAATTTTAGCTATATTTTTCAAAAATATTTAATTATCTATTTAATTATTATTTCTTTATTTTTGATTTAAATGTGATTAGAAATATGTTGGGTTGCATAAATATGTTTAATAATAATTAATTAACTAGTAACTTCGACTGTAACATAAATGAATTCAGTGGCGGCTCGCGGTCTTAAAAAATGGTGAAGAGCTAGGTATAGTGCGGGTACTTAAACAAACATTGACTAAAAACCCGTGTAACAAAACGCCTCTCTCATCCTCGTCTGTCCAACGATTGAATGGAGTTTCCAACAAATTACAAACTATGTCATTAATTGGGTTAATTTTTAAAACACACAACTAAGTAGGTACGTACACTATTAAATTAATTGAAAAATAAAAACAAATCTTTTTTATCACACAGTAAATCACGTAAAAACGATATCTATAACCGTAAATTCGCGAAGCCTCAAAATAAATACCTGAAGGTTAGGCGAACCAATGCTATAACCATGGTGCCTACGACTGATCTATTTCTAAATTGCCCTTCATCATAATGCAAATTGTTACATGCTGTTTGTATGACTGACGTCACGTAACCATAGCAACGGTGAATATCAAAGCCATGTTGGGCGTTTGGTCTTCACTTGCTTTGAGCTAACGGACACGGTCGACTGGGGCGCGCCAAAATACACGAGTGTTTATAATTATTGTCCATCGAAGTTAACCGTAGCCCTATTATACATAGGTACATTCGGATTAAATTAATATTATTTATTCGAATATAATTATTTTTTAATGGCTAAAATGATAGCTGCATTGGTACACACTTAATATTTAATATTGTCGAAAAACTTTCCTCCTGGTTTTATTTTTTTTTTTTGGTTCACCTACTTCACCTGACGAACCACCACTGAAGAAATTAGCAGGCATTATTTACTCAGAATCAAAGCTGTCTAATAAGTAAATTAAAAAATTAAGGTAACCAGGCCACTTTGATTGCGAGCAAAGTACTTCTACCAATGTCATGTACATAAGTCACTCTGAAGGGTGTTTCGTTAATTATTGTTTACAATGTTTATGCAACCCGACATAATATAGTTATGAACGGCAGCAGAGTTTTGGACTTGCATTGTCTTTATTTGTTTTGAATCACTACGCTTTAACTAACAAGCATCTCCAGTTGTCTTCAGGTGAATACAGACAGTACAAATAGTATAGTAATATTGTATTTCTTTTGTTAATTGAATAAAAGCAATTTCATAATTATCTGATATAGCTACATCACGCAAAAACTTTTGATTTCATGAACATGTATTTTGGGACGTAAATTATGGAACGTTTTTGTCAAAAAAGCTTTGTTTATAAAATATTCCTTCTTAATGTGCTGTTTTTGTAAAGGTTATAGGTTTCAGTGAGTAAAGGGGCCAATATTTTAGATAGCCTAGCCTAGTCCTTTCTGTTCCATTTTCTCTTTTTTAGAGCTATTTCCAAATCATATAATTTTTAATTTGTCTTCCAAAAAAAGCTTGAAAAATCAGCAATTAATACACTGCATACACTATTTTGCACGAAAAGAAAATATATGAGTAAAAACTTATGACGTAAGCTCCCCTAATTATTTCATTGGTTGGATAAAGAGCTTAGCGGCAGCTGTGAAACATTTATATGTGCTGGTGGGAGATTGGCTGAGTTACCAAAATAAACGTTTCGTATTTTCGACAGGAAAGTGGACAGTAGCGACGCCAGAAAAATAAGTAATGGGTGGGCACAAGCGAGCCCGATATTTTTAGGATCAGCAGCTATACTTCCCCCGAAAAAAAAAATAATTCTAAAAAAAATCTCCTCAAACTTCTCTCTCGATCAAAAGTGACTTCTAAAAAAAAGGTGCCCAAGCGCTGGACATAATGGGTGGGTACATGGGTGGACACGCTGGCGCCACCGCGTAGCTATACGCGTAGTTCAGAAAGTCTCGAAGGTTTTGGAAAAATGCTTGTTAAAGGGGGAATTCTACTGTGATGGTCCTATTTTCATTGTTTCTTTACGATTTTTTTCTGGGGATAACAGGACAAATGCAGAAAAAGAAGTTTTCAATTCTTTTTATTAAAGATAAGATGTACCAAAAAAAATTTGTCAACCCCAAAAAATGAAAAACTTGAGGGTGCTACAGGGTGCTGAAGTTACCCCCTCAAAGAAAACGTAACTTGTTGGCGGAATTCAAATAAATTTTTCTATTCATGACAAAAATAAATTTGACCCAGATTCTTGAATTGTAAGCATGTAGTTATAGCCCCCACTAGAATCAAGTCAAAACTCGAGTAACTGTTAAAATGGCGCGAGATATAAATTTTTTTTTTAAATTTACCATTTTTTTTGTATTTTAATGGCCGTAACATTTTCTGTAATATCGCAAAATACTTGATTCTAGAGGGGGCTATAACCACTTGTATTCTGAGCATTTTAAGACCAAAATCATTAAATAAATTCTGATAATTTGAACATACCGAAGTACTTTCCGCCAGCGCGAAAAACAGGGTTTCGAGAAAAACAACTTTAAAGTTTCGACGGTGGCTCACAACAAAATAGTCTCACTGTCACTTAGTCTGCGAAACCTAGCCCGTAGATTACACCCTCCTCTTCCTGCCTCTTTGCGCCTGGCCTGACGATACTGACTGGTCGAGATGATGTCGCTGGCGACAGAACGTAGCTCTGAGAACGCGGCTTAACTCAAAAGCGGCTAGTGGTGAGAACTGACAGGCAACTTTTTTTTTGGAGTAGATTTGGTAAAAACGTTTACACACGGTTATTCTAGAGGCTATAGAGAGTCAAAAAACGTCGGAATTTTTTTTTTTTAAAACCATCACAGTAGAAATCCCCCTTAAATTCTGTCTAAATCCTAAAATTATTTCATTGAAATAATTACTTGCCTTTACAACCTTCACAAGTGAGCGCATTATAGTGGTACCCCGATGCCCTGTCCCCGCACACCAAACATAGTTCTTCCTGTTGCCGCGGGGTGGGTCCTTTTTTCTTTTTCGCATCACAACTGTCTGCACTGTAACCGTTCAAGCTGCTAGGCGGTGACAGGTCTTCTCTACCTGGAAGCAAAAAATAAAATATTAAAAAACATGAAATTTTCCCGCGTGTAATTGGAAACTTGACATTCTATCAATAGTATTTAAATAGTAGTTTATAACAGAAAAGCGAATGGAAAATCTACGCAGGTTGTAGAATATATTTTTTCTAGAACCCTACTTACGAATCTTAAATTAAAAATTAAAAAAAACAAACAATATATTATGTAATAATAATAATAATAATAATAATAATAATAATAATAATAATAATAATAATAATAATAATAATAATAATAATAATAATAATAATTTTAATATTAATTTATTCGAACCAAGAATTACCTCCTTTATACAGTTAGAAACCTGAGTATATTAGGTATTATAACTATGAAAACGATAATAAAAATTCATTTCGTTGGCAAATCCATTGGCCAAATTATAGTATTTTGCCGATTTTGGCCATTTCTTAATTTTCACAAAACCACTTTGCATATTTATCTAACATACAACAGTATTTTGCATGATGCCAGACAAAAATCGATTTATTTATTAATAAAATTAAACAATGTATATTTTTGAACCATAGCAAATTTGACGTGTTGGTTTGCTAAAATGTATTCTTGTTTGCCTACTTTCGCAAGGATAATAACGTCGGCGTCGAGAGAAAAAAGTAAAATAGCTGTAAAATTTATTTTAAAAATTAAAAGGGACTTTTTTACATTGATATTCATTTTTAGCATTGGTAATAGTAAAGTATATTTTTTTTAATCTAATAATTTCGTTTGTTTTGTATGGTTTTATGCACTAATTTTCATTTTTCACCATTTAAGCAAGATTTACCAGTTATTTTGCTACTTCTGTTGCGTAAAATAATAGTTTTAAGGTCGAAAATATCAGAAAAATCGTGATAAAAAAATATTAACATCGCAAAAACGAACAGAGGCAACTACAAACTTAAATTTTGATAAAGCATTAAGTATTAATACTAAAAAAGTAATAAAATAAGAAATGATGCATGCATAGTATCTCTGATAAAAGTCTTAATTCAAATAAAAAATAACTAACAAATCTGACAGATCTGCATCTTCTTAAAATATATTCTTAACTTTACTTTATATTATCTCACGTTCTACTATACTAAGTGTGGTTCTTTCTGTACGTTAAGTTGGATTTAAATACAATGAAAATAAATTCTGTTCACAGTTAAATAGAGGAGACATTCTGTAGTCGATATTTCGCTGATAAACCCGAAATAAATAATAATTTGGAGATCTACCCCGCATTTAAGTATAGTGTAAACGGTGAGTCAAGTGAATGGTTGGCAGCAGGGCTGGATTTAACCTTTGAACCGCTGCATGCAAGAGTAAAAAGTTGCGTTTCTATAGAATGTAACTAACAAGAGTGTAACTTAGTAACTAGCACACATATGTATAATAACTTTTTGCTTATAATACTAAAAAATAGTAACAGTAGCCACAAGATTTTTTTACGAACTTTTAGTTCAGATAATTATCTGATTACTTTGGAAACATTTAAGTATTTTTCGTGGCTTTTTTACTTTGCTTTGGAATTTTTTTATTCCGTTGCCAGGGCACGGACTAAAGGAGTGTTCGTCCGGCCCTGTTTATAGATTATAGGGTTTTCAACGATTTTAAAATATCGTGCTTTATTAATTTAAATAATGTAAATAGATGTTCTGACTTTAAAAAGTTAGCTACCCCGCATTTAATTTGGAAATTTAAAAAAAAAACAGTAGTTGTGAAAAAAAGTAGCTATCAAATGAAATAAATGGTAGCAGCAAGCAAACTTCATTTATAATAGCTTACATAACAAAACATGTTACTTAGATTTTATAAGTTAGTAAGTACTAATTTATTAAAAAAATTACGCGTCGAAATAAAAATATAGATGGAACTGAGTTAAGCCATTAAAATAAGAAATTGTAAAAATAAACTATCATAAAAACAATTTTCTTAAGCACGACGTAATAAAACAAATGAACTTGTGGACAAGTCAATGTCACTCAGTGCCCTTGGCTTTAAAGCAATACGTAATGTTGGCCATTGGCCTCAAGGTACATCCTGAAAAAATATTGTGAACCAAATAATAAACATTTATGTAGGCAGTGCGCGTTTTTTTCTTGGTGGCGCTAGTGTTTGTAAACAAAGTTGTAATTAAGTATTATTGGTCAATGGACGCTAAGAAATGTTGGCAATCATAGTAAGTAATCAGATCGTTAATTAAGTTATTGCTTAGGTACTTATTAGTTATATAATTTACTAGATGTATCACATCAGTATAACGAACGCTGTAAATATTGTTTACTGATATTTTCAAAAACATTTTTGCCGCTAAAAAACCTTCTTTTCTATTTAATTATACGGACACTAAACTCTACTACTTTATTTTTTATTTTTATTATAAATCTAAATATTTCTTGATTTGGTTGAGTTTTGGTGAGAAAATAGTAGTTTGTACAACAAGAGTGGATATGATGTCCATATCGCATGAGGAAGTAAATTTAGCACGATACCGTAGGCGGAGTATGGACTATGCCGAGCGCAATAGGGACAATCCAATCGAGTTCTACGACTCAACTTCCGAACTAAAAATTTAAAAAATATATATTTAGAACAGGCATTATAACCTGTAATTTTGTTGGCAGTGCAACTTTTTAAAATGCTTTTATATAATCGCACAAGTAAGTGCCTACGGCATCCTGCTTAATTTACTTCCTCGTGACATATAGACATCATATCCACTCTTGTTGTACAAACTACTATAACTTCCAAGATAATTTTAGATCTTCAGCGTTATAAACCAAACCAGGCAAGTTTTTATAAGCCCATTATCTGCAAGTAGTTACCCATCGAATCGTAATTCTCTTGCAATGGCTATAATTGCCAGTTGTCCTTGAACAAGGCAAGAACGGTGTATTGAAATAATGATTTCCTTTACCACAAGCCGATTTTAAAACACACTTTACCCTTGATGCATGCAGTTTCTTTGTTACCCGCCGCGTAACAGGGTAAAGAAGTAAAAATTACATGCACTTATTGTAAGGAATAAATCCTATTATAAATCAACTTAGTAAATGCAATTGTACCAATGCAATATATACACTTTTATGCATTTATTTTTACCTGCATGCCTTGAGGGGAAATACCAGTTAATTTTTTAAGACATGGCGTGGTGGGAACTTGCTTGCTTTCGGTCTTTGCCATCTCTGTTCAATTTAATGACATTATTATCATATGTTTCTCATGGCGTTTTATGTTAGATATAATACATCCGTAATAAAATTTCAAATTAAATTCTGATTTTTGAGTATTTATAAATTGCCTGCATTTTTAATTTATTGGCAATAGTTTTGTGTACAGGGTAATTCCTAAGTTAATACTTTTTTTTTAGCTGTGCGTAGAAGGCATTAAAATAAACATTTTCAAATATCTTTTTCAAAACACTTAAAAATAGGCGAGATACAGAAGTAAAAAATCTAAGTACAGGCCTGGTCATCATAACGTAGCCTGCTATACTTTATGTTGATTTTGTCTTATTAGTCATGCAATTTAAGGGTTGATCGTCAGTTATTTGGCAATCCGCTGCGGTGTGTTTTTCTAAAGCAAGTTAATTTTAAATTGGTGACACGTGAAAATGGTAAAATTTTAAAACAATGAACTAGTAGATATGGTGCTAATTTACGGTAAGTGTCATCAAAGTGCGGCTGCTGCATCGAGATTATACGCAGAACGCTTTCCCTTGCGGGCTCATCCTACACCCAGAAGTTTTCTTAATGTTGTTCAACGGACAAGTTAGGTAGGACCGTATTTGATCCATAGTGTAATAAATTAATGTAAGTACCTTATGTTTGAGTGTTTTGAAAAAAGGTATTTGAAAATGTTGTCACCCTGTATATTTTTACTATTTTTGATTGTGTAAGTAGTAAGACGTGTTGAAATTACCTTCTTAACATTACAGCGTTTTGAATTTTAAAAATCAAATATCTCAGTTCTTTCATCATAATATATTTATCATTTCAAGAAAGATAGAAATTATAGCTATTTTTTTTGCATAGTTCGTGCCCAGAAAAGCTGAACATGGAAAACTATTATAATAGACTCCAGCACTTTCTCCTAGGCCTAGTACTAAATAGAATGTAGCCCGTAGCCCTATTCAATTACAACTAACTTAAAAAAAAATAATGAAAAATATAAATGTCATGTTTAATTTAACCACCTATAAACAGACTTTATGTTAGCTCAAGTAACTACTTGGCATATTCATCAATAAGTCCGTATAAAAATGAAAGTTCACATAATTATATGTGACCCACTAACCAACTTTTCAACCTGAACTAAACTCAACATTTATGTTTCACGTGTTTGACGTTCGGTGCATTAACTCTATTACTTTATTGAAAAATAATGCAAAAAAAAATTATAGCTTCTAAAATCATATTGTTCCTTATTTTAAAGTTTCAAAATAAATAAAAGATCTTTTAAAAATAACCTTTAAGAGCAAACAGTAGTCGAAGAGTCATCACGAATAAATAGTGCATTTCCACCATATCACGCATATTGTACCTGTGTCTGGCAATGGCAATAAGATGTCTTTTTTATAGATATAATTTTATAAAAATGAATTTCCCGAGAATTAAGTGGCGCGGCGTCAGTGAAGCTTTTTAAGATAATATCGGGGCATCGTTTGTAATTTTAATGGAAAATAAGAAATTAACATGAATGACGTAATATTTCTATTTTTATATTCTGCATGGTGGATGATATAATTTAAACCTATATAATAAGAAATTAATTTCATTCCTATATGGACTGTATCTTTTTATATACCCCTTTTTCAAAGGCATGCTTTCTTAGGTAAAAGACACCAAGTCTTGGCCTCAAGAAGTTTGATTAGTAGTAGAATATGTTTCGCACTAAAAGAGCATCATTGTAGAATTTTATTTGAGTACCTATTAATTGAAGTTCGTAATTTGTTTAATTTGGTTTCATAATATGTCTAGACACTTTTTCAGGCCCAGACTAAAAGCTTTTTTCCTACAAAAACTCATGCTACTTGCGACTCCCGCCCCCTCACCAGTGATTACAGCCTTCGCCCCCCCCCCTTAAATCAGATAGATAATTACGCCAATGCACATAATTATAGGTACTGAAATAAAGCTTCTACCCATACTCTAAAAATATATATGATATAAGTTATAAAAAAATTGCAACATTCCTATCCTCTATAGATGATTTAAAATAATTTGAATATCAAAATGGAAAATGAATTGAATATAAAAAAAAGGTAGGTAAGAATTAATTTATTCCTATTTGAATATGATCGGACCATAAACATAAACAACTTTCATGATAATACCTTGTCAAACACCTAACCTTGATCTTTTCTATATCTTTTACTACAAAGTCACAAGAATTTGACCCAACTTTAAAATAGAAAAGCTAATAAACCCATTGAACCCGCTATATACTCTTGGCATATCTTTGGTGTGTTTTCACGGAAGCACCTTGAAATTCCCCATCTACCTAAATTAAATATTTGACATAGTTTTTTAGTACTTCCTTTCGGTTGATTAGAATTATATATTTAGGCTTACCTTAAAGAAATATTTTGCGTATTCAAATATTTAAAAAGGCGACCCCACATGATCAGTATTACTGACAGTCCTGAATGATATCAATCAAAAAATGACTAAAGTAAAATAATTTGTTACTGAATAAATCCTAATCAAAATGTAATTATGTTGTAATGGAGACCCTACATGATCATTAAGACTAACAGTCTTGATAAGGAAATACCAATCGGTCTTGGCCGGCGATGCGACACAAAGCTAATAATAATAGCATATTCGGTGTAAAAGTCAGTTATTAAGCGATAATAAAATCGATAGTGTCTTTGTGGCCACGAGAAGCCGTAACTCTCCTTTTTAGTTAACTCTCAGCTTGAAAATCATATACGTTTGTAGGTTATTGAGACAACGTGTTTGTTCGTTGTCTATGATTAATTTGAATCATAAACAATGTTGCGTCTCTACACTAATTTTGCGTGATTAATAAATTATGTTTAGTTTTATCAGTTGTTTTAAGAAACGTTATGTTTATTGATCTGTTAAGGTTTTTTTCCCGATATTACAAGACACTAAATTCCATAACCACAATTCGACAGAACTGTTTTACAGTAGACAAAACACCCTGTACAAACCAAAGACACCCAGCAAATATGCAAAAAAGGCACGTATAGTAATCATAATAGTTCTCATGAAATTGCATATAAATATACTTTTTTGACCCAGTTATTTTTACCATTTCATTAACAAACAAATTAAGTAATTAAGTTAATAATTAGTAATATCAGTACACTACACGGCAATCAGATTTTACCTTATTATACCACTTTCTTTTACACGTTCTTTACCTTTTAAATAAACCGTTTAGAAAGGCAGAAACCTAAATATAATTAAAGTGATTAAAGAAACGCAAGAAGATGCAACAGTGACTGAACTGCAAATATAATAGTAAACTATTATTCTTTGACGGCTAATAACACTATTAAGGTAGTTTCCACCACCTTAAATACCAGAGGAAATCATTAAAACCATGTAAAACGATTAACGGTGTAATTCTATAAATGTTTCTTGCAGGGCTATAAGTAAGCAAACCTCTTGATATGAATGGGATGCAAAGAATTATTTTATATCTACCATTCATTTGAAAAAAGCTCTTCAGTCAATATGGCAAATATTGAAGAGGAAACATTTCTCTTTAATTTTCCCCCTGGTAGGCGCTTTAAAATGTTTAGGCGAAATTTTTTTGTGTTACAATAGCTTCATAGGCTCTATACAACATCTCCTCAAAAACAAAGCCACAGTGCTCAATTTAAAAAAGTGTGACGGCAGACATTTTAGGCTTAAGTTGATCTCCATAAGGAAAGTATTGCAAGGTTCGTCAGTCAGTAAGCGCTATCGGCTATTAGCCTTGTCAAAGTCATTCATTATTTGGCTAACTAATTCGAGATATTGTTGCCAGATTTACATTTAAAAAACCAGAACTTTAGAGTACATTATTTTTTAGGAGGTGTTGCTCTATACCGCCGATGTATAAGAATTTGCATTGGTGTATATAATTCCGATATAGCCGAATTTGTAGACTTTTTGGGCGGGAATAAATGTTTGTAAACTTAACAAATGTATTGATTGGTGGAATTTCAAAAATTATTATAAACCTAATCCACGTGTATTATAATTATTGTTTAATTATAAGTTTATATACACTATTACATAATGTAGTACGTTGGCTAAGAAAAGACACTGCTATGACCTACTTTTTACGATAAAACATAATATTTGTCGGGTTGCATAAAGATTTTAAACAATAATTAATTAACCAGCAACTTTGACGGTGACATACATGACATCGACAGAAATACTTTTCTCACAATCAAAGGGTCCGGTTACCTTATTTTTTAAGTTACTTATCGGACAATAACGCCTGCCAATATCATTTATATCACAATCAAAGTTGTTGGTTAGTTAATTATTGTTAAATATTACATGTAATATTTGATGATTTAACCCGCGTTTATGTTGGGGTTAACCAAGAATATTATATTTCCTTTTGTGAAATTACGTCAGTTTATCTCTCCCCCTTTTCAATCTTAGAATTTTATAAGCCACGCTGACTCAGAGTGCTTGTTGCTGCCGATTCTATCTGGGTGAGGTCTAATTATTCCAGCTGTTTTTTTTTACTTTCTAATAAACAATTGTAGCGCTCCATCCAGATTCTTAACAATAATTAACTAACCAACAACTTTGACTGTGATATAAATGATATTGGCAGGCGTTATTGTCCGATAAGTAACTTAAAAAATGAGGTAACCGGACCCTTTGATTGTGAGAAAAGTATTTCTGTCGATGTCATGTATGTCACCGTCAAAGTTGCTGGTTAATTAATTATTGTTTAAAATCTTTATGCAACCCGACAAATATTATGTTTTATCGTAATTTTTTTTACATTCAATGATTTTCTTGAAATTAATAATACCAAAATACACTTTTTAAAATACAAAATCACAACACTAAATTTGAATTAGTAAGTTTTTACCCTTTGGAATTCGATTAAGAACATGGTACCATCGATTAAGATTGACATCATTGAGTATTGGCTTTAACCTATGTAATAATATTTTACAACAAGTATTTGGACTTGATATAAAATCAACTATTTTTACGACGTAATAGAAGAGCTTAGTGAACCATAACCTAAAAATTCAAGTCATCGTTATTAGTTAAAACAACATTACCAAGGCAATTACCAAAATTAAGTAACCTATTACAAGAATTTTTTCCATTGTTGTCCGAAGTTTGGTTTCAAATAATAGCCGAAATCGAGATAAAATCTTTGAGTCAAGGACCATGACTAATTTATTCTTTTTTGGTTCACTGAAATAATGGACTTGTCTTGCATCTGGTGATGAGCGGTACATCACGAACTGTGATTTAAGTAGATATCTAATATCACGGATAACGATTACGTACGAACTTTATACAGAAAGAAAAATGCATCTGCTTCAAAAGATTATAATATATAGATATTGCATTTAAATAGATCCAAACAAACTTAGACAAGTGATTTTTTAACGTTTTTAGACTCATTTTCATAAGCATTTAAATGTTGTGTTCTATAAGTAAAGTTTCATTGTAAAATCCCGAAAAACAAGTAACAAATTTTAGAACCAAGTCCTAACTTTTTAATAGTTACAAGGTCGGTTACAGGGGATCCATCTAGTAAAATCAACAGGTTAGGTATCTGTATTAAATATAGGAAAATGTTATTGGCTACATAACTTTATATACATTAAAAGATATATCCAGGTTTCCTTAAAAAATCTTTTCCTATTTTAAGTAACGAAACTCTGCTCAATAAGAGAGGAACTTTATATCAGTAACATCAATATTTTAACATGGCGTACTTGCTTTTCATAAGATTCTAGTTGACCAAAACGATCAAGGCCAACAACGCGCGTTCAAAATTTTGTGCCTTTTACTTTGGGCTTAATAATGTGATCTAGGTTGCCTTGAAGTTTTAACTCGACATAAGTAATAATGATATACTAGTTATTTTACGAATACTTATAATAATGCCTTTAAAAATAAAACTTCATGAATTATAGTTATTACACTATTCTGAGTGTAGCATGCAATTTTTATTGTAGTTGGTAAAAAAGTACATAATTAAATAAAATCTAGCCCTTAATAAGTATATTAATACACGCGACGATATATCATCATTTCAAAGATTTTAAAAATATTTCCAGAGGTAGGTACATTTTGTGCCAGTTAATACTGTAGTTGGTTCTTTCGTACTGTTGGCGGTTATAGGTATGGATGAGCCCTATAGCAATTTTTTTAATACTTCCACGAGAACGTTTTAATCTATTTACATAGTATGTTAGGGGGCTTCAACGTGCATTGGATTTTAAGTTGAAGTATGTGAAATAATCGGCACCCCATCGCCGTTTTCAGGAATTTAACAGGTTGCTGCGGACACCAGCATTGATTGGACTTGCCAACCTGTGATTTTTCAAAATAGGCATTTTTTTAGGTTGTGTCACTGTTCAACCTGTGATTTGCCATTGTCAAATGTAATTTGAAAGTATTAGATTCGTTCCTAGTAATAATTTTTTACCTAGGTAATTATTATGAGCTACACAATAGAAAAAAGTCATTATAATAAAATCTACTATGCGGGGAAAAGCTTAAGTATTGTTGTATCTGATATGTTTTCCGTTTATTTCCCTGATAGACTCATTCCTACCTACCAAGTCGGCAGTACAAAATGTTATTACTAAGTTTGAGGCGAAAGGAACTAAAATAAACAACTGCAAATGTATAGTACAGAATCATAAGAGAGCTGAAGAAAGCAATGACAGAGATCTTAATATTTTACTTCAAGTCAAAGAAAATAAAAATATTAGCACTAGAACTCTCGGGGAGAGGTAGAAAAACATCACAGTATTGTGAACTTATAAAAAGCATAAATAATTTTAAAAACCCTCTTATTTTTTCCCCCTATTAGCAATTCTTGATGATTTTAAAACTATTTAATAGGTTTTATTGTAACTAAAATAATTCGTTGTCTATTAAAGATCCGTTTTAAAAATAATGTTCGTTTTATTTGAAAATATTAGTTAAATCCAGTGTGAAAATCTGAGATTTTTAAAAAGCCTACCGTTTGCAAATTACATTTGACAAATCACAGGTTGACAAGTCCAATCAATGCTGGTGTCCGCAGCATCACCTGTTGAAATATGTTAAAATCGGGTTGTCCGAAATTGTTCAAACTCCGCATGTGCACTCACCACACAGGCCCTAAAAAAGTTTCTTTACAAACCCGCTCTAAAGTCAACAGGGAAGTAAATATTTGGACAGCCTAAAACTTGCATGGGGTTTTCTATGTTTCGAACCACGACGCACCACCATATCTTTTCATCGTTGTCAAAATCCAGATGTTTCTTAAACAGAAACTATAGTCTTGCCATAGATGAATGGAAAGGTTTCAGATAGAAAAACATTATTTGAAACAATGCAAGTTTTGAGATGTCGTTATGTGGTTCTCAATCGTTGACTCAGACAACGATACAAATTTACATTAAAAGATAATATTTATACAAAAATTAATTTACACAAGTTATGCTATTGAATGGTTCAAAAAAAGGGAAGGGCAATAACGATCCGCACTGAATATTCATATCGTTTTCTTGATGGGGAACAATCAAGAAAACGAGGAAAAGAATGTATTTTGTAACATAAGCAATACTTTTGTAAAATCTTACATGCACATGAGGCGAAACACATTTGTCCTTATAAGGCTTGTGTACTAAAAACTTCGTAACCAGGGCTTAACATTATTACACACCCAGTAAAATTATTGATATTTTTTAAGTACCCAGATACTATCATTGAAACCCATCCTATTGAAGGTTAAATGAATTAATAAACAATCGATCGAAACAAGATAACAACAAATAATAATAATACCCACGATATGTCTTAATAATAGGCAAAGATTTAAGAATAATTACCTACAATCGTGTAGGTAATAATAAAATAATACGTCTTATGAAGTTACAGAAAATTTCATTAAGGTCACTTAAAGTTTTTATTATACGCAAAAGACAGAAAAATAACTGGTAAATTTTCCTTAAATGGTGAAAAATAAAAATAAGTAAATAAAACCAGATAAAATTATAAGATTTTTAGAAAACAAGTAATTTTTTTAAGGTTATACTGTTATTTCGGGGCCCTCAATTTTCTAACCAGGTTTTTTTAGGGTTCGGGGTTTTAAGTTAAAAATATTGATATGTTTATACATAATATAATAATGTCGGGTTGCATAAAGATTTTTAACTAACCAGCAACTTTGACTGTGGCTTAAATGACATTGGCAGAAATAGTTTTCTTGCAAGTAGACGGCAACTAGGACTATTTTTTCGTCACGCAACTCACAAACTACTTAGAAACGTGTAACCGGTAAATCTATACAAAACCAGCTAAAACAAGAATTCACAATAATTTCGGCATTCAAGCGAGTGAGTAGAAACGTCGGTTTCAACAAACTAACGGTGTATAGCCAGCCCGAGCTTAGTTGTTAGTGATGACGATCGAGAAACACTGTTGCCAGACGTAGCAATTGACTATTGATAATAGAGAATTTTAAAAATTTGTTAAAATGTACCGGAATGTGGCCGATTATAAAGTATTAGTAAATGGTGTAAGACGAAAAATTAGTTTGCAATTAAACTATTAAACCCCTGCCCTAAATACGCCGCTGCACTCTTGTAGTATAAACTACTACTATGTGAAAAGTTAATATTTACACTTTCGTATCCATATACTTTTTGATTCCCTCAATAATATAATATCTCAAATCCTCAACGGTCATATATTTAGTGAATGAATGCACAGTTTCAAATTTGGGGCCATGATCTATATAAATACGCAATTTGGTTTTTCTGATTTAAATTTAACAACCGAAATTTAAGCGATTTAGACTAGGTAAGTAACTAAAAAAGATGAATGTATTGTGCCCAACACAAAAATATTCTTATTTTGAAAGCCACGTGCCTTCTTTTTATTTAGAATACCCACGACCTATTACTGAATTAGAATTTTAAAATGGATTATGGTCTACGTGCAATGTGTTGATAATTCAATATCTTATTCACAAGGTCTGATGGCCTGATGCTAAACTTAAACTATTTGCAATTCTAAAACGTGTTTCTCCCTTCTTATAAACCGTATTCAATGTATTTTAGTGGTTTCTAAAAATCCATCTTATTTTTAACAGAACCCATTTTTAAAACATTGCTCCTAGACCAGTCAGTAATCGAGACAAAATTTGTTAAAATAAAAAAATATTTTTTAGGGTAATTGCATATAAGAACATAGTTTTTCATACCGAACAACTTTTCATAATTACAGTTTTCGATATTGTCAAAAATAAAGGTACTTTACTCTTTGGCAAAAAAACTAGATTTTCTTTTTAATTTTTAATTATAAAACTCTTTAAAATTTTATTTTTTAATTCAATAATCATCGGAACATTAATTTCTATTTCTTCATGACATACCATATACAAAATATTTACTGCACACCAACCAGACCACCCTATACAAGAATATTTTTTATGATGCCACCACACCTTCTATACATAAAAAGTGACTAAACCAACCATTATTTTGTTCTTTTTCTTCTTTAACAAGAAAGCCCATAAAGCAGAATACCTTTCCGAAAACTGGTACCAGACAAGGAACAAACAAGTGTTGTAGTGTACATAATTATTTTGAGTCTCATGTTTACCTTTCTGCAGACAACATTGTTCATAATGTGATTTGACTTTGGATAACAGTTTACAGGGTGGACAACTTCCTAGGAGAGGTTTTGGTCATAAAAAGAAGAGTTGCAATCTCAACGGAAATCGAAGCAAGAACCACTCGATTTCATGTCGAACGCCCTAAGCAATTGCGCTACGGAGACTCTCAGATTCTGTCAACCAACTTCGACCATATAACCTATTCAATTTTATGTTAGTTGCATACAGTTTGGGATCTTCTGCGAATCAAAACCGGGAAGGACAACTCATTCACGACCGCCAATCATTAAGATTTTTATCTTTTATCCAAATAGGTCGTCGATATATTGTGACATTTGCAGGAATCAGATAGATAGAGGTCTCTAGCCTAATTCTCGAAATCGGGGAACAGCCTTCTCATGAGATAATTTGCTTCCCCGTCGGTGTGACATACGATTTTGAAAAAACTATCTCACGAGAAGGCAGTTTCTCGATTTCGAGAATTAGGCCTCTGAACAGTAACATCTAGCCGTAAGCCCTAAAGTTTTCGGAACAAAATGCATTTACATTTATTTATCCAAGGGTTTATGGAACATGTAAGGCCAACATTATGTGTCATAAAAGAGCATAAACCCTTGTCTATAAAAATCCAATTATATAGTTTAAAGTTGTAGAAATAGATTTTAATTGCGAAAAAAATTAATTTCCAAACAAAAAAGAAATACATTATTTTTTCCTTTAGAGAGACATGCATACCTTACTGGCGGCAAATTCCGTAACTTGCATTGGAACAGAATCTATATGTGCGTTAAAACCAAACGAAAGTAAAATACTGAAACTTTCACCTTAAACTGGTATACATATCTTCTAACTTCACACTTTTGTGATTAGCCTTGTGTTAACTGGTTCACTCTGTATTTCCACTTAATCTTCACTCGACGCATTAGCTTCGTTTTCGCTTGCCCGACCGCTTCTTCGATTAACCGGCTGAACTAGAAATCAAGAAAAACGATGGAAGAACGCAGAACAAAACCGCTTCGAGTAGTTGAAAGTGTAACGCATTGGTATTCCAAGAGAATACACTGCGAGTTCTTCTTTTTTATGTGCTTCCCTTTCGCGAACGATGGTTTGGCCTCAGCCGCAAAAGGATTGTAATCTGTTTCATAAGAAACAAAACCGAGAGCAGTATCTAATAGTTTTTTAGTTGTCTAAACGAACTAAATTTATATTATTTGTAGGCAAATACAGATCCAAAATCAAGAATTCTTAATGTTTTGTAGAACAATTAATTAGTAATAGTTTGAAATTATTAAGTTTTTAGCGCATCTATATTAAAATAATGGAAAAACTTCATTTTCATAATCGGCAGCCATCTTCATTATAATATTAGGTTATGAAGTAAGTTAAAAGGCTATGAAAACCACTTGCAGGTGGATTTCTGTTGTGTGCTGAATTGAGGACAGTGAAGCATGACAGCGTTAGATGAACTCATGCGTGTCGGTGATCTTTCAGAAAGATTACAAGGCACTATTTAAGGATTTTTAAATATTTTCCTTTTAATATTAGATGTCGATGCCGACGGTGAAACGATCAACTAAAACATTTGATAGTTTGGTTCATTTGCTATGACTTTGTTTCCCTGGAGTCCGATTCCATTAACGGAAATATTTACTGAGAGTTGTTGTTCTTTTAGTCTATGTTGTTTTGAACTGGATTAATTTTCCACTGTGGAAGAAGTCGCATCGATGTCTGTGAACATTATTTTATTTATTACGTTTTGTATTTCTATTCGTGAATGATGAGATGTATTATGTGACAAGGCATAAGATGCTAAATTTTATACCATTACTTTGGAAAAATGGAATTACTTTTATTAGGTCTTTTCGCGGAGACGATCATGAACATATTCAAAGTATTCCCATGCGCACTTTAAAATCAGCCATCACCGCGCAAGGCCTATTTCAAAGTGCGCATGCGATAATGCCCTCAATGTCTTCGGGATCGACTAAAATACCTACTATCTCTAGTCTGGTCATATGATGTCATTCATTTTCAAGGAAAATAGAATGCCAGAAATTATTTTTAAAACTGATGTTCTTAATATACTTTTAATATTTATTTAACAAAAAATGCTCCATATAAAATGTTACAACAGTAACTATGTTTTCGATGGATATATTCACCTTTTTAATTACACAGATAATATTAACAAAAATGTTTCAATAAAATTTATAGATTCAATAACAAAATCCTCTAACCTTGAAATACTTTGCCCGTAGCAAAAACATAATAATTATTCAATTGGTTTATACGGATACTCTTTGTTTAATGTAATTAAACATCGCATGGTTCTATAAAATATGTTACTTTCTATTAACATAATAAGCAATATGATGAAAATGGTAGGTAAGGAAACACATCTTCTATTTCCTTTGCATAGTAACCACTGAAGGAAGCCTACTACTAGAAGGATTGAATCATGTTGGGGTAAATTCTCGCCTTGTAACCTTGTTCTACCTTTCACACATTTGTTTTTGTTGGTAACCCTTTAGCAATATAGGTAGTAGACCAGTAGATGAAAATATATTACGAGGAGGGAATTTTAAACCTCTTTGACTACACCTAATGGATTTGGTTAACGTTTCTTTAATATGTTGCGGAGTCATTTTTTTTTCGTTGCTGTTTACTATCCAATATAATTGTTTACCACAAAGATGTAGGTACACAACTAGGCACCATATTTTACTTGTGACACTCTGGTCATGGTACATAACCATTCAGACAAATGACATTTCGATGATGATGACTAGATATAAATAATTTTAAAACCTATTATAAGTTCTTTTAATACTTCTGAATTTTTTTTGAATATCATATATTTTAACTTTAGTTAATAATAAAACGAAGGGTCTAAGTAGTATATTTTTAGAAACTGAGTTAAATGCAGAGATAGACACTAAAGGTTCTATATATGTAGCAAGGGGGAATTGCTTACAGGTTTTGGCTAACAAGGATGAAACAGTCTATCTGTGCCCCAGGGAACCAATTACCTTTGGCGTCCCTGTGTACTTTAATGCAAAAGATAGATGCACTACTTTGTCTGCCTGCCGCTAAAAACTTTCCTTCGATATTGCTACTATTTTTCACATGTTCTAGTTGTACTCTCTATCTGCTCTATAATCGATCAGTAATGAACAAAATATCATTAAACGAACAATAATCAAGGCGTATGTTAATAAGGCTTTCCCTAACTGTGCTATTTTCTAAACATACCACGTGATTTCTAACACTATTTACCGACTATATCTCAGTTTATTATTTTTGATTTGAAGTCAATCTAAACCTTGTAAAACTATTTAAGAAAGCATGAAAAATAAATTTTCAAACCACCTGAAAGTGCCTTATACTATAAGGTGTATTTTGTCTAACACTGTTAGATAATAAAATACAAATCGGATTGCATGGTTCTACCAAGAAATGAAAACTTTACATTGGTAGGATGTCACCACCTGCAGACCGGTTTCGAACTCTTTTGTTCTCGTCAGTACAGGGTAGGTGTTCATACCATACCAAATGAAAGTTTTAAAACCTAATGCATATAATATCAACCTTCTTCGGTCGTATATATACGTTAGCGCCATCTCTTGGTAGTCCCATGCAATCTATCTGAGTGTACCCGTCAAGGGATTTACAAGAATTGTAAAAACACAGAATCTCTTACTAGTCAGGTGGAAGCAAACATTTAAGAAAGCATGAAAAATAAATTTTCCACCTGACTAGTAAGAGATTCTGTGTTTTTACAATTCTTGTAAATCCCTTGACGGGTACACTCAGGTAGATTGCATGGGACTACCAAGAGATGGCGCTAACGTATATATACGACCGAAGAAGGTTGATATTATATGCATTAGGTTTTAAAACTTTCACTTGGTATGGTATGAACAGTATGAACACCTACCCTGTACTGACGAGAACAAAAGAGTTCGAAACCGGTCTGCAGGTGGTGACATCCTACCAATGTAAAGTTTTCATTTCTTGGTAGAACTATGCAATCCGATTTGTATTTTATTATCTAACAGTGTAAGACAAAATACACCTTATAGTATAAGGCACTTTCAGGTGGTTTGAAAATTTATTTTTCATGCTTTCTTAAATGTTTGCTTCCACCTGACTAGTAAGAGATTCTGTGTTTTTACAATTCTTGTAAAACTACTTAAATAGCCTGAAATGCACTAGTCGGAATTATCGTTTTCTAATACTGCAACAATAATTTCTCTTACTTCCTTTGTATAAAGGTTTTAATCTTTATGCACTGTTATTAACGTTTTTATCTATAGCGTTGTGGTAACCTAATATTTAACCAAAGTATCGCTTAAAAGTCAAAACAAAATAAATGTGTTTTCTTACTTTCAATACGATCCGATTATATAGTAAGACCAGTTTTTGTGTTGTAGACGTGTTTTCATTTAATTGCCCCTGCTACAAACCAGTTTCTTCTTATAAATGTCTTTTCAAAAGTCCAATTATTTCCTGAGATTATCTTTGACCAATTAGGGCTGTATTATTCATAGAAGAATAATACTTGTAACGATGTCGATTGTTATTAAAGCCGACTTTGTTTCCCATTATATTTCGCTATACTCGTCCAATTAGAATACACATGTAGTCACACTATCGTGGCTTTGTCGAGCACATTTTTAAAGCTGAATCATTTAACCAAGAAAAAACTCTTAAATTTCGTTTATATAAACACTTCTCCTCGTTCCCTGCCGACCGCCATAATCTATGAATCATTACACTGTTGTGCTTTGTCGAGTGAAGTGTCGTAAGTTTAAGTGCGTAAAAATGCCGAAAAGAAAGAGAAATAGTGATGAAAATAATAAGTTGGAAAAGAAGAGGAGGAAATTATTACGGGATTTGGAAAAATTGGATAAAAAACAACATAGGGTCCGCAGTCCTAGTAGTACAAGTAAGTACCTGTATGGAAAGCTATCCTTAGGTAAAACCGTTAAACCTAAGAAATTTAGCTTTGGCTAAAATCGTTAAAGCCATTTACAGCTGGTCGTAACTATGTTACAAAATATTGGGTATAACCGTTAAACCCTACTCTACTCAGAATATACAAATATGCAGGTCTCTATACTGAGAACCAATTACAGTGTGGTTGGTCTACATACAGGTACAATATGTAAAAAATAGGTGAGTAATAACAAAAAATTATTTTTATCTGAATTAACTATTTTTATATTTAAGGGTATCAGTGAGTGTCTCTCACGGATAACCCGATTAAGCCAATCTATCTATTTTTATTAATTTAAACTATCTGTGTGATGATTTGTTTTACAATTTTACTTATAAATTATTTGGGTGTAATTATTTCAATTTAATATTTTGTGGCACCTAAACATCCTTACGTGGATGGGCCTGTGTGGCACCTAAACATCCTTACGCGGAAGGGCCTGTGTGGCAAAGCCTGTGTGGCACCTAAACATCCTTACGTGGATGGGCCTGTGTGGCACCTAAACATCCTTATGCGGATGGGCCTGTGTGGCACCTAAACATCCTTACGCGGATGGGCCTGTGTGGCAAAGCCTGTGTGGCACCTAAACATCCTTACGTGGATGGGCCTGTGTGGCACCTAAACATCCTTATGCGGATGGGCCTGTGTGGCAAAGCCTGTGTGGCACCTAAACATCCTTACGTGGAGGGGCCTGTGTGGCACCCAAACATCCTTATGCGGATGGGCCTGTGTGGCATAGCATGTGTGGCACCCCTTTATCCTGTGTGAATAAGCCTGTGTGGCACATATTATTAAATAACTTTTGTTATTATTTTCAATTCAAGTTCTGTTGATATTTCTAAATCAGTTTAATTTGGTTAAAGTAAATTTTGGGTAAATCTACCAATAATATTACATTTGCTCACAAACAGCAAAGAAGTATTCTTCCTAGTTCATCTTTAAACTACCAGCACGGATATCAAAAGGGAAAAATAAAAGAAGGAATACAGGGAAAAGAACGACAACCGAGAGAGAGACAGAACAAACAATTTTATCACAAACGCAATTACAACAAATAGAGGTAGGTGCTAACACTTATGGCGGTAGACTAAAACTTTTTACTAAAAACTGGTATGTTTTTACTAAGGACAAAACCATTTTATCCTGGATTAGCGGATATAAAATTCCGTTTGTTAAAAAACCTACGCAATATTATAGCTGTTCTAACAATTTTTTTACTCAAAGCGAATTAAAAATCTATTCTTCCGTCATTTCAGAATTATTTAAAAAAGGTATAATCAGCAAATGTCAGGCATTGAAAGACCAAATTTTGTCACCTTTTTTTCTGGTTACGAAGCCTAACAAAACACATCGGTTTATTTTAAACCTTAAAAACTTAAACAGATATATAATTGTCCCCCATTTTAAATTAGATAATTACAAGTCTATTAAAGACCTAATTTCAAAAAATATGTATATGGCAACAATAGACCTAAAAGATGCGTATTATATGGTTCCAATAAGTGAAAAACATAAAAAATATCTTCGATTTCAATTTAATAACCAACTTTATCAATTTAATTGTTTACCTATGGGCCTATCTACAGCACCATATTTTTTTACGAAGCTATTAAAGCCCATATTTAGTCATTTTAGGCAACAGGGGATTATTTGCACAATATATTTAGAGGATATTTTACTACTAGGCAGTACCAAACAAGAAGTAAAAGATAAATTAAGCGTTGTTTTAACAGTTTTACAAAAATTAGGATTTTTGATAAACTTTACAAAATCACAGTTAGAGCCTTCACAAACATGTAAATATTTGGGGTTTATTTATTGTAGTAAAGAAATGGTAATGTATCTTCCGGAGGATAAAAAGCAATCTACAATTAAGGCTATAGACATATTTCTTGAAAAGAAAACTTGCAAAATTAGAGATTTGTCAAGAATTATTGGATTACTAGTTTCATCTTGCCCAGCGGTACGCTATGGGTGGCTATATACTAAAAGATTAGAACGCGTAAAATTTTTGGATCTGAAAAAAGTTAATGGAAATTATAATTCTAAAATTGCATTACCCAACTTTATTTATACGGACCTCTTATGGTGGAAACAAAACATTAAAAAATCGTTTGAATTTATTGACTGCAAAAAATATAGTTATGAGATATTTACAGATGCTTCAAAGACAGGGTGGGGGGCGGCATGTAATTCAGAGACTACCCGGGGTTTTTGGGACACCAACGAAATAAATTATCATATTAATTATTTAGAACTTCTTGCAATATACTATGCTTTACAGTGTTTTGCTGTTAATGCAAAGAATTGTAATATTCTTTTACGGGTTGACAATACGACAGCCATAGCATATATTAATAAAATGGGTGGAATACAATTCGATTATATATACTAAGTAGAAACATTTGGTTGTGGTGTGAAAAAAGAAATATAATATTATATGCCACTTATATTCCTTCCAAGGAAAATATTGTAGCCGATAGACAATCTAGAATGTTAAATATCGAAACGGAATACTATTTAAGTAACAGTGTATTTTTAGAGATAGTAAACATTTTTGGGGAACCAAATATCGACCTTTTTGCCTCTAAAATAAACAAAAAATGTAACACTTATATTTCTTGGCTTAAAGATCCGGGCGCTCTAACAGCGGACGCTTTTACAATAAAATGGGATAAATCACTCAGGTTCTATGCTTTTCCGCCATTTCCGATAATAGGGCGTGTAATAAAGAAAATCATTGAGGATAAATCCAAAGGAATTTTGGTGGTTCCCTATTGGACTAACAAACCTTGGTTTTCATTATTTTTAAGACTTTGCTTAACAAAACCAAAAATTTTTCAACCCAGGAAAGATCTACTCTTATCCCCTTTTAGAACCAAACATCCGATGTGGAGGAACATCCCCCTAATGGTCTCGATATTATCAGGAGATCTTTTGCAATAAAAGGAATTCCAGAGGAAGCCATTCCAATAATGATAAAATCATTAAGCGAGTCGACTTTAAAACAGTACAATGGCACACTTAGAAAATGGTGGTCCTATTGTAAACTAAATAATCTAGATACATTTGCCGTAAGTGTTGGTAGCATTATCTCCTTTTTAAAACAGTTATTTACAAATAATATTTCGTATTCAACACTCAATTCCCATAAGTCAGCCTTATCTTTAATTTTAAATGTATCCAATACAGACGAACTGTTGATAAAAAGATTTTTAAAAGGGGCATTCCGAACTAAACCTAGTTTTCCCAAGTATAATGTAACTTGGGATCCTAAAATAGTTTTAGACTATATTAGGCAATGGCATCCTTTAGATTCGTTATCGTTGGAAAAATTAGTCAAAAAACTAGTAGTATTGTTAGTATTAGCATCGGGACAAAGAATACAAACAATATCTAAGCTTAATATAAAAACCATAAGTTGTACAGAAAATAGTGTAGAGATGCTCGTTACAGATATATTAAAAACATCAAACTATAATCGTAAACAGCCGGTAATAAAATTTAATTTTTTTGAGAAATGTCCGGACTTGTGTGTAGCAAATACACTGATTAGATATCTTAAGGTAACAGAGTCACTTAGAGATGGAGAAGATTATTTAATTTTAACATACCGAAAACCTTTTAAAAGAGCATCTACACAGTCTATAAGCCGCTGGATAAAAGATGTAATGAAATGTAGCGGAATAAATATCGATCAATTTAAAAGTCATAGTACAAGACATGCAGCAACGTCAGCGGCTTATAGAGCGGGTATGACCTTAGATACTATAAAAAATTTAGCTGGTTGGACACAAAAGTTTGAAATATTTGCTAGATTTTACAATCAGCCACTTCAAAACGAAACAAATAATATTGTTGAACTCATAGCTAGTAAAAATAATTAGTATAAGAATTAGATTACCTGTATTATGTATAATTAAGTTTATGTTTTCTTTATTATAGGATACTAGCTTATACATATAATATCTATATGTTTTTTCTCTGTAATTACATTTAAGGTTTTTGGTGAAAAATTAACGAGTTTCATTATTCGATATTAAAAATTATTAAGTAAATGATTTCAGTGTCCTTTACTTAATCCATACCTATTATAATTCAAAAAAGCGATTCCTTACTTTAAATAACTACATGTGTATTCTAATTGGACGAGTATAGCGAAATATAATTAATACAACAAACGACTTACCTGTAGGAAGTTCGTTGTATATTATATGAGCTATACTCGTCCAATTAGAGTCCCAACCCAACCCCCCCGCAGCAATCTCTTTTTTGGAAAATAAAACCAACAGTGTAATGATTCATAGATTATGGCGGTCGGCAGGGAACGAGGAGAAGTGTTTATATAAACGAAATTTAAGAGTTTTTTCTTGGTTAAATGATTCAGCTTTAAAAATGTGCTCGACAAAGCCACGATAGTGTGACTACATGTGTATTCTAATTGGACGAGTATAGCTCATATAATATACAACGAACTTCCTACAGGTAAGTCGTTTGTTGTATTAATTATGGGTAATAACGATTAATTTTTAAGCCCACCTACATCATGTCCGTGGCTTGTAATAGCAATGTTTGATATAATGATTATAATGTGGTTTTGATTAAAAATGCATTTATTAGCATTTGATTGATTCAATTCTGTTCTGAGAATTTCACTTAGTAGGTATGAACCAGTTTAAGTTGGCGATTAATTTTAAGAAACTAAAAATATTTTTCCCGTGATGCCAATTTATTTTTTTATTAATAATTAAATTTTACCAATTTATAAATAGGATGTATAAACGATTTCATGGGAAAATCGGAAATAAATTTTAATTTTGGGGTTGGTTTGAGTAACGATTTATTAACATCTATAGGTTTACAGAAAAAATATATTTTGTCAAAATCAAAAATAATCTATCATTCTTGTCTGTGACCTTGAAATCTCAAAACAACGACCTTGCAATCTCAAAACAAACGATAACATTCAAATTGCCTCTCAATTAAATTAAACGATTGTTGATATTAAATTTTCGGTGTGATTGAAAAATACCAAGAAAGTTCCTCCGATTGGTCAAAACCTGAAATGCGAAGCTTTTCTTTTAGTTAAGGAGATTTTCGCTGGTTTCTAAAACAACTATTTCTTTGATTATTGGCACTGGCCCACTCTAGAAACATAAGTACCCACCCAAAATTGATGGATTGAGTTTTGTAGGGGGGAGGGGGGAGAGGGGGGATTTGGTTATGAAAGTTTTGATGAGAAAGGAGTGGTATTGTATGTTATTTTCAAGAGAACGATGACCTTTTTTTTTAGACGTCACTTTGGACAAGAGGAAAGTTTTGTTTGCCCCTGCTTAAGGCGTTATAGAGCGTGTCATTTTGGATTTGGGTAGTACCCACTCAAAAATCATCGGGCCCACTTGTACCCACCCATCCCAAAAATCCTGGCGCTGCCACTATGCTCATCTCGATAATTTTTTATATTTCTCATAAACTTGTATCGCAGATTTAGAATATGTGGTTTTTCCAATAAGATTTTTCTTTTGTTTCCATCAAATTCATTCTAAAGTTGCATTCTGTGCAGATGGTTCTTGACAGCCATGTGTCCTGTCAGAATTTCTGTAATCATTCTCAGTTGGTTCCTATTCATTTGAAGCAGCTGTTTTGCAAGTCTTGGGTCTGGATCTCCAATGAAGCTTTTGCTATGGGCCAATCCCTGTCTGTTCCTTCAGTGGATTATGTTCATTCCTGATCCATCGCTTTATAGCGTCTCGTGCCATGCACCTTAGCACTCCGAGTGCCGGTTCTGGACCAATGAATGTATTTTCGGAGCCTTTTCTCGCAAGTTTATCGACTTTTTCATTTCCTGTGATACCTTCGTGGCTTGGTACCCACTGCAGTATTACTTTGTTTACTTTTGCAGGGCCTCCAGTTCCTCCCGACATTCCCATACCAGTCATGAGGTTACCTTGTTGCATATTAGCGCTCTAAGGGATTGTTGAGGTAAGCCCTCCTATTGTTTTCGTACGCACATTGCAATATGGCGTAGATTCCACCTATAGTCTTGCTTAAAAGTATGTGTCCAGTTCCCTGCCTGCCCAAGAGCGGCCTCGACTCTGCAGTCTATAGGGTCCCATTCTTGCCTCACCTTTTATCACCAAGTGAAGGGGAGGAAGGTCTATGATGATCCCCATTGCAAAATTCGATTATAGTAAAAGAGTCCATTTGTTGCTTTTGATTTTTTTCAGTTCTCAAATAAAAATAATGTGTTGCATTATTAAATTGTCCCATCATAAAACAATCTCAAAGACCAAGAACAATGATTTATTTTATTAACATTGCAAACTATTACAAATCCATAACATTCGATTAAGTGTCGTAATATAGCGAAATCCGAACGACTCTATAATTTATTCTAACAAACAGGTACACACGTTCTATTTATCTAGAAATAAAATATCGCCTATGACATAACTGCGTCATCTGGCTAATGACTTTCAAGCCGTGTCACGGTCATAGTTGGCGGCGACAGCTCAGCGTAGATTTTCATTAGCGTCTGCGTTATGACTGTCGTAATCTTGCCTGTTGCCAAGTTGTGATAAAAATCCTAAATCCTGATACTTTTATACTTTCACATGGGTTGAATTTATATTTAATACTTTTTTGAAATATTTTCTAAGGTTACCAGCACAGTTTTTTTGGCCCGAATGCTAGCAATGTTCGTTAATGGAGTTTTAAAAGCTTTTTAAATTTGGACTGTACCTACAGATAGTTAGTTTTAATAAAAAAAAACAATTTTCAATATTTTTTATAATGCAATGGATTTTGGTAATTATGTTTGGGGTTTTCATGGGGTTATGTCCTATTCTTGGAATTTTTTTCTGCGTAATAATAACTTTCCCACACCACTTAAATACCACCTTTCCATTGGTGAAAAAAAAACTCAATAATTTGCTAGTAAGTAGTGTCTGCTTTTTTACTTTTGACTAAAGATATTCGATTTTTATTCGATTTTCAAAAAAAATCGAATAATTTTTTATATATCGATTTTTACACATCGATTTTTTTGTTCTCATTTTTTTAAACAATCGACGTTTAAAGTTTGATTTTTCAAGTTTAATTGGAGTGCCCAACCCTCGAGGGTGTCGTTTTTTTAGAACTCACTTTTTGTAGGAGTAGAAGAACGTCAGTAAGGATTTTCCTGTGATTATTACAACTCATTTTTTAACGCCTTTAATCCCGGCTTATTAATTTATATCAAAACTGATTATTTGAAATACAGGGTGATTCCTAAGTTGATACTTCTTTTTTAGCTTCGTATAGAAGGCATTAAAATAAACAACATTTTCAAATACCTTTTTTCAAAAAACCCAAAAATAAAGTACTTACATTCATTTATTACACTACAAATCAAATACGGTTCTGCCTAACTTGCCCATTGAATAACATTAGGAAAACTTTTGGGTGTAGAGAAGAAACATCCGCACTTTTTCGACACTCACAATAAGTTAGCCCTATAATTAGTTCATTGTTTTAAAATTTTACCATTTTCACCAATTTATTAAAATTAATTGGCTTCAGAACACCACACCGCGCCGCGACTTGCCAAAATGAATAACTGACGATCGATCCGTAAAATGCATGACTCACATACAAAAAACGGAGAAAAACAATATAAAGTAAAGGGCTACGTTTTGATTACCATACCCGCGCTTAGATTTTTTACTTCTGTAACTCGGCTATTTTTAAGTTTTTTGAAAAAAGGTATTTGAAAAAGTTGTTTATTTTAATGCCTTCTATACACAGCTAAAAAAAAGTATCAAATTAGGAATCACCCTGTATAGTCTTATGGAGCTTTGATTTACATAGAAAAATGAGAATCATTTAAAAAAAAATCGGCAGAGAAGTTTGCAACATAGCAGGACTCGGACAGTAAAATTTGTGACAGTCACGACACAGAAGTTAATTAAATTTTCTTGCAATAAGCATGTTGAGAAACTGAGAGTCTTTGACTTATTAATTTGTTGTTTGAAGTGGCAAAGAGGTGTTTGTTATTAATAATATGGAATTTTTTAATGGTATTACTAAGTCTGCTAGAATTTTAGGGATTTCGTCATCTTGCCTTCTGAAAATTTCCATTATTTACTTTTAAAATTTTTTAATACTACTTAGGCGAGAATTATTGCTAAAATCGTATCTACTCTCTATAGTCTATTTAAGAAAGGTGTAGTGTAGAGTAAGAAACGCTCATCAGGTACGCAAAGGGACTACAGAGTGACCCAACGAATATTTAGGCCACTTTCATAATTTGACATTGATTTCATTGCAAAATTATTTATTTCCATCAAGTGCAGGTAGTACCACCCGGGTTTGGGTCAATTTATGGGTTGTACCTATTGTTATCCATTCACAAACATTGAAAATGGTGTGACAAAGGCGTGCATTATGTACATAGGTACACTTATTTTTTATTAAACATTATAAAAAAATACAAAAAATACATTATATAGAAATTAAATTATGAAAAATCATAATATTGTTCATCTGAGGAACTGTCATCTCCTCTTGCGTTATAATTAACGGGTCGACGCTCCGATCGATTAGGTGGTCAAGATCGCACATTTTCTCCTCTTCTTTAATGACATGATGGACTACTTTTCGCCAGTTCTCTGGTGTCACTTTCTTAATGCCTGGATTAAACCGTAGCTTAACGTCTTTCATTTTGAATGTCGTGTAGTTCTATAGAATTTAGTTCGCAATGACATGGCCGTGTGCGCAGCACAGTTACACTATGTTTTTCAGCTATATCTTTCACGGCATATTTCATAAAACGATGTTTGTGTTATTTTGCTATAGCTAATAGTTCCTTCTTTATGAAATTATCTTCAAATTCAATACTGTTGGACGTTGGTGGTTAACCAGTCGATAATTTCTAATTTTCTCCAAAATGAAGTTGGAGTCTTCTCTGTGCGTCGTGAATGATAGCTTGCCTTATCCATAACAATTACTGAATCAGCTGGAAGATATTTTATCATTGCACCAAAATAGTCCTCAAAAACATTCGAATTCATGTCTTCGTGGTAATCTTTCGTATTAAACGACGTTAGCACACCTTCTTTTAAAAATCCCTCTTCGCTCCCATCTGCGCCTATGGCCGACACATAAACGACAAATAGACTATAATAGAGCCGCTTTCTGAATAATGTGAAATTGTCAAGTTACATAACTGAAAATATTTTTGATTTATCGTATAATTAAACTGACATTTTAAATTATATGATTATAGGATTTTTTTTAATCTATTGTAAGTAATTATTTATTAATAATACCTGTTTTTACATTTTTAAAATAATTAGTGGTGTAAAAAACAAACACTGTAATATTTATTTTTAAATATAAAGTACCTACCATTTAATGGTTCTATTCACCTTTAGGTATTTGTTCAAAAAGGAAACTCAAGCTAAAAGTTGCTGACCTCTAAAATAAATTAGTATTAAAAAAAACTAACCGGCAAATAAAATTAATATTTTGTATGGCTTTTAGATGTATCTGATAAAATAGACATAAAAAACTTTTGCATAAGTGTACGGATGGAAGTAGCAAATTTGTAGATTATGGGACCAGTAAATTTGACCTAGACTTAGACTAGAAGTACATAATTAAATTTTCCGCGGTAATATAAAATTTAATCGCAAGTCTGGTTTATAGTTTTCATTATTTTACATACAGAAATACAAATAAACCTACTAAATGAAATATAAATCAGCATCAATGCTGTTAAGAGCAAACAGTAGTCGATGAGTCATCACGAACAAATAGTGCATTTCCACCACATCGCGCATATTGTACCTGTGTCTGGCGATGGCAATAAAATGTATTTTTTATATACAAAATATTATAAAACGAATTTCACTCGAAGGGGCGCGGCGTCAGTGGAGATTTAAAAAAAAAATCTGGGCATCGTTTGTAATTTTAACGGAAAATAAGAAATTAATATGAATAGTTACAATATTTCTATTTTTATATCTTTATGTGGAAATGATAACTATAGTAGATATCATTTTCACATTCCAGAGGTTCTCACCTCGTCACTTTAAATTTTTGAAAATTATCAACCGTTAACCCATCTTTATCTATATAACCTGGTAGTATGTTTTTCTCTCTTACTTCTATGGAAGTTCTTCAACATTTTTCCTTATTCAGTTAATTTCCTCAACAGCTCTATGAGGATGTCACTGACAATTTCCTAACTTAATAACTTTTTCAATATGAATTATGCTTCTCCTGAAGATGAATGTATATACGTTCGAAACATGTAAAGAGTAAAATAAATATTTCCTTGAAATATATTCTAGTGAAGGTTGATTTAGAGTATTATTTCCCCTCATTTAAACAGATATATCTTGAAATAAACTAAATACTTTCAGTGGTTTTTGAGGAAACGTTATGAATGCGATAACTGAATGGAAAATACCCGAAAGCAATGGTAGACCTTTATATAAAATGCTAAAGTACTTGCGTTCACTTTTGTACATAATAGAAAAACAAGTCGAAAAGTCATGCAACTGCATCGAGTCATAAACTTGATCCTGGCATGTTTTATTGTCCTGTCATTAATTATTTCAATTATAATTTGAAATGCAATAATAACTTGATATTGAGCGAAATGTTTTTTTTTCTGTTATGTATTATTGTTCTAATGATTAATTTAATGCTAAATAAAATTATCTACATAAGTAGGTAATGTGGGTAATATAATATTATAACACTCTGTATGGTTTCAAATGATATAATGTAGCAATAAGTACATGGAGAGATATTTAATATTATTTATTATAATTTCTAATAATAAATATTATTTTTTAATTTACTAAATTTTATTGTAAGATTTACTAGATTATATTATAATATAAAATTGCGTTATTAAGAATCTCTTAGGAATAAATAGGTATTGAAAACGTAGCAGCGCCATCTAGCAGAAGACAAACCCACCGGTTAAAAGAAAATATATGTGATATTTTACGATAAAATATGTTAATTTCCCATTGGTAGTACTGCTTATTATATATTTTAATAAAATGCACAAATTTTCAAGTCGTAATTTAATATTATAAAAAATGGTTGTACATAGTTTTAGTTTTCTTTTAAATTGTTTTTAATATAACTGTATGTTACCAGGTAATAAAATGTAATTCTGTATTTTATGATATAGTTAATTATTACGTATTAAGTGTCATAAAAAGTATATTACGCACGAATGGATTGCGAACGAGCCGCGCAATACGTACTATACTTTTCTAGGACTCTTACTAATAAATTAAAGATCGGTTTATACTTTATAAAGTATCGATTTGAACTTCAAATCTCAAATAATGACAATCTCATTGTTAAATATTCAAAACGCAAGATAGATAAATGTCACGATTTGAATGGTTCAAGGATAACTTGATTTGCGTTTTTATTCTTTACGCACAGTTATTCGTAAAAATGGATTTACTGAACTGTACGTAAAACAATGTTTACTAATATAGTAGCAGAAAAATTATTATAGATTAATGTTTATAATTATATAAAAAAAATAAAATACTTTTTTAATAAGAATAAAAACAAGAAAAATGCGAGGAAATATGTGAAATGAAACTGCCAGATAGAAAAATAGAGTATAGTGTAAACACCATCCACTAGTAAATTTATTTATAAACCAAAGGCCATGCGTCTACTAGTCGTATTAGAAGGTTGTAATGGGTTACTGCTTTAATTGACTGTTGTATTCTTTATTTTTAAAGATAATGCAATCGCAGAACGTGTGTTTGAAGAGCCACTGTCCTTATACAGGGTGTTCTATAACTTATGGGCCGTAAAGTAACTGGAGATACTAGACATCAAACTAAGCCGATTAAGTCATATAAGTTTTTTCGGATGGTTACTCGTTCTAGAGCAGGGGTTCCCAAAGTTTTTTCTATGGCGCCCCCTTTTGGGAATCAAGAAATGGTCGCGCCTCCCTCCCCTCCATTATACAGATACAAGTTGTATTAATTTTGCAGTTTTTCAGAGCTCTCGTGCCACCCCTAATGCTGCTTGGCGCCCCCCCTCAGGGGGGCGCGCCCCCCAGTTTGGGAACCCCTGTTCTAGAGATACAGGGTGTTAAAAGTAAAAGTTTATTCTCGAAAATAAGCCATAATTTTAAAACGGTTTAATGAATTGAATTGAAAGTTGGCAATATTATGTTTTTATGAGCAAGAAATAAGAATTTGTAGAAATTTTTAAGTTTTAAACTAGAGGGCGCTAGTTGCATACACTGGGCTTCATAAATCTATGATTTTTTCTTACCTGTGATATTAAGTGTTTTTCAATTATAGTTTCTTAAAGAAGGGCATTTTCTGAGTCAAAAAGGTGTACTTGATTGATCTTAATATCTTTAACGGTTTTCGAGATATTTCCCTTTAAACATACCCAAAGCATAAAAAAACATAGTACATAATTAAATTAACATTTTAATTATCAAAAAAAAAACTTATATGACATATTCGGATTAGTTTGATGTTTAGTATCTCCAGTTACTCTACGGCCCATAAGTTATGGGACACCCTGTATATGGCCGACGATGACACACGTCATTTTTAGTAACATTCATTTTATAGAACTCAAAGGTTTGGTCAGGGCCGGACTTCAATTTTTATCAAAAAGTATGTGTTAAAATAAGATAATTTATGTGTAGTTCTAATTAAACTTTTCCTAAACAAGAATTATATAAGCAAAATTTGTGATACTATTTCAAAAAAAAATTCTAAAGGAAATTAGAATAGGATAAAAAAAAAACATTTTCATTTTATTTTTTAGTCATAAGCGTTGATATTTTGGTTTAAAGCAGACATTTAATTTACAATAAAAAATATAGATACAACTGGCAGTTGTGTGTCCAGTATTTTGAATAATACACTACGGATTGTCGGTTCATTAAATCGCAAACACGGTAACATTTTTATTAAAAAGTTACTTTTTAAATTTGACTTGAGACCAACGACATTTACTAATCTGACAAGAGAAACGTCAAAGCATTAAAAGCTTACGTGAAATATAGTATAACATGATTTATTTAAATTATTTTTGAATCTGTGGAAGCCCTCCAAAAAGAGCAAGTACGTCTTTTTAGTTTACTATACAGGATGTCCAGAAATTGAGTCATTAGAGGAGTTAAAAGAATGGATAAATTATATGAAAGTTTGTGAAATTTACGAAACCGGATGGAAAAATTTCCTGAATAGCCAATAGATGGAGAAGTTTTTAAATTTTTTTGCAATATCAAGTAAGATGACGGTTCAGTTGCCTTAAACAAAAAAAAAACGTCCGTCATTTAGTCCAGTGCCGGTTAGGTTGCGTAGCCACGCCAAAACCTTTAGATTTCTTAATAATGGGGAGAAGACAAATTAAAATGTGATTTTTTTTTGTTTTAGGATATTGGAGATTCCCCTGTTCCCCTCTCATATCCCAACGGGGCCTAGAAGAACGAGACTGAAGAATCTTCAAATATTTTTAAGGGTGGTTCCCAAGTAAGCTTTTGAGTGCCAATTGAAATTTAATAAAAATTTGTTTCGGTTTGCTCTAGTGTACAAAATATGCACTACCTTAAATATTTAAATGCAGAAGTCGATTGCGGCTGTTAGCAAGTTTGTTTGCTGAATATCTAATTTATAAGGAGTGTCTGTGTTTCATTGTTGTTTATAACAACACAATAATTTTATTCAAATTGCTAACAAGCCCACGTATGGCTGCATCTTCATCATAAGAATTTAGGGAATGGGTAACTAGGGCCCGGAAGACAATTTTCTCGGTACGTATTTTTGATTTCTTTGTTTACTAAAGTCATATCTTACATATAAAGAACGTTTTGTCAATTTCCCAATGCATTATTTTACAGAAAATTTCTGGGAATAGGCTGCCCCCAAAACAAAATAGGCAGTCAAGAATATTGTAAAATAATCGAGTTTTGAGGTGTTATTTTTATATATGATATAAATTTACCATTTTTGAGCTTTTATTATGAATATTTTCGAAAACTGTCTATAAGGCAATTATTTGTATACAAATTATATATTTTCTACTTCCACTTAGATATTATCTGTTTCCTTTATAACCAAGTAACTGGATTAAGCAATTAACTAAAAGGATTTTGTTGGTTTTTTGCTATGTAAATAATTTCCACTACCATATTTCGACTGTTTTTTAATATTTTCAACGGGGCCCCAACTCCAATCGACCATAAAACTTTTATTATACGCAAAAAAAGTAAAAAAAAAGTGGTTAATGGTGAAAAGTGCAGAATAGTACTTAAAACCAGATAAAACAGAAAAATACAAGATTTGTAGAAAAAAAATTAAATAAATCTTTTGAGGAGATGGTTCTGTCTTTGTCAATTTCGTAGGCTGTATTTCCCCATTACTCTTATAACGTTTATAGCATTGTTGGTATTTTATTATGTAAATTATAGAATGTGATTATTATTTTAAAAAAATTACCACAGCGAATTTTAAAGCTATTTTGCGTTAGATTCTTGCGAAAACAAACCACCAAGAATAGATGGCATCATAACACATCAAATTGGATCTGGTTTAGAAAATGACATTGTTCATTTTCATTAAGGCGGAACTTTGTGCAGCAAGAAATTTATTTGCAAGAGAGTCTCACCCGAAGTGGGCATACTAGCGAGCTTATGACGTGGTGAAAAATATTCCGTAAACATCGACACACACTGAAACCACGAGTCGAGGCGGCAGGTTCTTTCTTATGCTAATGAGTTTCGGTTGATTTTATTTCGAAGATGAGAAATTTGTTTTGAGGAAAATAAGTATTTTACTTGTTATTGTATTAGTTAAAATAATGTATCTAATCGTTATACGGATATATCTTTTAAATTTTGTCTTATTTTATTATTAAAGCTATAGAATATTTACAAAAAATAAAGTTAGGTAGAGCAGAAAGTTTGAAGTGTTAATTAATAATAGAATAATAGGTATAAAAGCACCTGCAAACAGGGTGTTCGTGTTCCACCGGGAACCGCTTCGAACTATATATGGAAAACTATACATAGGAAAATTTTCAAAATTTGCCATCGTGGTAATGCTGATGGGGACGACCGGACTAAAAAAATTTCATAATGGTGGTACTTCCGGTTATACCGAAAGTTAGTGTCAGCTAGGGTAGTTGGGTTTTAAAAATTAAAAAGCGGGAGGTGGATAGTGCCTGGAGGACAAGTTTTTTTTGAGGTGCTTAAAATAATTATATTGATGATTTCTAAAAAAAAAGTCGATACCCCGTTGATCTTACGCTGTGGCGTGCCTTTTATATTTCTTCCTCCTCTCATCAAACGTGCTTTCTAAAAAAAAAAGGTTGCCCCTCTCTAAGGCAGCTGTACAGTTATTAGACGTCCGTCGTGTTATCGGAAAAGCGGGAGTTTTGTTTAAGTGCGTGGGCGGCGGGAGGTTTAGTAAAAAGCGGGAGCCTCCCGACTAAACCGGGAGGGTTGGCAACCCTAGTATCAGCGTGTTTATTTTAAATAGAACATCCTATATATTATTACATTTTTGCATTCTACGTAAAATTCTAGGCAGATTTTGTACAGGGTGGGGACTTTAATTGGAATAAATTCGATATTATTAAAACTGCTGAAGTTACGCCTACAAAATTGGGTATGTGGGGTTTTGAAGCATGCGGAATTGAATTATAATGTCGGCGCAGTTGCCAGATTTCTCAGCTTTGCGCTACACGTAGTAATTTTAATATTTTAAATGGAATGCCCAATTTATTTTTATTGCAGTGCATTGGGCGTGTCCAATTTAATAAGATGCCAAATATGCAAAATTCTATCTTCACTAATTGCTGAGCTATGGCAACACTGTAGTTCCATTAAATAGTATCATGAGAATTTCTATTTTTAAAGTTTAAATTAAATTGGCCATTTTGAAAAGACAAGAACTTTTCTTGAAGCTTGTCAATAACTTAGTAACTATGGAGGTAGACAAGCGTCCCGGTACTTTTTAAGGGAACTACAGTGTTGCCATAGCTCAGAAACTAGTGAAGATAGAATTTTGTAAATTTGAGATCTTACTAAATTTGACACTAATTCACTGCAATAAAAATAAATAGTGCATTCCATTTAAAATAACAAAATTACTACGTGTAGCGCAAAGCTGAGAAATCTGGCAACTGCGCCGACATCATAATCCAATTCCGCATGCTTCAAAACCCCCACATACTAAATTTTGTAGGCGCAACTTCAGCAGGTTTAATAAAATCGAATTTATTTCATTTAAAGTCCCCACCCTGTATACCTATACCTATAAATATCGAAGCGTTTTTGACATATTTGAATTTTTCTGTTAAGAATGACGTTTGCAAGCCTTAAAATAATTATCAATTTTTTCTATAAAGAAGCCTTATATTTATTTAATTTAAGCGGGATTCCTTGTTATAAAGGACCTGCTTTATTAGATTTTTTATAATATTTTGATAACTATTAATTCAGGGTGTTTAAACAATATTAATTGAAAAAACTGCAAAAAGTCTTAATTTTATAATTACTTTTAGTTAAGCATTAAAAAGGGTAAGTTTGTATATTTCAAAAATGTTTAGTTTTCGAAATATTGCTAATTTAATATTTTTATATGGCAATTTTGTTGCAGATTTTTAGTTCAGTGACTCTTAGTTGTCTATGACGGCGTTGAAAAACAGCAATATCTAATTTTACCATTTGAACATTATTAATAAGCACATTGTGATGGCTTCTGCTTTGAAGATATCGATTGGCAAATGTGTCCCATGTTCTTAATATAACTTTAACACATTCTCCATAAATAATAAATAAATTTAAATTATCTTCGTTTGTACAATTTAAGCGCACAGACATGATAATTAATGATGTTTAAATGGTAAGTGACAGCTTCATAAATTTTTCTTGCATTTGATTGTTTTTCAACGCCGTTATAGCCAACTAAAAGTAACTAAACTTAAAATCTGCAGCAAAATCGCCATATAAAAATATTAAATTGGCAATGTTTCTAAAACTAAAATTTTTTGGGATATACAAACTTACCCTTATTTTTAATGCTAAATAAGGAATAATTATAAAATTTGTGTATTTCCATTTGAAAAACTAGTCTTTTTGCAGTTTTTCAATTTAATTTTTAATCGTATTGTTTAAACACCCTGTATATAGTTATTAAAATAAATCTATTAAAAATATCTAAAACGCTTAGACATAGGTATAGGACATGGTATACAAGATATGCCTAAATTCTTGCGTAGAATGCAAAAATGTATTAATATATAGAGTATTCTATTTAAAATAAGCAAGTTGACACTTACTTCCAGTATAACGGGAAGTGCCAACATTATAAAAATATTTTAGTCCGATCGCCCCCATCAGCATTAGCATATACTGTCAAATTTTCAAAATTAGGAGGCACAGGCCTACCCTGAAACTAAAGGTTTTCAGCATTGGTTATCAAATACTTCGTAAGGTCAATAGTTTTTCAATCAAAATTTTCTTATATTACAAATTTTTCACCGTGTTTATTTAAAAAACAAAAGATAAGTCCCGCTGGTTCCAGGATTTGTTGACTGTGGTTACTAACTCGCGCAGTATTTTGCCCGTCGCGTTCCGTGCCCTTATAATTATTTTTTTTTAAAGTGGTATGTTTTTGACGATTAGTTGCGCTGCACCCTCAAAAGAGGAAAAAGTAAGTACCTAGACTTTTTTTTAGTAACACAGAAACAACAGGAGGTAGTACTGTATCGTCGCGCCAATCCGATACAAAATCACGGTATTAATGTTTTTTATAAACATAAAGTGATAGGGGGGTAGCCAAAAAGACGTGTAAGTTCTCAAAAGTGACTTCTATAAAATAAAATACTTCATAGCCTTTTCTACACTTTCTCCACCGTTCAAAAGTGGCTACAAAAAAAAACAAAACTTTGCGTTTTCAAGAACTTCTATCAAAAGTGATTCCTACAAAAAAAAATGTCGCAGTCGTTTCATAAACTCCCCCTAACAAAAGTTAGTAAAAAAATATATCTACCGCCCCCCCCCCTCCCCATGTTAGTAAAAAGTATATCATCTACACCCCCCCCCCCCGCTCCCCCTTGGTCAAGAGACGGGGGCAACAGCCCTCTCTATGGACGCCCATGCCTAACAAAAAATTGTATTTTATTACTCTGCGTGGCATACTGTCCAATTTTTATTTAATACCTACCTAGCTTCTTAGAAGCATTGTCACTATACAGTAGTCTCGCTGCACCAAATTGTAGCTGCGAGCCAATAACATGGACAGATAAATATCATGTGACCAACGCCAAATTCGTGCCTGACAACTACTTTTAAATCGTTAAACCATGGATAAAATAATAAACACATTTCACCTTTAAGATGAATTCATATTTTAACAGGTTTAGACAGAAGCTCACTATATAAACAATATATAGAGGCTGTATAATAAGCATACAATATAAAAACAATCGATTAGAAATAGATTCATTATGCAACAGTTGGTTTCCTTACTCACTAAGAACCTTCATAAATGGCTTTATTTTATTGCACCTATCACCCTTTACCAAGACAAATTAAACTTTAATTTTAGATCTAAGAACTAATATACCAGGATTACCATACATCCTGGGATTTGTCATAAGTTCCCGGTGACCCAGTTTGAGCCTCTAATACCAATAAGCTATTTACCTTAGTATATTTTGTTCACTATCAAGACAATGGCCCATTTCGATAAAAAACGAAACAAAAAAAATTCAATATAGCCCATTTTTGATTGCAATACATCAACAAATCCACTGCATTTTGTTCAATTCTTATCCTTACCTAACATGAATAAGAAATTTTGAAAGCCCAAACACCCGTTTTGACAAAATGGTGAAAGCGCCTTAAACATTTTGCCTTCCGGCGCATTATAAACCATCTCGGTCTAAGCCGAAACATTTATGGCAACCCAGAGTATATAGCACAACTACTAGTTGCGTCTTTTTAAAATTGACGCTTAGATATTCTGTTATTGGCATTGACAATCCAAAAAGAAGAACATAAAATTTAGCCCAAAATTATCCCCGAAATTACTTCTTGTTCGACCACCTATAGTTTTTTTCAGTGTACCATTATTCTCTCTGGATGTAAATTGTTTCACGTCAGCCGAGAATAAATTCAGCTGTATATAGGCAACTTCTATATCATTACAACAAAATTTACCTAAAACATGAGTTGCGCGCTGCAAGATAACGGACTTATTACGACATTGTTTTGTCTCAATTTTTGAAGTCTTAAAGATAAGACATGGAAGTTCTAAGGTACATGGCTATTTTTTTGAAAAAAAATTCTTAGCTACGATATTAACCTTGGAAAAGTGCCTTAAAATACGCACCTTTAGTGGGCATTTTCTTATACATATTCTTATTTTTTTCAAAAAAGGGCTTTGTACCTTAGAAATACAAACATTCCTTTATTAAATTTTAAATTGCCCCGACAAATATATCAAATAGCCTTTGCAGAATCCTGCAGTAGCGAAACGGTGTTTTTCATCCTCTAAATTTGCGCGTGGTAGAGCCTTAATAAATATATCGCTTTTTGTCTGTTAAATGACGAATGTGAAAGAGATAGATATAAACATGATGTCATGTAAGAATTTTTTGTGAACATAAGAAATGGTCAAAATCGACAAATATGTTGTATGCACTTGGGTCCTTGAATTTTCCAACGAATTTTTTTTTCAATTGTTTTTTAACATCTTTCTCACAAGCTAAATAACACCCAATTCAAATAACTTTTTTAAATTTTTAGTAACTATAGGATTCGTAGAAAAATATACTATACAACTAGAGCGGATTATTCATATTTAATTCCTCGTGCGATATGTATATCATATCCACCAAATTTAATGAAAAATATGCAAAATGACAAGGAAGTTTTAAAAGTTATTTTACTTTACAGGAAAATGTATGCAACTACTTTTAAACAAGTATAATTTTTAGAATTGAATTTAACAGTAAAGTACAAAGCGGTTTAAAAAATTCAATTCAAGTACGATAACCGCTGCGCGCAACTTACTCATGCTGGAAATTCACAGCTTATTTTTGAAACTGCGACGGCCTTGGCTGAAGTCAAGTCAAGGACTTTTGAAGAAGTTAAGGACTATCTTGGGTGCATATTAAAATCGTATTCCGGTCGTCAGTTATACAATTCAAATTCTAAATGTTAAAAACTTGTTTTTAAATTAGCAAAAACTAGTAAAAGTCATAGACAAATCCATACAGCTTACTGGGTGAGATGTATGTCGGGTTCCATAAATATTTTTAACCAGAATTAACTAACTAGCAACATTGACTGTGACATAAATGACATTGGCAGGCGTTATTTACTTACAATCGAACTTATTTATCAACGGCACTTGGCTGAATAGCCCTAGCAGCTCAGGCCACCCAGTAACGCAAACAGTAAACAGTAAACTTATTTATAAATTAAATATTTAGGCAACAGGGCCACTCGTCTTCGTCTGACAAGTCACATGGTCCATATAAAAGTGTAACAAAAATTTTCATTTTTGCTGCTGTCGCATGTAAGTAAAATTTTACGATTCAATAAAATATTTACAGCTTCTAAATAAAATCATTTCTCATCTCATTGTGCACCTTTGCAATGGAACAATATTTAATTACAATAATATATTCTCAATTTTCACAAATCAAATTTATGAGCACAAACGGCCGGGTTTCACTTAAATTTGTCTTGCTACTATGGTCTATTTCTTTTCGATTGCAAACGATGACAGAAAAAAAAATTGAACAAAAATTCACCTAATTGGTTAAATCGTGGACCCATTTACACTACATAAATACATAGCCAACTTATTAAAGGTCTTTTTTTTTTAAATCACAGAAGAAGAATAAGAAAATTCCGTTCGATTGATTTCTAGCAAATGTATGATAATTACCTTTTAGCAATTAAAAATAACTTTTAGCTCTAGTTATATTACGAAACAAACAATCTATTAACTTTCTGTACATAAAATCGGTTAATTTCACGTTTTTCTGCAACATAAAATAGTAAACCTATGCCTACTTTGTGTTGAAGCTAAAAGGATGCCCGATTTATCGACAAAATATAGAAGGCCATGCCAAACGCCAAACATTGTGACATAACCTAAAAATTCATCTTCTTAAAGGTCGCTTTACAGTTTACAATTTTTCTTTCACGCAAGTTGTCTTGCAGCAATTAATTTTACGGCAATAAAAATTTCACTTCGTTTTACAGCGTGCAATGACTTGCCAAGATCGTAGGTGATGTACCACTTGCCAACCATTAAAATAAAAATACATTTGGTTAGGACTTACCGGCGCTTTTTGTGCATTCATTTTAACAAAACATCATTACAGGATATGAAAGCAAACCAACAAAAACAAAACGTACCCGCTATAGGTTAGAAAAAACATAAATAAATGTCAGGGATTTTTATATTTAGTTTGGTGTCTCATAAATCACCAGAAAATCCTCAGAATTGCGCTTGCAATGGCAATAAAAATACGGTCCGAGTTATATTTCTTGCAAGCAATACAAATTCCGCCAGCTGATCATTAGCCTCGTTCTGCGCATACTCCCGGGCAATCTTTTCTTGCGTGAAAGAAAAATTGCAAACTGTAAAGCGGCCTTAACAAGTGTTAATTTAAAATTCTAACCGCTATAAACAGTAAACAACAAAATGTCAGTTATGACGTAAATCCCTAACCTTACTTTTTCAACTTGTCAAAAATTTCAAAATTCTTGCATTTTTTTATTGTAAAACGGGTTTCTGTCATCGTTCGCAATCGAAAAGAAATAGACCATAGTACACAATATACAAACATGTGTATAATATTATTATCCGTTATTTCTATTACAAAGCTGTTTATTGCTTAATGAAATTATATTATTCTAGTTGACCCAAGCATTTTAGAATTGTTCAAAATAAATTTAATCAGGCTCTTATGAATCGGCCATATTGGTATGACACTTAGCCCCGCCCCCTGCTACCGTTTTTCGCAGATGAAATTAAGTGGTAATAGCACCTCCTTATTTATTCTCTCGATGCATGCGCCCAAAATACCAATGTCATTTTTTGCTTGTGCAATTTTACAATAGAAGTAGGTTATCATCACTTAATTAATGATGCCACAAGATTAAATTCAATGGCAATAGATACCCGAAATGATATTACTGCAAATTTTAATCAAATATTTTAGTACTGTAAAAATGAGGTCAGGTAAACACTGCGTCCTCGGATATAGATTAAAACTATACTTATAAATTATTGTAAACACTTAAATTTGGATTATTGTAGGTTTAAACAATAGCATGAATTCTTAACTACTTAATTAGGTCAAATATTGAAAGAACCATGATAATAATGTGCCATGAATGATATATGACGTGCTTAAGACCCATATAGTTCCTTAATTATATAATATTATCAAAATGGGCCATATTCTAACCAGGACGATTATAAAATTCGTCAAAACAAAAAAAAAAATGACATCAGAATAAGTCGGCCTAACACTTTTCGGTCCTAATATTGATATGGATTGTGAAGAGACCACTAATTTTTAAACCTATCTCCAAAATCCAATGGGATAAAATGTAAGTTCAAAAAATAAATAAAAAAATCATTGCAACAAGTAGGTTCGAAGGAATAAAAAAACTGTTTTAACCTGCTAACAGGCCTTTATTCATTCTATACGCCAATGAGCACAAGACCAAAATGATGCATAACTGTCCAAGCTTTTTAATGGTGTTATCAAAGATATACCTTAACCCTTTCACTGCTATTGACGCCAATTGGCATCTTAAAGATTTCGTGTCCTCAGTGCTAATGACGCCTTTGGTTTTTCTGCGTTTACCGTGAACTGCTATAGCCGCAACCAGGTATAGAGCTGCTCGTAGAGATAGCCGCAGCGAAAGGGTTAATGTAGAATTTTCGGAGATATGTAAAATTTACTTTTTAATTACGCCCTCTTGCGGCAAAATGCAGAACTTAAGAATAATTTCCAGCATTTTCTCTTGGGCACTTTTGTCATAAAAAAATTTACCTGGATGCTGTACGATTACTAGTTTCTGAGATATGGCCGGCGGTCATTCTTAGTTGACCACCCGGTACAAGATTTCATCAAAAAGTTTAAATATTACAAACAGCGTTAGCACATTATAGTATTAAAAAGCCATGGAAAATATTCCCAAATTTATGATAATTGGTTTTCCCGCTCTCGCGTGGTGCATACGGACTCACTTAAGGGGCCTGTCCATAACCCATAGACGATCAGTTTAAAATGATAGAGGACATCCAAGGAGTTACCAATTTAAATATATCAAGACATTTCCATAACACCCGGGATCTTGCTCAGTTGCATAATTTTCCAGAGAAATATGCCACACATTTAAAACTGCAGCAGTAAAAACAGTAGCCCGTAGAAGACATTATAATATAAGCAACTTTTTATTGGAGGTAAAATAAATACAACCTTTTCGGCTAGACCAAACAAACGACTTCCTAAAACCGACATAAAACCTTACACAAATGATTTTGTAAAAAAGTCATTTTACTTTGTATATGTATATCCATGGGCGTCCAAAGATACATAAGATATTGGTGTTTTAATATTATATACACTGAAAGACATATACCGCAGGCAAAATTTTAACAAAAACATTAATAAAATCAAGGATATAAAATTACAGCTCAGTAGAAAATATTGACAATTTAAGGCTCAAGACAAACAACACTAATAGGTGATACATTTTTTTGAGTCTGGTTAGCCAGAGAAAATAAATGCCCCTCTTCGGACGCCTGTGTGTATGTATATACCCACCAAATTACAGTCATAAAAGAAAAGAGAAGAAGCGTTATTCTGTTATTCACACGGACAGGGTGGAGTTGGGTGTAAATATTTAGCAGCTACCTGAAGCTGCTTTAATTGGACAACATCAAAACTAGAAAGTTGCTGCCCTCTCAGTGTTCAATTCCTTCTAATATTCTTTGCACACGGTAGAGATAAAAAAATACGGTTTACAGAATTAAGTACTAGGTCAATTGGGGTTGGGGGCCCCGTTGAAAATATCATAAATTAGTAAAAAATTTCGCGGTTGAAAATTATTTACCTATATCACGCATAAAAATATTTTGATTCAAATAATAAATAACAAATCTGCATCATCTTAAACTATATTCTTAACTACACTTTCAGTTTCATATCCTAACAAGGATGGAAAAGAAATTGTGTTTGTTAAAAACTGGTACAGCCCACTTGGTTATAAAGGGAACAGATAATATGTATGTGCTAGTAGAAAAAAGCGTATAACATTCTGACTATTACAGGGTAATTCTAGAGGCTTATTTTTCAAAGTTGGTAACCAGAGAAGATCCTCAAAATAAAAACGTCATTATAGTATATAAATCAAATTTGATTATGGTGAATCTTTTCACATCCCAATTTGATAATTATTTGTTGCTTTTAGTTCGGAATATGTTTCCTTTGCATTTTAACCTATCGTTGGTAGCACCCATCTCGACTCATCAGATTCACACAGGCCAGCCATAAAAAATTAAACCTTAGCAATGAACTGGTCGTAGGCCTTGACTATTGTTGCCAGCGTGCTGTTAAATGCATTTTAAAATTCTCAAGTTCGTGGGAATAGTGAATTTATAAAAATCGCTAAGAGAATGCCTAAAGAAAACCTATATTATCGACGCCGTAGAAAACAATGTTCACAGAAATCATAAAATAATCATTAAACTTGGTTTAATACATAAAATTACATTACATACACATTCATTACCTATAAATTAAAATTTTCACTTCTTGGTTTAAATCAGGTGTTTTGTTATATTAAGATGATGATTTCGCCATTCGTTTTTTGATCAATTTTCTTGTCCTTTTCGCTTTATTCAAAAAGGGGTCACATACTCGTTCTTGAGGAGCAATTACCTACAGTTTTGAACTAAAGGAATTTTGATTATTAAATTTATAAACACAAAAAACGAAAATTTGTGATCTTTGTCCATTTTTTTTTCTGATTTTATTACTTTATAAATTCAAACTTGTTTAACATTAAATTGTGGGTAATTATGCTCCAAATGTCTTTATACAATCCAACATGAGACTTTGTCCTGCTGAAAGGACTTTAGGAATGAGTTTTATACGGAGGGCTATGTTTTACCAGATAACTTTAGTGTCTATAAATCTAACAATTCCGCGGGAAGATATTATTTTCGACACAAAGATTAAAATTTGATTGGGGATACAGATAAAACCCTTTATTTGCCTCTATACTCAGCCAGGGGTTGATATTTTAAACTAATTAAATACGTTTCTAGCAGTGGCAATACATTTTTTTTATTTCAATAATGGATTAAAAGCCTAACTAAAAAACAGCAAGGAAGTTTTTGAAAATTGCGATTTAAAATATTTTTGAATGCAGGACTTTTGGTAATACGCTCAGTAACATAATCGGGGGTAACCGATTTCATCGATAATTGTATTAGCTACCAAGTAACACAATGACTTCATTAATTTTTTTTATAGATTTCAAAAAAGAGATTCAAAATGTAGTTTATATGACCAACTTAAAACAACAAAATATAACGCACCCTTGCAAGAATAATAACTTAACTCAAAATGCAGTTTTTGAGAAATAATTAATTCTGTAAAATTGAAATAGTATAAGCTTTCCAGATCAAGTCAAGTCGAAACCGGCGAGGCGAGGTCTCCAAGTAACTTAAGAGTGGAGCTCTTCTTGCCAGAATGAATAATTAGCTAGAGATGTGACTTATTTCGTGCGCGCGATAGCCCATCATATACAGGATGGTGCATGGTGGTTAAAAACATAGGAAATCCCATGCACGTTTCAGACTCTTCAAATATTTGCTCCCCTGTTGACTTTAGAGCGGGGTTTTAGGGAGACTTTTTAGAGTCTCCGTGGGGGAGTGCACATGCGGAGTTTGAATAATTTTGGACAACCCGATTTTAACTTATTTGAATGGGATTGCGGTTGGGTTTTCATTGGAATTTAACAGGTGATGCTGCAGACAGCAGCATTGATTGGTCTTGTCAACCTGTAATTTGTCAAAATAGGCATTTTTTGAGTTGTGTCACTGTTCTGGTAGGGGGGGCAAGAAGTATAATACTATATGCCGCGCCATAGATATGTCACAAATTTGATAAAATCCTAGACCAATTACACATTTTTAAAAGTAAATGGATCTGGTTGGGTGCCCTGAAAATAGTTAGAATTAAAAAAGTTCTAAATCAAATCGGGTCTAGTTAAAACAAAGTCTAAATTTAGGTAAAAACAAGACACCCTGTACCAGGCTAACAATTAAAAAAATGTATATTACTAAATCAAAATAGGCTTAATAATTTGGCAACCTCTAAGTTAACTGGGGCATAAGGACGCTCCACTTCACTGTTATGTCAGAAGTGTTTACTCAAATTACTTAAGTATAGAACATTAACGTAATCATTATATTGACCTAACCCAGTTTTGCTATCGATTAATAAAATTTGCGAAGTAAGCACAATACAATGTCAAATGAGAAATAAGCATTATCTAAATTCTTATAAGCAACAATTTATTGGCCGAATTTTTAATTAACACATAGCCCGGTTTAGTTTTAAAAAATTGCAAATCAAAAAAATTTAGATTATTGGTCTTGGCACAAATTGCTATTTTTAGTTATTTAATTTTTTTATTGGCTTGTTTCGGGTTTATGTAAAAACTTGACTCTCCAAAACTGCTTGTGCAGATGACCAGATAAGACACGAAACACATACTGAGAATGGTATTAAAAACCGTAAGGTGTGACATCCAGCACATGCCATATTGCAATAACTATGCCATGCAGCAATCGTCTAGAAGATCTTTACGTACGACTTTTAGAAAGCGCGTGGAAAAGTATCCCAAAGGTTATCCATATATAAGAGTACATTTGGATAAGAAAATTATTCAGGACGTTCCTCCTCACAATATTCTTAGAGCAAAATTATGTTTCCAATAAAATCTATTTATATCGTTACATAGTTTTCAAAGAATATAAAACGCAATGATATATTCTGACAAAGCGTAAACTTAAATGTTAAAAAGTCTCAATTAACTACATCTAACAGTGTCTGTTTGAAAGTTGGAGACAATGATGTTTCTTGAATGATAAGAGTTTTGGACTTGGATTGTATTTATTTGTTTTTCATCACAACGTTTCAACTGGTAAGTATCTCTTGTCGTCTTCAGGTGAATACTAAATAAGTAAAGTAACTACATCTCTATTTATACTAGCTAGATGCACTGGAGCATAACTGAGATGGGTGCAATCATGCGTTTAGTTCGTGCGCCCAATCATTTATTTATTAAGTGAACAGAAATGCAAAACCTGCATAAAGAACTACATTGGAGAAACAGGAAGTTCAAGGTAGCTGTTGCCATATACCAGAACCCAGATTGTTTTAGCAAGCCCTCATTAAATATAAGAAATATCTGTAAACCTTTGTTAAGTAGATGTAAACTTAAAATACTGAACACTCTCTAGAGTTCATGACTGCACCCATCTCAGTTATGCTCCAGTGCATCTAGCTAGTATAAATAGAGCTGTAGTTACTTTACTTATTTAGTATTCACTTGAGATACATTTTCAACTGGAGATACTTACCAGTTGAAACGTTGTGATGTTAAACAAATAAAGACAATGCAAGTCCAAAACTCTTCTATCACTCTAAAAACAACAGTAGAAAGATAGTCACAACAACAACATATCTTTCGTTGGAATAGAACACCTGTTGAGCAAACACAAGCTAGGTCCACAATAAAACAAATTATCACCTGGAATGCTACTCCTAACGCGTACTCAGATAAAACAGTGACTGGCCTATTAACATATCATTAAAAACAAGACCTACAGCGAATTGGAATCTACAATGGATCCAGTGGATGCAGACACTGCTGCTAAAAGGACGAAACCAAAACACTAACCCAAAGATCCTAAACCTTAGGAGAAAATAAACATTGTGACAACCTCCCGCATGACAATTTTGGTAGAAACCTACTTGATCTTACCAATGGTCAAATGGAACAAATCTTTTTTAACAAAAAGCACGACACTTGAGCCATACACCTAACCCTTGCCTTCAACTAAATAATCAAAGAACATAATCTAAAGAAATACAGCTGGGGGAATTGCTATTAGAAATGGAAAGGGTACTGGTTTTCCATACTACCAGAAAATGTGTGGTGTAACTAGTGCCGCATTGTTTTATGTCTGTATAAAATGTGAATTAAACTAAAACATGTTTTATTATGTTGTAGACGTAATAAGTAAGAAATGCCTAATCAACGTTCAAGTAAATTATTCAAATACAATGTACGGACGCGCCTTCTCACGATTGCTTCTTCAAGCGTGATGGCCGTAGACTTTACTCGTAGTTAATAGAACATTACTTCGCATCGGTACGACGAAAAATAAAATTGTTCTGTTGTATTTTTTGTATTAAGTTGTTTTCTTACTGTAATAACCGGATTTCTAGGTAATTTAGATGTTTAAGGGGGCATATTTAAAGTTTTTATTTAGAATAGATAATTTGTCTAGTGCAGCGGACCTTACACCAACAAAATTTATTATTAATTACAATCAAACATTCTGTGGAATACATGAAAGTATATTTAAAATGTAAGAGTTAATGCACCAGATAGAGATGAATAATTGTAAACATTACTAATGTTTTTAATACCCAACGTAGTGTTATATCAAATACCGAAGATGGAATATCAAATTCTTATTATTATCTTTCTTTAAGGACTTATTTAAATAAAGACATATCATTTAAAAACATTAGAGGAGCAGCAGAATTAACGTTTTTGATAGATAACATTATGAGGAAGAGTATAGAGAAAAATCAGAGGGTCTCTTTCGTGAATATGAACCTGAAAGTATAACAATACTACTTATCAGAATGGAGGCTAGCAGTAGTTCTTTTCAGATAAATACAAAAGAGGAATGGACATAAAATCCCAATACAGATCAAACAATAGTTTCGGACACACAAGCATATGAAAGTACTGTAGAGTCAGATGCCACTCTGGTCTATGAACAAGAAAAACGTCTTCCTCACTACCCTAAGATCTATCATTGATGAATGACAAATGCGAACAAAGTAAAAATTGGTATGTTTAAAAAAAAATAGCAATGATATATATTTGTGCAACCAATAATTGAGTTATTAAATCTAAAAGTAAAGCACTTAGGGTTACTTGTAATTATATATTTAGTTTAAACTACAAGTGACAGTAAAATTTTAGTTCTTGCAGTAAAAAACTTACTTTCAAGTGTTACTTGAACCTAAGAATAAACGTATTTTTAAACCGAAGATAACTCTAAAATCGTAGAAAAGATCGATTTATAATGTGGGATTGACAGCAATGTTCAAGTTAAGAGTAGATCAACCTGGTCATAACTTGTTTTGTTATGTTATATTAAATATTGACCAGGTAAATCACTTTTAACTCGAACTTTGCTGGCAATTCCACATTATAAAACGGCCATTTCTGATATTTCTACGATTTAAACTAGACCTGGGTTTAAATCATAGATGTTTTTAAACGGGGTATTGACAGCAAAGTTCGAAGTCATTACTAAATCTGTAGTTTAAATTTGGGCATAAGTTACCTACAATACAGAAAATTTTAACATGAAACTTATCTGAGCTCTTTTATATATGAAATATATTCATGGTTACTAAATCCATTCTGGGTTCTGCCGGGTTCTGGGGTTTTGGCATTCAAGAAAGTTGTAAGACAAAAATGTATCCTTTGTATGAAAAAACCGAAGTTATAATAAACTCATGTTGAAATATCACTTTACAATAATCTTAAAAAATTGTAATTCAATTTTTTGAGAATGTTTATGAACGAAATACATTTTAGGAGTATTATAATTATAGAATTTTAAAACGGTAAAAACAAATTATAAACAATGAAATGCAATTGCTTATTTGTTATGCCTGGATTTTTCGTTAAATTAAGTGCACACCTCTGCTCATAAACATGGGTTTAGCTTGTTCAATTAAACAAAGTCAGCAATTGATTTTTCAAGGTTTCAACGATGAATAGAACAAAAAAATGCGCACATGGCGTTGATGTTACGTAATTTCTAATGATGCTTTAATTTGCTTTGGAGTGGGTTGTTGCATCTATCAATCTCAGATCTACTTTATAAAGGACAATGACAAGGTCAGACTGAAAAGTAGGTGAAAAGTTAAATTGTAATAATCAATTTTCTACTTTTTTAACGACATTAAATAATTTAAAAAGGTATGCTGAGATCACATTTAAAACCTCGTTTAAAACCTAATAAAAAACAAATAAATAGGTTAGGAAGAAATAACCCAGTGAGACCCTTTTTTGGGACGCCATTTTATGTCTTAAAAATGTCAGCCAGACAAGACTTATAGTTTTATATTGGGCATCGAATTATAATTGTTTGGCGCGCAGTATGAAACATGTGTTCAGTGGTGTGCATACAATATTGGCAAAAAAATTGCCTACCCTGGGAACAATAGAACAAACAGAAACAATTTATTTTTATATATTAGTTTCTATCCGTGTAATCCAACTTTGGCAATTTATCTCTACATTAATATAATAAATAATAATATAAGACCGAAAAATGAATCCTATATCATTTCCAGAACGCCTTCGTTGCTTATTATATCGCAAACTAGATCCCTGTATAAGCATTCCGTAAGATTGTTCTATATGCAAAGATCTCGCTGTACATTAGCATCTTATGCAAAAGTAAAAGCACTGCTTTTGTAAAGCACTGCCGGTAAGCAGTAGGGTAGAAAAAGATGTAACAAATAAACCCGTCGCAACCTTCGACCTTCTTTCATCTATCAGCCCGCGTCAAGAAAGCTCGCGTTTGGTGCGTGCATTGGTGCCAATCTTCAAGTTTTATCGTAGTTTGGAAAAAACTTCGCTGTCTCAATATAAAATATGAAACACGCCTCTATAAGTTTTATTATTAATTAGTTTAGTTAAGATATGTTTAAAGGTATAAGGTATAGTAAAATAAGAAGCACTTTTATGACAATTAAAATATTTTCGCTGATAGGTTCATAATATTTAATAATCAGTAAGCTTATAATATTTTACATAATAATTGACCTCGTTTTTGGCAACATTGGTTCAATCAGGTGGATGGTGGATTTTTAATTTATAATTAGTGTTTCGGCCTTTTGCTAGACTTTGCGCTGTCGGGTTTCGGGAAAAAGAAATATGGAGGCGTTAATTGTTACCATTCCGGCTAGCAGCGCATCTGCAGAACGATCCTTTTCTGGATTAAAAAGAATTCATACCTAGTGATAAAACACACAGGGAGAGACACGCTTATTAAAAATAATCTCTCTGGAGAGCGACTTTTAAATGATTTAAAACGCAAAACCAATTTTTATGACGATGTTTTAAAATAATTTTTACGTAAAGACCTCCGTTATTGAACTAATTTACAAATAATATCGTTTTATTCTTCTTCTGCCAGTGTTCTTTCCATAAACTCAAAAACAAGACATTTTGTGACCAAACTTAAAATTTAGATGCTTGAATGCTAGGGAAGGTAAATTTTTATGATAAATGCAATTTTTGCCTACCCTGATTAAAATAGCATTTCACGCCACTGCATGTGTTGTGTGCAAATAATAATTCCGTGGTCCCGGAGAAAAAGGAGATAAGTCTCAATTTGGTCAAAATGAGATAAATGATAAAATCATTTTCAAATTGTTGCTTCTACCTTCGGACCTAACGGGATATGTTAATTCACATTAATAAGATTTTTACGGCAAAGTACATTAGGAGATATGTCATAAGTTAGCCCCTAAAATGTGCTTTAAGGGATAACTAAACTTATTTCTTTTTACACATAACTATACCCGCATTAAAATACTGTCCACGAAGAGATAAGTCGACATATCTCTTTTAGTCCCACAATTTTTTTAGTTTACCTGCACATATCTCTATTTAGTCCGAATATTTACGTTAAATCTGACGAGTCATTTTGCCCAAGAACTCTTTGAAAGCAAGTTGTTGATATCCCATAGTTAAAGTTATCGAAATGGAGTCTAGGGAAAAAAGACTAGTGTCTATGTGTGGAAGGTAACGGTAAGTATTTTTGAATAGTAAAAAAGGAATTGCAAGTAAAGAAAAAGGATGAATCAGGGGACCCATTTTATTGGAGTAATGTTCGAGAAATCACCGTTAAAAAAAATCAAATGGGTCACATGTTTTTTAAGACAAACATTAATGGGAACTTTAAAATTTTGTCATTTAAGCGACGTGGTTCCCCAGCAAATTTAATTTCTAATTTACAGTATAATGGTCCCGTACCAATTGCTAAAAAGAAAAAAGATAACCTAATGCAGCTACTTCCGTATATTTCCAATCCATTTTGGGATTTTTACGAAAACCTTCCTACCGTGGATGATGCAAAGGAAACACATCCTGACCTGGTATCATCAGACGAAGAAGACTAAGTTTAGTATAATTATTAGTTCATGTTTCTAGTTATCGTTTTATGTCTAACTACATTTTAATTAAAATAGTAGCAAGTGTTTAGTTCTGACAGTATTTTATTTTTGTTTTAGTATAATATAAATAAAATGTTATAAATGAGATAAGTATTTTTTCAGTTGGTTCTTAAAGGGATAACTACATTTTTTTCTTCAAAAACCAAAAATATCAGATCAAGTATTAGACACATTTAAACTTAAGGTAACATTGACTATACCATCAAAATTTTAGCGTCCAAACCCCTTCGCCTGATTTGCAGTACTAAATTTAACTTTAACTCAATCTCCTGAAAACTTTAAAAAATCAACTTATCTCCTTTTTCTCCGGGACCACGGAATTATCCTATAGCCAAATTTTGAAAATATTCATCATTCATATTCAAATGATATTATAACAGAAGAAAAAAACTGATAAATACACCAATCCTCTGACTCTGAATGAAATTAGGAAATAATTATATTTAGATTTGCGAATAAAATAATACCCATCAAATTATGAGTAAAACGATAGTTTTATTTCGAGGTTATGATTATAAAAACGGAACCATTTTATACATACATAGAAACCTTGAGTTTTCCATCAGCACATCTGCCAAAAATTAAACAAAACTTCGCACGGATAAACACACAATCACTGATGAAAATTTTATACAAACACTTAAAGTGCAAGGTCCTTTTCTTATTATTATTATTTAAAGGTCTATTAACCTAGAAATCCAGACGAGGATAAAAATAAGATAAAAAATATTTGTTTCGTGACATTGAAAAATAAGTAGGTTGTCTAATTTTAGATAAGAATCGCAATTTGTCATGTTTCTGGTGTGATTTTTTGGCAAATTGTTTTTACAGTAATTACTGGAGGTTTAATCTCTTTTAAACAGTGTGGTAATATGCTCTTTATACAGTATTATTGGTTTGAATTGTAAGTTAATATATCATCACCAGTGGCGCAACCAAGGGTGGGCTGTCGGGTTGCTAAACAATAAGCCAGTGGCGGCTCCTGATAGTCGATGCAGGTGAGCCCAAAATATCAAGTCAAAAATCTTTATTGAGAATACAGGGTGTTACAAATTTGATGCATTAACATTGATATCTCGGTAACTATAAGAGATAGCGAATTGGTTAAATGGAGGTAAAGTTGCATAATTTATTGCTGAATTATTCGAAAAAAAAATGAAGAAATACATTTTTGTTTTAATTTTCTATATGACAAAATATTGATTATTTTGAAAAACCACCAAGAGCATTTACTTAAGACAACTTTTTATGCTCTTCAAGAAAATACTTTTATTTTTCAGATACGACGTTCCTTTTGTAAATGCCTATATCAACTTAATTTTTTTAAATACGGATCTGCATTTTTTTTAAATTTTAATATTGTTCAGGATTGAAATATGCAACTTTGCCTCTATTTAACCAACTTCCTATCTCTTATATAGTTACAGAGATATCAATGCTAATGCATCGTATTTGTAAAACCCTGTATTAAAAAATCGAAAAAAACTTACCGACTAATTAAATGAAGTATTTAATAAGGTATTCCAGTTGTTCTAACAAAAAATGTTCATAAAATACTCAAATTTTCTAATAAGAAAATTCCATACGTCTTTGTTTTTTATTTGAAAATGATTCAATCCCTTTTGTTCTTGAAGTTGCCAATATTCTTACAAAATGTGTTTCGGCAGACAACATACCTAAAGTCTTTCATTCTATTCATTTTAAAACTGATACACCTAAATCCGGAATCAGGAATATAATCCACTGACTGATTAACCTAAACCTAACCTACAAGCACAGAATTCGCCTACAAAAATATAATTTATGTTAAATAGTAAAAACTGTTTAAAAGAAAAATTATGTAAAATTAATATCTCAACAGGCAAAACCGTTTTAAAAACGGCTGCTATCTAGTAGCTAGTAACGGTAGCAAAACCGAAAGCATAACTATATAGCCTAGTAATGCCCTAACCCGTTTGGGACTCTTTACTCTCGATAAAATAAAACATCATAATATGAGCATCTGGCCAGGCCAGGTCGATTTCTCTACGCGACAGTAAGAGAAGGCGATATATTCATTGGTGTTAGTCTCTCTCTTTACGGGTTTAACATCGTGCCAAATACAGAGTTTGCCGGAGCAGCGTGGTAGCAGGGAATTTTCGCGGCGTCACCCACACATTAGGGAGTTTTTGCATAGTTAGGCGTTAATAGATATTAACGTCTTCAATTAAAAATGATTCACATTTACAAAAAGAATGAAGCTTAGGGAGACAAAGTAATAATAATTATAAATGAGAAATAAAAAGCTTGGTGTACAGGTAGGTAGGGGTCGTCGATGGCGGCCGATGAGCTGAAGAAAGGCTCACGAGTTCCACTGTTATATAAGCATGAGAAAGACAGAGTAACGTGATTATTGTCTTTTCTCACCTTTTCTGTTGCATATTTAACTTGCTTGGTAATACTCAAGGCCAGCTATTTGTTGGAGGCTTGAAATGTATTATGAAATATAGAAAATAACGGAACTTGCTTCCATAGAACATACCTAATATATAAAATTAGGAAAATGTAGCATTTTTACAAAGCGTTTTTTTAAAAATTTTATGTTTATAAGATTGAAAGGTAATATTTTTGTAATATTTTTCATAATAACCTAAATATTGTTGAACCAATTCCTGCTAACAGCAAACACTCTAAATTTCAACATGTTATTTGTTTTAAGCTACTCGTACAGTACCTACAGCCATGCAACCAAAATAATATTAACCCACCCTTTATCAGTCATGCAGTATTACCAATTACAAAACAATTTTTTTATTATCTTCAGTTAACAATGCTAATGGTTTTCCATTTACTACAATCAGAATGTGTAAATTGTGTTAACATATTTTTGTGGATAAGGTATCAGTGTTTTTCAATATTTAAAGAAATATTGCTTTAAATATTTAAACAATAAATAATGTTTTAGATAGTCAACGATGCTCACAACAGTTGCATGCGTATTTATTTTCAAAATGTGACAATTATCTACTTATCCCATATTAACAGTTTTGTCTATTCTCTTGTTAAAGTGTTGATCTTCCGTACACGACCAGATGTCAATCATGAAATGATCTAAGTAAACCCTGCACCCCCCCGAGCCACGGAGCTCGGGTCTAAAAGTCTAATCAACCTAATTTTTCGTCTCACGCTTAGACCCTTAATTTAAATTTTTAAAGAATGCATTCTTGGCTTAGATTACAAAGATCTTGTAGGAAATGTTTAGATTTTAAACTTTTCCTCCTAAAAATCCTGTTTCATATAGAGATTAAGATTTCAGACGCATATCGTTTTAGTTATTGATTTATAATGCAATTTTAAAGAAAAACGAGTAAAAATAAAAATATTTTATAGTATATTTATACTTGTCTGTTTTGTTTTCCCTTTTTTAGAGCTATTTTATATTCACAAAAATATGTAATGCAATAAAATATGTTTACAACAAAAACGGAAACAATTATTTTAAAAAAAATTAAATTAAAAATTTTAATTGAAACATTTTTTATGGAAGAAGTGTGATAATTCATAATAAAAATAGTGCGGGAAGAAACGAGAATGCTTTATTACGAATATACAAAACGGTACGTAGGAAGGAGTATTTAAAAATACTGCTCTTAGATCTACGCTCCTAAAAATACATGATTTCTGAAAAAATCATCAATTTTGGCGTGGTGAGCGATATTTACCTTATTTTTAATCATGAAAAACTGAACCCGAATATAATCACTTACCAAAACCCGTTCTTACAAATTATTGTAAGGCCTAATGACAAAAATACCTGAAATTTACAGGGGTTGAGAAAAAATCGAAATTTCATGAACAAAGAGGGATATCAAAAATTTGAGAATTTATTTTGTTCTCTATAAATAGGAGATAAAGAAAATGCAATCCAAAATAATTTAAAATTATTTTTGTAGAAATCCGGTACTTAGAAACTTTGGTAAAAAAAACATACTTTTTTTTGAATCCTGTAGACAGTTAAAGGTTAGAAGTAAAAAAAATCAAAAAAAAAGTGCATATTAAGAAATAAATTCTCTTTTAAATTTTGCAAACCGCACATCGATAGCTTTATTCGTTCGTAAAATATTTTACTCCAAAGTTCACTTAACAATTAGCTCGGTCCGCTTTGAATTTTAAAAACTGTAGAGCACACAAATTTGTAAAAATATCGCTGTATAAACAAATATATGCAAAAATTGATATATTTTCTTAAAGACATTTTTAAATTTGGACCCTACAGATATTGTCGAGAGTGTGAACATTACTTTCATTACAAAAAAATGATTTTAAATATTTTTATGAACAATAAAATTAAATAATAATTTTCAATATTCATATATATACGATATTTTCATATATATATATACGATGTTTCCATTGGTGAAGTTTTTTTATAATTCTTCTTAAAATAAGTCGCAATTTGCCATGGCAAATTTCAACGCGGTCGAGTCCACTTTAGTTTTTTAAGTGGATAAATCGTTTTTTTTTTCTCCAAAGCTTCCTGCGCTTAAATGGCAATTAAATTAAACCTACTTTAACTTACTGATTTCCTAATGTTGCTGTGTAATCATAACTGAATCTTACCTGAAACAAAAAATAATAATAAGTACCCGTCCAAGTATCTAAAATCTTTAAAAGATTTATTGAATGCCAAAACCTTGAATCATTCGTCGTGGAGACACAATAACGATATTAATTTTATGGGCGCTGACAAGTTAAACAACTTTTTTTAAATATGAAACTATAAAAGTTTTATGCATTTTTAGACAGTCCGTAGGTAGTCTTGTTGTTTCTGTCTCGTCAGTAGCGTCGAAGTATGATGCACATATCAGTAAAAAATTAAATTCGTCTTTTATGTTAAACTTGTTTACAAGGGCGGATTTACGGGTAATGAGGGTAAAAATGTATTTAATTCACATAATATGGTGATAAACTCGTTAACACAATAACAGAGTCTTTTAAAATAAAAATATTTTTTTTATATTAAAATTAATATACATTCATTATATGGAATAGTTAAACAAAATGTACTCTTGCATTCCAAAAACCCACATTTTCTTCAAAATTCAATCAAACTTACTATACCCACTACAACTCAGCGCAGTTCGTGTCAGTTACGCTGCTAATTCGCAAGATCGCAAGAACGGCACTACGCTGTATCCGGTACAGTAAGTACCTAACATAAAGCTGTAACCGACACAATAATAAGATTCAATTTCCATAGCTTCGCATTTTAGAAACATTAATTTTAAAATCAGCAGATTTAACACAGCTTACACAACAATCTAAAAATGAAATAGATTAATTCAATTTTGATGAAAATATAGGCTTTTGAAATTCACACCAACTTATCATAAATATTAATACCTAGTTGGTAGTAGGGCCGTAGATAAAGAGGGGGGGGGGGGGGTGTTCAAACCCCTACCATGACACAAAAACCCTCTATCAGAAAATAAGATTAAGCTCGTAAAAATAAACAACTAAAAATAAATATAAAAAGAGTAAACGCGCCCGCTGGCGCCTTAGTTACAAAATGTCTAAACGGTACCAAAAATGAAATTAACTTGATGCAGACCTGCAGACCTGCAGACCACAAAGTGTAAATCTAGGGACGTTAATAGAAAGTTTATAATAAACATATATCATGTAAAAAACAACATTTTTGGATATGGCACAGACGGGATATCAAGGAAAGTGACAAAATTATTCAAAAAACCCAATTTATTCAAACATAATTTAGAAATAGTGGTGCATTTTTAACGAAATTCCCGCCCCCCCCCCCCCCCCCCTCCTCCCTCCTCATGGACAACATCTAGCTACGGCCGCGCTAGGTGGTTTCAAGTCAAGGCGTAAAAAAAATAAAGATATCATTGGATATAATATGTTTAATACTACGTTAGTTTTATATTTGTGTATCCTACGCCACTGTTCCTACCAACAATCTAATACGTCCGTGCATGGCTAATATTATTAGGATGCATTTGTTGCAGTGCACAGCATGCATATTGCAGATGTTGAGCCAGTCGACCCTGACATTGACATTGCCCGACCTCTGTCGGTTAGAAAGGGCAGGTGCACCGACACTGGGGCACACACCGGGTAAAAATCATTTTAAGTGAATGGAATACTGCGTGTAGGGTTTCCTTTACTTTTTTTTTAAGGGGTTGGGTTTCTTTTTCCCAGTGGCCTAAATTAGCAGGTTGTGATTAAACACAATATACGTTCATTTACTGTGCACTGATCCTTTTAGAAATTTAGGTTAGGAAGAAAAGTATTTCTTCTACGATTCTTTTGCATGAATGAGCTTTATTAAGTGACAAAATCATACTCTAGGGAACTTAGTACTTAATGCGAGTGGTATACTATTCGTACGAGTAGGTGCTAAAATGTTATACAACTACAGTGGAAATGGAAAAATTAAGCTTTGTTCTTTTAGAAAACACGCTTTTTTTTATGATAAAACACCTGCACTGTAGGAAAAATCCTTTAAGGCGCTCTGGGAGCGGTGCGAGTGCGAAAAAAGCGATTAACGTTGGTCTTGAAACGTTGAAGATTGTATTCATTGGGAAACACGAACTCAGGAAGATCATTCCACAAAGATGACGTTTTCCAGATGAAAGAATTCTTAAACAATGAAGTTCGAGGAGTACTAAGCTGAACAACATATGGATGAGCGGCAGTGGTTCGCCGTGTATTTCTGTGCAGAGCTCCAGACATGAGAGCAATATTCTAATGATGGTCGAATCTGGGCTTTGTAAAGTGTCAAAAGTTGATGAGGTGTGTACAACCTTTTGGTGCGGAAAAGTACACCAAGTTTCTGTGCAGCTGCCTTGGCAATTGCGGCAACGTGATCATGCCAAGACATATTACCTCCCAGATTGACCCCCAGCAAATTAATAGACGGTGCCAGGGGAATTGCGTGTCCTGCCATGACTATATCCGGTTCTGCAATGTTAACCTTTTTGGAGAAGACTGCTGCCTGGGTTTTCTTAGCATTAAATTCGACTTGGTTACTGTCACCCCAAGCCAAAATTTCTTCCAGGTCATTGTTGAGGCGCAATACTTCATGCTGCCTGCAAAGATGTGCGTCGGCAGCGGATGTTTGGGGAGTCAAGGTAAAAGATGAGACAAGTGTGCTATCATCAGCAAAGCTATAAATTGGATTTTGGGTTTTCACTAGAAGGTCGTTAATATACAGTAAGAAGAGGGTAGGCGACAATATGGACCCTTGAGGAACACCGGCATTGATGGTGAAGGTGTCTGAGAGAAACCCGTCAATCGCCACTTGCAGAGAACGGTTCTTAAGGAAGCTGGTTAACCATAAACAAAATCCATTAGGCATACCGTAGGATCGCAATTTACTTAGAAGCCCATCGTGCCAAACACGATCAAAAGCCCTAGACGCTGTAAATAAAATAGCACTAACGGATACAATTTTCTCAAGGAAGTCAATTTTTTACTTTTAAGTAGGTTAAAATGAACTATTTTAACGTTTCCATGGCCTACTCCTTACTACTTACCTTGTTTTACCAAAACTATGGCCATTTTAAGAAAAATTGATCTCGGTAACAATTTTTAAAACAAATGATAAAGTGTGATATGTCATTAAAAAGAAAATTTTCTATAAAATTTAATATAAAGAATAAAAATAAGGGGTTTCCATATACAATTTCCGGTTAAACCGGATGTGGTTTTGAATGTGTAAATAGGTCGAAAAATGGCAATTTACATACCTTTCTAAAACTAAAATTATAAAAAAAATTGAAAGGGTAGCACTTTCTTGTGTCATCCGGTATATTAGGTAATTGTTTAACTAATTTTTACAAGTCCTCGTGCGTAAATAGACTGTAGAAAAATGAACCACTTACAATAATAATGGGCAACATTAGTTAAAATCATTCAGCAAGTGTATGATACCTACACAGTATTTTGTAACTATTCTAAATCCTCCTATTTTTTAAGTTTACGCACTAATCAAATTTCAAGGTAGAAGTTGAGAATAATAACCATCTGCTAACGTTTCAAGGCGAACAGCTTATCTTTGTCAAAAATATGTTGAAATTTTATCTGATAGTGTGTTGTGAAACATAGTTTTATAGTTTAAAATTTAGCAATTTTATGGTACTTATTACATAATGATAATACACTTTTTCTATCCGCATAAGATAGACAAATTATCCTTAATGCTTAGATCCGTTCAGCGGATTGTGTGCGCAGAAGTTTTTATTTATGGATGATTTCCTTATATCCAAAATGGGCTATCTATACCAGTTAACTCAACGGATATAATTTCATGACTATCCTTATTAGAATATAAAACTGAATAATAATTTTAACTTGAGAATTATATTCTACAAGAGTCTGGCGATGGCAATACAATTTCTTTTTTTATATACAAAATATTATATAAACGAATTTCACGAGAATTATGTAGCGCGGCGTCAGTGGAGATTTTGAAGATAATATCGGGGCATCGTTTGTAATAGTAGAATTTAGTGTCCGTTAAAATATATAAACAAAAGAAGCGGACAGAGACTCTGTCCGCTTGCCGCTATGCTTCTTTTGTTTATCGTTTGTAATTTTATTGGAAAAGAAGAAACTCCATGAATAGCCGTAATATTTATATTTCTATGTTCTGTATGATATAATTTGAACCTATACCGGGTGTCCCATTATGGATGGCCATGGGCCGTATCTCGGAAACTACTGGGCATAGAAACTCCGGAAAAAAATCGTAATTAAAGTGGCTAAGAGAAAATCCTGAAAATAATTTTTAAGTTCCACATCTTGCCGCAAGAGGGCACAATTGAAAATTAAATATTGAAATTCTAAATTTCTCCGAAAATTCCCACATTAAGGTATACCTTTGGTAACATTTATTTTTATTTATTTATTTATTGACGGGCAAACCCAATTACAGTTTTTACATAGCAAACTAACTTTAGTTTTTTTACTTAATAATGTAACAGATTGAAACTAACTCTATCTATATTAAATTATAAACAATAATTACAGCAAAAGTCGAGAAACATTTCGCTTAAAAGAGGCGAGGGAAGTATTAAAAAAATCATAGCCAATTCTATTTCCGTTGTTAACAATTCTCGATATAGGAGAAGATTTACCATAGTTGCATCTGTGATGGTCAAGAGCAAAAAGAAAATGATTTCTGGTGTCCCTAGGTGGAACTCGAAAATTAATCCGATATAAAAGGTCAGGGCATTCGATTATTCCATTGACTAATTTAAATAAAAAATATATATCACACTTGATCCGACGATCAGAAAGTGAGTCCAAGCTCAGTCTTCGCTTTAGACTATCACAGGGGTCAACAGGTAATTTAAATTTATATGAAATGTATCTAAGAAATTTGTTTTGAACTTTTTCAATGTTTTGGATATGTATTAAATAGGATGGTGACCACACACAAGAAAGGTATTCCAAACATGACCTGACAAGAGCCTTGTAAACTGTATTCAAACTAATGATATTCTGGAAATCTCTAGTATTTCTACACATAAAACCTAATAACTTTAAAGATTTATTGACAATGTATTCATAGTGAATATGAAAATCCAGTTTAACATCTAGGTGAATACCTAAGTCACACACAGTGGTAACTCTTTCCAGAATACAATCATTTATTTTATAGTCATAGTTAAGTGGATGCACCGTGCGATGAAAAGACATTATTTTACATTTTTTAATGTTTAAGTCCATTTTATTTCTAATACACCAGTCATACACTCTGTTTAGGTCATCTTGGATTCTTAAAGCATCATACACTGACTTAACTATGGCAAACAATTTTAGATCATCAGCAAAAAACAGAGACTGTGAAAACAATATTTCCAACCTCAAGTCATTAATAAAGATTATAAATAAGTAGGGACCCAAATGGCTGCCCTGCGGCACACCAGATGTAATTGATATTTCCCCTGAAACAAAACCCTTAACCTTAACAAACTGTTTTCTATTACTTATATAAGATGTTAGCCAATTAAGTAAGGATCCGGAAAAGCCAAAGCACTTCAGTTTCTGTGCCAGAATACGATGATTCACGGTGTCAAATGCCTTGCTAAAATCAGTGTATACGGTGTCAACTTGACATCCACTTTCCAAGGCATCTAAAACCGTTTGAGTAAAAATTACCATATTTGTAGCTGTGGATCTACCCCTACAAAAGCCGTGCTGTTCCTGATTAATATAAAACATTACTGAATTCTTAATATGATTACAAACTATTTTCTCAAAAAGCTTAGGAATTGTATTTAAAATTGAAATTGGTCTGTAGTTTTTAGCATCTGATTGATCTCCAGACTTAAATATAGGAGTTACAAAACTGTATTTCCACTGCTCAGGAAAAACACCACTTTCGAGCGAGAGCTTAAAAAGCAAATATAAAGGCTTTGACAGAGAATAAACACAGTTGATCAAGAATTTTGGAGTTATGCCATCTGGGCCGGGTCCTTTATTTTAATTCAGATCCAAAATACTTTCAAAGACCTCCCCCAGCGTGATTGATTGATTAGAAAGCTAAGACAATTCTGCATCATTTTGGTTTAGGGCTGGTACCGACCTTGATAAGAGTGGGGGAGGCTATTGAAAGTGTAATCATTTAATTTTCTGTAACTTCTAAACGACTTATCCAATTTTAGGAAACTTAAGCTTGTTTGAAAGAAAAAGGTAAGTACTGTCGTATCAATTGGAACACGATAGTTTCTAATAAAATAGCTAAAGAGCGTAATTTCTGATAGTAACAGTTTTTTTGATTTTATCCCGAAAACTCAAATCATACGCTATAACTATGACATCATAATCGGAAAGTAGATTAAATTTGCAAGAAAAAACGTGAAAAAAATTTGTATTTGCCCTTATTTGTTTTTTGGGATGTAAATCCATTTTTCTACTATTTTTTCATATTTTCAACGAAGCTCCAACCCCATTCGACCTTATAACTTTTATTATACACAACAAATTTTTGGAAAGCGACAAGGGGGGAGAGGGGGCAACGCGGGCCCAAGAAAGAGCAGCCACTGATATACAGTATTTGTATAGAGTTATTTTTAGTAAAAATTTGAATTATAGTTGACGGAGCTTAAATAAAAATCTATATTTCAAGGCCACTAAGTTAATGTAAACCTATTATTAATTTTCGACCTACTTTAAATATTACAATAAATATGATATAAAATTGACAGCGCTACGTATCGTCCAAATTGTAGGTGCGTATACAGATAATAAAAACCATTTATAGTTTTTTAAACAACTTTTAATGGATATGACCCAGTTTCATGACAAAATGATAAATGTTTTGCAAAAATTCAAAAACGTCATTTACAAAAGCATTAATAAGTTAAACATACAAATGTCGCACCTATATTTTTTCAATATTTACACTATTTGTTTATTAACATAAAGGTTCGTTAAACTTTATTACGCATTTTGCAACCTGCAACTTTATTATACTCAGCTTAACGTATATTCTATTTTTGTTTTATAATAATGCCCTACTTTGTTAATGTAACATTTAAAAATGCACTGTATTCAGATTGTTTTCTTCTTTTATTAAAATAACAAATTCTATAAGTCATCCAGTTACATTACAAATTGAATTAAATCAGGAAATAAAAACTAGATAAGTATCCAAATATGCAAGAAAAAATATATAGTTTTCTTATCATTTGTAAATTCCTTATGCTATAAGGCGGCCCTACATATTTTTTTTTCGAGGGCCCGTTCGTGTGCCGGATGCACTTAGGCTAGGTTTGGACCATTGTGTTCGCCCTGTTTAGTTTTTACACCCACTCCGTGATCCCAGTTCCTTGCACTAGTTTGTGTAGGTCAACTGGGGAGAGGGTAAGGATGTCCTCTGGTTCCAGTTTTGGTTGCCCGAGTATTTGTTGCCTCTTCCGATGTAGTGACACGCAATGGCAAACTATATGCTGTACAGTTTCCCTGACTCGTCCGCATAATCTGCAGTCAAGGTCTCCATTGTACAGTTGCATTCTGTGCAGATGGTTCTTGACAGCCATGTGTTCTGTCAGAATTCCTGTAATGGTTCGCAGCTGGTTCGTAAGTCTTGGGACTGGATCCCCAATGAAGCTTTTGCTGTCTGTTTCTCCAGTGGATTTATGAACCTGAAGCTAGCGGCCAGCGGCCAACGGCCGAATAAATAAATATTTCGCGCGGAGTGTACCACATAGGCAGTGTATGCTTTCCCTAATAGAATTATAAATATATATTTTATTTATATTATTATTGTGGCAAAATTAGAAGAACTATTATAGGGTATTTAAAAGGTGGAGAGTACGCAATTTAATAGTCGTTATTAATACCAAAAAAATAAACTACAAGGTCGATTCAAAAATTAAGGAAAAAACAATTTCTGCAAAAATGATAGTTCACAATAAAACTTCGTGGAGGGCTTTATTATATTACAAACCACAACATATCTGAAGGATTTTTCTAAAAATGGGGTCTACGGGGTTCATTCAGAAACTTTAAAAAAATAATTTTTTAAAAAAAACGTAGTTTTAACTACCTAGTTCACGTTAAAACTTCGTGAATGGCTTCATTATATTACAAACTACAACATATCTGAAGGATTTTTCTAAAAATAGGGTCTACGGGGTTCATTCAGAAACTTTAAAAAAATAATTTTTTATAAGAACCGTAGTTTTAACTAGTTCACGTTAAAACTTCGTGAATGGCTTCATTATATTACAAACCACAACATATCTGAAGGATTTTTCTAAAAATAGGGTCTACGGGGTTCATTCAGAAACTTTAAAAAAATAATTTTTTATAAGAACCGTAGTTTTAACTAGTTCACGTTAAAACTTCGTGAATGGCTTCATTATATTACAAACCACAACATATCTGAAGGATTTTTCTAAAAATAGGGTCTACGGGGTTCATTCGGAAACTTTAAAAAAATAATTTTTTATAAAATCCGTAGTTTTTACTAGTTCACGTTAAAACTTCGTGAATGGCTTCATTATATGACAAACCACAACATATCTGAAGGATTTTTCTAAAAATAGGGTCTACGGGGTTCATTCAAAAACTTTAAAAAAATAATTTTTTATAAGAACCGTAGTTTTAACTAGTTCACGTTAAAACTTCGTGAATGGCTTCATTATATTACAAACCACAACATATCTGAAGGATTTTTCTAAAAATAGGGTCTACGGGGTACATTCAGAAACTTTAAAAACATAATTTTTTATAAGAACCGTAGTTTTAACTAGTTCACGTTGAAACTTCGTGAATGGCTTCATTATATTACAAACCACAACATATCTGAAGGATTTTTCTAAAAATAGGGTCTACGGGGTTCATTCAGAAACTTTAAAAAAATAATTTTTTATAAGAACCGTAGTTTTAACTAGTTTACGTTAAAACTTCGTGAATGGCTTCATTATATTACAAACCACAACATATCTGAAGGATTTTTCTAAAAATAGGGTCTACGGGGTTCATTCAGAAACTTTAAAAAAATAATTTTTTATAAGAACCGTAGTTTTAACTAGTTTACGTTAAAACTTCGTGAATGGCTTCATTATATTACAAACCACAACATATCTGAAGGATTTTTCTAAAAATGGGGTCTACGGGGTTCATTCAGAAACTTTAAAAACATAATTTTTTATAAGTGCCGTAGTTTTAACTAGTTCACGTTAAAACTTCGTGAATGGCTTCATTATATGACAAACCACAACATATCTGAAGGATTTTTCTAAAAATAGGGTCTACGGGGTTCATTCAAAAACTTTAAAAAAATAATTTTTTATAAGAACCGTAGTTTTAACTAGTTCACGTTAAAACTTCGTGAATGGCTTCATTATATTACAAACCACAACATATCTGAAGGATTTTTCTAAAAATAGGGTCTACGGGGTTCATTCAGAAACTTTAAAAACATAATTTTTTATAAGAACCGTAGTTTTAACTAGTTCACGTTGAAACTTCGTGAATGGCTTCATTATATTACAAACCACAACATATCTGAAGGATTTTTCTAAAAATAGGGTCTACGGGGTTCATTCAGAAACTTTAAAAAAATAATTTTTTATAAGAACCGTAGTTTTAACTAGTTTACGTTAAAACTTCGTGAATGGCTTCATTATATTACAAACCACAACATATCTGAAGGATTTTTCTAAAAATGGGGTCTACGGGGTTCATTCAGAAACTTTAAAAAAATAATTTTTTATAAGAACCGTAGTTTTAACTAGTTTACGTTAAAACTTCGTGAATGGCTTCATTATATTACAAACCACAACATATCTGAAGGATTTTTCTAAAAATGGGGTCTACGGGGTTCATTCAGAAACTTTAAAAACATAATTTTTTATAAGTGCCGTAGTTTTAACTAGTTCACGTTAAAACTTCGTGAATGGCTTCATTATATTACAAACCACAACATATCTAAAGGATTTTTCTAAAAATAGGGTCTACGGGGTTCATTCAGAAGCTTTAAAAAAATAATTTTTTATAAGAACCGTAGTTTTAACTAGTTTACGTTAAAACTTCGTGAATGGCTTCATTATATTACAAACCACAACATATCTGAAGGATTTTTCTAAAAATGGGGTCTACGGGGTTCATTCAGAAACTTTAAAAAAATAATTTTCTATAAGAACCGTATTTTTAACTAGTTCACGTTAAAACTTCGTGAATGGCTTCATTATATTACAAACCACAACATATCTGAAGGATTTTTCTAAAAATAGGGTCTACGGGGTTCATTCAGAAACTTTAAAAAAATAATTTTTTATAAGAACCGTAGTTTTAACTAGTTCACGTTAAAACTTCGTGAATGGCTTCATTATATTACAAACCACAACATATCTGAAGGATTTTTCTAAAAATAGGGTCTACGGGGTTCATTCGGAAACTTTAAAAAAATAATTTTTTATAAAATCCGTAGTTTTAACTAGTTCACGTTAAAACTTCGTGGCTGGCTTTATTATTTTACAAACCACAACATACCTGAAGGATTTTTTCAGAAATAGGGTCTACGGGGTTCATTTAGAAACTTTAAAAAAATAATTTTTTATAAAAACCGTAGTTTTAACTAGTTCACATTAAAACTTCGTGAATGGCTTCATTATATTACAAACCACAACATATCTGAAGGATTTTTCTAAAAATAGGGTCTACGGGGTTCATTCAGAAACTTTAAAAAAATAATTTTTTATAAAAACCGTAGTTTTAACTAGTTCACGTTAAAACTTCGTGAATGGCTTCATTATACTACAAACCACAACATATCTAAAGGATTTTTCCAGAAATAGGGTCTACGGGGTTCATTCAGTAACTTTAAAAACATAATTTTTTATAAAAACCGTAGTTTTAACTAGTTCACGTTAAAACTTCGTGAATGGCTTCATTATACTACAAACCACAACATATCTGAAGGATTTTTCTAAAAATAGGGTCTACGGGGTTCATTCAGAAACTTTAAAAACATAATTTTTTACAAAAACCGTAGTTTTAACTAGTTCACGTTAAAACTTCGTGGCTGGCTTTATTATATTACAAACCACAACATACCTGAAGGATTTTTTCGTGGTTTGTAATATAATGAATCCATTCACGAAGTTTTAACTTGAACTAGTTAAAACTACGGTTTTTATAAAAAACATTCTTTTTTAAAGTTACTGAATGAACCCCGTAGACCCTATTTCTGGAAAAATCCTTCAGATATGTTGTAGTTTGTAATATAATAAAGCCATTCACGAAGTTTTAACGTGAACTAGTTAAAACTACGTTTTTTATAAAAAATTATTTTTTTAAAGTTTCTGAATGAACCCCGTAGACCCCATTTTTAGAAAAATCCTTCAGATATGTTGTGGTTTGTAATATAATAAAGCCATTCACGAGGTTTTAACGTGAACTAGTTAAAACTACGTTTTTTATAAAAAAATATTTTTTAAAAGTTTCTGAATGAACCACGTAGACCCTATTTTCAGAAAAATCCTTCAGATATGTTGTGGTTTGTAGTATAATGAAGCCATTCACGAAGTTTTAACGTGAACTAGTTAAAACTACGGTACTTATAAAAAATTATGTTTTTAAAGTTTCTGAATGAACCCCGTAGACCCTATTTTTAGAAAAATCCTTCAGATATGTTGTGGTTTGTAATATAATGAAGCCATTCACGAAGTTTTAATGTGAACTAGTTAAAACTACGGTTTTTATAAAAAATTATTTTTTTAAAGTTTCTAAATGAACCCCGTAGACCCTATTTTTAGAAAAATCCTTCAGATATGTTGTGGTTTGTAGTATAATGAAGCCATTCACGAAGTTTTAACGTGAACTAGTTAAAACTACGGTTTTTATAAAAAATTATGTTTTTAAAGTTACTGAATGAACCCCGTAGACCCTATTTCTGGAAAAATCCTTTAGATATGTTGTGGTTTGTAGTATAATGAAGCCATTCACGAAGTTTTAACGTGAACTAGTTAAAACTACGGTTTTTATAAAAAATTATTTTTTTAAAGTTTCTGAATGAACCCCGTAGACCCTATTTTTAAAAAAATCCTTCAGATATGTTGTGGTTTGTAATATAATGAAGCCATTCACGAAGTTTTAACGTGAACTAGTTAAAACTACGGTACTTATAAAAAATTATGTTTTTAAAGTTTCTGAATGAACCCCGTAGACCCTATTTTTAGAAAAATCCTTCAGATATGTTGTGGTTTGTAATATAATGAAGCCATTCACGAAGTTTTAATGTGAACTAGTTAAAACTACGGTTTTTATAAAAAATTATTTTTTTAAAGTTTCTAAATGAACCCCGTAGACCCTATTTCTGAAAAAATCCTTCAGGTATGTTGTGGTTTGTAAAATAATAAAGCCAGCCACGAAGTTTTAACGTGAACTAGTTAAAACTACGGTTTTTGTAAAAAATTATGTTTTTAAAGTTTCTGAATGAACCCCGTAGACCCTATTTTTAGAAAAATCCTTCAGATATGTTGTGGTTTGTAGTATAATGAAGCCATTCACGAAGTTTTAACGTGAACTAGTTAAAACTACGGTTTTTATAAAAAATTATGTTTTTAAAGTTTCTGAATGAACCCCGTAGACCCTATTTTTAGAAAAATCCTTCAGATATGTTGTGGTTTGTAATATAATAAAGCCAGCCACGAAGTTTTAACGTGAACTAGTTAAAACTACGGTTTTTGTAAAAAATTATGTTTTTAAAGTTTCTGAATGAACCCCGTAGACCCTATTTTTAGAAAAATCCTTCAGATATGTTGTGGTTTGTAGTATAATGAAGCCATTCACGAAGTTTTAACGTGAACTAGTTAAAACTACGGTTTTTATAAAAAATTATTTTTTTAAAGTTTCTGAATGAACCCCGTAGACCCTATTTTTAGAAAAATCCTTCAGATATGTTGTGGTTTGTAATATAATGAAGCCATTCACGAAGTTTTAACGTGAACTAGTTAAAACTACGGTTCTTATAAAAAATTATTTTTTTAAAGTTTCTGAATGAACCCCGTAGACCCTATTTTTAGAAAAATCCTTCAGATATGTTGTGGTTTGTAATATAATGAAGCCATTCACGAAGTTTTAACGTGAACTAGTTAAAACTACGGTTTTTATAAAAAAAATTTTTTTTTAAATTTCTTAATGAACCCCGTAGACCCCATATCTGAAAAAATCCTTTAGATATGTTGTGGTTTGTAATATAATAAAGCCCTCCACGAAGTTTTATTGTGAACTACCATTTTTGCAGAAATTGTTTTTTCCTTAATTTTTGAATCGACCTTGTAGTTTATTTTTTTGGTATTAATAACGCCTATTAAATTGCGTACTCTCCACCTTTTAAATACACTATAATAGTTCTTCTAATTTTGCCACAATAATAATATAAATAAAATATATATTTATAATTCTATTAGGGAAAGCATACACTGCCTATGTGGTACACTCCGCGCGAAATATTTATTTATTCGGCCGTTGGCCGCTGGCCGCTAGCTTCAGGTTCATGTGGATTTTGTGTTCACTTCTGATCCATCGTTTTATGGCATCTCGTACTGTGCATCTCTTGGTGCTTCGAGTGTCGGTTCTGGACCAATGAATTTATTTATGAGCCCTTTCTCGCAAGTTCATTGGCTTTTTCCTGTAATACCTTCATGTCCTGGTACTAATTTTTGCCAGGGCCTCCATTTTACCTTGACATTCCAATACCATTTTTGAGGTTACCTTGTTGCATATTAGCGATCTAAGGGCTGCTTGACTATCAGAATATGGCCCTATATGGGCCCTGAATTGGCCGAAATTTCATGACCCGACCCGGACCCGGCCCCAGCCAGAATTTTGAGACGCGGCCCGGTCCCGATCGTCAATCAAAACCGAACAGTTCAGCAGGCCCGACAAGTCCGGCAGACCCGAAAAAAATTATTAGGACTTGTTTTACAAATATTTCTTTAAAAAAAGCATATCTGATCCGAAAGATCGGCTGGTCATAAATGTCCGGGGCCCAACAGGCCCGGTAAAAATTGTTAGGGCCCGAAAACCCAAACCTTTATTTATTAAATGGCCCGGCCTGACCTGAGCCAGAGAATCGGGACGGACCGCGTTAAGGCCCGAGATGAAAACTCGGCCCCTACGGGCATCTAGTCAGTATTAGTGACAGCCCCGAATGATGACAATCATAAAATGACTAAAGTAAAATCATTTGTCACTAGATAAATCCCAATAAAATCGTATCGAATTATTTTATAATGGAGACCATACATGCTCATTAAGACTAACAGTTTTGATAAGGGAATGAGAGTAATACTGATCGTGTACGAGCAAATTTTAGAAAGTATGAAAATGCATGGGATTAATATCATTCAGGACTGTCAGTAATACTGTGAGTTCGACTTATAGTGTAGGGTCTGCAATAAGATCGTATTTTATCTAACAATTAAATAATAGAATACTAATTCAGATTGCATGGTATTACCAATTAACCATAGCTTCATTCATGGATTCTACTCATTTTACCAATAAAAAAAGTTCGAACCTTCAAATCGAGACGACACTTTTTGTTTTATAATAAAATAAAGATAGATTAATTTATTTAAGTTTGTGCACATAATTAATTAACGCTTTGTATTTAGTTCTAATCCAATCCAAAGAACAAAATAGATTAAAAAAAAAATGATCAAATTTAATTATTAATAGATATTCTCTATTAAATTATTCTTCTAGTTCTTTGTGTTTTTTTTTTGTTCTTGAACCCATCGGTTAATTGGCTTCTAATTTTCTGCGCCACAAAACACCACATCAATTAAAATCAAATCATAATCAATAATAAATTAGGACAAGGTCAGTTCAATATTTTTTATTTGTAAATCAATTAGGTTATTAGATTCAGACACTCATTTAATAATCATTAAAAAAGGAAATAAAAAATAATATACGTCGAATGCATATTGTGCAAGGTGCACTGGAAAAAAATGTTAAACTATTTTTCCTAGACTAGATAATTAGTTAACATATGGCACGTTTATCAAGAACTGCACCGTTTGGCGGTGTGCATGGCATAGACTGAGAACATCTGTATTTTTGTTTTGCTAATTTTGTTAATTTTCTAATTCGTTGAGGAACCGCAGACCAATCACCTGCTTGTCTTATTTACAAAAGTTTAGGACAGATGCTCTATTTTTTAGCCTTGGTATTATAGCCTTGAAACTTAAGACACATGTTCATTTAGAATTATTTAAATCTTCTGTTTCTATGTATTGTCTCGTATATATATATATATATAGAGTGTCCCAGATAAGGATAAACTCTATAAGGATCTCGTAAACCATAGAAGATACAGAGATGATTAACATAGAAAAACGTTACACCCTACGAAATTATGCAATATTGTTTTTTAAATTTAAAAATCTCCAAATTCTTTCAAAGATATTTGAGCAACAGAATTTTTACGATTTCGTTTTTAGTTTTTTCTGACTCTATTTGAAGAATAGAAAGATATGTTAAAATAAAGTTTACATTCTCATTATTATTTTTTTCGTCGACAAATTTTATTTTAATATTTTTAAATTCCCCATCTTCTTTATGATTCAACGACGTATCACATTTAGTACTTATTAATAATATGCTACTAGCACTAATTGGACTCTGGACGTCGACTACAAATCGTGTCAAATTTTTCTTATCTGGAATAATGTTCTATAATTTTTATTTAAAAAAACTACAATTACACAACTCCTCAAAAACATACTTCAAAGAAATTAGATAAAAGTTAATTTGCACTAAACGATTTCATTGACCTAATTTGTCAATGGCAATTATTTATAAGTTATTTAAACAAGTGCTTGTCACAAATTACTATACTGTTGAGACAAAAGAATAACAGATTAGGTTACGGAGATTAAAAATAAAATAGTTGCAAATATAATTAATTTGCACTTATTTTTAATGATGATGGGTTTTTAAGTCCGAAACGTATTATTAATACGAGGTGTGATACATCATTGAATTATAAAGAAAGAGGGGAATTTAAAAATAATAAAATAAGGTTTCCCAACTATTTAAAAAAGCAAAGTTAATGATGGTTTTGAAACAACGAAACGTCGGTTTAAAAATCTAATTATACCAACTTGTAGAGAAAAAAAAACGGTCATGAGAATGTAAACTTTATTCTAACTTATATATATATAACTTATATTCAGAAATTTTTTTTAAATGAAGTCGTGAAAATTCGATTTTGTCCCAATATCTTCGGAAGGAATCGGAGTTTTTTAAATTTATAAACACAATGTTGCAGAATTTAGTAGGGCGCAACTTTTTTCTAATTTTACCATCTCTGTATCTTATATGGTTTACGAGATCCCTGTAGAGTGCATCCTTATCTGGGACACCCTGTATATAAAATCGAATTGTTTCAGCCTTTACTTGATGAAAATCCATATATATGTCATGTTGACATTATACGAGTGAAAATTACAAACCACGAGTGTTTTATTTCATAATACCCTGTATATATGTAAATAAATCGTCTTTATAGGCCTCTTTTATGTAGGCGTTTTTGTCGCCTGTCGCGCCGCGATAAAAAACGCGGCGTTTTCTATATGCATTGTTTTATATGTGCGCGTTTATGCGGCAATATTGCGCGAGCATTTTCATAATAAGTCTATTATAATGTTGCATTTTTTATGTAATATTTTACTTTTTACCATAATTATTAATATATTGTAATTTTTTTTTTAATTTCTAAATGCTTTGTCGATCATAATTAAATTTGTTCATTTTCGACACTAAAACCTATTATTTTAACATGGAAAAGAAAAACTGTTTTTAAATAACAATTCTGGACTTAACATGTAAAAATATTTTTTGAAGGTACACACGTGTTATATTACCCAACTTAAATTATGGAAATTTTCAGTAGTAGATTACGAATATTCAATCAGAATAAGAAATAATTCTAAAATATACAATACACGGAGAATTTCCATTTCTAGTTGTCAACTCCGTTACTCCTATATCTATTGCCTTTCTGACACTAATAGCTACTGAAGGAGAAACAGGAAATTAAAAAAAAGAGCAATAATGCCGAGATAGTTTAAAATCTGCCGGCCGGCGCCGGAGCAGATGCGATGCATGAATGCTGATGCACCTGACATTCTAGTTGCATAACTAACCTTGAACATCGAATCTATTTACACAAAATTTTGTATAATGTTATTGTAGGCATCGAGGTTTAACATAAAATAGAAGTTGCTTTATAATTTATAGGTGAATCAACAAAATTTTAAATAATGATTGCATACAAGGTTGATACTGCAGTGCAATTGTATAGTGGACAACACTGACGACCAAGTAAAATATATATCGCACATCACAACAAGCCGATAAGACCTAAATGTTCATTAGGTTTTTAAGATTTCATGAAAGAAACCAGGTGCATTTTCTTACGCTAGAATAATACGCTGTTGTCATTCTTCCCTTACGACTTTGATTTGAGCTTAAATTATGAGTCAATTTGTGCAAGTATTTTGAAATATTTTGACTAGATCTGTGGATTTATTTAGAGAAAGAGGAAGTGTGAGTAGAGAGGAAGGTAGCTAACGTTTGTAGTGCACAAAAAGTAAGACAAATTGTTAATGAACACCCACAAACATAATCGGAATTTAAGCCACCAAGCACTTTGGAAAAAGTAATTATTGCAAGCCCTTTAGTTAGAGTACTTCTAAAGTACTTGAAAGCATTTTTAAAGGATTGCAAGCACTTTTTAAAGGCTTTGCAATTACTTTTGCCAAAGTGCTTGGTGCTTGCCAGTTTTGCTCAGCTATGCCACCAAGTACAGAATGTATATAACGAAACTTGCAATACACTCCTAAAATGTGACCTGCATAGGTAAGCTGCTTATCTTCTAAGCTCAGTTCAAGATTGTTTACCAGACGAAGCGAATGCAATTTTTAGAGTCGTTTATGCTTAATTTGCTTAATAATAAATAATCCATTACAGATCCAAAATTATGAGCACTAACATTTTTACATTGTATCGTTTCTCTTGGTTTAGTTTCCCTATGATCAATGCTTTAAAAAAGAGTAACAAGAGGCGCCGTACGTTAAAATATTTTTTAATTCTTTTAAATAAGTACTTAAGAGTGAGGTCTAGTGACGCATTCGATATTTCGTTGTTTGATCAATATTTCGGTAAATTTTAGTTTTATCCAAAAATCGGCAAAATATGCCGACATTTGAAGCATAGTTTCCTACAATTTAAAGTCAAACAAGTATAAATTTACAAAGTAATAAAGGCAGAAAAAGAAAAATGGACAAACTTTACAAATTTTCGTTTTTTGCTTTTATTAATTCATTTAACAGTTAACAAAATTTCTTTAGTTCAAAACTGTAGGTAATTGCTACTAAAGGACGGTTTTTTGGCCCCCTTTTGAATACAGCGAAAAGGTTAAGAAATATTGATCAAAAAATGAAATGGCGAACGTATCACTAGACTTCACTCTTACGCATATTCTTTTCTTCTATAATACCAACCTAAATATTTAATAAAACTGTTAAAATTGTATCTTGTAACATTGTAATTTATTGACAAAATATTCAGAAAATACGAAAAACCACTCCAAAAGAGACTACCTACATATTTCAATTTATGTACTATAAAAGGACTATAAAATATTTTAAATTGTAGGGTATTGAATTACATAAGTACCAGCAGTAAGAAGTTGCATGCACTATAAATAAAGCACGCAATGACAGCTGTTTAAGGGTTGGCAAACATACACAGCTTTCAAGTTGCAAGTGAGTTATTCTTATTTACTATTCCTTTTATAGTTAATTACTAAAAAATGTAAAACTGCAGCAAAAAAAACTATTTGAAATATTTATTAAAAAACGGGAACTTAACAATGAAGTTAAAAAAAACCTATGTGAATTTTAGGAAGAAAACTATGCAATTTAAATAAATACTAGTGTCTACCTATGTATTTTACTGTTTATAAGGTCTGATGATGCTTGTTTCAGGCGAAACAAAAATAAACACACACAAATATTTGAAGCCGAGACTTTGGGTGTTTTTTCTTACAAAATATCAAATATCAGACCTCTTAGAGTAAAAATAGACGGATTCTTCAAATTAGAAATATTTTTTTTTTAGTTTGGCTGTTCAGGACCGTAAAGCGATATAAATAGATAACTTTAAAAAAAAAAGTGTAGATGACAAAACGTTAAAATTTCATAAATCTTTAAATTGTATTACATTTCTAAAGCTGAGAAGTCACTAAACTGTATTTAAAATTTTAGGTCCACATTTAAAAAATTGACTTGGGTTTGGTATCTAAAACACGAAACGTCAAATTTGAAAACTAATAACTACGTCTTATAGAGCATAAAACGGCTATGAAAAAGTGCTTTTTGTTTTTCCCAAATCAAAAATGAAGACGCAAAAAATTAAAAACCCAAACTAAAAATTCATGTTTTTACGGTAGAGCACTTTTGGGAAAAGAATAATTTAAAAATTAAATTATTACCACTTTATTTGTAATTTTCTATTTAAAAAATTACGCTCGGTCTAACTTTCTGATGTCCAGTTAAACCGAAAGTTACATTTTCTTAAATGTGTAGAAAATAAGAATGAACAATCCGTCTTTCTTTAAGAGGCACCGTTACAACGCTGTCGTCTGTGTCAATAGGTGTAATTTTTTAATTGTCAATATCTCAAGAATCATTCAAATTAGATGTATGACCTGTTATACATGATTTGTTTACAATCTCGAGCAAACTCCAAAAAAACTAATCATATTTAAAATAACAAAGTTGACAGCTACCTCCGGTGTAGCCAGAAGTGACAGGAAACCGTCAATATTAAGACAAAAAGGAAACATCAAAAATATAAATCCGTAAAGTTTCAACATAATTGTTCTGCCAAATGTTTTAAGGAAATCTTGGCGTGAATCACCCTGTATAGTAAATTTTCAATGGAAAAAAATAACTTAAACTGGAAATTACCTAAATAATATCCATTTTTTAATTGCCCTGTCAAACTAACTTGCAGACACCACCTGCTAAAAAAGGTCTTAAAAAAAGAACCAGATGTTTCTAAACATTTTCACCCTGAAAATTCCATTCTACTGACCCATTTAGGAGACCTTTTTTCTAACAGGCCATGTGCAGTTTCGGTAATTATAGAGGATACCGTATTTAAATTAGAGGAACAACTGGCTTATATGCAATTTTTGGTTCCCACACTAGTGTTTCCTTAAGTTACGAAAGTTCCCAGAAGTTATTATATTTCCGTGTTATCTTTCTATGTTTTTTTTTTGCTTAGTCCGTAAACCTTATGTTATTGTTGGAGTATTTGCAAATTATTCTGTGGTAGAATACATTCTGGCTTTAAATTATGAAAATAATATCTACACAAAAAGTTACAATTCTTGGTGAGACCAGGCAATGGTCAATTTTACCTTTAATTTTTTGAAGGGTAGAAAATATTACTTAAAAATTTATTGTACATTTTTCATAATGAATTTTACTTTTGTTATGGTTTTCACTTTTATCTGTTACAGGACCCATTTTTCTACCTTGTTGCTTTTTTGAATGATTAGTAGAATGGAAGTAACAACATTTATATGGCGCATGTCTATACTTACGTATACAATACAGGGTGTGGACTTTAACTGGAACAAATTCGCTAGAAGTTTAGGAAAAAATATTTTAAAAAAATGGAAAACACGTCGGTTGAGATTTTGTATGAGCTAGTTTGGCACCAAAGAAATGTTTTTGTACAGGGCGAGTCAACGTTGGAGTGAAGTTTATTTTAAGAATTAGATAACAATTCGAAATACAAAAGTTGTAGAGATCATTGAGGTGCACATTTTGAAATAATACTCGAGTAAACGGGGTGGCCCAAAAAAACGTGGCGAATATAAACTTAGGTTTTTTTAAATGGAACATCTTATATATTGTATTATTTTCTAATTCCCTACTAAATTGTACGCTTTTTTGTTGCAATACTTTTTTCCAATTTTCTACTACATACTGGATGGCTCTTTTAAATTAAACACAGAATTCAAAAATAAATTTAAAAATAGGGATGAAGTAAATTATCATATTATGATTTTAGGACAACCTTTAAATGAAATAACGTTAAAAAAAGCAACAGTGTTTTTTTTCGAAAAAAACGCATGCATTTATTCCAACGTTTTCACCATATAATATTTTTTCTTATATTTTGGCACGATTACAGGTAATATATTTGCAATAATGTTAGATGATGTAACCTGTTTTGTTTACATATGTATAATTTATGCTAATATTGCAACAATATGTTGTATTAATTTTGTAATTTGACACGTAATGATATTAGTATTTTAATAATAATCTTTGTTATACACAAATAGAATTTTGTGTAAATAAATAAGCATTATTCCAATTCACAAGGCACATTATTTATGAAAATGTCAGTCGGTAAGAGTGAGTAGAAATTTCTCACTAACAATAAGACAAAAGACAACACAGTAATTATTTAGGGGTTCCAAACAGACATTTTACTGCTACTGCTAGCATCCCGTCACCCTCAGCTGGCGTATACAGCGTCACCTCATTACAGTATTAAAAAGGTACGGAAAATGTTGCTATATTTATGATAATTGGTTTTCCAATTGACGTGTGAAGCATACCAGCTGATTTTAGGGTTCCTTATCCAACTTTTAAGACTGTCGCGGTTAAAAAAAATATTATAGAGTGCTTCTGTAGCATTCCCAATAAATCACTTATTTAAATAAGTAATTTCCATATTATTCTGTTTTATGTTTTGGTTGGTCTAACCAGACACAAGCAACCTTTTCTTAAATAAAAAAAAACATGTTTCAGTATAAATTATTGTATTATCTTCTAAAAAAAATTGTAAATTCCAGACTTGTCTAGCGGCTATATAAAGTAACAGTACTAAATTTTAACACTTTTTTATGGTTCTTAGTAAATTTTGAGCAAATTAAAAGAATATTTCCACGAAGATCCTATTTTATAAATTTAACATTTAGATTTAACAAAAAGTACGTTTTAATTCAATCATTTTATTTTATTTTTCAGTCTTCCTTAATTTCGTCTTAAATACAACAAAAATATTCTTGTTGCACATAATATTTCGTTGCGTTTGCGCCGAAAAGAAAGAGATTATATAATGTTATGGACAGTAGCGCCTCATGGATATGGAGTACGGGTGGGCGCAAATCTAGGTACGCAAAATTGAGTGCCTGCGGATATGTTTCCAATTTTTGAGGGAATGTCTAAAATACACTTAGGTACAAATTAATATCGAAAACATTAGCTAGGAAAATTGGCTACGATGTGGTTTACGTTTTTTTTTTAAAGCATCCAAACAATAATTCTAAATTATTCTCTAAAATTACCAGGTCCGTGCGAAATTATATACTGGGTCTCCCAAAAGTCCCGCACAAAATTAAAATAAATTAAAGGGAAAAGATCTAGGAAAAACACACGGACCCGTAAATTTTTATTTTTAATTGTGCATTTTTTGACATAAAAAAATATTATACAGGGTGTCTTATAGAACTGTCGTCACGTCTTTGACAATTTTTTTTAATGGAACACGATATATATTGTATTATTTTCTGATTTCCCACAAAATTCTACGCTTATGTTGTAAATGTCATGTGTCTAAATTCAATAGTTTTTGAGATATTGACGTTTAAAATATGGCATTTTTTGACTTTGACAGTCTGTAACATTGGAACGGTTCATCTTGGAGAAAAATGGTTTTCACCTCCCTATCTTAGTTTTTATTCTCTATCCAAAGAAACCAAACCTCCAATTCACCATGTTAAACCAAAAAACTGGTTTTAACTCTTTGATAGAGAGCAATATTCTAAGCAAAATTTGTTTTTACATCATATCGCCAAACTCAATAATAATGAAGATATTTACATTTAAGCGAATTTCCATTAAAGATCGAGATATATTTTGTTAATATCACGTCATTCTGATGTTCAATTATTTCTTAACATCACCATAATTAGGTATCAGCAAATGAAACTACAACTCTTTAAACTCTTATCAATTTAACCGTCGTATCTCCCATAATAGGAAATTTAGCAGTAGTGATGACTTCATTTTAAACACACGGTATAGTCGGATCCACTCGCCGCGTCCCCCACTTTACGTTGGTGATTTGCCGAAAGCCGCGAGACCTTCGCGGAAAATTTAACGAAATTCTCGCCTATTTTCAGTTACACAGCGGGTGGAATAGGGCCTGCGGAAGTCGCTTCGTATGAGAGTCGCTGCCGCAGGGAATTTGGTACCGCGCCACAACCGACCGCATTATATGGTAGCGCATGGATTTCAGGTAACGAAGGGCGAAAGAGAGTTGCAGGCCGTGTTGCCAATCCTTCTGAATAATTGACATATCTACCAAATTTATTTATGGCTTTCCGATGAATTAAACAATAAATATATTATCGTATTTGTGGCAGGCGGCAGGGGTGCCCGAAGGAGGCGCCGCCACTGGTTATGAAGTAAATGGAAGCAAATATACATATATTTTACAACAGCCCGTTTACGCTAGTAACACTGATAGATAACAGTAGGCAAATATAAAGAAACATCTATTAATAGAAAATAGTTCAAATTGTGTTTCGTAGGTATATAGAATATCTATATTATTAAAATGTATTTAGCAACCCTTATTATAGTTTCTATTTGTATGTCAAATAGATGCAGCCCTAACGGGCAGAAACAATTTACATTATTTAACATAATTTATACATTATAGCTAGCAGATAGTCAAAAGAACGTCATCTCAGACAGCAGGCAGCACATTTCAAAAAAATACACGTCAATCTAATGTCTAGCCGCAACATAGAACATCTGTCCGTCATCGTTGGGTTTACTAAATATTTTATTCTCCCCTATCCGTGTTGTTTTGTACCCCTATAATTTACGTGATTAATGATAAATTTTATAAAAGACCCTGTACCTACTGAATATAGTGTAGTTAAGTATGAACTGAAAATGCGGGTCTTAATCATTAACACAAATTATTACTTCTTATAGATGGTGAAAAAATACTTTTTAAAATAGATTTTACCATAATGATTTTATTCTATATAATGTAGGACCTCAAAATGAAGAAATAGTTATTGTAGGGTGAGGCGATTGCCGAGGCCAGCCAAGCATTATTAACGTCCGTGAATGTGCTCTTACTACGAGATACATATAGGAATGCACGATAGTTTTCGTTACATCCAAAACACCGATACCTATATCGGAAAAAAACATCAATGTTTTCACATCGATAGAATTAGAATCGATGGTTTATGACATCGATGTAAGCTCAGGTCGATGTATCGAAATAGCGATAGATTACATCGTTTTTAACGAATTTCGGGGAGGGCAACGTTGTAAAAAGTCATTTTGGCAAGGGAAAATGACGCCAGGCATCTTTTTTAGAAGTTATTTTTGATGGAGACAATTTGGAGAGATAGGAACGTTTTTTTCCTTAGAAGTCCCTTTTCAGAACGATCGATACGTCGATAAATCGTTGGATTTCGAATTTTGTGCATCTCTAGATACATATAGAGTCCGACCAAAATCAGAAAGTACATTAAATGGAGTCGGCACCAATGGCGCTGTGGATTATTTACGCTCGTCGCTTAGACACGGCTGATAAAATAAGCATTTTATATTGAAATCGTTAGTAATTTGCTTAAGTCTAAGGGGATCCTCACACGGAGAAACTTTAAAAAACTGTAGTAGCGTGGAGTCTGGGCGACTAGACTACTTTAGTTGCCTCTCATCCTTACACGGCAGGTACTATAGTCACGCAGTAGTGAGCACATTCATGAAATTCAGCTTAAAACTTTGCACATATTTATTATTTTAAACCAATTAAGAGACTGGAGAAGTGGCGACCAGCATGCCGAGTCGCGGATACTCAGGTTGCCGGGTCTCCCAGTCGCCGTATTTTAAGTAGCGCCATTTGAATGGCCATCCAGCATGTAAAGCTACATGCTGGATGACCTAGTCATTGTCTCGTAGTATCCAAGCTACTACAGTTTTTTTAAGTTTCCCCGTGTGAGAACTGCCTTAGAGTTGAAATAAAAATTACCTATCTGTGAGTTTATGAAACACAAATTATTTCTTTGTAAAACATGGAAATAAAAAAAAAACTATATTCTGTATTTCTGGATTATATCCTCATATAAATGTTAGAATATAATTGTATGCATAAAAGATAATAACATGTACCTATGCAGGTATTTACAGGATGGAGACGTAAACTGGAACAAATTCTTTAGAAGTTTAGAAAAAAATATTTTTGAAAAATGGAAAAAAAAATTATTGTATGGAGGGTTTTTGAGTTTATGTTTATTACCTATTTTAGGGCCTATATACAGGGTGATTCCTAAGTTGATACTTTTTTTTAGGTACGTATAGAAGGCATTAAAATAAACATTTTTAAATACCTTTTTTCAAAGAACTCAAAAATAAAGTACATACATTCATTTATTACATTACGAATTAAATACGATTCTGCCTAACTTGCCCGTTGAAAAACATTAAGAAAACTTCTGGGTGTTGGATGAGCCTGCAAGGAAAAGCGTACTGCGTATAATCTCGAAGCACTTTGCCATACTCATAGTAAATTACCACCTTATCTATTAATTCATTGTTTTCAAATTTTACCATTTTCACGTATCAATAATTTAAAATTAACTTGCTTCAGAAAACACACCGCACCGGATTGTTCAACACTACACGCGTTACTAATACTAAGAGATAAGAAAAACAACAGAAACTATAGCGGGATATGTTTTGATGCCAGGCCCGCACTTAGATTTTTGACTTCTCTATCTTGCCTATGTTTGAGTTTTTTGAAAAAGGTATTTGAAAAAGTTGTTTATTTTAATGCCTTCTATAAAAAATCAACTTAGGAATCACCCTGTATAAATACTAATTATTATTGTTTTTGTAGTAACTAATTTATTTTCTTTATGATATCATTGAATCATAATAAATTATTATTGTGTATTTTATTAAGGAAAAAATACTATGAAGTCGAACGGGACACCTTGGATCCTGGGACTTTCTTTTTTAGAAGTGATATTTCATAGAAGTCCTTGCTGCATACTGCGGACGTTTTTTTTTTAGCTGGTGACTCTCCGTCTGAAATTGGCTCCATGGGTGTTCATGATTAGGGGCCCTTGATCGCGTAAAGGGCCTAGGGCCCCCTATTAACCAAAAATAGGCCCTGCACAATAAACTCTTCTATAGGCGTATTTAACAATTTTGAAATATCGAGAGATATTGAAAGATGTATTCTTAAACTAAGTTTTCCATAATTTAACTTTAATTTTTGAAATGTGTAATAATTTATGAAAAATAGACCGTTTTTAAGAATTATTTTTCCCCAATGAATTAAAAACCGAATCGAAACTTTAGTTATTTAGTGTACAAAACAGAAATAAATTTAGTATTTTTCAATAAAAAAATATATTTAGAAAAAAATTCAATAGTTCGAATGATTGTGTAGTAAACGTCATAACTGCAAAGCGCGAGTAGAAAACTCCCAAGAGTAATGATGGATGTTTAATTGTGACCCACCATCATCCTGATAAAGCAGTATATAAATCTACAGAAAACCCGAAAAACAAATAAATATTAACAACCTTCATCAGCATACAATAAAGCCTTATTTCTGCATTAATTTACATAAAAATCATGTTTTATTAAATATACCAAGAATATCAAAGAGACCGACTTTGAGTGTGTGGTGTGTGGTTTTCTTGGTCATCGCCATTAACTGGGTCAGTAAACCTACTTTCAACAGCAGTGATAGTGACGCAACAATATTATTATTAAAACCTTTATATGGCTTCATTATAAGGACGGTGATTCCATAATGTCACGTTATTGCATTTAAAACAAATATGTATGTAGTAAAATCGTTCGACAAAATTACGGCAATTTTTGTAGTAATTATTACTTGCAATATGAAGTAAATATTTTACAGTCGTATCATTAATTAAATAGAAGGTAAAAATAAGAACACAAAGTCTTCCTCCACTGATATATTATAGAAATATTTAGTCAACTTCTCTACATGTTTCGAATGCAGAAGCATTCATCTTCAGGAGAAAAATTAAAGAAGAAAGGGCCAGCAGATATCACCCTAACTGAGCAACATAAATATAGGTTCGGTATAAAATGAATGAAGAAATCAATACACATTGCACTGTGAATAAGAAAAGTATATGGGTTGAGACTTAAGGTACTGTGAAAACTTTAAAGGTGGAGTGAAAGATTTAACATCTTTGTGTGGAAGAACTGTCGAGACAAAACAAAGATGTTAAATCTTTCACTCCACCTTTAAAGTTTTCACAGTACCTTAAGTCTCAACCCATATACTTTTCTTATTCACAGTGCAATGTGTATTGATTTCTTCATTCATTTTATACCGAACCTATATTTATGTTGCTCAGTTAGGGTGATATCTGCTGGCCCTTTCTTCTTTAATTTTTCTCCTGAAGATGAATGCTTCTGCATTCGAAACATGTAGAGAAGTTGACTAAATATTTCTATAATATATCAGTGGAGGAAGACTTTGTGTTCTTATTTTTACCTTCTATATTCCCACTCCACTTTAAGTATGGACTACTTCTTCATATTAATTAAATAGTTTCTTTAATGAAGATCATTTTTAATACCTGGAAAAAAATCACTTGACATTGACAATAGTATAGTTTATACCTAGTAGAAAAAGCCACATTTCCGGACGACCGTAAAGATTTTATGTCGAGGCGCAAGCCGAGACTGACAATACTTAGTCCGGGAATGTGGCTTTTTTTACGAAGTATACATACTATTTTTGAAACACAAATTATTACTTCTTATAGATGGTAAAAACATATTTTTAACAATGTATTTTACCATGATGATTTTATTCTACATATTGACATTGCAACCAAATAGGACCTCAAAATGAAGAAATAGTTATTAGGTATCTGTAAAAGCAATAGGTTATTGTTGGGTGAGGCGATTGCCGAGGCCAGCAAGCATTAACGTCCGTGAATGTGCTCTTACTACGAGATACATATAGGAATGCACGACTGACAATACGGAGTCCGGGAATGTGGCTTATTTTACGAGGTATACATACTATTTTTCCGTAAATCAAAAAATTATTAAAAGGACATAACTTATTACAACCAACTTAAAATTTTGAAATAAATATTATTATCTTTGTTCACAAATAAAGGATGCCATTAAATGTTTGTGTGGTAACTATGGAAACACAGTAATATTGAATTGTCAAGCTCAATACATTTTAGTTTACAAGTAAGTAGCCGTACAGAAATAATATTTCGTTACAGTACAATAATAAATATTTCCTAACAGTTATTTTCAGTTGCCTAGCAACGACTAAGTATAAGGAAATATTGACTTTTTCTTTCAGAAATGTTATCAAAAATGTCAATATTTCCGATCGATTTTCAGAAAACTTATTTTCTTGTGATTGAGTCAAAAGAACAGGGTTTTGCAATAAGAAAAATAATATACGAAAAACAGTGGCAGCTCGTGGCGAAATCACATTTTTTTGCAAAAAAAGGAATATTATAACGGTCAATCAAGAATAATAAATTTCCATACTCGTTTCTGATATTATGTCTTGTAGTTAAGGAAGTATAAAAAAGATAGAAGAGGTTAACAAGTAAAAATATTAACATGCTCAAGGTTACTATTAAATAATTTTGAAAATGTATTCATATTACAGTGCCACTAACCTAACTTAATTAAAAAATCATCAGAAATTATAATAATCAGGTACTTAAATACTCAATACGTTGTCATTAAAAATAATAACAAGAAAATGGATGTTGAAATAATTATCTATAAAACACGGCGTCCGCGAAAATATATTATATTCTTTTAAAACTTAAAAAATAATAATAAAATCCAAATTAGTTTAAAAATTTATTTGTGTATTATGAGATACTAAAGTAATTTTCATAAATTTTACTTTTGTACCGTAAAATGTTACCTTAAAATTAAGCAATTCACCATATTCAAGTCCGTTCTTCGAAAATAAATGTCCTCAGAACATGCATATCTTATTCTGTTTACAAGAAACTTCAAGCTAAACTTGATTTTATATAGCAGCAAAACTTGCGTCTACATTCCTTCACGTCGAGACATATTCCATATGGTACTGTGGCAGCTTTTTAAATTGATGTTTTTATTGTACGCTTAAACAATATAGGTACCTAAGTTTTATATTTTTATGTGCTTGTAATTAAGTTCGTAAGTCGTGCTGTCCCACCAGAGGCGCCGAAAGCGATGTCTCGCGAGTAGCTTAAGAGTTGTGACTTTTTGTAACCATTTTCACCGAATCTTACACATAAATTACTCAGAAACAGCTAGGTCCTGAAACCGGATTTTAGGTTACTTGTCAAACACTCCCCCCCCCCCGCGCGCCATAGCCCATATTAATAAAAAGTTTTTTGCATACTTGCCCCAGAATTTTTTTTAGAAGTTACTGTGGAAAGAAGGAGGGTTCAGTAGGTAGAAGGCCAAAAACTTTTTTTTTAATCTTTGAACGACGCTAAGGGAAACGACCGTCCGATACGGTGCAGATGTTTAGTAAAACACATTCACATTGTAATATTTCAGTTTCTTAGTACCATACACACTATCCCTTATTTTTAAGAAGAATAGTAGTTTGTACAACAAGAGTGGATATGATGTCCATATCGCACGAGAAAGTAAATTGAGCACGACGCCGTAGACGGAGTGCTCAAACTTCCGAGCGCAATATGGACAATCCACTCGAGTTGTACAGTATAATTTTTCTACGACTTAACTTCCGAACTTCATGCTAAGAATTTAAAAAAATTATTATTATTTAAATTAGGCATCATAACTTGTCTTTTAAGTTGGCCATGAACTTGTGAGAACGGTAATAAAAAACAATTGAACAAAAATTCATTTTGATGGCAAACCCATGGACCAAATTACACTGTAACATATTTATTGATTTGGGTAAGTTCTTATATTAAACAAACTCACTTTTGAATATATCTATCTTTCTCACATTGGGATTTTTGCTGAATAACAGACAAAAAGCGATATAATATATATATTATGTATTAATAAAAACGAACAATTTATTTTCTCAACCAGGTATTTTGATTAATAATTGTTTTACTGAAATGCACAGAAAAAAAATAGGGTTTTTACAAACTAGCAACACTGTTAACGTGGAAATAGAAGTGGCAATACTGTAAGTAGAACTAACATAACCTTAAAAATTTTAGTAAAAAATGGATTTATTTTCTAGAAATCTTATAATTTCGTCTGTTTTATCGGGTTATCTTTATGTTCCATCATTTAAGGAAGAATTACCAGTTAATTTTCTATGTTTGTTGCGTATAAAAAAGTTTTAAGATTAATTGGGGTTGGATCCCCATTCAAAATATATCGGAAAATATCGCCGTGCACAAATATTTATAAAAACATAATAATAATAATAATAATATTAATAATAATAATAATAATAATAATAATAATAATAATAATAAATGACTTTATTGTAAATAATTTACAAAAGGCGAAGTTGAAGCAAGCTTCCTCACTTAACCACTAAGTATATAAACAAAATTTTATTAAATTTATTATTAATATTATTTATATGAAAAGAATAACTAAGGTTAGTAAGAAAACGTTCATTTGGTAGGTATATAGTACATTTTATGCAAAGCTTGTAGTAATTGGCTAGAAATGAGTGAAAATAAAAATATTTTTTAAATATTTTTATTATGCGCAAATCTTTAGTTCGGTGAGAAAATAACAATAATTTGGTAGAAATATATTTTGTTATGAATTTTGTTATTATACCTTCAATTTTTGCACCATTTCGTATACTCTTTAGGAAAATATTGTGTATACATAATATGGACTCTGGGATAAATGTTTTGATTTAAATTTAAAAAGAACAAAATTCATCTGACAGATTTGCATATTTTTGACGCATATTGTTAACCTAACTTCTCTCAACTGTCAGAAAACGAATTTACAACATGTAAATTTGGTTTCTCTGTAGTTGACTACTGTGATTGGTTAGTTTCATAACCTAACTAGGATGGATATGAAATTTTGCCGCACAGTTACTCGCCACTTAAGTGTAAAGGAAACAGCAAATTTCCATGTGGGAGTAGAAAAAATAATTTATTTCCAGTCCCGGAGATGGGTTTCTCACAAGCTGGTGTGTTAATTGGGAATGCTTTAAGTTTCAAAGCAAAAATCTGCTTTTTATTTATGACGAGCACAGACAAAATAGTACAAAAAAAGAGAGATGCAAGTATAGGACTTTTTACTTCGTCCAGCAAACTCTGTGACGTTCACTGCTATAATAAAACTTTGCACACAAAATGTACACCAATCGCTTATATTACGCGTATGCGAAAGCCCTGTTTTATTACCGCACTTTCCTTAAAATGGAGCTGTAGAAATATAGGTAGAGTAAAAAAAAACTAAGTTTATTATTTAACTATAGAGGGGGTTTATATGTATGAGCTGGCTTCATCATCAGAACAAAAGGGTGCTAACAAGTTAAGTACAAATAAAAAGCCACTTGGAAAGGTTAAGTACCTACAGCAAAAATTTACCGGAAGATCCACTTAAGAGAGACATTTTGAAATACTTGAGATGTAGTACATCATTAAAAACAAAATGTTAGTTTAACTATGTCCTATGATGATGATGAACTATGATTTTGCTGAGGGGGAGGGAAGCGACTAAAAAAAGTTACTATCCCGGCTCTCTAAAAACCTTCATTCTCTCAAAAGTGATTTCTTAAAAATACTGGCCCTTCATATGCCCTTAAATTGTCAAGGCTCAAAGTAAACAAATCACCCATTTAGTAAGGCTCAAGGATGGATCCGCCCCTTACTACATCCCCTCAAATATTTTAAAAGTGTCTAAAGTAAGATACATATTATTTTCTCTACTTAACCTTCCTACATGGTTTTTTCAATTGTAAGTGTTCTTTTTAACTACTTTTTGTGCGGCTGATGACGCCAAGCTATCCCTGAAACATGTTTACCAATCATCAGGTATAAACCCCCTTCTTTAGGGAAGTAAAAATGTATGGGAATGACTGTGAATTCGCTTTACACTATAAAATAATATTAGTTTCGAGAAAACAATTGAATAGTGTATGTGGTTGAGAATTTTTGTTTGATAGTTTTCTTCCTGTGTAAGAATATATTATTGCAAGTTTATTGCAATTTTGTGAAACTCCATAAAACTCATTCTACTTGAAATCTGCAACAACCTTGATAAACTTTTATTTCTTTGCAAAATCTGGCGTTAATCGTGCAATTTGTTAAAATGTTTTTGTATACGCGTGCTGTGTCCTACTTTACGATCGCGGATTCGTGTCGCTTTCAAGTCAAGATCGCCATTGCACAACTCTATACTTTCCCATACAGAGTGGGCTAATAAAAGTAATTCACTTAAAATAATTTTTTTACAAAATTAAGAATGTATTTAAACTTTTGAAACATGCATAGTATAACGTCAGGATGATAGCTTTGAGGCTGAGTTACCGGCATTCGGCCGTGGCGGTCCGAATTCAATCCTCGGACAGAGCATATGTTTAATAAAAAAAAGTACAGTAGTAAAAAGAAAACAACCAATTACCTTTCCTAGACCTCAACGTAGAGAAAAATGGCAACACATTCCTTACTTCAGTTTACAGAAGAAGAAATCACTAAAGAACACAAAACATGACATAGTAAGAAACCTTGTGGATAGAGCAATTATCCTCTGTAACTCAAACGATGCTCTCAAAAGAGAAATTAACCACATCAAGATCGACCTCAACAAAAATGGCTACTCTATGAGATTGGTTGACAAAATATTGGAAAATCGCAAGAATCGGCCAAACGCATATAAAGCAGAGGAAGAGATACAACCAATACTCAAAATTCCGTATGTTAAAGAAGTATTCGAGAGAATAAGAAGACTAGGACAAAGATGTACGAACAACACAGTATTCAGCTCAAGAGACACTTTAAAAAACCACCTGATGAAGACGAAACCAACAAGCCCAAAAAAAGGAAAAATTATTTCTACTAGATCCCCTGCGAGTGCGGCCAATCCTATATTAGTGAGACACTAAGACCACTCGAAGTTAAGGACTAAAGAACATAAGAACAACAACCAAAAAGGAGAGCCCGAAAAATCAGGTGCAATTGACCATGCCTGGACGCACGGCCATTATATCATGTGGACGGAAGCCGAAATCCTGCAAAAAGAACCGCACTGGAGGAAGAGGAAGTTTAAGGAAGCTGCCACCATACACCAAAACCCAGGTTGTAAGTAAGCCTTTATTAGATATGAGAAACGTCTGGAAACCTTTGTTAAGTAAATGTAATCTTAGAATAAGACCACGTAAGAGTTAAATGCATTGCTCACAGACTCATCCAGTTATGCGTCATGCACTTAGCTAGTATAAATAGAACACCTAAAAGTTAAACGCATCACTCCGCACCAATCCGTGTACGGTACCCCAGTGGGCTACTGTAGCGTGATCTATATTTGAATCTACAAACCCGTAGAAAAAGTGTAGGGATGCGCAAAAACGTTTCCTATACTGAATGTATTGGCCTACCGTACTTAGTTCTATGTTTTCACGTCTGATGGCTATATTTTGCATTGAGTTGATTCCTACAGATGGCGATACTAGGTTTTTATCATAAATATATGTATTCTTAAAAATATTTAAGTATAATTTCGCTGTATTGAGAATTGCTTAAAGGTAATGGCTTTCTGATGAGTCCTAACAAGGACGAAACAGCCTGTCATTGTCTACTTGTGCCACAGGTAACCCATTACCTTTGGCGTCCCTGTATACTTTAATGCAAAAGATACATGCACTACTTTGTCCGCTTGCTGCTAAAACTTTCTTTCTATTTTACTTATACGGACACTAAACTCTAAACTACTTCATTATTGCTACTGCAACAATTTTTTTATCCATTTCTGAAGTACCTTGAAAGATCTACCTGACACATATTAAACTTGCTGAAATAATGTATACTGTCGGCAGCTATGTGTCACTGGTGTTGACAGCAGAGCTATTAAATTTCATAAAGAAGAAACAATGCAACCGGACGAAATATAAAACCAAAGAAACTATCTAAAATGTTTATTTTTCATGACTTGAAAAAACAATCAATCACTATGGCAACAATAAACATAAAAGAAAATGCACTGATTATTTTGAGACTGTTTATAAACATGCTCAAGATTAACATGTGTAGATCGCTTCTAATTGTGTACACAAAATATATTTATGATATCTTTATTGCTTTACTTTCAGCTGATTATTTTATTTATACGCGCGGATGCATTTTTACTATCTTCAAATTAACAATAAATAATAGATTCAAAGTTTAAATATGTATCTCGTCCTACATATAAATAAATACACTCAATTATTGTCTAAAATAAATAATTATTATTTAGCCCCCACGTAAAAACACCTTTTCCGTCGACCGTGTATTTACATCCGATATTAACGTTCCCAAAATCATTCATTAATGACCCCTATTAATGCATGATTTTCTGTAAATGCACGATTTTGGTAATTAAAATTAAAGGCAGCCATGCAAACAAATCAACAAAATAATAAAATGTCAATCCAAAACGTCGTCCGCTGTCATTAGTATTTGTAGAATTGTGAAATCTGGATTGTAAAATTAAAGTTGTTAACTGTTTTTCTTCACTTTAGTAAAAAATACGGTCGACGAAAAAACATTGTAACCAACTCTTACATTAAAATGCGATTAATGATCTCGAACATTAACGCGTTCGCTACGCTCACGCGTTTAAATATTTCGATCATTAATCGCCATTACTAATGTACTTGTTGGTTAAATTACTATTAACTTTAAAAGGGGGGACAGGTGTCAATGATTAAAAGATTTTTACTGTTATAAAAAGTAGAGTATCTAGAGATAAGTTAAAGTTAAGATTAAAAGAAGCTTAGCATAAGAGCTTTATTTATAATCAAAGTTGCCTGATTAGTAAATCAAGAATTAGGCTAACCGGGCCGCGTGCGCAACCGGGCCCCTTTTGAAAATTGTTTCTGCTCATGTCATTTATGTCGTTGTCGGGTTAGTAAACTATTGTTTAAAAACTTACAACATTTCTGAATGTAATTCAAAAAATTGTAGAAAAAAAGGGATCATGATGATGCCAAAACATCTATTGTATGCTTAATATTGTTAGCCAGTTCGTAAACATAATAGTAGATACCAATAACAAAAATAGCAAAGGTCCAGAAACAGATAGATATGTAGGAAATTACTACAGAACCATTTAATTATCCTGAACTGATTATTTTGGTATTCTCACAAACGTAAATAAGACCTTAAACTACTCCACGGCAGATCCCTGCAACCTATGTAACGTTTTTAACAATATCTTTTATTTACGTACATACATTCTTTCTTGGACAACGTTCTAAATTCTTCCCGATTGGTGAAAACAGAAACTCAATATCTTGCTTGGTTTTTTTGTAATTCGGGTCAAAAAAGCCGCTCTATTTTACATGGAAAACTTCAACGCGTTCGGATCCACATATAAGAAAGAGCAGATCTGTCAAGTCATAGAGTAATAAACGGAAGCAGTATGAGTATATTACATAACAAGTGATGAAAGTGATACTTTTCAAACGAGGAGATAGTTAGCACAAGGCGTCAGTCGAGTGCGGAAATTCTCCGAGTTTTAGAATAATCACAAAGAATTATTAAAAAAGCCATTGATTTGTGAAAAAAATATACACTAGTGTTAAAAAATATATCAACACTAGTGTTGAAATTAGCATACTTGTTATGTTCCACTTAATATCTGGTTTCATAGTTTGTCAATAGGCTTTTCCTTTAATTTTAGTTTAACTTTTTCATATTTTATATATCATAGGAAGAACTAATCCTGGATTGACTTCTAGATTAACCAGAATGAAAAATTTTGAATTTAATCAAGGAAAAATGCATTAATCATAAATTTAAAAAATCTACCCAACAAGGAAGATTTTAATCCAAAATAATTCTATAAATTATTTAATGTTTTTATAAAAAAAAAGTCAAATACTCCTGATGGGATTTGAACCTGTGACCTTGCGATCTGTAGGCTAGAGCTCTATTCTCTACGCTATTGCTACCGAAGATTTGTTGTTTAATACATAACACTCTCTTCAGCGCGATTTGTTTTTTCTGATAATACATTTTTCAGTATATTATTAACATTTTTTATAATTTCAGATGGCGTATTTTATTATTACTTTAATTCTGAATCACTCGACAAATACATGATCAATAAATTAAACACTTTACAATTGCTGCTTTCTAAAATGTGTTCTTTTTAATAAATAGGGGTTGTCGGTCAAGTTGGCAAAATACGTTTAAATTAGATAGTGTGCCTTGATATTTCAACACTAGTGTTGAAATAATTTTTTTTACATGAGAGTGATATACGGCGCTTTCTAACCAAATTAAACGTGCTTTTTTTCTCATTTTCATAGATGGTCGTAGGGAAATAGTAACATGCTGTATATTCTTGGTTTTGCGTTATACTTTTAAAAACGTTTGCGTTCTGAACTATCAAATATAACACTTAAATCAAGATACCAAAATCACCATGAAAATAAAAACAACATCAAGTAAGTATGAACCAAAATAATCATCGCTGAATGTTAAAAACATATTAAGAAGAAGTCCATTTAGAAACTTGCTTATGCAACCTTGAAATACTTTAAGTTTGGGTTCCCCGTTGGCGTACCTACAGATTTTATCCTTTCACCGAATTATATATAACCAGACACAAAAATTTAGCTCTTTTACTTCAAAGAAATCAAATCCTAAGAAGATTATTTTCGTATTAAATTATAAAAAATATCAAAAAAAGCTTTTAAAATGGTGTGCCTTAAACCAGTTATAAAATGATACAGGGTCTCTAACGCAACAAGATTAGACTGAGATGACTAGCAATAATTTTTAATAAAACCGTCAGATGGTCCAGTCTAACAATGGACAACATAAATTAATATCTATTATGATAATTAGAAAAAATACACACCTTTAATATAAAAGTAGTCTCCTTAGTGCTACCTATGTAAATATGTTTATTAAAATACGAGTGATGAGGCTGTTAATCGCTTCTTTAATGTTTTTTTTTTCAATAAACTTAAAATTTTAAACAAGCTTAACCAAAAAAATTAGTACCATAATTCCTGTTTCTAATTGTTCAACAAAAATTAAAATTAAAAATACGACAGCTTTTAATGAAAAAAAGCCAAATTACCCATATTAGTTCCTACTTGGCGATGTTATTAATAATTAAAATAGTCATGGTATTCATATGTGAAAAATGATGCTTTCATAATGTCAGAAGCCTGCATCATATCACACTTCATTTCTTGGTTGGCTAAAAGAAATATACGCCATTAAAACGACAAACAGATCTAACTGTGAATGGAGACAACAGACTTTTGTGACAGTCTTGTTCTTTATCGTTTTTTTGCATTAGCGTCAGCTTCAGAGAAGGCAAAGCACATTTTCGTTTTTTTTCACCTCGTATTGTGAAACTATACAACGAATGCTATGCTGCTATGTCTGCCTTTTAATAAATCTGTGCTGTCACCTATCTTATTTAACGTACTCAGAATACATCTTCCGAGAAGCACTCGACAACATTGAGGAAGGAATCACTATAAACGGTAATAAACTTAATTACATAAGATATGCAGATAACACCATCATGTTTGCAGATAGTCTTCAAGGATTACAAAGTTGGATAGGGTGACCAGGATTAGCTCACAGTACGGGTTGGAAGTAACCATAAACAAAACCAAACTCTTTATAGTAAGTAAAAGAAACATCGTGGAAGACAGTTTATACATCAATCATAGTAGAATTAAAAGAGTGGGGCAGTACATATACTTGGGGACAATCATTAACGAGAGATGGGACAACCCACAAGAAATATGATGTCGCATCGAGAAGGCCCGATCTGTGTTTGTTAGAATGAGCTCGCTTTTTAAAAGCCACAATCTATCCTTGAACATGAAGCTTAGACTCTTGCGTTGTTACGTTTTCTCGGTCCTTTTGTATGGCGTAGAAACCTGGACACTTACTAAAGAGACTGCCAGGAGAATTGAAGCACTCGAACCCTGGCTATACAGGAGAATATTGAAAATATCTTGGACACAAAAAATTACCAACACAGAATCAATGCGACGGATAAACAAAGAACCATAACTGTTAGATACTGTAAAATGCCGAAAACTTCAGTATTTCGGCCACATAATGAGGAACCCAGATAGATACGGGCTACTACAACAAATTCTACAAGGAAAAATTAACAGCAGGAGAGCACCGGACCGAAGGAAAATATCTTGGTTGGCAAATCTTAGAGCGTGGTTTGACAAATCATCAACAGAACGTGTCCGAATCGCCATCAACAAAGTAAGAATAGCCATGCTGATAGCCAACATCCGGAACGGATAGGCACTTAGAGAAGAAAGCTGCAAAAGAAAGATTATTGTATGTTCATATCAACCTGTCTGTATAACGTTATCCGAACCAAGGTGTACCTAAAAGAGATTACCCAACATAGAGACACGACCTTTTTTTGTAGATGACTTTCCTCGATGTCAACAATGTTTAAGTCAAGTTAGTATAGAGTATGTTTTTTTCTCTATTAAGTACCGTATTTGGCGTTGAGAACGGACACCATGAAGCTTCTTACTTTTGTCAAAGTATCATTTATATTTCTTTCTATAATTTCCATTTATCATGGTGAGTCCATAAATTGGTATCCAACTGCTCATAGTCGAATTGTACGAAATGTCATCAAGTAATAGAGCAGAAGAAACACAAAATCTACGGAACCAACAAAAACGAATTGAAACAGTAAATCTGAGGACCCAGACCTGAGATTAACGAAAAGCCTCTGCTGCTAAGTAGAAATCAGCTGAGAATCACCACTCTGACAGGACAGCGCCTGCATTAAATACAACTATAGATATGAAAACCTAAGCTGCGCTGTTCTGTGCATACGACAGGGAAAAGGTACATCATATCATTTGTCACTATGAGTAATTAGGCCGGAAAAAGCAATAAATACTTGGAAAAACTGAAGGACATCCCGACTTACATCAACTAGAGCAAGAAACTAGGATCAGTGGATGTAATAAAAAGCTAGGGTGACCATAATTCAATTTATTCAAAAATGTTTACAATAAACGATAATCAAAGTATACCAGCGGGTATTGAATGTCATAGAGTTGGTAACACTATACATCATAATAGTCCTTAGATAACTAATAAGCGTATCTGTAAATACTTATTGATGTTTAGGAGATGGGTTTACTTACTTAACAAACGTAGTAATTTTTTATCAATCTATTATTTTTTGCTATTTATAGGTCTCTCCTACATACTTTTTGATTTTAACAAATAAAATAACACGTATACCCATTGGATATAAAGTTTTAAAGGGCGTGTACAGTAACGCCAATCAGTAATACGATCTTAACCCAATATCATCGTATAGGTAGGTATCATCAATCTTTTTCATTACGATGTCGTCATATCTAGTTTAACAAGCATCAACCGAGATTAATAGTTAGAAAGTCGTTTCCATTAAAAAAAGATTCAAAAAAGAAATTAAAGTTTAAATGATCGAAACGAATTTGTTCTGTTGAGCATAGATAAAATATCTATTAACTTGTGAGTTGTAAATGTCATGTTAACCTTTTTAGTGCCAATAGGTTAAAGGTGGTGCATGTGATAAATAATATTTTTTAGAATGTGTCAAGATGCGCAATGGTGATGGTAATTCCATGGTAACGTGGGTTATCCCTCCACAACAATAATAATACATATTTATAGATTTCACTTATAAATTGTATCTGAGACAGTGGCGAATTCAGTAGGGGAGGCAGCCCCCCCTCCCACCGAGCCTTACAAAATGGGTGGTTTGTTTACTTTCGGGAATTCGGGATAAGCTCTTTTTTTTAGTCGCCCCCCTCCCCCTCAGCAAAATGCTGGATCCGTCACTAAAATACAGGCTGTCACGAAGAATTGACGAGAAACTTCAATTATCACTGAAAAATTAGGGGTTCAAATGTTGTTTGTTAAAGATTTTATTGGAAAAAAATTAATTTCTAAATATGGTCTAGTTATACTGGTATAAATAATGTATGTTTAGAAAATGGGAGTTTGTAGAAATTCAGCGACTGGTCTACAATGTGAAGGGTTAAATCCCAGATGCCAAGAAATAAGAAATTATTTTTAAAAGTATGAGTAATTATAATATAATCCATTAAAACGCATTAAATGATTCAAATATTAAAAGTTTATTATCCTTTAAGCCAAAACTGTCTGATAAATTTACCATTCAATTGAATGCACTCAACTGCATATAAAAAAATTAATCTAAAAACCGTTGAACTTTAGATATTTTATTCGGCGAAAAGATAAGTCCAGTCTGCTCTTTATCTATGTTTTTACATAAAAATATTTCGAAATCCTATAAAAATAAGGAAGGTAAACAAATATTGATGCATTATTGGAAAACAACTTGCATCAGTTACCAGCACTTATTTTTAATAAAAGTGGAAAAATTAGACTAGACAAATATCAAATAAAAACAAATTATTTAGGAAATTCAAAAGATAACCATAAGACTTCAAACATTATTAGTAGATAGATTGCAATATTTAAATGATCTTTTAAAAAAACACCCTGCCAGTCTGTTTATGCTGAATATTTCCTTCATGTAGATACAAAAAGCTTATAAAAGGTGTAGTATTTTGCAAACTCACAGCTATATCATTTCCCTCAAGAACTACAGCGATACAATAGCTGTCAATCATAATCCAACTTTGTACTACTCTGTGTACTTAACAATCATACCGAGAATCATACAAATTCATTACGTATATAGAGATCATATCGCGATAGAAAACGGCGTTTCGACAGTTGAAAGCCACAGATGACATTCACAGCTGATGCTAGTTGCGCCGAAAAGTTACTAGATTTAGTGTGGACCGTAACAAGTTCACATGTCAGTTCGCGTCCTATTATTTTCGTTGTTTTTTGGTGTTTTTTAGTATTTTTGTGGCTGTTTTTTATATAGTCTATATAGAGTTTTCTGATTGAAAGTTAGAGTCATAACTAAAATGAAGCATAGTGATTGTTTTGTATACCAATATTTTAACCATATATACCATGTTTTACGTATTCTACCTAGCTGGTGCTGTATTACCGGCATTTATTACATTCTTTAATATTCACGAGCAAAGGAGAGTAGTGTGTCGATAAGTTAAATTTTTTAAAAGCTTTGTCGATAATATCTATGTTACTAGTACATTACTTTATTGTAAGTAATTCCTATCACAATATCTAGGTAGTATTCAGTGGATACCTAATAGGTTCTTGACTTTTGTTCCAATTTGGATAACATCTCCAAAAGTTTCTTGACAACTTTAGTTAAGAAAGATGATTTAAATAGAAAAATTTGTAAAGTCTTCTTTGATAAATTAAAATGGGAGATAAGGAACTTATTATTTAAATATTTTTTAGTTTGTTAATGGAACATAAAAATAGTACGGTCCTGTCTTTTTAGTCAACCTCTAAACGTAAAATAGACCAGACGTCAACAGGGTGCCATAAATGACAAGTGACTTGGCGTTTTCTTAAAAAAATTTGACTTTACATACATATTATATGTATTTATTTTCGTTTAGGGCCAATTTTATACAGTCGATTTACACCGCAAGGTCCAGTTTAAATTATAAATTGTCCGAAATGGTCATTTTATCATGCGGAATTGACACCAAAGTTCAACTTAAGGCCTCATTTTATAAAGTCCTCTTAAACCTAAGTTTAGACCTAGGTTTAAACCGAAGAATAATTCTAAAATCGTAGAATGTCAAAAATGATCGATGTGGGATTGACAACAAAGTTCAATTTAATAGTAATCAACCTGGTTATAACTTGTAATGTTATATTACATTACATTTAGTTATGATCAGGCAAATCAAATCCTACATTATAAAATTACCATTTTTGACATTTCTTCGATTTGAACTAAACCTAGGTTTAAATCTCTTAAATGTTCTTTCACCCAATTTTATAAGTCGATTTAAACCGAGATCCAGTTTAAATCGAAAAAATGTCAAAAATGGTTATTTAATAATGTAGGATTGACAGCAACGTTCGAGCTGAAAGTGATTAACCTTGTCATAACTTAATGTCATGTACCAAGTTATGACCAGGTTGATTACTCTTAATTTGAACTTTGCTGTCAATCCCACATTATAAATCGACCATTTCTGCGATTTTAGAATTATTCTTCGTTTTAAACCTAGGTTTAAGAGGGAATTGGGCCAAGTGAATTGATGAAATGCAGCCTTAAGTTGAACTTTGTTATCAATTTCTGACAATCTATGATTTAAACTGGACCTTGTGGTTTAAATGGACTAACATATATAATTGAACTTTAATACTTAACTAAATACTATTATTTATAAAAAAATTTAAAAATAACCAGACAATTTTGCATTTAAGGGTGTCATCAAGCATGTAAATTGATTTATTTTTATTTTTGATTACAACTCGAAAAACTCCTTCTTTGAAGTCACACAGTCGGGTGTGAAGTGAACAGTCGGGCTCTTTCGGATTTAATTAAAAATGAATATAAACTTATAAAAATACAATACATACAATAGATTTTCAAAAAGAATTATCATTTCCAAATATTCAATGTTAAACGGTCAATTTTTTTAATTTTAATTTTTTAAATTACCCTACAAATTTTTTTATTGAAATCAAGTGACCTGCCAGATCCCCAGACCTCAACCCTTTAGACTTTTATTTGTCGGTTGATATAAAAAAAATAAGGTTTCCAAAAATAGACAGGTTAAAATTCAAGGTTTTAAGTGGTGTATTATAAATGAAACACGTGAAATTCGATAATCAATATTCCTCAATAAACAAATACGCCTTGAAATAATTTTGATAGTATTAACAGTTTTCGAGTAAATGGTACAAATGCGAGTGGAAAATACCCAGAAGTGATGGTAGACCCTTCAAGGTTTTTAAATTTCGTACTGTGAGTAAATGATTTTAAAATAATTAGATTACTATGTTAACAATATTTACATAAACATCGTTAAAGATAAGATTTAATAATTGAATGAAGTGCATTTACCCATTTATTTTTAAATAAATATTATTCCTCCAGTGCTGAAATAAATTTGTACAAGGTCTAAAAGATAAGATCATGTAAAGTATTTTTTTTGAACAATGGTTTTTAACACGTATCATGACTTTTTTAATCGATGGCCAAGAAAATAAAAATAGGATGGGCTTGAAAAGCATAAATTAAAAAAAAAGTCTATTTGTAAGCCGAATAATAATCCATCTCAGTCAACTACTGATGCTCTCTCTTTCTAGCATCAGTGGCGAACCCTATTCTTGGAGACTGAATGCACGCAGTGGCGGCTCGTCAGATGTAGTACCAACGCCCAACATGGCTTTGCTTTTCACCATTGCTATGGTTACGTGACGTCAGTCACGCAAACAGCATGTAACAATTTGCATTATAATGAAGGGAAATTTAAAAATAGAACAGTCGTATGCACCATTGTTTTAAAATTGGTTCGCCTAACCTTAAGGTTTATATAGTTATAGATATCGTTTTTACGATTTTTTACGATTTTTTACGATTCACTGTGTGATTAAAAAGTTTTGCTTTTATTTTTCAGTTAATTCAGTAGTGTACGTATGTACCTACGTACTTAATTGTGTGTTTTAAAAATGAACCCAATTAATGACATTTTTAATTTGTTGAAAACTCAATTCAGTCGTTGGACAGATGCGGATAAGAGAGACGTTTTGTTACACGGGTTTTTAGTCAATGTTTTTTTAAGTACCCGCACTATACCTACCTCTTCACCATTTTTTAAGACCGCGAGCTGCCACTGAATGCACGTCAGCTGAAAGATGGTTTACGTGACCCAAACATCATGAAAACTACAGCGGGTAGCTACGGAATTCCCTTGGCTCAATTTTATAAAGTCCCTCTTAAACCTAGGTTTAAATTGAAGTATAATTCTAAAATCGTAGAAATGTCAGAAATGGTCGATTTACAATGTGGGATTGACAGCAAAGTTCAATATAAGAGTAGTCAACATGGTCATATAGTTGTTATGTTACAATATATTAAGTTATGACTTTTAACTCGAACTTTCCTGTATCCCACATTATTAAATGACAATTGTCAATGAGGTTCAGTTTAAATCGACTGTATTAAATTGGGAAAAAGAACATCTATGATTTCAACCGAGGTCCAGTTTAAATCGAAGAAATGTCAAAAATGGTTATTTTATAACATGAGATTGACAGCAAAGTTCGAGTTAAAAGTGATTTACTTGATTAATCTTTAAACTTAGGTTCAGGAGAATTTTATAAAATTTGGTCTTAATGATTCTTTTTTAGGCGAAATGACTAATGTTCTAAGTGAGCCATCACTAAACATTTTCTTGTCTAAATAAGCCATAAAGTAAAGAAAATATTAAATTCATTTTGACGTCATAAATTGTTCTTTATATTTTGGGGAATGAATTTAAATATTTGAGTCTTTAAGCTTCGCGACAGGCATAATTTGACGAGGTTATAAAGTGTTTTTAAGGATATTAGAGATTCGATATTTCTGTTTTTTAGTAATTAGTATCATTTGTAAGTACGCTGCTGAAATAAGGATAATGTACTTCGATTCGTAATTTCGTGAACACGCTTTTTAAAAATAGGAGATAATATGCTTAAACTCTTAAATATTTCTTTTAAATGTGTTTTGTTAAACACCAGTACCGATGCGAACAGTCGTTTCCTTAAGCCTCGTTCGAAGTGGTGAAAAAATGTTTTTATATAGAGGTCTAGTGTGAGTGTATCTCGGAGTAAAAGCGATATATTTCCGGAAGAGGGACGACAATGTAAGTTGTTGGCTGAGACGTTAGCCAAGAAAATTACGAGAAATTCGAATCAATATTGTTAAACATAAGGATTTTTTATTAATTCAAAACATTTTTTTTTCACCACAATCTAAGTTCTTATGAAATTGTTTACTTAACAATAGATCTTTTGATCTTGAAATACCTAATAGTAGTTTGCGATATGGACAATCCACTTGAGTTGAACAGTGTATTTTTTCTACAACCAAACTTACGAACCTTAAGTTAAAAAAAATTTAATAAGTTTTCAGGCTCCCGGACTTGAATTCACGACCATTGAATCCCAAAGTTCGACGCTATTGTGTTTGGCCACAGGATCAGGTTAGAAATTATGGATGTGATTGGTCAGTACTTTATAAGAATGTCACTGAATCAACAGCAAATATCTATGTGGGAGTAGAAGAAAGTATTAAAAGAACTAAATTAAATATATAGATAAAAAAATCGCCATGATAAAGTTAAACTCCCGGCCTAGGACGGAAAAATAATAAACATAAACAACACGATGATTGCTCAGCAACAGACTAATATAGTAGAATAGGGTATTTTGAGGCGCTAAAAACGTGACATTCTTTAACGATTTCAGAAAATTACTCTTCGACAACTAACTAGGTATGTGCCATAGTTTTTATGTAGGCCAAATTTAGTCCTTTAACCATTATCGTCGCAAAAACATTCCCACGAATACAAAGGCGTATAGATACCTAGGTATCTAAAGGATCCTAAAAAGAGGTGTTATTTCAATCCAACCAGCTATGTATAGAATGTGCTAATAATTTTGTACTAAAAGAAATAAAGCTTTAGTTGAGTTGAGCTAAACAAAGATTATATAGACACTATCAACCCTTGTTACCTTGTTTTTAAAAAGGATATACATTTTTTATCTTAGGATATTTCTCTATAAAATTCTTTCTTATAGTAGGTATGTATCTTTATTTTACATAGACTAAAAATAATAATAGATTTTTTTTAAATTTTAAATATAGGCAACGTTGTTTTAAGTATACGATTTTTATCAAAATTAATATTTGTGTACCCAGGGATTAAACGACCAAGCAACTTTACGTTGTAAAAAATATAATAATCATCAAAATTATAAAAAGGTAATAAAAGTCAAATATTAGAATTTCTTTTTTAAATAAAGACCTATCATAATATATTATATTGTGAAAAACACTGTAAAGCAAAACTATTTCTTTTTTAATAGACGAACAGTTTAGGGTTGCACAGAAAGGTGTTTTTTATACTTTTTTCTACTCCTGTATTAGTAAACGTTTTACGTACAGTTCTTTCTTTAAGTAAATCCATTCTTATGCACAACGGTGCGTAAAGAATAAAAACGCAAAATGGTGGGTTATGATGCCTAGTATAACAATCAAGTTAACCTTAAACCACTCAAATCGTGACATTTATCTATCTTGCGTTTTGAATATTTGACAATGACATTGTCATTGTTTAAGATTTGAAGTTCAAATCGATACTTTATAAATTATAAACCGATCGATTGGGGTTGGATCCTCGTTCAAAATAAATAAGAAAATATCGCAATGGACAAATATTTACATGGCAAAAAACCAATCAATCAATGTTCGTTTTGTATATAAGTATATACTTAGTACTTAAATTTTTTGCATTAAATAAATATTGTAGTAATTGTCTAGAAATGAGTGGAAAATAGATATTTTTGAAATAAGAAAGTACATCTGAGCACACATCTTTAGTTCGGCCAAAAAATAACAATAGTAATTTTGGTATTATGCCTTCAATATTCGCACTCTTTAGGAAAAAATTGTGTATGCATAATCTAAGATAAATGTTTTGAATTTAATTAAAAGAAAACAACTATTATCTGACAGATTTGCATATTTTTGAAGTATATTCTTAACCTCACTTCTGTCAAGTGTCAGAAAACGACTCGTAAAAGTTACAACATATAAATTTGGTTTCTTTGTAATTGACCTTTGTGATTGGTTAGTTTCATTTCCTAACTAGGAGGGATATAAAATCATATCCGTTCAGTTAACCGCAATAGCCCACTTTTTCAATTACTTTAATGTAAAGGAAACAGCTAATTTCCATGTGGGAGTAGAAAAATATATATATTTTATTTATTTAGGTTAAAGAACTATTTTTTCAAAATAGGTAGGTACAAATGAAAATTTGTGGTCACAGAAATTAATACACGGATAATGCTATAAAATATGTATTACAGTTATTAACCCACGACTGTTGTTTTACATAAAAATATTATTTCATTTAAAAAAAGTAAGTACCAGGTAGGTAGGTATATCATAAAATAATATGTTGTGAAGATTTGCGTAATACAATAAGTGTAAAAATATTTTTTAAATTAACTTGTGTATACGCACACAAATGAATGTGCCATAAACTATTATTACAACCGTTTCTACCATTGTTGGTTCTTAAAAAAATTAAATTTCATACAAAAAGAAATCGAATATCATAAAATAAAATATTGTAAATAAAAGTGTGGGTCGTACAAAGTATGTATAAATAACTTTATTATTATAACATACCCTTAGATACTACGATTGCTTTTTGAGAAAATTTTATTGTCGTTAAAACGTATAAAATGTAATAAAATATTCCGAAACAAATTATTTTATTTATAGAAATCAGAAATTTAATGTTTCCTTTACATGACCAATCATTAATGTATGACTTTAAAAACAGTGACATAATTTACTCGGTCATACCTGACATTGAACTGGTATCAGATTTCGCAATGATTGTATGTCCAGTAATCGCACCGTATCCGTTTTGTATAATTAAATTTCTGGCATGATTTTGGGCGTTCAAGTCCAAATCCCAAAACTCCAGATCGACCTCCCCAATGTCAGTGGACGCGAGCGAATTTGCCGGACTCATCACCAACGTAGTCGACGATGACGTCACTTCCGCACTGGAATCGTCCGGGGTCACCCTAACTGCTTGCAACCCTGCCCATCGACGTTTCATAATTCAATAAAAAAGTCAGTGTCCATAAATCGCACCCCCCGAAAGGCGGAAGGGTTACTCTCTTGCTCGAACGTCGCGCTCTCCCATAAAATCACTAATCCGGTCACTAGAAACCAACCGGCACACGCACAACAGACTGAAAACAAAACTGTTCCGGGTCAAATTTCGGCGCTAACCGCGCTGGCACCGCACTACACACGGCAAAGTATGTAAGTGGGTCCTGCTGATTATCGAAAGTATTATAGTCGGGCGACGCAAAAGTAGCGTAAGTCACTCTCGATGAGCTTGGCACTCACTGATGCCGTTCTTGGATACATTCTCGCGGGGTGGGGATGCCCGCGTGACGTCACAACAGGTTGTTACCTTGTCTCTCCCCTCTTGCTGCGCATTCCAGCGACTTACCTGGCGGGTCACAGGGGAAGGGGAGGCGGTGCGCCGCCACTGTCACGGCCATCTTGCGATGCACGACGCTTGTTCTCTCTCGCTCGGTCGGGTTTTGTTATATTAACCAACTTTGCTTTAGTAGAGGTTACGACACACTGTTGCCAAGTCATGCCAGTTATCTCAAATCAGTTATTTTCAAACAACTTTAAGCTATTCGATAATTATTTTAGATAATAGCATATATTATTGTTGTGAAGTTTTCTACCCAAAATCAACGTTTCTTGAAAAGGCGATCAGTCAGGTTTGAAGCAAAATATATGTATATAAAACTAACTCGGATTTTTTTAGAAGAGACTTATCTACCGGGTGCATCGTGGTTGGAAACAGGAAATTTCATGCAAGTTTTAAACTGTCTAAATATTTGTCCCCTGTTAACTTTAAAACGGGGTTCTAGGGAGACTTTTTGAGGGTCTCTGTGTGGTGAGTGCACATGAGGAGTTTCAACAATTTTGGACAACTCGATCTTAACTTATTTAAATAGGATTGCGGTTGGGTTTACAGTGGAATTCACAGGTGATGCGGCGAACACCAGCATTGATGAGACTTGACAACCTGTGATTTGTCATTGTCACACACATCTATATATTATAGAGTTGTCAATTTTGCCAACACAGTGTCATTTAAATAAAAAATAATAAAAAAAAAACTTCTTCTGCGAATATTTTTTATCGACCAGGTAATTGTATTGTTTATATGTTTTTTGAGTTATTTTTATTATGTTTTTTATAGTTTTAATATGTAAATGTCAAGAAACAGAAATTCAAAGAATTTTAAACTATGACCACCATCGTATACTTTATACGGTGCTATAACGAAAACCCAATAATAAAAAATATGTAATTGTAACTAATATACTTGTTTTTGTTTAGTATATAAAAGCTATCTTTCTGCGTAATGATAAATAACAGATATGGCAACATAGCATGCACCTTTGTATTTTTCACTGTTTTATTGTGGTGTCTTGGTTTCTTTTTATATTATAATCTGATGTTAGTAAACCATTTCTTAGAATCCATTAACTTTATATTGAAATCTTTAAAACATTTATCTTGATCGACACCTAACCAATAAAATTTGATGTAAACAAACCAGTCAAGAGGATTCTATATATAAAAGAAATTTATACGATCACGTAAACTTTATAAAAAGTAAAGGTTCCAGGGTGCAGACTGTGCAGAGCTAATGCGAACGAGTCAGGGAAACACTATAAATATAGTTTGTCATTGCGAATGCGAATTACTATAAATCGGAAGAGGCCATCAATCTTCGGACAATCAAAACTGGAATCAGAGAATATCTCGACCCTCTCCCCGGTTGACCAACACAAACGAATGCAAGGAACTGAGATCACTAAGTATGTGTGAGAATTAAATAGGCTAAGCACAATAAGTCAAACCTGACCTAAGTGCATCGGCACATGGGCGGACCCTCGGTAGAAAAAAAAAGGGTTTCATGTTAAATGTCAAAGTATTATTTTTTAGAAAAAAAATTAATTATAGTAAATCTTTCAACAATAAAGATAATTATTGCACCTATTATAAGGCTTCTGTAATCTCACTATTGGTGTATAAATTTTGTAATGGTTGTCGACCTCTCTTGTTTTTAAGCTAATTGTATATTAGTTGGTAGAGACTTCTATTTATTTTTTTACATTGAAATGTACATATAACCTATTTGACGTCAGTGGCCAGTGGCCAGCGGCGGCGCCAGGGGGGGGGGCAGGGCACAGGCCCACCCTAGAAACATGAGTGCCCACCCTGGTGCCCCCCCAAAATTGATGGATCCGTTCTATAAGGGACTATAAAAGTTTTGATGAGTGGTTGTATGGTATTTTGAAGAGAACGATGACCTTTTTTTTAGACTTAGAAAACAAGAGGAAGGTTTTGTTTGTCGCTGCCTATAAGCGTTCTAGAGCGTCGGGAGGCTGCGACCTTTTTTTTTTTTTTTTCAGAAGTCACTTTTATTTTGGGTAGTGCTTACTCAAAAATCACCGAGCCCATTTGTGCCTTCCCATCCCAAAAATCCTGGCGCCGCCACTGCCAGTGGCGCATCCAGTCGACCCGCCAAACCGATCTAGCAGGTGGTAGGGACTTTTTAGAAGTAATTTTTAATCAGAGGAGAAGTTTTTGACGGAAGACAGGTTGTTTTTAGAAGGCACTTTCGATCAAGATGAGAAGTTTTTGGAGGAGGACACTTTTTTCAGAAGTCACTTTTGAACGGAGACGTATCCTCCTCGCCCCCCTCCCCCCTCCCTCCCCCCCTAAGTAAGTTCTGAAAAAACATGTCATCCTCCAAAAAATTCTCCTCTTGATCAAAAGTGACTTCTTCCGTCCAAAGCTACTCCTCCGATCAAAAATTACTTTTAAGAAAAGTCTCTGCCATCAGCTAGATTAGCTGGTTGGCCGGATGTGCCACTGACGTCAAATAGATATTATGTACATTTCTTCCATGTAAAAAATACTTTAAAAGTTCACAAAACTAATATGCAATTAGCTTAAAAAGCAGAGAGGTCAACAACCATTACTCAATTTTTACATTAATAGTGAGATTACAGAAGGCTTACAATGTCAACTGGCAGATGCAAAAATACTACACACCCTATTTGAATCTAACACCCAGTTTCTTGCACTGATTTGTGTGGGTCAAACGGGGAAAGGGTCGGGATATCCTTTGATTTCAGTTTTGGTTGTTCGAGGATTTGTTGCCTCTTCCGACCTATTGTGATTCGCATTCGCGATGGCAAACTATATTAATCAGAAATATAGGTAACAGTCTAAACAACTCCCAGCTGAACGATAACTTGCAGATTGTTTGCAATGTTTCCGTAAGACTTTCGTATATTATACGAAACATGAAAAAGTAATAGACTACTCTGGTAATAGGTATATGAAAGCACGGAAGAAGCAGAAATGGATAATATACGATGGGTGACAAATTTAAACAGTGCATGTTAATCAAAAAAGACATAAACAAGATGAAATAATGTATAGTAACTAATCTAAGTCAAGGACGTCGACTGTCTGCATTTCTCAATATTTCAAAGCTCTCCAAAATATTTAAATATGTGTTAAACTGATATGCAACATCCCCGTAAACACTCATCATATCAGCGTGCCGATCTTTAATGTTTAATGATATAATTTATGTAATCTAAGAAGCTTCAAGAAACGATACCTACACCTAAAGATACTTACACCTACATGTCTCAAAGCAACACCCATGGGAAAATGCATTTAATATTTTTTCTCCTTTGTAATCTGACTCTCATTTGATTCGGGTGCACTTTTTAATTAACCTTGCAGATGCATTTTTTTTATTGTCATGCATTTCTTGCCGCTGGGAAGTCACACATTGAGCTTTACGTAAGCATGTTTGAGTTTTGCATAAACAATGTATGGATTGTTGTTAAACGCATGATAAGCACGATGTTTTCTCTCGAAAGTGTATAGACCGTATTATTTGGTTCTTGAAGTTGTTCCATATAATTCAGTAATAAAAGGTAACAGGTTGAGTCCTAAATGATTTTCTTGTTAAGTCTAATCAAAATATTATAGTTAAACGCAAATACATAATAAATGATTGTCAAATATCAAAATCAATTTTAAATGAAAAGACATGAGACACTTTGAAGTCTTACTGCCCTAATATATTAATTAAGGATTTAAATTGGGGAAACTGTTCCAGATGTAGTACCATCATAAGATGAAACAAAACGTTATTTAGTTACGTCACAAATAAAAAAAGGTGGACTGTCACCTTCATAGAGCTTAAAGGTTGTGGTGAGGAAGCTTTTATATTTATTTGAAGGATATTTCTATATCTTTCATCATTTATAATTTGGTACTAGTGAGTATTTTTCATTTATGTCAATAGGCATGTCTCAACCCAACCTTAAAGTTCTATTACGGGAACATTCAAAAATTTTACTTCTATGACTATTTTAACATATCTTTGTTTCTCCCAATGATAAATGTCACTACATCCGAAACATGTAGAGTTTAACTCGCTACTCCACCAAGTATGGTGCATTTTGTCAATAATTTTTTAAACTTACTATAGAAGTCGGGCCCAGACGGTCAGGACATATTTTTGGTTACAGGGGGCCCTAGGTCCGTTATGCAATTCGAGGCCCCCATTAATGAGCGCCCATAGAGCCAATTTCTGGTGGGGAGGGGGAAGATAATCACCAAAAAAAAAAACGCGGCGGCGGTAGGTGATATCAGAAAATTATCCTATTGAAAGTGACTTTTAAAAAGATCCCTAGTATCGGGACATGCCATATGGGCGCCCAAATTACTCACAACTTCATAGTGTTTGTTCCTTCATAAGTAAACCCGTACCAATTTATTATGCTTCAATGATATCCTTAAGAAAATAAATTAGTTACTACAAAAACAATAATAACTGGCCTTTATTAAGAGTGAGGTCTGTTGACGCATTCGCCATTTCGTTTCTTGATGAATATTTCGTTACTTTTTCCTTTCATCCAAAAATCGACCAAATACCCATATTTGAAGCATAATTACCTATAATTTGAAGTTAACAAGTTACAATGTAATAATATAATAAAATTAGAAAAAGAAAAGTGGACAAACTTCACAAAATTTCGTTTTCTACTTTTATTAATTCATTAATCAAAATTCGTTTAGTTCAAAACAACTGGAGCTAACTGCTACTCAAGGCGGATATTTGGCTCCTTTTTGAATAAAACGAAGAAATATTTATATACAAATGAAATGGCAAATGCATCGCTAGACTTCACTCTTAAGTCTGAAAAACATAAAATAATTAAAAAAAAAAAAATAAAAAAAACTTATCAAATTAATACGGCATACAAAAAAGCCGACATAGATTAGAAATCAAATTGAGCTTTTCGCCTGCTAGACTAGTAAGCAGCACAATGCTTGTGGGGTTGCTTTATCCGTTTGCCTTCCTTTAATATATTAACTGATCTTTTGCTTCGCCAGATTAAAATGGGGGTTATTGCAATGTAGGAATACTTTTTCTTACTAGTCACATAGTTAATAAAACAACGTTTTATTAGTTTTCACGTTTAATAACAACAAGAAGCTCCGCATGATAGCATAATGTAAAATATTCTTGATTTCATGTCTTTATTATCTAGTTACCTAAATTGCTTCGGCTTATTGTTATACATTTCCTTTATAAATATTCATTTTTACCTTCACAAATAATTATAAGTTTGAATTTAAATGTTAAAATATTTAATTTGTTAAAAAAACAACAAGTTAAGAACATCCGTCCAATATTTATAAATTCTTCTCCAAGGTTACCCCTTGCGAAATTATATCTGTCTCCATATTAATATATTAAACTAGACCAAAAACATTGTGTTCTGTTAGCACGAATCCTGACCATGTTTATTATTGCATATTGTAAAACTTTTAAAATTTGGTTATTAGCGAGTATCAAAAAATTATTTTATAAAAAATAAATTTCAATATTTCTTACAATACTTACAATGAACGGTAGTAATTATTTTTAGGGTTTTCGTTGGCTTATTTTCCTTTAATTTTTTTTTGCGTAAAACTAACTTTCCCACAGTGGCGGCTCGTCAGGTGAAGTAGGAAAAAAATAAAACCAACAGGAAAGTTTTTCGACATAATTAAATATTATTGTACCTAACAATAATACAGCTCTACCATTTTAGCTCTTTAAAAATAAATATGTTCCAATTAATAATATTAATTTAATCTGAATGTAGTTTTGCATAATAGGGCCACGGTTAACTCCGATGGACAATAAATATAAACACTGGTGCATTTTGGCGTGCCCCAGCCGACCGTGTCCCTTAGCTCAAAGAAAGTGAAGATTCAACGCCCAACATGGCTTTGATATTCACCGTTGCTATGGTTACGTGACGTCAGTCACGCAAACAGCATGTAACTTCATTATGATGAAAGGCAATTTAAAAATAGATCAGTCGTATGCACCATTGTTTTAGCATTGGTTCGCCTAACGTTGAGGTATTTATTTTAAGGCTTCACGAAACTTACGGTTATAGATATCGTTTTTACGTAATTTACTGTGTGATTAAAAAGTTTTGTTTTTATTTTTAAGTTAATTTAGTAGTGTACGTACCTACTTAGTTGTATGTTTTAAAAATGAACCCAATTAATGACATATTTTGTAATTTGTTGGAAACTCCATTCAGTCGTTGGACAGATGAAGATAAAAGAGACGTTTTGTTACACGGGTTTTTAGTCAATGTTTGTTTAATTACCCGCACTATACCTAGCTCATCACCATTTTTTAAGACCGCGAGCCGCCACTGCTTTCCCACACTCATTGGTAAAAAAAACTCAATAATTCGCTTAGATTTTTATAATCCGGGCCAATAAAAATCGCAATTTACCACGGTAAATTTTAGAACGCTCAGATCCACTTATATCATTATATAAAACACGAATTCGAACCATAGGCGTACATATTACAAGCGCAAAACAAACATGCGTACTCATTAACATGTAATATTGCCCAAAATTCCTATGAGACCTATTTTGAAAAAGAACATTTTATATTAAACGTTGTCCACCGTGCAACAGTGTTCTATAGGTAAGTTGCATCCAAATTTAATAAAACCAAACTAACACCGCAATGGTAGACAGCTCGCAAAAATTTCCGGCCGTTCGCAGCAGCTTGAGGAAGTCTGTTTGAAGGTTGGAGACAATGATGTTTCTTAAACGACAGTAGAGTTTTAGACTTGCATTGTCTTTATTTGTTTTGAATCACTCCGTTTCAACTGGTATGTAACTCCGGTTGTCTTCAGGTGAATACGAATGAAGTATTTAGGTGAATACTTAGTATTCACCTGAATACTAATACTAATATAATACTGAATACTAAGTATTCAGGTGAATACTAAGTATTCAGGTGAATACTAAGTATTCAGGTGAATACTAAGTATTCAGGTGAATACTAAGTATTCAGGTGAATACTAAGTATTCACCTGAAGACGACTGGAGATGCTTACCAATTGAAACGTAGTGATTTAAAACAAATAAAGTCAATACAAGTTCAAAACTCTAATGCAGTTTTAGTATGCCGCTTGTCTTTGCCCGCCCGGTCCGACGTTTTGCTATTTCAACTCCAACGTTGCAGCTTTATTAATCAGTTCAGTAATGGTAGTTGGGACACCTATGTTGTAGGCCTTAATTATCGTGTTTTTATTTTACTTATTTCTCTCACGAATAGAAATTAAAAGCGGATATATCGGATGCATACATTCACTACCGGAAATGCAAACCATATGCGTGCTAAATACTTAGAAAAGAATGCCCTTTATTGTTCATGTCCTTTTTCAGTTTTGTTTAATTATAACATTGAAGGTTGTGTGGAGTTTTTGTTTGCAATTAGATGCAAATGCAAGAACTCTGCATTTTTAATTGAAATCATAAAAAATGTAAGCACAGGAAAAAGGTACATGTTATATGTTGAACAATTGCGAATAAGTAATATATTTTTTCAACTACTAACCTATAAAACGACCATTATCGACCGATTTAATTTAAATAAAATGAGTTTTAAATAACATAAAAAGTTTTTATTTTTAATAAAAAATTTCAAAATTTTCGATTTTTTGTCATTTTTGTGCATTTTTTTTTTGGCGCTGAAAAGGTCGTTTGAATGAAATTCGTAATTAAAGACATTAAAAATCCTCTACCTTGACAATGAATATTGACCATGGTTAATAATGAAAACAATTTATTTGAAAGTACAGTAGATTCCCGATTATCCGAAATAATGTGGACCGGACCGATTTCGGATAACCGAAATTTCGGATAATGCGGAGATTGAGGAAAATCATTAACTATAGGAAAAGTAACTTATCTATGTACTTTTATAGATGTATTTGTACATACATCATAAACTCTAATACTTCTGTATTCTGTATGTACATGAGTACTATGTATTCATATTTATAAATTCAAGAAAGAGGTAATTGGTACTTGTTTTAAATTTAAGGTCTGTGGATTTGATTAATTTCTTAGAAATTTCGGATAATGCGGAGGCATAGCAAGAATCATTTCGGATAATCCGGTTCACGGGTCGTTTCGGATAATGCGGAATTCGCATAATCGGGTTACGGATAATCGGGAGTCTACTGTATAGATAACTTGATTTTTTGATTCGACAATAATAACAGGGAAGGTGATTTCTTGGAGGTAGGCAATCAGATAATAATTGACAATCAGATTCTCAGAGATGTTCAAAGTATTGATATTGTAAATCATAAATATAAGCTATGAGAAAAATAGTATCTTCTAAATATGTTAGTAGTGAGAAAAAATATATTAACCCTGGTTTAGAATTTAGACAGCTACACAATTATATCCCTCGGATATTAAAACCCTCGTCGCTACACTCCTCGTGATTTAAATTCGAAGTTCGACCAATAACGATAGCTATCTAAACCTTGGTTAATAATATACTATTTTGGCATAAAAACTAATAATAGGATGCCTTATTTTATCTGAAATAACAAGGGGATTTTTAAATTAAATGTAGTACCTACTGTAGTTTTATTTGTAAAATATTATGTTATTTGTGCTTCTAAATTTGTGACAACCAAAACGTTTTATGTTGGGTTGCACAAATATTTCTGACCAGAATTAACTAACCAACAAGTTTGACTGTAACATAAATGATATTCACAGGCATTATATACAATCAAACGTGCCTGATTAATAAAAGCAAACTCCTGGTCCCAAAACAAAACAATCGATTCGCTAAAACGAAGAATGTTTACTTCAAAATTGTGATAAGGTTTTGAAAAGTAATCAAGATGGCAGGTTTTTCAGTTGTTTTAACAAAAAAAAACACAAAACATTCAAATGTTTTGACGTGTTGGGTGAACATTATAATGAAACAATAATAAGGTATTACCAAGTCTGCAAGGTAAATGATTTAGTGCCGGGATTCCAATTTTTCCAATGAGATGTCGACGTGTTACACGATAGACTGTGCTCTATAAATAGTGAGTTATTGGCGTTTATTATTTTAAGAATTTAAAAATGGCAACTTCACTTCGAAACATGCAACGTTTTAGACATTAATGTCGGGTTGCACAAAGAATTTAAATAATAATTAACTAACCAGCAAGTTTATACCTTAATTTTTAATTTACTATTTTGGCACCTTTGATTGTGAGTTTATAATGCCTGTCAATATCAGTAATGTCACAGTCAAACTTGCTGGTTAGTTAATTCTGGTTAAAAATCTTTGTGCAACCCAACATAACTTTAGGAAAACGATTATTAATTTGACAGTTCTCACACTATCTTGACGTTCCACTTTCTATCACCTTCTGACTTTAAGTTTATCACCTTTTTTTCAGCATAATACATCATACACACATAAAATTGTGTTTATTCTGTACTTAGCTCTTTCAATGGATAAAAATGCGTATTGGCCGATATTTTATTAAATATCCGCTGGTGGCATTACAGATATAACTCAATAGATCCGCTTACACAAATAGATCATAATAAACCCACGTTGATTGGAACAAATATAAGAAAAAAATAAATCTTTGTTTAATATCTGGATATAAGTCTAAATAAACAATCTGGTGTATGTTGCGCTATTTATAGAATTTTGGTTATTTTTGGTGAAAATTGAACCCACAGATAACATTTTTATTTTCGTATTAGCCCCAGTTATCATTAAAGGGGGTTTACAGTTTATGGTATCGGTATTGTTACAATGGAAATAAAAACTTTGGTCAGTATTGTTTGGTGCCATTGTTCTTCCGAGTTACTTAAATCGTTGTATACCTGTTTGTAGGTAAAAGCTAGCTTAACACATCTTGATGGGTAATCTTCATCATAGAAATGCTGTTAATATCATAAACAACATGGACGCCGGAAGAATCACATTTAGTGGACCGGGAGGCGAGATAACATTTTTTGGCCAAAACCCAAACGACTCTTATTTAGAAGTCACAAAAATAAATTAGGAAAGCTTATGACTTTCCACCTAATTTTTTTTTATTTCTTGTCCTGTGTGTTAAGTTACCGTGTGGATGACATTATTTTTGCTTATTTTTCCTACTTTAAGAAGGCATGTCTATAAAAGTAGGGTTCAAAAGGGGTAACATTTATTTTTTGTATATTTATTTGTAGGCCAGCATCTTATATGTTACTAAAGTAAATAAATAAACTGCTAGACAATTGCTTTCGAGCAAGAAAAATTTTGCCTAAATTTAACAGTTAATATTTTCTGAACCAGATATGATATCGACCTACGGTTTTAAATGGTTCATAGATTCATCCCTTGAGAAACAATTGTCAATATTGACTTTTTTTTTAGCTGTCAGAAAATTTTATATACAGGGTGTTAAAGAAGACGATGATTTTTGCTCCAATTTTAATGACGTGTAACTTTCACAATAATATTTTAAATTTTATCATTCTGCGTCAATTGAATCACTGGTTCATAGCAAAGAAAGTAATTTGTCAAATTTTTGATATCTGCCATATTTTAAGAAATACCGATATTTTTGGAAAACCTTGCTTTATTTTAACTTATTGGTAGCTAGATCTTAATGTGCGTTGTATCGTGCAAACTTAGCGAGTGATTCTTATACCTTATGAAAAGCTTGATTATGTTCAGTAACAATAGTTATACCTAAATGTTATGATGTACGTGCTTGCTTATAAACGCCTATATATCTATGCTTTATAAGTATAGTGTTAGAAAGTTAGAAATTAATAAATACATTTTTTTCAAAAATTAAATTTAAAAAATTATCTTTGTAAAAATTTTGTAAACACACTGTATAATATACCTGTAGTGCGATATAAAAAACTAAAAAATAAGAAAAAATTGACCTAATCTAGGGGCGAGTACTTTCCAATAGAAAACAATCGTGACGTAGAGTGATAAAATTTAAAAAAATTATTGTGAAAGTTACACGCCATTAAAATTGGAACAAAAATCATCGTCTTCTTTAACACCCTGTATATAAAATTTTCTGACAGTTAAAGAAAATACAGCATTGACAACTGTTTCCCAAGAGATAAATCTATCAACCATTCAAAACCGTAGGTCGATATCATATCTGGTTCAGAAAATATTAACTGTTAAATTTAGGGGAAATTTTTCTTGCTCGAAAGCAATTGTCCAGCCGTTTATATCAAGTTTCAAGAAAGTACTTTTTTTGCTGGAGTTGGCGGAAGAGCCAGTATACTTAGGCCTATATGAGGCCCATTGTATCCCCTATCGTCTGGGTAATGTCAGCCAGACGGGACCTACAGCTTAACGTGGAATCCGAACCACGTGTATGCACTAGTTATCCATTTTATCCCTAATTTATAATCTATTGGTATGATGAAATTCATCAAAAACAAAATAAATATGGAACAAAAAAATAATATATTTTGTTTTTGATCTTAAGCGAAAAAATATTGTATTTTAACTGTGTCAGTTGCTAAAAATAAAAAATTAATAAAGCAATTTTGTTTGTTGTTCAATGAAAATATTGGGAAAAGTAAAATACACGCTTCAATTTGGTTGATGAACCGTGTATTTTACGATTCAATGAAAGTGTTCAACCAATTCGATTCTCTGAACTACTTTAAAGGTCAATTTGGTTAAACACTTTCATTGAATTGTAAAATATACGATTTAATTTGGTTAAACAATTTGGTTGATACTCGGTTCATTTTGGTTGAATCAGCCAAATTACACCGTGTATTTTCGCCGTTAGCCTTTACCTCATAGTTGCGTCTATTAGGACACAGTTAACAAAAAAAAATTAGCCGCACTCCATTAATACATCGTCAAAATAATGCATTAATGAATAAAAGAATGGGCAGAACCCTAAATTATTAATATTATTATGTATATTAGCAAAGCGGTAATTACAAGGTTCATCATATATTTAAAGAATCATTATTAATTATTAAGGTTTGTAGAACTCTAATTTTTTTAATTCTAGGAATTTTTGTAATCTGCAGGCAACTTTGGTGGCCCCTGGTGGCAGCCCATGTGCGGTGCACACTTCACACACATGGCAGTACCTAACGGCCCTGACGGCAAATTTTCCCCCAACTTCCAGGGGAACAAGTACCCTTCCATGCTCCCCCCCCCCCCCCTATTCTGACACTCATGAATAACCTAACGATAGACTTTGTAACCAATTTCGACAAGATCACCTGCAGCTATACTTCATTTTATTAATTAAAGTCAAAGTAAATGCTTCCTTAATAAAGTGGATTGTTATAATATATGAAAATATCCAAACTTAACATTTTCAAATAAAACCGAAATATATCTCTTTGACCTTAAAAAAATTTATAGTTCCATAAACAAAGAAAACAATATCGGGCTAACAAACCATGAAAGTAATAAAAATGAGAATGTTGTTTGAAACAACTATTAAGTTGGTAAAGAAGCCGGAAGTAACCAAAAAATGTACGAACCAAGGTCACAATGATGATATAACAAAACATATTTATTTATACACTAAGCGAAACTCAAATATTGTTATGGGCCAGCTCGATCTAACATTGAGAGGCAAACAGATCATCTGCCATTATTTTTAGGAATCAGCAATCATTTATACTAGATAGTTTGCATGTTAATAACTTACGTGTCAGACAATCAGTTTTTTTTTATGATTGGACTTTGGTTTATCTCAGTGAGGTACTATTGGATTTCTACAGTTCCAACGTTTTACGATATTTAGATAAGTAAGGTAAGGTAAGCATTTTTAAATCTATATATAGTTTTTGGTGACAAAGATGTTTTGCAGCAAATTTAGATGTATACAGGGTGTCCCAGATAAGGATGTACTCTGCAGGGATCTCGTAAACTATACAATACAGAGATGGCTAAATCAGAAAAACGTTGAGCTCTACTAAATTCTGACAAAACTGAATTTTCGCGATTTCGTTTTTACTTTTTTCTGACTATTTGAACATAAAGTTTACATTCGTACTACCACCTTTTCTCCTCTACAAGTTGGTGTAATTAGATTTTAAATCCGACATTTCATTTATTCAAAACCATTATCAACTTTGCTTTATTAAATATTCGGAAAATTTTATTTGATTATTTTTAAATTCCCCCTCTCATTTATAATATAACGACGTATCACATCCAGTATTAATAACACGTTTCGGACTTAAAAATCCATCATCAATAATTAAAATATCTCCACACGCACTCATATTTGCAAACCTAGAACTAAGCCTTATCATACTTAATATCCACAAGCAGGTACTGAATGTCATTTTTCTTGGATATAGAAAATCTTAAAATGCATGATTTAGGTCTAAAATGGATTTGGTTTGGAAGCCTCTCAGTATATTTAAACGTAAATATTCCAGTGGCCAGAAGTTCGGTCAAAGATAGAAACAAATCCTTGCTACGTAAAAAAAATACAAACTAATATTGTTTATTTTGTTCAGTGTACTTACTGAATGGTCAGAATTCGTAGCCCGTAGCGCGTAACGAATTTTAAAGTAAAATATGACGCAAATTAAAACAATCTGTTGATTTAAAAATAGTATAGCTATCTTTGTTTATTAGGATTTTATGTTTGTTATAAGTTTTATTGACTTTTTACGACGTATTTAGTAGTGATTTAGGAAAATATAGCACAATGATCTCTCCCAATAAAATATTTTTCGGTATTTTTGGGAAAAAACCTTTCTATAATAAAATCATTTGACAAGCCGTAGCAAGGTACTTCCTTCTATTATCTGTATTCAAATTAATATATTAAATATCATGGCAAAGGTTTGATTTTTTTTTTATTACATTAATACCTTTAATTGGACAATATTTTTTTTTTTCGTTTTCCGGAAAGGATCACAACTCTTTACCTGATGATTGGCGTATACAATGCAGCAAATACTTTTTTTAATTGTATTGTCGCTATAGCTGTAAAGTCCACTTGTAATAATCTGAAAAACATCACCTTCTGATTATCGACAGGTCGTGGATTTATAATTTAGACTTGTTGACATATTGGTTTTTATAAATAAATTCCAAGAAAACGAGTTTAATAGTAAATTCTTGATCGTTAATGAAAAAAGAATTTAGTGAAATGTCTCATAGGGTATGTTTAGAACTGCTACTATGATGTTAGTGACCTGTATTTTTCATTATGACGGTCTTTAACATCCTTAAGACCGCGTAAAGGATGTACGTGTGTCATTACTTTCTCGAAACTTAAATAACAATGTTGCATAATACAGAGCCTGAATACATTTTTTTTTTAAATTGGCACATCTATGTATACAGGGTGATTCCTAAGTTGAGACTTCTTTTTTAGCTGTGTATAGAAGGCATTAAAATAAACATTTTTCAATACCTTTTTTCAAAAAACTTAAAAATGGGCAAGATACAGAAGTAAAAAATCTAAGTGTGGGCCTGGTCTTCAAAACGTAGCCTGCTATACTTTATGTTGTTTTTGTCTTTATTAGTCATGCAATTTACGGGTCGGTGGTGAGTTATTTATTTAGCAATCTGCTGCGGTGTGTTTTTCCGAAGCAAGTTAATTTTAAATTGGTGAAACGTGAAAATGGTAAATTTAAAAATAATGAAGTAGTAGATATGGTGCTAATTTACGATAAGTGCCGTCAAAGGGCGGCTACTGCTTCGAGATTATACGCACAACGCTTTCCCTTGCGGGCTCATCCTACACCCAGAAGTTTTCTTAATGTTATTCAACGGGCAAGTTAGGCAGGACGGACCGTATTTGATCCATAGTGTAATAAATAAATGTAAGTATTTTATTTTTGAGTTTTTTGAAAAAAGGTATTGGAAAATGTTGTTTATTTTAATGCCTTCTATACATAGCTAAAACAGAAGTATTAACTTAGGAATCATCCTGTACAGTTGAAAACGATACATCCAGAAAGGATCATGTAGTAGTACAGAGCTAGCCAGAAAGAATACTGACTTTTTATTTTAAATAGAAAGTCCTGTATATTTTAAAAATCCCTTAAATGACAAATTCAACGATACAGAGCTGCAATATTCCACATTTTCTGACACCCGGTATATCAACTTACCAGTCTTGGTGTTTAAGTCATTCTACTCTTTGTAGGATTCTTAAATCTAGGAAGACCGATGTTTTGACATGTAAAAAAATAAAACTTTGTAGCAAAGCGAGCAGATGCACATGTAATGTCACGTGATGAGACAAGCGCGTAGATTTTACCGAACTCATGTTAGAATCCAAACCGAACGCCGAGCAGATGCACTCGAGGTCATAGATTTAGTAAACGAACGCAAGACTCTACCAATGGGTAGACCGCGGAGACAGATTTGTATTAACCGAACGCAGTATAAATAGACGTACCAGGTCTGTCAAGTAACTGATTTAGTGTGAGGATTTTCATTTTACAAATAAGTGTCATCGACTTGTCGTACGATAAATTGTTCTCTAATTAACAGTAAGTTTAAAGCACGGCACTTAACTAAGTGACGCTCAGTGCTCTAAAGAGGCTAACGCATTCAAATTACATTTCTATTATTATTTGAAAATAGTTTATCTGCGAAAATTGATTTAATAATTCACTATCATTCTCATATTTAATGCAACATGTGGGTGCCACACGTGGAGATATATTTTTATTATCATTATTTAACCTCGAAACACACAAAAAATAATAATTGGGTTATAGCAGCAAAGGGTTTCGGAAATATTTCCCATGTTAATTTTTTTAACCGAATTACAAAAAACCTAAACAATATTTAGAATTTCTGTTTTCATCAATGGAAAGCTGGTATCTATGTGGGTGTGGAAGAGTTATTTCATGTAGAAAGAAAATCGAGGGAAAAGATATAAGCCAATGAAAATCCTAAAAAACATTACTAAAGTTTATTGTATTTTGTATCTGCAGAGTTCAAATTTAAAAAGTGTTTAAAAATCCGTCAGTAATCATGGACAGGATTCGGTCCAAGAGAATGCAATGCTTTTAATGTATATAGACATAATTTCGTATGGACTTTGAAGAAGAATTTAGAAATATTGTTCGGATCCACTTAAAATACGTCGTCCTTAAAATATGAATGCACAAAATATATCTTTGTTCTCACAGAAAACCCGATATTTAATTAAAAGTAACAGACAATGAACATTCTCAAATACCTAGTGGATACATTTTTTTAATTATTAATCTACGTTTAGTAACAGTATACCAAAGTATGTTTTATAATCCCGAGGGCGAAGATTAAGGGATTAAAAGATTAAAGTTTGTCACAGCAATGCTAAAAAAACACAATTATGAACTATGCCTTCACTTATTCTTAATTGAATATCAACCTGATACTTCATACTACCTATATATCCTACTACATTTCTTAAAATTATAGTTCATCATTTCACAAAGAAGTCACTATAACGCCTTCACATTTCTCAAAATATGTTTTACTTAATTTTTCAACACTAGTTACCTAGTTACTACATTTTATTCAAACCCTACGTCACTTCAGGGAATGATACCCTAAGATGTCTTCGAACATCACAATTCATTTATACAACCAACAGACTTATTTTTCATTTTATCCATTTAAAAATAGTTTTTCAACAATATACTCCACCACTTAAGTTGCTGCTCTTTTTCTATATCATTCTCACCTAACATTTCTCAGTTCATCACCCTAAATTATCATTTAACTCATATAATTATTTTTAGAATCTGGTGGTATTTTTTTTTCTCCCCTACTTCTATGGAAGCACCACTTTATTCAATAACCTAACTTCCTCAAAAGCTCTACGAGGGTGTCACTCACTATTTCCTATACTATATAACTATACTTCTCCTGAAGATTAACGTTTATACGTTCAAAACATGAAGAACAGTTTAAAATTTCATACTGAATGTATCTTAGTGAAGGTTGACTTAGAGTATTATTTCTCCTTTCCTCTTTTAATTACAGAAGGATGAAAAATTACACTTTAATTTATAAAAATCAGTCGTGGTGTCAGGGGGGGGGGGGCTGGACTACACTGAACCCTAAAAGTACCCACCCAATTGTATTTAGTTAATTAGCTATTATATGTACAATCGTATAAACTGTTCTATTAAAGATTAGATTTTTCTGTCATTTCTTTTTTTCTATTTTCAAATCATAAACATTTTTTCATTAGTCGAATTTAACGAAATTAAAATCCTCTTGTTGATATTATTCATGTCCGGCATCAGCATTGATAAACGTCGCCACAGATCTGACCTTTAAAAGTAAGTAGGTATCTTTTAAAAAATATTTGTATGAAACTTACCAAATATAACCACACATAATTATAGTTGCAGACGTGATGTAGTACATACCTGAAAGAAAAACAAAATATTAATCTTAAGGTCGTTTAGCTTCCTTATAAATTTATTGTAGAAGATACCGCCAGACATCAGATAAAATTTATAATTATAATTAATTATAATATATAGTAAGTACATACAATAAAAATCTTTCCACCTACTCTCCATGTTTTATCGTAAAATATGATAATTATTGTTTGTTTAGTATTTATTTAAATTCTGTTCATTACCCAATAATTTAGCTTATGTTATTAAGTGCAAAAATTAAATAAATATAATTTAACCATAACTTTACACAATAAACAGTTTGTGGGTCGATCACAATACAATGCCGTAGGTAAAAATCATTTTGTAAAATAAACTGTAACAACATTGGAAATAAATAACATTAAATTTATACACAAGTTTCTAATATCGTCGAGAAAGTTGATGTTCTTGATCGATTTTAGTAAAAAAAAATTTTGAGAAAAGATTTTCATATAAATATTGTTATTATTCATTTCTTTAAAGTATAAAGTCCGATTTTCAGCAAAAAGGTTATTCTAAAAAATATTACAACAACTAAACCCTAACATTTTCAGTAAAAAAAATCGCTAATGACATTGATTAATTAGTTATTTTTTATACAAACGTTCTACAATAATTCTATCTATCTATGGTCTATTTCTTTTTGATTTCGAACGATGACAGAAAAAAAAATTGAACAAAAATTCACCTAATTGGTTAAATCGTGGACCAATTTACACTACATAAATGCATAGCCAACTTATTAAAGGCCTTTTTTTTAAATCACAGAAGAAGAATAAGAAATTTCCGTTTGATTGATTTCTAGCAAATATATGCTAATTATAAACCTTTTAGCAATTAAAAATAACTTTTAGCTCTAGTTATATTACGAAACAAACAATCTATTAACTTTCTGTACATAAAATCGGTTAATTTCACGTTTTTCTGCAACATAAAATAGTAAACCTATGCCTACTTTGTGTTGAAGCAAAAAGGATGCCCGATTTATCGACAAAATATAGAAGGCCATGCCAAACGCCAAACATTGTGACATAACCTAAAAATTCATCTTCTTAAAGGCCGCTTTACAGTTTGCAATTTTTCTTTCACGGAAGTTGTTTTGCAACAATTAATATTGCGGCAATAAAAATTTCACTTCGTTTTACAGCGTGCAATGACTTGCCAAGATCGTAGGTGATGTACCACTTGCCAACCATTAAAATAAAAATACATTTGGTTAGGATTTACCGGCGCTCTTTGTGCATTCATTTTAATAAAACATCATTACAGGACATGAAAGCAAACCAACAAAAACAAAACGTACTCGCTATAGGTTAGACAAAACATAAATAAATGTCAGGGATTTTTATATTTAGTTTGGTGTCTCATAAATCACCAGAAAATCCTCAGAATTGCGCTTGCAATGGCAATAAAAATATGGTCCGAGTTATATTTCTTGCAAGCAATACAAATTGCGCCAGCTGATCATTAGCCTCGTTCTGCGCATACTCCCGGGCAATCCTTTCTTGCGTGAAAGAAAAATTTCAAACTGTAAAGCGGCCTTAACAAGTGTTAATTTAAAATTCTAACCGCTATAAACAGTAAACAACAAAATGTCAGTTATGACGTAAATCCCTAACCTTACTTTTTCAACTTGTCAAAAATGAAAATTCTTGCATTTTTTTATTGTGAAACGGGTTTCTGTCATCGTTCGCAATCGAAAAGAAATAGACCATAGGGTGCGAAATACTACTTTGGTGATCAAGAACAAAAATATGTCCCAGTTATAACTATGGAAACCAAAAGTCAACTTTTAATGTCAAGGAAAAAGCGTATATAAGAAAGTTTTCCAAAATAGATCCCGTTTTATTCAGTTGGGCATCAAGCTTAGAAGTCTATGACTACTTTAATAACGAACTTTTCCCTTGAGGTTCTTTCCCCAGTAATTTTCCAGATATGACCGGTGGCCACCGTTAATGAATTACTCTGTATATGGAAAAATTGCACCAATTCCATTAATAAAAAATACTTTTTACTGTTGACTTTAGAAGGAAATTCCATGTCTCTTTCAAAACATGCTTACAAGTTTCTGTCCTCCTAAATAGCGTTGTAAGAAGCTAATAGTAGTAATTACAATATTATTCTTTTTTTGAAGGATATAATTTTCTTAGACATGGCATTTAAACCCTAAAATTCTACAGTAACCAACAGCCGTCTGCTTTTTTAAAGGGAAGTAATATTAGCCAAGTCAAGCCCTTAACAACCCTCACCCAAATTTCACATTCTGAGGGTTGTTACCCCTGCACCTGTACATACACACAAGACAAGGACGGTCCTTCACTTTAAAATTTGACCGAGGGTTACTGATCCCTTTTTACAGTTTTTTCTACCTACAAGCCTAGTGACAGCGAGATGAGATTTAGATGGTCGCTGGGTTCAAGAGCTTTATAGGTTCGTTGAATGGGAATATTTGTGCGAGGAGTTTCATTACTATAGAATAAAATTGTTCGTTTCTAGACTTCTTTTATAAAAATTTTATTGTTTTTACATGTTATGAAAAAAAAGTAGATACTGTAATAGTTATTTACGATATAAGTGTTGTAAAGATTCATATTACAACACGAGATGTTAAAGCTGTCAAACGAGGCGTCAGCCGAGTTTAATAAAACATCGAGTGTGTAATATGAATTTACAACAAGAATATTGTACAAAATTTTATCTACTTTCATCTATGAATAAAAATATTTGGCAAAGGGCATTTTTAAAAATAAAAATGCACCTGGTTTTAAGTTTACTAATCAAGTTTTTTATGTTACCTTTCGCATAGTTACTGTTTCGCATGGTTAGTGTCGAAACTTTGTCAAACAAATTCAAAAATATCAAAAGCCTTTTTCAAAATGAGCGATTCTGATGGAAGTTTACCCTCTGATATAGAAGCAGCGGCAAACGAAGCGATCTCAAGTTTAGTTCCGACAAAATCCAAGGCGCGGTATTAGTTGGAGTATCAGAAGTTCGAAGATTGGTGCAAAGCTAACAAAATAAAGGAGGTGTCTGAGAAAATCCTTTTGGGTTATTTTTCCGTAAAGCAACGCTCCCAGAAACCATCTACACTATGGACTCACTACTCAATGTTGAGAACTATGATTTCAGTCAAGAAAAATCAAGATATATTTTAATTAATAATTGGTAATTAATTTTATAATTGTTAATAATAAATCATTCTTCTAAAAAATGTGGTTTTATTTAACAGCAAAATTTTAATAAAACCGGTTTTTTTCCATTACAGCACTAGTGCTGTAAGGGCATCTATTACAGCACTAGGGCTGTAATAGATGCCCTTACAAAACGATTTACAAAACTGTAAAATTCATATTACTAAATGAAAGTAGATAAAATACTAAACGGTACGTAAAACAGTGCATTACATCACCGATAACTACAGTAGCTTAATAAGAAAGCAATATTTTCTCAGACCTTAATTTTGGGGGTATTCAGCCCCCCACCAATACGCCACTGATTATACCTGTGTTTGGCGATGGCAATTAAATGTTTTTTTTTATATATAAAATATTATAAAAACGAGTTTCACGAGAATTAAGTGGCGCGGCGTCAGTGGAGATTTTTAAGGTAATATCGGGGCATCCGCTAAACTAGAAGTTCTTTGTAAAGCCTTTAGTCAAATGTTTGTAATACATTTTTAATTAGACAAGCCAGAAAACGATGCTGCGTTTCACGCTGATATGGAAGTTCTTAACAAAAAAATAATTACGTAATAGACGAATGGACCCAATTTTAAAAGAGCGGTAAAACTGGTAACCCTTTTAAAGAAATCATAATGAATAATCAACTTTTCCTACGGCCACCTATGAAAATGAGAAAAAAACACGGTTAACTTGGCTCGAAAGCGCCGAATATCACACGCGTGTTGAAAGAAAATATTTCAACTCTAGAGTGATAAATACAAGGCACCCTATTTAATTTAAACATTATGGTGCCAATTTGACAGACCACGCCTATTTATTAAAAGAATACATTTTAGAAAGCAGTTTATTGTCTAACTTATTTATCATGTATTTGTCGAGTGATTTCGAATTAGAGTGTGAAAATACTCCATCTGAAATTATAAAAAAGTTAAGAAAATACTGGAAAATCTATTACCAGTCAAAACAAGCCCCGCTGAAGAATTTAGAATTAAACATAAAATTTTTATGTGTTGCCATAGCGTAGAGACTAGAGCTATGTCCTACAGATCAAAAGGTCACAGGTTGAAATCCCATCAGGAGTATTTGACTTTTTTTTATAAAAATATTAAACAATTTATAGAGTTAGGTATTTTGAATTGAAATCTTTCTTGTTGGATGAATTTTTTAAATTTATATTTAATGCATGTTTCCTTGATTAAATTTTAAAAATTCATCCAACAAGGAAGATTTCAATTCTATAAATTGTTTAATGTTTTTATAAAAAAAAGTCTACTCCTGATGGGATTTGAACCTGTGACCTTCTGATCTGTAGGACATAGCTCTAGTCTCTACGCTATGGCAACACATAAAAATTTTATGTTTAATATATGACATATTCTTCAGCGGGGCTTGTTTTGACTGGTAATAGATTTTCCAGTATATATTCTTAAGATTTTTATAATTTCAGATTGTGTATTTTCACACTAATTCGAAATCAATCGACAAATACATGATAAATAAGTTAAACACTAAACTACTTTCTAAAATGTGTTCTTTTTAATAAATAGGGGTGGTCCGTCAAATTGGCATCATATGTTTAAATTAATAGTGTGCCTTGTATTTCCACTCTAGAGTTGAAATATTTTTTTCAACTCTAGAGTTGAAATATTTTTTTTCCTAAATCAAAGGTTTTTTTTAATAATTTTTTGTGGTCGTAGGAAAAATAGTGTACATTACTCGTGTGAAAGTGATTATTCTAAAACTCGGAGAATTTCCGCACTCGGCTGACGCCTCGTGCTAAATATTTCCTCGTTTGAAAAGTATCACTTTCATCACTTGTTATGTAATATACTATTACAAATCAGTAGCGAAACCCCACTATTATAAATAATTTTAAACTATAATTTCCAAAGATATAAAATATTAATTGGGAAACAAAATTTTTTAGTAAGTTCACATGGTCACGGTAACATTATTTTCTAACAATAATCTACAAATATAATTAATTTATTCATGGAAATAATCAAATCAAGTGTGAATGTTCAATTAATTATTCGTATTCATAATTTTTAATTGGGTCCCCATTTAGGTTACAATGGCACGGCGCGAGAACTTTCAAGGTCTCTAGAGCATTCATTAACCTTTAAAGGTCACAAAAACATTTTGTTGATGCGCGGTATTATCTTGTAACTTTTTTTTCTGTTTTGGTAAATGATTTTCAGTGGTGTACTTAGTACAACAGTACAATATACTCATTTATAGAAAGAAGCAAGGTAGCTAGGGGGGGGGGGGGGGGGGGGGCATAAGCAGATGTGAAATTTTGTATGTGAATTAGGCATTAGGCATGGTTAGGTTAGGTAAGAGTGGCAGACCCTTGGTTCTGACCAAACAGTCTCACGTAGTCCTGATTAGGTCCGTTGTGATACCACACGTGTTCCGTAGAACCCACCTTCATCAGATCTCTGATGGTTAGTGCGACGTAACCGCGGAAGGATTTTAACAACTCATTCAAACCAGCCACTACTGTTCAGAAATCTGCTCAGCCGTCCAAGTTGTAAGTTGCTTAGTTCCTTCAGGCTATCGAAAGATAGTAGTGAACCTCCTTCTTGCGAAGCCAGGGCATTCACACAGAAAATGTTGAATACTTTCTTCCTCTTCCTCATCTCTGCAACTTCTGCAGAAGTCGTTAGTGGGTAATTGCATACGTTCGGCATGTCTACCGAAGAGGCAATGTCCGGTAACAACCGCAGTAATATTTCTCACGTCTTTTCGACTGTGTCTTAATAGCTCTGCGGTTCTCTTTTTATCGAATGTGGGCCACAGTTGCCTGGATGTACTACAGGTTGTCAATCCTGTCTATCTGTTCTGTGCGAGCTGCTTGGCCGTGTAGTCAATCTCCTCTTTGACCAATCCCAGTGGTTTGTTCACTGTATTGTCTGCTAGATCAGCTGGCATGCCTGCGCCCTCTCTTGCGAGCGCATCGGCAGCCTCGTTGCCATCTATTTTGGAGTGTCCAGGAACCCAGCACAGAATAACCCGATGTTGGTTGCCAAGAAGTGTGCATAGATTGTTGCGGCATCGCTTTACGAGCTTTGATATAGCATTGGTATAGTTTCGGTTCAATATTTTCAGGATGTTGATTTTGGAATTAACTTAATAATTATTACAGCCTCAACAATGACCTGGAAGACATTTTGGCTTGGGGTGACAGTAACCAAGTCGAATTTAATGCTAAGAAAACCCAGGCAGCAGTCTTCTCCAAAAAGGTTAACATTGCAGAACCAGATATAGTCATGGCAGGACACGCAATTCCCCTGGCACCGTTTATTAATTTGCTGGGGGTCAATCTGGGAGGTAATATGTCTTGGCATGATCACGTTGCCGCAATTGCCAAGGCAGCTGCACAGAAACTTGGTGTACTTTTCCGCACCAAAAGGTTGTACACACCTCATCAACTTTTGACACTCTACAAAGCCCAGATTCGACCATCATTAGAATATTGCTCTCATGTCTGGAGCTCTGCACCCAAGCACACCCTTCGGCTACTGGATTCCATTCAAAGGAGAGCCGTTCGTCTGATCGGCGATCCCGAGCTGACCAAGACCCTCGATAGCCTGGAGCATCGAAGACAGGTTGGTGATTTGGCTCTCTTTTACAGATATTTCCATGGCAGGTGTTCGACTGACATTGCCCACTTGATTCCACCTAGAGCAATGCAAGACAGAAATACACGGCGAACCACTGCCGCTCATCCATATGTTGTTCAGCTTAGTACTCCTCGAACTTAATTGTTCAAGAATTCTTTCATCTGGAGAACGTCATCTTTGTGGAATGATCTTCCTGAGGTCGTGTTTCCCAATAAATACAATCTTCAACGTTTCAAGACCAACGTTAATCGCTTTTTTCGCACTTGCACCGCTCCCAGAGCGCCTTAAAGGATTTTTCCTACAGTGCAGGTGTTTTATCATAAAAAAAAAAAACAGCTGAAAAGTTTTTTTTAACCAAATCTATAGTCTATTTCAGAAAGGTGTAGAGTAATAAAATGGGAAATTCTATCCAGTTCGGCTTAATTTCGGTGTCGGTTATAGGCGAAGGTAAATTTTGTGCATTCAATTATTTATGATAACTAACGAAAACAAAAGAAGATAATTTGATAAAGAAGGGACTATTAGCTACAGCAAATTTACACAAATATCGTTTTATAAAATATGCCGTGGAAAATATAGCTGAAACACTTATAGTGTAACTATGCTGCGCACAACGCCATATCATTATATGGGCGCAAGTGAAAGGATTTGTAGCAAGACACAACACGACATTCAAAATGAAAGACCTTAAGCTACTGTTTGATTAAGCCATTAAAGAAGTGACACCAGACAACAGGCAAAAAGCAGTCAATCATGTCATTAAAGAAGAGGAGAAAATGTGGGATCATGATCAATCGGTCCATCGACCCGTTAATTATAACGTCAAGAGGAGATGACGGTTGCTCAGATGACGAAGAATATTGTGATTTTTTATAATTTAATTTCTGTATAATGTTTTTTTTTATAATGTTTAATAAAAAATAAGTGTACCTAATACTATGTACATAATGCACGCCTTTGTCACAGCATTTGCAGTGTTTGTGAATGGATAAAAATAGGCAAAACCCATAAATTGACCCAAACCCGGGTGGTACTACCTGCACCTGATAAAAATAAAGAATTTTGTAATGCAATCAATGCTAAATTATGAAAGTGGCTTAAATATTCGTTGGGACAGTCTGTAGTGTGGCCCTTTCCATACCTAATGAGCTTTTATTACTCCATACCATTCTGAAATAGACTGTAGGCATGTTTTTTGAACTAAATAAACAGTAGTTAACATCAAAAATCAATTATTATCTGTCTTGGTTTGAACAAAAAGAAGATTACTGTCTAGTAGATAATTAATTGGTTACATTTGTCGAACCTATTTGATACAGGGTGATAACAATATCAAAAAGATATAACGGAATTTTTACTGTGTGTAGCTACTAAAGTAACGCCACTGTCTTATCTGGAATGGAGGGGCCTCCTATTTATTCGTTAATATTATTATAAATTTTGGTGGAACGAACCACATAATTTTAATGATTTATGTTCAGTAGATTAGGCTACCTTATGCCAATTATTAAGCAATTTTATAATAAATAATTTGGCGTTATTTTGGTTGATTGTCCTTCAATTATTTGTTTTATAATATATATTCAGACTGTGAGGGGAATTATAATATGAAAAATAGTCATTGTGTATAGCACAAAGTCTGCAAACACCTCAGAAATGCGGGAATTGCGGCTATAGTCTATTTCAGAAATGTGTAGAGTAATAAAAGCTCATTAGGTATGCAAAGGGACTACAGAGTGATCCAACGAATATTTTAGCCACTTTCATAATTTGGCATTGATTTCATTGCATGTTGTAAAAAATTGAATCTTTCTCATTTCCACTACAATTTTAATGAGCGCTTTTTTAGTTCGCAGAAACTTTTATCAAGAATAACATTTTTTGTGAAATCAATAATAAAAAAGTCTATATGGAGCGGTAATTCTGACGGTCACATTATAAGCACTTAAGTATCAAGATTTGGAAAACTTTGGTTTTTCGAAACAAAACACTTTACTTTTGTAAGAAAAGCAAAAAGTGCGTCATAACTTTTTAAGTAATATGAAAATGTAAAATCTGATAATCGTAATTTGTTAAGTAGTGTAATATTTTGAAAAACTGGCTATATGATAATAACTATTTGCACATTATAGATCGTCTACAAAATCAAAATTTAAGAAAAATGTAGGAAACGTACAATGAAGCGTAGAAAGTTATTCTAATCTTCGAAAAAAATTATGCAATTTAAAAAAATCTTTTAGGAAATCGGGATTAGTAACTTTTTTTTCTGAAAAATTAATTTCTACGCTTGACTATTTTTTTTAGACCGTTCCAATAGGAATTAACTAAAAAACAAAACAAATCCCATTAAATTAAATTAATACTTATATAATTAAAGAAACCGTGCATTAAAAACAAGAATGTATATTTATGGCCTTTTATTTACGTCTTTATTAAAACCATATAAATTCCAGTTTCAAGCAAAATATTTTGTAATGTTTCCTAAAGTACAAAGCACAATGTCCTTTTTTTAAATTTATGTACGAAAATATGTTGACACGAGCTAGAGCTATAAATAAATATTCCTTTTTATTACAGATTTGTTATTTTTTTGTGAAATTTCAGTTAAATATTAAAGGCTAACATTAAATAAGTAATAACTTGAAAAATAGGCTCGAAAAATTTTTGATCGGTACATTAGCATAGAACTCAAGTGACACATTTTTATTAATAGCCTTTCACATTGTTATAGTCGACAACGCATTATTTATTAAGACCAAAGTTATAGTCCGTTGCACCAAACAAAATCACTCTATCGTATACAAACGCTATTCTATAGTAGCCATAAGTAATGCTTCAGTACGAGGGTCAGTAGAAAGTAAAATAAAACATAAAACTTATTTACAACCAACTAAACTTTTTATTTTATACAATTATATTATAAAGTATTATTTTTTTGTGAGTGTTAAAATTTAACTTAAACGTGTCTTATCTTGAAAATATTTGACTGGAAATATTTCAAAATTATGCCTTTATCTTTTCTTAAAGTCATTTTAAAGCCTTCAGTAAAAATTAATAGTTATATTCAGTGTCTCCTAACGCAACTAGAACCCTTTTAAATTTTTTTTTAGGAGAATTTTTACAGTTTTTATGATGTTTGTTCTACGGAAGCCAGCGGGCAGTCAACACGCGTCACGTCCCAAAAATAGGGCTTGCTACTGATACTAGGAAGAGAGAGCATCAGTAGGCGACTGAGATAGATTATAATTAAGCTTAGAAATTAAACTTTTGTTTAAAAAAAACCGTAATTGTTTTAAAAAAAATTATTTTATTTAAAGTTGTTTAAAATTAATTACAGAATGTTGGGAAGCTATTATAGTGTTGTTAAATTAATAAATACATGATTTAAATATACAGGGTGATTCCTAAGTTGATACTTTTATTTTAGCTGTGTATAGAAGGCATTAAAATAAAGACAATTTTTAAATATCTTTTTCAAAAAAATCAAAAATAAGGTATTTACATTCATTTATTACACAACGAATCAAGTACGGTCCTGCCTAACTTACCCGTTGAATAACATTAAGAAAACTTTTGGGTGTAGGATGAGCCCACAAGGGAAAGCGTTCTGCGTATAATCTCGAAGCAGCAGCGGCACTTTGACGACATTCACAATAAATTAACACCTCATATCTACTAGTTATTGTTTTCAAATTTTACCATTTTCATGTGTCACTAATTTAAAATTAACTTGCTTCAGAAAAACACACCGCAGCAGATCGCCAAATAATTAATTGACCAATAACCCGTAAACTGCATGACTAATAATTAAAAAAAACATAAAGTATATCAGGCATGTTTTGATGACCAGGCCCTCACTTAGATTTTTTACTTCTGTGTCTCGCATATTTTTAAGTTCTTTGAAAAACGGTATTTGAAAATGTTGTTTATTTTAATGCCTTCTATACACAGCTAAGGCAGAAGTATCAACTTGAATCACCCTGTATATAATACATATATAACAAACCAAAAGGACTTTCCAATATTCTTTGTTTAATTTGTAATTATGGAAAGAACTCTCGTTGTAGGAGTCCTCTTAAATTAATTGTCTGCTTCAACTATTAATAAGAAAACGTTACAATCATATCTCAGTATTAAGTAATGAAAAGTTTAATAAGAAAACACTGATTTCAATACATCAAACGCACGTATTCCGAATTCGGCCTAAGGTTTTCAAACAAGTTTTTAAAGATTAATGTAGGTGGTGGTACCTCTTGTTACGGTGTCATTTGATATTCTATCCCCGAACTATAAAAAAACTCTTAGGTAGAAAACATTCGAATCCAATGTCAAGCGGTTTTGTCTTTTCTTTTTGGTATTGTATGTTTGCAGCTTCAAAAACGTGTTAGCCACCGATAAGGGGTAATCATTTAAAAAAATTAAGTATGTTGCCATAACTTGTTCTTTGTATATGATATTACCTTCAAATATCCGCAACAAAAACTAAAAAATTATAGGTTCAAGAAATTTTTAGAAGAAAAAAAAACATGATTTTCAATGAATAAGTTCTGATTTCTATGGCTCTCATTGAATATAAATATAAAAATATTAACATTTTATTTGATCTGAAAAAATAGTGAGTCTAACCCGTTCCACAAAATAAAAAAAGTTAATGTTTGGTCAACCATTTTAACATAAAAAAACTTATGTTAATGTGGAAATCAACACCCATCACCATAAATATAAAAGTGACAAATTGAGGTTCTCGATATTTGATAAATATGTTACAGAGCATATTCACATAACATATATTATGTTTTGGAGATTAATAGGTTTTACATTTGTGTTGCTTAAGGAAATTATATTCGTGCACAAATTGTGGAATTTGAAGCAATATTGTCGAATATGGATTGGTACCCTTAAGGATGGATTACTCATCTCATACTTTACTGTAATGTTAAGAATTTTATTGAGTGTTTAATCTGATAAGAATAGGTGTAGTAGAAAGATAGTGTATAGAACAAGGACAATTGCATTTCTAGTTTCGTAGGAGGAGTTTGTAGACGAATGTTGATAAAAATAATTGTTTGAATTGATTGGGATAAAGGGTTCCATTTTGAATAGTATATATAGGAAAATCCCTTCTTTCATTAACTTGCAAAATTATTGCTGACATAACAAAAAGGGGTTCTTTTTTGTTCTACAATCTGGTAAGGGTTGCAAAAAAGCTCGAAGGAACACTTACTCGAAGAGTTGTATTTAAGTATAAGGGTAACCTCTGCCCGAGTAACTACTCAAGTCTAAATTTCCATAATCTTTAAAGCCATGAAGATTATTGCTCCAGAAGTGTTCTACTTTGCTCCAATTGCGTAAGTGTTCTTTGCGTTAAATTATTTGACTGTTTATTGTATAAAATTGTATCCTTCTCTTTTGTGGTTAGAGTTGTCTATTAAGAAGAAACTGTTTGTTTAAACTTGCTGGAATTACATTACAAAACGTCTCATCTCCCATTTTTTTACATAACTTTAATTAACCTGATACACATCAACTGCTTCAATTTATTTATAGGTCAGTTTTAGGTTATTTAATACATTCTGCAAGTTTGTAGAACCTTCTGACCATCTGCAAATCTGCAGCAGACTTGCAGACGTAAAGGATGATGGCCGCTTTCTGGAATCTTCCTTTTTGTCATTTGCATGTGCACTATTAGTTGCAGCTGCAAGTGTAATCGCACCCTTAGAAATTTTACTGTAGACAATTTTAAGAAAAAAAAATTTTTGATCGAGTTTGTTTTTATTAAACATAAACACTTTTCCATAGCCCTTGAAGACAAATAATTATCTCATGGCACAAATTTTATATAATACAGCTTGAAACTCGTGATTAGCGGCAAACCATAACAATTAAATTATAACTTGGTTTCTGTGTAATAATGCCCTGTTCACGAAGTTGACCGCTGTGAAACGAACCAGTCATGGTATATGCTCGGCTTCGTTTTCTATATTTTATTTTCTATGCTAGCTGGGTACTCATTAATTCATTTACACAGTGTACAACATCACGAACCCGTCTAAGTGAAATATTTATTTTTTCCTTGTAGGATCCTTGGTAATTATAGGGAAGTCCCTATGGGTTGCGGTACAAGTGTAGAAGAAAAAGCACAACGGAAAGGAAAATTAAACGCCTCAAAAAGTACTGAAGTTGTTTTTTTGTCTACAGCCTTCGGCATCGCAACTACCACGTTGCATAGCGAGGAAGTTTTGTCATGTATTTTTGTTGTCGCCATTATAGCGTCCATCTAAATTCCGTTACAATTTCTTTACAAATATTATTGTAGGTAAATTTTGATCAAAGGTTGGCCTCTCTCACTATTATCAAATGTAACTCAGATCCTCCTATAGTCTCGATTAGTAGTTAATGTCCAGTTCTCTATCTGCCATAGTGCGGCAGTAAACTATGCAGATTTTACAGTGCATACGCTTAAAAGAAAAGGTACTTTCAGGTGCTGTCAGAGAAGACACTGTCTCCCAATTTATGCAACCACTCATAACCAATCCTGACGTAAAACTACTAAATAAAACAAAATTATTTTTTAAATTGAAATAGGAAATTTGTTATTGTACTGCGAACAGTGGCGGCTCGCGGTCTTAAATAATGGTGAAGAGGTATACTGCGGGTAGGTACTTAAAAAAACATTGCCTAAAAACCCGTGTAGCAAAACGTCTCTCTTATCCTTATCAGTCCAACGACTGAATGTGAGTTTTCAACAAATTACAAACTATGTAATTAATTCGGTTCATTTTTAAAACACACAACTAAGTAGGTACGTACACTACTCAATTAACTGAAAAATAAAAACAAAACTTTTTAATCACACAGTAAATCACGATAAACGATATCTATAACCGTAAGTTTCGCGAAGCCTCAAAATAAATACCTTAAGGTTAGGCGAACCAATGCTAAAACAATGGTGCATACGACCGATCTATTTTTAAATTGCCCTTCATCATAATGCAAATTGTTACATGCTGTTTGCGTGACTGACGTCACGTAACCATAGCAACGGTGCATATTAAAGCCATGTTGGGCGTTTGATCTTCATTTGCTTTGAGCTAACTAACATGGCCGGCTGGGGCGTGCAAAAATGCACGAGTGTTTATAATTATTGTCCATCGAAGATAACCGTGGCCCTATTATGCATAGCTACATTCGGATTAAATTAGTATTATTAATTCGAACATAATTATTTTTTAAGGCTAAAATGGTAGCTGTATTGGTACATTAATATTTAAAATTGTCGAAAAACTTTCCTATTGGTTTTATTTATTTTTTTTGGTAAAGAGCCCCTTCACCTACTTCACCTGACGAGCCGCCACTGACTGCGAATAAACCTACACAAAAATAAATTAAGAAATAAAGAAAACTTTAATTTTATTTTAAAATATATAAAATATATTACGGCGAGGGTAAATGAAGGAAACAATATAGATATAGGCGACATCAAACAACATAATATAAGAAAGAAGATGGTAAGATACCGCATAAAATTAAAGCGAATGGCTGTCACGTTTTTTACAATTATTGTTATATAAGTAACTACCGCAGCAATTTATTACAGGTATAATTTTATATCTTAAATTTTATTTCCCATAAAGATGGTTGTCATTTTTAAGAAAACGAAACAATGTTTTTATACCGACATTATTATACGTAACATCTTCATTATATTCAACAATAGGCAATTATTAAATTTCATTGACGGCCATGTTGAATAAAATAATAATAAAATTTAAGATACTACTATATGAAAATAAAATATATTGTAATAATAAGTTGTTATTTTTATTACGGTTGTATAATAGACAGTGGAGGAGTATAAAAACTATATAAGGGATTAGGAAAGAAAGCCCTATCTTCCTTCTTACATTTATTAAAAATAAAATCAGTGCCTACGCGTTTCGGCCAAAGGGGCCATCATCAGGACGTTTATTTGGCCGAAACGCGTAGGCCCTGATTTTATTTTTAATAAATGTAAGAAGGAAGATAGGGCTTTCTTTCCTAATCCCTTATTTACAATGTCCCTTCTGGAGAGTAGTTACGACTTCGTTAAAAACTATATATTTTCGGAAATCTAAAGTAGCCTACTCACGTTCAGTTGGCCGGCTGGAATTTGCCGTCCGGCCAATTCCGCTACACACACATACACAGTTACATGACGGGCCAGGGCCGGCCGGAAATTGTCCCTTGTTAAAACTGATCGTGTGTAGTCATTTGCTGGCCTGCATTGGACTGCGGGACTACTTTTCCTTCAGACCAAAATTTTGTTATTGAAAATGACTGAAAGATCTTAAAAAGGTTATTTTTTTGTTTTTATGGCCTGATTGATCTTGTAGAGTACTGGGCATTTATAATAGTCCAAATTTTTAGGAACATTCAAAACTAACAAAAAGTCCGATAGGATTAGGAATTTGTTATGCTTCTGTTTAATGCAATGGTTCAAAAAATCCAAGATAGCAATGGCTTCGCAGGTAGAAACGAAGAAACTGGCATTTAACTTGAATTTATCTTTAATTTAGATTTCTGTGATATAAAAAGCTCCGTTACATCCTTGTTCACCTTTTACCGCATCTGTGTAGATATGAAGAATATCTGAATATGTTTCTTGTGACATATTTGAACTGACGATAAAAAAACTGTGCCTGTGTAGTGAAATGGAGGTCGTAATCGAATCCGGCCCAAAACTGCCGACCATTATCGGTGAACAAAACTGAAGGTGTAGTGTGACTATCGAAAACGGCCACTGACTGAACATGAGTAGTTAGTAACTATTATATTTTTGATAGAAGAGTTTTGGACATGCATTGTCATTTGTTTTGAATCAGAACATTTAAACTGGTAAGTAGCTCCAGTCGTCTTCAGGTGAATACTGAATAATATTCTTTTATTGCATGTGGCCAATAATAATAATAACTATGATAGTTTCAGTAAGGTATTACCCTGCGTCATCAGGTAAAAAGGACATTATTTATGACTGGCATTGCGGTTAAGACTTATCATTGATCTGGCTATTATTATCACGACTACGCACGACTGTGCGCAAAGAATAAAAACGCATGCGTTATCTATTTTGCATTTTGAATATTTGACAGTGACATTATCATTATTTAAAGTTCAAATCCATACTTTATAAATTATAAATTGATCTTTAATTTATTAGCAAGAGTCGTAGAAAAAATATAGTACTCATTGAGTGTTGTAAAGCAATTACTCACTCATGTAATTACCGCATCGCCGCTACGCGGCTCATTCGTACGTAATATGCTTTTTACCACATTAAAGTACGTAATATACTATTACAGGATCAATATTACGGTCACTCCAAATTTTTTTCACAGTCTTGGCTAATGTAAACGCAGGCGAAGCTCCGAGTACAAACTAGCTCTACTACAATCAAAACCTATCCCAATGTAACTTAACTTAACATAAAAAGCTAAATACCGTTATTTCCAGGTACTTTTCAAACATTCAAAAATCTTAAAAGGTCCCAACCTCCATCAGGTATAAAATTCTTTTAACATATACGTTTTTTCTATTATTCTTCTATTTAAAGTGTTTTAAAACGTTCATTATTTATTCGACATAAATAATAATTAGGTCACCAATACTCTCTTTGATATTTTTGGTTCACAGCATATTTTGTATTTTATTAATTTTAGCAATACCAGAAAAATAGTTATTCTTGTGGCGATACCAAGGAATATTGCACGTAGGCAATAGAAAAAGCAAGAAGGTGTTATGGCTGATGTAAATTGATCTTTAAACCTTTTGTGGTTGGTTAAGCATTAATAGGATAGAATAGAACGAAGGTATTTTATACCTAAATTCGCATCCAAAACTTAACAACTTAAAAAAAAGATGGAAACGACTAACACCTTACAAACTAACAACAAAAAAATGTCTAAAGTAAAGTTTTATAAATATTTACACCCAAAACTTGGAGATTATAACCACACACGAACGAGTGAAACAAAAGATGGCGACGAATAGCAATACAAACAACGGCGAGCCGGTTCTGTTTACGATCTGTTAGATATCATGTCGGTTGCCTAATTTTTTCCCTACTGCGCAAGCGCCACGGTCCCAAGTTCAGGTTATTGTGAATCGCACGATGGGTATCTTCTTGCTTCGTGCGGCTGCTTGTATTGGCAATATACTGTATGTATATATGTGGTTTAAACCCGCTATATACATTTATATCTATGTTTATCCATGCACTCGCCTCTAACAAAAATAATAGGCTGGGGAAAAAAGGTTTATTAAAATAAAGCAACGATATATCGATTTAAAATAATTTTCTAGCTAGGGAGCCATAATTATTTTAGTTTATCAACCGGAAAACACAAATTGTAGGTTTGGTTGTAATGTATATCTTTTAAATAATGGATAGATATTTTTTGTCATCAGGATAATTTTTTTCTGCACAGAAATGCAACTTAGGATTCAATGTTTATATTTTACTAATTGTATAATGACGTGTAATTAATAGTAGTTTGTACAACAAGAGTGAATATGATGTGCTTAAACTTCCGAGCGTAATATAGACAGTCCACTCGAGTTGTACAGTATATTTTTTCTACGACTCAACTGAAATACAATTGAAGAAATATTTATTTTGTATGCAAATGTATGGACCCAATTACACTGTAAAATATTTGTCGAAAATCATTTTTGAATAATTTTTCTCACATTTGGTCTTTTGCAGAATACCAGACAAAAAGCGATATATTTAATTATAAAAATAACCATACCTTTTTTCTAAACCATAGTCAATTTGGTTTATTGATCTGCTAAAGCGTATTCTTGGTTGCCTTATAAGCAAAATAGCGGTCAAATTCGTTTTAAAAAAATTAAAACCGGCGTTTGTGCATTAATGTTGGTGACACTTTGCCAACCAACAAATTTCCACAAATCGATTTTTCAAGAGATCTCGACAGGGGTTGATGGCTGAAACAAGATTTTAGATTCGCTGGCAAGAATTATGCTTCCCGTTGAATATGAAACAGGGTTTTACAAAATTATTTGTGTAGATTCCGAGAAAATCACGTTTGAAATATCGTTTAGCGGGATTTTTTTGGTTGGTAAAATGTCACTATTAACTTTAACGTTCGCTATGCTATAGTTTTTCAAAATACTCACATTCAATATGCGAATTTACATACTAGCAACACTGGAAACGTAAAATAGAAGTATTCATACTGTAGAATACTGGCCACAAAATTAACAAAACAAAACAAAATAACATAACGTTAAAAACTGGAATTATTTTTTTTAGAAATCTTCTAATTTCGTCTGTTTTATTTTATTTTATGTCCTTGATGTTTTTTCACCGTTTAAAGAAGATTTACCAGTTTATTTTCTATATCTGTTCAGTATAATAAAAGTTTTAAAGTCGATTGGGTTAAAAAGTTGAAAATATCAGAAAAAAATGGAAAAATCGCGGTGGAAAATGATTTGCATCGCAAAAAACCAAAGGCAAGTACAAAGATTCATTATGTACCATCGCGCCGATAAAAAACTGGGACAGGAAATTTTTCTATTTTCTCCTAGACTATTAAGAATAATTTTACATCAAGCCTGGTACCAGTAAAATGTCATGAACATTTGCATGTCAATAAAGATTGTCACTTTATGATTGATTATTTGTAAATATGCCACAATTAACCCCCCAGCAAAAGGCAATTATTTATAGTCGGTTGCGAGATAGTGTTGCTATTAGGGATATTGCAGATGAACTGGGAGTAAGCAAGAATACCGTGCTATTGGCAAAACAAAAAATAGCAAGACATGGGACTATTATTAGGAATGCAGGTTCTGGTCCCCCTAAAATTTCTACTGATGATCATGATAGAAGACTGGTTAATTATCTAAGGGATCATCCCTTCGAAATTGCAATCAAGGCAAAAGAAGAGACGAATTTTCCAGGTTCTGCAAATACCGCTAGAGACAGGGTTCGAAATTCCGATATACGAAGCCGTTGTGCTGCCAATAAAAAATTTTTAACGGAAATAAATAAACAGGGCAGGTTAGAATTTGCACATGAATATATTAATCAAATAAATTTATGGGAAACAGTTATATTTTCTGACGAGAAAACTTTTCAGTCATGCAATAATGGGAGAATTCGGGTGTATAGGCCTTCCGGCATGCGGTATGATGAGAGATACACCCACAAAACCAACCAAAGTGGGCGTTTCTCCATAAATGTTTGGGGCTGGATTAGCGCTAGAGGACCAGGACTTTGCCAAATCGTCGAAGGAAGACTAACTGCAGCAGTATACGTTAATATACTAAACGAAGTGATGATACCATCGGTAAACGCTGTATACGGTCAAAATTACACATTTCAGCATGATAATGCTCCAATACACACAGCGCGCATTGTACAAAATTTTCTCCAAGAAAATAATATAGCAGTTCTTCCCTGGGCTTCGAAGAGTCCCGATTTGAACCCGACAGAAAACATTTGGGGTGCCATGGTCAAATCTATGTTTAAACATGATTTTCAACCTAGAAACAGGGATGAATTACGTCATAAGATAAATCAAGCTTGGGATGAAATAACTGTCGAATTATGTAGAAACTTAGTTTTAAGTATGCCACAAAGGCTCCAAAAAGTAATAAACAGAAATGGTTCTATGACCAAATATTAATTTTGTGTTGTTTTGACAAACTTTGTGTTCGCAATTTTTTTCTTTTTATTAAATGTATTTTATTACCTGTATTAGCTTTATTTATTATTTTGTGGTAATGGTAAATATAATAATTTATAAAATATTTGACTTTAAAAAAATCTAATAAATTTACTTTATCCATATTATATGATGTCTCTCAAATTTAACCACCCCGTATCGAAAAATACAAAACATTCCATTATGTAACCTAGGTTACTTTTTAAATTTTGAATGTTTTTCCTTTTTAGCTCTAGACACCTTTTATAGTCTAGGGGATATGTATTTCTTACATTGTTTTTGTAAATCTCTTGTCCCAGTTTTTTATCGGCACAATAGTACATTAATTTTATCCTTTCAATCTTGTAACAATTGTCTTGAAATGAGTGGAAAGCGGGAGATTTTTGGAATAAGAAAGTTCATTATTTTCCCAGTGCTTGAGTTGTGTGAAGCTAGAAGTTGATAATAACCGAAATGCAAAATCTTTTAAAACTTTGTAGGCTTGAAATGTGACGGTAAGTAAAAACTGTAATACTGCGGGTGCATTAGAATTTTTATGTAGGTATATTTGTAAAATATTTTTTCGTATGTAATATTTGGTATGGTTTTTGGATGGCTACTACCTTATGTTATTATATGTCCGTCGAAGAACTTTTATATTTTTTTGCATTTGTCATTGATTTACAACAAATGGCTACTCTATTGATGAGTTAACCATTTTCCGTTATTTTTTTGATTTTTTGTCTTATACCGGGTGACAACGAAACTACTGCCTAGCTTGTCACGTCCTTATAAAATAAAACATTATGAGAAAAAAATAATTAGATGAATAAATTAACAATAATCGTGGCTTATTAGATAATGTAACTAAACTATTGATTGCTTATATACCTTAAAAACTAATAAGTTTAGACATAGGAAAGCATAAATAAAAATATTTAGAAAAGCAAGATAATTTTGTATATTAGATTTAAGAGGGGTAATGGAGTTGGAGAAATTTGTGTTTGAATGTCAAATTTTCCAGCTTATTTGATTAAACCGGAAGTGATATAGTTCTGGTTTATTCATACAGAATACCTAAAAAAAAGTAAAAAAGTACATAATGTTACATTTTTAAAATTCATTTGTTCATGTGGTTGTGGTTAATTTGACACGCCATTTCCTCGGAAACTAAACTGTCTTAGATAAGTATAGGATATGATACGTATTTTATGCTTAGAAATCTTCGTAGACATCTATACAAATATACAGGTTGTTTTATTTAAAATAACAAATTTGTGTAATATATTTTAACCCTTTATCCTTTAAATCTTTTTGTTCATAGATTAATACCTATGCCTTTTACGCTTAGGTATCTCCTTCAGGTACTTATTATTAATTCTGTATGTCTATTACCGTAGGGTAGCTAACTGTTATTATGGCAGAGCCTTGTGGCTTGTTATTAACAAGAATAACTCATTCTTGTTCTTAAAAGACGATGGCCATGAGCTTTTTAGTTGAAGATTGTGATTTTTTCAATCTGTAGAAACCTTATAAAGATAAGAAGGTTATGTATTCAAGTCTTATTGTTTGTCACTATTTTAGACAAAAAAGTCAGTGTCTGCATTCAAATAGTTTAATGGATTTTAAGAAATTTGCAGCCTAAGTAGTTTTTGTTCATAAAACTTAAAATAATGAACAAATTAAAATTAATTTTGACATAATGGTAGAAAAACGTTATTACTATTTAACGGTGCTAGAAAATGGACAGTTCTATCACAGCTAGGTAGATGATTGTCTCTCGTATTTGGTAACATAGTTGTTGATCTATTTGTTTCGAAATTCATAATAGGTACTGTTTTAAAAACCTGTAGTTACATAGTACCGTCTGGGCAGGGACAGTTAGACGTTTGAATACTGAAAATGTGCGTAGAGTGTAAGCATATACCTAAAATTTTATATTAATGATGTATTATGTAAGGACATGATAAGTTGGGCAGTAATTTCGTTATCACCCCGTACATTATACCTATTATTTTTTGGAGTTTGCTTCATGCAGATAATCTTTATATTTATGCGAATAAAATAATAAAAACGTCCTATAATTTTAATCAATATCATAAAGATTAAAGATAATAATGGTAAAATGACAATAGGGTACACTATTAATTTGTTTTGAGTACTTATACTATAAACGTACATGTTTAAATGTAAAAACCTTGACAATATCCCATATCTAAAAAAGTACATCACTAACCTCTTAACCTTCATATTTATCTTATCTTTGGCTTTCACGTTTACTGTCTATATTTAAAATGTAAACAGGTTTCCAAAACATTCCTAAGGTTGATATCCCTTTGAATCCTTGACGGCAAATTATTAATTTAAATGCTGTTAAATTACTTAACGAAGCAGTTTGGTAGCCCAGACGGCACTATGTAACTACAGATTTTTATGACCGTACCTATTATGAAGTTCGAAACAAATAGATCAACTACTATGTTACTGACAATCATCTATCTAGCTGTGATAGAACTGTTCATTTCCTAGCACCGTTGAATAGTAATAACCTTTAATTACAACCATACATGTAATGTTGACATTACAACCTTACATTACCTACGTCTACTTCCCTCACCCATTTCCCTCACTCATTTCCCCTTATTCTTGTTCTTCTCTCATTTTCCCACTCATTCAATAAATCAAAATATTTATGTAATGTCTTTATTTAAAAATTCGTATACAAGGAACGTATATCAACAAGACAATTAACAACAATAATTAAACATTATCACATTATACCTTGAATGCTTTTTCATATCGCCCCCTACTTTTCTCTGGAAGTAAACTTGCTTCTGCTCTTTCTGCAGCCTCTTTGAGTTCTGTTGGGATGGGATAATCTTCATTCTCACTATCCGACATTTCGGGTTTGTTCTAACACAAATTTGATAGAACGAGACAAATTCAAAATTGTTTAAAGGTATGCTCCGTTACAATGGCAATGCAACCAGCATATTTTTGTTTGGCGTCAAAACAATAATGTTTACTACATTTTTTGAAAAAATCAAATATTATCTAATTTTCAATTAACGGTGTGATTGTAAATAAAAAAGTATACAAACCTCAGAGGAAAGTTACTGTCACGAGATTAAAGTTAACCTCGAAGCTTCGCGTCTCGGATAACTAACTAATCTCTCGACAGTAATGAAACACTTCCCTCTTCGGTATGTAATATACTATTTTCTACCAGTGTGTCAAAATTTATTTTAATTTGTTCATTATTTTATGTTTTATGTTTACTTAGGCTACAAATTTCTTAATATCCATTAAAACTTTTGAATGCAGACACTGACTTTTTTGTATAAAATAGTGACAAACAATAAGACTTGGATACATAACCTTCTCATCTTCATAAGGTTTCTACAGATTCAAAAAATCACAATCTTCAACTGAAAAGCTCATGGCGATTGTCTTTTAAGAGCAAGAAGGAGTTATTTTTGTTAATAACAAGCCACAAGGCTCTACCATAATAACGGTTAGACACCCTACGGTAATAAAGCAAAAAATAAAGCATAAAATGCATTGGTGCATCTTTGAATAAAACGATTCAAAGAAATAGAGTTAATATACTATTTCTGTATGGCTAAGAGCGTTTTCACACGGCACCATATATCGCGCGCGACAAATGGTCGCAATATTGCTTTTACACCAAATTATGTGTTTTTTAATGAGCCATTTTCATACACAAGCGATATTAGAGAACACATAATTTGATGTAAAGCAATATTGCGACCATTTATCGCGCGCGATATATGGTGCCGTGTGAAAACGCTCTAAGACCGAGATTACGTCATAGTAGCAATTTTAAAATATCCGTGTTAAATGTCATTGACAAGTTGAGTCAGAAGTTGATATGTATCTTGGCCTCCTCGTGCAGGGTGGTTTTTGTGCTTATTTCCAAAAAATAGTTATATTGATAAGTTGTGTATAGCGTGCGGTGGTTCCTGGGCCAAAAAGACGAAATAGAGGAGAATAGTTTTTCAGCAGAAAGTAATTTTCCCTTTCGTGCTCAGGATAATAATAATAATAAGTTGATTGAGTCCATGAACTTAAAGACTAGGATAAAACTTGGAGTCGGCCCGGGTAGGAATTTTGCAACACGACACCGCGTAATCAAGACGACGTCAGCCCAAAAAGCCGGGCTAGCCCACTTGGACCGAAAAGCCTAGAATGCTCAAAAAGCTCGACTGGCCTGAAAAATTAGCATTTGCTACAGTTTTATTCATATAAATAATATAATTCTTAACAAATGCTGTGTGCAGATGGTTCTTGACAGTCATGTGTCCTGACAGAATTCCTGCAAAGGTTCTTAGCTGGTTCGTGTTCATTTGAAGCAACTGTTTCGTAAGTCTTGGGTCTGGATCCCCAATGAAGCTTTAGTTGTGGTGTAATCCATGTCTGTTGCTCCAGTGGATTTTGTGTTTACTCCTGATCCATCGCTTTATGGAATCTATGGTACTGTACACCTTGGTACTTCAAGTGCCAGTTCTGGTCCAATGAAGGTGTTTTCTGAGCCTTTCCTCGCAATTTTATCGGCTTTTTCATTTCCTGTAATACCTTCGTGTCCTGGTTACTTTTGCCAGGGCTGAGTAGCCCGTTGCTTTGTAATATTATTTTTGCTATTAATAGATACTACAAAAACACAACTTACTATATTATCAAAAAATAAATAAATAGAAAATGTTGTAAACAAATGAAAAAGTTTTGGAATCTAAAAAATATAAAACAAATTGAGCTTTGAGAAATCTTTTTAACCCCAATGGTTTCAAATAAAGGTGCTTTGGTGCAATTTGTTATAAGGAATATTTAAACCTCATTATCTCTTGATATTCTCATTTTGTGATGAAGTCACACTCGAAAAATTAAGGCAGTATTGCCAAGTTTACCGTCAATTTCTTAAACAAAATCCCCTTACAACCAGTTATCTATCATTCAACGATAGCCGGGAGAAACCAGGCAAAACGAAACAACGAAGGTCTGACGTCACATCCGGCGTTGCCATGACCACCCAACCGGCGCCTTGCTCTAACAGAGCGCGACTTGCAGATCAACAGGTTGAAAAGAAAAGTAGGATACGCGCACCAAGTTTAATGTCAGTGTTGCTAGATTGCGTGTTACGAGTTTTCTTCTTCATTCTTCTATTTTTTGCACCGACTCGGCTTGGTTGTTAGACTGCCATGTTGCCACATGCGGGTATAGTTTAATTAGAAGCGTAGTTGCCATTCCAAAAAAATTTTACATTAATATTCTGCTTTTGACCGATGACCAAGATTTTTAAAAAATCAGCACCTCGTAAGTATTTTCCAATTTGCCGTCGCTCGTCTAGTATACGTATGATGATTAGAAAAATGAAAAACATGCATGCACTGATTTCCATGATGACCCAATAAATAACATTTTAAAAAATAACATTTTTATAACGCTCATAAACACAAATTACCTACTCAAATGGTGATATGAGAACATTTTAATGTTTAAGACCAAAAAGGCGTTTGAATCAGGTTCCCAATAGAACTTTCTCTACCCGTTTCTTCCCCGAAAAGTACCAGCTATAAATATCTAAAAAGATGAATGCTAAAAGTCCTTTATGAGGCTTCCAGCCAAGACAAACCTATAGCTAAGATTATTTTATTGAACTATTTTTTTGAAACTGATTCCTATACCAGATTTGAACCACATTAACTAATGGAGCATATGGTCTGCATCCCGCATCCCCACATTCACCTCCTTTCCCAGGAATCAATTCTATTGGCCAGCACTGTTGGTAATGATTCAAATTAATGAGTTCCTTAACAATAGTTTGAATATTTTTGGATATGGCTACCTACTCAAGTCCTTGAAGACATTAGACGCGTGTTAAGTTCCTCCTAATGAAATTAACTAATTTGAACAATTAATCGTTTGTCTATTCATAAGTTTTAGCAACCAATTAGTAAAAGAACACTAATTTACAATGTTAAAATAAATTAACAGCGTCTAGAATATTAAAGTTCATTTTATTCGCTGCTTAACAGACTTTGAAAAACTGCCTTTCATGAATAACAAACTTATTTCATGACCCTTAGCTCGTAAAACAATCATGTGAAAATGCTGCAGGAAACAATGTTACCTAATAATAAAAATAATAATATGCAATACAACAAATGAATAAATATAAGAAGCCTACTTCCTGTGAGTGGAAGCCTATTCTTGAACCCCGAAACCAGAAAATTATTTTAATTCGGTTGTTTATAACGAGATATGGTAATGCGTATAGTTAAATTGTCAAGTGGAAATAAAAGTGGTTTGATTTATTTTTATGCAGGATGATTAAGGATTAAATTGAGGAAATAGTCTATGCTTGAAGTGTAGTGGCAAGTTAAATGAAAAAAATGAGACATATTAAGCCTTTCTCCAAAAGTATATTAATAAAGCCCGGTTGTACAATTAGAGCTTATTTTTAAAGCTCGAACTAAAGTTGAACTCGGTTCTACTGAGCTTTCATTCTTCTGGTAAGTTGTCAAGTTTCTAGGCTTAAACCAAGTTATTAATTATTGAGGACATATAACCCCATATAACAAACCTTGTAAATTCTTTTTGAATGCAATTTGTGGTAATAATGTTTTAAAGTTATGAATGCGAATGATGAGGTTAAACACTTTCTGGATTTAACAGACTAATCGGATGATGAAGATTTTAGGGATGCTATTGTGCCGATAAAAAACTGGGATAAGAGATTTACAAAAACAATGTAAGAAATACATATCCCCTAGACTATAAAAGGTGTCTAGAGCTAAAAAGGAAAAACATTCAAAATTTAAAAAGTAACCTAGGTTACATAATGGAATGTTTTGTATTTTTCGATAAGGGGTGGTTAAATTTGAGAGACATCATATAATATGGATAAAGTAAATTTATTAGATTTTTTTAAAGTCAAATATTTTATAAATTATTATATTTACCATTACCACAAAATAATAAATAAAGCTAATACAGGTAATAAAATACATTTAATAAAAAGAAAAAAATTGCGAACACAAAGTTTGTCAAAACAACACAAAATTAATATTTGGTCATAGAACCATTTCTGTTTATTACTTTTTGGAGCCTTTGTGGCATACTTAAAACTAAGTTTCTACATAATTCGACAGTTATTTCATCCCAAGCTTGATTTATCTTATGACGTAATTCATCCCTGTTTCTAGGTTGAAAATCATGTTTAAACATAGATTTGACCATGGCACCCCAAATGTTTTCTATCGGGTTCAAATCGGGACTCTTCGAAGCCCAGGGAAGAACTGCTATGTTATTTTCTTGGAGAAAATTTTGTACAATGCGCGCTGTGTGTATTGGAGCATTATCATGCTGAAATGTGTAATTTTGACCGTATACAGCGTTTACCGATGGTATCATCACTTCGTTTAGTATATTAACGTATACTGCTGCAGTTAGTCTTCCTTCGACGATTTGGCAAAGTCCTGGTCCTCTAGCGCTAATCCAGCCCCAAACATTTATGGAGAAACGCCCACTTTGGTTGGTTTTGTGGGTGTATCTCTCATCATACCGCATGCCGGAAGGCCTATACACCCGAATTCTCCCATTATTGCATGACTGAAAAGTTTTCTCGTCAGAAAATATAACTGTTTCCCATAAATTTATTTGATTAATATATTCATGTGCAAATTCTAACCTGCCCTGTTTGTTTATTTCCGTTAAAAAATTTTTATTGGCAGCACAATGGCTTCGTATATCGGAATTTCGAACCCTGTCTCTAGCGGTATTTGCAGAACCTGGAAAATTCGTCTCTTCTTTTGCCTTGATTGCAGTTTCGAAGGGATGATCCCTTAGATAATTAACCAGTCTTCTATCATGATCATCAGTAGAAATTTTAGGGGGACCAGAACCTGCATTCCTAATAATAGTCCCATGTCTTGCTATTTTTTGTTTTGCCAATAGCACGGTATTCTTGTTTACTCCCAGTTCATCTGCAATATCCCTAATAGCAACACTATCTCGCAACCGACTATAAATAATTGCCTTTTGCTGGGGGGTTAATTGTGGCATATTTACAAATAATATATGATTGTATGTTTGACGAGTCAATCATAAAGTGACAATCTTTATTGACATGCAAATTTTCATGACATTTTACTGGTACCAGGCTTGATGTAAAATTATTCTTAATAGTCTAGGAGAAAATAGAAAAATTTCCTGTCCCAGTTTTTTATCGGCGCGATGGTACTAGGAGCTATAGAAAACGTTCGAAGACGGCTTCAAAACTACAGATCGAAAGCTGATCATAGTCAAATTTTTAGTAATTAAATTTACTTTCAATATTTTTCTAGCAATCAATTCTTTCTTTATTTTATTTTTTATTTTTATATTTATATTATCTGCTTTTTTATTTTCCAAAATATCTTTAAACAAACACCTTAACAAAAGCTAATAGCAGACATTCTTCTTTGAAGGTAAAATTTGCAGATCCTTTTGTGTTAGATTAAATGGAAAAAGTAACTGCAAGTTGTAAACACCCCAAACTTTGACAACAAATAAAGTTTGATGGATTTTTGACAGCGTAACCATAGCCAGCATGGTAATTTAATTATTGATCCCACCTTTGCAGACCTATGGTTAAGAATTGATCATACACTAGAATTACCTTTTTGAACCAAGTTCAACTTTTGGTCGAGCTTTGAGAAACTCGTACTTAAGCTCTAATAATTGTATAACCGGGCCTAAGGATTTCAATATTAATTATCCTCTACATTTTTCGGACATATGTTCATAATTAAAAAGTAACAAAAGGAAACTGGAGACTTTTGCCTTAATAGAGCTTTAAGATGAGCGAAGTATTTTCAGTTAGACAGAACCGAAGAGCTTTTTCATATATTTAAAGAATGAGCAGTTTTTGAGCTTTAAGGGGGAAATAAATGTAAATATTTTGGTAAAAACGTATAATGATCTTTGGGGTAGGTACACATAAGTGTAGAATTGAAAGGTTTAAATGTAGAATTTATATTTTAAATTTAAAGGGGCATTTTGTATAAGAAGAAAATTATGTGATGTTTTTTGTTATATTTAAAATTATTTTGTAGTGGAAAGCAAGAAAGATGGTTGATTAACACTTAACGTATTCTTGAAAGAGACATGCTGTAGGTACGAAAATTATGAATAAACATTTAAAAAGCAAAAGTGATTTTTTCATTAGCATATCTGAAAAAAGTATTATTAAAAAAAGAACACCTGTCAGGAGACAAGTACGCTAACTTGATGGTATGTGATGTATGTCCCAAGAGAGGAATCTGAATCTCTGGTTTTGGCTGCTTCATGTCTCTTTTTTGCCCCCGGAAGACCTTCAGTAGACCAACCTTTTTGTTTCTGATAGCTTGCCAGGACGAGTAGGCAAAAGAAGTTTAAATTTAAGGCTCAGCAGGACTGTGAGTTTGTAGGTGCTGGTTAAATATGTTAATATTCTCTAGGATACATGTATTACAGCTCTGCCTGTCTCCCATAGGAAAACTAATATGCATCATTCTTTGCCTATCCCCAAAGATAGTAGCGACTGACAAAAAATTTGAACCACATTTATGTAATCTGTTTGCAATTTTTAGGAATCATAGTTGATAACGATCATCATTTTTATTTTTATATAAGTTAATTTTGTCTGTATGTTATTTCCATTTTCATTCCGTATTCTTTAATAAATTACGTCCAGGTAAAATAATCCTAATGTCATCTCTCAGTTTTTTAAAATTTAGTACTATCATTATAAAACTTTTTTTATTGCGAACTGTCATTGAGCAGTTTTAGTTTCATAGTATCCATAGTAATCTTAAACTCTTAGAATATATAGTAGACATCATATCGCGATAGAAAACGGCGTTTCGACAGTTGAAAGCCACAGATGACATTCACAGCTGATTCTAGTTCCGCCGAAAAGTTACTAGAATTAGTGTGGACCGTAACAAGTTCACATGTCAGTTCGCGTCCTATTATTTTCGTTGTTTTTTGGTGTTTTTTAGTATTTTGTGGCTGTTTTTTATATAGTGTATATAGAGTTTTCTGATTGAAAGTTAGAGTCATAACTAAAATGAAGCATAGTGATTGTTTTGTATACCAATATTTTAACCATATATACCATGTTTTACGTATTCTACCTAGCTGGTGCAGTATTACCGGCATTTATTACATTCTTTAATATTCACGAGCAAAGGAGAGTAGTGTGTCGATAAGTTAAATTTTTTAAAAGCTTTGTCGATAATATTTATGTTACTACTACATTACTTTATTGTAAGTAATTCCTATCACAATATCTAGGTAGTATTCAGTGGATACCTAATAGGTTCTTGACTTTTGTTCCAAAAGTTTCTTAACAACTTTAGTTAAGAACGATGATTTAAATAGAAAAATTTGTTAAGTCTTCTTTGATAAATTAAAATGGGGGATAAGGAACTTAATATTTATATATTTTTTTAGTTTGTTAATGGAACATAAAAATAGTCCGGTCCTGTCTTTTTAGCCAACCTCTAAACGTAAAATAGATCAGACGTCAACAGGGTGCCATAAATGACAAGTGACTTGGCGTTTTCTTAAAAAAATTTGACTTTATTAGCAAATCTAACTGATAAATCCTTAGTCAACATTTTTTGTAGAAACTTGGTTAGTCATTCGGCGCATTTAAAAATAAAAAGGACCAGAAATAATAACCTATCCCAACCTTATATGACCTATCTCAACTGGTTACCCCACACCCCAATGTTACCGGAGCTTATAATATATGATCACACGATATCAAATGTATCTTCAAAAAACTCCAGGATATTAAGGTAGGTAAGGGTTGCCAAATTTTCACGGTACCAAGCTAATTGAGTCATGCGAATTAAATGCAATTGCACGTGTGCGTGCCATGCACCTGCAAAAGTGGGCAAGCAGGAAATGTAAAATTAAGGGCCATATCAAGTTTTGGAGGTTTGTAGGACTCTGGGGCAAGGTTAAAGTTACCGACTCTATAATTAAAACATCATTAAAGGTTTGGGAGATCGTACCAAAGGAAAAACGGAATTTATAAGTAATTCGTTAATGATGCGAAGAAAGCCCTGAGATGTAAAGTGTTTAAAAACTACACGGTTTAATTCTTTCATTGATTTGATGCATTATGTTTAAGCTTTTATTAAAGTTTGAAATCTCGAAGTTTCGCATTGTTTGAACTTAGTTAAAATGACGAGGCCTGGCAGTGATCTTATTTAACAAGTAAAGTATGCAACTCAAAAACCATAGGCTAGTTCCTATTACATTGAGAGGGTCATGAGCATTCGGAAAATTTAGTTTGATAATAAGGTTCTTATCCAACTTTTTTCTAGGATATCGATTTCTCCAATTCCATAACAACATGTATTATGTATTTTAAAGTAAACACCCAATACATAAATGTGATATACACTGCGTCCACTAATTATGGAATAGTTAAAAAATGACCTCAATTTCAAAAGCTCATATTTTCATCAAAACTCAATCAATGCATTTTCTTTTTAGTTTATAATGTAGATTGTCTCTTGGACCACTATCTATCTTTCTAACATTCGGTCTTTTGCAGAATAACAGACAAAAAGCGATATATTTACTAATAAAAATAAACAATTTATTTTTCTTAACCATAGTTAGTTTAATTAAATTGTTCTGCTGAAATGCAGAGAAGAAACGGGTTTGTTCGGATATTTTTCTGCTTGCGTATGAATTATAACTCCGAAAGTACAACAAAATAGCTGAGTTTTAAACAGTTAAAAATGGCATTTGTGCATTAATATAAACTTTTTTCTACTCCCACATGGAAATTTTTTTTTAACTGTGAGGCAAAGTTTCATATCCATCCTAGTTAGGTTATGAAACTGACCAATCAGAGTAGTCAATTACAGAGAAGCCAAATTTACATGTTGTAAATTCGTTTTCTGACAGTTGAGAGAAGTTAGGTTAACAATATGCTTCAAAAATATGCAAATCTGTGAGATGAAATTTTTTCCTTTTGAATTTAAATCAAAACATTTATCCCAGAGTCTATGTATACACAATATTTTCCTGAAGAGTACACGAAATGGTGCAAAACCTAAAGGTATAATAAGAAAATTAATACCAAAATATCCTCATACAGGGTGATCCCTAAGTTGATACTTCTTTTTTAGCTGTGTATAGAAGGCATTAAAATAAACATTTTTAAATACTTTTTTCAAAAAACTTAAAAATAGGCGAGATACAGAAGTAAAAAATCTAAGCGCGGGCCTGGTCATCAAAACGTAGCCTGCTATACTTTATGTTGCTTGTCTTATCTCTTATTAGTCATGCAATTTACGGGTCGGTGGTCAGTTTGTTATTTGGCATTCCGCTGAGGTGTGTTTTTCTGAAATAAGTTAATTTTAAATTGGTGACACGTGAAAATAGTAAAATTTAAAAACAATAAACTAGTAGATATGGTTGTAATTTACGGTGTGTCGTCAAAGTGCGGCTGCTGCTTCGAGATTTTACGCAGAACGCTATCCCTTGCGGGCTCATCCACCCCAAGTTTTCTTAATGTTATTCAACGGTCAAGTTAGGCAGAACCGTATTTGATTCATAGTGTAATAAATGAATGTAAGTACCTTAGAGCGTTTTCACACGGCACCATATATCGCGCGCGACAAATGGTCGCAATATTGCTTTTACACCAAATTATGTGTTTTCTAATGAGCCATTTTCACACACAAGCGATATTAGAAAACACATAATTTGGTGTAAAGCAATATTGTGACCATTTATCGCGCGCGATATATGGCACCGTGTGAAAACGCTCTTACTGTTTAGTTTTTTGAAAAAAGGTATTTGAAAATGTTGTTTATTTTAATGCCTTCTATACACAGCTACAAAATAAGTATCAACTTAGGAATCACCCTGTATAAATCCGCCCTTGACAATGCATGGCAATTCTACGAAATAGCTACCTGATATAATAGACCAGGAGCCAGTAAAATTTTATTTACGTTATTAGATGCAAGACTAACTAATATTTCTTCCATTAGTGATCACTAATGCTGCATCGATGGAGATAGTAAAGCATCGCAGAGGGTGAACAAGGACGACCAGCATAAGGATCGTCCAAACCAATGCAAATTCCCTGCATTGATTTGTTGAATACAAAAAAATCATGTTAAATTGGCTAGAACGGCGCCCGACCTGTCGCGTTGAATCCCACTGGAAAAGGTCTTTTTCTTAAAATTCATTTAGCAATTTTCTTGTTTAATTAAATATCCCTCTAACTAAAAAACATAATTGTTTATTTACCTTATGAAGTAAGACAGTTCTTACTTAATTCCACCAACTTCAACTACACAACTACCTACTAATATTATTCTCGGATTCAGGATTGAAGAAATTGATTTTCATTTAAACTAATGCGATCAGGATCACTAATGGAAGAAATATGATTTAGTCCTGTATCAAATATCGTAAAAAAAGGTTCACTGGCTCCTGGTCTATAGTATAATATACAATACACAGAGGCTCTGGAAACAAATAGAACGCAGTCACGCAGTTTTAAACAATAAAACAATTAAAATTAACAAGCAAAAGAAACAATGGAACAGAGTGTCACCCGCTGTTATATAAAACTTAATTGAAGTTGTAATAAGCGTGAAATAGTACGGAAAATTATTGGTTGCCAAGGGAATGAAATGAAATTAATTTAGAAGTTGATTCACATAGGTAGTGCTTCATTTGCTAACAAATGAAAATTAAACTTAAAGATTGTAGTAAAGGAAATTGAGGAAATTAAAAAATAAGTAAGGAACTATTAAGAGCATCTAACCAATATTTCTAGATTTTTTCTCCATGCAAAATTTAGTTTAGGGTGTCCTAAACGATATGGTCAATAATTGGGATTTAGGGAAAAAGAAAAATTTCTCCTATGTCCCCTAATTACCGAGCTACAGTCCCCTAGAGGGAGAGGGGGGGGGGGGGCTCTGATAATGGTTTGCACTAAATATTTTCGCTAAGATATTCGTCAAAGATAAAAATACGAAATCTTAAAGTTCTGCTAAACTTTGTGCGCTGCATCTAAATATCTGTTCCAAAATGTCGTCAAAACAAGTTGGGTCTATTTGTGGTTGTGATCCTTTAGACCAGTGGTTTACGGGAGACTCGAAGGGGGTCTACGTAGGCGTGACAAAAAAATGGGGGGTCCACAATTCGTAAGCGAGGGTCCACGAAAATGTATCTGGTTTTGATAGTGAAGAACTGCTTGACTTCACCTAGACAGATAATATTTTAAGAAGTTCAGCGACTGTTACTTGTAAAAACTTGCATCGAAAATCAATTCCATTCACAAACGTTCTTTCGGTGGCAATAGATGGAGCTCCTGCCAAGGTCGGGCGATATCGTGAGTTAATAAGCCATCTTAAAAGAATTATACCAGAGGTATAGGAGGAGGTGTTGTATGGAATCCAATGTATGCTGTATATATAGATAGATTGGAAAGGGTGCAAAACAGATTCTTGAGATGTCTACTATTTAAGCAAAATTATATACTTCACGACATAAATACTGTAAGATTGCATTTTTGTATATTGTCTCTGCGGAATCGAAGAATTTTATCGGACTTGGTTTATATGTTTAAAATATCCTCGAATAGGGTTGACTCTCCATATCTGGTCTCAAGGATGGCGTTCAATGTTGCACCGCGACAACTAAGAAATAATTATATTTTTTATACTCCATTTCATCATACAAATAGTTCTCAAAACTCACCAATCAGTCGAATGATGAGAAACTCGAATCGCTATTTTTCGGACCTAGATCTAGATTTCTTTTCAACATCTTTGAATAGAATTAAAAAGGCTCTAAAACGAAGGCTTTTAGAATAATTAAATAAGTATCATAATGCTTCGTTTTTTCATGTTGTTATTATTGCCTATCATAGGCATTTGCCATAATGGCAAATACTTCTTTTTGTATTGTTATCCAATCATTAATATTATTAGCTTATAAGTACTGATATTGTTGTAGGATAGATATAATTTACTTATTATAAAATTAGTGGATACTGTCTATGGGATTTCCTGTTTGTATCCTAAATAAATAAATAAATAAAAGTAACTGCAATTCACTGTGTCATACACCGACAACATCTGGTAGCGAACAATTTGAGTGATAGATTGCACCAATCGCTTCAATTTGTGATTAATGCAGTTAACAAAATAAGAAGCAATGCATTGAATACGCGTTTATTTGCACAATTGTGCGATGAAAATGATGAAGACTTCCAATGATTGCTCTTACATACTGAAGTACGCTGGTTGTCGAAAGGTGCATGTTTAACAAGCTTTTACTCACTTTTTGAATCAGTTTTAGAGTTCCTGGAAAATAAAGATCCAGATTTAAAAGAAAACCTGATCAGTTTGAAAGCAGACATCGCGTATTTGACAGATTTGTTTAAAAAATTTAATGACATTAACTTACAATTACCAAGGGGACAGCCTCAATTTAATAAAAACAAAGGGTGTAATTTCAGCTTTTCTTTGAAAATTGAAATTTATGAAGCAAAATATTAGTCGGCGCGAATTTTTCCAGTTTTCAAACTTATTACAAGTAGAATGCCTTGATGAGAATATTCAGACATACATTCAACATTTAATTGCCCTGCATGATCACTTCAAAATCAGATTTGAAAATATTCTGACGATAGAAATACCACCATGGATCATAAATCCATTTGATGAAATGGAACTCGAGAATGTGATATTACAAGAGGAGCTACTCGAGCTTAGCACTAATGAGGAGCTGAAGATTAAATTTAAAAGGGGGTATCAAACATTTTGGCTGCAGGCAGAAATAACCAAAATATATCCTGGACTGTGGGGAATTGCGAAAAAGCTTTTGATAGCGTTTCCCTCGTCATATCTTGTCGAAAAAAAATTTAGTGTCGCTACAAGCCTTTTGTGGAAAAAAAGGAGCAGATTGAATATCACAGAACGGGGAGATTTGTGGTTATTCCTAACAAAACTGAAGCCAAATATTGATAATTTGCTGTCAATCCATCAAGTACATCCCTCCCATTAAAATTTTAATTTTTTAAAAAGTTACGTTACGTTAATAATGTTTAATTTTAACTATATTATGACTGTTATCATATTACAAGGTAATAATGTAAACACAAGAAAATATACTATTTTTCTTTTTATTTTTACCACTCCAGGAGTTTCTGAATAAAATAAGTGAGAATTGATTGGTTTCTTGTACTGTGAGTAGATGTCAAAGTTGGATGGAATCACTTTCTTGATTGGCCAACTTTATTTTTTTGACATCCACTTACAGAATTAATTTATTAACCAATCAATTCTCACTTTTTTTCGAAAACTGTTAATTCGTGGTTGGAACTCAGCAGCAATGCAAATTTTCATAGTTAAATCTAATCTTCACATTTTTTGTCAAGTTTTGGGAATATGGTAGAAATGTAGCTGTAAGGGGTCCACCGGAACCAGCAACATTTTTAAAGGGGTCTATGAGAAGAAAAAGTTTGGGAACCTCTGCTTTAGACTATCTGTGTTCCCACAAGAAGTTTTTAAACATATTTCATCTTTACAAATATAAAAGCTTTTCCTTCAGAATTACATTTTTTATAGGCGCGGTAGGAATGTTTCCTGCTTGTCCACTATGTCGGTAAAATAACAAGCAATGCGGAATTTTGAGAATTCATGGTAAAATCATGAATTTTGTTTCTACTTTCCTAAAATTAACGCTACCTCTATAGTTACATTGATTGGCAGGAGTGACATCGCTTATGTCATATTTAGTTGGTTTTATTATAATTAATGTAAATTTCGAGTCTTTAAACATTGAATAAAATTTGTTTGCCAATGCGTTTTAATTTTCTAGGTGCATATCCGGAACTACACTCTCTTGTCAAAAACTGTACCAACATGAGGCATATATGTTAATCTAATTTACAAGACGTACAAATGATCCATTATTTTTAATATGGGGACTTGGTTAAAACCGTCCGAACCTGACCGACTTAACTCTACATTTAAAAATATGGTATAAAAAATTGCGATAACAGACAAAATGGATCAATAATTCGCTTACCTTGTTTAATCTAGCTTGCATTGCGTGATAAGCTATTCGTTTCCTTAATGTTTTAAAAGGGTTTTTGTAAATATTTAATACAAAAAAAGACTAAAGCACTTTGCTTGTCTGCCATTACTGGTTTAACTGAACGCACACACCCTTTTTATTAAAGTCAATGTCAAAAATCATTAGTTCCGACAGAGTATAAAAAAGTTTAAGTGTTTACTTTATTTCATGCCATTTGGTGTTTAAAAATTCAACAGTAGCGGTATGCCATAAATTTTAACACATGATGGATTTTCTTACTATAGCAAAAGGACGTTTTAACAATTTTTCAATAAAACTGTAAAAAAATACTAATCAGTTGATGACTTTCCATCTCTTTCGAACCTGTCAAACAAAGGTATATTTATTAAAATAATGGTTGTGCCATAGATGATTCTACTGACAAATTTCGGACGACCATCTTAAAAAACCATGCCATCTTTGACGAAAGAAAGTAGAGTGATAAGAAGCACAACAAGCATATTTCAAGGAAAAAACAAATGAAGAAAAGGGGATGTTACAGGTGGGAAATAGTTACCTCGAATCGATTGTTCTATTAATAAATTAACCGCTTAATCTTATATCATAAGTAGATACTGTTATAAATAAAGGTATAACATATTATAGAAATTATTATTAGATGTAGAACCCCCTTTCTGGCCCTGGTTCTGAATCACATAATTATCTTTTTCGGCGTATGAGAACCGTATCTGGTTCATCACCAAAGAAGGACTCGTTAAAAAACATATTAGAAGTGTCTCCAGTGATTGTAAAAATCATAGATTACCTGAAGAACAGTAATTTTCTTAAAACAAACATCTCCGTTTTCATGGAGAATCGTCGATAAATGAAATTCAGTCTAATAATAGAAGGCGTTTTTATAAAGGGTATTCACACCATTTTGAAATTGGTTCTGAAATTTTGACAATTGTCATTCAACTTTTAATTTTAATTAATTGCATTAAACAAATGTGCTGTTTGATTATTATTTCTAACTTAAGGTAAACTATTTTTACATAAATTCAGGTCAAAAGTTAGGTTAGGTTGCGGCAATCTAACAGTTCTATTCTGTTGCGTTTTCACGATGTTTGGATCTCGACACAATCTCAAAATAAGCCGACTCGACCTTGAGATTCAAATCGAACTCAATACTGACCTGTTTTCATGCAATTTTCAATTCGGAAAGTGAATTCAGATCGATTTGAATACCTCACGAAAACGTAGTAATTGATTTCCTCGCATAATTAAAAGGTATTATGATTGTAGAGTATAAGAATGATGACATAATCGTATGACTAAGAAACGTATTGGCAATAAAAAATATGAATTTGAAGAAATAGCTCATACTTGATATTAAGTGATAAGATAAATAGGAAGAAATAATACTCAATAAGTCAACCTCCACTAAGATATATTTAATGAAAAACTTCTTTATAGAAGCATGAGTTCTTTACATGTTTCCAATGCATACACGTTCATCATCAGGAGAAATATGACTTGTTGGGATAACTATATAATAGGAAATTGTAAGGAAATCTGTGTTTCAGAAATTTCAAAGATTGGTTAGGACATGTTCGAAATTAGTGTATGTACAGCACAGTATGTGGTGGATATTGAAAGATTATTCATGGAGAAGAACGTCGAGAAAAAAAATACCACATGGTAAACTGACTAAATGTGGTGGAAAGATAATTTAATGGAAATTTGATGTTTGAGTCAGAAATTTACTCGACTAAGTGATGAAGAGGAAAAATTATATTCTTGGCGTTTTCTTAAATATTTTCAATATAAACAAGAATTGTAGTCCTAGAGGCTACGCGTTTCTTTCAAGTGATTCATATATTTGTTTTCTTTATTTTTATCTTCTGTCTCTTAAATTGCTTTATGTTATTATATTGTAGTAGTTACAAATAAGTCTACGTTGGTTTATATTTTTAAGTACTTTAGTTATTATTTTGTAATAGCGTTAATTTATTATGTATTGTAACTTTATTTTTTATTAGGCTGTTGTAATTTAACTTAAGTAACATTTAAATGATATAGAGTATTGTATTTAGGCAACTAATATTTTTATAAAAAATAAGGAAATATAAACAGGCCATCAGGAATATACATAGTAGTATTTTAGGTATTATTACAATTTATTAATTCCTATGAAAAGACATAGATGTAAAGTAAAAGAATGATGACATAATCGTATGACTAAGAAACGTATTGGCAATGTAAAATATGGGATTTTGATTATATACCGAACTTTCCTTGTGTTAAGACTAATAAAGTGATAATATGCAAATGTGATGTGTTTTAATAATAAAAGTGATGTACGTTACAATGATATAGTATAATAAGAAAGTGAAAACTAATTGAATCGGTCATTTCAAAAACCACATAAGTCAAAAAAGTTAAATTTTCAGGAGAAGATAAAAACTGTTTAATACAAAAAGTACCTTTTATTAAAGAAAATAACTATTTCGTAAATAAAGTAGTCAGGTAACTAGATAATATGTACATGAAAAAAATGTTATAAAAAAAATATATATCTCTATTTACTTATGTGGTTATTGCTCGGAATATTTTTTTTATCGTTATTTTTCTTTTTAACAAGAATAAAAAATAAAATGCTGCATGAACAAAATTTTTAAATTACAATTCTCATAAAATATAAAGAAAAAGTAACATGTACCATAAATTTATTCGCCCTCATCGCAACTTCAATCAGCTGACAGCTGACATATATTTAAAAATCCGTGCAAAAACAACATAAGTCGAACGATTTATGTGGTTTTGGCAACGGAAGCGATTTTTAAGTATGTATATTTCTCTAACGGTTTATGTGACTTGTGTGATTTTTACGCAAACACCATTTTTGACAAATGTTTACTTATGTGGTTTTTCAAATGAGCGATTCAATTACATTTTAACTGAATTCATAGAAGATTTATTATTTCTTGATGCTTTGATATTTATCATCATTCATAGGTGGTTGGTTAACCCAGCTATTCCGCACGTTGTGCTGCCTCGTGCAAAAAGTTGTGGTTATTCCCTTTATTGTTGTTATATGTAGTTGGCAATGTTCCAAAATTAACTTCTATGTGCCACAAGTAAAACAAAAAGGCTTTTCTAAAATGCCTGTAAACTTTCAATTTGCTGACAAGTAGTTAATAGGATAAATTTTGCAGGATTTCCTCGCCCGTTTTATTTGACCCAGTTTCGCGGGAGTGGCTCGTGACCTGCCCCACTAACCGAGATGTTGTCCCAGAACTAATCGATCTACCCGTGCGCGGCCAGGGAGATAAAAACTTTTATTTTCACAGCATATTCATGTTGAGTTGCATAACGATCTTAAACCTTAATTAACTACCTAGGCATTAATTACTATATTGGCAGAAACGATTTTCTTTCTTTCTGCGTAGCTTTATAGGATTCTTTCATAAATACTGATTTTGGTTATAGTGTATATACAGGGTGGTACAAATTCCTGTGCGTACAAGGGGATCTCGAAAACGGTAAGAGATAAGAAGATGGTTAAATTAAGGCAAAGTAGCATATTTTGGGGCTTAATAATTTGGTGAAAGAAAATTGTAAACATTCCAAATACCTTCGGAGATATCCGAAAAAAAAACGAAATTTTTAGTTTTCGTTTTTAATTTTTTGCGCCTTCATTTTTGACTTGCAAAAAAAAACAAATAACACTTTCTCATAGCCGTTCTTTATGTTCCACAAGATGACGTTATTAGTTTTCAAATTGGACGTTTCGTTCTTTAGATACCAACCTCAAGTCAATTTTTTTAAACATGGACCTGCAATTTTTAAAACAGTTTTAAGGGCTTGTAAGCTTTGGAAATTTAATACAATTTAAAGGTTTTTAAAATTTTAACGTTTTGTGGTCAAATAACACATCACTAGCATTTTAAATTATCCTTTCTTTACTATTATGGCCCTGGCAATTATTTTATTAAAATTACATTACATGAAGTTATGGTGTTTAGGCCGTTTATTTTTTAAATAAGATTTACTGTCACAATACTCTAGGAAGTAAGCAAGTTTTTAAGGCATGAGGAGTAATTTTATTTTCTATTAGTATTTTATTTATTTTATTAATATAACGTATATCTTAAGTCCTATGGAGCCCTTAAGTCAACCCCGACAGCGGCGCTAGAGGTCATGTTATATATACCCCCCCTGGATATCTATGGAAAAAGTATAGCTGAAAAAAGTGCCCTGCGACTGAAAGAGTCGAAATTCTGGAAGGAAACCAACTACGGGCACAGCAGTATACTAAAGATCCACCCGGGGAATAATCTCCGAGACCCGACTGATTACTCTGTCCCAATAACATGCTTCGATAGAAGGTATTCTATACTCATTCCGAGTAGGGAAGAGTGGGAAGGCAATCAGAATATAACGAAAACAGATCACGCAATCTTCACAGACGGTTCAAAAATGGACGTTGGTGTGGGAGCCGGGGTCTTTTCCGAAAGTTTACAAATACAGTAATCGTTTAGACTCCCCAACTATTGTAGTATTTTTCAAGCAGAAGTACTGGCAGTAGAGAAGGCGGTCAATATCCTGCAAGAACACCTTGGCTTGGGAGTAGCCTCGTCAATCACCATCTTCAGTGATAGTCAGGCGGCGATTAAGGCAATCTGTTCCAGCAGCGTTAAATCAAAGCTCGTAAAGCGATGCCGCAACAATCTATGCACACTTGGCAACCAACATCGGGTTATTCTGTGCTGGGTTCCTGGACACTCCAAAATAGATGGCAACGAGGCTGCCGATGCGCTCGCAGGAGAGGACGCAGGCATGCCAGCTGATCTAGCAGACAATACAGTGAACAAACCACTGGGATTGGTCAAAGAGGAGATTGACTACACGGCCAAGCAGCTTGCACAGAACAGATGGACAGGATTGACAACCTGTAGTACATCCAGGCAACTGTGGCCCACATTCGATAAAAAGAGAACCGCAGAGCTATTAAGACACAGTCGAAAAGACGTGAGAAATATTACTGCGGTTGTTACCGGACATTGCCTCTTCGGTAGACATGCCGAACGTATGCAAATACCCACTAACGACTTCTGCAGAAGTTGCAGAGATGAGGAAGAGGAAGAAAGTATTCAACATTTTCTGTGTGAATGCCCTGACCTCGCAAGAAGGAGGTTCACTACTCTGGGTGAACCATCTTTCGATAGCCTGGAGGAACTAAGCAACTTACAACTTGGACGGCTGAGCAGATTTCTGAACAGTAGTGGCTGGTTTGAATGAGTTGTTAATAATAATAAATTTCTTTATTTCAAGTCATAGTCAAGAAGAATACAAAATGAAATGACGTCATAACAAAACAATGGAAATACTTTATAAACAATTCACACTATAAACTATCAATAAAATCACCTAAATTATAGGGTTCTAAATCAATTAACAATTTTCTAATTTCCACTTTAAAAAGTTTTTGTGAGTTTATTTGTTTTATTCTAATCGGCAGAGCATTAAAAAATTTTAAGCACATGTAATGGGGGCATTTTTCAGTAAGAGTTAATCGATGTATTGGATACGAAACATCCTTTCGCGGTTACGTCGCACTAACCATCAGAGATCTGATGAAGGTGTGTTCTACGGAACACGTGTGGTATCACGGACCTAATCAGGACTACGTGAGACTGTTTGGTCAGAACCAAGGGTCTGCCACTCTTACCTTACCTAACCTATGGTTTTTGCCTTAGACCTAGACCGAAATACTGTAAAACAGTAAAAAATAATGCTCAGGTTATTCGGTATGAAAACTTAAGTTCTAATAGGCAATTACACTACAAAATATTTTTTTTTATTTTTACAAATTTATCGGTAATTTGAGACAAAATTTGTAAAAACAAAAAAAATTTTTTTAGTGTAATTGCATATGAGAACATAATTTTTCACACCGAACAACTTTTCATAATTACAGTTTTCGATATTGTCAAAAATAAAGGGCAAAATTCATATTTTTTGACAAACCTCGCATACGATTGAATTTTTTTTACATCTGATGGTTACATTTTAGGTTTTGGGCCATGCAGAACTTTTTATAAAGAATAACTTTTTTTCGTAAAGTTAATAATAAAAAAGTTTCCCATATGTAGCTTAAGTAGACACACTGATGTAGGTATAGTAAATTTACACCAATCCTCTTATATTGCACTTTATTGACAGCCTACTTTAGAACTGATAGCTCACGGAAACACAATGACGTTTGCAGGACCGATTCCTTTTTATAGTTGACCTAGTTTCTCGCAGGGGCTGTGACCTGCCCGACTAACCGGGATCTTGTCCTAGTTTAAACCAATCGATTCAACAGTGTGCAACAACCAGTAGAGTTCTTAAAATGGCTGATCGGAAAATTTTATAGATACTAATAAAATGCACTGCAAGTGAAATAAGTATTTTTTTCATCGAATTAAATAATGTCGTGTTGAGTACACTCAAGGTTAAAAAAAATATATACATTTTTAAGGTTATAAAAACATAAAAATTATAAAATACATCAACGTGTTCTTGAGAATGTAAAAAACAAGAAACGAAAATACACCAGAAAAGCACAAGAAATGGAATTCGTCTTATTACCAAGGCACTTACAATATACAGTAGAATTGATATAAAATCCTGATCACAGGTACCTAGTAACAGGTATGAGTGCATAACAGCCCGTCACAGGTATCGATTTAAAAATACTAGGTCAAGCTAGCGTATCTCTCAGAAAATGCGATGTTTTGGCCTTATTGTTGATTGATGCTTTTTGCACTTGCACCAGTGATAACTAGCCAACGCCGACTGCAGCGTCTGGGCGGAATGGGACTACTCGGCGTACTCTACTGTTTGACGGCCGTTTAGATAATAGGTTACTAAAATATCGAAAATACTTATCAGAGTATTTTATCCATGTAAGATATGAAATACGCGATGACAGTGGCGAGTGCCGGTGACGGTCTCGGCTCTCTATCTTTCGAGCCAGTATTTAATATTCATAGGGAAATAATATTATTGGGGATGGATCATTTAATAGGAATAGGATACGTATTTAGTTAATATATTAACGTATTTCTCTGTCACACTGTCCCATACAGAAGCGATCGAGTACAGACTACAAAGCTGTTTATATTAAATTATAGCTGAAAAAAACATGAATGTTTTTTATGATAAAACACCTGCACTGTAGGAAAAATCCTTTAAGGCGCTCTGGGAGCGGTGCGTGTGCGAAGAAAGCGATTAATGTTGGTCTTGAAACGTTGAAGATTGTATTCATTGGGAAACACGACCTCAGGAAGATCATTCCACAAAGATGACGTTCTCCAGATGAAACAATTCTTGAACAATGAAGTTCGAGGAGTACTAAGCTGAACAACATATGGATGAGCGGCAGTGGTTCGCCGTGTATTTCTGTTTTGCATTGCTCTAGGTGGAATCAAGTGGGCAATGTCAGTCGAACACCTGCCATGGAAATATCTGTAAAAGAGAGCCAAATCACCAACCTGTCTTCGATGCTCCAGGCTATCGAGGGTCTTGGTCAGCTCGGGGTCGCCGATCAGACGAACGGCTCTCCTTTGAATGGAATCCAGTAGCCGAAGGGTGTGCTTGGGTGCAGAGATTAATTTGGAACAATAAATAATTTAGGAATTTTGTTACTTAATATTATTGTTGATGTGATATATGTCACAAACTTGTAGGTTAGTAAATTATTATTAAAATTATTAGTGCAATGCGACATATGTAGTTTTAAACACTTCTCCCATAACTTTGTTCTTTTTTTAAGTGCGAAGAAAACATTACTTTTCTTAAGCGTCTTAAATTCAAATGGAATGTTTTCTTTTGGGTACTTTATACATGGTCTGGAAGGCTTTGCAATTTCCTTTTGTAAATAGAGCAAAACAATTTTCAAAGAGAAGGAAACCTTACAATAAAATCGAATAAAGTGTAATATCGAATTTACAAATAGAGAGAATGAAAAAGACGAATACGTGCAAGCGATCTTTCTGAAAATTGTATTAAAATAAACTGTAACTTGTTAAAGTGTAAAAAAAGTCAGTTTCCAAATGTCAGCATCTTGTAAACGGTTTATTTTAGGAATAGAAAACACATTAGTAAATTTACTTGATATGATTTCCAGAATTCAAAAATATTAAAAAATTTAGGATTTTCGATTAAAAATAAAAGTAATACATTTTTATGCCACACAAACATTTTTTTTATTGTAGGTCATTTAGTATCCTACCGTTTTGTAAAAATATTGTTTGATTATTGTTAAAAATAACGCAGCTGTTATAGTTTTCCATATTAAACTATGGTTACAATATGCTTAACTTAAGTAATAATACTGAAATTAAACAACAAAAATATGGATTTTTTTCTGAAGCTTATCCTGCATACAGAAAACCCAAATTATACTCGGTTTTGAGTAGGGCTAATGTCAATGTTTCAATTATATAGATTTAACTTATATCATCCGCCATCGCCTAGCAAAACATAAAAAAAGAAATATTACGGCTATTCATGGCAATTTCGTACTTTCCATTAAAATTACAAACAATGCCCTGATAATATTTTTAAAATCTCCACTTACGCCGCCCCCGTTAATTCTCGTAAGATTCGTTTATATAATATTTTGTATATTAAAAAAGAAATATTATTGCCATCGTCAGACGCAGATACAGTATGCACGATGTGGTGTAAAGGCAGTATTAGTGTGTGATGGCTCATCGACTACCTACTGGTTGCTCTTAAGGGATATTGCAAATAAAACAACTTTTACCAGTGAAATTCCGTAAGGAAAAAGAACATAATACGTTAACAGCCTGGTGTAATACAAAGAGCATCTGTAAAATACTGAAAATGTTATTTTGAAGAAGTTGAAACCAAAAAGTAGTCGTAGTCTGCGGTAGTTATACTCAAAATTAGGACTTTGTATTAATATTGACCAGAAAATGGATATAAAAAATTATAACAGACTTTTAAAAAGAGCTGCAAGCTCATAACGTACCTTATTTTATATTTAAATGAAAATAATAAATTTATAAGAGGCAGAAAAAATTATTTTAATCAAATTCTGCAGCGACAAGCGTTGACCTATCTGTGTCAAATGCCTGGTATTTTTATAAAAATGTTATCAAAGGTCATTACAGGCCGTGCCTGACGCTACCAAAATAAAACAAAAATGCTGAAAATTTTTAACAACTTTTAAAACACTAAAGAAAAATATTCGTAATAAGCTTACGGCAAACGATATGATTTTTAAGCCGACTTCTATTATGTTTTTAAATACATTTTAAATTACATTAAGTAAAAACTAACCCCTTTCGTTAAAAACGAAGCAAACCAAACTCGTACTCGTATGTTCAAGAACGGTTACCAAGCAGAATAATACTTTTTATAGCAATTTACTGATACTCTAATAAAACAACTTAAGAAACCTGTTAAAAAAGCAAAAGCAAAATAAAAATAGCCAGGCAACAACCTTCTTGCAATAATTAGAGATAGTAGAAGCAAGAAACAAGATCAAGACAGCAGGGAACGTAAGACTGGTCAGTCAGAGATGGTTCTAATTTACTAAACCAGTTCTGTGACCATGTCAAGTGACGCCTGACTGACTTTGCTAGCTTAGAATAAGCGGTGTTGCCAAACGCAATCGTTTAGCTTCGATATTTTTTAAATGACATAAAATATTTACTTTTTTGTAACAATATCCGTTAAACAAAATGAATGAAGTCTTTCAACAACCCCCTAGAGATCGGTATGAAATTTCAATATTACCGACTTATTTTCGGTAAATTGATGACGTTTCCCTGTATAATAGTAGTTTGTACAACAAGGGTGGATATGATGTCCATATCGCTCGAGGAAGTATATTGAGTGCGACGTTCAAACTTCCTAGCGCAATATGAACAATTCACTCAAGTTGTACAGTATATTTTTTATGACTTAAGTTCCAAACTTATTTAAATCAGGCAATATAACCATCATTTTAATTGATCGTGAACTTATAAGAAAGATAATAAAAACAATTGAAGAAAAATTCATTTCGTTGGCATACCCATGGACCAAAAAACACTGTAACATATTTATCGATTTGGGTTTGTTCGGGTTCGTTCGGGTCTGTTCGGGTTTGTTATATGTAAGGGTATGTATATGTAGACAAAATCACTTTAAAATTTATCTATCTTTCTCACATTCGGCCTTTTGCAGAATAACAGACAAGGAGCGATATATTTATTAATAAATATAAACAATTTACTTTCCTCTACCATAGTTACTTTGATTAAATTCTTCTGCTGAAATGCACAAAAGAAAAAAGGGTTTGACGGGATTTTTTTTTGAAATGTATTATTTTTGCCTGCTTGTGTAAGAATTATCTCCCCAAGTACAGCAAAATAGTTGTAGAATTCATTTTAAACAGTTAAAGAAGGCTTTTGTGCATTAATATGAACTTTTAACGTTCGCTATGGTAAAGTTTTTCAAAATAATCCCCAATTTAAATACTAGCAACAGTGCAAACGTGGAAAGAAGAGTGGCAATACTGTGGAAATAACGAAGTTAATTTTTTCTAGATATATTATAATTTCGTCTGTTTTTTTTTTGGTTTTATGTACTCATTCTCTCATGTTCCACCATTTCAGAAAGACCAGTTATTTTTCTAGTACTTATAATAAAAGTTTTAAGGTCGATTGGGGTTGGATACTTGTTCAAAATACATCAGAAACTATTGCGGTGGATTAATATTTGCATGGCAAAAAACCAATCAAGGTTAGTAAAAAACGTTAATTTTGTAAGTAAGTATTATAGTACATTTTATGCATTAAATCTTGCAATAATTGTCTAGAAATTAGTGGAAAACTGGAGATTTTTGAAATAAGAAAGTGTATCTGTGCACAAATCTTTAGTTCGGTCAAAACATAATAATACTTCGGTATAAATATATTTTAGTAGATATTAATTTTGATATTATATATTCGCACCATTTCGTTCACACTTTAGAAAAATATTGTGCATATATAGGCTGGGATAAATGTTTTGATTTAAATTAATAAAGACAAAATGTTATGCGACAGCTTTGCATATTTTTAAAGTATATTCTTAACCCCACTTCTGTCAAGTGTCAGAAAAAAACCTGTAAATTTGGTTTCTTTGTAATTAACCACTGTGATTGGTCAGTTTCATGTCCTAACTGGGATGTATATGGAATCAAATCCGTTCAGTTAACCGAAATAGCCCTCTTTTTCAATCACTTTAGTGTAAAGAAAACAACAAATTTCCATGTGGGAATAGAAAAAGAATATTTTCTATATCTGTTCTCAATTATTATATTAAAGGACAAAAAAGTAAAATAAAAAAATATTAAAAACAGTCAATTCTTATAAGTTATTTCTATAATAATAACAAAATAAATGTTTTTATAAAGACATGACAACAATGTATAATGTAATGCAGTGGTGCCATCATTCTATAAGCGGCTTCGCAATAAGACTTTTTCTGCTTCTTTAATTTAACATTCAAGAATGTATGCACCGGTTTCCATGTTCTTGTAACCATAATGAAAGTATGGATGTCTTATTGAAAGCAAGTGCAATAAGATGAATAATAAAATATGTTGATATAAATTTGAAATTATTGTAATGCTTAGAAATTAAAAGGTTCAAGTATCTAATATTTTTTAATAAATACCTATATAATTCTATATATAAATAGTTTACTGCGAAATAAGACATAAAAAATCACATTCAAAGTTTAATTTTCAACATTTTTAACCTAATTCTATTGCAGACCGTACACTATTCGGCACAATGCCAGTCTTAATAAATGAATGACAGTAATACTGATGTTGTAGGGGCAAATTTTAAGGAATTATGGTCGGGCTAATGTAAATACTCATAAGAAAAAACAGTGAAGCGAGAATAACGAAGGATTGATATCATTCAGGAGGACTGTCAGTCCGACTGATAGTGTAGAGTCTCCTTGTGGTATAGAGCAGGAAAAAATAAAATTAACAATTCCAAGCAATGGCACTAATGGCAGTGGCTAATCGCTCTGTATAGGATGCACTCCGACCTGACTGAGGTGTTGAGTCTGGTTTCCTGTTTCTAAACTGTCTTTGTATATATCTATTATGACAAAGCCGAACAAACCCGAACAAAGATAACAATATAATCGATCGTACGACTGTCGACAATCTGGACTGAATAGGGGCCTATTTTTTGAGTTTCCCTGTATTTTTAATAAAACCAATATAGCCATTTTGTTTATATATTATATATATACCGTAGAATCTAAAATTGTCATTTAAAAAGCGACCCAAAACCCAAAACGGATTTAAATGACGACTGACGTTTTGCGAGTTGGCCTCTTGCCGTTTAAGAACTTGGGTCTAATATTGACATTCGCCTTCGGTTGTTTGATTAGTTTTACACTATTTAAATGTTTGTGGATAATTGCATATTATAAAGTCTGTTGGTAGATACAGTTGTACTTTGTATATAGTAATGTAGTAAATAGCGGCAAAATTGAATATTGGATTCATAGCTATTGTTTTTATTATGGTTTTGGGCTTTTTCGGAAGGAATGTTTAATTTTTTCTTAACTTAAAACAGGCAATCACGGGCACCGTCACTGACCTTAATTAACTGTCATTTCAAATAAAAACACATGCCACTCTTGTGCTATCACTCTTTCTTTAGAACGCCTCTAGTGCCGGCGTGGTCTATTCATAATGCCAATAAAACAAATGGTCAATGCTCTCGTTTATTATAGTAATACTTTTTTTTTTAAATTTCCTTCCCCGTTTTGCGGCTTTCTAAAAAATTTCAAAATAATTTCCGTTGGCGGCTTTTCTCATAAAAAAAAATTCTAAATGCTGCGTTCCCAAGATATAGCCGGCGTTTCTTTTTAGTACATCCGGTACGATCAAAATTTAAAAAAAAAACAGTATATACTAAAATTAAATTCTAAAAACTAATTATTTTTTCTAAACTTGTATTTTACCCCACCATCAAATATCTCAACACAAATAAATATTATAAAAAAGTGGTTTTCTTCTTAACACACGATATATTTTGGCCTCACTATACAAAAACAAAAAACTACGCCTCTCAATCTAGGCCTACTAAATTAAAAGCTCGTTCCGAATAACATCAATTTAGAAAGAGTTTTGTAATAAACAATTTCGACACGCTTCAGTGATTCACCAATGCAGGCTCGGTTAACCAAGTGAAGTTGCACTTAGCCAAGTCAAGGACAAACGCCATATAAACAACGTCTACGGTGTTGCCACGTTGACCCAGACATTTATCAGTAGTTTTTACCGTCTGCACTTTTGTTGATCAATCGATGGCTTGGCCACTGGATGGGGGAGTTTTCGTTTAAAGGGAAAGACTTCGATCGATTAGGTTCTTGAAAGTTATTTTGTGCACAAAATATGTTTTGGACTACACTTTAGAGAATTTGTAAAATGGATTAGAAAAGCCGAAATATTAGAATGAAATTTAGAAAGATAAATTTTCAAATAAAACTGTAAATTAAAAAAAAAACCGTTTCAAATAAATAGTTTTTTTAATTCAACTTTTCATTAAATTACAAAGGACCATTTTAAAAAATATATACAGGGTGGCCTGCTTTCAACGCAGGATTCCATAGCATCTAAACTAGGTACTCAACTTTTTACCATTTTTCAAATACAGAGTTATAGGAGACATTAGATTTTAAATTATATAGGGTGTCGTAAATATCCACCATACATTTTTGTTCAATGTCATATGTCTAAATTCAATTGTTTTTGAGTATTAAAGTTTTAAAAAAAAATCCCATTTTCAAAATTTGACAGGCTGTAGCATTGGAACGGCGCATCTTAGAGAAAAATGGTTTTCACCTCCCTATACTAGTTTCTTATTCTCTATCTAAACGTATCAATTTTCAGTTCAACATGTTACGTAAAACCATTTTTATCACAGAATAGAAATAGAATAGGAAACTAAGATGGGGAGGTGAAAATTATTTTGGTCTAAGATACGCCGTTCGAATGTTACAGGCTACAGCCTCTTAAAGAATAGAAACAAATATAATATATAGGGTGTATCATTAAAAAAAAAGTATGTTGGACATGCCCTGACTATTTGGGACACCCTGTATAAATTAAAATTGTAGATTTAGCCGTTTCCATACTACAGCCTGTCAAAGTCTGAACATGCCATATTTTAAACGTCAATATCTAAAAAACAATTGAATTAATCATATGACATTTTATGCAAAACATACGTGGAATCTTAAACGGAATTAGAAAATAATATTATGTATTGGGTATTCCAATAAAAAAAATTATGTTCGATATGCCCTGATTTTTAAATTTAAGATCTAATGCCTAGTATGTAAATATAACCTAATATTGTTATAAAAACAAAATTTTCAAAAAACTGCACAATAATGTAAAATTTATTACTAAAAATTATGTAATTAAGTATCTATTTGAAAGATTTTTTTTCTAAATTTCACAGTTTTTTAGGAAAAAATATTTCCTTAAACGTCCTGTTGAAACAATATTTGATAGTACATATTGATTCATTTATTAATTTAAAAAAAATTAAATTTAAGTTTTTAAATGAAAATTTTCGTTTAGAAATTTAAAAAAAAATACTTTTTAACATTCTAACATGCAATTAAGTTTTTTCATTACATTATTAGATGCTGTAGTATCGTATTAATAGATCCTACAGCTATTACCACCATTATCTCATTATATTAGATACTGTGGAATCTGATAATAAAAATGAAAAAAAAATATTGTCAAACCTCACAACTTAATCATCTGTCGCAAACACAAAAGATATTGCGTGTGTCCAAACAATCTGCTAATATATAACTTGTTCGGCCAACCCCAAAAATTTCTTAACACATAAATTTTGGGGTTTAGTTAGAACTAACGCCCCGAAGACCAAAAAAAATTATATACGACAGAGGAGGACTTGCCACAAATCACAATACTTGTATAAGGTTAGTAACCTATTATTAAAACCAAAATTGTATAGTGTTTGTTGAGCGATAGTAGAGTTTTGGACTTGCATTGTCTTTATTTGTTTTGAATCACTACGTTTCAACTGGTAAGCATCTCCAGTCGTCAGTATTCACCTGGAGATGCTTACCAGTTGAAACATAGTAATTCAAAACAAATAAAGACAATGCAAGTCCAAAACTCTACAGCCGTCCAAAATTGTATATTGCTAATTTAATATACTATTATTTTAAAAATCCCTTTATTGTTTATATTATTTTCTTATAACATTTTACATTTTCATTGGGGGCCCACACCCGAAACTAACGAGACAGCTACTTTCGATGATTACTGAGTGGGTACAATAATCTAACTAATGTGAGCACAATGGGCTAAACGAACCCTCGGAAAAAAAAATTATCAAAATTTGTATAATACATTTTATGTAGGTACTTTACAATTTTTCTTTAGCTATTTAAGTATTTCTACCCAGGAGCAAGGCTAGACTCACGGGACTGCTGTTGACCCTTGGTATTGTAAAGATGTTTTGGAATATGTCTTTTCAGTTATCACCGTAGTCTTTACTGGTTTCAGGGCATTTTTTTAAATTATCGTTTCGCTAATTTAAGGTACCTTCTAAGTAACAAAAGAAAGAAAATGATAATAACTTTAACTAAGTTTCTGACTAATTATTGGGGACATTTTGGGAACCAACAAAATCCCGCTAAATGATATTTTAAACGTGATTTTCTAGGAATCCACACAAACAAACAATTTTGTAAAAACCTGTTTCATATTCAGCGGCAAATACAATTCTTTCCAGCCAATCAAAAATCCGGTTTCAGCATTCAGTCAGTGCTGAGATTTTAGCGCCTAAAAAATCGATTAGCGGGATTTTGTTAGTTGGCAAAATGTCACAGTGATCCGTAGATCCGAACACGCTAAAATGTCCCATGGTATATTGCGTTTTTTTAAAACTGAATTACAAAAAAACTAAGCAAGATTTTGAATTTCCGTTTTTATTAATGGAAAAATGGAAAGATGTGGGTGTCAGAAAGTTATTTTCATGAAGAAAAAAAATCGAAGAAAAAGATATAAGCGAATGGAAATCCTAAAAAAAATAACTAAAGATCATTGTATTGTACAACATTATTGGGAATTTTTCATTTTATAATATCTGTAAAGTCCAAAATTAAAAATCTGTCAATAAACATGGACAGGATTCGGTTCAAAAAAATTAAATATTTTTAATATATACCGAATGACACAATAATTTCTTTTCGTAATTTTAGCAGAAAAAGATTTTAAAATGTGAGACATTAATAAGTGTGTAAATTGCCATTTTTCGACCAATTCAAACGTTTAAAACCAATTCCGGTTTAACCGAAAAACCTTTTAAATCGAAATCCCCTATTCTTATTTGACCTTTAAATTCTATAAAAAATTCTCTTTTTAATGTTTTCACACTTTATCATTTGTTTTTAAAATGGCCGCCTAGATCAATTTTCCTTTGTTTTCTAAAATCTCCATATCTTTGGTAAAACAGGGTAAGTACTAAAGAGCCATGGAAACGTTCATTTCAATCTGCTATCCGTTAGGGCTATTTTATTTACAACCTATTTTTTAAAAAAACAAAACAGAGTTTTTTGATTTCTAATGTTGTATTACAAGGTAATAATTATTTATTAGGTAATAATAGAAATTAACAAAAATCATAATAGTAGATTATGTAACGAGGTTGGAATGGAAATTTGATGAGTGGAAGATTCCAAACGCGAGCGTAGCGAGCGTGAGGAACCACGAGTATCGAATTTTTATTCTAACCGAGTAGCAGACTATATTTTCTCCACGACCAAAAATACTATTCGCAATATTTGTAATTTCAGGTGGAATATTATCCAGTTCCATATCTGATTCATCCGATTTTTCACTCATATTTTGACTTGCACTAAAATTTGTCTGCTGACATTGACAGTTTCGCAATTCATGGCAACCTATGTCGTTTAGATCAATTACAGAATATTCATTTCGTATCTTGTTATGGAATGAAAATACACGCAAAACGCATAAGAAGCAAGTGTTTTAGAATAAATATTTCAACTCAAGAGCGAGAATTTTTACATTCTATTATCAAAAATAATTTTGGAATTATGGCATTCAGTAATGGTCGTGGAGAAATGTAATTTCTAGACCCATATAAGCCATACGACGTTTTGTCAAGACCAGTCTGGTATGCCGTGGAAAACAAAGCTCATAACTTTAGAGAAGAATTTAGAAATATTGTTCGGTTCCAATCAATTAAACTATTTTTTCTGGAAGGAAAGAAATAAGAACACAAAGTCTTCCTCCACTATTATATTAAAGAATCTCGTATAGTTTAGAAAAACTTTTCTCTACATGTTTCGAATGCAGAAGCATTCATCTTCAGGATAATGAATGAAAAAAGAAGAAAACTAATAAATATCACCTTAACGGAGCATCAAAATTGTAAGTTCAAAGAATAGAAATTTGAGAAAACTAATACACACGTAGTATTGTAAAAGAAAAATATATACAACCAACATGTAGAGAAAAGTTTTTCTGAATTATACGAGATTCTTTAATATAATAGTGGAGGAAGACTTTGTGTTCTTATTTCTTTCCTTCTAAATTTCCACTCCACTTTAAGTATGGACTATTTCTTCAAGTTATTTTTTTTTAATATTGAATGAATTCAATAAATGTCACACACGTCTAGAATTATTAACATACGCTACAAGAGGGTCTTTAAGAAAATAAAAAAAATTTATTAACACGTTTATATTTTAAGTAATTCATAAGGAAAATTGACTATAAAATTCTGAATTACAGTCTTTTTGACAAAGTAATTTATTTTACGATTTTAACAAGTTACAGTTAATCCGCCTCTTCTTATGGCTAGAAACATGCAGCTGTTGTATGTGCATTTATTTAGAAGTTTCAATAGAATGATCGCCGGTGAGCCGTGAGTAAATGACGGGTTTACATTTTCGCCTGGCCTTTGATTTCAGTTTTGATTCAATATAAAAAAGTCGATTTGCATAATTTAAGGTGTTGGTAAGGAAGTCACATACAAATTTATTGTGTGTTAAAAGCATGTGTGCTAAATCATATCTTGTCATAACTCGTTTCGTGTTTGTCCAATTGGCCTTTAGGGATTTGTGGGTCAAAGAATTTACCGGATTATGGCACTAAAATGTATAGTTTTTCTTTTAATCGACCTTGACCATATTCATAATATGATTTATTGCGTTGCGTACATTTACAGGGTGATAAACCGAGATTGAACTAAGCATATTATTTAAATTCGTAGTAGGTCTTTCAACTAGTTTTATTACAGATTTATCGGCGGAAGATCGACTGCAGAATGACTGCTATAGTTTATTTTACGTAAGCCTTTAATGCCCGTCGATGATGCACGTCATTTCTAGTAACATTTATTTTGCAAAACTTAAGGTTTGGTTGGGGCCGGACTTGGACTGGTGTTCCTGTAATAGTTAATTACTAAATAAATAATATGATTACTTGCTTTGTCATAAAAAGAATACTTTACAGATACACTCAGTCCAACAGAAGAAAAAATTTACTCTCAAAATACTAAATACAACAACAATAGTGCACTAATTATTCAACACGTGAACGAATGAATGCCTGCTGTGTGATATTGAAAGACCATAAAGAAGATACGCGGATTGATGAAGTACGGAAAGAGATATGCAAAGGCAAGAGCGTAAGAAAGAGACACAGATACTAACGGCGTCGATGTCAGGTTCTGTAACAATAATCTCTTGACGGGTTTTAGCTGATTAAAGGGCAACAGATAGGAGTGTTCAGTGTGTATCTTTGTCGTGTACATGTAAATATACGGTAAGTTATATCTCCATCTTTCATGAATCTAGCCAATGTTCATGAGGAAAAGCCGCTTAGGGAAGTTAGGAATTTTTAAATCACATGATGGCCAACGCGATTGACAAAAGAACGTCCAGGCATTAAAAATGTACGTGAAATTTACTATACTTAGGGCCGCTTTTACAATGTGAAGTTAACTATAAACCATAAATTACTAAAAATTAAATGACTTTTACAATCTATGGTTATCTTTAAACTGCTTAAACCTAAGTTTAACCCTAACCTGTAGATGAAGTACAAGCTAAGTCATACCCAAGGTTTAAACTACGAATTTGTCAGCATTGTCATAAGCTTAAATATGCGACATCTTGGTTGTTTTCTTTCCACGAGAGAGTGTCGATTTTCTTGCATTCTATTATATTTTTATGCAGTTTTACTATATCCAAAAGTAGAGTAACTTCATGTTCTGCAAAATTTGGTGCTCTTTTCTTATCTTCCATTGCTATTACTATTCCTTACAGAACACTAACAAACGAAGGACAGGAAAATCAAGTTTCAATGTACGGTTTAGGTACGAATAAAAATTGTAGGTTAGGAAATTAACTGCACTGAATTTAGGTATAAGTAATAGCACAGAGTATACGGCGGTCGGTGCTGTCATTTGACATAAAAGATAACAAGACATTGTAAAACCGAAAATTTTAAAGTGAAGGATAAACTAAAGATTAATCTCTGGTTTAAACTGCAAAATAATCCTTAAATTAACTATATGTTGTAAAAGCGGCCCTTACGTCGGGTTTTACAAAGAATTTAAATAATAATTATTTAACCGGAAAGTTTGCCTGTGTCATAAATGACTTTGACAAGAATTATATATTCACATTCAAAGGTGCGTGATTAGTAAATTAAAAATTAAGGTAACCGGGCCAGTATGATTGTGAGAAAATTATTTCTGTCAATGTTACGTCTGTCACAGTCAAACTTGCCGGTAAATAATTATTACTAAAATTCTTTGTGAAACCCGACATAAATATTGAAGTGGTTTGTGCGTTTTTTGTTAAAAAAAAAATAACACAAAAAGTTAAATATTTGACTCGATATTTTAACCCGAAAAATAAGTAAGTTTATAAAAATTGTAAAAAATTGCTTCCTTTGCTCAAAGTCTCTCCGCAGGCTCCTGATTAGCACCTATCCTATACATGAAATTTCGCATAACGTCCAGTTATCATTCTTACGTCTTAATGGACATAACAGGTTTGCACTTCAAGCCGACGACGTTGTTAGCTCATAAATAAGTTCGGACATCTTAAGTTAAAAATGCAACGAATGCAAATTACTTCTTTCTTCGGGATTTCCCAAAGCTTACCGCAATTTATCTGACGTCATGAACTGTAAATACTTTACCGCGAAACCACAAGTAGATGTACAACGTAGTTGTAGGACATTCCGTAACCGTTCCTAAACGAAGCCGAATGATTTACCACAATGTGCATTTAATGACTTTGATCTTAATTTCTTGCATTCATTTAAAGGAATTTAAAAAGTGGACGATTAATCAATCATTAAACGGTCAGTAAGTAAACCTCAAGTTCTAGAAAAGATTAATGAGATATATTTTTTTAATTTTTAAAATAAAAAGTTAAAATAACTCGCTATAATACGTTGACAACAATTTTTAACTAAAACTGTTTATTTATATAATTCCACTTTAAGCATGGACTACCTCTTCAAGTTTAACTGTTTACAGTGGCGTAGCCAGAAAATATGCTCGGGGGGAGGGGGGCGGGGCTCAGTGGGCGTGAGAGGGACAGTCGGGACTACATGATTGTATTTCATGATATCGTACCTAGTGAAGAAGACAGAAAAGCGCCGCAGGGGAAAAATTTTCCGGGCACGCGCAAAGTTTGTTTAAAATTCACCGAACTACTTTTAAATTTTGAAAATTAAATTATTACCTCTCCCCCTCTGCATGGTTGAATTAAATTTGTTTTTGTAATGTTTTTTTTTACTTTTTTTCTGATATTCCTAGCTGGATCTTTATTTTTAAAAAAACATTTTTTATATTTGTGAAAAATATGAATTTTGGTGTCAATTCAAAATTTTAACATTAGACGTATGTGACTCTAACCCATGTTTTTCAGGCTCGGTTTTTCATAAATAAAAATAAAGTAAATATTGCTCACCACGCCAAAATTCATGATATTTCCATAAATTATGTATTTTAGGAGCGTTTAGATTTAAGAGCAGTTTTTGGTGCAAATGCTTAGGTTTTGAAGTACTCCTTCTTAAGTGCCGTTTTGTATATTATAATTCATAATAAAGCATTCTCTTCGTACTATTTTTTTTTATTATATCATCCATAAAATAAAATATGTTTCTTTTAAAATTTTTACTTTAATTTTTCTCTTTAAAAATAAATAGGTACCTAATTGTTTTTTGTTTTTGTTTTAAACATATTTTATTGCATTGATTAATATTTTTGTTGATTTATAAAAGGGAAAACGGAACAGACAAGTATATAATAGAAAAATACTATAAAAAAATATTATTCTTTTTCCTTGGTTTTCTTTAAAATTTTATCATATAACTAAATCGATATATGCGTTTGAAACCTTAATATCTATATAAAACAGGACTTTTAGAAGGAAAAGTTTAAAAACTAAACGTTTTCTACAAGACCTTTGTAATATAAGCCAAGAATAAAGAATTTAGAGATTTAAATTAAAAGTTCAGTATAATATGTGAGACGAAAAATTAGGTTGCAATTAGACTTTTAGACCCGAGCTCCTAGGCTCGGGGGAGGCTGCAGTCCAGCAGCTCCCCCCCTCCCCCTAAATACGCCACTGACTGTTTATATTTGTAGGGGTTTGAGTTTGAGGAAAGTTGTAAATTGAATTAACCAAAATTGCTAATTGTAAAACCCTACACTGAAAAAGAGATGATTTTAACCCGAAGTAGTCAACGCTCTTGAACGTTAATAATTATGACATCTCATACAAATAGGTGAATAATTGGAAAAGTATTTTTATGAAAAAGCTATTTTTTTGGACATGAGCTTAATTAGTTTTTCCTCGACGTAATAGAATTTTAAAATTCCTAAAATTTTTGTATTTAACATTTTTCTCTAGCTTTCTTATTTTAAATAATAATCGACAGTTTCCATACATATCAGTGACACTGTATAAAATTTTTTAGTAAATATAGGAAAAAAACGAAGTTTTATATTCTTTTACAGCCTGTTGCTATAGAGAGAGTACATATATAAGTTATATAACAATTAAAATGGTACCCATGAGATGATAAATCGTTCTTTATATGTTGATATATGACTCACCTTTTATTATAATATTTGTCTAAATTGCTTTTAAATTATAAAAATTTAATAGCTGCGTGCCAAGCAAAATTTAACATTTATGCAAGTCAAATATCCTTTAAAAATCTATATTTGTGTATTTTTGAAAAAACCCTATGCTTTAGAAATATGATAATAAATATTTTAAAATAAAAAATTTGAAATTTTTCGATAAATGCTGTTAATTGCCAACCAATCAAGAAGTTTGGCTGTTACATCAATAAAAAAGTTGCTACTGGTTGTTAAATTTTATATCCTGTCAGTTAAAGTCCGAATTCCAAAAATTTTCCTAGTTCTTAAGGTTATACCAAATAAATGTTAAGGTTAAGATTCTGCAATGTTTGTCAATAGAATTAGCAAAATGTAATTGCGAATCTGAGAAGCCATTAATATAGGGGAACCTGTTCAACAGTGAACCACATTTCTTTAAATGCTTTGAATTTGACTTCCATCAGTATGCATTTATTTTTCAAGAGATCATTGGATACTTTGTTTTTTGGGACCATTTTTTGATCAGAAAATTAAATAAAACATAATCTTCAAAACGAATCGCATTTGATTAACTGATGATCAGGTCTGGACCACACTTATTCATAATAATTTTAACAGTGCACAATCCATAAATACACAGCGAGACAGTAATGATAGTAAAAAATCAATATTGAATTTAAAAAAATAACTTTAATTACAGCATTACATTACACATTACGGCAAAAAAAGGAAAAATATCTTAGCTTGAAAATAATAAAAGTAGCAATACTTATTTAAAAATATTACAATTTTTCACACGAAAACAAATTTTCCTCAGCACCATGTGTAGTTTTTGCAGCAGGCACAGGTCAACGACGGATCATCTCGATAATGACCATTTTTACCGAATAAGTAATTTGTAACATTATCAGATTTCTTAATTTCGTTGTGGTTTACTGTTCCCGACAGGTTTATTGCTAAACAAGCTCCCCTACTCGTAGATATTACTTCATCATATTTATAACAACAGAAAAATATAGACATTTTCTATGAACCTCGGAACAGCTAAAAATTATTGGTGTGTAAATATTGATGCATAAAGTGAAAATTAAATTGACCCCATATAAATATTTGGTGCCCATGTTATATTCTAGCCTCTGATGATGCAATTAATATCGCGTTAACGATAAACAAATATAAATTTAAACTTACCAAATGAGTTCTATGTTTTGCTGGCAATTTCAACTTACCTAAAATAAAAAAGATAAAGCTAAGTAAACTCATCAAATTATAAAAAATGTAAAAGAAGGTATAGTCACGTATTAGGAGTAGGTATCAATGAACTGTGTCAAAACACAAAATAGATACATGCGTGGAAAATAGTGACAGAGGTAGAAAATTTTAAAATAAATTGACGTTATACACATTTTTTTAATGTAAAATAAATTAATTTCTTGCTCCACGCTGCACTAAATTCCTCGAAATTGCACGATTTACTGTGGCTTGTTTCTCATGAACGGATTTTTATATTTGACTTTAATTTTTGAAATTTAAAGTCAATTTGATGTCCGTACACTTACTGGCTGGATACGCGTCAAAACTCGCAAATACATAATCATAGCAGAAACAAAAAAAGGTCTGTTATTATTAATTAAAGGGGTCAATTGACTTAAAATTCATTTTGACAACCTAGGTCATTTAGAAGAACTTTAATTTTACTTGTTAAAAGTGATTTGAAAGGGAAACATAGTTAGTTGAAATTTATTCTGAAAATATCCCATTCAGCAAAAAAAGAAATTTTCTTCTTGAACTGCTATTTAAATCATGACAAAATTGAAAAAAAAATACGATTTAATTAATCAACGACATGATTCGAATCATAAATTACGTCAGAAGCGGTGACGTGCATTCAGCCAGTAATTGCACAGACTTTACTATAAATTGGCATTATTTAGGAATGACCTTCTCCTAATAAAATCCCTTTCAAATCCGTTTAAAGGGCAAACATCGTTTGAACCTTTAGCTATGAAGTGATACCAAATTTACACTCGTTTAATTAAATTTTACTGGTTATATTTAGTAACATCTGCTGCAACTATTTATCCTAGCGTTATTAATCAAATATATCTTACAATAAATTTGATAGCTTAAGGGGGTTAGAGGGAGTAAATGATATAAATGCAAATTGCAAGTGGAAAATTCCCAAAAGCGATGATAGGCCCGTCACCAGTGAAATATGAAGAAAAATCTTAAGCAGGCTGGTGAAATTTTTCCATATGTAGAAGATGTATGTCTATTGTGCTGGATTAGATCGCTATTAAACCTCAAAACATATATGATCCATTATTATTTAATATGGCAGTAGAGTTTCGGACTTGCATTGTCTCAATCACAACGTTTCAACTGGCAAGTATCTCCAGTCATCTTCAGGTGAATTCTGTAGTATTATCAGTAAAACTGTAGTATCATCAGTATTCACTTGAAGACGACTGAAAATATTTACCAGTTAAAACGTTATGATTCAACACAAATAAAGACAATGCAAGTCCAAAACTCTACTGTCGTTCAAGAAACGTTATTGTCTCCAACCTTTAAACATACATTATTTAGTATATTAAGTAGATATATTAAATTTGAAAAGTAGTAATTAAACCTTTAATGACAAATATAATATATCGTGATTCACCTTTTATTATTTTCACCACAATACATTGGGCTACGATAAGCATTTCATGAAATAATTGTTCAAATTTACTAAGGCAGCGGCGGCGGTACACGATGCCGATGCAAGATATATCTCGCGTAAAGAGTATTTATTCATGATTCTCACCACGAATCTGGCATACGTTATTTTATTGACACGGTTCGAGGTATTTTTAGTTAGGCTGAGTGTAACCGTGCTTTTTTAGTTGAACAATGGACACGGTAATTATTTGAACACAAAATATTATGTTTCATACTACACCATCAATAATTTCGAAAATTTAATGAAAGAGTCGGAAAATTACAATGAAGTTTAAAAAGCCACACTATTATTAAGAAAATAGGATGGAATTTAAAAGTAATTTCAGTATCATTTCAAATACCTACATAATTTTGAATATTAAATTCTATAATAAAGTCTGTAATTGATCTAGACGACATAGGTTGCCATGAACTTCGATACTGTCAATGTCAGCAGACAAATTTTAGTGCAAGTCAAAATATGACTGAAAAATCGGATGAATCAGATATGGAACTGGATAATACTCCACCTAAAATTACAAAAATTGCGAATAGTATTTTTGGTCGTGGAGAAAATATAGTCTGTTACTCGGTTAGAATGAAAATTCGATACTCGTGGTTCCTCGGCGACTGTCTAAAAAAAACTGTCCTGTGAAAATGGGCATTGGTACTTTTATGTAAAAATACATTTTTTAAAATTATTTATTTGAAACACTGTTTTATAACGTTTTCTCTAATATAAAAATAACCCTTTAAACTTTATTGTAATTTTTTGGCAATCAGGGATATTAGATTTACTAATTGAAATTAACGATAAAATGTTTCGCAATTCTGTAGAACAAATAAACTTATGATAAGAGTTATCATTTCGCAGTAAAATGCAAACATCTTCTTTCTCTTTCGAAACCAATTTTACAAGTCACTTCAAAATGTCTGAAATTACGAGGGAAACTATATTATAAAATATCAACCTAGCTACAATAACCCATATAACTGGGCTTTGCTTTGTTACGTCTAGTGACAGAAAAGAGCTTTTTCTAATTCTATAACTAGGAAGAGGAAACACCGATGATCTAGCGAGGAAGGGATCGGAAAAACATTCATAGACCAGAACAAGCTCTTGGAATGTCTAGGTGTATAACAAGAGATGCATTAACTAATAGACCAGGAGTAAACACATAATCCATTGGAACAAGATACAGATATTGTACCACAGTATATCTTTAATTGGTATGCAGACCCGAAACTGACGAAACAGCTACTTTTATTGTTAATTATCACAGGTATTCTGTCAATACAAATGACTATTAAAAGCACCGTAATCGGATGCAACTGTACAACAGAGACATAAGCTGCAAGGTCTTCGACAAAATAAGAAAGCGGTATATCATCAGCGAGTCACGGGATCGGAAAAGGCAACAAATACTGCAGCACCAAAACTAGAACCAGTGAATGTTCCGATTTTCTCTCCAGTTAATCTACCGAAACTAGTGAAAAATGAACGAATGTGAGCACAATGAGCCAAACAAGATCGACAAGAAAGGTGAATTTTCCAAGATTATTGATTTCGAAAGAAAAAATGCTTTGATTTGGAAACTGTGAAATACTTTACTAGAACCATAAATAGTATTTAGGCCCATGAAATTATTCCATAACAATTCTCCGACTCCAGAACGGCATATAGACAATCTTCAACATAAAAGTTCGTGGTCATCGCCATGTCGGATCAAGAAAAAGTTATTCTTGTTAATCCCACATTTAAAATGATCATTTTTGACATAATTTTCTCGCTTTAAACAGTTCCTGAGTTTAAATGATAGAAGTTCTTTTGCCCAATTTTATAAAGTCGATTTAAACCGCGGTTCAGTTTAAATCGAATAAATGAAAAAAATGGTCATTTTTTACTGTACGATTGACAGCAAAGTTCTAGTTAAAGTGATTTACCTGGTCATAACGTAATATAATATAACAAGTTATGACCAGGTTGATTACTTTTAAATTGAACTTTTCTGTCAATCCCACATTATAAATCGACCATTTCTGACATTTCTACGATTTTAAAATTTACCCTCGGTTTAAACTTAGGCTTAAGAGGACTATATAAAATTGAGCCTTAGAAAAACCCTGTATTTAGGTAGTTATTACAATTCAACTATAATCTGTATAAATAAAATTTTACTACTATTTGGTAAATATTTATTTTAGAGAAACACGCAAGCAGTTTTTATAATTAATCAAATGGCTGTAATAGTATATTTAATATAAATCAATGTTGATTGCGCAATATTTAAATTAGCCAAGTGGTTATTATTATTACTCTAATGTATTATTAATTACCTAATAAACTCTTCTATTAGTAAAAGTCTGGCTGCCCAGAATGAATGCATTTTTATTGTTTTTGGCAAAGAACACTGTTTTAGGCAAATAACAACAAAAATGCATGAAAGCTGTTCCTTTTAAGGCTTTTTTACATTAGGTACCATTGCAACTTGCAAGTACAAGTTGTTTTAAATGGGAAGCGCGTGCTTTCAGGCAATTTCGCTTGAAATTGCACCTAATAAAAAAGGCCTTAAGGGAAATAAAGCTTAATGCATGATATTTGAAAAACCTTATTACATCTCCTTAAAACATATATTTCTGATAATTTCCTGAATAAAAATGCCACAATTATCATTTCTTCGTGCATGATTATCAGCAATTTTATACGCACTTCATATCAGGGTTGAAAAATATCCTAATCAAAAATCATATTTTGTTTCATTGTCAGGAAAAAAACTTGTCCAATGAACCTCGTAGAAAACGCACTTATAAAACTGTATTCGATGTTTTAAGATTATTAAATTTTAAATGGTTAGCAAAAACTCCCTAATCTCAGACGAATATAATAAAAACTATTTGTTAAAAAATAGCTGTTATTGTTTAATTAGCGTTCTTATCGGGTAAACTCGGCATCGGAGCAAACACGATATAAAATTAGCACACATCATGTTTACTTGCAATTCCAGAAATTTTCCATTGACGTCACCACAGGAAATTTTGACCTTTATATTTAATGAATAAAATGTTGTGTAGGTTAGGTTTAATCAGAGGCTTGGGCTATTAACCTATTGAGCATGCTACGTTCAATTTTTTCTGATAAAATAATATTTTATAGCTACGCATTTGACTGCAATCATTGCCAAAACATTTAATCACTCTTACATAAAACTAATAGTGTGATAACGATTTTTGAATTGTTGCCAAAACTTGTACTAAGATATGTTTTTAACCGACCGACATTTTATATAAAAGTTTAAACTTCGAAACGCGACAAAAGTCCGAAACTACGACAGCATCATGTATACATAATTCGGAAAATATGCATCTTAGAAGTAATGGAAAATAAATAAGAAGTTTAATTCCATTCTTTAGAAAATAAAATAAAATGTTTCATGTGTAAGGTGAGCATATACATTCTGTCAGACAGCCAAGCTGCCCTCAAGGCCCTGAACTCCAATCGACTCCAATCGAGGATCACACTGGAGTGCCTAAACGACCTCAAAGACCTAGCCGCAAGGAACAACAAGGTAGAACTCCTATGGGTTCCTGGCCACTTGGGGATAGCATGCAACGAAAAGGCCGATGAACTGGCTAGAGCCGGATCATTTTAAAAACTCAGGGGCCCTGAACCCGCCCTTGGCATATCAAAACAGGCAACCAGAGCAACATCAGACAGGTGGGCACAACAACAACACCTATCCCGATGGAACAGGATACCTGGTCATACCCAAGCGAGGGCCACAATTGGGAAACTCTCGAAAAAGTTATCAACTGGAATGACGCCTCTAACGAGCACCCAGCTAAAACAAGTGGTCGGCCTACTAACAGGCCACTGTTTAAGAAAACACCTAAGCCGAGTAGGAATTTACAATGATCCCATTGAATGCAGGCTTTGCGGCGATGAGGACGAAACGCCTCACATATCATATATAACTGCGGAGCACTGACCCGAAGAAGACTCAAAATCTTCGGAGATATCCAATGTGGGGATAACCTCCCGCATGACAAACTTGGTAGGAATTTGCTGGACCTTATAAAAGGAACAAACCTTTTCTAGCAAGATAGGGGAGCACAATAAGCCACTAGGCTGCAGTGCAAGAAGCTTGGGCCGAACGCCCGACTCCCGCCTTAAACCAACCAACCAACCAAGGTGAGCATATTTTGGCATTTTCACTTACTTAGAACTTATTATTAAAGCCTATTATTTCCAAAGCACGTAGGATATTCTTTAGGATTACTTGTGGTTGTGATCTGCTAAAAAATACTTTGTCAGTATTGTGTGCATTCGTGGAATTTATCTTTAAGAGCAAACAGCAGTCGATGAGTAATCACACATAAATAGTGCATTTCCACCACATCGCGCATATTGTACCTGTGCCTGGCGATGGCAATAAAATGTCTTTTTTATATACAAAATATTATAAAAACGAATTTCATGAGAATTAAGTCGAGGTCAGTGGAGATTTTTAAGATAATATCGGGGCATCGTTTGTAACTTATGAAAAATAATAAATTAACATAAATAGACAAATTATTTTCATTTTTATGTTCTGCATGGAGCATGGCGGATGATATGATTTGAATCTATATAATTGAAACTTATAAATTTTCAATAAAAAAAAAAATAAGGTATCATCTGCCAAACTAGAAGTTCTTGTGAACCCCTTAGTAAAATTATTGTATTAAATTTTCAATTAAATAAGCCAGGAAACGATGCCGCGTTACAAGCTGGTATGGAAGGCTCTTAAAAATGGGAAATTTTAATTTTAATGTTTGCATAATTGTGCAGCACTGATAGTAATGAATATGAAATTTTGCCATCTAGTTAACTAGAATAATCTGCTTTTTTCGTCACTCAAGTGTAAAGGAAATCCATGTGGGAGTAGAAAAAAATGATTTTGCATAAAAATGTGCTTTCACAAAATAAAACCTCGTCGTTCAAACTTAGTAAATAAACTATATCTGCTGTGTACACGTCTAGCACCAAGTATAGTTACATCTCATTTTATTATAAAAAAGGAAACGGTAGGCAAGTTGAATTGTTTTCATCGTCGTTGCTCCAGTAACTACGCCTGACGAATTTAAAGATGCAGTTTTATGTAAAATCGACCCTTTACACGTCCAGTTTTATGTAAAACCTAAGTACTTTTAATATCTGCTCGTTTTTTTTTCACTTTTACTCCGTTTTGTTGCCCCATTTGCTCATCTTGTGTGAAATTTAAACCTTTAAGCCAAGTTTAATTATTATGTGGGCATGTTTTGTATGTAGGTGGACAAAATAAATTTAAAAGTGATGGAAATATAAATGTACTAAAAAAGCAGATGATTTCATTTTCCGGTAACTGGATATGAAGGAAAACAAACAACAATTAAAAATTGAAAAAAAAACAGCACATTATTTATAAAAAATTTCAATCAAAAATGTTTATTCTAAAATAACCAAGGTCAGCAAATCAAAATTAATTTCAGTAGCAGTGCCAACTGCAGGGAAGAGAAACTAGCGCGCCGCCATTGCTTTCTCAAATAACCAAAATTTTAGAAATTTATGTATGTATCCACGGTGGGGACTTTAACTGGAACGAATTCGCTAGAAGTTTAGGAAAACATATTTTTGAAAAATGTAAAAACACGTTTATTGAGATTTTGTATGAGCTACATTTTGGCATCAAAATTTTTTTTTTTTGTTTTTACCCCCTGTATTGAGTGAAACATAATCCAACTTAATTTTTTTAAATGTAAAGATACAACTAATAATACATTTTTGGAAAGATCTTTTAAAGGGAAAATTGAATATTCTATTGTTTTTATTTTTTTTTTCATTGCCCAGGGTTAGATTTTCAAAATGCTAACTGTGGTAAAGTGTAAGGCTTTTTCTTAAATACAAATTTAAAAATTATCTAAGCTAAATGAATATATCTGGGTTAAAGAGATTTAATAATAATAAGTAGTTCGGAAGATATAAAACTTAAATAAAACAAATCATATAGTTAGTAAAGTTGGAGTTGTAGTTAAAAATTATATTTTAATCAGCTGATGCAAGTTATCTCATTGAAAACGACCACTTGCCTTGCCTTTACAAACTTATTTCTGACATGCGATAAAATATTATAAAGAAACATTAAGATTTTTCTGGAAAAAAATAGGGGGAAAAAATGCGGTTATACCACTAAACTGTAAAAAATGTCACTGTATTTTTTTTACTTTATATATAGGCAATATTTCCATGGGTAAGTGATATTTCTTTAAGGATATTTAAAACTTTTATGAAAATTTACTAGCCAAAAATATTTTTTCCGCTATTTTCTCTGCTAAATTACAGCTATTTATGTTTTGCAGTATTTATATTAAAAATAAATTTTAAACTAATAATTTTTTATACTTTAGTATAAAAACTTTTGTTTGGTCTGATATGAACACCTACCTTTAATAGAGGTGGGAAATACTGTTACCGATAGGGAACATTCCCTTTCATACCGCGACTAAATGACCGTTACTTGGGAACGAACTAGAGAGCAAGGTCTAAAAAAAAGTAAATTATTTGTCGAAATAAAAAATAATCTATTATTCCTATCTGTAATTTTGAAATAAATTCAAATCGCGAAAAAACAATATTGGAAAAAATACCGAGAAAATTCTTTTGATTGGCCAAAAATTGAAGTGAGAATCTTTTCTTTTATTTAAAAACTTTTTTTCGCTGGTTTCTGAAACTGTTTTTTTCCATTAAAATGAATTTAGTAATTGATAAAAAATTAGTCCTCTATTTTAGTACCTATCGTCATAAGTTTTTAAAAATATTATAATAATTTATTCAAATTGACAACAACGCTTTTTAACTTCTCAAGTTATTTCTTTTATCATAGATACACGCCAAGGGGATCCTCGAGACCACGTCCATTAAAAAATACTATACCACCGTGGCTACCGCGCCAGAAAAACACCGGCACCGTAACTACGAGTCACACCGTCAAAAACAAACGGTCCTACGACATAAACATACCCGCGAACTGCGGCCACAATAGTTCCCTCGGCAACATTTCGTCCCCGGCCGGATGAAATACCTTCTATGACAAAATACCGTTAACCACGAGACTGTTACTGTTACTGTTCTCCAGATACCGTTTGCCGTTTCGCGCTCCACAACGAACGACTGAAGAGGCCGGCCGCTGTCGCTTTCGCTCGGTCCGCATCGCAGCGTGTAGCGGCTAACGACGAAATCTTAATAGTCCCAGAGTAACTGCTTCCTTGTATAAGGTGGATCGCGACACGACGGTATTGAAAAATACCGTTTCAAAGTAACAGTTACAGATACCGAGCCATCACTACCCCGTAATGACCAGAACAACAGAGTTCGAAACCGCTCTGCAACATTTTTTTTTCCGAGAGCCCGTCCGTGCGCTGGATACACTTAGGTCAGGTTTAGCCCTGTAATTCTTATACTCTGCAAGCCCATTATGAGCACCCCGTTTTGTTGTTACACCCAGTTGCATCCCAGTTCCTTGCACTAGTTTGTGTAGGTTAATTGGTTCCAGTTTTGGTTGCCTCGCAATGGCAAACTATGTGCTGAACAGTTTCCCTCTCTTGTACGGATAATCTGCAGTTAAGGTCTCCATTGCATAGTTGCATTCTGTGCAGATAGTTCTTGACAGTCATGTGTCCTGTTAGAATTCCTGTAATGGTTCTCAGCTGGTTGTTATTCAACTGAAGCAACTGTTTCGTGGGTCTGGATCCCCAATGAAGCTTTTGCTGTGGAGCAATCTCTGTCTGTTGCTTCAGTGGATTTTGTGTTCACTCCTGATCCATCGCTTTATGACATCTCGTACTGTGCACCGAGTGCCGGTTCTGGACCTATGAATGGTTCTTTTAAGCCTTTTCTTGCAAGTTTATCCAGGTGGTGACATGCTACCAATCGTGAAGCTTCACTTTAGGTGGTTTAAAATATATTTTTGATGCATTTCTTAATAAATAAGTTAATTTCACAACCAATATTTACTCTACATAAAGTGTATTTTTATAAAGAACTTGTGTACTGGTACTATATAAATACTACAAAATTACATGAAATTTACAAAAAATTCTTACATAACTAATAGTGTACCTAATATTTTTACAGTATATATTGTGTAACAGTGTATATTAAAGAATTATGTAAAGTAAAGATTTAATAAAATCACACAGTATTGTTTTTTTTTAATTATTCTTGTTTTTGTCGACATTATATCGAAACAGTTTAAAAACCAATAAAACAATTTATTGGCTTATTATATAATAAAACTAATTTATTTTTTATAAGATCAGAGTGTACTAGTGGACGCAGTAGCTAAAATTTAATAAAGTGTGGTGTTCTTCTGGGGAATCCTTCAATTTACGTAAAAGTAATTGCGGCGCGCAAGAAACGCACACCGCAACACCCAAAAGCCGATTTAATCATGCCAACATAACCTTGAACTTGACAAGGTTTATCAACCGCAAAATAATTTTACTTCTATTAATAAAATTACGGCGTAGTTTGCCCGATCATACACAGTGCGAGAATTATCCAAAAAATATTTTGGAACGCTGACAAACACCAACAAAAATCTCCCATCGAACAAGGTTGCTAGACATTTTATATTTCTTTTATTTTTCTAAAATTTGCAGTAAAAAATTTGACATAATATGACTCATCAGCAATGGATTTTGAGAATAAACTATCGTTTTTGAAATTCACAGTAATTGATGTTGGCAGTGGCGTAGCTAGAAAATATGCTGGAGGGGGGGTAGTGTGGGTGTAAGTAGGGCCGTTTTTTCTCGAGAAAGGGACTATATGTATTTCATGATATTGTACCTACTGAAGAAGGTGGACAAGTGCTGCAGGCGAAAAATTTTCGAGGCCACGCCCAAAGTTCGTTTAAAATTCACCTACTATACAATTTCGAAAATTAAATTATTACCTCTTGCCCTTTGCATGGTTGGATTACGTTTGTTTTTGTAAATGTTTTCTTTTACTTTTTTTTGATATTCCTCTTCGTGATTAAAAAAAACATTTTTTATATTTGTGAAAAATATGAATATTGGTGTCAATCCAAAATTTAAACATAAGACGTATGTATCATTATCAGCGTTTTTCGGGTTCAGTTTCTCATGATTACAAATAAAGTAAATATTGCTCACCACGCCAAAATTGATGATTTTTTCAGAAATCATGTATTTTAGGAGCGTAAATCTAAGAGCAGTTTCTGGTGTAAATGCTTAGGTTTTGAAATACTCCTTAAATGCCGTTTTATATTCATAATAAAGCATTCTCGTTTCTTCCCGAACTATTTTTTTTATTATAAATTATCACACTTCTTCCATAAAAAATGTTTGAATTAAAATGTTTTTTTTTTTTTTTTACGGTTCGCCGACTACGGAGGCCATCTTGAACCGGTCATCGACCACAAATGTGATCTACCGACTGGGGAGTGTAAAACGGCACCTTCATCCTACGAGATATCCGATCTCATCCGGCCTGTCCGGCGTGAATAGGATGGCTAGGTGTCGATTCATTTTACACTCTTCCCTGAGGCAAGAGCACGCCGTGTTCCCAAGCGGTCATCTGCCCAAGTACTAACCGCGCTCGACACAGCTTAACTTCGGTGATCTGCGGGAACCGGTGCTTAATATGTCGACAGGCCCTTGCCTGTTAAAATGTTTACTTTAATGTTTCTCTTTAAAAATAAATACCTAATTGTTTTTTGTTTTTTGTTGTAAAAATATTTTATTGCATTGGGTTATATTTTTGTCGATTTAAAATAGCTCTAAAAAAGGGAAAACAGACAAGACAAGTATATAATAGAAAAATAGATACTATAAAATCGTATTCTTTTTACTCGTCGTCTTCCTATAAAATTGCATCATAAATCAATAACTATACGCGTCTGAAACCTTAATCTCTATATAAAACAGTTTTTTTTAGAAGGAAAAGTTTAAAAACTAAACGTTTCCTACAAGACCTTTGTAATCTAAGCCAAGAATACATTATTTAAAAATTTAAATTAAGAATCCAACCGAGACGAAGCTCCTAGGCTCCGGGAGGGGGGGGGGGGTCTGCAGTCCGGCAGCCCCTTCCCCCTAAATACGCCACTGGATGTTGGTATAAATTGAAATTATTTTCTCCCAAATTAAAAATATAGTGTTACCAACCAAATGTGTACATCTTAATTAAATATTACATGTTCTATTTTGTGACCGTCAAACGCCCACAACGATTTTTGAAATCGTTATCTTACTGTTCATTAATAGGCAGTGGCGTAGCCAGACTCTGGGGGCGGAAGGGGACGAGATCTTTGGGGGGCCCATGTTTTTTCAATGTTATTGTTATGTCTATATAATGTATTAATTAGGGTAAGGTAAAGTTATATTTGGCTATTTTTTTTCTTTGATTTTCGAAAACTACCAAAAGATGCTCAATTAAGGAATGTGAGATAAATAAATACGATTGTAGTTTTCACCGTACAGATTTGGCTTTTCCTCCATATAATTAATATGTACAGTTACGACCATTAAATTTTGCTCAGGAAATCTCTCAGATTTTGACTTTTTTCTTATTTTTGGTAAATTGCTCTTTTACGTTGATTTACCTTACCAAACATTTTCCATTGCGTTTAAATCTGGACTACGAGAGGGCGATGGTAATTTGTTCTTGTTCCATCCATTCCCTGGCTTGTCGGGCGGTGTGGATCGGACAGTTATTTTGCTGATAAACGAAATTCCTTTCTGGAAATCTTACTCACTTATACATGGTATTTTATAAAATATTCATCTATACCTCTGTATTAAATTGTCCTTTAATAAAGTGACACACACCAACTCCCTGAGCACTCATCCATCCCCAGACGTCTATAGAAAATCGACCACCATTTCAATCTTTTTGGGTAAATCTTTCTTCAAATTGAGTTCTTGGAGGCCTATATACTCTTAGTCTTCCGTTATAGCAAAACTGAAATACTTTCTCGTATGTAAATATTACTTTTTTCCATAAAACTGGCGGTTCAAGGTAATACTACGCATACATACGCAAAACTGACCCGTTGTTATCACAGATCCCGGGAAATTTATCTCCATTTTAGCTCTTACAATGGATTTAAAAGGTTGATCCATTATAGTTATTTATGATATGAGTGTTGTAAAGATTCATATTACAACACGAGATGTTAAAGTTGTCAAACGAGGCATTAGCCGAGTTTAATAAAACATCGAGTGTAGTAACATGAATTTACAACAATAATATTGTACAAAATTTGATCTACTTTCATCTATGAATAAAAATATTTGGCAAAAGGCATTTTTAAAAATAAAAATGCACCTGCTATTAAGTTTACTAATCAAGTTTCTTATGTTACCTTTCGCATAATTACTGTTTCGCATGGTTACTGTCGAAACTTTGTCAAACAAATTTAAAAATTATAAAAAGCGTTTTTTAAAATGAGCGATTCTGATGGAAGTTTACCCTCTGATATAGAAGCAGCGGCAAACGAAGCGATCTTAAGTTTAGTTCCGACAAAATCCAAGGCGGGGTATGAGTTGGAGTATCAGAAGTTTGAAGATTGGTGCAAAGCTAACAACATAAAGGAGGTGTCTGAGAAAATCCTTTTGGGGTATTTTTCCGTAAAGCAACGCTCCCAGAAACCATCTACACTATGAACTCACTACTCAATGTTGATAACTATGATTTCAGTCAAGAAAAATCAAGATATAAGCAGATTTTCTCAACTAATCGCATTTTTGAAAAGAAGTTCAGAGGGTTAGAAGGCCAAAAAGTCCAAAGTTTTCACAAAAGAAGACGTATGTAAGTTTCTTAGTACTGCAGATGATGAAACATATTTACTTATGAAGGTTGTTATGATAATCGGCATTTTTGGGGCCTGTCGGCGCGAAGAACTAGCTGTTAATGTTGGATCATATTGAACACAATGATTTGTATATAAAAATAGTGATTCCATTCTCGAAAACCAAAACTATGCGAGAATTTGTTATAACAGAAGGAAATGTGACAGGTTTAACTGTTTAAGTATTTTTCGAAAGTATGCTAAACTTCGTCCTCTTAATGCAACTCACAAGCGGTTTTTTGTATTCTATGGAAAAGGAAAATGCACCTCCCAGCCTGTCGGAATTAATAGTTTTGGAAGTATACCAAAAAAGATTGCAACAAAACCTGGATTAAATAATCCCGAAGGATACAGTGGACATTGTTTTAGAAGGTCCTCAGCCAACATTCTAGTTGATGGTGGTGCAGAAATGCAGATGATAAAGCGTCATGGGGGCTGAAAATACTCTTCTACGGCAAAAGGCTACGTTGAGAATTCTTTAGAAAATAAGAAACAAAGAGCAAAGAAGATCATGGGGTCAGACACGGATTTAATGATTGGAAATTCGAACGTAAAGGGCTCCATCACATACACTTCTGGTATACAAATTTTTAACTGTAAAAAGTGTATTATTAATGTTTATAATAAACCTTAAGTGTTATATTTTAATTAATAATTGGTAATTAATTTTATAATTGTTAATAATAAATCATTCTTCTAAAAAGTGTGGTTTTATTTACCAGCAAAATTTTAATAAAACGTTTTTTTTTTCCATTACAGCACTAGTGCTGTAAAGGCATCCATTACAGCACTAGTGCTGTAATAGATGCCCTTACAAAACGATTTACAGAACTTTAAAATTTATATTACTAAATGAAAGTAGATAAATACGTTTACTAAACTATTATCTTGATCTTCATTGGATTGTTTGGGACGACTACTTCCAGGTCTTCTTTCCAAGGAATACGGTTCTTGCCACTTTGTTTTAATAAAATTAATGGAAGTCTTTTGAAACATCCCTTTTAGACCAATCTTCTTGCTTAATATAATGTATTATTAAAACTTTGTGCTAGGTCGTTAAGTTTGGCATTTTTTGAAAATTAAAATACTAACATTTATTATTGTTTTTTCTTTGATGACATTTTAAAAAAAGGTAATTTGATCAACAGATATTACAGGTATGTTTTATTATAGTTAAATGAGGCGTACAAAGCTAAAAAAAGTTCTGCCCAAGATTTAATTGCCGTAACTGTTCATACATGTTTTTAATAGATCCATACTAAACAGCAAACAGTCACATATTAACAGCCAATGACAAGCTAAATTATCATAATTTTTTTTTGGTCTTTTTTATGTTACACTAAGGTTTCGAAGTACCGTAAATATAATTCCATTAGTATAATGTTAAAATACATCAATTCATTCATAAACAAATAATTAAATGTTTAGATAACCTCAATAATAATTTAAATTGTTTGGGCTTTTAACGCAGCAGGCAGGTTTTTAAAAAGGTTAATCAAGTAGTCAGGTTTCTGTATACCCCACGAGTACAAAGTATAACATAAAATGCAAAATGTTTTGTTCATAAAGACACGGCATGTGAAATAAATGGAATGGAATAATTTGATCATCTAAGGTTTATTATTGACCAGTATCCAACAAACTCTACAAAGATCAAATATATAAATCTCTCGATAAATCTATAGTCTATTTCAGAAAGGTGTAGAGTAATAAAATGGGAAATTCCGTCCAGTTGGCTCAATTTCGGTGTTGGCCATAGGCACCAGTAAATTTTGTGCATTAAATTATTTATGATAACTAACCAAAAATTTTAGAGAATTAGGTATTAAGATAAAATAGTATTGTTTGTAATATTAAAATTTTAATTAATTGCGTAATTCAAGATTACCACGAGAACATGAATTCGAATGTTTTTAAGGACTATTTTGGTGAAATGATAAAATATCTTCCAGCTGATTCAGTAAAAGTTATGTATCATTCACGACGCACAGGGAAGATTCCAACTTTATCTTGGAGAAAACAAGAAATTATCCACTGGTTAACCACCAAAAGTATTGAATTTGAAGATAATTTGATAAAAAAGGAACTATTAGCTATAGCAAATTTACACAAACATCGTTTTATGAAATATGCCGTGGAAGATATAGCTGAAAAACATAGTGTAACTGTGCTACGCACACCGCCATGTTGTCATTGCGAACTAAATCATATAGAATTTATATGGGCGCAAGTAAAAGGATTTGTAGCAAGACACAACAATACATTTAAAATGAAAGACGTTAAGCTACTGTTTGATCAAGCCATTAAAGAAGTGACAACAGAGAATTGGCGAAAAGCAGTATATTATGTCATTGAAGAAGAGAAGAAAATGTGGGATTTTGACCACCTGATCGATCGGACCCTCGACCTGTTAATTATAACGTCAAGAGGAGTTAACAGTTCCTCAGATGACAAAGAATATTATGGTTTTTTATAATTTAATTTCTGTATAATGTAGTTTTTGTATTTTGTTTTCTTTTATAATGTTTAATAAAAAAATAAGTGTACCTAATACTATGTACATATTGTACGCCATTTCAGTGTTTGTGAATGGTTAACAACTCACAAATTGACCCAAACCCGGGTGGTACTACCTGCACTTGATTAAAATAAAGAATTTTGCAATTAAATCAATGCCAAATTATATGAAAGCGGCCTAAATATTCGTTGGATCACTCTGTAGTCCCTTTGCATACCTAATGAGCTTTTATTACTCCACACCTTTCTAAAATAGACTATGGTGAAAAAATCCATTAAGATTCCTGACTTTCCGAGGAAAAATAAAAGGAGATCCTTTGTTATATTTTATTTTCCTTGATTCGAGAAATTTTGTAAAATTAAACCATAACATTCAATTATAATGGCAGTTTTTTGATGACCTTAATTAAAACATATGCACATCCTTTACAACATGTTTGTTTATAGCTAGTCCCTATAAAAACCGACGGAAACGGAACCCACGATGCATCTGCGGCCTCTGTGGGTCACATCTTGCAGGAAACGGTGCACTGATGCCGTTCCTACGGGTTAATGCAGAGATGGCCTTGAATCGGAATCGTGTAACCTATATTCCCAGAAAGTTCCCACACTTATCCGTGTATGTCTCTTTAGTTCCCAGATCACATTAAGTACCGATTTTTAGTAATTCCTTAAGAGGTCCCGAGAGAGCAGTCAAAACTGGATGTTTCATTGAAAAAATACACCTTTTTGTTATCAAAAATCATTTACCGGATTAATGATAAAGAAACGGAAGATACTATACAGGGTGGATCATAAAAATGCTACATGTATCAACTCAAATTTTTTAATGAAACATATTATACCAGGTAACACAATTTTTTCCGTAATTTTAGCAGTAAAGATTTAAAAACGTGAATAAGTGTATACAGTGACCGCAAAAAGTTGGACCCATATAGAAAACTTTTTTATTATTGAAATTGTAAAAAAACTTTTTATGCTGATAGCTTCTGCATGATTGGTAACCTAAAAATTTGTTTTGGCACTAGTCACGTGACTACTCGTTTGTCTAAAAAATTGAAAAGTATACAGGGTGTCCCGAAATTAGGTGACAATATTTTAAGGGGATAAAGTACATCCAAAAATAGGACTAAAATCTTCTATTAATATACCTTCAAAAACGCTTCGTTATGGGGCTAGAGCCCCCCGAATGGAAGCTATGATAAGCCGGTTTTTCACAATATCTCAGAAACTGATTGAAGTATCTAAACAAAATTTGATACATGTTTTACCCATGACAAGAAGCAGTAAACGGTTTGTTTAGCGTAGTTGTATTTCTTCCAGTGGCGTCCCACTGGGTAGGTAGTGAGGAGAATATTACCCTAACTTTTTTATTTGTAGGATTTTTTAACGCCAGGTGCAATTTTTAAAAGCACTAAAGTCTTCTATTGAAAAAGATACTCTTGCTTCATTTCGGTAGGATTTACCATTTTTCAGTAAAATCGATTTAAAAATTTTCGGTTTTTTACAACCCGTTGAAAAGGCTAAGGTGTTTTTTGCATATCTCAGCAAACACTTGATATTAAAACATGAAATTTATTAGAAGTTCTACTATCGACAAGGCATATTTATTAAAGGATGTTACTAAAAAAAATTTCCAGTGGCGTCGCACGGGGTGGAGCCTAAAGTAAATATTAATATTTTTTTTTTAATTTGAGGGGCTTTCATACTTGAATTGTAATTTTTTTTTTATTTTTAAATTTTTTGTTAATAAAACCTTCCATTATTGTAATTTGACAGAATAAAACATTTACTTAAGAATTAGTTTCCCGTGTGGTTTTACAATTAAATTTGATTTGCAATTTGTTATTCTTTTTTGTTTTATTTTAAGTCTCTTATAAAAATAAATATTTAAAAAACAAGGTCTAAAAATCTGTTTGAAACGTTATATTCTGTCAAATTACAATAATAGGTTTTATTAACAAAAAATTTAAAAAAATACATTAAAAGTTGAAAATCCCTCAAATTAAAATAAAGTTAGTAATATTTACTTTAGGCTCCACCCCGTGCGACGTCACTGGAAAATTTTTTTTTAGTAACATCCTTTAATAAATATGCCTTGTCGCTAGTAGAACTTCTCATAAATTTCATGTTTTAATATTTAGTGTTTGCTGAGATATGCAAAAAAACACCTTAGCCTTTTCAACGACAAACCGAAAATTTTAAAATCAATTTTACTTCAAAATGGTCAATCCTACCGAAATGAAGCTAGAGTAGCTTTTTACAATAAAAGACTTCAGTGTTTTTAAAAATTGCACCTTGCGTTAAAAAATCCTACAAATAAAAAAGTTAGGGCAAAATTCTTCTCACTGTGGGACGCCACTGGAAGAAATACACCTTCGCTAAACAAACCGTTTACTGCTTCTTGTCATGGGTAAAACATCTATTAAATTTTGTTTAGATACTTCAGTTTCTGAGATATTGTGAAAAACCCGCTTATCATAGCTTCCATTCAGGGGGCTCTAGCCCCATAACGAAACGTATTTCAAGGTATATTAATAGAGGATTTTAGTCCTATTTTTGGACGTACTTTATCCCCTTAAAATATTGTCACCTAATTTCGGGACACCTTGTATATTTTGTCGGGAAAATCTGGTATTAGAGTTCAAGATTTTGAAAAAAGTGTTTAGATTTTAATTTTATACTGGTGTGCAAAGTTTAAAACAAAAATTCAAAAAAAAAATATTTTTTTTAGTTTAAAAAAATATCAAATTTTACTTTCATATTTCCATCAATTTAATGAAAATGTGTTAAATGATTAAAAACCAATATTTAACATTTTTATTATCTTGAAAAAATGTTATTTGCTAAAATTCAAAATTTAGCCTTTTATCATGTAACTGGGTGCGTCCAGGCCCTGTAGTATCTAGCAACCATATTTATGAATTATAGGTATTTCTGGGACAATATGCTTACGATAGGCAGTTCTTTCTAATTTTGAACAAGCTTTCACATGTCTCCTAAAGTTTCTCCTACCAAATTGAAAATTAGAAAAAAGAATACTTGGAATCAATTTATTTATTTTTAGAAATTAACAAGAAATTTAACAAGTTTTAACATGTCTCCTAAAGTTAATAACAAACTGAATAAAATACATTGAAGAAGACACGATCTCACGATGTGGCGGTATAAGGAAATGTTGCAAATCAATGCTGCACATTTGCTTAATAATTTTTCTTTGTCTAACTCCAATGAATTTCGGAGCATTTCGAATGTGCTTCAATTACTGACCGATTCAATAAGCCTGACCAAACGACCTTAAGGACAAGCCGCGCCTGCTATACTGAAGAACAGTTAATGGAGAACATTTTCAAGATCTTAGAAAATAGTTTCTTTTGAAATAAGGGGTTTGGAAAAAAAGCCCTATCTTCCTTCTTAAATTTATTAGAAACAAAACTTGTGCCTACGCGTTTCGGCCAAAAGGGCCATCATTGGGACTTGAGACAACAACGAGTTGTTCGTACCTCTGACGACAATTATAATATTGTATTTTAATTGTTTTCGTTCAGATATTTTTTCAAAAATGTGACTTGTGTGTTTTTAAGTAATAATTAATTTTTTTTTAATTGACCAAAGTGCGCCCTATTTTGTCTTTGTGTTTTTGAAACTTATTGCCTTAAGTCTTGATGATGGCCCTTTTGGCCAAAACACGTAGACACTAGTTTTGTTTTTAATAAATGTAAGAAGGAAGATAGGGCTTTCTTTCCAAACCCCTTATTTACAATGTCCCTTCTGGAGAGTAGTTACGACTTTGTTAGTTTCTTTTCATACTTTGTCGTTTGCCTATTTTATTTTAAAAGTTAATATACATACAATTATTTATTTTATTTTATTATTAATATTAATTTCAAAAAAGTTAGGTTTTAGGGTTCGAGTGGTTCTTGATTTAGTGGGCGGTATTCTATATAAAAAGCTGGTCCATTTCTTTATCATACCCGCGTATAATGTATGTGTTATTCCTCCTAATTCCCGAATAAAATCCACAAACAGTAATAAAAACCGACATAAATATTTACAAAAAAAAAAATGCGATCGTGTCATAAAAATTATGTAAATAGGTCATATTAATTCTAATCCCAATTCGATTCGGTGCAATTTTGCGTCGGATATTTATTTCTGAAGTCCCAAAAACTAAATCAAATTTATCGAGTGTCATTGAAAACGACAGTGAACAAATTACGTTCCCGAGAATAAAGAACAGCCGCAAGCAGATTTTTTTCGGTAAGCCTTGCCTTGAATTATCTCCGTGTTAAATTTTTGATTTATACGAATCGTTTTTTAAGACATTAATAATTTATATTGGAGAAACATAAGCAAGGAATAAAAGGTACAAGGTTTTTTTTTTGAAATTGGTATTTTGATTTACATATTTTGGCAGCACAAAACTTACCAATTACGACACACATTTTTTGGATAGATTATCATGTAATCCGCTTGAAGAATGATGTAGTCCATCGCAAACCCGACAATCTCACTTGATGTTAACCACCAATCACAATTACTGCCGTAACTAGGTCATGATGCCCCGGGTGTGAGTTTTGTAAATTACGCTACTTAAAGCAACTCCCAAAAAGAAAAATTACAGTAATACCGATCGTGTTAAGGCAAATTTGACAAGGATTGACATAATTCAGGACTATCAGTAAGACTAATAGTGCAGGGTCTGCTATAGATAAGAGCAGAAGCAAAACCCCTATCGGCGCTTCGATCACTTCGACTACAAGCGATCGGAAATACTGTCAATTGGTCGAATTTTGCAATTTCTAACTAATAAAGCTAATGAGAAGCGGAAAATGGATTTTTCCTACTCCCACATGGAAATTTGCTGTTTCCTTTACACTTAAGTGGCGAGTAAAGTAGGCTATTCCAGTTAACTGTTCGGGAAAATCTCATATCCATCCTAGATAGGTAATGAAACTGACCAATCACAGTAGTCAATTACAGAGAAACCATTGTAAAGTATTAACCAATCACAGGCTCCGCCTTCTTTTTCAAGACACTAAATTATATAGTTTAAATGCATATGGTACAATTTGTTATTAATTTGTTCAATATAATAAAATCTAGACGCATTTATAATAGATTTATTAATAATGCAACCTGCTGAATGTGCATAGAAAATTAATTTCATGAAACATCATTTATCAGTTGGTTTTCCGATAATTAACTAAGTTCGAGCCCGGCAACCTACAAACTTTTTTTTTACATTTTTTAGCATAAGGTCGTAGAAAAAATATACTGTTACTAGAGTGGATTGTCCATATTGCCCTCGGAAGTTTGAGCACTCCGCCTAAGGCATCGTGCTCAATTTACTTCCTCGTTCGATATAGACATAATATCCACTCTAGTTGTACTAACTACTATTGAAGGCCAATAGAATATTTGTTAGAATAAATTCGATGGGGTTTTCTTGTAGTCCACGTCGACTTCTATTATTTCGTATTTTTTAAATTCATACTGGAACATTTTACGTTTAAAAGGGTCAGTTTTATTAAGCGCGTTCGGTTTTACCATCAGATTTGTCAGATTACTCCGCGCCCGTTCGTTTAATATTTCAGAGAACAAAAATAAATCTGAATGTCTTTCGTTTATCATATCGACGAGAAAATGGAGGTACATATTTTTCGTCGGAGAATTTCGACAGATTTTAAAAATTAAATTTCCGAAAGGCGGGAATATTTAAAATCTAACCGTTGGCGTTGTTTATTGAGAAATGAAGATAACCTTACCTTTTGTGAAATTCGCCAAGATTATTTTTTATTGTAGGTACTTTACAAATAATATGATATGAATCCGACCAAAATTTTGGTTGAAACTTGTTTACATACAACTTGACAAAATTCTTAGGTTAGAAAATTAAATAGAAACAACCAAGATCGTTCGGTAAGTACGAAGTCGTCTGAATCCTCCGTGATCACATGATCTAAAAATTTCATCGCTCTCGTCTCATCTGCGAGGTAAACATTGAACTTGCGTATTGTTTTGATAAAGGTGGTAATGTGTTTATTTCTGTAGGCGAGGAAGAAATGGAGGAGTGTTAAAATAATCAGAATCTATTCTATTATAAAAAGTAGGATATAATATCAACCCTTTTAAAATATATATAATATTAATTTACTGAATATAACTCTGTATAATATCAACAGGTGGAGTTGTGGCAAATTTTTTTACGGAAAACGGAAATATAAAAAACAATAAAGAAAAGAAGCTTAGCGGCAAGCGAACAGAGTAATGCGTCTATCTTTTGCATTAAAGTACACAGGGACGCCAAAGGTAATGGAGTCCCTGGGGCACAGGTAGACAATGACAGGCTATTTCGTTCTTGTTAGAACTCATCAGAAAGCCATAACCCGTAAGCGTGTATTGACAGTGATAAATTAATAAAATCGTTTTGACAAAAATCACTTATAAGAACTTAAAGTTAAAGTGATAAACGTGACTTAAATGTAATTTGTTGGTACATATTTTTGAAATATGTTTCATTATTCATCAAAAGAAGAAATGCCCAAGTGTCGTGTATACAATATAGGAAAAAAGCATTGCCTACCCTGCGAGCAATAAAACAAGTGCCAACCAAAATTATTTTTTTATATTTAAATTTTTATCCAGCAATATTTCTATGTCTGTAGAGGCCCGCAAAGTTAACCGTGTCATTTAAGGTCATTTTTACGAACGCGTTCGTTGCCAATTAATCGTCAATTGGATCGCTGTATAAGTATCCCGTAAGACCATCCTAAAAGCAGAAATCTCGCTTTATATTAGCCGATTATGGGAAAGCCCAAGCACTGCTTTTATACTAGTAGAAGCGAGCGAGGGAGGTGGTAGGCAGTAAGGTAGAAAGAGACGCAAACAATACACGGTACTCGAGACCTAAGAGAGCCTCCGACAGCCATCCGCTCTGTTTTAAACGGCTTTGCATACCACTGAAATACCCTTTTAAAATTCATTTTAGTCCTGAAAAAATATACGTTTTAATAAACGACATGACTCAAATCAAATATTACGTCAGAAGCTGTGACGTACACACAGCCAGTAATTGTAAGGCCTATCTACATTTTTGTGTATGGTAATTGTTTGATTATCCAAGTTGGCTATGGAATATAAATAAGTCCGATCCATTACTTTCCTGTCATATTTGGACCTCAATTTATTGAGCAATTATTATTTTTCAAAAAATACTCACATTAAAATTTGTCAAAATATGGTAAAATAATTGCTCTTTTCTATTTAAAAAAAAAATCGTTTTAAATTTCTCTTTTATGTGGTGGCCAAATTTCATTCCCTCGTCATCTTATATTAATACTGTTTATTCTTTCTGACGTCTAAGTGGTATATAAATAAAGTCTCATTAAGATTTATTTTTATTGTGTTAAATTTTTTTTTTGTGTGTGTCATTAATGACCACACAGGGTGAGTCTTAATCTTAGGAATTAAAAAATTCGAAATAAAAAAGTTGTAGAGATTATAGAGGTGCACATTTTGAAATTATACTGAAGTATACGGGGTGCCCAAAAAAACATGGCGAATATAACTTAGGTTTTTTAAATGGAATTCCTTACATATACAGGGTGATTCACGTTGAGTGGCCTATTAGAAGATCTCGGAAACGAGTAAACTTATCTTTCTAAAAATTTGACAGCAGGCATAATTGGCTTTGAGCTTTTAAAACATTATCTTTTGTGGTTTTTGTTACTTCCGGTTATACTTTAGTATTTTTGATTACCTTATTAAAATCTAAATAACTTTTGTTAATAATAATCTATTCCTATGTCTAACCGTTTTTGAGATATGAATTATAAAAGGATTTTTTTGTGTAAAAACGCTCCGAGAAGAAAGTTTAGTAACTCTGAAACTAATAAAGGTAAACATTTAAAATTTTGCCCGCTTTCAAATAATACATAGATCTTTAGTTTAAATTACTTAGGCTTCACATTTTTATACAGGGAGTTCTTAAAATTGTGCCAATGTTTCCATTTAAATAAATGTGCATAAGTCAATTTTTGCAAATGGAACACCATATTTTTTAGTTTACTAACGTGTAGAGAATTAAATTTCCTATCTAAATGCCTTATATGTTACAATCCGCATTTTTAGTGGTTTTGGAATTATGAGCAATTTAAATAAAAAATCTTAAAATTTCTGTTTGTGTTGTTAATGCGACATTATTTTTGAAAAGAATGCTTCGACTAGGATTTTCGTTTGACTTTGAAAATTAGAAATAGCTAAGCAACGAACATAGGCGCTTAATAGCAAATGGTAACAAAACTCAAAGTCAAACGAAAATCCCAGTCGAAGCCTTCTTTTCAAAAATAATGTCGCATTAACAACACAAACAGAAATTTTAAGATTTTTTATTTAAATTGCTCATAATTCAAAAACGAATAAAAATGCGGATTGTAACATATAAGTTATTTAGATAGGAAATTTAATTCTCTACACGTTAGTAAGCTAAAAAAAAGGGTGTTCTATTTGCAAGAATTGCCTTATGCACATTTATTTAAATGGAAACATTGGCACAATTTTAAGAACTCCCTGTATAAAAAACGTGAAACCTAAGTAATTTAAACTGAAGATCTATGTATTACTTGAAAGCTTACAAAACTTTAAATGTTTACCTTTATTAGTTTTAGAGTTACTAAACTTTCTTCTCGGAGCGTTTTTACACAAAAAAAATCCTTTTATAATTTATATCTCAAAAACCGTAAGAGATAGGAATAGAATAATATTAACAAAACCTATTTAGATTTTAGTAAGCTAATCAAAAATGCTAAAATATACAGGGTGTTCCATTAGAAATAGCAAAGTTTGCATTAACTTCCGGTATAACCGGAAGTAACAAAAACCTCAAAAGATAATATTTTAAAAGCTCAAAGCCAATTATGCCTGCTATCAAATTTTAAGGAAGATAAGTTTACTCGTTTCCGAGATCTTCTAATAGGCCACTCAACGTGAATCACCCTGTATTTTCAAATTCCACACAAAATGACATATATCCAAATTGAATAGTTTTTGAGCAGATATTGACGTTTGAAATAGGGCATTTTCAGACTTTGACAGGCTGTAACATCGGGATGGTTCATCTTAGGCCCGTATTATTAATCTCCTGGTAACTTTACCAGCCAGATAATTTCTATGGAGACAATTGTCTTAACAATGGTTTCTTTGGAAATTATCTTGCTGATAAAGTTACCAGGAGATGAATAATACGGGCCTTAAATAAAAATGGTTTTCACCTTCTGATCCTAATTTTTTATTCTCTATCTAAAAATTACAACTTCCGGTTTAACATGTTTAACTGTAAAACTGTTTTTTTGGTTTAACTTGTTAAAATTGTTAATCTCCTTGGATAGAGAATGAAAAACTAAGATATGGAGGTGAAAATCATTTTTCTCTAAGATGAACCGTTCCCTTGTTATTCCATTGTTACAGCGTGTCAAAGTCTGCAAATGCCATATTTTAAACGTCAATATCTCAAAACTATTAAATTTAAACATATAAGATTTACAAAATAAGGGTAGAATTTCGTGGGGAATCAGAAAATAATACAATATACAGGATGTTTTGTTTAAAAACCAAATTTATATTTGCCATGTTTTTTTTGGGGCACCCCGTATACTCCATCATAATATTAAAATGCGCACCTTAATGGTCTCTACAACTTTTGTATTTTGAATTTTTTTCTAATTCTTAAGATAAAGGAGAAAATAAACTTTACTTTATCGTTGACTCACCCTGTATAGTTGTTTATCGACCGTAATTTGCCCCGGCACTTCGTCAGCCGTAAACAAGGTACAGAATTATACTCTCGGCCGACATTTCGAGGTAAAAATATTTCTGAAATATTTTATTTTTAGTCAAGGCGAAGGTTTTACTTTCACATATTTATCCAGATAAAAATGGAATATTCGACAAATACCAACAGCTGTTTGTCAAATAAAGCAAACATGAATATCAAGATACGATTTCAAAAAAAAATTAAATCGCTTTCTTCCAATAATGTAGACCGACACGTTTGGCGCTTTTGCTTCTGTTGGAGATTGAAATAAAGTTCCGAACTCGTGAAATAAAGATAGCTCTATTACTATTCTTAAATTTAATTGCTGTGGCATGTAAATTGTTAAGTTGGTTTTATAATAGAAGTTTATCATCAGTAAAACTATTGCTAGATTATGATCTGATAAGTTTTCTGCAGCTCATTGAAAACATGCAGAAATTCGACCAATTTTAAAATCGCAAAACTGGCGCAATGACTCGATCCGATAAAAATTTACAGTGAGCATCGGTACCGATCATGTTCAGGTGAATACTGGACACTACTGGAGATACTTACCAGTTGAAACGTAGTGATTTAAAACAAATAAAGACAATGTATGTCCAAAATTCTACTGCCGTCCAAGAAACGTCATTGTTGTAATTGTTTTTTTTTGTAGCGGTTAAAATAAGTGAGATAAATTAAAAAACAAATACTCAAAATTTTAGGTTTTTTTCGAATAGTTCTTAAAGTAAAAAAAGAAAACTCAATTTTTTTTTACGAATTACTGGGCACAAAATTCCGCAACTTTACCACCACCGATGCTGCATCTCTTATAGTTTCCGAGATACCCATGATGAGCATCAATTTTGACACACCCTGTACGTAAGCATTAATATTTTTGGAAATATTTTTTATTTTAGTACTAACTATTTATTGCTAGTTTTATAACGTTACTGTTTGCAGTATCTATTTGTCAACTACTAGCGTATTTTATTCTTGACATTCGTGTTGCCTTTTCTCCGTGTAACTCTACTGAATCAGTAAGTTTTATAGCAACACTTTTTGTCGTGGTACATCAACATCAACGTTTTTAAGGATACTTAGTTTGTGGAGGACTCTGACGGTCAAGAAATATGTTTCAAAATTCGACTTACTAATAAATAAGCATTGTAGGTTAAATACCACACTATGAAAGTTTATCATTACAACTTACCTATTTTTCCATTCGGACTATATGGATCATAACTTCCACTGGACAATGGCGACGAGTATCCATTACTGATCACTGTAAACGCGGGGGGACCGGGGGAAGGGGTAAGGGATGGAGCGCCGCCGCTGGGGCTAGGAGAACTAAGCCAATCGTCGGGAGCAGCGGGACGGCGCTGTTTGGAGGCTGCAGGCGATCCCGAATTGTTCCCCAGACCACTAAAAGGGCCGTTGGACAAGCCGCCGTTTACCTGTTGCTGAGATAAAACGGATCCGGCAGAGGTTGCTACAGACATCAGGCCGTTCTGAAAATAAAAAAATAGTAATAATTAAAAAGGCAAAAAAGTCAAGGAAGGGAAAAAATAAAAACATCCCTGTTGTGCATCCTTTTGAACTAAATTCATACAAGTTGATTATGAAGATGTATGAATTTTACTATTTAAGTAGTTGCATAACTTTCCCTTTCTTTTGCTAGATCCTACCCTTAATGATGAACCCTAAAGGTCTTTTTACATTGGGTGCAATTGCAAGAAAAAATTGCCTGAAAGCATGCGCTTTGTCGACGTTTTAAACAGCTGATGCAGGTTTTAAATGGCAAAACGTGCATCAGCTGATTAAAACGTCGTCGAAGTGCATGCTTCCATGCCATTTTTCTTGCAATTGTACCCAATGTAAAAAGGCCTTAATATGGTGAAACGCATAGTGACTCAGAAGTGAGGTACTTGCATTCGACCGTGGCGATCCGGGTTCGATCCCCGGAGTGGGCAAACGCATAATAAAAAAAGTATGTCCGAAATTTAGGGGATAAAAGAATGCAGTATGCTAATAGTGATTTCTAATATCGGGACCGAGAAGGGCGTTATGGACCTCTCGGGGCGTAAAAAGGATAACTAGTGCATACACGTGGTTCAGATTCCACGTTAAGCTGTAGGTCCCGTATGACTGACATTACACAGACGATAGGGGATACAATGGGCCTTATATAGACCTAGACTGGCTCTTCCGCCAACCCCAGCAACAACAAAATAGTTATTTACATTACTAGATGCGAAAGTTAATTTTTTGGTTTTTGAATTGCCGAGACGAAGCCGAGGTGATTTAATACCTCGGACCACCAAAAAAGGCTTGCGAATCGTTAATGTATTACATTTTTTCTACTGCTGTTCTCTGATCAATATATTATTAAGTAATAAACTTTGATTTTGTTCAAATTAAAATGATAAAATAAGTTTTTTTTCTACCTGTAAAAATCCATGACAACTAGTTATTTGAGTATTGTCAGTCTGTCAGTTAAAATAAGGATTTTCCACCTGTAAAATAATCCATTTTTGTTTGTCCTGGCACCGAAAGTAATACTTTACATAGCTAGCAACGCTACTTTACATAGCTAGCAACGTATAATATTCAGGTAACTCGAATGTTTACTTTCGTTATCTGTCGTGTTGCTAGGGCCCGAAAGTTAATTTATTTATACAGTAGTAGAAAAAAAATATTACTATGCCAGATAAATGGGTCACCATGTAGATATAACGACCTTGAAAAATAATTTAGAAATATCGGCCGGTTAAAAAATATCATGAGGACAAGACAATTTTTCTCACCAATATTACAATTATTTTAAAAACTATTAAGAAAGCCGCTATTTCTGAACAAAATTATTACTTTATTTTATCAAGCTTGACAGGCTTGGGAGCCAACAATACATCAATTAATTTCACACATCTGGACACCAACACAAAATATGTATTGAATAATCCAAAAGATTTGTTTTGTAAAAATAACAAATATGTTAATTTTTAAGAGTGTAATTAACGGTATTTTTAATAAATCTGAATGTATTTAATGTTGAAAGTACAAAATTTATCTTATAAAAAGAATTTAAAAAAAAAGATTCATACAGTAGAACCCCGATTATCCGTGCGCGGGTTATCCGGGCTGCGGATTATCCGTGCCATGATTTCCCATTATTGAAGTTGCATTTTTGAAGTTTTTAACCTACCGATGTAGTATTTTATTTTTCTTATTTAGTATAAAAGTTGACTTATGTAGAATTCTGTGTTTTATTGTTATCTTTTTATGCAATTTAAAAGTTAGTTTGAACTTAGAGATCTATTTTTTTCATTTTATGTATACAAGAAATAACTGTTCGGATTATCCGTGTTTTCAATTTTTCGTGCCTGGTCCGGTCCCGTGGAGCACGGATAATCGGAGCTCTACTGTAAACATTAAACAACATCTGTTAAAATAAATAGTTGGAAACTATATGGTAATAACAAGGAGTTGACAAAACCGTAATGATGACGTAATTTCTATTTTATTATAGTGACATGTTCTTCTATTTTATAACTCATAATATTTACCTAGGTAGAAAAGTATCACTAGTAAAAAATCTAAAATGACAAATCACAGGTTGACAAGAATTAGTGCTGGTTTCCCCAGCATCACCTGTCGAATTCCAATGAAAAACCAACCGCAATCCTATTCAAAATGGACAGCTTTTTCGAACTATTCAAAGAAGTTAAAATCGGGCTGTCCAAAATTGTTCAAACTACACATGGGCTCTCACACAGAGACCCTAAAAAAGTATCCCTACAACCGCTCTTAAGTCAACAGGGAAGCAAATACTTGGACAGGGACTTGGAACTTCCTATGCTTCCAACCATGATGCACCACCCGGTGTATACAGGGTGATTCCTAAGTTGATACTTCTGTTTTAGCTGTGTATAAATTAAAATAAACAACATTTTCAAATACCTTTTTTCAAAAAACGCAAAAATAAGGTACTTACATTCATTTATTACACTACGAATCAAATACGGTCCTTCCGAACTTGCCCGTTGAATAACATTAAGAAAACTTCTGGGTGTGGGATGAGCCCGCAAGGGAAAGCGTTCTGCGTATAATCTCGAAGCACTTTGCCACAGTAAATTAGCACCTCATATCTACTAGGTTATAGTTATCATCTTTTACCATTTTCACGTGTCACCAATTTTAAGGAAAACACACCGCAGTAGATCGCCAAATAAATAACTTACCACCGACCCGTAAACTGCATGACTTATAATATAAGACTTATATAATAAGACGAAAACAGGAGAAAGTATATTAGGCTATGTTTTGATAACCACTTAGATTTTTTACTTCTGTATCTCGCCTATTTTAAAGTTAAAAAAAGGCATTTGAAAATGTTGTTTATTTTAATGCCTTCTATACACAGCTAAAACAGAAGTATCAACTTAGGAATCACCCTGTATTGTAATATAGCTAAATCATTTTGTATTTGTACAATGCGTATTCGAAACAAAAATGTAATTTCACAAATTAATAGTAAATTTACTAATTAGACTGGCATTCTCACAAAACATAAAAATGTACCTACTTACTTAGAGTTTTAACATAAAATGAGTATTTTTGTTAAAACATAACACAATATATCACAAATAACGTACGGTTTACATGAAAATTAGTATAAATTCCTTTTATTTTTCTTGTAAATTGTTTATGATTTCATATTTAATTTTTTGAGTGTACGCACTATATTAAAGTCAACGGAACATTTGATGAAAACAAATCAGAGACCCAGATCCCAATCGACAAGTCATGGGTTTAAGCCCCTGTTAGGACACGGAGTTTTTTCTAATTATTATAATTATTAAAGATGACTCTAAGATCCGGTTATTATACAATAAGAGTTTCAGTACGAGTTTTGTAAAGCTCTATTTAAAGTTGAACTTGGTTCAAAAAAGTATTACTGATTTATAATCAATTCCTAATCACAGGTCTGCACAGGTGGGATCAACAATATAAGTACCATGCTGGCAATGGTTACGTTGTCAAAAAACCATCAAACTTTATTTGTTGTCAAAGTTTAGGGTATTTGAAATTTGCAGCTATTTTTTCCATGTATTCCAATACAAAACTATATGCAAATTTTATTTTCAAAGAAGAATGTCTGCTATTAACTTTTGTTAAGGAGTTTAAAGGTACCTACCTACTTTGGAAAATAAAAATAAAAAATATTAGTAATAAAGAAAAAATAGATGTTAAAAAAATATTGAGACCAAATTTAATTACGAAAATTTGAATATGATCAAGTCCCGGTCTGTAGTTTTGGGGCCGTCACGTTTTCTATAGCTCCTATTACATCCATAAAATCTTCATTATCCGATTCGTCTGATAAATCCAGAAAGTGTTCAACCTCATCATTCGCATTTATAACTTTAAAATATTATTACCACAAATTTTAAAGTCAAAAATATTTTTTTATAAGGTTTATTGGATCATATGTCATCAGTTATTAATAAATTGGTTTAAGCCTAGAAAATTGACAACTTACCTGAAGAATCAGTAGAACAGAGTTCAACTTTAAGTCGAGCTTTACAAAACTCGTACTTAAGCTCTTATTGTACAACCGGATCTAAAATGTATATAAGGGCTGGTTTGCGGTTTGTTTTTAGGGAAAGTCTTTTTGAATATGTCAGTATCAATTTCGTGTACCTTTTAAGCATGTGGCTTTTGACTTTACGAGATTCAATATAATTTAACGTTTCTCACCTGTTGTATGAGAAGAGTACCAGTGGGCCCGCTGACTACGGGTTCGGCCTTAATGAGCAGCACATCGTCCTCACTTACGATCTGGGTCGTACCATCGGAGCGGTACATCATGTCATGCTTGACCTCCATGCCGGAAGTAGCGACACGGTGCACGGCAGTCATGGGCGGAACGCGCGGACGTTACCGGAACCGGACGGCGGGCGGCCGCATGGCAGATACGCCACTGACTGAGGAATTATCGAGACGAATAACACTGACGTCACAATCTGAAAGAAAAAAATGTAATTAAGTTGCTGATTAAAACAAACAGTTTTAAAATTATAGACTTCATTCTTTGGCCATAAATGTGGATTCTAATAACATGGGGGTGTTTATAGAAGACAACACACTCCACTTCTTTGTTCTGATTGTATAAATTATTAAATCAAAATATTGAAATCTTAAATGTAATTGTGCTCCACAGACAGATATTAACAGTAAACAGTAGTCGACGAATCATCACGAACAAATAGTGCATTTCCACCACATCGCGAATATTGTACCTGTGTCTGGCGATGGCAATAAAATGTCTTTTTTTTTTATATGCAAAATATTATAAAAACTAATTTCACCAGAATTATGTGTCGCGGCGTCAATGGAGATTTTTAAGAGAATATCGGGGCATCGTTTGTAATTTTAATTGAAAATAAGAAATTAACATGAATAGCCGCAATATTTCTATTATTATGTTCTGCATGGCGAATGATATAATTTGAACCTATGTAATTGAAACCTAAAAAATAAATTTTCAATTTTTTTTGACAAAAAATAAGGTATCATCCGCCACTAAACAAGTTTAGTAGTAACATTTTTGTATTAAATTTTCAATAAGATAAGCCAGGAAATGATGTCGCGTTTCACGCTGGTATAGAAGGCTCTTAAGTCGAACTTAGGATGAAAGCTAACAAAATACGGATCCAACAACAAAATGGCGAATGCGTTACTTATTCTAGTTTTCTAAACATGGAAAGGACCGCGGTTGTGGCTCAGAGGTAGAGCTACTGGCATTCGACCGCGGCGACCCGGGTTCGATTCCCGGAGTGGGCATACGTATAATAAAAAAAGTATGTCCGAAAAATAGTGGATTTAAGAATGCAGGAAAGAGTGTAAAAGGTATCATCTCCCAACCCACCCTATTCACGCCGGTAACCAGGCCGGATGAGATCGGACATCTCGTGGGGTGCGGAAGAAGGTACACACTCCCCAATCGGTAGGTCATGCAATGGCAATAAACCAAGGGTTGATAGCCCTAGGGGGTGTCGCATGACTGAGGATCGTGGTTCGGAACCCACGTTAAACTGTAGGTCCACTCGGGAATGGCCCTGGCAGCGAACGAAGAGGAAAAAAGCCTAATTAGAAAGAAGGGCAAAACGGCAAACATGGAAAGGTATGCACTGGCGGCTAGTGGTCAAGTTTACAAGTGGGTCATATCTAAATTTAGCTACAGGTATCTTTGGTAAATATGCGAGTTTTAAGGATGTATCGGCTACGTTTTTGCTTGTATTAGTTTAATGCCGATTGATCTGTTATTATTAATAAAAGGTAATTATTTCTACGTAAGTTTAACTACACCTTACAACCCTTAAAACTACACCACAGTGTTTGCATATCGTTTAAAAAAACAAGCATAAAACAGTGTAATGAATTTGTCACGCCACAGTCTCACATTTATGCATTCTATAGGTTACTTTTATCCAGCTAGGGAATTGTTATTTTTGTGACAATACGCAAAATTATGTGATTTTACTTAGATTTAATTTAAAATTATTATCTGACGTGGCAAATTATGCGCCAATTGGCATCACTGCAATTCTTTGGCACTGGCCGGATTACCATATTTTTCTTTGTCTTTCGTTTAAGTGGTGTAACATGCATTTATCTCTTTCTTGTTTTTTTTTTGTACGGTTCGCCGACTACGTAGGCCATCTTGAACTGGTCATCGACCACAAATGTGATCTACCGACTGGGGAGTGTGAAACGACACCTTCATCCTACGAGATATCCGATCTCTGCATCCGGCCTGTCCGGCGTTAATGGGATGGCTAGGTGTCGATTCATTTTACACTCTTCCCTGAGGTAAGAGCACGCCGTGTTCCCAAGCGGTCACCCGCCCAAGTACTAACCGCGCTCGACACCGCTTAACTTCGGTGATCTGCGGGAACCGGTGCTTAATATGTCGACAGGCCCTTGCCCTCTTTCTTGTTAATAGTATTTATTGTCCAAAAGTAGGGTTATGTCTGGTTAACTTATCAGTGTGTGTTAATACGATTATAGTATTAAATATATTACAAGTAATCGTAATATTCACGAAACAAACAAAGTTTGTCGAGTTGGACAAAATTTTTAAGTTAAAATATATTGAGTTTTTTTTCCGAGGTTTCGCCCATTGTGCTCGAATATTAAGTTAATTACATAAGAACAAAATTCCTTTGATAAATCATTGCTCAAATGACCTTATGGAAGAGCCGCCTATAGCAATTTATAACATACATGCCCTCGCCACATAAAAATTCAGCATTTTGATAATATATATACTGTTAAGAAATAAAAATTCTAAATTTAGCCATCATCATTCTCTGCGGCTACTTCTTGTCAAATTTTGCATATAAAAAAACTACTTTCTAACAACCTAGAAAACTTTTAAATCTATAAAAAAAAGTTATAAATTCCCATAATTTTTTTAGGCGATTTGAAAAAAAGTATTTTTTATCACTAACAATGCGCAACCCGGGTTTGATGGCCAAAAATCATAATATTGATCGTGCAGTACCTTAAGGTTCAGTTCTTGGTATTTTCCAGAGAAATGGAAGTTTTATGCCACAAGGCCATATAGAAATCAATAATGAAGACAAGGAAAAGTTTTTAACAGAAATAAGTGTATGTTTTGATTAAATTAAAAAGTCTCACAACTCAGTGCATTTATTTAACTTCGTAATCACATTTGCAGTGGAAACAGCCGGAAAGCATGTTTGCTTATTCGCCATTTGCGAAAATAGGTCAATCCTTTTACTAAAATTTCATGGCGAGCTAATACCATCACTGTGTACGTAGTGTTGTGCAACAGTGTTTGTTTTCCTTATCAAGGCCACTAAAAACCATTGTCGCTTTGCGATTAATTAATTTGTTTATTATAATTATATAATGATACACACTAACTATTTTTGGCATATAATACTACATAATTAATATGATATATATAAATAATAGAAGTCCAGTTATTAACATTGATTTACATGAAATATTGTAAAAAAAGTTGCTCAGAATTAAATCTAAAGCCAGAATGTAAAACAACATGCAAAAAAAAAACATTTTCTTTTTCTTAAGATCCAGAAAATTTCGTTATTTCGAATTTTAAAAAAATTAAAAAATTATTATATAAGCTTTAGCCACCATGATTTTCGATGCATTTAACGAGATTTTTCTAAATATTTGATTTTGTAAAATTTACGCTAAACCATTCCCTCCCTCGAAAAAATAAGCTGTTCGCTTAAGCTAATTATTTCTTGCTAGATAGACTTTATATTATTATAAGCAGTTTTGAGTTGCTCCTTCCTTTCGTCGAATCCTAGCTCTACTGATGAGCCATGATATGACGAAACACGTCCACGGATGGATCTGACGAAATGAAAGGAAATTATTCTTCTGTACTTTAATTATATTATAAATAACAATAATCTTTAGTTTCCCTAACGAATTTTAGCTATTTCATGGTTGGTTTAAACAAAATTCTTTAGTTTTGGACACTAAATATTATTCTTAATTGTATTAAAGTTTGGGCAACCAAGTCGGCATGCTGCAACCAACACTTTAGCTTACCTAGTTCCCTCAACAAGTTTAAATATTTATCTTAACCAAACTCACTAGGACTACCAAGAGATGGCGCTAAAAGTTATATACAACCCTGGTTGAAAATATGTCATTTTTAGTATCTTTTAGTACTCTGTACGGACGAGAACGAAAGAGTTCGAAACCGGTCTGCAAGTGGTTGCATCCTACCAATAGTAATGCCTTCACTTCTTGGTGGTGCAATCTGATTTGTATTTGGATATCTAACACATTTTTGCCAAATTATGATCTTATATTATTTTTTATGCATTTTACAAGCAAATATACTCTTTAACCTAACAAGCAATTAGTTTGCTAATGACAAAAGTGACTAATTATCAATGCCGGAATTAGCCTAGCAATAAAATATAGTCTACGTTACTAAGTTTACTCTTGAGACTATTTAAACTAACTTTTCTTGTCACGAAAACTAAGATTCGGTTAGGCCAGTTTTAAGAGTGCAATGTACGAATATCGCCTTTTTCCTAATGGCAACTTTTCAGTTGATTCTGTTTGAAAAATATTTAAAAAATGCTCCAGTTTAAATGAACTATACTATTTAGGTAAACATAGCTCTGCTATATTTAGCGAGAAAATTTGCCATTCTTTTTTTGGCATTACGGTCTGCCACGGGGCTACTGGTTTTTTAATCACCAAGTCTATTCATCATCATCATCATCATCATCATCATCATCAAAACTGACAAACAAATATTTCTTCCCAACCGATAAAGTGGATTAAATTTAAATAGATCTGGTATTCGTTTAGCTTTAATCATATTTGTACTGCGAGCAACCGGAAATCATGTTTGCTTACTCGCAATTTACGAAAATGGGTCAATCCTTTTTCTGAATTCCCTTGGCGAATTAATACTATTACTATGTAAGGAAAGCATTAAGTTCCCTGCGGGAACTTGTAACTAAATAGCTTGTTTCTTTCGTGAAGGTCGTTTGGAAAGAACGCACGTTCTTATTTTGTACAAAAAATTCAAAGTGAACTTCTTTCCTAACTACATTACATCCAGCCTACGATAAGAAACGGGTAATAGGAAATAAAAAAATATAGGGTTATTAAAAAAAAACGGAATTTTGTTTTTATATCATAACTTTTTTATTTATGGATCAATTTTATTGATTTTTAAATTGTTTCAAAGAGGATGAATAAAAAGAGACACCTAATATCATATTTTTGATATTTGTTAAAAAAAAAGAAATGGCGGACACACCTCAACGTGGTTCAACTTTAAAACTTGCTGGAACTTATTTGAATAACACTGTATATCTTTACGTGCAAGATTCTGAAATCTTGAACATTTCAGAATAGAAAGAAATATGTTAAAGAATAGCTGAGGTATGATAAAATAAAGGTATGTTATGTATTAACATGTTGTTTCGATTTTTCTTTCGTTACTACGTTACTCGGCGGTGCTTGTCGTTGCTATTTGCGGTTTTTTACAGTTGTTTTGATTATCAAATTGTTCCCTTCGCGTCTTGCAATGGACTACGTTAAGTGGAACATTTTGACGAAGTCGTAAATTGTACTTTTCTTATGCCGTAGTGCAGGAAAATTTCGTAAAATTTCACTAACTTTGAATCCTCTTAAAATTAAAAAAAAGTTTTTATAAAAATTTTATAGTCATTAGAAAGTACTATTTTAAACAACTTAATAATAAAAATAGATGGAATTCCGCAACTGATAAAAAACGCAAATAGCCAACAACAAACATAAAATAAGCGATATTTGGCTTTGCCGACCGACTTGATTTCAAAAAGTAACGAAAGAAAAATCGAAATATGGAAAAACATACAGGTCTTTACCTTATTATACTTCAGGAATTTTTAACAAATTAGAATGTACGACCTCTTATTCTAATCACAAACTTGCACTTGTGCTATTTAGAAAAGTTGCAGCACGTTTTAAAGTTTAACCAGGTTGAGGTCTGTCCGCCATTATGCTTTTGAACGAATATCAAATGAGAACTCTTTCTTGATCCATCCTCTCTCAATTAAGATAAAAATTATTAAGATTGATCCATAAATAAAAACAAAAATTTAGGTTTGTTTTGAACAACCCTGTAATAATATAAATTTTATTTCTGTTGTTTAAAGCTTAATTGTGTCGCGATTAATTTGTTTCTACGTATCAAAACTAATTTTTGTTACTTCTTGCTTCTCGCGTAATATTTATTTTTTAGTTGTGCCTCGGCCTTTATATTGTAAGGGTTCATATTTAAGAATCGCATGTGCAGGTTTATCAAAGTAGAACGTATTTTCAAGAGTTTCTATTTTCATAAAATAAACTTTTTTTATGTACCTATATAACCTATATTATTATAAAGTTGTTCTTCTCATAACAATTTAGTTAAAACTTTCAACGTTTAAAACTTTTACAATCCTTCTACAAAGTATTTAATCCGGAAGTTTCCATAAAACCCACCCCAGTGACTTTAATTTAGTCGCTGATGTATTGTCCTATCTTCAATCTTTTCATAAAACTGGAGTTCTTTGTTCGCAGAATAAAATACTTATCTCAATCACATACATGTTCGGGATTCCTTTGTTCGAAACTTTCGGTTTAATCTGTGGTTCGCAAATATGCCCTGATGTTGAACGAATGTAACTTATATAAAGTATGGATGACTTTTTCAATTCGTTCGGGCTACGGAGTAAGATAGAGTTGAAAATGTGAAGTAACGAAGTTTGTACTACAAGAGTGGATATGATGTCCAATGGCGTATTTAGGGGTGAAAAGGGGGGGGGGGGGCTGCAGCCCGGCAGCCCCCATATAAGGAGCTCGGGTCTAAAAGTCTAATTGCAACCTAATTTTTTGTCTCACGCTTGGACTCTTAATTTAAATCGTTTAATAATGTATTCTTGGCTTAGATTACAAAGGTCTTGTAGGAAACGTTTAGTTTTTAACTTTTTCCTTCTACAAGTCCTGTTTTATATGGAAATTAGGGTTTCAGAAGCATATCTTTTTGGGTATTGATTTATGATGCGGTTTTAAAGGAAAAAAAGTAAAAAAGAATAATATTTTATTATAGTATTTTTCTATTATATATTTATCTGTTCCGTTTTCCCTATTTTAAAGCTATTTTAAATCAACAAAAATATAACCCAATGCAATAAAATATTTTTACAAAATTAAAGTAAACATTTTAATTAAAACATTTTTTATGGAAGAAGTGTGATAATTTATAATATAAGAAATAGTCCGGGAAGAAACGAGAATGCGTTATTATGAATATACAAAACGGCACTTAAGAAGGAGTATTTCAAAACCTAAGCATTTGCACCAAAAACTGCTCTTAGATCTACGCTCCTAAAATACATGATTTCTTAAAAAATCATCTATTTTGGTAGGGAGCGATATTTACTTTATTTTTAATCATGAAAAAGCGAGCCCGAAAAACGCTGGTTGACACCAATATTAAGATTTTTCACAAATATAAAAAAAAATTTTAAATAAAGAGCCAGCTATGAATATCAAAGAAAAAGGAAAAACAAACATTTACAAAAACAAATTTAATCCAACCATGCAGAGAAGGAGAGGTAATAATTTAATTTTCGAAATTGTATAGTAGGTGAATTTTAAACGAACTTTGGGCGTGGCCCCGAAAATTTTTCGCCTGCGGCACTTTTCCACCTTCTTTATTAGGTACAACATTATAAAATACATGTAGTTCCGACTATCCCTCTCACCAAAAAAAAAAAATCTTACTTACGCCCACTGAGACCACCCCTTAAGAAGACGCAGAAACTTTTATAAAAAATGAAATTTTCTGTGAAATCAATAATAAAAGATTTCCATGCGGAGCGAGAAATCGGCCGGTCACTGTATCCTATCTTGACTTTAGCAATTTTAGTCAAGGTATTAAAAGCAATTGGAATCGATCGCTTGTAAATACTGTATTTAAATATTAGGTTCTATGATTAATTATTTTAGATAAAGTATGCCGAAATAAATATACTGTGTGAGGCCATAAAAAAATCTTTTGTCTGATTTATTAAATAAATAATAACATTCAGCAAAGTACCCCACTAAAATAATCGATTTACTTTGGCTGGATGATACTATGGTTCAAATTTTATATTTTAAAGTAATATTACAATCCCAAATTTTCTAGGTTAAAAGAGAGCTAAGAAACTATAAACATTCACAATGTAATATACAATGATTCGCAGTTTAATTTTGTCAGCACAATATTTTTAATTACGATGGGCCATTTAAAACCCATATATCAATTCAAAATCCCAAATAATATGAACAATGGTTCTTCTACCTTACATTTGATCATACCATACTCGAAATTATTCGGAATATTTAATAAAAAAGTCGCAAATAACAATGGAATTTAAAAAGTTATTTCAATTATGAGAAAAAAACAGGCAATTTAGAGAAATAATAATAATAAATAAGGTTAGATTCAATTTTACATTTAAGTATAAAGATATTTACAGCAGGTTGCATAAAGGCATATAGACTCGATTAGCTCAACCGCGTATTAAATTTAACCAGCGGCTTGTAAGGCTAACTTTGTATTTGTGCCAAATTACCTTAATATTTTACAATAACTGGCATCTGACAGCACTGACAGCGGTCATTTTTGCAAAATCTAAGGCAATTTTGCGCAAACACGCAGTAGGCCTTGCCAGCCTCTGATTAAATTTTATCTATTTAATACGCGGTTAAGCTAACCGAGAACGATTTTTCGGTATGCAACCCACTGCTTAGGTTATAATTTTTGTAATTAATATTTTTCCCAAAACTATTTTTATGTTGATAAAATTATAAACTAATTATTAATAAATATTTCATAAAATATTTTCAGTTTTATCATAAATTGGATTAACATCTTTATTGCATACACCCTTAAAAGTTTCTAAAAAAATTAAATAATTAAATAAACAGAATCAATGAATTCAAAATATTATTTTAGTCTAACAAAAAAATAAATACATTTTTCTGGTTGATATGCATATCTTTTAATATTAAGTAAATTAAAATCAACGTTTTAGCTTCTGTCTATCAGTCCGTGTTTTAATTTTGACGTTATCTCTTCCAAAACGCTAAATTTATCCCCGACAACCTGAGCTTTTAATTTACACGCACACCCTTCGGTTTGTACGTCACTCTGCATCCACTAATTAAATCCCTACGAACCATACGCATACATCAGAGTGCAATACTCTCCCCCAGCCCGTCTAGCAGCACCTTTGTGCGCGGGGCTGTCTAGACGTTCTGCATGGAGGCGGGAGGAATGGGCGGATCCACCCCTCAGTCAATAATGCCCCAACATTGCGGGACTGTGTCGAGCCAAGGACGAAGGTCGTTGGATTTAGCCAAAGCTGCTGCAAGAGGGAAATCTGCGACGCATAAAAAACTTTATAGTTAAGGGAAGCGGAGAGTCTTGATACCTGCAGGTTTACGATGTATCTTAACGGTGGAAAATGTCTCGGAACGACGAGTTTTGCTGAAATATTAAACGTCAGGGCAAATAGCAGGAATAGAGAAGAGAGAACTATAAATTTCGTTCTTATTGATAGTATTATCTTCTGTCAAGGAAAGAGAAAGTAAACCTATTTTTATATTGTCTACAATAGACTTTGATTTGATATAGTTAAGGAAAGTGGAGAATCTTGATATCTACGTACTATTGTGCCGATAAAAAACTGGGACAAGAGATTTACAAAAACAATGTAAGAAATACATATCCCCTAGACTATAAAAGGTGTCTAGAGCTAAAAAGGAAAAACATTTAAAATTTAAAAAGTAACCTAGGTTACATAATGGAATGTTTTGTATTTTTCGATACGGGGTGGTTAAATTTGAGAGACATCATATAATATGGATGAAGTAAATTTATTAGATTTTTTTAAAGTCAAATATTTTATAAATTATTATATTTACCATTACCACAAAATAATAAATAAAGCTAATACAGGTAATAAAATACATTTAATAAAAAGAAAAAAATTGCGAACACAAAGTTTGTCAAAACAACACAAAATTAATATTTGGTCATAGAACCATTTCTGTTTATTACTTTTTGGAGCCTTTGTGGCATACTTAAAACTAAGTTTCTACATAATTCGACAGTTATTTCATCCCAAGCTTGATTTATCCTATGACGTAATTCATCCCTGTTTCTAGGTTGAAAATCATGTTTATACATAGATTTGACCATGGCACCCCAAATGTTTTCTATCGGGTTCAAATCGGGACTCTTCGAAGCCCAGGGAAGAACTGCTATGTTATTTTCTTGGAGAAAATTTTGTACAATGCGCGCTGTGTGTATTGGAGCATTATCATGCTGAAATGTGTAATTTTGACCGTATACAGCGTTTACCGATGGTATCATCACTTCGTTTAGTATATTAACGTATACTGCTGCAGTTAGTCTTCCTGGTCCTCTAGCGCTAATCCAGCCCCAAACATTTATGGAGAAACGCCCACTTTGGTTGGTTTTGTGGGTGTATCTCTCATCATACCGCATGCCGGAAGGCCTATACACCCGAGTTCTCCCATTATTGCATGACTGAACAGTTTTCTCGTCAGAAAATATAACTGTTTCCCATAAATTTATTTGATTAATATATTCATGTGCAAATTCTAACCTGCCCTGTTTATTTATTTCCGTTAAAAAATTTTTATTGGCAGCACAACGGCTTCGTATATCGGAATTTCGAACCCTGTCTCTAGCGGTATTTGCAGAACCTGGAAAATTCGTCTCTTCTTTTGCCTTGATTGCAGTTTCGAAGGGATGATCCCTTAGATAATTAACCAGTCTTCTATCATGATCATCAGTAGAAATTTTAGGGGGACCAGAACCTGCATTCCTAATAATAGTCCCATGTCTTGCTATTTTTTGTTTTGCCAATAGCACGGTATTCTTGCTTACTCCCAGTTCATCTGCAATATCCCTAATAGCAACACTATCTCGCAACCGACTATAAATAATTGCCTTTTGCTGGGGGGTTAATTGTGGCATATTTACAAATAATATATGATTGTATGTTTGACGAGTCAATCATAAAATGACAATCTTTATTGACATGCAAATTTTCATGACATTTTACTGGTACCAGGCTTGATGTAAAATTATTCTTAATAGTCTAGGAGAAAATAGAAAAATTTCCTGTCCCAGTTTTTTATCGGCGCGATGGTACGTCTTAAAGTTGGCAAATGTCTCGGAATGAAGGTTTTTAATGAAGTATTAAACGTCAGAGTAAATAGCAGGAATGGAGAAGAGCGATATGCAAATTTGGCTCTTATTGATAGCACTATCTACTCTCTGGAAAGAGAAAGTATAGCCTGCAAAGTGACTACTACAGGGTTAAATTTGATGTTAAGAGATGCAGAGAAGCTTGACGATGTGTGTCCAAAGGAAGGGGACAAGGGGGCGTTTACCTCCTCCTATGTCTTAGGCAAGGACGTAGATATATGGCAGGTCACACCCTTTTTTTGGAGGTCACTTTGATAGGAAAAGTTATTTGAACGGCAGCGTCAGCGGTGTTTTTTTAGAAGTCACTTATGATGGGCGGAGACGTTTTTGAAACGGTGACGACGGTTTTTTTTAGAGGTAACTTTTTATAAATCCGAAGTTTTTGAAAGGGGACTACCTTTTTTAGAAGGAGGATAAGCTTTACGCTTTTTCGCTGCCCCCCCCCCCCCCCCCCCTTCTTGAAATTTATTCTACGACTGCCCATGATCTTGCCACCTATAATACATAAATTGTGCCTTAAAGTTGCCAAATATCTCGGAAAAAACGTTTTTGATTGATTAATACTAAACGTTAAAATAAATAGCGCGACAGGCAAGAGAGATATAAATTTGGCATTTAGATATCTAAGTTACTATCTAGAACGTCTTAATTGGTAAAATATTTAACGCCTATATAAATATCATAGAAAAAGAAAACAAATTTATATTTTATTGATATGTAGCCTTATCCGTTACTAAAAGAAGACAAAAACAGTTGTACAGCCAAGAAAGCTCTTCTTTCTGTACAATTGAACATCACAGATAGAGTGTAGGTATACACAAGATTAAGTAAGGTTCTTTCTGTAAATTAATAATGTAACAATCCACTATTGCGTTAACCAAAAGTTAAAGGTCAACGTATTATAAGATTTATAAGCGACTGCCAGAGAACAATGTGCGACGCACAAAAACTACTATATTTTTAGTACTTAGGGTTTTCCAACGCAGCGTCGGAAAACGCCTTAAATTTGCAAAATGGCTTGGAATAAAGTTGTTTTATGAAATACCGCAGCGTCAAGAGAAACGGCGGAAATAAAGATAACAGCAAAACAGGTTTTAAGTGAATATAATAAATATATTTTCATCTGCAAAAGAACAAAGCTAAAGTCTATTTCAGAAAGGTATAAAATACTAATAAAATGGGAAATTCCGTCCAGTTCGGCTCAATTTCGGTGTCGGCCATAGGCGAACGTAAATTTTGTACATTAAATTAATTATGAAAACTAACCAAAGAAAAAAAATAAGAAAATTTGATAAAGAAGGAACAATAGCAAATTTACACAAACATTGTTTTATGAAATATGCCGTGGAAAATATAGCTGAAAAACATAGTGTAACTATGCTGCGCACACCGCCATATCATTGCGAACTAAATCCTATATAACTTATATGGGCGCAAGTGAAAGGATTTGTAGCAAGACACAACACGACATTTAAAATAAAAGACGTTAAGCTACTGTTTGATCATTAAGGAAGTGACACCAGAGAACTGGCGGAAAGCAGTCCATAATGTCATTAAAGAAGAGGAGCAAATGTGGGATCTTGACCACCTGATCGATCGGACCGTCGACCCGTTAATTATAACGTCAAGAGGAGATGATAGTTCCTCAGATGACAAAGAATATTATGATTTTTATAATTTAATTTCTGTATAATGTATTTTTTGTTTTTTTTTATAATGTTTAATTAAAAATAAGTGTACCTAATACTATGTACATAATGCACGCCCTTGTCACACTATTTTCAGTGTTTGTGAAGGGATAACAATAGGTAAAACCCATAAGTTGACCCAAACCCGGGTTACTACCTGCACTTGATGAAAATAAATAATTTTGCAATGAAATCAATGCCAAATTATGAAAGTGGCTTAAATATTCGTTGGGTCACTCACACCTTTCTGAAATAGATTACAATAAAATAATTTAAAATGTACTTATAAGAGATACAAATTTATAGGAAAGTTAAAAATAAATTGGTACAAAAATCAAAGTTCTTTATCAGTCCCGAAAACAGTCTTCATGGATCGAACATCTCTTTGCGTGTGAATTTAGTGGTAGATGGGGAATTAATGGAAATGGCGTGGTATTTTATTGGGCTCAAAGATACTCGATCAGGATAAAAGCAAATGAGTTCGGATGGCTCTATTTTAGAAAAAATGCTATTGAAATTTTGAAGTAGGTATGATTACGAACAAAATTAAATTACTCTTTTTGGTTAAAGTGACACATTTCGATGTTATAATTGAATCACTGATTTCAGAAACAACCCAAGTCATACATAACGACTTTTAAGATAATTTTAAAAAAAAATTAATTAGCTGCTTAGAGACATTTTTGTATCAATTATAAAATATCAGCAACTTATATCAGCATTAAAGCTAAGTAAGTATGATAAAACAGAAGACTGTCGGTCATGTCATGAAGGATCGAAAGGTCAAATGTCACGTGGACTTAGGTTGTTTCTGCAATCAGCGAAAGCCAGCAATGTAATTTTTAAAATTTTTATTATTAAAAGTACAAAAACAGGAATAATAAGCAAAAATTAACTAAAGTGTAGATTAATTAAATAAAATACTTCCAGAAATTTACTTCTCATTGTCTTTTTGAACAACCTAAATCCAGGATATGGGTTGTTTCTGCTCTCACTGCATATTTTCAGCCTGTTTAAAATGCATTAGAGCACTCTTAAAAATGACTTGGTATTTAATACTAATTTTTATTTGTTCTCGTGTTTACGTTACCAAAAATAACCATTTTTTGTTAGGAAAACAAAAAAGATTTTTTTCCTAGTTCCTATATTTACTAGTAAAATGATGCCATCGGAACAAAGAAAATATCTTGCTTTTATATTAGTTGGCAGAAATAAAATATTTTGTTTAGCTGAATTTTACTCTGTATATATCATATTTAAATGTTACATCAAGGTTCCTACAAACTTGTATTTATCAATTAAGCTTGTTGTAATAACCCATTATGAATTTGTAGTCCCTATCATTTTGTTAATTTTGATTATTGATAATTCTTAGTTACCAGAACTAACTTTTCTTTTCAAGTAATATTATTCTTCATATGCATAACTAACTGCTTCGCTGTACGCACTTTACAACAGAGACTTGACGCCCTTGACCGGTGGGTGACATATCATTCTAGCCAGGACTGTCAGGAGGTTATGTTTATGTTGGAGTGCTTTTGCGGTTCCGTGTCCATTTTTTCGTGTTTTTAAGGCAATAATTGGCCATTTTCATGGCCGTGTAGACAATGGATGTGACAATATTTGGTGTAATTTATTTATGTTTATTGTCTTTCTTGTGTACGTTCTTATTGGCAGAAGGAAGTTAAATCATAAGTAAGTAAACATTTTATTTTTTATCATTACAGTTGTACATTAGAAAGTTTAAATGAGATTTTTATAAAGCATGGCAAGGTGACCCGACGAGAAATAACTTAAAAATATTTCTTTTGTGTTGTTTTTGTTTTATGTTCCATTTCTATAAAAGAACGTCATCTTGATGACTTTTTAATCTGACCAAGTACAACAAATTTCATATAGCTGTATATTTTAAATAGTAAGTCTAGGGGATATTTTTTGTTTTTTAATAATCGCAGGTGCAGATAAGAAAATTGAAATAAGAACAATTTTATTCAGTTCCATAAGCAATTGAACAACCCAAAAGGTTGAGTAAAATAAGTTAAAAATCTAGTGTTTCTGTTTTGTATTGCAGTATGTAATATAAAAAACATGTTTTTTAAAGAAACCATAATATCCCTGATAATTTATTCCAATTAGTTTACGCATACCTAATAGAGTAGTAATACCAAGGCATTTTTTCATTTAAATGGGGACCTAGGTAGGAATATTTTTCGTTACTAAGTATAAATTACATATGACATCAAATCAACTTGCTAATTTTGCCATGCGTTATAAACAGTTCATTCAAACTTTCTAATGTGCAACTGCAATGACAAAAATATAAAATTTTTACTTATTTATGATTCAACTTCTTTCTTACATTTAGAAAGTACAGAAAAAAGATAATAAACACAATGTTGTGACTACATACGTAATTGTTACACTATGAAAATGTCAAGTTTGGCCCAAATAAATTATTGCTGTGGCAATATTTGTAGATTGCATCATTAACAAAAACAATATTTCCTTGAAAAAAAATTTTCAATTTTCCATATTTACACATTATTTATGACAACTAATTTTAAAAGCGGGAGTACCATATAAATTTAGTTATCCGTATACAAAATTTCGTTGTCACAACTAAAATTTGTAGGTTGGGTTGGTTAATGTTATTAATTAGTTCAACAGTTCAATAACGACAATTTTTTTTGGTTGTACAAACTAATTTTTGGGTTGAGTCCGATTTCACAAAAATAAATAGTTGTCAGAACCAAATTTTAGTAATCCATGCCATGTTATTTTTAAGAGTGAGGTATTGGACAAAAGTTGTTTCTGCACTCATTCGATGAGACTACGTCTTGTAAATATTATTTCATGCATGACTCAAAAAATGATAAAAGTGCACTTAGGATGTTTCTGAAATCAGTGATTCAATTATTGAATTCTAAAAATTATTTTCTTGACATATTTTTTTCTGTGTTATTTTTTTTCCGGAAGTTTTTATACAGTGGGTCTACTTAAGTTGGCAACTAATGGGAAACTTCATCATCAGATGTTAAATTTGTTCAGTCGTATACGAGGTTTTTCAAAAAATATGAATTTTTCCCAAGAGTAAAGTACCTTTATTTTTGACAATATCGAAAACTGTTATTATGAAAAGTTGTTCGGAATGCAAAACTATATTTTAATATGCAATTATATCCTTCTACTTAAATTTCTCTTACCTCTAATACAATTTACGTTCAAGTGAGTTCACTATATAATTACTTTATAATAAATTTTGTATTTTTTTTAAATAAGGTATCATCCGAAAACTAGCAGTTCTAGCCACATTTTTTTATTAAATTTTCAATTAGATAAGCCAGAAAACGATGCCGCGTTTCACGCTGGTATGGAAGGCTCTTAAGTCACTTTTAAACTTATAAGTTGGCAAATATTTTGGACAAGAGAAACGTCAATGCTGTAAAAACCTACGTAATTTATAGTTATTTACATTACTAGATGCGAAAGTTAATTTATCTACTTTCATTTAGTAATATGAATTTTACAGTTCTGTAAATCGTTTGTTTACAGCACTAGTGCTGTAATGGAAAAAAAACGATTTATTAAAATTTTGCTGTTAAATAAAACCACACTTTTTAGAAGAATGATTTATTATTAACAATTATAAAATTAATTACCAATTTTTAACTAAAATATATAGTGTCCATAGTGTAGATGGTTTCTGGAAGCGTTGCTTTACGGAAAAATAACCCAAAAGAATTTTCTCAGACACCTCCTTTATTTTGTTAGCTTTGCACCAATCTTCAAACTTCTGATACTCCAACTCATACCGCGCCTTGGATTTTGTCGGAACTAAACTTGAGATCGCTTCGTTTGCCGCTGCTTCTATATCAGAGGGTAAACTTCCATCAGAATCGCTCATTTTGAAAAACGCTTTTTATATTTTTGAATTTGTTTGACAAAGTTTCGACAGTAACCATGCGAAACAGTAACTATGCAAAAGGTAACATAAAAATCTTGATAAGTAAACTTAATAGCAGGTGCATTTTTATTTTAAAAAATACCTTTTGCCAAATATTTTTATTCATAGATGAAAGTAGATAAAATTTTGTACAATATTCTTGTTGTAAATTCATATTACTACACTCGATGTTTTATTAAACTCGGCTGACGCCTCGTTTGACAACTTTAACATCTTGTGTTGTAATATGAATCTTTACAACACTTATATCGTAAATAACTATTTTTGGTGTGAGGAGGTTTTTGAATTGCCGAGGCGAAGCCGAGGTGATTTAATACCTCCGACCACCAAAAAAGGCTTTCGCATCGTGTAATGTATTACATTTTTTTTACTACTGTTCTCTGATCAATATATTATTAAGTAATAAACTTTGATTTTGTTCAAATTAAAATGATAAAATAAGTTTTTTTTCCACCTGTAAAATAATCCATGACAACTAGTTATTTCAGTCTGTCAGTTCGAATAAAATAAGGATTTTCCACCTGTAAAATAATCCATTTTATTTGTCCTGACACCGAAAGTACTACTTTACATAGCTAGCAAAGCACCTTTACATAGCTAGCAACGTATAATATTCAGGTAACTCGAATGTTTTTTCGTTATCTGTCGTGTTGCTAGGGCCCGAAAGTTAATTTATGTATACCGTACTAGAAAAAAGTATTTACTTTTAAATGATGACATAAATTATCGTCTGCTAGATCTGTATATAGACGATCAAGGTGATTTAGAGTATCCGCTCGATATCTCAGTTAGTGCCCTAAGGCTAAACAAAGTTTAATTAAGCCCTTTATAAACCATCTGAAGCGTGTAATAAAAAAATTAATTCATAAAGGACTTATTAAAAGGGGCTTCGTAAATATTGCCCAGGGATTATTAAAATACATTTCGTTCTTTTTTTAAGCGAGTTTTAAAAAAATATATCCTTTGTGTATGAAATTAAATTTGATTTGTTCGCTGAATATTAAATAATTGAAATAAATTGAGAAATATATACCGGATGACACAAGAAACTGCTTTCTCCCAATTTTTTCCGTAATTCCTAAAGTAAAGATTTAAAACGTTTAATAATAATAATAATAATAATAATAATAATAATAATAATAATAATAATAATAATAACTTTATTTCAAATCTTGTACAATATACATAAAGGAAATTACGTCAGACATCAACAGTTTACACTTAAACTATGGGCAGAAATCGATTATATTATATGGTTCTAGATCAATCAACAGTTTCGTAATTTCTAGCTTAAATCTATTGTATGAATTTATCTGTTTAATATTATTTGGCAATGCATTAAATAACTTTAAGCACATATAGTGTGGACATTTTTCTGTCAGAGTTAGTCGATGTACCGGATATTACACATCCATTGTCCTTGTTCTATACTCATGGGCTATAGTTAGATTAAACGTTCCTTTTTGCTTAAAGAAAAACTTTAGACATTCATATATACCGGGTCCGCCAACGAAGCGGGGACGGAAATTTAAATCATTATCGAGGAACTTATCAAAACTACTAAAGCAGCATGAGGTATGGACTTAAAAGCGGCATATTTTAAAAATATTTAACATTATACAGGGTGGCTCAAAAAAGTGTGGCGGACTAAACTTGCATTTTTTTAAATGGAACACCCTATATATTATATTATTTTCTAATTACCTATACAATTCCACGTATATTTTGTATAAAATGTCATATGTCTAAATTCAATTGTTTTTGAGTAATTGACGTTTAAAATATGGCATTTTTTGACTTCGACAGGCTGTAACATTGGAACGGTTCATCTTAGAGAAAAATGGTTTTCACCTCCCTATCTTAGTTTTTCATTCTCTATCCAAAGAAACCAACCTCCGATTTACTATGTTAAACCGTTAAAACCGTTTTTGGGTGGCTATTTGAAAAAGTCGAGAAATTTAGCTTTGTTATCTATATTCGCTAAATATTTCACTATGAGTTATACTTTTTAGGACACTCTATATTAAAATACTCTCCTGAAACGCGCTCTAAGGCCCTAGAATATTGGTGGGCGCTTAGTTACACTAAAGGCAGTCCTCACATGGAGTAACTAAAAAGAAATTGTAGTAGCTTGGATACTAGGAGACTAGAGGGTTGTTCCTGCAGCACGGATAGTCCGTGGCAATCAAGATTCTGCGCAATAGACTCGGACGCGGATTTCTGGATGTTTGGATTGATTAAAAAACTGTCACTAACTTGTGCGTGATTGTTTGTGGGAGCAAACCTATTATCATCCAGCATGGATTTAAATGGCGCTACTTAAGTTGCGGCAACTGCACTCTTAAAAATGACTTGGTATTTGGTACTAATTTTTTATTGTTCTCGTGTTTAGGAAGTACAGAAAAAAGATAATAAACACAATGTTGTGACTACATACCTACGTAATAATTGTTACTCTATGAAAATTTCAAGTTTTGCCCAAATAAATGATTGCTTTGGCAATATTTGTAGATTGCATCATTACGAAAAACAATATTTCCTTGAAAATTTTTTTCAATTTTCCATATTTACACATTAGTTGTGACAACTAATAGATATGGTTTAAAAGCAGGAGTACCATATAAATTTAGTTATCCGTATATAAAATTTCCTTGTGACAACTAAAATTTGTAGGTTGGGTTGGTTAATGTTATTCATTAGTTTAACAGTTCAATAACGACAATTTTTTTGGTTGTACAAACTAATTTTTGGGTTTGTTCGGGTTTGTTAAATAGTTGTCAGAACCAAATTTTAGTAATCCACACCATGTTATTTTTAAGAGTGTGGGAGACCCGGCAACCCGAGTATTCACGACTCGGTACTCTAGGATCTTGAGTGATGCAAAAAAATAAATATGGAACAAATTTTTAAGCTGAAGTTCATGAATGTGCGGCCTTCATCTCGCGACAGCGTGTGAGGCCGCGTGAGGTTGAGAGACAACTCGAGTAGCCTAGTCGCCCTGTCTCCTAGTTTTCAACCTACTATAGTTTCTTTTCAGTCTTCCCGTGTCAGGATTGCCTAAGCCAAATCCTGTTTATACGGCGAGGTAGTCCAGGTCAGGAAAGGTGCCTACCTACTCCACCAAAACAGCCGCTTGTAATATTCTTCTTGTATAACCATAAGTAACTAGTGGTATTGTAGTACTCTTTGGCATATATTTTACAAGGGCAACTAAATAATGCTTTTTAAAGGCGATGATCCCCGATCAATGCATTGCATGTCTTTGGAGACTAGAGAAGGTTTTTTATATATTCACTAAATTCTTGGCTGACGACAGAAAAACTTAATATTAAAAGAATTTCTTATTTATGCCCTTCTAATATAATAAGTAAAGACATCAATCATGTAACGTCATCCCACGAACGTGTTATTGATGACCCAAATAATAAATTGGGATTGGGATATTTTGATATTAGCTACTATTATTTTTAGAATAAAGGTATCAGTAGCGTGTTTGAGGAGTTACAGAGTCCCTATACATGAGCATTTCAAAAACAGTAAGAATTATTAACATACTGAAATTGAGGCAAAGTTGTATATTATGAGGCTTAGAAGTTGATGAAAAGGATTTATTTTATGTTTTAAATTTGTTCGCCTCAATTTTTTACTGGGGCAAAAAATAAAAACATCTTTTCATAGTTATTTCTTATGTTCTACAAGATGCCGCAAATATTTTCTAAATTTAACGTTTTGTTCTTTAGGTACCACCGTAAAGTAAATATTTTTAAATACAAACGTGGAATTTTAAATACGGTTTTAGAGATTTTAAACAATTGAAATGCTTTTTATTATAGGCTAAAAAAATTGAATATTTCGTTTTTTCTCAAATCTCTCAGACGGTATTTGAAATATTTACAGCTTTCTTTCGTCAATATATTGAGCTCCAAAATCCGCAACTTTGCCTCTATTCAACCATCTTTGAATACATATTTTAGATCTCCATGTACGCATACGAACTTGTATTATATACCGGGTGATTCACGATGAGCTTGCATTAGAACTTTTGAGGAAACTACTGAAAATATTTTTTTGAAAATATGTAGGTTTAAGTTTATCAATATGCTCTCTTAAACTTAAATATTAACATGTTTCTGTCACTTCCGATTATACTGGAAGTAGCCTCAACATTCTTTTTTTAAATGCAATATAGCATTTTCTTGCATTAAATTTTAATAACATTTTATGGAACACGTTTTTTCCTAAGTCTACTAATTTCAGAGATATCTGCATATTTTGGAATTATTTCGTAAATGCATAGCCATGACATTATCCCTACATACTTTTTCCCTTAGCTCCTGGACTAAAATTTTTTTGTTATTGTATAGTTAAAGAATCAACAAATCTCAAAAATAATTAAACTTAATTTACAGGGAGGTCACAATTAAGAGCTCATTGTAAAAAACTTTAAACATTAAAAAATTTTCTTATGTTAAATGGAACACCCTATATATTTTTACTTTATATGATGATTAATAACATAATAATAATAATAATGATACCATGTTAATATTTTAGTTTAAGAGAGCATATGGATAAATTTAAACTTACAGATTTTCAAAAAAAATATTTTATAAAAGTTCTAATACAAGCTCGTCGTGAATCACCCGGTATATTTCTTTCGACCCTCATGTGAAGTCATCTGAGCCACCGTCTAATTAGTATTGGTAGACGGTGTCTAAATTGCCTTGATAAATAATCTGTGTTGCCACCTTTTCGGGAGATCAATAGGATACGGGACTCCTACAGCATCGTAAGAAAATAGTTGAACAATTTCTAGGTCATGCATTTTCAAAAAGTGTTTAGTTGGCCATAAAAATGGCCTACTACAAGGCGAAATTTATTTGCGGTGCAGTCGCCATTATGAAGAAGAGTGGAAAATAATGTTTTTTGGTAGCTAATTAATTTGTAAAAAAATAAAAGGCGTTTTCTTTAATTTCATTTAAAGTATTACGAATAATAACTTCTTAATTTGTAAAACAATTAAATAAACAAAGGAGAAGTTACGTCACGGTAGGGTATTACGTGCACCGACATCTATTGTCAACATTAGACACAACACGACAGAATACCTGCGCCTCCAGCACCGCTTATAGAAATAAACAAAATTTATTATTAGATTCTAGAAGATCAATTGAACAGACATGCGTCCAGGGATGGAACTGCCGGAAGAAGGGAAAAACTTTTCATTTTAAAGAGAGAAAGTGATTGCCATCACATTATTACCAAACTATTTTAATTTTTTCAAACAATCTTTTTATTACATTTTGCTGCATGTTACAGCATTTTATTAATTTATTTTTATATCACAAAATTGTATGTGAAAATATTGGTTTAAAAAAAATAATTAGGAAAATCGGAACAAGATTATTTATCTAAGACACCCTAACCTGTATCTCGGTTATTATCAACTTTTGAACTAAGCTAAGTTTGTCCAAATCGCAATATTTTTATCCAAGAAATTTGCAGTTTTACTGTGTACCATTAATTATGATACACTCTGTATAAGGCGACGTATAACGGCGGTGGCATTTAGACACTTTAATAGCCAATTTAGCAATTATAATTTAATTTTTAATAATATATGAGGGATTTAGCGTGAAAAGTTTTTAAATGGTGAAATGTGTTTTACGTGTTGTGTGAACATTATAACAAAATAATATAAAAGTCTTTAAAGCATATGCTAGAATATTAATAAAAGAAGTATTTACACACAATACAATTTTTTTTCAATTCTACTCAACGTGTACACAGTCATAGCTAATTTTCTTTAAAATAAGTAACTGTACAGAATTACTGCCAGGATTTTCAATTTTTTATTACATGGTCATAGACATATCAAAAAACTTCGTATTTTTGAATTTTCATTCTTCAAGCCCAATGAACAAAGCTGGGTTATCCTTAAACTTCCCAACGCAATTTTTGGTAGCTGTGATTACTGTGAACTATAATAGCATTGTCAAATCAGTTCTTTATGTCAAAATATATCTGAGAAAACTGCTTTAGCACTTTCTATTAATTAAAATGGCATCTTCTACATCATAATCGGTGTAAAGGTCTATCCTTCATTAAGATCTTTGACGTACAACCCTCTGAGATACCCTTAATCCTGAATAATATAATATTAGCCACAAAAACCCTCAATTCCCCTGTCTTTATAAATTACTGTGCTCAATTCGATCTGATTATAGAAGTGTATGGGTATCATGATTACTGATGTAGTAGTGCTGTATAATAATGATATTAATACATCTTCTTCACACTTCACGACACTAGTTATTTTTCTAACAAGTGGATGACCGAGCATAGAAAAACAAAGATATAAAGTAAATATGTCACTTTAAGAAACTTTTTTTCGGTGTAGTTTATTTACTCAGTGATGGCTTAAAAATATCAAAAACAAAGATATAAGTACAGTGTGTCCACGGATAGAGTTCGGAAAAGGAAAAACTTTTTTATTTGTGGGTTTACAAGAAAAAGTTATTCTCTATAAAAACGTCTGCTTATTCTGAAACTACAATTTCAAATCCCAAATTTACGATTTCTATACAGGGTAAGTACATCAAAAATAACATTTTTAATGATTTTGATTATTTTTTAAATTATATGAAAATATTTTCAAAACCATAATTTTTACACCAATAATTGTGTAAAAAAGTAAAATAAACATTTTTCCTAAAGTGGTTAATTTCATCATTTAAACGAAATCCAAAAAACTAAAAATGTTGTTTGTGACTAACAATGTTTTAAAACGTTTTTTTTTTTGTAAATTTAGAAGAAAAAGTCACTCTTTATAAAAACGTCTGCTTGTGTTGAAACTACAATTTCGAATACCAAATTTACGATTACTATACAGGGTTAGCCAGAAACAACATTTTTATTTTTTTTTTGATTTCGTTTAAAATAAATTTACGTAAGAACATACAACTATTGCTTTCCTACTTAGAATATAATTTTATATCTGGCTGAATAACGATTTTGTTGTAAGAAAACTATTTCTTATTTGTATTTTTATTATTACATTAGGTTCATTTTATTTAATCATAAATTATAAAATATTAAAATAAATAATGTTCTATTCAAACGTGGTACCTCAAAGAACTGCCATATAGCTTTTTTATGTCCTAAACCATAACTTCGCACCATATTAATTCTTTGTTCTAACGTGAGCATTTTCTAATTTCACTATTATGCAGATTTATGCATGAGAAAATTATGACACGAATATCAAAAATTTAAAAGATGCAAAGTAACTAAAACATTTCATCGAAAGAGAAGGCTTAATCAGCCTTAACTAGAACTCAGGAGCAGCCAAGCTGCCTACCTCTCATGTGTCGAACAAATCACCGACAACAATGAGCTAAGGAGTCTAGGAGGAGGGAGTCTGGACATCGAACGTGTCACATTGCCAAGCCAGATCACTGACGAACACCCAGAATCAGAAACAAGGATGACCTCACATTTCATTTAAGTGAGTGACGCTCAGCGCCGCGCCGTGGAGAACTACCAATAAACTATTGTTTGCCGATAGGTACGTCCATCGGGTTTTGAGGTACCATGGCTAGCCTGTCATTTAATTTGATGTTAACATTCCTTGCCTCACTTAAAATGAAATGTGAGGTCATCCTTGTTTCTGATTCTGGGTGCTCGTCAGTGATCTGGCTTGGCAATGTGACACGTTCGATGTCTAGTTATCATAAAACGTTTCATTTATTTAGAACAGGCTACTTGATATTTTATTAGTTTAATAGTAGCTTTAAAATTAACCACCTTGAGAAAAATGTTTATTAGACTTTTTGCACAATTGGTGTAATAAATCAAGATTTTAAAAATATTTTTATATAATTTCAAAAAAAAAATCGAAATCAAAATCATTAAAAATATTATTATTGATGTACCTTGTATAGCAATCGTAAATTTGGTATTCGAAATTGTAGTTTCAACACACGTTTTTATACAGAATAACTTTTTCTTCTAAACCCACAAATAAAAAAGTTTTTCCTCTTCCCAACTCTATCCGTGGACACACTGTAGTTCATCCAATTACTGGCTGGACGTACGTCACAACTCGCAAATACATAATCATAACAAAAACTAAACATAAGGTAGGTTTGTTATTAATTAAAGGGTCCTGTCAATTGACGTAAAATTCATTTTGACAGCCTTTGTCCTTTCGAAAAACTTGAATTTTACGTATTAAAAATAGTTAATTCAGCTAAAGAAAAAAATGCCCATTTTGAAGTTTAATTAAAACCTGACAGAATTTTAAAAATATACGATTTTATCAACGACATGACTCGAATCAAAAATTACGTCAGAAGCCGTGACGTGCATCTAGCCAGTGATTGTAAGGACTTTAATTATTGTATTTTCTGTTCCTTTATACGCTATAACCAAATTCAAAATTTAATGAAAAAAAATGTGTTTACACCAACAGCGTCCTTACTAGGTATATACAGCGTGATCAGTTAAGGGTACGGAGCGCCCATATCTAGGAAACTACTGGGCATAGAAATTCAGGAAAAAAAAATGATAACTAAAGTGGCCATGAGAAAATCCTGGAAATAATTTTTAAGTTCCGCATTTTGCCGCAAGAGGGCGTAATAGAAAAGTAAGTTTTAAAATTTTACATATCTCTGAAAATCCCACATTAAGGTATATCTTTGATAACACCATTAAAAAGCTTGGACAATTATCCATCATTTTGGTCCTATGCTCATTGGCGTACTGACTTTAACATAAGGGGGAAGCTCTTGAAAGTGTAATCATTTAAATCGCTGTAACTTATAAACGACTTATCCGATTTTAGCAAACTAAAGACTAGTTGGAAGAGAAATGTATGCACTTTCACCAATCGTATTTAGTTGTTCATAATAGTTCTAAAAAAAATGCTAGAGGGCACAATTTGTAATAATAACACATTTTTTGATTTTACTCCGAAAAAATAAATCATACGGTATAATTATGATACCATAATCGAAAAGTAGATGAAATTTGCTAGAAAAATATTAAAACCGCAGCTCGATATCTCCGTTCGATTCAGCGTTTTCGACAATAGAATAATTTTTAAAACTTTAAATGAAAAATACGATTGGTGAAAGTGCATACATTTCTCCTCCAAACAGTCTTCAGTTTGCTAAAATCGGATAAGTCGTTTATAAGTTACGCCAATTTAAATGATTACACTTACAGCTTCCCCCCCCCCCCCTCTTATTAAAGTCGGTACGCCAATGAGCATGGGATCAAAATGATGGACAATTCTCCAAGCTTTTTAACTGTGTTACCAAGGATATACCTTAATGTGGAATTTTCGGAGATATGTAAAATTTTAAAATTTACTTCTCAATTACGCCCTCTTGCGGCAAAATGCGGAACTTAAAAATTATTTCCAGGATTTTCTCATGGCCACTTTAGTTATCATTTTTTTTTCTGAATTTCTATGCCCGGTAGTTTCCGAGATATGGCCGCTCTGTACCTTTAACTGATCATGCTGTATATTTATTAAATTATTCCTTTAATGTCTATAATTTGCCTTACAGTATATTTTATTGTACTCTATAAAAAGTTATTGTTCAACCTAAATCCCTTGATATACCCTAGATCCTGATTAACATTACAAACCTCGCAGTTACTCCTAAAACCTACCCTCATCAAATAGCTATGTGCCTAGACTGGCTCCCATTATACAAAGTACCTAACCATTATCATTACGAACGAAGTTACCCTCTATTTCTACTAAGATAAATACTAAAGTTTAATAATCTCAACTGGGTAAAGCAAACAACACAGAAACGTTAGTGTTTTTTGTTGGTAAAATCCATACAAATCTTGTTTGTGTTCGATTTTTTACTTTGTGATGCGGAAACGTTAACTTGCGCTAGGCTGGTTACCATTATAGTCTATTTCAGAAAGGCGTAGAGTAATAAAATGGAAAATTAGGTCCAGTTCCGCTTTTGATAAAGAAGGAACTATTAGTTATAGCAAATTTACACAAACATCGTTTTATGAAATATGCCTTGAAAGATATAGCTGAAAAACATAGTGTAACTGTGCTACGCACACCGCCATGTCATTGCGAACTAAATCCTATAGAACTTATATGGGCGCAAGTGAAAGGATTTGTAGCAAGACACAATACGATCTTCAAAATAAAAGACGTTAAACTACTGTTTGATCAAGCCATTAAGGAAGTGACATCAGAGAACTGGCGAAAAGCAGTTTATCATGTCGTTAAAGAAGAGGAGAAAATGTGGGACCTTGACCACCTGATCGATTGGACCGTCGACCCGTTAATTATAAGGAGGAGATGACAGTTCCTCAGATGACAAAGAATATTATGATTTTTTATAATTTAATATCTGTATAATGTATTTTTTGTATTTTTTTATAATGTTTAATGAAAAAATAAGTGTACCTAATACTATGTACATAATGCACGCCTTTGTCACACTATTTTCAGTGCTTGTAAATGGATAACAATAAACCCATGAATTGATTTGTAGCAAGACACAACACGACATTCAAAATGAAAGACGTTAAGCTACTGTTTGATCAAGCCATTAAGAAAGTGACACGAGAGGACTGGCGAAAAGCAGTCAATGATGTCATTAAAGAAGAGGATAAAATGTGGGATCTTGACCACCTGATCGATCGGACCGTCGGTTAATAATATTGTCAAGAGGAGATAACAGTTCCTCAGAGGACGAAGAATAATATAATTTTTTATAATTTAGTTTTTGTATAATGTATTTTTTGAATTTTGTATTTTTTTTATAATGTTTCATTAAAAATAAGTGTACCTAATATTATATACATAATGCACGCCTTTGTCACATCATTTTCACTGTTTGTAAAAGGATAAAAATAGACAAAACCCATAAATTGACCCAAACCCGGGTGGTAGTACCTGCACTTGATGAAAATAAATAATTTTGCAATGAAATCAATGCCAAATTATGAAAGTGGCTTAAATATTCGTTGGGTCACTCTGTAGTCCCTTTGCATACCTAATGAGCTTTTATTACTCTACACCTTTCTGAAATGGACTATAGTTCAGTATATCAGTGCTGAGTATGATAAATTCGAGTATAGTGAAAGAGCCCATTATTATTAACTAATTATAAAAATTATTATCAGCAAACCCAAACAAATCTTTCACAACTTATTTTTTAGTGTTATCCCTTTAATAATTTTTTTTTTAAGTTAAGGTTTAAACTTTTAAACCAACCATCCTACGGTCCAAACTCGACCAAAGATCTGATATAGGTCAATTATCCATTCTGTACATTGTAAAGAAAATAGAAAATGTTTATATTATAGAATAGAAAATATTGAAGAGTGTAAATATTGTTATTATTATAAGGGCAATAAGCCCGCCATAGACTAAAACATAAATCATACCGTAATTTAATGATATTTTGATATTGGCACACCGACAGTTGCAGACATCGGCAACAGAATAAGTTTTTCTGGGGAAAATCGATACTGGCAGACAAAATAACAGTATACGCAATTCTGTTTTCCTCGTTTTCGTCGTGCCCTCTCGCTTCTAGTAGAATAAATTGTTTTTCATGCTTGCAGAAGAGACACTTTACTAAAAAGTAAAAAAGGCAAGTTTACTTAGGTAATTAAAATGTTCCATGTTTCATGCAATGATACCCACTGTGACATTTAAATAGGTTGGTTAATGGCTTAACAGTTTTATGGTTTAAAGTACAAATTTTTAAGTTTTAAGATTTCAAATCAGGAATGCTGGTTTTAACCTAAGTTATGTCATATAAATCAGGTCTTTCTAATATTATTTAACATGTCTTAGATTTATTATAATTTCCCTCAAATAATTAAGAAAATTTAATGGCTTACAATTAATTCTTTATAAATTACGCTGTGTCAAAATATATGTATGTTAGCATTTTATCGTAGTACAGGGTTGATGAAAATTTTATATAGGTACAGCGTAAAATTAAATGTCTTGGTAAAAAAAATACAAATTCCCCACAAAATTTAAATAAACGGATAATAAATTCAAATACGTATCTAATAATATAAAACAAACAACTGCTTTCCTTCCGCTGCTGGGGCGGCTGATGCATAAGCGCTGTAGTACTGCAGAGCTCCCAAAAAACAGAGCTCCAAAATAAAAAATGATATTTAATTTAACTATAATATTTTTTATATTATAAAAAAATACAGCAAGCGACGCAAATAAAGTCGACTAGTAGAATAATATACAAGCGCACGCTATCGAAATCGCCGAGTTATTTATCTATTTATCTGGGCCACACGTACGTGCTCTTCGAGCTCCTTGAAACATCCGCGCATTATTCTGCTTCCCTCATGTCCGTCTAAAAAACAATGCCGTGATTTAAGGGGAGAGTTCATTGCATCTAGTCCAGCGCGGTATTATTGATTGTTTGTATAGAATTTTTAAGCGACTTTCTAGTTTACGTCAATTTAAGATCAATAATAATATAGTGCGTACGTGTGATTCTGTTTTTGTGCATCGCTGACACTTATAAACTGTGTACTATGGAAGTGGTCTTTAATTTCATTAAAGTGAAGAAATTTTTTAAATATTCATATAGGTAAAGAAAAGATCGAATTAGAAGTAAAAGGTAGACCAACTTATATTATTGAAAAATCTGGTGTAAGTAGAGGGAAAAGTTACACAGGCAAATTTAAAAGAAACATTTATTTAAAAAACGAATGGATTTGTAGATATACCTAACAAAAAAATGCTTTATACTGCCCTGCTTACTTTTTGGTGGCGATATGGTATCTCTTTCCTGGACGTATAAGCAAAACAAATAAATTGTTAAGGAGGTGTATGTGTATGTATGTAGGTAATAATTAAAACAAAGGTAGTTTTTAGTTGTCTGTATTAAATATCACTGACAAATGTTTAGCGGCGGCGTGCCGGACAAGTTTTTTTTATAAAATTAAAAGTGTTAGAAATTGAACATGGAACCTCTGGATTACCACTAGCGCGTTCTACCAATTATTGTGCTATGAAGACTCTGAAGTTATTTTACCAATTTCGGTCATATAACTTATGTTAGTTGTATACAGTTTGGAATCTTCAACAATTTCAAACTAGGAATGGAGTTAAGGGACAGAAACTAACTCACATAAAGATAATTATAACTCTATATGCTTAATTCTCATTGGTTTTAAAGTATTTTGTAAGAAAAAGTCTAGACCTTAAAATTTTACGGGCTGCTTATTTTTGTGACATGATTCGCTTCAAACTGGCATCATCAGACTTTATAAACAGTTAAAATCTTAAAATTGTTTTTAAAACATACTACATTACAACAGCAACAAACCTCCTACGATTTTTTAACTGTTTATAAGGTCTGATAATGCCAGTTTGAGGCGAAACATGTCATAAAAATAAACAGACCGAAAAATTTTGAGGCCGAGACTTTGTCTTTTTTCTTACAAAATATCAAGTTCCTTTAAGTAAAAAATGGACGAATTCTTCGGGTTTTAAAGTAGTAAAATTTTGACGGCAGCTACATTTTTTGGTTTAATTATATTTCTTTTTGATTTAAAATGATTGCAATAAAAAATATTTTATCTACTTTCTTTTAGTAATATGAATTTTACAGTTCTGTAAATCTAATACAGCACTAGTGCTGTAATAGATGTATTTACAGCACTAGTGCTGTAATAGAAAAAAACGGTTTTATTAAAATTTTGCTGTTAAATAACACCACACTTTTTAGAAGAATAATTTATTATTAACAATTATAAAATTAATTACCAATTATTAATTAAAATATACCACTTAAGGTTTATTATAAATATTATTAATACACTTTTTACAGTTCTCAACATTAAGTAGTGAGTCCATAGTGTAGATGGTTTCTGGGAGCGTTGCTTTACGGAAAAATAACCCAAAATGATTTTCTCAGACACCTCCTTTATTTTGTTAGCTTTGCACCAATCTTCAAACTTCTGATACTCCAACTCATACCGCGCCTTGGATTTTGTCGGAACTAAACTTGAGATCGCTTCGTTTGTCGCTGCTTCTATATCTGAGGGTAAACTTCCATCAGAATCGCTCATTTTGAAAAACGCTCTTTATATTTTTGAATTTGTTTGACAAAGTTTCGACAGGAACCATGCGAAACAGTAACTATGCGAAAGGTAACATAAAAAACTTGATTAGTAAACTTAATAGCAGGTGCATTTTTATTTTTAAAAATGCCTTTTGCCAAATATTTTAATTCATAGATGAAAGTAGATAAAATTTTGTACATATTCTTGTTGTAAATTCATATTACTATGCTCGATATTTTATTAAACTCGGCTGACGCCTCGTTTGACTTTGACAACTTTAACATCTCGTGTTGTAATATGAATCTTTACAACACTTATATCGTAAATAACTATTATTTTATTATTTGTTACTTAATAAACAGAAAAAAAACATAAAACCAACAGGGATAATCTTTGGCAACAGCGTATTATTCTAGCGTAAAAATTTCCTGATATTTTCACGTGGTTTCATTCAAGAACTCGTGAGGAATCTAGCGAAAGTTGCATTTGTCTAGTTGTTATAATAAACATAATGAAATCTCTATCTTGATTGGTCCTTATTGAGCCACACTATTCTAGGTAAATATTTTAAAATTAAACCGGCCAAAGTATTCGAAGAAGATACAAAATATTACTAGTGGTGAAATGTAAATTATTAACGTAATAATTTCTCTAATTTGTCCGTAAAATATTAGTTCCTCCAAAGCTATCGTTACTAACCCAAATCTCTTGATAATTCCTTAATCCTGATTAATACTATAAGACTTACCAGCCTCAAAATCCTACCCTTATCAAATGGCTACGCCTTGGCTTTCTCTCTCATTTACCAAAGTCGGTACTTAGACATTATCATTACTACAACGTAGTTTTCTATTTTCATTTAAGACATAATATACTAAGTTTAATAATACAGACGAGACAGAGCATACTATGGCAACGGGAAGTTACTTTTGTTTAAAATCGATAGTGGCAGACAAAATAGCGTTCTACGGGTTTTGCTTTTCGTCGTATTCGCTGTGCCTTGATATTTTACGGCAAAAATTATCAGGGGCGTTCGGCCAGATGGTTTTGGGTTTACTGCCCCGTGTGAAACCACCTTAAAATTTAGGCGAACGTTTCTTATATCTTCCTTATATCTATTATAGCATTTAGCAGTGGATACAGAGAGAACCCAAGTAACATTTTTTAGTAATTCTACGACTTGCGACTATAGTCTGTTTCAGAAAGGTGTAGAGTAATAAAATGGAAAATTCCGTCCAGTTCGGTTCAATTCTTTTATCTTAATGAGACGTGGATTAATGAAGGTTATATAGTACAAAAATAGTGGCCAGACAAAAATATAACCAGTGCTCGCAAAGAATTCATGAAAGGCCTGTCAACGGGTGTTAAGGTGCCTTCAGTTAAAGGGAAGAGACTAATAATCGTCCATATTAGAAGCGACGAGGGATTTTTAAAAGAAGGTTGGCTAATCTTTCAGTCATTCAATATGGAATATTACCACGAGGACATGAATTCGAATGTTTTTGAGGACTATTTTGTTGAAATGATAAAATATCTTCCAGCTGGTTCAGTAGAAGTTATGGATAACGCAAGCTATCATTCACGATGCACAGAAAAGACTCCAACTTCATCTTGTGGAAAACAAGAAATTATCGACTGGTTAACCACCAAAAGTATTAAATTTGAAAATAATTTTATTAAGAAGAAACTATTAGCTATAGCAAATTTACCCAAACATCGTTTTATGAAATATGCCGTAGAATATATACATAGTGTAACTGTGCCGAGCACACCGCCATATCATTGCGAACTAAATCTTATAGAACTTATATGGGCGCAAGTGAAAGAATTTGTAGCAAGACAACACGATTTTCAAAATAAAAGACTTTAAGCTACTGTTTGATCAGGCCATTAAGGAAGTGACATCAGAGAACTGGCGAAAAGCAGTTTATCATGTCGTTAAAGAAGAGGAGAAAATGTGGGATCTTGACCACCTGATCGATCGGGTTTGTTCGTCCATCGACCTGTTAATTATAACGTCAAGAGGAGATAACAGTTCCTCAGATGACAAAGAACATTATGATTTTTCATAATTTAATATCTGTATAATGTATTTTTTTATAATGTTTAATAAAAAAATAAGTGTACCTAATACTACATACATAATGCACGCCTTTGTCACACTATTTTCAGTGTTTGTAAATGGATAACAATAAACCCATAAATTGACCCAAACCCGGGGGTACTACCTGCAGTTGATGAAAAGAAAAAAATTTGCAATGAAATTAATTCAAAACTATGAAAGTGGCTTAAATATTCATTCTCTCTCTGTAGTCCCTTTGCTTATCTCATGAGCTTTTATTACTCTATACCTTTCTGAAATAGACTATAATTTTTGACAAAATTTAAGGTTGTCCTGTCGCCCAAAATGTTTTGTTAGTCTCGGGTATAGATGCCCAATGAAACTTTTACTATGGCGTAATCCTTGGCTGTTGTTCCAGTGGATTTTGTGTTCACTCCTGATCCATCGCTTTATGGTATCTCGTACCGTAAACCTTGGTACTCCGAGTGCCGGTTCTGGACCAGACATTCTTCGCAAGTTCATCGGCTTTTTTCTTCCCTGTAATACCTTCGTGTTCCGGTACCCACTGCAGTATTACTTTGTCTACGTTTGCTAGGGCCTCTAATTCTCCTTGACATTCCAATACCAGTCTTAAGGTTACCTTATTGCCTATTAATGATCTAAGAGCTGCTGGACTATCAGAGTATATATGAATCCGCTTATTAAGGTTAGCTCTCCTATTGTTTTCATATGCACATTGTGATATGTCGAAGATTCCTGCTTGAAACACTGTGGAAGATTTTCCCAGAGGGAAAAATAAGTTTACCTCCGAGCTTACTCCGTGTATTCCCGCTCCAGTAGGTACCCTCTTTGGTTTTGGAGCTGTCTGTGTACCAGATTATTGCCCCAGGAGTAGTTTCTGGTGTTTTGTTTTTCCATGTGTTTCGTTTATCAATTACGACCTCGTATGGTATGTCATAGCGAAACCTTAATGAGAAGAGTTATAATATATGTCATTCTATTAACAGCGCAATCCTTATATTTGCCAGTGGTGCGACCAATTATATTGTTTGTTTTGATAATTTAAATAGACAAACACAGTTTAGAAACAGGATACCAGACTCAAGAAATCAGTCAGGTAGGAGTGTGTCGTTCACAAAGCGATCGGCTGGTGCCATTGCTTGGAATTGTTATAACGTCGGTAAGTTGTTTCGCGTTTTTTTATTATACAGCGAATTTTGTTTAGTTATTTTCTCGGTTATTTTCTTAGTACAAAATTATAAAATTAAACCGTAGAAAACTTTATTTTTTCGTGCTCTATATGATAGGGTCAAAATTAAAATTTAGTGAAAATGACCATTGTGATCTTATTCAATTTTATAAGTAAATGTTATAATTATTAAGTATACCTGTTTCTATAGTTATTTATGTATCAAGGGTACTAAGTAAATGATTATGCCCTGAAGGCAGGGGCGTATCCAGGAAAAAATTCTGGGGGGGGGACACATAGCCAAAGGGTAATTTTTACTTGTTTTATTAATAAATAGTAGTTTTACAAAAAATATGCTAGAGGGGGGGGGGGGGGGCTCAGTAAGCGTAAGTAGGAAATTTTTTTTCTGGAGAGAGGGACAGTCGGGATTACATGATATTGTACCTGGTAAAGAAGGCAGAAAAGCGCCGCAGGCGAAAAATTTTTGGGCCACGCCCAAACTTCAGTTAAAATCCATCTAACTACTGTCACAAATTTCAAAAATTAAATTATTACCTCTCCCCCTCTGCATGGTTGGATTAAATTTGTTTTTGTAAATGTTTTTTTTTAACTTTTTTTTTCATATTTCTATGACTGTAACCAAGCCAAAATTGAGGATTTTTTCAGAAACCATGAATTTTAGGAGCGTAGAGCAGTTTTGTTAAAAGTACTTTATTACAAAATACTGACAAAAAAAACAAAACAGAAAACAGTATTACATTTTTAATGTATAGAGCAAAACGTCTGGTGGCCCGAGTGCCCCCCCCCCCCCCTGGATACGCCCCGGCCTAAGGGTAACATTGTTACAAAGTCTATGTCATACCAGTTCGTTTTAAATAATAAATATTATATATAAACGTAAATTTATACTTTGTTAACAAAGAATAAGTTAATCGAAAACTGTTTTTTGCTTCTTAATGCCCGCGCGGGCCATACTGTGTACTTTATGCCCGCACAGGCATAAAGTAATCCATTATGTAGATGGTATCTAACGTATAAAAACACAATAATGTACTGGTATGACGTAAAATAATATAAATCTATAAAAAATCACATTTTATTACTGGTTTTATGATATCAGCAGAAACATATAAACTGATAAATCTTTCTTCAACTTTCTGCATGTTCCAAGATCGCGTCAAGACTCAAGAGTATGTCCATTGTATTCGATTGCATGTAAAAAAACACTCGATATAAAATTCTAGTACAGGGCAGCCACGAAAAGACGTCAGAAGTATATTTTTTATTAAATCAATAATGTATTAAAGGAGCAGAACAAGTCCTTTGATTTTCTTTTGGGTATGGCTTCTTTTTCTGTATAAAAATACCATTAATAAAAAGATCAGACCTACCGAGAGGCACGAGATTAAACTTTAAATAAAAATAAAAACCAGGCTTAGCATAGAAAAAATCTGTCGAGACTACTGGAGAATATAAAAACTTGTGAAAGTTAAATAAACGAAAAATAAAAGTTTTGCTTTAAAACGGAAAGAAAATAATATTTATTAAAACATCTAGGAGCATGTATACAGGGTCTTATGAAAATAAATTGGTATATTTAAATGGGTGCCTAGCCTAGGGTGTCCTAGAGAAACATACCATATGTTTTTTTTTTAAATCGGCTGTCTAAAAGATGGGTAAGGACTCCTAAAATCAGACTGCACGTACCACACAGCAATGACGTTACGGTCCAAATACCTAAGTTACGTCGCTATTTTAGAACTGCTAGGTAAAAATAGCAAAATGTTTTTTTGGAAGCGAACAAATCTTTATTTCCTGAATATAAGCCCAAAACTGCTGTCAACACAGCATCTATTACGTAAGAATGGTAACGGAGCTGAGGCATGTCAAAGAGGTTATAATAAAGTTGCGGTTGAACATGTCGTGCTTTTTAGCTTTTGTACGGCGTCGTGTTCAATTTACTTCCTCGTGCGATATGGACATCATATCCACTCTTGTTGTACAAACTACTATTCTATAGTAGTTAAAGTTTTTGTCTTTAAGTGGATTCCGTAGCTACCCGCATATAAAAACTGAAGTTTTCATCATTTTAGTTTGGTCCACGGAAGCCAGTTGACGCGCGTTGCAGGTTTAGCCACTGATGTTAAGCTTAGAAATATATGAAAAATAAAAGATGTAAATATATATACACTATTGGCAAACGAATCTAGGGTGCACATTTAAACGCATCAGACGGAGATTATTAGTGGCATTTAACACGTTAAACAGCGAACACGCTATTCCCTACCTCCCACCTTCCATTCTTTAAAACACTCGGTCGAAGCAGGCACGGGAGCGATCGATACGTCGACTCGGCCACACCACACACAAGTCCCCCCTTTCAGTTGGAATGTAGAAGTGGTTATGTGTCTCTTTTTAACTGAAGGTTTTGCACATTATGTGCCTTCTCTCTTGGTTGCATTAGAGATTTCGCACCCTAGATACGAGTTTGCCAATAGTGTATATAAGACATATATGAGAAATGAAAAGGATTTTCCAATATTCTTTGTTTAATTTCTATTCATTCATGTTCAACATTTTTCTCTTACTCGACTAATAAACCCGCGTAAAAAGACATTTCGTTTTAGAGGAGTACAGAGTTATCTTAAATTGAACAAACAAAAAATATAATGAAAGCAGATACCTTCTTTCAGAGCTGGAAACTCTATTCGTTACCCTATCATCAAACATAAAATAGTATTTATTTTATATATTTTAGTTTGTTTTTATAGCTTATTTGAAGTGTTTGCGTTCGGTATATCGTGTTTCTTATAATAAGAAAATTAAATACATAAATATGTTTATTTGTTAGGAACATATCCACTTTCCTATCTATTTTACCACCTACCAAACTTTTTTAACAAAAATAACAATAAAGTAATAAGATATTTTTGCTATTTCTAAATTTAAAAAGCTCTACCATCGCGTTAGGGAATTTTCTACCCACTTTTACTGAAATACAATTTAAATCATCGAACTTATGTCAAAATACTTTTTATTTATATTTGTTTGTTGAAAAATAGAAAGTGAAGAAATTAATATATTGGAGAATAAACTACCCTGTGATCAGTGGTGCATGGCTTCTGGTAAACATTTTACGGTGTTCTGCAGTTTAAAAAAACATTTCCTATTTTTTATAAATTAAAATTGTCCATTTCGAAGATTCACTTTTATTAACAGTTATGAAGATGTCTTGTTATCTTGAAACTCAAGTGCTCTAGATTGGTGATCCCTATTTAAGTCCAAGCTTTATCGCCACCAAAAAGTACGTAGGGAAAACAGTGTAAAGCATTTTTTGTTACATCCATAAATTCATTCATTTTTTAAATAAATGTCTGTATTAAATTTGAGGGTGTAACTAACTAACTCTACTTACAGCAGATTTTTCAAAAATAATGGTAATGGTCTACCTTTTCCTTTTAATTCAGTCTTATCTTTGTGTGAATATTTCAAAAATCTCTTCATATTAATTAAATTATAGACCACTTTCATAGAGCACGGTTAATAATTGTCAGCGATACACAAAAACAGAATTACACGCGCGCAATATATTATTATTGTTTTTTAATTCGCCGTAAACTAGAAAGTCGCGTAAAAATTCAATACAAATCACAATACCTGGATTAGATGCAGCGAACTTTTTTATCATTTAAAACGCCAATCGCGAATGTTAAGTATTATATTTGCTTGAAACGTAGGTATATAATTGGTAAATAATATAATTATATATAATTGTAAACAATTTTTAAAATAAAAATGTTTTCTGGCGTGCATACAAGATTAAAATTGAAAAAGTTGTATGCCTCAGTTGGAAATCGAACCCAGAACTTCTCGATTAAGCCTTAAGCGCTCTGCAAATTGCGCTACGGACTCAATTTTAATCTTGTCTCCACGCCGCGCCAGCAAACATATTTCAATTTAAAAATTATTTACAGACACCAACATACCTACATTTTAAATTATTTACGACTAGATGTCACTGTTCAGAGATCTCTATCTGATACCGGCAGATGTCGCAATATGTCAATGATGTACGGGTAATAGAAAAATGAGATCTTAATGTTCAGTGGTAGTGAATAAGTTCCCTTTTCCCTTATAACACCCACCCTGGTCTGTGAAAGCTAACATAAGGTTGAATAAGTTATATGACCAAAGTTGGTGAGAGAATATCAGGTTCTCCATAGCGTAATTGGCAGCGCACTTGAGGCTTAATCGAGAGGTTTTGGGTTTGATTCCCAGTGAAGGTATAAAAATTTTTCAACTTTAATCTTGTCTGCACAACGGCAAACATTTTTCAATTTAAAAATTATATTTGCCACTTGGTAATAATAAACATCCAAATTTAAAAAGTTCTTAAAAATACATTATTAAGCATGGTCAGGATTCGGGTCAAGAGAACGCTATTTTCTCGGTCTAACTTAATATATACAGGGTGATTCCTAAGTTGATACTTCTTTTTTAGCTGTGTATAGAAGGCTTTAAAATAAACAACATTTTCAAACACCTTTTTTAAAAAACCCCAAAAATAAAGTACTTCATTTATTACACTACGAATCAAATACGGTTCTGCCTAACTTGCCCGTTTAATAACATTACGAAAACTTCTGGGTGTAGGATGAGCCCGCAAGGGAAAGCGTTCTGCGTATAACCTCGAAAAAACATCAGCACATTTACGACACTCACAGTAAATTAGCACCATATCTATTAGTTATTAGTTCATTGTTTTCAAATTTTACCATTTTCACGTATCACCAATAAAATAAACTTGCTTCAGAAAAACACACCGCAGCGGATTGCTCAACACCACCCGTAAATTGAATGACTTATAAGAGATAAGAAAAACAACAGAAACTATAGCTGGCTATGTTTTGATGACCAGGCCCGCACTTAGATTTGTTACTTCTGTATCTCGCTTATTTTTAAGTTTTTTGAAAAAAGGTATTTGAAAAATTATTTTCTTAAATGTTTGCTTCCACCTGACTAGTAAGAGATTCTGTGTTTTTACAATATTTGAAAAAGTTGTTTATTTTAATGCCTTCTATGACACAACTAAAAAAGAAGTATCAACTTATGAATCACCCTGTATAGATATGATTTCGCATGGAGCTGCTAACCTTGAAGAATAATTAAGAAATATTCGTCGAATGCTCTTAAGAATTTAATTTTTAATACCCCAAAGTTTCTAACAAACTTAAATTAAATGTGGTTTCTTAAACACTAGCAATATCTCAAGAGGTACTTAATTGTGGTTTTGGGACAACACAAAACCAAGTCATTTTGTCAACAAGGAAACCAAATCCAGCCGACCTCAACCTACCTTTGGCGAAAACGACCTTCGCCCGGCAGCTGCGGAGCGCACGGAACGAACCGAGCTTTATCGATCCGGACAACGTCGCGTCATTATTGTCTAGGACTTGACGGCTATAAATGTGACTGCCTTGCTACGACCCACCCTACGTTGCCAATTCCACTGTTATTATGCTCAAGAGAAATGGGAAAAGTCAAGTAAAACTTTTACTTTCAGTGTACGCCTGATCAATAGCGCTGTGATCAGCGTCATGTCGTCATTCATTTTGGGTTGTTTGAGTTACGTAACAGGATCGTTACGTAACTAGTAGTAGATAAAAGTAGATAATTAAGTCGCTCATTTGTTTATACGACTGGATTTTTTTAGGCTTTTTAAATATAATTTTGTATTTAAATGGTCGCACAGTGCATTGAAGCAAGAACAAAAAGGTAATTTTCGACCAGGTAGGGTCATAGTCTATTTTAGAAAGGTGTAGAGTAATAAAATGGTAAATTCCGTCCAGTTCGGCTCAATTTCGGTGTCGGCCATAGGCGTAGGTAAATTTTGTGCATTAAATTATTTATGATAACTAACCAAAAAAACAAAAGATCATTTGATAAAGAAGGAACTATTAGCTATAGCAAATTTACACAAACATCGTTTTATGAAATATGCCGTGGAAGATATAGCTGCAAAACATATTGTATCTGTGCTGCGTGCACCGCTATATCATTGCGAACTAAATCCTATGGAACTTGTATGGGCGCAAGTGAAAGGATTTGTAGCAAGACACAACACGACATTTAAAATGAAAAACGTTAAGCTACTGTTTGATCAAGCCATCAAGAAAGTGACACTAGAGAACTGGCGAAAAGCAGTCCATCATGTCATTAAAGAAGAGGAAAAAATGTCGTCAATTATAACGTCAAGAGGAGATGACAGTTCCTCAGATGACGAAGAATATTATGATTTTTTATAATTTAATTTTTCTATAATGTATTTTTTTATAATGTTTAATAAAAAATAAGTATCCCTAATACTATGTACAAATGTACATAATGCACGCCTTTGTCACGTCATTTTCAGTGGTTGCAAATGAATAACAATAATAGGCAAAGCCCATAAACTGACCCAAACCCGGGTGGTACTACCTGCACTTGATGAAAATAAAGAATTTTGCAATGAAATCAATGCCAAATTATAAAAGTGGCTTAAATATTCGTTGGGTCACTCTGTAGTCCCTTTGCATACCTAATAAGCTTTTATTACTCTACATCTTTCTAAAATAGACTAGAGGTATTAAAATGGTAGTAAATTTACCAGGTAAAACGTTTTTTGGAAAGATTATGAGGATTTTCAAAATTGGTAATGAATTTCTGACAATAAATTAAAGAATATTTGCAGTAGGATTTTAACTACTGATGTTTTGTTACCTTTCTACCTTAGTTTTAAATGGTTGTGCAATTAAATTGTGATGTGATTTGTTTAAAGTGTTTCTGTGATGAAAAATCCAAATTCAGTTGCTAAGTGTATCCGAACAATATTTCTAAATTCTTTTTCAAAGTAATCAGCTACATGAGAAACTAGATCTATATATATGAAAAACATTGTATTATCTTGACCGAATCCTGCCCTTGTTTATTGACGTTTTTTTAAACTTTTTAAATTTGCACAGGAGAATGTAAAAAGTTATTTTTATTAAAAAAAATAATTCCCATTAATTTTTACAATACCTACAATGAGTTTTAGTAATTTTTTTTTTGGAATTTTATTGGCGTAATCTTGTTCCTCGATTCTTTTTTTCGGCATGAAAATAACTTTTTCACACCCACATATTATATAGCATCCATTGGTGCAAACACAAATTCAAAATTTTGTTTTGTTTTTTTGTAATTCGGTTACAAAAAACGCAATTTAACATGGAAAATTTTAGCACGTTCGCATCCACTTAAGAGTGAGGTCTAGTGACGCATTCGCCATTTCGTTGTTTGATCATTATTTCGTTATTTCTTCCTTTTATTAAAAAATCGGCCAAATACCCATATTTGGAGTATAATTACCTACAATTGAGAGTTAAACAAGTTTGAATTTATAAAGTAATAAAAGCAGAAAAAGAAAAATGGATAAATTTCACAAATTTTCTTTTTTTACTTTTATTAATTTATTAATAAAAATTTCTTTAGTTTAAGACTGTAGGTAATTGCTACTCAAGAACGGGTATTTGGGCCCCTTTTGGAATAAAGCGAAAAGGATAAGAAATAGTGATCAAAAAATGACATGGCTAATGCATCACTAGACTTCACTCTTAATTCTAAAATCTTTAAAAAATGTACCCATACTTATACATTCACATAAATTTAAGACAAAATGTTGATTGTGTTATACACTATTTGAAATTCAGGAAAAAGTTGTTCCTCGAGCCGGACTTGAACCGACAACCTCTGTATATCCAATATAACACGTTACAAACGGCAAATCGGGAATTCTTTTCGTCCCAAAAATTCAATGTTTATGTGAAGTAATAGTTATTTTTACAATAATTTGCCTTTGCCAATAGCAACATTGCCCAGGCGCGGATCCAGAACTTTGATTTGGGGGGGGTCAAATGATGTGAAATTTTTTTTGGGCCACGCCCAAAGCCCGACAAAAAAAGCGCCACGCCCAAAGTTCGATTCAAACTCACCTACATCATCTACTATCAAATTTCGAAAATTAAATTATTATTACCTCTTCCCTTCTGCATGGTTTTATTAAATTTGTTTTTGTAAATGTTTTTTTTTACTTTTTTTGCTTTCTAGGCTTTTTATTTAAGAAAAAACATTTTTATATTTGTGAAAAAAATATGAATATTGGTATCAATCCAAAACTTTAACATAAGACGTATGTATGACTCTAACCAGCGTTTCTCGGAATGGGTCTTTTATGATTAAAAATAAATTAAATATCGCTCACCACGCCAAAATTGTTGATTTTTTCAGAAATCATGTATTTTAGGAGCGTAGCTCGAAGAGCAGTTTTTGGTGCAAATGCTTAGGTTTTCAAATACTCCTTCTTACGTGCCGTTTTGTATATTAAGCATTCTCGTTTCTTCCCGCACTATTTTTTTTTATTATAAATTACCACACTTCTTCCATTAAAAATGGTTCAATTAAAATTTTTACTTTAATTTTTTTTAACTAAATATATTATAATTGTTTTCTGTTTTTGTTTTAAAAATATTTTCTTTCATTGGGTTATGTATGCAAACAATAAAAATGTGTTTGTGTTTCTCTGTTTGGGGGGGGGGGGGGGTTTATGACCCCCATGACCCCCCCCCCCTGGATCCGCGCTTGACATTGCCAACTAGATGCATACGATTTAGGCGGCTGATTAATAACTATTGGTTCTTTTCGTTTTCTAAAATGTATATATTTTATAATTATATATTTTATTAATGATTGTTAAAATAACTATTACTCTGCATATATATATTTAAATAAAAATTTTTTGGATATTATGTATAATATTTATTGTAGATTTATTTTCGGAAATATTTGCAAACTCTTTTCATTCGATATTTGGTGATTGTTTTTAAATTTGGTTGCCGATATCGACTAAAACTGAGAAAAAATCTAGTAAAATAAAATTATCACGAACTAGACAGTGGCGACGCCAAGGGGACAGGATGGGCACCGGCCCACAATGAAAGTAAGGGTGCCCATTCATTTGTGGATTAATGTTCTGAACTTTTTTTATAAGTCACTATAGATTAGGAGGAGGGAGACGAAGTTCTGCAAATAATACATGTTGTGTTTACCAAATCTCCATGCGGTATAGCTAATCCTGTGCCTACCCATTACAATTTTTCTGGGGCGCCGCTAATGGAACCAGAAATAATAAATATTTTAAAATTGGTGCGTGCTACCCTAAAATCCAAGGGAAAAAATGCTGGCGGATAAAAACCTAGTTATTACGCGATGGTGGTTTTTTGGTATTCACTATATACTTCAATACCATGTAGCTTAATCTCTTGTGCAAGCAGTAGTATAGATACTAGTATATAATATAGATACTTCACTTATAATCTAGGTCTAAAATTACCATCAGTGACCAGTGATCGCTTTCATATAGAGTCAGAGGGAAAAAATTCCATGAAAACAAATATTCTGCTAGAATTTAAAAAATACACTAAAATTGTTTGTTCTATCTCTTGTCTTCTATCTTGATATTTGTGGCAAGAAATATAATATTTATCGACGAAACAACATTTTTACTTCCAATGGTACAGTAACTTTGCAAAACTGTCGTTGGTGACATGACGTTGGTTCTAATTTCAATACACAAATTCAAATCAGTACTTATTCAGAACCAATGCGTGGTTTGGAATATATAAAGATAGAATAATTGGACCTTTTTTTCCAACAGAATTTAAATGGTCGACAATATTTAATTTTTTTATATACTGACTTGTACAATTTTCTTTACGGCTACATGTATCATGTATGATACCAACAAGATACGATACAGAGTACAAGGAAGATACGAGAAAATCTAAAAAATATTTTCACTTACAATCTCCCTAGGTCCTAGAGCATGAATTATTTCCGGAAATTTTTTCGAGGTCCCGAATTATTTGAAAATTTCACGAGACGTCAGCCGAGGGAAATTTTCTTAAAAATTTCGCGAGTGAGGATAAATTTCCGGATTTATAATTCAAGCTCAAGAGAGATTCGGTAAGAAAATTTCGCAACCAAAACTATGCTTTTTGCCTTGATAAATAATTTAATTCTGTCATTTCGTGTCATTATTTTGACAAAAGTGATAGGGAAATTTCAAGTGTAATTTGGCCGCCGGAAGTTCAAAGAGCATGAGTATTATCGGAAATTTTCTTCGTTGTCATGCTAATGATTCAAAATAAAATCTTCTGATTGATTAAAAAAAGTGGGTGCGAAATTTTCAATAGAATCAATAAATATGTGGATCGTTTCTAGCCTAATGTCTCTATATCTAAGCTTTCTATGTTATTTTCTATGGGCCTACTTAACACTTAAGTATACCTACGCCTACGAAGGCCATTTCAACAAGCTGACCATCGTTTGGAAAGGGATATAAGGCAAAAATACAGGATATACCTTCCAACAATACTAAAAGTGTATTATACAAATTTTTCAAAAGAACCCCTACCTCTATGGAAAAAGTAGGTGGATTTGTCGGGGTAAATGTGTAGTGAGAGAAAAGTCAACGCATAAGTGTTTTCATATAAATTATTTGCATGGAATGTTTGTTAATATAATTATTGTATTTTGGATAATGTTATTAACATTCATTTAAATGCATCAAAAATATTGCTGAAAAATAAAGGTATATCGTGCTTCTATCCGGAGTCAATTATTAATATCTTAATTTTTTTACCACTGCATATGTTATTCCAAGTTTGGATAGTCTATTATTGTTGTTTCAAGAAACAGACATTATTATAAAGAGATTAAAGTTTTTTTTCGTCCTTAATTTAATAACAATAAAAGTTTCCTATATGTGGACTTAGGCGCACTAGGTAATATCTAATTATCCTTCGCTGTGGCACATTGTGTACAGTCTTTAACTATACACCATTTTCCTGGTAAATAAAAACTAGATTATTTACTTGTAGGCACCAAACACTATCGCAATATTATTAACACAATTTGGCAACAGCACATGAGATTGTGACAATCAGGACTTAGACATCGCGTTCACCCCCGCGTTTACCCCACGGGAAAATGCAGTTGCCGCTGATTCAGCTTTATTCGACCTCTAAACACTTGAAGGCTACGACCTAGATATCTGTGAGAGAGCAAGAGAGAGAGCAGAGAGGGGTGAACATGGGATGTAGCGATAGATGTGAAAAATCTTATCAGCCAGTGACGGGGCACAATATTATGTTCCTTTGAAAAAAGACGAATTCGAAACCATTTTAAAAATGTATAGCGCCCTTTGGAATATAAATGATGATGTTCGAAAAAGCGAAACATGTGCTTGTGTAAGCAACTTTATCAAAGAATTTTAGGTATATTTGAATTCTCCGAGAGCGCGATTTTGATAGACACTTAAAGTTCCGATCTTGTTGTAGTTTCTAATTGAATTATGTCAACAAAAATCTTAAGCTTTAGAATTAACCATTATTTATAAGGAAATGTTAAAGCACATAAGATATTTTACTTCTGTGTTATTAACGAACGCCAGTTTGAAAATAATTGCACGCGTTCGGTTGTCACCAAGGTTAGGTTACTTAGTCCTATCAGGTCCGTCGTGATACCACACGTGTTCAGTAGAACCCACCTTCATCAGATCTCTGATATTTAGTGCGGCGTACACCGCAGAAGGATTTTAACAACTTATTCAAACCAGGCACTACTATTCAGAAACCTGCTCAGTCGTCCAAGTTGTAAGTTGCTTAGTTCCTCCAGGCTATCGAAAAATGGTTCACCCAGAGCAGTAAACCTTCTTCTTGCGAGGCCAGGGCATTCACACATAAAATGTTGAATACTTTCTTCCTCTTCCTCATATCTGCAACTCCTGCATAAGTCGTTAGTGGGCATTTGCATACGTTCGGCATGTCTACCGAAGAGGCAATGTCCGGTAACAACCGTAGTAACATTTCTCACGTCTTTCCGACTGTCTCAATGGCTCTGCAGTTCTCTTTTTATCGAATGTGGGCCACAGTTGCCTGGATGTACTACAGGTTATCAACTCTGTCTATCTCTTCTGTGCAAGCTGCTTGGCCGTGTAATCAATCTCCTCTTTGACTGATCCCAGTTCACCGTATTGTCTGCTAGATCAGCTGGCATGCCTGCGCCCTCTCTCGCAGCGCATCGGCAGCCTCGTTGCCATCTATTTTGGAGTGTCCAGGAACCCAGCACAGAGTAACCCGATGTTGGTTGCCAAGTCGGCATAGATTGTTGAGGCATCGCTTTACGCTTAACGCTGCTGAAACAGATTGCCTTAATCGCCGCCTGACTATCACTGAAGATGGTGATTGACGAGGCTACTCCCAGGCCAAGGTGTTCTTGCAGGATATTGACCGCCTTCTCTACTGCTAGTACTTCTGCTTAAAAAATAGTACATTAGTTGGGGAGTCTATACGACTTCTCGGTTGTCACCAAACATCACAACTAAAATTTTATCAAACAAAAACTGTAAATTTAATATCACTGGATGGTTATAGTTCAAATAATGTTTGTCATGTAATCGATTTATAATTTTGGGCTTTCATTGGAAGAAACACAGTTGCGGAATGGAGTAGTTGTATGTCCCAATTTGGAGAAATGCAGTGACAGCTGGGGGTAAAAAAATGATTTATTGAACTCTTAAGAAACTATTAACGATTTCTAAAATTGATCCCTCATCTTGAAGTTCTGAACAATGTCGTACAATAATACCACCGAAGGATAAGCAAAATAGTTGTAAAATAAAAAAAAAGTTTCCTTTCCTTTTTGACCTCGTGCCTAACGAAGGTCTAATAAAACATCTCCGATTCTCCAGTTTTTTCGATTTTTTAAAAGTTTTTTAAAAAAGTTTTTAAGTTTTAATTTATTAGTTAGTTCAGCTATGCTGAAATTAACGCCCACTGGGGTTCCAGTCCTTTCGGGCTTGTTCCCCAAAATTTTTTAATTTTTTAATCTTTTTTTTTTCTGCTATGAACTAAGATTTAACATCAGTTCTATGCCTTCTACGCTTCTAAATTAAAAAATTTTTCCCATAAAATAAAGAGGGCTTAATAAATAATTTTTTCTTTCTCTCTACGGTTCCCAGGATGAAAGTTCTGGACCTGTGAATCCCCATTTTTCTTACTTTTCTTAATTTTTCTCTTTGCCCAAACGGGCCTCTTCTTAACCACTGTTACCTGTTGCCCATGGTCAGTGTTAAGACTTAAGTATATCTATTTTTTCTAATCATTATCCCATTTCTCAATTTTTGATTTTCCATGGCTCGATGAGAGCTCCATCGAGGTTCACTACCACTCACCATTTAGGTTTGTTCCTCTTATGAATATTTTCTCTTTACTTTTTATTTCCTGATGATGGGTGTTACTACACCCGAAACATGTAGAATATCTACCAGCTTCTAATTTTATTTCTAATAAACCAGTGGAGAAAGACTTTATGTTTTTTTATTTATTTCTAAAAAATAAAAGTATTTAAAACGCGTGCATTTGTGAATTAACTTTTAAAAGTCGCGACGTAATTTTTTCAAAATAATAATCTTAAATGGAAAGGGGGGTCGAGTGATACCTTATTTTAAAAGTTTTTCAATTCCCTTTACTACCGAACTGAAGTACATGAATTTTACATCATTATAAAGGAAATTGAAAGACTTTTGAAAAAACGTATCACTCGACCCTCTTTCCATTTAATATTTTAGGGGTGGTGCCACCCCCGCCCAGGAATTTTTGCCAATTTGGTGTCCCCCTCAAAAACAAAATCGAAGGGTCTAAGAGTTTTTCCAAAAAAAAGTTAAGCTGCCAGTAAATGTCTATGTTTCGTTTTCGATGCACCATCCTGTATAATTCACTTAATAGCATAACAGCATCGCTGTAAACGTAAAACGAGAACTTGCAGTACCGCCTACGAAATTGACAAAGGCAAAACCACGGCATAAGATAACCTTCAAAGCTTTATTTTATTGAGCGTAATAAACGTTTTAAGGTCGATTGAAGTTGGGGCCTAGTTGAAAAAATCGCAGTGGAAAATTATTTACATCGCAAAAAACCGACGTAGACAAGTATAAACTTTCATTTCGATAAAGCATTAAGTATACAGGGTGATTCCTAAGTTGATACTTCTTTTTTAGCTGTGTATAGAAGGCATTAATATCAAAAACATTTTCAAATAAGTGCGGGTCTGGTCATCAAAACATAGCCCGCTATACTTTATGTTGTTTTTCTTATTTAAGTAATACAATTTACGGTCAGTGTTGAGCAATTCGCTGCGGTGTGTTTTTCCGAAGCAAGTTAATTTTAAATTGGTGACACGTGAAAATGATAAAATTTGAAAACAATGAGCTAGTATATATGGTGCTTAGTTAGGGTGAGTGTCGTCAAAGTGCGGCTGCTGCATCGAGATTATACGCAGAAAGCTTTCCCTTGCGAGCTCATCCTACACCCAGAAGTTTTTTTAATGTTATTCAACGGGCAAGTTAGGCAGAACCGTCTTTGATCCATAGTGTAATAAATGAATGTAAGTACCTTATTTTTGAGATTTTTGAAAAAAGGTATCTGAATATGTTTTTTATTTTAATGCCATCTATACACAGCTAAAAAAGAAGTATCAACTTAGGAATCACGCTGTATAAATGGGTGTATCTATCATTGTATCTGGGACAATGTTTTGATTTAAATAATAAATAACAATACTGACAAATTTGCATCTTCTTCTTCATATTCTTAATTTCACTTTCATAAAACAACGTAAGTGTAAATTGAGTTTTTGTAAATCTTTCTTAAGTTATAATTTTCTGCCCCTGTGATTGGTCAGTTTCATATCCTAACCAAGATAGACATAGAATTACATCCGTTCAGTTAACTCGTATAGCCCATTTATCCAGTCAGTTGGTTATAAAGGAAGCAGATAATATCCATGTGGGAGTAGAAAAAAGTAATACATATTGCAAAAGATATAATCTTGATATTATACCACTTGAGACAGATATTTTATTTAGAATACTTTTATATTTTTCCGCAACATTTCAATAAAGCACCTAAACAAATATTCACAATAGAACTAACGAGTACATTGATGCTCCTTTGTAGGGCTCGAGACCCTAGGGCGATAAAGTAAAAGATCTAAGTAAAATATGAAACTTGCTAAAATGATGTAACTAAGTAAAAATATCGCCTCACCCTCCATTAACAGAAAACTCAAAAATAGACTCGAGAAGGATGAGTAATAACTAATTCAAAAAAAAAAAATACTCATCTTTATTGCAGATGTTGTAAAACCAGTTTTCGAAAAAAGAAAAAAATCTGTATACTTCCTCAACGTCGGCGTCGCGTCGGTAACGCCTCTGATTTATTATAAACTTGCGGCTAAAGATTTTTTGCTTAGTCAAGAGTTCTTGCTAATTAGGAATATCAAGCTGGAAATGATGACACAAGTATATTTTTACCCCATTAAGGCGACGGAAATGAGAGGGTAAAATCTGCTTCGCGTAAGATAAAATTAAAATAGTAATTTTAGACAAAGTATGTGTGTTTACCGCCTTTTTAAACCTCGAATTGAAAAATGTTGAGGAATTAATTAATATCAAAGGGTTGATCTTTACTTCATTGCGACAATTATAATAACCAGTGATTAAACATTTTTTTAATGGTTTGAGCCAACCGATATTTTTATCAACATTTTTCTCTTTCGAATGTAATCTGTAGTTTTTACTACAAGAGTGGATATGGTGTCCATATCGCATGCCTACGACGTCGTACTTAAACTTTCTGAGCTTAACATGAACAAACCATTCAAATGTACAGTATATTTTTTCTACTTGCTACCGATCTTCAAACTAAAATTTTTGAAAAAATTAATATCATTATAATTTGTAATTAAAGAAAAATTAATTTCGTTAGTAAATATATGGACCAAATTACACTGTGGCTCAATCCCCGTCATCGCAGAAAACCAATAAAGGCAACATACAAACGTTCATTTTGTGCATTAACTCTTATAGTAATTGACTAGAAATGAGTGGAAAATTAAAAATTTTTAAAATAAGAAAGCGCATTTGTAGACAAATATTTAGTTCCGGCAGAAAATAATTAACAATAGTTCGGTCAAAATATATTTTGATTTTATATCTTCAATTATCCCATTTCGCGCACTCTTCAGAAAAAATTAGTGTATAGGCTTTGGTATTTTGAATCAAATAAAAAAAATAACATATAACATCTGAAATATACTCTTAACCTTACTCTTGTTAAGTGTAATTTTTTTTCCGAGGGCCCGTCCGTGCGCCCAGGGGCGCTTCTACGGGGGTCCTGGGGGGGGGGGCCCAGGACCCCCCAACATTTCTGAAAAAAACTATAATATATATAATTCATGCCACTGATAAAAAAAAATTCCGGGTGCTTTATTATTTACATAATTTGATACAATTTGAGAATGATCCTAAGAAATTTTGGGCTGTGGCGTTATTTGCTTGCGAAGGCTACCAAAAATAATGTATTCTTGGCTTAGATTACAAAGGTCTTGTAGGAAACGTTTAGCTTTTAAACTTTTCCTTCTAAAAGTCCTGTTTTATATAGAGATTAAGGTTTCACACGCATATCCTTTTAGTTATTGATTTTTGATGCAATTTTAAAGGAAAACGAGTAAAAAGAATAATATTTTATAGAATTTTTCTATTATATACTTGTCTGTTCGGTTTTCCCTTTTTTAGAGCTATTTTAAATCAACAAAAATATAACCCAATGCAATAAAATATTTTTACAACAAAAACAATTAGGTATTTATTTCTTAAGAGAAAAATTAAGGTAAACATTTCAATTAAAACATTTTTTATGGAAGTGTGTGATAATTTATAATAATAAAATAGTGCGGGATGAAATGAGAATGCTTTATTAGGAATATAAATATACGGCACTTAAGAAGGAGTATTTCCAAATCTAAGCATTTGCACCAAAAACTGCTCTTGGATCTACGCTCCTAAAATACATGATTTCTGAAAAAATCATCAGTTTTGGCGTGGTGAGCAATATTTACTTTTACTTTTTTTAATCATGAAAACCCGAGCCCGGAAAACGCTGGTTAGTCATACATACGTCGTATGTTAAAATTTTGGATTGACACCAATATTCATATTTTTCACAATTATAAAAAACGTTTTTTTTTTAAAAATAAAGAGCCAGCTAGGAATATCAAAAAAAAACATTAAAAAAAAATTTATTCCAACCATGCAAAGGGGGAGAGGTAATAATTTAATTTTCGAAATTTGATAGTAGTTAGGTAAATTTTAAACGAATTTTGGGCGTGGCCCCGAAAATTTTTCGCCTGTGGCGCTTTTCCGCCTTCTTCGCTAGGTAGAATACCATGGGATACATATAGTCCCGACCGACTATCATATTTTCTGGCTACGCCAATGTGGTGCCCCCCCAATATTTTGGGTCTAGAAACGCCCCTGCGTGCGCCGGATACATTTAGGCCAGGTTGGCCCATTGTGCTCACCTTGTTTGGTTGTTACACCCACTCCGTAATCCCAGTTCCTTGCACTATTTTGTGTAGGTCAACTGGGGAGAGGGTAAGAATGTCCTCTGGTTCCAGTTTTGGTTGCCCGAGTATTTGTTGCCCCTTCCGATCTAGTGACTGGCAAAGGCAAACTATGTGCTGTAAAGTTTCCCTGTCTTGTCCACCTAATTTGCAGTTAAGGTCTCCATTGTACAATTGCATTCTGTGCAGATGGTTCTTGACAGCCATGCGTCATGTTAAAATTCCTGTAATGGTTCTCAACTGGTTAATGCATGTTCATTTGAAGCAACTGTTTCGTAAGTCTTGGGTCTGGATCCCCAATGAAGCTTTTGCTGTGGCGTAATCCTTGTATGAAATGATTTATGGCATCTCGTACTGTGCACCTTGGTACTCCGAGTGCCGGTTCTGGACCAATAAATGTATTTTCTGAGCCTTTCTTTGCAAGTTTATCGGCATTTTCATTTTCTGTAATACCTTCGTGTCCTGGTACCCACTGCAGTATTACTTTGTTTACTTTTGCCAGTGTCATAAAACGATGCGTAAAATTTACGTATAAATTTTGTTTCTTTTTATATAAATGACCACTGTGATTGGTCAGTTTCATATCCTAATAAGGATGGATATGATATCATCGTTCACTTAACTGGAATAGCTCAGTTATCCAATTACTTTAATGAAAAGGAAGCCGCAAATATTCATGTACTAGTAGAAAAAGATTTTTTTGGGAGGCGCCTGATGTTGAAGATTTTATTAGGAACATTTAAAAAATAACGTATTAACAGAAAGTTAATTGAAAAAGGGTTCTTTTATTTTTCAAAGAAATTTAATAAATAACTGGTGGTCATTATGTATTTTGGTGATGATTACATGATACATCTTCTTCTTGACTTAAAAAGGTTAGTCTATTTTCGCCAACTTGGCTTCTGATCGTCTCAATTATGACAATTGCTTTATAATACCTGTCATTTTGTTCGAGTAACTCTGTTAGGGCATATAGACAAGGTTAAATGTTTGTTGACCTATTTTGCCGAACCACCAGTTATTGATAAATATGTGTTCACGCCCCTTGTCTTAATCTTAATAAACCTTTAAAAATGAGGTCATTCGTTATACGTCTGGACTGGAAAATAAAAGAGGATCGACCGATTTTACTGTCTAATAGGAGAAAAAATGGGAACAAAAGAAGACCTTTAAATTTTGTTCAGTTAAGTGACCCTAGTAACAATAAGAATAAAACTTTTTTATTGTCGAAAAACAATATAAACCAGAATAAAAGCTCGACTGAAAAAAAAACTTTTAAATGCCTTTGACCTAAAAAGGAAAAAGTTTTAGAATAGCGGAAAATGTGCCAGAGATTGGCATATACAGACTCTTGCTGATGGATGGTAATTGTTTTTCGTTTATTTTCTTTTTGGGTTCAACAAATAAAATGGGTCACAAATCACAGATTTAGAATCTAATTTCGTAAAAAAAGTTTTCCTGAAACTTTTGCTACATTTCTATGAAATCGTTAAACAGGCAAAACTTACTGAAATAGACTGAAATGAAGAAGTATTTCAACAATTTCCCAGAGACTGGGATGGTATTTCAATATGAACGACTTATTTTTGATATATCAGACACTTTTAAAATTATTTTTATATTAAAGACATTGGCGTATTTAGGGGGGGAAGCTACAATTAGGTCTTTATTTTTAAAGAGAAAAATTAAAGTAAAAATTTTAATTGAAACATTTTTTATGGAAGAGAAGTGAGAAAGTGATAATTTATAATAAAAAAAATAGTGCGGGAAGAAACGAGAATGCTTTATTATAAATATACAAAACGGCACTTAAAAAGGAGTATTTCAAAACCTAAGCATTTGCACCAAAAACTGCTCTTAGATCTACGCTCCTAAAATACATGATTTCTGAAAAAATCATCAAATTTGGCGTGGTGAGCGATATTTACTTTATTTTTAATCATGAAAAACCGAGACCTATAAAGACTGGTTAGAGTCATACATACGTCTTACGTTAAAATTTTGGATTGACACCAATATTCATATTTTTCACAAATATAAAAAATGTTTTTTTTTTTTAAATAAAGAGCCAGCTGGAAATATAGAAAAAAAAGTAAAAAAACAAATTTAATCTAACCATGCAGAGGGGGGGAGGTAATAATTTAATTTTCGAAATTTGATAGTAGATAGGTGAATTTTAAACGAACTTTGGGAGTGGCCCCAAAAATTTATCGCCTGCGGCGCTTTTCCGTCTTCTTACCTAGGTATGATATCATAAAATAACTGAGCCACCCCCCCCCCGAGCATATTTTCTGGCTACGCCAGTGATTAAAGGGTTTTAAATTTTGACCATCGAAACAATTATATCTTATAGTCTCACAGTTGCGTTTGTACCATAGCATTTTTGACAAGCCTGGACGCTTTTGTATTAATTTGATCTTTTTGCAATTAAATCCTTATACCGATAAATAATTTTAACGGGATGTTATTGCAAATTAAGTTTTAGTTTTATTTAAGAACACAGTACGTATTAAAATACCTTTTTCTTAATAAATTGAAAGAAAAAACAAAAAAAATATTTACAATAAACAACTGAAGAACCTCGGTCGATGGCCTTTAAATTATATTTTCTTGTGAGTACAGTTTAATAAAGAACATTAAGTTAGTAAGTATTTACATTACAAAACTTAGATAACTTATTCTGACACTGGTCATTTTAATTCCAGAACTCTCAATTTAGTACGGTTTCAAATAAAGACCCCTCAAAATTCTCTTTAACTGGTGGAACAATAAATTTAAAATTGAAGAAAAGAAGAGAGTCGGGTTTGTTTGAACAAGTAAGTTGTTCGTTACCTTTACCATTGTCAACATGTCTTTTTAAATCAAATATGTTTTATGTTTTGTTTCGTGTTGTCTTTTTACAATTTTAATATTGTTTTTGAAACATTGTGTGGACGAAATGCCATTCCACCTTGAGGATATCATTGTATACTGACAAATAGCACTGAAGATGGCGAAAGCCGAAAGCGCTCTGCTAAGATTTTAACAAAATAAAAATTTTTTACACGTAATACAAACCCGACGCTCTTCTTTTCTTCAATTTTACCCTACGTGTACACAGCCACAACGAATTTTCAATAAATTTAAAGTTGTTTTTGCGTAAGTATTTTTTAGAAAAACGCCGTGTAAAGTTTATGTTGTCTACTTTCCATTCACTAAATTGTGTTAACTTTAGATCGGGTAGCGGTTTACCGAACTCTTTAATTTTAAGTTTATCTTCCAAATAAAGGCTTGAAAAATTGACATTTAATATACCGCTAACACTATGTATCAAAACTGTTAATAGTTGTACACAGCCAATCATACGATTCCATTTTTAAGTACAAGCACCCACACCGCGCGAAAAGAAAATACATAATTAAGAAAATAAAACATACGCTCTATTGATACTGATATTGTTTGGTAAAAGAGCTTGACGGTAGCTGTATAACATTTTAGATGTGCTGGTGGGAAATTGGCTAAGTTGCCCATCCTCCCAATTTGTCGGTAAATTAAGTGAATTCACTTGTCATTATCCAATAAACTAAACAATAAACATGAAATTGGACCGCGTGGCCCAGAGGCCTCAAGGAGCCGCTATTGGGTACCTACTAACACTTAATAAAGTCTTATCACGTTTAGTTTGCAAATGTTTACGGTCTAGATCTCCAGAACTTATAAGATTTGTTGTTAGCCAATAGAAAAGCTGTTCAAAAACTGAATGCTGTAGAGCATCTTATAACCCTTCATTTTTACGCGGACAGCAAGGTGAAATCATAGATACCACTTACCTGTTCAAAAAGTTCTCCATAATAGTCTGGGAGCAACATATTTTGTTTTTTGTTTGTATATTTTTTGGCCGCAACGTAAGTATTACTGATTTCCTAAAACTGGTCCTGGTATAAAGTCGTTAATGTGTGTGGTTCCATAGTTGTACCTTTTTTTTTATGCAGAATTACTGGATTTTGCGTTTCCTTACCTGAAAAAAAAAACTTAAGTTATTAAGGTGGAGTGGGGTAAATGTGATAACGGGGCAAATGTGATAATAGTTCATAAATTTAGTTCAAATTTATTACTAGTGCTGCCATCTACCTTACAACTCCTTAAGCTCGCATACCAATAAGCGCCACACTAGAGCGAACGACAATTCCAGCCGGTCTAGCTGCAAGCGGCGTGTCAACGATTAGTCATAATTTAACCCAACATTCTTTTCGGCGTCTGTTTAGTAGTTTTCAAGTGAAATTAACATTTTTTGAGGTAAGTCTGTTTTAGTATTTTGGAAATTATGATTTATAGTTGTATAGCTTGTGTACAAATCACTACGACTAGAATATCACCATGTGTATTTTTTTAAAGGTATATCACATTTGCCCCGTAAAAAATACTTTTAGGGGCAAATGTGAAATATTAATTTGGGGTAATTGTGACGTATGTAATACATTTACCCCGTTGTTCTAGATACATAATGGTACGAACTTATATCAAGAAAAGGAATAAAACTGAAATGCAGTACACGAAGGAAGATTTAACTTTGGCCATAAATGAAGTAAATGCAGGACGAAATACTATATATGGGGCTGCCAAACAATTTAAAATACCTTACGTAACACTTCACAGTCGTGTTAAAGGTATCCGGGGAAAGATACAAGACAATAAAGGACGTCCAACAAATATTCCAATCGCAGAAGAACTAAAGTTAGCCAATGGCTTGAAAACCCTAGAAAAGTGGGGATTCGGGTTTTCAAGGAAGGAAGTATTTGAAGTGGTTGGGAAATTTGTAGCGGATAATAAAATTAAGACAAATTTTAAAGACGGAGTCCCTGGTGAAGATTGGTTTCTTAACTTCAAGCGACGCCATAATATGAGTCTCAAGATCCCACAAAATGTAGAATTTGCTAGAAAGAAAGCATTAGATCCATTTATAATTTATGCATATTTTGACCTATTGGAAAAAACCATGATAGAGCTTAATATTCTTGACAAGCCTGACAGGATATGGAACCTGGACGAAAGCAGTCTAAGTATAGACCCGAGAAAATCTAAAGTGGTCGGTGCAGTTAATAAAGCATCTTCGAGGACAATTAGTTCCCCCGGTAAAGAAAACACAACTATTCTGTTAATGTGCAATGCTGCTGGCGGTAAAGCCCCGCCGTTAATAATATTTAAGGGTAAACACCTGTGGGACCAGTGGCTCGCTCCTCCTAAATCAGATTTTCCTGGCACCGTTTATGCTGCCAGCAAGAAAGGCTGGATGGAGAGTGCAATTTTTACAAATTACTTCCTAAAGACTTTGATTCCAGCAGTTGGTCTAGAACGTCCTGTTTTGATAGTTTACGATGGTCATTCGACCCATATAAGTTTGGAAATACTTGAAGCAGCAATTGAGAACAATATAACAATATTAAAACTACCCCCGCACAGTAGCCATCTACTACAACCTTTAGACCTTTCTGTGTTTCGTCCTTTCAAATTAAAATGGGATGAAAAGTTGATATCTTGGCAACGGCAGCATGTTGGCCAGAAACTGCCCAAGAAAATATTTTCACAATTTCTCTGTGAGACTTGGAAATCTATTCCAACTGAGGTTATAAAGGGTGGTTTCCGAAAGGGTGGAATATCGCCACTTAATAAAAATGTTATCGCAGAGGAAGTTTTTCCACCAGAAGCTCTCAAAAGATGGGATGATTTTAAGACCAATTCGCACATCAAAGAAGTCATGGTGCCGACAAACACTATAACTGTTGAGGGAAATTCGATTGTAGATGACCCTGCAGTGGCTACGACATCGAAAGAAATGACGATAGAGAAATCCATGGCTAGCACATCATTTGAGAACTTGTTATTGTCCGCAATTCGCCAAGTACCTAAACCAGAGCAACAAAAAAAATCAAGAGTATGTCCTGGTTCGGAAATATTAACTTCAGAAGAGGCAGTACATCGACTTAAAATGAACATAAAGAAACCAAAACAACCAAAAGAAACAGGGGAATCAAAACCAGCTAAAAGAATTACAAAAAAACGATCAATTTCCTCGAGTAGTGAGGATGTCGATCCCAAGTCTCCTCCATATATGGATTCCGACAACTCTGAAGAGATTTGGGAAGAGTATGCAGATGCTAATATGGATAAGAATGAAGAGGTCGACCAAACTGTAACTCCTAATTCTTGGGTGCTAGTCAGATATTGCACCAAGAAAGTAATAAAGCATTTTGTTGGAATGGCGACCGACTCATGTGATGATGGTTGGACAGTTAGGTTCACCAAATTTTCAAAAAATACATTTTCATGGCCAAAAGTGGAGGATGTGGATACTGTAGGGCAAGCTGATATTGTTATGGTTTTGCCAAAGCCAACTACCAATAGACGCGGTTCTTTTATATTTTCACTGTCATTTGAAGGTTATAATTTAGCCTGTTAATGTATAAAAGCTCATATTTTTCGTTTAAATAATGAATATAATATTTATTTTCATATTTGTACTTACACTCCTTATAGCATTGGTTTTGACTATGGAGAAAGTTATTTTTTTAGTTTTTGTTTGTACTTAATAAAGTTTATAACTTTTTGCTCAATCTATTTAATTTTATTTTGTAAAATGTAAAATAATGAACAAACTACAATGTTTATACATTTGCCCCATTCCATTTCAAGTTACTTGTTTATACGTGGAGAGAGACCATTATCACATTTGCCCCAAACTCCGGGGTAAATGTGATATACTGGCATCATTTAAAAAAAAAATACCCTACTTTTTTGGAAAAGGATCTGAAAAGATGTCAGGCCTAGAATCAATTAAGAATCATGTTCTTCGAAGTATTGAGTATTTAAAAAAAAAATTTGTTGCATTAAAAGTATAATATTTATCTATTTGTTCGTGAACTATTCATAAACTATATCACAATTACCCCACTTCACCTTATAATGTTTATTATATTAATTATAGAGGGATCAGAACCCAAGAGGTCCCAGTAGAAAGATATTACTTTGGGGATATTTTAATAAAAACATTTCTGAATAATGTGTATTATTTTATCTATTAACAAGCGCAACTTAAAAACACCTAAAAAAATTTAATGGAATTCGAGATGTAGCCTATAACTTAAATTATGTTAAAAAAGAAAGTGTCCGAAACGGTCTTATGCTCTATGCTCTGCACCGACGTGGCCACTGTACCACGATGGAGCGTAATATTTAGAACGCCGTACTTACTTTGAAACACTCCCAGTAAATAGGCATCATCTTGTCCACTAGTTTATTACTTTTATAATGTTTATTTTTACGTTTTAACAATTTATTGTGACAAAATACTCCCATAACCCAAAACACCATGCGACTGATTCACAACTTATTAACCGGTACACCGTGTGATTTATTAGACAATAATAGTAATTTAACCAACAAGTACATTAATAATGGCGATTAATGATCGAAATATTTTAACGCGTGAGCGTAGCGAACGCGTTAATGTTCGAGATCATTAATCGCATTTTAATGTAAGAGTTGGTTACAATGTTTTTTCGTCGACCGTATTTTTTACTAAAGTAAAGAAAAACAGTTAACAACTTTTATTTTACAATCCAGATTTCACAATTCTACAAATATTAATGACAGCGGACGACGTTTTGGATTGACGTTTTATTATTTTGTTGATTTGTTTGCATGGCTGCCTTTAATTTTAATTACCAAAATCGTGCATTTACAGAAAATCATGCATTAATAGGGGTCATTAATGAATGATTTTGGGAAATCGTGCATTTACAGAAAATCATGCAATAATAGGGGTCATTAATGAATGATTTTGGGAACGTTAATATCGGATGTAAATACACGGTCGACGGAAAATAAACATAAATAGACTTTACCAGCGATGCATAGGATGGAATATGCAGTTAAAAAAACTATCCCTATTTAATTGAAGTCAGTTTGTAACATTTATGAATTTAAGTTACTAACCAACAAAATAGGTAAATATTTGATTAAAAACTAACAAAATTATAGAAACTAGGCATGGGTTTATATAATAATTAATTTAAATAAAATATTTATCGTAATATCAATAAATTAAGTAAATTAATAAGTGCCAGAAGGCAAAGTCTCTACAAATTTGAAAGAAGAAAATAGGGAAAAAGTTATACTAACACTAAATATACTCACAAAATGCCCGAAAATTGCAGAATAAACATGATATAAATAACATCTACTAACAGTTAAAGAATGCCACCGACAGCAAGAGAAAATTATTTTCAAAATCAGTAAAAATTAAGAATTTACAACAGTAACAAAAAAGTAAAAATCAGAAGATAAAACAAAGAACGTAAAACGTCTCAAAATCAAATAAGCTCTCACGCTAGGAGCAAAGTTTCGTTAGTGAATCTTCTTTTATTATTTAAAGATTTTTATTAGTCATCTATAATTACAATAATTATATTAACCAAATGGCCAACGAAAAACAAAAAAAAAATATTAAAACTCCGTATGATTTTCTCTGCATGACAATTTTAATTTTTCCCAATGTTTATAAACACAAGAAGTTAAAAAATTAAATAACAATGTAATAATATCAAAAACTTATAAATTAAAAAATAACATTCATTCTAACAAACAAATAATAAAATAACTAACGAAAGCTAGCATTGCTATTACTTTCTTATGGGACAAAGAGATGTGGACGAAGCCAATAAATAATAAAGAAAATCGAAGCGTCGCGACAGTGATGTTATCCGTCGCGACGTTGCATCCTTAAAAATGAACACCTTTAGAAATTCCAGACTTCCAAAAAAAAGAAACAAAAAGTCTGCAAAACAAAAGGTTTAGAAAATCTTGCCGTCAATACACAAAAAAATTGAACTAAAAGAAACCACACAAAATGGAGAAAATGCAAAAAATAAAAACAAAAAAGTGGTCCTATACAGGGTGTCCTATGGGCCGTAGAGTAACTGGAGATACTAGACATCAAACTAAGCCGATTAAGTCATATAAGTTTTTTCGGATTGTTACTCGTTCTAGAGATACAGGGCGTTGAAAGTAAAAGTTTATTCTCGAAAATAAGCCATAATTTTAAAACGGTTTAATGAATCGAACTGAAAGTTGGCAATGTTCTGTTTTTATGAGCAAGAAATAAGAATTTGTAGAAATTTCTACGTTTGAAACTAGAGGGCGCTAGTTGCATACACTGGGCTTTATAAATCTATAATTTTTTTTCTTACCTGTAATATTATGTGTTTTTCAATTATAGTTTCTTAAAGAAGGGCATTTTCTGAGTCAAAAAGTGTACTCGATTGATCTTAATATCTTTAACGGTTTTCGAGATATTTCCCTTTAAACATCCCAAAGTATTAAAACACATAGTACATAACTAAATTAATAATACATAAATTATATACACCCTCTATCTCTGGAACAAGTAACAATCCGAAAAAACTTATATAATTTAATCTGCTTAGTTTGATGTCTAGTATCTAGTATAGGTTTTTTTTTGATAATTAAAATATTAATTTAATTATGTACCATATTTTTTTTATGCTTTGGGATGTTTAACGGGAAATATCTCGAAAACCGCTAAAGATATTAAGATCAATCAAGTACACTTTTTGACTCAGAAAATGCCCTACTTTAAGAAACTATAATTGAAAAACACCTAATATCACAGGTAAGAAAAAAAATCATAGATTTATGAAGCCCAGTGTATGCGACTAGCGCCCTCTAGTTTCAAACTTAAAAATTTCTACAAATTCTTATTTCTGCTCATAAAAACAAAACATTGCCGACTTTCAATTTTTTTTTATGATAAGACACCTGCACTGTAGGAAAAATCCTTTAAGGCGCTCTGGGAGCGGTGCGAGTGCGAAAAAAGCGACGTTGGTCTTGAAACGTTGAAGATTGTATTCATTGGGAAACATGACCTCAGGAAGATCATTCCACAAAGATGACGTTCTCCAGATGAAAGAATTCTTGAACAATGAAGTTCGAGGAGTACTAAGCTGAACAACATATGGATGAGCGGCAGTGGTTCGCCGTGTATTTCTGTTTTGCATTGCTCTAGGTGGAATCAAGTGGGCAATGTCAGTCGAACACCTGCCATGGAAATATCTGTAAAAGAGAGCCAAATCACCAACCTGTCTTCGATGCTCCAGGCTATCGAGGGTCTTGGTCAGCTCGGGGTCGCCGATCAGACGAACGGCTCTTCTTTGAATGGAATCCAGTAGCCGAGGGGTGTGCTTGGGTGCAGAGCTCCAGACATGAGAGCAATATTCTAATGATGGTCGAATCTGGGCCTTGTAGAGTGTCAAAAGTTGATGAGTTGTGTACAACCTTTTGGTGCGGAAAAGTACACCAAGTTTCTGTGCAGCTGTCTTGGCAATTGCGGCAACGTGATCATGCCAAGACATATTACCTCCCAGATTGACCCCCAGCAAATTAATAGACGGTGCCAGGGGAATTGCGTGTCCTGCCATGACTATATCCGGTTCTGCAATGTTAACCTTTTTGGAGAAGACTGCTGCCTGGGTTTTTTTAGCATTAAATTCGACTTGGTTACTATCACCCCAAGCCAAAATTTCTTCCAGGTCATTGTTGAGGCGCAATACTTCATGCTGCCTGCGAAGATGTGCGTCGGCAGCGGATGTTTGGGGAGTTAAGGTAAAAGATGAGACAAGTGTGCTGTCATCAGCAAAGCTATAAATTGGATTTTGGGTTTTTACTAGAAGGTCGTTAATATACAGTAAAAAGAGGGTAGGCGACAATATGGACCCTTGAGGAACACCGGCATTGATGGTGAAGGTGTCTGAGAGAAACCCGTCAATCGCCACTTGCAGAGAACGGTTCTTAAGGAAGCTGGTTAACCATAAACAAAATCCATTAGGCATACCGTTGATTCATTAAACCGTTTTAAAATTATGGCTTATTTTCGAGAATAAACTTTTACTTTCAACACCCTGTATCTCTAGAACGAGTAACAATCCGAAAAAACTTATATGACTTAATCGGCTTAGTTTGATGTCTAGTATCTCCAGTTACTCTACGACCCATAAGTTACCGGACACCCTGTATATATAGTATAAAAAAAAGACAAAAATATAATATATACTACATGGTTTATTTGTTTTATATTTATCAATTATTTTTAATATATAAAAAGAGATCAAGAGCCAGTCGACCTGGAGTGATTTTTTTCAGACTGAAGAAAAATACTTTGTATCACGTGTAAAAAATATAAAGTATTTTTGAACGGCAGTAGAGTTTTGGATTTGCATTGTCTTTATTTATTTAGAATCACTACGTTTCAACTGGTAAGTATCGCCAGTCGTCTTCAGGTGAATACTGGATTCACTGAGACTAATACTCACACTACTGAGATTAAAACGCTGGGTGTTATCATAATGCTATCTATAGCTTAAAGATTTATTTTTCTATTATTTCTTAAAACACGAGAAAGCAAAACTAAGCGGATCTCATTTTGTAGTTGATAACCAATTCAAAATTCAATCCGTTGAAGTTAAGGAAAATTTAGTTGAAAAATAAAATTAGAAAACCGTATAGTATTTCTAAATCTAATTGAAACAAATAATTAATTAATTACCCGATAGGGTTGCATTAAAAACCGGTTGGCAATGCAGCAAGATATTTTTTTAAATTTTATTCTTATGCAGATCCTTTACGATTATTTAGATTGACAGTTTTGATCAGGGAATAACAGTAATATCTACTGATCGTGAAAATTTCAAGGATTGTTGGCCGGACTGATGTAAATTCTCATTAGAAATAAAACTAATGCCACCATCAAAATATTATACTAGTATAAGCTAATGTATTGTCAATAACTAAAAGGAGTCATAGGCCTAGCCTTACTCAAATGTATTCAATAAAGATCTTAGAAGTGCAAGAATGACGACGATTGATATCATTAAGGACTGTTAGTCCAAACGATCGTGTAGAGTTATATATAAAATCATTCCTTCTCCTCGTTTATCAGTTACATATCATCAGGGCATGAAAATTTAGAATTTTTACGATACATCTGTTCTACCATTGTAATTTGGCCTTTTTTCAACCACCCTAGAAAAATTTTGGGTTCGTACTAAAATTTGGAAATTCCCAAATTTTTTTCTATGGGTTGATTGAAAAAAAGTTAGATACTCTTCAAAGATGGAGAAGTAGATGCTGCAGAGACTGATGGTAGTGAGTTATAAATTTGAATTTTAGATCAGAAGTATCGTTCAATAACTTCATTTTTATGTCCTCATAATGATAAAACCCATTTTCGTCCGTATTGACCTGTAAGATAAAATTAGAAAATCGGGAATTTATCCCCAATAAGAAGTACAGCGTAAGTATTTTTAAATGTATTCTCATTATTTCATATCTTAATAAAACGTCACAAAAAATTATTTAAAAAATGTGCTAAAAGAATTTGGATTAAATTATTATAAAGTTGATAAAGAACATTTTCATACTATCATAATGGTTTCATCTGATTGTAAGATCTTTATTTAAAGGATTACTTTATTTCTATTAAATGATATCCAGCTTTGTTAATTAATTTAATTTTTTTATTTTATGTAAGATTTTTCTTCTCTCTTCTCCTTATAAGCAAATATATGATAATTTTAAACCTTAACCCCCAGAATTTACGTACGCAGTACTTAAATTACCCCCAAAATAGCCCAAGAAATTTTGAAATTGAAATCAGCATTTCAGTTCTAACACAAATACATAAATATGTTAAAGCTCGAACAGCGAAAAGAAAAAACAAACACATTGAGTGTACTTAAATCGAAAACATACTGCTATGTTTATTTGTAAACAAAAACCACAAACATTTCTAAAGCCAAACATCTTACCTCTTTTAGCGCTAACTTCAAGTATGTAACTGATTACATAAAGGCTCCATCAATTACTGCCAGACCACCCAAAAAAGTAATCGAGAAACACAAAACTACCACGGCCAATGAAAATAAAAGAAGAAGAGTTGTATCTGTAGCTTGTGGCGACGTCGACGTCGCGTGAGACAACAAAGTGGAAAGCGTGGCGCCCGATGGACGGCCGTTCCGACGGCTGCACCGACGCAGACGGTATTCAGGTCACAGACTGCACGCTAGTGATGATAACTGATACCAAGAGCGTCGCAATCTAGAGTGTTACGGTTAACGTAGATTTCCAGAGTTGCCAGAATGAAATTCGCATAGTAAAATAGTACAGTTTCCATTTTTTTTCTTCTTGCCTTGTCTTCACCAGGGCAGGAACAAGCGTATAACAGGCCCGATTATACATAGGTTTGTGGGACCCTCATAAACATAAATAAAGCAAAAAGTTTGGAAAAAAGTACGAATTCTTAGATTTAGGTAAAGGCCTAATTTCCGAAATCAAGGAACAGCTTTCTCATAAGATAAATGGGTGAAGTTAAACTTTCAAAATCGTATGTGACACTGACGTAGAAGCAAATTATCTCATGAGAAAGCTATTCCTCGATTTCGAAAATTAGAATAGAAAAAATGTAATCACAAATCGAGATATTCAAGTCTGTTCGTGCCCCCCATTGAATTTGGAAAACTTCCTCCATTGGTTGTGTAATTTCGCTCCACTCCTCACCATTAAGTTCAACTCCACAGCGTCTTCTGTTTTTCAAAAAAAATGCCCCTTATAGTAAATTACAGGTGGGCATAGTGTCTGTTTAAAGGTTGAAGACAATGACGTTTCTTGAACGGCAGTAGAGTTTTGAACTTACATTGTCTTTATTTGTTTTGAATCACTACGTTTCAACCGGAGATGCTTACAAGTTGAAAAGTAGCGATTTAAAACAAAAAAAAAACAATGTAAGTCCAAAACTCTACTGCCGTTCAACAGGTGGGCATGCTATGACTTATTTCCCTTCTGAACTCTACTTAACTGTTAATTCTAGAGGCATCTACGGTCTTTATTTCAAAAATGCGCCCATAGAGAACATTTCTAGCTGGGGGGAAGAAGGCAACCAGCCAAAAAACTGTAAAACTTCTATTTCAAGTGAGGTCGAAAGAAAACGCCTCCGCCATTCTTTTTGAAAGTGACTTAGAATTAAACGTCCTAGTCGTTTATCCTCTTATAAAATGTAGTCCAAAAAAAAAGTTTAGCTACGGTAGACCTAAGCCCTTTTCCAGAATCTAGGGGGGCGGCATGTGCCCTACCTTCCCCTTGCTATGCGCCCCATGGTTAGAAGTTATTTTCGTCCCAGAAAGCATGTTGTAACAAAACCTTTACTTTACTAGGCTTACTTCTTTGAACTAATGATAAGTAATTGACCGATGAGCACTGGAGTTTTTTTTCTTATGTCTATCTAACTTTATCTTTGGTACTGGTTAATTTTTTACCAAACCATCGACTAACTCATCATCTAAAAAGTTATACTTTTTGCATTAACTGGCACTAATCCCTGATGATCTTACTTCATTTTTAACATTCACTTTTCGGATATTTATATATTTTAGAATTTGTTTCGCATCCTTTCTAGCATCTCGTGTATTGTATTTATTTGGCATGCTATCAAGAACACAATGGAAAGAATTTCAAAACAATATCGAAAGAAGTAAGAACATTTAAAAAATGAAGATTCACATTGAAGAAATGTTGTCATTACATTAACCGAATACTACAAAAATAAGGCGTTGTTGGCAACACCGAACGTTGCAAAATGCTTTAGAAGCTTTTTGAATGCGTGGGCAAGAAAGCACAGGGCCGACATCGGGGGTGTAAATACACAGGGGTTAAAATGACTGCCTTTGTGTTCTAGTGGATCGGATGTCTCTTTGTTGAGTCAGGTTTAATTTAATGAAACCTGGACAAGAACTTTATTAAAAGGTATAGAGAACGAAATTATTGAAATCATTTATCTTCTCCAGTGTTTCTATACTATACTTTCCGGGAACAGATTTAAATTAAACGTTTGACAAGGCTTATTTTATAGGTAGGGAAATTTCTCAACTGGATCAATTTGTAAAACTTAGGTACTAAAATTTCGTTAAAGTTATTTTTACCCCTTTCTTCTAAATACAGGAAGGATACCAAAAGTATGTATATTTGGTAATTTTTTTTCGTATATTGACTAATTAAATAATGAAATATGTGGTGTCTGTAGTAGTAGCAAGATATGTTTAGCCCATGGCTATATATAACACACATTAACAATAAATACAAATATTTTTTTTATTGAAATTTTAAATTACCTTTTGTAACATCCTTATTAGTTCTGTTGCGTTAATATTTTTTTAAAATGCTATTAAATTACTTAAATCTTAATTGACATAGGTAGTTATTGAACTATATTCATTTTAACACTAATGGTACGTCATTGTTATTTAAAATAAAAAGTAAAGGCCCCAAAATACTTCCCTAAGGTACTCCAATAATATTTATTTTTTGTCAATGCCATCCAACAAGTCTTGGCTTTGCCAAACTTCGGAAATAAAATAATAAATATGAAATGTTTTACTTAAACAACAAGATTTAATTTTATGAAGGATTAAAAAAACATTAAAGTATAAAGGAAAAGAACCAGTTCGAATAACATTTCCAGTGGCGATGAAATAATTGATATTTTAAGTAATTAGCAAACGGTAATTGGAAATCGAGCATCCTTGTACACGAGTTTTGGTAGGCTTTAAAGACACCTTGTTTTTTCCAACTTTTCCAACAGAATTAGCACTGGACCCGACCATTCCAGTGACGTATTTAGAGGGACTACCGGGCTGGAGTCCCCCCCCCCCCCCAGCCTAGGAGCTCTGGCTAAAAGTCTAATTGCAACCTAATTTTTCGTCTCACGCTTGGATTCTTAATTTAAATCTTTAAATAATGTATTCTTGGCTTGGATTATCACAAAGGTCTTGTAGGAAACGTTTAGTTTTTACACTTTTTCTTCTAAAAGTCCTGTTTTATAAAATATAGAAATTAAGGTTTCCGATGCATATCGTTTTGGTTATTGATTTATGCAGTTTTAAAGGAACACGAGTAAAAAGAATAATCCTTTATAGTATTTTTCTATTATATACTTGTCTGTTCAATATTCCCTTTTTTAGAGCTATTTTAAATCAACAAAAATATAACCCAATGCAATAAAATAGTTTTACAACAAAAACAAAAAACAATTGGGTATTTATTAAGAGAAAAATTTAAGTAACAATTTTAATTGAAACATTTTTATGGAAGAAGTGTGATAATTTATCATCATCATGAAAAACCAAGCCCGAAACAAGCTGGGTAGAGTCATACATATACGTCTTATGTCTGTTTGAAGGTTTTACGCCTTATGTTAAAATTTTGGATTGACACCAATATTCATATTAATCACAAATATAAAAAATGTTTTTTTTTAAAGAACCAGCTAAGAATACCAAAAAAAAAGTAAAAAAAAACATTAACAAAAACAAATTTAATCCAACCATGCAGAGGGAGAGAGTTAATAATTTAATTATCGAAATTTAGTATTAAGTAGTTAGGTGAATTTTAAACTAACTTTGGTCGTGGCCCCGAAAATTTGCCGCTATCTTCACTAGGTACAATATCATTAAATACTTGTAGTTTCGGCTATCCCTCTCTCTCCAGAAAAAAAATGTCCTACTTACGCCCACTGAGCCCCCCCCCCCCCCCGAGCATATTTTCTGGCTACGCCACTGCCCCATTCCCCCCAAATATTTACGGCCCTTCTACCGGGTGTTGCATCGTCGAGCGGGACATAGGAAATCCCATGTAATTTTAAATGGGGTCAATTATTGGCCTCCCTAATTATTTTAGAGAAAAATTATATTTAGGTTTATTAAAGAGCACTAAAACCCACATTCAAAAGAATAACTTTAGATATTTTTAATAAGCCCGTTTACGGGTTATCGCCGATTTCTTTTTAACTATTTCTCATTTTTATGGCCCCGTATTTGCGGGCACCAGTCAAGGTAAAAGATGACTGTCAAATAAAGTTGTCATTTTGAAATGTGTGCTTTATTGTTATGAAAACTCGTACATCGAAAATATTAAAGGTGTATTTATGAGTACAAATTAATCTGAATAAAACTAAAATAAAGTATCCAATTACAAGGTTAATTATGACATTTTACATGTTTCAATATTTTACTAATTAATAGGTAGGTACTATTAAATTGTTATAACTTTAGGATTTAAGAAGATGTTCAAATATTCCTCCATTAACTGCTAGACAATAACCGAGGCGATCATAAAATTCTCTTCTTACATTCGCTAGTTGGTAAACTGAAATTCTATTGCATTCGGCAGAAATAGCATTTTTTAACTCGTCTAGATTTGGGTATTTTTTATCTTTGTATATCCTGTTTTTTAAATGGCCCCAGAGAAAGAAATCATTTGGCGATAAATCAGGAGACCTGGCTGGCCAATTTACTGTATGATTTAAGCCAATAACATTTCCATTAAAAGCACGGTTTAAATATTCCCGAACAGTCAGGGTACTATGTGCCGGGCAGACATCCATTTGGTACCAAACTTCCTGATTTTCCCTGGCGGCATCATGTAAAGTAGGTAAAATATGATCTTCAAGTAGTTCCAAAAAATATTTTGCATTTAAATAAAAAGGAGAAATAGTTAAAAAGAAATCGGCGATAACCCGTAAACGGGCTCATCAAAAATATCTAAAGTAATTCTTTTGAATGTGGGTTTTAGTGCACTTTAATAAACCTAGATAGAATTTTTCTCTAAAATAATTAGGGAAGCCAATAATTGACCCCATTTAAAATTACATGGGATTTCATGTCCCGCTCGACGATGCAACACCCGGTATAGATTGCAATTTTTTACCAGCCTAGAATAACTGTATATTTCAAAATTAAAATCGTTACATGAGAAACACAGTTTTCAATATACAGGAATAAATCATATGTTCCAATTTAGACAATGTCGTGTAATAGTAAAGGACTAATATGGATTTATTTTACATGCGGTCATACTTCCAAGTATCCCATCCTATATTCACATAAATATCTACGCTTTTACTTCTACGCCTCATAAACTCATTTTACAAAGAACAATAAAACAGTTTTCCTTTAAAGGCAGAAAGTGGTAAATTAACACCACCTAGCTGATATAATTATAGCCTTCCTTTAGACTTTACCATTGAAATAATTGTTGATACTTTGCATAAATACTTCTAGTACCTTACTTCTGCAAGGAAAAGTTATTTACGAATTGTGATAAACGTTTCTTATTATAACTTTGAATTGCAAATTTTCTTATAGAGTAATTATTATTGTTAATTAATTGTTTCTTTTTTTGCTTTGTTGGTGTTCTTTCAATTTAAGATATTAGTCAAAATAAGGTCTTTCATATATATACTCATATCTACGGAATGAAAAACAAAACACCAGTAACTTTTCCTGGGGCAATAATCTGGTACACAAACGATTCCAAAATCTAAGAGGTTAGCGGAGTGGGGATACACGGATTAAGACCGAACAAGAATGCGTTTTTCTCTCGGGGAAAGTCTCCCACAGTATTCCAAGCAGAAATCAATGCTATATTACAGTGTGCGTATGAAAACGATAGGAGAGCTGACCTGAATAAGCGGATCCATATATATTCTGACAGTCGAGCAGTCCTTAGATTGCTATTATGCAACAAGGTAACCTCAAAACTGGTATGGGAATGTCCAGGGGAACTGGAGGCCCTGTAGTAAGTAAACAAAGTGATATTGCAGTGGGTACCAGGACACGAAGGTATTACCGGAAATGAAATAGCTGTTCAACTTGCGAGGAAAGGCTTAGAAACATATTCATTGGTGCAGAACCAGCACTCGGAGCAGCAAGGTGCACAGTACGAGATTCTATAAAGCGATGGATCAGGAGTGATCACAAAATCCACTGGAGCAACAGACAGAAATTACACCACAGCAAAAGCTTCATTTGGGATCCAGATCCAAGACTTACGAAACAGTTGTTTCAAATGAACATGCATTAACCAGCTGTGAATTATTACAGGAATTTTAACGGGACAAATTGCTGTCAAGAACCATCTGCACAGAATGCAACTGTACAATGGAGACCTTAACTGAAGATTATGCGGACAAGTCAGGGAAACTGTACAATACATAGTTTGCATTGGAAGTCACTAGATCGGAGGAGGCAACAAATACTCGGGCAAACAAAACTGGAACCAAAGGACATCCTTACCCTCTTTTCAGTTGACCTACACAAACTAGTGCAAGGAACTGGCACAACGAAGTAGGTGTAACAACCAAACAGGATGAGCACAATGGGCCCAACCTGGCCTAAGTGCATCCGGAGCAAGAATGACCCCTCGAAAAAAATCGAAGTATTTAAAAAATTTAATTGGTTCTGCAGTATTGCAAACTTGTTTATTATAAAACCTACTAAGCGCGTACGAATGATTTCCGTTAGCGGAAGTTTTGAAAAAAAATCTTTGGAATCAATATTAAATTTATGAATGCTAAACCAGTCAAATGTTATAGAGGGTCGCGTAATCGATTTTTATTTAAAAAGTGAATCACTTTGGATAAACGAAAAAAAAATCCCATGCACGAATAGTGGCGCTTACTTCAAAGTTAAAATGTGTTTAAAAAAAATAAGAAACTGTAGAAATTGGATTGACTTCGAGGTATAAATCCGATTAGAGCTGTAAGGTTGGGTCGAAAGAACTAGCAAAAATTATAAATCTTAATATAATCTCATTAGTTTCAAATTTGACGACCCACGAAAGAAAGTAGACTTTTTATTATACGACCACCATAATCATAACCCCCTCCTCCCCTTAATAAATAGTTAATACCTACATCATAACATCTAGGAAGAGTAAACAATAAATATATAAAAAAAAGTACTACTTAGCAAAGATTTCTTAAATATAAGGTACATCACTTTGATTAAGAGGCTTAAAGAATTTTTGCTATAGAGCAAATTACTTTTAAAATAAAACAAAAAACCATTATCCTAGAAAAACATCTTTACTCTAGAATAGATTGCAAAACGCTTGCATAAATTACCTCCAATCTTGGTTCGAACATTGAACGAGACAAATTCCTTACTTGGATCAGATAAATGGCCGAGTGGAGAACATAAAATGCAGGTTGTTTATTACTATGGTTAACATGTTACAAAACGCAGTGGTTTGTATCTGATTTTACGTAAACTTCAACTTAATTGCCGTTCAATGTCTTTTGCCTTCCATCTATTTTGAAATGTCACAGGTCATTAATTCTATTGTTTTTGTCAATATAGATAATAAATCAACATGCTAGGGAATAGTAAAACAAATTCTCGCAATTTAAACATTTATAGTATATTACATAACAAGTGATGAAAGTGATACTTTTCAAACGAGGGGATATTTAGCACGAGGCGTCAGCCGAGTGCGGAAATTCTCCGAGTTTTAGAATAATCGCTATCACACAGGTAATGTACAATATTTTTCCTACGATCACAAAGAATTATTAAAAAGCTTTTGATTTGTGAAAAAAAGATTTCAACACTAGTGTTGAAAAAAAATATATCAACACTAGTGTTGAAACTAGCATACTTAGGATTATGTTCCACTTAATATGGTTTCATAGTTTGTCAATAGGCTTTTCCTTTATTTGTAGTTTAACTTTTTCATATTTTATATATTATAGGAACAACTCATCCTGGATTAACTTCTAAATTAATCACAATGAAAAATTTTAAAAATTTAAAATTATTTAAATTTAAAAAATCCAACCAATAAGGAAGATTTTAATTCCAAATACCCAATTCTATTAATTATTTAATGTTTTTATAAAAAAAAGTCAAATACTCCTGACGGGATTTGAACCTGTGACCTTGCGATCTGTAGGCTAGAGCTCTCTATTCTCTACGTTATCGATACCAATAAAAATGTGTTGTTTAATACATGACACTTTCTTCCGCGCGATTTGTTTTTTCTGGTAATAGATTTTATATTAAGTATAACATTTTTTATAATTTCAGATGGCGTATTTTCACACTCTAATTCTGAATCACTGGAAAAATAAATGATAAATAAGTTAAACACTTTACAATTACTGCTTTCTAAAATTTGTTCTTTTTAATAAATAGGGGTGGTCTGTCAAATTGGCACCATATGTTTAAATTAAATAATGTGCCTTGTATTTCAACTCTAGAGTTTAAATATTTATTTTCAACACGCGTGTGATATTCGGCGCTTTTGAGCGTTCGAGGGTTAACCGTGCTTTTTTCCTCATTTTCATAGGTGGTCGTGGGAAAAATATATTAGGTGGAATGTAGATCACTGCAGTAGCATGCACCTGAAGACGAATTGAGATACTCACTATATGAAACGTTGTAATTTAAAAAACAAATAAAGACAACGCAAGTTGAAAACTCTTCTATCATTCAATATAATTTGTATTCCCTGATATCTACATAAATTGGCAGTGAAGGGAACTAACCGCGTCGTGTCAGCATAGGATTTTATTTATAAAGAAATCCTCTGGGGAAATTAAACCACTAGCAAGCAACATCAAAATGTAACCTTTGAAAGTTTTGTACTAAATATATAATAACAAGGTTTGAATGTTATATTTTCAAATAAAAGTTTTAATTAGATTATATTATCATGTTAAAAAATAGCGTTTTACTCACGATACACCTACTACGGTATGCCAATAAGCACACGGAGGGAAATTTATAACTCAACGTATAATAATATGTTTTCTAATTTCTAGTAGTATAGGACCATAATTCAGGATAATACCGTTTATATCAATCAATATATTTCATTTAGGGCTGAGTATTAGTTTTAGTTATATAAATTATTATAATAGATTGTAATCTCTGTAATAGTTCCATTAAAATTTATGAAAAATTTTAATAAATATTACGAAATTTTCTAATAAAAAAATATTGATCTTTATTTGCTTTTACTATATTTTATTGTAAGATTTACTAAATTTTATTGTAATATTTACTAGATTTTATCGTGAGATCTACTAGATTTTATTGTCAAATTTACTAGATTTAATTGTAATATTTACTAGATTTTATCGTGAGATCTACTAGATTTTATTGTCAAATTTACTAGATTTTATTGTAATATTTACTAGATTTTATCGTGAGATCTACTAGATTTTATTGTCAAATTTACTAGATTTTATTGTAAAATGCACTAAATTTTATTGTAATATTTACTAGATTTTATCGTGAGATCTACTAGATTTTATTGTAAAATTTACTAGATTTTATTATAAGATTTTATTGTAAAATTAACTATATTTTATTATAAGATTTACTAGATTTTATTGTAAAATTTACTATATTTTATTGTAAACTTTACTATATTTTATTGTAAGATTTATTAAATTTTATTGTAGCATGGGTAGACAATGAAGACCGTTTCGTCCTTATCAAGACGCTGCGAAAGCCAATACCCGTAAGCAACTACAGAAACAGCGAAATAGCGTTTTAAAGAATTTCTTAGTTATAAATAAGTAGTGAAAACGTAGCAGCGCCATCTAGCAGGACCTCCAATGCAATAGACAAGCCCACCGGTTAAAAGTAAATATAATATCTTATCTTTTAGAATAAAATATATTAATTTCCTATTGGTGGTGCTACTTATTATAACTATTAATATAATAATTATAAAAATATTTTATTATTCCTACAATAAAATATAGTAAAAGCAAATTTTAAAAAAATATTTCTTATTGGAAAAATCGTAATTTAATATAAGAAATTATTGTAAAGAGTATTACTTTGTATCAACTACTACAAATTACTTCTAACCAAAACACTTATACCTTTATCGCCAAATACACTATTTTGGCTTCCCATAAAACTGTGTAAGAGTGCAAAAAACGCACTAGCACAAATAGTCATACAAAACAGCAGCAGAGTATTACTTTCCTAGTAAAGTGTATTTAATATAATTTTATATTATAATTACAAAGAATAGTTGAAGTTGAAAAACTATAAAATCTATTATTACCAGGTAATAAAATGTGATGTGTGTTTTTTATGATAATTTTTCTACAGAATTTTCTAACCTGACATATATGAGCCACTTAAAGGATAAATATTTTATATCCAGCCCGAAAAAGAACGTGCAGTTTTTTAAATTTATAGGTAATCGATTTGGAATAGAACATTACCCTTTTAGTCAGTTTCTAAATTTTTTAAAATTTTGTAGCCACTACGTAAGCAATGCCAGTTGTATTATATCTAATATGCAAGACAGTATATTAAAAAAAAATTATGACAAAAATAATTTACACCAGGCTCGTGCAATATAGCTTGAGCTCTGACTTTTGGGTGCGCAGTAAACAGGTGGGACGAGCTAGCCGAGAGCTCATTAATCTGATGATCTTTGAAACGTACACTTCTGTACAGTCTGTCAGAAAAGTAGGACGTTCATTGGAAAAAAAGTTATTACTGTATTTATTTGTAATAATGCCTTTTAAAAGTAAAGTCTTAAACAGAGTATTGAGCGGTCAAAGCCGTGAAATAGTTTATAATTTAATACAATTTATGCAACAGGAGGCAGATACAGGAAGACCAGAAATTGACTTCAGGAAGGTTCACGAACGTGTTTCAGCCGCTACAAAGATTAGTCTAAGCGCAATTAAACGAATTAAGCAGGAAGCCAAAAATATCGAATCCGGAGCAGTTAAATCTTTTTCCACGCCAAACAAAAAGCTTGAAAACAGAAAAAGCCAAATAGTCTTGGACGTTGCTTTTCAAGGTGTTTTACGCAGAACAATTCACAATTTTTATAAAACAGAAAAGCAAGTGCCAACTCTAGCGAGAATTCATAAAAAATTTCAAAATTATACCAATTACCAGGGACGCCTGAACAGTTTGATTTTTGCATAACAGGGTCCAATTAGCAAACAAGATTAGCAGTCACTACGGCTTTATCAATCAAATCCCACTTTTACTTTCTACGCGGACTGTACTTTACTAAAATTCGGTATTAGGTCTCTCTGTCGTACACCGACTCTCCTCAAGCTACATTGCATGACCTGTACACTTTGTAATAACTAGTTAATGTCAAAATGAAAAAAAAAAGAAGAAACGTAAATTAATTGACTCATAAACCCAACTATCCAGTGAAAACACTTGTCGTGCATTTGTCACAATACGGTATTATTTATAGAAGATTTGTTTCGACAAATTAAAATACGCTATCATTTGAAGTCGGCTTGAATTGAAGCAAATGTTTTCAAATGAATTTAAAATGCTTACAGCTTTTGCAGAATAAATTTTTGATAAAATGGTAGCATTAGCCCTTGTTACTCTAGATAATTTTCACGTTTTTATCGCTAATGCACGGTTTCGAATAATTGAAAAAAAATCATCATCAGGGTCGCTCATTGGGTTTATTCGTTCATCCCTTAGTTATTGACCATACCTTTTAGGTAACACCCTGTATTATGCAACTGCTGTCATCGCAGACAAATTCTCGGTAAAGCATAGAATATTATTTTGATATGAATTAAATTAAATTTGGAATTAATTTATTTACAGAAGCATATTATTTATAATTCTATTATTCAAACGAATAATTTGCAAAATTTACGTCGGATAATATTAGCGATATTTTGCTTTTCAATGAGTGAATTTACCGCACCATTGACAGTGTCAATTGGTTCGTAAGAATTCAATTATTGAAAAACAATTTTCCAATAATTTATTGGAAACTATGTAATGGAATTTCCTTTAAAAAAGGGAACTACGGCCCAATTTCATAAAGTCCTCTTAAACCTAGGTTTAAATCGAAGAATAATGAATTCAAAAAAATCGTAAAAATGGTCGGTTTATAATGGGGAATTGATAGCAAAGTTCAATATAAGAGTAATCAATCTGGTCATAACTTGTTATGTTATATTACATTATATTCATTTATAACCAGGTAAATCCCTTTTAACTCGAACTTTGCTCTCATTGTAAAATTACCATTTTTGAAATTTCTTTGTTTTAAACCGGACCACGGTTAAAAAATCATAAACGTTCTCTTGTCCAATTTTATAAAGTCGATTTAAATCGAGGGCCAGTTTAAATCAAAGAAATGTCAAAAGGGGCCATTTTATAATATGGGATTGACAGCAAAGTTTGCGTTAAAAGGGATTTACCTGGTCACAGTGGCGGATCCAGCATTATGCTGAGGGGAGGGGGGGGGGGGGGACTAAAAAAAAGAACGTTTTCCGCTCTAAGAACCTTTGAACTCTCAAAATACGGATCCTTCATACGCCCTTTACTTTTCAACAAACCCGAACAAAACATCCATTTTGTGAGGCTCAAAGGAGGGGGGAGGTGACACTGCCTTCACTTCTTCTCCCCCCTCGAATCCGCCACTACCTGGTAATAACCTAATATAATATATATAGAATCGAGGGAAATTCTCAACTGTATAAAAATTGAATAAGTTAAATGACCGATGTTTGGTGAGAGAACTTTAGAGTCTCCGTAGCGCAATTGATGGAGCGTTTGACCAGTGATCGAGAGGTTCTGGGTTTAATTCCTTTCGGAGGCATACAACTTTTCTATTTTTTTAAAACTTTTCCTGCATAGTACCTCTAACCGCGGTAGTGGCTCAGTGGTGAGTTACTGGCATTCAGCAGTGCACGCTAAGCTGTAGGTCCCGTCTGGCTGACATTACCCAGACGATAGGGGATACAATGGGCCTCATAGGCCCAAGTATACTGGCTTTCCCGCCAATCCCAACAACAACAAAAAAAAAGTACCTCCAACACTCTTAAAAATAACATGGTATGGATTACTAAAATTTGGTTCTGACAACTATTTATTTTCGTGAAATCGGACTCAACCCAAAAATTAGTTTGTACAACCAAAAGAAGTGTCGTTATTGAACTGTTGAACTAATTAATAACATTAACCAACCCAACCTACAAATCTTAGTTGTCACAACGAAATTTTATATACGGATAACTAAATTTATATGGTACTCCCGCTTTTAAAATTAGTTGTCACAACTAATGTGTAAATATGGAAAATTGAAAATGTTTTTCAAGGCAATATTGTTTTTGTTAATAATGCAATCTACAGATTGCCAAAGCAATCATTTATTTGAGCCAAACTTGAAATTTTCATAGAGTAATAACTACGTATGTAGTCACAACATTGTGTTTATTATATTTTTTCTGTCCTTCCTAATTGTAAGAAAGAAGTTGAATCATAAACAAGTAAAAATATTATATTTTTGTCATTGCAGTTGCACATTAGAAAGTTTGAATGAACTGCTTATAACGCATGACAAAATTAGCAAGTTGATTTGATAGAAATAACTTTAAAAAAAGTCAGCTTCATTTCTAAAAAAAAAGTCATATGTAATTTATACTTAGTAACGAAAAATATTCCTTCCTAGGTCTCCATTTAAATAAAAAAATGCCTTAGTATTGCTACTCTATGTGTAAACTAATTGGAATAAATTATCAGGGATATTATGGTTTCTTTAAAAAAAATTATGTCCTTGTTCTCTAATGTTTTTTTTATAATACATACTTATGCAATACAAAACAGAAACACTAGATTTTTAACTTATTTTACTGAACCTTTTGGGTTGTTCAGTTTCTTATAGAACTGAATTGTCCTTATTTAAACTTTCTTATCTGCAACTGCGATTATTTAATAACAAAAAATATCCCCTGGACTTTCTATTTAAAATATAACAGCTATATGAAATTTGTTGTACTTGGTCAGATTAAAGTCATCAATATGACGTTCTTTTATAGAAATGGAACATAGAACAAAAACAAAACAAAAAAAATATTTTTAAGTTATTTCTCATCGGGTCACCTTGCCATGCTTTATAAAAATCTCATTTAAACTTTCTAATGTACAACTGCAATGATAAAAAATGAAATGTTAACTTACTTATGATTTAACTTCTTTCTGCCAATACAAAACGTACACAAGAAATACAATAAACACAAATAAATTACACCAAATATTTTCATATCTATTTTCCACACGAGCACGGCAATGAAAATGGCCAATTATTGCCTTATAAACAAGAAAAAATGGACACGGAACCGCAAAAGCACCCTAACATAAACATAACCTCCTGACCACTCCTGACAGTCCTGGCTAGAATGATGTCACATGTCATCCACCGGGCAAAGGCGTCAAGTGTCTGTTGATGCCGTTAGTTATAAATATGAAGAATAATATTATTTGAAAAGAAAAGTTAGTTCTGGTAACTAAGAATGTATCTTAATCAAAATTAACAAAATAATAGGGACTACAAATTCATAATGTGTTATTACAACAAGCTTAATTGATAAATACAAGTTTGTAGGAACATTGATGTAACATTTGAATAAGATATACACAGAGTAAAATTCAGCTAAACAAAATATTTTATTTCTGCCAACTAATATGAAATCAAGATATTTTCTTTGTTCTAATGGCATAATTTTTTGGTAAATATAACCAACAAAAAAATCTTTTTTGTTTTCCTAACTAAAAATAGTTATTTTTGGTAACGTAAACACGAGAACAAATAAAAATTAGTACCAAATACCAAGTCATTTTTAAGAGTGAAACATTCTACATTTATATTTACAGACTTTAAAAAACTACTTTATAAAAAACTTGAATTTAAAAACTCTTGTAAAAGTCTAGTTTAAAATTATAATTTTTATATTCTTTGTTGTACAATCCGCGACAAAGAACATAAAGGGACAGCCTCGAGATGGGCGATGCGCAAATGTGTGATGTCAAAGGCAGTAGCGGTGCTATTAAGACTTTAGCAAATTACTAACGATTTCAATATAAAGTACCTATTTTATTAGGCGTGTCATCTAGCCGTTGCTAGTCGACGAGCGCAAACACACCACTGCGCAACTTGTTCCGACGCCATTTATTGTACCTTACTAATTCTCGTCGACTATACCTTTTTTTTAAATTTTGTATTATGCAATGAAATAGTTATTATCCTAACAAGTGCGGAAAGAGCCACTTTCCCGCACGCGACTGCCGTTACCGGAACGACGCGAAGCGGAGTTAGGATCAAAATTTTTTCTACAAGCGTTAGAAAAACTACCACAAAATATTTCTAAAAATATAATTTTACTAAAAAACAAACAGATTAATATTTATATTAAAAGTACAATTTGATGCACTATGCAAATTGATTGTGGAGTTGGGTCGCGGTCTCTTGATGTAGGCAGTAACTTTATAGTATTTACTGATATCTAAGTTTTTCTTAACCTTTAGTACACTTTTTAACATGGAATATCGACCATAAGGTATTTGGCGTCCAAAGTTTAGACATTTTCAAGAAATATGCCAAAAGTAGGTACTTCTTCTCTGGGTGCTTTTACTTTTTCGCTTCACACCAACTAACAAAATGTTCATATTGTTTTTAATACCTGACTAATGACTTTTTTGGTAGTAAATCCAAATTTGCGACACTTGCAGCTTCTAGAATATCTTCTGGAAGCTCATCGTCCGAGAAATTATCTATAGAAGACATTTGTATCAGAATCTGAACGAAATCAAAAATCAAAACCACGCTCCGGTGAACTGTGTCACTTTGACAATTAAATTTTATTTGTGTGTCGTGGTTACCATGTTAACATTTATATACGGGGTTTTTGAAATAAACCGTTTTAAATCAGCTTTTTTAAAAATGTTTATAATAAACGGCAAAAATTAGTGTTTCTGTAATATACCTCATTTACTTTCACTAAAAATGAGTTTAAAAATTCATATTTTATTCATTATAGTTGTATTTTATTACAAAATTACAGAAAAAAAAATTTCCGGTACACCGTGCGGGAAAACTTTTCCCACAACGTGCGGGAAAATGGATCTTTCAGAACCAAAACGAGTGCGGGAAAACCATAAATCGCGCACGCTTGTAGAAAAATGACAATAATTTAATTTTCTTACAAATAAAAACGACCGAGTCTATGACTATGTGTGGAAATTCTAAATATCCTAAATAGCGTTATTTGTTAAATAAATTCACTGAACATCAACCCTACTGTCAATTCTAAAGTAACTTTCGATCATAAAAGGTTTTTGTGCTACCGTAATTATCAACGGAAGTCGGATAGAACGCGTAAACCGTTACTGTTACCTTGGAAGTGTTATAAATGAACAATGGGACAATGCACAAGAAATAAGATGCCGCATAGGAAAAGCCAGGTCAGTTTTTAACAAAATGAGAGCCATTTTCAGGAGCCACAACATATCTCTCGAAACAAAAGTGAGACACCTAAGATGATATGTCTTCTCAACGTTACTGTACGGCGTAGAAGCCTGGACGCTGACAGAAGCCACCTCTAAAAAACTTGAAGCATTCGAGATGTGGCTATATAGGAGAATTCTCAAGATACCATGGACAGCTCGCATAACGAACAGGGAAGTGCTAAACAGAATGCAAAAAGAACTGGAAATCATTTATACCATCAAGCGCAGAAAACTCGAGTACCTGGGACATGTCATGAGAAATCAACACTGATACTCCCTACTACAATCCATAATGCAAGGGAAGGTCAAAGGAAAAAGAGGACCAGGCAGAAGAAGTCTCATGGCTGCGGAACCTTAGAACCTGGTTCGGAAGAACCTCATCAGAATTGTTTCGAGCCGCCACCAACAAAATTATAATTGCCAATATGATTGCCAACATTCGAAACGGATAGGCACCTGAAGAAGAAGAAGAAGAAGTAATTACCTTCTTAAAAATAAAAACTTTAGGTGACAGTTCTATTTTTCATTCTCCTTTACCTTTTACCTAGGTGACCTTTCAAAAGTAATAATTTAAGATACAATTTGGATTACACGGCATTCTTTGAGAACTCTTAGGTTTTATTTCTTAATAAACTAAATTAAAAGGAATTTTTATTCGGAGCGAAGATTTTTTTAGAAGTCACGTGAAGATTTCGTATTTGAGAGGTTCAAATTAGTTGAAAATATGACTAAAAAAAAATAATCCTAGTATTTTTCACATCTCCCGATTCCTCCCGATTTAGAATATCATATTCTCCCGATTTTGCATCTAGACGTTGCGTTCGGCAACACTGACTTTAATTTACATGGTACCTTGCAGAACATCAACCCAAGTAGAGGTTTCAAACTGGCAGCCCGATAAGAGTTACCGACGGAAAAGCTGGGATAAGGCTGAAGAAACTTTCCAAACCCTCGGATAATATTTTTTTCGAAAGTAGGACACGACAGTCATAAATTTTAACCGCCCTCATACGATACGTACCTTTACAGGGCTCTTTTATGCGGTAGAAAAAGGTATTATTTAAGAAGAATTGTTTAGTGTTAGATTTTAAATAAATCTTTAATGAAAAAATACGGTATATTCGATGTTCTGCATGGGTATCTCGGAAACTATAAGAGATACAGTATCGATCAAATGGGGGCAAAGTTGCGAAGTTTTGTGGTCAGTAATATTGTAAAAAAAGTGTGGGATTTATTTTTTACTTTTTGAAATATTCGAAAAAAACAAATATTTTGCTATATTTTTAGTAGTTTTTGTTTTTTTAATTTAACTGACATATTTTAACCGTTACAGAAAAACAAATAAATACAACATTGTTAAAGTAACTTTTTTAGCTTTATACAGCACGTTTTTGTGGGACTTTAAGTAAGATTTGCCATTTTTTCTATTAATTTATTTTTTAAATACTTTAAGTCACTTGGGGCACCTTAAAATCTCAATCTGGGAAATCAATATTTTGCATCATCTTAGTTCAGTAGCAAAAATGCTTTTAAAAAATCAAAGTTCATCATTGTTTGAAAAATTATGCAAAGAACGCCAACTTTGAAATTATAAAGTGTAAGTAGAATGGCTTTAACTTAATATACAATTTTAAAAATATATCTACATATATTAGTATTATACAGGGTGATTCCTAAGTTGATACTTCTGTTTTAGCTGTGAATAGAAGGCATTAAAATCAACAATATTTTCAAATAACGCACAAATAAGGTACTTACATTCGTATTACACTACGAATCAAATACGGTCCTGCCAAACTTGCCGGTTGACTAACATTAAGAAAACTTCTAGGTGTAGGATGAGCCCGCAAGGGAAAGCGTTCCGCGTATAATCTCGAAGCACTCACAGTAAATTAGCTCCTCATATCTACTAGTTCATTATTTTCAAATTTTACCATTTTCACGTGTCGCCAATTTAAAATTAACTTGCTGCAGAAAAACACACCGCAGCAGATCGCCGCGATAAATAACTGACCACTAACCCGTAAACTACATGACTTATAACTACTAATAAGACAAAAACAGCATAAAGTATATCAGGCTATGTTTTGATGACCAGGTCCGCACTTAGATTTTTCACTTCTGTATCTCGCCTATTTTTAAGTTTTTTGAAAGAAGTCATTTGAAAATGTTGTTTATTTTAATACCTTCTATACACAGCTAAAACAGAAGTTTCAACTTAGGAATCACCCTGTATAACAAGGGGGGAGGGCGTCACCCCCCTGTGGCTACGCAACTGAGCATCTAGCATGTACTAAGATGAAGTCTTTTTATTGACTCCTTAAATTTGTATTAACAGTTAATGACCATCTGCAAGTCTGTTTTGTCCGGAATGGTAATATAAATAAACAGTTTCGATTATTTATTTTCAACAAAAAAAAATTCTTTTAACAAAGGGAAAGAAGTTTTGAAATTTAATTAAACCTGAAAATCGGTTGAGCGGGGCAAATAAAAAAGAGGTCGGCAGAAGTAAAGTTCGCCACACGCTAGAGCTACAAAAAGAATGCAGCTTTCAAGTTAACCTTGTTGTATTAATGTTTTTTTATATAGGTAATTAAAAATGTATTCCTTACCCTCTCCCCAGTTGACCTACACGAACTAGTGCAACGAACTGGGATCACGGAGTGGGTGTAACAATCAAACAGGATAAGCATAATGCGCCAAACCTGGCCTAAGTGCATCCGGCGCACAGACGGGCCCTTGGAAATTTTTTTTAAAACTTAAGATCTACAGATAGATACATACGTCTAGCTAGAACAGTCATAAGATAGAAACAGAACCAGCACTATTAAAAACAATAAATCTTTTCAGTTGTTAACTAGATAATTGTAGCCAAATAAATTTAGATAAATCTAACCGGGCGTCCATTATACTACAGAGATTTTAGGTAAGTTAACTAACTATCGAGTTATTTTCACTAAATTACTATCTCGGTGTAGATGAATAGTAACTGAACAACTCAGTAATCACATTTCTCTTGCATTGAGCACTTTAATTAAAATTTACTGCCATTCATTATTTCATACTCACCGCAAAAGCATGTTTAATTTCAAGGTAGGTTAATTTGTTAAAGTACATAGAAAAGACGCAAATTTATTTAACACTGTGGTCTTGCTGCAATTATAAACTTTGTGAAGGTCATAAATGAAGCGACTGAAACCATTCATTAACAAAAAATGAGTCATAAAGTGCAGTCAAAAGGTTGAATGGTAGTCTAGATAAATGAAACTATTCTATTAAAATGGCGAAAACTAACTTAAAACCATAAAAACTGCCATGTGCCGAATACACTTAGGCCGGGCTTGGCCCATTGTATTTACCCTAGCTCTCACAGCCACTCAGTGATCACAGTTCATTGCACTAGTTTGGGTAGGTAAACTGGGAAGAGCGTCAGGATATCCTCTGGTTGCAGTTTTGGTTACCCGAGTATTTGTTTCTCTTCCGATTTAGCGACTCGCAATGGCAAACTATGTGCAGTAGCGTTTTTATGACCTGTTCTCACAATGCCGTTAAGATTTCCATTGTACATTTTTTTTTTGCTGGGGTTGGCGGAAGAGCCAATATACTTAGGCCTATATAAGGCCCATTGTATCCCCTATCGTCTGGGCAATGTCAGCCAGACGGGACCTACAGCTTAACGTGGAATCCGAACCACACACCCTTCTCGGTTCCGCTATTAGGAATCTCTAGTAACATACTGCATTCTTAAAACCACTGAATTTCGGATAAACTTTTTTTATTGTATGTATGCCCACTCCGGGAATCGAACGCCACGGTCGAATGCCAGTAACTCACCTCTGAGCCACTAGCGCGGTTCCATTGTACATATGCATTCTGTGCATATGGTTCTTGGCAGCCATATGTGTCCTGTCATACTTCCTGTAGTACCTAGTATTGAGCTGATTTCTATTTATCTAAAGCAGCTGTTTCGTTAGTCGCGGGTCTGAACCCTCAATGAAAGATTTGCTGTATTGTAATCACTGTCTGTTATTTCAGTAGATGTTGTGTTCACTCCTGATCCCTCGCCTTATGGCATTTCGTACTGTGCGTCTTGGAACTGAGCCTTTTTTTCTGGTACCCGCTGTAGTATATTTTGTTAATCTTTCCCATGGTGATTGCATAACCCGGACTATTTCGTTGTTGATGCATATCCTTAGTCATGATTAGCAAACTCAGTTTAGCGGCAATATTGGTGCATACGGACAAGGGGAAATAATGGAATGCGTGAAATTTGATTATATATTTTTGACATCTTAAAAGGAATTTAGGAACAGACTTGGCTATTGCCTACCTAATATAATATATTTGTTTACATTGTGTTCTTGTCAATTTAAATAAAATTTGTTTTCCTATTTCATTCTGACAGATAAATCCATTAATCGCTAGTCAGGGTGGAATTCTTAACTGGAATAAATTCAGTATTTGACATCCTCCTTATTTGCTGAAATATACAGAACCACGGCTGCGTTTAATTTTACTTTGGCATACTTTTTTCATGAAACTTACCCCTCTTTTGGGGGTAGAAACGGCCCCCAATTTTTTTTTAATGTTAAGTAAAGGTATTGTGCTCGTTTAAACAGGCATAAAAAAGTGAATATGAACCATTATTTACTTTTGCATTTTGGTAATCTAGAAAGCCAGAAAAGAAAACTTTTAGCAACAATTGATACTACAATTTAGTACCGACTTATTCACGAAATTCTCCAAATTACCCCGATTATGTTACATAATGTCAAGAATGGATTTTACTTAGATTAGGGGGTTGTCAAAAAAAATGGGCAACATTTCCAACAATTTTTACAATAAAAAAAATTGCATCTACATTATCGAAATGCAAAAGTAAATACTGGGTCGTATTCCCTTTTTTATGCCATTTTTAATGAGCACATAGTATGTACTATATCCGGGGTTATGTGAATAAGCCTAAATTCCTCTAAAAAATGTAGCACCTATCAATTGTTGCTAAAATGGCCAGATTCCTTTTCGGGCTTTCTAGATTACCAAAATGCGAAAGTAAATAGTGGGTCATGTTCCCTTTTTTATGCCCATCACAATAAATACCTTCACATTTGAAAAAAAAGTCGGGGCGGTTTCTCCCCCCTACCCCCCCCCCCCCCCAAAGAGGGGTAAATTTATGGAAGATGCGAAAAAAGTGTGCTAAACTAAAAATAAATGCTGCCGTTCGCAGTCAAAAATTCCCCCATGTATTGTTGATTCTTTAAAAATATACAGGGTGACCGATTTAAAATTTTAAAAAATGTGTATTTTTCTAACTAAACAATTACAGAAACTATTAAATCCTTCTGTGCCGTTTTTCACTAATGCCGACGCACATCTTCGCAGGCAGCATGAAGTATTGCGCCTCAACAAGGACCTGGAAGAAATTTTGGCTTGGGGTGACAGTAACCAAGTCGAATTTAATGCTAAGAAAACCCAGGCAGCAGTCTTCTCCAAAAAGGTTAACATTGCAGAACCGGATATAGTCATGGCAGGACAAGCAATTCCCCTGGCACCGTCTATTAATTTGCTGGGGGTCAATCTGGGAGGTAATATGTCTTGGCATGATCACGTTGCCGCAATTGCCAAGGCAGCTGCACAGAAACTTGGTGTACTTTTCCGCACCAAAAGGTTGTACACAGGTGTGTACAAGCTCCAGACATGAGAGCAATATTCTAATGATGGTCGAATCTGGGCTTTGTAGAGTGTCAAAAGTTGATGAGGTCATCAACTTTTGACACTCTACAAAGCCCAGATTCGACCATCATTAGAATATTGCTCTCATGTCTGGAGCTCTGCACCCAAGCACACCCTTCGGCTACTGGATTCCATTCAAAGGAGAGCCGTTCGTCTGATCGGCGACCCCGAGCTGACCAAGACCCTCGATAGCCTGGAGCATCGAAGACAGGTTGGTGATTTGGCTCTCTTTTACAGATATTTCCATGGCAGGTGTTCGACTGACATTGCCCACTTGATTCCACCTAGAGCAATGCAAAACAGAAATACACGGCGAACCGCTGCCGCTCATCCATATGTTGTTCAGCTTAGTACTCCTCGCACTTTATTGTTCAAGAATTCTTTCATCTGGAGAACGTCATCTTTGTGGAATGATCTTCCTGAGGTCGTGTTTCCCAATGAATACAATCTTCAGCGTTTCAAGACCAACGTTAATCGCTTTTTTCGCACTCGCACCGTTCCCAGAGCGCCTTAAAGGATTTTTCCTACAGTGCAGGTGTTTTATCATAAAAAAAAAATAAAAATAACTATATCAATGTGCAAATTTTCAAAAAATTATATTCAATAGTTTTTAAAATATTTGTAATAGTCCAGACGTTCTGTAGATACACCCTGTATACTGTCTTGTGTTATTTCTAACCGTGTAGAAAAAATGTATTATTATAACTTATTAATTTTGGTAAGCTCCCTTACTTTATTAAGGATATAATATTACAACATTCACTTTCATTAATTTTATAAACTTGGGGTATAATTTCAAACCTCGCCACGCATGTAATTAAATCTGGTTCAAACAAACAAGCCCATTCGAAAATTTTACTCTGAGCTTGATCCTTATTCAAGGATATACAGCTTTTATTAACAATAAATATAGAGGCACATTCACAAATAACGTTGATTCAAGGTTTTGGGAATAAAAATTGAAACCTTTTATGTTTACCATACGTGTTTCTGGTTATAAAATTCATTTTAAATTGGGTAATAAATTTATTTTTCAGAAGAAGAATTTCTCTTTATTTCGTCAGATCCATCCCTAGACGCGTTTCGTCATATCATGACTCATCAGTAGAGCTAGGATCCGACAAAACAAAGAGAACTCAAAGCTGCTTATGGCAGCACAGTGGTGGGACACACCAGTAAGATGTGGCACGAAGCGCCATCTGTATCGTTATTAGACACTCTTGAGCATACCAGCACCTCTAACAAACTTATAGAAATAAGTAAAAATGTTAAGAGGAAATCTCCTGTAAAGACATTCGTCACAATTACAGGAGTCCCGCTAGGCAGCGCTAACTCGCATCGGTTTATTACCCGAAAACAAGAATACAGAAGAAGAATTTCTCTTTATTTCGTCAGATCCATCCCTAGACGCGTTTCGTCATATCATGACTCATCAGTAGAGCTAGGATCCGACAAAACAAAGAGAACTCAAAGCTGCTTATGGCAGCACAGTGGTGGGACACACCAGTAAGATGTGGCACGAAGCGCCATCTGTATCGTTATTAGACACTCTTGAGCATACCAGCACCTCTAACAAACTTATAGAAATAAGTAAAAATGTTAAGAGGAAATCTCCTGTAAAGACATTCGTCACAATTACAGGAGTCCCGCTAGGCAGCGCTAACTCGCATCGGTTTATTACCCGAAAACAAGAATACAGAAGAAGAATTTCTCTTTATTTCGTCAGATCCATCCCTAGACGCGTTTTTAAATTAAAATTTATTTTTGTATGTTGGGATTTGGTGACGACGTAGTTAAAAAATGAAGCATGTTCTAAAATGTTTAAAAAACACAATATTTTTTTTTCTAATAGTAGAGGCCTTTATATGAATGACATTCATTACAGTGAAATTCCCCTTTGCGGATATCTCTTTTAGACGGACACCTCCCTTGAAGGGACAGTCTCTCATGGTCCTGACCGATTACTGATTCTCATATAATTTGCATTGTATACCTCCCTCTTGGACGGACATTCTTTCGAACGGACGCTAACACAAAAAAATGCTCTTTTAACCGAAAAAAAAACCACACAATACACGCCTTCTGTGGTCGCCGAGGTTCCAGTACCATAACATGCTATCCCAAATTATGGTAAAGCTACCTATAAAAACTTAAAATTTTTGCCGAAGCTCTCGGAGAATCAGAGCCTTTATAGTCTATTTCAGAAAGGTGTAGAGGTAGAGTAATAAAAGCTCGTTAGGTATGCAAAGGGACTACAAAGTGACCCAACGAATATTTACGCTATTTTCATAATTTGGCATTGATTTCATTGTAAAATTCGTTCTTTTCATCAAGTGCAGGTAGTACCACCCTGGTTTGGGTTATAGGTTTGTTCTATTGTTATCCATTCACAAACACTGAAAATTGTGTGACAAAGGCGTGCAATATGTACACAGTATTCGGTACACTTATTTACACACATAAGTACTTATTATATGGTTGATGCCTAATTGATCAATGTCCTGTAACATTTACTCTTATTAAAATGTTTAATTTTTGTCTACACATTTATATATTTTCTTAAGACTAATCATAGTAACCATACATACATACGGGGCGACAATTTGAAAACGAACAGCATTAATATAAAGGAATTTGGAATGTATTTCTACATTTCGTCTTCGATATCGCCACTAGAAAAAATAAAATAATTACATTGTTTGAAAAAAAAATAGATACAGTTTATGTAGAATTTTATAAGGAACACAAAAATGGCAAAATAAATAGGGGTTGCCATTTAAAATTTTAGGGGTAGGTGCCCTGGGGGTTAGGGGGTTGAAAGTAACACGACAACAAATGTCTTAAAAAATGTCCCCCTCGATATATCAATTGACGTGTTTCGCCAAATTTTCATACTATCATTGGTAGAGACAATATTAAATACTGTTCGTTTTCAAATTGTCACCCTGTATATAACTATAATAATATACACCTGCTAGTGTACAGTTCCTATCTATGTACAAATTTTCTATATTTTTATATTTTTTTTTGTTTGTGAAAATTTAACTTAAATAACTAATGTTTGACACTTGTCCAAAAATTTGACTTTTAATCTAAATACAAACATTTCACATAAGAACAATAGAACTTCAAAGTCAATACCTTATAAGTTCTTGATCGAAATAGTGACTCTCTTTATACCCAATGAAAATACACTTGTAGGTATTAAATGTTAAATTGCTAGAAATAGCCAGCCACCAAAATCCCGCTAAACGATATTTTAAACGTGAATTTCTCTAAAATCATACAAAAAATTAGGTAAAATTCATATTCATCGGCAAATATCACGCTTTCTGAGGAACCGAAATTCAGGATTCAGAAGTTCGAGAATTCCGAGATATTAGCGTTCGAAAATTCAAATAGCGGGATTTCATTGGTTGGTAAAAACTGGCTAATTTTTCAAATTTACCTCTCATTCGCTTTTATCTTTAAAAAAAAATTTTAAAATTTTTTTTTAAGGAAGTAAAGGTTTTCCCACGGCGTACCAAATCTACAATTGGAAACTATTATTGTTTGGAGAATGTGTCGAGGTCAACAGGATCCCAAGGCCACGCAGGCTCACAACTGCATCCCGCCGAGCGGCGGCTGCACCCGGTTGCATCGGCAGAGCGAAACTAGGTCATGCAAGAAACTGGGACAACTGCGATGTAGGCATAATGTATCGAGATATTATGTGATAGATCTATCAAACCTTTAATTTAAAAGAATTTTGTATTTTTATGTACCGGTTCTGTAATGAAATTTACTTCAAAAAATGTAAAAATTAACTTTTATACTGTAGGTAGGTACTCAATGAAAAAGTATTTTGAGAATATAAACAACGGTTAATCAGGAGCGGATTCGGGAGGGGGAGAGGGTAGAGCGACGCCCCTAGTCCCGGAAAATCTAATTTATTTGTATATAAACTGCTGGACAATTGCTTTCGAGCAAGAAAAATTTCGCCTAAATTTAACAGTTAGATAATATTTTCTGAACCAGATATGATATCGACCTACGGTTTTGAATGGTTGATAGATTCATCCCTTGAGAAACAATTGTCAATGTTGGATTTTTTTTAGCTGTCTAAAATGTTTAAAAAACACAATATTTTTTTTTCTAATAGTAGAGGCCTTTATATGAATGACATTCATTACAGTGAAATTCCCCTTTGCGGATATCTCTTTTAGACGGACACCTCCCTTGAAGGGACAGTCTCTCATGGTCCTGACCGATTACTGATTCTCATATAATTTGCATTGTATACCTCCCTCTTGGACGGACATTCTTTCGAACGGACGCTAACACAAAAAAATGCTCTTTTAATCGAAAAAAAAACCACACCTACGGTTTTGAATGGTTGATAGATTCATCCCTTGAGAAACAATTGTCAATGTTGCATTTTTTTTAGCTGTCAGAAAATTTTATATACAAGGTGTTAAAGAAGACGATGATTTTGTTCCAATTTTAATGGCGTGTAACTGTCACAATAATATTTTCAAATTTTATCACTCTACGTCAATTGAATCACTGGTTCATAGCAAAGAAAGTAATTTGTCAAATTTTTGATATCTGCTATATTTTAAGAAATACCAATTTTTTTGGAAAACCTTACTATATTTCAACTTATTGGTAGCTAGATCTCACTGTGAGTTGTATCGTGCAAACTTTGAAAGTGATACCTTATGAAAAGCTTGATTATGTTCAGTAACAATAGTTGTACCTACCTAAATATTATGATGTACAGTGGCGGACTTATAAACACCTATATGTCTATGGTAATAAGTATTTCCCAATTTTTCACGATTGTTTTATATTGGAAAGTTCTCGCCCCTAGATTAGGTCAATTTTTGCTTATTTCTTAGTTTTTCATATTGCACTACAGGTATATTATACAATGCGTTAACAACATTTTTTAATTTAATTTTTGGAAAAAAATTATTTATTGATTTCTAACTTTCTTACACTATACTTATAAACCATAGACATATAGGTGTTTATAAGTACGCCACTGTACATCATAACATTTAGGTACAACTATTGTTACTGAACATAATCAAGCTTTTCATAAGGTATAATAATCACTCGCAAAGTTTGCACGATACTACGCACAGTGAGATCTAGCTACCAACAAGTTAAAATAAAGCAAGGTTTTCCAAAAAAATCGTTATTTCTTAAAATATAGCAGATATCAAAAATTTGACAAATGACTTTCTTTGCTATGAACCAGTGATTCAATTGACGTCGAATGATAACATTTAAAAATCTTATTGTGAAAGTTACACGCCATTAAAATTGGAGCAAAAATCGTCTTCTTTAACACCATGTATATAAAATTTTCTGACAGTTAAAGAAAATCCAACATTGACAATTGTTTCTTAAGGGATGAATCTATCAACAATTGAAAACCTTAGGTCGATATCATATCTGGTTCAGAAAATATTAACTGGTAAATTTAGGCGAAATTTTTCTTGCTCGAAAGCAATTGTCCAGCAGTTTATGTATGTATCAGTGGCGTGCAATGCTATTTTAACCAGGGTAGGCAAAAATTGCATTTAAGACAAAAACTTACCTTCCGTAGCATTCAAGCATCTAAATTTCAAATTTGTCTTGTTTTTGAGTTTGTGGAAAGAACACCGTTTCATATTTTATATTGAGAAAGCGACATATTTTCCAATCTACGGTAAAACTTGAATATTGGCACCAATGCATTTACCAAACATCTTGGCGTGAGATGATGAAGGAATGTCGAAGATTACGACGGGTTTATTTGTTACATCTCTTTCTACCCTACTGCATATACCGGCTCTCTGGCTTGCTTCCATTCGCACAAAAGCAGTGGTTTTGCTTTTGCATAAGACGCTAATGTATAGCGAGATATTTGCTTTTAGAACGGTCTTACGGAATGCTTATACAGGGATCTGGTTAACGATATAATAAGCAAAAAATGCGTCTGTGGAAATGATATAGGAATAAGTTTTCGGACCTATATTATTATTTATTGTATTAATATAGAGATAAATTGCCAAAGTTGGATTACAACGTTAAAAAACTAAAATACAAAAAAAATGTATCTGTTTTATTGTTCCCAGTGAAGGCAATGCTCTTTTGCCTATATTGTATGCACGCCTCTGATACGTATTAAACCGAAAGTATGTTATGGTATAAAATGAATACTGTCAAAATTTAGTTTGGTTTCATTGAAGAACCGGCGGTTACATACCTATTAAAAATGAAAACATTGATTGTAATTCAGACATTACAACATCTGCGCAGATTGTAAACTTTGTAACAATTACCCATCCCTATATCATAAATTTGTTTTAAAAAACATTATTAAAGTTAAAATACTTAGATTCAAAATAAAACACTTCCAAAAATCGTGTATAGATAGGGTCGTGTGAGATTTCATATAAAATAGTAGTTTATACAACAAGAGTGGATATGTCTATATCGCACGAGGAAGTAAATAGCGCAAACTTCCTAGTGCAATATGGACAATCCACTCGGGCGGTACAGTATATTTTTTTTACAGCTCAACTTAAGTACTTTATATTAAAAATTAAGAAAAAAAATATTTAAATCGGGCATTAAGTATAACTTGTCTTTTTAGTAAGCCGTAAACTTGTAAGTGAGATAATAAAAAAATATTGAAGAAAAATTCATTTGGTTCGCAAATCAATGGGCCAAATTACACTGTAACGTTGTCGATTTGGGTAATTTCCTATATTTTCACAAAATAACTTTGAATATAAATCTATTTTTCTCATATTCGGCCTTTTACAGAATAACAGACAAAAAGAGATATATTTATTAACACAAATGGACAATTTATTTTTTTAAACTATATAGCCTTGGCCTGCTTGCGTAAAATAAACCCGAACAAACACATTTTTTTCTATGCAAAACAAAACGAAATAACATAGAAAACAAAACCGCGGCAGTGCTAAGTGGTGAGTTATTGGCATTCGACCGTGGCGGTCCTAATTCGATGCCCGGAGTGGGCATATGCACAATAATATATATGAATGTCCAAATTTTAGTAGGTTTAAGAATGCAGGGAAGAGTGTGAAATGTATCACCTCCCTATTCACCCCATTTACGCCGGTAACCAGGCCGTATGAGATCGGACATCTCGTGGAGTACAAAAGAAGGTACACACTATTCGGGGGAGGGGATGTTTGGCATGACTTTGGATCGTGGTTCGAAGCCCACGTTAAGCTGTAGGTCCAAAAGAGCAAGCTCGCTGAATGCTGGAAACGACAAGTGGCCATCAGTAAGCCAGAAAACAAACAACATAAAGAACAAGATACAACCTGGAAAGGAATTATTTTTTTTTTAAGAATCTTATAATTTGTTCTGTTTTATCTGGTTTTATGTACTTAACCTCATTTTCCACCATTTAAGGAAAATTTACCAAGGCAAAAAACGTAAGTATATATAGACGTTCATTTTGTATATACATATTAAGCATTAAATCTTGTAGTAATTGTCTCGAAATGAGTGAAAAACTGGACATTTTTGAAAAGAGAAAGTGCATTTGTGTATAAATCTTTAGTTTGGTCAGAAAAAAACTTAAAAATAATTTGGTAATACTATATTTTGGATTTATATCTTTAATTTCGCATTATTCCGTGCCTTCTTTGGGAAAAATTGGTGTATGCAAAGACTCTGAGATAAATGTGTTGATTCAAATATAAAAAATAACGAATTGGATCTAATAGATTTGAATCTTTTTGTAGATATATTTTTAACCCCACTTTTGTTAAGTGTCATAAAAATGACTCGTAAAATTTGTTATGTGTACATTTGGCTTCTTTATAATAATAATAATAATAATAATAATAATAATAATAATAATAATAATAATAATAATAATAATAATAATAATAATAATAATAATAATAATAATAATAATAATAATAATAATAATAATAATAATAATAATAATAATAATAAATGTCTTTATTGTAATTAAGAAAGAAGAAATTACAAGAGGCGAAGTTTAAGCCAGGCTGTGATTAGCCAGTTTCATATCCGTACGAGGATGGGTATGAAATTATATCAGGAGTAAAATAAAATTAATTCTTTACATTTCCTCAATGAAAAAGCAGTTTCGTGCCAAACCAAGTGTATAGGAAATTCCTATAGAAAAATAAAAAATGCCCTTCGGCAGCTTCGAGTATACACAAACCTAAGCAAACATGTTTAACTTGCAAATTTACCTGATATAAACATTCTACCCTATTATCTACTGTCTAATACGACCTTCAACAAGTGCAAACATGTTTACTAAACAGCGGAAAATCAGAATATCCGGAAATAGCTAATGTTTTCGAAAGCACAATAATAATTAATGGAAAATTCAAATATGTTTATCGGTTAGTCAGGTTTGATATTTGGCCTACTTTTTAGTTTTAGCATATTGTTTTTGTCATCAAACATCTGAGATGGCCTTGTGTATGTAGCCCATTTTCCTAACAATAATAAAACAGCTCTTTTCCTTGATTTTAGTTTTAGTGTCTATATAAAAGCGATTTAAATGTAAATAGGATGTCACATGAGGCTTCCACAATCATAATTATAGTGATCTTTTTTCAAACGAAGTAAGTAATATTTTAAAATATCTTACAATAATACTAATACATAATCTACTCTAATAGATCAAGAGGAATAACATCGCATAAGGGGTCAAAGAGTTTGGAATTACTACAAATATTTTCAAAACTACTGAATAAAATATTTTTCTGAAAATCGATCGGAAATAATGACAATTTTGATAACATTTCTAAAAGAAAAAGTCAATATTTCCTTACAGTTAGTCGTTGCTAGGCAACGGAAATATTTATTATTGTAGTTACTGTAAGGAAATATTATTTCTGTACGGCTACTTGTAAATTAAAATGTGTTAAGCTTGACAATTCAATATTACTGTGTTTCCATAGTTACAACACAAATATTTAATGGCATCCTTTATTTGCGAACAAAATTAATAATATTTATTTCAAAATTTTAACAAATTGATTGTATTTATATCCTTTTAATAATTTTCGATTAACGGAAAATTAGTATGTATACCTCGTAGAAAAAGCCACATTCCCGAACTCCGTATTGTTAGTCTCGGCTTGCGCTTCGACATACAATCTTTACGATCGTCCGGGAATGTTCAGCTTTTCCTACTAGTTATACAATGTACTATTTTTAAATTGTTACTATATTTAAATTGTTACAATTTATATTATTAATTTAAGCTAAAATTCATGAATGTGCGGCCTTTAGCTCGTAACTGCGTGATTATAATATTCGCCATGTGAGGCTGAGAGGCAACTCCAGTAGTCTAGTCGCCCAGTTTCCTAGCACAGTTTCTTTTAAGTCGTAAGGACGACTTTACTGTATGTACAGGGTGTCTTAAATTCGAAGATGACCATTATGAGATATCGGAAACTAAAAAAGATAGGAACAAGTTTAAATTGTAGCAAAGTAGCACATTTTGGTGCTCAATCAAACGTCTTTTTAAAGTAGGCAACTTGCATGAAAATTAAATTTGAAAAATAATGCTCTTAAGCGTAAATTAATATCATCAAAAGATCCACAGTTCCCAAAATGTGTTTTTTTATTCTCTGGATTAAATAGAAGCAAATAAAAATTACGGTTGTAACGTCAAAGCGTACTACAATACATAGCGAGAAAGCGGGGTATTCAATCATACTACGTAACGTCACACGGCAAACTTCAATTATATATAAATAATTAAGATGCGATATTTAACGCGTAATATTTTGCACATGTTATTTTTTCATGTGACCGAAATTTTTTAAGCAATAAAAAAATGGGAAAGTTCCCTATTAAAGAAAGTCCTAATATACTTCTGGAGATAATTTTGAAAATTTGTTTTATAACTTTAATTAAACAAAAATCGTGAAAAAATGGTACTATTGACTTTTTCTTCCCTACAAAATGGCATTATCAGTTTTTCAATCTGACGTTTCGATATTTTTGGCCATTGACGACAATAAAACAGTGTTTCCGATACGTCAACACGCAGGCATGTAACTAAATCGATCAATTTGCATTTCACTATAACAGGGGCGCGCAGCGATTGCGGGTGAAATTAGATGATTGGCGGTAGGAAGCAATTTAAGCGCGCTAATTAAGGTAAGATTGACATCCTTAAAACGTTGTTATTTTATATTTTTCAGACAGTTTAAAATGATATTTAAGTTTTTTTGTTCAAAATAGGTTATGCGTCCTAATTTCGTAATAAAATGATGTTATTTCTGAGTACTGTAGAGAATAATTTTAGTGCAAAATCCTAAAAAAATAACGGCTGAAAAAACAACAACAGTGAATGGCTCGCTTTATTTTTAGGTTATGACCCAATTACTTTTTATGCATAACGAATTTGTAAGTATGGTATTTTTAACACGTAATGTTATGTAAGTATTAATGAACTTCATGTTCTGTGAGTTTTATACAAATTATCGTAAAATATGAATTAGGCAAAATTGAGAATACTTACTTACAGTTAAACTGCTTCATTTTGTACATAGTTTTGATTGCACTAACCTGAAAAAAAAATTAAGAACTATTATTAATTATTCGAAATTTTAATAAATAGAGTGGGGCACGATACACCTACAACGGTATGCCGACAAGCAAGCTGAAATTTGAACATTGCTGCGTATGTCGTCACATACGAGGGAGGCGAGCACGGTTGCTTAGTAATCGTTGACGCGAGTGACGGTTCTAACCTCACATTGCCGAGTCATTATAAAAAGCGAGCAAATTTTTTTCTGTGGCTGTTGGTTGTTTTTATATTCAGTTCGATCTGGCAGTTTGGCAGAACAAAACTAGAAGAGCAAGTAGCAAAAAACTATTGCCGCTGTGTTTTTTCTCAGCAGTTTTATACTTATTTTAAAATTGTGTAGGATTTTAAATATTGACAATGACAAACTGTGCTGTGGTGATTTGCAACAATTAAAACCAAAATATAAAAGGCACATACCTATATATAAATTATTATGCGTTTTCAGAAAATAAGGATCTGGCAAAATAATGGAAAACGAGAAAATTGGTTGCGCAGACTATAACACTGGTATGCTAACGCGCATAAATTCTCTGTCTTTCTCCCACATTTTGATGACCCGTGCGAGGACGTTTAAGGCCGATTAACATTAGGTGCAAGAAAATTATCCTTTAAGTTTTCACTAATAAAATTATTCTATTATAATAATATAATATAAACGATATTATAATTAATTCAATAAAATTAATTTAGTTTATCTGAACTATTTCTTTTAGAAACTCCTAATAACTACAAAAATAGTAAAAATTTGCCAGCGACCATGCTCGCATCCTCGCTCGTGACGACATGCGCAGTGATGTTCAAATTTATTATTATTATTATTATTATTATTATTATTATTATTATTATTATTATTATTATTATTATTATTATTATTATTATTATTGCCTTTATTTGGTAACAAAAAAAAAATTACAAAGTTAAATGTATTATTACAAGATATTTCTACCAAATGAGGTGAAGTTCACTACTAAGAGCGCTCTACCACTTAACCTCTTTTTTTAAATTTAAATTTGTTTATTGGCATACCGTTGTAGGTGTATTGTGGGCGGATTTAACTTTTTGTTCGGATTTGTTATCATGAAGGGATGGGGGAGGAACGCTTTCAAAAAAATTAGCAAATACCTTTGCAAGGCACTTTAATTGCTATAATATATTCCTTGTGATTCACCGTGCATCCAATAGACTCAGATTCCTCAAATATACTATACTGCAATAACTAAAGAGGACTTTTTGGCGGCCACGCGGCATCAAGGAAGAACCGCCACTGAAACAATTGGTATTTGTCAAAGACTCATCTTGTATACAGTGTGTCCACGGATGGACCTAACGATACTTGTAAAATTTACTATTTTCAGTATTTAGAAAAAAAGTAATCTTTATAATTCCGTTCACAATAAAAATCTTTAATTTAGTTATTAACTTTCAAACGTAAAAAGATAAGTTGCAAGAATAGCTGCAAAATTTACAAAATAAAATGAAATGAAAATTGGAATTATTTTTTTTTCTAGAAATCTTACAATTCCGTCCATTTTATCTGGTTTTACGAACTCATCTTTATTTAATGAAGATTTACCAGTTATTTTGTTATACCTGTGGCATATAGGTAATAACTGTTTTAAGGTCGACTGGTAGGCCCCATTGAAAATAGTAGAAAAATCGTGGTGAACAATAATTATTTACAACTAAAAAAAAAAAGGGAAGGAAAACTTTCTTTTTGATATACATTCTTTAAAAATTGGTATATGCAATGCATACGATGTGGGAAAAATGTATTGATTCAATAACAAATCTGTCAGATTTGCATCTTTTTAAAATATATTCTTAAACTCACTTTTGCTTAAGTATCAAAACGACGAGTTAAATTAAATGTTAATTGTTTTTTTGTCATCATTCTCAATTTATATTGGAATTACCAACGTGATTGATCAGTTTCAAATCCTAACAAGGATAAATGGATATAAAATTATAGATATCCATTCAGTTAACTGATATAACCCATTTATCCAGTTATTAAGGAAAGACAATATCCATGTGAAAGTAGAAAAAACAATTTTGTGGATAATCCGACATTTTAAAGTCGTTTCTTTTAATTTGCTATAAATAACTTGTATTTAGTATTTTTGCAAATTATATAAATATTGACGGCTTACAAAATTTGCCCAGCAGCTTCCATAAAACAATAAAGATTAACTTTTGTTTATATTTGGTTTTTGCAATTTCGGTCAAGGTTTGTTAATAAATTTTTTATTGCATTCATACCAACATTAAATATTCCAGAACACAGTGTAATAAAATGGGAAATTTTGTAAAAACGGGTTTAACAGCACAAAAATCTATTTAGGTATGTTATACTCAGATTTAAAATAATGCCTATATATAGGGTGTCCCAAATTCGAGGTCGATCATTGGGATCTCTGAAACTATAAGCTATAGTGTGGCAGTGACAAATATTGTACTACTTAGGACGTTGCGTCAGTGGCGACTCGCGGTCTTAAAAAATGGTGAAGAGTTAGATATACTGCGGGTATACTTAAACAAACATTGCCTAAAAACCTGTGTAACAAAACGTCTCGCTTATCCTCATCTGTCCAACGACTGAATGAAGTTTCCAACACTTTACAAACTATGTCATTATTTGGGTTAGTTTTTAAAACACACAACTAAGTAGTTACGTACACTACTGATTTAACTGAAAAATAAAAACAAAACTTTTTAATCATACAGTAAATCACGATATCTATAACCGTAAGTTTCGCGAAGCCTTAATATAAATACCTTAAGGTTAGGCAAACCAATGCTAAAACAATGGTGCATACGACTGATCTATTTTTAAATTTCCCTTAATCATAATGCAAATTGTTACATGCTGTTTGCGTGATTGACCTCACGTAACCATAGCAACGGTGAATATCAAAGCCATGAAGGGCGTTGGGTCTTCACTTGCTTTAAGCTAACGGACACGGTCACTGGGGCGCGCCAAAATGCACGAGTGATTATATTAGTAATTCGAACATAATTATTTTTAAGGACTAAAATGGTAGCTGTATTGGTACATTAATATTTAATATTGTCGAAAAACTTTCTTCCTGGTATTATTTTTTTTTCTGATGAAGAGCCACTTTACCTGTCGAGCCGCCACTGCGTTGCATTAGGTATAAATAATAGTCAGCCCTCGACTATTGATAATATTTTACAACGTAGTTCTATACTAAATCCAACGATGGCACTACACAACTACTAAGTTTCAGTAATATAAGTACACAATGGCTACGTCGACGCGACCTCGGCCTTATAACCAAGTTTAGTTATTTTTAGCTCTAAAAGTTATTTCAGATTTTAGGTTGGTAGCATGAACAAAAATTATTTTTGACATTTTTCTACTATTACTTTTTGAATAATAATTATTTGGTTTACACGATATAATTACATAAACTAGAATAATATACTAAATAAATAAAATGCAGTATGGGATAACTTGTCACTTAGCAAGAGGTTTTAATTTTATTCGTTTAGGTTATATTACATTAGAAGGAAAGAAGGTAAAACGGTATTTTTACCTATAAATAGGAAGGTATAAGCTAACATAAGAGAAAATATTTGCATCAGCCGGCTATTAGGCTTCGCTTATTGGTTTTGGGCTCATTTGACTTATCTATGAAAAATACGTTCACCCTAAAAGAGTACCCATAAGATTTGTTCGCTATGCTACTATACATTTATATTACCTTTCTAAACTTGTATGCGTAACTAACATAATGTAAAAACTTCAATTCAGCTACTGATTTAATTTTTCTGTTAATTCAACACCCACTTTTTGGTATACGACTTAAGTAAGCCCTAAAAAGGTGCCTGTAGGAATTTTTTCCTGTACCGTACACTGATAAATATGATTACTTACCTAAATTTGTATATATTTATAATGTTAAAAATTTCAATTCAGTCAATGATTAGGTACATTTTTCTTTCATTGAAACCCCCTTTTTTGGTTTATGACTTACATAAGGTACGCAGTCAAAAAAGTGCTAATAGGAATGGTTCGCTATAATACTATACATTGATATTGACATGGTTACTTTTCTAAACTTGTATGTAGGCTAACATACTGCTAAATACATTAATTCAACCAGAAATTCAGTTTTAATGTTCCGTACAATACGAACACTCAACTATTAAACCATTATCCTTCGTTACCTTCCTAAACTACTAACTATCTACCTAATTTTTAAATATGTCGCTTTTATGAAACAAACTTTAAATTTTAACAATAGTTATATTATTGAAACATTGTAAATTTAGAAATCACACACAAAAAGGCATGGAAATTAATTCCGAAATATTTCGAAATTTGCAGGCGCGTTTGTTTTCTCTCATATATTTTACCTATATTTATCAGAAAAGTGACATGCCTTTTAATTTTTACCATGTTCATAAATCAAATAAAGGTATTTACATATTACAATATATCATCCTTAGAAGTAAAATACATACCGACATGATTTATTTTACAACTTGATACTATTCTTCTGTCATATTTTATATAAGTAGAGATAAAAACTAATTGGTTTATTTGTCCCACTTCTCTGTCAATTTTACTTGAAAATAATGGTAGCCGCTGGTGCTACAAACACGACGACAAGTCGGATCCAGACGTCTTAACGACCCAAAAATGATTGCCCATATTGGTATATGGTATTGTACTCGGAAGTTTACTTCCTCGTGCGATATAGACATAATATCCACTCTTGTTGTACAAACTACTATTTATTATATCGTCAGTTATTGCTCTCTTCCCTAAGACAAATCTTAGACACAGATAGGAATAAGTTTAAATTGTCGCAAAGTTGCACAATTTGGTACTTAATCAAATGTCTTTTAAAAATTAAGGAAATATACGCGTAGCGGTCTTCATACTCAATATAAAAAAATGAGAGAATTTAAATAATAAATTAAGGGTGGCTATGAGACAAAACATTGGACACTAATACATTATGCAGATTTGTGTTGACAAGTGTGGGCATGTGAGCATATATTATTATGTGTACGGTGCTACGTGTGTGAGAAAATTTTGAAGATTCAATTATATCGCGAGGTGGTGATGTTAACTGGCCACCCAAATCCTGCGATTTAACACTACTATATTTTTCTCTAGGGCTTTGGAAAATCCAGTCTATGCCGACAAACCACCAACGATTGCCGCCCTAAACCTCAATAACAGGTACGTAATTGGCCATTCCAACATTCCAGTCGCCCAGCAAAGCCGCGGGGGACGTTATTTGACTGATATAATTTTTTCCTACAACCACCTACGAAAATGAGAAAAAAGCACTGTTAACTTGCCTCGAAAACGCCGAATATCAAACGAGCGTTGAAAAAAAAATATTTCAACTCTAGAGTTGAAATACAAGGCACACTATTTAATTTAAACATATTATGGTGCCAATAGACCGCCCCTATTTATTAAAAAGAACAAATTTTAGAAAGCAGTAATAATTGTAAAGTGTTTAATTTATTTATCATGTATTGTCGAGTGATTCAGAGTGTGAAAATACGCCATCTGAAATTATACAAAATGTTAATAATATACTGAAAAATCTATTACCAGAAAAAACAAATCGCGCTGTAGTGTCGTGTATTAAATAACAAATGTTTATCGGTAGCCATAGCGTAGAGTATAGTGCTCTTGCCTACAGATCGCAAGGTTACAGGTTCAAACCCTGTCAGGAGTATTCCACTTTTTTTTATAAAAACATTAAATTATTTTAAGAATTAGGTATTTTGCATTGAAATTTTCCTTTGGGTGGATTTTTTAAATTTATGTTTAATGCATCTTTCCTTGATTAACAATTTTCATTCTGGTTAATCTAGAAGTCAATCCAGGATTAGTTCTTTCTATGATTAATAAAATATGAAAAAATTAAAAAGTTAAACTACAAATAAAGGAAAAGCCTATTGAAAAACTATGAAACCAGATATTAAGGGGAACATAATCCTAAGTATGCAAATTTCAACACTAGTGTTGATATTTTTTTTCACAAATCAAAGGCTTTTTCAATAATTCTTTGTGGTCGTAGGAAAAATAGTGTACATTACTTGTGTGAAAGTGATTATTCTAAAACTCTGAGAATGTCTGCACTCGGCTGACGCCTCATGCTAAATATCTCCATATCTCCTCGTTTGAAAAGTGTTACTTTCATCACTTGTTATGTAATATACTATTAAAACATAATGTGCCCACTATGCTTTTAAATAAAACTGAATATATGTCCTTTTAACTTACACAATTTGTTTAATAAAACGTTAAAAATTTAATAACATTTCAAAGTTGGAGCGTTACTCTTTTTAAATCAGAAGAAAAACATGCAAATCCATATTTAAAAAAAGTGAAGTTGACAATAGACCCAAACAAAGCATGGGATTTAAAAACGGATATTAACTTTTTTCAGAGAAAAAAAGTGGCAATGAAAAAGTGCATTTTATTGTTTAATTTCGTCGACATTTTAAACTTATATCTCGAATTAACTCATCTACTAAAACTTTAGACAATCCGACAACACCGTAAAGCTCTCAAGCTCCTCGCCTTTTCCTGCCATCGAGCTTCGGGCAACGAGCGCATCATGTTAAAGCGTGGCCGGGGAAAGGGGGTGGGGGAATTGAGCTCCTGCTCGAATGACCGTGTGGCGTAGACGGAATAGCGTTGGCGTAGGTCATGTTCAATGCGGACCGCACCCTACTCTACGCAGGAGTGTAGTTGGATCCTAAATTTGATAATGGAATGTGAGAAAAGAGTGCCTGGCGACATCTATTATTAGAAACGCGTAGTACAGTATTGAATAAAATAAAGGGAGGTTTTTTTTAATTATAGAAAATGAGCGGGGCTTGGAGAAAGTTGTAAATTAAATTTTGGTCGCTACTTGGCACGCCTAGAGTAGAAATGGAAAATTCTCGCTAATAATAAAATAGAGAAGACTCTCGCGTATATTTTAGATTTAGATAATTTTCTGATATTTATTATAATGAGCATAAATCAGTAAAAATAGGTTAAGGGCGAGTTAAGGTCTACCCTCGGTTTTAATTGTGTATCATATTTATTATATTTACTCAAAAATGACCGAAACTATCGAATTTATTTCAAGATATTATGTTAGTTTATTAAGAGATACTGGAATATTTTTTTTTGTCTCTAAAGTTCTGCCATTAATGAACACCGATAAATAGTAGGTACATTGTATACATAGTAGGAAAAGCCGAACATTCCTGGACGACCGTAAAGATTGTATGTCGAGGAGCAAGCCGAGACTGACAATATGGAGTCCGGGAAGGACATAATTTATTACAATCAACTTTTTAAAATTTTGAAATAAATACTATTAACTTTGTTCACAAATAAAGGATGCCATTAAATATTTGTGCTGTAACTATGGAAACACAGTAATATTGAATTGTCAAGCTTAACACATTTTAGTTTACAAGAAGCCATATAGAAATAATATTTCCTTACAGTACAATAATAAATATTTCCTAATAACAGTTATTTTCCGTTGCCTATAGCCACGGCTAAGTGTAAGGAAATATTGACTTTTTCTGTCAGAAATGTTATCAAAAATGTCAATATTTCCGATCAATTTTCGGAAAAATATTTTAAAATTAGTTGCAGAGGTTCGGCTGTAACCAACTATCACCTCTAATATTTGAATAAACAAATCCAAATTTGGTATCAATGAATAGCTAAAGGTTCAAACGTCTTGTCATTTAACAAATTTTACGTTTAGAGCTTTCTTTGGGAGAAAATAAGTCTTTAAGTTGGTTATTTATAATTATACTAACATTGTATATTTTTGAAATAAAAGGTGTATCTAGAAATTCGCTATATTATGAGGAACGGAGTCAAAGGATCTCCTTAGATATATTTAAATTTAAGCAAATTGTATGCCTAGTTTCAGAGACAGAGAACGACAAAAAGTGAGTTTAAGGTCCACAAGGGGATTGGGATTAAGAGTGAAACGATTGAGGGACATTATTCTACAGTGGGATATGCAACTGCACATATAAGTAGTAATAATTTTGATAGAACCACAATGATAGAACAACATGATAAGAATGACATGCTGGTTAATTTTAGTGTGTTATGTTGGTACTATTTGACGTAAATACTTACTGACTGATTGGACTTAGAAATTTTACATTTTTAATATGTAATAGTATATTACGTAATAAGTGTTGTAAAAAGCAATTTACGTACAAATAGAAAAGTTACGCACGACGCCGCGTAGCGGCGAGTGCGTAATTCTATGAGTGCGTAATTGCATTACAACACGTATTACGTACCATACTTTACCTACGACCTACTTATTCACACAACATCATTTAGTTTTAGTTTTTCATCTTAACTGGTAACAATATTATTAATTTAAGAACGTGATAACATCAACGAGAAGGTATATATTGTAATAATTCTACAGTATGATTATTTAAATTTACAAATGTTATTTTTTATAATATTATTTATTCTCATTACAATAATTATTTATAGTTACAGAACAATTATTGAAGACAAAAGGTATATCGTTTCTTTTGCTTGTTGAAGCATAAGTAAGATTTACATTATTAGTTGCCTCAATGAAATTTTCATTAATACTATTAGTACTACTACTAGTACTTGCTATTGCAGATGATATTTTAGACGAATTGTTAGTTTGATTATTTAGGGAATTATCCACATACCCTTCAGCTACGGCTGAGGACTGCCATCCGCCGTGTCTTTTTAAATCTAATAAGTCACCACCCGCGTCAACAAGAATAGTCGCGGACGAGCGTCGAAAACAGTGTCCTGTATAATTCGCTGCTTCTGGTAGTCCCAGATATTTGGCTATTTCTTTTGGAACCTTTCCTAACTTGTTAATACCAACAGACTGTTTGGTACATTTTCCGTTTATATAGTTTAGAAAAAAAGGTAAATTTGGAGCTGTACTTACTGCAGAGCGAATGTTTATATATTTTTTAACCTTTGGGTAAAAATATTCTGACACCACAAAAGAACGTTGCCGTTTAGTTTTTGAATCGGGAATATTAATAATTAGATTCTTCCCTGTGTCTTGGATATCTGACGGTTTTATATTACGCAACTCTTGTTTCCTGCATGCACCGCTTATACCAATTATAAGAGCAACCTAAAAGACGATTTGAAATAAATTTACACATTTAACATTATATTGAGCTCAATATATTACCTTCATAAACAAATGTTTATCATCTGGTGCGTTTTCTAGAAAATCGTTTATATTCTTGCTTGTCAAAATCTTGGATTTTTTGGATTTAAAGCCGTCCGATTTTCTCTTCAGAAGAGCTTGTAATTTGGAGTAGTTTGCAATATCGACATTGTGATTTATATTAATTGTGGCCTTTAACATTGAGTAAAATGACCAAAGTGAGGAAGGCTTCATCGTTTTTGATAGTTCTTGGAAATATGCCATCATTACATTCTCGGAAAATGATTTAACGTCGTTTTTTAATCTCCATTCCATAAATCTTTGGTAAGTAAATTTGTATCGATATTCAGATTTCGCCGGTAACAAGTTGTTTTTAGCAGCTTCTGCAATTTCGCTAATATTGGGTGGAGTTAAATTTTCTATTTCACTGTCACTCGACATTTTTTATGTACCTAATCAAACTAATTTCACTTTATAATATTACTCACATACAAATTTGATCTACGATTATGTCAGTTTTTGAATAAGTTTGTTTGTATTGACCGTTGCTAAGCGGTTGCTAGGAAAACTGTGCGATTTTTTTACCAAGCTGTGCGATTTTTTTACCGTGCGTAATGGGAATCTTACATTGATCGGAAACGGTGTGTTTTTAAGTATTTACAGTAGTGGTCGTAGGTAAAGTTTATTTTTAAACGAATAATGTTCTTTGGGCCATTAATAGTAACTGTCATCATACCAAGCAAGATTATAATAAGATGAGGAAGTAAATCGCCAAATGTTAGCGAAAGTGGTGCAAAATTGAAGAAAATATATACTGGCGAGATTAGTGAATGTAGAAAAATCGTAATATTGGAAATTTCTTTTAAGAAAAATTGAAGAATCCTAAGATTCTTGTTAGAAAAACTGCATGTTAAATTAATTGAATAGAAATATGGCTTATGCTTAGTCTATGGAATCTTAATTATATCTGGAAACAGCGAAAAAAACGTATTAGGTATTAGAATATGAAATATAAAAATGTTTCTTTATGACAAAAAATGTGGGTAATTATCTGTTATAGCTACACACAAGGTTGGTTGTCATTTGTTTTTGGACTATTACCTAAAAAAGTATTTTATTGTATTTGGCTTTGCATTTGGTTATATTTTAAACTTAAAATAGCTTGAAATTAAGGGAATATAAAATATTTCCCTTTTACTCCCTTTTCCTTTAAAATGGAATCCCAAAAAATTAAATTCGAAGTAAAACCTAAGACATTCCTACAAAAACGGTATTTAGATTCGTGATTAACGCCCTAAAACACATCGTTCCTCAAAAAATCATCAATTTTGGCATGGTGTAGATCATTACCAACATGTTAATTGCGTAAAATGAAACGAATTTATTTTTTGTTATTGTTTATTAAATTATAAAAAGTCTCATTGCGGCCATTTTGTAATAGGAATTTAATACCAAAATTTATTTCGATCAACCGTTTTTTTTAAATAAGTTTAGTGAGTATGAAAATATCTTGTAAATCACCTCATACATACATATTAAAATTCAGGATTTTTTTATTTAAAAAACTTAAATTTAATAACTCTTTTCTTAGATTTTTTTTAATTGAAATCGATTTAAAAAATTTAATAATCACTAAAAAAAAAGGTTAAAACTAAAAAAAGTAAATTGTCCGATGCGGGATTCGAAACCGCGACCATTAGTTCCAAAGTGAAAAACCGTACCACCCCGCCAGGGTACACTTTGTGCCATATTCATTAGGAGAATTAATAGTATCCGGGTCGCAATAAAACTTAAAATTAGTAATGTCATAATACATTAATTAGAAACGTATTTTGTTAATTCAATATTTAAAAAAATATATCGACACCTTGATATATCGATTAATTACTCAACAATCGTAACCTAACCTAACATCAATGTGACATTAACGTCACCTGACAAGACAAAAACAAATTATCTTGCCAACTCTGAGGCAAAGGTAACTTGATTGAAAAAATTACAGAAGCAATCTTTTAAATAAATACCTGATTTTTTTTATATAATTATTAATACTGTAAAAATAAGGATCTTGAATATGTGTTAGTAGTGGAAAAGGTTATATGAACCATGGTTTAGACAGCTACCTATACTATTATAGCACACGCGTCTTAAATTAGTAGATATATTTAAACTCGACGCTCAGGCAATAATGATAGCTTCCTAAAGGCATAAACCTTAAATATAATACTTTTAAATAAACTAAAACTATTCCATAATATGGTTAGTCTTTATACTACAAAAGTTCTTTTCCTCACTTATCTTTTATCAGTTGTTTACCGACAAAACAAGGTAAATAGTAACTTCCTTATAAATTTTGTTTAAAATACATTTTTGATCTTGTTGGTATAGGATTTACCATAACGTATCTAATGAATGGAAAAACTTTGTGGACGATCTTTACAAATGAACTACTGTTAGTTGCAAAGCCAAATGTAAATTTTTGAGATAAATTGATAAAAATGAATCTTGTAAAGAGCAATATTTTCCATACTAAAAAGACAAACATTTTAATTGTTACTTCAATTTCATATGTGAGATTCCCAGTGGCATACTTAGAGCTTTGTTGGGGGGGGGGGGGGGGGTTAGTAACCTAGTAACTATATGGAAAGAAGAAAGTTGGAAGTGAAAGTTTTTAATTATAGGTCATTTACAAAGCAAAGGATATTTTTTTTAAGTTTAAAAGAAAGTTATAGACTGAGAATTGAGCAGGAAGGTAGCCCAGAACAAGGAAGTTACACTCGATCGGTTAACTTTAAAATCGTACATTGTTGTGAAGAAGGGGGACACTAAAACACTTCTTACACAAAATACTGAACGAAAGAAAATCACATTTGAGTAGAAAAGAAATTGTTTTTATTGAAAACAAGGCAACGCACATTTTTCCAATATTGTTCCCTTCATGGATAAGTGATCGTCGAGTTTCCCCTGTATTTACTAAGTTTTATACTTTACATGGACTCCAAATAGCGAAAGAATCCTGACTCAGCATCTTTACAGTGACATTTCAATAGGCATTGTGGTGGAATACAAGAGTAGCATAAAAAGCAGTATTTTGTGGGGATGTCTTTTTGGAATTTTTGCAATGTCTAATAACACAAACGTGACGAGAATTATTTATTTATATAAGTATACATAGTAGTTTTATTATAACAAACAGCATCTATAAATTTTTTATATTTTGGTAATTTTGTCGAAGTTCAGAGAGATTTTATAAATTTTAAAGCGCCCTCCAGTCCTCGTTAACAATTTAACTACAGGAGTGAAGGAATTTCAAGAAGGTTTTCCAGAAATAATCAATATCAATGAGAAAGTTAAAGCTTTTTAAAACGTTTGAGACAATGATGTTTCTTGAATGAGGTTTGGACTTGCATTGTTTTTATTTGTTGTTAAATTACAACGTTTCAACTAGTAAGTATCTCCAGTGGTCTTCAGGTGAATATTTAATAAGTATGGTATCTAGAGCTATATCAAATGAGGGGTTACTAAAACAACCTGGATTCTGGTGCAATCCTAAATAAAAAACCGCACTGGAACAAGTTTAAGGAAGCTGTCACCATACATCAGAACCTTGGGTTGTTTTAGTTTTTACTAAGCCTTCAACGAATATATAAGAAATATCGAAACCTTTGTTAAGTCAAGGTAAACGTAGGATAATACCGTGCACAAATTAAACGTATGACTGGGTCTAACCCAATTACACAAATAGAGCTGTAGTTAGCATATTTACTTAGTATTTACCTGAAGACGGCTGATGATACTTACCGGTTGAGACGTTGTGATTGAAAGTTAAAGTTATACTATAGTTTTTGCATTTTTACTTTGAAAAAAATATGAAGATTGTATAAAATTAAACAAGCAGAGAGATAATTTTGATAAAATTTGAACCCAGTCACACACTGTTAGTTGTTGCGATTTCGTAGTCATCATTTTGATTGTCATTGACTTTTTTTTTTAATTTTTATACTTAGACATTTTATTTATTCATAAAAATAATTCTTTTCGGAGCTTTTATTATCGTTCTCCTATGTTTCCGGTAAGTAGTTTATGATACGTATTTATTTATTGTAAAAAGTTCTAACTTTTAATGGTATGTTGCGGAAAAAAATAAGGCGGTGGCTAAAGTCCTCTAAATGAAGATATGCTACTAAATTAAATATTTATTTATACTTTGTTGATAAAAATATTGTGCAAAGTGCTTTTAAACGATCTATTAAATGTATGGATAAAACTGATTTAGTATAAGACTTAAATTTTGGATTCAAAACTTAAAACAACTTTTAGGAACCAGTACATTGGGACATTAGGCACATCTATTATAATAATTAGGAAATTAGACGTTGTTTTGACCACATTTCTTTAATTCGATTCATACGATTTTAATGATGTATACGTTATGACGTTATACTGTATTTAAAAAAAATCAACTCGATAATACAATTGATTCGATGAGTTCAAAAACCGTACAAGTCCAAAGTAATACATTTTTATTAGGTATTGTAAAATAACTGATGAATTATTTTGTTTTGGGAAAAGCATATTGCTAAAAATAAACTGTACTCCACTAGTTAGTTCAGCAATTATTCTGTGCATGCTAATAAATACTCTAAAATACTCAACTTGAAAATGTATAGGAACATCTCAAAATTAACTTTTTTGACATGTACCTACCCAATAAACATTTTTCGCCACTTATAGTAACAAATATGTTATATAAAGGAAATAAAAGTATATAATACAATAAGTTACAAGTATATAATAAGGTAATATAACTGTTTCCGTCAACATTTTATAAAACTTGTAGTAATGGTTGCCAATATGTTTAAAATGAATTGATATACGGTTTGCCGCAACCTCATTTATATAACTAGAATATCCATAGTTATGCAGAAGTGATGGTAATCGTCTTTATAAAAACTGGAAGATGGTGGTGTTGGCTATGATGTATTATAAAACTCTTGGTAATATATTATCAGTAATCACCGCTTAAATATTGGTAACAAAAATTACCCCTATAAACCTTTATATGATCATAATAATAATAAAAGGTCTTTATTTTTCACTTAAATTTTAACTTCTTGTTTATAAAATGGCCGTCTTCACACTTCATGTTGTTGCGAAATTGCAACAAACTGTACTAAAATATTAAATTCTGTGCCATTAAACTCCTATATGACAATAAGTAGATATCTATAACGTAGGTTGTATATTATCTAAAAGTTAAATATTGTTACTATTCGTTATGTAAGTTCACCATGTATATGAAGTTAGCGAAACAACTTCGGCCAATCAAGTTTTTTAGTATCGGAAAATTTGCCGTTTTTTGCCGTTAATTAGTTGTGGAAAAATTAATTTTGTCGTTGTTATTTTTAAAAAACTACGCGATGTTCTGCTAACTTCATATGAACTTAGCAAAACAATAAAAGAAAAAAATTGTTTTTTGTAAATGTTAGTAGCGTAAAGTTTGCCTCTATTTTGTCGTTAATTAGTTGTGGAAAAATTAATTTTGTCGTCCTTATTTTTAAAAAACTACGCGATGTTTTGCTAACTTCATATGAACTTAGCAAAACAATAAAAGAAAAAAATCGTTTTTTGTAAATGTTAGTAGCGTAAAGTTTGCCTCTATTTTGTCGTTAATTAGGTGTGGAAAATTAATTTTGTCGTTGTTATTTTTAAAAAACTACGCGATGTTCTGCTAACTTCATATGAACTTAGCAAAACAATAAAAGAAAAAAATTGTTTTTTGTAAATGTTAGTAGCGTAAAGTTTGCCTCTATTTTGTCGTTAATTAGTTGTGGAAAATTAATTCTGTCGTTGTTATTTTTAAAAAACTACGCGATGTTCTGCTAACCTTATATGAACTTAGCAAAACAATAAAAGAAAAAAATTGTTTTTTGTAAATGTTAGTAGCGTAAAGTTTGCCTCTATTTTGTCGTTAATTAGTTGTGGAAAAATTAATTTTGTCGTTCTTATTTTTAAAAAACTACGCGATGTTTTGCTAACTTCATATGAACTTAGCAAAACAATAAAAGAAAAAAATTGTTTTTTGTAAATGTTAGTAGCGTAAAGTTTGCCTCTATTTTGTCGTTAATTAGTTGTGGAAAATTAATTTTGTCGTTCTTATTTTTAAAAAACTACGCGATGTTTTGCTAATTTCATATGAACTTAGCAAAACAATAAAAGAAAAAAATTGTTTTTTGCAAATGTTAGTAGCGTAAAGTTTGCCTCTATTTTGTCGTTAATTAGTTGTGGAAAATTAATTTTGTCGTTCTTATTTTTAAAAAACTACGCGATGTTTTGCTAATTTCATATGAACTTAGCTATGGGTGATATTAGGCTTTCCGACGCTTCTACATTGATTCCGCCATGAGTGTTTACCTAAATTTATCATATTGGGAACGTATTTGCAAAAATACAAAATTTTACAATGATCAACGCAAAATACGTGCTATACTTGTCAAATAGTATCTTATACTAATAATATTTGTTATAAATCGTCCTAAAATAAAAATCTTTATATTTTTCTTTTTTGAAAACTTTACCTGAAATTAATTTTTTATTGGATATTGGAAGGGCCTCTAAATTTGTAGTACTCGGTCTATTTTTGCAGTAAAAAAAATTTTCCACCTCAATTTTGATTGATAAATAATAAAATAAAACAGTCATTTTCTAAGTGGTTTTCGCAGCACTTATAAACGTCCCATTTGAGCTAGTTTAGGGTTTATAAGATTAACAAAAATGTTTCTGTTACTATAAATATTATTGGTATATATTGGTTATTTAGAGTAGGTAGTTGATATAGCTTTTACGGTAAATATTATACAATCAAAAATGCTTATTGTGTATGGTTGTCGAATTCATCGGTTCATTTTTAAAGATAAGGATGGAGAGGTTAAAAAACATATGTTTTACAGAAAAAAGTGTTTTCGAAATAAAAAAGCTCTCGACCACAATAAAGTCGTAAAAAGCAATTTCTGGTACTCGTTCGACTAGTTGAAAAATCACACCCAGTCTGGTTTGGTTCTACGCCAATTTTTTCCCCGAACTAAGCGACTTTGCTTCCAATTTTACTAGCCTTTCATGTTATTTTTGGATTTTTCAATTATCAATTACGTGCTGTAGGTGCTTTTTAATTCAGTATTTTTCTTGATGATTGTGGGTGGCTTTCAAGTATAATATCAGTTGTTATAATGTACCTACCGGCAAATAAATATTGTTTTGTTATTTAGCAGTAGAACCCACAAAAAAGGGTATAATATATTTTTTTCGGTTGGCGCATGACGGTTTTTTTTATTGTAGGCGAAATCTTGGGAAAATGATATATGTTTTTAATTATAATTTAATTTTCTTTAAATAATAACTTCACGATCAAATAAATTTCAAGTTTCCAGGGTTTTCCCCTTCTTATCTAATCTGTTAATTTGCTATTAAAAAATTGGACAATAGCTTTTCAAAATCATATCTTTGGAAAGGTAATAATGCCTATAAAAGTTTTACAAGTAGGTATTCTCGAAAAATTAGCTTAATACAAAGCTCAAATGAACTTGCATCAAGAGAAAATTGTTAAAACAAAAATAGATTAATCTTTATTCTACAAACAATAATAAGTTTTGCTTAATGATTGTTATACTAATGGCCATTGGCCGTCGTAATAATATACAGTTTTAGGCAATTTTGCAAGTGGTGGAAGATAATAAAAATATTTTTTAGGTTCTTAAGAGAAGGAAAATTGATCTATTGGTATTGTTTCTAGGAATATCTACTAGATTTGTCAAAATAAATGTAATAATGTTATTTAAATTAATAAAGATTATGTGTTTTTTTCCTAATGCACCATTTGGACGCTGCGCCTCTCAAAGTGAGATTAGCATAATTTTTTAAATGTAAATATCTCAAAGACAATTGAATTTAGACATTAAAATAAATCTTGAATTCTTGGTATAATTTAAAAATGCAATAATAGTAATATAAGGTTATATTCGCCACGTTTTTTTTGGGCAAGCTTACATGCTCCAATATAATTTTAAAATGTGCATCTTAACGACTATAATTTTTATCTAGTTCTTAAAACAAAGAGAAAATTGTACTTTAGTCTACTGTTGACTTACCCTGTATAATATCCAAATAGTACATCTTATAGTAAATTATAATAAAACCACTTAATCACAGATTAGACTTTAAAAAGCGATATTATACCATATAAGAAATTAATAAATAATAACTATAAGTATATTTTATATTTCTTACAATAAAATCTAGTAAAAACAAATAACAATTTATTAGAAAATATCGCCTTATTTACTAAAAATGTTGATAAATTTTAATAGAAATAGAAATGTATATTACCAAAAATAATACACGTCACTAAATGAACTATAATAACATTATTGTAGACGATATTATAATACTACTAGAAAATATTACAAATATTCTTCTTCTGTACTTATTGTTTTCGGTTTGAGAACCCAATGCGAGTTAGCGCTGCCTAGCGGGACTCCTGTAATAATTGTGACCAATGTCTTTACAGGTGATTTCCTCTTAACATTTTTACTTATTTTTATAATTTTGTTAAAGGTGCTGGTATGCTTGAGAGTGTCTAACAACGACACAGATGTCGCTCCTTGCAACATCTTGCTGGTGGGCCCCACCAAATAATGTATAAGCAGTTTTGAGTTGCTCCTTTCTTTCGTCGGATCCTAGCTCTACTGATGAGCCATGATATGGCGAAACGCGTCTAGGGATGGATCTGACGAAATGAAAGGACATTCTTCTGCTGTAAATATTATTATATTTCTTATACGTTGTATTATAATTTTTCCTTCGTGTAATCACTTCCATATCACCTTGTACTTCTTATTCTATAACGAATTTCGTTTTATTAATTATTAATTTTTTTTACTGTGTATATCGACAAAAATAGGACTAGCATGTGCTATTTTAGGCTTGCTGGTGGTTTTCACCAAATACTGCTTAAGCAGTTAAGTCAGTCCTTTATTTATTCTGATGAGCCATGATATGGCGAAACGCGTCTAGAGATGGATCTGACGAAATGAACGGCATTTCTTAATTTGTGTTGCTTTATACGTTTTTCTAGAGTTTTTAAATTATACAAATTTATTGTTGTAGGTTGTAACAAAGTACAAACTGCAGTTATACTATACAGGTTACATGTCCTTGTAATTTTAAGATTAATGCTTCTAAATTGCAATGATGCAAAAATCTGCAGCAAACAAATTATAAATAAATTAAAATTGATGTGTTTTGATGCCCCGTCAGTTGAGTGGACTTCGGCCTCTGCGAATTCGGAAGGCCAAATGCCAGACATGGGCCAATGAAAAAATTATAAATTGCTTATTGTTGATTTATAACTATTGTTTTAAATGCAAGTATTTTTCTGGAATTTATAGGATCGATATGTCATAATCGATTTTCAATTATAAAAAATAATCGAATAGTTCGATTAAAATGATTATGCGATATTTTCACTAACTCACTTTTTGATTAATCGATTTTTCATTTAATCGATTGTAATTTTACAATTGTAACAGTTATTTTCCATTGCCTAGCAACGAGTAAGTGTAAGGAAATATTGACTTTTTCTTTCAGAAATTTTATCAAAAATGTTAATATTTTCGATCGATTTTCAGAAAAAATCTTTTTTGTACAAAACCCAATAAAGAGTAAAATATTGTTGGCTTCAATTTTTTTTTAACTGTAAAAATGCCCATAAACTGTGACTGTGGGATTTTATACTAAAGTTTACAGAAGACCATGAGCTTGCGCTCGGGGTGGCGTCGGCGGCCTCGAACCCTCGGGGTGGCCTCGGAGCCCTTGAGGTGGCCTCGGACCCCTTGAGGTGGCCTCGGACCCCTCAAGGTGGCCTCGGACCCTTCGAGGCGGCCTCGGGCCCCTCGGGGCGACGCTCGGACCGGTATTCATTACACACATTGACCACCGCTAGTTACGCCACTGTAATGAAGGGCCATTTATTCGCACACTAGATAAATATTAATAACTTAAGTAAGTACCCACATTTATAAAGATGATAAATCTAAAGATAAGATCTCGACAGACACATATCGTAAAACAGCTGGAAATAACTTTTTAAAGTCTGATGTCATCCTTGAATATTAAGATATAAATGCTGGAATTTAACGTGTCACGCGGGATATTATATGTCAACTATTTCCACGGTTGGCGACTAATTGGCTGGTCCTGCTTTTTGCTCTATTTCTAGACCGAACGTCGCCGTCCGTCCTTGTCTTGCTCTCGTTAACGAGACAGGAACACAAATATTTCTAAAAAATATTTAATCAGGGGCGTATACTATGCTAACTACAAAATTGTATTGTTATCGGTTAACAATAAAATATTGTGAATTAAAATATAGTCAATCTATCGATCTAAAGACCGGATCTCAATATTACATTTTAGGGACGGAATCTATATTTTTTCGATAAGAGACCCGAACAAATATATTATTAATAATCAGAGTGAATAGTAATGAAATTCTAAGTAGTTATAATGTACAGGGTGGCTTACTCTCAACCCAGTATATATGCGAACAGGACAACGTGGTGCAAGAAACAATAATTATTATTACTAAACTATACCTAGTTACAAATGACAACAGAATAGTAGATTCTGTAACGATGTTGGAATGAAAATTTGATCCGAGAGGAAGATTCCGAACGCGAACCTAGCGAGCGTAAGGAACCACGAGTATCGAATTTTCATTCTAACCGAGTAGCAGACTATATTTTCTCCACGACCAAAAATACTATTCGCAATATTTGTAATTTCAGGTGGAGTATTATCCAGTTCCATATCTGATTCATCCGATTTTTCACTCATATTTTGACTTGCACTAAAATTTGTCTGCTGACATTGACAGTTTCGAAATTCATGGCAACCTATGTCGTTTAGATCAATTACAGATAATTCATTCCGTATCTTGTTATGGAATGAAAATACACGCAAAACGCATAAGAGGCAAGTGTTTCAGAATAAATATTCCAACTCAAGAGCGAGAATTTTTACATTCTATTATAAAAAATGATTTTGGAATTATTGCATTCAGTAATGGTCGTGGAGAAAATAATTTTATAAAGTTGACATACCTTAAGCTTTGCTTCCGTAAGTAGGCGGTTTAACAGATCTGCAAAAGAAAAAGAAAATTAGTTATAAAAAAGGAAGTTTTAATTAAATATATATAATTAAATACTATACATGATTAATACCTAAAGTTTAAAATCCCATGTTGAGAAAAAATTCCTTTTAGACAGTGTCAGTGAAAGCATGGCCAAGGACGAACAAGCAAAGAAAAGACAAAGCTGTTGTACGTAGGTTAGGTTAGGTTAGGGTGGCAGACCTTTGGTTCTGAACAGTCTCACGTAGTCCTATTAGGTCTGTTGTGATACCAACCAAAGGGTCATTTTTTTGAGTAGCTCACACGATTGGCTACTTTCTAGTAAGGTACGTACCATCTATAATACTTGAAACATCTAATGGTTTATAAACATTTTCAATAGAAATAGTAGTCAACGTTTTTCTTGTGAATTCTTATTCAAATTTAATAAAAAAAAAATTTCTTCATTCAAAGCAACACTGATTGGTAGTCAGAAAAAATCAAAATGGCGATAAATATATTAGGGAAACATGATTATTTAATCCTGGCTAATTATTAACTGTCAGTAAAAGTGAGCACTAGTTACACATATCGCTTTTACCTATCAGAAATTAATTCTCTTTCTAATCGAATCACGAATATTTTAACACGACATTTTCTTTTTGTCTATAAAAACATTTTCGCGCTATCCCACCTTATATGACTCTGTTGCTCCCAATTATAACCGTCTTAGGGAATTTCAGCTATTTGTTCAAATGTTTTTATTGTACGAAATATATTTTTTCTTCTCCCACATGGATATTGTCTGCTACGTGGGGAATTGTGTTGCCAGATTCCTTCGATATGAAGGGTTTTGGGGTAGATTTTGAATAGTGATGGGTTTCTACTCTAATATCAAGAGTTTCGGGCGTTAGAAGAATTTGGAAGAAAAGATACCTTATTTTAAAAGTCACTTGATCAGAGTAAAATTTTTAGAGAAGCGAGGAGAGATGATGACGCAAAAAAATCTCGAAATCAAAACGTTTGTAAAATAAATATTCAAGTTCAAAACATGCTTTATTATCTATTTGTTGACAAAGCTATAAAATACCTACATACATGTAGATATATATAAGGGCAAACAAATGTATAGGTTATTAATGAGTAATATCACAGAATATATAGCTTTGCGTAGCTGGTGGTAATATCCTATAAACAAAACAAATAACAAATATAGTAGTTAACACAGCATCATAAATATATAAACAGTAAGAAGAACAATCACAATTATAGGGCAATAAAATGACATTAAAATAGATTATAAAAAAACTCATGACAACAAATACATCACAGACAAGATTAACAGACCCTAATGATCAACATTATTATAATAATATGTCAAGCTATAGTAGGCTTTTTGTTTGAGAAATGATGACACTGACCTTTTGAATCACACTAGTGTTTCAGAAGTCTTAATTTCCTCTGAAAGATGATTTAAAATTTTTATACTTTCATATATTAGGGAGTTCTTGGTAAGTGTGCTTTTTGAAATAGGCAATGGAATGTTATTCGTTTATCTGGTATTACAAGTATTCGCTTTAGCGATTTTTTAAATGTTTTGTAAACCAAACAGACAGTTTCCAGAATAAATAAGCATGGTAATGTCAATATTCCCAGCCGTATAAATAGTGGCCTACAGTGTTCACGTGGATCCGTCCTACATGCCCTTATTGCGTTTTCTGCAGTATAAAACTTGAGTTAAAATGTAACTGGCTGCACAATCCCCAAATTGCAATACCATAACTGAGGTGGCTCTCGATCAGGGAAAAGTAAACAGACCTGGCAACTGATCTACGAAACCATTAGATACAACTCTAACAGCATAGCAACCTCTGACCACCTTTTAATTTAGGACATTAATATGAGTTTCAAACTTTAGCTTTTCGTCAATCACCAGACCAAGAAACGTATTTAATGTTTAGTTTCGATATCACAGCCATCCAAACTTACGCTGTCACGCTTAAACTTAAAACTAAGAACATTCGTTTTATTCAGATAAAGACATAACAAGTTAGCATCTCTAAGATATTTATTGAATAATCACACCATCCCTTAAATTTCTTAAGATCTTCAGAGACAATGTTCATCAACATACCATGTATCCTATGAGACCATAAAATAGTTGTATCCTCTGTAAAAATGATAAAATAAACAAACTTAGTTGGTAACGTAGGTACCCTGTATATAAAATATTTTTTAATTAAACAAATATATAACATAATTTTACTAAGTAACTCGCTATCGTCACCAGCTGTCCTGGTGCCTACAATGCTAAGTAAATTTAAAACAGTTCAGTTTATATTATGTAAAGAGTGGCTAATAAATAATTTCCTATTGTCTCATACAAGTCTAAAACATGCATTATGACCTAGACACTAAATAATAAGCTTACAGACATACAAAGTAATTTGTTTATTCTTTTGACAATACAAGTATTCATACACACCTAATATAAATTGGCTTATAATACGCTCTTGTAAAAAAATATCATTATTAATATATTTGAAAACTTCTAGATATTTAAGAGTCCCAGTGAAATAACTTTATAAATAATTTCCAAGAAAAAGAATTTTCCAGTTTCCTTTTTTATTTAATTTTGGCCTGCACCGGAGCACCGTAGAAAATGTATGCAAATTTGTTGATTTTCATCATAGATAACCTAATCTGTGACGGTTGTGTCTCTAGGGCCAGGAACGGGACCCGTGTTTGTTAAATCAGAACTAAGCCGTGCGGCCAGTTTATACAAAATATTAACTTTGTTTATCACCGCGGCAGTGACTCAGAGGCGAGTTACTGGCATTCGACCGTGGCGATCCGGGTTCGATCCCCGGAGTGGACATGCGCACAATAAAAAAAGTATGTCCGAAATTTAGTAGGTTTAAGAATGCAGGGAAGAGTGTAAAATGTAACAACACCCAACCCATCTCATGTACGCCGGTAATTAGGCCGGATGATGCGGAAGAAGATACACACTCCCCAATTGGTAGATCATTTAATGGCAAGAAACCGAAGGTAGATAACCCTTGGGGGGTGTCGCATGACTGAGGATCGTAGTTCGGAACCCACGTTAAGCTGTAGATCCCCTCGGGAATGGTCCTGGCAGCGAACGAAGAGGAATAAAGCCTAATTCAAAAGAAGAGCAAGAAATGACAATGACAACTTTTTCATCGATCATTTAAATTTTCTATTTAATTATAAATATCCGCCTGCGGCGTATCCATTGTGTATTTATTTGACTTATATAATATACAGGGTGTAATGGGATTAACGCATTATGTTTAAACGGGTGACTGCTTCGATGTCCTAGAGATACCTTTCATACTTTTTTTTTTAATAGACCGTCTAAAAAATTGGGTAAAGACCCCTAAAATCAGACCGAATTTGCCGGACGCCTATGGGAAATCCATAACTTTCTCAATGTAACCTTATGTTTTTTGAGTTGCATACGCGCATCGCCGAATTCAAACGACGCGAGACCTTAAGTAAAACTCTAGGCTTTAATAATAGCATCTGCCCAATGCGGTGTGGGTACACAGATGTTTTAATGAAAATGGAAAATGAGATATTTCAATGTCAATTTTAATGACATACTATATAAAGTTGTGTTTAAGATATAAAAATGTGTTTTTACCTATTTGTTGTGATGTGAAATACGGGAAAAGTTTTAATCGTAGACTGGATATAGAACCATTCATTTATTTTTATTATAGTTGTACATTTTGTATCAGTCTTCGATTTTTGAGGTAGGTTTAATTTCTAACTTAGAACAGATAACAGCGCCATCAATCACGAGACCTTCCGCCCAACCCCTCCGAAATATTTACTGGGTTTGATACGAATGAATATTATTTTACTTTAAATATTAATATCAGCAAAGAACCTAGCAATTTTTCAAAATATTGAGATAGAACACATGACAAAGTATAATAAAGAGAAAAGAAAACTAATTTCCGCTGTATATTTAAGTTTTTTTTTTAAATTTACGTTAATATTTATCCTATTTTATCTCTTTCAATGAAATATTTTTTATTGGGTGAACCCGAACAAACTCTTGACGCGGCCAAGACAATTTTTAGCCTGCAGCACGTAACTTTAAGCGTACCCCGAAAATGACGTGTGCTCTTAAGCCCTTTTTATCTATAATATTTACACAAAATGTACTACTTACGTGACAATTCAAAATAAGTCGCTGTTCTTGAAAGAAATATATAATAATTATCTTATTTCTTGTTTCTATACCAAAAAAAAAACCTGTAGTAGGAGACTTAAGCCCACTAAATTTAGAAAGAAGTTCCAGACATATAAATATCGGATGCACACTTAATATACAGATACCTACATACATAAAGGCAGTAGAGACGGCTTTTCACAAGCACTCCCGACTTAAATCAAGATGGCCTTGACGTCATACCAGTCACGAGATGCAGATACATGAATCCGGCCGTTTGAAGATATTTTTACTGGCGTTGATAAACTGGACTTATTTTTAATTCTAACAAACATTTTTGGGTATGTTGTAACCGATTATGAAGTTGAGTTAAAGAAGTTTAGGTACCTATTGTGAAAAAGCGGGTAAAAAAATTTAAAATGTAATATAGAAGCAAAATTTAAAAAAATGCTTTGGACATGGTCATTTTCCGGCATTTCTATTTTATAATTCACACAAAAAATAAATGTTGATCAAAGCAGAAGGTTTTGGTAGGGATATTTTTTACCATTACTACCCCTCCCCATCATAGAAAAAAAATTTTCTACGCCATTGTATGCGGATGACTTAACTTGATAGCAAAAAATAAAACAGACTTAATCAACATTAACATTGTTACATAATAAAGAACTAAAAAGAAGACTATGAATATAGATATTAAAAAGTCTAAAACAATGTTAATTAAACAAAAATGGAATAGTAAGTAAGTAAAAATATTTACATATTTAGGAATACCTAGTGAAATCATAGGAAACATGAAAACTGAAAATGAAAGAATAAAGAATAAAGAAAACAGGCTGGCTAATAATTAATGTCATAAAAATGCACTTTTTAAACAAACAAAAACAGACGTAGTCAGAAGAATTAATAATTAACTCTTGGTAGCAAAACATGAATACCTAATGTTTTAATTAAAAATCAACAGCATGGAGTGTCTAGAACAAAGAACAACTACAACCCGGAAAGGTCATTGGGGTAAAGGCTAAAGTAAAAAAAGAATACATGGTAATTCCTAAGTTCATACTTCCTTTTTAGCTGTATATAGAAGGCATTAAAATATACAACATTTTCAAATACCTTTTTCAAAAAACTTAAAAATAGGCGAGATACAGAAGTAAAAATCTTAGTGCGGGCCTGGTCATCAAAATGTAGCCTGCTATACTTTATGTTGTTTGTCTTATCTCTTATTAGTCATGTAATTTACGGGTCGGTGGTAAGTTATTTGGCAATACGCCGCGGTGTGTTTTTCTGAAGCAAATTAATTTTAAATTGGTGACACGTGAAAATGGTAAAATTTAAAATCAATGAACTAGTAGATATGGTGCTAATTTACGGTGAGTGTCGTCAAAGTGTGGCTGCTGCTTCGATATTATACGTAGAGCTCTTTCCCTTGCGGGCTCCTCCTACTCTCAGAAGTTTTCTTAATGTTATTCAGTGGACAAGTTAGGCAGGCGTATTTGATCCATAGTGCAATAAATGAATGTAAGTACCTTATTTGTTGAGTTAAAAAAAAAGGAATTTAAAAATGTTGTTTATTTTAATGCCTTCTATACACAGCTAAAACAGAAGTAACAACTTAGGAATCACCCTGTATACCTATAATGTAAAAAATATTGATATAACATAACAGGCGTAAATATGAAATACGTTGGTATATGGAAAAATGTTATCAATCCCCTTATTTCTATTAATAGAAACAATGTTTTTTACCAAGTCCAAAGCTAGTCGCACCACATTGAATATAATATTTTTTTTTAATTCGTCAACAATTTTTGATCCATTAGAACTTTTAATTCTAAATCTTGTGGTCTTCCAAAATACATTATTGGTTAACAGATCAAATTAAATTGTTAACAATATCACATTAGGGCCGGCAACGTCGATGTTAAATTTGGAATTTGGTTTAAAAGGTGCACCGTCTTTCGGAAGAGACGTTAAACTGTGGCTCCCGTATCATGGATGTTGGCACGTTAAAGAACCCTACCCTCGACAAAGAGGGATTCGGCAAAATTACCAGATGTGTGTGACAAATTCCCTGGCGTATGTGATTGGCCTCGCTGCGGAAATAGGCCAACGTAACATTTAAAAAAAATCACGTTAGAAACAGGTGAAATAAAGTTATAAAAAGATCATTGATCTTTTCTCTCACGCATCATAAAAGGAGTAACTTACTCTAATCTAGTCCAAAATATTAATCTGGATCAGTTTACTCCTTTCTTCTGCACATCACTGGCTGCACCAAATGTAAAATAAACACAGAACGTGGCTCGCGCAGATGTTTCTTTACTATTTTTATGACACGGAGCTATTCTAGGCATGTAAATCGTTACACATAAACAATTTTAGATGAAATGTCTACAAAGCTTCACAGTTATAAAGCTTTTAAATCTAGTTGACTTTGATACTGCTAATAATAATTTAAGTTTTTTGAATATTAAATAAATAACCGCCACAGGCCAAACTTTTTGCAGTCCATCATAAAAAAATGCAGGAAAAGGTCATCTTTACTTTTAGGTGTTTGAAATAGAGCTACCTTGTATAAATCAATTCAGTAAAGGTGTGTTATCCCGATGGAACAGGATACCTGGTCAAATTCCAGCGAGGGCCACATTTGGGAAACCCTCCATAAAGCTATCAAGGGGAATGTTACTTCTAACGAGCACCCAGCTAAAACAAGTGGTCGGCCTACTAACAGGCCACTTCCATTTAAGAAAACACCTACGCCGAATAGGAATTTACAATGGTCCCATTGAATGCAGACTTTGCGGCGAAGAGAACGACACCGCCTCACATATCATATATAACTGCGAAGCACTGACCCGAGGAAGATTCAAAATCTTCGGAGGAATCCAATATAATCTCCCGCATGACAAACTTGGTAGGAATTTACTGGACCTTATAAAGGAACAAATCTTTTCTAGCAAGATATGGGAGCACAATAAGCCACTAGGTGGCCGAACGCCCGACCCCCGCCTTAAACCAACCAACCAAAGGTGTGTTCATGTCCAGGTCAGCCAAGCCGTCCAGCAAAAGTAGCTTCGGGATGTTTGCCTTGAGCGGAAATGGAATCTACTGTTTGATCTGGGTGGATAACATAATAATAAATATGTTTTTAATCTTAATCACACCAACTATACCATTAATATTGAGTGATCCAACATGGTTGAGCCATAGTTTTATGCAACACAAAATACAATCAGTTTAGGGCACTTACTGAGTGAGGCAAGATCGGCGACTTGTAGGGCTATCTTGATAACACCTTGGTCTGTCTGGTATTGTCAAAAATCCATAAAATTTAAAAGAGTATGTAAGTGCATATAATAGTTATTTATGTATCAAGGGTACTAAGTAGATGAATATGCCCTGAGGGTGACATTATTACAAAGCCGAGGGCCTCTGATGGCCCGAGGTTTCGTAAGTCGCCCGAGGGTATATATCTATTAGTACCCGTGGCACATACAAACTTTTATGTCATACCAGTTCGTTTTAAATAATAAATATTTTTTTTAAATTTAATTTGATTTACCAATTTTTTTTTTACGGTTCGCCGACTACGGAGGCCATCTTGAACCGGTCATCGACCACAAATGTGGTCTACCGACTGGGGAGTGTGAAACGGCACCTTCATCCTACGAGATATCCGATCTCATCCGGCCTGTCCGGCGTGAATAGGATAGCTAGGTGTCGATTCATTTTACACTCTTCCCTGAAGCAAGAGCACGCCGTGTTCCCAAGCGGTCACCCGCCCAAGTACTAACCGCGCTCGACACAGCTTAACTTCGGTGATCTGCGAGAACCGGTGCTTAATATGTCGACAGGCCCTTGCCTTACCAATTTTTAATTTTTGACTTTGACACATTAAACATTTGAACACTTATCTCCCTAGCAACAAAAACGCATGCAATAATAATGTCAAGGTAATGTAAATTTATATTTTGTTAATAAAGAATAAGTTAATCGAAATAGTTATTTTCCTAACAAGTGCGCAAAGTGATACTTTTCCGCACGCAAGTACAGTTGGACGAACGACGCGAAGCGGTGCACAATATTCTTGGCAATATAAATAAAATTTTTATAATTTTAACAATTCTAATTTTGAAATTACATTTTTTTGGTTGAAATTTTAAATATAAATTCCACAAGACACTGTAAAAATTCACAAATAAATAATAATAATATGATGATGTCACATCAGGATATATCTCAAACTATAAAAAACAAGTACAATTTATGGGCTGAACAAAAAATATAGTTTCAACAAGATGGAGCTTCACCACATCTTGAACTGGTGCATGGTGCGGGAATATCTAGAGGAAATTCCCTGGTAAATAGAATGGACGATGGGGTGCAATTAAATGGCCAGCTAGGTTTTGCGATATAGGCCCTCTTGACTTTTTCCTGAGGGGTTATATAAAAAAATTGTGTAAAAAAATAAGCCACAAATTATCGACACTTTTCCATTTAACATTTTGCGCTAGCTATCATACTTTAAAAAAATAATCGATCGTGTCCACCCATAACAGCGACCGGTGGGCGTAAGTAGGACTTTTTTTTCTGGAGAGAGACAATCGGGACTACATAAATTTCATGATATTGCACTTAGTGAAGAAGGCGGAAAAGCGCTGCGGGCGAAAAATTTGCGGAGCCACGCCCAAAGTTCAATTAAAATTCACCTAACTACTATCAAATTTCGAAAATTAAATGATTACCTCTCCCCCTCTGCATGGTTGGATTAAATTTGTTTTTGTAAATGTTTTTTTACTTTTTTATTGATTTCCTAGCTGGTTCTTTATTTTTTATATTTGTGAAAAATATAAATATTGGTGTCAATCCAAAATTTTAACATAAGACGTATAACCAGCGTTTTTCGGGCTCGGTTTTTCATGATTAAAAATAAAGTTAATATCGCTCACCACGCCAAAATTGATGATTTTTTCAGAATTCATGTATTTTAGGAGCGCACATCTAAGAGCAGTATTTGGTTTTAAAATACTCCTTCCTACGTGCCGTTATGTATATTCATAATAAAGCAGTCTCGTTTCTTCCCGCTTTTTTTTTAATTATAAATTATCACACTTTTCTTCCATAAAAAATGGTTCAATTCAAATTTTTACTTTAATTTTTTTTAAATAAATACCTAATTGTTTTCTGTTTTGGTTACAAAAATATTTTATGCATTGGGTTATATTTTTATTGATTTGAAATAGCTCAAAAAAAGGGAAAACGGAACAGACAAGTATATAATAGAAAAATACTATAAAATATTATTCTTTTTACTCGTTTTTCTTTAAAATTGCATTATAAATCAATAACTAAAACGATATGAGTCTGAAATCTTAATCTCTATATAAAACAGGACTTTTAGAAGGAAAAGTTCAAAAACTAAACATTTCCTACAAGACCTTTGCACTATAAGCCAAGAATACTTTATTTAAAGATTTAAATTAAGAGTCCAAGCGTGATACGAGCAATTAGGTTGCCAATAGGCTTTTAGACCCGAGCTCCGTGGCTGGGGGGGGGGGGGGGGGCTACCGGGCTGCACTCCCCAAATACGTCACTGTAGGACTATATTATGCCCTAAACTCGACTAAAACGTTTAAATTATTTCCAATGTAAAACTCAGTTTACCAAATTTAAATTATTAAACCATGTGTGCATTTCTGGGAACAGTTACGGTTACTGCCGACTAAAAGATAAAAATTCTAAATAGGGGCAATAAATAATAACGATAAAACCTCTTCACTTAAGACCCGCATTTTAGTTGTAGGTACCTTTCTAATACGCTTTTATAGTCTGTCCTACAAGGTTAAACAGATGTTTTCCTATATTATTATAAACATTAAATATGATTAAGAGGAAACCTGCAGAGGTAGTTAAGGACCGTAAACTATTTAGTTTATTTATACATGCACAGCAAAATATTGTAAAACGATCTTCGTAAAAGTAAAAGTAGTTCTTGTAAAATCATGAGTGCCTGAAGCCGAAGAATTATTTTTATTAATAACAACTTAGCGGCAAGCGGACAAAGTAGTGCCAGTGCGTCTATCTTTTGCATTAAAGTACATAGGGACGCCAAAGGTAATTGGTTCCCTGGGGCACAGGTAGACAATGACAGGCTGTTTCGTCCTTGTTGGGTCAAATCAGAAAGCCAGAACTTACAGCGAGAATATATGTTTTCAAGACATTTCTACCAATAAAAATGTGATGAAAACCTAGTATCGCCTTCTGCTGGAATCAACTCAATACAAAAGATAGCCATCTAACGTGAATACATGAAAATATAAATAAATATAAGTAAATCAAGCACGGAACGGCCATTTTAACGGACACTAAATTCCACTATTTTATTAAGAACAACTTTAAAATTGGGAAACATCGTCCGTTTACTCCATTTTTACTCAAAGAGACCTGATATTTTATATTTTGACTTTGTGTCTTTTTTCTTACGAATTAACAACTTTGGATTGTAAAAAAATACATAGTCTTTGCCTTTTCTTAAGTATGGTATTTGATAAATAAAAGTTCCATTTTCAAAAATATTAAATTCTCCATTTATAAATAAAAGTTTTCCATACAGGACGGTCAACGATAGCGCGAAATAATTTTATGTCTTAAACATAAGATGTGTGGATATTTTGATTTTTTTTTGCTGGGGTTGGCGAAAGAGCCAGTATACTTAGGCCTATATGAGGCCCATTATATCCCCTATCGTCTGGGTAATGTCAGCCAGACGGGACCCACAGCTTAACGTGGAATCCGAACCACGTGTATGCACTAGTTATCCTTTTTACCCCCTAAACCTAATAATAAATTTGTTACAATATTTAAACAAAATTAATTAATAATATTTCCAGTCGTAGGTTTAATGTTCAATAAGATGTTCGAAAAATTCTCCGTTATCCGTCTATTAATATCCTAAACGATTTTAAAACTCCCTTCTTACATTTTCCAGTTTTTGGTAGTGCGAGATTCTATCACAAACTGCTGAAATTGAGTTCCTCAATTGGTCTAAATTTTCGTGCTGAACATTATTATAAATTTTGTTTGTTATGTATATCCAACACACACAATTATTTGAAAAAAATTTAAAAAGGCTGTCAAATATTGACAAGTGAAAACCTAATTATAAAGGTAATTACTGGTATTTTTATTTTAATCTGAATTAAAATTAAACAGAATCGCACCCCAGATTTAAGCTAATTTGAAGAGAATTTTTTTAATATCTTAAAAACGGTAGGTATGTCTAAAAAACTTTAAAATTGGCAGACATTTTACTTTCACTAATGTCGGGTTGAACAAAGAATTTTAATAATAATTATTTAACCAGCAAGTTTGACTGTGACATAAATGACTTTCGCAGGCATTATATATTAACATTCAAAGGTGCGTGATTAGTAAATTAAAAATTAAGGTAACCGGGCCAGTATGATTGTGAGATAATTATTTCTGTCAATGTTACGTCTGTCACAGTTAAACTTGCCGGTTAAATAATTATTATTAAAATTCTTTGTGCAACCCGACATAGGCCCTTTAAAAATTCTATATAAAAGGTTTTTTTTTAAATTAATACTGGAGCGAATATTTGACCACTTACAAATTTACATGCTAAATCCCATGTGTCCTGTACGGCAGTACCACCCGGTATATTATTGAATTTTTGAATAATACTTAGAATTTGACACCTATTTTATGGCCTGTCCAAATTCAATTGTTGATTTAATATTGACATTTAAAATATAACATTTATCCCACTTTGAGACGCTGTTGCGTGAAAATGGTGCATCTTAGAAAAAAACTGTTATCACGTTCCGATCTTAGTTTTTATTTTCTACCCGAGAATACCAACTTTTAGTTTAACGGTTAAACTTGTAAAAATGGGACAAGGAATTTTATCGGTTCAGTTAGCTGGAATAGCCCATTTATCCAGTCAATTTAGTGTAAAGGAAACAGCAAATATCCATGTGGGAGTAGAAAAACAATGTTTTAGCAAATAACAGAGTAATTACTACTCGATATGCATTTTGGTTTCTATATTATAACAATATCCGTTACATATTTATAATTTTAGTATATACATACAGGGTGTTTCTTTATGACGTGCTAATATTTTAGGCTGCGATTCCTCAAGTCATTTTATGAAGAAAAGTTCATATAAACATATGTCCTAAACGGCTTAAATTTTTTGCTACAGGATGTTCAATTTTCTTTTCTTTAATTCGTTTTTTGTAATATCTCCGAAAGTACTTTCGATAATACTTTTAATTATGGCATGTGTTAATAGGATATAAAACCACATGTTTTAGTTATAAAAGTTTTTTTTGTCCCACCAGTGGCGTCCCTGCAAACGCATTTCCTCTTATATTTTTTTAGAAAACAAGTGGTACGCCAATGACATTTTTTATGTTGATATTATTTCTGATTAGCCTGGTCAATTCTGCATATAAATGGTCCCTTGCGCTTTTCTCCTTAGGCACACCATTCTTAATTAAGATAATTAAATTAAATTAGCTCTACTATTTATTATTAACATTGATAATGCAAAATTTTGTTTTATAAAACTTGTTGAAAATTATCACCTTCACTTAATAGGTATGCAAAATGAAGCTAATTTAATTATTTTAAATAAGAATGGTATGCCTGAGGAGAAAAGCGCAAGAGACCATTTTTATGCAGAATTGACCAGGCTAATCAGAAATGATATCCACATGGATAAAGTCAGTGGCGTACCACTTCTTTTCTAAAAAATATCAGAGGAAATGTTTGCAGGGACGCCACTGGTGGAACAAAAAAAACTTTTATAACTAAAACATGTGGTTTTATATCCTATTAGCACATGCCAAAATTGAAAGTATTATCTAAAGTATTTTCGGAGATATTACAAAATACGGATTAAAGAAAAAAAATTGAACACCCTGTAGAAAAAAATTAAAGCCGTTTAGGACATATTTTTATATGAACTTTTCTTCATAAAATGACTTGGGGAATCACACCCTAAAACATTAGCACGTCATTAAGGAACACCCTGTATAGGGTGGCATTTTAAAGTAGAATAACTTCAGTATTAGAAAGCCATCTTATTTGCTGAAAAAATACAGAACTACGGCTGCAATATAAGTTTCACATACATTTTTCCTGTCCTCAAGAAATGTACACCTCTTTTGGGGGTAGAAACCATCTACAACTTTTTTTTTAAATAAAGTTTAAGAAATTTTTTTAAGTAGATTTGTACCAAACAATAGGTATTCAGTTGTAAGATTACTAAGTGTAGGTATCATTAATTTATACCCCATATTCTGCAGGCAATCGAGCTTTAAATAATCAACAATAATACAACTTAGCCACAGGAGATAAAGTAATGTTTATACGGCATTAGTAAACCGTGATTCTTCATTTACCCAGTGTTGTATATTGCTTGTATAAGCGGATGAAAGCTGAACGGAAAATACAAACGGTAATAAATATTAGTTTAAACCAATTTTGTACAATGCAATAAACTGCATGATACCTAACAATCAACAATGTTTTATAAGACCAACAACGTTTTAACGGGGTGTTGGTTGAGTAATGTTATATATTGAACAAAAAGGGTATTTGTATTTATTATTATTAGGTTAAAAGGTGTAGAGAGGGCTTAGTTTTTTAAAATAGTTAGAAATAACACAAGTGACAGCACTTGTCGGTGGTAAAATACTAATTTTTCCACTTTTTGCTTGTAAGTTATTATTACCCATTATTATATTAATTTGACAGGCGTAAATACAACTTTTTCTAGGGATGTAAGTGATTTACTTACTTACAGGGTATCCCAAATAGTCGGGGCATATCAAAAATCATTTTTTTTTAATAGAACACCCTATACATTATATTATTTTACTAATTCCCTACAAAATTCTACGCTTATATTGTATAAAATGTTACTTATATGTCTAAATATATTTATTGTGTTTGAGATATTAACGTTTAAAATATGGAATTTTCAGACTTTCACAGACTGTAACATTGGAACGGTTCATCATAGAGAAAAATGGTTTTCACCTTGGATTTTTTTCTCTATTTAAAAGATACAACTTCTCGTTTAATATGTTAAACCAAGATAACGATATCTCCAGTTAAAACATATAAATACAATAAATATATAAAATAATAAATATAAATATAATAAAGACAATGCAAGTCCAAACCTCTTCTATCATTAAGTTTTTGCACTAAGTGCATCAAGTCTTGATGCCTGAAATTGTTAGCTTTGACATTATTCCACATTCCATAATCCTTTCGCCGTTTTTACCAATTTTTCTCCATTTTGCAGTTCGAACATGCCGAGCAAATATGTATGCAAATATTTCTTTTTTCCAAAGGTAAAATTTCTTCGATAACTTACAATCAAAAAATGTATTTATTTTCTCTATTGAAAAGCCTTATTTAACTGATCAAATGTCGAAAGTTTTTTCCTATGAAAAGTTTTTGCATTGCGGATGAAGGCATTTGCCTTCTAAACATGTACAGAGTAGGATACAACATAAGCTGAATTAAGTGCAGCAGATTTAGTGTTTTACTTCTCTGTTATCTCATTTATCTTAGAGATGTTATCAGCGATATTATCCTATTTCTAGCCTCCGTGTCGTTTAAGGGCTGGCTAGTAAGTCGACTATATAGTGTATTTTAGAAAGATGTAGAGTAATAAAAGCTCATTAGTTATGCAAAGGGACTACAGAGTGACCCAACGAATATTTAAGCCACTTTCATAATTTGGCATTGATTTCATTGAAAAATTCTTTATATTCATCAAGTGCAGGTAGTACCACCCGGGTTTGGGTCAATTTATGGGTTTCACCTATTGTAATTCATTCACAAACACTAAGAATGGTGTGACAAAGGCGTGCATTACCTATATGTACATAGTACGTACACATTTTTTTTATTAAACATTAAAACAAAAAATACATTATACAGAAATTAAATTATAAAAAATCATATTATTCTTCGTCATCTGAGGATGATGGGAACAAAATGTAACGGAACTCAGGACACATAATAGACCGAAAATTTTCTTTTTTAAGTGATGTATAATGTTTATATATATTTCTGATCCAATATATATATAGAGCCTTTCATACAAAAATAAGTTCTAGTATGCGCATAATCATGCGTCAAAGAAGATTTGGCTAAAAGGAAAGTCCATCAACCTTAATTTTCTGATATATCGGCGAAATAAAGGAATCCCCTTCCTGCAAGAATCTGCAGGGAATTTGAAAATAATTATTATTGAAATTAATTTAATTACTTGCTTGCACGATGGGAGTTAAACGAAAATTGTTGTTGGGTTTATGCTTTGGTTTATTTCTTCGGTTTTGTGGAAATGATATTTCAGTCTATTCGGAAAGTACGTTAAGTTTGATAAAGAACAAAATAAACTTCTAACTTAATTAATATTGATTTAGGACCCTTCTCTCTGTCATTTTAATTAAACTAATAGAGGATCTACTACAGGAGTTACTCATACTGATCGACAAGGTGTCAAAATAAACACTTAATAACAGCAATGACAAAAAAAATTCGAAAAAAAACCTGCATGTGTCAAAAGTTGCCAACATTTTTTTCTTAACAGCCTTGTCATTTAAGATTCATAATTTATAGTTTAGCCGATAAAAAGTTTTAAAATTCGTAGCATTTTTACTGATAAATTAATTTTTCTCATAGTAGCGTTTAAATTTTTACATTTAGTAAAATCCGTTTTCTCCTTTGAACTTTCCTTGCCCTTTAACACAAGACCCATCAAATGTTCAACTTTATATTACGGGCCGGTGGTGTGACGGTTATTATGGCTACTTTGGGTAGAAATATTTAAAAAACTGAGCGTTTTGGAGAACAACGGGGTTCAGATTCGTAATCTACGCCTCAAAATATATAATTTCTGAAAAAATAATCAATTTGGGTCTTGGTAAGCGTATAATAGTTATGTACATATTTATCACATAAATTCCTTAATTAATGCCGTGCCCAAATTATTTTATTACGTGGCACGCATGCCATCTATGCCCGGTTCGCCCCATAAGATATGTTTGGGTTTTTCCGCGTTCAACGGATTATTAAAAAAAATTTAATTGTAAACAGTAAAGGTCTTGACTGCAAACCTAATGGATGCAAAATTGCGGCCTGCATTCCGCTTATGACGTCAGGGAGACACTTACAATTTCCAATAATATTTTAAGTGCATTTCGACTTAAATACTACAACTTTAAAATATCTACTTTAATCTTTTTTTTATAAGAATTATTTTTGATGTATTTACTTTTTGAGTAAACATTTTATTGGTGCACTCTCATAAACGATAAAGACAAGTAAATGAAAATTTCATTGTTTTTTTAAATTTAATTAAAGAAATACCTAAGGCACTAAGGAATGCGTCACTGACTAGCGGGCACAAATTTATACTAGGACTTTAGTTTAATTATACGAAAGTTGCTTAAAACCTACTTTTCGGGATCGGGAGAGAAGTTTTGGGAAGGAAACATGTTTTTTTTTTAAAGTGACTTTTGATTGGGGGAGAAACTTTTTTTCAGAAGTTAATTTTTACTGAGAATTCTAGAAAGGTGTCGCATTTTTTCTTGACTAGACATGATACAAACATGTTTGTCAGTTGGGGAAAGATTGGCAGTTACTCTAAGGTATCTAGTTACAAGCAAAGATTTTGAAGACCTAAAATTTTCTGCATTAATGTCTCGAGCTTCAATAAGTAAAGCTGTTGTTTAAACCTGTGAATTCCTAGTGCATGTGCTTCAAGGTTATATGAAGGTCCATATTCCTTATTAGGTTTACAGGATGGCCGTTAAGTGTGGCAAACTACAATAGCTCCGTTACTATTTTAAATACATCAAAAATGTAAATATAAAAGTTAAAGAGTAATAAGTGAGTTATAACGATAAATTATATTGAGGGTGACTTTAAAAATCGCAACAAGAATTTCTTTTTAAATATAACTAACAACCAACATATTATTTTCATTATCTTATTATTATAAAGCGCTTGGCGTCAGTGTCATTAATTAGTTACACTGAAGTACAACGTTTTTTCCTTTCTTCAACTCTTCCCTTTACTTACTACCTATATATTATTGTTTTTTAAAATTATACTTGGAATTCTACACTATTTTATATAGCACACTACATGCCTAAATTCAATTGTTTTAAGATATTGAATGATATATCCCACTTTGACAGGCTGCTGTGTCTAAATGGTGCCTCTTAGAGAAAAACGGTTTAAGTTGATATGGACAAACTATATATTTTTCATTTTTAAAAAAGGCCTTTCATAAAAATAAAAAATATACAGTATGTTCCATTAAAAAAAAACAAGACAACGCCACAGTCCCGTTGTTCTTTGTTTTAAACCAAGTCGCTTTTTACATAGCAAATTTAGATTCTACGGTCAAAAATACAGGGGAACTCAAAAAAAATGCTGGTTGGATGACCCGGTACATGCAAATGGTCTAGGTACTTGTAATACGCTAAGGATTGATCCAATATTGACGTAGCGCACCCTACACTATCAATATTATTGACAGTGTCCACAATGGCGTAGCCAGCCTTTGGGGGCGGGAGGGGCAAACATATGATGGGGCGCTCCCCTCTTCATAAAAAGTGACTTCTAATAAAAACAAAGGTCGACACCTCCACCACGAACTTCCTCTTGCAACCCCCCCCCCCCCCTCCCTCCCTGGCTATGCCACTGAGTGTCCCTTCCACGCACCGATATGGTTGACTAACATTAGGAAATTCGAATTCGCGTCAGTTCAATCCATTAAACTATCAATATCTTCGCCTTAGACAATCAATATTTCTGTCAATAATATATATGTATTTAGTGTAATTTCCTTATTATTATCAAGACTGATTGATCGTATGGGGTCTACTAATCTCAGATTAGTAAAACAGAAAGTCTGCATTGGTGAAGTTTAAATTAAATTCATCATTGTCTCTGAGAAAAATGCAGTTGTGCAGACCAAACAACCTATAGAAAAACCGCCGTATTTACATTATTACCCACAATAAGAAAAATACAAGGAAATTACCTGTTTTTTATGTTGATAATAATTAATTATAATTTTTCAATAATTTAGATTTTGTTAAGTTCAAGAACTGTTCATAATTCTAGATCTATTTCTATAGGTCGATTTGTATATTATACGTTCCTGGAACGATAGAAACGTATAAAATAGGTTTAGTTATTTATACATCCAATATCCCAGAAAAGCAGATACAATGTTTGTTTGCTTTTTTCAATTCTGAGCTGGAATACATCATTTTTTATGTTGCTATATACGATAAACGAGACGATTTAATTACTTTATCGCTATCGATTATAAGCGTGATGGCTTCTTTTTATGACACAACCGAATCTAACTCAACATTTATCGCATCAACATTAGGTATGTCCTATTTTGGGACAATTTATTTTATAGTCAAATTGACAACTATGTTTTATAGTTATTTATGTATCAAGGGTACTAAGTAGATAATTATGCCCTGAGGGTGACATTGTTACAAAGCCGAGGGCCTCTGGCCCGAGGGTTCGTAAGTCGCCCGTAGTACATACAAACTTTTATGTCATACCAGTTAATATATAAACGTAAATTTACATTTTGTTAATAAGGAATAAGTTAATCGAAAACTGTTTTTTGCATCTTAATGCCCGCGCGGGCCATAATGTGTACTTTGTGCCCGCACGGGCATAAAGTAATCCATTATGTAGATCAGTGACTCCCAACCTATTTTATTCCCGACCCTTTTTAACCTCTTATAAATGTTCGCGACCCCTCGCCAAATTTTGTAATCAATAAAAGAGAATAAATATATTTAAGGACTAAAAATAATGATATTTTTAGTAAGTAATTTAATGTGATAACTGAGCTTGCAACTGCCTAACAAGATTTATATTTTTCAATTGAGTTTTTGTCAAAGCTAATCTTACGTCATTTTGAACATTCATCCAACTTATTCCTAGCTTTCTTCTTGATCTGCAGAAGAGTCGAAAATTCACTTCGATAAGTAGAAGCAAAGGTACTATAATTATTTAAAAAGTGCATTCTGATGTAAATAAATTTACGTATTTGCGTAAAGTTTTTACAATAATGAAGATTGGTATATTTGAAGACCCCCCCAAAAAACCAGTGCGACCCCCTTGGGGGTCGCGACCCATCGGTTGGGAACCACTGATGTAGATGGTATCTAAGTTATAAAAACACAATAATGTACTGGTATGACATAAAATAAATGTTACACCGAAAAATACACTGTTGGGTCAAACAATAAATCTTTTGCGAACTGAATCAATCGTCAGAAAATGGTAAACTAAACTGATTAGTTTGACAATGAAACACTGTCTATTGAACAAAATAAAGGTAGTTCTCAGTATGTACCTAACGTGGTTATTTTAACATTCTAAAACTAATCTTTTATAGCAAGATTTTTCTGCTTTTTCCCTTAATTGAGCAAACTGAAGAAAGGCATTTTAATTGTCCTTTTACATTGACCACTCTGTAGTATGAACAGTGTTACTTATACTACAGAGTGGTCAATGTAAAAAATATTATGTTCATATTACTGAGTCGGTCATAAGAGTGCATATTTATATTATCGCGATTGTACCTACTGTATTTGAAAATGTTTTAACGTTGTTTCAAATACACTCATACGTTCGAACAACATTTTTTTAAAGTTGTCTCAATATTGAATGTTTTTTTGTTTAATTGTTTGGTATTGCGCTATATACCTAAGCAGTTTATAACAGTGTATATTTCTCTAAACCGTTCCTCCGCATAAACGGGTATACTTTAAGTTTAAATCGAAGATAAGATTAGTTTATCTTTTAAAGTTGTACACATTTTGCATCAGATTTAAATTTTTAAGGTAACTTCAATGTAAAACACAGCATTTCATCCATTTCCACCAAATTGTATTGTAATTGTCAATTTGAGGGATTTATTATATTTACACAAAATCACTTTGAATATCTTTCTCACATTAGGCCTTTTGCAGAATAACAGAGAATCAGAGAAAAAGCGATATACAATGTGTCTACGTAAGTTGGTGGCATATGGCAAACTTTTTTATTATTAACTTTACGAAAAAAAGTTATTCTTCATAAAAAGTTCTGCATGGTCCAAAACCTAAAATGCAACCATCGGATGTTAATATTTTTCAGTCGTATACGAGGTTTGTCAAAAACGATGAATTTTGCCCAAGAGTAAAGTACCTTTATTTTTGACAATATCGAAAACTGTAATGATGAAATGTTGTTCGGCATTAAAAACTATGTTACAATATGCAATTACACTGAAAAATATTTTTTTTAATTTTACAAATTTATCGGCAATTTGAGACAAAATTAGTAAAAATAAAAAAATATATTTTTAGTATAATTGCATATTAAAACATAATTTTTCGTACCGAACAACTTTTCAACAGTAATATACCGATAGAGGAGGCGTCTTATCGGTAATACCGCTGTTTTTTACAAGAAATCGATTTTCTGATAATTTTCACGAAATGTAATTTTTACTTACAATCTGATAAGATCCCGAGAGCTTTAGCTCGAGGGTCTTATCTTTGATTATAAGTAAAAATTATATTGAGTGAAAATTTTCTTAGAAAGTCTAGTTTCGAGTGAAAAACAACGGTATGAAAATAAGACGCCGCTTCTAGAGGTGTATTTTATTGGATAATTTACTGAACCCGAAATAAAAGCCGTTTGTTATAAAGGAAAATATGCAAACACATCATTATGATTTACTTTTAAGTTTATAAAGTTGCCACAACTAACAATTAATTAAAAATCCAAGACTAAATCAGACGCGTAGAACGTCAAAAATCAAATTCGTTCATTAATTAATTGTCATCACGCTTGCCATGAAAACGCCAAGATTTCTTAAGCTCACGTCAAAACAAAGCACACTGGGTTTAATCTTGCATACATTTTGTCAAAACATTTCTTTGAAGATGTCAATAATTAAGTTAAGTTTATGCCCTAAAATCACCTTAAATACTCTTGTGTGTCACTTTTATTTTGTAGGTGTTATAATATTTATTTATTAAACTTGATTTCGTGAAATAAATTACTGTTTGTTTGACAAAAAGCTACTGTGGTCTTACCGAGCTAGTCGTAGGTCTTATCGGAAAAGACCACGTTACCAAGGTGGTTGCTATGAAAATTTGCGTTCTGATTGGTTCTATGTGAGGTAAATTATCATAATTATAGTTTTCGATATTTTCAAAGATAAAGGTACTTTACTCTTGGGCAAAATTCATAGTTTTTGACAAACCTCGTATACGACTGAAAAAATGTAACATCTAATGGTTGCATTTTAGGTTTTAAACCATGCAGAACTTTTTATGAAGAATAACTTTTTTTCGTAAAGTTAATAATAAAAATGTTTCCCATATGCCGCCAACTTATGTAGACACGCTGTATTTATTAATAAAAATGGACAAGTGTTTTTCTAAACCATAACCTGCTGCTTGCGTAACAAACCTGAACAACCTCTTTTTTCTGTGCAAAACAAAAGTAAATAACATAACCTTAAAACCATAAGTAATTCACCACTAAGGCCAGCCAAACAAAAAAGAAGAAGTTCAGAACAAGATTTATAAAGAAATATTATATCTAATTTTGTCTGTTTTGTCTGGTTTTATGTACTTCATTTTCCACCATTATGTCTTACCAGTTATTTTTCTATATCTGCTGCGTATAAAAAGAGTTTTAAGGTCAATTGGGGTTGGAGCCCCGTCATGGCAAAAAACGTAAATAAAAAACGTCCATTTTGTATAAGTATACATTTTATGCATTAAATCTTGTTGTACTAAGTTGTCTCGACATGAGTGGAAAACTGGAGGTTTTTATAAAAAGAAGGTACATATGTGCACAAATCTTTAGTTTGGTCAGAAAAAAAAATTAAGGATAGTTTGGTAAAACTATATTTTTGTCTTATATCTTTAATTTCGCTTTATTTCGTGCCCTCTTTGGGAAAAATTGGTGAATACATAGACTCTGGAATAAATGTTCCAATTCAAATATAAAAAAAAATTGATCATTGACAGATTTGCATCTTTTTAACGGATATTCTTAACTTAACTTTTGTTAAGTGTCGTAAAATTTACAACGTGTACATTTGCTTTCTTTGTAATTACTTGCCTGTGATTAGTCAGTTTCATATCCTAACTAGGTTGGATATGAAATTATATCCGTTTAGTTAACCGGAATCGCTCACTTATCCAATCACTCTAGTGTAAAGGAAACAGAAAATATCCATGTGGGAGTAGAAAAAAATTGTTAACTGAACATTAATAAATATGAAAATTGACACCAAAATCAAAAATTTCATGACTATGGCAAACTGATATGTAAATAAAACAAATTACCTTGTAACCTCGTTCCCTGGTAATCCAATAACTTTCGCGTTATCACAACGTCACCAATGCAATCGTCCGTACACCGAGCGCAGTGTTGCAATCGCTTGCAATTTAACGCAGACGGTAAGGTAGGTTATTATAGCCGTGGTCGGCAAAAACACGAACTCCTGGTGCTGTTATCAGGCCGATTACACCGAGACTAGCATTCACCGCCATTGCTGTCGCGACTAATTATGTGAATGTACCAAAAACTAATAAGAAAATGTACCAAAATGTACTATCGGCATCTACCAACATCTACTACTTCAAGAAACGCGTATGAACAAACTCCAGCAAATGTTTTTTTTTTATAATAAAAAAATTTAAAAATGTACCATCATGTACAAGAAAATGAATCAAAATGAACCATTCTTTTAATTAAATAAACTATATTGCCCTTTAAACTTCATAATTTGACCACACAAGCTTAATGAATTAGTACAAAAATCACGTGGTAAACCACTGTCTTTTATTATCCCTTCTGGATCTCTCCAAATGTCTTTATGGCGTGTTAAAGAAGTGTTGATTATAAAGGGCAAAGATGCCTTGATTTAAATATGATTGTATCCTTATAAGATTAGACGAAATTGTACTGGATTTGGTACAATTGCTTGTTAAAAGCAACACTGTCGACCGCGTCGGTGGAAAGCTTTGACCCTGGAGATCGCGAGTCGTCGACGCCGCCTTCGCCGTGGTGGCCCGGTTGCTCTGGAGCTGCGATCGGATGCTGCGACTGCAACCCGTGCATAAATAGAGATATGCCCTCGATGCATACATATGGTTTCAAGGACAAAAGCAATTATATAGGCTGCGCGGTTAATAGATATGTACAGGGTTTTTTTCCGAGGGCCCGTCCATGCGCCGGATGCACTTAGGTCAGGTTTGGCCAATTATGCTCACCCTGTTTGGTTGTTACACCCACTCTGTGATCCAAGTTCCTTGCACTAGTTTGTGTAGGTCAACTGGGGAGAGGGTAAGGATGTCCTCTGGTTCCTGTTTTGGTTGCCCGAGTATTTGTTGCCTCTTTCGATCTAGTGACTCGCAATGGCAAACTATGTGCTGTACAGTTTGTGTCTTGTCCGCATGTACAGGGTTACAACAATGTAAAGGATTTTTCAAGGCTCATAGAGTCAAAAGTGATACCTCCTATATGAAATAAAGTATTTAACGACATCAAAAAATTATTAAAAATAATAATTTATTTCTAATATTTCAACAATTTCATCGTCTCCAGAGGTACCTAAACGAGAGAATCCTTAAAATACCGAACTAGAATTGGGAAGAACTATTTTCATTATAATTTTTCATTTTATGAACTATTGTGATCTGATCTATTCTACCTTACGACAAGAGATCGTGTGTCAGAACATTTAAAAAATGTATCAAAGTAATCGGAGTGCAAAAAGAACTAAATAGAAGATGACGACAAGATAGCATCTTCTATGTACTACTCTTAGAGCACTTGCGGTATGGGGTTATCATCTTGCATGCTCTATTTTACACGTGTTTTTAACTCGTGGTCTGCAGTTGACCATGATGTAGGGACTTGAGACAACAGTTTAAGAAATGCCATAAAATATTGTATTGTCTTGAAAATTAAGAAAATCGTTTCGATATTTTGAGTATTTTTTCGTCCTTTATGTACGGGATACAAAATTACTGAGACAATTCATATACAGGGTCACTTTTATATATGAAAACTAGTGTTGAAATACAAGGCACTATTTAATTTAAACATATGGTGCCAATTTGACAGACAACCCCTATTTATTAAAAAGAACAAATTTTATAAAGCACTAATTGTAAAGTGTTTAACTTAATTATCATGTATTTGTCGAGTGATTCAGAATCAAAGTGTGAAAATACGCCATCTGAAATTATAAAAAATATTAATAATAGGTAAACTGGAAAATCTATTACCAGAAAAAACAAATCTTTATCGGTAGCCATAGCGGAGAGAATAGAGCTCTAGCCTACAGATCGCATGGTCATAGGTTCAAATTCCATCACGAGGGTTTGACTTTTTTTTATAAAAAAATAAATAATTTATAGAATTATTTTGAATTGAAATCTTTCTTGTTGGGTGGATTTTTGAAATTTTAATACATCTTTCCTTGATTAAATTTAAAACTTTTCATTCTAGTTAACCTAGAAGTCAATCCAGGCTTAGTTCTTTCTATGATATATAAAATATGAAAAAATGAAAAAGTTAAAATACATAGAAAGGAAAAGCTTATTGACAAACTATGAAACCAGATATTAAGTGGAACATAATCCTAAGTATGCTAATTTCAACACTATTGTTGATATATTTCTTTTTCAACACTAGTGGTGTAATATTTTTTTCACAAACCCAAGGCTTTTTTAATAATTCTTTGTGGTCGTAGAAAGTGATTATTCTAAAACTCGGAGAATTTCCGCACACGACTGACGCCTCGTGCTAAAAAATATCTCCTCGTTTCAAAAGTATCACTTTCATCACTTGGTATGTAATATAATAATAGTTCGCGATTAGCTTAACCGCGTATTAAAAATACAAAATTTAAACAGAGGCTGGCAAGGCCAACTTAGTATTTGTGCGAAATAACCTTATATTTTACAAGAATTGGCATCTGACAGCACTGCCAGCGGCCATTTTTTGCGAAATTTAAGGCAATTTTGCGCAAACACGCAGTAGGCCTTGCCTTTGAATAAAGCGAAGAGGATAAGAAATATTGATCAATAAATTAAATGGCGAATGCATCACTAGACGTCACTCTTAATAATAAATAGTAGTTTGTACAACAAGAGTGGATATGATGTCCATATCGCACGAGGAAGTAAATTGAGCACGACGCCGTAGGCGGAGTGCTCAAACTTCCGAGGGCAATATGGACATTCCACTCGAGTTGAAAAGTATACTTTTTCTACGACCTTATGCTAAAAAAGGTAAAAAAAAAGTTTGTAGGTTGCCAGGCTCGAGCTCACGACCCTTGATTTCATAGTCTAACGCTCTAACGTCTGGACTATCGAAGCGTTTAGTTAATTATTGGAAAACCAACTGATAAATGATGCTACATGAAATTAATTTTCTATGCACATTCAGCAGGTTGCATTATTGATGAATCTATTATAAATGCGTCTAGATTTTATTATATTGAACAAATTAATAACAAATGTATCATATGCATTTAAATTATATAATTTAATGGCTTGAAAAAGAAGGCGGAGCCTCAGTAAAAATAATATACTGTGATTGGTCAGTACTTTTATAAACAACAAAGGCTTCTCTGTAATTGACTACTGTGATTGGTCAGTTTCACCCGCTCTAGGGGGCGGCAACCTGGGCCCCTGCCCAGGGCGGTAAGTTGGAAGAGCGGCATGAAAAATCCAAAAAAACACCATAAATCCCCGTTTTGCCTACCTATACGTTCCTAGGTATACTTATATGAAGTTTGAACCATTCCAATTCTCAGTTAACAGGTTTAATTTCCTTTGTTTTGCCGTGCCGTCTTATTTTTAAAACAGTGACAATTTCGACGGATCCCTTTTCTTTTTAATATTATAATAATATCAAGCAAGTCCGCGACAAAGCAAGCCGAACAACGCCGGCACCGGCACCGGTACTTTTTTTGGTCATGGCGGCGTCGCAGCAAAGGACAAGCCGGCGAGCGGCGAGGAATAGACAGACAATTTGCTGTTGTGGTAGGTGTAAAACGAAGAAGGGATGAAAAAGGCGGCAATTTCTTGTTTTGCAAAGGGCGGCGTAATTGCTAGAGCGGGCCCTGAGTTTCATTACCTATCTAGGATGGATATGATATATTCCCGCACAGTTAACTGGAATAGCCTACTTTACTCGCCACTTAAGTGTAAAGGAAACAGCAAATTTCCATGCGGGAGTAGAAAAAGTTAATTACACACTATAAATATTACGTAAATGACGATGCCTTAAGTATAAACTGAGCGAATAAGCTATACGTACTAGAAGATTAGAGTGTTTGTGTTTTTCGTTGTAAGCTTATCAGTTTCAAGCCACTTTATCTACATTCAAAATTTCCTGTGGGTTATTTATTTATTTTTACGTTGTTAACGAGCTGCAGGCCAGCATGGGCTGTCTGATAAGTTAGCCTAAATACATTTTAAATTATTTAAATTTGGAACGTTTTGGAAACGTCTGGCCTACCTCAACAATGAAATACCAGACTTTGGTATTTATGGCGATGAAATTAACATTGTTAAATTATGGTTGAGTGCATAGTAGAAAATGTACTTATGTAAATATGTTGAAATTTATGACAAATTATATTAACATTGAGCGAATTCTTACTTTTAAAAATAGGGTTGGATGATTTTTAAAAAGAAATTTTAAAGTAAGCGTCACAAATATAACATTTTTGTTTACATTTCTGTATTCTGAATAAAAAAAACGCCGCCTCTTTGTGAACAAAAAGTGTTGTATGTAAACAATAATGTAACATGTGTGGCGGTTACTGTAAGTATTTTAGTTATCCGACGTTGTTCAAAAAATGATGTTATATAAATAACTGAAAGTACCCTTCATCCTAAATGTTCAAAAAAATTTAAAAAAAAGTTGGGGGGGGGGGGGTTAGGTTATTAAGTTTAAAAAAAGTTGAATTTTTTTGGGTGCCATGCACTGTTAAATTTGAAAATAGCGCCGCAGGCGAAAATTTTTCGGGGCCACGCCCAAAGTTCGTTTAAAATTCACCTAACTAGGTACCATTAAATTTCGAAAATAAAATTATTAGCTCTCCCACTCTGCATGGTTGGAATCAATTTGTTTTGGTAAATGTTATTTTTTACTTTTTTTTTGATATTCCTAGCTGGTTCTTTATTAAAAAAAAAACATTTTTATATTTGTGAAAATATGAATATTGATAACAAACCAAAATTTTAACATAAGACATATATGTATTACTGTAACCAGCGTTTTTCGGGCTCGGTTTTTCATGATTAAAAATAAAGTAAATATCGCTCACCACGCCAAAATTGATGATTTTTTCAGAATGGAACCCCCTGAACCCCCCCCCCCCCCCCCTTACCTACAGCCCTGCCTTAGATCGCTAATATGCAACAAGGTAACCTCAAGACTGGTATGTGAATGTCAAGAAGAACTGGAGGCCCTGGCAAAAGTAAACAACACAATATTGCAGTGGGTACTAGGACACGGAGGTATTATAGTAAATGAAAAAGGCAATGAACTTGCAAGGAAAGGCTCAGAAAACCCATTTATTGATCCAGAACCGGCACTCGGAGTACCAGGGAGCACAGTACGAGATGTCATAAAGCGATGGATCAAAAGTGAACACAAAATCCACTGGCGCAACAGACAGAGATTATCTACACCACAGCAAAAGCTTTATTGGAATCCAGACCCAAGACTTGCGAAATTGCTGCCCAAATGAACAGGAACCAGCTGAGAACCATTACAGGAATTCTGACAGGACACATGGCTGTCAAGAACCATCTGCACAAAATGCAACTGTACAATGGAGACCTTAACTGTAGTACGGACAAGTCCGATAAACTATACACCATATAGTTTGCCATTGCGCGTCACTAGATCGGTAAAGGCAACAAATACTCGTGCAACCAAAACTGGAACCAGAGGACATCCTTACCCTCTTCCCAGTTGACCTACACAAACTAGTGCAAGGAACTGGAATCACGAAGTGTGTGTGTAACAACCACAGGGTGAGCACAATGGGCCAAATCTAAAGTGACCATACGTCCCGCTTTCAGGCTCTAAGTCCCGCTGTCCCCCACGTTACCAAAAATGTCCCGCTTTCGCAAACAGACCAAACGATTGTGCTTCTAATTAATTCAAACCTGTTTTGAGCAAAAATTGAGATGTGCTCATAGGAAATTTCAGGCTATTGTTGTAAATGTGCTGGCACCTATGGCGACGGATGAATTGAAAGAGCACCATCGTGAAACCCACTTCATAACTTTATTAACAGATGCTTCAAATCATGGCTCGATAAAATTATTCCCCGTTTTGATTCGCTATTTTTTACCATATTATGAACGCGTTAAAGTCAAGATTTTATAGAGTTTCGAGAGCAACTAGGCGAAACATCGGATATAATTGTCGATTATTTGAAAGAAGTATTATCTTGCAATGATTTGAATAAAGGCCTTTTTACATTGGGTGCAATTGCAAGAAAAATGGCCTAAAAGCATGCGCTTTGTCGCCGTTTTAAACAGCTGATCCAGGTTTTAAATGGGAAATCGTGCATCAGTTGATTAAAACGTCGTCGAAGCGCATGCTTCCAGGCCATTTTTCTTGCAATTGCACCCAATGTAAAAAGACCTTAAGAAAATTGTGGCATTTTGTGGTGACATTACGAACTGCAATTTTGGAGGAAAAAATTGAAAAGTGAACAAACCCTAACTTTGGGCGTGGCACCGAAATTTTTTTTTAGGGTACTCCAGACAAAAATGTTCTACTTACGCCCACTGAGCAACATATTTCCTGGCTACGTCACTAAACACCAATAATTTTTTTTATTCGCAGGCGTCCCGCTCTGACAAAAAAAATAAATGGTCACGTTAGCCAAACCTGGCTTAAGTGCATTCGGCGCACGGACGGGGCCTCGAAAAAAAAATAGAATTTCATGTGATATAACTTAAAAGACCAGTGACATTGTGTACATTCAACATTGTAAAAAAACACACTTAAATTAGTTTGTTTATAATTGATTTTCAACAGTCTTTAAAAATGAAAAACAGAAATTATAGGTACGTACAAAATGATTTCTACAACATTATAATTGCAAAGAAAAGCTTAAACATCAAACTGTCAAAATAAATTCGGTAAAATACCGGCCAATATTTATTTGTAGACATTATCCATGTGCAAATGTATTTTGCAGCCAGACTGAAGTAAACACGACCATGCAGGGCAATGCATCAATCCAAGGTTGCAGTAGAACAAGGCTGGCATTCGGTGTAGACCACCTGCACCAACATTTGTTAAGTGTCACTATTAATTATTTTATTACAATGTATGTCTAATATTTATTAGTTTATGCGATATATATTTTAAAGTGATTAATGAACTGGTTAATGACATAACATAAACTACTGATAACTTGAACGGAATATTCATAAATTTAATATCAACTAAAGGGATTGGTATACTTATACAATTACATATTATTATATGTAGATGATACGTATATTATCAAAAATTATATATAGAAGAATTTATAGAGACAAGAGGTGAGATTTAAAGCAAGGAAAACAATTTCTTCTAAGAAATATATCACTTAAATTTTCAATTTTTGTTAGATTTTTATAGGTGGTAATTTTATCTCTTTTTTTTAATTTTTCAGGTCCAGAAAATCCGCCTTACGCCGTGTCCTAGCTAAATACGACTGCGTGCGATGCGGGATCTACGTTGCACGCACGCATCGTCCTTGTTTGCGGAGAAAGCGGAGGTGGCAAAATAGGAAACGAAATTTGCGGTCTTGCGTTTTGCGCATCAGTAGCAATGATGGTCTCAACACGTAGCATTTTGTTAGTGGAAAACAGTGCAGTTAAATTAAGACTATCAAAAAAATTAATGAGACGTAAAAGAGAAAAACTCGCATTATAAACAGGTTAATTTATGGTGAGTTTCATCATTTGTATCCGCAATTGCGTGCCGATGAAATAGCATTTCAGCAGTACACCAGGATGAAAATAAGTACTTTTGACTATATTGTCGAAAAAATACATGATACTTGTTATCACTACACAACAAACTTTCAGAGACCTATCTCCGTAGAAGAAAGTAACAACTCCATCGCAATTTGTCGGACGACAATTGACAAGAAAATAAAACAGTTTTAATTTCTAAACAAGGCGTCCGATGCGACGTTGCCGCATTTCGTGTTTAATTTGGACAACTTCATTTGTTGCTCTGCGTTTAGTCCTAAATGTCTAGCGCATCGCACGCATCACTCCGCACGCACCGGAAAACCTGCGTTTAGCTAGGACACGGCGTTACACATACCTTACAGCGGCACACATCAATCTCTTCGGTTACCGGGCTAGGCGCGGGCGACGCTGTATCACCCGCATTTTTAAATATGTAATAATTTCGGTGAGCAATATAGTATATTATACACAGTGCATTTGACGTTTAAATTAATTGTTGGTGTGCGCTATTGGTTGTCATAAATTATACAATGCATCAGTGCTCACAGAAATAATATACCCGGTTACAATGCAGAGCGGGCAACCATATTAAGAATTTCGAAGTATGTATCCAGTATACACGATAGCAGTGTTAGTTTTTTTTTCCGAGTGCCCGTCAGTGCGCCGGATGTACTTAGGTCAGGTTCGGCCCATTGTGCGCACCCTGTTTGGTTGTTACATCCACTCCGTGATCCCAGTTCCTTGCACTAGTTTGTGTAGGTCAACTGAATTCCTGTAATGGTTTTCAGCTGGTTATTTTATATCTGTAATAGAGACTGTGCCTTTAGTAAAAACACATCATACGCAAGAAAAAAGTTAGATTTAATTTTAAATGTGGCAGAAAATACGAAAACGAAGAAGGTTTAAAAAATGAAGAAGAAAATATTAAAATATTAAAGACTATAGAAAGAAAAGTTAGCGACAAGCGGGCAAAGTTGTGTCTTGTCTTTTATATTAAAGGGACTCCAAAACAATGGGTTCCCTGGTAGACAATGACGTCCGTTTCGTCCTTATTTGGACTCTACGGAAAGCCATAAGTGGTACGTCACTCCAGAAGTACATAGTTAAAACGCGGCATTGCCTGTAACGGTCGCAAAATCTTGGTAGCACGTTAGAGCGAGAAAAGAATATTATTCAAGTACAAGTACCAAATGGTCACCATTTTTAAAGGAACCATTTTATAATGTACAAGTTTTTTTTATATTCACCAGTTAGTCAAGAATACAGTTCTTGGAATGGGCGTAGCGGACTAAAATCACTTGAATGATTTCCAGACAGAGAAAATATTCGCATTCTCCCGATACGCATACACCATGCGAAGCATTAAAAAAGCGGATTGAATGGCAGCATATCGATCGCACCCGACGAAGGGTGCTTTTGTTCTGCAGGACATCAGGAATATCTGTGTTTTATGTAAAAAAATTTCAGGTTTAATCAATTAAAGTCTTTGAGATCTCCGGTACAAGGGCGGATTTAGAAGGCTGATGATAACCCCCCCCCCCCCCCCCCCCCCCCCCCCACTCCACTAAACGTACCATAATATTCTTAAACTTTTCTTAGTGTCGTATACGCTATTATAGGTTTTGTAATGATTAAATATAAAAAGTGCTATATATATAGCTTTAAAAATATTTCGTCTGCGGCGCTTTATTGTAACACTCTGTATATAAGAGAGTGTGGTGTTTAAAAAATACCAGCAAATTACTAACTACAATAAAATACACATTAATTTGTTTTCTAAGAATATTAAAGTCCTTTATATTGTGTAAATGAGCTTTAAAAGGCCGGTGTATAATTTATATAATTTTACGTCGCTGGTACCGTATAAAGAAATCTCATCTTAAATAATGAAGATAATATAATGACCAATTCTTTTATTATTATAAAATATAAGTATGTATAAAAAATCGCTAATTGGCAACTGACATTAAGAAAGCCCGAACAAACACTATTTCTGTAAATAGCAAACTACAAAAGGGGCTTCCCTTTTTTTTTTGTTGTCACTGTTATTGAATTACTCTGCCCCAGCGACTCTTGGGTAAAATTTACAGGTTATCAAATTTGAGTGATTATACGTATCTCCAGGCCATCTTCGACTAGTACACTTTCGTATGCCCACAAAGTTATTCGTATTCTATTTCTCATGACCTTTCACTATCACAGCTCCTTCCTCTTTCCCTGACGGTTATGATAGTCCTCGATAGGCTATGTAGTTTAGCCTGGTTCATAAACCAGACCCATCAAAGGAAGCTTTTATATTAAATATTATAGGCATGGCCTTCTAGGATTTCAGTAGGAGTGAGTGACAACCAATAGGTACAGGCCTGTTCATAAAAAAACAAGTGAAAAATTTACCTTTAAAGCATCACAGTATTTTGCTATTCGGCTAGTGAAGATACAACCCCAATGACCAAGAAACCAATAAAATTGGCAGTTGTTTCTGGAAATTATGATTTTTAAAACATGTTTACGGTCTTTTAATGAAAAGAACGAAAAGTTAACAAAAAACTTTTGTTTTAGGAATATATTGCTTTGAACCGCGTAGCCTGATGAGTTGTTTTCCCCTCTCCGTATCTTCCAGAGTGGCTCTTTTATTATTATTATTATTATTATTATTATTATTATTATTATTATTATTATTATTATTATTATTATTATTATTATTATTATTATTATTATTATTATTATTATTATTATTATTATTATTATTATTATTATTATTAATATTATTATTATTATTATTATTATAATTATTATAATTATTATTATTATTGGTTTTAATAAAAATATGGGGAAACTCAAAAATAGGCCCCTGTTCAGTCTAGGTGGGAGGACCCAGTACACAACTCTATTACGCTTGAATTTGCAATAAATTATTTAGTTAAACCTCTGGCCGCCTCCGAGAGGGAGGTCACCACTTGCCCCAGGCGCCCCCCTTAAAGACGTCCTGCAGTGGTGGCGCCAGGATTTTTGGGTTGGGTGGGCACAAGTGGGCCCGATGATTTTAGGGTGGGCACTACCCAAATCAAAAATTACTTTAAAAAAAATAAGTCGCCGCCCCCCCAACGCTCTATAAGGCCATAAACGGGGTAAACTAAACTCCCCTCTTGTCCGAACTGACATCTAAAAAAAGGTCATCATCATTCCCTTTATCTCTTATTACATTATTACATCCTTCTATAATACCACTCCTTTCTCCTAAAAAATTTCATAGTCAAATACCCCTTTCCCACGGAAATTCCATTACAAAACCGATTCCCTCAATTTTGGGTGGGCACTAGGGTACCCATGGGCACCCATGTTTTTAGGGTGGACCAGGGCCCACCCTAGCGCCGCCGCTGACGCCCCACACCTGAATCTGACCAAGTGGTGAAATGAAAGGGCCAAGAATTCTATCTTACTTACTTTTTGTAAATCGAGAAGGCCATGATTATGGATATGAAGTCAGTATGCTGCATCAAGATGGCTCTGCATCAAAAATGTCAAACACAACAATATTATTTACCAGTTGACGTTTTGTCATTATCCTCTTTAGCGGTTTACTTATTTTTATTTGCAATAGTTGCGATTTTATTGGCAAAATGAAACATTGGTTTGTTAATAAAGGTAAAATTTAACCTAACAACATTTTGTAAAGTCTAATCCATGATTATTTCTTTATTTTAGGTCCGAAATCAGAAGATATTTTACCAAATCTTCAAAAGGACGTCAAGTATAAAGTACCCAAAATGCCCGATATTCCGATAAAGATTCCAACAGATATAAACGTACAATCAGTAACAGCATTTCTCCAACAGCTAATGAATGACTTTAAGCAATATATGATACCACCCCCAGGGACGTCAAAACCTATGAAGTATCCCTACACTTTTACTGCAAAAATAGCTCAATTTCCTTATAAACATTACTACAAAAACAACTGGATCGCCCGGTCGTATCCATGGGGAGTAGCAGCTTGTGTGCCAATTTTCTGGTATATCAGTAGAATGGGTAAGTGTAGATTTTTTGGCTCATTTTTTTGAGTTCTAAAAAACTAAAATCGTAAACTATTTAAAACTAGTATTTTTAGTTCGATACCACCCCACCAAATATTTTGACAAAATAATTATACATATAAATTTAATCCGACGTAATTTAAATTTTTTTTTTCTTTTAGCTAATTCAAAGGAAAACAAGAAATTATGGAAAGATATTCGACGTAAAGAAAAAGAACATGCGAAACATAAATTCGATTACAAATAAAAATACTAAAATAAGACAGTATTATGTAGGTATAGTAATGTAACAGTAGTAACAAGGCACGATCTGTAACCTTACTTAAAAACTTAAATATTAAATAAAATTATGATATCTGTCATGAATTTAAATTATTGACCTAAAAATGTCTACACCGAAAAAATTTACTTATTGTCATTGTAAACATATAATATATGGTTAAGTTAATAATACCGCCTGATTAGAATAGGCACAGCCATACATATTGTCAGATAATAATTTATTTAATATGAATTATGCAATTTTTTATACCGATACAAATTGGGATAACTGAAATAATAAAATTAAAAAAGATTTGAAAATTATAAAAAATTGGTTTGATAACAATTTATTAACAATTAATTTTAATAAAACAAATTATCTTTCTTTTCCTTTAAGCCCAAATAACACCACAATATATGAATAGTATTAAAATAAATTATGACATTCAAATTTTGAAAGTTAATCAATAAAATATTTAGGAATCATTTTTGACAGAGAAAGTTAAATTGGAATTATCACATAGAATAAATTTAATTACAAACTTAAGTTTACTAGCAATTTTTGAAATTAAAGAAATTTTGAATGTAAAAAATATGGAAATATTATATTATGCATGAAGTAGTTAAAACTCATTTAATTAGAAATTGATTCCAAGTATTCTTTTTTTAAATTTGGTAGGAGCAATTTTAGGAGACACGTTAAAACATGTTCAAAATTAGAAAGAACTGCCTTTCGTAAGCATATTGTTTTAGAAATACCTATAATTGGTAAATATGGTTGCTAGATACAGGACCTGGACACACTCAGTTACATAATAAAAAGCTAAATTTTGAATTTTAGCAAATAACATTTTTTCAAGATAATAAAAATGTTGAAATATTGGTTTTCAATCATTTAATATATTTTCATTATTTTTTAAATTAAAAAAAAATTTCTTGAATTTTTATTTTAAACTTTGCACACCAGCATAAAATTTAAATCTAAACACTTTCTTCAAATAACAAAATATATACTTTTCAATTTTCCAGACAAACGAGTAGTCACGTGACTAATGCTAATAAAGATAATCTTTATCCTTTAAAAGAATTATATTCTGAAACAAAAAAAAATGAACATTAGATAACTTTACATTTATAATATCTTAATACATATACTTATACAGGGCGCATTTGTAATAATAACACATTTTTTGATTTTACTCCGAAAAAATAAATCATACGGTATAATTATGATGCCATAATCGAAAAATAGATGAAATTTGCTAGAAAAAATATTAAAACCGCAGCTCAAGATCTCCGTTCGTTTCAGCGTTATCGCCAATAGAATAATTTTTAAAACTTTAAATGAAGAAGCGAGTGGGACGCCACTGATATTTTTCCATATGGATATTATTTCTGATTAGCCTGGTCAATTCTGCATAAAAATGGTCTCTTGCGTTTTTCTTCTTAGGCACACCGTTCTTAATTAAAATATATAAATGGGCGCAAGCATGCCTATTAAATGAAGGTGGTCATTTCCAACAATTTTTATAAAATAAAAGTTTTCATTATGAATGTTAATAATAATAAATAGTAGAGCTAATTTAATTTAATTATTTTAATTAAGAATTGGACGATTGGTGAAAGTGCATACATTTCTCTTCCAACCAGTCTTTAGTTTGCTAAAATCGGATAAGTCGTTTATAAGTTACAGCGATTTAAATGATTACACTTTCAACAGCTCTCTCCCCTCTTATTTAAGTCGGTACGCCAATGAGCATAAGACCAAAATAATGGATAATTGACCAAGCTTTATAATGGTGTTATCAAAGATATACCTTAAAGTGGGATTTTCAGAGATATGTAAAATTTTAAAACTTACTTTTCTATTACGCCCTCTTGCGGCAAAATGCGGAAACTTATAAACGACTTATCCGATTTTAGCAAACTGAAGACTGTTTGAAGGAGAAATGTATGCACTTTCACCAATCGTATTCTTCATTTAAAGTTTTAAAAATTATTCTATTGTCGAAAACGCTGAATCGAACGGAGATATCGAGCTGCGGTTTTAATATTTGTTCTAGCAAATTTAATCTACTTTTTGATTATGCTATCATAATTATACCGTATGATTTATTTTTTCGGAGTAAAATCAAAAAATGTGTTATTATTACAAACTGCGCCCTCTAGCATTTTTTTTGAGAACTATTATGGACAACTAAATACGATTGGCGAAAGTGCATACATTTCTCTTCCAAACAGTCTTTAGTTTGCTAAAATCGGATAAGTCGTTTATAAGTTAAAGCGATTTAACTGATTACACATTCAACCGCTTCCCCCCCTTTTATTAAAGTCGGTACGCCAATAAGCATAGGACCAAAATGATGCATAATTGTCCAAGCTTTTCAATGGTGTTATCAAAGATATACCTTAATGTGGAATTTTCGGAGATATGTAAAATTTTAAAATTTACTTCTCAATTACGCCCTCTTGCGGCAAAATGCTGAACTTAAAAATTATTTCCAGGATTTTCCCATGGCCACATTAGTTATCATTTTTTGTTCCCTGAATTTCTATGACCAGTAGTTTCCGAGATATGGCCGCTCCGTACCCTTAACTGATCACGCTGTATATTTAAAAATAAAAAAAATCATTCAATTTAAAAACTATAATCATAATACAGCTCATAAAAATGAAAGAAATAATCATAGAACCTAAAATAAATAAGTCCCAGACAAAAAAAGTTTTAAATTTTTTTTTTGTGAAAGTCTGTGTAAGTTACCCTTACTTATACATATTTATGTTTTTATTTAAACGACTATTTACCAACAAAAATTAGAATAGTAGTTTATACAACATGAGTAGATATGATGTCCATATCGCACGAGGAAGTAAATTAAGCACGACGCCGTAGGCGGAGTGCTCAAACTTCCGAGCGCATTATGGACAATCCACTCGCGTTGTAAAGTATATTTTTTCTACGACTCAACGTCCGAACTTCATATAAAAGTATATAATATATAAATATATTGCATTATTCAAATATGGCGATATGTATTTGACTACGATAACAATTTTCTGAAATTTGATTGAGTCCGTGCCACCAATTTTCCAGAAAAAAATTTAATTTTTAAATAGTGATTTGTTTGTATGACGAAGTGTATTAACCGGAGTGGAGATTATTTTTAAAAACTAAAAAAGTGTGACACTTTTAATAATCTACGTAAAATTGCCCCTCGCTGAAATACAAGAAACTAATCTAAAATTTAAATGTAGCAAAATGTGGAAAACTGGAAAATCTGATATTTAAGTAATATTTTAACCCCTTCCTTAGTAAAATTCCTATTAGCAATTAGAGAAAGTAAACAAATAAGTTATCCGATTAAAAGTCAAAGTTAATTAAGTTTAAATTCAAATCTGTTTACACAGAGTTTGGAAATTAACTAATTTTATATTTTTAGGGATAATTCTAACGATGTAATTTGAGAAGTAATAAGTAATATTAATTTTATTAAAGCTTAGTAATAACAGCTGTATATTCTGTTGGTAAATATGTCAAGCAATTATTCTTAATTCTCAAATCCAAATTATTATTAGTATTTGTAATTAGTAATTATTATTACAGTTGGGAAAATAATTTCTTAATAGAGCATAATAAACAAATTCGAAGCAAATATTAAATTTTTATAAAACTCTTACAACTCAAAAAAACTGTATCAAGTAATAAGCAAACGGTAAAAGTAAAATAAAAGACAAAACAGGTTAATAATTATAGGTAAAATGCCCCTTAGCCTTTATTTTCATTTCAAGTTGGTTCCAAATTTTTATTTTTTGTTGTTACAAAAAAAAAATCAAAACAAATCAATAATATTGCTAAATGAAATTATTTCACGGTACATTCAAACTATTATAGATGTGTATTTTGTTATATTGGAAAAATTTACACATTCTTTAGGACCACTTGTAATTGTGATCTGTTAAAAATACTACTCTTTCAGTATTTTGTGCATCGGTGGGATTTTTATTAAAAAAAAAGAAAATATTATTTTTAGATATTGCAACACTGGTTCATGTATAAATATAAAATTGTATCGGGTTAGTTAACTGAAATAGTTCATTTATTCAGTCACTTTAGTGTAAAGGGAACAACAAATATCAGACAAAATTCCCGAAATTCTTGTCAGTCTCTATACAGGGTGATTCCTAAGTTGATACTTCTTTTTTAGCTGTGTATATAAGGCATTAAAATAAACAACATTTTCAAATACCTTTTTTCAAAAAACTCAAAATTAATTATTCATTACACTATGGATCAAATACGGACCTGCCTAACTTGCCCGTTAAATAACATTAAGAAAACTTTCTGGGTGAGTAGAGGGAGATGGTATGTTCAACGCCAATTTTTGCGCTCCCTTCTGCGCATGCCCCGGCAGTGCGCAGGCGCCAGCTAAACAGCCCTGTTTAAAAACAGCTAAACCGCTAAAAACAGCTAAAAAACCGCTAGCGGTTTTTAAAAAGCAGCTAAAACCGCTAAAAACCTACTAAAAACAGCTAATTAGTAATTTTTAGCTGTTTTTAGCGGTTTTTTGGCGGTTTTTAAAGCTGTTTTTAAACAGGGTTGTTTAGATGGCGCCTGCGCACTGCCGGGGCATGCGCAGAAAGGACCGCAAAAATTGGCGTTGAACATACTATCTCCCTCTACTACACACCGCAGCGGATTGCCAAATAACTACCGACCCGTAGATTGCATGACTAATAAGATAAGCAACATTTTGATGACCGAGTCCGCTCTTAGATTTTTTACTTCTGTATCTCGCCTATTTATACATTAAAAAAAAAAGGTATTTGAAAATGTTGTTTATTTTAAAGTCTTCTATACACAGCTAAAAAAGAAGTATTAACTTAGGAATCACCCTGTATAAAAAAAACTGTCAGAAATAATTAAGAAAAAGTAGTAGGTGGCTTTTAAAATTCTCCGAATAAAGCGTAGTAATTGCTGAACAAAATAAAAAAAGACTATTAACAAAATTTGTGAGTCTCCTAATCAAATAAAAATAGCAGCTGTCTCTAAGGTAAAATATATTTAGGTAAATTTGCGGCGCTAATGAAATTAAGACGGGTTTTTCTTTGGTCCTGGAAATTAATTATTTTTTATTTTAAATAAAAAAAGTTAAGGCAATAATTTAAGAGTAAGAACACTTTTTTAATTATGTAAAAATAGTTTCACAAAAGAATTTATTGTGTCCTAAACATTACTGTTTGAAATAAATTAAATACAGTACCTAAGTAGTATATATTAAACTCTACTGCCGTTCTAGGACAGAGGGTGTTATGCATATGACTATGTTACTCCAACCTATCGACAACATAATATTATACAACTTGAATTTAGACGCGAAACCCTTAATTGTTTTATTCATAACACAGTTTCTACAAAAAAATAGATTATCTACTTATATGAAAAACATTTTATAAAAGAAAAAAAACTTTTGGTGCTGCGGCCCAAAGTTTGACAGGCAATGCGCCGGGCCAAAACCTTAACAGGTACGGTATTTTCCTAAGACTATTGGAAATCAAAATAATTTGGAAATACCAATACTTACATCATACAAAAAAATATAAAACTTCTTTTAAATATAACAGTTTGATAATATATAATAATATACAATCTGATATAAAAAAATTAAACTTTTAAAAATCATTTTAAAAAAGATTTTCTTAGGACCGTATTGAAAGACAAATCAATTAATTACTAATCAAAATACTACCTTTTTGTGCCAACTGGTATGTTACTGTTATGTAATTTTAATATATTTGTTACAAGTTTACATTATACATATAATTTCATGTTATTGTTTTTGGCACAAATAAATATCTTTATTATTTTATTTAAATGAATGACTCCTTGGGTATCCTAAAAAAATACTTCCTATTTTATTCTAAAATGAGCGTCGAATAAGAGCTGGATATAAACGACAACAAAAGAAACCTCCCCTTGCGGTCTTGCGCTATTTAAGTCTTGTGGCGTCGTTCTGCTTGATTTGACTTTCTCTTAATTCAACCTTGCACTATTTAAATGTTGATAAGGACTTACTTAACAGATTGGCGTCAAAGTTCTTTAACCAATGATTATCGTATCGTAAGATGTCGAATAAAAATTCATCATAACTTTTCTTGTATAATTTTACCGAGCATTTTACCTTTACCTTGAATGAAAAGCCACCATGCTCTTTTCGTTTATTAAATAACTCACAAATTTAGGTTATTCTCTTTTTTTATTTCGTCCTGCAGTTACCCTACTTGTTATTCGAAGACCTTTGAAAGTCAAGTACCTATACTTGGTTTTTATTTATTATTCTTTCAGGCATTTCTCTTTCTGTTTTGAATTTTATTAAAACGAATATTCGGTAGCAGTTCTCTTTGACTCTTTGGCTTAAACTTACTTGCGGCATTATTTAATGAGGCTGTGTCAACTAAGCAAACCCTCTTGAACACAACATTTATTTATTTACGCACAGTGATAGATATTGTAAATCTTTTTTACCCTTTTTTAAACAACAACATTACCGTTTCGGCAACCAGATGCATGCTTTTCAGGCGGCTGATTAATACCTATCGGTTCTTTTTCGTAAGAAAATAAAGTATGTATATATCTTAAGATGAAAAGTTCTTATAAACACCTAATTTGAAATTCAGAAAAAAGTATTTCCTCGGGCCGGATTCGAACCGACGGATACGGAGGTTGTATATCCAGTACAGAGCGCTAACCAATTGCGCCATCAAGGAAGTAGGTTCACAACGGCAATTCGGGAAACACTTTCGTCCGAAAATTTCAAATATTTACTGAAATACGCACAGTGATAGATATTGTAAATCATTTTTACCCTTTTTTAAACAACAACATTACCGTTTCGGCATCCAGATGCATGCTTTTCAGGCGGCTGATTAATACCTATCGGTTCTTTTTCGTAAGAAAATAAAGTATGTATAATTTTCGGAGGAAAGTGTTTCCCGATTTGCCGTTGTGAACCTACTTCCTTGATGGGGCAATTGGTTAGCGCTCTGTACTGGATATACGGAGGTTGTCGGTTCGAATCCGGCTCGAGGAAATACTTTTTTCTGAATTTCAAATTACGTGTTTATACACAAGAACTTTCCATCTTAAGATTTATTTATTTATTAACAGGCATTGCCCAATTCCACAAATAAAGTGGTAATCTTAATTCTTACGCAGAGTAAAATATTCAAAACATTCAAATGTTTAAGTAAAAAATAAAAAAAACATAAATGAAGAGGCTTGAAATGAACTTAGAGATTTAAAATTATAGTATGCAGTCGATCTGTTTGAAAAGACATCGAGTGTGGGATGCTCATCGGCCAGTCTGGCTGACCTTGATGGAAAAGCATTTTGGCCATAGTTAGTTCAGGCGTGTTTTCCTTGAAGGCACATGCAACCCTATTTTATTAAGCAAAAGAGAACAGTAATATTTGTTATGCACAAATTGTTGTAGAGCATTTTAAGATCTCTTAGATTAGTTGGTTGTTAAGTTTGAAGGCCATGGATTTTAGAAATTCATGTTGAACCCTTTTTTATTCTGAATATGTACATTATAGTAAGCATTCCCGACACAGTAGGAGTATTTGAGATGAGTTCTTATTAATGAGCAATATAGTTGTCTAATTGCATTAGGGTTAGTAAATTCGCTGGTAATGCGCCTTGTGATTCCGAGAGGTTGCAGGGATTTAGTAAGGGTGTTTTGGATATGAGGTATAAAAGTGAGCCTTGAGTCCATAGTCAAATCAAGATCCTTAATTTCGTGAACTCTAGGAAGTACATTATTTTCTATTAAATAAGGTGGCTCAACCCCGGACTAGTTTTGAGAAAAATGATTGAGTAACACTTTGAAGCATTCAGCTCCATACCATTGTTCTTGCACAACTAACGTACTTAAGTCGGACTGAAGCTTTGAGCATCAGCAAAAGGAGGAGCTGACTGTATTCAAAATGAGATCCTAGGTCGTTCCACTGTGATTGTGAGAAAAATATTTAGTACTGTCAATGCCATATATGTTACCGTCAAAGATGTTAGTAACATATTTATTATTAAAAATCTTTGTACAACCCGACATTAGTCTCGCAAGCCGAAAGTTAAACACTATTCGTAAGAATAACAATGCTGAGCGATACGCAAAATAGCAGTAACATTTGTTATGTGTAAAGTTTAACACGAAATAATTTTACAGTATAGGTGCACCAGAAAGATTTTACGTGTGAGGACCCCTAAAATTGATAAAATATTGGACATTACCTCATTATCACGTATTTTCTCGCAGCTCTGGAATAGACGGTGCGACTTACCTAAAACAAAAAGAAACACATGGTAAATTTACAGTGAAAACTTTGTTCTAAGTAATATTTGTTTGTAAGCAAGAATATTTATCTAAATTATTCGTTGCTTGCTATAATAGAGCAAGAAATAAATTTGCATTTTCAGTATTGATGAAACCTATTTTGTGTACATAAATATAACTACCGTACATAGCTAGATTTTCATCATATTCATAATAACAGCACAACAGGCATAAATTTGATACCTATGAGATTACTGTATATAAAATATGAAAAAAACGAAAAAGTTAAACTACAAATTGAAAAACTATGAAACCAGATATTAAGTGGAACATAATCCTAAGTATGTTTATTTCAACACTAGTGTTAATATATTTTTTTTTCAACACTAGTGTTGAAATATTTTTTTCACAAATCAAAGGTGATTATTCTAAAACTCGGAGAATTTTCCAATTCGGCTGACGCCTCGTGCTAAATATCTCCTCGTTTGAAAAGTATCACCTTCTTCCGCACCCCACGAGATATCCGATCTCATTCGGCCTGGTTACCGGCGTAAATTGGGTGAGTTGGGAGATGATACATTTTTCACTCTTCCCTGCATTCTCAAATCTACTAAAATTGGGACATACTTTTTTATTGTCTGTTTGAAGGTTGGAGACAATGATGTTTCTTGAATGATAGAAGAGTTTTGGAATTGCTTTGTCTTTATTTGTTTTAAATCACGTTTCAACTGGAGATACTTACCAGTTGAAACGTTGTGATTTAAGATAAATAAAGACAATGCAATTTCAAAACTCTTCTACTTTTTTTTATTGTGCGTATTCCCACTCCGAGGATTGAACTTGAAACGCCACGGTCGAATGCCAGTAACTCACTATAGAGCCACCGCCACAGTTATGTGTTAAATATATTTCAATAAATTAAATTAACTTCTGGAATATTATAAAAACTTGCATGGAAGTATTTAAATTTCATTTTCTCAAAATATTTTACATTCCAAATATTGGCAAACATTATGTTTCTTAGGGTGTGGTATTTTCATCAGAAAAATAATATTTTCTGGATTTTACAGTGAACTGTTCGTGCCTGGAAGGAATGATGAAACAAAGATAAAATAATAAATAACAATAGCAGCAAAACGTGTCCCCTAAATCTCTTTAACTTAAGGAAAATTGTAAAATATTTCATCTATTAGTAACAATCACGAAAAAGTGAGAAAGCATGTTAACGTATATAGGAATCAACATATAAAATAAACCCATTTTTTCCCTCTACTGTCACTGAATGTTTATTAACGGGACATACGATTTACTTACTTCTTAGCTCAAATATATTGATTGTATCTTTAAACTGTGTTTCTAAAGGCCGAGACACAATTAAAAAATAACTACCTATTAGGCGATAAGCATACATTTTGACACGTACAAACAAATCAATCACGACACAATCAAGTTTTATGCAACAAGCAACAGAAATTAATATTTATATTACATTTTTTATTTCCTATTACCTGTTTCTTGTTGCATGTTGCTTATTTTTCAATTGTGTCTCTGCCTTAACGTAACGTATTTTTCGGGATTGTTAGATTTAACCCTCATTCTCGAAATGTATAATAATTTACGCTAACATAAATTTTGAATCATAGAAGAGTTTTGGACTTGCATTGTCTTTATTTGTTTTACATCACAACGTTTTAACTGGTAAGTATCTCCAGTTGTCTTCAGGTGAATACTAAATAAGTACAGTAACTACATCTCTATTTATACTAGCTAGATGCACTGGAACATAACTGAGATAGCTAATATAAATAGAGCTGTGTTCGAGTGCGTTATTTCAAGTTTACATCTACTTAACAAAGGTTTCCAGATATTTCTTATATGTAATGAGGGCTTACTAAAACAATCCTGGTTCTGGTATATCGTAGCAGCTTCCTTGAACTTCCTCTTCCTCCAATGTGGTTCCTTATGCAGGATTTGAGCTTCTGTCCACTTGATGTGATGGCCGTGTGCCCAGGCATGGTCAGCTGCACCTGATTTTTCGGTTTCTCCTTTAGGCGTGTTGTTTCTGTGTTCCCTGATCCTAGTTTCCAGTGGCCTTAAAGTCTCACCAATGAAAGATCGGCCACATTCGTAGAGGATCTGGTAGACAGGTCTTTCGAGCTAAATACCGTATTCATGTTGTCCTAGTTTCCTAATTCTCTCAGATACTCCTTTGACATACGGAATGTTGAGTGTTGATTGTGACTCTATTTGCTTATAAATTTTGCTAATTTGCTATAAATTTTGAACTTTATTAAAAATAATTTTCTCCCAGGGAAACGTATTGTATAAAAAATAACTATTATTCAATAATGCCAACTACATACAAATTTTGATTTTTTTATATTTAGCTATAAACCATGTAAATTGTCAAATATGATGACAGCATATGACAAATAAGGTTAAAAGTGATTATAGATTATTTCCACAAATTATTTAGTGATATATTTTGTATAAAAATAGGTAAGGAATTAAATTGTATAATAAATTGAAAAACATTGAATAATTAATTACTCAAAGATTTCAAGTTATCAAAATAAACAATTTTAGGTGCCTTCGTCCAAGTCCATAAAATGGCAGATTCCAAAAGAAAAACATTAGATACTAACATAAAAGCTGAAGTAGCATCCGCTTTAGCTTTATTAGAAGAACTCAGTGCAAAGTCTTCAGATAGTGGCTTAAGTGAAGAAACATGCTGGGAACTGTTTGGAGGGCCTTGCCCAGAAGCGCTAAGAAAGAAGATTAGATCTTTAGAAAAAAATGAAGGCTTGGAGGAAGAAGCCTTAGAAACTAAAATGCCTTTTACAGAAAGTGAAGAAAGTTTAAATAAAGGACAAAAAGGTAATGAGGATAAAACTGAAAAGGCACAAAAAACAAAAAACGGCCTATTTGAAAAAGAACCCAAAGAAAATCTTAAGGATAATAGCTTTAAAAGAGATAGTCCTAAAGAAAGTTTTAAAAGAGATAGTTTAAAATCAGGAAGTCTAAAGGAAGGTAACAATAAAAATGTAAGTCTTAGAGAAAGTAACAATACTTTTAAAGAAGATAATTATCAAGAAGATAAACCATCACAGAGATCTAAGACATCAAAAGATAGTCAGTTATCTGAGGAAATAAAGTTATCTCAAAAATCTTTTTCTGGGGAACTAAAGACGTCTCAAAAATTTGTACTAAGTAACAGTCAAGAAAATAGTTCGCCAAAATATGACAATTACAAAGAAGATAAACCATCACAGAAAATTAAGACATCAAATGAAAATCAGTTATCTGGGAAAATAAAGTCAACTCAAAGATATTCATTAGGTAACGACCAAGAAAAGAGTTCGCCAAAATATGACAATTACAAAGAAGATAAACCATCACAGAAAATGAAGACATCAAAAGAAAATCAGTTATCTGGGAAAATAAAGTCAACTCAAAAATATTCCTTAAATAACGAACAAGAAAAACGCTCGTCAAAAGATGGCAATCACAAAGAAAATACATCATCACAAATAGCTAAGACATCAAAAGAAAGAAATTTACCCCAAAAATATCCTTTAAGTACCGGCCAAGAAAAGCTGTTTTCACAAGATGACTATTCCGAACAAAACCTCCGAAAACTTAATGACTCTAAAGGCAATAGAAATAATGATAAAAGTAAAACCATTGAAAGAAGCCATGAAAAGAAAAACAATGAAAATAATAAGACACAAGACAGAAATGATAAAAGAAATTCACAAGGAAGCCAAAATTCCAAAAAACACTACAGTGTGGATGTTACAAATGCTGGGATAACCGAAATATTAAAAGAAGAGAAGCTTTTATATATTGAAGATTTGAATGACCCACTAAAAGAGGATGAAGAATATTTTAAACCCAAAGCTATGCAAGAATTAACAACAACAACATCAATTGGATCAGGAGGAAACTCAGTTACTAGTAGAATCACTAACATATCCACAAGTGTATCAAGTATTGACTTTATGAAAAAGGACACAGACACTCCTTCTTCTTCTTCTTCTTCTTCTTCTGAAACTTCCTCATCATATGATGTTCCACCCCATAAATTTGATACGTCAGAGTCAAGTGACCTACAAGCAATGCAATGCAATTGCGTTTGCTGTGTTGAACGTCAAATTCGAAAGGCACATAAAAAAGAATTAAAGTGCAACTGTTTTAAAAAAGAACCTGTTTATTGTCAATGCTGTAATCAATCACTCTCTTCATCGGATAATAAATTTGAATTGAAGATCTATAATGAAGAAGGGGGGTCAAAATCGGATAAATGGAATGGTTGCCAACAAGCTGTTCAGATAACAACTTTTGATAACGATGATCCAAAAAGTCGTAACAGAAAGATTCAAACTTCTATGGTAGATGTGTTTGATAACAATAGAACTGGTTTGCACTGTTGTTGTTCGCCTTATAATAATAACTCTCTATTTCTAAATCCTGGTTACTCGCGGCCTGTATATTTAAATAAACAACGAAACTCCGCACCAACAAAGCAAAACAAAAAAGATTGTGGGGATTTTAAGCACCAATCAACTAAATTTTTCGAATCGCCGGAAAGTAACAATTATGATGAAAATTCTGAATCTTCTAGTAAAAATTCATGGGCAAGCAATGTTACTAATCAACCACAGCATTTCAATTTAGCGGAGTCACTTAAAGAAACACTGTTAAAAAGGTCTGTAAAAGAAACTGTAAAAAAAATTGAAAATAAGAATTATTCCATACAAGTGTATGCCGACCCTAGTGATAAGAATTTCTATCAACCTACATGCAAACAAAACAATAATAAATATAAAGAAAAACCCTGTCAAGCAATGTCGAGAAATAAAAAATGTGGATCCTGTTGTGAAGAACCAAAATCGATTTTAAAAAGGCGACCAAATGTACCAATGACGGTACCAAACCCTTGCACTTGTTGTAATCACAGAAATCATTATTAACAAAAAATTAAATAACTTTGAGTTGTTGACTTTTTTCAGCATACATATTTATACGCAGCATATAATTTATTAAATAAGTGCATAAGTTAATTGCATAAGTGTTACTAAATACTTGTTACTTATGTTTAGTTTTAGCATTGTATGGGTTGGTTGTAATTGTCAGTAAAGTAAGAAGGTATCGTCATATGACCTCAGGGCATAAAGATTCAGTATGTTTGACAATATTTCCGTTTTTAAATTAAAATTTGACCACCATCAGTATATTTATTTCCAAGATATACCGAATATAAACAGATGCACGCGTGAACATGAGCCTCCTTTTCCAATTTAACCAATAAGAATGCGCACTCCCACCATTTAACGGCGATCACGCATCGAGGTTTGTTTTGTTTTGACCTATCTAAGTAGTTTATAGTAGACTTATGTGAGGTTGTATATAGATTTGTAACCACAACTAACTAACCAGCAAGTTTGACTGACATAAATGACATTGGCAGAAATAATTTTCTCACAATAATACTTGCCCGGTTACCTTCATTTTTAGTTACTAGTCAGACACCTTTGATTGTGAGTAAATAAAGCCTACCAATATCATTTATGTCACAGTCAAACTGGCCGGTTACAAAATCTTTATGCAACCCTATTTTAGAGATTAATTAACAAATTTTAAATGTTATTCAAAACACAAATATCGTCAGAAACTGAATTTTTATACTCTGACGGAACGTTAGCAGGGTGTCGAAAACAAAATTCCCGACTAATTCCCGGTTTTTCCCGGTCGGTTTTGGAAAATTTCCCGGCTGGGTTTTCCTAAATTAACTACACTTTCGTTCTTAAATTTTAAAACATTTATTTGAAAAATACATGGCTTAAACACAACCAAATAATATAGTTACTTTTTTAATTTTACGATCTCTTGTTCTATAGCTGCCAAATCTTTTTTCTTTTTAGTTTCCAATTCTTCTGCTTGCTTTTGAAGCTTAATTTTTTCTGCTTTTTTAAGTCGCTGTCAACCTCTTTTGCGTTTTTATCTTTTTGTGCTGTGTTGTACCTTGAATAGGCATTTCTCAGGGAAAGTATCATGGATTTTGTAATGTCCATAGTTTGAACTCCTCCAATTTTTTGTAGTGAATCGTACACTAATCTTTGGCCTACAAGTGACTCTTCATTTAAACTTTCCACCAAAATCTCCTTATTAACGGAAAATCCCCTTTCTGCTGTGGTATTTCCATGAGAAATTGTTAGAAGTTGCACCACGTTTTTTAAACTGTCATTTGGGATGGTTTCCATTCAAAAGTCATCTGCTCTATTACATCTGGAATAATTTTTCATTTTATTTATCATAGTCTGATCAGTAAGAATGCCTCTAAATGCTCTATCTGCTTCTTCCAATTTAGTCGCATTGCATCTGTTTGAATTTAATAAAATTTCAAATGCTTTGGACATCAGTTGCAAGGATTTTTTTGATTCTCTGCCAGTTCTATTGGGGTTAAGGAAACTTATAGCTTCAGTTAAGTTATATGCTAACAGACATTTTTCCAAAAGTTTGGAAACTGTATACATCAAGCAGTTTCGACAATCCTGGCCAAAGATCATCATTTCCTTATCTTTAACTCCGACACATTTTTTGATAGCCGCTCTAGTCTCATATCCTAGATCAATCTCTTGGACTTTTTTAAGGTTGCAATATAAACCATTCTTGTCTTTTTTGAATGCAGTTTATAGGAATATTTAGGTACGTACTTAAAATTTTTAAGTTCGAAATTATCTGCTCCTTCAAAATTCCCGGCTTAAACTTAATTTTCCCGTCGAATTCCAGGTTTTTCCGGCTTTGTAAAATTCCCGTTTTTTTCCCGGCTCCTAGACACCCTGGTGAGTGATAACAACACACACATTAAGGATGGATTATACCTTGATTTTATGCAGCGACTTATTATAGAGATCATAATCATAATAGGTGGTGGTTCAACTGCCATATGCTTCATTCTAAATTGAATTGTCAAAAACAGTATATCTGTTAAAATTGTATTGTTTTACCTTGAAATATATTTAAAATGGCATGTCGGCTTCATTGCCAATGATTATATATTGTTAAATTTATCCTACATGATGTTATTTCTATCAAAACATCAGTGCATATAGCGGCGTACTGAACTAATAAACTAAAGTTGAAGGTTAAATTAATCCATTAATTTTAATTTAGGTTCGGCCATGCACTAACTATAATTTACTATATGCTATTTGCTACACAGTGTTGTCACATACAATATAGCGATCAATGATGGCAATCCATACTTTAAATAAAACCACTGCCGACAGACTTTCATTAAAAGTGAGAAGATAAAGCGAAGATATAAGAAAGAAAATAAATACAGTTTATGACAAGAAATAACCAACGGAATTAAAAAATCATAAAGAATCTGTTAACCACCCTAATTTTCTCCAAGGACATTCTTAACCCCAAACATAATTTCAGCTCTCCATAAATAAGCTGAATTTCACGTTTTAGCAACTTCGAGTTTGATCATAAAGAGGTACTATGACGCGTTGCAACTGCTATTCTTGCTTGTCTATGAGCTGACTCGTCGCGAACAGGGAGAGGAAAGACAAATAATGTAGTTCGGTAAAAAGTTCGGCATTGAAAAAATAAGCATCAGAAAAGGCTTGTCAATATCTTTCAAATTCCACTCCAATTTGACTTGTTTACTTACACCTTTTCCCCATCCAGAGTCAGGTCTGATCGTTTTCTTATACTCAACTTTTAACTTCCATCGAGTGCAATAAAGATTGTTGGAGAGAGTAGGGATTATAGAGGTTACATCTATGTATTACGTTTATTATGTTGTCTAGAAAAAGTACTTAATAAATTACCAAAAACTTACGTTCTTACGAATTTACACAAATCAATCCTGTTATTTTTGTAAAATAAAACCAGATCAGTGTATCATCAAGGACCTAATAATTCGTGCTTACAGAGATCAATTTGTTACGAATTTGAATAAATAAAAAGCAATAAAATTGTCCTTCAATTAAACAAGCTGAAACAGAGTTCTTGGCAACATTGTATTATTTAAGTGCAACTTTAATAACCCTGCAGTCAAATGCGTTCCCTGTAACCTCGTTATGGCATTCATCTTGAATGGGTAAACATACAGTCTGGAGCACATTTTATTTATAAACACTGCTGTTGCCTCCTAGTTCTAATGAAATTAAGCTGTACAGAGCAAGTCATGACAAGAATTTTGGAAAAAAACATATCTAGCCAGACGGTTTAAATTTTTTCCAAATCTTAATTGTTTACACAAGATATTTTCAATTCAATTAAATTTAATTATACCGATCCAGTTATGATCATCTCGTTTTTACGAACGGTAAGGTTTGGTTTCTATATTTTTGCTTCTATGTAAAATACCCTTTAACTAGGTTTGGTCCAATGTGGTTATCCTAGTTCGTTTTTATATCTACTTGGTGATCCCAGTTCCTTAGGACTGAGGAGTGACTCGAGATATCTCCTGGTTCTTGTTTTCGTTGCCCAACATTTGTTGCCTTTTCCGATACAGTTACCTGCAGTGTAAATATGGATGCAGTAGAAAGAAACGCTTGAGAAGTGTTAATATTAATAAATGTACTATGCATTTTCATGATTTATATTATAAATTTTAATGTACAATCCTGTGAAATTTCTTAATGTATTTCCCGGTACCTTGTATACCCACATAAGGTTTTTTTAATAATAAATATAATTTTGCTGGATATTTGCGAGACATCATTAACGGACTGATGCAGTAATGAATATCATTAGCTAAAAGTGATGTCATAGAAGTTATAATTGAAGACAGTGAAATAAATTGGTTATTTCCTTCGAAACATTAGTAGTTCCAAAAATAAAACCGTTAAGTGGATCAGTTGGTAACGTTTAGCTTAGGATAAACTACTTTGCTGGTTTGCATCACATCAATGAGAATACATAATAAATTTTAAATACATACAATTTCATAAATTAAAATTATATGTAAGCGGAAGGTTATAGCATTAATTTCGGGTGATTTTGCGGATGTATTTAGTTTACTCGGCCATACTTGTTATAATATATAGAATGGCCCTTTTAACTGGAATACATTTAAAAACACAGATACGTTTTTTTTTGATTTACTAGTTTTTTTGCAGGTTCGTGAATTTTACCTGCATCCAGAGTAGGGATATAATAGTATATTATTAACCAAGGTTCAGACAGCTATCATTATTGTCTGAGTGTCGAGACGCAAGGGCTATAATAGTGTAGCTGTCTAAACTATGGTTAATATAATATTTTTCCACTACTAACACATTTACAAGATACATATTTTTAATAATAATAATAATAATAATAATAATAATAATAATCTCTTTATTGTCATAAAAACATTCAGAAATGAACATTGACAACGTCAGTGGTATAAATAAAATAAAACAAAATCTTAACCTAAGTACACAAATTAATACATAATAAGTGGCAAAAATATAGTATTCAAACAATGCTCGGTCTACAAACGAAACAGACAACAGTAGATAAACGACAGAAAACATAAACAATCAAAATCAATAAGAAGGCAAAAGAAAAATCAAAATAAAAATAAAAATTAGGGCAGCAAATCGTCATTCCAATATGAATAAATTTTTGCAGTATTAATAAGTATTAAAAAAAAATAGGTATATATTTTAAAGATTGCTGTGGTGCTTTCTTTCGAATTAGGCTCCTCTTCGTTCGCTGCCAGGGCCATTCCCGAGGGGACCTACAGTTTAACGTGGGTTCCGAACCACGATCCTCAGTCATGCGACACCCCCCAAGGGCTATCAACCCTTGGTTTATTGCCATTGCATGACCTACCGTTTGGGGAGTGTGTATCTTCTTCCGCACCCCACGAGATGTCCGATCTCATCCGGCCTGGTTACCGGCGTGAATGGGATGGGTTGGGAGATGATACCTTTTACACTCTTTCCTGCATTCTTAAATCCACTAAATTTCGGACATACTTTTTTTATTGTACGTATGCCCACTCCGGGAATCGAACCCGGGTCGCCGCGGTCGAATGCCAGTAGCTCTACCTCTGAGCCACAACCGCGGTTGCTGTGGTGCTTCGGAATTGACAAGATAATTTGTTTCTGTCTTGTCAGGTCGCTTTGTTAATGTCAAATTGAGATTAGGTTAGGTTGCGATTGTTGGGTTATGTATCGAAATATATCAAAGATTCAATATTTTTTTTATTATTGAAGTGACAAGGTCCGTTTCTATTTAATGTATTGTGACATTACTGATTTCACGGTTTATTACCACCTGAGTACTATTCTCCTAATGACTATGGCATATTATTTTTTCTCCACGACCATTACTGAATGCAATAATTCCAAAATCATTTTTGATAATAAAATGTAAAAATTCTCGCTCTTGAGTTTGAATATTTATTCTGAAACACTTGCTTCTTATGCGTTAGGCGTGTATTTTCATTCCATAACAAGATACGGAATGAATATTCTGTAATTGATCTAAATGACATAGGTTGCCATGAATTTCGAAACTGTCAATGTCAGCAGACAAATTTTAGTGCAAGTCAAAATATGAGTGAAAAATCGGATGAATCAGATATGGAACTGGATAATACTCCACCTGAAATTACAAATATTGCGAATAGTATTTTTGGTCGTGGAAAAAATATAGTCTGCTACTCGATTAGAATGAAAATTCGATACTCGTGGTTCCTCACGCTCGCTACGCTCGCATTCGGAATCTTCCACTCGGATCAAATTTTCATTCCAATCTCGTTACAGAATCTACTATTCAATAGCCTATATATTTGATTTACAACATCTAACATCTCTAAGAAGCTGATATGTAAAAATAAGTTACCTGCTTTCAAGAAGATTGTTTTCATTATTAGCCATGATCAATAATGAGCGTCAAGGTAGAGAAAATTGATTTATAAGGTTAATAATCTATCAATAATGGTCGTTTTATAAGTTAGTAGGTAGTGGTTAGTAGTGGAAAAGTATCTTGGACATGAAATTCGCGTGGGTCAAGACAACCAAACCGTTGAGTTTCAAAGAAGAATAGGACTCACCAGGGCAGCTTTTGGGAGCCTGAAGGAAGTATTTAGGTCCTACATCCCGGTATGTCTGAAGAGAAAAGTGTTCAATCAGTGTATCCTGTCTGTTATGACATACGGAGCGGAAACACTTACTCTGACAAAAAAATCCATCAATAAATTACAAGTAACACAACGAGCTATGGCGAGAGCCATTTTGGGTATTTCCCGAGGTATTTCCCTAAGAGGTAGAATCCAGAACAACGAAATAAGAAGAAGAACAGGTGTAGCGGACGTCGTCAGGAGAATAACAACATTAAAATGGACTTGGGCCGGACACATTGCAAAAACAACTGACGACAGATGGACCAAGAAAATTCTTGAATGGAGGCTTAGACACGAGGCTTACCGAAATAGAGGTCGACCACCAACGAGATGGACTGATGATATAAAGCGCATTAAGCACAATTGGATGCAGTGCAGGGAGGAGTGGCACAGATTACGGAAGGCCTATGTCCAGCAGTGGACGCGACAAGAATGATTGATGATGATGAGTGGAAAAATTAACTTATTTTCAAAAGCTATTGCATATATTGTGTAATAATACTTAAAAAAGGGCAATTGACAACATACCATTATGAATTTGTACACTCTTAAAAATGACTTGGTATTTGGTACTAATTTTTATTTGTTCTCGTGTTTACGTTACCAAAAATAACTATTTTTAGTTAGGAAAACAAAAAAGATTTTTTTCTTGGATATATTTACCAAAAAATGATGCCATCAGAACAAAGAAAATATCTTGTTTTCATATTAGTTGGCACTGTTGGCAGAAATAAAATATTTTGTTTAGCTGAATTTTACTCTGTATATATCTTATTTAAATGCTACATCAAGGTTCCTACAAACTTGTATTTATCAATTAAGCTTGTTGTAATAACACATTATGAATTTGTAGTCCCTATCATTGTGTTAATTTTGAATAAGATACATTCTTAGTTACCAGAACTAACTTTTCTTTTTAAGTAATATTATTCTTCATATTTATAACTAACGGCATCAACAGAGACTTGACGTCCTTGCCCGGTGGGTGACATCATTCTAGCCAGGACTGTCAGGAGGTTATGTTTATGTTAGGGTGCTTTTGCGGTTCCGTGTCCATTTTTTCTTGTTTTTAAGGCAATAACTGGCCATTTTAATGGCCGCGCCCGTGTGGAAAATGGATGTGACAATATTTGGTATAATTTATTTGTGTTTATTGTCTTTCTTGTGTACGTTCTTATTCGCAGAAGGAAGTTAAATCATAAGTAAGTAAACATTTTATTTTTTATCATTGCAGTTGTACATTAGAAAGTTTAAATGAGATTTTTATAAAGTATGGCAAGGTAACCCGATGAAAAATAACTTAAAAATATTTTTTTTTGTTCAATATTCCATTTCTGTAAAAGAACGTCATATTGATGATTTTTTAATCTGACCAAGTACAACAACTTTCATATAGCTGTATATTTTAAATAGAAAGTCCAGGGGATATTTTTCGTTTTTTAATAATCGCAGTTGCAGATAAGAAAATTTAAATAAGGACAATTCAGTTCTATAAGCAATTGAACAACCCAAAAGGTTGAGTAAAATAAGTTAAAATTCTAGTGTTTCTGTTTTGTATTGCATAAGTATGTATTATAAAGAACATGAGAGAACAAGAACATTGGAAATAATTTTTTTTAAAGAAACCATAATGTCCCTGATAATTTATTCCAATTAGTTTACGCATACCTAATAGAGTAGTAATACCAAGGCATTTTTTTATTTAAATGGGGACATAGGAAGGAATATTTTTCGTATAAAGTATAAATTACATATGACATTTTTTTTAGAAATGAAACAGACTTTTTTTAAAGTTATTTCTATCAAATCAACTTGCTAATTTTGCCATGCGTTATAAGCAGTTCTTTCAAACTTTCTAATGTGCAACTGCAATGACAAAAATATAAAATTTTTAATTATTTATGATTCAACTTCTTTCTTACAATTAGAAAGTACAGAAAAAAGATAATAAACACAATGTTGTGACTACATACGTAATTGTTACTCTATGAAAATTTCAAGTTTGGCCCAAATAAATGATTGCTTTGGCAATATTTGTAGATTGCATCATTAACTAAAACAATATAGCCTTGAAAAAAAATAATTTAATTTTCCATATTTACACATTAGTTGTGACAACTAATTTTAAAAGCGGGAGTACCATATAAATTTAGTTATCCGTATATAAACATTCGTTGTGACAACTAAAATTTGTAGGTTGGGTTGGTTACTGTTATTAATTAGTTCAACAGTTTAATAACGACAATTTTTTTTGGTTGTACAGACTAATTTTTGGGTTGAGTCCGATTTCACGAAAATAAATGGGAGGACCTATTTTTTTTAGAAGTCACTTTTTGTCTGGTGATAAATTTTGGATGCTTCTTGTTCCCACTTTAAATATATCGGACCCGCTTGTGCCCATCCATTGCAATTTTTCTGACACCACGCCGCGCCGGCGCCGTTACTGGGGGAGTTCATGTGCTGCTCAGAGTTAATCTGATGCATAAGAGAGCTTCAGTCAGATATATGTTTATGTGAATAAGTGTTTATGAGTAAATCTATAATACCATTGTCAAATGTCTATCTTCTTGAAACTTTTAAATTTGTTAAATTTAATGATAATAAATTTACATCAGAAAACTCTTTTTACCGCTACACTACAAGATTTGGCAATGACCTTCAGTATATCATAAAAGTAAAATTCTTTTTACATTGGTACTTACTATCTTTTATAACGAAATGCCTACTAGCATTAGAAATTTAAACTCTAACCTATTTATCAGCAAGCCTTAAACAATTTTATAAAATAATGGTTTCAACTCAATTGAAGAATTTTTGTATTATCAATGTTAGGGTTCTATAAGCCCTTGTGGGTTTTTACTTTTTTCTGGCCATTTGAGATCGCTGCGCATGTCGTTACGAGTGAGGATGCAAGCGCGGTTGCATAACCTTTTGACGCAACTGACGGTTCTAACCTGATATAAAAAGCGGGCAAATTTTTACTATTTTTGTAATTAGGACCTTCTAAAAGAAGTGGCTGAGATGAATTAAGTTAGTAGATCGTTTATAAAATTATAATATATTGTTATAATAAGATTATTATATTATATTGACCAATGCCTGAAATCTTTTCGAATATTTTATTTTTATTATTCCATAGGAATAAATTTGATGGTAGGTATGAATAGACTTTAGAGAATAAAAAAAATTGTAAAAAATCGTTACTATTTTGCAGTTAATTTGAAGAAAATTAAAGAACTTGTTGGATTATAAGAAATATGTATACCCAGTTTGGTAAGGGAGTACATAAATCCATGCAGCATTCTATATTCCTGTTTAACATAAATAGGACCACACAAGGAGTTAACTAGCAACAGAGAATTCTTTGTTTTAGTTTCTATGATTCTTATTTTAACCTTGCTTATCAAACAAATGGGAATACAAGATATTTTTAAAATAAGGTCAAGTTTGGGGGCAGGTCTTAAATTTATAAATATGATATTTTTTTTATATTGTTAAACTGGCAATACTTTTGTTATGTTTATTCTGTATATTTCATCATTTTCAATATTAACAAAACAACGAAAAACACTTGTGTTGTAAAGTACTTTTTTAACATAAATAATTTAAAGTTACTCGGTTGAAGTCCATGTCTATGCATCTAAATTATTTAATTTTAAATTCTGAATTAACAAAAATATATACTACAAGCAACAAGATAAACTACCATAAAGAAATGTATTTTTCTACATTCAAGACGAAGACTAAATCTTGAACAAACACGAAAAAATAGATAAATGCAGGGTAAAAAGAGAAAACAGTGAGATCCTTATATAATGTAAAAAATCCCTTGATCCAGTGGTGTACTGTAGGAGTGGTCCTTTGGCTACCCCATGCATTTAGTTGATAAATTATTGAAAAATCGTAAGAATCGGACAAATACACAAAAGAAGCTAATAGAGACACAATCAACACTCAACATTCCGTATGTCAAAGGAGTATCTGAGAGAATTAGAAGACAATGATATAATATCAATATGGTATTCAGCTTGAGAGACACTTTAAGAAGCCACCTGGCGACGACGAAACCTACAAGCCAAAAAGGAAGGAAAAACTGTGCCTACCAGATTTCCTGCAAATGTGGCCGATCTTACATTGGTGAGACACTAAAGCTACTCGAAACAAGGAACACAGAAACAACACGCTAAAAGGAAAGATCGAAAAATCAAGGGCAGCTGACCATGCTTGGACACACGGCCATCATATCAGGTGGATAGAAGCTCAAATCCTGCATAAAGAAGCATACTGGAGAAAGAAGAAATTCAAGGAAGCTGCAACCATACGCCATAACCCGCATTTTTTTTAGTAAGCCCTCATTAGATATAAGAAATATCTGGAAACCTTTGTTAAGTAGACGTAAACTTAAAATACCGCGTACGAACTGAACGCATGACAGCACCCATCTCAGTTATACTCCAGTGCATCTAGCTAGTATAAATAGAGCTGTAGTTTCTGTACTTACTTCACCTGAAGACGACTGTAGATACTTACCATTGTGATGTAAAAGAAATAAAGACAATGCAAGCCCAACACTCTTCTATCATTCACGTGGTTCTTTCTTACACATGTTGTTGAATGCACAAGTAGTTTTGTATTGATTTTTCTTCAAATTTGTAAAGAAAAATGCATTTTAGTACGTGTTCTTTAATAGAACTACAAAAATTGTATTTGCAACAACATCCCGGTCAAATTATTTATCGGTAAGACATTACAAAAAAATCAAATTTACACAAAAGCGTCAAATGGCATATAAAATAATGCCACTATGAAAACACAATTCTGAGACTATTAGATCTAAATATTTCGATGGTCTAAATTTTAAACCGCTTTAGTGAAAACAGGTGTTGATTTTTAAACTACAGGATGAATTTTTTAGATTTTCTCGACTCTTTGAGCCCTTGGGGGTGTCGCATGACTGAGGATCGTGGTTCGGAACCCACGTTAAACTGTAGGTCCCCTCGTAAATGGCCCTGGCAGCGAACGAAGAGGAAAAAAGCCTAATTCGAAAGAAGGGCAGAACGGCAACGTAAAGTAACTTTCGAAATAATAAAATAAATATCCTTTTTTTAGGATTAATCATTATTTAAATAAATCAACGTGGATACAGATTTACCAAATCAAATAGACATACATAAAACATTTCCACAAGATAATTTACTGTGACAAGGCTTGTAGGTAAACTTGTAGATGCAAAAATAATAGACTATTGCAATAGTAATTTAAGAAGAGAAGAATAGGTAAAATTCTAAACAACTTGCAGCTGCAAGATAAGTTGCAGATTTTCTGTAATGTCTCCGTTAAGCAGTAAGTGTTTATGTAAAAATTGTAATAATAATCATAGCATTACCAAGCCAGGAAATAAATAAATATTTTCTGATTCTGGAAAAACAACACATTACTGTATAATTTCTTCCCGACCTACCACAAAGGCTCATGGCCGACACAGTCAACTCGCAAGAAACGTTTATTATTGCAAGTAAAGTCGTAAAAATAGCGAGCAAAAGCGTGCAATAATCGTTGTGTCGGGTTCAGGGTCGCCTGTTGCAGTTTAATGTCTTGTAGAATTTTTGTTTCCTCGTTTTTACTCTGCATAATGGTGTTGAGAATGTCTGTTAAACTACAGTACTACAGTCGATTCGTGGTCAGCTTGAATCGACGCAACGTGGGTATATGGTACAAGGTACAATACAATTACAAGTTTTCAAATTCTATTGTTCGTTTTGTATTGTCTGTGCGTGAGAACAAAATGCACAAAGGTAAAGGTAGAATGATTACTGATTAGTAAAGTTGTCGGGTAATAATATTCCTAAAATATATTTCTATATTCGGTGTACCGATTGCAGTCAACATAATCTATACAATTTTATTATATTTCGAAAAAAGTTAAACATTTAAATACTTAGTTTTGAAATCTTGATGTCTTGAAAGCTACAAACTCGAACGCTATACGCATATGCGGGCATCTGTATTTTGTCACTACAATGAAATAGTAGTTTGTACAACAAGAGTGGAAATGATGTCCATATCGCATGAGGAAGTAAATTGAGCACGACGCCGTAGGCGGAGTGCTCAAACTTTCGAGCGCAATATGAACAATTCACTCGAGTTGTACAGTATATTTTTTCTACGACTTAACTTCCGAACTTCATGCTAAGAATTTTTAAAAATTATTTAAATTAGGCATCATAACTTGTCTTTTAAGTTGGCCATGAACTTGCGAGAACGATAATAAGAAACAATTGAACAAATATTCATTTTGATGGCAAATACATTGACCAAATTACACTGTAACATATTTATCGATTTGGGTAAGTTATTATATTTATACATACTCACTTTTGAATATATCTATCCTTCTCACATTCGGCTTTTTGCAGAATAACAGACAAAAGCGATATATGTATTAATAAACACGAACAATTTATTTTCTCAACAGTAGGTATTTTGATTTTACTGAATTGCACAGAAGAAAAAAAGGGTTGTCGGGTTTATTTCTGCTTGCGTATAATATAACTCCGAAAGTACAACCAAATAGCTGTAGAATTCGTTTTAAACAGTTAAAAATGGATTTTATGCATTAATATGAATTTTTAACGTTTGCTATGTTCAAATTTTTCAAAATAATCGCCAATTTACAAACTAGCAACACTGTTAACGTGGAAAGAAAAGTGGCAATAGTGTAAGTAGAAATAACATAACCTTAAAAATTTTAATTAAAAAATAGAATTTTTTTCTAGAAATCGAAATTATATTTCGTCTATTTTATCGGGTTATCTTTATGTTCCACCATTTAAGGAAGAATTACCAGTTAATTTTCTATGTTTGTTGCGTATAATAATAGTTTTAAGATCAATTGGGGTTCGAACGCTTTCCCTTGCGGGCTCATCCTACACCAAGAAGTTTGCTTAATGTTATTTAACGGGCAAGTTAGGCAGAGCCGTATTTGGTCCATAGTGTAATAAATAAATGTGAGTACCTTATTTTTGAATTTTTTGAAAAAAAGTATTTGAAAATGTTTATTTAATGCCTTCTATACACAGCTAAAACAGAAGTATCAACTTAGGAGTTACCATGTATATAAAATAATTACTTTTACTTATAAAATCATTATTTTAATTTTAATAAAGTTTATCTTTTTTACACTTACGTGAACTCAACTCTACTCAACTTCTAACATCTTAATCATTTGATCTTATTCTCTTATTTTTTCAGGTTTCTGCAATTTTTACCCTTATATGAAATGGTAATTTAATACCTCCACTAACCCAATGATTTGAATTAAATTATTTTCTTTTCTTAAACCTTTTGTATTCCCCAGTGTTCTTAACTTTATTTTAACAATATAACAACTCCATATAACAATGAAAATTTGAATACACTCAACTTTTCTTACTTTCTTTCCAATACCATCGAGAGGTAGGACCACAACAAAAAATAATTGGATAAACATTATTAGAAAAAACAGCAGTTTTACAATGGACAGACAAATAAATCCTCCTCATTAGGACAAATATATGAAAAATTATAATATAAGTTGGGTCAACCGGAAGCCAACGTTAATATGACTTTGAGGACTGGAGTAGCAACTGAAGTGTATTCATTTTCAATATTCTCTTTGATTTCTGCTCTTTTTAAAATAATTAATTACTTACTTCTTTCCATTGAAAAGCACACTTAAAGAAGCCCTTACCAGGCCTATATATTTCTACATTGTTTCTATTCCTGGATGGAATGACATTCGCTATTATATTAATTAGAATTTATTTTCGTTTTTATTTTTCATGTTTTTTTTAATGTTTACATGCGAAAATTACTTGCCAACAAGGGGACAAGGCAAAAACCTCGTTTAAGTGAAATGGCGCAGCGAGTGAAATGAACATTAATCATTATTTGTAGAAATTCTAAAAACGAGGCGCTGTGTTGGTTGTACCTACAGAGAGCGAATAAATATAAAAAAGGGACGATATTAAAAAAAAAATTAACAAGTCAAATTAGGAAAATACTATGACATCAATTTTGTGTACCATAAGGCTATATTTTGAAACATATTATGTAACATTTTTATCTTCATCTCCTTTGCTCTCACCACCTCAAACTGCAAAATTTAAAGACAAAATGGAGTATTGTTTTTGATTCTCTGAATAATTCTAGTCAATTTTCACGAAGTACAATTTAATTTAAGCATTTTAAGGCCCAATTTTATGTATACCTCTTAAACCTAAGTTTAAACCTAGATTTTAACCTAAGAATAATTCTAAAATCGTAGAAATGTCAGAAATGATCGATTTATAATGTGGGATTGACAGCAAAGTTCAATTTAAGAGTAATCAACATGGTCATAACTTATTATGTTACATTAAATTGAGTTAAAAACATCATTTAAATATAATTTATTACAATTATTTCTTTTTATAGGTTAATGATTCCTAATAAAGTAAAAAGTATTTATTATTAATATTGTAGTTGTGTAAAAGGTACAACAAGAAAATATGACGTCGTGTGATGATCAACAAGCGAACGCTCCTGAATAAAAAAATAAATATACTGATATAGCTGATAAGGGAACTTCAAGAGCAGAATACACTTTTGGAAACATTCAGACCAGCTAAAATCTTATAATTTAGCCTTTTTAACCAGTAATATTAATATAAACAGAAACGAAATCTTATCAAATAATGATTTATGATGGATGTCAGAGGCCTAAAAATCATTTGAAATGGCTAACATTAATTTCTTGGTGAAAAAATATGGTTGTTTGGAAATAACTCGAAAACGATGAAAGATATCAAAACGCGATTTTCGTCCAAATTTAGGTATTATTATGCTTATCAAACTTGTTATACAATCAGTATATACCGTTGCATTAATTTTTTTAAAGAAAATGAGAAAAAACTAGAACTTTTATACATAGCGCCCTCTGTAAAACAAAATACGAATTAGCGGCTATCAAAAAATGTTCTTTCTTATTAAGCATAAAATTATCTTTCAAACGACCCGAAAGTTATTAAAATTGCTTAACAGATGTAAAAGTTATAGTAAGTACTTTAAGTAACTTATTTACCAGCTTTCCCCACATTTATTATTGGAGATACAAAAAAATTAGATAGGATCAAATTGCGGCATGAATGGATAGGATTTCCATTCCCGATATCAAGACAGTGGCTATTTTTAAAATAACTTGATTTTTTTTTATTTTGTCCCGTCAGTTACGCCCTCTAGCGGAAATCGTACAACTTTAAAAATAATTTCCAGTATTTTCTTCTTGCCGGTTTACCAAATACATTTTTTTTCCGAAAATGTGTATGACCAATACTTTTCAAGAGACAGCCGCTGGCCGACCTTAGCGAGATATTCGGTTTCGTTTTCAAAAGGGACACAAAATTGGCAAAAAATCACATTAACACGTGCAGCCCCCTGGGTGGGGGTGGCACCACCCCTAAAATCTTAAATGGAAAAGGAGGGCCGAGTGATACCTTATTTTAAAGGTCTTTCAATTCCCTTTATAATGATGTAACATTCATGTACTTCAGTTCAGTACACTGAGAGATGATTCTTGCTGTCCTTATAAAAATCTTTATACCGCTTATAAAGAAAAATGCCAACATAGGGGACAAAAGAAAAACTACCTGAAATAGTAAAATCCATTTGGCTGTAATTTCTTTGCTGTCGTAATAAAGTCACTTTATAAAGAATGATCACTTAGCTCAAGTAAACAAAAATGTTGTATTAGCAAAGTAACTGACCATCGGCTATAAAGAGACTTTGCTAGAACAATAAAGATACTTTTCTACGCCATCCGCATCGTTTTCGAAACAAGAATTTTTTCTTTTCGATATCAGTAGGTATAACATTTTGCTATATTGGAAAGATATTTTTATTTACTTCAAGAAAGTTACTTTGCAGGGTCAGAATGTACCTACTTACTTCAGGAACTCTTTTTTAGCTAAGGTAGCAACTAAGCATTGCTATAATTGTAAAGTGGTTTATTATGACAGCACCACTTATTTGCTCTAATATGTGGGGTGGCCCAAAAAAGAAGCCGTATATTTTGTTGAATTTTTAATATACTCTAAAGAACATATTATGCCTAATAACACATTTATTTAAACCAAGTTTTTTCACTTTGGGTAGTTTCAAAAAATTTTGATTCATTTAAAATTGTGTTATTAAAAATAATATTTTCCATGCTATATCAAAAATTTAACATAATGTAAAGCTTATTTTTCAGGTAACTCCATCATATTTTACATCATGCAACTCCCCACGTGTGAATAGGTTGTCAAAGATTTGAAACTAAAAAAAAATGTTTCTCTTTATTATTTAATACAACAGAAAACAACACTTCATAACCTAAAAATAGTTTCAGTTTTAGCTGTTTAAAAAACAATAATATTTTCCTGCTTTTTTCTTTGAGTGGTTGAAACATATCTTATTAAAAAATATCTGTTCACTTTTAATTTAAACAAATATCCAAAAGGGAATGCCGAAAAAACATTTATCTGCATCTAGCCTGAATATTAGGTAAAATAATAATTACATTGTATTTTATCTAGAAAAAGAAAGTATTTTACTTTTGCGATATTTCTTAAAATCTTCCTTTTCAAAATCATACCGTGTTTAAAACTTTGGTAAGTTGTCTTTTAGTTTAAGGACTTTTAGTATAAACAGCATTTGCTAAAGAATTACTAGTTTTCTTTTGTCTAAAACTTGACTCACACAAAAATGATTATTAAAAAAACAACAGTTAAACTAAACACATTACATAAAAAAATTACCATAAAACTAAAATAACTTTGGTCTTTAAACACTGATATTAAAAATCTACACTGTCATTGATGTCACAATCCAATAAAGCACTGCACACTGGAAACATTTTTGAGCCAATACAATTTTTATTGGAAAAAATGAGACAAATGTCGAGTCGTAATGGTCACCAACAACAGCCACCGATGCGACGATTTTACTTCATGAAGGAACGAGCATCTAAATATCAGAAAAAATGAAGACCTAACGACATGTGGAGACATGAACGGGACGACTGGTGCGCACTATAAAAATTGGCCCAATCATACTGAATTTGTCACCACGAAATAATCCGATTCGAACCGAACAGTTACGAATTTTCCAATTCCAACAAAAAATTTTGCTACCCCTTTAAAAACTCTGTAGAGCACTAGAAAAGATTTTTTTCAAAAGCAGCAAACTGCATTACTTCCTCAGCAAAGCAAACGGTTGTCCTAGAAAATAATTTTTTATAAAGACTTACTTAGCTGTTATCATAATGTATGTTTTCTACAATAGCAAAGGTTTTTGTAACGGGTATAAAGAGTTTTCAGGTAAATTTTTTTTTTTGCAATAAGAAATTCATTTTGCTATCGTAGGTTGCAAATTTAATATTACAGCCAAAATAATCTTAGCAAAGAATTTCTTGCTGAAGCTTTTCTCAGTGTAGTAGTAATAATTTAAGAATCTAAAAACTAAAACCGTAGAAAATTTAAATTTTTCTTACTGTAGGTATTCGGTAATTTACTAAAAACAGCTAATTGACTAAAGTGCTCCATTATAGTGAGAAGAAAATATGGATCAATTACATCATCTATAAATTTTAGCTTCTTTAGGACCATTTATGTCTTAAATGTCACCAAAAAAAATGTTGTTGTAGAAAAATAATTTGGGACATACTGTGTATTTGCTAACAAATAATTTTCCAACTGGTGAAAAGCTAGTAACGTAATAACAAAAGTTACCTGGAGTCCCAAATGTCTCACGAAATATTATGTTGACTTCCTTTGTCTCCCTTGTTTCCAAATAACGTTTGCTTGAGTTAATTTTGCTGCGAGTTTCAACTTAACTAATTGGCCTTTTACTTAATTAAAGGCGGGAAAGCCGTAAATTAAATTGTCATTCCGCCATCAAAAACGTCTTGTATTGAGTTTATACCGTGGAAAATTGATAGGATAGGTTGTTTTCGATATTAAATTTTTCTTTTTCGTTGGCCATTGACTTTTCTTTTGTACAAGGTGTTTTAAAAATTATTTATTATACCTCATATCCTGATATGAAAACAAAATATGGCTTTTCTAAGAAAAAAGAAAAAAAAATCACCATCTGACTTTTTAAATATATGGCACGCGCGCTACTGGTGGTATAAACAAAGCCGCATAGCATAAAATGCCGTAAATCCTTGGTTAAAAGCAAACAGTAGTCGATCAGTCATCACGATGGCGATGACAATAAAATGTCTTGCTAATTCATGTATCTTTTAAAATAATCCACCGTTCTGGTAAGAAAACCCAGTATATATTGTGTGTAATCTATTTCTAAAACTCCAAATTTCAAACTGTTATGGTGAACCGCAAACGCAAACTATAGTTCGCTATACTAAATGCTTTGAATTTCAACATTTAAAGAAAGCCGAATAGATAGGCGCACTATGATTCATTCGCTACGCAAGAACCGACGTGACTTCGGAGCGCGCTGTCTTTTATTGCGTAAAATAATACAATATCTATCGATCGAAAATGGAGACAAACATTAGTTCGCCACCAGCCACATTTTTGCTCTGATCCGTCGTTCTTTAAATATTGAAATTCAAAGCTAGATGTGAAGCCCACCGTGTCTTAATTGTTTTTTTAGTTATCTGATTTTTGCATTGGAGTTTATTCCTACAGATGGCGATACCGCGTTTTAACTACCTACTTATTTATTCTTAAAATAAGTCTTGAATGTGCGTTTTCGCTGTTTCTGGAGTTGCTTACGGCTTACGGCTTTCCGTAGAGTCCTAATAAGGACGAAACAAACGGTCTATCCGTACCAAGGGAACCCATTGTTCTCGTTGTACTTTAATTCAAAAGACTGATGCACCAGTTTGTTCGCTTGCCCCTAACTTCTACTACTTTATTACATATGTGGAGGCTTTACGTCTCCCACACTTATCTGCCAAATCATGTAAATATTTTTGATTTCTAAATTTTTTATATCATTTTTATTTCTTCATAAGCAAAGTATTTTAAAACAAATTTTATTCTTAAATCAGGCGTGCATTTAATATTCTTTTACAGCTCTTAAAACCCAATAATAAAATTCTTGTAAATTCTGCATAAATAGATAGTTTACGTTTTATGATAAGTTTACTAAATTAGGGTATTGTAAAACATCATTTGGATTGTTGTACCATCAGATGGAATTACCCGGGCTTTGCAATAAAAGTAGTGTGGTCATAAACCCAGGTTCAAATTTTAAGGTTTCGTGACGTACGATTAACAGCCCGGTAATCCCAGAATTTAGGATGGTACAATAAACCGTTGTTGTAAATAATATAACCTACTCCACAAAATTCACCCTCTACTAACTAGTTGGCCAATAAGAAATTGGCGTCGAGACAGGGGGTGGTACCATTGTCCAAAGTAGGGACACATTTGGGTTTTCTTACCGAAGACAGTTAGTTAAGAAATTTTGGGGAGTAGAGTTTTCGTTCTGTCAAGTTTGTCAATTTTTATCTGTTATATCGCGCACGCAACTTACGTATATTTTTCTAGTTAATCGGTGTTATGTATTTTTGTTAAAATTAAAAGTTTTCTTGTTTTTAGTAAAGGTGGCGTTTATTATTCCGTCCTCTACCTCCTTATCAAAAGTAAACTGTGCATCTACACTCATATCTTAAATAATAAAAAAAGGCGTGTGTTCTCAACAACACGGCAACACACCCGCCAAAGTGGTGACCCCGACGTGATCTGATAATGAGTGTAAATAAATAGTGTAAAGTGTATAGTGATTTGAGATATGGACATAGCAGAACAACGTAAGTAATTTCGCATTAATTACTGACTTTCAGTGACTTTTTCGTGACTATTCTGCGCACAAAGTGACTTTTTTTTTGGGTAAAACCGGCGACCTTTCGTAAATAAAACATAGTTTTACGCACTTTTTTCTTATATATATACATACATACATTTGGACGAACGATGCCTAATCTAGAAGCAACAGACGACGCCGCAGCGCCTAGCGCAGGCCTACCTGGGGGTTCTATAGCAAACATTACTGCTGTAAACACGATCGCGAATGCAGTTGCGGTAAATGCAGCACCGCGCCTTCCGGACTTTGATTCATCGGATCCCGAACTATGGTTTGTGATCGTCGAAGCAAGTTTTAATCGGTTAAACATAACGGATACACAGCGGCAATACCTAGAGATTCTCGCTAAATTACCTCCTCGGTACATTAGTGAAGTGCGCGATATCGTGACCAAGCCGTTAAATAATGACTCTTATGCGGAACTCAAGCAACAACTTATCAAGCGCCTAAGCACCAGCCAAGAGCAGAAAATAAGGCAGCTCCTGGAGAACGAAGCCATGGGTGATGAAAAACCATCACAATTTCTTCGCCGGTTACAGGCACTAGCAGGAATAGCTGTTCCGGAAACATTAGTGAAAAGCATTTGGGTAAGACGCTTACCAGATAATTTGCAACCCATCCTCGCTACACTGACACACCAGACGCTGAGCGAAAGCGCTGACCTAGCAGACAATGTATTCGCTGTTTTGCCTGCAAGACCAGCAGTAGCCGCCGTCAACGCCAATACAGGCTCAGAGACCCACCTTTATTCGCTGATACAACAGCTAACCCTACAACTGTCAGACGTAAAAGGCGAGTTAGCCAGCATTAAGCAGGGAGTGAATGCACACAACAGTCGCCGCGGCTGGCGCCCGCGAGACCGTTCTCAATCCGGTACGCGCCCGCGATCTCCATCCGCGACGCGAGATTTGCGCACCGCCGGTTTGTGCTGGTACCATCGGCGTTTTCAGCGTGAAGCTAAAAAGTGTACAGCGCCATGCACGTGGACCCCGGGAAACGGGACAGGCGGTCATTAAGTGCGGCTAATGACACCCGCCACAACAAATCACGCCGCTTATTCGTGTATGACCGAGGAACCGAACTTCATTTTCTCATAGACACTGGCGCTGATCTAAGTGTTTTTCCGCGAGTGCAAGTGAAAGGTACACCCGTCCAATCTACGTACGAGCTCTCAGCTGCCAATGGATCTCCCATTGCGACATACGGGACGATTACGCGTACTCTGGACTTGGGATTGCGCCGTGATTTTCCATGGAGATTCCTTATAGCTGATGTATCTAAGCCAATCCTTGGGGCGGATTTCCTGGCGCATTATGGTCTTCTTCCAGACCTGCAGGGACGCAAGCTTGTGGACAGCATGACTCAACTTACATCACGAGGCGATGTGACTGAATGTGAAACCCCGTGCATTAAAATTATCAGTGGCGTATCACCCTTCCATGAACTCCTTGAAAAATTTCCCGAAATAACCCGACCAAGCGGTGCACCAACAGAAGTCAAGCATGAAACAAAGCATTACATTATCACCACACCTGGCCCGCCGGTTGCACAGAAACCACGACGTCTGGCGCCGGACAAACTTAAGGCCGCTAAAGAGGAGTTTGATGCCATGCTTAAACTGGGACTTGCACGCCCATCGAAAAGTCCCTGGTCCTCACCGCTGCATCTGGTGCCCAAAAACACTGACGAGTGGAGGCCCTGCGGGGACTACAGAGCTTTGAACAGCCGGACCTGCCCTGACCAATATGGCATTCGCCATATCCAGGACTTCGCTCAAGAGCTTCAGGGGAAATCAATCTTCTCCACCATAGACTTGGTACGTGCTTTCAATCAGATTCCTGTAGCTGAGGAAGACATCCCGAAAACAGCTATTACTACGCCATTTGGTCTTTTCGAGTTTCCTGTCATGCCATTTGGACTCAGAAACGCAGCTCAGACATTCCAACGTTTTATTGATGAGGTTACTAGAGGACTGGATTTCTGCTACACCTATATCGACGACATTCTTGTAGCCTCAGCGTCAATCCAAGAGCACACGGGCCACCTGGAGGTACTTTTCCAGAGACTTAAGGAGTATGGTATTATCATTAACCCAAGTAAGTGCGTATTGGGGCAACCAGAAGTCAAGTTTCTCGGTTACATCGTGTCCAGCGCCGGAACGCGACCCCTACAGGAGAAAGTCGAAGCTATACGAGCCTATCCGAAGCCCGATACCGCCAAGCAACTTCGCCGATTCTTGGGTATGCTGAATTTCTACAGGCGATTTATACCCAAGGCAGCAGTTATTCAGGCACCATTGAATAACCTCCTTAAAGATAAAGTAAAAGGGAAGGCACCACTACACTGGTCCCCGGAAGCTGTTACATCGTTTGAAGCCAGCAAGGAAGCGTTAGCCCAAGCAACACTGCTGTCGCACCCTAAAATCGACGCACCTCTTGCTATGTTCTGCGACGCCTTAGACTTTGCCGTAGGCGCAACCCTCCAGCAGTGGGTTGATGGAGAATGGCAACCTTTAAATTTTTTCTCCAAAAAGCTTAGCCCAGCGGAATCCAAGTATGGAGCCTACGACCGTGAACTTCTTGCCGTATATCTGTCAGTAAAGTATTTCAGGCATATGGTAGAGGCAAGAAAATTCATCGTTTTTACGGATCATAAGCCGTTAACATACGCCTTTCGCCATAAAACGTCTCAAGTTTCACCTAGACAGTTTCGATACCTGGACTTCATCGGCCAGTTTACTACGGATATACGTCACATTGCTGGCAACGATAACGTGGTCGCTGATGCCCTATCCAGAGTCGAGGAAATACAATCCTTAATCGACTACGAGGCACTGGCAACATCGCAGCGCGCTGACGAGGAGCTTGTCGGATTACAACAAGATGTTTCTTCAACACTGGATCTCAAACTAGTTCCAATCCCTGGCAGTACCTGCAGCCTTTGGTGTGACGTTTCGACAACTACTGCTAGGCCCTTCATTCCAAAGCCATTTAGAAGAGCAGCATTTGACAGTGCGCACAGCTTAAGCCATCCTGGTGTCAAGGCTACAGTCAAGTTAGTTACGCAACGCTTCGTGTGGCCTTCTATCAAGAGTGACTGCAGGAAATGGGCACAGACGTGTCTTGAGTGCCAGCGTTCTAAAATTACACGTCATGTCACAGCTCCGGTTGGAACATTTGCACCACCTTCTAGCCGTTTTGAACATATTCACCTCGATTTAGTGGTCATGCCATTATGTCAAGGTTACAGATATTGTTTAACCATAATTGACAGATTTTCTAGGTGGCCGGAAGCCGTTCCATTGCAAGATCAGGAAGCAACCACCATTGCACGAGCGTTCTATGATCATTGGATTTCTAGATTTGGAGTTCCTCTACGAATCACCACTGACCAAGGACGCCAGTTCGAGTCGCACCTATTTAAACACCTTACCCAGCTGATAGGTGCCAACCACATTCGCACAACCGCTTACCACCCGGCTGCTAACGGAATGGTTGAAAGATTCCACCGCCAGCTTAAGGCTTCTCTAAGATGTCACCAAACCCGCTGGACCGAAAGCCTGCCCACAGTTCTGCTGGGAATTCGGATGGCCTGGAAGGAGGACATTGACGCTACCGCAGCAGAGATGGTGTATGGTCAACCTATCCGTCTACCTGGGGAATTCCTGACATCCCGACCTCCAGACGCTAAGGATGATGGTGCCTCTAATTTCATAAAGGAGCTCCGGCAGCATTTTAGCGAATTACGACCCACCAGCGGCACCAACCACAATAATAAGAGAAAAGTTTTCATTTTTAAAGACCTTGCAACAGCCACTCACGTCTTTCTTCGTCACGACGCCCAAAAGAAGCCACTCCAACATCCATACGATGGTCCGTACCGCGTGGTTAGCCGTGAAGACAAGACGTTCGTTATCGACGTGCGAGGACGCCAAGTCACTGTCAGTGTCGACCGGCTTAAGCCAGCCTATATCCTGAACAAAGACCCAGTCGATTTACCAATACCTCAGGATGTGGACACTGAGTACATCCTGCACCCAGCAGGAGACCAACAACCAGCTAAATCCATGCCACAACCAGCAGGAAGTCACGAAACTGCGCTTCAGGTCCCACAACGAGTAGAAAACGCAAACCAGCCACCAGCAGGAATCCATGCTCCTGCAGAACCTATCCACCAATTACCAATGCGACAGACCAGATCAGGCAGGCGAATCCACTTCCCCGATCGTTTCCAGGCTGGATTTTCGTGATTCCAAATCACTGGCAGGGGGGTGCTGTGGAGGCTTTACGTCTCCCACACTTATCTGCCAAATCATGTAAATATTTTTGATTTCTAAATTTTTTATATCATTTTTATTTCTTCATAAGCAAAGTATTTTAAAACAAATTTTATTCTTAAATCAGGCGTGCATTTAATATTCTTTTACAGCTCTTAAAACCCAATAATAAAATTCTTGTAAATTCTGCATAAATAGATAGTTTACGTTTTATGATAAGTTTACTAAATTAGGGTATTGTAAAACATCATTTGGATTGTTGTACCATCAGATGGAATTACCCGGGCTTTGCAATAAAAGTAGTGTGGTCATAAACCCAGGTTCAAATTTTAAGGTTTCGTGACGTACGATTAACAGCCCGGTAATCCCAGAATTTAGGATGGTACAATAAACCGTTGTTGTAAATAATATAACCTACTCCACAAAATTCACCCTCTACTAACTAGTTGGCCAATAAGAAATTGGCGTCGAGACAGGGGGTGGTACCATTGTCCAAAGTAGGGACACATTTGGTTTTTCTTACCGAAGACAGTTAGTTAAGAAATTTTGGGGAGTAGAGTTTTCGTTCTGTCAAGTTTGTCAATTTTTATCTGTTATATCGCGCACGCATGACTGAGGATCCTGGTTTGGAACCCACGTTAAACTGTAGGTCCTCTCGGGAATGGCCCTGGCAGCGAACGAAGAGGAAAACAGCCTAATTCGAAAGAAGGGCAGAACGGCAAAATACAATGAACTTTAGTACTTATTTCTAGGGTTTTAATTTGCTTATATATTTTTCTTTGAATTTTCTTTCTTTTTTAGCGCGATAGAATTTACTTAAAACAGTTTCTTTAAAACAAAAAATTATTTAACAACCAACATTTCTAAAAAAAATCAGAATAAAAATAAAAAAAGGAAAGACTCAATTAATAAAGAGGGTTTAACCAAATGTAAACAATATAGGAAGGAAAAAAAATCTGAAGCAGCTACTAAATCAGGCAAAGCCATAAATACATCCAAAAGAACTGTAGAGAAACAAGCGGAAGCATCATAATAATAAAAAAAAATCAAACGGTGCTTTGAAAACAAAATTAGCCAAAACAATATCTCCACAAACACAACGCAAGAAAAAAGCCTAAAAATATGGGAAAATCAAAACAACAATTTGAGAGAGATTTTTAAAACTTTGGAGAAATTTAACAAACAAGAAGAACTTCATTTGGATGATACTTTATTTATTTGTTTATTTATTAACAAGTAGGGATACAACAGACACTAAGTCCAATAAAGCATCCACGTTGTGGTATTAGCTAGTGGGAATTAAATGTTTTAATTATACAAACAAAAATATCTGATACGATGCTAAAGGAACAAAATAATAGACAAGGAAAAAATTAATTTCAGTACATCATCAAAATAATAAGGTAAGTTATTTTGAATTAATAGAGTTCATTGCAAAAGAGTTATGTTAAAGACACTTACCAATTAATATGAGTATTTTTTGAATACTGTTCAAATACCATAATATTTTAATCAATTACAGTTACCGGAAAGCCTTTGGATTTCATCATTTTTAGCCGAGAAACCTTGTATTTAAGGTTTATTTATTTATATACCGTATCCAGTGTCAAGGGCTATATAACTTAATAAAAAATATGTCGAAAACAAAATTACCAACGAATTTTGTGGTCGAAACTTAATAACAAACCGTTTTGACACCGGATGACAATTTAATTTACGACGCGTTCGTTTTTAATTAAGAAAAAGCTAATTAGTTACATTGGGTGTATAGAATAAAATATATGGATACTACAAAACATTTAGGGAAAATAAAATGATCTTTTAGAAGACGATGAAACATTGTATCTGTGCACTATAGTCTATTTTAGAAAGGTGTAGAGTAATAAAATAATTTGGTCCAGTTCGGCTCAATTTCGGTGTCGGCCATAGGCGCTGGTAAATTTTGTGCATTAGATTATTTATGATAACTAACCAAAGAACAAAGAGAAGAAGATAATTTGATAAAAAAGGAACTATTAGCTATAGCAAATTTACACAAACATCGTTTTATGAAATATGCCGTGGAAGATAAAGCTGAAAAACATAGTGTAACTGTGCTGCGCACACCTACATATCATTGTGAACTAAATCCTATAGAACTTATAGGGGCGCACGTGAAAGAATTTATAGCAAGACACAACACGACATTCAAAATGAAAGACGTTAAGCTACTGTTTGATCAAGCCATTAAGGAAGTGACACTAGTGAACTGGCGAAAAGCAGTCCACCATGTCATTAAAGAAGAGGAGAAAATACTTAATTAGAATGTGTCAATATTTTTTAAAATATTGTAACAAGAAAACCTATGTCTCCCACATTGTGAAATACACGTACAATAAAAGAACAAAAGTAGTAAATTGCATTGTAAAAAAACTTTTTTGAATTTTTACTTTACAAAGCACTAATTTATTTAATATAAATACAGGGTGATTTCTAAGTTGATACTTCGTTTTTAGCTGTGTATAGAAGGCATTAAAATAAACAACTTTTTTAAATAACTTTTTTCAAGAAACTCAAAAATAGGCGAGATAGAGCAGTAAAAAATCTAACTGCGGGCCTGGTCATAAAAACATAGACTGCTATAGTTTCTGTTGTTTTTTTAATCTCTTATTAGTATTAGTCATACAGGTAGTCTTGAACAATACGCTGCGGTGTACTTTTCTGAAGCAAGTTAATTTAAAATTGTGTGATATACGTGAAAATGGTAAAATTTAAAAACAATAAACTAATAAATATGGTGTTAATTTACTGTGAGTATCGTGAAAGTGCCGATGTTTCTATGAGATTATACCGAGAACGCTTTTCCTTGCGAGCTTATCCTACACCGAGAAGTTTTCTTAATGCTATTCAACGGGCAAGTTAGGCAGAACCGTATTTGATCCATAGGGTAATGAATTATTTCAATCACCCTGTATAAAATTTGACCATACCTCAATAACGAGTAACAGATTGTTGACCTCAATTTTTTCCTTTAGGCAATAATATATTCTGGTGTAAACCGTAAAAATTCTCATAAACTAAGACTGTGGGATATTATATTAAAGTCTATTGCAGACCATCAGCGTCATAGCTAGGGATATGAGCGCCCCTGGCAAGGAATGTGCGCCCCCCAAGACTAATTTTCTAGACAGAGAAACAACACAATTAGTTTTAAAGTGTAATTTAAGTTATGTACACATTTAAGTGTAAAGGAGTTACTTACTATGTATTAAGTAGGAAGGGAAACAATGCAATACGAGTTCTTTCATTTAGGCATTATAAAATCTCTTAAAAGTATACATTTCTGGCTTTTTCTAAGGCCAATTTGTGAATAATAATAATACATTAAGGCTTTTTGCAATGTCAAACTCAGTCGATAGTACAGCTAGATTACTTAAATGTTCTCGACCAATCTGCGATCGTAAATAATTTTTTATTAACTTCAATTTACTGAAAGATCTTTCACAACTAGCAAAAGTACAGGTAGCATCAATGCTAGGTGAAGTGAAATCACTATATTGGGATAACTGGTTACTAAGGCCACATTCGTCATGGCAATTAGGAAGTGCAATGTAATCTGCATATTTTAAATCAGGCAATAATGATTTTATTTGGTGTTTGTAGCTTTTAACCTCTAAACACAACTCGTTGGCATTTCATACATGTTAGTTTTTTAATGCGAGATCAGCTTCGGATGCCTTTAGTTCTTCAGTGAAGGTTTCGTCTAAAGTCCTGTTAGGAAACCAAAATCAGAAGCTACGGCAGCTAAACTTTGAGTCTTTGCTCAATAAGATCCGGTTGTACAATAATTACAGCTTAGTTCAGCGTTGAACCTTAAACTTTATTTGTACAATGTCCAACCACGCAAGGAATTTAAATCTTGGTTTAATGATGAACGAAGCTTAAGTCGTAATTGGACAACTGGGCCTAAGCATGTGACAAAATTTTGATTTGTGTGTAAAGTTCTTTTTTAATCTGCTTAAATAACAGAACCCTAAATGGGTTCGGTAAACATTTTCTGTGATAAGTTAGGGGGCCGCGCGCTATTCCTAATCTGCGAGGGCGCCTATTGTAATTGGGTGCAGTTCTTTTTTATCATTTTAATTTTGTGTAAGTAGGCTCCAGTGACCCGCAGGCTGTGGATCTGCAAAGTCAGCCCCTCTAAGGGTTGTGTCCCTGGCAGCCTCTCGCCTGGCCAGCACCTAACTAGGACGCTGCAGACCCTACCAATCAGACTGACGGTCCTGAATGATATCAATCAGTCTTTTTTCTAATGAGAATTTACATCAGGCCGACCATCAGTCCTTAAAATTTGCCCTAACATGATCAGTATTGCTGTTATTCCTTGATCTGACTGAAGACAATGGGCTCACAAAGAGGCCCTGTTTTTATTTCCTGAATACCAAAAACAATAAATGATAAAAGAGTTTAGGACTTGCATTGCATTCTATAGGGTAATTTAAGGAGAGATGACGCACATTTTTTAAAAGTTATTTAAAAAATATGTACGAATAAAATAAATTAAAACGAATACGGATTTTCATAAGGCCTTGTATTAGCTTTAAATACATAATTTCAAAATTATTAAAAGAACAGTGTTTTGTAAGAAAAATAATGTTTTTTTTTTATAACTGCGTCATCTCTACTCAGGTATATAGGAGAGATGACGCGCTATATTGGGTTAAATGCCGCATTTATAAATCCCCATAAATTTACGCAAAGTATCAAAAACCTTAAATATTATGTACGTAAGTATATCTATAGATAACAAGAAAACACTAACAAATACTTTTATCAGATTTTTTGCCGCAAAAATCACAAAATTCTAAATATTTAGTGCAGCCTTCATGCATTCAGCGTTGGCATTTTGTTCATTGAATCCAGTCTTCACTTTTTTTCGTCTGATTGTAATCTTCTCACTACTTGAAGAACACCTTCGAATTTCCTTATTGTAAGTTCTTTATTTCTTCTTAAAAAAGATGCAAACCAATTTTGCTTTTCGAGAATCTTCATTAAATTTGTGTAACAATTTTAATTTTTCTGTCAGTTCAAAAGCCATAGAGTTTTAATGTGGTTCACTATTTTGACTTCGTTTTCAGTCCCCAATAAAGAAATTGGCTCTAGCTTCTTATTTTAAAAATCTCTGATTTTCAGTCGACGTCGTAAGGTTCCTTCAGGAATGGTATATTCACGAAAAGTTTGACGGATGCCCATATCTCAGCTCTCAATAATAGCACTAATTGCTGCTGATAATTGTTGTATTGTTAATTTACCCCTTACAACGTTCCCTTTTCTTTTGTATTCGGATGTTGCTAAAATGTTGATGAAACAATTGCTAAAATGAATTACAGTTAGGGGGTCAACTCTCCTTGATTCATAGTGCGTCATCTCACCTTACATTATTAGGAGAGACGACGCAGCAAATTTTAACGACATTGTTTGCAAAAATGTGAGTCATTCAGATAAGAAGTAATTACACACTCTAAGCACCTACAATATGCCACTATAAAATATAAAAAAATACGACTAAACATACCTGTATAGTTCATTATTCCTAACGACGCTAAAAAATGTTGGCGGTGAAATAAACAAAAATCTACCCTAAGCACACCTCCTTATTACAATCATGACTGAACTTAATTGTAATGGTCTGCTGGTGCTACAGATATAGTGCAATCGCAGCCCGATTTACTCATAAAGCTTAATTATTGCGGGAACTATGACTGCGTCATCTCACCTGACGCACCAACTCTCCTCGAATAACCCTTTGTTCAATTTTTAAGATCCTTTAACCTTAGGTTCACCTGGTCCTATGGTGACTCCAATTGTTCTTTGTTTATAAAAGGATTGATTAGGGCAATTTTCTTTTTCTACTGTTCTGTTTCCATTATAGTACGAATTAAACAGTAATAAAGAAATATTTTCGATATCAAATTGCGTCGAACAAGAAATGTTTTGTGTCGATGAATTTGACATTAGCCATGTGAGTCTTTCAGATAAGGAGTAATTACACACTCTAAGGACCTACAATATTCCACTATAAAATATAAAAAAATACGACTAAACATACCTGTATAGTTCATTATTCCTAACGACGCTAAAAAATGTTGGCGGTCAAATAAACAAAAATCTACCCTAAGCACACCTCCTTATTACAATCATGACTGAACTTAATTGTAATGGTCTGCTGGTGCTACAGATATAGTGCAATCGCAGCCCGATTTACTCATAAAGCTTAATTATTGCGGGAACTATGACTGCGTCATCTCACCTGACGCACCAACTCTCCTCGAATAACCCTTTGTTCAATTTTTAAGATCCTTTAACCTTAGGTTCACCTGGTCCTATGGTGACTCCAATTGTTCTTTGTTTATAAAAGGATTGATTAGGGCAATTTTCTTTTTCTACTGTTCTCTTTCCATTATAGTACTAATTAAACAGTAATAAAGAAATATTTTCGATATCAAATTGCGTCGAACAAGAAAGGTTTTGTGTCGATGAATTTGACATTAGCCAATAACTTTAATGGCCACATAAATGCCAATGGTTAATTAAAACTTGTTCTACGACGAGACGTTTTATCTGCTGTATAATGTCGAGGATGTCAAGTTTGAATGAAATATATAGGATGTGCCTTAGAAAACTACATTATTGAGTTCTCGTAAAACAAAGTAACGGCTATATGTATAAACACCAGTTGTAAGTATTCAGAGGAAGTAGGAAAAGTGCTACTGCCCCAAAACAAAAAGAAAATTAATTATAATTTACTAAGGCCCAAAGTTATTTTAAATCGAAGATTAATTCTATCGTAGAAATGTCAGATATGGTCGAATTATAATTTGGGATTTCTATGTAAATTTAATATGCAAATCTGTCACATTAAATTTTTTTTTTTTAATTTAAATCGAAACATTTCAGAGCTTTGAATTTCAACATTTAAAGAAAGCCGAATAGATAGGCGCACTATGATTCATTCGCTACGCAAGAACCGACGTGACTTCGGAGAGCGCTGTCTTTTATTGCGTATGATAATACAATATCTTGTGTCTGAAATTGATCGAAAATGGAGACAAACATTAGTTCGTCTCCAAAAACAGTTGTCACATTTTTGCACTGATCCGTCGTTCTTTAAATATTGAAATTTAAAGACCATACATACACAATTGTTTCTTAAAGGGTGCACGAAATGGTGCGAAAGTTAAAGGTATTTTACCAAAATTAATACCAAACTATATTTCTACATTGTTATTTTCTGACAGAACTAAATATTAGCGTACAGATACACTTTCTTATTTCAAGAATCTTCCGTTTTCCACTCATTTCTTAACAATCACTATACAAGATTTAATGCATAAAATGTACTATATACCTACAAAATTAACGTTTTTTACTAACCTTGGTTGTTTTTTTCCATGCAAATATTCGCCCACCGGGGATCCAACCCCAATCGACCTTAAAATTTTGATTATACGCAAAGATATAGAAAAATAACTGGTATATTTTCCTTAAATGGTGGAACATGAAGATGAGTACATAAAACCAGATAACATAGACAAAATTATATGATTTCTGGAAATTAATTAATTCCATTTTTTACTAAAGGTTTTAAGGTTATGGTATTTTTGCAGTATTGCCACTTCTCTTTCCACGTTAACAGTGTTGCTAGTTTGTAAATTTAGCGATTATTTTGGAAAACTTCGCCGTAACGAACGTTAAAAGTTCGTATTAATGCACAACAGCCATTTTTAACTGTTTAAAACGAATTCTACAGCTTTTTGTTGTCCTTTCGAAGTTATCATTCATTTCTAGACAACAAGTAGAAATAAACCCGAACAAACCTTTTTTTATTCTGTGCATTTCAGCAGAACAATTTAATTAAACTAGCAATGGTTGAGAAATATAAATTGTTAATTTTTAGTAATAAATATAGGTATCGATTTTTGTTTATTATTCTGCAAAAGTGATTTTGTGTAAATATAAGAAAAATATGTTACAGTGTAATTTGGTGCATCGAAATAAATTTTTCTTCAATTGGTTTTTATTAGCTTTCTCACGGCCAACTTAAAGGACAAGTTATGACGCCTAATTTAAATACATTTTTTAAATTTTTAGTATGAAAATCTGAAGTTGGATTGTAGAAAAAATATACTGTTCAACTCGAGTGGATTGTCCATATTGCGCTCGGAAGATTGAGCACTCCGCCTACGGCGTCGTGTCCAATTTACTTCCTTGTGCGATCATATCAACTCTTGTTGTACAAACTACTGTTCTATGGCACCTCAACCAACAATGTAAGAATACAATATAAAATCAATATTAAAAATCCAATTATAGTCTCGTAATTGATGATGTGTCACCGTACTGTCATTCATTTACATACAACTTCACCAATTCAACACTTTGCATATGTCGCAAACAGTCATAAACTTCGTTTGTTATTTATTACGTATACGAGCGTCTGCTTATTACATAATAAAAGGCATAAAACAGTGACATGCATAAAGTCAGAATGTTAGAACAGGTCGGGAACAAACGTTAACTTGTCGACCTAGGTCATGAATGTCATCAGCCTCCATCTTTGTTATCTCGGGAGAAAATACTGAATACTAACTTTAGCTTAACTTTATTTTTACCTAGAGAAGAAAACTGCAATACTGTTAGCTAACTGACTTATTTTCTTTTCTTGATTATTACAGTGGCGGTTCGTGATAGTCGATACAGGTGGGGCCAAAATATCAAGTCAAAAACTTTTAATGAGAATGCAGGGTGTTACAAATTCGATGCATTAACATTGCTATCTCGGTAACTGTAAGAGATACATTTTTTTTTAAATTTGGATTTACAGAAATGTGAGAAAGAGATTTTTATTAAAAAATAAGAATTCTCAATATTTTTTACAATACAATGAACAAAGTGTTCGACCTAGGTCATGAATGTCATCAGCCTCCATCTTTGTTATCTCGGGAGAAAATACTGAATACTAACTTTAGCTTAACTTTATTTTTACCTAGACAAGAAAACTGCAATACTGTTAGCTAACTGACTTATTTTCTTTTCTTGATTATTACAGTGGCGGTTCGTGATAGTCGATACAGGTGGGGCCAAAATATCAAGTCAAAAACTTTTAATGAGAATGCAGGGTGTTACAAATTCGATGCATTAACATTGCTATCTCGGTAACTGTAAGAGATACATTTTTTTTTAAATTTGGATTTACAGAAATGTGAGAAAGAGATTTTTATTAAAAAATAAGAATTCTCAATATTTTTTACAATACAATGAACAAAGTGTTCAGAGTTTTTTAAAATAATCAGTACTATTTTGTCATAAAAAAAATAAAAACAAGTTATTCGTTTCTTTTTTTGGATATCTCCGGAAGTCATCGAAATTTGTTTAAATTTTTATTTAATAAATTGTTTAGCATTAAAATATGCAACTTTGCCAACAAACTCTCCACCTCTTATAGTTACCGAGATAGGAATGATAATGCATTGAATTTATAAAACCCTGTATATAAAAAAAATCGAGAAAACTTACCAACTAATTAAATGGAGAATTTTATAAGGTATTCCAGTCGTTCTAACAAAAAATGTTCACAAAACACTCAAATTTTCTCCATACGTCTTTGTGTTTTATTTGAAAATTATTCACTTTTGTTCTTGAAGCAAAATTGTTTACTAAATGTTTTTCGGCAGATAACATACCTAAAGCGCTATTTTTCTTTCATATTTTTCATTTTAGAACTGATAAACCTAAACCCGGACTCAGGAATATACAATAAACATATAAAAAATAGCTGCCACCTGGTATCTGGTAGCGGTAGCAAAGCCGAAAGCATAACTATATTCCCTAGTAGTGCCCTAACCCGATTGGGACGCTTTACTCTCGATAACATAAATCATCATAAAATGATGATCTGGCCAGGCCAAACGAGGACCATTTCCTTACGCGTCAATAAGAGAGGGCGATCTATTCATTGTGGTGTTATTATCTCCCTCGTACGCGTTTAATATCGGGCCAAATACAGAGTTGACTGGAGCAGCTTAGCGGCAGGGAATTTTCGCGGCGTCACGTACCCATCAGGAAGTTTTTGCATAGTTAGGCGTTATCAGATATCAACGTCCTAAATACAAATAATAATAATTATGAGAGTGAAATAAAAAGCTTGGCGTACAGATAGGTAGAACCATGGCACTGTGGCTCTACTGTACGAGCCGCCACTGGATAATACTGTATATTGGTCGGGAAATAACAAAAAGTTAACAAAGTGTCATCAACCTCAGTTATGACTGGTACAATTCAACAGAAAAAGAAATATATTTCTGTAGCTGACAATGCAGATAACATGGCTATTAATGGAACTATTAGATGAACCAATATCTTCGCGAATTTAAATGCGACAGCTTTGAATTAACAAATCTTGTACCTGAGATTATTATCAGATAATAAATTTCATATTTAAATTTAAAATAAGCATTTCGATAAATCTCTTTTTAGTGAATATTACAAGTGTAAATTGAATATAATTGTGTGTAAAGTATAAATTCAATACATCTTAAGAATAAGATATAGATTCAAAAAAAAAAGTTGTAGAGACCATTGAATTGCACATTTTAAAATTATATTGGAGTATACGGGATGGCCCAAAAAAACGTGAATATAACTTGTTTTTTTTTTTAATAGAACATATATTGTATTATTTTCTGATTCTCCACAAAATTCTAATATGATACCATATTATACAGGGTGTTACAAATTCGACATACCAGCATTGGAATCTCGGAAACTATAGGAGTTAGAGAAATGGTTAAATGGGGGCAAAGTTGTGCAATTCGGTGCTGATTATAATGCCGCTTTAAAAGTTTTCAAATTCCGAATACTTCCGATTTTATTCGAAAAAAACCGAAATTTTGCAAAATCGTTTTTATTTTTTTCTGAGCTCATTTGACTAGCTATTTAAAAATAAATGACACATAATGATGAACTGTCCTTGATTATTGTTTTAAATTCATATTTTTTACACTTCTTGTCAGTCCGATCCTGGCAACGAATTAAAACAATACTAATTAAAAACTTTATTTTATTTAGAACCTTTACAAATAAGTTTCATGAAAAAGTTTGTCTAAAGTTCATGTTAGGTACTATTTACCTAAGTAATAATACATGTAATACCCAAAAAGAATTTTGACTATTTGAACATTTAGAAAGTGTGCCATGATTTATGAATCCAAGAAACGCGTTTAAGCAAATTTTAAAATATGGATGATTCCTACCGTGTGTTAAAATGTGGTGTCAAAAGGGCGATTATTTATTGGTCCTTTGCACAAAAATGTTTTTTTCAACGAAGAAAAAAGTGATATGATTCAAATTTTTTACTTGTGCAAAACGGCAATCTCTTTGAACATTTAGAAAATTAGTATTTATAATTAGTTAATTTAGAATTATTAGAAAATTCTTATAAAATGAATTATATTACTTATGAATGTTTTAAATGCAATACAGTTTTTAATTAATATTGTAATTCGTTGCCAGGATCGGACTGACAAGAAGTGTAAAAAATATGAATTTAAAAAAATAATCAAGGACAATTCATCATTATGAGAAAGTAATATCGCCATTACATTTTGAGAGTAGGAGGGTTTAAAAATCGGTTAAAAAAAACCAGGTCCGTATTAAAAAAAGTAAAGTTGGTGATGGCCGCTCGGAGACGAAACGGCGGATCTTTAGTTTAGTAACGTCATTTTGTAGAGGAGAAAAAGTGGCAATGACAAAGTGTCATTTATTTTTAAATAGCTAGTCTAATCAGCTCAGAATAAAACAAAACCTATTTTGCAAAATTTCGTTTTTTTTTCGAATAAAATCGGATGTATTCGGAATTTGAAAACTTTTAAAGCTGCATTATAATCAGCACCGAATTGCACAACTTTGCCCCCGTTTCTCTAACTCCTATGGTTTCCGAGATTCCAATGCTGGTATGTCGAATTTGTAACACCCTGTATTGTTAATATAAGAGGATATTATGTATATGACTACGGTAATTTTATTTTTTGAAATTTAATAAATATAACATAACACTAAAAATTGTAGATATAACTATACTTTTATTCACAATATTTAGCTGGTAACGAATAACAATATAATTTTTTTGGCGTAGGACAGATCGATACTTAAATACAAAATTATGACTTACCTTGAGTCTCACGCCAGAAGAAAGTATCCTGAAAGAAAAATAAGTCGGTTAAAAAAATGTAAAAAAATACATGATAAAATTTTAACAACATGATATGTATGTATGTTTAAACGGGGAATATGTTAATGTGCATATCGTAATAGTGAATTAAATCAACGACATAATAAAAAAATGTGTTTTACTTTGAACATCCAACGATTTATGTAGATATACAAGAAAAATGCATGCATTTTTGTACTAGGAGCAAAAAAACTTGTTAACCAGTGGTATGGTATACGGTTTCACTAAGGGTGGCCAATTTGGTTTTCTTAATTATTTAACTGAATTAAATTTAATTCATTAAAATGCTCACTTCCGCATCCTCCTCCTCTAGACTTGTTAAGGAAGAAGAAGAAATGTCAAAAATTGTTATTTTACAATGTGAGATTGACAGCAAAGTTTAAGTTAAAAGTGATTTACCTGGTCATAACTTAATATAGGTAATGTAACATATCATAACAAGTTATGACTAGGTTTATTACTAATAAATTGAATTTTGTTATCAATCCTACATTATAAATCGACCATTTCTCCGATTTTAAAAGTATTCTTTGGTTTAAACCTAGGGTTAAGAGGCTTTTATAAAAATTTAAAAAAATAAAGGCGTCGGCTACTGCATGTAAAATACCTCTATTTTTAAACGTAATTCTTAAATTTTTAAGTGAGAGTAAGTAGAGTAGCGGTCGTTATGACCCCCTTAAATAGGCCACTACGCTTTATCAGTTATTACTAAATCTTTTCAATCCTATTACCGTTGGTGCGGGCGACAAAGTTCGTCAGCACCATTACCATTGTCTGGTGCATGCTCACATCGATTCGGTCCTTATGACGCTTTGTTCTTTTCGAAACCAGCACAAAGTAATACCTATCTTGGCTCATTACACCCTCCTTTTCGCCATACACGAGAAACTTTTATATTTTTGAGAATCCTCTATGTAATTTGCGCTTTTAAGCATCAAAGAAAAAATGTATATAGGGCGCATGTAATAAAAACGTATTATGTAATATCCTAGTAGCATAGAACATTTTTAATAGTATATTACATAACAAGTGATGAAAGTGATACTTTTAAAATGAGGAGATATTTAGCACGAGGCGTCAACCGAGTTAGGAAATTCTCGGAGTTTTAGAATAATCATATTCACACGAGTAATGTACACTATTTTTACTACGAACACAAAGAATTATTAAAAAAGCCGTTAATTTGTGAAAAAAGATTTCAACACTGGCATTGAAAAAAAAAATATCAACACTAGTGTTGAAATTAGCATACTTAAGATTATGTTCCACTTAATATCTGGGTTCATAGTTTGTCATTAGGCCTTTCCTTTATTTGTAGTATAATTTTTTCATATTTTATATAATCATAGGAAAAACTAATCCTGGATTGATTTCTAGATTAACCAGAATAAAATATTTTAAATTTAATCTAGGAAAGATGCATTAATCATAAATTTAAAAAATCCACCCAACAAGAAAGATTTTAATTTAAAATAATTCTATAAATAATTTAATGTTTTTATAAAAAAAAAGTCAAATACACCTGATGGGATTTGCACCTGAACACTTTACAATTACTGCTTTCAAAATTTATTATTTTTAATAAACATGGGTTGTCTATCAAATTGACACCATATGTTTAAAGTAAATAGTGTGCTTTGATATTTTAACACTAGTGTTGAAATATTTTGTTTCAACACGCGTGTGATATACGGCGCTTTTAAGCCAAATTAACCGTGTTTTTTTTCTCATTTTCATAGATGGTCGTAGGAAAATATTATTACAGACGTGCATTTGGCAGAATAATAACAGTAAATATACAGGGTTTTACATTCGGCTAAGTGCTCTATATTTTTAAACGTAAACCATTAAATCCTGAAAATGAAGGACATTTCAGAAGATACAACATTGGGCTCCTTACTAGGGGTGCTGGGTTTCAACAGTAACAAACCTGTTCGGGAGAAACTAAAGAAATCAACTTTTATTACTAAAATTTGTGCCAGTGTTGATATTGCCCGCCTTTATTTTTATCAAACCTGATACCAGTGATTAATTTTTAAATGTATATGCATCATTTTGGGTAACCATATCTACTACTAATTTTTTGTTGTAAACTATAAAATTAGGACTTTTGGTGCCTTATTAGAGAAATCCTCAGACATTTAAATTGTATTTATGTATAAGCAATTCAATAATAATGCTACATGACGTTATTTCCCTATGCGCATTCAACCGGTAATTTCTAAATGTATCATTGATAAAACTATTAAATAAATATATACCTTAAATTTCATAAAGAAGGCGGAGCCTCAGTAAATATAAACTCGGGTTGATCAGTAATACAATATAATTTTTATAAGAACATTGCTCGTGGGAAATTTACGGATCCAAAGCACAGAGGAATGATAGGTCATTTTTACGCAAATTCGTGAGATATTCTTTAGAGTCCCATGTGGTTGTGATCTGCTAAAAATAAGACATTTCAGGATTTTGTGCATTTGTGGGACTTTTCTTTAAAAAAAGGGAATTTCATTCGTTTTCTTGAAAAATTTTATTTTTAAAAGTTGCAACACTGTTTATACGGATATGACATTAAATCCGTTTAGACCGTTCAGTTAACTTATATAGCCCATCAAATTCATTCACAGTAAAGGGCAAACTGGGTTAATTCGACACGAAGTGATAATCTCTCAAAACTAAAAAGAATGCTGTGTTTATATAAAAGTTACACCTATTTGTATGCATTAAATAATTTTATTTACTTCCTGTACCTACCAACTGAGCAAGAAGCCGGTATGAATAAATAATTTATGTCTATCTTGCTTATCTTTTTTCCAATTCTATTCAACAGTTTTATATGTATATGTAGATATATTAAATGATCTTATCTATAGTCTTACTTGATATTCATGCATTCTAGCGGATGATTTAGGAATGTGTAGATTGGCACAACTATTTCCTTTCTATAAGTAAAAGTCGTAGATAAAGAAATGTTGGTAAAAAATATGTTTCTTAATGTCAGGTATATATATAATGAATATTATTCAACGCAAGGGCGGGTAGACGAAGGGAGTAAAGGGGGTAACCTCCATTATTGTCCGAAGATATAAAATATGTGTTAGATTTCAGGTTTGTTTCAATTTTTAGAAAGAAATCTTCTATTCATCTTCATTATTCGAAACATTTTTACAAATTTTATAGTTTTTAACTTCCTAGTCATTTTCCGGCTTTATCATTAAACATTTCTAAATTATCTCGTGGATATGAAATATATCTTATGTAGGAATAACGAGCCAGGTACTCTGTAAAAAATGACAATTATTCTTCTTGAATGTTGTTTTAAATACGGAAATGATATTTTTATTTTTGTTATCGGAATTTTTACATTTATTTTTAACAAGTTATTCAGCATTAAAATATACAACTTTGCCTCTATTTATCTCTTACAGTTACGAAGATAGTAATACTTACCCTGTATAAATATAAAGAAATGGAGTTCTTGTGTTAAAACGATTATTTCATTGATCACATTGAAAGAAGCCGTTTGCTTTTTTATTTACATTAATTTAACAAACCTCTTTTTTCTGTCGGCATTACCTTATCAATCTTATCATATAAGATCGAATGATCATTAAGGAGTCATTAAATTATTTCTAAGAATATCGCTGATGTTATATTTGTTGATCGGAGTTTAGATTCTCCTCTAATATTTATCGAATAAATTATAATGTGAATTTTTCATGGCTCACAGAATTTTGGTAAATCATGAAATGTATGTATCAAGTGAAACGTGTCTATCTGGCGATATGTTAATATATTTTAGCAATAAAATTAGCGCTGTCAAAAAAAACATGTTTTTACCGAGCATTGACCTTTAGAAAGATTGGCAATAATATGCCATGAGGTAATAAATTCATTTATTCTAAAAGTTCTTAATTTATCTAAAAAATTAAATAAGTGCACTAAAGTAAAAAGTATATTGCAATAGATAAAACAATGGTAGTTTGTACAACAAGAGTGAATATTATGTCCATATCGCACGAGGGACTAAATTAAGCACGACGCCGTAGGCGGAGTGCTCAAACTTCCGAGCGCAATATGGACAATCCACTCGAGTTGAACAGTATATTTTTATAAAACACGTATTCATCCAAATTTATTGATAATTTTAATCCACTTATGCTATTACCTCCGATAAGTTCCCAATTTGTATATTGGTATTATTACTATACCCATATATTCATTAGTTAAATATTATAATATTCGCCGATACACTATATTTCTGTAGTTCTATTTAACATCTAAAGCTTACATAGACATTACATACAACATCTGGATCCTGTGTGCACTTGTTCAAATAAACCGAATAACCAGTTCACTACCAGCATTTGTTTTAGTTTATTACGATTGCCAATAATGTATGTATGTTTACGGCATCCTTGAACTAAACACGCTAAAGAGTTTCAAAATTGATTGCAGACCTGTTAAGCTGATAAATAGAGTTCGAATATCAGGTAGTAAAAAATGTATAAACCAGAGGCGGCATGCGGACTTATTGTTAAATGTTATCATTACCTTTAGTATTTAATATACAGGGTGGGGGACTTTAACTGGAACAATTTCGCTAAATCGTTAGGAAAAAATATTTAAAAAAAAATTAGGTCTTCTTTTCATCCTTCGACTAGGATTGTTTTTGAATGAACTAAAGATTTGTTTTCAGCTTCCTGGGCCTAACCGTTTTTGAGATATCGCGTTTTAATATTGACATTGAGTAATTTCAGCATTCCCGTAATATTTCCATCTATTCAATGACGATTGCTAAAAGGTGGTTCTCCACGACATCGACACCTCAGCTAACGCGTTTAGTAAAATCAGGGAATATGATATCAATGAGAGCATTAAAATAAAATACAAACCTAACCCTACATTAAAATACAAAAGGGAAAGGTGATTAAAGAGGCAGGCATATTAATATATGTATATGCGCAATCCAGTGGTATAATCCAGTGACAAAGATTTATATGAAAGGAAACTCTCCGTAACTCATTGTTTTCGGTTTGATAAACCGATGCGAGTTAGCGCTGCCTAGCGGGACTCCTGTAATTGTGACCAATGACTTTACAGGTGATTTCCTCTTAACATTTTTTACTTATTTCTATAAGTTTGTTAGATGTGCTGGTATGCTCAAGAGTATCTAATAACGACACAGATGTCGCTCCGTGCAACATATTGCTGACGTGCTTCACCAAATACTGCTTAAAGCAGTTTTGGGTTCGTCGGGTCCTAGCTCTACAGATGAGCCATAATATGGCGAAACGCGTCTGGAGACGGATCTGACGAAATGAAAGGAACCTATTCTTTGTAAAGATTTATAATATATTCCAAACATCACGTCAAATTAGAAATATACCAAAGGGGGTAACCAAAAACACCGCAGTACTCAGAAGTAGATAAATTGGACATCTCAAATTATAGACCTATATCTATAATATCGAGTTTTTCTAAGATCTTTGAAGTGTTACTATATAATAATAATATTTTTTATAAAGTTAAAAACGCTATTGCTCCTGAACCACATGAATTTGTAAAGGTCGTTCGATAACAATGAATCTAATGTGTATCACTCAGTTTCTGGCTGAAGGCATTGATCAACGCATGCAGACAGATGTTGTTTATACCGACTTTTCCTAGGATTTTGATCAGCTAGATCACTCCAGATTTAGGCAAACTACAAACCTTTGGTGTTTCTAATCATTTACTGTCATTTCTCGACTCATATTTAAAAAATAGGAGTCAGATTGTAGCTTATGGTGGATTCAAGTCTACCAAATATTTCGCAACATCTGGAGTTCCCCAAGGGTCCATCCTTGGTCCTCTTCTTTTTACGTTATTTATAAACGATAGTGTTAATAACCTTACTATTTCTTGTCTGCTGTATACAGATGATCTAAAAATGTTATGTTTAATATCAAGTTTAATGGATTGTTTAAAGCTACAGCGTAATTTGGATATATTGTACGATTGGTGCACTAAAAACAGATTAAACTTGAATATTGCTAAATTTAATGTTGTGACATAAACAATCAAAAACACCACTTTTGATTTTAACTATAATATAAATGGTAATCCTGGAAAGACCTACCGTGTTTAAGGATCTAGGAGTTATTTTCGATGGAGAACTATCCTTTCGTCCTCATATTGATCACGTCGTGTCCACTGCCTATAAATCAATTGATTTTATTGTTAGAACTTTTGGTCACTTGACCCTTTAGTAACTTTGTATAGTTCTCTTGTTGGATCTAAATTGGAATACTCTTTAATCATTTGGTCTCCGTTTTATAAAATCCACATTGACAATATTGAGAGTATTCAGAGACGTTTTTTAAAAGCTTTGTGGTATAGGTCTGATGGAGTTTATCCCGGCAGAGGTTTTCCTCACAATCAGCTGCTGCAAAGATTCTCGTTTGTTAGATTACGTGATAGACGCACATGTTCTACGCAGTTAGTTTTACATAAATTGCTGAATAACCATATTATTTGTGAAGAACTGCTGCACAAACTGAACTTTAGAATTCCTTCTCTAAATTCCGGAAACTTATATACCTTCTATTTACCACCTTCATGAACCAATGTCTTTAAATAAACTCCAATCAATAGAATGTGTACGTGTTACAATGACAATGTCCATGCCTATGATGTCTTTAATTGTAGCTTAAATGCTGTCAAAAGACATTTTTATCACTAGCACCTATGCTACGGGACGTATGGTGTATGTGTATTTATATTTCTTTTTGTAGGGTATCTATTATTACCACTGTATTGTTAGTTTTATAAATCTCGATATTGCTAATCTTTATGTTAATTGTTAAATAATTTATTTTTATTTTACCTAATTAAATTCCGTTTTCTACCTGTTTGTTAACTGGGAAACTGTAAAATGGTGTATGGAATAAATAAAGTAGAAATGGTCACGGGACTGACTTAATGTGTTATGAGTAGAGACCGGATTTTATGCAAATGCATATTTAATGCATATTTTGCATATATCTTAAAAGTTGGCCATCCACAGCATATTTAGGGTACTTAGGGCATAATTTGCATATTTTTCTAATTTAAATCAGGTACTAAGTTGATCAAAATGAAATATTTTATTTTCATTTATTTACGGATTATCTTAGATACCTATTTACCTGTGAAAGGATTACAATTATTTAAGGAGGGTTTTATTTTATTATTCCGTAAACAACAATTTAACCTTAATCTGCTTTCCTAGTAGATAATTCTAATTTAATTTCTTTGTCCAATCGCCTATAAATATTTTTTATGAAAATTTGATTCAGGTAACTTGTCTGGCCCATGGATTAAATAGAGTTGCAGAAACTATTAGAGCTTCCTTCCCTTTGGTCAATGACTTAATAGCCAATGTGAAAAAAATTTCATAAAAGCTTTATATGCAGAGCATTTTCAAAAATTAAAAAAGATTGTTTCTCAAATTGAAGATGATTCTCAGTGTATTAAAAAATGCAAACAAATATTTCAAAATTCTAAAATGGAACAACAATTGATTTATATAAAATGTAACTATAGTTTTGTAGCTGAAAGTATTTTAAAACTAGAAAAAACATCTTACTAAATGTTTTTTTAGACTACTGTCTATTAGAGTCAATGGATATTGTAGAAAAATGCAATAATAATTGAAAGCACGTACGAGGTAAGGTAGGAAAAGCAGTAAGTAATGCCTTAGTTTAGTAAAACCCTAATTTAATCCAACAATAAGTCATATTATATTTTTCGTATTACTGCATATTCATTGCATATTTCTTTGTTTTTTGCATATATCTTGCATATATTATTTTAAAAAATATATGCATATAATATGTGCATATCTCACAGACTTTTGGTTGCATATAATCCGGTCTCTAGTTATGAGTAGTCGGTAACTTTTAAGCTTGTACAATCAATTACCTTAAGACCCAGAAAAATGGTCGCTAATAAAAAAGTACATACACAAAAGTAAAACGCATTCACTTACACGGTCGTTCATTAACATTCCATAGACGGCGAGCGTAACAGCAAAAGGAGTGGACAAAGTCGTTGTACCTATGTCCCCAATACATCCCATCGCCATAACATTGAGTAAGAGAATGGAACAACGTTGTCACATGTATAGTTGGTATTGGTAATTATTGTTAAAGAGAGCGGTTTGTGACGATGATATTAATAAAACCATTATAGTTTAGAAAAATATAGTAACCCCTGATGTATTTTCCGTATGGGCTTGGTTCCGTTAGTGCATACGGGCAATAAAAACTTATTTCCTATAACCTTCTCTTTATCAGCTGCTGGTATAGGTCTGGCCGACGATGTTTTGTATATCCTCAACAAAGACGGAATAATCAAAGTTGTCTTTTTCTACGACCACCTACGAAAAAAAGCACGGTTAATTTGGATAGAAAGCGCCGTATATCCCACGCGTATTGAAAAAAAAGATATTTCAACTAGTGTTGAAATTTAATTTAAACATATGGTGCTAATTTAACAGACAACCCCAGGTATGTATTAAAAAGAACAAATTTTAGAAAGCAGTAGTTGTAAAAAGTTTATCTTATTTATAATGTATTTGTCGAGTGATTCAGAATTAGAGTGTGAAAATACGCCATCCGAAATTATAAAAATTGTTAAAAATATACTGGAAAATCTATTACCAGAAAAAACAAATCGCGCTGAAGAGAGTGTCATGTATTAAATAACAAATCTTTATCGGTAGCAATAACGAAGAGAATAGAGCTCTAGCCTACAGTTCGCAAGGTTACAGGTTCAAATCCCATCACAAATATTTAACTTTTTTTTTGTCAAAACATGAAATAATTTATAAAATTATTTTGAATTGAAATCTTCCTTGTTGGGTGGATTTTTTAAATTTATGTTTAAGGCATCTTTCCTTGATTAAATTTAAAATTTTTCATTCTGGTTAATCTAGAAGTCAATCCAGGATTCGTTCTTTCTGTGATATAATAAAAGATGAAAAAGTTAAACTACAAATAAAGGAAAAGCCTATTGACAAACTATGAAACCCGATATTAAGTGGAACATAATCCGAAGTATGCTAATTTTAACACTAGTGTTGATTTTTTTTCAACACTAGTGTTGAAATATTTTTTTCACAAATCAAAGGCTTTTTTAATAATTCTTTGTGGTCGTAGAAAAAATAGTGTACATTACTCGTGTGAAAGTGATTATTCTAAAACTCGGAGAATTTCCGCACTCGACTGACGCCTCGTGCTAAATAGCTCCTCGTTTGAAAAGTATAATATACTATCACACTTAGCGAAAGTGGCAGCTCTTCTATTTCCAAATTTCGGGTCACAGCAAACCGTGTCTGCGACTCTCCTTTTTCAAGATAAATAATAATGTGATCAAATAACAGTTTTTAACTTCATCTAACTTTAATGGGATTTTTCCTAACAAATTAGGAGCAGCTTAACTCATAAGATATATTTTCCACTTAATTACAATAGCAGAAGTAATTAATAAAAGTAAATTTTAGTATAATGTCGTCTGGTGGTTATATGTAAAATTGATATTTATCATTAAAGACGGCAAAAGACTACAAGAAAACGTAAAAAAAGAGAGACTAATTAGTGTCAATTAGTAATAATAAGTCTCCTCTAACGGAATTTCACTTTGGCTTTTATTTTTTGTCGCCATTACCTTATTAATTTGTCGTCGATGGTAAATTACTTATAAAAATTAATGTTGTTTCACAAGTTTTTTACGCGTCCAGTATCGCTTTGTTTTTAATTACGCGAGTGGGATGCTGGGGTAATTTTTGTACATTTCACTTTTCTCTTAGTAACGACCCGAAAGAAACAAAAATTAAAGTCGCAGGGGTTCGGCTATCACAAAATGTCACCAATAATTGAAGTATTAATTCAAATCGAGGGAGAGTGAAGTTGAAAGAAAAATTTGAAGGTTCTTGGGCAAAACTTTAAGACAGATAATAGTGATCGCTATCTATAACAATTTTTTCTTACTCGATAATACATCTAAAAAAAAAGTGAAATCATAAAGAAAAATGAAAACATTTAATAACATGTTAATTTAATACACACTAATACATCACTAATCAACATTAATATTTCTTTTTCCTTGTAATAATAATTGTATCGTATTTTATTTATAGGTGTCTAACTAAAAAATCTTAAAACTATAAAAAGGACTCAAATTTTTTAAAATAATTTACAGGGCCGTAAGGAAATAAATTAATAATTTTAAATGTATTATTTGATTACGAGACATTAAAATTTTTTAAATGTTTTAATTATATTAGGTTTCTAAAGCCTATCCCTAAAACCGTAATAAAAAATCCAGGTCCGTATTTAAAAAAATTGACTTGATGGTGGTATCCGAAGAACGAAAGGCCAAGTCAAAAATAAAGGCGCAAAAAACTAAAAACCAAAACTGAAAATTTTGCTTTTTCGGATATCTCCGAAGGCATTCGAAATATTTAGAATTTTCTTTCACCAAATTATTAAGCCCCAAAATACGCAACTTTGCCTCAATTTAACCATCTTCGTATCTCTTACCGTTTTCGAGATTCCCATGCACGCACGCGAATTTGTAGCACCCTGTATATAAGTATAATGTGCGCTAAAGTTGGTATTGACAAAAAAATAAAGGAACAAACTATGTTCCTTTATACGCTTAAACCTTTAATTATAGTCTATTTTAAAAAGGTGTAGAGTAATAAAATGGAAAATTCCGTCCAGTTCGGCTCAATTTCAATGTCAGCCATAGGCACAGTTCGAAGAAAAGTTCACTCTTATAATATAAATATATAAGATTCTAATGGAGCTTGGCTACGATTACAGTATTCCGTTGATAACTATAAAACTTTTATGGACCACTTTAAAAATATGGATTTTGTCTGGAAAAGCATAAGCGTAAATCACTTTTACTGGAAAACGATGAAATTGTTTGCTGGCGACGAAAATACTTGAGAGGTATATTGTACCAAAATTGTGGCAAGACAAAAATATAACCATTGTTCGCCAAGCGAAGAGAAATCGTCCATATTGGAAGCGAAGAAGTCGTTCAATACGAGAGATTACCACGATGACATGAATTCGTATGCTTTTGAGTACTATTTTGTTGAAATGATAAAATATCTTCCAGCTGATTTAGTAGTAGCTTTAACGCAAGCTATCATTCATGACGGACAGAGAAGACTCCAACTTCGTCTTGGAGAAAACAAGAAATTATCGACTAATTAACCACCAAAAGTATTAAATTTGAAGATAATTTGATAAAGAAGGAACTATTAGCTATATCAAATTTACACAAACATCGTTTTCTGAAATATGCCGTGGATGATATAGCTGAAAGACATAGTGTAATTGTAGAACTTATATGGGCGCAAGTAAAAGGATTTGTAGCAAGACACGACACGACATTCAAAATAAAAGACGTTAAGCTACTGTTTGATCAAGCCATTAAGAAAGTGACACCAAAGAACTGGCAAAAAGCAGTCCATCATGTCATTAAAGAAGAGGAGAAAATGTGGGATCTTGACCACCTGATCGATCGGACCGTCGACCCGTTAATTATAGCGTCAAGGGGAGATGACAGTTCCTCCGATAACGAAGAATATTATGATTTTTTATAGTTTAATTTCTGTATAAGGTATTTTTTGTATTTTGTATTTTTTTATAATGTTTAATAAAACATAAGTGTACCTAATACTATGTACATAATGCATGCCTTTGTTACGCCATTTTCAGTGTTTGTGAATGGATAACAATAGATAAAACCCATAAATTGGCCCAAACTACCTGCACTTGTGAAAATAAAGAATTATGCAATGAAATCAATGCCAAATTAATAAAGTGGCTTAAATATTTATTGGGTTACTCTGTAGCCCCTTTGCATACTTAATGAGCTTTTATTACTCTACACCTTTCTGAAATAGACTATAAAAAGGTTCATTAGCTATCAAATACCATTTGGTAAACTAAAAAGATGTGCAATAATTGAAAAATTTATCACGGATAAGTAAGTTGTTATATGCGAACAGTGGGAAATAGTAGTTTGTACAACAAGAGTGGATATGATGTCTATATCACACGAGAAAGTAAACTATCGAGTGCGATATAGATAATCCATTCGAGTTGAACAGTATATTTTTTCTACGACCTTATGCCAAAAAATGTAAAAAAAAGTTTGCAGGTTGCCGGGCTCGAACTCACGACCATTGGATCTAAAGTAAAACGCTCTACCGTCTCGACTATCGAAATGTTTAGTTAATTATGGTAAAACCAACTCAATAATGATGCTACATGAAATTAATTTTCTATGCACATTCAGCAGGTTGCATTATTAATAAATCTATTATAAATGCGTATAGATTTTGTTATATTAAACAAATTAATAATATATTGGTACCATATACATTTAAATTATATAATTTAGTGTCTTGAGAAAGAAGGCGGAGCCACAGTAAAAATAATATACTGTGATTGGTCAGTACTTTTAAGAACAACATGTAAATAATTTGGCTTCCCTGTAATTGACTACTGTGATTGGTCAGTTTCATAACCTAACTAGGATTGTTATAAAATTTTGCCGCACAGTTAACTGGAATAGCCTACTTTACTCGCCACTTAAGTGTAAAGGAAACAGCAAACTTCCATGTGGGAGTAGAAAGAAATTATAACTTCACCGATCGATTTTAGCGACATTTAAGCAAGTGGTTACAATACGGTATGTATAAAATGTGAGCGAGCTAACTGAAAGCGTCCGCTCAGGAACACAGAGCCACTGAACCAGGCCATACACACAAAAAGCTCATCACTCTTTTGTGAATCAACACCAGAAATAAAAACACACGATTATTTTACCCTCGGCCTCAGCTAGAAATGTAGCCCCTCGACTAGGTTCGCATAGGCGTGGGCATCGACTATAAGCGCTCATGGATATCTAGTTTAATTTCTAGGTACATTTAATTCTATTAACAAAAATTTTACCCTCTCTATAATTTATAAGTAATGACACGGTACATTATTACTTTAACACAACGTAATAAACTAAATTAGTGTATGTCTGTATAAGAAAGCAATTAATTTCTGCTTCCAAAAAGGGGTATAAAATACGTAGATTTTAATAGGTTTCCTAATTAATTCCGTGTTTTTAGGTTTAACAATCTCATTAGATTTTCACAAGAGGGAGAGAGGGAATTGATAATTAATATTGGAATGAGAGAATGAAACAAATGAAAAATTTCCATCGACATTTTTACAAAAATCACTATGAAGTAAGAATGAAATAAGTATCTTAGAAAATTAAGTCGAAACAAGGACTCTAAAAATGTAAATTTAACTAAAAAAATGTTACACTTATAATAATTTGTAGGTCATTTTTGAAGTTATTGTGACAGGTTTAATTAAGCTTTAACATGACATTTTAAGAATCTATATAATGAATGAATGAGTATTTATTTGCTCAAATGTTTACAATAAACAAAATATACCCTGAGGGTGTTGAACAATGTCAAGAGTTAACAATACTATTTACTATGACAGTTCTTAAGTTTAATTACTTACAGCTTAACAATATTAAAATTGAAATAAGAAAAACATATCAAAAACAAAGTAATTTAAAATGACAGTTTAAAATAAGGAATTTAAAATAAGTGTATTCTTTGGCAGGTTTCTAATTTTATTTGTAAAGGAGTTAAATATTTTTATAATACAGTATTTTACATTTTTTTGTAAGTACGTAAAGTTGTATTTTTCAGGTACTAAATTACTTTTATGGCGAGTGTCATAACCGTGCGCCATGTCACACTCAGCAAAACGATTTCTGTTTTCGGATACGAACATTACCGAATCCAGAATATACATTCCTATTACTGTTAGGATACTTTTCTCAATGAAGACAGGTTTACAACTTTCCTGGTTTTTCATTCCAAAAATACTACGAATGCACCTCTTCTGCATGACCATGATCCTGTGTATGTCCGGTGAATCACCCCAAAATATCACTCCATACCTTAACCTAGATTGAATGTACGCATGAAAAGCGGTAATGGCAGCTTCAGTACCTATATGATAGATATGCTACCTGCCAAGTTATGGATGTGCGCCCTCCAATTTAACTTTCCATCAATCTGTATAATATTTTCTGTGATGAAATATTGACTCATGTGAAGTTAGCGCCGTTTTTTTCCTGGATTTAATTTTTCTTGAGAGTTCTGAGTTCGTAAACAATAGTTCTAGAGTTCTCGACCAAAAATTTCAAGAGGTCCAGGAAAATAAATAAATAATTTAAAAAAAAAGGCGCTAACTTCACGCAGCGCCGTTTTTTTCTATTAAAAAGAGTTCTGAATGCATTTTTCGATAAAACCCAAAGAGTTCTAGAGTTCCTGACTATTTTTAAAAATAGTTCTGGCGATTAGCCAGAGCAAACGGACAATCAAGTTTTGTATCTTAACCACGTGGTTTGCTAAAAACGTGTGTAATTTGGTTTCGATAGTTTTGATATGAGTTCTGAGTAGCGCCTAAATATTTCTTGAGAGTTCTCAGTTCGTTAAGAATAGTTCTAGAGTTCTCGACCAAAAATTTCAAGAGTTCCAGGCAAATAAATGAATAATTAAAAAAAAAGGCGCTAACTTCACGCAGCGCCGTTTTTTCTATTAAAAAGAGTTCTGAATGCATTTTTCGATAAAACCCAAAGAGTTCTAGAGTTCCTGACCATTTTTAAAAATAGTTCTGGCGATCAGCCAAAGCAAACGGACAATCATGTTTTGTATCTTAACCACGTGGTTTGCTAAAAACGTGTGTAATTTGGCTTCGATAGTTTTGATATGAGTTCTGAGTAGCGCCTAAATATTTCTTGAGAGTTCTGAGTTTGTTAAGAATAGTTCTAGAGTTCTCGACCAAAAATTTCAAGAGTTCCGGGCAAATAAATTAATAATTAAAAAAAAGAGGCGCTAACTTCACGCAGCGCCGTTTTTCTATTAAATAGAGATCTGAATGCATTATTCGATAAAACCCAAAGAGTTCTAGAGTTCCTGACCATTTTTAAAAATAGTTCTGGCGATTAGCTAGGGCAAATGCACAATCAAGTTTCGTATCTTAACCACGTGGTTTGCTAAAAACGTGTGCAATTTGGTTTCGATAGTTCTAATATGAGTTCTGAGTAGCGCCTAAATAGTTCTAGGAGAGTACAAGTCGAAAAAGTTATAAACACGGAATTTTTATTAATAAAAACAAGTTTAACTACGTGGTTTGCCAAAAAGTGTATGATTTGGTTTCGATAGTGATATTTATAGGAAACCCACATTCACAGACAACAATTCCTAATCACTCCACACACCCCAATTTCCACAAACTTGCACATCCCAATTCCCACAAACTTGCAGCATAGAATTCCATGATACATAGAGCTTTTACAGTCCCCTTTTAAATGAAGACAACCGCAAAAAAGAATTAAACACCATAATAAAAATAGCAGACAATAACGGGTTTTTTAATACAAACGTCATCAAATCGCACACATAATCTCAAAAAACAACATTCACACCAGCTCAAAAAAAAAATCAATTTTCTTTTAATGCCAAACAAAAAACACCCCCACTTAAAAAATCAGGAGTTTATAGGCTAAGTTGTACAGAATATAATAGCTCATATAGGTCAAACAGGAAGAAATGAACAAAAAAATTAATATTAGATATAATGAACATAAGACATCTTATTTGTTAAACAAAGAAAACTGCACCTAAAAGAACCTTAATATCTTGGAATCAATAGAAGTTTACAAACACAATAAAAACCCTACCATAAACTTACTTAATGACCAAACAGGCCTGTGGAATTCCCGGCTATTTACAATACTATTTAATAAGGACCACGAACTAGATTAAGGGCTAAATATTTTATTTTAATTTATTTATAAGCATGCCTTGCCAAAACCTATTTATATAGGTAATTTTGACTAATTTAACAACAATCTCATAGTAAGCGCCGTTGTCGACGTAAAAAGGAAAAAAAGTTCATTTTGTTTATTATGATTTTTCCAAAGATATAATCATATCTAATTTCTGCAGACTTATAAATTAGTGTTTATATTCAATAGTAAATATTATTAACTTAAGATATAACATTACTAAACTGTAAAATGGGACAGGCACTGATAGTTAATTTAAAGTATAGGTTATAATTATGTTCGTATAGGTTGTTAAAGTTTAAATAGGTATATGTTTACGCTTTTTCTTTAAAAAAAAAATTATAAATGTTTTTATTTTTATAACAATTGCGTGTTTAATTTAAACAACTTTTTCGACTCATATCAGAACTATCGAAACCAAATGGCACACGTTTTAGCAAACCACGTAGTTAGGGTACAAAACTTGATTGTCCGTTTGCTCTAACTAATCTCCAGAACTATTTTTAAAAATGGGCAGGAACTCTAGAACTCTTTGGGTTTTATCGAAAAATGCATTCAGAACTCTTTTTAATAGAAAAAACGGCGCTGCGTGAAGTTAGCGCCTTTTTTTTTAAATTATTTATTTATTTTCCTGGAACTCTTGAAATTTTTGGTCGAGAACTCTAGAACTATTGTTTACGAACTCAGAACTCTCAAGAAAAATTAAATCCAGGAAAAAAACGGCGCTAACTTCACATGAGTTGAAATATTGTAGTAAAAAATACAAAATGTTAAAGTAAAAAACCCAAATAATACTAATACATTAGAAAAAATTTAATTATTTTAGAAAATGTTCAGATTTTACTGGATGACTTTACAATTTAATTCCAAAAACTGTATACAGGGTGTTATGGAGTTGACGCATTATATTTAAATCGATGAATCCTTTAAGGTCCTACAGCAACACTTTATACTTTTTTTTTGGATCGTCCAAAAAGTGGGGCAAGGACCCCTTATATCAGACAGAATTTACCGGACGCCTATGGGAAAACCCTAATCATGTTAACGTAAATGTTTTCCGAGTTTCATACTTTTATACTACGTTAGATTACATCAATGACAGGCCGAGTTACCGGAACCGAATTCAAATGAGAACCAACTACTCGAGACTTTATAGTACTAATCTGCTGCTGTTCGATTGGTTTGTTTTAGCTTATTTTGTTAATAAACTATTTAAATTTGATTAAACAAAGAATTTGTAACGTCGAGTTGCTTAATGGCATGCTTTAAAATAAAGTTTTTTTTTTGGCACAATATTTAGGATATTGTCATAATTAGTTGTTTGCTGTGATGTTGTGAAATGTGGGAAAAATTTGAATCGTGGTTTGGACTTAAACAGGTTTATTTTTTTATGGTTTTACAGGGTGATTCCTAAGTTGATACTTCTTTTTAGTGTAAAAGTAATCTTAACACTTGATACTCTTCGAAAATAAGCAACATACAGGGTGATTCCTAAGTTGATACTTCTTATTAACCTGTGTATAGAGGGCATTAAAATAAACAACTTTTTCAAATTTTTTCAAAAAACTTAGAAATAGCCGAGTTACAGAAGTAAAAAATCTAAGTGTGGGCCTGGTAATCAAAACGTAGCTCTTGACTTTATATTGTTTTTCTACATTTTTTGTATGTTAGTCATGCATTTTACGGATCGGTCGTCAGTTATTTATTTCGGCAATTCGCTGCGCGATGTGGTTTTCTGAAGCAAATAAATTTTAATAAATTGGTGAAAATGGTAAAATTTGAAAACAATGAACTAATTATGGTGCTAATTTATTGTGAGTGTCGTAAAAGTGCGGTTGTTTCTTCTCTACATCCAGAAGTTTTCTTAATGTTATTCAACGGGCAAGTTAGGCAGAACTGTATTTGATTTGTAGTGTAATAAATGAATGTTGAATGTTGTTTAATTTAGTACCTTCTATACGCAGCTAAAAAAGAAGTAATAACTTAGGAATCACCCTGTATATTTTATGTCAGTCCTTAAGGTTGGTTTAATTTTATTTCTTAACTTAATAAATAAATAATGCCTTTATATTACAAAAAGATTACATGATTTCTTTCCAAACCCATAAAACCTTAATTTTGATACGAGGAGCCTGTGATTAATAAAATTGTATCAAACGCTTTTGAAAAGTGTAACAAAATTAATGCACTGATTAATTTTTTATCAGACGCTCGATACGTCATCGATGATAACATTAGTCAAAGCTACAAACGCTGTCAAAAAAGATACTCAAGAACCAGTTTTCGAAACTATTTATAATAAGAGCGCGCTAAATATAAATCTGTTAGATACAGAAAAATCCTCATAAGTTAATTTCAAATATCAATTCATTCATAATCAATTCGAATTTTTTTTTAGCCTCTTCGGTCCATGGGTCCCGCCCGCTGGACAAAACTCATAAATTTATTATACGGTACCAACACGCTTTTTTCATCGTATTGGCCCAGTGTCCCGCTCGCTGCACCCACTACAACGCGTAAGAATTTTGCCGGTGGAAAAAAACAGCAACAGTGTACGATACGTTCAGTTGTTTGTGATTACACGTGATATTGCGAGGTTATGATGGCGTCCTGTAAAACACAAGGTAATTTCATAGTTATCTAATAGTTTTTTTTATTATCTTATTTAATTTTTTTTTTGGTTTAATCTGTGATAAATTGCTTGTTGGGTACCGTGACATGTATGTGACGCAAAAACTGCATAAAAATATTGATTAGCAGCGGTGCCAGGGTTTATTAAACCTTTTGTCAAGCAGTTTGGACACCGGGATTTAAGTAAGGTAAAAGTTAAATAGTAGAAAATATTGTTTTCCAGGTTTAAAGAAGCCTCTTAGTGATGCCCAGTTAGTGGAACTTTTAGAAGACAGCGACTTTTACCTTAGTGATGATGAAGATGATAACCCCACGATGAACTTAGATAATTTGGAAGAAAATATATTTCAAGATGATTATGTACCCGATATCCCAGTCATTCCAGAGAATGACTTAGAATATGATTCTGATGATGACGTACCTTTACTTCATTTGCGAGAAAAACTACTCGAAGAAAGGCGGGCAGAAGCTAAAAATCATTGGGAAAAGAAAACGTTTGAAAATAATTACAATGACTCCTCTGAGAACCACTGGGAGGTAAATCATGAGCACGAATTTTGGTCACCGTTAAATTATTTCTCCCAGTATTTTGCGGAGGAATTTTGGGAAAATTTGTCTTTACAAAGTAACATGCGTGCCATGCAAGCAAATGAAAAAAAAAGAATTAAAATCAACTGCAGAAGAATACAAAAAAATAACTGGGATTCATGTTTTAATGGGTATTTTTGGACTGCCACGACTAAGACTATACTTTATGAAAGGAATTGAAATTCCTATTATTACTCAGATTCCTAGGGATAGGATTTATAAATTAAGGAATTTTTTACATGTAGTCGACAATTTGAGCGTTTCTGCGGAAGTCAAAGCAGAAAATAAACTTTGGAGAGTTCAACCAATATTGGATTCTGTTAGAAATATGTGCACCAGCCTTCAAAGACCAACAGAATTATCAATTGATGAACAAATGATTCCTTTTACTGGCACAACAAGCTTACGCCAATTTGTAAAAAATAAGCCAAATCCTGTAGGCTTAAAAAATTTTGTTCTTGCTACACCATCAGGATTAGTGCTTGACTTTTTTATTTATCAAGGCGCTAAAACATGGCCTGATGCTGCGCCTGAAAAATTGTTAGGCATTGGAGGCTCTGTGGTCAAAAAGCTATCAGTTGAAATATCCGCAGGAACCACGCTTTACTTTGATAGGTACTTTACTTCAGTAAATTTGCTTGAGCACTTAATAAACAAAGGGATTTTTGGTGTTGGTACAATCATGAACAACCGCATTCCAAAAACACTTCGAAACAAAATTAAAAAGGACTCTGATTTGTTGCGAGAAGGACGGGGATCTCATGAAGAATGGGTAAGAGCCGACAACAAAATGACAATTTTAAAATGGATGGATAATAGATCTGTCACGATGGCCTCCACATCTTCAGGGTCTTTACCCATAACGGACGTTCGAAGATGGGATAAAAAAAATTCAAAATATATTCTGGTACCTTGTCCAAACACAATTGTTAAATACAATCAATCAATGGGTGGTGTAGATTTGTGCGACAGATTGATTTCTTATTACAGAATCTGCATGAGAACAAAAAAATGGCCTGTGCGTGTTTTCTGGCATTTTGTTGACCTGGCAATAACAAATTCCTGGATTGAGTACCGGCAAGACCGTTTGGCATTTGGTGACAGAAAATCGGCGATAATGGATTTATTAGAATTTAAGTTGTATGTTGGGAAATCTCTTGCCTTAGGAGGACAGTCGAGCCAGTCGAGATTGTTTCAAGCTGCTATGCCACATTATGATGAGAAAACTGAAGTAACTGAGCCCCCCTCTAAAAGATCAAAAACTGTGGCAATACCGCCAATAGACGCTAGAAGAACCAATAGTGACCATTTACCAATATGTAGTGTAAACGACAAAAACTCATACATGCGTTGTCGAAATCCTGGATGCAGTAAAAAAACGAGATTCTCTTGTACTAAGTGTAAAGTATTCTTATGTATATATCTCCTGAGCGACAGTGTTTTTTTGAATTTCACAGCTAAGTGATTGAATAATAATAACCCAAACTAAGGCCTTTTGTCCAAAATACTGGACCTGTCAAATAAAAGTTTCAATATTTTGATTTTTTTTTGGTTTCTTTTACTCCAGTTAATGATAAAAAATTTAAAATTCAGGAAAAATTTAATAAAATAGAGCGTCGGGTCTGAAGAGGCTAAAGTGTAGATGAAAGCTTGATCATTTAAATTCGTAAATATTATACATTTTCAATGAACTTATTGACCCAGACAACTATTATCTAATAGTTTGGTAATTGTGTAAAAAAAACACATCAATAAATTTGATAAAGTATTAGATAATAAAAACAGTGCTGTAGCTATGAAACTTTGAGTAATTAGAAAAAAATTGCTTGATTTAAAGATGATATGGATAAAATAAAAGAGACGACTTTGAAATTATTTAAAAAAACGTATTTTAAATTTGTAAAAAACTTTGCTCTTATTAAATTAAATACTCAATTCATTAAGGAGGAAGACACTTTTTGAGGAAGTAAATACGAAACTGAATAAAGTAAGTTATTTTTCTCCTAATATAAGCATTGACGCTACACTGAAAAATATATTTGGCATCGTAAACATAATATAATAAGGTTAGGTTAACAATTCCGCATGATTAGTATGAGCACAGTCATATATATTGTTATCAAAATTACATAGCTTTTGCTAAATTTTGTGTACATTTCTCCCGAATTTTGGTAAACATTATTTTACGTACTACTATAAATAAATCAATTCTTCCGCACAACTGTGCGTTATGATGCCTAATATAACAATCAAGTTAGCCTTAAACCACTCAAATCGTGACGTTTATTTAAGACTTAAAGTTCAAATCGATACTTTATAAATTAGAAACCAATTAATTTAATAGTAAAAGTCGTAGAAACAGTATAGTACGTATTGCGTGGTGTAAAGCATCCATGTAATTACGGCAATCGCCGCTACGCGGCTCATTCGCGATTTTTCCACTCGTGCGTAATATGCTTTTTACTACACTTAATACGTAATGTAGTATTACAAATTAAAGTAAATACTATACTATTTTTTTTGTTTCTAATCAGGCAAAAACAAACCAAAAATTTTTTTTAACTTCAAAAATCATCTCCATATGGTTAAGAATTTTCCGCAGGCACTGACAACAATAAAAATTGTAGATATAAATATATTTTTCTTAACAATATTTTATTTTTAACGAATAGCAATACAATTTTTTCAGAGCAAAACTTGCTGCGGATATTAAGGCGACCCTGTATTTTCAGCGGCAATACGGGCTTTTCCGAGCTCAAATAATAGTTTTTTGAACGTAATCTTTCAGCAATTCCAGTATTCCAACAAATCTTTTAAATTCTGTGATATGAAATTTGTGTAAAAACAACTTTGTACCATAAAACATATTTAATATTTGAAATTATGTAAAATAAAATCATAACAGACATAAAAGAGATGTCTGTATGTAAAAAGATGATTGTCTCTTTGTATTCGCGTAAGTAAAGCAACTGAACATTTACACATCAAGATTAAACCGTATTCATTATTCAGTATTACATTCATTATCACAATAAATTCAGTTGCACTTGCCGTAACCAGATGCCGTCGCAACAAATTATTGCATCGCATTTTGTTGTGGCAGACATTTCAATCGAAAACTGGATCACCTAGTTGCGAGACAGTGGGAAAAATACTTTAGATTGGTAAATACATTACTGCTACAAGGTCTTAATGATTTATTTATACGTATTTTGCCGAGATAGTTATGAGAACGCGTTTAAATCAAGACATAATTAAATGTAAATTGATCGAAACGGAATAAAACTTTTTTGGAAACAGTTTTGTACATTGTTTTGTATCTGTATCCATTATTATGGAATAATTAAAAAAATACTTTTCCGAAAATCGATCGGAAATATTGACATTTTTGATAACATTTCTGAAAGAAAAAGTCCATATTTCTTTACACTTAGTCGTTGCTAGGCAACGGAAAATAACTGTTAGGAAATATTTATTATTGTTCTGTAAGGAAATATTATTTTTATCCGATTGTGTCAAAAAATGACGTTTTATAGATCAGATATTTGGACGAAAAGGTAACCTTTTTAATAAGGTATTGATTATTGCGCTGGTAGCTAGGCAACCTTTGTCGTCCTAGTCCGAAAAACATTTTGTCGGACACTAAAATATTTTCAACAGTTTATTTTATTCATTTATTTACAATATTTATATTAAATGTACAATTAAAACAATTTTGAACAAGAACGGGGTGATGTAAATTTGATTTTGAGGATGTGTTATTATTTTTGGTCTTTGTTATGATATTATTCTCCAATGTTGAACTCGATTGGGAGACGGATTGCGACACCTGAGTCGAGACTGACTGCAGGTCAGATTGTGGAATGTTGAATATTTTCTTGGTCAGCTCTAACTTATTACTTAAGGAATCATCTATGTAGCCCTCGGCTACTCCCGAAGACTTCCAGCCTCCATGCCGTTTTAGAGATGTTATGTCTGCTCCCGCATCTACAAGTAATGTGGCCGATGTTCTTCTGAAACAATGTCCCGTGAATTCCTTGGCATTCGGCAGTTTTAAGTAAGATGCTATTTCCTGAGGTATAGAGCCAAATTTGTGTATACCGACAACTTGCTTATGGCATTTTCCATTGCGATAAGACACAAAAAATCGCCCATCACTCATATTTGTTGGACGTAAAGCCAGATAATTTCTATAATACTTTAGATATTCTCCAGTCACCGTAAATGATCTCAGTTTGTTTGTTTTATTATAGGGAATTTTTATTAACAAAGCCGTTCCCAAATCTTGTATGTCATCAATTTTCATATGAGCCAGTTCTTCTCGACGACATGCGCCCGCGATTCCAAAAATAAAAGCAACCTGTAATTAAGAAAATTGTTAGTCAGAAATTTAAAATACTATTATATAATTACATTTACCTTCAACATTAAGTATTTATCATCTGGAGCATGGCAAAGGAATTTGTGAACCTCTTCTCTAGTTAGGATCCTTGATTTCTTTGGACAATATCCAACACTTTTTTGTTTCAACAATGCTCATAATCTCATGTATTTAGATATATTAATATTCTGTTTTACATTTACCACTGCACGTAGCATAGAATACTGCGACCACAGAGTAGATGACTTCATAGTTTTCGATAATTCCGCCATATAGACCAAGAAGACGTTTTCGGAGAACGACTGTATATTTTTTTCTTGCCGGTAATCCATACATTTTTTATAAGCTCTTTATTTCCTTAGATTTTTGTGGCAACAAATGTAACATTACTTCCTTGGCAGTTTCTTGAATGTCAGGTGGTGTACCTTCTATAAGATCATCGTCTATTTCCATTTTTAATTGTGTTTTTCAGGTTTTAAAACTAGCAGAACACGAAAGATTAGTTAAAACTATCGCCTGATTGATAAAACGTCAGTTGATAATATTAATTTAATTATTTGTTAAATCCATGGATACGCATATTACAGGTTTCATTGTTCAAACATTCAAGGGACAAAAAATTACAATGCAAGATGAAATATATTGGTTTCCTTAATTTTTACATTATTTTATAATCCGAGCAAAAACACAATCGGATAAAAAATAACGTATGTTATACGGACGAAAAATGTATTTCAGACTATGCGGGTTACTGGCCTCGGCTTTGCCTCGTCCAGTAATCTCCCGCATTACGTCCGAAATACTGCATTTTTCGTCCTTGTAACATAATATACTATTCTGTACGACTACTTGTAAACTAAAATGTGTTAAGCTTGACAATTCAATATTACTGTGTTTCCATAGTTGCAACACAAATATTTAATGGCATCATTTATTTGTGAACAAAGTTAATAATATTTATTTCAAAATTTTAACAAGTTGATTGTAATAAGTTATGTCCTTTTAATAATTTTCGATTTACGGAAAAATAGTATGTATGTATACCTTGTAGAAGAAGCCACATTCCCGGACTTGTCAGTCTCGGATTGCGCTTTGACATACAATCTTTACGGTTGTCCGGGAATGTTCAGCTTTTCCTACTGGGTATACAGTGTCAACTAAAAAAAAATTATATTCCGAAAATTGTTATATTACCAATTACGATATTGTGAAATCCACTGTCCCACTTATTTACGAGGATGGAGTATATAAAAAAATGTTAACTAGGTATGTGTCTGTCCGGTCCATAATAGCCTATCTCTTGACACTGCCCGCTGGAAGAATCAACCCGCAGACCCAGTGCAGTTGAGCTCCACGTTCTAGCTTCAACATTATTCAGGAAAAGCGCAAGTTTTTGAACATGTTATAATTTTTTTTCTATTTTATTAAAGGCATAAGAATATGCAGACACAAAAAGCTACTAGATAGAGTCCTATAGACATACGTTAATTGAAGCCTACACGTGTTCATTATCCGTGTTGGTATTCCTAGTTGCTAATAGTAGCCGTATGAACATTTACTTGCATCCATGTATATTTTGATTGAAAATTACTCATTGTGAACTACTCGTATTGATATCCGTGCATTGATTAACCGTGTTGAGACTCAAGTCAGGGGCTGCACTGATGTGCATAAGAATTAAGAGAGGGATAGTGAGGGCTATTATTTTTGCATTGTATTTTCCAGCGTTTCATGTTATACGTTAGTAAGTAATTGTAAATAAGTAACTGTATAATGAGCTTTATAAAGCACAAGATGTTTTAGTTTTGATTTTGTATTGGTGAGGAAGAAGTACATTCTCCTAATAATATTTATTTTATTTTTATCGTACTTAAACTGCTGTTGATTTGGTAACGTTGCATTCTGAATATCAGAAATTTCATTTTAATAATTTATTAGCGTTTATGTAAAGGTATATGATCATATCCTGCGCTGACAGTATATATTATATTTCATGATATTTAAGAGTACAGGTTTAAGGTTATGACTTTTGATTTATGAACTACCTTAAGTAACTTACCTTCGCATTATTCAGTTGTGTTCTTTTTAGATAGTCGTTACCCCATACTAGTTGCCCGGTTAATTTGGCCCGAGGCTAACTTAATACTGATAAGTGATTACCAATTTATTTAAAAATATATTTACGAATTGACTTCCGCCATTTTGTCAACAATAGTAATCAACCAAGCAACTAGATACTGGGCGTAATCGAGCCAATAAGATATCTCAACTGAAATTCATTTAGATTTTCCCTAAGATTTTATCCACATTGAATTAAATAATAAATATTGTTCCAACTCTTTAAGGGAAAATTATTTTGTTTTATTTGCGCGCATGCGCTATAGGTGTGGACTGGTATTTTAGGGGATTACTAAGCTGATTGCAGGTGTAGGTGATACCAATTCGCGATTTATTGGTGCTCCTACTTTTAACAACAAATAACTGACTTGACGTTAATTTACTAAATCGCGTGGCGCCCTTTTTGGTTATATTAAACCCCCCCCTTCTCCACTGTCGAAAAGCTAACGGCCGTCAATGTTCAGGTGCATAATATACCTCGATTTTGCGAAGTAAACTCAGATAGTAATACTTTATTATTTTTTCGAAGATTCGATATTTTATTAAAAATAATTATAATTAAAAATAAAAAGGCGTTACAATTTTTGGCGCCCAACGTGGGGCCTCTCGTTTTGCGACGTTGCCATTTTCCGAAAAATCCCTAAATTTAGGGAATTTTTTTTTTGGTCGGATTTTTGTTTCTTATTATTGTGGGAGTACGTTTTAGGTCATAATTTGTGAAAACTTAAGATATTTATTTAAAAAAAAAAAAAAAAAAAAAAAAAAAAAAGTTTTGATTTTGAGTGGTAGTTACAAGTGACAACTAGTAGTGAGTTTAGTTGAAGCGTATAGAGCCCATTCCCTTTGCTGCAATAGGTGTTATAGTGCAGTGAAGTTAGTGGTAGATTATACTTAGATAGTGACGAGTGACTACCCAATTGTTTATTTTTTTTTGAAGTGTGATTTAATTAGTGAAACTTTCAAGATGTCGAGGAAGATGGAAGTAAATCGACTGGATAAAGATGAACTTACCTATGAGTTGGAATTTCGAGGAATCGCGTCTGGAACCGTCGAGGAGATGAGAAGTAGATTGGTGCTGGCGAGGCAAATGGAAAAATCTGGAGAAAGTCTACACTATCCAACTTATCCGTTTACATTCGCAGAAGATGCCGCAGCGGTGACAAAGAAATTGGATGACCTTGTTCCTGAAATAGATGTATTCGCCGATACAAGGAAGACTGGCAGGTTTTTGAAATTTTATACAAGACTACAACATCTTCTGGGACGGATTGATAATATGACGAGTAGTACACCAGAGGAAGGTAGTGTACGAGGAATACTAGTGGCGCAGACGCTAACTCTGATCGACCAATTAAATACTAAAGCCGCACTAGCTGAAGGGAAAAATCAGCCAGTTCCTCCTAACCTAAGTGTTCTTCAAGGTGGATTACAGACACAACAGCCAACTCCCGGGCAACCTCAGCCAACCAATCCTACTGTTGGACCTCCGCTTTCCAGTTCTTCATTTATTGGACCTCAGTCCCCCATTGTTGGTCAGACCCCCTCTTCGTCACATTCTATAGCTGGAATTAATCCGATCTTACCGCATAAGTGGAATTTGAAATTTTCTGGCGAGAGGAAAGGCATGTCGGTGACAGCGTTCTTCGAAAGAGTAGAGGATCTACGTCGCGCCAGGAATGTCAATAAAGATATTTTGCTAGAATCTGGCATAGATTTATTTGAGGGTAGAGCTTACGAATTTTACCAGGATCTCCGAACAGAAGTTCAAACATGGGATGAATTAGTTGTTAAATTTAAAGAAGAATATCAGCCCGCGTTTTATACTGAACGACTATTAGAAGAAATAAAGCGAAGGACGCAAGGTCCAGACGAAACTATAGGTACTTATATGGCGATAATGTCGAAATATTTCCAACGACTACAGTGCCCTATTTCAGAAGATGCAAAATTGAATATTTTGCTTAGGAATGTTGCACCGTTGTATCGGACTCAATTAGGAGCATTGGAGATTACGAGTTTGTCTCAGTTGAAGTCATTATGTAAAAGAATTGAACAAAGAATGCAGTCTGGTGACTATGTAATGCCACCGAAGAAAGTTCAGTCCTTGGAGCCTGACTTGGCATATGTGAGCTTGGAAGAGCAAGTTGACGAAATTGGGATTTCAGCTCCGGGAACTAGTAGGAACTCGAACGGGAACCAAAGAGAAATAATATGCTACAAATGTCAAAAGCCCGGTCACCGAGCATTAGGATGTGCAGCACAAAATAGCAACATATATTGTTATAGATGTAAAAAGCAAGGATTTACAAAACGCACCTGTCCTACGTGTAATTCGGGAAACGGACGACGGCACTCTTAGGAGGTCGGCCTTTGAGTAAGCCAAACCGTCCCACCGGCTATAAACATATCCTGGACTACATACTTAACCATACCCAACGAGACGAAAGACCCTACTTGGAAGTTGATATCCTTGGCTATAAGTTTTTAGGATTATTGGATTCTGGAGCATCCAGAACGTTTATTGGACAAAAAGGATGGAATATACTGAAGCACCTAAACTTACCTTTGAATAAAGAAAATAAATCGGTCTGCACTGTTGCTAATGGACAGCAAACTAAGAGTATTGGGACCTTGGAATTACCCATACGTCTTCGAGATAGAATAAGGATTGTTGAGGTTATTGTTTTACCGGATTTGCCGCACTCATTGATTCTTGGTTACGATTTTTGGATTGTTATGGGTATCGTACCAGATTTGAGGCATAATGAGTGGCATTTTTCGGAGAATGTTGATTCTATTTGCTGCCTGGAAACGGAACAGCTTCAGACCGTCTTAAGTGAAAATGAAAAGCTAGAATTGGAGGAGCTTATTTTAAGACATAAACAGTTAATGGGTACAGAAATTGGTTGCACTACCCTTGTGAAACATAAGATTATCACGAGTTCAGAACCGATTAGACAGAGGAGCTATCGGGTGTCACCAGTCATGCAGAAGCATATCGATGATGAGATTGACCAGATGTTAATGCAGGATATTATTGAGCCCTCTAGGAGCCCATGGGCTTCCCCTGTAGTGATTGTTAAGAAGAAAAACACTGATAAAATGAGATTTTGTGTAGATTACAGACGATTGAATGCCGTAACGGATAGAGACAGCTATCCCCTCCCCCTAGTATCTGAGACCTTAGACAAACTGAAAGATGCAAAATACTTGTCCAGCCTAGATATAAAAAGTGCGTATTGGCAAGTCCCCATGGATGAGGCATCTAAACCATTGACAGCTTTTATTTGTCACAGAGGACTATTTCAATTTAAGCGCCTCCCATTCGGCCTGCACAATGCGCCGGGGACTTGGCAACGTTTGATTGATCAGATATTAGCAGGCTTAGAGCCCTCAGTATTTGTTTACTTAGACGATGTAGTAATAGTATCGCAAAATTTCGAAGATCACCTGAAAATTTTAGATGAAGTTTTTAGACGACTGCGTGAAGCCGGCATCACTGTAAGTTGGGATAAATGTCAGTTTTGTAGGCCCGAGATGAAGTATTTAGGCTATGTGGTCGATAGGCGTGGCCTTCACGTGGATCCAGATAAAGTCAGAGCTATGTTAGAACTTGCCCGTCCAAAAACCGTTACTGAAGTGCGAAGAGTCATTGGAAGTTTCTCATGGTATCGAAGATTCGTCCCTGACTTTTCTAGTATTGTTGCTCCAATAACTGCACTTACGAAAAAGAACAATAAATTTATTTGGACCGAGGCGTGTGAAAGCGCTTTCATGAAAATAAAGGAACTATTGGTATCAGCCCCAATATTGAGCTGCCCCGACTACAGTAAAGAATTTATTATACAAACTGATGCATCTGGTTATGGTATAGGCGCCGTACTTGTCCAGCCCCACGAAGAAGGAGATAAAATTATTTGCTATTTAAGCCGCTCGCTAACCAAGCAGGAAAGACTATATACTACTTCAGAGAGAGAGAGATGTTGGCGTTGGTTTGGGCTATTCACAAGCTCAGACCCTATATAGAAGGTATTCCATTTACGGTCATCACGGATCATTTTAGTTTAAAGTGGTTACTGAATTTAAAGGATCCAACTGGTCGTCTGGGCCGTTGGGCAGTGAAACTGCAGATGTACGATTTTAAAGTGCAACACAGGAAAGGTCGAGATTTAGCTCTCCCAGATATGATGTCCCGAACTGTACCCGTCATAGATAGCGTGAGGGAGCGTCTAGAACCAGAAAAGATTGTTGTAGATAAGTGGTATTTAAAGATGAAAAAGAATGTGAAAGATACTCCCCTACGATTTTTGAAATGGCGATGCCAAGACGGTATTTTATACAAATATGTACAGCAAGATTATCCGGCCCTGTCGTCAGATAATGACTGCTGGAAGATTGTGGTGCCCAAGGAAGATAGATTGGAAGTGATTAAGGCGGCACATGATCCTCCTTCAGCAGGTCATATGGGCGTTTATAAAACTTATTCAAGGATAACTGAGAAATATTACTGGCCTAAGATGCGTAGTGACGTAGCGAATTATATCAGAAAGTGCTATACCTGTATTGCCTACAAGGGTGACTCAACCGGAAACAGAGATCACATGGTATCTCATCCCAAACCATCACGACCGTGGGAAATGATCTCGACAGACTTAATGGGTCCATTACCAAGATCCACAAAAGGCAATTCATTCATATTGGTCGTCACAGACTATTTGAGCAAGTTCTCTTTGGTATTTCCTCTTCGCAAGGCGACGACGGAGACTATCATAAAGCGGATAGAAGAGAGTGTGTTCTTAGTATTTGGAGTCCCTCGTCTGCTTTTATGCGATAATGGACCGCAATACCGTAGCGCTGCATTTAAACGTTTTGTCGAAAAGTATGATTGTACTATCAAGTTTAATGCTAACTATCACCCTAGAGCAAATCCAACCGAGAGACAGAATAGGACGATCAAGACGATGATTTCTATGTATATTAAAGACAATCACAGGTTATGGGATACCAACATTCATAGCTTAGCTTGTGCATTGCGCACGGCACGACAGGAAGTCACACGTGTCTCGCCGTATTATGTGAATTTCGGGCGGAATATGTGTTTATCAGGGAAAGATTATACCCCGAATGTCCAAGCCCCGAATAGTACAGAAGACCAGCTACAGACTTCGAGAAATAAAGCTTTTATGGACTTGTATACTGAAGTTAAACGACGGCTTGAAATTGCCGGTGATAAAGGTGTTGCCAGGTATAATTTACGGAAGCGAGATGCAGAGTTAATAGTTGGTCAGAAAGTTTTCCGGAAGAACTACGTTATTTCGGACGCGACTAAACATTTTAATAAGAAACTAGCACCTAAGTATGTTGGACCATTTATCATCAAATGCCGCGTTTCGCCATGGACTTACGAGCTCAAAGACGAGAAAGGTACTCTCCAGGGCGTGTGGCATCTTAAGGACTTAAAGGAAGCACCCTATCACGTCGATTAACCTCAGGAGGTTAATCATCTTGAAGCTAAGGGGGGAATTTGTAACGTGTCATTTTCTCAATAGAATAATCCAATCTTAAAAATACTTTAAATATTTCTTTAGCAGAAAGCTACAGGATTTGCAATTAAAAGATTACACATTCATTGTGAGAAGTAGTTTTAATTAAATAGAATTTTACATAATAGTCTAGTTTTACAATACCTTCTTGCTTAAAAGTTGCACAGCCTTCCCTTAGATATGATATTTTCATTGTACTTACAGCTTTCTAGGTAATTCATGGTACTTCTTATGTTTTCTTATTATTAAAAGGTGGTGTTGTAGTGATTTTTGGTTCTCCTGTCTTCTCAGGCCATTGCAAAGCTCTAGAAGGCATCACTGGACCTGTGCCTTGCTGCTATTTGGGCCCCTTTGAACTTTCAAGCATCATTAGCTCGATAAGCCTCCGAAGGCTAAGTTTATACTAAAAATAAAGAGAAAAATAGATTAGATTTCTATAGCATAGAATAATTTGTCTATGTTGACCTACCTCAGGCATGTTTTAGTCGCCCCAACATATTTCTAGAGCCTCAGGCGTTGATTTTCCACTGACAGGACTACTTTCTTCTCCCTAAGTTTAGCAGTGATTTTGAAGCATTCTAGGCATGAATTTTCCTTGGAATACAGGCTTGGCAGTCTGGTGGATCCTTCAAGTCTTGAGCTGCTCTGTTGTGTGGCGATTCTAGCTAAAAATAATAACTAATTAGTCGCTAATCAATAAGTGTCTATTTACAATTCGAGGTTGGAAAATATAAGATAGCAAGGTTTTGGGATTGTTTTTAGGTAATATGTAATGGATAATCGAAGAGAGTACTTACCTACAGACATCGATTATAGGTTTTGTGGTAAATTTTTCCATTTCTTTCCGAAAAATTTACAGGTTAATTTTTGATTTATCTGTCGGACTTTGACGTATAACGTCAAAGTATGACGTTTCGACTGGACGAGTACGTGAATTTCAAGATTTGGATGTTGTGATTGGCGTTCGGCCGATAATGCAGAGATCCGACATTATCGACTGGTCTATGAAGGCCAGGTCATTTTGCTACCATATGGATCGGCCATTTTATCACCCGATGCAATGTTGCCGGGTCGTGATCTTGAAATTCCTAGGCAAAGACAGTTATGACGTCACATGACGTCGCATGCTTATTAAGAACTGGAATCGAGGGAATTCCTGGGTTTTGCTGGCAGTTTTGAGTTATTAGGGTCGTAGGGCTATGTGCTACCCTGGACGTGTGTATTTGAGCAAAATAATGGTTTTACCCGTCGATTCTGGTTGGTAGTTTCGGCGACTCATCGTTAGTTGTGGGGAAACTGGCCGAAATGCGGCAACGTCGCTTTTAACCCTAAGAAGATCTCTTGGTATTTCGGAAGGGCAGCCTCCTTCCTTTTTACAGATGTGAGCCCGAGAGGCCGGAAGTCCTCCATTTTTCCAAAGTATTTTGCTGAATATATTTCGCCACTAAAAGTAGTGTGGCGCCTTGGAGAAAAGGGATTATTATTCAGTGAATTTAAGCGGGATTTATGCCAATTTTGGGAAGCTTTGCTTGATGGTCTGTTTTATGGTATTGGCCCCGCATCCACGTGGTTGGAGATTATTTCTTTGGAGTAGGTCTTCCCTACATCGTAACACAGTAACCCCGCACAACAACTAAGGTATGTTTCGCTAATTTTTCGATTCATGTTTATCTGTATAAATGTATATTAAATTGTATAGTTATCGATTGATGTAATAGTATCTATTACACGTGCTACTGGACGGAAAATGAGTCTAACGATCTCTTTTCTTTTCAGGGGTTTTAGGTTTTAGGTTTTAGGCTTTAAGTCCTACCTTTTAATGTTGTCCTCACATATAATTTGGGTTTCCTGTTGTTTCGAGGAGCCGATGTGAAGAGGTTCTTGTGTGGTTTTGGTGTATTTGATGGTACCACCTGTGTCTGTCCGGTCCATAATAGCCTATCTCTTGACACTGCCCGCTGGAAGAATCAACCCGCAGACCCAGTGCAGTTGAGCTCCACGTTCTAGCTTCAACATTATTCAGGAAAAGCGCAAGTTTTTGAACATGTTATAATTTTTTTTCTATTTTATTAAAGGCATAAGAATATGCAGACACAAATAGCTACTAGATAGAGTCCTATAGACATACGTTAATTGAAGCCTACACGTGTTCATTATCCGTGTTGGTATTCCTAGTTGCTAATAGTAGCCGTATGAACATTTACTTGCATCCATGTATATTTTGATTGAAAATTACTCATTGTGAACTACTCGTATTGATATCCGTGCATTGATTAACCGTGTTGAGACTCAAGTCAGGGGCTGCACTGATGTGCATAAGAATTAAGAGAGGGATAGTGAGGGCTATTATTTTTGCATTGTATTTTCCAGCGTTTCATGTTATACGTTAGTAAGTAATTGTAAATAAGTAACTGTATAATGAGCTTTATAAAGCACAAGATGTTTTAGTTTTGATTTTGTATTGGTGAGGAAGAAGTACATTCTCCTAATAATATTTATTTTATTTTTATCGTACTTAAACTGCTGTTGATTTGGTAACGTTGCATTCTGAATATCAGAAATTTCATTTTAATAATTTATTAGCGTTTATGTAAAGGTATATGATCATATCCTGCGCTGACAGTATATATTATATTTCATGATATTTAAGAGTACAGGTTTAAGGTTATGACTTTTGATTTATGAACTACCTTAAGTAACTTACCTTCGCATTATTCAGTTGTGTTCTTTTTAGATAGTCGTTACCCCATACTAGTTGCCCGGTTAATTTGGCCCGAGGCTAACTTAATACTGATAAGTGATTACCAATTTATTTAAAAATATATTTACGAATTGACTTCCGCCATTTTGTCAACAATAGTAATCAACCAAGCAACTAGATACTGGGCGTAATCGAGCCAATAAGATATCTTTATTCTCAACTGAAATTCATTTAGATTTTCCCTAAGATTTTATCCACATTGAATTAAATAATAAATATTGTTCCAACTCTTTAAGGGAAAATTATTTTGTTTTATTTGCGCGCATGCGCTATTAGTGTGGACTGGTATTTTAGGAGATTACTAAGCTGATTGCAGGTGTAGGTGATACCAATTCGCGATTTATTGGTGCTCCTACTTTTAACAACAAATAACTGACTTGACGTTAATTTACTAAATCGCGTGGCGCCCTTTTTGGTTATATTAAACCCCCCCTTCTCCACTGTCGAAAAGCTAACGGCCGTCAATGTTCAGGTGCATAATATACCTCGATTTTGCGAAGTAAACTCAGATAGTAATACTTTATTATTTTTTCGAAGATTCGATATTTTATTAAAAATAATTATAATTAAAAATAAAAAGGCGTTACAGGTACAGCTTTGTGTTATGCACTTACTGTTCCCATTACAGTACAATAGAGTTTATGTCAATTTAAAAAAGTTAAATTCCAAAAATCTTTATATTGCAAGTTATGCTGCAAGGAGGCGTAATTGGAAATACAGCGATTTTTGTATTTTAATTGACACGAACGGCACTGGTAATGGATACAATAGCTACCTAACATAAAGCTATAATCAGCACTTTTAGTTTCTTCGCTCCTCGAAAACCGGCGGAAAGTGGGTTTAAAAAATATACCGATTTTTTGAAATAATTTTTTTTTTAATCGACACTAACGGCACTGAGCTGTAGTGGGTACAGAAAGTACCTAACATAAAGCTGTAACCATCACAACAAAATTCAATTTTCATAGCTTCATATTTTAGAAACATCAATTTTAAAATTAGCAGATTTTACAAAGCTTGATATTTTAGCCATTACCCTCTGTAAAAATGACAGTAAGTGAAGACCCACACATTCTATACTTAGTGGTCTAAGAGACAGCCTACACAATCAACCGAAAATGAAACGGGTTGATTGAATTTTGAGGGTTTTTTTAAAAATAAAGTACTTTCTAAATATTCCATAATTAATGGACCAAATGTATAAAAGCTAACTAATTTGAAATTTCTTGGATTATTTCTACATAACTGTTAAAAAAATTTGTTTTTACCGAAAGTATAGGTATGCTCGTCGCTGTAACTGAACTTTTCCAAGTAAAATGAGGGGGGGGGGGGGGGTAAAAGGGGGGAAAGTCGGTTGTACGCTGTTTTTCAATGAAATGAAAGGTATTTTTTGTATTCAGCGTAATTTATTTTCTATTGCTTAGCGCTTTCGGCCTAATGGAAGGCCATCTTCAGGGCTTAGGTTTCGTCAAATTTTTGTCCAGGAAACAAGAAACATTTTTAAAATGAAAAGAAAATTTATAAACAAATTCTCAATGTGTTGGTTTCGATTATTCACAATGGTTGTTACAAATAATAAAATTATTATTAAAATAGAAACGTCAAAGTTGACTTCTTTATTACTTGTTGCTATGGTTGTTACAGTGCAATTTCCAGTGATGCAATTTCCACTGTAATTCAGTGGAAATTGCATACCTCTTATGGCATTTTTATACATGAGGGAAATTTTCAGATTTATTTTCGAAATATTTTGTTTGCTATATTGGGTATACTACCGGGTTAGTAAAAAGTACCGGAACGCTTAAATATTTTCACAATCGCTAAGGCTGCGATTACAAAATTTGGATTTTGGGGGTCTCTAGGCATGCGGAATTGAATAATATCGGCACTGTTTCCAGATTTCCCAGTTTTGCGCTACACGAAACCATTTTGTTACCTTAAACGCAATGCCCCTTACATTTTTACTGCAATAAATTGGACGTCTCAAACCGAGTAAGTTCCCAAATTTTTAAAATTTTATCTCTACTAGTTGCTGAGATATGACAACACAGCATTGTCAAAAAAATTAAACTACAATCCTTTATTAATTTAGAATGAGCAATAAACTTGTTGGAAATGCCCGAAAATATGAAGCAGCGCCTACTGTTCATATTTTCGGGCGTTTCCGACAAGTTTAATGCTCATTCTAAAATAATAAAAGGATTTAATTTAATTTGTTTTTAAAATGCTGTATGATCATATAGCAACTAGTAGAGATAAAATTTAAAAAGTTTGAGAGGCCCAATTTATTGCAATTAAAATGTAAAGAGCATTCCATTTAAAATAATAATACGAGAGGTGTGGATTAAAAATTTGTTTCGTTATACGATATCTACCTAGTAGGTGATAAACTGTTTGAGTTACACTGTATATAAAAAAACCATCAAAATTGTTGTAAGTCTAAAATTACATTTACAGCTTTAGTGAACCTATTTTTACTTACTTCTTCAACATTCACAATGCAAATATTTCTAGACGGCGAATAATTTAAAACGTGTTTGTTTTTACGACCCAAAATTTCAAGTGGTATATTATCTAACTGACTTAAGTTGAAACTGACTGTTGCAGTTTCAGCGATGATGCCTTTATAAAAGTAGATGAGTACCTGCCCACGTAGGGAAATAACATAACCTTAAAACCTTTAATAAAAAATGGAATTAATTTTTATCTGAAAATCTTATAATTTCGTCTGATTTATCTGATTTTATGTACTTATCTTCAGTTTTCACCATTTAAGGAAGGTTTACCAGTTTTCTATATCTATATAATAAAAGTTTTACGTCCTATAGGGATTGGAACCCCGTTATCGCAAAGAACTAACCAAGCAAATTCATTTTATATATACATTTTATTCATCAAATCTCATATTAATTGTCTAGAAATGAGTGGAAAACTGGAGATTTTTGAAATAAGAAAGTGCACCTGTGCACAAATCTTTAGTTCGGTCAGAAAATAACAATAGTTCGGTCAAAATATATTTTGGTATTATACCTTTAATTTTCGCACCATTTCGTGCACTCTTTAAGAAAAAATTGTATATGCATAGACTCTGGAATAAATATTTTGATTTAAATTAAAAAAGAACAAATTTTATCTGACAGATTTGCATATTTTCGAAGTATATTCTTAACCTTACTTCTGTCAAGTGTCAGAAAACACTCGTAAAATTTCCAACATGTAAATTTGGTTTATTTGTAATTTACCACTAAGATTGATCAGTTTCATATCCTAACTAGGATGAATATGAAGTCATATCCGTCCAGTCAACCGGAATAGCCCACTTTTCCAATCACTTTAGTATAAAGGAAACAGCAAATTTCTATGTGGGTATAAAAAAAATTGCATTTGGTGGTATGGGTAGTCAATGATGTCTACATTCATAAAAAATAATAAAACAAATATTATCAGCATACCCATAGATACACAATAAAACCCTGGGTTTGCGGCCGGACTGTGATGCAAAACGAGTATGTTTAGTAAGCTAAGCCACGACTGTCCAAATTAAATTTAAATATTTAGACATACTTTTATTTATAACTTCAGCACGTGTATGAGAAATTTCACTTTTTTTTCAGAAAAGAAATTGTCGTTTGCCAAGATAACTTTAGGCTGTGACTTTTAGTGTCCTAAAGCAATGTCCCATTTTAAATATATTGCTCTATAATAATTATATTTTGTGTCTGTTCCAAAAAGATGGTCATAGATTAAAAGCCTATCTAAAGAACATGACAGATTCTTGTTTATGTAGGAGGGTTGACCGCGATTAACTTAAGTCACATGACGCAATGTTTTTATTTTTCCTATTTTGTTTCCTTTGTTAACCTTTTCTATTTTCTATACCCACATCATTGGTGACATTTTGCCAACCAACAAAATCCCGCTAATCGATTTTCAGCCGCTAAGATCTCGGCAGTGGTTCATTCCTGAAACAGGATTTTTGATTCGCTGGAAATAATTATATTTGCCGGTGAATATGAAACAAGTTTTTACAAAATTGTTTGTGTGAATTCAGAGAAAATCACCATTGAAATATCGTTTAGTGGGATTTTGTTGTTCGGCAAAATGTCACTATTCTCTAAAATTTATTTCGTTAAAATTATTCTGGAAATGCAATATTTTTATTAGCCCTAATTTTATTGTAATTCAAAAATTAACCATAAATCCAGAGAGGGATTTGTTTGACACCTACAGTGACGGGCAGAATTTTTGATCCATATGGAAAACTTTTTTATTATTGGTTTTATAGTAAATACTATTTTTGATAAAAGCTTCTACGTCCCCTTATACCAAAAGAGCGCTTATTAAAATTGAAAAAAAAACTGTATTTTTTAAAAGTTGGTCAAGAGTAAAGTACTCCCTTTTTTCGTTTTAGATAACATTTTTATTTATTTAAGTTGTTTAGAATTAAAAGCTATGTCTGTCACGGCCTTCTATTCAAAAAACCCAAAAAAAAAATGTTCTATTATATTTTTGTCTAACCCTGTATAAAGACTAGTGTGAAAAGATCTAATTATTTAAAAAAATTCTTTTTAATGTTTACTTTTAGAATATTGATAAAACCCTAAATTTCTTGTTATTTCTAATTTATCTTAAAACATTCATAAAAATTACACTAAAATTTGTTTATTTTTGGTTTAAACCAAAATTAATTTTAGACAAAAATTAAATTCCATAAAAAATATCTTGTCTTCCCATTTATAAAAATTGATTTAGGTAAAAAAATCTAGCCTCTATACAGGGGGTCCTTTTTTGAATAGAAGGCCGTAATTTCGTATTTTTATAAATAAAAATGGTATATGAAACGAAAAATAAGGGTATATTACTCTTGAGCAACTTAAAAAAAAATCTCCCTCGTATACACTATTTTTTTTCAATTCTAATGGGGGTTTTTTAGTTTAAGGGGAAGCGGAAACTTTTATCAGAAATACAATGTTCTTCTATCGTTGTAGAGTTTGTTGGATACTGATCAATAATAAACCTTAGACGATCAGATTGTTTATTTAATCGACGTTTCGACCTATATTAGGTCATCCTCAGGATTATAAAATTAGATCCTTCGTGTTAATAAATTCAAAAAGTTCATGCTGGGCACGGGATAATATGTATCGATTACTGCCCATTGTGTTTTAGCAATTGTTGGTAAAGACAAACAGTGGACAAGTGTTGTGAAATCAATGAGAAAAAAGTTTTCCATAGGGAGCGAGAATTCTTCCGGTCACTGTATGTCAATGGAATTTATTGGCATGACATAATCACCTTTTATAGGACTGGCACAATATAATACGCGTGACTAGCATTTTATTTTGGTTCAACACATTAGAAAATATGATTCGCATTTAATTGGACCAGCTTAACAAAAAAATAATAATTACATATTGGTTTGGGTTAATTTTACGATTACGTTGGGCAACAAAAATATTTTAAACATTAATTAACTAACCAAGCAACTTTTACGGTGATGGCAATGTCAAAAATGATTGCCTCGCAATCAGAGTGGCTCAGCTAGCTTAATTCTTACTAATTTAGCAACTTTAATGATGAGTATACAATGTTTGCCAATGCCTTTTATATCACAGTTAAAGTTGCTTGGTTAGTTACTAATTACTTAAAATCCTTGTGCAACACAACCTATTATGTAAAACAATTTAAGAAAATATGATTCACACTTTTTTGGACTGACACAATTTATGAAAATATGATCTACGTTTTATTAAACTTGCACAATGTTTTAAAAATATGATCAAGGTTTTACTTAATGCAGTCTGAAAATATGATGCGGGTTTGTTATTTTAAACTGGCACAATTTAACAAATTTACTAAATGTTTTATTTTGCTAGTACAATTAATTTAATCATGTTTTAATTAAAATTAAAAATCAGGGATCAATATGGAACATAATGGGCCAACCTATTTTAATGCAAATAAATTGACAATTAATAATCTTAATAAATTGATTTGAATTAATATTATATTTTATGCGTTCAATGCATATTTTTAACTAACCTAAAATGCGTACCACAAAACTTGCAAGTTTTTATAGGCCACTTTGTCGATATCGATGGTAGCACTTTTGCATGTTACGTCGACTATGGCATTTCTTGAGTTATGTATTTATATAAATACATTTATTTAAATCTTTTTGTTTTTGGTATTTTTTTCTATCGCTAAAGACGATAAAACTGGTGGTACGTTTAGGGAATTTTAAAATTGATTTGAGTGTTAAAAGTGATAAAGGATTTTAAAAAAGGCATGCGTTGGAACGTTTTGCGACTATTTTGTATTGCGTGACATACTTATGTCTAACAAAAAAATTAGGGGCCCTTAAGTGCTCCCTCCCAATATGTGTGAAGCATGACGAGCGTCCGTTGGAACTTTTGAGAGCACCAATAAAAATATTTTCTTGAAACTTTGCGAGTTTATAACGGTTATTCCGGAAGTATCTGTCAACTTTGTTATTTTAAATATGGTATAAGTATTTTTAATACATTTCGGATTTTTCTCAAAATTATGAACAAAGATGGTCTAATAGGTCATACGACTAAACGGAATTCTTGAGATATTGACATTTGAAAAGTAACTTTTGTGCGGCTTTAACTCGCTATAGCATTTTAATGGTAAATAGTAGTGAAAAATCTAGCGGTAAAAGTCATTAATGCTTCGAGGGAGTTTATTAAAAGTAGTAAAAAATCCGGTTAAGATAACCTGCATAGTTATTTTTAATATCTTAATGGGTCTGAACCAACTCAAAGGATCCCCCAGATCAACGCGGTGCTACGGTGATGGTAGCGGTAACTATTTCGTCGCGGTGCCACAGAACACAGCGGTAAATGGCGCGACTAACACCGCTGCGGTGTCGAACTTGCGTTTCCAACTGTGACAGCGTTTTATTTGACATCGCCGTCTGCATTGTTTTCGCTGCTCACTGGTACACTAGTCACGTGTTCTGTGTTACCTGTTAATTCACAATAGATATCGCACCGCTACCGTCATACTGCGTTGCATCCTTCAAAATGACTCATACAGGAAAATGCTGATGAGAGGAAAGAGCAAAATTAGTAAAACGTAATTGTCATGAAAAAGCATGTGTTGCAGATGGAAATTTTTTTAAAGAAAATTTGTGTAGAGAATAATTAGTTGGTTGGTTTAAGGCGGGGGTCGGGCGTTCGGCCCAAGCTTCTTGCACTGCAGCCTAGTGGCTTATTGTGCTCCCCTATCTTGCTAGAAAAGGTTTGTTCCTTTTATAAGGTCCAGCAAATTCCTACCAAGTTTGTCATGTGGGAGGTTATCCCCACATTGGATATCTCTCCAAAGATTTTGAGTCTTCTTCGGGTCAGTGCTTCGCAGTTATATATAATATGTGAGGCGGTTTCGTCCTAATGGGATCATTGTAAATTTCTATTCGGCGTAGGTGTTTTCTTAAGCAGTGGCCTGTTAGTAGGCCGACCACTTGTTTTAGCTGGGTGCGCGTTAGAGGCATCATTCCAGTTGATAACTTTTTGGAGGGTCTGAACTATAAACATGTTATATATTTTTTATAATAATGGTCTCTTTTACTAAACTCTTAATAGTTTTGGTAGTTAAATTTTTAAGTTGGTGCTATAATACATTTTTCTTACCAATAAAACCGTTGCTTGTCATACCATTAATTTTTCCAGCTTATTGAAAACATGCACAAACTCGACCAATTTTAAAATTGCAAAACAAATGCCATGACTGGACAACGTCAATTCGATAAAAAATGTATAGTGAAGATCGTTACCGATCTTATCACTTGTCATGTCAATGTTTTTGTTTACATCTGAATTTGTGTGAAATTTTGATGTCAGTCGTAAAACTTTCAGCCGCTGTTTTCATCTGACAAGCTGCGACTTTCATCTTGAAACGGATATGAATATTTTATTTGGAATACTGACACTGGTAGTTGAATAGCACTTTACAGTACAACGCTTAGTTTTTCTGGTAGACATACTTTTATAGAACATGAATTTAAATTAATTCAGGGTGTCTAGCAAAAATCGAAAACAAAATTCCCGATTAATTCCCAGTCGGTTTTTAAAAATTTCCCGGCTGGGTTTTCCTAAATTAACTACACTTTCGTGGTTCAATTTTAAAACATTTATTTGAAAAACACATGGCTTAAACAAAACCAAATAATATAGTTACTTTTTTAATTTTACGATTTCTTGTTCGGGTTTGTTTCTTTTTAGTTTCCAGTCCTCCTGCTTGCTTTTGAAGCTTCATTTTTTCTGATTTTATCAAGTCGCTGTCAACCTCTTTTGCCTTTTTATCTTTTGTGCTGTGTTGTACCTTGAATAGGCATTTCTCATGGAAAGTATCATGGATTTTGTAACGTCCATAGTTTGAACTTTTCCAATTTTTTGCAGTGAATCGTACACTAATCTTTGGCCTATAAGTGAGTCTTCTTTTAAATTTTCCACCAAAATCTCCTTATTAACAGAACATCCCCTTTCTGCTGTGGCATTTCCATGAAAAATTTTTAGAAGAAGTTGCACCACGTTTTTTAAACTGTTATTTGTGATGGTTTCTATCCAAAAGTCATCTACTCTGTTACATCTGGAATAATTTTTTAATTTATTTATCATAGTCTGATCAGTAAGAATGTCCCTATCTGCTTCTTCCAATTTAGTCGCATTGCATCTGTTTGAATTTAACAAAATTTCAAATGCTTTGGACATCAGTTGCAAGGATTTTTTTGGATCTCTTCCAGTTTTATTGGGGTTAAGGAAACTTATAGCTTCAGTTAATTTATATGCTAACGGACATTTTTCCAAAAGTTTGGAAATTGTATACATCAGTTTCGACAATCCTGGCGAAAGATCATCATTTCTTTATCTTTAACTCCGACGCATTTTTTGATAGCCGCTCTAGTCCCATATCCTAGATCAATCTCTTGGACTTTTTTAAAGTTGCAATATAAACCATTCTTGTCTTTTTTCGAATGCATTTTATAGGAATAAATAGGTATCTACTTCAAATTTGTAAGTTCGAAATTATCTGCTCATTCAAAATTCCCGACTTAAACTTGATTTTCCCGTCGAATCCCCGTTTTTTCCGGCTTTGTAAAATTCCCGTTTTTTCCCAGATTTCCCAGTTTTTCCGGCTCCTAGACACCCTGTAATTTAAAAAAATACCAATAAGCCACAGAAGGATCGACAAATAACTTAGGTAAGGCCTTTTTTAAGTGTCATTGGAGCAGTCTTCTGTCAATAATTTCGGTGTTGCCCCATATGAAAAACTATATGCTAGTTTTTTTTTTAGTTTCCCGGGTAAGTCCGTTTTGGACAATTATTTCTACTGGATTACTTTTCAGATTTTATCATTGTTGGTATTATAATAAAACTTTAGAGAACATTGAAAATATTGTCAAGCTGCCGTATTTTTGTTACAATAGTTTTTTTAAATTTATTTTTGTGTGTACAAACAGAAAATTTTATTTTTTCTTTCTTTAGGCACCACTATCCAAAATTAAATTTAATGACAAATCCCATTCCTTTCAGAACCAATAACGCCTAGAACTCCCAGATGTACCGGAAAATCCTACACGAAATGCCGATATAAAAATTTAACAACCACAGTCAACTTAAAATTTTGTGTGAAGCTATCAACGCCTACTAGCAATGTTTTTGTGTAATTGTACTCATATCATTAATATGACCACGTGTGATTCTACTAACATTGGCCTCTGACAAGGTCATTTAAATATAAAAGCGTCACTATCCAAAATTAAAAATACATTATACATTGTATTTGTTCACTTATTTAAGCCTTAAAAATTATCAGTGAAGTAGATACGAGAGCAACATATTCAAATAATCAATGACAGGAGTTATTAATATTACAAATGTTTATTTGTGATAAGTACGTGTACTGAACATTCGCCTTTAAAAAAAGTACTGGGAGGCTTTAGGAATATTACAAGCTTGCAAAACCTGCAGCTTGGAGGTGGTTACCTTTTTGAATGTTTGTTTGAACACAACTAACTTTTTCTTTAGTGTCACTTTATTATTGAAAAATACATACACAATATCTTTAGAATTTTACTCTTTTTCTGGTGTAACCTATTTTGGTGATTATTTTGGCATATAGTGGAGTAAGTGAGTAAGTTACCAAATTAGTCACAACATAAAGCATTTTAAAAAAATAACGAAGAGGGGTTTGTTGCGCTGGAGTGTTGATTTTCGTACACACACACCGGCGGCCGGCGGAAACTTTGTAACTGAAAATATCTGAAAGAACTTAACACTTTACATCACGATGTCAAATGTCATCCAGGCATTCGTTGCTTAAAAGTGAAACCAACACATTGAAAATTTGTTTAGAAATTTTCCTTTCATTCTAAAAATGCTTCTTGCTTCCTGGACAAATTTGACGAGTGAGTATTCTCAGCTTTACCTTTTATAAATATCATTTAAAGAAACCTTTTTAAGGAAATGTTTTATTCTAATATTATCAATACTTTGAACGGCAGTAGAGTTTTGGACTTGCATTGTCTTTATTTGTTTAGAATCACTACGTTTCAACTGGTAAGTATCTCCAGTCGTCTTCAGGTGAATACTGAATAAGTACGGTAACTACAGCTCTATTTATACTAGGCAGGTGCTGTGACGCATGACTAGTGGGCGGAGTCATGCGTGTTGCTAGGTGATGACGCATAACTGGATGAGTCATGCTTGATGAGTCATGCTCGATGAATCATGCGTTTAACTCTTGGGTGGTCTTATTCTAAGATTACATTTACTTAACAAGGGTTTCCAGACGTTTCTCATGTCTAATGAAGGCTTACTAAAGCAACCTGGATTTTGGTGTATGGTAGCAGCTTCCTTAAACTTCCTCTTCCTCCAGTGCGGTTCTTTTTGCAGGATTTCCGCTTTTGTCCACATGATATGATGGCCGTGCGTCCAGGCGTGGTCAGCTGCACCTGATTTTTCGGTCTCTCCTTTTCGGGTATTATTCCGATGTTCTTTAATCCTTACTTCTAGTGGTCTTAGTGTCTCACCAATGTAAGACTGGCCGCATTCGCAGGGGATCTGGTAGACACAATTTTTCTTGTCTTTCTGGCTTACTGGTCTCGTCTTCGTTAGGTGGCTTCTTAAAGTGTCTCTAGAGCTGAATACTGTTTCGATGTTGTATCGTTTTCCTAGTCTTCTTATTTTCTCGGATACTCCTTTGACATACGGAATATTGAGTATTGGTTGTATCTCTTTCTCTGCTTTACGTGTGTTTGGCCGATTCTTGCGATTTTCCAATATTGTGTCAATCAGTTTCATGGGATAGCCATTCTTGTTGAGGTCGGTCTTGATGTGGTTAGTTTCTCTTTTGAGAGCTTCGTTTGAGTTACAGAGAGTAATTGCTCTATCCACAAGGTTTCTTACTATGCCATGTTTTGTGTTGTTTGAGTGGTTTGATGTATAATTGAGATATTGCCCTGTATGTGTAGGTTTTCTGTACACTGAGGTTAGGAAGGTGTTGCCATTTTTCTCTACATTGACGTCTAGAAAAGGTAATTGGTTGTTCTCTTCTTTTTCCATGGTGAATTTAATTGTCGGTGCAAAGTTATTAATGTGATGTAAGAATTCTCTGAGTTCGTCCTCTTTTCCGTTCCAAATAATGAAGGTGTCATCCACATATCTAAGCCATATTTTTGGTTTCTTCTTTGCTTGTTTTATTGCTTCGGATTCGAACCATTCCATATAAATGTTGGCGATTATGGGCGAGAGAGATGAGCCCATTGGTAGTCCGTCCTCTTGGCTAAAGAATCTATCTTTTTCTTGAAAATAAGAATTGTTAAGGCAGCATTCCAATAGTTCCATGATGGCATTTGTAGGTAGCGGTGTTCTTTCTTGTAGGGTCAAGTCTTCCTCAAGTCTGCTCCTGATGACCTTAAGTGCGTCTTTTATAGGGACGTTGGTGTAAAGACTTTCGACGTCAAAGCTGACCAGTTGGTCTCCTGGTTGTACTTCCTTTTCTCCTATTATTTGTGCAAAGTGTTGCGAGTTCTTTACAAATGACGTGCTGTTTCCTTGAAGTGGTTGGAGTAGGGGAAGTAAAAATTTACCTAGTTCATATGTAGGGGAGTTACGGGAGCTTGTAATTGGTCTTAGAGGCATATTATGTTTGTGTATTTTTGGCAGGCCATAGAGGTGTGGTGGTTTACTGTGGTGTGGTGTCAGGCGTCTCCGCGTCTTTTCTGGAATGTACCGCTCAAATTTCTTAAGTGTTCGGTAGACTCTTCCCTCGATTGTGCCGGTCGGATCTTTGGAAATAAGGGTGTAGTTTCCTTTTTGCACAACTTCCTCGATTTTTTGGTCGTATGTCTGAACATCCATGATGACAGTTGCGTTTCCTTTGTCGGCTGGTAGAATCTTGATATTAGGATCCTTACGAAGTTTTGTGAGAGCGATTGTTTCTTCCTTACCGATATTTCGTTTTGGAGGCCTTGATTTTTCTAGAATATTTCTAACCTTCCATCTAAATTCTTCCGCTTGTGTTTCTCCTATGGTTGTTGAGTCGACGGCGCTAATAATGTCCAATATTGGTATCTCTGTTGGAGCAATAGTAAAGTTTAAACCCTTAGCCATTAGGGATTCTTCTATGGGTGTTAATTCTCTAGATGAAATGTTGACGATGGTTCTTTGGTTATGGGGTTGCGTTGTTGGTGGATTTTGACTAACATGCTTTCGCAATTTCTTCTCATGAATATTTTGTTGAGCTGTTCTTACTTTGTCGCAGGTGGCATCAATCTTCCGAAAAATGGGTTCGTGATCCTCTTCCAGTGTATATTCTTTAATTTCCTCAAATCTCTGTTGGATATCTGTGAGTAGAGAAGCTTTCTTAAAGCGATGGTAGTTGATTTGGGAGCGTATAAGAGCTTTGCTGGCGTTGTTTAGAATCTTCTTAGCTTGTTGTCCTGGGATCGGTGACTTGATCCTAAAGCCATCTGGAATAATATCTTGGTCCCTTGCCCGTAGTAGAAACTGGATGTGCGTTTCCTCCTTTGTTAATTTTATCTTAGCTTTCTCGTAGTTACGGAACTTATCACTTATACCGGGTCCATACCAGGCTTCTAGTGTCTGTTTAAAGGTTGGAGACAATGACGTTTCTTGAACGGCAGTAGAGTTTTGGACTTGCATTGTCTTTATTTGTTTAGAATCACTACGTTTCAACTGGTAAGTATCTCCAGTCGTCTTCAGGTGAATACTGAATAAGTACGGTAACTAGTAGCAGTAACAGTGTACAGAAAACCTACACATACAGGGCAATATCTCAATTATACATCAAACCACTCAAACAACACAAAACATGGCATAGTAAGAAACCTTGTGGATAGAGCAATTACTCTCTGTAACTCAAACGAAGCTCTCAAAAGAGAAACTAACCACATCAAGACCGACCTCAACAAGAATGGCTATCCCATGAAACTGATTGACACAATATTGGAAAATCGCAAGAATCGGCCAAACACACGTAAAGCAGAGAAAGAGATACAACCAATACTCAATATTCCGTATGTCAAAGGAGTATCCGAGAAAATAAGAAGACTAGGAAAACGATACAACATCGAAACAGTATTCAGCTCTAGAGACACTTTAAGAAGCCACCTAACGAAGACGAGACCAGTAAGCCAGAAAGACAAGAAAAATTGTGTCTACCAGATCCCCTGCGAATGCGGCCAGTCTTACATTGGTGAGACACTAAGACCACTAGAAGTAAGGATTAAAGAACATCGGAATAATACCCGAAAAGGAGAGACCGAAAAATCAGGTGCAGCTGACCACGCCTGGACGCACGGCCATCATATCATGTGGACAAAAGCGGAAATCCTGCAAAAAGAACCGCACTGGAGGAAGAGGAAGTTTAAGGAAGCTGCTACCATACACCAAAATCTAGGTTGCTTTGGTAAGCCTTCATTAGACATGAGAAACGTCTGGAAACCCTTGTTAAGTAAATGTAATCTTAGAATAAGACCACCCAAGAGTTAAACGCATGATTCATCGAGCATGACGTCATCGAGCATGACTCATCAAGCATGACTCATCCAGTTATGCGTCATCACCTAGCAACACGCATGACTCCGCCCACTAGTCATGCGTCACAGCACCTGCCTAGTATAAATAGAGCTGTAGTTACCGTACTTATTCAGTATTCACCTGAAGACGACTGGAGATACTTACCAGTTGAAACGTAGTGATTCTAAACAAATAAAGGCAATGCAAGTCCAAAACTCTACTGCCGTTCAAGAAACGTCATTGTCTCCAACCTTTAAACAGACATTATCAATACTTTGTCCCATAAGTAATGTTTTTACCTGTATATGTTCTTTTTACCTTTATATGTTCTTCTTGTAGGACCTAAGCCCTGATGATGGCCTTCAAGTAGGCCGAAAGCGCTAGGCAATATTGAATAAATTACGCCGAATACAAAAAATACCTTTCATTTCATTGAAAAACGGCGTACAACCGACCTCCCCCCTTTTACTTTTAGAACTTAAAAAGGTTAAAATATCAAAGATTTAATTGATTTGTACCGCAAACATAAATGTTTGTAGAAAATAAAAAACTTCATATGCCAACAGAGCTTTTGCAAACGAAGGCTTATAAAGAATTACTTTTACTGTATAAAACAGTAGATGATGAAGCTACTGTCTGTGGAACGTAAGATAAATAATATGTGGGATATAATAACAATTGCACACGTGACATGTTTGAACTGACGACAAAAAACTGTGCTTGATAGTGAAATGGAGGCCGTAATCGAAACCGGCCGAGAACTGCCGGCCGTTATCGATGAAGAAAACTAAAGGTAACGGCCGGCCGGCGGACAGACAGTCCACGGACTGACGGCCGACTGAACGTGAGTAGACTTCTTTAGAGAAATAAATTAACATTTTTAGAAAAAAATGGCGATTGATGTCATTTTCAGAGCTATATAAAGGTGTGGGATAAAGAGTAATGTGTCATTTCCAGGTTTATGTAGATCAACCTTGATTATTTTATATATTTAAAAGAAAAGTTAAAGTGTAGCGTTAATGTAAGAAAAATAAAATGCCGTTAATTTACATCGCTTAAAAGATCCCGCACATGTCAAATTATTATTCTTGAAAGGTAACCTAGGTAGAGCGGAATGAAAAATAGAACTGTCAAGCTATGAAGTTCTTACTTTACACCAGATACCCTTATTCCTGCAATACAATCTTGAAACATCACCTGCATGCATGCTTATCATCTCCACTCAGACAAAATTGTTATCAAAACGACCAGTCGCAGCGAATGTAATTTTCAGAGTGGTTCATGCGCAATTTGTATAATAATGAAAGCCTCTTTAAAAAAAATTTACTAAGGTGGTATGATTTTACCTTTCTGCTTGGATGGAGCTTTATAAAACCACATTTATTTATAACCATAAAGATGCATTTGCTTTATAACCCACCAATACTTCTCCATTCCTATATGTGTTATTTCAGAACCAGGTACCCATGTCAACATAAATGGGAAAAGTTTAGTTAGTTTGTTACTTTATTAACTAACTTTCATTTACCCGATAGATAACTTTGTAATTGAATTTTACCCAAACATATTTAGAGTAAAATAATTTGAATGTATTCAAGCTTGATTCAAATTATGTGAGTCGACATCAAATGTTACCGTTGGAGCCGGTAGAAAAATAATTACATTTAAAAATTATGTAATGTAATTTTTATATAAATATACAAATGTTGATGATGTACAATTGCACGCAAATGTTTCTAGGTAACATATAACTAACCATTTAAATATCCTCCTTCCTTGGTATAAGAAATGAAAGTTAGAAATAAACGGTGATAAATGTGAATGCCTATAAACATCACACGTAAATACACAAATAAACCAACACATTATTGTAAATAATACGCCAATTGAGCCAAAAGAAAAGATAAAATATCTTGGAGTAATACTTGGCAAAAAACTCAATTTTGTACACAACACTACACGCACAATACTAAAATTCTACGCTATAAAAACAAAATTACACAAACTACTAAACAACAGATCCTTCTTATCACCACAAAACAAACTGACAATATACAATTAAGTAATAAGACCAATACCGACATATGCTGCCCCTGTTTGGTGTGGCACATCAAACGAACAATACAACATACTACAAAAAATAATACTAAGACAGGTACTATCAGTAATACGAACAACTCCACTAAGACTTTTACATAACTCGACAAACTCCCCATGACTAATGTAATATGTACTAGACATTTCAACTAGATTCTACGAAACATATATACAAAATACTCAGCTAACACAAAACATCACATACACTAGACAAATAAGATAACCTAACACACAGGCTTTATATTTTCCGGCAAGATAGATAAATCAACATGTTTCCAATTTTCATTTTTAAAAGGACATGTACCAATCCCCGACGACTCCAAAATCCCACCCGCTTTAACACAATTTGGTAAAATAGCTACTTTGTACATGAACGTCTGAATGTTGTTTTTTCAAAGCGCTTTTCCAGCAAACACTATGCAAAAAACCTAATCAAAATACCTTTCCAGTTAAAGATTGTGGGCGTCTCAATTTTGTCGAGGATTTCTCGCTTTATAGCTCAGATTTCTAAACCAAATAATCTTTCCTATGTCATGGTAGACCTCAAATAATGTTTAATTTTAAGAAGGACCTCACCAGAAGTAGCCGAAATGAAAAGTATATATCGTAGAATATTAAAAGGATTTGACGCTTCAGGTAATGAAAACAATGCCTGTTTGATGGTTGCGGACAATGAAGTTTCTTGAACAACAGAAAAGTTTTGGTCAGTTTTTATTTATTTTGAATCACAACGTTTTAACTGATAAGTATTTCCAGTCGTCTTCAGTTGAATACTAAATAAGTACGGTAACTACAGCTCTCTGCTTTTAACTCTTATGTGTTCTATTGATATTAGCTGGGTGTAATGACGCATAACTGAGTCCTGCTCATACCTGTTGAGTAATGCGTTTAATTCTTATATGGTTCCTATAAAGCTTTGTTAAGTAAATGTAATCTTAAAATAAAACCATGTAAGAGTTAAACGTATGACTCCACACACTTAGTTATGCGTCATTGCACCTAGCTAGTATAAATAGAGCTATAGTTACTATACTTATTTAGTATTCACCTGAAGACGACTGGAAATACTTACCAGTTGAAACGTTGTGATTCAAAACAAATAAAGACAATGCAAGTCCAAAGCTCTTCTGGCGTTCAATGAAAACAATATTACTGCATTAATCTCGTTGTCGTATCCTTCTTTTCCATCAGTTAGCTTTTATTATAATATTTATTATCTAAATTTTTGCATCTTAGCAATACGAAAGAAAACAGTTCGTTTTTTCCAATCAATAAAAACAAGCTAATCGAATTTTCGAACGCTAATATCTCCACATTAGCAAACTCTCGAAACCTGAATTTCGGTTCGCTAGAAAGAATCATATTTGCCGCTGAATATGAAAAACAGAATTTTACCAAATTATTTAGGTAGTTTCAGAGAAATTCGTGTTTATAATGTCGTTTAGCGGGATTTGGCAAAAACTGGCTATTGAATAAAGAGCTACACCTTACGATACACGTTACAATGTACCTGAGTAATTAAAGCTGGTTTTTTCGTACCGTTTTTCCAGCGAAACAAGCAAAAACTTTCTAAATAAATAACTTCAGTCTTTAAAGTACAAGCAAATTAAAACTCACTCATGGCGGTCATAGCTTACTGAAACCTGCCGCTCTTAAGCGAACAAATACCCAAACCTTCCTTACCTGGGCCAAAATCAGCCCCGTGATGTGCCCTGGTTAGCACTGCTAACCCAGCAGAATCTATAGGTTCAAGATATTTTATTATGTAATGTTATAAACATATTAGTTGTTAGGAAACTGATAATGTAAAATTTATAATCAATGAATAAAGTGTGTTTTAAAAGTAAGTACAAGTCACAGTATGAATAGGGCACTATAATAACAAACCTCTTAAATATAATATTATTGATCATATTGTGAATTAAGATAAAACTATTTGATTTCTTTAGTGCCTTGCTTGTTGCAAATTGAAAATTCAAATTCTAGTTTTAAAATTTTTTTTTTAATGCATCTTTGCAAACCTACGGTTTGGAGCCCTTTTAAAATGGCGCCTGCGAGCGGTGAACGCGTAACACGCGTGCTAGAAAAGCTACAAAAATACTTTATATAAATTAAAAAACCACTAAGCACGACTATGACAAGAATACTTGGCCCAACACAAAAAGCTAAGCTAAAAAAAGGAACAATATCGCCATTTGTCTTAGCACGTGACGTATCCTGGCATCAAAACATACCAAAAGTTTCCCAAATAAAATATTACTGATTGCTCGCAGATGTTTTATATAAATATCTAGAACATGTAACTAGCACAATATTTTATTTTTATATGGTTTCAAGTTCAAGATCATGAAAATTGAAAAGGTCAATAAATTGGGTTTTATTGGTGCTTCCACATTAATTACGCGTAGGAGGTTTAGCAAATAACAAACAATATACTCGTAGTAAAAAAAATCGTATAGCGGTATTTTAAGAGTATATTAAAGTACAAGTTTCATAAGAAGCGTTTTAGCACAAGCGTCCAAGACACGAAGAATACCTACATTAACTATATTTTTTAATAAATAATACGGACAATAATTTTTTAGTATGGATTAGTATTGAAAATTGTAATTTATACTATATTTTATAAAAATGCACACAATCAAATGTTTACTATATTAAGTAAATTTACTAAAGTTTTTAAAAGTATTCCCAAAAATATTTGGACTAAACCAAGTTTAAACTTCTTCTATTGGCTGTAATTTGCACAAAAATATAAAACCTATTTTGAAGGACCCCTCACAAAGCTTATGGAAAATAGCTTTAGGCTATTTTTTCTGAATCTTTAGTATTTTTTAGATCTTGACATCCTGATTATAAGTGTCCATGGCCGTAATCTAATCCCATTACTAGTTATTGAGTTGGCAACTTCTTACTTTGAGAGTTTCTGCATTGTCTAGAGTTTTCACTTGTTTCTTAAAACTATCAACTATTTTATTTTTCTTTATTGGTGGAAAATTAGGCCTATGGATTCACTTGGGCATTTTTTCTGGATTCAACTTTAACATCTGCAAGTTTTCGGGATGTGTTGCAGAATCAAATTGACCTGCATTGGAAACCATTGCTGATGAAAATGGGTAGATCTTAATTCAGATGGACGGCTGTCTATAGTCCACAATTTTATTATCGTAATAAGGCACTATCTTCTTGACGCTTTCCAAGAAAATGTGATTGGACCAAACCCTGAGATAAGCTGGCAGGCCAGGTCTCCTGATCTTTCTGTACGCGATTTTTTCCTATGGCGGCACAAAATCTTGAACTGAAAAACTCAATATCAACAGTTTGTGATAGAATTTCGCCACACCAACTGGCCAATGTAAAAAAGTAGTTTCATAATCGTTTAATATATTTTATGGCGGAAAACGGAGGCTTGTTTGAGCATTTTCTTAAACATTGATTAAAATAATACCTACCAATGTAAATATTATTGATTTTGTTTAAATATTGTAACAAATTTATCATTAGTGTTTTGGTTATTTAATGGTAGTGAAAAATACAAGAAATATTTACTGTCGGTTGATATTCTTTTTACTAGAAGTGTATTACAGTTATTGAATAGAAATTTTTTTACTTAAAACCTGTCCCTATAATCTTAACATTGACATAAAATTAAATGTTTAATTATTTATTTGCTGGTGTACTGACAGAAATCTGTGAGGTCCGTATTTCCTAGTATATCAGTATAAAAATATATTTTGTTAAATAACTTTAAAGTTACTAGGAAAATACACTTTAACTTGAGCCAAGACATTTCTTTTATTGTATTCTATAAAAAGTTTAAGTACATTTTTGGGTTAAAATAAATACGGGCGCGACAAATTGGCCACCTCGAAATTTACATAGAAAATCCCATGTGTCCCGGTTGGACGCATCACCCGGTAAACTTAAATTAAACGTATTAATCTTTATATTAGTGTTATTTTTTTCGTGTAGGTGTTAAATAGAGTGCCCACGATATACTGGATGTTTTTAATTCCGAAATTTGACTTCTATTTCGCAAGAGCAAATCAAAACAACACTCAAACCTCAGCATTATTTTAAATTTTTATGGCTAGTTCTTTTAATTGATCTTTGATGATTAAATGATATGTTTGGTTTTACGGCAAACCATTGATTGCTGAAACTCTTGGAGTATGAGGCTTGAAGTACAGCTGCTGCTAATATTGTGTAAAGTAAAAGTAATACTTGCATTAGTCGCAAAACACAAGTAATAAAAGTAAAATAAAAATACTGCAATTAACCTTTAGTAGAGTTTCATGACCTCTCAAGAACTGCGTGTTAGATTTTAATATCGAAATGGTCCCTGATGAATATTAATTAGAAAAGAAAAAGTTTTTTTGTTGTCCACTAACCTGACCGAATAATAAGTTAAAATAAAACGGCTCGATGAATTAAGTAGGGTAGAGAAAAAATCCAGAAATAATTATTTCGTTTTTAGAACTACTTATCTTTTTTATTTATTTTTTAAAAGAATTCTCTAAAATGCGAAAGGGTATAATAATAGGGTGGGGTAAAGTTATATTTAGCAATTTTTTTCTTTCAATTTCAAAACGAAATAAAAGATTCTTAGCTACTGAACTAAGTAGGCTCAACCCACGTTCAGTCGGTTGGCCGGAGTGATAATGGCCGGCAGGCCGATTCCGCTATACACACACACACACTGTCGGTTGTTAAAACTGAACGTGTGAAGTCTTTTGCCGGCCGTCATTAGACTGCAGGCCTATTTTTACTCTACACGAAAATTTTGTAATTAATTGAAAATGGCTGAAAGAACTTAAGGGGGATTTCTACTGTGATGGTCCTATTTTCATCGTTTCTTTACGATGGGGATAATAAGACAAATGCAGAAAAACAAGTTTTCAATTCTTTTTATTAAAGATAAGATGTACCAAAAAAAAATTTTCAACCCCCAAAAAATGAAAAACTTGAGGGTGCTGAAGTTACCCCCTCAAAAAAAACGTAACTTGCTGGCGGAATTCAAATAAATTTTTCTATTCAGGACAAAAATAAAATTGACTCAGATTCTTCAATTGTAAGCATGTAGTTATAGCCCCCACTAGAATCAAGTCAAAACTCGAGTAAATGTTAAAATGGCGCGAGATTTAAACTTTTTTTTTGAAAATTTACCTTTTTTTTATTTTAAGGGCCGTAACATTTTCTGTAATATCGCAAAATACTTAATTCTAGAGGGGGCTATAACCACTTGTATTCTGAGCATTTTAAGACCAAAATCATTAAATTCTGATAATTTAAACATACCGAAGTACTTTCCGCCAGCGCGAAAAACAGGGTTTTGAGAAAAACAACATTAAAGTTTCAACGGTGGCCACTTAGTCTGCGATGTCTGGCCCGTAGAATACACCCTCCTCTTCCTCGAAAAACGATAAACGAGCTGATTCTTCCTGCCTCTTTGCGAGCCTGGCCTGACTGGTCGAGATGATGTCGCTGGCGACAGAACGTAGCCCTGAGAACGCGGTTTAACTCAAAAGCGGCTAGTGGTGAGAACTGACCGGCAATCATAAAATTGGATGTAACTTTTTTTTGGAGTAGATTTGGTAAAAACATTTACACACGGTTATTCTAGAGGCTATAGAGAGTGGAAAAACGTCGGAAAAAAAATTCAATTTTTTGAAAACCATCACAGTAGAAATCCCCCTTAAAAAGGTTAAAATATCAAAGATTTTATTGATTTGTACCGCAAAAATAAATGTTTTTGGAAAATAAAATACTTCATATGCCAACAGAGCTTATGAAGAATTACTTTTACTGTATAAAACAGTATATAACTCTAGCAGCTACTCAAGAATCTGTGAAATGTAATTTACATAATTATAAGAAGTGCATTCGGAAAAGAAGCATTATTTTTGGCTTCCGCAACAAAATTTGTGTTAATTACAACCATTGTGACAGGTTAGTAAAGACCAAATGTTAAAATTCGCAAAAATGGCTGAAAACCGCTTACTAAATAATTACCGAAATAAAAATTACTTTTATTGTTTTACAATCGGTCAGTTCCGGTAATCCTTTATATTGCCACGAAGGAGTTTATTTTAGCTTTCTCTTATAAAATTTGTAGTGATATGATTACCAAAACTGATGGTGTCGTGTGACTATCGATAACAGCCGGCCGGCGAACGAACAGTCCACAGACTGACGGCCGACCGACTGAAAGTGAGTAGACTCCTTAAAACGTGTTTAGAAAATTGATTTCCCAGATTTGTTTTGGGGTGCCTCAAATGCCTCATAATATTAAAAAATTAATTAGGTAGGAAAAAATTAGAAAAGGCAATATTTCACAAAGGGTCTGTTCTCTACCTTTTTTAAGATACTTATTACATGTACATACATTACAAAACCAAAAAAAAAATAGATTTTCATAAATTTAAACGAAAATTTTCGATTTTCAAAAAATCCTAGGACACCTCTAACGTTGAGCTAGCCAAAAAATATTGTGCATAGATGCCATTCCCAAAAATTAATTAAATCTGTTTTTATGAAATATTTTGAATTTAAAAAATCTGTCTAGAATCTTGCGTAGAATCCAAAAATGTAAATAATATAGTGAGTTCCTTTGAAAATAAGCAAAATGACACCTACTTCCCGTACAACTGGAAGTTCCACCATATTGAAAATATTTTAGCCTGGTTGCCCACATTAACATTAGCACATTATTGTAAAATTTTCAAAACGTTCTTAAGTATAATTTTCCATATACAGGGTGATTCCTAAGTTGATACTTCTTTTTTAGCTGTGTATAGAAGGCATTAAAATAAATAACTTTTTTAAATGCCTTTTTCAAAAAACCTAAAAATAGCCGAGTGTTTTCCTCTGTTTTTTGTATTCTTAGTCATGCATTTTACGGATCGGTCGTCAGTTATTTATGTTGGCAATTCGATGCGCGGTGTGGTTTTCTGAATCAAATTAATTTTAATAAATTGGTGAAAATGGTAAAATTTGAAAACAATGAACTAATTATGATGCTAATTTATTGTGATTATCGTAAAAGTGCGGATGTTTCTTCTCTACACCTAGAAGTTTTCTTAATGTTATTCAACGGGCAAGTTAGGCAGAACCGTATTTGATTTGCAGTGTAATAAATGAATGTAAGTACTTTATTTTTGGGTTTTTTGAAAAAAGGTATTTGAAAATGTTGTTTATTTTAATGCCTTCTATACGCAGCTAAAAAAGAAGTATCAACTTAGGAATCACCCTGTATAGATCGAAGCTGTAGGTACCCGGTGGGGCACCCTGTATAGTTACATTTATTTTAGATCAATCAGAGAAAAATGTAAGTATAAAACTGATTCGGTTTCTTGGCTTTTTAGTTCAGGTTGATGTATCATTTCCCGTCCGATAATTAAAGTTACTCGAAGTCGTTTAATACTTGGATGAGCGACCGCTGAAGAACAATTTAATTTTCCTGTTAATTTAGAATTATTATTTATTAGACATGTTTTTTATTTATTCCTATTATTTATTAGTTTTTTAAATTTAACTCCATGAACCTAAACAATAACATCAAGAATATATATATTACAATAATAATTAGAATTACATATTGTTACAGATTTGCATTCTTAGAAACAAAACTAGCATTCAAATTCATTAAATTTATAATAATCATCTAATTTCCAATCACTTGTTATACGATGCTTGCATACAGTCCCCACCCTACTAATTAGAAAATGATGATAGATATAAATAGATATATTATTGAAATTCGGTATAAGTAAATTATAAGGAAAATACCTACTTTTGAACAAAAAGTTATCGTTTTTGTTATCCATATTTAGGTTAAAATGGGGATCGAGTGATATTTCATTTCAAAAGTATTTGCACGCTTACTTTAATACTGCGATTTTAATATTTCAAAAGGATCCCTCACAAAGCTTATGGGAAATGATTTCGGTTATTTTTTCGGAATTTTTAGTATTTTATAGATCTTGACGTCCTGATCCATGGCCGTAATCCAATTATACGACTAGTTTTTGAGTTATGGTCTTTTGAAGTTAGCAATTTTTTACTTTCAGATTTTCTGCATTCCCGGGAGTTTTCATTTGTTTCTTTAACACTCTAATAACTCTTTTATTTTTCTTTATTGGTGGAAAATTAGGCATTAAGTTTTCTTTCATTTGTATAGAAATAAAATATGTACAGGATGTTGAATAATTTATAGGCGGATTAAATAAATACTAATATTAAAAAATTTTGAAAACAAACGGCTAGATTTTGTTCATATTTTAATAACTTGTAGTACCAAACTATAGAGGAAAAAAATTAGTATAGGTTGATGGAGAAAATATTGCGTGATGTTTTATTTGATTTCTCAAAAAAATTTAAAAATCACTTGAAAACGTAATAATTTTAAACGACTTTAATTTCTATGTTTGGTAGAATACCTTGGCTCTTGTTACAATATAAAATAAAGGTTACTTTGTATATCTAAGATTAGAAAGTAGGTAATTATTGTAAAAAAAGTGTTACAGACATGGATAACAGTAATTAAATGAATTGTAATATAGAAATTAAAGTCGTTTATTACGTTTTCACGTGTATATGAATTTTTTTTTTAAAATAAAGTTGTTTGAAAATAAAAAAAAAAGGGTAATAATTTTTCTTGGGGATATTATTAATTATGTAATCCGCCTATATTATTCAACATCCTGTATATATTTTATATTTATAGAAGTGAAAAAAAAACTTAAAGCCTAATTTTTCACCAATAAAGAAAAATAAAAAAGTTAATAGTCTTTAAGAAACAAGTTAAAACTCCAGACAATGAAGAAAGGTAAGAAGTTACCAACTCTAAAAGGCTTTAACTCAAAAACTAGTCTGGATTAGGGCCATGGCCTCTTTTAATCTGGACGTCAAGACCTACAAAATATTAAAAATTTAGAAAACTTAGACGAAAGCCATTTTCCATAAGCTTTTAGAGGAGTCCTTTGCAGTTTCAAAATAACCATTCGGAAAAATATAAAAAACATATTTTTGGCGAATCTCTGCCTTCTTGAATAACAAAACAACATTTTATCATTTACGCATACTGAATTTAAGCTATTTTTAAGTTAACAAGGGTGGGGGGTATTTATATTTAAAGACACCGCTGAAAACCAAAGTTTTTATATTAAAACCAATATTATTTCACAACCTACAATGAGATTGTTATTGAATACAATATTATTAGCTTTGAGAAATACATAATAAAGTGTCCTTAGCTTTGTTGTGATTCAAACAACCATTCTAGAACATTCTGCACATATGCAGTGACTTATTTATTATGTTTTGGTTGAGTTTAGAATCGATTCGGAACTGAAATTAAAGGGGTTTCATTATATTTCGAACCGGTTCGTAACCGTTCTCGAACTATCATTGCAGTTTGATTTTTAATAGAACGAATTTGGGATTCTGAGTTGACGCATGCGCAATTGACTACTTCTAATGAAATCAATCAAGGCAAATGTTAATAATAATTAATATAGCACCAGAAAAAAACAAATAAAAATGTATTTTTAGCTAATTGTAAAGAAAGCCTTATATAACACATATTCATAAAAATGTTTTACAGTTTATCTTTGTGTATTGAAAGAGAACCTAAAATAGGAAGTCGACAAAAAGTTATTTTATTTTAAATTAAATCTTGCTTGGGGTACTTTAATAATACCTTTTCAACTTTACATTACAAAGAATTCATTTAAATGCTATATAGAAAAAACTGGGATAGAAACCCATATAAATGATGTATACTTGACTTGGTGAGAAATGAAGGCAAACCAATAAACCTTATTGGTGGACGTACAAGTGTCCTAATTTTTAACTGTTTCTTAGTTACACTTTGTAGTGCAAAAACACCGACATATCAAATTTGCTAAAAAAAAAATAGAAAACAAAAATTTTTAGACGAAAAATAATACATCCCGGTTAAAAAGAAATGGAAACATTATACATATAGTAGGTTGAACAAAGAGTGGATATGAAGTCCATATTATATGAGAAAGTAAATTATTGAGCACGGCGCCTTTGACTCTCGTACTTTAAAATGTGCACCCAATGACGCAATGTTACCGCCAATCGTGCACGAGTGGCAAGGTCCAATGACCTAAAATAAACAATTTAGGCAAAAGAAACCATTTCTTCGACAATAAAATTAAATTTAACAAAAAAAATGTGGACTGTTGCTTACCAATGGGTAAAACTCAAACCAAAATAATATTTGTTAATTTAATTTACTTTAATTATAAAAAATGATAATAAAAATGTTTTGGAAATTAATTTTTGAATTTATTCCGTGAAAAAATAACATATTTTTACAGCGCAAAAAGAGGCGTTTTCTGCATTTATACCAACAAAAAAGTTAGTTTTTTTTTGACAGTTGTCCAAAAAATTAATTAAACAAATCTGCGAATACTACTGCACTGGCCGGGTTTTTATCTTGGGCCTTAACGCGGCTTGGCCCGACTCTTAGGCTCGGGTCGGGCCACTTAATCAAAAAGGTTCGAGTTTTCGGACTCTAAGAATTTTTTCCGGGCCTATCGGGGTTACCGGACGGGTTTGACGGGCCGGTCGTGCCTGTCGAGCTTTCCGGGCCTGCTGGTCTTTCGGGTAAGCCTTGGTTTGCTAATGTGTTTTTTAAAAAAATATTTTTAAAAAATATTGTACATTTTTTTTGTATTTGCGGGGCCTTCCGGGCCCGCTGAGTCTGCCGGGCTGGTCGGGGATTTTAGTTGACGGGCCAGGTCCGGTCGTAAAACTCTGGCCCGTGCAGGACTCTACTACTTAGTCTTGACAAAAAAGTTGTAAATTAAAATGGAATTGTCTCTGGAATTGTTTTGATTTTGTTAGCTTTCGCAAAGCACAGAATGTAATAAAAATACCTTGCTATTCCAAAAAAAAACAGATTAGTGTACTAGTGTGGAAAAGGCACAGTAATTGGACAGTACCGGCCCCGGCACGCAGGGGGATTGAAACCATCCTCCAAGAGGGTGAAAAAAAATGTTTTTTTTTAAATTTCCGAGGAAAAATTGATTATTCAGTAGTAGAAGGTTGTTTCCATTGACAATTTTGACCTTTAAAGCGATAAAAACCTCTTCAGTACGTTTCCAACCATTTTATGACGCCGCTACAATAATGCGAAATTATATTACCAGACTTTTTTAGTTATACCACCTATACCTAATGGTTATAATTATCATAATTTCCACCAATTATAGTGTCAGTCACCTAAGTATTAATAATTAGCATAGTTATTAGGCACCTGTAGTTTTGCAACGTATCAATTAAAAGCCTTCCATACCAACGAGAAACGTGGCATTGTTACTTGACTTATCTAATTGAAAATTTGAAACAAAAATTTTACTAAAGGGTTCACAAGAACTTTTAGTTTGGCGGATTTTCAAAAAAAAATTAAAATTTAATTTTATAGTTTAAATTAGATCTCCCGCCAAACAGAACATAAAAATAGATATATTGCACACAAAGAATATTATGATTTTTTATAATTTAATTTCTGTATAATGTAGTTTTTGTGTTTTGTATTTTTTTTATAATGTTTAATAAAAAAATAAGTGTATGTACCTAATACTATGTACATAATGCACGCCTTTGTCACACCATTTTCAGTATTTGTGAATGTATAACAATAGGCAAAACCCATAAATTCACCCAATCTTGGGCGGTACTACCTGCACTTGATGAAAATAAAGAATTTTGCAATTAAATCAATGCCAAATTATGAAAGTGGCTTAAATATTCGTTGAGTCACTCTGTAGTCCCTTTTGCATACCTAATGAGCTTTTATTACTCTACACCTTCTGAAAATAGACTATACCTTAATTTAAAAAATGATTTAATTAATTAAAAGAAAATTTTTTAAGACCATAGAAAATATTGAATTGAGATACTTTATTCTGTGTGCAATATTCTGGATTTTTTTGATACCCTGTATGACATAACTTACATACTATTCTTACCTCTAAATTAATATCTTCTCCTTAAATAGTTGAATGGCAGTTGCTTTCGGGATATATCCTTCACAAAATGTCACTTATTACGTTTTTGTTCGTTGTACAAAAACGATTCTTTTAAAGGTAAATTTCACTCTTATATCTCACTCGTATTTAAATATTTTAGAAAGTAATTCTAGAAGCTAAATAATTACATTTATTTTTAAAACGTTACTGTCTATATTTTAATATTAACAACTATTTAAACATTTAAACTTGAACTTAGTTTAGGTAGGGTTATAATATAATTATATAAGATGGGTTTAAATATGACTCTTAGCGTATTTCACTTAAGGGTAACTTAGAGTAGTAATTGCACGAGAAAGTATGTTTTGCTAAGGTTTTCTTAAAAAAACGGTTTACGCGTGATAGATTTGCGTCGAAAGGGCAATTTTTTTGAAATATCAGTTTCTTCAGTTCTCCTGTTAGTTCATGATTCTGAAACAAAAAAAAATCTTTGTTAGTTAAGGTTGTTTGGATTGTTACGTGTCCTTATGATATAGGTAAAGTAAGAGTTTATATATTTGTGTCTTTTGTATAAAAAATCTAGAAAAAAATTTCGCTTCTTTGTGATTAACAAGAGTATATACCGGGAAACATAGGAAATCCCATGCAAGTTTTAGACTGTCCAAATATTTGCTCCTCTGTTGACTTTAGACCGGGGTTGTAGGGATACTTTTTAGGGTCTCTGTGTGGTGAGTGTACATGCGGAGTTTAAACAATTTTGTACAACCCGATCTTAACTTATTTGAATAGGATTCCGGTTGGTTTTTCATTGGAATTCAACAGGTGATGCTGCGGACACCAGCATTGATTGGACTGGTCAACCTGTGATTTGTCATTGTCATTGCGTAGAGAATTTAAAAAAGCTGAAAAATGATTCGCAGTGTGCGCCGGGCTGTTACAAACTCCTAAAAATTCACATAATGCTTTTTCTCCTCACATATAGTAGGTTACAGCATAAACTCATTTGGTCAATGACAAAAGAAAACAAAATGGTTAACACACTCATTATATTAAATTAAATCATAATCTATTGTGCTCTTGCTTCCCAACACATTCACCGAATTGTAGGTCATCAACATTGTTTAATAATATTTATAAGATAAAGCTAGTAATAAATTTATCACAATTAACCTCAATAAGTTCTGATGATTGATAAAATCGTAAGTAAGATTTATTTATACAGTTATATATGGAAACTATTTCTTGAGTAATATAGTTGTTAAATTATGTATATTTAAAGGGAATATCTTTTTAATTACGTTGACTATACGTTATACCAATGACAACTGGGCAAGATAGACATCGCTTTTTCTTGTATCACAACAAGCCGACAAGGTCTAAAATTCGAACGTCCCTTCGAACGTCCCTTAACACGAACTTAACAAATAAAACTGGACCAATAATACACGGAAGGTTTTAACCGCGAGAATTTAGACACACGTTCATCATCCAAAGGCTTTTTCTATATTTTTTACTTCTTTGCGGCATAATGGTAACTGCTGGTATAATTATTACAAGTATTTTTTTATTTTCTATAAAATCTGACAATATTTTATTATTACTAGATAACTTTTTGAACCTCAACACAGATCCGACATTACGTGATAAATAAGTATGGCAACATTGAATTCCTTAGATTTTTGGTGGGTTCGCAACAGTAAACATCTGTCAATGTCAATGCTAGATTAAATCAAAACATCAGACCAATTACCATAAACAAATGTTGGGTTGCTTAAAATTTTTTAACCACAATGAACTAACCAACAAGTTTGACTGTGACATTATTGACATTGGCAGGCATATTCAATCACAATCAAAGGTGCCTGATTGGTAAATTAACAATTAAGGTAACTGGGCCAGTATGATTGTGAGAACATTATTTCTGCTAATGTCATGTAAGTCACAGTCAAACTTAATTGTGGTCAAAAATCTTGTTGTTGGGCGAACGCGGTTTAAGTCACATTTGATATACCAGTGAGTCTGCCATGCACCCATAAAAGAGAGAATCAATTGAGTTCATGAAATGGTGGGGTTACTAATTTTAAAGTCTTCGGCTACAGTTCGTCATATCACGAACAAGGTAGATTTTGTTCTTACTTGTGAAACGTTATTTCCGGACTCAAATGGCAAAATGCAAGAAGCTCACTTTAAGTAATGCATGCTGAAAACAATCTAACGCATCTAGGGTTACCATCTGACCGGATTAAGCGTAAGACCTGATCGTCAAGATTTTATCCAAGACCGGACTTTTTTACTAAACACAATATTTTTTACATAGAAAAGAAGTTTTTTTAGCGGCAGGCGGACAATGTAGTGCATCTATCTTTTGCATTGAGTACACAGGGACGCCAAAGGTAATGGGTTCCCTGGGGCACAGGTAGACAATAACAGGCTGTTTCGTTCTTATTATAACTTATCAGAAAGCCATAACCTGTAAGCGACCCCCAGTACAGCGAGACTATGCTTTCAAGGCATTTTTAAGAAATAAAAACGCGATGAAAACCCAGTAACGCCATCTATAGGAATCAACTCAATGCAACTGGGGGTCGCTTACAGGTTATGGCTTTCTGATGAGTTAAAATAAGAACGAAACAGCCTGTCATTGTCTACCTGTGCCCCAGGGAACCCATTACCTTTGGCGTCCCTGTGTACTCAATGCAAAAGATAGATGCACTACTTTGTCCGCCTGTCGCTAAAAAACCTTCTTTTCTATTTAATTATACGGACACTAAACTCTACTACTTTATTTTAAAAACATGGCATTGTATTACGGGTTGGCAGCGCACAGTGGGTATACTGCAGCACGAACTTATTTGAATCTACAAATCCGTAGAAAAATTGGGGGATGCGATAAATGTTGCCTATACTGGTGTGTTGGCCTAACGTATTTGGTTTATTGTTGCTTCGTCACGACTATCTTTTGCATTGAGTTGATTCCTATAGATGGCGTTACTGGGTTTTCATCGCGTTTTTATTTCTTAAAAATGCCTTGAAAGCATAGTCTCGCTGTACTGGGGGTCGCTGACAGGTTATAGCTTTCTGATGAGTTCTAATAAGAACGAAACAGCCTGTCATTGTCTATCTGTGCCTCAGGGAACCCATTACCTTTAGCGTCCGTGTGTACTCAATGCAAAAGATAGATGTTGTTAAAGTTGGAAACTAATTTCTTTTTGGGGTTTGTGCGTCGGCAACGCTGTTTTGCTATCACAATCTTATGAATACCGCTCTTATCTATGTATGTGTTATCTAGTAAATATCGAACGTCCTTAAGGGGCAAAGTAAATGGTTTTGTCTATGTTAATTGGTCAACGGTCAAAAACATTTTTTATAACAAAATGTATATTTTGCTTTTTTTGCTAGTTGTTTTAGTTTGAGATTTTAATTTATATTCTAATATTATAGCATTGATTGACAAAGGTTTACTATTGTAAACCCCCCAAAAACGTAGCAAATTCAATGTTACCACACAAATTGATTGATTTGTTCAGTTTTCTTTGGTAAGTTCGTGGTCCTTACGAGTTCATAAATGAAACCAAATGAACATACGCTATTGCCAGACCATCCAAAAATTCTCCGTTGTTGGTGTTATTTGTCCTTAACTAAATGAATTTGTAACTATTGAGAAGATACCAGATGACCCTAGCGACACAGAGGAGCATAATGGAGATTTCAAAAAACGCTGTTAGCTGCCAGCCAAGCCAACATTTTCAGAAATCTTGACGCGTCTTTGTAGTTAGCCAATTACCGTTGACTTATTTAGTAGTTTTATGCTCGGTTTTATGTTAATTCGGAAATAATAATAAAATAAAACATTTATTTATTGAAATTATATTAGGTTACTCGAAAACAAACATAACAAAACATAAATATATATTACAGCGGAAATAATCAATTCCGGGGACTGACTTAATATACGCAAAGCTGTAGTTGTGCCACTTTTGCCATAATTATTTAAAGATCCAATTGGATGGAAATCAAAAATGTTTTAGGTCTCTTATCGCAGCGACCACAGTGACGTAGCTACAGAAGAAGGGGTTAAAGGGAGTTCCTCTCCCACCCGGTCCCCTTTTGTTCGGCGCCCACTCGCCCCGGTAACATTTAATATTATAGTCTATTTCAGAAATTCGGCTCAATTTCGGTGTCGGCCATAGGCCAGGTAAATCTTGTGCATTAAATAATTTATGATAACTAACAAAAAAAAAGAAAACAATTTGATAAAGATGGAACCATTAGCTATAGCAAATTTACACAAACATCGTTTTATAAAATATGCCGTGGAAGATATAGCTGAAAAACATAGTGTAACTGTGCTGCGCACACCGCCATGTTATTGCGAACTAAATCCTGTAGAACTTAGATAGGCGCAAGTGAAAGGATTTGTAGCAAGAAACCACACGACATTTAAAATGAAAGACATTAAGCTACTGCTTGATCAAGCCATTAAGGAAGTGACACCAGAGAACTGGCGAAAAGCAGTCCATCGTGTCATTAAAGAAGAGGAGAAAATGTAGGATCTTGACCACCTAATCGATCGGATCGTAGACACACTGTAATTATAACGTCAAGAGGAGATGATTTTTATAATTTAATTTTTGTAAAATGTATTTTTTTTATATTGTTAATTGATAAAATTAATGAAAAAAATAAGTGTACCTAATGCTATGTACCGTGTAATCAGTAAAATTGCTGTAACTTTTAAACGACTTTTCCGATTTTAGCAAACTAAAGACTGTTTGGAAGAGAAATGTATGCACTTTCACCAATCGCATTTATATAGTTCTCAAAAAAAAATGCTAGAGGGCGCAATTTGCAATAATAACACATTTTTTGATTTTACTCCGAAAAAATAAATTATACGGTATAATTATGATACCATAATCGAAAAGTAGATGAAATTTGCTAGAAAAAATAATAAAACCGCAGCTCGATATCTCCGTTCGTTTCAGCGTTATCGCCAATAGAATAATTTTTAAAACTAAGCGATTATATATTTTTTAGAAAAAAAGTGGTACGCCACTGATATTTTTCCATGTGGATATTATTTCTGATTAGCCTGGTCAATTCTGCATAAAAATGGTCTCTTGCGTTTTTCTCCTCAGGCACACCGTTCTTAATTAAAATAATTAAATTAAATTAGCTTCATGCATGCCTATTAAGTGAAGGGGGTCATTTCCACCAATTTTTATAAAACAAAATTTTGCATTATCAATGTTAATAATAGTAGAGCTAATTTAATTTATTTATTTTAATTAAGAACGGTGTGCCTGAGGAGACAAACGCAGTTTCTGAGATATGGCCGGCGGTCATTCTTAGTTGACCACCCGGTACATAATGCACGCCTCTGTCACACCATTTTCAGTGTTTGTGAATGGATAACAATAGGCAAAACCCATAAATTGAGCAAACCCGGGTGGTACTACCTGCACTTGATGAAAATAAAGAATTTTGCAATGAAATCAATGCCAAATTATGAAAGTGGCTTAAATATTCGTTAGGTCACTCTGTAGTCCCTTTGCATTGCTAATGTGCTGTTATTCCTCTATACCTTTATGAAATAGACTATAGACAAATTCTTTTCAATTTAATATTAAGGTCATTATACTAAACTTTATAATTCCAAAATAGTGCACTTTATGCAATTTTAGCGTAAAGTAGAATTATATTGGCCACTTTTTTTTACTTAACTAAGAAGTATGCAGGGCAAGGGCCTGTCGACATATTAAGAACCGGTTCCCGCAGATCACCGAAGTTAAGCGGTGTCGAGCGCGGTTAGTACTTGGGCGGGTGACCGCTTGGGAACACGGCGTGCTCTTGCCTCAGGGAAGAGTGTAAAATGAATCGACACCTAACCATCCTATTCACGCCGGACAGGCCGGATGAGATCGGATATCTCGTAGGATGAAGGTGCCGTTTCACACTCCCCAGTCGGTAGATCACATTTGTGGTCGATGACCGGTTCAAGATGGCCTACGTAGTCGGCGAACCGTAAAAAAAAAAAAATAAGAAGTACCTATTGAAAAAAAATAGATAGAAAAAAATTCCAAAAGGCAATATCTTAAACTGAACTGACCCAAAAATATTTTGAAATGTTGCTTTAAGAACCTCCCAGGTATTTCATTTTCTAGAATAAACTTTATTGCGTCCAATTTATCATCAAATCCAAATGGATTACCTGGTAAAAGTTGGAGACTGTTACTTAGATATAACAATAAAATTGAAAACATTGCGCCTCTAAAAGATTTCGCCGTCCCCAGAGTCTGGCTACACCACTGAGCGATAGGCACTTTTCATAATAACCACCATAACAAGTAAATGTTAATTTATTTTAACAACAAATTGTACTATTGTAGTGTTCCGCCAAAGTCATTCTTAGAAACATGCATGTGTTCTAAATTGGAACCGAATGCAGCTCTCTGATCTAATAACTTTGTTTATTAGCGTTGGCCCAGACAGATCCGGTCTAGACGTAAAATTTAATGTAGGAAATGAAATTGAAAAGTGTATGTGTGTCATTAAGCAATTTGTTGTGCACCCAACTGCATTGTTATTGTGTTTATCTTGTTGCACATAGTAAGCACTTTAATAGTATGGTATTATTTTTTAAACGTTGTATATTATTATAATCTAATCTATACATCTAAAACGCAATGATTTTGTCCTTATTTTAGAGATTCTACAAAACGTAGCTAATAGCTATTTATACAATAAGTTGCGAAATGACTGTCTTTTAGGCACGCGACGTGAAAATTGTTCAACGAGGCAAAGCCGAGTTGGACAACACGTCAACAGTGGCTAAAAGACATCGTTTCGTAACGAATTATATACCAGATTTTTTGTGAAAGCGGAGAATTTGATAATTTAAGCTTTTATTAGTATTTTTAAACATTTTGAAAAGTAGGCAGGCAATCTGTTTCCAAGGCATTGTTTATGCATTATTTAATGTCAAGTGTGTTGTCAAATTCGAACGTCGCGTTTTGCTTTTTTTCCCGCAAAGTTTTTCGAAAAAAAATACTTTATCGTATCATTGAAGATTAAGTCATTTTTATATGATATCTTTATTAATAATTATTAACATCATAAACGTACTAAAACCTACATAACACCTTAGTTACTCATAATACATTAGTTACCATAATTTAATACGTTAGTTACGAAAGCATAATACGTTAGATACCAAATAATATTAGAACTATTTTTCATGAACATGTAAAACAATATTTTGACAGTTTTCAAATTTGATAGATACACCTTTGTCTTTAACGTCCACGATCTTAGGTATGCCCTCTGAAGACTGATTAATGACCGAGCAAGCACTCCTTTCGATTTCGTGCGGTTCCCCAGTGCTTAATCCACTGTCGGAAACATCGCCGATTTGAATTTTGCGAGCAATGGAAACTTTCTTGGTCACACTTTCTTCTAAATACCTTCTAGCAACCTTCGCCGATTCCCATCCACCAAGTTTTTGTAGGTCTAATATATCTCCTCCAGCATTAACAAGAAAATTTGCCGAAGATCTTCTAACGCAGTGACCAGTATACAAATTAGGATTTTCAAGTGAGAGATACTTAGCTATTTTTTGAGGCATTTTAGAGAAGAAGTGAATGCCGCAGGGCTGTACCGTACATTTCCCTTTTCTATATGATACAAACAATCTTTGGTGAGTGACATGGTCTGGCCTTAACATTGCGTACTTTTTAAATAAAAGCACAGGATTGACTTCGCCGTCAAATATCACAGCGAAAATACGTTTCTTGTGGGTTTTTGAGTCGGCAATAGTAACAATCAGCTTGTCCTCTAAAACGTCAACATCTTCCGTGGTCATCTTCGCTAATTCATTAGTTCGACAGGCTCCTCCAATTCCAATTAAAAAAGCCACTTTCATCATTAAAAACTTCTCGTCTGAGGCAGAAGACACAAATTCGTTGACTTATTCTCTTGTAAATACTTTTGATTTTTTTGCTCTATATCCAACATTTTTCTTCTTGATGAAACGTATTAAGGCGCCGTATTTGTCGATTTCCACTCTTTCCTTCAGTTCTAAAGTCGCTCGTAACATGGAATATTTCGGCCATAGGGATGAAGCCGAGTATTCCTCAGAGAGTTTTGCAAAATACGCCAGCAATACCGTTTCTTCTGCACCTTGAACATGTACTTTGTTTCGCCACTCACAAAACTGCCGATATTCTTGTTCATAATGGATTTTAGATTTGTCCGGAAGCAAGTTCAACCTTATAATGTTGGCTGCAGCTAATATATCGTCAGGAATATCAAAATCTTGCATGATTTTAATGATGACTTTTTGAAATGCCAAAATGAAATGACATAAAACCTTGTTTTTATTTTCGCTTCGCCGTTGTCAATGATACGATAAAGCTTTGAATACAACTCGATTATTAGCGATTTAACACCGTCTCGGACATTTCGGGTGACTCGGCTGTTGCCTCGTCACCTAGTAATGTCCTCGACTATTATAAATCGCATAATAATCTCGTTATATTAATAGCTATTAAATGAGTGATATTGACGAGTCTTTGGAAATTGAACAAGCTGCTGAAGCTGCGCTATCCACGTGAGTACCAAAAAAATCGAAACATTTATACGAAAAAACCTACGACAACTTTGAAACCTGGGCCAAAGAAAAACATATTGAGAACTTTACAGAAAAGGTATTACTAGCCTATTTCCTCAAGCTATCCACCACCTTAAGGCCATCAACTTTGTGGAGCAAATATTCGATGCTCCGCACCATGATTTATCTGAACAAAAACGTAGATATTTGCAAATTTACAAACCTTATTGCATTTTTAAAAAAGAAAGCTACCGGATATCAGCCAAAGAAATCAAAAATATTTACAAAGCTGGAAATAGAACGCTTTATAAAACAAGCTGATGATAAAGAATTCCTGTTAGCCTAAGTTGTTTTAGTCGTTGGAGTATTTGGAGCATGTAGGAGGGAAGAAATCACATTTTTGAAATTAGATGCCATCAAAAATTTTCAGTCGTTTATCAGTGTCAAAATTTCGAACACAAAAATTCATGTTCCATTATGATTACTGAGGGATCAATAGATGGCATCAATTTGTTAGATCTATTTCGTAAGTACGCAAAACTTCGTCCGCTGAATACGACACATCAGCGATTTTTCTTGACATATCGAAGTGGTAAATGCTGTACCCTGCCAGTTGGAATTAATACAATTGGATGCCAAAAAAAAATAGAAGTCCTTGGACTCCCCAACACCAATGAATACACTGGCCATTGCTTCCGGCGCAGCTCTGCAACAATGTTGGCAGATTCTGAAGCGGACATAACACTTTTAAAGCGTCATGGAGGTTGGCGATCAAGCTCAGTTGCCGAGGGTTATATAGAAAATTCCATTGATCAGAAAAACGAAATAGCAAAAAGAATTATAGGGCAGAAAGATACGCCAAATACAAAAATAAAAGAAGTTCACTCAGAAGCAGAAGTTAGCATTGTCAGTACTAGCAGTTTATCCATTCCGACTACTAATAATTACATTGTCCTTACAAAAGAGAAGCTAGATACCTCTAGAATTCAGTTCAACAGTTTACATAATTGTACATTTAACATATATAATAAATAGATAATTTTCATTGATTTTAATGTTTTATTTTTACTTTTAGACACTAGTGCCTAAAAGAGTGTCATTTCGAAATTCTAATCAATATCGAAATATGTCTATTTCGAAACGTTTTCACGAAAACACTTTTTTTAAAAGAAATGACTTATCTTTTAGTTGAGCCATCAATAAACATTTACTTTCTAAAAAAGTCATAACCTTAAAAACGTTGTTTTTCTCCAGAAGATCCTTGTTTCGGAAGTCACTAAACTTTTACTTTCGCAAAGGATGATTTTTTTTTAAATAGCACTTAAAGCACTTGTTTTTTAGAAGATCATTTGGCACTTATAACATTGTTGCAAACGCTTTCAAGTAAATATACAATTTTTCGTAATTGTGTAGCCTCATTTGTTTAAAATTTAGAAATTGCTATTGCATATACTTTTTATACTAGAAAACTAAGAAAGTAATGCAACCCCCCCCCCCCCCTCCCCCCACAAAACATCTCAATCCATTTGTGTTTCAATTTTTCAGATTTTTTTTTAACTTCTAGCGAATTTGTTTCAGTTAAAGTCACCACACTGTATAATTTTATCAATAACATTATTAGATACATTGTAAATAAAGATACATTTTCCTGATTATAGAAAGTATAATCGATATAAATTGTGTTCAAAATTACTTTTTCTTTTGAATCAATATCAAACGCTTCAACTTATATCTCTTTAATCGACATGGGTGTTCAATTTATTCATTATTGACTCAATAATTTGCTACCTAAATTGCTTTCCACAATCCACACACAGAAAATTGCTAGCCCTACTAATAGATATAAATGAAATTAATTACGTCAATAGGTTTCCTTTTAAGGTTAACGTATTTAGATATACAGGGTGCTACAAATTCGTGTGGATACATAGGAATTTCAAAAACAGTCTCCGAAAAAAAATCATTTTTGGTTTGGGAAAAAACATAATAGACTCTTTCTTATCCGTTTCTTGTGTTCTACAACATAACGGTATTAGTTTCAAAATTCGGCGTTGCGTTGTGTAGATACCACCGTGATGTCAATTACTTTTTAATACTGAACCTGGAATTTTAATTTAAGTTTAAGGGACTAGAAATTTAGAACATTTTAAATTTTTTGAATTTTAATTTTTTGTCAAAAAATAACGCATCATCAGTTTTTTAAATTATCAATTATTTACTATTACAGCCCTGACAATGATTCTTAGGATTACTTAAATATTAAAATTACTTTACAGGAAGCTATGGTGTTTAAGCCGTTTATTATTTCAATAAAATTCTTGTCAGAATTACTATAACAATACTCAAAAGTTTTTAAAGCATGAGAAGTACCTAATTATAATAATAAAATAATATTATATTTTATTACTATTTGTATTTCGTTTGTTATTATAACATTTACTTTAATTTATATTGTTTTTCGCCTTAGACCTCGAAAGATTGTATAACAGAAAAAATGCCTGTTTCCGAGTGTAAAAACAACAACACAAAACAATTTTTCTAAGGTAGTTATGTTGGAAAAATGTTTTTGCCGGCGTACAGACACGATTAAAATTGAAAAAGTTTTATGCCTCTGCTGGAAATCGAACCCAGAACCTCTCGATTACATGTCTAGCGCGCTGCGAATTGCGCTACGAGGGACCTGATATTCTCTCACCAACTTCGGTCATATAACTTATTCAATTTTATGGTAGTAGTAATAGCCTGGTATCTACTCTCCCCAGCGGCTTGAGGGTGTTATAAGGGGGAAAGGGAACTCATTCACTACCACTGAACATTCCGGCTAATAACGCTATATATCATCGATATACGGATAAAAGAAAAATAGATCTTAATTTTCACTGGTAGTGAGTGAGTTCCCTTTCCCCTTATAACACCCTCCCCCACCCACAGAAGATTCCAGAGTATTACTACTAACATAAAATTGAATAAGTTATATGACCGAAGTTGGTGAGAGAATTTCAGTTCCCCCGTAGCGCAATTGGCAGCGCGCTTGACATGTAATCGAGAGGTTCTAGGTTCGATTTCCAGCGGAGGCATAAAACTTTTTCAATTTTAATCGTGTCTGTACGCCGCGCCGGCAAAAACATTTTTCAATTTTTTCTTATTAGAAAAAAGAATTACAAAAAATTGGCAAAACTATATTTCATTTTCTTAGCGCATAATCACTAAATCAATAACATGTTAATTTAAAACAGAAATATCACTAGTCAACACAATTTTTTCAGTTTCATATACTAACAAGGATGAATAGGAAATTATATAAATAAGAAATAACGACTTTTATTACCAAAACAAAAAAATTTACTTACAATTTACAATGTCAGGATTGTAGATACATATTTCAAAAAAAAATTGAGCTCATCCTATCCATAGAGTAGGGGCGAAGTCTAAAATTGCTATTCCCAGTTCAGTTAACTAGTATAACCTATATGCCATTAATTCAGTCGTTTAATTAAAAAGGAAGCAGACAATATCCATATGGGAGAAGAAAAAAATATTGCTAGACTACTAAAGACAAATATATCAATTATTGTGAAATCAAAAATAGGTATTCTTATGTTGTTAGCATTAGTTGGATCCTTGGAGGGTTTAAATTCCAAACCCCCCCTCCTATAAAGCAGCGGTACATTACATCTATAAATTTCCTTAAATTTTTTATTTCAGAGAAAAACCTTCTAAGTGTTCTCTCCCGGTATTCATCGATCGGTTGCCCTAATGTTTGTATCGTTTGGTAGTTGGGGTCATGAATTGTTTTTAGCGCACGTAAGGGCGATCGATGGTAATATAAAGTGGAACGGCCTATCGAGGTCATACGGGTACTCCGCAACACTGGAATCATTTGGGTTGGAGGGGAAAAATAATAATTATTACGTAACGCCAGCAATTAAATTGAAGTTGGTTTCGTATTAAATTGATTTTTCTTTTTAATGAGAAGTTGTATTCTCAGTTCTTAACAAAACCTATAGAATTAGCAATGAATAACCTTGTGATTATATTGTAGGTCCAAAATTAGTGTCAGTGGCTCAACGCTTTCAGATTGGAAGCAGCGGGTTGTACTATTGTGCCGATAAAAAACTGGGACAAGAGATTTACAAAAACAATGTAAGAAATACATATTCCCTAGACTATAAAAGGTGTCTAGAGCTAAAAAGGAAAAACATTCAAAATTTAAAAAGTAACCTAGGTTACATAATGGAATGTTTTGTATTTTTCGATACGGGGTGGTTAAATTTGAGAGACATCATATAATATGGATAAAGTAAATTTATTAGATTTTTTTAAAGTCAAATATTTTTTAAATTATTATATTTACCATTACCACAAAATAATAAATAAAGCTAATACAGGTAATAAAATACATTTAATAAAAAGAAAAAAATTGCGAACACAAAGTTTGTCAAAACAACACAAAATTAATATTTGGTCATAGAACCATTTCTGTTTATTACTTTTTGGAGCCTTTGTGGCATACTTAAAACTAAGTTTCTACATAATTCGACAGTTATTTCATCCCAAGCTTGATTTATCCTATGACGTAATTCATCCCTGTTTCTAGGTTGAAAATCATGTTTATACATAGATTTGACCATGGCACCCCAAATGATTTCTATCGGGTTCAAATCGGGACTCTTCGAAGCCCAGGGAAGAACTGCTATGTTATTTTCTTGGAGAAAATTTTGTACAATGCGCGCTGTGTGTATTGGAGCATTATCATGCTGAAATGTGTAATTTTGACCGTATACAGCGTTTACCGATGGTATCATCACTTCGTTTAGTATATTAACGTATACTGCTGCAGTTAGTCTTCCTTCGACGATTTGGCAAAGTCCTGGTCCTCTAGCGCTAATCCAGCCCCAAACATTTATGGAGAAACGCCCACTTTGGTTGGTTTTGTGGGTGTATCTCTCATCATACCGCATGCCGGAAGGCCTATACACCCGAATTCTCCCATTATTGCATGACTGAAAAGTTTTCTCGTCAGAAAATATAACTGTTTCCCATAAATTTATTTGATTAATATATTCATGTGCAAATTCTAACCTGCCCTGTTTATTTATTTCCGTTAAAAAATTTTTATTGGCAGCACAACGGCTTCGTATATCGGAATTTCGAACTCTGTCTCTATCGGTATTTGCAGAACCTGGAAAATTCGTCTCTTCTTTTGCCTTGATTGCAGTTTCGAAGGGATGATCCCTTAGATAATTAACCAGTCTTCTATCATGATCATCAGTAGAAATTTTAGGGGGACCAGAACCTGCATTCCTAATAATAGTCCCATGTCTTGCTATTTTTTGTTTTGCCAATAGCACGGTATTCTTGCTTACTCCCAGTTCATCTGCAATATCCCTAATAGCAACACTATCTCGCAACCGACTATAAATAATTGCCTTTTGCTGGGGGGTTAATTGTGGCATATTTACAAATAATATATGATTGTATGTTTGACGAGTCAATCATAAAGTGACAATCTTTATTGACATGCAAATTTTCATGACATTTTACTGGTACCAGGCTTGATGTAAAATTATTCTTAATAGTCTAGGAGAAAATAGAAAAATTTCCTGTCCCAGTTTTTTATCGGCGCGATGGTACCTGGACGAAGTCAGAAGAAAAAAATTTCTAAAATAATAAATCTTCTGCTCCATTAGAATTTAAAAATATAATAGAATTGTTTCCTCTAACTTCGCACAACTCATTGCACTCTATATAAAAGTGATAAATCTTTGACGGTAATTTTGGACATGGAGTATGTATAGATATGTTATATTAGTATACCAACAAAATATTTTACATTGAAATGACCATAACCAATTTCTACTTCCACATGTTGCCTTTTCAAAAAAAGTGACTGGATCAGTGGGCTATTCCAGTTAACATAATGAAATTAATAAATTGGGAGAAATAATACTCAAAGTCAACCTTCACTAAGATATATTCAGTAAGAAGTTTTAGTAAGTTTTAAATGTTTCGAACGTATAAACGTTCATCTTCAAGAGAAGTATAGTTATATAGTAGAGAAAATTGTGAGTGACACCCTCATAGAGCTTTTGGGGAAGTTAGATAATTGGAAAAAAATGCTTGGATAGAAGTAGCGGAGAAATTTATACTACCAGGTTCGGAAGATAAATATGGGAGTTAAATGGTATTTTAGGGTAAAAAATGAGAAATGTTATGTGAGAATGATATAAAAATAACTATAACTTAAGTAGTAGAGTATATTGTTGAAAAAATTGTAGTTAAAAGGGAAGATGAAAAACTATGTGCATCGACAAGACCTATTATGTACCATTGTTGTCGTAACAGTATGAAGTCACTAAAAAAAATAAAAAATGTTCACTTTTTATATTTTAATAATAAGGTTTTTCCACCACGTGAAAAACAAATTAAATTCTATCACAATATAATAACTAAAAAATCCGTTTTTCTCTTTTCCAGACATTTCACTACTTTTCTTAAAACTAAATTTCACAATGAAATTACTATAAAACCTTCACTTCCCCAAAATATGTGTTCTTAAGTTTCTTCTACTAGTTTCCACATTGCATGTGCCCCCCTTTAAAAACTGCCAATGTCACTTAAGGTGGTCATATCCTAAGATGTCTTCGAACATCACAGTTCATACTGTTACGACAACAATGGTACATAATATGTCTTGTCAAGACACATAGTTTTTCATCTTCTCATTTAACTACAATTTTTTCAACAATATACTCTACTAATTAAGATACAGTTCTTTTTATATCATTCTCACATAACGTTTCTCATTTTTTACCCCAAAATATCATTTAGAATTTGATGCGCTTTCAATGGTTTTTAGAAGCTACAACTACCGAACTTAAAAAAACATTGGATATATTTTAGCGAATCAGTCGTCGCTACCGGGTCGTAGTCAGTGGCGTATTAAGGGGGGGGGGGGGGGGGCTGCCATTCTAGAAGAAATATTTCGTCGCACGCTTGGACTCTTAATTTCAATTTTTAAATAATGTATTCTTGGCTTAGATTACAAAGGTCTTGTAGGAAACGTTTAGTTTTTAAACTTTTCCTTCTAAAAGTCCTGTTTTATATAAAGATTAAGGTTTCGGACGCATATCGTTTTAGATATTTTTATAGGAAAACGAGTAAAAAGTATAATATTTTATAGTATTTTTCTATTATATACTTGTCTGTTCCGTTTTTCATTTTTTAGAGCTATTTAAAATCGACAAAACCTAATATAATAAAATATTATTACAACGAAAACAAAAACAATTAGGTATTTATTTTTAAAGAGAAAAGTTAAAGTAAAAATTGTAATTGAAACAGTTTTTATGGAAGAAGTGTGAAAATTTATAATAAAAAAAATAGTGCGGGAAAAAACGAGAATGCTCTATTATGAATATACAAAACGGCACTTAAGAAGGAGGATTTCAAAACCTAAGCATTTGCACCAAAAACTGCTCTTAGATCTACGCTCCTAAAATACATGATTTCTGAAAAAATCATCAATTTTTTGCGTGGTGAGCGATATTTACTTTATTTTTAATCATGAAAGACCGAACCCGAAAAACGCTGGTTAGGGTCATGCATACGTCTTATGTTACAATTTTGGATTGACACCAATATTCATATTTTTCACAAATATAAAAAATGTTTTTGTTTAATAAATATCAAAAAAAAGTAAAAAAAAAACATTTTTACAAAAACAAATTTAATCCAACCATGCAGAGGGGGAAAGGTAATAATTTAATTTTCAAAATTTGATAGTAGTTACGTGAATTTTAAACTTTGGGTGTGGCCCGAACATTTTTCGCCTGCGGCGCTTTTTGGCCTTCTTCACTAGGTACAATATCATGAAATACAGGTAGTACGACTGTCCCTCTCTCCAGAAAAAAAAGTCCTACCTACGTCCACTAAGCCCCCCCCCCCCCCCTCCCCGAGTATATTTTCTGGCTACGCCACTGGTCGTAGTTGTAGGAAACGTACCTTTGTCCTTTGTATACAGTGTATCGTTAAAAGAAAGGCCGACACAATTTTTTCATAACTCAGACAAGATTTTAACGTTTGTAAGGACTAAACGGATCTTCATATTATGTGAATTATAACGACTGCTACGTCATGTAAATGTTGTCACACAACAAACCGCTTTGCCTGATTAAACAAATTTTACGCTGTTTCGTAAATAAACATTGATTTGTTACGCTGCGCCGGTAGAGCAACATAACAAGTTGACATTATTTTGTTTGTATTATCTCTTTCCTACGAACACACGTATTATGAGTCTGCATCGCTTCCTTCCGTTGTTTGTTTATTTGTCTGTATCGCACATAATATGAATAAATATTTGCATATTCCAAATGGTTTCATTGATATATAAATTATATTTTATTAGTTTGTTGTAATTGCCTATTAAAATGTATATAAACTAAACCATTTAGCCAGGCGACAGGTTAAGAGCAGGTTTATTTGTGTAATTATATATATTTGTTATTGGTAAAATATTATTCAAAATAGTAAAAGTTCCATAAACATGGTAAAAATTTACCCCAATGCAAAAGGCTCTTCAGAAGAAAAAATTGGTATTATGAAAGGCAATGACAGTATTGTTTTTTTTTTAACAAAACCTTAAACTTACATTCCAATTCACTAAAGAGTTCTAAATTAACAACCGTCCTAGGCGATGCGAGTTCAATCCTCGGAGTGGACATACGCACAATAGAAAAAGTTTGTCCGAAATTTAGCAGATTTAAGAATGCAGGAAAGAGTGTAAAATGTATCCAAATCACCCAGTAACCAGGCCGGATAAGATCTGATATCTCGTGGGGTGCGGAAGAAGGTACACACTCCCCAATCCTTAATAGGTTATGCAATGGCAATAAACCAATGATAGCCCTTGGGGGATGTCGCATGACTAAAGATCGTGGTTATGAACCCACGTTAAGCTGTTGGTCCAAGAGCAAGCAGGCTGAATGGCCCAGAATAAACAACAACAATCAAGTTAACCTTGAACCACTCAAATCGTGACATTAATTTATCTTGCGTTTTGAATATTTGACAGTGACATTGTCATTATTTGAGATTTGAAGTTCAAATCGATGATTTATAAATTATATAAACCGATCTTTAATTTATTAGTAAGAGTCGTAAAAAAAGTATAATACGTATTGCGTGTTGTAAGGCAATTACGCACTAATGTAATTACCGCACTCGCCGCTACGCGGCTCGTTCGCAATTTTTCCATTTGTGCGTAATATGATTTTTACCACACTTAATACGTAATATACTATTTTCATACACTGTTACATTTTACCCTGGTTACCATTTAAGAGTAATCATTTAAGACATGCAGGATCGATTCATTGTCATACGTTTAGGATTTTTTAAAATTCTTGCTTTAAGGCCGAGACACAATTAAAAAATGAGCAATATGCAATAAAAAACAGGTAATAGAATATAAAAAATATAATTGGCCACGTATTAATTATTACTCTTATGCAATAATGATTTTTGTAGAATATCAATCCAGCTTCCTGAATTATAACTAAAAAAGTTGTAATTTTGTCTCGAGAGATTGGTAGGAAATCGAAAGAACTAAAAGATTCACCCAAAAGTAAACGTTTCTTTTCCATATCGATTAAAATAAAAATGAGTTACACTTTGGGTGGCTTCACTTTATTACACACCATTAAATTTATTTAACAAAGTACTCCGCACCACAAGAAAGCATAAATGTCCAAACCCAAAGCAACATAACACAAATTATCATAAATTTATTTGCCGTCATCCAACCAGGTTGCGTGTAGTCAACAATTATCTATAGTATACCCCAAGTATACGTAAATACCGGCACAGGATCTCGTGTTTAGTTTCCGGGATAACCAGCAATGTTGCCACAAGTAAAAAAACAATAGACTTTTTACAAATATACAAATATATATTGCCTGAAAGCATGCGCTTTGTCGATGTTTTAAACAGCTGATGCAGGTTTTAAATGAGAAAACGTGCATCAGCTGATTAAAACGTCGTCGAAGCGCATGCTTCCAGGCCATTTTTTTTGCAATTGCACCCAATGTAAAAAGGCCTTTAGACTGACGAGGTACAAAGCGAAGAAGCATCGTGCAAAAGAGCATGGCAGCAGCTATGCAACTGGCTGACGAAGATGGGCTGAATCGCTAAACGGACCTGCTAGGCGGCCCGCCTTAATAGTACATTACGAAATTTATGTTGCTTTAATTATCAGCAAAAACGTTTGATCGAGTGGTAAGGATTGGATCTAACGGTCGTTGGTTCGAATATTTGAACTATCTTATTTTTAATATAAACTCGGCACTGAAACGTATATTAGGAAGGGTTAGTTTAGATATGTTGTTGATTAAGTTTTATGCACGTGCAGTTTACACCAGAAGTTTGGCAAAGCCGCATCTAAATTGTTGCAGAGCTCCCGCAAGTCCCTATGCCTTATGCGGCGTTGTTTCGCCTGCGAGGCTAGAATATCGCAGGTATATTCTATAAGAAAACCAAATGTTCCTAGGCTGTCTGGTATAGCTGCTCATAGTTAGATACAGTTAATCAGAGTTATTTCTGATTTACGGAGCAACCGGAATAAAAGTTTCAAAATAGAAGGAATATGAATATATCTGAGCTGACGAAGTATGTTTCAACGATTTGAAGAATATAGCCTCAGCCTGTACTATACAGGGTGATTCCTAAGTTGATACTTCTTTTTTAGCTGTGTATAGAAGACATTAAAATATACAACATTTTCAAAAAACTTAAAAATAGCCGAGTTACAGAAGTAAAAAATCTAAGTGCTGGTCTGGTAATCAAAACGTATCCTGCTATACTTTATATTGTTTTAGTCCTTTTTTTGTATTGTTAGTATGTTAGTCATGCATTTTACCAGTCGGCCGTCAGTTATTTATTTTGGCAAATCGCTGCTGTGTGTTTTTCTGAAGCGAGTTAATTTTTAATTGGTGACACGTGAAATATGGTAAAATTTGAAAACAATGAACTAAAAAATATGGTGCTAATTTAGAGTGAGTGTCTTTAAAGTGCGGCGTTTGCGTAATGTGATTCAACGGACAAGTTTGAGAACCGTATTTGATCCATAGTATTAAATTAATGTAAGTACCTTATTTTTGAATTTTTTGAAAAAATGTATTTGAAAATTTTGTTTATTTTAATGCCTTCTATATAAACAGCTAAAAAAGAAGTATCAACTTAGGAATCACCCTTTAACTTTAAAACTCATTTTAACCCTATTATTCTTTTGAAAGCATAATAAGACAATATAAACTTATCCTTTAATTAGAAGGTAGGTAGGTATTTATGAAATCATTACATAAGCCCATCTAATTCGCTTACTTTTTACTAACTCGATTAATGAAGTCAGGAATAATTCCTCAATCTTTTAACTAGGTATACCTTAACCAAAAAGACGACGTTGTTCAAAACGAAGACTTTTTGGAAGACAGTTGGATTGCCGCAACGATGGGTCAAAAATGGCAACCAAGGGAAAATACTGCTTTGCAATTGGTATACGTGACCATAAATATGATGCTGGTGAAATTTAACGGATGACTCAATTCCTCCCTCCACCGCCATATTGAATCATGAATCACGTGGTTTGGATTCGTTTATGATCATTGACAATCGCCCTTACAGGATTTAGTTTGGATGTTTTATTATAGAACAATAAAAAAATCATATTTATTTTCACTAAAATAAAATAATTAATCGACACATCATCAAAATAAAAATATTTAAAACAATTCCAAACATATTTTTAAACCCTTATTACTTATAATATTAGGTTAATACGTTTTGTAATGTAATTCTGTGCAAAAGTGAAATTTAAAAAGAAAAATATGTTAAAGAGTCATCGGGCAATTTTAGGTGTTGAGCTAATACAACAGCATTAGGAGCAAACCGTAGTCGATGAGTCATCACGAACAAATGGTGCATTTCCACCATATCGCGCATACTGTATCTGTGTCTGGCGCTGGCAATCAAATTTCTTTTTTTATACAAAATATTATAAAAACGAATTTCACGAGAATTAAGTTTCGCGGCGTCAGTGGAGATTTTTAAAATAATATCGGGGCATCGCTTGTAATTTTAATAAAAAATAAGAAACTAACATGAAAATACGCTATATTTCTATTTTTATATTTATTATTCATGGCGGATGATATAATTTAAACCTATATAATTGAAACTTTAAAATAAATTTTCAATTTTTTTTGAACAAAATAAGGTACCATCCGCCAAACTAGAGGTTCTCGTCCCCTTAGTACCATTTTTGTATTAAATTTTCAATTACACAGTTAGGAAACGATACCGCGTTTCACGCTGGTATGGAAGACTCTTACACAGCATGATTTTTAAAATTTTTAATTTTAATTATTTACTTGCAATACTGCGAAGACTAAAAGCGACAACATTGCACGTATGACTTGAAAGTGATATTTTGCGACCGCGAAACAGAATAGGACATTATTTTTTACCTTAACAGATCGCATCGCTATAGACAAACAATTTTCTAGGTATGTCATATATTTTATTAGTTGTACCGTGTGTTGGACTTTGGTTTATATTTCACTATAATATTACTTGCCTAGCAGTTTTAACACGATTTTTAAAAGTGTTATCACAAAAATAGAGATCGTATCTAGTGTGTATGTGTTTGTGATTGAGAATAAAGTGGATTCTAAATCATTGTATTTTAAGGATTTGATATGTTACAATTAATTATCTTTTTTACCCTTTTCCGGGGGAGGGGGACAAAACTAGATTATTCGTCACAAGCTTTGAATAGGAAGACTGAACAAAAGGAGTATTTCCACTGACCATTATCGCAGCCACTTTCATCAAATGAATGGCAAGTTTTATCACGTTTGGTTTTTCAATTTATATTTATGAAATAAACACAAAAAATGTTAAATGTCAGTTTCCGACTAAATTTATCAACAATGACATTTAAAAGTGATATTTTAAAATGGCTACTAGGACGTAATTTTCATAGTATAGCAGTAGTAATTTTCATAGTATATATAGTAATATGGAAAAGTATTTAAATTCCTTCCTTTCAGGATTTTTATTCAACAGGCACAAGCACAGGATTCGGGAACGGAAAATGTTCCTGCTGTTGCATTTTATGTTTTACAACATCTTTCTCAATTGTCACAATCTTGAAAACAGGAGAAAAAAGGAATTTCAAATGTGTCGTTTTTCAAATCCTTTTATGAACACCCTGTATAAAATATATTTATTATATTATATTCATAATATCTCTAGACCCCTTATCATAAACCTTACCCAATCCCATTGTTTAAAAAATTTTAGATGTTTTTTTTTGATTTTTTTTTAGGACTATATAACTTTATTTTTTCAGTTTTCAATTTATTACTATAAAACGTTCAAAGCAAAATAAAAAAAAATTCTGGACAATGTTAAAGGGCTTCAATACGAACCTAAATATGCAACAAAATACTGGGTGTTCTATTTAAAAAAATATAACATTTTGTTATCACACGTTTTTGGGCCGCCCTGTATGTGGAAAAATATTTTCATAAAATACACCCTATGATACAGTATAATAAGTCTGCATATGAATAAAATTCCTAACTTAATTCGTATAGAAACTATAGAAGCCTGACGCACTATTGCTGGACCCTGTATAATATATTTTTATATATTATCAGTCAGTCAGAAAATAATTACCATAAAACGGGGCTACTTGGGCACTTTAGCGAGACATTTTTTGAATAAATGAAAAAAAAAATGGTTAGCAGATTGTCTTGAAACATTTTAGTTATACTGACATAACTAAACGGCTATGTCACAAAAAAAAATACGAAAAAAATGAACATTTTCTGGAAAAAAAAGTGAAATAGTAACATATTATATGGGCAATAACTTGACCTTAGGATCCTCTTGTAGTTGCACACCATTTTTAGTCAATGTTTATCTGTAACAAAGAAGAAACAGCTCAAAACCACCGAAAAACAAAAAGAATCCAGGGGTGCCCGGGATGCCCAAGTATAGTCCCTTTTTAAGGTAGCTATCATTAATCGTACAGATTCTCATTTATTACAAAGCGAGCATAAGACCAACATCATTACCATAATCAAGCATTGATTGTCTTACCCACGTAGACAATAGAGATCGGGAACTAGTATAAAATTAGAGTGCGTAAATAAAAGGTGTGTCACTAAGGTCTATCTATAGCCCGATCGGCTATAAATTTATTGTAATAATAACGTTTAAACACTATAATTTTATCGATAATGATACCTACATGGGCATTGCACACTTTATTATCCCAATAATAATTTTATTTATACCTACCATTCAGCGTATAACGTAAATTAGATGTGGAAAGTAATTTCTTCATTTCGACGGTTGTACGGTAAATACCTATAATATCAGTGGCGGTAAATAACTAACAGTCATATACCGATAGAATAGGCGTTTTATTGGTAATCGCTTTTTTTTTAAACGACCATCTAAGAACTTTGATAAGAACCGCTACAGCGCCACAAAGGACCTGTGCTTACCTATTCTTCCTCTGTGGTGCCGAGATTTATTGTAACAAGGTCGATTTCATCGGTGACAGATGATGTTATTGTCTGAGTTTATTTCATAGCCTGCTCGATGTAAAAAGAGTGGGTGGGATAGAATCTCCAGCGAATTCATTTGGGGGGGGGGGGGGGGGGGGCTAACGTTTAGTGGAGACCTCCGTGTCAGGGGCCAGAACTAAATAATTTGAAGTTAGTTTTGTTTATCAAATTATGACAAGAATGTAATTTAAGGTTAGTTTGATTGGTCAAATCATGACATGGCGTTGACAGATTAAATGTATTTTGAGGTTATTTTGCTTGTCAATTCATAAGATGTTGACATCGGTTTGTTTCTTTAAGAATGTGTACCAGCAGGTGACGACCCACGTCATCTAGGTGATAAACGTCAAAATTTCTTCCACTTTTCTTCAATAAACTGGCCTGCATAGTTTCTCACTCACTCTCCTTAAATTCTAGAAGGCCATGGTTTATTTAATTAAAAACTAGCTTTGTTCGTGATTAAACAAAGAATTTTCAAAGTCGAGTTGTTAAATGACGTATTAAATTTTTGAAATCGTTTGACATCTTCTAATCGACCTAGTAGCACGTCTAGTCGAGTAAAAGCACCGTTTGCAGAGTGTTTGCTAGACAATAGAGCATATCTTATATGCGAAGTAATCAGTTTTTGATTGGCCGAATAAAAATATTAATAGCATTGCCATTTCTTGTTGAAATTTTAAATTTAATAAGGGCTTCTAGAAAATGGACATTAATATACCCAACGATTTATAGCAAGTGTGTGGAGTATAAACGTACGAGACCATCATACCGATCTCTTATTAGGCCTCTGCCACTAGAAATTGTACTGGGAACCATACATTGGCTTTAAACCCAACCCAGTATATACGGTACTGCTGTTTGAGAAAACCTTGCAACCCATAATTAGGAGCTTTTTGAATTCAGCGTGATTTAATCGCACGGAGGAGAGTGCGGGGATAGAAAACGGAGGTAAAGAAAACGTAATGAGAGAGCTAAAGTATATACCGTTGACATTAGATATACTGACGTCGCGCCGACGTCGACCCGCTGAGATGGAAACTTTAATATCCCTGGTTAACACCGACTTATAACTTGCGCAACTCAATGTAAGTGATGTACTATAAAATAATGGTTGCTGTAGTGTATATCAATAGAGTGGGCTTTTTCACTAGATTTTGATTTTAGAAGTGTTATCTATATCTTTTCTTAAGATAAATAAATAAAGTTCCAAGAAAAAAATTAAGCATCAACTCAACTTTCTTCATGTTGCAACGCCGAAATTAGTTGCAGAAGACAGTATTAATAAACCACAAATTCCGATCATTTTTTATAAATTTTAGTTTGTATTATTTCTGGGTTTTTTTAGAAAAGCTTTTATGTCTTTATATCAGCATCCAATGTCCAGTTTTATTACTTTTTACCGTAGGAACATCTGGTATTTCTCGTAATGTTTCTAGAAAATATTTTTGACCTAGTATTTGTTTTGATAAATCTACCATCATTTTTATTCCGATATGTTTTTTTATTTGACGTGTTCTGATGATCTGGCTAGCATCGAATAAAAACAAACTTTTACAAAAAAAAAAAAATAATATAGAACTGGTTTTAAAAGTTCTTAATCGACCATGTGTAGAGTAGGACAAATTATGTATAGTCCACTTCAAATATAAGTCATATTATTATCATAAAACTTATTAATGTCAGGGTAGGATTCTTTTAATTTTTAAGTCTGGCAATTTTCCTCTTTGTAAAATTTTAAGTTTTTTAACTCAAATCCATTCATTAATTTTTCCACAGATTTTTAAATTTCTCAGAAAATTCTAGACCTATTTCACATATGTCATATGACAAAAGGTTTTAATATAAAGGGCATAGTTATTTATGCTCATGCCAAATTTCAAAAAAAAAATCAATTTTCTAAATAAAGAATACTTGGGTAAAGTGGAGTATATCTTAAACGCTCTCTATCATTATAAGTTCATAAAGCAACCGAAGTTTAATTAATCCTCGGAGAGTGTATTTTTCTTGATTATCCCCCGTCGCCGCCCTACAGTCCAGATCTAGCTCAATCTGACTTTTTTTCATTCAGAAATTTGTACAAGAACCACAAAGGATGTCGTATTATTTTGCAGAAAACAATTGAAAAAACGAATCTAAAGACCAACAGAAAGTTTTTTTTTTGTCTGTTTAAAGGTTGAAGTTCCTTGAATTATTATTGGACTTGCATTGTCTTTATTTATTTTACATCACAACGTTTCAACTGGTAAGTATCTCCAGCCGTCTTCAGGTGAATACTAAATAAGTACAGTCACTACATCTCTATTTATACTAGCTAGATGCACTGGAACATAACTGAGATAGGTACAGTCATGCGTTCACTTATGCTCCAGTGCATCTAGCTAATATAAGTAGAGCTGTAGTTACTGTGCATATTTACTATTCACCTGAAGACGGCTAAAAGCACTTACCATTTGAAACGTTGTAAAGTTAAAAAAATAAAGACAATGCAAGTCCAAAACAGATGCTGCAAATACGTTACAGGAAGATTATGTTGAAAAATTCAATTTTTTAAGTATTGATTCATTTTTAAAACTTTTCCAGGGTCCCTCGTAGCTAAATCTTAAGATTTTATTCGACATTCTCGCATTTTTAAACGTTTCGCGCTTACTGCAAAGTCGTTAATTCATAAAACTGGGACAAACTGTGTAATTTAATTCTCCCGAAATATTTTAAATAGCATATTTAAGTTAAAATCTTCTGCTTGTGTTCTGGCACTTAACGAAATTGTTTTTCCATGTATAAATTAGTCTAAATCAGTTATGGTATGTAGGAATTCAAGTTAAGAATAACTTAGAAAGAGAATATAATAATTACGCCACGCAAGAGAAGCCATAAATATTACAGACCTAATATAATATTAAGGATTATTATGAAATATCATAAATCTAGATTAAGAATAATTTTAAATGACTTTTGTCAAAAAGCAGTTTTATATGAGGAACGGTAAGGCCAATTAATCCAACTAGACATGTATAGTTAGTTCATTATCGAGCTAGTTTAATTAAACTATGCCCTACCGTAAACAGTGGCGTAACTAGCTCTCTGACCTGGAGGTGGCCTAGGGTGGGCCTGTTATTGTGACTTGCAGTGGCGGCTCGTGTAGATGCGGGTCGGCAGAGAGTGCGCCGCAGGCGAAATTTCTTTTGGACCACGCCGAAATTTTAACAAATTTGGTCAATAATCAACAGTAATATCACAAGACCTCGTTTTTTTATCGGTTACATTTTTCAGCTGTCACGAAAACTTTTTTTGATTTTTTTTTTGAATTTGGACATGTTTATTCTGAATAGATCCCGAGAGCAACGCTCGAGGGATTTAATTTTTGAATAAACAAGCCAAAACTTTAACGAGTATTGTTAAAAAAGTTTGAGTGGAAAATGGAAAATTTAACCAATAAAAAAACGATGGTCGAGTGATATTTGCCAAGATTATTTCGTACATCGTTGAATAAACATGCCCAAAGTTCAACGAGTAAAATTGCCAAATAATATTATATTTGCGAGGCGAGTAGCGAGCTTACAAAGTCAGCCTTAGGATAAAAGAATGCAGTATGCAACTAGTGATTCCTAATATCGGGACCGGTAACGGCGTTATGGACCTCTGGGGGCGTAAACACGATAACTAAACTGCTGGACAATTGCTTTCGAGCAAGAAAAATTTCGCCTAAATTTAATAGTTAATATTTTCTGAACCAGATATGATATCGACCTACGGTTTTGAATGCTTGATAGATTCATTTCTTGGGAAACAATTGTCAATGTTGGATTTTCTTTAACTGTCAGAAAATTTTATATACAGGGTGTTAAAGAAAACGATGATTTTTGCTCCAATTTTAATGTCGTGTAACTTTCATAATAATATTGTTAAATTTTATCACTCTACGTCAATTAAATCACTGGTTCATAGCAAAGAGAGTAATTTGTTAAATTTTTGATATATTGATATTTTAAGAAATACCGATTTTTTTGGAAAACCTTGTTTTATTTCAACTTATTGGTAGCTAGATCTCACTGTGCGTTGTATCGTGCAAACTTTATGAGTGATTATTATACCTTATGAAAAGCTTGATTATGTCCAGTAACAATAGTTGTACCTAAATGTTATGATGTGCAGTGGCGTACTTATAAACACCTATATGTCCATGGTTTATGAGTATAGTGTTAAAAAGTTAGAAATTAATAAATACATTTTTTCCAAAAATTAAATTAAAAAAATTATCTTTGTTAAAATTTTGTAAACACACTGTATAATATACCTGTAGTGCGATATAAAAAACTGAAAAATAAAAAAAAATTTACCTAATCTAGGGGCGAGTACTTTCCAATATAAAACAATCGTGGAATATGAGATACTCATAAACCATAAACATATAGGTGTTTATAAATACGCCACTGTACATCCTAACATTTAGGTACAACTATTGTTAGATACTGAACATAATCAAGCTTTTCATAAGGTATAATAATCACTCGCAAAGTTGTTATGCACAATACAACGCACAGTGAGATATAGCTACTAATAAGTGTAAATAAAGCAAGGTTTTCCAAAAAAATCGGTGTTTCTTAAAATATAGCAGAGATCAAAAATTTGACAAATTACTTTCTTTGCTATGAACCAGTGATTTAATTGACGTAGAGTGATAAAATTTAAAAATATTATTGTGAAAGTTACACGCTATTAAAATTGGAGCAAAAATCATCGTCTCCTTTAACACCCTGTATATAAAATTTTCTGGCAGTTAAAGAAAATCCAACATTGGCAATTGTTTCCCAAGGGATGAATCTATCAACCACTTAAAACCGTAGGTGGATATCCTATCTGGTTCAGAAAATATTAACTGTTAAATTTAGGCGAAATTTTTCTTGCTCGAAAGCAATTGTCCAGCAGTTTAGTACATACAAGTGGTTCGGATTCCACGTTAAGCTGTAGGTCCCGTCTAGCTGAGATTACCTAGACGATGATAGGGGATACAATGGGCCTTATAGGCCTAAGTATACTGGCTCTTCCGCCAACAAAAATTATCAAACCTGACAATTTTGACATTTAAATTGGTAAATCTGCCGCTAGTCTCGTTGAAAAACCTGCTCAAATTCAACCAATTTTCAAACATGCACGATAAATGACCTCGGTCTGATAAAAATTTGACGGTGAGCACCGAGCATGCGCTTCATTCGTTGTTGATCGGAAAGCTGCAGCTTGTCATTATTAGTCAAAATTAGTATTTTCGTTTATATCAGAATTATTATTAAATCTTAAGTTATTTTTAATTAAAATAACTATGCGTTTTATTCATTTAACAAGGAAGCCAGATATGGAAAAACAACTGTCAATCCTAAATCTTCTAGTCACTGTTTTACTATGAAAGCTGCGACTCTCCTATTGGAAAGGCTGGCTTTTTGGCAGTAATTCCTTCAGTGAAATCAACAACAAAACTTTTCCATGTAAGCTCAACATACTCTTACTGTCCCCTGCGGAGTAAATACTCTATTGTCCACTTAAGAGCACTACTTGGAGCAGGACCCTAGGATTCAGTTTAGAGAAACTTGCATGTATTTATTATAAATCAAGCAATTTGTATTATTAATTAGATAGTTGTAATCTAGATTTAATATAAATCAACCTTGATTTGTCATAAATCAGTAATGTATTAATTAGTAATCTTATGCATTAGTAAATAATAAACTCCTCTATCAGTGTAGAACTTAATATTATGGTCCATTTTAAACAATTTCTATTGGATTACTTCTTGGGCCCCGATTGCCATTTCTTGGTATTATAATATAAGAGTTTTGGAAAATATTGGCAACATTGTTAAGTAAATACTTTCATGACGTAGATTTGATAAAGTCCGTGTTTTTGTTCCAATATTTCGTTTATTTTTTTTCAGTGGTGGGTTAAAAATATTAAAAAGTAGACAGAAACTTGTATTGTATGTTATACCGTGTCGCTTATCGTGGTTGGAAACATAGTAAATCCCATGCAAGTTTGGACTGTCTAAATATTTATTCCTCTGTTGACTTTAGAGCGGGGTTGTAAGGAGACTTTTATAGGGCCTGGGTGGTGAGTGCACATGCGAAGTTGGAACAATTTTGGACAACCCGATCTTAACCTATTTGAATAGGATTGCGGTTGATTTTTCATTGAAATTCAACAGGTGATGCTGTGAACACCAGCATTAATTTGACTTGTCAACCTGAGTTTTGTCATTGTCAAATGTAATTTAAAAGTATTCGATTTTTTACTAGTAATAATTTATTACCTATTATTATGAGTTACACAATAGAAGAAAAATCACTATGATAAAATGGTACTATACGGGGAAAAGCCTAAGTATTGTGTCTGATATGTTTTCCGTTTATTTTCCTGATAGACCCATTCCTACCAAGTCGGCAATACAAAAATGTATTACTAAGTGTGAGACAAAGGCACTGTAATTAACACCACATATTTGGGTTTGAAAAAAGAGCAGTTTAAAAATTCAATTTTAATGCAATCTGAAAGAATTACCCAGTACCAGGTACCAGTTTTATTGTAAGCAAAATAATTAGTTTTCTATTAAAATATCGATTATCACAAATTACGTTTGACAATAACAAATCACAGGTTGACAAGTTCAATCAATGCTGGTATCTGCAGCATCACCAGTTGAATTCCAATGAAAAACCAACCACAATCCTATTTAAATAAGTTAAGATCGGGTTGTCCAAAATTGTTCAAACTCCGCATGTGCACTCACCACACAGAGATCCAAAAAAAGTCTTCCTGCAACCCAGCTCTAAAGTCAACAGGGGAGCAAATATTTGGACAGTCTAAAACTTACATTGGATTGCCTATGTGTTCAACCACGATGCACTACCTGGTATACTGTAACCAAAATGAAAATTTATTAAAAATGATGATCAGAGACTAGCGGCTTGCATTTCAAGTGAATTGGAATGTTTGTTATAAATTTTATAAACATCTACCAATCAAGATATTTACTAACGTAAAAAATTAATATCTACCTAATGTTGAAATAAAACTGACAAAGTAAACGAGTTGTTTAATGAAGGCATCGGGCCATAGAAAAGAGGTCAAGAATTTCGATATTTAATAAATTACAAATAATTGTTATTTCTATTTTGCATAACAAATTAAAATTTTCGCATATAGTTTATTTTGGTTTCGTGTTAACTCGAAATTCATGATATAATTTTAATAAACAGATTTCGAATTTAGGAAAATTCTTTTATTTTTATTTCTGTTTACGGTTTTTTAAATTGCGAAATTCTCGAATAATATTTTGATTAGGTAGATTGGTTTATGACTGGTGTGCTTTGTACTTTAAAGTAAAATTGAATTATAAATGTAGTTAAAATATAATTACGTATACTATACAGTCTGTAATTTGGAATAAATTCAGTAATTCAAAAACCTATTTATTTTCGAAAGAATGCTCGGAGACGTCGATTAGTATTTTCAGTTGCGGTCCTTTCCATTATAAAAACAATTATACAGTATGTAAAAGGGGGGAAAGTCGGTTGTACGCCGTTTTTCAATAATATGAAAGGTATTTTTTGTATTCAGCGTAATTTATTTTCTATTGCCTAGCGCTTTCGGCCTAATGAAAGGCCATCTTCAGGGCTTAGGTTTCGTCAAATTTTTGTCCAGAAAACAAGAAACATTTTCAAAATGAAAAGAAAATTTATAAACAAATTCTTAATGTGTTGGTGGTGGGAAACGGCAAGCAATAAAAAATTAAAATTTTGCGCTTATGTGTAACTTGATATGCCATTTAAAAATAGTCATCAAAAAACCAGGGTTGCCATTTAAAAAAATTATTGAAGGCGTCCTATCTCCAGTTTGGGACATACTGTATAATTGTTTTTATAATGAAAAAGACCGCAACTAAAAATACTAATCGATGTGTCCGAGCATTCTTTCGAAAATAAATAGATATTCGATTTACTGAATTTATTCCAAATTACAGACTGTATAGTATACGTAATTATATTTTACCTACGACCACTACTGTAAATACTTAAAAACACACCGTTTCCGATCAATGTAAGATTCCCATTACGCACGGTAAAAAAATCGCACAGCTTGGTAAAAAAATCGCACAGTTTTCCTAGCAACCGCTTAGCAACGGTCAATACAAACAAACTTATTCAAAAACTGACATAATCGTAGATCAAATTTGTATGTGAGTAATATTATAAAGTGAAATTAGTTTGATTAGGTACATAAAAAATGTCGAGTGACAGTGAAATAGAAAATTTAACTCCACCCAATATTAGCGAAATTGCAGAAGCTGCTAAAAACAACTTGTTACCGGCGAAATCTGAATATCGATACAAATTTACTTACCAAAGATTTATGGAATGGAGATTAAAAAACGACGTTAAATCATTTTCCGAGAATGTAATGATGGCATATTTCCAAGAACTATCAAAAACGATGAAGCCTTCCTCACTTTGGTCATTTTACTCAATGTTAAAGGCCACAATTAATATAAATCACAATGTCGATATTGCAAACTACTCCAAATTACAAGCTCTTCTGAAGAGAAAATCGGACGGCTTTAAATCCAAAAAATCCAAGATTTTGACAAGCAAGAATATAAACGATTTTCTAGAAAACGCACCAGATGATAAACATTTGTTTATGAAGGTAATATATTGAGCTCAATATAATGTTAAATGTGTAAATTTATTTCAAATCGTCTTTTAGGTTGCTCTTATAATTGGTATAAGCGGTGCATGCAGGAAACAAGAGTTGCGTAATATAAAACCGTCAGATATCCAAGACACAGGGAAGAATCTAATTATTAATATTCCCGATTCAAAAACTAAACGGCAACGTTCTTTTGTGGTGTCAGAATATTTTTACCCAAAGGTTAAAAAATATATAAACATTCGCTCTGCAGTAAGTACAGCTCCAAATTTACCTTTTTTTCTAAACTATATAAACGGAAAATGTACCAAACAGTCTGTTGGTATTAACAAGTTAGGAAAGGTTCCAAAAGAAATAGCCAAATATCTGGGACTACCAGAAGCAGCGAATTATACAGGACACTGTTTTCGACGCTCGTCCGCGACTATTCTTGTTGACGCGGGTGGTGACTTATTAGATTTAAAAAGACACGGCGGATGGCAGTCCTCAGCCGTAGCTGAAGGGTATGTGGATAATTCCCTAAATAATCAAACTAACAATTCGTCTAAAATATCATCTGCAAGTACTAGTAGTAGTACTAATAGTATTAATGAAAATTTCATTGAGGCAACTAATAATGTAAATCTTACTTATGCTTCAACAAGCAAAAGAAACGATATACCTTTTGTCTTCAATAATTGTTCTGTAACTATAAATAATTATTATAATGAGAATAAATAATATTATAAAAAATAACATTTGTAAATTTAAATAATCATACTGTAGAATTATTACAATATATACCTTCTCGTTGATGTTATCACGTTCTTAAATTAATAATATTGTTACCAGTTAAGATGAAAAACTAAAACTAAATGATGTTGTGTGAATAAGTAGGTCGTAGGTAAAGTATGGTACGTAATACGTGTTGTAATGCAATTACGCACTCATAGAATTACGCACTCGCCGCTACGCGGCGTCGTGCGTAACTTTTCTATTTGTGCGTAAATTGCTTTTTACAACACTTATTACGTAATATACTATTAACTACATCTATAATTCAATTTTACTTTAAAGTACAAAGCACACCAGTCATAAACCAAACTACCTAATCAAAATATTATTCGAGAATTTCGCAATTTAAAAAACCGTAAACTGAAATAAAAATAAAAGAATTTTCCTAAATGTGAAATCTGTTTATTAAAATTACTTATATCTTGAATTACGAACACGAAACCAAAATAAAATATATGCGAAAATTTTAATTTGTTATGCAAAATAGAAAGGTATTTGAATTACTGAATTTATTCCAAACTACACTATCATTCACAAATCACTGTATTTCACGTACGTCTATAATGCCTTTGACGTTTTCTCTTGTCAAGCGCGTTGGCCAACATATGATTTAAAAATTCCTCAAACGGTTTTTCCTCACGAACATTGGCTAGATTCATACATATCAAATATAGATATATAACTGACTATATATTTACATGTACACGACAAAGATACACACTAAAAATTCCAATCTGTTGCCCTTCAATCAGCTAAAGTCACGCGAATATTGTTACAGAACTTGACCTCGATACAATTAGTATATGTATATCTTTCTTACGCTTTTGCCTTCGCATATCTCTTTCTGTAGTTCATCAATCCGCGTGTCTTATGCGAGTTCTTTCAATATAACAGAACCGTATCCCACGCACGGCACCCCATGTATTTATTCCATTTTGGTTTTGATTGTTCACGTGCTAAATAAGTGTGGTATTGTTGTTTTTGGTATTTTAAGAGATTATTTTGTGCGTAGACTTTCTGGTTATAAACTGCTGGACTATGTGAATCTGTGAAGTGTTAAAAAAAAAAAAAAAGTAAGGAAAAATATTGTTTATTTGGTAATTAACTATTACCGTACCACGCTAAAATTGAAAAGCTTTGCAGGAAGAAATTATTTTGCGCCATATATTAGGACTCTTTATTTTGATGTTGAGAAAAATAAGGATATCGACAAAAATGTATCAGATATTCCCGGGAAAATTCCCCAAAAAAATCCCGGGAATTTACCCACCACTATATCTATAAGTGGACGTCAATTTTATTGCGCTACGCGTAGCAAATTTTAAGTCATAATTAGAAATGAGACCGCTGGAACGAGTAAGAATCCTCTGAAAGACAACAATATTTTAAAATTTCCAAATAAAAGTGACGAAATCGATGTGTCTCAATAAAATCCAACGTATAAAATAATTGGCAAACTATGTTGCAACTTCAAAGGCTACGAGTATAATAAATAGGACAAGTGCCTGACTGATGTCACTGCTTTTCCCAACAAACCCACAACGAACTATCGAACGAAATTCTATTTATAAACGACCTGTTTATTTCATTGGCCCGAAGGTAGAGTTGCATGATCGCCTAGATGTCTGTACAATACTACAACCTTTGGGAAAGGAGAAAATATAGTTTTTTTTATGGTATGTAAAGTTTTGGGGCAATTTTCCATTTGAAAAAAATTCACGGGTCTCGCATCTTACGCAAGCACTAGCTAGTTTTAGAATTTATATACATAATAGTCGTTATTATTTGGTCACTCGCCTTAGTTAAGCTTACTGGAAGAAATGTCTTTACTGAATTGTAAATATAACGACATTTTTACGAGTTGACACATAAATCAGGTAAATGAAACGATCTCAGATAGAAATCCGGTAGCATTAGCGTAGTTTAAAGGGAAGAAAATTTAACTGAAATAATGTGACTTGCTTAGTAAAATACAACGGCAAATTAGTCAGTTAATATCAGCTCAGCTCAGACATAATATATGATGCAGGCGCATTGTTAACTTTCTTGTACCGGGTACCTTATATTTATAGTATATTACATAACAAGTGATGAAAGTGATACTTTTCAAACGAAGAGATTTGCCGAGTTTTAGAATAATCGCTTTCACACGAGTAATGTATCTAGACTATTTTCCTACGACCACAAAAAATTATTAAAAATGCCTTTGATTTGTGAAAAAAATATTTTAACACTAGTGTTGAAAAAAAAATATCAACACTAGTGTGGAAAAAAATATCAACACTAGTGTTGAAAAAATGATCAACACTAGTGTTAAAATTAGCATACTTAGGATTATGTTTCACTTAATATTTGGTTTCATAGTTTGTCAATAGGCTTTTCTTTAATTTGTAGTTTAACTTTTTCATTTTTTATATATCATAGGAAGAACTAATCCTGGATTGACTTTTAGATTAACCAGAATGAAAAATTGTTTTATCAAAGAAAGATGCATTAAACATAAATTTAAAAAATCCACCCAACAAGGAAGATTTCAATTCAAAATAATTCTATAAATTATTTAATGTTTTTATAAAAAGTCAAATACTCCTGATGGGATTTGAACCTGTCATCTTGGGATCTGTAGGCTAGAGCTCTATTCTCTACGCTATCGATACCGATAAAGATTTTTTGTTTAATACATGACACTTTTTTCAGCGCGATTTGTTTTTTCTGGTAATAGATTTTCCAGTATATTATTAATGGCGCAATTTTACACTCTAATTCTGAATCACTCGACAAATGCATGATAAATAAGTTAAACACTTTACAATTACTGTTTTCTAAAATTTGTTCTTTTTAATAAACAGGGGTTGTCTGTCAAATTGACACCATAAGTTTAAATTAAAAAGTGTGCCTTGTTTTTCAACACTAGTGTTGAAATATTTTTTTCCAACACGCGTGTGATATTCGGCAATTTCGAGCCAAGTTAACTGTGCTTTTTTTTCTCATTTTCATAGGTTTTTAATAATATTGAACTTGAATATTAACAGGAACGCGCGATTGCGTTGAGATAGATTATGCAGTTACTCGCACGCGTAAGACTGCAGCATTATACCTTTGTTTTTGAAAAATATTAAAAAGTTAGGTGGTTTAGATGCTATGGAATCCTGCGTTGAGAGCTGGTCAACCTGTATATGTACTTAGCATAACAAAATGGCATCTAACATAATTTTCAGTATAATAGAAAAAAGTGGGTGAAACTGCAAAAAATGTTCCATCAGACTTTTACTTGTTTCCAAAAGTTAAACAGTTTTTGGGTAAAAAAAAATAGGATTAACAAAGAAGTAAATTAAGCCAGTCTTGAGAAAAATATAATTTTAGTGCAGGAACCAAAAGCTACGTTGGAACAAGCGAAGCGTGTTGATGATGTAGATATAAAAATAAAATATATCCGAAGTTAAATATGTGTAGATCCTCGCTCAAGGTCCTGTAACAGCATTTTTCCCTAATTTTGTAATAAGGCACTTCCTCGAAAAACTTTCAATAAGTATTTTATTCATCCTGTATCTTACTTGGCCTGTGTCCCTACTCGCTTCCCAGACCAGTCCTTAATCAGAATAACGACAACCCTTTTGGATGGACACATCATTCAGCAGTGTCTTCGTAGAATCTTCTCGCATTATCAGGTAGTTGAAAATTCCCAATTGCAAATTACCGCGTTTTTAGCCACATTTTGGTTGCTTGCTTCTCTCACATCAGATAATCAGATACGACTTTTAGATATCCGTGTTTAAAATCTTGCTCTACATGACGACCGATTATCAAATAAAAAGGTTAACGTCGAGTTTCAGAAAAAAATAAATCAACAATTAACTAATCAGACAACTTCAACTGTGACATAAATGACGTTGACTGAAGTGAATTGCTCAGAATCAAGTGATCCAGTCAACTTAATTCTTAGTTTAATAACCCGACAAGTTTGATTGTAAAAAAACATTTCTGTCAAAGTCATTGACGGCACAATTTACAGTCACAACTCATTATTGTTTAAAAACGTTGAGCACCTAAAAATCATTCAAATATATTGTGTCCGAGATGATGACCAAAGCATCATTTAAGAATCCTCATCTTTTTCTTCTTTTTTCCTTTACAAAACAGCGAGGCACTTTAGAAAATACGTAATATTCCAGATTTATGACTTATTCCGACCAGTGGCGTGTTTACAAATTTTGTCGGGTGTAGGGGACAGGTACTAAAACGATAATTCCATGGCATAAATTAAATCACCTGCCAGGTTAATCTCGTTTAAATGTTGACTCATCAACGGTGCATGTGGCGGTTAAACGTTATTACAGTAAATTCTGTTTTTTAAAAGTTTCCATAGGCGAAAATCACCATTGGCAACAATGCAAACTCATTTGCTCCTTAGAGTAGGATAGTCAATCTATTTTTGATCTAACCCACGCTGAAGTTAAAACTAAAACCACGTCCTATAAACGTTCCGTTGCGTAACGTACGGGAATACGGATTGATTCATTAAAATAATGTACTATTTTGAATAACTAGTGAAACTATTAATGCATAATTCAATGAACTCCGATGGTATATTTCTGTAGAAAATGAGTAATTTTGATTAAAAATGATAAAACAATTTCAGCGAAAACAGGGTCAAGGTTTTTTATGTTTAATTAATTAAATGCAATTATTTTGTTTTATTTTCCATTTTTATGCTTATCTAATTAATTTATATACTACAAAGAAAAATTATATATACGTAGTTTGCTTGACATATTTCCAAGCATATAATTATGTAGGTATTTATGATAATATTATTTTAAAAAGTATGGTATTTGTTTTGGCTCCTAAAACCTGAAGCCGTAAATCTGGATAGAGGGTTCATTAGTAAATGAGTGAGTCACTCGGGGATGGCGGGCAATGAAAAAGCCGAAATACTGGCTAGAGCCGGATCATCTCAAAAACTCAGGGGCCCTGAACCCGCCCTTGGCATATCAAAACAATCAACCAGAGCAACATTGGACAGGTGGGCGCAACAACAACACTTATCCCGATGGAACAGGATACCTGGTCAAACCCAAGCGAAGGCCACAATTGGGAAACCCTCTAAAAATCTATCAACTGGAATTTTGCTATTAACGCGCACCCAGCTAAAACAAGTGGTTGGCTTACTAACAGGCTACTGCCACTTAAGGCAACACCTAAGCCGAATAGGAATTTACAATGGTCCAATTGAATGCAAACTATGCGGCGAAGAGGACGACACCGCCTCACATATCATATATAACTGCGAAGCACTGACCCGAGGAAGATTCAAAATCTTCGGAGGAATCCAATATAATCTCCCGCATGACAAACTTGGTAGGAATTTACTGGACCTTATAAAGGAACAAATCTTTTCTAGCAAGACAGGGGCGCACAATAAGCCACTAGGCTGCAGTGCCGTTGAAAAATTTAGAAAATTTCGGGTTTAAAAGGGAAATTGATTAGGACGTTTCGGTACCATCATCAAGTATGTTTTTTAAATATGAACTACTAATTTTTTATGCAGTTTCGTAGACTAATGTTGGGTTGCATAAAGATTTTTAACGAGAATTACCTAACCATCAAGTTTGATTGTGACCTAAATGACTTTGACAGGCATTATGTTTTCACAATTAAAAGTGCCCGACTAGTAAATTAAAAATTAAGGTAACCGGGCCAATATAATTGTGAGAACATTATTTCTGCCAATGTCATATATGTCGCAGTCAAACTTGCTGGGTACTAATTACCAACTCTAGTGTATTTTTGAAATTCTAATACAGCAGCATATTTATTTTTATGAAATTTTTTTACTCTAGCTTCGTACAGCTTTCGATATGAAAGAGAGTCACTGACAGTAATTTTGGATCTATAGTGTACATGTGTAAGCTGGGTTGGATCAACAGAAGCATATGATGATAATTACGTAACACTCACTTTAAAGCGAATCATATTCTAGGAGGTTTAAACATATGTTTTTAGTGACGTGCTTGTTTGTGTTTATTCCCAATCAAAATTGCCTGATTAATTAATTAAGAATTAAACTAACCTGGCTGCGTCCTTAGATCGCTAATATGCAAAAAGGTAACTTTATGACTGGTATGGGAATGTCAAGGGGAACTGGAGGCCCTTGCAAAAGTAAACAAAGTAATACTGCAGTAGGTACCAGGACACGAAGGTATTACAGGAAATGAAAACGCCGATAAACTTGCAAAGAAAGGCTCAGAAAATACATTCATTGGAACAGACCCGAACAGAACCGGCACTCGGAGTACCAAGGTGCACAGTACAAGATGCCATAAAGCGATGGATCAGGAGTGAACACAAAATCTACTGGAGCAACAGTCAGGGATCACACCACAGCAAAAGCTCCATTGGAGATTCAGACTCAAGACTTACGAAACAGTTGCTTCAAATGAACAGGAACCAGCTGAGAACCAATACAGAAATTCTGACAGGACACAGGGCTGTCAAGAACCATCTGCACAGAATGCATCTGTAAAATGGAGACATTGACTGCAGATTATGCAGACAAGGCAGGGAAACTGTACAGCACATAGTTTGCCATTGCGAGTTACTAGATCGGAAGAGGCCACAAATACTCGGGAAACCAAAACTGAAACCAGAGGACATCCTTACCCTCTCCCCAGTTGACTTACACAAACTGATGCAAGGAACTGGGAGCCCGGAGTGGGTGTAAGAACCAAATAGTGTGTGCACAATGGGCAAAACCTGGCTTAAGTGCATCCGGCTCACGAACGGACCCTCGGAAAAAAACCTGGCTACTTAGATTGTGAAAAAACTATTTCTACCAATGTCATGTATATCACCGTCAAAGTTGAGGAGTTGTTCACATGTTTAGGTATTCTATTCTAACTAATAAAAAAATGTATTTAAAACAACTTTATATAACTGCATTGTTATATCCTGTGAAGTAAGTACAGTTGTGTTTTAGAAAAGTTCTTTTATGCGCTTAGTGTTTAGTTTTGTCTGATAGCTTTCCACTTACAAGTACTTCAATGAATATTAAGCAGTCCCGTTCTGCCGAAGATACGCCTATTTAAATTCACGGTGCATTATTGGCGACCTTTTCTAGTCAATAAACTTTATGTTTTGTTCTAGCATTTACTACCGTCTGTAGTTATATTATGTGGGTATGTTAAGAAGTTTCTCACAACTAGTCATAACTTCTTACTCGATTCGTCGTCATTATACTAGAATCAATGAAGTTTACAATTCTTTGAAACCTTAGAATTTTTAAAAACAGTACCAGATTTAATGAATTTTTTTTAAAAGACTCCTAGTAAGATTATTTGAAATCAGAACTTTTCCAGCGAACGAAATAAAAAATATTTTCACACTTAAAACCCTTTTAATTAAAACGGGAACTCTTTTATATTAGAAAACTTTTTCCAAACGCTATTTTTGAAACCATTTTCGTTTACTTTTTAACTTGCGAATTATACAGGGTGATTTCTAACTTGATACTTCTTGTTTAGCTGTGTATAGAAAGCATTAAAATAAACAACATTTTCATATGCCTTTCTTTAAAAAACTTAAAAATAACGTATTTAAATTCATTTATTACACTATCAATCAAATACGGTTTTGCCTAAATTGCCCGTTGAATAACATTAAGAAAACTTCTGGGTGTAAGATGAGACCGCAAAGGAAAGCATTCTGCGTATAATCTCGAAGCAGCAGCCGCACTTTGACGACACTCGCCGTAAATAAGCACCATAACTACTAGTTCATTGTTTTCAAATTTTACTATTTTCACGTGTCACCAATTTAAAATTAACTTGCTTCAGAAACACTCATCGCAGCGAAATACTCAACACCACTCGTAAATTGCATGACTAAAAAGAGATAAGAAAAACAACATAAAGTATAGCGGGCTACGTTTTGATGACCAGGCCCGCCCTTAGATTTTTTACTTCTGTATCTCGTCTATTTTTAAGTGTTTTGAAAATGTTGTTTAGTTTAATGCCTTCTATACACAGCTAAAAAAGAAGTATCAACTTAGGAATCACCCTGTATTTATTTAATGAATTTTAGTTGGCATATAATGCTTTAATGAAGCATACATATAAGTGGTATAACCGGCTGGGTATAATTGTAAATGCGCCTTTAAAAAAAACGGTTATATAGATAATATACTATATTTCACGTACGGTTTGAATGTTTTGACGTTTCTCTTGTCAAACGTGTACGTCAACATATGATTTAAAAATTTCTTTATTTCGAAAACGGCTTTTCCTCACGACTAGATGCTTGACAGATGTATATTTAACTGACAGTATATTTACATGTACACGACAAAGATAAATACGAAAACTCCAATATGTTTCCCCTCAATGAACTAAAACCCGTCAAGCAATTATTGTTACAGAACCTCAATGCCGTTGCCTTCGCATATCTCTTTCCGTAGTTCATCAATACGCATGTCTTATGAGAGTTCTTCAATATAATAGAACTACATCCCGCGCGCGGCACCGCATCTATTCATTCCATTCTGGTTTTGATTATTCACGTGTCTAATAAGTGCAGTATTGTTGTTAAATATAACCAAGAAAAAAATCTTTTTTGTACGTATACATAAGAGCAAATAAAAATTAGTACATAATACCAAGCCATTTTTAAGAGTGTAGTGATTGCGAACAACAATTCTAAATTTAATTCTACCATCGTATAAAAAAAATTAATATACCAGCTACCCTAGTTAATTTTTTATATCCCTTCTTCCTGTCAAAAGACAAATTGCCTTTTGTCAGGTCTCATTAATCAGTCTTGTTTCCTTACATCCATAGAGGTAATTTTAGACTTGGCAAAAAGTTAACTAGCTCAAAATGTGTGTTTTTAATAGTTTTATATTTTTTTTTAGTTTCGCAAATATTATTTATGGACGGCTACGACAAGGTGACGTTGATGAATTAAAACAATTTTAACACATGACTATGTAAAAAAATGCTACGTAATTTTTTATTTTTGAATACAAAACGACTATTACTTTTTACATTGAAGTTTTAAACTCAATGTCAGTTAAAATGTTGGCCTGTGGGAACGCACTTAGAATCGGATTAGATTTGTGACTGGTGTAATTGTGTTTGCTTCAGGGTTCCGCCCACTGATACCTTGCTGCATTTATTTTATTGTGATGGATTCTTCTTTACTACCACTTTAGGGATCACACCTGAACTTATCTAATTGAAATTCATAAGAGGAACTTAAATTCGAGAAATAAAATGTTTCTTGTATTTTTAATCAGGGTTGATAAAAATTATGATTTTTAAAAAAAAATCTAAAATCGATGATTTTTTTTTAATTTACCAGCTTTTATAAATATTATTATTTTTAACTGCTTATATTTTGTTTTGTTAAGTAAACAAATATTTTTAGACAGGAATAGTACAGATATAAAGCAAAACTGGGGAAGTTTTATCTTTTAACATGCAAATTTCGTTCGCGCAGTTTTTGCAAGTTTGCGCCTTTGTCGAAACTTGTAATAACTGGCAGGAAACACCCAGCTATAAAAACGATACGCACTTATTTCAGTTTTATCAGTAATATTTTTGCTTTGGGGGTTAATCTATCAAACATTTGGAGTCATAATAAGCCGGGGCAGAAAGGAATTTAGTGTTTGTCAGCATTTTATAAAAAAGAAAGTGGTGGGCAAACTAGGTTGTAGAACAGTATGTGAAAAGTGTGGTAAAGAATTGCAAGGTCTAGTGGACAGACTAAAAAGTCATTGGGAAACCTGCAAAAGTGAAACTAGTGATATTAGCAGTGGTCTTGAAACTCTTCATGGTGATTGTCAGTCACAGCCTGGAACTAGCCAGAGGGAAAATCAGTTGGCAAAGAAACAGAGAAGCGATAACTGTGAAAAGGGAAGTGTAGGTAGACGTGAAAATAGTGGAACTTGCGGTCATTTGGATTGGAAAACAGCTAAACTAGTATTTCTGTTTAAGCATTATATAACACTTAGGTTTTTTTATATTTCTTTTTTGTTTAAATTAAGTATTTTTTTTTGTATTAAAAAGGTTTTTTTGGTTTTAATTTTTTTTCAGTTTTATTTTTGTAATAACCAGCTATTATTTTCAATTATTATAATAAAATAATAAATAACACCACATAAAAATGCGTCTGGGTTTTATTTCTTTTATGAACAAATACATTTTAGTGTTAAAATTTGAAAACTATTTTTTTTTTAAATTAATCATGATTTTTTTTGAAAAATCATACTGATTAAAATCATGATTTTAATTATCTCAACCCTGTTTTTAATACAAGCGCAAATTATTTAATTTGTGTATATCATAAGTAAAGTTCGTAAACATGCTGCCCGACCATGGTCGTCAGGACCATAAACAATTTATTGTTTTATTTGAAATAAATAATAATTTAACATAATTATTAAAATTCATAAAGTAGGAGATAATGTGCATAATCTAAAAAACATTTACCAAGTTTAAAAAGTAAAAATATTCTTTTATTTATATGCTTTCATTTGACAAAGCCGAACAGACAACAATTATTTACTAATAATAGTTATTGAAATTACCAGAAGATAAATGGAAACTAAAACCCGATGCGCTTCCTTCATTGCAGCTTACTTTAAAGATTCTAGTTGATATTAAACAATTTAAACTGGCAAGATCAGTAAAATTGTTCAATAAACTTGGTAAACTAAATACTTTCTAATTTCAAATTTAAAACAGTTGTGTGATCAAAGTGACAATTAAAAGAAGCGTTTCCAAATTTTATTTTTATTGTAAAAAAAATTCAGGATAAATAATTTATTTATTGGTTGTTGGGTAAACTGTTGTATGTGATAAGTAAAATACTTTAAAAAATGTAATATTGTTATTCAAATGGATAAGTATCATTGCATACAGCAGAATGTTAGCAATATACCTACATATTATATAGAAAACAAAAAATAAACAAACTTCTTTATATTAGGTTTTCAAATAAGAAGTGTCCTTCCTCTCGAATTAATTTTTGAGTAAGCCTCTACAATTTAAGTATCGCCGCCCGTTGAACATAAAAAAGTCACTCACTACATCTGTTAACATAATTAAGCCAAACAATCAAGTATAAAGTTTCCGTCATAGCCACCATTGGTTGGTTTAGCTTTATTTCATTCTGTTTTATAATTGTAATTTATAATAAATCTTAAATTTTAGTTTTTTATTGCTTATGTTCTTATTTATTTATTTTTTATTCAAAATTTTTATTTGTTTTCTAATTATCTGCTTTAGATATATTATTATCAAAAAATGCAATTAAATATTTCATTTTTAATTAATATTTCGATAGCACTTTAATCTATGCATCGGTAATCTAAGTAAAAAAAAATCCTCAAAACAGATATAAATGGATATTTTATTAGTTAATTCATTCTATAACTGTTAAATTCCGCATTCATTTGCATGTTGTATTTGGTAAAAATTGTTAAGTAACTGACATCAAATCCGTATTTATTTAAAAGAAATTATTAAATTCCTGATGATGCAAATATGACACCAAAACGTCTAAACATTTTTAAGTGTGATACATGGTTGAATTTAGCGCTTAAAAAGCTTTCAAAAAATTAAGTTAAAACTGCAGGTCCGTATTTAAAAAATTTAAGTTGATAACAATTCCACATAAACGAAACAATGTACCGACATTCTAAAAATTAAAACAGTGACTTGAACAATGTCATATTTGTTTTTCTGTAGCGGTTAAAATAAGTAAGATAATTTAAAAAATAAAAAAATCAAAATTTTGTTTTTTTTTCGAATACTTATTTGAAAAAGAAAACTCAATTTTTCTTACGATATTACTTCGCACCTTAGAGCGTTTTTACACGGCACCATATATCGCGCGCGACAAATGGTCGCAATATTGCTTTTACACCAAATTCTGTGTTTTCTAATGAGCCATTTTCACACACAAGCGATATTAGAGAGCACATAATTTAGTGTAAAGCAATATTGCGACCATTTATCGCGCGCGATATATGGCGCCGTGTGAAAACGCTCTTATTCTGCAACTTTGCTACCATTTGATCGATGCCGTATCTCTCATAATTTCCGAGATGCCCATGATGAGTATCGAATTCGGGACACCCTGTACATACAAAAGTGACATTGGTACTCCGATCTTCGTCGAACGGTCTGGGCCCGCCTCTTGACTTTTGTTTTTCTGACAGGGTCACATAAATTGCTTTTATGCATGCACATTGCATACCGCAACCCTCATTATTAAAAATTATTGCCAAACTTTCCAGGAAGAAAATTTACGGTTTCCTTGCCTATGCTGCCGATCAACTTATTTATCGGGACACATCTTCTGTGACCGAGTGCCAAAATTTACAAATTAATTACAACGAGCGTGTAAAAATGTCACTGACTAATGCCAACCAAGAACATCAAAAGATGAGTTTAAACAAGTATAATATTAGAACATTTTTAATTATTTCCTATCAAGGTGATAGGAGACGAGAGGTATAAAAAATAAGGACCAACCGATTGAGGTCAGGTCTGGAATAACATAAAATACCGTGGTGTTTATGGTCGTCTGAAGGGGAGGAATGAGAGGAACCCCTCCCGGCCGGCTAAAAAATTTTCATCTCTTAAAAAAATACCGTTGCGGTGTCGTTATTTTTTAGAATACTTTGATTTTATATACAGTGTGTCCAAAAAAGCATTGCACCGAATTTAATAATTAGCTAATGGGTTCTTTTATTTTGGTTGTATCGAGGGTTGTATAGTCTATTTCAGAAAGGTGTAGAGTAATAAAAGCTTATTAGGTATGCAAAAGGACTACAGAGTGACCCAACGAATATTTAAGCCACTTTCATAATTTGGTATTTCATTGCAAAATTCTTTATTTTCATCAAGTGTAGGTAATACTACCCGGGTTTGGGTCAATTTATGGATTTTGCCTATTGTTATCCCTTCACATACACTGAAAATGGTTTGAGAAAGGCGTGCATTATGTACATAGTACATACTTATTTTTTATTAAACATTATAAAAGAAATACGTCCCACACAGAAATTAAAATATAAAAAATCATAATATCCTTCGTCATCTGAGGAACTGTCATCTCCTCTTGACGTTATGATTAACAAGTCGACGGTTCGATCGATCAGGTAGTCAAGATCCCACATATATCTCCTCTTCTTTAATGACATCATTGACTGCTTTTCGCCAGTCCTCTCGTGTCACTTCCTTAATGGCTTGATCAAACAGTAGCTTAACGTCTTTTATTTTTTGTGTCTTGCTACAAATCCTTTCACTTGCGCCCATATTAAGTTCTATAGGATTTAGTTCGCAATAATATGGCAGCACAGTTACCGAGACAGTTACATTATGTTTTTCAGCTATATCTTCCACGGCATAATTCTAAAATGATGTTTATGTAAATTTGCTATAGCTAATTGTCCCTTCTTTATCAAATTATCCTCAAATTCAATAAGTTTGGTGGTTAACCAGTCGATAATTTCTTGTTTTCTCCAAGGTACCTGTTAAATGCAAAACGTAACTTTATAATCTACTACCTAACTAATCCCTATACAAAATTTCGATTTTGAAACTTCAGGCCAGAAAACATATCTTTCCTAATCCTCTTATGTCATTACTTAAAATTATAATATTACAAACAATACTATTTTATCTTAATAACTGTTAACATAATTTTCTAAAATGTTTGGTTAGTTATCATAAATAATTTAATGCACAAAATTTACCGGCGCCTATGGCCGACACCGAACTTGAGCCGAACTGGAAGGAATTTCCTATTTTATTACTCTACACCTTTCTAAAATAGACTATAAGGTGAAGTGGGGTAAGTGGGGATTAAAAATATAAAAGGTCGCCTTTGAAACCACATAACTTTTTAAAAAATCGAGTTACAGAGACGCGCTTCAGATAGGAAGTACTTAGTGATATTTACAATTACAACAAAGTTTGTTTAATTATTTACCCAAGAATTTCATTTAAACAAAAAATTGTTACGAAAATATACCCATAGAACGCACTTGCCCCAGGTACTGGGGTAAGTGGATTTTCAACTTATATATCGCGTTTGACTAATGTTATATTCAACTGGAGCAAATGGGTTAATCTATTGCGACTTCACCAACAACAGGCTTTTTTCAGATTTAAAAAATTCCTAAAAATTAAGAACTTTATATGTTAGAGATTTTTTCTTCTATAACTTTTTTTAAAACTACGTAATACGGTTTTTAGGCTTTTATTTACTTTATAGTTTTTGCAGATTACGCACAATCTCACTTTTCAACTTCTTAAAACTTTTCACTTTGAATTTAATTAATATAAAAAATTTAAATGGGACAAGTAGGAACTAATCGCCACTTACCCCACTAACAAAAAAAAGCGGGGCAAGTGGGAACTATGGACCTAAAACTGAAAACCTGAAAAATTTAAGTGTTAAAAAAATAGAAAAGATAACGTTAGTGACTACAACTTTGAGGATGTAAAAACTTTGAACCTAAGTTTTAAATTAGTACAGATAAAAAAAATTAAAATTTTTTGCCGTAACTTGTAACTATAGACGAAGTTTAGATACATTTGACATAAGCTGTGTTACTCTAAAAAAAAATATTAAAATTTTTTTAACAATATGTCGGGGTCTATAAAAGTCTAAAAACCCATTTTATTGTAGTTTTAGTTTTTGGAAGTAATTTTTTTTTTACAATTATTACAAAAAAAACCCACTTGCCCCAGATCCCCACTTCACCTTAGTGTATTAAGGAATAAAAAAAATTTATGTATTGTAATTATTGAAACAAAAACACGGACCTTTCGAATATACGTCATGAAAACGGCAGCTTCACAATGTTGCCAATGTTTTCTAAAAATATATTAAAAAATCATCATATTATTTCCAAAGAGCGATCTATATTATGTTGTCTTATAATAAGTTGAACGGCAGTAGAGTTTTGGACTTGCATTGTCTTTATTTGTTTAGAATCACTACGTTTCAACTGGTAAAAAACTCCAGTCGTGTTCAGGTGAATACTGAATAAGTAAGGTAACTACAGCCCTATTTATACTAGGCAGGTGCTGTGACGCATGACCAGTGGGCGGAGTCATGCGTGTTGCTAGGTGATGACGCATAACTGGATGAGTCATGCTCGATGAATCATTCGTTTAACTCTTGGGTGGTCTTATTCTAAGATTACATTTACTTAACAAGGGTTCCCAGACGTTTCTCATATCTAATGAAGGCTTACTAAAGCAACTTGGATTTTGGTGTATGGTCGCAGCTTCCTTAAACTCCCTCTTCCTCCAGTGCGGTTCTTTTTGCAGGATTTCCGCTTTTGTCCACATGATATGATGGCCGTGCGTCCAGGCGTGGTCAGCTGCACCTGACTTTTCGGTCTCTCCTTTTTGGGTGTTATTCCGATGTTCTTTAATCCTTACTTCTAGTGGTCTTAGTGTCTCACCAATGTAAGACTGGCCGCATTCACAGGGGATCTGGTAGACATAATTTTTCTTGTCTTTCTGGCTTGCTGGTTTCGTCTTCGTTAGGTGGCTTATTAAACTATCTCTATAAATAGGGCTGTAGTTACCTTACTTATTCAGTATTCACCTGAAGACGACTGGAGATACTTACCAGTTGAAACGTAGTGATTCTAAACAAATAAAGACAATGCAAGTCCAAAACTCTACTGCCGTTTAAGAAACGTCATTGTCTCCAACCCTTATAATAAGTTATTACAGTTCTAGGAACAAAATATATTATTTAACTAGCATAAAAGGTTTCACATGTGGTACCACCCAAGTTATTGACAGAAGACCAAGCTAATGAAATGACAGTTAAAAAAGTCCAACCTTAGTTATTTGCCGATCTTTCTGCTCTTAAATAAATAAAAAGAACAGTAATTTTGAACAAAAATACATTAAAATTCCACAATAATTTAGATATAAGTGGGATGTAAACAAAAACACCGACATGACAAGTGAAAAATCGGTAATTATTATGCGTTTTTAAAATTTGTGGAAATTGTGCATGTTTTCAATGAGCTGCAAAATATTCATGGTATGACCTAGCAATAGTTTTATTGATGATCAACTCCTATTATAGCACCGACTTAATAATTTAAATGCAAAAACTATTAAATATGAGAATAGTGAAAGAGCCCATTTCTGCAATTTTGCTACTAGTGTGGTAGTTTTATTTGCTTATTTTGAGTGTTTTTTTAAATTAACAGAAAAAATCACAATTTTAAAAAATAAAATACACGCTGCGCCCATTAATTATGGAATAGTTAAAAAAGTACCTTAACTTCAAAAGCTCATATTTTCATCAAAATTCAATCAATATGATCCATTTTCAGTTTATTGGGTAGATTACAGCTTAGTAATTAAAATCCAAAAATCGTTATATTGTCAATTAAGTTTACTACCAGCATCATTGGCAATATAAATATTTTTATGATGTAAAACATTTTTAATTGACACGAAAGCTAAGTGCCTAACACAAAGCTGTAATTAACACTTTTTCATATTTTCCATTATCGAAAACGAACACACGAACGACACTGCGCTGTAATGGGTACAGTAAGTACCTAACATAAAAATGCAACCAACAGAATAAATAAAATTCAATTTTGATTGCTTCGTGTTTTAGTAACATCAATTTAAAAATTATCAGATTTTACACTTGATATTTCAGACATCACCCTGTATAAAAAGACATAAATCACACACAATTTTTTTCCACATCGATTTTCCGACGAACGAATGTCCCTGTCCCCCCCTCCTCACGGAACAGCGAACAAATTAATTTATTTTTTTATTTTTTTCTTTTCGTCGGATCCTAGCTCTACTGATGAGTCATGATATGACGAAACGCGTCTAGAGATGGATCTGGCGAAATGAAAAGGAAAATCTTCTTCTTTAAATTAATTTATTATTCAAGAAGTAGTCCATGTCCATACTCACAGTGGTTAATAATTATATGATAGGAATAAAAGTCGGTCTAAACCACAATATCTTTAATGAGAAAATATTTTTAAGGGTAATTTACATGGATTAAAGAAGAGAACATGTTTCGACCTTAGAAAAGGTCATCATCAGCTCTAACTAGAAAAGTTTCGTAGACAAGCTAGTACATTAGTGCAAAAATGGTGATGTAGAAGTTAAAGTATAAAATTTAAACAGGGGTAGAGGTTTCTATAGCATAATATCATCAGCCCTAGTCTGAAAAATATAGGGGTAGACAGAATGAGTGGTAGAAAATATTGGATAATTTATATTTAAGAAATATAGGAACAGTAGTTTTTAGTGCTATGGTTATGGCATAATATATTTTTCTGCTTTATAATCTATGACCCCTTGAACCTTTTGATATCAGTTTTTTAGGCTTTTCTAATCTAATGGTCATTAAATTTTGGACTAACCATGACTCTGAAAAATTAATTGTTGACATTAGATGTTTTGTAATACTATTAAACGAGACTAAACTTATGCTATTCCAGTGCTCCACAAAAGTTTGAAAGCATTCACTGAAAAAAAATATAATCCGATTTTAAACCTAAACTGTTCTTGAAAAATTAGCTAATTACGAAACGTAAATGAACTTCTTGCAAGAGAAAATTGTTGGTATAAGAATAGACTAATTCTTATTCTACATAACGTTCTATTCTTGCCAGTGATAGCGATAATAAGTTTTGTTCAATTATTGTCAGCCCTAATTCAAGGAACGAAGTTAGTTTAAATTCAACAATTAAATTAAGGTAACGTTAATCTTTGTTTTATATTAAGAACATCAAGAATCGGAGTTTTCATTAAATTTTGATTTTGACCCCATCGTATAGAGCACGAAAAAATAAAATGTTTTACGGTTTTAGTTTTTAAATTCCTCAATTATTTACTAAGAAAATAATAAAAACACGAGGAAGAGGGTACCGACGTCACAACGAAACCCGCCAATGGGCAACCCGAGACAGCCTTCATTCCATATGCTCCGACCCATCTCCGATCTGACTAATCTCTCGAGACTGGTGTTCTATTTCTAATTTGTTCTTTTTAATTTAAGTTACCAGAACAAAAATAACAATATAATCGGTCGGACGCTTCTCAAATAAAAGAATTGCGCGGTTAATAAGATGACGTACATGCCTTCTCACCTCATGTTTTTAAACTCGCAGCTTTCCCGCCGTGTTTTTAATTGTTTCCAGAAAAGGTTTGTGATACCCTAGGAAGTTTTTTATTATTGGCATATATTTTTAATAGGTTCTATACTATGGGTTCAAAATTGCTGTCAGTGACTCATCACTTTCGTGTGAGTTGCGGGTTGTACGATGTCAATTGAATCACTGGTTCATAGCAAAGAAAGTAATTTGTAAAATTTTTGATATTTGCTATATTTTAAGAAATACCGATTTTTTTGGAAAACCTTGCTTTATTTCAACTTATTGGTAGCTAGATCTCACTGTGCGTTGTATCGTGCAAACTTTGCGAGTGATTATTATATCTTATGAAAAGCTTGATTATGTTCAGTAACAATAATTGTATCTAAATTTTATGATGTACAGTGGTGGCGTACTTATAAACACTTATATGTCTATGGTTTATGAGTAGGTATAGTGTTAGAAAGTTAAAAATTAATAAATACATTTTTTCCAAAAATTAAATTAAAAAAATTACTTTTGTTAAAATTTTGTAAACACACTGTATAATACACCTGTCGTGCGATATGAAAAACTAAAATATAAGAAAAAATTTAGCTAATCTAGGGGCGAGTACTTTCCAATATAAAACAATCGTAAAAAATTGAGAGATGCTCATAAACCATAGACATAGACATATAGATGTTTATAAGTACGCCACTGTACATCATAACATTAAGGTACAACTATTGTTACTGAACATAATCAAGCTTTCTATAAGGTATAATAATCACTCGCAAAGTTTGCACGATACAACGCACAATGAAATCTAGCTACCAATAAGTTGAAATAAAGCAAGGTTTTCCAAAATAATCGGTATTTCTTAAAATAGAGCAGATATCAAAAATTTGACAAATTACTTTCTTTGCTATGAACCAGTGATTCAATTGACGTAGAGTGATAAAATTTAACAGTTAAAGATAATCCAACATTGACAATTGTTTCCCAATGGATGAATCTATCAACCATTTAAAACCGTAGGTCGATATCATATCTGGTTCAGAAAATAGTAACTGTTAAATTTAGGCGAAATTTTTCTTGCTCGAAAGCAATAATTGTCCAGCAGTTTAGTTCATTTTTGTAACTCCATAGAAAATTCCCCTCCTGAAATACAGCTCCGCGTCTCAAACAATTTATAAACCGCTCATCTAAACCATTTTCTATTTTAAACTCAACGCATCAACATCCATTTAAGAGCTGCATAGTCAATATAGAAAAAATTAGCCTCATGAGAAAAGAATTTATGGTGTGGATATTTTCAGTTAGCGGTATTAGCTCTGGAAAGCCGAAACTTCGTGTTAGATAAAATTAAAACTTTGCTTATAAATAGAACCCCAAGAAACTATTTCAGGCTATTTCCAGACGAGAAAAGCGACTTGTCCGAGGCTAAGGCGCATTACTTCTAATTAAATTAGCACAACGAAGTGCATCGGGTTTCTATAACATTCCTTTTTGAAATACTTATTTACATACTTATAATTTAAAGCACCCAAGCACAATATTAACTTAATATGCAAGCAAATATAAGGGTAGGTCCAGTGGCGGCTCGCGGTCTTAAAAAATGGTGAAGAGCTAGGTATAGTGCGGGTACTAAACAAATATTGACTAAAAACCCGTGTAATAAAACGTCTCTCCTGTCCTCATCTGTCCCACGACTGAATGGAGAAATTACAAACTATGTCATTAATTGGGTTCATTTTTAAAACACACCACTAAGTAGGTATGTACGTACACTACTGAATTAACTGAAAAATAAAAACAAAACAATACCTATAACCGTAAGTTTCGCGAAGCCCCAAATAAAACAATGGTGCATACGCCTGATCTATTTTTATATTGCCCTTCATCATAATGCAAATTGTTACATGCTGTTTGCGTGACTGACGTCACGTAACCATAGCAACGGTGAATATCAAAGCCATGTTGAGCGTTGGGTCTCACTTGCTTTGGGCTAAGGGACACGGTCGGTTGAAGCGCGCCAAAATGCACAAGTGTTTATAATTATTGTCCATCGGAGTTAACCGTGGCCCTATTATGCATAGCTACATTCGGATTAAATTAATATTATTAATTCGAACATAATTATTTTTAAGGGCTAAAATCGAGGCTAAAATGGTAGCTGTATTGGTACATTAATATTTAATATTGTCGAAAAACTTTCCTCCTGGTTTTATTTTTTTTTTGTTCACCTACTTCACCTCACGAGCCGCCACTGGCTAATTCGACGATGTTGCTTCGTTCCACATAGTCGGCACTTATATTTAGGTAGTAATCTCGCCGACTTTGTTACTGTCATTTCCTTATCAAGACTAAATGATATACTTATAGAGCAGTAGTTTTCAGACTTGTTTAAAACAACACAACACTTAAAAATTCTGTAAAAATAAATACAGAAAATAATGAACGATCCAGTTCTGCTCGCGTCAAGGCGTCATAGTTGGTTAAAATCTGTTGGTTATACTGCATATTGCGCACGCTCGCCAACCCGAACACAAGCTACATAGGAGACTCATTAGGTGAACGCTTGGCTTGGCTGCATACCATTAGAAACATTTGGTTCTAGAAGTAATTTTTGATAGAAGGTCCCCCTCCTCTAAAAATTAATCTACTACTGCCGTACATGCAAAAGGCAGTTTATTTATAACAACAATTGGTAAGATAGATCATTAATCTGATACAAGTAAAAAAGTGTCCGATGTTGCCAAAGTAGGTATATTTTTAATGTGACCCCCTTGTAAAATTGACCACGAGCCGCCACTGCCACCTTTAGAAGTTTCTTGTGCCGTCTACCACAGTTTAAGGACCGCTGATGATCAATAATCTGTGTAAGGTCTATATTTATAAGTATTTAGTATTACAGTTGGATTTTTAATCTTTGATTGAATTTAAATACGAATAAAAACTATTTTAAAATACATTTTATAATAGCATTTTAATAAGGAATCCGAGGCAACAGACTGACGTTAATATGACGTCAGTTTTTCGCCATCTTAAACGTCAACTATTCTTTAAAAATTACGTCTTAATAACAATGAGAGAACGTCATTTATGTTACAGATCGATGATGTCGCTAGACCGTAATTTATTGACATGCTAATTATGTAATAATGACGTGATTAGTACCGACTTAATAATTAAAATAATGTTAATTAAACGTCATTATTTATTACTTCATTATTTTATAATGACGTGGTTTAGGATGTATCGTTAAACAAAGTTAGCGACCAAGATGGCTGGAGAAGAGTTTTATTGTGTCATCTCCAGATACATATTTGATCACATTATAATTCTTCAGTGAGACTATATAAGATGTGATGAAAGATGTGATATGCATGCAACTATATACAAAAATATCAAAGGCGTAAAGCGAGATGACGTAACCTAGGACGACATGTATTGGTCGAAAAAATGACAAAAAATTACGTTATATTGACGTAAAGCTCAGGTCGTCTAAATGACATAAAATAATTACGTCTAAATCGCGTCATTTTTTGGTAACATGATGTAGAATACTAAAATATACCAAAAAATTACGTGATTTACGTCAGTCAGCTGCTTTGAGATATTAAGTGTTCTTTGGGAGAGCGATACGAGGAAAAAATCGTCACAGTCGTACTCTTGCAGGTAGTCAGTCACACGCATCGGCGGTGGCGGTGTCATTATAGTTTTTTGGAAGATTTTTTAAATAAATTCAATCAAAAAAAAAATTCAATGATCAGAAAAAAAACGTATCCTGCGTCCACAAAACTCCACCTCCGACTCGAAATTTCGGTTGATAGTTTCAGTTTTCAGTTATTTATAGAACATATATTTTTTTAGAGCAGTCACAATTTCTTTCTAAAAATCCTCCAAATGTATATTTATTTTTAAAAGTAAGAAGGAAGTAACACCAGAAAACTGGAGAAAAGCAGTCCATTATGTCATTAAAGAAGAGGAGAAAATGTGGGATCTTGACCACCTGATCGATCGGATCGTCGACCTGTTAATCATAACCTCAAGTGATGACAGTTTCTTAGATGACGAAGAATATTATGATTTTTTATAATTTAAATATCTGTACCTATAATGTATTTTTTGTATTTTGTATTTTATTTTTTTAATGTGTAATAAAAAATAAGTGTACCTAATACTATGTACATAATGCACGCCTTTGTCACACCATTTTCAGCGTTTGTGAATGGATAACAATAGGCACAACCCATAAATTGACCCAAATTCGGGTGGTACTCTCTGCACTTGATGAAAATAAAGAATTTTACATGAAATTAATGTCAAATTTGAAAGTAGCTTAAATATTCGTTGGGTCACTCTGTCTGGATGTTTATAACCTCGGTACAAACAAAGAGTAAAAAAATTATATATTTACAAAGTGTACATAATAAACATAAAATACAATATTAGCATCGCTATTTCGGTAACTATGAAAGATAGAAAGTTGGTTATGAAGGCAGAGTTGCATATTTTAATGCTGAATAATTTGTTGAAAAAAATTTTTAAAAAATCCATCGACTTCCGGAGATATTAAAAAAAAAACGAAAAAAAACAAGTTTCGTTTTTATTTTTTTTTACGACAGAGTAGGTAAGTACTGATTATTTTGAAAACCCAAGACCATGTTGTTAAGGCACTTTTTACGCGCTTCAAGAACTGTATACAAGGTGGCCCGGCCTCACTTTCTAATAAAAATAACTTTCTTATACTCCTCAATATCTGGTAGGGTCCAAATTTAAAAAGTTTTTAAAAATCCACTAATAAACATGGCCATGATTCGGGTCATGAGGACGCAATGTTTTTGGTCTATTTTCGTATAGGTATATGTATTTCAATTGGCATGGAGCTGGTAACCTTGGAGAAGAATTTAGAAATATTAGTGGGATGCTATATCCCTTTTTTAGGATTTTTTATATTATATAAGTAAACAGTGGAGCGTCATAAACTCCTTCCTAAAAAAAACAACACCTTCAGATACTATCAATGAACTAGAACTTAATGGTCATTTTACTACTGATGTTGGAGAGATTGCCAATGGCCTAAACACTTACTTCTCTGAGATAGGCTCAAACATAATAAAAGGGGTAGAAGCGGAAAAAAAAAATATCAACGCGAACGTGGTCAATGTAGATACATTTGGAGAAATACAATGCAATGATAGGTTGCAGTTAAATGCTACCAATGAAAATGAAATCAGGGATATTATCTCTAACCTTAAGCGTAATGCGGCTCCTGGCCACGATGGCATAACTGTCTGTGATCTTATAAATACTTATTAATAATATTATAATTACTATATTAGTTAGGTTAGTTAATCAAGTTTTAATCACTGGTGAGTTCCCGGAAGTATTAAAAATAGCCAAAATATGTCCTATATTTAAAAATGGGTCTAAAACGCAAATGTCCAATTATAGACCCATATCTCTAATTAGCGTCTTCTCTAAGATAATTGAATATGTTATTAAAATACGTATGCTTCACTTTATCGACCAGCACACTCTTACGGATCAATTCCAATATGGATTCTTGAGAAATAGTAGCACGCTTAGTGCTACTATGGACCTTATGGACCACTTGGCCACCAATCTGGATAAGGGCAGGTTAGTAATAGCTGTGTTTGTCGATTTACGCAAGGCGTTTGACGTTGTCAGTCACCAAACGTTACTCAAAAAGTTAGAAAATATGGGCTTTCGAGGGATAACTCTTAAACTGATTCAAACATACTTAAATAATAGAAAACAATATATTAGAATAGATGATACAACGAGTGAAACAAGGACAAACAACTGCGGGGTACCCCAAGGTTCCGTCCTGGGGCCACTTCTTTACTCCTTGTTTGTTTTGAGTTTACGTTTATCAGGATTAGATACAAGGTACTACACTTTTGCAGACGACACTATATTGACATTCTGTGGTGAAAATATTGAACAGTTAATTTTGCTTGTTAACGATGTTTTGAATAAATATTATAGATGGCTTTTAAATCAAAATCTCAAAATAAATTTGGATAAAACTAAAGTAATAATTTTTAAGCAAAAAAATAAAAAAATTGATGATGTAATTGTAAAAATAATGTAGTTATAGAAAGGGTTGAGACGGTAAGGTATTTGGAACTTACTCTGGACGAGAATCTTAATTGGAATGCTCATATTGATTATTTACATAGCAAAATAGTACCGCTTATTGGAGCGCTTTTTAGATGTAGACAGTTTCTGTCTGTTGGTGCTAAATATAAAATCTATAATGCATATGTACCTACTATCGAGATTAAGATACCTTATCATATCCAATATGGGGAACCTGCGGCATTACCAACTTTCATAAAATACAAATACTCCAGAATAGGTCCCTGAAGACATTGTTTCAACTAGGGTATCGGACGCACACTTATGAAATTTACAATACGCTAAAAGTTCAGCCTATTTCTCAAATCTTAAAACTTAAACAGTCCAAGCTTATATACAAAATAACACATAACATGCAAAAAACCAATACTCAAATTGTATACATTAATGAAACTCATCCATATGGTACAAGAAGTGCAAATAATATTTATCTAAATACAGTAAGAACCAACATTGCACTTCATAATCCTATAAGTGAGGCCTCAAAAACTTTTAACGACCTTCCTTCCTTTTTAAAATCCGAAGCCTCACTAACCCGATTTGTTCGAGCACTGAAACTATATCTCTCATAGTGAAGTGCTTATTTCTGCACTAATTGTCATTACAAAAGTTTGGCCTCCGATACCAATACTAGATGTATTGACTAGGAGCTCATCGGTTTTCAAGTGTTCTTAATGATATTTTGTAGAGTTATAACATGCATGAATATAAATAGTTAATGTTTACTCTTATAGGTAGTAGAATTGTACAGAATGTTATTGTTATTGCCTGGGAGGGAAAGTATTTTTGATTGTATTTGATTGTTATTCTTAATTATTATACTTGAATAAACCATTTAAAAAAAAAAAAAAAAACCTAGCCCTCGAGACCTAGACTAAATTTCTGTGCCAAAACACGTCCCCCCTAGCTTTGTTAATTTCTAAATAATAAAACAGAGCAGACAATGAATTAAAAAAAAGTGTGCCGCCCTCATTTATTATAAATAACAATAGTCTATCCTCGAGTTTATCAAATCATTACACTATACTTATTTTGGGAACGAAAATTCAATAATATGCACTACATTTAAAACCACATTTACAGACCTCGACCGATAAGAGTATTAGCTTAAATAACGGACCAATCAAAATCAATAGTGTTATCATCATGCCATGCAACTTTATTGTCATGTTATGTTTGATAACATAAACAAAACAAGTCAGTTTTTGTTGACACCTCCTATTTAATTTGGGTTTAAACTTTAAAAAAATTATGGTGTTGCATTATTTACTAATCGTAAATAGCGTGTTATTTGTTACGTAACAATAAAACGAAACAAAAAGTTAGTAATTGATAAAAAGTATGACAATGCCGATCACGGCTCATTGGCCTAGAATTTATTACTTTTCCGTCTTTGCACAGACACATGACACGGTGTAATTTATGCCGCCGACCTAAATTTAGGCAACTTACATTCACCGTCGACTTTGATGATATAATCCATGATCATCGACGAAGAAGTTCACGTGCACTAATGTCAAAATCCCGGTTAATGGGGCACTATCCGGCACAAAAATATCAACAACAGATGTAAATAATGAAGTTTATACGGACAGAGGCCAGCACACGCGGTAAACATACACCCGATTAAAACTGAGCCGACATAAGAACCGACTGCAGTTTTCGTGCGCACCGTGTGCGCGCTCCTGAAATGATGGCGATGACGCTTGCGCGCAGCTTTATTTCGGCAAAGGCGCGGAATTAAATTGAATTTTTGTACACGGTGCGTCAAGAACTTTGCACCAAGGAGCCGTTGTTCAGTTATTTGCTGACTATATTTCACCAGAGTGTTTTATACGGGCAAAATATCATAGCAATTGCCTGTTTTCTGGTGGAAAAATTCTTAATTACATCAACCTGAACAAAATCAACAAGATGATTTTTCAGCGGCAAAATTTTGATAGATGCCAGTTAAAAACTACTATTGTTAGCAGTGGCGGCGCCAGGATTTTTGGGATGGGTGGGCACAAGTGGGTCCGATGATTTTTAAGTGGGCACTACCCAAATAAAAAGTGACTTCTTAAAAAGAAGGTCGCCGCCTCCTCCACGCTCTATAACGCCACAAGCAGGGACAAACAAAGCTTCCTTTCCCTTTTGTCCAAAGTGACAACACCACTGTTTTCTCATAAAAGCAAAAGCCAAGTCCTCCCTGTCCATTACAAAACCGAATCCATCAATTTTGGGTGGGCACTCATATTTTTAGAGTGGGCCGATGCCCCCCCCCCCCCCCCCCCCCCACCCCCTGGCGCCGCCGCTGACTGTTAGTCTGACAAATGTCATCCTAGTTTAAAAAAGACCAAATGAGCAATTTAAACGAAAATTCAAGATTTGGGTGACAATCTACCCAAGAAATGAAAAAATCGATATATGAAAATATTCCACTTTAACACACGGAAGTCCAAGAACTCAATTTGGGCACAGTTCTCAGAGTTTCTAATGGTAAGAAATTATAAACTGGAAGAATGTACTAATGTGATGGAACTGGCGAAAATCCTCGAAGATTACGCCTTTAATATGAAAACGTAATGGCGAAGACTATAAAGAATCTTCTGTAAAGGCTATATGGAACACTACAGCAAAAATGATTCAAGAAATGCATTTTACAGAATACGAAATATAGATTGATCTTACGGATATTTTCTTTAAAAATGCGCGAATGGCAAGAAACACAAAGAGAAAGCAGCTTTAAAGCTGTCAGGAAAAGAGGAAAGTAAGTTCAAAAGCATTATCTACTAAAGAATTACTAACAATAATGCAAAGCTACAATGGAGGAAACCACGATGAAGCATAAAAAAGTTTTTCCATCTCTGCTGATTTAAACTAGCTTGGAGAGGCAATGAGGCCGTAAATTGAAAATTTCAATATTTTTAAAGGGAGTTTGATACCATGGGATAGTTTACCGGACGAATGGAATATAACAGCATATTTTCCAAGACAGATCAAGTTGGGTCAAAAGGATTAGCAAACAGCAAATGGTTGGTAAGAAATTCATCAAACAAAGACTTATGCTTTGTAAGATTATTTTTAGAATTATTGGAAAAACGAGGACCAAACATTTCCACAGATCAACTATTTCTCTGCCCTATTTCAACAAGGTGTTGGAGAACAAGAGTTGATTAAGTTAACAGGCCACTCAAACGCAAATTCCCTGAAACCATATATCTGCAGCTAGATCCTATAGTCATCATCTGAAGCTCATCGAAAGTCTTAGAACAACAAATAAAGCATCTTCTGGACTTTCGACTTCTCAAATGAAAGTCAATCATACCCAAAACCATGCTTTAATAGAAAAAATGGACAAACTATTACTTTAAAACAACACGTTTTATATTAGTAATAAATAAAGTTTCTAGGTTGCTAAATAAACACTGTGTTTTCTCGTGAAATAGTCTTGTCGAATATCATTCGAAAGAAAATTTGGATCGGCAAAATTTTCTCTTGGTTTTATTCAATTTTGTTGCTTTCTGGTAATGCCAATAAGCAACAAACTTTCATACCAGTCGAAAATTTTAAGATTTAAATAAAATGTATTTAAAGTACGTCCGCAGTGGCGCAGCCAGACTCCAGGGGGGGGGAAGTCTTTTGGGGGCGCCATGTTTTTAATTTTAATTATGTTAATATGTTTTAGAGTAAGGTGAAGTAAAACTTTTTGAGAATTCTAGGTGCCCTAAAGTGACTCAAAGGTTGGTTATTGTATATCTAAGGGGTATGAAACAGACTCTTTTGTTAGATATTGCCTTTTATAATTTTCTTCTAGGTATGTACCTATATATTTATTTTCTCAATACTTAGAGTCACTTGGGAGTCTAGGGGCCCCTAAAGTAAGTCAAAGCCCTGATGATCATGAGGGGGGGGGGGGCTCAACTCACAGAATATTTGTTTTTTGGCATACAAGCCCTATTACCTATTATTATGGGTAGGTATTTAGTCAAGTAGGAGCACGCAAGGAGTCTTTTTTCACTTTGTAAGGCGAAGAGAGGTTGTCAGCCCGCCGGCGTCAAACTTTTGTTTATAGTCAACAAAAAGTGGAGGAGTTTCAGCATACCATTGGCCTTTATTTTTGCAGATTTTAAAAGGTCATTTTAAACCAGTCTGCCAAGATTTTTAATGTCCCTCTAAACGCTAGCCCAGAAATATTCAGGGTGGTTGTTTTAAGAAACACTCCCAAACTTTTTCCAGGTAGGTATTTTATTTCTAATGTTTAGAGGTGCCGTGTCCCAAGATTTTTTAAACACAAAAATTTTCGCAAAAACAGATTTTTTAATTTTTGAGAATAAGATGAAATAGATACCTGAGAAAAGTATTTCTCAAAGCAAGCGTGAAAAATATTTTTTAACTAGCTCAATGTATATTACCCCTGGATTTTTTGGAAATCAATAAGTTCGTCAAGAATCTGGTACATGAAAGTCGTATGCAGGGTGAGGACTTTAACTGGAACAAATTTTCTAGAAGTTTAAGGAAAAATAATTTTGAAAAATGAAAAACACGTCGATAGAGATTTTGTATTATGTTTGCCCGTTTCATAAGGTGAAATATAACTCAATTTAATTTCTTTAAATGGGAAGATACCATTTACGACACCGTTTTAGAAAGTTCTTTTAAAGTGAAATTTGAATACCATATTGTTTTAAATTTATTTACATTGTCCCAGGATGGGGATTTTCATTGAAACAAATTCGCTAGAATGTTGGAAATTTAAAAAAAATATTTGTAAAAAATGCCAAAAACTGAGATGTTTTGTGAGTTTCATATTCATAACAAAAATAAATTAAAATTAAAAACAATAATTGCACAGTCAATTGTATCTTTAAAAGAGCTGTCCAAAAACGTATCATAAGTGGTATGTTCCCATTAAAAAAAAATTAAGTTGGGTTATGTTTCACCCTTTTAAGAGGTGTAAAAAATCAAATTTTTGTATGATAAGTATGAAACGACATGTTTTAGAATTTTTCAAAACTATTTTTTTAACCTTCTAGTGACATAATCATAACCTTAAAATAATTCTGAAAAAATAGTTTTTAGCAGCGGCGGCGCCGGGGGGGCCAGGGTGTGGGTACCGGCCCACCCTAGTGCCCACCCAAAATTGAGGAAATCGGTTTCGTAATATGGAATTTCCGCGGGGGAAGGGGTATTTGACTATGAAATTTTTGAGAAGAAAGGAGTGGTATTATAGAATGTCATATGAGATGCGTCAGTTTGGAGTAGAGGGGAGTTTTTTGTTTACTCCGCTCATGGCGTTAGAGAGCGTGGGTCAGGCGGCGACCTTTTTTTTTAGAAGTCATTTTTGATTTCGGTCAGATCTCTCCAGGCTGTTAAGGTCTCCAGTGAAAAATAATTACATTATTATTGGGATTTATCTAGTAACAAATGATTTTAATTTAGTCTTTTTATGATTGATATTATTTAGAACTGTCAGTAATTCTGATCGTGTAGAGTCTCGTATGACATTAGGGTAAAATATCACTAGGTATTATACAATTACACATGCCGATAAAAAATCTTGAAAATCGAAAATTTCTTCTAACCACATTAAACATTATAATAATTATAATTCGGAATTAAAACAATTTTTATTTTATTTAAAAACGAATTAAAGAAAATAACGTAATGGCCTCCCATTGAAAAAATTGTGTCTAACTTTTCTAAAGAAAAATTAAATTTAAATAAAAAAAATAACATAGCGGGTTTTTTTTGTAATTAAAGAATAAAAACATTTCGGAACCTCAGAGGGTCTCTAGACACCGCGGGATGAGTTTTTATTTGCAATTTTTGGTATTTAAAATATGTATTAATATAGGACGAAAAATTGTATAAAAATTAATTTAGAAGAAAAAAAGATGTCAGAAGTGGGATTCGAACCCACGCCCACAGAGTGGACTGCGACCTGAACGCAGCGCCTTAGACCGCTCGGCCATCCTGACTTATACAGAATTAAGCCGTAAGCTGTAGTCAACTAACGCCGAGGATCGACGAACTGTTTACAAAATATGTAACCTTTAACTTTGGTGCATGCGCTAGAAAAAAGTTTGTTTACTATGTAAAATAATAGTGAGTAGTGAGTATAGAATTACAAATTATTAAGGTAATGTTTCTGACAAAATGGTGAGTACTATGTAATCATGTATTTCCTGCTTGTACCTACCTTGAATTATTTCCATAGTTAAATTACAGAATAGAAAAAGGTGTATAAATTAATGTAAAATGTAAGTACCTAAGTAAAGCTAATTATAAAATAAAATATACATAATTGTACCTGTAAAACAGTTTTTTAAACGAATTTTTACCTGTCTTGAAGAAAAATGTTGCTGTTCCAGTCAGTGGCCGTGCCAGAGGGGGCCGGTGCCCACCCTGAAAACATGGGTGCCCACCTTAATATCCCACCCAAAATTGAGGGATTCGGTTTTGTAATAGAATTTCCGTGGGGAAAGGGGGATTTGATTATGAAATTTTTGATGAGAAAAGAGTGGATTATCGAAGAATGGAATAAGAGGTAAAGGAGAACGAGGATGATATTTTTTTTAAAATTTATTTTCGATTTGGGTAGTGCCCATCCAAGAATCATCTTGTGCCCACCCATCCCAAAAAACCTGGCGCCGCCACATGGTCCCAGTAAATAAAATTTCCTGGAACCGGTATTCGGGTATTACCGTGTCACCATTCGATGACGCTCTATAACAGTCGATTTCGAGTATTTTAGCCTGTTCGAGCCTGTCATCGCGCCATCATTTCGCTACTAATAGTCGAATGGTGGGTACGCCGCACGAGAGTAGAAAATAACGTGGAGCTGAGAAAAATAACCTATTATTATAAAAAGAAGATACCTACTTTACTGTTGTAATACAAAATATTTGTTTTCTGTGTGGATGGCGACCTGCGGTTGGGTGTATGCATGTTTTCTTCTTTTTCACTAATCATATGGAGTACAAGAAAATTGTTTATTACTACAAGAAAGATGTATTACGGACATCTCTATTTAAAACGCAGAGCTAAAATTTTATATCTCTCATTTTGGAGCGTCTTTAAACCATAGCTTGATAATTATGTGTTAAAAGGACTCAGCTTCTAATAATGAAGCCATCACTAAATATGTTATATCTAATAATTTTTTATCTACTTTCATTAATTTAGTAATATGAATTTGACAGTTCTGTAAATCGTTTTGTAAGAGCATCTAGTACAGCACTAGTGCTGTGATAGATGCCTTTACAGCACTAATGCTGTAATGAAAAAAACGGTTTTATTAAAATTTTGCTGTTAAATAAAACCATACTTTTTAGAAGAATGATTATTAACAATTATAAAATTAATTACCTACCAATTATTAATTAAAATATAACACTTAAGGTTTATTATAAACATTACTACTACACTTTTTACAGTAAGTTAGAAATTTGTATACCAGAAGTGAATGTGATGGAGCCCTTTACGTTCGAATTTCCAATCATTAAATCCGTGTCTGACCCCATGATCTTCTTTGCTATTTGTCTCTTATTTTCTAAAGAATTCTCAACGTAACCTTCTGCCGTAGAAGAGGATTTCCAGCCCACATGACGCTTTAACATCTGCATATCTGCACCACCATCAACTAGAATGGTGGCTGAGGACCTCCTAAAACAATGTCCACTGTATCCTTCGGGATTATTCAATCCAAGTTTTGTTGCAATCTTTTTTGGTATACTTCCAAAACTATTAATTTCGACAGGCTGGAAGGTGCATTTTCCTTTTCCATAGAATACAAAAAACCGCCTGTGAGTTGCATTAAGAGGACGAAGTTTAGCATACTTTCGAAAAATACTTAAACAGTTGACACCTGTCACATTTCCTTCTGTTATAACAAATTCTCGCATAATTTTGGTTTTCGAGAATGGAATCACAATTTTTATATACAAATCCCACTGAACACACTTTATGAAAATCATATGGCAATAACATTAGAATACTAACGTAAAAAGGGGGGAGGTCGGTTGTACGCCGTTTTTCAAAGAAATGAAAGGTATTTTTTTTTTTGTATTCAGCGTAGTTTATTAAATATTGCCTAGCGCTTTCGGCCTAATTTTATTGTAGGCCATCATCAGGGCTTAGGTCCTACAAGAAGAACATATAAAGGTAAAAAGAACATATATAGGTAAAAACATCATTGATAATATTAGAATATAACATTTCATTAAAAAGGTTTCTATAAATATCATTTAAAATGTTATATTCTAATATTATCAATGATGTTTTTACCTATATATGTTCTTTTTACCTTTATATGTTCTTCTTGTAGGACCTAAGCCCTGATGATGGCCTACAATTAGGCCGAAAGCGCTAGGCAATATTTAATAAACTACGCTGAATACAAAAAAAAAAAATACCTTTCATTTCTTAGAATACTAACGTTTTTTTTAACAACATTTAATTTTGTAAAAAAAAAGTTAATAATTTCAACATTATTTTTTACAACCTATTAATAACAACTGTTGGGTCGAATATATTATTTTTAGAGGTATTTGTGCAATGTTTTATTTCCCAACGATATAATTATATTACTACTTATAACGTTACTTAAATCAACATGTTTTTCATTTGCACAAAATGTATTTTTAAATTTGGCGCCCGATTTAAACTACCTCGTGTTGACTTCGCTTATGTTCGGAACTGGTCGCAACCACCCCGCCCATGAGCAGCCTCCGGCTCCCGGCCCAGCGTCCATTCTACCACCCCGGTGAAACTTTAAATGAGTGATTTTGCATCACAAGGTCATTTTTGATTGAAGCTTTGCCACGACCTCATCAGGGAGAAATTGGCGCTATCGGCGCATTCAGTATCTTCATTTGGCAGAGTGAGAGTAGGTTTTTGTAGCATATCGCATACTCTTGACGCATAGAAGAGAAGGACAGTCCTAGTCCAAACTACTTTATGAAACCATAAATTATACCCGTTGCTAATCGGATCAACTCGCCGTGTTAAGCTGTCAACAGTCAATTTATTTTTTCCACGTGTTTTTTGCAAGTTTATTAAAATTTTCTAAAATTCTAAAGATTTTTGACCATAAAAATGTGTAACATTTATAATTTCCTAAAATATTATTCCAGCCTACCATGCAGGTAATTAAAATTGTGTATCATATAGTTAGGTTTGTTTATTAACTTTATTTGCATTATTATGCACACTTTTTATATTATATAAATTTACAATTCAAAATAAGCAAATAGAGATGAAACTTTGTTGTAGTTCTCTGACTTTATACATATTATGATACCGATTAGAAATGTATTTTATACTTAAGACCTATTTGTTTTAAGGGATTTTTTTAACATCGACCAATGTTAAAGGAATGGACATGAGGACAAGGACAACGAGCTAACTGAGTGAGTATTTTTATATATTATAACAAACTTTTACCACTTTGTTATCATCATGGCATATGTGAATCGCAGTGTTGGAGGCAGAAAAAAATATTCTTGTGTTTATCCAGGTTGCACTAATTCGTACTTAGTCTCTGTCCCAGATAAGGACTATAAAAACATACACTTTTTTCAATTTCCTGTAAAAGATACCCAACGTGTGCATACCTGGAAAGAGCATTGCAACATCAATGCTAATACTGCATGTAAAAATTTACGAATCTGTGAGGATCACTTTGATATCTCACAGTTTAGAAGTTCACTTCGGAAAAATTTAAACTTTAATGCTCTACCTAGAAATGCGAATAATATCCTGCCACCTGAAGGTTTATTAGAATTACCATCTATTACACCCCCCAAGACATCTCCCATTCTTGAAAATAATGTTCAATTCTTGGCCACTAGCAGCCCTATTTTACAAGAAAATTTACTAAACAATCAAGGTAGCACTTGTTCCAGAAATTTATTTGAGGAATTTTCTGGGGTTTCAGCTTCAGTTAGTACTCCGTCAGCTTCTATAGAAGAGGAACCTAATTTGCTCAACATGAATTTAACTAATATTTCTTTTGACATAACTGATGCGAATATTTTAAATATACCTTCTAAAATTGGTACAGAGCTTTCTAGTAACATTTTTTCTGGTTCCGAACAAACTAATAAATATTCATTTCTTAGGGAAAAAAATTCTAGCGGGGGCGGGATTCTGTCACAATCAGGGTTATCTAAAAAAGACTTAACACCCCAAAAAACTAAAATGTATCAGGTTCATAGAAGTGTTACGTCTAAGCTGTCAAAATTAAAATGTTGTTTGGAAAAGGAACGTCATAAATTAAAAGAGCTCAAAAATATGTACGATACTGGCTTATTTGAATTTATTGAAGAAAACCTGAATGATATTACGAAGGACTTTATAAACTCACAATTACGTAATGTTACAAAGAGAGCTCATGGTAAACGATGGACTAGTGACGACAAAGCCTTTGCCTTATCAATATATAAGAGAAGTCCTAGGTTGTACAGGTATTTGGAATCTGTTTTTCAACTTCCTACCGCAAGAACCTTAAAATTAACTTTAGCTAAAGTACCTTTTACAACTGGAATTAATAAGCCAATATTGGACCTTTTAAAAATTGAAGTTGAAAAAATGCCTGAACTTGATAAGAATATTTGTTTGTTATTTGATGAAATTTGTCTTTCGCCCGGACTTCAGTATGAGTCAAACAAGCAATCAATTTGTGGGTTTCAGGATTTGGGGGAGCTTGGTCGTTCTCATGATTTAGCAAATCACGCTTTAGTTTTTATGATTCGTGGGGTTAGAAAAAGTTATAAGCAGGTGATCGCATACTATTTTTCCAAAAATTCGGTGACAGGGAATAATTTAAAAACTCTCTTAGTCAAGGCTATTGGTCAGTTACAAGATATTGGCTTTAATGTTGTTGCAACAGTATGCGATCAGATGGCGGCTAATCAAAAGGCTTTGTCTGATCTATGTCTGGAGAATAAAGATGCCCCCACACCATACCATTTTATTGTCAACGGTAAACCGATTTGTGTTATTTATGATGTTCCTCACTTACTCAAAAATACCAGAAATGCGTTAATGTCAGGGAATATTCGGTTTGAAGGGATTAAGGAAGCTAAATTTTAATATATTAGGGATACTTTCGATTTAGATGAAAAACGAACCTATAAGATGTTGCCAAAACTTACAAAACTTATTTTAATGACCAAGAAACCTACCTAAAAATGAAAGTTAAAGTAGCCGCGTCACTGCTTAGCCACACTGTAGCTGCAGCACTTGAAACCTGTGTAAGTGTAAACCAGTTGCCAGCTAAGGCAATTTTTACAGCAGAATTTGTATCGAACATGGACAACCTTTTTGATTCACTGAATGGTAGCCAGAGGTTTTCTCCAGATGGTAAAATGTATAGGTGCGCACTTAGTGAAAAATCTCCTCATTTAAGTTTATGGAACAAAATGCTGACCCAATTAAATTATTGGAGAATTTTTGATATTAAGGACGGTTCAGACAAAACTAATAGGTTTTCCTTTATAAAAGGCTGGCAAACAACCATAAGGTCCATAATATTTATCTGGAATAATTTAAAACAACAAGGGTTGCAATATCTTAATTTAAAGTCGTTTAATCAAGATCCATTAGAAAATCTATTCGGACAGGTTCGACAACACGGCATCACTAATAACCATCCTACTTGCCATCAGTTTGTTGCAGCACTAAAAAGTATAGTTCTTAATAACTTATCTGCTCCCGTTTCAAATGGCAATTGTGAAAATGATAATTGCAATCCGCTTACTAATTTTAAAAAATTTTTGACAACAGATTATAACAGTACAGATGGTAATCCCGATGAATCTGACGATGACTCGATTATAGACTATAACGATTTTGACCTTTTAGATAATGAAAACCAAGCTTCAGCCTATGTTGCTGGTTATATTTTAAAATCTATCTCGATTCCGGAGGACTGCCAAACATGTCAATCTACTCTTTTTTCTGAACAAGTCACAGATTTACATCTCTTTACAAGTTTTAAAGAATTTTCAGACCAAAAAAAGTTATGCTATGCTAGTGACAAAGTGGTAAAGCTTGTTAATAAAATACACCATTTACTATATATGTTTTTAGATGAGCATGGACATGAATCTAACATAGAAAATCGCTTTAAAAACACATATTCAAATAGTCTTAATATAGAGTTTTGCCCTAATCATAACTGTAAGACAACAATTATTGATAAAATCATACGTTTGGATATATATAAATACATCAAAGACAAATTACCAAAAAGAAATTATAGTTCAGGTCACAGTGAAAAGGTGAAAAAGTTTAAAATGAGCAGTGCAAAATAATCTCATTGCTTTTATAGATATCCTTTTCCTGAGACATTCCTAACATGGACGATGAAATCTGACAAATTTAGTTTCGAGCCGATACTGCTTTTTTTTCTTTTGTTTCAGAAATTCCCCATGGTAGATGGATGTTTTAGTACGCTACTACTTTTCTGTGTCATCCCGTTTCCCAACTGAGACCTCGCCTAATTTAGAGACTTCGTACCCTATCTGTGCCTTCCAACCCAACCAAAGACATGTACCTGATTTTGAGACTTCATACCCTATCTGTGACTTCCAACCCAACCTAAGACATGTACCTGATTTAGAGACTTTGTATCCTATCTGTGACTTCCAACCCAACCTAAGACATGTACCTTATTTAGAGACTTCGTACCCTATCTGTGACGTCCAACCCAATCAAAGACATGTACCTGATTTAGAGACTTCATACCCTATCTGTGACGTCCAACCCAACCTAAGACATGTACCTGATTTAGAGATATTATGTAAAGTGAGATATGTTACCTGTTAGACCTAAGAACATTATTTTGTTTTGTTAGAGTTATTTTATTTTGATTGATCCCATTTACTTTAGTTTTATAGCAATATTTTTGTTTTGTTTTTTGTATATGAAACGGAAACTAATGGTGAAGGGTAAAGAATGTTGTTGTTATGTTTCCTATAATACATTTTATTATTTTGTTACACTGTTTTGTGGTCAAGAAATTGTACTACTTATACAATTTTCTTGGCTTCCCGTCTAATTTTTATTTGCAAATAAACATATATTTAAGCTACTAAAATAAGTGTTTTTTTATATTAATTTTAAGTCTTAATAAAACTTTGTTTATATAAAAATGTGTTTTAATTTATTCCATAAAAGTAAAACTTTTGTGCGACTTTTTATTGATTTAACTCGTGATTCATTTATTGAATCACGATTTAAATCAATAAAAACTCGTTAAAAATTAATAATATATCCAAAATCATAAAACCGCCGTTTAAATTTCCCGCCATTGCGCCTCTGATAGCGTCGTGGCAAACTAAAGGTCTTTCTCTGTCTCTTCTTTCTCTCTCTTTTATGTTGCGTTTGTTTAACAAGGAGTTAACATTCTAACCCTATAAATTTTCTTTGCATTCTACTACCTTTTTCGTTGTCTTATTCTTGTGGTCTTTCTTAGTTTTGTTTTGCGATTCTTAAGTAAAAATTAGTGGTGGTGTGTTTTGTGATATGTGCCTCTTTTATGTTTGATGTGTAGGTAAGTTTTCAAATTTCTTTTTGTATATTAATAACTATTTGCCGTCGGAATATCTACAGAAACTGGCCGAAAAACGATGTGTCACCAATGGCCAATATCGCCATGTTTAATTTTGACTTATTTTTGTAGGCTTTCGCAAATTTTAAAACCGAAAAGATATGTTTAGCACCTAAATTTTATGTTTTTAAAATAAAAATATGTAATAAAAGAAGAAAATAATGTTTTAAAAAAAATATCACCCCTTTTTAACCAGATTTAACACCTAACCTTGCTGGTAAGATGATGACCGCGGCTATCCTACCGTTTTGTTTTAAAATAAAAGGTCATAAAATTTAAAGTAAAAATAGGTATTTAGTCAATGGTCAACTATCGTAAGAATATTGAAACTTTATTTTGGGATTAGGCGAGGGATTAGGATTTTTATGACAGAAAATTTGTTATCTTAGAAGATTTGGCTTCATCTTTATATAAAAAACTCACCAGTTGGTTACTTTTATTACTAGTGGCTTGTGTTGCAGGCTTATAACAATTTTTTTTTTAAGTACATATTTATGCAAACTTATAAAAAAACAAATGCATCTAAATAATAATCCCGAGGGTAATCCAATTTTTGTTCATTTTTTTTTTTTAGTTTCACAAAGACCTGTCATTCAAATGCAAAAGCTGAATGCCGTCCTGTACCATCGAGATAGAATAAACAAGGAGGAGACACACGTGACTAAAAGTGACCCTACCTGCGACCTTTAAAGCTTGATCTTTCTGTCATTCATGTAGTCAGCTGTTCGATCAATCATAATCGAGGTAGTTTTAGATTTTATGAGAAGGTTTTTAATTTTTGTGTAAAACTATTGCTACTGTGTGATAGATATATTAATTATTTCTTGTGCCGTGCGAAGTTGTTCCAGCAGAAAAGCGGTGGATAAAGAAGAAAACGGCGAAAATTACGTTTCATAGGTTAGTATAAATCATATACTTCATCTGACTTTAGCATAGACAAAACAATAATGGAGTATGTTCGATATGCTAATGCCCGATTAAAAAAATTAAATGTATAAAAATAAAAAAAATTAAATAAAAACAGTTGTGTTATTGGCTTGTTTTCCCTAAAACCCAATTTTTATCGACAAAAAAAGATCGCTGTGAATATATGTTGATGCTAATAGAACTATATATGGTTTTTGGATTCCAATTGTATCAAATTGGAGTTGATTTCAGATGTCGTTTACGATTGCACATTTGTATCTTCAGGGATTTGAACCTTTTAAGATTAGAACACTGGAAAACAAGCTGAATATTGAACTTGTTTGTATCGGACTATGGATAGAACTCTAATTCATATACCTAAGTCTCGGGATGCATTTAGTGTTTCAATCTCAAAACGTCAAGATCCCAGAAGATGCTTCAAACAATCGTAGGCGAAGGGTAATCGGAAATTTGGTACGATTTGAGCCCATAAACCATTATAAGAATACGTTTATAAAGTAATACCATAATATTATAATTCAAGAATATTCTAATAGGTAAAAAGTTGAAAATATAGAATATCTAATGATAAAATACCATTATAAATAAGATAAAATATAGTGCTTTATCACAAATTTTAAACGTTAAAATAATGTTAAACGTTTTTGTCCGCAACGTTATTCTACATTAGAATTAAGTAAATATAAAGATATTTTATGTATAAATGATAATACAAAAACAACGTTAAAATATCTTATGTTTTTTACCACACTGTTATTTATCGGCCGATTAAATGTTATTTTCATATTGATAAACATGTGATTCGCCTAGTCAACGTTTTTTAATACCATATTAATCTAACATGGTTTTAATGTTATTTGGTTGACTGGGATCATTGTGTTCAATATGATCTAACATTAACTTAGCTAGTTCTTCGCGCCGACAAGCCCCAAAAATGTCAATTATCATAACAACCTTCATAAGTAAATATGTTTCATCATCTGCAGTACTAAGAAACTTACATACGTCTTCCTTTGGGAAAACTTTGGACTTTTTGGCCTTGTAACCCTCTGAACTTCTTTTCAAAAATGCGATTAGTTGAGAAAATCTGCTTATATCTTGATTTTTCTTGACTAAAATCATAGTTCTCAACATTGAGTAGTGAGTCCATAGTGTAGATTGTTTCTGGGAGCGTTTCTTTACGGAAAAATAACCCAAAAGGATTTTCTCAGACACCTTCTTTATTTTGTTAGCTTTGCACTAATCTTCAAACTTCTGATACTCCAACTCATACCGCGCCTTGGATTTTGTCGGAACTAAACTTGAGATCGCTTCGTTTGCCGCTGCTTCTATATCAGAGGGTAAACTTCCATCAGTATCGCTCATTTTGAAAAACGCTTTTTATATTTTTGAATTTGTTTGATACAATTTCGACAGTAACCATAACCATGCGAAACAGTAACTATGCGAAAGGTAACATAAAAAACTTGATTAGTAAACTGAATAGCAGGTGCATTTTTGCAGGTGCATTTTTATTTTTAAAAATGCCTTTTGCGAAATATTTTTATTCATAGATGAAAGTAGATAAAATTTTGTACAATATTCTTGTTGTAAATTCATATTACTACACTCGATGTTTTATTAAACTCGGCTGACGCCTCGTTTGACAACTTTAATATCTGGTGTTGTAATATGAATCTTTACAACACTTATATCGTAAATAACTATTATTTGAATATATTGTTCTTGACATTTCGGTGAATGACAGCAATATTTACCGAAGCTTCGCAAAAGAGTTAAATTAATAAACAAACAGATACAACGTCTTGTCATCGCTTGACAAAAAAAAAGATATTAAAATATTTAGTTAAAACTCTGGTCGTTGTCAATGCTGACGTGGAGGTCTCTCTCTGTTACCCCACTTCGCCTCTCTGAATCTTCCGATCCCGGGAATGCACAGGTATACGGGGTGTACCGAAAAATAATACATTCTACAAATATCTCCTTTATTTTTCTTACTTTGTTTGCGGAGATATGTCAAAATAGACTTTACTTTCTCATTACCATTTTTTCTCCTCTACAAGTTGATGTAATTAGTCTTTATCAGACTTTTCCTTTTTTCACAACGATAATAATAAATTTTTGTGAGTGCATTGTTAATAAGGACACCCAGTATTAAATTTTATGTCGATGTTCTTAACTTTTACCAATAGCGATAAAACATTGAGACTACTAATTTATAGCCAAAATTTATTTGCTCTTTCAATTCTTGACTAAATAATGGAGAACATTATATTTATTCTTGCCTGGACAATCTACAAAACCAAAAAAAAATGGGGCAAAAAAAAAAGAATATTACTTGTAGAGTGGCGGGGCTAATTGATCTAAGTGCCAAAATAATAACCTTAGATCTGTTGACCGTGCAACGAGGTCACGCCCTTAGCGTCTAAATTCTAAACCACCATTTGACAGCTTAATATTAAAGAAAGAGCGATTGGCACCCTAATGATATAGCCCTGCATTAGTCTTGGCACATACATCATTTTTGTAAAAAAATTTAAAATCATGGAACACTTAATTTTTTTATTTTGGCAAAGTTAGGTCAAGTATTATGTATTATGTCGTACCTAGCTATGGGCCTCTGATATGCTACATTAAACATAATAAAATATTCTTAGGCTTTTAACCTGCTGTAATGTATCATCACATTTATATGGCCATATTTAAAATTCGATTTGTATTGTTTGCTTTATCAATTCATCGGTCATGTCATAAAACATATTTAAATCTTTTTATTAATTCCAGGTATCTTTTTATGAAATACAATACCAACAATTACGCGTGTCTTTATACCCGATGTAATTTACTGAATCACCCAATTAATTCACCAAAACACAACACTTTTCCATTTTTCGTTGTATAGAAATGCTTCTAGTTTGTCTAAAAAACTGCATAGTATTTCCCAGTAACAATTTTTCCATTTTCAAAGGCTGGGCTTCATTTGTTAGCAAATGGATACGGCAAATAGCAATGTTAAAAAACTAGTAATGTTAAGTTACTAAGTATAATACAAACTATTTCCAAAAATATTTGTACTTGTTACCACTACCATGCAGTGTGGGCGTCAGGCTTACCCTGAAAAGATGGGTGCCCACCTTAGTGCCCACTCAAAATCAAGGGAGATTTTTTAAACCGTAGCTGATAAGTCATGGCGAGGAAAGACCTTTTTTACAGTTCAGTTTGGACTGGGGAGAGGAAAAGTTTCATCCAGTTGGACCGAGGAAAGGCTTTCATCCAATTTCATTTCGGCAATGCCCACCCATTACGAATTTTCTTGGGCCGCCCCTGCTACCATAAGTATTATGAGTAACTATAGTCCCCATTCTATCAATAATTCCTCCATATCTTGCATACTTGTAAATGGAAAGAAGAATCCGTCCGGCGCCTAGAGAACAATTTCCAGTAATAACAAATATCAAATTAAAGAGAGATAATTCTTTTCGCTGTGGCAAACCGAGAAGTTTTCTCATAAAATTATCAATGCCAAAGGTGTTCTCGTATATAATATCATAAGAGAGAAAATTTTGCTGGTAAAATTTTCGACTGTTATGAAAATTTGCTGCTTAGCAATTTTGCGAATTTAATGTTTGACAATATTAAATTGAGCCGTCAGGCGAGTAATTTTTGCCAAAAATTTCATGAGCGAAATTACCAAAAAGCAACCACATTAAATAAAACCAAACGAAAATGTTGCCGCTACAAAAGACTATTTCACCAGAAAACAATAAAAACACACTGTTTATTTTGCAAACTATAAACTTTATTTATTACTAATATTAAACGTGCAGTTGTTATAAAAGTAATAGTTTTTCCATTCTTTTCTATCATTCAGCATGGTTTTCGGTATGATTGACTTGCATTTGAGAAGTCCAAGGTCCAGAACATGCTTCATTTATTATTTTGAGGTTTTCGATAAGCTTCAGATGATGACTAGAATTTAGCTGCGGATATGGTTTCAGGAAATTTGCGTTTGAGTGGCATGTTAACTTAATCCACTCTTGTTCCCCAACACGTTGTTTAAATAGGGCAGACACAGCGGAAGATTGATGATAATGATTTGTTATTTTATGCGTCTTCGTATCAATTGCAATTCGTTCCGTTGAAGTTTTGGCCCACTTAGATACTGTATTTATTCCTAGTAAAGTATTTTTGAACCAACATCCATTCTGCCAGTTTGGATGAACGGAGAGAAATAGCCTGCCTGTGGAATTGTTTGGTCCTATTTTTTCCAATAATTTTTACCAACCATTTGCTGTTTGCCAATCCTTTTAGCCCATCTTGAGCTGTCTTGGAAAATATGCTGTTATATTCAATTCGTCCGGTAAATTCTCCCATGATATCAAACTCCTTTTGAAAATATTGAATTTTACAATTTACAGCCTCATTGCCTCTCCAAGCTAGTTCAAATGAGCAGAGATGGAAAAACTTTTTTTCTGCTTTATCGGGGTTTTCTTCATTGTAGCTTTGCGTTATTGCTAGTAAAACTTTGGTAGATAATGCTTTTGAACTTACTATGCCTCTTGTCATTCGCGCATTTTTAAAGGAAATATCCGACAATCTTTATTTCGTATTCTGTAAAATACATTTCTTAAATCATTTTTGCTCTAGTGTTCCATATAGCCTTTACAGACGATTCTTTATCGTCATTACCCTTCTTCATTAATTGCGTAATCTTCGAGGATTTTCGCCAGTTCCATCACATTAGGACATTTTTTTAGTTTATAATTCCTTACCATTAGAAACTCTGAGAACTCTGTCCAAATCTCTCTTGGACTTCCGTGTGTTAAGTTGAATATTTTCAGTTATTCATTTTTTAATTTCTTGGGTAGATTGGCACGCCAAACTTGTATTTTCGTTTAAATTGCTTGTTTTGTCTTTTTCAAACCAGGATGACCTTTGTCAGACTAACAATAGTTTTTACCTGACATCTATTACAATTTTTCATGCATGCTGAAAAACGATCTTGTTGATTTTGTCCAGGTAGATATAATTAAGAGTTTTTCCACCAGCAAACAGGCCGTCGCTATAATATTTTGCCAGTATAAAACAATCTAGTGAAATAGTCGACACACAATATGAAAAATGTGTTTAAAATAATAATGCCTCCCCTCAGCCATAGGCGTAGTTAGACGGTCAACACTGGGGGTGCTGAAGTAAAAATAGGTTAGTTCTAAAATTAGCCTATGGCCTATATATTGCAAATGTAATTTTTTTTAAAGTGCTAATTTAGATTTCGGGGGTGCTTAGCACCCCCAAGTACCCCCTAACTACGCATATGCCCTCAGCGCGCCACTGCTTCTTCAAAGAAGTGTTTAAGGTATTTTAACATTAAGTGCAAGAGAAAATGGTCGTTTTAAATAAGAAAACTTGCATCAGAGCTGATTAGAAATTTTGCTTGAACTTGCACCTAATTTAAAAAGGTTTTTTTGGTTAAGGATTAGGTTTCTGAAGTTTATTTTTGTGAATTTGCCCCTGTGCTTTTTTTGCTTTGAATGCTTTGCTCTAATTTTCATTACTAAAGTACCTACCAATAAATAAATCACACAATAAGAAAAAAATATAGAATCGTATTACAAAATTTGAAAGTAGTTCTCTCGAATTAGGATTATATCACAGGTTTATCCATTTGCGCACATGAGTAAAAGTATTACAATTATTTCTTGTTAAACATCGTGTATTAGCCAAGAATGTATTCACGTAATTTGACAATTTTATTATTTATATTTCAATCCTTATTAAGGGGATCGACATCTACTACATAATATGACAATGGGAGAGGGTTTTAAAGCTCATTCATCGCCCATCTGGTTACAACCATAATTCCACGGGAATCTGCAGTATTAATACAGTGCACATAGATTATAATATCGCAAAAAACAAGCCAATCATACAATTACAAAGTTTTCTAATTTTCGTGGTATGATATAGTGTCCATGCATCATACCGTCGGTTATAACTAAGTTTGAGGTTACAAAACGCCTTTTTTACAATAAATAAATTGTCAAAATTATTCCTAGCTAGTTTTAAAATAGGTCTTTGTCATATTATTGAAAATATATGTAGTTAAGGTACCACGATACCCCACTAACACCGGTATGCTAAGACGTATAAATAAATTCTCTCTCCGACATTATGACGTCACGTTCGAGAGCGTTTTAACTTAAGGCTGGTTTGGTGCAAGGTGCAAGTGCATCGTCATATATGAAAAAAAGAGATACGAAGATGGTTAAATTAAGGCCAAGTTGCGTATTTTGGGGCTTAATAATATGCTGAAAAAAAATTGTAAATATTCCGAATGCCTTCGGAGATATCCGAAAAAACCCGAAATTTCTAAGCTTGGTTTTTAATTTTTTGCGCCTGCGTTTATGACGTGGGGAAAAAACAGAAAACACATTTTCATGGCACATTTTAGGTTCTAGAAGATAGCGTTATTAGTTTTCAAATTCGACCTTTCGTTCTTTAGATACCAACCTCCAGTTAATTTTTTTAAATACGGACCTGAATAAATACAATTTTAGGGACTTCCAAGATTTAAAAATTTAATACAATTTAACGGTTTTTAAAATCTCAACGTTTTGTCCTTTACCAACACATTTTTTCATATTATCTTTTTATATCATTACGGTCCTGAACACTTAGAGACAATCTAAATAAAAACAATTCTGATTTGAAAAATTCGTCCATTTTTACTCAATAATACCTGGTATTTGATATTTTGTAAGAAAAGAACCCAAAGTCTCGGCTTCAAACATTTTTCTGTCTATTTTTGTTACATGTTTAGTTTGAAACTAGCATTATCAAACCTTATAATTTAAATTGTTTTTGAAACAAACATAAAATCCCGGGATTGTTTTTTTGCTTCGGGATTTCAATTCCTAGACGACATTTATGTGTCGAAGTTGGACACTTATAATAATGGTGAATTACTTTAAAAATGTCGAAAAAATGACGTAATATTGATGTAAAGCACTAATTGTCTAAATTACGCCTAAATCACGTCATTTTTATTGGTAACATGACGTCGAAGGCCTAAATATCCCAAAAAAATTACGTAATTAGACGTCAGTCTGCTGCTTGGATAGGTATCATATGTTTAAATCATTAAAAGTAACAATTTCCAAAATTATTTTAATTTTAAACACGTTACATTTGTATAAATGACTTAAGATTAATCCAATTATCTTTCCTTCTCGTTCGCCAGTATTAATACCAACTTATTAGTAGGACCCAGTAACGCATCCCCGAGGCCTACCATCAAAATGTCATTATTAAAAATCAGTCAAAATCATTTTACAATTTTATGAACTCATTATTATGTTCTATAAAAAGCAATATTATTAATCAAGTTAGTCTAACCTAATTAATTCGCCTTCATCCGTTTTGATATATTCTTTATCGGCGGTTCGCACCGTTGATTGCCACCAGATTTGTGCCACATTTTCTTTATGCAAACAAGCGCCGAAGTTCATTTATTATATCATCGCAGGTGAAAGTGTTTTGGTCCAATGACACTGGCGTAGCAGAAAAAGAAATACAGCGTTTTTAATGGGCAGCTATGGAAAAAGTGCCTGGTTAAATATTTCTATAAAGATACTTTTTAAAAGAAAGGAAATAAAATAGGTCTAAACTCCGTTAAAACTGCCTTTTTAAAGAAAAAAAAATATCTCGGATATAGTTATTGAACATATTAAAATTTCGTGCTTAATTCAAAGAATATATTATTATTATAATTAAAAGACTAAATAAAGTATGTCTTTTAAACGCGACGGCGAATTTTGAAGCATGAGCCATTAGGCATGGATATATTTTTTTTTTTATGATAAAACACCTGCACTGTAGGAAAAATCCTTTAAGGCGCTCCGGGAGCGGTGCGAGTGCGAAAAAAGCGATTAACGTTGGTCTTGAAACGTTGAAGATTGTATTCATTGGGAAACACGACCTCAGGAAGTTCATTCCACAATGATGACGTTCTCCAGATGAAAGAGTTCTTGAACAATGAAGTTCGAGGAGTACTAAGCTGAACAACATATGGATGAGCGGCAGTGGTTCGCCGTGTATTTCTGTTTTGCATTGCTCTAGGTGGAATCAAGTGGGCAATGTCAGTCGAACACCTGCCATGGAAATATCTGTAAAAGAGAGCCAAATCACCAACCTGTCTTCGATGCTCCAGGCTATCGAGGGTCTTGGTCAGCTCGGGGTCGCCGATCAGACGAACGGCTCTCCTTTGAATGGAATCCAGTAGCCGAAGGGTGTGCTTGGGTGCAGAGCTCCAGACATGAGAGCAATATTCTAATGATGGTCGAATCTGGGCTTTGTAGAGTGTCAAAAGTTGATATGGTGTGTATATGTGTGTGATATATGTAGATACATGAACTTGTTATTTTGGCACTTCGAAAATTAGAGTATAATAGTTTATTTCAGAAAGAGTATTAAAATTGAAAATTCCGCCCAGCTTGGCTCAATTTCGATGTCGGCCATAGGCGCAGGTAAATTTTGTGCATTAAATTATTTATGATAACTATAACCAAAGAAAAAAAAATATTTTGATAAAGTAGGAACTATTAGCTATAGCAAATTTACACAAACATCGTTTTATGAAATATGACGTAGAAGATATAGCGGAAAAATAATAGTGTATAACTGTGCTGCGCACACCGCCATATCATTGCGAACTAAATCCTATAGAACTTATATGGGCGCAAGTGAAAAGGTTTGTAGTAAGACACAACACGACTTTCAAAATAAAAGACGTTAAGCTACCATTTGATCAAGCCATTAAGAAAGTGACACCAGAGAACTGGCGAAAAGTAGTCCATCATGTCATTAAAGAAGATGAGAAAATGTGGGATCTTTACCACCTGATCGATCGGACCGTCGACTCGGTAATTATAACATCAAGAGGAGATGACAGTTTCTCAGATGACGAAAAATATTATGATTTTCTATAACTTAGTTTCTGTATAATGTATTTTTGGTATCTTGTATTTTTTTTTAATGTTTAATAAAAAATAAGTGTACCTAATACTATATGCATATTGCACGCCTTTGTCACACCATTTTTAGTGTTTGTAAATATGTAAATAAAAATAGGCAAAATCCATAAATTGACCCAAAGCCGGGTGGTACCCACGGTTACTAAAAAGAACGGTTGTCTGGTAACTTCTGACCAATTAGAGCCTGCCTGCTGATGACGTCACAAAACGTCTTTGTTATACGGGTCTATTATGAATGCAACAGACAAAGAGAGACAGATACGCCTGTCTATGAAATGAACAGAGCACGGTATATATATTTGATCGTTTTTAGAAAATTTTAGTATTTATGGACCTATTAATGGAAGCGAATTTTATAAAAATAAAATTGAACTGAAACTTTGACCGTAATATTAACCCGAATATGCCCAACCATATTTTTTGTTTAAATTTAAGTTAATTTTTTGTTGATTTGGTTTCTATTGGCACATAATAACCTACAAAAAATGCAAAAAAAAATCTAAAGCTAGTGAGTCCAGCAATAATGGGCGTTCTTTTAAAAGGACAGTGGGCATATATATAGCCAGATTAAGTAATAATAAATTAGAGTAACCAAAAAACATTTTTTTATTTAGAACTAAATTTTACAGTATAGGTATTCTAAACATTACTGTAAAATGTAATCACATTGGGTTTAAACACAATAAACAATTATGATCGTGTATGGTAAGATATTAAGCACCGGACATGAAGCGTAACATTACATTTTCGACATTTCGTATACACTCTTTTATGGCACACTCTGCATCTTGTCGGCCTATCCTGCTCTTCAATAAGATGATTTAATCTGTCATATCTTGACTCCCCATTCTCTAAAGGTGAAGGTCTATTAAGCCTTCTATGTAAATTAAGCCCCCTATCTTCTCTGTTGCTTTGAATAAGCGACATTTCTTCGGAAGGTAAAGTGATCTAGTTTTTTCCTTGTTTCTGTGAAGTTGCTATGAATTTTTTTCGGCAGCATCGAGCAAGTGTGTAATAAGTGGAAAATACCATTTCTTACCCCTAACTTCTATACGATATAAGCTAATATTTTGGTCGCTTCGCTCGACACCCCCCATATTGGTTTATATTGTCATACCTTTTTTTGGATATTAATTGATTACGAAGCTCGGAGAGTGGAATTCTATCTTCATCGTCATAATTGGGTGAATATATCGCAGGACGTGGCATAATAGCAATGCCGATTGCTTTTTGCTAACATCCTCTTTGTCATCTTCTAGTATCGAAAGAAGATCAGTAAGCGTTGCTCCCCTAAAATAAGCGTTGCGCCCACAGTCCTTCTAGAAGGACACCTATATTTACGCCCAAGTGGAACTTACAATTCCCGCAAATTTTCAACATAACCTTATTATAATTACTTGTTGATCTAATTTATTTAATTTTAATAATCTATTGCCCGATTTTTGTTATGATTTATATAATAAACTTACCCTGTTATCTTGAAGTCATAGTGAACATCCATTATCACTTTTCAAGAACTCCATATATATCATTAAAAACAAAAATAACACGGTATCTCATGAAAACCAAACAGTCTATGCTTTAATCTTGGCGAATGATACAGTGCAATCTTACAGAAACCATATGTAATATTACGTGGGCGGTTTAAAATGGTTTCTGTAAAGAGTACTTCTTAAAGGACAGTGGGCATATCTGGGTTAAATATTCAGTTTTCTGTTTTTCTTTTATTGTAGGTAGATAAGTCTACTTAAAAAACCTTTTCATGTGCATTTTAAAAATTCCTTTCTGATCTATTTCCTAAATGGTTTCTTTCGAGTCAATTTCCTTCAAGATTCCTTTCTAATCTTCATTACCTTAAAGATTCCTTTTTAATCAATTACTTTCAACTACTTTCAAGTTTATTTTCCTTTTCTAGTCCATTGCTCTACCGACCCATTTTTAGTTCATTTGCTCTAAAGATCCTTTTCCAGTTCATTTTCTAAATAATATCTTTTAATAAACTAGCCAAGATACCTTTTAGTTCATTGCCTTACAATAAAAGTGCCAAGGTTACTTTAATTTTTAATTTACTAATCAGGCACTTTGATTGCAATGAAATAATGCCTGCCAATGTCAGTTATGTCACAGTTAAAGTTACTGGTTGGTTTATTATTGTTAAAAATCTTTATGCATCCCAATTTAAGTATTCATCCCAATTTAAGTATTCCTCCCACTAATATCTTTCGAAAAATTAATAGGTATAAAATTCTCTACAAGTTTCGAATATTCATCTTCAGGGAAACAAATTTATTAATAAAAGAAAGATACAGGTGAATGTTCTCTTAATGGAACTTTTCTAGACAATGCATAAAATGTACCTCTATATACATTTTATGGATTACATCTTGTAGTAATTATCTAGAAATAAGTGAAAAACTGGAGATTTTTGAAGTACGAAAGTAAATAGTGCGGTAGAAATATATTTTGGTATTATACCTTCAATTTTCGCACGAATTGGTGCACTCGTCAAGAAAACATTGTGTATGCATAGACTCTAGGATAAATAATTTGACTTAAATTAACAAATACTATCTGACAGATTTGCATATTTTTGAAGTATATTCTTAACCTTACTTCTGTCAAGTGTCATAAAACGACTCTCTTGGTTTCTTTGTAATGGACCACTGTGCTTGGTCAGTTTTATATCCTAACTAGGATGCATATCCTAATCATATCCGATCAGGAATAGCCCACTTTTCCAATCAGAGCCAATTTCCATGTGCGAGTAGAAAAAATTGATAAACAAACTTTTTTTGAAAGCCTGTATTTTAGCAATTTCTTTTTAAAAAATATAGGTTCCTTATAAAAGATTTGTATTAGTACTTATTTCTATTAGTTGTTATAGCATAAAAGGAAGGAACCATTAACTAGCACAAATCCGGTAAAAATATTTTAAAAATTCATGTGGGCCAATTATATTAAAGAAAATTAATGTTGATGCTTATTACAAAACTGACTAAAATATATTTTTAAGAATCGAGAATACCAAACACAGTAAAATTATATAATCTTCTTATAGTAAGAAAGTTATTTGTGGAATCTTCAACCGACAGGTTATTCCATTATGCAATAGAATATATTTAATGGTAAATAAGTAGTTAACAACTAAAGATTGGGTAAAATTTGATCGTCAAAAATTTAGAGAAATACATAAATATAAATAATGAAAAGGGAAAAAGTAACCAGGATATGGCAGAAAGTAAAACAAACATTGAGAGCAGCAAAAAAATAACTTGAATTTTAACAGCCCATATTTTTATCAAAATTCAATTAATCCATTTCATTTTTAGTTTATTGGGTAGTCTCTGTACAATGTGTGTGACTTCACTTTGTGTCTTTTTTATACAGGGTGATGGTTAAAAGCTGTGTAAAAATATTCTGATATTAAAATTGATGTTTCTAAAATACGAAGCTATGAAAATTGAATTATATTATTGTGTTGGTTACAGCTTTATGTTACGTACTTAGTGTACCCATTACAACGCAGTGCCGTTCGTGTAAATAAAAAATATTAACTTGTGATATTGTCAATTACGCTGCTATGAAACCCACTTACCACCCCCACCACCAGTTATACAATTCCAACTGTGGTAGAATTAGCAACATCGCCACTTTTGTCGGTTCGAAAGTCCACGCAAAAGGCACTCGTCTAGGTATATCCCCCGACTATATATCTAAAGCTTCTCGCGTTAAACACCATAAGAGGGTTTGTGCGTTTCGGTAAAAAAACCGACACATATTTACGTGCATAGGCCATCCACCTGTAATTTTTACGTCCTTTTTACATCCTTCATGGCTAAAATGGATTTTACGTAGGTACGTCCTATCGACCTACCTACATACGTCCGGGGGCTTTGGAATGAAGTACGACACACTTTTGCCATCTGAGATGAAGGATTTACTATAATAATTACTATAAATAAACTAAGGTGAAGTGGGGTAAGTGGGGATTAAAAATATAAAAGGTCGCCTTCGAAACCACATAACTTTTTAAAAAATCGAGTTACAGAGATGCGCTTTAGACAGGAAGTACTTAGTAATATTTACAATTATAACAAAATTTGTTTAATTATTTACCCAAAAAATTCATTTAAACCAAAAAGTGTTACGAAAATATACCCATAGAACGCACTTGCCCCAGGTACTGGGGTAAGTGGGTTTTCAACTTATAAATCGCGTTTGAGTAATGTTAAATTCAACTGGAGCAAGTGGGTTAATCTATTGCGACTTTACCAACAACATGCTTTTTTCAGATTTAAAAAATTCCTACAAATAAGTTTATATGTTGGAGATTTCTTCTTCTATAACTTTTCTTAAAACTACATAATACGGTTTTTAAGTTTTTATTTACTTTATAGTTTTTGCAGATTACGCACAATCTCATTTTTTAACTTCTTAAAACTTTTCACTTTGAATTTTATTAATATAAAAAATTTAAATGGGTCAAGTGGGAACTAATCCCCACTTGCCCCACTAACAAAAAAAGCGGGGCAAGTGGGAACTATGGACCTAAAACTGAAAACCTGAAAAATCAAAGTGTTAAAAAAATACAAGAGATAACGTTAGTGATTACAACTTTGATAATGTAAAAACTTTGAACCTAAGCTTTAAATTAGTACAGATAAAAAAATTTAAAAATTTTTGCCGTAACTTGTAACTATAGACGAAGTTTAGATACATTTGACATAAGCTGTGTTACTTTTAAGAAAAATATTTAAATTTTTTTCACAATATGTTGGGGTCTATAAAAGTCCAAAAAACCATTTTATTGTAGTTTTAGTTTTTAAAAGTAAATTTTTTTACAATTATTACAAAAAAACCCACTTGCCCCAGATCCCCACTTACCCCACTTCACCTTACTACAAAAGTGAATTCCCCCTCCCCCCCCCCCCCCGCGGTCTCAAAAAAACCTCGTTAATTACTGTCACCAAAAATGCATTTAATTAATGCATTATTTAGCCTCAGCAGTTCTGTGGACAATTTGAAATCATTTTAGATATTTTTGAAACCATAAATCAAACGCTGGCTTGGGAAGGGAAAGCGGAAGAGGTTGGCGATAAAACATAAAACATACTTATAGGATCCCGCAACAAAATTATGTTATTTTCAATTTTTGAAAATTTTCCTTTCATCGAAATTCCAAGTTCCCCCTTTATAAACAAAGCATCCACCTATGACCCCCTAATTATTATAAGTTATCATCAAACTTATCATTATCATTGTTGTTCCAAGTATGTTGAGATAAGCCAGTGGCCAGGAAAATACGATACAAGTAGAGCACAATAACTATAATCGTACCGACCGACAGAAGCGGTCAAAATCGTCTATAGTAGGGATGTTCAGTAACATCGATATGTTAACGATTATTAAAAAAGATAACGTAAAAAATCAATGGTGTAAATGAAGAAATCAAAACTCCAAGCTATACAGTTTTGTCTTATTTATTCTATTTGAAAATTTTCAGGTTAGAACAACATTCACAACTTGCAGGTACATGATTCCTGCACTTCTTACATCCATTGCACAATTTGCAGGTATATGATTGCTGCATTTCACAACTTGCAAGTTTATGATATTTTTTTTGTTTGTTTTTTTTCGCCCTCCGTTTCTTTCTACCTCGCCGGGGCGTAGTTAGCATAAGAATTTCATTGGGGCTTAATTTTTTTAACTCATCAAATTCTTTAACACTTTACGATATTAAAACATCGTTGAACACAGAGTTTCATTTATTATTTTTACCCTAAGGAGACATGCCTGTGAATGAGGGGCACGTGAGATATTGATTGGTATAAAATACATTTTTTGTAAAAATATTAGTCGGACATCACACAGTATATTATTTCTTATAGAAATTATTGAAGTAAATACAGAGTGTTATGGAATGGACGCATTATATGTAAATAGGTGACTCCTAGTGTATCCTAAAGATATACTTCATTTTATATTTTATGTCAGACCAGTACATTATTGTGTTTTTATACCTTAGATACCATCTACATAATGGATCACTTTATGCCCGTGCGGGCAGCATACTTTCCAATCAAGTTACTACTTCTAAAAAAATCCTCTTTCTTTTTTTGGAAACTCCAGCGCTGGACTTCATCCTTGATTTTGAGTTGGCAGGCATGTTTAGGGTGGGTTGATGCCCACCCTGCCCTCTCCCCATGGCACCACCACTGGTCCTGAATATTATCGATCCCATACATTTTGATACATTTTTAAAATTTGCTCTTACTCGATCAGTATTTCTGCCATTCTCATCAAGACCATTACACTGTTAGTTGTGATGGTCTTGTAGGGTCTCCATTAAAAAATAATTACATTATTATTGGTATTTATCTAGTAAAAAATAATTTTTCCAAAATCGATCGGAAATATTGACATTTTTGATAACATTTCTGAAAAAAAAGTCAATATTTCCTTACACTTAGTTGTTGCTAGGCAACGGAAAATAACTGTTAGGAAATATTTATTATTGTACTGTAAGGAAATATTTCTGTACGGCTACTTGTAAACTAAAATGTGTTAAGCTTGACAATTCAATATTACTGTGTTTTCATAGTTACAACACAAATATTTAATGGCATCCTTTACTTGTGAACAAAGTTAATATTTATTTCAAAATTTTAACAAGTTGATTGTAATAAGTTATGTCCTTTTGATATATTTCTATTTACGGAAAAATAGTATGTATACCTCGTAGACAAAGCCACATTCCCGGACTTTGTATTGTCAGCAGTGGCGTATTAAGGGGGGCCTCGGAGCTCGGGTCTAATAGTCCAATTGCAACCTAATTTTTCATCTTACGCTGTCTCTTAATTTATATTTTTAAATAATGCATTCTTGGCTTAGATTACAAAGGTCTTGTAGGAAACATTTACTTTTTAAACATTTCCTTCTAAAAGTCCTGTTTTGTATAGAAATTAAGGTTTCAGACGCATATAATTTTAGTTATGATGCAATTTTATAGGAAAATGAGTAAAAAGAATAATGTTTTATAGTATTTTTCTATTATATACTTGTCTGTTCCGTTTTTCATTTTTTAGAGCTATTTTTAATCAACAAAAATATAACCCGATGCAATAAAATATTTTTACAAAAAAAACAAAAAACACTTACTTAGGTATATTTTTTTTAATAGAAAAATTAAAGTAAAAATTTTAATTGAAACATTTGTTATGGAAGAAACGAGAATGCTTTATTATGAATATACAAAACGGCACTTAAGAAGGAGTATTTCAAAACCTAAGCATTTGCACCAAAAACTGCTCTTAGATTAACGCTCCTAAAATACATGATTTCTGAAAAAATCATCAATTTTGGCGTGGTGAGCGATATTTCCTTTATTTTTAATCATGAAAAACCGAGCCCGAAAAACGCTGGTTAGAGTCATCTATACGTCTTATTTGTTAAAATTTTGGATTGACACCAACATTTTTCACAAATATAAAAATGTTTTTTCTTTAAATAAAAAGCTAGCTAGGAACATCAAAAAAAAGTAAAAACAAATTTAATCCAACCATGCAGAGGGGGAGAGGTAATAGTTTAATTTTCGAAATTTGATAGTAAAAACCTTCTTTACTGTGTACAATATCATGAAATACATGTGGTCCTGACGGTCCCTCTATCCAGAAGAAAAATATTCTACCCACGGCCACTGAGAGCCCCCCCTCCCCCGAGCATATTTTCTGCCTACGCCACTGATTGTCTACGGTCGTCCGAGAATGTTCAGCATTTCCTACTAGGTATACAATATACTATTAGATACTTTAGTTATTTTAACATTGATATCACTCAGGACTCTCAGTAATACTGTCAGATCAGTAATACTAATGGCATAGGGTCGCCTGTTCAGCCCATTCCTAAAAACTCTATATTATATTATAACTTCCAGAAAGGACTAGTACCGATTTGTCGCTGGTCGATTCTCAGTCCATGACGGGACTCTCTATTTCGACAAGTCGGTCAAAGCGAGCTTTATCAGCTTTAGTCGAATAATAGTCGACAGTCGAAAACAAGTGAAAGACGCGGACACGGAAGCGCGTTCTATCGAAGCCGACTTTGCCCGCGCGAAAGTTCTCTTGGTTCTTCGAGCGCGATTTTCGAATATTTCGCAAAGAAATTATAAATAATTTAACGCCACAAAAGTGTTAAAAATATCATCGACTTTTCAATTTCTTTTTCGATAAAATGAATATTGATATGTGGTTTATGTAGCGCGGGTTTTATTTGGTGATTGTGGATTAAGGATTAAATTATCCAAGGATTTATATTAATTTATTTAAAGGTAAGTTTTGAAAAATTAACTTATGAATAGTACCTATAGTGTATTTATTGTCAACTGACACTTATAGGAAACAATAACCTTAACACAAAACTCTCGATGCGATCGGTACAGGACTGCATTGAGCTTTCGCGTTTGATTAAGACGTTTTGCGAATATATTGTAGCTTTATTGTACACAACATACTTTTCCATTATTTTAAAACTAAATTTGATTTTGGCGTTTTGGATTTGTATAATGCAGTGCTTGTCTTATTCTGCTGCAAAATAAAGCTACAATAAAATCGGAAAAAGGTTATTGTTTATTATCGGTGCTGGTTGAAAATAAACACAATTAAGAGTGAGGTCTAGTGGTGGATTCGCCATTTCGTTTTTTATTCAATATTTCGTTACTTAGTATTTCTTTTATCCAAAAATCGTGCAAATACCCACATTTAAAGCAATACCTACAGTTTAAAGTTAGGCAGGTTTAAATTTATGAAGTACAAAAAGAAAAATGGCCAAATTTTCGTTTTTTCTTTTATTAATTCATTAAAAAAATTTCTTTGGTTTGAAACTGTAGGTAATTGCTACTCAAGGGTATTTGGCCCCTTTTTAAATAAAGCGAAAAGTATAAGAAATATGAAATGGCGGATGCATCACTAAAATTCACTCTTAAAGGGGATTTCTACTGTGATGGTCCTATTTTCATCATTTCTTTACGATTTTTTTCTGGGGATCATAAGATAAATGCAGAAAAACAAGTTTTCCATTCTTTTTATTAAAGATAAGATGTACCTACCAAAAAAAAATTTTCAACCCCCAAAAAATTAAAAACTTGAGGGTGCTACAGGATGCTGAAGTTCCCCCTAAAAAACACGTACCTTGCTGGCGGAATTCAAATAAATTTTTCTGTTCATGACAAAAATAAAATTGACCCAGATTTTTTAATTATAAGTATGTAGTTATAGCCCCCACTAGAATCAAGTCAAAAATCGAGTAACTGTTAAAATGACGCGAGATTTAAATTTTTTTTTGAAAATTTACCATTTTTTTTTTGTATTTTAACGGCCGTAACATTTTCTATAATATCGCAAAATACTTGATTATGATTATAGAGGAGGCTATAACCACTTATATTCTGAGCATTTTAAGACCAAAATCATTAAATTCTGATAATTTGGACATACCGAAGTACTTTCCGCCAGCGCGAAAAACAGGGTTTCGAGAAAAACAATTTGAAAGTTTCAACGGTGACTCACAACAAAATAGTCTCACTGTCACTTAGTCTGCGATATCTGGCCCGTAGATTACACCCTCCTCTTCCTCGAAAAACGATAAACGAGCTGATTCTTCCTGCCTCTTTGCGAGCCTGGCCTGACGATCCTGATTGGTCGAGATGATGTCGCTGGCGACAGAACGTAGCTCTGAGAACGGTCTTAACTCAAAAGCGGCTAGTGGTGAGAACTGACCGGCAATCATAAAATTGGATGTAACTTTTTTTTGGAGTAGATTTGGTAAAAACGTTTACACACGGTTATTCTCGAGGCTATAGAGAGTCGAAAAATATATAAGCAATTAAAAATCCTAAAAAAAATTCTAAAGTTCATTGTCTTGTAAAAATTATTGGGCATTATTTATTTTTTAATAAAAATAACATTCTCCAATAACTGAGTCCAAATAAAAGTAAGGATGTTTTTAAGGCATGAGAAGTAATTCTATTTTTTATTGATATTTTATTAATATAACGTATATAGTTTTTGCCTTAGACCTAGACCGAAATACCGTAAAACACAAACAAATTATTGCTCCCGATTAAAAAAAAAAGTTACTGGAGTGTTAGTCAAGTTATATTACTGTGATAAGCTTTTGTTTGTTTCAAAAACAAATAATTTACTTCTGTACATGGACAAAAGTAATAAATTACTTACCGTGTTAATATTAAAATTTTTGTCGGTTCAAACGCCTTAGTAAATATTGATTCAGGTGTCCACCTCATTAAAGCAACATCTTTTTTTTAAATTTAAAATCCGCTTAAGTCTGTACTTATTATTTTATATTGATTATCATGGAAAAAGTTCAAGTAGAACAAACATATATTCTACGATTCAAATTTTAAACAACATACGATATTTCAACACACAACACAAAACTACCCGTTTATATGTGTGGGACGGTTCGGTTTATTTTGAGTGCACGTTTTCTGTTAAATTATAATTTTTGTTATTATGTGGTTAATTTTGCTTGCATGCCGTCACCTCCCGCCGGGGTATACAATGTTGCCGCATTCCGATATCAAAAAGATACGAAAAATGTTGCCAGGTTTATGATAATTGCAAGGATAATTGGTTTGCTCATTGGCGGGTAGCTCATAGGGTCTAAAAAAAAATTCGTTCGTCATGTAACACCTACATTTTTAATTTAGGCTTTTATTTATTAACATAAAACTATTTTAAAAAGAGCCTATTTATACCACATATTTTAAAGTTAAAAGTTACCTTTGTCAATCGGCTTTATAAAAAATATAGTTTAATCTTGGATCTTTCAATAACTTAAACGTGAAATGTTTCTATTTGTACCACTTGGTTTTTAGTTTTTACCCCTCAATTATATTCTCGATCCAACGCTGATTTGTTCATTAATATTATGTTATATTATCAAGGATATCCATAGAACGTTATTTAGGGGGGGCAAAAAATAACAAAATCCCTGGCCTTCCTTTCTAAAGTGGCTTTTAAATACCATTTTTTTTTCCGTGGGGCAATAATATGCCCCCCTACTTTATGGACGCCTATGTGTATCAATAAACATAGAAGCTACAATATTTTATGTAATTTAATTAATATTTAGTTTACAGTTTATATCAGAGATATTATTACATATCGCGAACGAGCGATATTTACATATCGCGAACGAGCGATATGTTTATATCCCCTATCTTAGGATTCCTATTGTATTCTATCTTGGAAATTTGTGTCACATTTGACATTTTCCTGTTCCCGATTTTTTTTCTAGAAAACGGATAAAGTTGAAATATTCAAACTTTCTGGGTTTATAGCGAAATAATAGGAGGATCTTCAGTAAAAAATTCAAATATACAGGGTGTGACGGAAAAAAGATATTAAACGCCAAAGTCGAAAAATATGCAAAATTCGCTGTCTTCCATTTCAGGTCGCAAAAATTATTTTTTTCGATTTTTACTTCTGGAGGTTCGAGAGGACCGGCAGCTTCCGAACCCTATTGTTTTTGAAGAAGATTAGAAAATGTGTAGTATTTTTTTTGTTTCTTTAAAAATCGAAAAATGCTCTATGCAGGGTCATTTTGAACCACTTTGAAGGGTATATTCAAAATGATCGGACAGACCTTTCGCGTAGACAGCCTGATAGGCCGTCTCAAATACTTTTTTTTCACAATACATGTTTCTATACCTAATATTTTTTTAAATCGTTAAAATTTGAGAAAAACTGGAAATGACGATTTTAGACTAAAATTTTTTTCGGTTTTTAAGTTTTTTTCGTGTTAAATACATTTTTTATTTAAATGGCATAGCCCCTATCCGAAAGAGCTCGTCGAAATACAACGGAAATGTATTATTTGGATACTAAATCTTTTTTACTAAAAGAGCAATAAACGATTGGATGTAAAATTTTTGAATTTTTTTCAGTAAGTTACTGGTACGCTCAAACCCGCCACTGATAACCTGTATTCAACTTTTTGAATTTTTTTTTGTTCTATTGTCTAAAGGGATAAGTAGACTTTAAATTTAACACTATGCGCTTCCTCCAGCAATACATTTCATATTTTAAAAAAATGTTTTTTGAATGTTTAAAGATTTTTTTATATCAAAAGTTTTACTTAATCGACTATATTTTTTACAATAATATCCTTACACAGTTCCTTTTAGGCTTATTTTATTCAACAACCTTTTCTCAATGTCTCCCCATATCTTAATTTATCAATTTATTTTTTTAATTTGAGAAAAATAAACATTTTGATAGCGCGGATAGAAAAAATTTTCATATCTCAAACTAACTTGGATATGAATAGAGTGCTTTGAAATATTTTGTTTCAAGTCAGTATCTATTGATATTAAATACCGCTGTCAAAATTGGCCTAAAATGAGTGTTTTCGGCTATAGATTCTGAAGTTGTTTTAGCGTTTTAAAGTTAAAAATTGAACGTTATAGGTTATTTGAGACTTGTACAATTTAATGAGACCAAAATTAAAGCTTCATATGTCCAATTTATTACCGAAATTTCAATTTTAAAAATGCTCTGCAATTTCCGTAAAAGTTTCATTTTAACAGAATTATGATTTTTCGAAAAGATTGCCTTGGAATTATAAAGCGTCATCGTGGATATTAAATATATGAACTGTCAAAAAAGGCCGAAAATGGCATATTTCATCGTAAATTTTTAAAGTTATTTTAGCAATTCGCGCTGTAAAATTTGGGATAAGAGATAGCTCGAAACTTCTACAATACAGTGTTATATAACAGATAGGTCCAAATAGAGTATTTATAGGTGCATTTTTCATTTCAATATTGGTCTGCATACCTTAAACTTTATCAATATTCTATGCTGGGAGATATTCTGAACAGCCGAAAATTAACGACTAGATTTTTTTCGAGTTTTAATTCATTATGACTTTATTTGTCTAGAGAAAGAAAAAATAATTTAACTTTTTGCCGTATTTTGTTTCCTATCATATGATGTCATCAGAATTCGAGTAAAACGTTTCGTCATCTAGATACCATCATCAGGTTTTTATTTTTAAATATAAACTTGTAATTTTTATTGCAGTTTCGTAAATCTTGCTTCTTCTAACGTTTTTGTGCAATATTGCTTTAACCAAATAGCAACGTTTCGTCCTATAAAACATCTTCAATCTTTATATGGACTGCTATTAATGCGTTAGAAAAACGAATAAATATCCGAAGAAGTTAAAGCATGAATTAAAAACTACTTATCTGGTCTGAACAAAATTTGGCATACGAATGAAAAATGAGTTATTGTGTGGAACAAAGATTTTGTGTGTTGAAAAAGAGGTTGTTTTTTGCTAGCTGTCATTTTGACAATTTCAAAGTTCAACTATTTCAATTAAACTATTTAATATTAAGTGTTAATTTTGTAAAACATAAATAAAAGGGATAAAAATGAAATACACGAGTTACAGTATTATGAGTTATATACTGACAGCTGTAATTTTGTCATTTTTTTTATGTGTAATAATCGCGTTTATAAAAAAAATATTTTGTTGTTGGGTGTAGTTCTCATATATTAAGATTGAAATACATAAATATTAAATGAAATATTTGTAAATATTTTTTGACAGGTTTTATATCGACAAATTAGGCGATATGTTTTCACATCACAGTCCGCAGGAGTGTGATACAAAAGTAAATAATATAATAACACAAAATATTTAAAAAAAAATGAAAAAAATTTTAAAAAAATTAAAAAACTCAATTTTTTTTTAAATTCTTTTATGTAATGACTTTTACCTTTAGAGGCAATGCCAGTTGCCGATCATGCGATATGCAGCTTTATAAAAGTAATATCATACTACTAATAAATTCTATACTTTACGTTTGAATTATCAACAATTATTGCTATGAAAATTATAACGGAAAAAGTATTTATTTAAAGCTACTTAATTATTGAAAATTTTTCAAAAATTACATTTTTATGCATCTATCTTCCCCAATAAAAAAAATTATTTTAAGTTGCACTAGTATTAATAGATATTAAAATAAAATTTTTCAGTTTTTTTATAGATACGCTACGTACTACATACAGGGTGGAATTTTAACTGAAATAAAGTCAGTATCACGAAGCCTCTTCATTTTCTGAAAAAACACAGAACTACGGCTGCATTTATTTTTTATCTTCATGAAATTTTCCTCTCTTTTGTGGGGTAGAAACCCCCCCAACTTTTTTTTCTCAAATTTAAAGGTATGTATTGTGGTTGTTGGAAACGGCATAAAAAAGGAAATTCGACCCTGTGTTTACTTTGGCGAACCCAGGCGCAGATACAGGGAGGGGGGAGGCATTCCCCCCCCTGAACTTTACCAAATGATTGCGTTTTACTAGCCTTAAAAATTGTAGGGCGTGTGAAGATTTTTTTTAGAAGTCACTTTTTAGAGTAAGAAGATTTCTAGAGCCGGGATACACCCTTTTTTTAGAAGTCACTTTTTTTAGTCGCCCCCCCCCCTTCAGCAAAATCCTGGATCCGCCACTGGGCCGCCAACCGGGCCATTTGAGCAACAATCGATCCTACAAGTTTTAGAGGAACTTGGGCAACAACTTATACACGAAGATCTCCAAATAACCTCGGATATGATACATAATGTCAATAATGAATTTTTCCTTTGATTAGGGGTTTGTCGAGGAAAAAATTAACAACATTTCTAACAAATTTACAATAAAACAAATTGCGTTTAACGAAATGGAAAAGTAAATACTGGGGCGTATTCCATTTTTTATGCCCTTTCCAACGAGGTATTCCATTACATACCTTTACCTTGTACATTCGAAAAGAAAGAGTTAGGGGCGGTTTCTATCCCCAAAAAGAGGGGTAAATTTCATAACGATGCGGAAAAAGTATGCCAAACTAAAAATAAACGCAATCTTTTCAGCAAATACTTTACTTTAAAAACATCTTTATTCATAACCGCGGTTGTGGCTCAGAGGTAGAGCTACTGGCATTCGACCGTGGTGACCCGGGTTCGATTCCCGGAATGGGCGTACGTACAATAAAAAAAAGTATATCCGAAATTTAGTGGATTTAAGAATGCAGGGAAGAGTGTAAAAGGTATCATCTCCCAACCCACCCCATTTACGCCGGTAACCAGGCCGGATGAGATCGGACATCTCGTGGGGGTGCGGAAGAAGGTACACAACCCCCAATCGGTAGGTCATGCAATGGCAATAAACCAAGGGTTGATAACCCTTGGTTCGTAACCCACGTTAAACTGTAGGTTCCCTCGGGAACGGCCCTGGCAGCGAACGAAGAGGAAAAAAGCCTAATTCGAAAGAAGGGCAGAACCGCAAGGCAATCTTTATTCATTACATTTAATTATCATTTTAATCTACCGGGTGTCCCACTAAGAATGGCTCCCGGCCGTATCTCGAAAACTACTGGGCATAGAAACTTAGAAAAAAAAAATTATAACTAAAGAGACCATTTTTATGTAGAATTGACCAGGCTAATCAGAAATAATATCCACATGAAAAAATATCAGTGGCGTCCCACTTTTTTTCTAAAAAATATATAATCGTTTACTTTTAAAAATTATTCTATTGGCGATAACGCTGAAACGAACGGAGATATCGAGCTGCGGTTTTAATATTTGTTCTAGCAAATTTAATCTACTTTTCGATTATGGTATCATAATTATACCGTATGATTTATTTTTTCGGAGTAAAATAAAAAAATGTGTTATTATTACAAACTGCGCCCTCTAGCATTTTTTTTGAGAACTATTATGGACAACTAAATACGATTAGAGAAAATGTGCATACATTTCTCTTCCAAACAGTCATTAGTTTGCTAAAATCGGATAAGTCGTTTATAAGTTAAAGCGATTTAACTGATTACACATTCAACCGCTTCCCCCCTTTTATTAAAGTCGGTACGCCAATGAGCATAGGACCAAAATGATGCATAATTGTCCAAGCTTTTCAATGGTGTTATCAAAGATATACCTTAATGTGGAATTTTCGGAGATATGTAAACTTTTAAAATTTACTTTTCAATTACGCCCTCTTGCGGCACAATGCGGAACTTAAAAGTTATTTCCAGGGTTTTCTCATGACCACTTTAGTTATAATTTTTTTTTTCCTGAGTTTCTATGTCCAGTAGTTTCCGAGATACGGCCGAGAGCCATTCTTAGTGGGACACCCGGTACAGTAAATAAACGGGCTTTCTAAAACTGAATTTATTCCAGTTAAAAATTCCACCCTGTACCTATACATATATTATTTTATGAAGTCTTAAAGTTCATACAATGAATGTTAAATCGCCTTTAGAATAAACTGTGCTGTAACACCACAATTATTTTATTTTAATTTAAGATTGCCTAAATAACGTTATGTAAGTCAAATATTTGAAATATTGTTCGCTGAATTTATTAGTAGATACCTTACTTACATAACCTCTTTATTGGCATGTGTTAAGTCAATACTAGAAGTAATTTGGCACATAATATTTAAATTTGTATTCTTAAAGACCGACGCGACGTATGCAAACTTGGAAAGTGGACAATTCCTCATCTTTATATTTAAATACGGCTTCGCTTGCATGGTTTTATTATTTGAAACTTAAAAAGATACCAATTGACTTCCTTCCACAGTTTCCATTTAACGTTTTTAAGCGAAATATCAAACACAACGCAGATATTTAACATTTCCTAAGCAAAAAGACAAAAATAGACCAAGAGATATTGCTGAAAAGTATTGTTAAGATTAACGGATATTTATCGATAATATGTCAAATATTTGAAAAGCGATTTTCTCTGAATCTACACAAACAATTTTGTAAAATTCTGTTTCATATTCAGCGGAAAATATACTTCTTTCCAACGAATCGAAAATTCCGTTTCAGGCATCAGCCACTGTCGAGATCTTAGCGACTGAAAAATCGATTAGCAGGATTTTGTTGGTTGGCAAAATGTCACCATTAAGTGTTCTATTCTTTGGAATTTACGCTATAACTTTAGTATAAGATATTCCTTGTGTAACAGGATCATGGTACACCCCCGTATCTCCGTTAGTTTTAAAGGTAATTGATTAAAACTTGGGATAGCCCATAAACATAATAAGCGGCATTTTTTGACATACAAATGATTTTTTTTTCACTTCCGGTTTCGCCGGAAGTGACACCAACTTTCGATTTTTAAATGGAACACCCTGTATATTATTACATTTTTGAATTCTGCATAATTTTCTAAATCCAATGATACTACAAAAGTGACATTTCAAGCGTAAAAAATATTTATTATTTAATTTTCCATTTAAGTGTGCCATGACGGTTCCGATTTATTCCAGTTGATCTGTCTAATGCTAGAAAAATCGAAGTCCCGTCAAAAATACTAAATTGCGTTTTTTATAAACAAATAAAATTCATCGTAATCGTTTTTGGGGTAAAACTCAATTTTTCCAAATGGAACCATATTGGTACCGTGGTACCATTTCTTAGTACTATTAATAAGGAATTTATTCATACCTGGTAATAACATGTGTAATAAATACAATCAAAATTACAGCTAAAAGAAAATACAATTATTTTGTTCTAATTTAATGCGTGCATTATGTACATAGTATTAGGTACACTTATTTTTATTAAACATAAAAAAATAAAAAAAATATTATACAGAAATTAAATTATAAAAAATCATAATATTCTTTGTCATCTGAGGAACTATCATCTCCTCTTGACGTTATAATTAACGGGTCGACGCGACAGTCCGATCGATCAGGTAGTCAAGATCCCATATTTTCTCCTCTTTTTTAATGACATGGACTGCTTTTAGCCAGTTCTTCGGTGTCACTTCCTTAATGGCTTGATCAAAAAGTAGCTTAACGTCTTTCATTTTGAATGTCGTGTTGTGTCTTGCAACAAATTCTTTTACTTGTGCCCATATAAGTTCTATAGGATTTAGTTCGTAATGATATGGCGCAGCACAGTTACACTATGTTTTTCAGCTATATATTCCACGGCATATTTCATGAAACGACGTTTGTGTAAATTTGCTATACCTAATAGTTCCTTTTTTATCAAATTATCTTCAAATTGAATACTTTTGGTGGTTAACCAGTCGATAATTTCTTATTTCCTCCAAGATGAAGTTGGAGTCTTTTCTGTGCGTCGTGAATGATAGCTTGCGTTATACCCATTAACCTAATTCTCTAAAATTTTTGGTTAGTTATCATAAAGAATTTAATTCACAAAATTTACCTGCGCCTATGACCGACACCGAAATTGAGCTGAACTGAATTTTATTACTCACCCCTTTCTGAAATAGACTATAACTTTAAAACTCCCTTTTTAAAAATTGTTTTCTTAAGACAATTTTCAACGAGATACATTTAACTTCTCAGATTTACTCATACAACGGTGACATTTTGCCAACCAACAAAATCCCGCTAATCAATTTTTCAGGCGTTGAAATATCCGCACTGGCTGACCCCTGAAATCGGATTCTCGATTCGCTGGAAATAATTATATTTGCCGCTGAATATGAAAGAGGTTTTTACAAAATTGTTTATGTGGATTCCGAGAAAATCACGTATGAAATAGTGTTTATCTACTTTCATTTAGTAATATGAATTTTACAGTTCTGTAAATCGTTTTGTAAGGGCATCTATTACAGCACTAGTGCTGTAATGGATGTATTTACAGCACTAGTGCTGTAATGAAAAAAAAGGGATTTATTAAAATTTTGCTGTTAAATAAAACCACACTTTTTAGAAGAATGATTTATTATTAACAATTATAAAATTAATTACCAATTATTAATTAAAATATAACACTTAAGGTTTATTATAAACATTAATAATACACTTTTTACAGTTAGAAATTTGTCTTCCTTTGTGAAAACTTTGAACTTTTTGGCCTTGTAACTCTCTGAACTTCTTTTCAAAAATGCGATTAGTTGAGAAAATCTGCTTATATTTTGATTTTTCTTGACTGAAATCATAGTTCTCAACATTGAGTAGTGAGTCCATAGTGTAGATGGTTTCTGGGAGCGTTGCTTTACGGAAAAATAACCCAAAAGGATTTTCTCAGACACCTCCTTTATTTTGTTAGCTTTGCACTTCTGATACTCCAACTCACACCGCGCCTTGAATTTTGTCGGAACTAAACTTGAGATCGGTTCTTTTGCCGCTGCTTCTATATCAGAGGGTAAACTTCCATCAGAATCGCTCATTTTGATAAACGCTTTTTATATTTTTGAATTTGTTTGACAAAGTTTCGACAGTAACCATGCGAAACAGTAACTATGCGAAAGGTAACATAAAAAACTTGATTAGTAAACTTAATAGCAGGTGCATTTTTACAGGTGCATTTTTATTTTTAAAAATGCCTTTTGCCAAATATTTTATCCATAGATGAAAGTAGATAAAATTTTGTACAATATTCTTGTTGTAAATTCATATTACTACACTCGATGTTTTATTAAACTCGGCTGACGCCTTGTTTGACAACTTTAACATCTCGTGTTGTAATATGAATCTTTACAACACTTATATCGTAAATAACTATTAGACGAATTTTGTTGGTTTGCAAAATGTCACCATTTTATACATGATATAGATACACTTCACTTGTCATTATTTGCGATATGTCGTAATTATTGTATATTTTGGAGGTCATTTTTTCACGTAGCATTTCTGTTATATTTTTTAAACACGCAACTACCTCCACCTAACAATCTTCATATTTTTATTGACTTCACGTAATGAATTATATACTTCCGCACACTTTGCTTCAACCTACTAAACAAGTAGTGGCCTTTATATAAGAAATAGATTTTGTAGCAGTTGCAGCATTAGAATATTACAGGTAAAAGAAAGTATATAAGATAAAAGTGTATAGATTTAAAAAAAGAGACCCTTTTAAATGCCTTTAAAACTTAAATTATTACAGTTAATAGCCACATGATATAAATTTCTTTTGAAGCAATTAAACAGAGACTATCGGCTTGTTTAATAAAAACAACAAAATAGATAATGAACAAAAGTAAAAGTTTGGAATATGCATGGACAATTTGTTTTGTCCGTCAGTCAACGAGACGATCAATTATCCACCATTAAGTGTCTCCTTAACCGCATTACATCTTTTTTGTTGGCCTACAAATTTTACTTTCATTGTAAGTGTAATAATTGTCTCTGTATTCCATGTAATAAATACACATATTATATTTATTATTGTGAGCTATTTGATATCAGTGGCGAAACGATCTTAAAAAATGGTGTAGCGCTAGGTATAGTGCGGGTACTTAAACAAACATTAACTAAAAACCCGTGTAACAAAACGTCTTTCTTATCCTCATCTAACGACTAAAAGGACTTTCCAACAAATTACAAACTATGTCATTAATTGAGTTAATTTTTTAAAACAAACAACTAAGTAGGCACGTACACTACTGAATTAACTAAAAAATAAAAACAAAACCTTCTAGTCACACAGAGTAAATCATGTAAAAACGATATCTATAAACGTAAGTTTCGCGAAGCCACAAAATAAATATCCAAACCAATGCTAAAACAATAATGCATACGACTGATCTATTTTTTAAATTGCCCTTCATCATAATGCAAATTGTTACATGCTGTTTGCGTGACTGACTTCACGTAACCATAGCAACGGTGAATATCAGAGCTATGTTGGGCATTGGGTTTTCACTTGCTTTGAGCTAACGAACACGGTTGGCTGGGGTGCGCCAAAATGCACGAGTGTTTATAATTGTCCATCGGAGTTAACCGTGGCCCTATTATGCATAGCTACATTCGGATTAAATTAATATTATTAATTCGAACATAATTATTTTTAAGGGCTAAAATGGTAGCTGTATTGGTGCATTAATATTTTATATTGTTGAAAAACTTTCCTCCTGGTTTTATTTTTTATTCACCTGACGAGCGGCCACTGTTTGATATTAAGGGTTTATCATCGCTTTTGGGTGTATATCACATTTAATATGTTTATTCAAAAACGATTGAGACTATCGAATTTATGTTAAGATAAGTTTATTTATTGAGAGATACTGAAGTAATTTTAGTATTTTTGACGTTTGTGTCATTAACGAACACCGAGATAAATATTTCAAAATTAAATGGAGAGAAATAATACCCTAAGCCAACCTTTAATAAGATATATTCAATAAGAAACATTTATTTTATTGTACTCTACTTCTTTCGAACGTATAAACGTTCATCTTCAGGAGAAGCATAGCTTACGTTGGAATAGGTATTCGGAAATTGTAAGTGACACCCTCACAGAGCAAAGTTAATTTATTAAAGAAAAGTGATGAAGAACTTCCATAGAAGTAGGGGAGAAAAACATACTACCAAGTTCTATAGATAAAGATGGGAGAATGGTTGATAAGAGGTATTTTAAAGTGACAAAATGAAAAATGTTCGTTGCTAGATAGTTTGTGAGTTGTGTGACGAAAAATTAATTCTAGTGGTCGTAAGTAAAAATGTTAATTTTACAGCTCTTCAATGTAGGTTATACCTAGTATATTTATTTTCAATTGGCAGAGACAGTAAACACTTATGAACCTAACCACAAAATCAGTTTGTCACTCCTCACTATTTTACTTGGTCTTGCAGCAACGATGGAGCAGATATGGAAGAGACTATCGAAAATGCATTTTTATTGATAAAGCCACATTAAAACAAAAAAACAAAAACATTTTTGTCGAAATATCTACACCTGCATCATCATGTGTGAGTTATATAGGGAGCGAGTCCATCGATAGAGCAAGTGGAGAAAGAATTTTGGTTACCCCAGTATTTGGTGCATTTTCTGATCCAGTGACTCCCAATGGCTGTAACGTTCCCTGTTTTGTTCGCGTAGTTTGCAGCTTAGGTCACTGTCGTACAGTTGCATTCAGTGCAGATGCTTCTTAACAGCCATGTGCCCTGTCAGAATACCTGTAGTGCTCAACGTTGCTGTGTAAGTAGCTCTATGGTGGTTGATGTAGGTGTGCACAGATACAATATGGTGGTTAAGGTTTGAAATGGGTAGAACACTTATGTAGGCTACAGGAGAAATAGGAAGTATGCCTATGGTAGCCGAGATAGAAGTGTGTCGGTAGATAGCCTTGTGGAAATATATAGAACGTCGATGGCGGCGTGATTAAAGTTATTGTGCATACAACTTCTATGAAAATTTTTGTCTGTCTGTCTGTTTGTCTTAGAACTGACTATAAAGACCATGCAATGCTTGTACGTAGTTTGTTTGTGTCATTATTTGAGGTTAATTTCATTAGTGTGTGGATAAGTTCTACACCATAGAAAAACTAATTAACAATTTTACCAATTATTGTCATGATCATCAGATCAAAATTAATAATGATTTGTTGCTTTTATCTCGGATACTTTTCTGCTGTTGACCAGTGATTATTGCTCAGAATTATGAATACTTAATATATTTAAAATACACCAAAATACGAAGGATCACAAATGTCTTTAGAAACGGGTTAAAATAATACAGAACACATTTGGTTAAATGCTTTATAAATGATTACAATGATACTAATGACCTGATAGGAGTAATGGTTTATTCGTAGTTGTTAAGGGTCTTTATAAAATACCTTTATTTTATATAATATGCAAAGCGTTTTATCGTTTTATAATAGTGGACGGGAAGTTTCAAATGTTCATTTGTTTAAATAACTACAACATAATTTGATTTTAACATGTTGGAGATGGTTGAAGATATCAGAGCATAAAATAATTTTGCATTATGTAACTAGAATTAATAAGTTTTTTTTTATCTAGTGCTAGTTGCTAATAATTTAAGGGCCTTCCATACCAGCGTGAAACGCGGCATCTTTTCCTGGCTTGTCTAATTAAAATTATAATATAAAAATTTTAATAAGGGGTTCTAATTTGGCTGATTGTACCTTTTTTTATAATTGAAAATGTATTTAAAAGTTTCAACTATATAAATTCAAATTATATCATCGGCCATGAAGAACATAAAAATAGAAATATTACCACTATTGATGTATGTACATTTATTATTTTCCAAGTACAAACGATGCCCCGATATTATCTTCAAAATCTCCACTGAAGCAGCGCCACTTAATTCTCGTGAAATTCGTTTTTATATTTTGTATATAAAAAAATGTTATTGTCATTGCCAGATACAGACATGATGATGATCTCTTACAGCCAAAACGTTTATTGAAGTTTTAAAAGTGAATTAGAATAAAGCGTAACCAATTTTGTCCACGACTATTGTATAATATGTTTATTATATATGTGTTTGCTCAATAATAATAATACCCATTATTCACTAGTGAATAATGAACTCATAATTCACTAGTGAATAATGAAATCGACAGGTAATGCGATTTGAAATCAAAAAATATCATTGGTCGATTCCCCTGTAAGGTCGTCCATCCATAATACGATTTTGTGTGTATGATGAAAAATTCAAGCATGCCATGAAATGTCAAGTCGAAGCGTTTTGTAATTTTAATTTGAAACGTCAAAATATAGTTCAACTTATCAACTTTAAAGTTAAGAATTGTATTAAAAGAACTTACAAAATGATTAGAGATGGTGAAGATGAGATATGTTATATCCACCAGATATACAGGAAGCAGCAAAAATGGCGTGTTTAAGTTTATTACCAGAAAAATCGAAAACACTTTATGTGTCTGCTTATGATTCGTTTGTACAATGGAGGATTGATAAGAAAAGTTTTCACAGATCTTCAGCCATTATACTTGTAGACGCAGGCGGGGATATAACTGCATTGAAACAACACGGTGGATGGAAATCCACGGCGGTAACAGAAGGATATATTGATGACTTAATGGAAACAGCTGAAAAAATATCAAACGCTATCCAGAAAAATCCTTTTGGTCAGCCGTATATACGCAATGAGGCAGTATCTACATAAACATCTTCATCTACATCTACTACAACCAATAACCAAGATGTTAATATAGAATTAAATTCGATTCCTACAATTAACTTGGCACATTGTGTGAATACAAATATGACTATTAATATTTCTAAATAACCTAAAGATGTTTCGTAATTCTGGCTACAATTATTATTGGATAGTCGTGGACAAAGTATAGTATTCTACTCGCATATAATGGCTTTTATTCACTTGGATAAAATTATGAAACTCGCCTACGGCTCGAGTCATAAACTTTATCCGCGTGAATAATAGCCACCATTATATGCTTGTTGTATAATATACTATTCCTAATAATGTTTCATTCTTTTTCAATACTTCCCTAAATGGGATTATAAAAAATGATATATTTGACCGAATGTATCTCAAATGCGAGTTCAGATCATAGATAATTAACAAAAGATAAAATGCTAATGTCCTATTAGGCCGGTACATACATTTGAAAATGACACCAACCGAACGAATACGGTTTAGTATAATAGTAAAGTTTGTAAATTCCATAGTTTTTGCTGCATTATGTCCCCTAAATCTGTTGGATATAATTTATGGATATTCCTCAGCAACGCTTACAATTATTATTTCATGGTGTCTTATTTTATAAATTGTTATCTTCTTAGTCTTTAATGTTTTTGCAAAAGATGCCGAATTTTTGTGACATTGGGCACTAACAAAAGTAAACAAAACCACAAATATACAAATAAAAGGAAAATTCCTAAATTTTAACAGAAAATTGTCACACAAACCGAATATTCCCGACATAGTTTTCGATCACTGATCGTAATTGTTTCTCGCCACAATGTCGAATGTCGCATCCAAAGGACCCCGCACAAAGCTTATAGGAAATGGCTTTCGGCGAATTTTTAGTATTTTCTAGATCTTCACGTCCTGATTAAAAGTGTTCATGGCCGTAATCCAATCCTATGACTAGATTTTGAGTTATGGCCTTTTAAAGTTGGCAACTCTTACTTTCAGATTTTATGCATTGTCTGGAGTTTTCACTTGTTTCTTAAAAAACTATTAACTTAAGTTTTCTTTCACTTACATAGAAATAAAATATGTACAGGATGTTAAATAATTAATAGACGGATTAAATAAATACTAATATTAAAATATGAAAATCCAAAAAAAAAATGTACCTACTCATTTTTTGAATTTTGAACTTAACGGCTAGATTTTGTTCATATTTTAATATCCTGTAGGAATCAAGCTGTGGATAAAAAAAAGGGGAATAGGTTGACGTAGAATATATTGCCGGGTATTTTATATTTCAAAAAAAAAATTGAAAATTCACCTGAAAACGTAATAAACGACTTTTAATTGATTAATTTAAGTATTATGCCAATCTGTAACAATTTTATTTTACAATAATTATTCTCTCACACATTCTTGTCTAAGATATACAGGGTAAACCAGTTACAACGATTTACACAAGTGAAAACGTTTAAATATAGGAAAATTAAAAAATATTTTTTTTTATCAAATGACAAAATATTATTGTTAAATTATAAAATATTTTTTTCGTCAAATACCTTGGCTCTTGTACATGATACGTTTAAATTATCTTAGAGTCATACCAAAATGTTTTTTTTCATAATTTATATTTTTTATTTTCCTATATTTAAAAGTGTTTACTTGTGTAAATCATTGTAACTGGTTCACCCTGTATATCTAAGATAAGAATGTATTAGAGTATGATTATTGTAAAAGAAAATAATAATTAAATGAATTAATTAAAAGTCGTTTATTACGTTTTCAGGTGAATTTTTTTTTTGAAAAATAAAATACCCGGCAATATATTCCACGTCAACCTATACCCATTTTTTTTCATCTACACCCTGGTGCTGCAAAATATTAAAATATGAACAAAATCTAGCCGCTTGTTTTCAAAATTTAAAAAATAAATAAATTTTTTTTTGGATTTTCATAATTTTTTAATAGTAAAATTTATCTAATCCGCCAATAAATTATTTAACATCATGTACATATTTTATTTCTATATAAGTGAAAGAAAACTTAAGGCCTACTTTTCCATCAATAAAAAAAAAAAAGTTGATAATTTTTAAGAAACAAGTGAAAACTCCAGACAATGCGTAAAATCTCAAATTAAGAAGTTGCCAACTTTAAAAGGCCAGAACTCAAAATCTAGTCATAGGATTGAATTACGGCTATGGACACTTTTAATCAGGACGTGAAGATCTAGAAAATACTAAAAATTCAGAAAAATTAGCCGAAAGCAATTTCCCATAAGCTTTGTGCGGAGTTTTTTTATAGAGATAGGTTACTCCTACCAAAACCTTTCCACAAAAATTATTTATCTCAACTCAATTCGTTTTCAAGATATAGGCATATTGCAAGTTTTAAGTAAAATAACCTCTGTATAACGTAGAGCATTAAGTACTCTTGCCATTAAAACCCATAATTAATTTATAAGAGTTTTTTAATTAATGCATTTCTTTATTTCGGTAACTTAATGACAAGCTGAAATTTGTAATTTATTGACGAAGGTCATGCCCGCGCCCGCTTTTAGGTTTAACCAAAAAATCTAATTTAAACATTCTATTTTGCCGTGAAAAATTTTTAGGTCTATGTTTTTTTAGAAAAAGCTCAAATCCTTGTTCAAAATTATCTTTCCATATTATATAATTATGTATAATATGAATGTTTGTGATTTTTTTAAGCTGTTAAAGACATTGCTAACCTCGATATGACAAAAATTACATATGACATACTAATGGGCTAATTGTAATAGTATCTAATAATTTCCTAATTTTATTTAATAGGAACTTAAATAAGGTTATCTATCACATGCTGGCCCGGGGACAAAATTTCATTTTTTTCGTTATGTCTACTAATAAAAAAAATAATATTTTAATTTAACCTGAAAACAGAGGTGCAGTCAATAATTTTGTTTACAACGGGGAATTCAACGAGGGGGGGGATATCATAATTTAGATGGCTAACGAAATCTGCAGTGACCAAATTTTTGAAATCCCGATACAGGACTAACATGGCGAAACATTTTTTCAGTGTTACACCCAAAATAAACGCTTTTATTTTTTCTTGTTTGCTGTAGAATGTAGGATATTTTAGAGGACGCCTTGTCTTGCTTGGCTGGACAACATCCCTAAATCCGGTCCTGCCAGTGCCGGATTTACCGGGAGCTAATAGCCCCCGATGGTAAATTTCAGATAAATCGAAGTTAAAAGATAAAAAAAATTATAATTATGTAAATAGCAAGAAAAAAAACTTGAAATTAAACAAATTTATTTATAAACCTATAACCTCCAAAATAATTTTACCTAAATAAAGAAAAATCGGTAACTTAAACATTCCCTCACAACTCAGGCCGGCCGGCTTCCGCGATAATATTAGGTGGTATCGGTAGAGTATAGAAAACAAATCGGTAGCATTTCACCAGAACAAGTTTTACGTTTTACAACGACCTTCCCAAGAATTTTATGAAAAATTTAGAATGAATTATTTATTGATAGCCATTTTTGTTTTACTGCTGTTCGCATTTATTGGAGTTAGTGTTCAACGATCTCCCGAATTTTAGGTTTGATGCAATTTTAGTTCTTGTTTACAACCAACTCATATAAGCCAAGACAAGGGACGCCCCCGTTCATATGACCGCCAAGGGAAGAGTAAATTTGTCTAATAAAGGGAAGAGTAAATTTGTCTAATATATTAAATTTATTCCGAAAATGTATGTATATTGTCTTTGAATTTCAATATTTAAGAAACGACGGATCAGTGCAAAAATGTGACAACCGTCTTTGGAGACGAACTAATGTTTGTCTCCGTTTTCAATCGATTTCAGACACAAGATATTGTATTATTTTATGCAATAAAAGACGGCGCGCTCCGAAGTCACGTCGGTTCTTATGTAGCGAATGAATCATAGTGCGCCTATGTATTCGGCTTTCTTAAAATGTTGAAAATCATAGATATTGTAGAACTTTTTGACTAAACATATAATATCCGCACATAATTAGTATGTTTCACATTGAAAAGGATACGTAACTCAGAAGTTAAAGGATATAAAGTCTAGATCTGAAATTTGTGTAACAAAATAGGTTATGTGTGTGTTCTGTGTTACGAATTGCCACTTGTCGTTTCCAACATTCAGCCAGCTTGCTCTTGGACCTACAGCTTAACGTTGGTTCCGAACCACGATCCTCAGTCATGCGACACCCCCAAGATCTATCAAACATCGGTATATTACCATTGCATGACCTACCGATTGGGAAGTGTGTACCTTCTTCCGCACCCCATGTGATGTCTCGTCCGGCCTAGTAACCGGCGAGAATGGGGTGCGTTGGAAGATTATACATTTTACACTCTTTCCTGCATTCTTAAACCTGCTAAATTTCAGACATACTTATTTTATTGTGCGTATACCCACCTCGAGGATCGAACTCGGATCGCCACGGTCGAATGCCAGTAACTCACCTCTTAGCACTGCCGCGGTTCAAAATATGTTATACAAATGTTACACGTTGTTTGGCTTGTCTGGCATCATCAGACCTTAAGATTTTTTCTGAGGTTCCATCCAGGTGCCAGATACACTTGTACCCACTTATAGTAATCCCAGTTCCTTGCACTAACTTGTGTGGGTTAGATAGATATCCTCTGGTTCTAGTTTTGGTTGCTCGAGTATTTGTTGCCTATTCCGATCCAGTCTTTCGCAATGGCAGATTATGTGCTGTACCCTTTCCCTATCTTGACCGCATAGTGTGCAGCTTAAGTCTCTGTGGTACAGTTGCATTCAGTGCAAGTGGTTCTTAACAGCCATGTGCCCTGTCAGAATACCTGTGATGATTTTCAGCTGATTCCTTCTTGTCGAAAGTAGCTGTCTCGTTAGATTCAGGTTTCCAATGAAAGATTTACTATCAGTGTTGCCGATCTGTTACAATCATAACAGATCTGTTACGTTTTAAAAGAATCTGTTAGGCCTTTAAGCAATCTGATTTTTTTGGGTAGGGGGAGATAGGACCTCTTTTTCACTTTTGTTCAGGTTCGTCCTTTGCGTATGTTGTGTAGGGGTGCTGACCTTTTTTTTACTTTGGATTAGAAGAGATATTCTACAATGCTGTTACTATTTTAGTCACGGTTTACGGTTTTTAAGCTAATCTGTTACAATTCCAAAAAATTTTGTGGCAACACTGTTTACTATGGTTCAATCTCTGTCTGTTGTACCAGTTGATTGTGTATTCCCTCTGACTCCAAGTGCCAGTGTCCATGAGGTTATAGAATTTAATTTTAAATCAGTCCATAAGTTTAATCTCCTTTTTTTAAAATTTATTTTGGAAATCCCGCAATCTTTTCATGTATCTGTGAGGTGAGATTTGAAACTGGCGCCACAACAAGTGGGAGAGTAAGATTTTATTTATAACAACAGTTAGCGTATTACAGTATATTACAGGAACAGGAACATCTCACATTTGTTGTCTTTTTCATTTTTTTTTATAGTTAAATGTCTACAATTTAACAAGAAAAACTAATGTTTCCGGTAAATTACCAAAGACAATACAATAGCGGGTACTTAATAAAAGAAAGTGAATCGAAGACGTTGCAGCGTGTCGTCGTATAACTTATGATTTCGGAGCTCATTACTAAAATTACCGTAATTAACTACTTTAGGAACACTGACAACAACGTTACAAAATTTCACTTGTAACTCAACCTAATATTTAAAAAAAAATAATAGAAGCCCAAGCTTTTGGTTTTGTCATAGACATTTATAAGTTACATTTATTGTCATGCATTATTGCATAAATTAATGGTACCCTTTTCCTTTTTCCAGGCAAAATTGCATATTATTGTACAGCATCCGCGGCAAAACTTGCAACATAGAGGACGATTTTTATTTGTAAAAAATCTGTTTTTTGCATGACCCAGACAAATAAAAAACTTAAAAGGATTCCTCACAAAGCTTATGGGAAATGGCTTTCGGCTAATTTTTCTGAATTTTTAGTCTTTTGTTGATCTTGACATTCTGATTTAAAGTGTCCATGGCCGTAATCCAATCCTATGACTACTTTTTGAGTTGTGGCCTTTTAAAGTTGGCAACTTCTTACGTTGAGATTTTCTGTATTGTCTAGAGTTTTCACTTGATTCTTAAAAACTATAAACTTGTTTATTTTTCTTTATTGGTGGAAAAGTAGGCCCTAAGTTTTCTCTCATTTATATAGAAATAAAATGTGTACAGGACGTTGAAATTTATACCTGTTTAAATTTTAGTTTCCTGAACTAACTTTATTATAACTCATATTTTTCTATTTCGATAAAGTTAGTTCGGGAAACTAAACTTTAAACAGTAATAGAGCACAAAATGTTGGCGAAATAATTTTGCAATGACAGCTGTGACAAAGAAAATTATTTATTTTTTGTTCCAAAGCAATCTTGACTAAATTGTTTAATTAGAACTTTCCTTTTTTACCCTGATTTAAGACAAATTCTAAAATATTTCAAAAACTATGATATTTAGATATATGACATGTTTAACAAAAAAGTAAGGTTATCGAAACATACATTCTTTTGCCTAAAAAAATTAGGGGGTCTCATTTAAAAAAATTGAAATAAAGCATTTTTAAAACTATCGAGTTGTCCAACTTGTAATGAACGCTCTGTATAAGAGATTTAAAAAACATCATTATAAATCAATATATCGTACCGTAAAGTACTTACAACGTAAATAATATTTGCTAAGGGTTAATCCACAGGTTGCTATGATTTTTTAACGATACCCTTAAAATTACTAAAATTTCGGAAAAAAATTAATTACTTGGCAACGTTGCATTTCACTTTAAAAATTTTAATAGGGTTGCAGAGTCCTTATTCCATTGAATCATATTCTAGAAAATAATACTGGGTGTCCCATTTAATTTTTTTTTATTATTCAGTACCACTTTTTAGGACCACCCTGTAGATTAGAAAATATGTTTAGATTATGTATCCTAAAAAACCCTTTAACTTTTGTATTACACTTTTCCCCCTATCTTTGATAGTTTAGGTGCTATCTAAGACAGACACCTTACTGACACACTCTGTATATTGTATATATTTTTTAATTTACAACAACAAATCTCATTAATATCCGATTTTTATTACTGCACACAAACTAATTAAACCGCATTCTAAAACTTAAAATAATAATTAACTTCACATATTAAATTTTCAATAAACTCAAGTAATATAGTATATTTAACAATTAACAAACGAAAAATATTACATACGAACAGAATAGTTACCTGCCACCCAAATAAAAGTAAAAGGCATAATATGGAAATACCTGTTTACCAACTGAATTACGAAATATATTTAATAGAAATTCGACAAAAGAATCAGGTAAAAGGGAAACCATAATTTAATTTCTGATATCTATAAAACTGCTAAGCCGAGAAAAAAATCTTTTATTCCTTTTAACACCTGCTGTATGGTAGGGTACCTGAAGGTTCCAAAGAACGTGGTCTTGACAATAAAGATCAGATGGACCATGGGTTTAGGATTAGGGTAGGTATAATTCTTTGAATTCCAATCTATCTTACAAGGGTGATTGATAGATTTGAGTATGGAATCTCTAGACGAAACAGTCAGTAGGAATTAAGGAATATCATTATATTTAAGCACGTTTTCTTACGTTATTTTAGACAAATTAACAAAAATTAAATAAAGGTAAGAGAAAGAATACCTACCTTATTTTAAGTTTCTTCTACTCCCACATGGCAATTTCCTGTTTCTTTTACACTTAAGTGGCGAGACAACCAGGCTATTCTAGTAGCAAAATTTGATAACAGTGCTGCACAGTGTTGCAACTTTTAAAAATAACATTTCTCATATTTATAGAAAAATTCCACGAATGCATACAAATATAATACAAAACGAAAAAAGCTTTTTTTTAGCAGATCACTACCACAAGTGATTGTAAAGAATATCCTACGAATATAACACTGTGCGTAAAAACTTCCCTTTTCCCTTTGGAGACAGCGGCAGCGCCGCGCCGGATCTATCATTCCTTTGTGCTTTGTTCTCATGAATCCGGAAATTTCACATTACTTGACAACATTGTTATACAAATTATATTTTTCTGAGGCATTCTTAAAGGTACTGACCAATCACACTTTATTTTATTTACTGGGGCTCTTCTTTTTCTAAACATATATTTTATATGATATGCAACCTGCTGAATGTCCATAGAAAATTAATTCCATGTAGCATTATTATTGAGCTGGTTTTACCATAATTTAAACGTCAAAATTTCCCCACGCCTTTCAAATGAATTGGCCTGTTTGAGTTTTTAACTCACTCTTCGATAAATTCTTGAAGGCCATGGTTTGGATCATCTAACAAACCAGTAAAATCAGGCTAAACCAACAATCCCTACAATACAGTAGGAGTTGTTGGCTTAATAGGAGAGTAAAGAAGGTTACCAGCCCCACACAAAAGTTATTTTTAATAAAAAAAATATTTTTCAAAATACAATGGGTCGACGATCTGATCCATCAGGTGGTCAAGATCCCACATTTTCTCCTCTACTTCAATGGCATGATGGACTGCCTTTCGCCAGTTCTCTGGTGTCACTTCCTTAATGGCTTCATCAAACAGTAGCTTAACGTCTTTCATTTTGACTGTCGTGTTGTGTCTTGCTACAAATCGTTTCACTTGCGCCCATATAAGTTCTATAGGATTTAGTTCGCAACAATATGGCGTTGTGCGTAGCACAGTCACACACATGTTTTTCAGCTATATCTTATACGGTGTATTTCCTAAAACGATGTTTTTGTAAATTGGCTATAGCTAATAATTCCTTCTTTATCAAATTATCTTCTTTTTTGTGTTTTGGTTAGTTATCATAAATAATTTAATAATCAAAATTTACCTGCGCCTATGGCCGACACCGAAATTGAGCCGAACTGAACGAAATATTCCATTTTAATATTCTACACCTTTCTGAAATGGACTATAAGTAAATATTTTTAGGGCTTTTATTGGGTTTTATCTATTTCTTCGATTTTTTTTTCATGAAAAAAGCTTTTACCACACCCACATAGATACCACCTTTGCATTGGTGAAAAAAAAAACACTTAAGGGGGATTTCTACTGTGATGGTTCTATTTTCATCGTTTCTTTACGATTGTTTTCTGGGGATAAAAAGACAAATGGAAAAAAACAAGTTTTCAATTCTTTTTATTAAAGATAAGATGTACCAAAAAAAAATTTTCAACCCCCAAATAATGAAAACCTTGAGGGTGCTGAAGTTACCCCCTCAAAAGAAACGTAACTTGCTGGCGGAATTCAAATAAATTTTTCTATTCATGACAAAAATAAAATTGACCCAGATTCTTCAATTGTAAGCATGTAGTAATAGCCCCCACTAGAATCAAGTCAAACCTCGAGTAACTGTTAAAAAGACGCGATATTGAATTTTTTTTTTGAAAATTTACCATTTTTTTTGTATTTTAAGGGCCGTAACATTTTCTATAATATCGCAAAATACTTGATTCTAGAGGGGGCTATAACCACTTATATTCTGAGTATTTTAAGACCAAAATCATTAAATTCTGATAATTTGAACTTACCGAAGTACTTTCCGCCAGCGCGAAAAACAGGGTTTCGAGAAAAACAACTTTAATGTTTCAACGGTGGCTCACAACAAAATAGTCTCACTGGCACTTAGTCCCTCCTCTTCCTCGAAAAATGATAAATGAGCTGATTCTTCCTGCAACTTTGCGAGCCTGGCCTGACGATCCTGATTGGTCGAGATGTTGTCGCTGGCGACAGAACGTAGCTCTGAGAACGCGGCTTAACTCAAAAGCGGCTAGTGGTGAGATCTAACCGGCAATCGTAAAATTGGATGTAACTTGTTTTTGGAGTAGATTTAGTAAAAACGTTTACACACGGTTATTCTAGAGGCTATAGAGAGTCGAAAAACGTCCGAAAATAATTTCAATTTTTTGCAAACCATCACAGTAGAAATTCCCCTTAATACTTAGAAGGAAAGAAATAAGAACACAAAGTCTTCCTCCACTATGATAATAATGAATGCTTCTGCATTCGAAATATGTAGAGAAAAAAGTTTTTGTAAACCATAAAAAATTCATTAATATAATAGTGGAGTTTTTTTTGTAATTCGAGCCAAGAAGAACTTTTAACATGGCAAATTTTAGCTTGGCCTGATAATCTTAAGTACATAAACTACTTAACTAATTAATTATTTTAAAGGTGTTCGACTGTTACGAAATATCATAGGTCGAAAAGTTGTGTTTCTATGAGCCTGGGCATAGTTAAACTTTGCATTTCAAGTGATAGTTTTCCGTACACAGTGCACGAAAAAGCAAAACTATTTAAAAAATTGGCCAAGAGCAACTGTCCCTCTGAGTTTAGTTAACCTTTATCGCATCAATTATACAATTCAAGCGTTTCCCTAAGCCACCCGTTAAAATAAATTACTTGACATACAATCAATTTGTAAAATATTAATAATTATTGTTCTTTTGTCATAAATATGAATAAGAAATAATTACATTTTCTAATATTATTACTATGTTAATTGTTGTTGAAGATATTTCAAGTTTAATTAAAGATTCTTCAACAAATAATCATTGTTTTCATTTTCGTTGTTATCTGACACTCGTACAAAAATTATTGTTCCTAAAGACACAGTAGCGGTGCGAGAAAAATTGTAATGGATGGGCCGATAATTTTAGGAAAGGCGCAGAATCAGCGCATGGAGATCTTGAGTAACTTCTGAAAAAAAGATGTAGAGATCTGCTTGTACGAGAAGAGTGATTTCTAAACAAAATAAGGTCATCGCTACCATGTATTTTATTTATTTAATATAAGTTAAAAAAGGAAACTACAGAACTGAGTTCCAAAAAAGCTTCCGCTGTTTACAATATATTAATACCTATTGGGTTTTTTGACTAATCCAAATTGAAAAAGGTATAATTCATACAAGTCAGTTTGATTGAGATTAGTAAATACATGTGCGAAAAACGCTTGTTTTCATTTCTACTTGAATGGTGTAAATGTGTAGAAAATGCTTCAATGTCGTTACAATACTTATTAGAAATAATCTGCATTCTAATTAAAAGAGGATTGCTTTCCAAATTTGTTCTTCTGAACGGCATATTGAATTATTCTCGATTTCTAAGTTCCCTTGCAGGGACAATGAAATTTAAGAAGGATAACAGAAGTGGCGAATGAATTTTATGGTTAATAAGTTTGTGTATAAAACATAAGTCTGACATGCTTTGCCTTGCGGCAAGGGGTAATATTTTTAATTTATGGGCAGCAGCCTCGGAAGTACACTCAGCTTTAATTGCCAAAACCTTCAGAAAGTTGTTTTGAATTGCTTCAATTCTGTTAGTGTGCTTTGTAATTTTGGTTCCATACAACTGAAGCAAACGCAACTTTGCTGTAAATAAATGCAAAATAGAGTGATATGAATGTTTTAGGGTTTCTAAAAACTTGACAACTTCTAACAATAAATCCTAACATTCAGTTCGCATCAGCTATAATCTTATTAAAGTGATGTCCAAAAGAACATCAAGGTCTTTTATTTGGTCAGCTTTTTTTAGAATTTTGGAGTCAATAGTGTAGCCGAAATCCATTATATTTCTATTTTTTGAGAACGTCATTAAAAACATTTCTCCAAATATAAAAACGGGCCGTTGACTTTGCAGTACTCAAGACAGTCCTCTGAGGCCTATTATATGATACATTTTAAGGTCATCGGCATACACTACAAAATTACTGTATCGAAAACAATCACTTATGTTGTTTATAGAAATTAAGAAAAATAGAGGCCCCAAATGACTCCCCTATGGGACACCCAAGGTTACATCAAATAGCTCTGAGTGGTATCCGTTAACAACAACGATTTGTCTTCGACTACAAATGTAGGACCAAACCCAGGATAGAAGGCCCCCGGACACCCCGACCTCACCAAGTCTCTCAATCAGTCGTTTATGACTAATTTTGTCAAAGGCCTTGCTGAAGTCGGTGTAGATGGCATCGAATTGATTCTGACTGTCCATGGCCGAAAAAATATTCTGGGCGTAGCCCAAAAGGTTCGTCCCCTAAGATCTTTCAGAAAATAAGCCATGTTGCTGTTCTATCTATCATTGTGTTTTGTACTATATTTTTTTTAAGTATTCTTGCAAAAATACTAATTGGTCGAAAATTAACAATTAATGTAGAGGTTTCAGAGAACCCAAAGCTACTTTGTCGATTTTCCATAAGGTAATAAAGTAACCCCAAACCCGGGGTAACACTGTCACCCTAATATTCGTCTTCTTCTCAAAAAATAGTTAAGTTATAGAAATTTTGACCACACAAATAAAAATTTAGTTGTATTGATTATAATAATAAACAGTTGTCCTGGTTGACAGTACTAATTTCAACAAACTATAATAACTCATAATTATTAAGGCACTGGTCAAACTATTTATGACGAGACAATTAAATCCAAGATTACAGCTGTAAACAAACTATTTTTAAATTAGCCATTAAGATACGGTGTAAACGACTTCTTGTTCCAAATCGGTTTAAAACTTTTCAACTGACGTAATTTATCATTTATTAAAATTTTGATTAGTAAAATCGAATTAGGGTTAATACAAATTAGTTCCATCTGTTGAGAAAAAGTTAAATTAGGAAATAAATACGTTCGTCATATTTTCTTGTGCAAGCATATTGATTTATTTTGGTAGAAAAACTATTTTTTATTGTAGGTGTCTGCGTAGCGATGTCAAGGTGTTGGAAAGCGTCTATTTGCAAGAAAAAATTACATGTTATCAAACTTTGGCACAATTTTACTAATTGCTGCCAAATTTTAAATTCCGCAATTAAAATAATTGCATTTATAATTGACGCTACGTTTTCAGACTCTAAAAGGCAATGAACGCGCAACGCTCAACCGAAAATATTGACATGGAATACTTGGGATTTGTGCTTAGAATTAAAATGTGTCCAACATCAATAACTGGGGGCTACCAACTTGTCCATCTTTAAAGGAAAATAAAGCCTATTGGCAATAAATTAGGATAAGTGGTCATTAAGGCCAGGTTGTATAACTACGACTTAAGCTTAGTTCAGCATTGAACCAAGCTCTAACTTTTTTGACCAATGGCGTATTGGGGGGGGGGGGGGGGCTGCAGCAGCCCGGCACCCCCCCGACACCGGGCTCGGGGTCTAATAGTCTAATAATAAACTAACTTTTCGTCTTACACTTTTTACTAATATTTTATATTCGGCCACATTTTAACAAATTTTCAAAATTCAATATTATCAACAGTCGAATTTAGCTACGTCTGGCAACAGTATTTCTCGATCATCATAGTGGCACTAACAACTAAGCTCGAGCCAGTGGCGGCTCGCGATCTTAAAAAATGGTGAAGAGCTAGGTATAGTGCGGGTACTTAAATAAACATTGACTAACAACCCGTGTAACAAAACGTCTCTTTTATACTCATCTGTCCAACGACTGAATGGAGTTTCCAACAAATTACAAACTACTTATTGGGTTCAATTTTAAAATACACAACTAAGTAGGTACGTACCTACACTACTGAATTAACTGACGATATCTATAACTGTAAGTTTCACGAAGCCTCAAAATAAATACCTTAAGATTAGGCGAACCAATGCTAAAACAAGTTTGTATACGACTGATCTATTTTTAAATTGCCCTTCATCATAATCCAAATTGTTACATGCTGTTTGCGTGACTGACGTCACGTAATCATAGCAACGGTGAATATCAAAGCCATGTTGGGCGTTGGGTCTTTACTTGCTTTGACGTAACGGACACGGTTGGCTGGGGCGCGCCAAAATATACGAGTGTTTAATATAATTATGGTCCATCGAAGTTAATCGTGGCTCTATTATGCATAGCTAGATTCCGATTAAATTAATATTATTAATTCGAACATAATTATTTTTAGGGGCTAAAATGGTAGCTGTATTGGTACATTAATATTTAATATTGTCGAAAAACTTTCCTCCTGGTTTCATTTAGAGCCCCTTCACCTACTTCACCTGACGAGCCGCCACTGGCTCGAGCTATCCGCCAAACCGGCTATGCGTCGTACTCGAGTTGCACCGTTAGTTTGTGGAAACCGACGTTTCTACTCACTCGCTCGAACGCCGAATTATTGTGAATTATTATCTTAGCTGGTTTTGATTAGATTTACCGTTAACACGTTGCTATAGGTAGTTTGTGATCCTAGTTGCCATAAGTAAAAAATGTAAATTTTACAGCTTTTAAATAGGAGTTTTACCTAGTATACGTATTTATTTTCAATTGTAAAACAAAATTTCTTTTAGAATATCTCATTTTTGGGGTAAGTAGATGCCGGTTAAGCTGTTTGATGTCGGCAACCTTTATAAATGAATTTTCAATAGTCCCTTCTATACTAATAGAATTCGGTGGATAAACAAGTAGGTATTATAAAGATTTTACCCCGAAGGCACGGCTGTGTCCGCCAATAACTGGTTAATCCAAATGCACTTTCTATTGTATTCTGACCTTTTACAGGGTGAGGTGGGTAAATAAATAAAGAAAGAGATGCAATATAAATCTTTATAGAACACCTTGTTAAGAATTTGCATATTAATTAGGGTTTATTACATCCTGCCAGAATGAAGTTGACGAAGAATTATGGGAAGTTCTAAATTTGCCATGGACCACACATGTTTTACGGTTGTAAAAAAGTTTTCTTTTAACCAAAGATTACCAATTAATTAATGGTGGTCAACAAAAATATATAAAGTCATTTAACTGCCAAATTATACCAATTCTGTTGAAGTTTTTATGGTGCGATAAGTAAGGTACTTACCACTGGTCAATAGTGCGGTACGGTGCCCTTACCTCAAGCGAGTCGGTAAAAAACTTGATATATTAAAAAATAACGCTCTCTTCGCCACACAATTTTATCGCATAACAAAAAAAAAACTATGCGTTTTTATCCATAAATTATTAAATTAAATTTTCTATGATACAAGGATTCGAAACAGACATCTGCCACATGGCCTACTTCTTAAAAGAACACTGACGTTAGATATACTAGAGATTCTGTTGTTTTCTATTTTATTTAAATAATCGTTCTGTTGAAGTAAACATATGTCTTTATTTTTATTAAATTCGAATTACAAATAGGTGCTTACATAGATCATTCAGATTAAAAAAATTGCTAGAAGTTGCTAAATCAAAAATCAACCTGTTTACTCACATTGAGATTTATAATAAAGGTCGTGTAATTTCATTCATAACTATAGTAATAAAGGACACGAAGGTATTACAGGGAACGAAAAAGACGATGACCTTGCGAAAAAGGCTTAGAAAATACATTAATTGGTCCAGAACCGGCACTCGAGGTACGAAGGTGCAGATTGTGAGGACAAGCTAGGGAAACAGTACAGCACATAGTTTGCCGATGCGAGTCACTAGATCGGAGGAAGCAACGAATACTCGGGTAACCAAAACTGGAACCAGAGGACATAATGACCCTCTCCCCAGTTGACCTACACAAACTAGTGCAAGGAACTGGGATCACCGAGTGGGTGTGAAGAATCAAACAGTGTGAGCACAATGGGCCAAACCTGGCCTAAGCGCATCCGGCATATGGACGGGCCCTCGGAAGGAAAAAAAGGAATAAAATCACAAATATAAAACTCAGTGCCTGTACCTTTAGGCCGCGTCGCCGTGCACCCCCGGGACCAAGTTTTCTCGCCCCTCCAAATAAAACAAAATATCAAAATTTGGTCGTGGTTCTAAAAAAACGTCACCCTCGGCGCTTCCTTTTAGCAGTGGTATCGTTTAATGCAAAAGCAGGAATTGTCTCATTATTACAAAGAAATCGAAAATTGGAAAAGGGTTGCATTATTGTTTTGGGTTTTTAGAATCAAAAAACGTAGCAGATTTTTTTGCTTATTGTATGAAATAGAGCCGCCAAATACAAATTTATATAACGCATATATCTCTAGAACTATAGCTACAAAAAAAGAAAATAGTTAGTTGACTAGGATCTTCATTGATTAAAATTTTAAGCGAGGCTAGGCCTATAACTCCTCTTAATTATTGATAAAACATTAGCTAAAATCTAGTACATTAAGTTCGTGTTGTGTGAGGGGTTTGAACCTGGGTCCCTCATTGTCGTGGTAGCCTGTATGGACCTGCCTGGTGTTGTGGTTGGTGGGAATGGCGGATTAACGGGTTCTGGCTTTGTTCTGCTATGTTTCCATTTTAAGGTCTCTGTGTAATGTGGTATTACGTACAAACCATGGTGCGTTAGTTATTATTCGTAGCAATTTGTTTTGATATGTTTGTATTTTGCTTCTTCCCGTCATGCAGAGTGTTGACCATGATGGGGCGGCATACAGTAGTGCTGGTCTTATGCATAGTTCGTAGATGGTAACTTTGTTGCGGGTGTTTAGCTTGCTATTTCTATGTATTAATGGATAGTACTGTTTGCTTTGGTTAATGTTTGGGCCAGGTGTTCCTTCCAGATAAGCTTGGAGTCGAAGTATAAACCCAGATATTTATATATATTTAGTTAGTTGAGGATAAAAAATAGATGTCAAGACTTTTAAATGTCAAAATTGTTTCGTAGAATCATTTATATAAGTATATATACATATGTATACCCCAATTTAGGCATAATTGGTTTATTTTACTTTTCTATAAACACCAAAGTCTAAGTACAATTCTATTAAAGATTTCGAATTTTCGGCTTTAAATTTATTACTTTTTTTAAATCAACCTCTAAGATCCGTTTATACAATAAGAACTTAAGCACGAGTTTTGTAATGCTTTACTTAAAGTTGAACTCGGTTCTGCTGAGCTTTCATCTTTCAGGTAAGAGTTGTCAATTTTCTAGGCTTAAACCAATTATTATTGACTGATGACAAATAACCCAATAAACTTTATAAAAAATTATTTTTGACTTTACAATTTGTGGTAATAATATTTTAAAGCTATGACTGCGAATAATGAGGTTGAACACTTTCTGGATTTATCAGACGAGTCGGATGATGAAGATTTTATGGATGTACTAGGAGCTATAGAAAACGTTCGAAGACGGCCCCAAAACTACAGACCGGACCTGATCATATTCAACTTTTCGTAATTAAATTTAGTCTCAATATTCTATTTTTTCTTAATTAGTACCTATCTGTTTTTTTTTTAATTTTCCAAAATACCTTTAAACTCCTTAACAAAAGTTAATAGCAGAAATTCTTCTTTGGAAGTAAAATGTGCATATAGTTTTGGGGTCCGGTCGACTTAAGAGACAGTAGATTTTTCGAAATTTCTTTTTTCTATTTTAATGTAGACATAAAAAATAGTAAATATCACCAAAAAAATGTGCGGGGATATCAAGTATTTTTGATAAAAAAAAAATGTTTTACCTACGACTAAAATTAAGCGTTTTATAATTGCAATCGTAAAAACTACCTGGTATCATATTTATTAAATGATAGATGACAGCAACGTTGTCAGATTGTTTAGGAAATATGTAAAGTCAGGAAATAATAGTCAATATATAGTAACATGAACAAAAAAATGCCCTGTTGAACAAGTTCTAACCCGCCCCAATACACCGTTTGTAGCTGAACTGAGGATTCGGTAATCTGCTCTAATAGGTGTATTTGTTATACAATACGCAATATTAATTGTAAAACAAAAAAAATCCCCTGTTAAACACGTGCAAACCTACCTTAATACACATATTAGAGCAGATTACCGAATCCTCAGTTCAGCTCCAAACGGTGTATTGAGGCGGGTTAGAACTTGTTCAACAGAGCAATTTTTTTGTTCATGTTACTATTGACTATTATTTCCTGACTTAACATATTTCGTAAACAATCTGACAACGTTGCTGTCATCTATCACTTAATAAACATGATACCAGCTAGTTTTTACGATTGAAATTATAAAAACCTTAATATTGAAATATTTTGTAGCGTAATGTTGGTCGTAGGTAAAATATTTTTTCTACCAAAAATACTCGATATTCCGCAAATTTTTTTTGGTGATATTTACTATTTTATATGTCCACGTTATAATATATATATAAAATCTACTGTCTCTTAAGTCGACCGCACCCGTTTTGGGATAGTTTTGTGTTAGAATACATGGAAAAAGTAGCTGCAAATTGTAAATACTCTAAACTTTGACAACAAATAAAGTTTGATGGTTTTTTGACAGCGTAACCATTGCCAGCATGGTAATTTAATTATTGATCCCATCTGTGCAGACCTGTGGTTAGGAATTGATTATACAACAGAAATACCTTTTTGAACCAAGTTCAACTTTAAGTAGAGCTTTACAAAACTCGTACTTAAGCTCTTATTGTACGACCGGACCTTATAAGCACATAACTATTTCTTGTACAAAGAGCTCTGAATAATTATAACAATGCTATAATAAGATATTATTCCTTATGTGGTTGTAACAGTCTCAAGATTATTGAAACATTAATAAACTGTATAAAATGTAATTTAACAATATTTATTGAATATTTAAATTAATTCGATTTCTTTCAAATAAATAAGACAATTGTTAGACTTATTTCGCAATAAAACGCTGAGATAAACTATTAACACCAATAGTTTTAATTAATCTTAAATTAATTACAACTTCTTTTGTGTGTTTAATTAGAGCCAGTGACATTGAATTGAGATTAAAAAAGAAAATTTAAATCTAATATTATATGACATTATCAACCACAATTTAACAGTTAATAAATAATTTTACTTTTTATTCAATTTTTAAAATAATAAGTTAAACTAATTAATGCCGGACTTTGCGCACAAGGGAAGAAATTAGCAAGCGACTGAAACTCACGCGAGATAGACAAACTCGCGAGATCATGACATTATACAAAATATTCCGTTAACATCACTACTAGAGGCCGGATCTCAATATTACATTCTAGGGACAGAATCTGTATTCCTCTAATTTATTGACCATGTGAATATATTAAATAAATAAACGCATTCAAATTATTTCTGTGAGATGAGAGTGACAATAATTTCCACTTGAAAATAATAAAAGAAAAAACAGTTTAAATTCATCATTCCATTTTTATCCAGGTGCCGAAACGTCTTTGACAGGGTCTAATGGTTAGTGGTGATCTCCACGTTAGCGGCCAGAGGTGTAACTAAATAATTTGCTGATAATTTGGATTCTCAAGGCATGACGAAATGTTGACATCTATTTGTTTATTAATTAAATATTTTAAGAATGATAGAAGAGTTTTGGACTTATCTTTATTTGTTTTAATTCACAACATTTCAACTGGTTAATATCTCCAGTCGTCTTCAGGTGAATTCTGTATTAATGGTGCCCACCCAAATAAGTGATGGAGAGAAGAACCAATTCTTACAATTTTCGAAGGTTAACAAAACAAGGGGTACAGGGTCATCGAACCTAGACATGGGCCTATTTTTTTAGTTTCCACGTATGTATATGTAAGTACACAGGGACGCCTAAGGTAATAGGTTTCCTGAGGCACAGGTGGACAATGACAGGCTGTTTTGTCCTTGTTAGGACTCATCAAAAAGTCATAACCTGTAAGCACTTCCCAATACAGTCAAAATGTACTCTCAAGATATTTTTAAGAAAAAATATATAATAAAACTCTAGTATCGCCATCTGTAGGAATCAAATCAATGCAAAAGATAGCCATCCTACAGATGGCGATACTGGGGGGATATCTTGATATCATATTTTCGCTGTATTGGCAAATGCTTACGGGTTATGGCTTTCTGATGAGTCCTAACAAGGACGAAACAGCCTGCTATTGTCTACCTGTGCCTCAGGGAATCCATTAGATAAGATAGTTTCACTACTTTGCCCGCCTGACAGCTAAAACTCTCTTTCTAGTATTTATAATTTTTTGGTAATGTATATTATTTTTGAGTGTAAGCTGTATTTTATAGTAATATAAAACAATTTTTTTTAAAATAGGTTTGTAGCGGATGTGTGCACTTTTTTGAAGTGGAAGAGAAGACAAATTTTTGTATTCAAGTGCATAAAAAAAATTTTATATAAAATTCGCAGAGCGCTTTCGGCTTATTGGGCCATTATCAGTGCTTCCTGAAAAGTCAGGAATTTTTTATAAAATAAATGGGTTATCAGAGGTATTGTATAGAGACACTCAATAACTTTTTACTTCTATACAATACCTCTGATTACCCATTTATTTTATAAAAAATTCCATAATTTTGATTCTATTACTGACTTTTCAGGAAGCACTGATGATGACCCAATAAGTCGAAAGCGCTCTGCGAATTTTAAATAAAAAAAAAATTTAAGCACTTGAATACAAAAATTTGTCTTTTCTTCCAAGTTTTTTTAAAGCGAAAACTGAAATTTTTTAAAATCAGTTAATATAAAACAGAAATAAGCCTTTCTAATATTTACATTATTCAACAATCGACCTTTAACAGATTATAGAATTTGGTCAGCTTATCTATGCACCACTGCTAGTTCCTTTTATTAATTTCTGAAAAAAAAATTACATTACCGAAACCAATGAATTAAATAAATAATGTAATTAACGACGATTATTTATATTTTTTAAATCTGAGATAATAAAGATTTACTCGATTTATAATAGCTAATCTCATAATTTTCTATTCCCTGCAATTTTTTATTGTTGTTATGGTTAAAACCAATCATAAATTAGTATTAGTCAGATTGGTGATGGTTTCCACTATCTGATTGTATGCAATAAATATTGCCGATTGTATCGCGACTTGCAGGAATAGTTTGCGCAACCAATTTTCCCATTTTCCGACAGATGACAGCTTTGTCATCGATCAGCTGATCTGGGAACCTCAAAGTTTTCCCAGTAGTGCGCCGTAATGAACCCAAACGTAACATTATGAATTGTGTTATGGAAGGATACTAGAATTCAGGTATCTTTGACTCCATTTTGCCAGAGTATTCAAAAAATCTACTATAGTGATAATTGCAATGCAAATAGTATATTACGTATAAAGTATGGTAAAAAGCATATTGGGTATGCACAAATGGAAAAATTGCGAACGAGCCTCGTAGCGGCGAGTGCAGTAATTACATGAGTGCGTTATTGCTTTACAATACGCAAAAAGTACTATATTTTTCTACTACTCTTACAAATAAATTAAAGATGGGTTTATAAATTATAAAATCTCAAATAATGACAATGTCACTGTTAGTTTCTGATTTAACATGTTTTCAGATTTACTTAATTTTAATTTTCAAAATATACAGTTATTTATGCTTACAAAAATATAGGGATTACAAAACAATGTGCATAGAAAACTTTTATAATGGTATTTGCTGTAGCATGGCGCAGTCTAGCTGTAAATAGCTACTCAACTAAACCATACGACAGCAACTTTTTAGGAAAAAGTATATTAAAAGTTATAACTAATCTAAAACTAAATAAAAGGTAGAAAGACAACAAGACAAGTAACGTTATGAAAAATACCTTACTACACATTTTAAAAAGAAAACTTAATAAAGGCACTCTTTGGACATATTAAAGTTCAAAAAGCAAAATTATTTATAAATTAAAAAATGTAATGTATATTTTTAAATAACTCAACAGTTCAGACATCAGTTAATTCACTAGGTAACGCATTATAGGAGACTACTGCATTGTGAGTAAAATACCTTTGAAATAATGCACTCTGATGTGAGGTAATAGTAGTTTGTACAACAAGAGTGGATATCGCACGAGGAAGTAAATTGAGCACACCACCTTAGGCGAAATGCTCAAACTTCTTAGCGTAATATATAGAAAGTTAAGTTCTATTACACAGAAAATTGCAGAATTTTTTAAATCGTTGTTTAAATACGTTGTTTAGTAAATTGAGCCCACCTCCGTAGGCGGAGTGCTTAAACTTCCGAGCTTAATATATAGAAAGTTCAGTTCTATTATATGTTGTTAAACTGGTGGATAACAAAAATGCAAAGTGGAGTTTACACTAGAAAAACTTGTTGACCTGCAAATCTAATTGACCTAAAAAAAACAGAATTAGACGGACTTATTGTAATCAGAGTAATGTAATAATGATAAAAGCGAGACTGATAAAAAATCTTTGAGAACGTATTTATAGATTTTAGAGAAATCTTATTCCCAGAGGCGCTATAAGCAGCCTTCCATTTAAAATCACCACCATGTTAGGACTGTATTTACTTATTTTTCAAAAATTGCATGCATTTATTTTCTTGATTGCTGGCGTAACAAAATACTTCATTTTATTAAACAAATTCAACAGTGCCTAAATACTATTATAATATTTCTTGTTTCAGGTAATTTCACTCTTCACTACATAAGAAAACCAACACAACCGTAAGTAGGTAAACGTTACCATGTTCTTCCAATTATGTCATTCCACATAAAAGGTCTTGTTAAAGAATACAAACTAGAGGCCTTCACGGGCCGGGTTTTCATTTGGGGCGTCACGCGGCCCTGCCCGACTCTTGGGCTCGGGTCGGGCCACTTAATCAATAAATGTTCAAGTTTTCGGGCTCTAACAAATTTTTCCGGGCCTGTCGGGCTTGACGGACCTGACGGGCCTCACGGGACAGCCGGACTTTTGTGGCCAGCCGGTCTCTCGTGTTAGCTTATGTGCTTTTTTAAAAAGAAATATTTGCAAAAAAATTTTCAAGTCCTAATAACTTTTTTAGGGTCTTACGGACTTGTCGGGTCTGCCATGCTTGTCGGGCCTTCTGGGCTGTTCGGTTTTGGTTGACGGGCCGGATCGCAAAATTCTGGCTCGGGCCGGGTTGGGTCGTGAAATACCGGCCCGTGCAGGGCTCTAATGTAAACACAGTTTTGGAATCTATTTTTATTCCCACTTTTATCTTCCAACCGGGTTTTTGCTTTTCGATTTCTTGTAAAAGGAAAGGTATAAAAAAATATATTTTTGAGTTTTTGTAACATCCTAATGTTTTGTGATTTCTAAATGGTATTAAGAGTTTACGTAAAATAAACACATCTTTTGAGGTCCACTTTCACTGAATTTCTTCAAATAGGGACATTCGATTTTCTTCAGGTTAAGGATATTGACCGACGCAGATTTAACTTTTATTTTACACATTTACAGTAATCTATAATCTTATAGCTATTTAGATGTTGCTGGTACACTTTACCAAAAACTGCTTAGAGAGACAGAATAAGTCTGCATATAAATGATATCTCTACCTTAATTTTGTAGGTTTATTTAGCGTGGGGAAGAGGACTTTAATAAAACACTTTCTACTAATTCCCTGTCTACCTTAATATTTAGAAATTTATAAAAAATATTGTTTGTAACGTTCCATATTTCTTAAATTTGATTAATTGTTATTTATTTACTCGCTATTTTGAATATTCTCGCTAAAAAGAGATCTAGCGGTTATTAAATACTATCATACATTTTTGTAATATTACTATAACTCTACATTGAAAAATAATTGAGATCGAGGTTATCAAGTTCATGTTTATGTTTATATTAATAAATATAAATTTTTAAACGCAAATAATTTTGGTCAAAATTTACAGTTTTCTAAGGACAATATACAGGGTGTGCATAGATAAACTTTAAGGGGTTATTCCTTGTATGATTTTAAGACAAAAAGTTCATATAAATATGTGGCCTAAATTTTAAGAGGTATTTTTCGATTTTTTAATATTACTTCTACAGTGCCTTTCGCCTCAAACTTAGTAATATCTTCTTGTATTTCCGACTTGGTACGAATGGGTCTATCAGGGAAATAAACGGAAAACATATCAGATACAATTATAGCTTTTCCCCGTATAGTACCATTTTATTATAGTGACTTTTTCTTCTGTTGTGTAACTGTTAAAAATTATTACTAGTAAAAATCTAATATTTTCAAATTACATTTGACTATGACAAATCACAGGTTGACAATTCCAATGAATGCTGGTGTCCACAGCATCATCTGTTGAATTCAAATAAAAAACCAACCGCAATCCTAGTCAAATAAGTTAAGGGTTGTCCAAAATTGTTAAAACGCCGCACCCTGCACTCACCCTAAAAAGTCTTCCTACAACCCCGCTCTAAAGTAAACAGGGGAGCAAATGGACAGTCTAAAACTTGCATGGGATTTCATATGTTTCCAACCACGATTAGGGCCGTAGCTAGAAGGAGGCTGGCCAGGGCGAAGCCCTGGTAAAAAAATATTGAGCCCTGGTAAAAAAGATTTTGAAATAGAAAAATCAAAAATGTCTGCAAGTTATTTGATAAGTTTAATAAAATAAAATTATTTAAATAATTTCGTCATATGGGTAGAGTCCTGTCCTGCCCCTGTCTGTTCCGTTTTCCCTTTTTTAGAGCTATTTTAAATCAACAAAAATATAACCCAATGCAATAAAATATTTTTACAACAAAAACAAAAAATAATTAGGTATTTATTTTTAAAGAAAAAAATTATAGTACATTTTAATTGAAACATTTTTTCTTGAAGAAGTGTGATGATTTATAATAAAAAAAAATAGTGCGGGAAGAAACGAGAATGCTTTATTATAAATATATATAACGGCACTTAAGAAAGAGTATTTCAAAACCTAAGAATTTGCACCAAAAACTGCTCCTAAATTTACGCTCCAAAAATACATGATTTCTGAAAAATCATCAATTTTGGCGTGGAGAGCGATATTTACTTATTTTTAATTATGAAAAATCGAGCCCGAAAATCGCGTGTTAGAGTCATACATACGTCTTATGTTAAAATTTTGGATTGACACTAATATTCATATTGTTTACAAATATAAAAAATGTTTTTTTTAAATAAAGAACCAGCTAGGAAAATCAAAAAAAAAAGTAAAAAAAACAAATTTTAATAAATTTGATGAAATTTGTTAGTAGTTAGGTAAATTTTAAACGAACTTTGGGCGTGGCCCCGAAAATGTTTCGCCTGCGGCGTTTTCCGTCTTCTTTCCTAGGTACAATATCATGAAATACATGTAGTCCCTTTCTCCAAAAAAAAGAGTCCTACTTACGCCTATTCAGCCCCCCCCCCCCCATATTTTCTGGCTACGCCACTGCTTATAATAAATATAATACATGCATATGAATGAAGCATGTCGGATGTCGGTCGTTCTAAAATGTAAAAAATTCTACAGCGTCCCTTAAAAATCAAATATCATTATATTTCAACGTGAGAATATGGGCCCTGGTAAGGAATCGAATAGCCCTACCAAAAATTTGGTTCTGGCTAGGGCTCTGACCACGAATCCACGATGCACCACCCGGTATTCCATCAAGTAACCACAGACATTTTTACAAACATATTATAAGCGCTATCATACAATAAACTCATTTTACTAACTCTTCCGTTTTAGATTCGGTGTAGAGAGTAATTCACTTCAAACAATTTACTTATATAATTTATCTCGAAAGCGTAGGTCTGTCTTTTTTCAACTCACTCCAATGAAAAATGATCTACAGCTAATTGAACACTATAAATATAAATAAAGTTGTTAACGGACCCTCGGTTGTTATTGTTTCCTATTGTCAATTTGTAAAGTTTATTCACCCGTCTTCTTTTTTCTTTTGCACGAAATCATTATCTTTACTAAGTAATGTATGCGTATGTAACAAAATAATAGTCCTTTTCCTTTTATGTAATTAGATTCGTGCTGGCTAGTTGGTACTTGGCAATGCCTTTTATGGGTGGTACAAACCAATGGAAAATTTCAATTTAAATATTGACCCCCATTTTAATAGCTGTTAATTTGGTTCTTTGTAATATATTATTTCATTGAAAGTAAACAGAAGTCGATAAGTCATCACGAACAAATAGTGCATTTCCACCACATCGCGCATATTGTACCTGTGTCTGGAAATGGCAATAAAATGTATTTCTTTATATACAAAATATTATAAAAACGAATTGTAGAACAATTAAGTGACGCGGCGTCAGTGGACATTTTTAAGATAATATCAGGGCATCGTTTGTAATTTTAATGGAAAATACGAAATTAACATAAATAGCCGCAATACTTCTATTTTTTTTTTGTTCTGCATGGCGGATGATATAATTTAAACCTAGGTATATAATTAAAACTTTAAAATATATTTTCAAAAAAAAATAAGGTATCATCCGCCAAACTAGAAGTTCTTATGAACCCCTTACTTATGTATTAAATTTTCAATTAGACAAGCCAGGAAACGATGCCGCGTTTCACGTTGGTATGGAAGACTTTTAAACAAATCATAAAGACGCGTGGGGGAGCTGTGCTTATGGTTAGACTATGATATAACTTGCTTAATTTCAAGACGTGACACTTACTTTACTTTATATACATAAGTACGTACAATAATATTTGAAGGATGACTCAGATAAGAATGCACTCTACAGGGATCTCGTGAATCATATAAGATACAGTGATGGTTAAATTATTAAAAAGTTGCGCCCACTAAATTCTGCAACATTGTGTTTTTAAATTTACAAAACTCCGAATCCTTCCGAATATATTTGGGCTAAACAGAATTTTCGCGATATTTTTCTTTTTTCTGATTCTATTTGAAGAGATATATTAATAAAAACTCCTCAAAAACATAAAAGTTTTACTTAAAAAAAATAAATAAAAGTTAATTTGTACTAAACGATTTTATTAACCTAATCTGTCATTTGGCAAATGTTTATAATTTCTTTAAAGCAGTGCCTGTCACAGCATACTATACACTACTATACAGTTGAGATAGATTAAATTACGAAGATTCAAATATAAAATAGTTTCAAATAAAATGAATTTGTACTTATTCTTATTGATGATGGTTTTTTAAAGTCCAAAACGTGTTATTAATACTAGGTGTGATAGGTCATTGAATTATAAAGAAATTAAAAATAATAAAATAAAATTTCTCGCCTATTTAAAAAAGCAAAGTTGATGATGATTTTGAAAAGACGAAACGTCGGATTAAAAATCCAGCAACTTGTAGAGGAGAAAAAATGATAACGGAATGTAAAGTTTATTTTAACGTATCTCTTCAAATAGAGCCAGAAGAACATAAAACCCAAATCGCGAAAATTCGGTTTTGCCCAAATATCCTCGGAATGTTGTTAGATTAAAGTTAATTTATACCTTTTTGTTACAATATTATTACTTTTACTTCTTGTTGTGTATTCATAATCATAATTTAAGATTGCAATTAAATTCCTATTAAGCCAAATATAAGAAGAAATTTTGTAGATAATGAATTTTAAAAAAGCGTTTTTCCTTTCTTCGTCAAATCCATCTCTAGACGCGCTCCGTCATATCATGGCTGATATGTAGGGCTAGGAGTTGACGAATAAAGGGTAATGATCTACTGTTAAACAGTTAAAAGAAAAACTCCAAACTTTTACCATTAAATTCTTTAATATTTAAAATTGTATATTTAAAAAAAATAATTTTTGACGGACATGCAATACGTTTATATAACAAAATTTGTGGGAACCGCTGTTCTAGAATCTACAGGGTGATTGCTAAGTTAATAATTCGTTTTTAGCTGTGTATAGAAGGCATTAAAATAAATAATATTTTTAAATGCCTTTTTTCAAAAAACTCAAAAATAAGGTACTTATTTTATGTATCAAATACGGTCCTGCCTAACTTGCCCGTTGAATAACCTTAAGAAAACTTCTAGTTATAGGATGAGCCCGCAAGGAAGAGCGTTCTGCGTATAATCTCAAAGCAGCAGCCGCGCTTTGACGACACTCACTGTAAATTAGCACCTTATCTACTAGTTCATTGTTTTCAAATTTTACCATTTTCACGTCAAACCAATTTAAAATTAACTTGCTTCAGATAACTGCCAGATAACTGACAACCGACCCGTAAATTGTATGACTAATAAGACAAAAACAACACAAAGTATAGCAAGCTACGTTTTGATGACCATCAGGCCCGCACTTAGATTTTTTACTTCCGTATATCGCCTATTTTTAAGTTTTTGAAAATGTAGTTTATTTTAATGCCTTCTATACAGAGCTAAAAAAGAAGTATCAATTTAGGAATCACCCTGTAGAGTGTGGGGCGTAATAGGGATACACAACCTTTACTATTTCGATGCAAGTGGCTGCTTCTAGGAGATAGTGGGTGCCCCACTCTCTTCCCCTTATCTACGCCCTTGCAATGCGATGTTCTCCCGCGTTCAACACTCCTGTCGGTTCAACTACCCACTAAGAACTTTGTTTCCTACAAAGAATGCATTGTTAAGTACTTTCCTTATACCTCTTTTGGAGTTCACATAACTTTTCCCAAGAATTCAGGAACTCCAGAACCTTTTTTTTTTTTTTTTTTTTTTTAATTATTTTACGTTGGCCTATTTTCGCAGCGAGGCCAATCACCGACGCCAGGGACTCTAGAACCTTAAATTAGTCGTATGTAGTTTATATTTTGAGAATCGCATATTTTTATAACAACATACATTATGGTACTTAAAGAACATACCATGTTTATTAAGTGAAGTAAAGATTTTACATCTTTCGTAATTTATTTTAATATTTTTGTATTTTTCAAACGAATAATATATTTCAATTTACGTGAGCAAGTTTTCTAAACAAATAAATAGCTATTTTTAGGATCTTCCAGTTTCTTAAAATGAGATACGTTTTTTCGTGTGTACATATTTTCCAATCCTTATTTAATTATAGCTTTTAATTAAAAATAATATAGATATTACCCATGTAACATGGTGTTGTTTAAGCGGTTCTTGGTCTTGGTAATACACTTTATACCTTTCATTTTTTACTTTGCTCTCGATTATTACAAGTTCATTTATTCAATATTACTGGAATCATAATTATCTCTCATTTAATATGCAAAAAAGGTGAATGTGTTTTATAAAAAAGGAACTGACACATTTACGGTAAACCCAAAGGTTTTTTTATTGCTCAATTATTTGACTTACATCAGTGACGGCGTTAGAAAGTGGACAGGGTTGGCCGGACAAATTTTTTTTGGACGCAACACAGACGTCGAATTATGACTCATTTCTGAAGGTCCTTAAGGAACTATTTATGGTCGGCCGGACGTGAAAATATTACAGTATACAGAAAGTAGATTTTTTGACTTGAAGTAATAATAAGTTGAAAGTTTTGTACTTATATATAACTATGTACAATTTAAGTATACTTATTTTAACTAAATCTGTCTATACGTCATTTGTGTTTAACTAATTCTTCCGTAAAGCGTGCTTTCAATCCTTTTAGGTAACGACGTGACTCCGCGATATTTTAACGGCAGCTAATTATAGGGTTTCGTTTTTCACAAAATAATTTTGGAAAACATAAAATCAAAACTGGAAACTGGCCCTATTTGATCTATAATAACCTACTTTACGTATTCTGAGTGTTTAGATGCTTGTTTAATATATGTAAGCTTACTCCTTTATCCAAGATATATAAATATTATTTCCTTAATTTGATCAGTTAAGGGGCGCTTAGTTTTTAAGGCTCTATATTGCCAAATTTTAACGTGAAGTGCTTTTCGTTTCAATTTTAAGCGACTAGAACATTCTAAATAGGTTTATTCTAATAAGATTAAGCTCTTTATATAGCAGCCATTACTTATATACTTTATGACAGAGCCCACAAAATATCAGTTGGTCATATTTGTTAGTGGTCTAGTATGTTTACCCATACAGAAATCAAATAATGGTACATTATGATATTAGGAGAATAAGAGATACTTGATGTGCTGAACGTGGAATCCATGCGAAGCACATAAATGATCTCATTCTCCGAATATATACTATTTTTTCTTTAAACGTGCATCATATTATAAATTAAATAAAAGAGAACGAATTTTTAATGAAGATAACAAGATTGAATTTTTAACTAATTTCACTGTATATTCCCTTTTTGGTATCGTTATCATGGATACGTACTTGCTTGGCATCTATCAAAACAAATATTTCAATATAATGTATTTATACGCCTAGGAGTATACTCCTACTACTCTACTATATAAGTACTTATACTCCTAGTCATATAAATGACATTTAATATCATTGAGAAACGTCACATAAGTTATCACTTATTTGACGTTTGAAGAAAAACATATTTTTAAAACTTTCCGACATGTTAGGTTCAGGATAAGTAACAGATATACGTAAAATTCGTTTCTTATAATGTGCTTAAGTCATATACTGACGTCCTTACAACTCTTATCTTGTTCTCTTGTTCACCAAATTGGTGCAAGTTCGAGTCTTCTCGAAGTCACATCGACGAAAGTTTCCAACTTCAGGTTGAAAAATATAACGGCCGTACGACGTAAAAAGGCTAGTTGGGATAATCTTACACCGAATCATTTGTCAGAACATCGAATAGAACTTTTATGAGAATATGTACTCACAGTTATAAATATAAAAACAAGATACATGATATCTTGCATATAAACGTGATATCTGTCATGTTCTGCATAAAATTTAATTTAGCGTAAGTATAAACGTGATAATAAAAATTATTGTAGCGTATATTATAAATCCATTAAACCAGGCTTAAGTAAACGCCGGATCAGACGGCAATCAAGCCTGAACACTTTTTTCTAAGGTACTTTTTGTACAATCAATGTTTATTTGTAAATCGAAGTAAATGAAATGGCACATTATGCAAAAGAAAATTTGCATTTGGCGTGGTTAGATTTAGATCAACCAACAAAGGAAACGAAAAGCCTTTCAAGGCTGCAACAGTGATTGTTGTGCTAATAATTATTATAAATTGTCCATGATTTTGTAAAATCAGAGGTAATTAATATTCTTGGTTCCTACGTGTGTGAAAATCTATTGTATATGACTTGCATAAGTGGACTACAAAATAATTTATTATGAGATTGTAAAAGTTAGTTCTGCTCAGGCAAAATTTATTCTAAAATGTCTTCAGATTTGTATCTCTTACCGCGAATGTCAACTATACAATGTAGTAGTGCAGGATCAAACTTTCGTATATTATGTATCTTGTCGAATTTTTGACAAGTGAGGACCTTTATTTTGACACAATTACCTCAATCTATTTTCCATCTTTATGGTTGCAGAAGAAAAAAAAAGAATACTTTTCCTATCTCAAATTTGATGCAGGGGTTAACCGGATTCTATTTAAAAGTACTCTTCATCAATCTTTATCTCTTTTGAAGCAAAAGGTTAGCCTCAAAATAAAACCTTTTATAAAAATGTTGCCATTGAAGAACGCTAGACAGTGTCACCAATAAAGTTCGCATCATGAACATTATTATTAAGAAATTTAACAAAAATTCGTCTTTGTGGTCGGTTTTTGCTTTAAGAGCAAATGATAGTCGATGAGTCATCACGAACAAATAGTGTATATCCACCATATCGCGCATATTGTACCTGTGTCTGGCGATGGCAATAAAATATTTTTTTATATACAAAATATTTTAAAAACGAATTTAATGAGAATTTTAAGATAATATCGAGCATCGTTTGTAATTTTAATGGAAAATAAGAAATTAACAGGAATAGCCGCAATATTTCTATTTTTATGTTTTGCATGGCGGATGATATAATTTGAACCTCTGTAATTAAAACTTTAAAATACGTTTTCAATTTAAAAGAAAAAATAGGATATCATACGCCAAACTAGAAGTTCTTGTGAACCCTTTAGTAAAATGTTTGTATTAAGTTTTTAATTAGACAAGCCAGGAAACGATGCCGCGTTTCACGCTAGTAGGGAAGGCTCTTAACAGTAATACAAAATTTATTATTTTTTCAAGGTATTGGAAAAAGTTATTTTCAAAAAATGCTAAATAATAAAAAAAGTTGCACTTTTCCGCCTACGTGTCAAATAGAAAAAATTCGGATGAACTTGATTTTTTACACTTTTCTAATTTTTAATTTTTTTTACCAGCTATATTTTTACCAAACCTTAATAAATCATGTAAATGTAAGATAAAAGTATTGTTTCGTTAAAGCAAGGGCTGGCGGAAGATCTAGTAGACTAAGGTAGTCATCACACGGAGAAACTTAAAACCACCGCACAACTACCCCAACTTTTTCCAATTTTTTGAAAATATGAAATGGTGATGAAGCCTAGTTTATCAAAAATCGAAAGTAAAAAGATGATTATTTCTAAAATCAAAACTTGGTTGCCAGGCAACATATTACACTATCGGATACTGTAATGTTCCATTTATCGGCCGCATATGAGTACAAGATAAGTAGATTTACTGGACAGTATGAAATAAAAACATTTCCCAAATGATGGGAACTATACTTTTGATACTCTATAGACTTAAAATTATTGAAATGATTTCAAAATTAAACACCAAAGAGCATCTAAACTCTTTAATGTAGTAGTAACTTTAAGCTTTTACCGAGATACGCTACTGAGTAACTTAATGATTTATTTAAATAAATGGTAACAACAACGTGGGTGAAGTATCCCCACGATTTACCGTACATGATACACTCTCGACAAATAAAAAATTGATAAATAATGGAGCTACACTCCATTTACCTTGTGTAACTATTTTTCCGTTTGTATAAAATTCCTGGTCTAGAAACAATCACTTTTTACGGCTGTAACTATTGCCAGTGCTACCATAATTTTATTAATGTACCAACATTCAATTTAATATCCATGAGTCTAAAGTGTCAACAATAAGTTAAAAATGCAGGCAAACGGTTGCGAAATCTTAGGTCCGAAAATAAAAGAAAATTGTGTAAGATGTAGTGACCCTTGTATAGTTTCAAACATTTTAATAATTAAACAAATCAAGACTTTCCTTTCATTTGGTCATATCCATCCCCAGACGCGTTTCGTTATATCATGGTTCATCAGTAGAGCTCGGATTCGACGACAGAACGACACACACTCAAAACTGCTTAAGCAGTATTTGGTGGGACACACCATGTTGCACGGAGCGACATCTGTGTCGTTTTTAGATACTCTTGAGCATACCAGCACCTTTAACAAACTTATAGAAATAACTTGAAGAAATAGTCCATACTTGAAGTGGAGTGGGAATTTGAAGGGGAGAAAAAAGAAACTTCAAGTCTTCCTTCACTGATTTATTCAGAAGTTAGAGTCTCTACATGTTTTCAACGCATAAGCATTCATATTTTAGAACTTTAAGAAAGAAAAAAAATGTATACATCCAATTTCTTCATTTCCCAACGACTTACACTCTCAACCTTGTACCAGTGTGTACTTTCAGGGTTTTCTTCACTAGACCTGATTTGTCTTGGTATGTTTCTCCACTGTTAAATCTCTGAACGCGTTTCAACTACACAATGAACCTAAAGCTCAATTAGGACATTGTCCACCTTTGTTCCTTTCTTAAAGTTCTCAAAGTAACTCTCCTGAATCCTGAAGATGAATACTTATGCGTTCGATGTTCGAAACATGTAGAGACTCTAATATCTGAATATATCAGTGGAGGAAGACTTGAAGTTCCTTTTTTCTCCCCTTTATAGAAATAAGCTAAATGTTAAGAGGAATTTAGTGGATTTTAAAGATTAGGTATTTTCAAAATACGTACGAGGATGGTTGTCTAAAGGGGTTTAAAAAGAGTGGGAATCTTATATATGGGATATTTTTCAATCTGATCATACAAATATTTGTTCTGTGAATTCCAAGCAGAATAAACGACAGGCCAGAGACAATTTAATTCAAAAATAAATCAAGAATTTAAAACTCAGTAAATTCAAATACCTAATAAGCTAAATATTTCTTTTTCAAATATACATTTCAAAAACCTAGATAATTCTTTTTTTGTTTACGATATTTGCCATCAAAATCCTTGTTACTATGTTTATTAAACTTTCTTAGCTGATTTCTCGACTTTCAATTAAGAATCAATGGATCCTACGTGCCCAAATCAAGAAATATTATCATTTTTTTTAAACAACTATGAACTTTTGCGCATTACACGGCGTAGCGTATAATGATCCTGCAGTGATTTCGAATTAGTCCGGGCAAACATTAGACAGGGCAAATAAGTACTTAAAAATTACCATATTTTAGAAAAACATGTAAATAACTTTGTTTTTGGTCATCATAAGGATGAAAAGTAGTGCCTAATGGAATTTCAGATTCGTAATTTTATTTTTGAAAAGCGTGAAAAGTGTATTTCAGAATTTATTAATTTGTATTTCATAAAATCACTTTGGAATTCACCATATCTAATTTAGATAATTCCATTAGGGTTTCTTTTTGATTTTGGTCCCACTAGTAAACATCTTACATAAATAAATCATATAGTAGAAGTTTAGTGTTCGTAAAAATAAAATAGAAAAAAAAGAAGCGGACAAAGTTGTGCATCTGTATTTTGCATTAAAGTACACAGAAACGCAAAACAATGGGCTCCCTGGGGCATAGGTATTGACAACGACGGACGTTTTTTTTCGAGGGCTCTTCCATGCGCCGAATGCACTTAAGCCAGGTTTAGCCCATTGTGCTCACCCTGTTTGGTTGTTACACCCACTCCGTGACCCCAGTTCCTTGCACTAGTTTGTGTAGGTCAACTGGGGAGAGGGTAAGAATGTCCTTTTGTTCCAGTTTTGGTTGCCTGAGTATTTATTGCCTCTTCCAATCTAGTGACTCGCAATGGCAAACTATGTGCTGTACAGTTTCTCTGTCTTGTACGCATAATCTGCAGTCAAGGTATCCGTTGTACAGTTGCATTCTGTGCGGGTTCTTGACAGCCATGTGTCCTGTCAGAATTCCTGTAATCGTTCTTAGCTGTTTCCCGTTCATTTAAAGCAACTGTTTCGTAAGTCTTGGGTCTGGATCCCCAATAAAGCTTTTGCTGTGATGTAATCCCTGTATGTGGCTCCAGTGGATTTTTTGTTCACTCCTGATCCATCGTTTTATGGCATCTCGTACTGTACACCTTGGCACTTTGAGTATGTATAAATGTATTTTCTGAGCCTTTCCTTGCAAGTTTATCGGCTTTTTTATTTCCTGTAATACCTTCGTGTCCTGGTACCCACTTCAGTATTACTTTGTTTACTTTTGCCAGGGCCTCCAGTTTTTCTTGACATCCCCATACCAAACTTAAAGTTACCTGGTTGGATATTGACGGACATAAGCATTTCCAGAAATTTTTTTGCGCTCCTATGTACTTTAATGCAAATGACAGATCCACAACTTTGTCGGCTTGGCGCTAACTTTTCTTTTCAAAAAAATGTATTTAAAGGTTTACATACATTTACAAAAATTATTTTTCCATTGCGCTAATTTCACCTTAAGCCACTTTCCCCCTAAATTAAACAATGTATTATGTATACCCATAAAATGAAACATAACATTTTAAAATTATTATCGAAAATGTTTTGTTTATTATGAAAATCAACACTGCCACGCACTGATAATTTCTGTTATGTTATAATTAGCAGAGGGATTGCAAATTTAGTTGTATTGTATTTGTTGGTTTACAGAAAGGCAATAAGCATAAAAGACTATAAGGAATAATTGAACATTTCTGCAGTTTTTTTTTTGTATTATTGATGAATAACTTATAATATACGTACAGAAACTTTAAGAGATCAATCTTTGATTGATTTTAAGACAAAAAGTTTATCTAATTATGGGTCCGCAACGGCTTCGTTCTCCAGATACAGGTTGTTCAAAATTGAAACAAATTTAAGATTTTTCCATATATTTTTTGAATGGTGTCAGCTACTTAGAACACACTAATATATATTCAGAGACTACATTTTACAAGTATTAAGTCATAATTTTTTAAATTTATTTTCATAAGGTCTAACTCCTATTTTTTTTTTGTTGTGTTCTGAGCAATTTTAATTCCCACTTAAATTGGTCCAGGCATGCTTGAAAACCGATTTAATACAGGGTGTTACAAATTCGACATACCATTGGAATCTCGGAAACCATAGGAGTTAGAGAAACGATTAAATGGGGGCAAAGTTGTGCAATTCGGTAGTGATTATAATGCTGGTTTAAAAGTTTTCCAATTCCGAATACTTCCGATTTTATTCGAAAAAATCCGAAATTTTGCAAAATGATTTTTATTTTTATAACTATACACATTCGTGCATTTTGATGCGCCCCAGTCGACCGCGTCCGTTAGCTCAAAGCAAGTGGAGACCCAACGCCCAACATGGCTTTGATATTCACTGTTGCTATGGTTACGTGACGTCAGTCACGCAAACAGCATGTAACAATTTACATTAAGATGAAGGGCATTTTAAAAATAGATCTGTCGTATGCACAATTGTTTTAGCATTGGTCCGCCTAACCTTAAAGTATTTATTTTGAGGTTTCGCGAAACTTACGGTTCTAGATATCGTTTTAACGTATTTACTTTGTGATTAAAAAGTTTTGTTTTTATTTTTCAGTTAATTCAGTAGTGTATGTACCTACTTAGTATTGTGTTTTAAAAATGAACCCAATTAATTACAATAGTTTGTATTTTGGTGGAAACTTCATTCAGTCGTTGGACAGATGAGGATAAGAGAGAGGTTTTGTTACACGGGTTTTTAGTCAATGTTTGTTAAGTACCCGCACTATACCTAGCTCTTCACCATTTTTGAAGACCGCGAGACGCCACTGCGAAGCCGTTACGGACCCATAATTATATGCAATTTTTGTCTTGCAATCAATCAAAGATTATTTTCTTAAAGTGTCTGTGCCTACTTAATAAACACGTGTATATTCAGGGTATTAATTTTTGTTTGGAAATCATCCTAACTTTTCCTAATCGAAGATTCCCAAAAAAACAAAGAAAAAATCGTATCTATTGGACTGAGTCTAAATTTTCTCGTTTAATTTTTCTATTACTTTCATTCTTTTAAAATTAACAATTTAATTTTTTCAATCATGTTTCTAATAAATATCTCCGTATAACGGTATTTTAGATTCTAATACCGATACTATAGTTAAACCGACATTAAAGTAAAAAAAATGTAATATATAAATTAATAAAAGGAAAAAACAAAATATCGCTAATCGAATTTTGTGATATAACTTTTTTTATTATTGGCTATTAATTTATAAACTTTTTTACTTCAAAATATAGGTAAGTCCATTATACAAAAACATTTTGCTAAATAAATCAACAAAGAAATAATAATTTTGAAGAAGTAGTCCATTCTTAAAGTGGAGTTAATTTATAGAAATAAAATAAAAAACATAAAGTCTTTCTCCACTGGTTTATTAAACATAAAGTTAGAAGGTGGTAGATGTTCTACATGTTTCGGGTGTAGCAACACCCATCATCAGGAACAAAATATAAAGAGAAAAATTCATAGAAAGGAACAGACGTAAATGGTGAGTGATAATGAACCTCGATGGAGCTCTCATCGAGCCATGGAAGATTAAATGTTGAAAAATGGGATAGTGATTAGAAGAAAATTGACATATTTAAGTCTTAACACTGACCATGGGCAACAGGTAACAGTGGTAAGAAGGGGCCCGTTTGGGCAAAGAGAAAAAAAATTTTTAAGAAATGTAAAAAATGGAGACTCACAGGTCAAGAACCCTCATCACGGGAACCGTGGAGAGAAAGAAAATTTATTAGTTTAGCCCTCTTTTTAAGGGAAAAAAATAAAATATTTTAGTTAAGAAAAGTAAAAGGCATAGAACTGATGTAGAATCTCAGTTCATAGCCGAAAAACTAAAAAATTTTAAAAAATTTTTAAAGAAATCAATCGTTTTGACCTCGTGCCTAATACAAGGTTTAAAAATACTCCGACTCTCCAGTCTTTTTTAGTTCTTTTTTTTTTAAAAAGTCTAATTTTGGTTATGTTAAAATTAACGACCACTGGGGTTCCAGCCCTTTCGGGCTTGTTCCCCTAAATAAAAATTTTCTTTAAAAATTTTTTAAAATTTTTTAGTTTTTCGGCTATGAACTGAGATTCTACATCAGTTCTATGCCTTTTACTTTTCTTAACTAAAATATTTTATTTTTTTCCCTTAAAAAGAGGGCTAAACTAATAAATTTTCTTTCTCTCCACGGTTCCCGTGATGAGGGTTCTTGACCTGTGAGTCTCCATTTTTTACATTTCTTAAAAAATTTTTTTCTCTTTGCCCAAACGGGCCCCTTCTTACCACTGTTACCTGTTGCCCATGGTCAGTGTTAAGACTTAAATATGTCAATTTTCTTCTAATCACTATCCCATTTTTCAACATTTAATCTTCCATGGCTCGATGAGAGCTCCATCGAGGTTCATTATCACTCACCATTTACGTCTGTTCCTTTCTATGAATTTTTCTCTTTATATTTTGTTCCTGATGATGGGTGTTGCTACACCCGAAACATGTAGAACATCTACCACCTTCTAACTTTATGTTTAATAAACCAGTGGAGAAAGACTTTATGTTTTTTATTTTATTTCTAAAGAAATAATAATCAAAAATTACCGCATCACTGGTGCACACTGGGTCATATCATAAATCTAGTGACTGAAGTCCTTAAATCGAATAAGTATTTACCGATACTTAAAAAAAAAAGATAAATAATTAAATGAAATATGCTTTTTGTACAACTGTCAAAAAAACATTACTTTTTTTGGTTACTATGGATGCACAAAACGTCTCTTTTTTTTCGTGAAAAAATATCATTTTTTCACGGCAAGCTCAGCTGATTGATGTTTTTGTATAAAAATGGAACCAATTTAGTAAACCGCTGCAGATCAATATTTTCCTTTATGTTTAGCGTACTTTTAAGCATCGAATAGGTACTCCATAGTGTAGGTGGCTTTAATATTTTCGATTTTTCCTCCAAATAACAGAGCAAAACATTTTCTGATACGGTTTTTACTTTCTTTATGTTGCACCATTCGCGAAACTGAGTGTACACTTTCTTATATTTGATTCTTGATTTCGCGGGCAAAAGATTTGATATAACGATTTCTGCTGCATCCGTAATTTCGTGAGGTGTCTCACTATCACTTTCAGACACTTAAATGGTACCAAACTTGAGCAAACAACCAGGCCCGCGCCTAGCACTTTTGGCGCCCTTGTGCAAATTTAAAATAACGCCCAAAATTCGTTCAACGTTCATATGTGAGTACAGATACGGGTTAAGTTAGGTATTATTATCCACTATTGAATTGAACAATAATTTTAAAAAGTATATTCATAAATTTATTTTTATATTTTACAAGTACAAGCCATACAAGTATTTTCTCATTGAGATACATAACATAATTATAAACTTATAGAAAACAGAAATATATTCTAACAGTATTACAACTCAAAATTTTTGTATTTTAGTTTCAAATGTAATATATGATACAAAAGCACAAGAAATAAAAAAAATATTTAAAACATAAAAAATACTCGTTTATATATCACAGGACGAAACTGATCGACAAATAAAAACAAAACAATATATTATTTTAATAATGCAACATGTCACCTTTTTAAGGTTAATATCGAGGTATTAGGTATTGTTATTAATATTTTAGCTAAGTGAATTGAGCTTTTCGTGCTTTAATTTTTGCAAATTTCTTTGGCCATAGTGCTGCATCTTTCGAAAGTTGACTCATATTTTCCGTTCTGGTAATTTTTGAAGGTGTTGATTTCTCATTATCAGCGGAACTTGAAGATGTTGATGGTTTGCTTTCTAGATCAGTTTCTTGTCTGCTGCTGATACTTGTTTCAAGTACAGGTTCAGTATATTGGGATTCAGCTGTATTATTGTTGTTATTAATATTTGGCAAAGTAGACTCGGGTTTTGAAAAAAAATGCGTAATTTTGACATGTTTTTCCAGTTCTTCCTTTTTGGTATCCAGACAATTTCTTCTTTTTTTCTGACATCCTGTATACTGTAAAGAAATTAATACCTACGTAAGTAAACAACTTGACAAATTATTCATGAAAAATGGAAATGTTTCGACGTCTCAAACTCAAACTCGAAAATATTTTCTCAACATTACTTATTTCAAAATTTATAAATTTTTATAAATAGTTATATTAGTGCTTATCAATTATTCTGTTTAAATTTACTTCAATTAACAGTGATGTTTATATAATGAAATATAAAATGATTTTTGAGATGCAAGTTTTTGGCTTTTAATATTTTAATAAATCTAAAATAAAAAATAAATTTTAGATAAACTCACCTTAATTCACAACACAAAACACAAATCTGTAAAACAACAAAAAACTAAAGTTTCAAAAACATATATCTTTTACCCCCATGCACCTTTTCACTTCGCTAAGTTAATTATCGATCGAGCATCTGGCAACAAATGAAATCGCGACCGATGCAGCGCTTAATATATAAAGTTTCGTACATTGCAAGCTCAGACAGGAAAAAAACGCTTGTCCGCTCGTTGGCTCGTTGCAAGCCAAATTTCAAGCTCAAACATGAATAAAATCAGATTTGTTTGAGTTTACACAATTCATGTTATCATGCTACGTATTCGATCGAATAAATGCTATTATTGCGTACTCTCATTTGGAAAATATATTATTTTCGAGAAATTCGGTTCCCTCGTCTCAAAGAGAAAAAATAAAATAATAAACAAATAAAAAACAATGTAATAGCTAGCAATTCCTTACTGTTTTTTTTATCATTATAAATTTTGTTTTGACAATGTTGTTTGTTGCTTTATCTTTTTTTTACTTTTGAGTTTTAAGGCTTTAAGTGCACCACACGACTTTGCCCTTATGTACGGCGCGGGCCTGCAAACAACTATAAACTTTTGACACGAAAAACGATAGATTTGACAATCAATGAAATTTAAACTATCGCAGGTTTTCATGGTAATGGGAACAGGTGTAAGAAATAATACCTTAAAAGCTATGAATTATGATTTTAGATTTTTTTTTAAACACGACAAAAAATAGTTAACAACAAACAGTTGTACAAAAAATGTTTGTATTTCGCGCGCAGTAGTTGTTTTTATGGCACATTTGATTGCATTTTTAACCTCGACCTAACGGTCTCGGTAAAAATTTACAATCTCATGTGCCATTAAAAAAACACCTATTTTGCGCACTTAATACAAAAGTAACTATTTTGAGTTGCTACAATACTCTTTTTACCCACTGTGTGGTGGTTAGTTTTCAGAAAATACATTGTAATATGCAGTATTAACCGGTGAGACGGAGATATATTTCCGTAAAAACGTGTTTTGACAAAACACAGCAAATTTAAAATATTTTACTTATGATTTTCTTCCAAGAAACCCTTAATTACAAAAAAAATCCTGTTAAGCTCTCTGGTGATGAAAGGGAAATGAGACACTCTAATGTCGGATTGTATTAGGGAATCCAAACCACGTGATTCAATATGGCTGTTGGATGGCAAAAAGCATTGAGTCACCCGTTAAATGCCACCAGTAATATTATTTTTATGGTCACGTGTACCAATTACAAAGCAGTATTTGACAACCAGCCGCTATTTTGACACATCGTTGGATTGCCTAATAAAGATTTTTAACCACAATTAACTAACCAGCAAGTTTACCTGTGAGTACTGTGACAAAAATGACATTGGCAGAATTAATTTTCTAACAATCGTACTGGCCCGGTAACCTTAATTTTTAATTTAATAATCATGCATCTTTGATTGTGAGTAAATATGCCTGCCGATGTTATTTAGTTACAGTCTAACTTGCTGGTACTAAATTGTCATTAAAAATCTTTATGCAACCCAACATGAGACTACCTTTACTAATATTATATATAAGGAACATGTCCTCTAACTAAATTACAGAGTTGGAAAGAGAAGGGGAAACAGATAAATTGTGATAAGAAGGAAAGATATAAATATATTATTTTGAACCACCTTTAAGGTTGTGACCAGAAAAGATCATGTTGAATGAATTATAGAAAATACATACTACCTGGAAATAAGTATGAAGGAAACATGATACAAAGATTACAAGTTGTAATATATAATGTGAAGTAATATTGTGAGCAAGTAACCCAAGAAATAGATGGTAATTTTCGTTGTGTTTCTGGTTACGAATATAAATTTTACTCATAAAATGACTTCATAGCGTCTAAATATTATACCTTGTAATCTTTGTGGTGGTAGGAAAGAAGAGAAGGTCTTCGTATAAATTTATGTGACAAGAGATGGAAGTAATGAATTAGAGTGTGATTAAATGGTGGAACTTCATTATTTCAATCCCTTAACGTCTCATAAAATAAGGCATTTGAAGGCTCATTGAACGAAAGATTTAACTGTTTTTTTTTGAGAAATTGGTGCAAGTAATGTAGTTTCATATCTATTAAGAAAATAAATACAAATAAAATGAATAATTAAATTAATATAAGCTATGCTGGTTAATACAGCCCAGATATTTCCTTTTAAGTGTTTGATAAAATATAGCTTTTTAAATAAACATTTTAATATACATTTGTAATGTATATTAAATACCTTATAGACTATAACAACACTATTTATATAACTGAACATGTCATTAACAATTTAGAAAGGAATCTTACGGTATGTTAAAATAATTACGAACGCTCCAAAAATCTTAAAATATTAGTTCTGATAAATATGTTTACCGAATATCATACGCAGAGCTTACATTATTAAAAAATCGTTAAAAATATTTAAAATAAATAATATTAATAATAATAATAATAATAATAATAATAATAATAATAATAATAATAATAATAATAATAATAATAATAATAATAATAATAATAATAATAATAATAATAAACAGTACAGATTAAGATGAATTTCTTCTCTGTACTGTAAATAATACCAGCAATACCAACAAAAAGCTGTGAAAATTAACATTGAGAAAAATAATAATAATAATAATAATAATAATAATAATAATAATAATAATAATAAGGAATTAGGAATAAATCCAACAACACCACCAAGAAATGAAAACCAAACCATAAACGAGCAAAGGGGAGAAATAACCGAAGAGGAAATACAAATACAAAACTGCTTCGAAGAGACATACATGCAATATTACGGAACTATGCCAAACCTAAGACCAAAACTACCCAAACTGAAAGCAAAAATTAGAGCAAATACGAATAAAATCATCACACAAATAAACAACATAATAAAGAACAAAATAAAAAACGAAGACAACCTCACCATCATACACAACCTGGCCTACATAGGAGCGGCAACAGTCTCAAAAATCATTGCACCAAAAAAACCCCAAAACAAACAAACCCAAGAAACAAATATGCCACCACCATGGGAACGACGAATCAACAAAAAGATAGATGAACTACGAACAGAAATAGGAAGACTAACAAAGGCAAAAGAACCAAACGCAAGTCAAAAGCTAAAGAACAAAGCTCAACAAATAATAGCAATACATAAAAACGCAGAAAATAACAACATAAATGAAATAACAGACCTACTCAAACAGAAACTTGCTGCCAAATCCAAAAGACTAAGGAGACTTAAAGAAAGTGACCAACGCAGAAAACACAACAAACAATTTAAAGAAGACGAAAGACAATTTTACAGAGAATTAAACCAAAAAACAAACAACGATCAAAAAAATGAAAACCCAGATAAAGAAAAAACTAAAACCTATTGAAGCAGTATATGGTCACATGAGAAGAAACACAAACAAACATCAAGGTGGATCAGAGATGAAAAAACAAGAATGCACAACAAAAAACAAATGAACAATCATAACATAACAATAGACGATGTACAAAAAGCCATAAAGAAAACACACAGTTGGAAATCACCAGGAAAAGACGGGCTGCATAACTTTTGGTGGAAACGATTTACAAGCACACACGACAAAATAGCACAACTATTCTCTGAGATTGTAAAAGGACAAGCAGAAATGCCCGATTTCATGACTGAAGGACTAACATACTTACTCCCAAAAACAACACCGACCAGCAGTTACCCAGATAAATACAGACCGATTACATGTCTCCCAACCATTTATAAGATATTAACATCAATTATTACAGACAAAATATATGCACATCTAACCGAAAACAACCTATTAGCAATAGAGCAAAAAGGATGCAGAAGAAAAACCAAAGGCTGCAAGGAACAACTGATTGTGGACACCATTATAACACAACACAAAAAGAAAGAAAGGAAACCATTGTACACTGCATACGTCGACTACAAAAAGGCTTTTGACAGTGTCCCACACTCGTGGCTACTAGAAGTGCTAAAAATTTATAAAATTGATCCGTTTATTTAGAGCGTCCTGAAACAAACAATGACTAAATGGAAAACAACACTAAGCGTAAACAACAACAAAAACAAATTCACAATAGACAACATAGAAATAAAACGCGGAATTTTCCAGGGCGATGCGCTTGGTGCACTTTGGTTTTGCATGGCAGTGAACCCTCTCTCACACATGCTAAACAAAACAAACAAAGGGACAACCATAGAAAACAACACAATAAGCCACCTCCTCTATATGGATGATCTAAAATTATATGCAGACAACAAAGAAAACATCGAAAAACTAATACAAATCACAAAAACATTTAGCGACGACATACACATGGAATTTGGACTGGACAAATGCCGAATCAATGCAATGGAAAGGGGAAAGTGGAGACAATATGAAGGGTATGACATGGGAGCAGACAAAGGACAAATAGAAGGCATGGAAAATGAAGAATTGTACAAATATCTAGGATACCAACAAGCGAGAGGAATAGATCAAAAACACAGCAAAGAAACACTAAAAAACAAATTCAAGGAAAGAATAAAAAAAAAAAATTTAAAAACAAAACTAAATTCCAAAAACATGACAAAAGCAATAAACACATACGCTATATCTATTCTAACCTACAGCTTTGGCGTAATCTCCTGGACAGACACAGAACTCGAAGAGCTCAATCGTGACATCCGTACAATGAGCACCAAATTCCGCAAACACCACCCACGCAGCTCAATAGAAAGAGTGAACATCTCACGAGAAAAAGGAGGGCAAGGAATTATCCACATACCAAGACACAACCAAAAACAAATAACGACGCTCAGAAAATACTTTAATGATGAAGCCACTAATAACCAGTTATATAAAATCCTAAAAAAACTAGACAAAAAATCAACACCGCTAAACCTAGCACAAGAAAATAACGACGAACCTGAGGAAGATAACCTCGAGGATAAGTGGAAAAGAAAGGAATTACATGGCAGATATCCAGCATTGCTGACACAACCACACATCAACAAGGAAGCATCCCTCATGTGGTTAAAACTTGGATATCTATTTCCCGAAACCGAAGCATTATTCATTATTGCAATACAAGACCAAGTCATTGCGACACGCAATTATAAAAAATTTATAATGAAAGAACGTATCCCAACAGATAGATGCAGAATGTGCAAAGAACAAGCCGAATCCATCGATCACATCATAAGCGGATGCCAAACACTAGCCCCAAAAGAATATACCAAAAGACACGACAATGTTGGCAAAGTAATCCACCAAGAGCTCTTAAAAATCCACGAACCGACAATCACCGAAACAATCCCATACTACAAATACAACCCAGAAAGCATCCATGAAACAGGAAACTATAAGATATACTGGAACAGAGAAATAATAACGGATCTTCCCTTACAACACAATAGACCAGACATGGTGTTCACTGACAAAATTAACAAACATACTTACCTGATCGACTTCTCTATCCCGCTTGCCGCAAACTTACAAAAAAAAACACAGAGAAAAAATTAGTAAATACTTACCTCTTGCCAACGAAATAAAAGAAATGTGGAACCAAGAAAAAGTGATGGTAGTACCAATCATCATAGGTGCAACTGGAGAAATACCACACACACTCTTCGAAAACCTAAAAAACTAAACATTAAAGAACAAATATACTACCAGCTACAAAAAGTTGTTCTTATAGAAACCAGCGGAATTGTCAGACGTGTACTAAACGACATCGACAACTGAAACTTGAACTTTTCCAAACCTACCAATCTACCTGCTTTCTTGCAACCAATGCCGAAACAGGATAGAAGCCATATCCAGATACAATCTGTGGAACCTGAAATAATAATAATAATAATAAAAAGAAATGTGGAAGATGTGTGCAGAAAATGCAAATGTCCAGAAGTAACGATAGAACATATTACGGCAGGTTGTGGTGCTATATGGGACCCCATCCTTATATGGGAATGCATAAAAAGGTGGCAAAGATAATCCACAAAGAACTGGCTGATAAACTAGGCTAAAAGACAGCCTTCCACCATACAATCAATACTCACCCGAGCCAATTTTTGAATCTCTTGAATATCTCCTGTACTGGGACAGGCCAATGGTAACGGATAAAACATTAAAACATAATCGTCCGAATATTCTTCCTATCGAAAAGAATACCAAGAAAGCTTTCATAAGCGATATACGAGTAGGTTGCCCACTAACACACAATCTCTTTAAAGCCGAATCGGAAAAGAAAACCAAGTACTCGAATTTGGCGAGAGAGATCAAAAATATATGGAAGCCAGAAAAAGAAACATCATTCCGATCATAATATCGGAAGAACGAAAAATTTTAAGTCGAGCTTGAAACAGCTGGGCCTTTCAGGTTATTTATACCAACAAATGCAGAAAAGCGTAATTATCCAGACTTGCTATATAGTATGGAAGTTTCTAAACAGTACACGTTAAGATGAATTTGTTCGCTGTACTGTAAATAATACCAGCAATACCAACCAAAAGCTGTGAAAAAGAAGAAGAATAATTAGGAAAGCGGTTATTATACTGCTGGATAAAGGTTGGCCTAACTTAGAAGGGCAGTTGTTCATGGCCAATATTGTTGAAGAATAATTTTACTTTTTTGCACTGCGACGGTGTTATTTTTAACTTAAATTTACACGCAAGAGTTTGATAGACATAATTAAAAGTATTTACTTATATTAAATGACTTACACATAATATTTTCAGAACCTTGTTCACTGTTCCTTTTTTTCACAAGCATAAGCTTTTACAATTTTAAAAATTGCACACCACTATACATTTATAATAAATACCTTTGTACATTTCTAAATAGTTGTGGTACACCCCTTGTGGATATTAAATTTCCTCCTTCTATAGTTACTGCAAAACTTCTTTTAGCATCACAGTATAATACTATATTATGTGTTATTTTTGGAGACAATTTAAATTGTCCATTAGTTTCTTTAGCTTTATTAATTTTAAAATAAATACAGTTATTATATAATAATGGTGTTAATATTTTATTAGCTTTATAATAAAAGATATTATAGAAGTAACTACTAATAAAAATAAAAATGCAAATTTTAATGAAGTCCGTGCTAATTTAAGTACTATATCGCTGTTGCGAAATTATGAAAAACATTATTTTACACACAACTTTGTGATGGTCAGCCGAAGAATCATTTTGAGGAAGAAGGGGGCGAACATTTTTTCGTAGAAAGATCGATGGCTTAGGGCACGAGCGATATTGTTTTGTGCGAGAGTACTTCTTCCTGAAGACATCCCCGCGGTACTTCAGCTGGTATGAAATAACCATGTAAGCTGATTTTGATCTGCCGATATCGTAGCATATTGTGCATTCAACTGCATGTTGTCGATTCCATCCATTTCTGCGGCCGACTTCACCACTGGGTAACAGGCGTTATTAAAAGCTCCCTGTATATCGACCTAGAGTGATTTCCTTGGAATGAAGCGATGTTTCGCCACTCGTTATTAGGTTGTGCAAAGTCGTCTCACAAGGTTTTCCTAGATGATATGAAATAATATGCATGTTGGTTGACATTAAGGGGTTTCTTCTTGAATGTCCCCTCTCTGATGTATCTGTCTATTAGTTTCTCCAATGCGTTTATTAAGAAGGAGAAAAAATCGATATGGTTTAGCTTCGGTGATGTTACATGTCCGGGCTAGGAGGTGCAAACGACATTTGCGAGTCTTCAGGTGTCGGGGATGAACGGCAAGCTCTGTAAATTCTAAAAAGGTATGCCAACACATAATCGAGTCCTTCTTGCATAAGTATATATTCCATCTGGCCTCGGTGACCTCTAAGGTTCAAATGTCTCTATAACTCATTTAATTCTGTCGTAGCTGACTATTTTAACTACAGTTTTCCAGTCTGCTTTCTTAGCTCTGTGCATAGTGATCATATTCTGCTGTTGAGCGTCCGGTTATGGTATTCCCGATCCTGGATCCTGGTTTGGGGGAATGGAGACTGGATGGCCTTAACAGCACCTCTTATAAGATCCAGTTAGATGATTGCAAAACTTTTTTAAACAAAATGAAAATGAATTAAATTAAATCGATGGATCTAGAAAAAGGGACCTCAAGCAAAAAGTTTAGACTTTTTTAAATAAAATCAAGTTAAATGAGAATAAAATCAAAATAAGTAAGTAATTGGAAAACAAAGACAATTTAGAATTTCGATTGGTTATACCAAGTAAACCTTCCTCAGAGAAAAGTGCTTTAATAATATGACAGTTTACGAGCTGTTGACAAAAAATAAAATTGACTATTTTTGATGTTTTTCAAATATCGCATATCTAACATTCCTTCTCGACCGCGGCAGTGGCTCCATGGTAAGTTACTGGCATTTGACCGTGGCGGTCCGGGTTCGATCCCCGGAGTATGCTCGAAACTTAAGTGGATAAATGAATGCAGTATGCTATTAGTGAATCCTAATATCGGGACCTAGAGAGAGGGGCGCCGAGGAGCGAGGACCTCTGGGGGAGTTTAAATTGATAAACTAGTGCATATACGTGATTCGGATTTCACACTCAGCTGTAGGTTCCGCCTGGCTGACATTATCCAGACGATAGGGGATGCAATGGGCCTTATAGGCTCTTCCGCCAACCCCAGCAACAACAAAAAAAAACAATTCTCCTCGCTTTTCTAACAATACAGATTTCAATATCTAGTAATTATTGAATATGGGACTTATTATATACTGTACCTATATGAAAGCGTAAATCAGTAAGTAAGTATACAAAGTATGCAACAGTTCTTTGTGAAAGATTGTGCGGTTCAATATTATTTATTAACGATATACTATAATCAATCCGGTCAAATCAACAAATATTACATCAAATTAATAAAAGCTTATGAACAGTTGTTTTACAATATCTAAACGCGAAAGCGTTATATACTGAAATATTAATAAACTTATAAATTAAGCAACCGATTAACCTAAAAAATTATAATCTGCAACCAAGCTACACGCATGAATTTATTTAATTACTTCATCGAAATTTTGTTCCTGTTTTATTGTTTATTTAACCACGTTATTTGTAAAATACAACTGGCAGCAAGTCATACGATATAAATATGAAAAGAAATTGTATCCTTAAAAAGTACAATTAGTTCATGAGCTTAATGAAGATGATTCGCACAGAAAAGTCTAATTTGGCGAGATATAATGAATATGTGCAATAATCGTTTACAGTTTTCAAAAAGAATTGTATTTTTTTATGAGGTAAGGTTTTGTTTGAATGAAGAAACCTTGCGGCAATAGAAAATCTACGTTGGATAATGGAATGTCACATCCACCATCCTTAAAAAATGTTGGGACACTTTTTTAATAACGGAAATTTGAAAGGCGAAAAAAATTTAGAATTTTTAGGAAATAGCCTAATACCATGCCTTGCCACATTATATTATTCAGAAGATCCTGATACACCGAAAGAGTGCAGCAAGATAAAGCTCCGGCCCATTACATCCGTTCTGTTTGTGAGTACCTTCATACAATTTTTGCTGAACGATGGATAGGCCAACGGGGTTCAATTGACTAGACAGCCAGATTGCCGGATTTAACCCCTTTAGATTTTTTTTGTTGGGTTATCTCAAGTCTTAATGTTAACCGACCAAAGAATATTGAAGACTTAAATAACAAGATAAGGGGCGCAATAAGATTAATGAAACCTTACATGGTTAATAACGTTCTACAAAAGTTTTCTCTCAGATGCTGTCAGAGGTTGTTCGTAGGGGTTATTTCCAACATTTGCTGAAATAATTTTTATTTACCTTGGAAGTTGTCTTTTTCTAATAAATAATATGTTTTGTTGTTTATAGTTAAGAACCCAGTTTTCTCGCAAATGAATGAACAACTTAAAAACAGGGGTATCCATTTAAAAATAAAGTGAGTGTTTCTGGGGCAACTACCTATATGAAATAACCTCCAATAGACCTGCAAAAAATCTTAACCGCTCGCTTCTGAAACTCTTCCTGTCCCAAAACATCAACCCCACAAAATCACATCATACGCAAGACAAGCGTGGAATAAGGGAAAATTGGCATTTCTGAAAGCATATTTAGAATGGACTCGTCCACACAGCATATCAATGTGATAGTGAACCAAACAACATGATCGACATCTTTACAGGGTGATCATCCGGCCTTACATCTTGCAAATCCCGAAAATGTTAACGCCTGAGATTATAATCGTCTTAAAAAACAGTAAAGTTTTTTGAAAATGAAGAGCTTTTATCTGTGTGAGCAAATCGTTAAAAAAAAAATGGTTTTGTTGCTGGAATGTAAATTCAACTTCAGTTCGGTAACAGTATGTAATTCAGAAACATAAGAAGGGTTCTTGTTAGCAATTGATGGGCAGTAATTTTTAATTATTATTAAAAGGTTACCTAATAAAACGTGCTTACTTGGTTACTTTTTTAATCTATTTCGCTACATTATTCGAGCAAGTACTGTAATTACTATTAAAATATATGATCAGTATCTGAAATATTTCATTAATAATAATTCGTTTTTAATGGTCTATTTTATAGAATTGCTTTTAGTCAAATTTTGTTTTTATAATGCTTAGTTTTATAAAACACCATTCTAATAAATTGTATTGTGGGTACGTACTTTCTCTTTAATTCTTGATATATTTTTAGAATACAATCTTAATACTTAAGTATACACTAGGTCTATATCATGGTTAAGCTGTGAATAACATTGCAAATATGTTAATTTTTACAATTTGATAAAATATAAAATTTTCAAAAATACTATAGTTATTTACGATATAAGTGTTGTAAAGATTCATATTATAACACGAGATATTAAAGTTGTCAAACGAGTTAAAACTTTGTTAAGCAAATTCAAAAATATAAAAAGCGTTTTTCAAAATAAGTGATTCTGATGGAAGTTTACCCTCTGATATAGAAGCAGCGGCAAACGAAGCGATCTCAAGTTTAGTTCCGACAAAATCCAAGGCGCGGTATGAGTTGGAGTATCAGAAGTTTGAATAATCCCGAAGGATACAGTGGACATGGTTTTAGGAGATCCTCAGCCATCATTCTAGTTGATGGTGGTTCAGATATGCAGATGTTAAAGCATCATGGGGGCTGAAAATCCTCTTCTACGGCAGAAGGCTACGTTGAGAATTCTTTAGAAAATAAGAAACAAATAGCAAAGATCATGGGGTCAGACACGGATTTAATGAATGGAAATTCGAACGTAAAGGGCTTCATCACATCCACTTCTGGTATACAAGTTTCTAACTGTAAAAAGTGTATTATTAATGTTTATAATAAACCTGTTAGTGTTATATTTTAATTAATATTGGTAATTAATTTTATAATTGTTAATAATAAATCATTCTTCAAAAAGTGTGGTTTTATTTAACAGCAAAATTTTAATAAAACTGTTTTTTTCCATTACAGCACTAATGCTGTAAAGGCATCTATTACAGCACTAGTGCTGAAATAGATGTCCATACAAAACGATTTACAGAACTGTAAAATTCATATTACTAAATGAAAGTAGATAAACCATTTTACGACTCAATAGTACAACAACAGTCATTATGTTTTAGAAAAGAATAAGGATGTGTGTACCAAACGAACCTCATATGCAATATGGAATTAAATTAACAAGTTACATACTTTTTGAGGTATACTTAGATTGTGTAACCATGCTGATTTACTTGGGGGATTACGACCAGGCGCTACGGTCCTGATTTGTAAGGAGGGAAGATTTGCGGTACGTCACGATTTTAAAACTGCCAGAAATAGCAAAATTTTAGTTGAGAACTAAAAAATCTTGCTTTTCTACATATAGGCCCAAAACTTTTCACAATAAAATACCCGTTATATAACGAAATAGTGACCGTATGGGAGACCGGCCAGAAATTACTATTCTCCACGACCATTACTGAATGCAATAATTCCAAAATCATTTTTTATAATAGAATGTAAAAATTCTCGCTCTTGAGTTGGAATATTTATTCTGAAACACTTGCTTCTTATGCGTTTTGCGTGTATTTTCATTCCATAACAAGATACGGAATGAATGTTCTGTAATTGATCTAAACGACATAGGTTGCCATGAATTTCGAAACTGTCAATGTCAGCAGACAAATTTTAGTGCAAGTCAAAATATGAATGAAAAATCGGATGAATTAGATATGGAACTCGATAATACTCCACCTGAAATTACAAATATTGCGAATAGTATTTTTGGTCGTGGAGAAAATATAGTCTGCTACTCGGTTAAAATGAAAATTCGATGCTCGTGGTTCCTCACGCTCGCTACGCTTGCTATGCTCGCGTTCGGAATCTTTCACTCGGATCAAATTTTCATTCCAACCTCGTTACAGAATCTACTATTCTAATATGTGTGATGGAATGTGCGTGCGTGTGAGAGACGAGGGGGATAACAAACTGGAATAATTTTGCGTTACGTATTTGTGATCCACCTCTTAAATTAATACGGCACAGTAAAACCTCTCTATATATTCTAATAAATGAATAGAAAATTAAAATCCCGCCAATCAGGTAGAAGTGCTCGCTTCAAATATTCTGAGGTCAACGGTTTGAATCCAGTGGTATAAATCAGAATATGAAAGCGGGAAGTGTTAAATGAATCTAAATGGTCCAACAAGCTTATTTACGCCGATAGCACATCGAATGATTGGAGGAAAGCTTCATGTTTGATAGAGTTCGATTCGTGGGAAGGAGGTATCAGCCTTGGTAGAGTGCGTTCTTGGGAGAGAAGTACTTACGATGCGTAAGGTTTGTTTCGGGGGAGGGTTCGTTCTGGGGGATAGAGAGCTTAGGCTGGGTATAGGGTTTGTCCTTGGGGTAGGAGGGCTCATATTAGGTACGGTACATTTTTAGAGGATCTGTAAGAGGGGCAGGTTGATCGTTGTGAGTAGAGAAAGCTTCAGGTTTAGAAGGCTCAGGTTGTAAAAGAGGTAGACATTGGTGATAAGTACGCATTGATCCCCCGCTGTTTTTAGAAGTTGGGTCACTGGGAGGGAGGGGGCAACAGGAACTTTTTCTTATGGGTTAACAAAGTTTTGGTACGCCATTGTAATCAGGTCTGATCTAATGGAAAAAAGGAGCCCCCATAATATGAATTGGCAAGTTTTAATAAAACAGGAAGATATCCTCCCCCATCCTTGACTGACGGCTGAAATAATTCGATTTCGATCCAGTGCAATTTTTAATAAGGTTTTTTTAATGTGTATTATTTGCATGCCAAATACAGCAAGTCAAAATCACTGTGGTTTATCGTCGACCTTCTTAATAGTAATTTCGTTGCGGTTTCGTTTGCAATAAACAAAACAATAATTACTCTTGCTTTTTATTGTAACACTTCGAAAAATAATTAAAGTTTTCATACTTGGTAATGATTTACGCAAAAAAATTGCGATACGTATTTTTGACTTACTCATTGTAATCACAAAAATTATGTACCTCAAAATGACTAAGATAAGTCATTGATAAACTAAAAGCCACAAACCCAAACCTTCAAATTTGCTAAATAAGGTTTAGTATTTTTAAGAAGCTTAAACAAAGGCTACGTGAGTACCTAATCGATTGTTATTACTATATTTTTCTATAGCTTCTGTAAGGAAAAAAAAAACTCAAGGTCTTGCAAAATATCGTTCTAAAACAAACTGGAACAGGGGACATTGTTATGGTCATAATTATTAGAATATTACTCATTAATTTATTTTTTATAGTTATATCATTAGCACAATGACGGGGGTCCTGTATAGGTTAAGACCCAAATTGAATTTCTACCCTCGTAGGTACGCCACTGCACATTTTGCGAGGACGACCATATACTATAACGTTTGTATATGAGTATACTAATCTGAACGGTGCTTCGAACATTTTGTTCTTGTATTTTATAATTTTTAATCTTATAACATCTGAGCTTGGACTATTCAGCCAATGGTACCGCACACGGTCTACTTTAAAGACCTACTGACTTACTGGTTTGGAATGGATGTTTTGGCGCCGGTCGTGGTTAAAACTGCTTTTTAATTTTCTCATAATTTCCTATTATATGACAAGGCACTTTCTCTCGAGAATACGAATTTATACATATAAATGTAATATTCTGATTATTGTTAAAAGAAGGTAATGTAACAATTATTGTTTTAAGGTTGTCTTTTAATGAAACCCTGGTTCAACATAAGAAGATGGAAATTTTGAAATTATTAACGGTAATTTAGATTTACATACATTTAATACACACCGCAAGGAATAGAGAAGCAATGGAAAATGTTAGCGCAAATATCCATTAGTGGATACGCACTGGAAGCTGGAAGCAGAAGAATTTAGATTCAAGATCATTTTGGCGACGTTTTTTGTAAACCTTTATGTTAAAGTTAAAAAACCCGAAGCGTTCGTATAAGGTATTAAATTTTAATCAATATGTCAAAATACTATTCAAATTGCATAGAACTTCTAGAAATGAAAGACTTTTCTGTAAGTAGAAAGTCACCACCTGCAGACCTGCAGAACTGTTTTGTTCTCGTCATTACAGGGTAGGAGTTCATAAATGGAGGAAATATTAGGGGGGCTGAAAAGTTCGTAGGCTGACTCATAGATGGCATTACTAGAATTAAATCCATGTGATTTTTACTTAGTACTAACCTTCAAAAGATACGTGTATAAATTTCATAGCTGCCGGATAATTACTGGAGTGAGATATAGCATTGTGAGTGAAGCAGCTTTTGTTATTGTGAAAAAATGGATAAAAAAGAATTTCGTGTGTTAATAAAGCATTGCTTTTTGGCGAAAAAAAATTCTGTTGAAGCCAAAGGTTCCTCATCCACCATATTCTCTAGATCTGGCCCCCAGTGACTTTTTCCTGTTTGCAGACCTTAAAAGAATACTCGCTGGAAAGAAATTTAGCACTGATGAAGAGGTAATCGCCGAAACTGAGGCCTATTTTGAGGCTAAAGAGAAATCGTACTAAAAAAATGGCATCGAAAAATTGTATCACCGCTATAATCGTTGTATCGCCCTCGAAGGCAACTATATTGAATAATAAAATCGATATTCAAAGAAATTTTGTTTTATTGTTAAATAAGAAAATTTATAAAATGTACCGCCCAGTTTTGTTTAACTTTTTATAAAAATGTAAAAAACGACATGATAAGAAATGGGGTGCACGGTAATATCAAATGTCACGGTAAATACCTGTTTTTTTCTTATTTTGTCGTTTTTCTCTGTTCCTTAGATCATTGATAAGTAAGTAGTAAAAAGATCTTACAGCCTTTTTTTCTCATATTTTATATGTTCTCATTATATTTTCCGAAATATGTTAAATTTTTGTCTTCTTGCTCCATTTTTTTTTTAATTTTCCACTTTTACTATAGTTATTTACAATATAAGTGTTGTAAAGATTCATATTACAACACGAGATGTTAAAGTTTTCAAACGAGGCGTCAGCTGAGTTTAATAAAACATCGAGTGTAGTAATATGAATTTACAACAAGAATATTGTACAAAATTTTATCTACTTTCATTTATGAATAAAAATATTTGGCAAAAGACATGTTTAAAAATAAAAATGCTCCTGCTAGTAAGTTTACTAATCAAGTTTTTTATGTTACCTTTCGCATAGTTACTGTTTCGCATGGTTACTGTCGAAACTTTGCCAAACAAATTCAAAAATATAAAAAGCGTTTTTTAAAATGAGCGATTCTGATGGAAGTTCACCCTCTGATATAGAAGCAGCGGCAAACGAAGCGATCTCAAGTTTAGTTCCGACAAAATCCAAGGCGCGGTATGAGTTGAAGCATCAGAAGTTTGAAGATTGGTGCAAAGCTAACAAAATAAAGGAGGTGTGAGAAAATCCTTTTGGGTTATTTTTCCGTAAAGGAAAGCTCCCAGAAACCATCTATACTATGGACTCACTACTCAATGTTGTGAACTATGATTTCAGTCAAAAAAGGAATATTTTAATTAATAATTGGTAATTAATTTTATAATTGTTAATAATAAATTATGCTTCTAAAAAGTGTGATTTTATTTAACAGCAAAATTTTAATAAAGCCGTTTTTTTCCATTACTGCAAAGTGCAAGTACAAAACGATTTACAGGACTGTAAAATTCATATTACTAAATGAAAGTAGATAAAATTCTTTTTTGGCATTATATGTTTTTTGTCCAACTACATTCACTGACTTACGACATTAAAACATTACCATGTCACTCAGAGACATGGTAACGAAAATTATTTTAAACATGGAAAGAGCAACAATCCCAGCAACTTTAAAATGCTCTTTAATATTATTTTATGTTGCTAAATAAACTAAAATATAATAAGTGTCCCTGTAATCTTGAAGAACAAAATAAAGACACTCGGTAATGTTCATAAATTCAATACATCAATTCCTCACCTAGAAAAGCTCTGCCCAAAATATTTATTTTCCCCAGATAAACACATGGCAGGGGAATCCCTTAAATCAGGTATATTAACTTAACTTTAATATTTATAACTTATTCCCAAAATAAGAATCATTTAAAAAAATTAATACTTTTTTTATTTATTCCAACACAGCTCCACGAAAAAACACGTCATGTTCACTGGACTAGATCGCCATGTCTATAGGTTTTTAAGGTCAATGATTCCGAATCCGACCACCGTTTTACCCATAAGATCTTTTGGGGGGTGAAACCACCCTTTTAAGGGATGAAAAAAGGATTTTTATTTTCGAAGGACGTTTCTTAAAATAACGACGGAGAAGGGGTTTGTATATATACAAACTTTTAGGGGTACCGGTCTTTTTCACATCCCGTATATATATATAAATTCATATGTCAGGGAACGAGGGTGCAATTTTTAACAGGAATAAATTCAGTATTAGAAAGCTAAAAAAAAATACAGAACTACGGCTACGTTTGTTTTTAGTTTGGCATACTTTTTACGCGTCTTCATTAAATTTGCCCCTCTTTAGGGGGTAAAAACCTCTCCCAACCCTTATTTTAAAATGTTAAGGTATGTATTGTGAGCTCGCTGAAAAGAGCATAAAAAAGGGAATACGATCCACTATTTTCTTTTGCATTTCGGTAATATAGACGCAATTTGTTTTATTGTAAAAATTGTTGGAGATGCATTTTTCTTCCTGACAAGCCCCTAATCTAAAGTAAAATAAATTTTTGACATTATGTACCATATCCAAATTTCGTGTATATGTTTCTCTACATTTTCTGGTTGTCTTACGTAAACACATACAGATCACATTTGGATTCATAGACATGAAGGTAGAAATAATTCGTTAGTCTTTAACTAGTATTTACATTCCCACAATTTTTCTAGGGGGTTTGAAATAAAAAAAAGTTTTCTTATTTCCAACGATGTGCAACTAGTGTCCGCAGAGATTGATGGTTGCCAAATTTTTAATTTTTATTTTAGGAATCGTTAAAAAACTGAATTTTTATGTCCTGAGTGAGTGAGTGAGTCAGTGATAAAACACTCTTAGGTTTAATTTTGCCATTTGTCGTCCATAGTTAACTTTTTTTTATCTTCTTGTAATCTACCTAATTTTACCTTGGAATACCACATAAAACACAATAATTGCAAATAAAACAGCCAAAGGGGGGTAATAAATTTAATATTTGACATTAAACCTGTATTGCATTTTTTCCACCCGAGGCTATTTGACAAATATTACAAAATCGCACGGCGCGAGTTTTTTAGAATATCGTTTAAACACAATTTTTTTGCTATGCTGCGTATACGCGGTGTCTCTAAATAGCTATTTATACAACAAGTAACGAAATAAGTGTCTTTTAGGCACGCGACGTGAATTGTCCTACGAGGCGAAGCCGAGTTGGAGAACACGTCAAAGTGACTAAAAGACATTGTTTCGTAACGAGTTGTATACAATATTTTTTCTACTGAGGTTTCATAATAAAAAACTTAATTTATTTTACTAAAATTTTATTACCTATGTTTCATTTACCCCTTTCAAAAATTGACACTTGCCAAAAAAAATTAAATTATACCTAGTCTGTGGTTACGTTTTAATTGTAAATAATTACCTGCGTTACTTTTAAGCACGTTGCTCCTGGTAACGTACTTAAAAGTTTTTTAAGCACGCTGCGCCTAAAAGGAGGTTATTAAAAAACCATAATGACAATCAAAAAGATGTTATTATAAAACGTCAGTAGAAAAAGGTATTTACAAACGCTAATACAAATTCCTAAAGCTAAAATAGTATAAGGATCTGGCCCAATTTATCTTAATCAGAAAGTTGGAGGAAGGAAATGGAGGAAGTAAGGTCCTATCTACCTTATTTGAACAAGGTAAAGCTAGGATTCCTCCATTTCCTTAGATATTTCCAAGGAAATGGAGAAAGTAAGGTCCTATCTACCTTCTTTGAAGAAGGTAAAGATAGGATTCCTCCATTTTCTTTGATATATTAACATTGACCCTTCTAGAAAGCAGTTATAACTTCGTTAAGAAGTTTAAAGTTTTCAAGATGTGGTGTGGCTGAACTTTTCGGGCCAGCCTGGCTTACCTACATTCACAATATTACTTTCAAAAATAGTTATTTATACTACAAGGGATGTAAGTAACATTTACTAGTCGAGAACGATTTAGCGCCCGAGCGGTAGCAGAATTTATTCTGGGATTTTTATTAATTTAATTCGATACTTTTCGCATGAAATTATGGGCAGCTTTAACCCGTTTCTATAACATCATAAGCACTGTTATTTTATCAACAAGAAGACTCAGCAAATATCGCTTGTCTGTCGCTGCTGCCAGAAAAATCGAGGAAGAGGTATCAATACTTCAAGAAATGGTGCCAAACAAAGACTGCTACTGCAGTTTCAGAAACCATGCTTTTGGCGTACTTTCACAAAACATCTGCTGTATTAAAGTCTCCACCAAGCCTTTGGTGTGAATATTCCATGCTGAAGTTCACCCTATAGAGTAAAACATAGATATTTCCAAGTAGCCTTTTAACGCTAGAGCCTGCCGTTCTAGTGAACCCTGTGCAATGAAAATGAACAATGTTGAATTAGGGCATGTAAATTTATAGTGACTACAAGTGACGATTAGAAGGTTGTTTATTTCAAAATAGTTCGAAATTATCAGAACTCTCAGAACTTTAAGGAGTATACTGAACACTGCCTTAGAAAAACGTCGGCCACTTTATTAGCGAATACTGGAGTTGATGTCTTAACTCTCAAGCGACATGGCGGATGGAAATCTGCAACTATTACGGAAAGTTTTGTAGTAACTTGGTCAGAGATGGAGAAATTATGGAGTCAGAACATTTCATACTAATTGAGAAAAAACGAGAAAACATTTATCCAAATTTTGTAAATAATGTTCATAATTGTACTATTAATATTCATATCACTTAAGATTACTCAATTTTTATAAATCATTGTTTTTATATGGCATAAATTATTACCACCCAAGGGGGATTTGCTGTTGATAATGCAACTCTTATACCTCCCGCGCACTAGCAACTTTTCCGAAGCAACTGTTTAATCACATAAATGGAACATATATAACTAAATGTAATCTCGCGCACGGGCGATTTTTAAATCGAAGCAACAAAAAAATTACAACACGTCCTATTTTGACGGCGATGAAATTTATAAGTCTTTGACTTAGTTTTGGATGAATCCAAAATAACTTTTTTTTGATTCCTTTTTTAGCTAAACTAAGAGCACAAACACATGCAATTTCTACAAAATCCATGGTTGAATTGAACTTTATAAGTAACTATTCTCTAGATACGCGCTGCCGGAGATAACGGGCAATCGTTTGGTGACTAAACCAACTATTTAGTTGCTTATAACAAAAGTTGCTAGTGCGCGGGATGCATTACTCGATTTGTTGCCTTACACTTTATTTTACCATGCTGGTAAGTTGACTTATAACATAACCCGTCATTAAGGGCAATCGATATCTTTTTGGTAATAATTGTTACCTTCGTCCTTCAAAACAGTGTCAAAATACGTTGTTTACGATATAGGGAGGGGCAAAAATACATTTGACTATCTCATCATCGTATGACAGTTTTTTTACCAGTTAAACAATAGATTGAACAAAATAGTGGAATTTAGTGTCCGTTAACGGACAATAAATTCCACTATTTTATTTAACTTACATACGGCATTTACGGAATAGTGCTGCAAACCGGTGGGCGACTGCAGCGCGATCTGGATCTGAATCCACAAAACCGTGGAGATGGTATTAGAGAAGCGAGAAATGTTTCCTATACTGGTGAAGTGGCCGTTCCGTGCTTGATTGATTTAGATTGATTTATTTCTACGTTTACACGTTAGATGGCTATCTTTTGCATTGAGTTGATTCCTACTAATGGCGTTACTGGGTTTTCATCTCGTTTTTATTTCTTAAAAACGCCTTGAAAAGAACAGTCTCGCTGTATTGGGAGTTGCTTACAGGCTATGACTTTCTGATGAGTTCTAACAAGAACGAAACAGCCTGTTACTGTCCACCTGTGCCCCAGGGAGCCCATTACCTTTGGCGTCCCTGTGTACTTTAATGCAAAAGATAGACGCACTACTCTGTCCGCTTGCCGCTAAGCTTCTTTTCTCTAATAGATTGAACGTCAACATTTTTGACATTCAACTTTTGTTTAGCTGTCATAAATGTAAAGGTATTTTAATCAAGTACCTTCCCGGTCAGCCGGACTTTTCGCGCCGACCATAGGTCTAATTTTTGAAATCGAGGGACAGCCTTCTCATAAGATTAGTTTAAAGCCTTGTAAATCGTATGTGACACTGACGGGGAAGCGAATTATCTCATGAGAAAGCTGTTCCTCGATTTCGAGATTTAGCCCTCTTTAGGCTCTTCAGGCAACCAGATTTTTCGGATTTCTTTTGTCTCAATTTGAATTAACGGACGGGACCCTGTCGCGTCGTAAAATTCCGACAAGACATAATATTATTTTAAAAATCTGTCCACGAATTTGAAACATACCTATTTCGTCAATGAACAAGGCGTACCGTGAATATAAAATTCAGTAGTTACGCTTGTATTATCCATCATTCAATGGGTTCAAAAAAATAATCTTGGCCATGAGCTTATTTAAAATGACAACAAATATCTTTAATTACATTTTTTCTTGGGAATATGCCCACAGACATAATTCGTATTTTCGTCAAAAAAGATATACTTTGTAACGTCAAACTAATTCTTTAAGTCAAGAGAAAATTCAAAACGTCAGTAACGGACCTAACATTTATTTGTTTAGGATAAAATTAAAATTCATAATAATGAACAGTTAATTTCCTTCCACACTTTATCGTTAATGTTTAGGAGTAGAGCAAGCAGTAAATTGACGTATACCGATAGTATTAGTAGTATCTACGCGATATACTGCCTTAAGTGGATGCGAACAATATTTCTAAATTATTCTTCAAAGGTACCAACTTCATGCGAAATTATATCTATATACAGGGTGGCGCATCGAAAACGAAACAGAGGCATTTACTGGCAGCTCAGTTCTTTTTTTAAAAAACGCTTAGACCCGTCGATTTTGTTTTCGAGGAGGACACAAAATTGGCAAAAATTCACGGTAACACGTGCAGCCCCCTGGGCGGGGGTGGCACCACCTCTAAAATCTTAAATGGAGAGGTGGGTCGAGTGATACCTTATTTTAAAGGTCTTGCAATTCCCTTTATAATGATGTAAAATTCGTGTACTTCAGTTCTGCAATTTTAGTGCGTTCGCATCCACTTAATTCATCTCAGCTACTTCTTTTAGAAGGTCCTAATTAAAAAAATAGTAAAAATTTGCCTGCTTTTTATATCAGTCGCGTCAAAAGGTTATGCAACCATTCTCACATCTTTGATCGTGACGACATGCGCCGAGATTTTCATAAATATTGCCATAATTAGATAAATCTAGGTTTAAATGAATATAAACACTTAAAAGAAAATTAGTATATTATTATATATACAATATATATAAAAAATTTACTGATGATAATAAGATACTTCCAGAGCAACAGTCTGGTTTTCGAAAAGAACACAGCTGCGTTACTGCCTTAACAAAGGTTACTGATGATATCCTTACTGACATAGATAACAATAAACTGACAATATTAGTGCTCCTTGACTATACTAAGGCCTTTGACCTTATAAATCACCAACTGTTACTTGCTTTGTTAAGTTATTTGGGGTTTTCTAAGGACGCAATTAGCTTTTTTGCTGCTTACTTGACGGATAGATTTCAGGCAGTGAGAATTGGTGGAAAGTTATCCGATTTTGCTCGCGTTCTTAACGGAGTCCCTCAGGGCTCGGTTTTGGGGCCACGTCTATTTACCTTGTACACATCTCGATTTTATAAGGCACTTCGGTATTGTATGTCTCACTTTTATGCAGATGACGCGCAACTTTACTTATCATTTTTTATTAATTGCATCCTGTAACCTAATAAACCACGATCTCGAGGCTCTCTGCGATATATCAAACAAATACTGTCTATCGATGAATCCTTTAAAGTCACAAGTTATGCTGTTTGGTAGAGCTGATGCCCGTTCTAGATGCTTAGAAAATGTCAATATAATTCTTAATAACAAAAAGCTTACCCTTACAGATGAAGCGAAGAATTTAGGCGTTATTGTGGATTATAAATTTAAGTTCTCGAAACATGTTACTGCTATAACTAAACGAGCATTCTGCAATTTAAAGCTGATTTATTCAAATCGCCATCTACTTAATAAAAAGTGCCGAATCACACTTTGTGAAATGTTAGTACTATCGCACCTTAATTACGGAGATGTAGTGTATGGCCCAAACTTACTTAATGTAGATGCACGCAAACTGCAGCTCGTTCAGAATTCCTGCGTTAGACTTGTGTGCGGTTTGAAAAGAAGGGACCATGTTACTTTTTCGATCAAAGATATAGGATGGCTGAATATGGGGAAGAGGATACTTCTACACTGTTTAGTATTGTATCATAAAATCATTACTATTCAAAAACCTGCTTATCTGTTTAAAAAACTAAAATTCAGAACCTCTGTTCATAATTTAAATGTCAGGTATCGGAATCTTCTAACTCCCCCACAATATAAAACCACCCAATTTCGAGGATCTTTTTCTTATAACGTCACCAAGCAATATAACAAACATTCTGAATCTTTGAAGTCTTTAAATTTGGCCAACTTTAAATGCAAACTAAAACAAGTGCTACTGGAGTAAATTCTATGTCATGTCATAAATTAGAATTTAAGGTAATATTCAATTTTGTTACATGTTTTATTGTTTTTTTTATTTATTTATGTACTAGAAATTTTGGTTTCTTGTTAAGATTTATTTAAAATATTTTATTTAGTAAAATATATTTTTTTTTTGTTAGTATAATTTAGTTAATAAGTATTGCTGGGTTGAGTGTAAAAGCGCTGCTCACTGTCTCGACAGATGAGTGCGAACTCTGCCCTTGTTGGAAAATGTATGTGTTGTTGTAATTGCAATGATTAATTGTATTTTACTAATTTTTCAACAATAAAAACAATTATTATTATTATTATTATTATTATTATTATTATTATTATTATTATTATTATTATTATTATTATTATTATTATATACAGGGTGAGTCAACGATAGAGTAAAGTTCATTTTCTCCTTTATCTTAAGAATTAGATAAAAGTTCGAAATGGAAAAGTTGTAGAGATCATTGAGGTGCATATTTTAAAATGATATTGAAGTATACGGGGTGGCCCATAACGTGGCGAATGTAACTAGGTTTTTTTTTTAAATGGAACACCCTATATATTGCATTATTTTCTAATTACCCACTAAACTCTACGCATATTTTGTATAAAATGTTATATGTCGAAATTTAATAGTTTCTGAGATATTGACATTTAAAATATTGCATTTTCAAACTTTGACAGGCTGAAACATTGGAACGGTTCATCTTAGAGAAAAATGGTTTTCATTTCTTCTTCAATCTTAATTTTTTATTCTTAATCTATAAGTTACAACTACCAGTTTAACATGTTAAACCACTAAAATCGGTTTTGTGGTTTAACATGGTAAATCGGAAGTTGGATTCTTTGGATAGAGAATAAAAAACTAAGATAGGGAGGTGAAAACCATTTTTCTCAGCTCTAATAAAACCCTTTAATATAAACAGTAATTTTTTGTTTCAGATGATTGGCCTTAAAATCATCGACGACTACCTAAACAAAGCATTCTACAAGCTCGGTCTGGTAGTTGGAAAGCATCCAGGTTACTTTCTTATAGTACCGATACTGATCACGCTTTTAGGAATGACTGGATACCAAAGAATGCACAATAATATAGATCCAGAGTACCTGTTCAGTCCTGTTAATGGAGAGGGAAAAATGGAACGGGCTATAGTAGAAAAATATTTTAAAGTTAACTATACCAGTCGGTTTAATGTTGCAAGAATTACCAGAGCTGGTAAGTTGATAACAATATGAGATAAGTTAACATAATAATATAAATAGTTTTATAATATTTCGCTTAGAAACATTGAATGCAAAGAAGGATTTTACTTCTGAACGAAGTAAATTAAATGAAAAACATCAGTCTTCTTTTCACAATTTAAAAAAAAGGTTTGTGAGAAACAAGACTAATGTTTTTCATTTATTTTTCTTCGTTCAGAAGTAAAATTTAATTTTATTTTATAATGGGAAGCCTTTAAGATTTGTATGAAAAGAAGGAGTCCTCCAAAAAGTCCTAGAGACCACGATGATATTTCAATATAGTCGACTTATTTCCGGAAAATCAGTGACGAATGCCTGTACATTATTTAAAATTTATTTTAAACCTATATTTAACATTTTTTTAAAAATGATTTTGTTTTATAATAGTAATCTGGGGTTAATTTTACCGATATTATGAATAAGAAATCAATAAATGCTTATTTTCAAATATAGAATGTCATACTTTTATACGGATATTTGCAAATTAATATTTTTTTACCTTTGACAAAAGGGACCGAACAGTTACAGATAGAGCGAAAAGATTTGCAACTTCCCATCTTTGTCTTTCATTTCACTAATTTAATCAATGGATCTATTATTCTAAGCATAAATGATAAAATTGCTTATTGGTGGTATTCCCTACTTTTTCGTTTCTTTTGCGGGGAACTCCGCAATCTACACAACTGACCATTTTCACAGCCTCTTTTAGTACATAGAGTCCTTTTTACCATAAATGAATTAATGACTGCACTAAAATGGGTGCTAAGTGCGGTTCTTAATACCCGTTAATCCCTAGTATTTATTTTCAGGGCCGGATTAAATCATTTTTAAGTAAGGTTTAATTAAAATAAGATAATTTTAAATGTTTAGAAAATCCCCTATTACTTTGAAAGATTTAATGTCAGTCTTTATGTTTTACGAGAATTATTCAGTTGTATTGCAATATAATTTATAAGAGCATAAAATACGAAAATAAAATACAGGGTCCCAGCATTGTCTGCTTGTTGTTGATTATCATACTCGTAAGTGATAAAATCACATAGCGCTCATAGTAGGCTAGTCCAGTAAATTCTGATTTAAATAGGAATTTTCTGGTTTCCTGTTGATTATGTGATATTCTTATATAATCATCAGAAAACAGGAAAAACAGCCCGGTTTTATACAGTCCGTATAATAAATTATAATATACCAATTACATACATTCATTCTCATTGAAAAGTGTTTTATTTTACCTATTTATAAATCGGAGAGTTAAAAAAGTTTTGGTGGGTTATGAGTGGGAAATATAAAGATAACCTAATCATGGCAAAAAAAGTTTGGGAAAAACTGCCATAGAGCACGTGTGACACCAATTAAAATCAGGTTAGGTCAGAAAATACTTTTCCGACTTAAACATTAAACAATGTGTTAATGATATTCCGCCAGGTAGTTAGAAAAATTAAATTCATCATGTAATTACTGCAGAAAATTCTTATGTTAATCTACATGATACGATTATAATTAATTTAAACGAGGATAGCGACAGCGAAACAGAAGTAGATATAGAATAACAATATACATGTAAATACATATTAGTAGATATTCAAAAATTTATAATATTTTTTTTTTCATTTGATTCAATTAATATATTTATATTTTTATAACACATCATACGAGTATAATTATTAAATTTTCTTAGTCCAACTCTTGATTGCACCTTTATACTTTACTTATTTATTACCAAACTCTTGTCCACACAATCGAATCGACCCTTTAGTTTTATTGCAGTTAACAGGTCAAAACCATATATTGTGATAACTATACTATAGTATATTTCAGAAAGGTGTAGAGTAATAAAAGCTCATTAGGTATGCAAAGGAACTAGAGAGTAAGCCAAAGAATATTTAAGAATTATAATTTGGCATTAATTTCAGTGCAAAATTCTTTATTTTCATCAAGTGCAGGTAGTACCACCCGGGTTTGAGTCAATTTATGGGTATTGCTTATTGTTATTCATTCGCAAACACTGAAAATGGTGTGGCAAAGGCGAAAATTATGTACTATTGTGCCGATAAAAAACTGGGACAAGAGATTTACAAAAACAATGTGAGAAATACAAATATCCCCTAGACTATAAAAGGTGTCTAGAGCTAAAAAGGAAAAACATTCAAAATTTAAAAAGTAACCTAGGTTACATAATGGAATGTTTTGTATTTTTCGATACGGGGTGGTTAAATTTGAGAGATATCATATAATATGGATAAAGTAAATTTATTAGATTTTTTTAAAGTCAAATATTTTATAAATTATTATATTTACCATTACCACAAAATAATAAATAAAGCTAATACAGGTAATAAAATACATTTAATAAAAAGAAAAAAATTGCGAACACAAAGTTTGTCAAAACAACACAAAATTAATATTTGGTCATAGAACCATTTCTGTTTATTACTTTTTGGAGCCTTTGTGGCATACTTAAAACTAAGTTTCTACATAATTCGACAGTTATTTCATCCCAAGCTTGATTTATCCTATGACGTAATTCATCCCTGTTTCTAGGTTGAAAATCATGTTTATACATAGATTTGACCATGGCACCCCAAATGTTTTCTATCGGGTTCAAATCGGGACTCTTCGAAGCCCAGGGAAGAACTGCTATGTTATTTTCTTGAAGAAAATTTTGTACAATGCGCGCTGTGTGTATTGGAGCATTATCATGCTGAAATGTGTAATTTTGACCGTATACAGCGTTTACCGATGGTATCATCACTTCGTTTAGTATATTAACGTATACTGCTGCAGTTAGTCTTCCTTCGACGATTTGGCAAAGTCCTGGTCCTCTAGCGCTAATCCAGCCCCAAACATTTATGGAGAAACGCCCACTTTGGTTGGTTTTGTGGGTGTATCTCTCATCATACCGCATGCCGGAAGGCCTATACACCCGAATTCTCCCATTATTGCATGACTGAAAAGTTTTCTCGTCAGAAAATATAACTGTTTCCCATAAATTTATTTGATTAATATATTCATGTGCAAATTCTAACCTGCCCTGTTTATTTATTTCCGTTAAAAATTTTTTATTGGCAGCACAACGGCTTTGTATATCGGAATTTCGAACCCTGTCTCTAGCGGTATTTGCAGAACCTGGAAAATCGTCTCTTCTTTTGCCTTGATTGCAGTTTCGAAGGGATGATCCCTTAGATAATTAACCAGTCTTCTATCATGATCATCAGTAGAGGGGGATGATATGTTCACCATCAATTTACGCACACCCTTCTGCGCATGCCCAGGCAGTGCGCAGGCGCGTGTCATATGTCATACGTCATCTGTCATGTCACACTCTTGGGCGTGAGCTATTTGGGCATTAGCTACTTGAGCGTTAGCTACTTTGGCCTTAGCTACTTGGGCGTTAGCTACTTGGGCAATAGTATTCATTATAGGCTCCGTGTTAAGGATGACATCATATTATGTTTAGGAAAAGATGGCGGCTGTCACCTGTCAATTAAGATCTGTCAAGGCCACCTGTCACTTGTCAAATGTCAAAATTGAAATCTAACACGCGGGTCGCATTCAGGGTGATGTCATAAGTCGTTTAGAGAAAACCCAAAGTCGATCGGTCAGCTGGTTTGGAAGATATAGTTTTTTGCGATTAGTGCCCTTATGCCTATCAGTGGAGTGCTGAAATTCTGGTTGTAGGTAGGGTCATATATATGCTATCTAACAGTGAAAGAATTTTTCAAATATCTCAACTAATAACAGAGATAGATGTATTAAACCATTAGGGCCTTAACACGATAAAGTCGTGCAAAGCATTGGTAATGTTTATTTCTTAGTAGGAATATACCTCGTATATTAATTATATTTACATATTACTGGATCACCAGTAAAATCACCAAAGTACCAAAACGGCACATTCAAAAATTCTAATTTTTTCAGTATTTGCATTAATAATCTTTACCTATACAACCTCATAATCAAAATAGTTCCAAGTATTCAAATTATTAGCAAAACCACTAAAGCTACCTGGAGCGTATTTTTGCCGGTTCAAAAATAAAAAGGATGATTAATGGACTGTAAAATTAATCTGGCGGATTCAGAAATATTTGTAGTAAAATTAAAACATTACAATTGAATAAAGATTGATAAAAGTCGGAAACTCCACTCACCTTGATTGATGTTGCTTCAGTGGTGCTGAAGGGGCCCCTTTTCTTCACTTGAGATGCACGTTTCAGAAACTCACGATTTTTCCCAACATGTGGGTGTTTGACATGGCGGTTAATAGCAGTCTCTCTAGTAACAGTGGTATCAGAATGGCTTGTGGAGTTTTGTTCATGCGCGGTCATTTAAAATTAGTATTAAGAACGAATAAACTACAAACCAATTTTAATCTCTTGACACCAATAATTTTTCCATCAAAAAAATATGTTTTTCTTTTTAATTTTATGAAAAACAAAAAAGGAAATCCTAAACATTCCCACCCACCTTAAATGTGCTAACATTTAAAATAAATTACAAAATAAACATACAAGCAATCCTAAATCTAAGTTGAGAAAAAATATATATTTTTTATTGCGAGGGTAACGGGCAAAGCTTAACCAAAGGTCGTTTCAAAGACCCATGTTTTGTCTGCACAGTAGCAACTCTCGCAACTCCATCGGCACCCGGGTGCAACTCTACAATCCTAGCCATTTGCCAAGCAAGCGGGGGATAATTTTCATGTTTTATTAAGCACAATGTACCAGGAGTAATAGGTGAATCTTTATGATTCCATTTTCCTCTTTGAAGAAGAGTATGAAGGTATTCTTTACTCCAACGCGACCAAAAATCTGCATGTAGGCGCTGAAGAAGTTGCCATCGATTTAACCTATTTATATTTACCTCCTTAAAATCGGGATCATGTAAAACGGAAAGCGGTTCAAGGGTTAAAAAATGTCCCGGGGTCAGTACCGACAGATCATTTGGATCATTACTAAGCGGGCATAATGGGCGAGAATTTAAAACAGCTTCAATTTGGGTTATTAATGTTAAAAATTCTTCATATGTCAATATTTGCAATCCTATTACGCGGTATAAATGAGTTTTTAGGCTCTTGACACCAGCCTCCATAAGACCTGAAAAATGTGGTGATGCTGGAGGGTTAAAATGCCAGCTAATTTTTTCAGATTCCACAGCTGATTGCATAATATTTTGAATATATTTATTCGCGGCAACATAATTTGTTCCATTATCACTAAAAACTGCAGAGCACCTGCCTCTGCGAGCAATAAAGCGACGAAATGCAGCAAGAAAACACTCTGCTGAAAGATCTGACGCTAATTCAATGTGAATTGCCTTGGTCGCAAAACAAACAAATAAACAAATCCATGATTTCCTTGTTTTTGCGCCTCGATGGCGATTCATTAATATGTTAAATGGGCCACAGTAGTCTGTGCCTACTTGTGAAAATGGTTTTATTTGAGAAATTCGACTAATAGGCAAATCGCCCATCGGCGGTTGTGACGTTTTAGGGTTTAAACGCCAACATTTTATACATTCAGACGTAATTTTACGTATTGCCCTGCGGGCGGACAATATCCAAAATTTTTGAGATAAAATAAATCTCAATGTTTGACCTCCAGGATGTAAATATTTTTTATGAGCGTCCTGAATTATTAACTCCGTTAATCGACAAATACGTGGTAGTAAAATAGGATGTTTTAAGTCATAAGGTACGTCAGCGTGACGTATTCTACCCCCTACTCTTAAAATTCCTTCAGTATCTAAAAACGGGTTAAGTTTTTTAGTTAAATTTGTAGTTAATTTTCCTCGAGTCAAAAGTTCAATATCTTGTGAAAAATGTGTCATTTGTGTGCGTTTTATTAAAAGATTCAAAGCTGATTCTGATTCAGAATTCGGTATTGGACCAATTAATTTAGATTTTGTTTTTAACATTTTAATAAAACGTAATACATAAGAAATGATATTTAAAATTTTGGATAGAGAGGAAAATTTAATTAGAAGTGTATCTAATTTGTCGAGATTAATGTTTGATAACAAAGCGGTGTGTTTAACTTCCTCGAGAGTTTCCTCGACAACAATATTAGACTCAGGCCAAAGTGATTGGGGCAAACTTAGCCATTCGGGACCCACCCACCATTTGGCACAATGAAGCAACTCACGGGGAAGTAAACCTCTACTTCCGTAATCAGCGGGGTTATCTTTAGTATTAACATAATGCCAACAAGATGGCGGTATGGTTTCTTGAATTAAAGTTACTCGATTACTTACGAATGTTACCCACTTATGCGGTGAAGATCTAATCCATGACAATGCAACTGTTGAATCAGACCAACAACAAAAATTAGAAAATGAAATTTTGTCTTTGTACGCATCCAAAAGAAACTTTAATAAATTAGCCAATAAGACGGCTGCGCACAGTTCAAGACGCGGTATTGAAATTCGTTTGAGCGGTGCAACTTTTGATTTTGCACAAATTAAATAACAGCAAAAATTATTTTCGCCTACTTGAATGCGAATATATATGCAAGCGCAATATCCAGCTTCACTGGCATCGCAGAATCCATGAATTTCAGAATAACTATTTAAACTATTTTTTAAATGGCGCGGAATTTTTAAATCTTTAAGTTCAGGTAATTGTGATTTAATTGTTTTCCAAAAACTAACAATATGTTCTGGAGGAACTGTATCCCAATCTAAGCCTAAGCTCCACATAATTTGTATTTTTTGTTTACATAGAAAACTCAAAGGGGCTAAAAACCCTGCGGGGTCAAAAATGCGGGCTAAATCTGATAACATATTTCTTTTTGTGCATTCGCGTTCCAGAGGTTCTACAGAATATGTAAAATTATCACAAATAGGATTCCATTTTAAACCTAAGATTTTAATAGTTTGATTTGTTTCCTTATTGTCAAAAAATAATGATTCATTATAAAGGTGATCAGCGGGCAGACGTGATAATAGTTCAGGACAATTACTACACCATTTTCTAAGCTGAAAACCACCTTTTTCTAAAAGAGAACTAAGCTGCATTTGAAGACTACAACAATCTTCAAAAGTCTGAGCACCAGTTACGATATCATCGACGTAAGTGTCAGATACTAAAACTTTGGAAGCGATAGGGAAATTATGCTTTTCATCTTCAGCAAGTTGTAATAAGGTGCGTATAGCTAAATACGGTGCGGAGGATACACCGTACGTAACAGTATTTAATTTATAGTCTTGAATCTCATCATTTACAGAAAATCGAAATAAAATTTTTTGAAAGCGGCGATGTGATTGGTTAATCAAAATTTGTCTATACATCTGTCGTATATCTGCGGTAAAAACAAATTTATGAAGACGAAAATGTAATAAAATACTAAAAATATCATTTTGCAACTTAGGCCCAATCAATAAAAAATCATTTAGAGACTTATTGTTCATATCCTTTGCGGAGGCATCGAAAACTACACGCAATTTAGTGGAGACACTATCTAATTTTATAACAGAATGATGCGGGATATAGTATGAATCATCATAATTATTATTTTTATTTATTTTTTCCATATGTCCGGCTTTGAGATAATCTTCCATAAATTCACAATACATTTTATGGAGGTCTGGATCACGTATAAGTCGACGTTCCAGTGACTGAAAGCGGCGAAGAGCTATCGAGCGGCTATCAACAAAACTAGGTTCAATATTATCGCGGAAAGGCAAAGAAACAGAATATCTTCCAGTTTGCGAGCGGGAATATTTATCAATAAAAATATTTTCACATTGCTTCTCTTCAGGAGAAATAGTTTTTACGTGCGGTACCTCTTCAAGTTCCCAAAATCGTTTGACAGTTGTGTCTAAAGCGGCGTCAATAGAAGTAAACAAAGAATATACATTTTGATTAAAATTATTAGTAATTTGTCCCATTAATATCCACCCAAAAATAGTATTAATTGCGGTTGGCGTATTCTCATGTCCCTTAATGCAACCTTCAATTAAGGCTTGAGAAAAAACATGAGCATTTAGTAGAATATCGACAGTACCTGGTTCATAAAAGTGTTTGTCTGCTAATTTTAAATTGATAGTGTGTGGAAAGTTAACAGGCAAACTAGAAATAGTAGGTTGGTCATTACAAATTTTATCCAAAATGACAGCTTCTATATCCAATTTAGGAGTAATTTTATCAACAGGTTTAATAACACAATGAACCGCACCAGAATTGACATTTTTTGACATGTCTGAAAGTCCACATACGGATAAACACAATTTATGCGGCGATAAACCAAGCCGATTAACACACTTTTTTGAAATAAAATTAGATTGAGAGGCACAATCCAAAATAGCGCGAACCTTTTGATAGTTTCCACGAGAATCTAAAACATCGATTTGCAATGTACCGAGTAATACTGTATTTGAACTAATTTTATTCGTATTTGTATTATTGGTTATTTTTTGCGAGTCTGAAAATGTTGCTAAAGATGCGACCGGCGGATTTTGAACAGGGACGGATTCGGAAATATTTGCGGTAGGTAAAACAATTTGTTGCGTTTGACGATTAGAGTTATGATTATTTGATTGAAAATTTAATGCGGGGGAGATAGTTTGTAGCGGAGGTAGTAAATTTTGAGGACGCGGAATATGGTGACTATTTTGACCATTCAAGTGTAAAAGCGAATGATGGCGGGCCTTACAAAAACGACAAGTAAAAGTTGAGTTGCATTTTGCGGAAATATGGGAAGAGCTTAAACAATTAAAACACCATTTATTTTGTTTTATTAAAGAAAAACGTTCCTGCGGACTCTTTGCAATAAAATTAGAACACTTATAAATATTGTGATTTGAGGAACAAAGCGGACATTTTCGAGGGTTTTCTGCGGTATTTGATAACAGTGAATACAATTGAGGACGTTGTTGCGGCTGTTTTCTAGAATCTTTTTTATAGTTTGTAGAGAAGGCTATACTATCATAGGCAACACATTGTTTATTTAAAAAGTCAATAAGACCTTTAAATGTTGGCAAAGCGGATGAACCATGATTCATTTCAAAACGCGACAAAGTGACGGAATCAAGACGTTTTAATAGCATATTAACTAAAATAAAGTCCCAGTGATCGGTAGGATATTTGAGGTTTGATAGAGCGGCAATATTTTCAGTAAAAATATCAATTAATCGTCGGAGGACATGCGGATTTTCTGAAGACAAATGCGGGGCATTTTCTATTTCATTCCAATGCGCAGTTGCAAGAATACGGTCATTTGTATAGCGTTCAACCAAGGCTTTGTATGCTACATGATAATTAGTGCTAGTTAAAGGTGTGCATTGAATTAATGCCTTGGGTGAACCTTCTAAATAAGAATGTAAATGTGTGAACTTTTCAATATTAGTTAAAGAAGCATTATTGTGAATCAAAGCGTCATAAATATCAATGAAGGCTTTAAACTGTTTAATATCACCAGTAAATTTATTTATTTTTATTTCTGGTAATTTAACCTTTGGCATAATATTAATATTCTGATTATTAGGATCAGCATTAGTTGCTTTTAATTCATTTTCCAAAATACCTTCAGAGACAGCTTTTACAAAAAAATAGGAAAGCTCAAATTCAGATCGTATTTTATCTTCCAATGGAATTTGATCATCCAGATTAATTATTAAATTCATAATTATACTTTGTTGTTTATTAAATTCCTCATAGATATCAGGTAAATAATTACATCTTTGTTTAAATTGATTATGCAAAGACTTATCAACAGTTGCCTGTTCTGCATAAGTATAAAGCTCTTGTATGCGGTTTATTTCAACTTGACGAAAAACTTTTGCCCTCTTTAGTTTTTCGGCGGCGGCCATTGTAAGAATACTGTACAAAAAATTCAAATGCGGCCCTGTATTTTAGGGATTCAATGTATATAAGAAAGATAGTAGCGATTGCTTGAAAATGCTCAAGTTAGAAAAGGAGATGCGAAGGAGTTGCTTTACTGTGTGTGCGAAAACGTGACTTGCGCGGTTTTTACAATGCTAACACATTTTGAAGTGGGCTAGACGGTTTTTTACAACGGCAAATAAATTTAAAAATGGCGAAATTATGAAGCTAAATCAATTTCAATTTTTACTACAATTTTCTTTTTTATGACAAAACTAATAAATATCCGTGCCGAAGAGACCAAAAATGGAGCGTATTTTTGCCGGTTCAAAAATAAAAAGGATGATTAATGGACTGTAAAATTAATCTGGCGGATTCAGAAATATTTGTAGTAAAATTAAAACATTACAATTGAATAAAGATTGATAAAAGTCGGAAACTCCACTCACCTTGATTGATGTTGCTTCAGTGGTGCTGAAGGGGCCCCTTTTCTTCACTTGAGATGCACGTTTCAGAAACTCACGATTTTTCCCAACATGTGGGTGTTTGACATGGCGGTTAATAGCAGTCTCTCTAGTAACAGTGGTATCAGAATGGCTTGTGGAGTTTTGTTCATGCGCGGTCATTTAAAATTAGTATTAAGAACGAATAAACTACAAACCAATTTTAATCTCTTGACACCAATAATTTTTCCATCAAAAAAATATGTTTTTCTTTTTAATTTTATGAAAAACAAAAAAGGAAATCCTAAACACTACCAAAACGACACATCCGATTTTTATAATTTTATTAAATATCTACATTATTAAACCATACCTATAGAACCCCGCAATAAAAAAATAAGGACATTTTGGAAATGCGCAGAAGCCAAAATCGGTGTTTCGGAGTTAAATACGAGGAAATATTATGCGCACATAGCGAAAAAAGTACCTTCGGTACTCCGGATGCCAAAGGGCACCTTTAAATGTATATTTGAAAAACACCCTATTAAGGTATTTTTAGGTGAAAAACAGAAAATACGATATAGACAGCGTTTATATTCATTAATATTATTAAACCTTTTAGCTATCTCATTCTTAGCCGCAAATATTTCTAAATATATTTAATACATCTAAATTAGATAGCAAGGACAACTTGTTATTGTGTTTACGGATCCAGTGACTGGATAATATTAAAGGTTAAGACATGTTTAATGTAATTATTATACAATAGAATGTGGTCAGTGATTAATATTCAATGTCATGTGCTAACACGCTGTTACGATTGCGTCATCTTTATTTCCTAGCAGCATAATATTCGCCTCATACCAGGAATCAATTAACTATTATTTAGCGAAATAAAACACACAAGTAATAAAAAATTATTTATTTAACCATATTACATACAGAGTTTTAGTAATTCTATATAAATTAATTGCTAGCAATAAGAAGCAGGTTACAGCTATAAATACAATTAAACTATAATTGCTGGGTGAGTCATCTAAATCCTCGGTTGATGTAGAGTTGTCACATTGGGGGTAAGTGGTGTTCTTGTATACGCTGATTAAAGTCTTCCAATCTGTCTCGCCAATAGTGTGATCTCGGAACAAGAGCTTAACCTTATAGCGAAGCAGTTCGTTAGCTGCTGATGGGACTGTTATGTAAGAGGCACGAGTAATTTTCTTATCAATCATCTCAAAAGGCATCTTTAACCATGTATTATTAGATGGAAAGCCATTGGTTTCAATCATTACTGACACGTTCCGAACGTTAAAAGGAGTGTATACGTAAAACACATTTTGCACCAGCGCCACCAGGAGTATATATGATGAACTTAACGCAGTCATGGTTGGAATATAAATGTAGGCAGAGGTATATAGGATCTATCAAACAGTAAAGGAATTTTTCAAATATCTCAACTAATAACAGAGCTAGATGCATTAAACCATTAGGGGCTTAATACGATAAAGTCGTGCAAAGAACTGACACTCTTTATTCCTTAGCGGATCAGCAAAATGAACCGTGGAACCACTAAATGAACCACTTAATGAATCGCGGAACCACTTAATGAACCGTAGAACCACTAAATAAACCACTAAATGAACCGCGGAACCACTAAATAAACCACTTAATGAATCGCGGAACCACTAAATGAACCACTTAATGAACCGTAGAACCACTAAATAAACCGTAGAACCACTAAATGAACCACTTAATGAACCGTAGAACCACCAAATGAACCACTTAATGAACCATGGAACCACTAAATGATCCACTTAATGAACCGCGTAACCACTAAATGAACCACTTAATATGCATGCTCTACAAGTGTTCTATGCCTGCTCTATAAACGCTCTATGAACGCTCTATAGCTGTTCTATAAACGCTCTATGAACGCTCTATAGCTGCTCTATAAACGCTCTATAACTGTTCTATAGCTGCTCTATTGCTGCTCTATAAAAATAATTGCATTTGTTAATAAAGTTAGTTTAGTTTTTAACATCATTGCAATAGGATGTATGCACGCAAGATAAAGTATCTTCTCCTGGAAACGCCCAATGTTAAATATGGTATTCGAAAAGAGGGTTCTAATATGTTCATTGGTAGTAAGTCTGTTAAGGTAAAGGACAATACGCTTAGAATTGATACCAATGAATTTCCATTAACCGAAGGACTAGTTAATTTATTGACTACAAATCATCCTGTCGGGTATACAAATGAAGATCTGAGTAAATACAAAGAAATTCTACTTGAAACGAGTGCACACAAGCAAGGATTCTGTATAGATAAGAACGTTTTGTCATTAAACTGTTGGAAATATAAAAATATACTATCAAAATTATTTCCACCTAAAAGAAGCTATGTACATCAAAAACATGTTAAACAGAATGCACAAAGACCAAGTGCTACTCTGCAAAACATGAGTGTTAAGAGTGGTAGCCATAGTTCAGACGAAGAAGATGATGGGTGTAAAAAAGCTGAGTTAGATGGTTCCGCAAAACTAATAATGGAGTATGAAGATGTAAATCAGCTGGTTGACAGGCTTCGAAATTTAGAGGAATATAATATAAAGAATTGCTATAGTGGTGAAATAATGATAATTCTTAGAGAACTTGAAAGAATAGGTGTAATAGAATTTTATAAATAAATATATTATAAAATAACTGTGTTTTATTTGCTACTAAATAATTATTATCATAATTTATCATATTGCAAACGCAGTTTTATATATATAAATAGCATACAAAAGCACCATATTTGTTGTTGATTCCAGTTGCTAATTCGTGTTGCTAATCGAAGCATCTACTGCATTCTACAAGGGTATAACACAGTATGAACTGATAATTAATGTGTTAATATAGGGAAAACACCCTAGAAATCAGCTATTATAATAAATAGGTCGTCGCATATAGACAGGCAGCAGTAGTGGAAATATAGGTAAAGCAATAAAATAAAAGTACCAGCAGACTTGCTTTAACTCCCTAAAACAGTGTGATCTGATGTACAACGTAACCAGGATAAGCAGTTTTTCTACTACTCGTTATCTTTATCTCATACATGAATTAATTTTTATAAGGATCCCCTCTTTTTAAATAAAACCCAATGTCTATTATTTTAACTAAAAATATTTACTAACACCATGACCCTATTGTGTTTCTATACTTGATTCGACAGTTATTCACAGTAAAAATCAATTCTGCACTTACCCAAATCTTAATTATTGCCCTATAAACACATGTATGCCACCAATGTACTAATAAGAGATTATTTTATCAGAAATTGACTTTCGATTTACCACCATTGGCGACGAGCATTTATGTGTATTACGTATATACAGAGTGAATAGATATTTTATGTAGTATAAATTTAATTTAATTATTTCAATTTTTTCCTATTATTGATAATACATATTTATTGAAGAGTAAGCAAATAGCAATAGTGTGGTTCTGTGAATCATTAGAACCTTAATGACACATCTTTAGATGAACTCATAATAGTTGCCCCTGTAAACCTGGTTTATTTTTGGGGTCTAAGCAGTTCCCGTTTGCCTGATATAGCGTTTAATGTTTAACGTAATTTGTTCGATTACGTTCATCCCTTCATGAAAATCATTTTTTTTAATAGTGTCCCTAGATCTTTAAGTTGCTTTAGTCTTTAAGTATATACATCAAACAGCGCAGACATGCCTAGAGACTGTGATTTGAGATGGGCGATACGGTGCAGAAGCTCTCATATCACGACCCGAATTTAAAAGCAGCACCATAATAAATGAAAACATGGTAATCATTGAATTGGCCAAAACACGGGTATTTTTTAATAAGCCGATATATGCGGGTATGTGTATTTTGGACTTGGCAAAAACAACAATTTATGATTTTCACTACAATTACATGCGCAAAACTTTTGGAGATCGCTGTAAAATTTTATACACTGACACGGATTCCCTGATTTACGGGATTAAACATCACAATATATACGAGATAATAAAAAAAGATTGTCGTGCGTTTTTTGATACATCAGACTATCCTGAAAATAATGTTTATGGCATTCCGAGAGTCAACAAAAAGGTTGTAGGAATGATGAAGGATGAGAATAACGACCACATCATGACACATTTTGTTGGTCTAAGATCTAAAATGTATGCAACCAAACTTCTTTACTCGCCCGAAGAAATCGCAGAGGAGAAATTAAAATTAGAGAACGCTAGTAGGGAGCGTGAAGAAATAGAGCGAGCGTTAGCGAACTTGGGTGTTACTAAAAAAATCAAGGGGGTTAAAAAGTCTGTAATTAAGAATAAAATTACCTTTGAAGACTATGTAGCGTGTCTGGGAACGTTTTCAGAAAAGTCTATATCACAGAAATTAATTAGGTCTAAACATCATGATCTCCACACAATTCGACAGACCAAAATCGGCCTCAGTCCTTATGATGATAAGCGTAAAATATTTAAAACATCCCCCCGATACGCTGCCGTGGGGGCATTATAGTATAATGGAAGAGAATTAGGTAGTCTACATTAGTTATTGGTAGTAGTATTATTGTTATATTTACGGTATTATTAATATTGCATTATTTCTACATTAAAGACATATATGTATTTATTAATCGACACCACAGATTTGTTTTTAAATAAACATGTTTACTGCTTAATTATTGTCTTATTTCACCCAAAAATAAAACACGATACTTGGTAGCAATAATTTATTGATAGTATTCATTATTAAGGTTGATCAATGTAATAACATGCCTTGAAAAGGAACGTATCAGCTTATCGGTCCATCGCAACAAATATTTGTCGGTCATGGCGTCTTCAAACTTGAGGCTCCGCTTCTCACCATTTCGATGAAACACTAGAGTATATTGCCCAATAATCATAAAAATATCCATCCAATGTGCGTTGAAACAATCCAAAGTACTTAAGAATTCTTCAAATGCACTATTTGAGAAATAAATCTTCCCATATCCAATAGTATCCAAAGTTACTTGTTTACGTTCTTCTTCTGTTGTATTAAATATAACGGTGACGTAATCATCAATCTCAAAGACTTTGCTTGGTTTGATTTTGTGCTGTACTCCATCATTCTGCTGACATCGAGAAGGAGATTTAAACACCTCATCCCAAGAGGATGATGAAGAGGAGGCCGCCATTGATAAGTATTAGAGGTTAAGTTTTAACAACTGTCTAACCAAAAATTTATGATCTTCGTAACACTTGATATCTTTTTTCAGCCTACGTATTTTTCGCAGATGTTCTTGGAGTTTAACTCTAAGATCGACTGCCTTTGCCATAAGCTAAAGACTAAATGACTAAATTACAACTTTAGCGCTAAATATTTCTTTCGTAAGGTATCACCCGTCTGAATAATTCTTTGCTTAACATCCTTACCGAGATTCTTTTAAATAAGAAGCCATAACAGATAAAACAGCTAAAATCAGGTAAAACCCCGATAAAAACAGCTAAAACCCCGCTTAAAAACAGCTAGCGGTTTTTAAAAAACAGCTGAAAACCACTAAAAAAACAGCCCTGTTTAAAAACAGCCCTGTTTAAAAACAACCCTGTTTAAAAACAGCTCTATTTAAAAACAGCCCTGTTTAAAAACAACCCTGTTTAAAAACAGCCCTGTTTAAAAACAGCCCTGTTTAAAAACAGCCCTGTTTAAAAACAGCTAAAACAGCCCTGTTGTGTTGTTGTTGTTGTTGATTCGATTTGTTAGGATATGTCTATGTTCAATGATGTGCTATGACTTAGGGAATTAAATACCTAATAAACATGCTACGATACCGACTATTATTAATATCATTATCTTTAACAATGACTAAGAATCCAGCATATCTTACCAAATATTCCGAACAAACACGTTTAAAAGTACCGAAGGACGTGCATGTATTAACATGCTCGCCGTAGGTTTATTTCAAGCGAAAATCATTCGGGCTGAATCAAATCAGTACCTTAGCATTATCAAGAGTCAGTTTTAAGTATTTTTCGATAAGTTTGTCGCAAATAGAATAAATTAATATCATTGCTATTATAACCATATGGAAGGCATAATAAATTTGATAATTCAGTATAACCATTACACTTCTAACATACGTATTTAACTGGGATTAGCATAACAACTATCGCTGTTTCTCTAAATATAAACTAAGGATAGAAGTATTCAGTTAAAACATTTATATAGAAATATTTAACTGAATTACTAGGCCAACAAAATTAATACAAATAATTTTATTTTTATATATTTATTTCAACATCATTCAAATAACAATATCTAAAATTATATAATACCTTTACATTATTCTGTGAACAATGCCACACACTTGAATCAGAATCGTGATTATAACATTCTGTTTTATTCATGAATGTGCTTAATTTAAGATTATCTTTATTAGGAATATTTACTATACAAGAATTAAAAACATCAAACTCTCTTAGAAAATTTGCTTTCATATCACCCTTTACCAAAATTCTTATATTATCAAATATATATGAAGCTATAATAGTGTCCAATATTTTTGGTATATCATTCAAATCAACATAACCAGCTTCCCAAAGCAGGCCATGATATTGGCCTTCTAAATAAACAACAGTTTTCAATTCTTCCGATTTTAAAAATTTCCGAGGGAAAGGAGGTTTAAAGAGATAAGTACTCAATCGTTCGCCATCATAGAATGACATCTCCTTTGGAATGAATACATTTGAAATATTATAACCTTGTATGTCAACACAAAGTACTTTGAGAACCATCTTTTAAAATCTATTATATTTTTAATATAATATTTATGCTTGAACCATCTATTACTTACTAAATGTTTAATAAGAACCCGAATGTCTTAATATATAAGGATTTATATCACGCAATCTTATCTCCCTCCCTCCTCCTCCTTTAATATAAGAATAAAATTTTAATTTACCATTGATCTAGAGAAACCATTAGTATAAACTAATCTTTTAAACCAATAATATATACAAAATCACATAATATAATAACTTTTTTAAACATCAACCCTCCCTAGGGTTTGTTTAAAAATTAAATAAAAATTGTTTCTCTACAAAAGTAATTTGTTTAATAACATAATCTGCTAATTTCGGGTTTATTCGGGTTTTGGACTTGTTTGGACCACTGCGGTTTTGCATGTTTGTTTAAGCCACGTTTGGGTTTTTCGGAGTTGTGGGAAATACTTCTGTTTTACGGGTTTGTTTAAATCTCGATCGTTTTTTGGGTTTGTTTGGGACGCGCGCCCGAACAAACCCAAAAAACGATCGAGATTTAAACAAACCCGTAAAACAGAAGTATTTCCCACAACTCCGAAAAACCCAAACGTGGCTTAAACAAACCTGCAAAACCGCAGTGGTCCAAACAAGTCCAAAACCCGAATAAACCCGAAATTAGCAGATTATGTTATTAAACAAATTACTTTTGTAGAGAAACAATTTTTATTTAATTTTTAAACAAACCCTAGGGAGGGTTGATGTTTAAAAAAGTTATTATATTATGTGATTTTGTATATATTATTGGTTTAAAAGATTAGTTTATACTAATGGTTTCTCTAGATCAATGGTAAATTAAAATTTTATTCTTATATTAAAGGAGGAGGAGGGAGGGAGATAAGATTGCGTGATATAAATCCTTATATATTAAGACATTCGGGTTCTTATTAAACATTTAGTAAGTAATAGATGGTTCAAGCATAAATATTATATTAAAAATATAATAGATTTTAAAAGATGGTTCTCAAAGTACTTTGTGTTGACATACAAGGTTATAATATTTCAAATGTATTCATTCCAAAGGAGATGTCATTCTATGATGGCGAACGATTGAGTACTTATCTCTTTAAACCTCCTTTCCCTCGGAAATTTTTAAAATCGGAAGAATTGAAAACTGTTGTTTATTTAGAAGGCCAATATCATGGCCTGCTTTGGGAAGCTGGTTATGTTGATTTGAATGATATACCAAAAATATTGGACACTATTATAGCTTCATATATATTTGATAATATAAGAATTTTGGTAAAGGGTGATATGAAAGCAAATTTTCTAAGAGAGTTTGATGTTTTTAATTCTTGTATAGTAAATATTCCTAATAAAGATAATCTTAAATTAAGCACATTCATGAATAAAACAGAATGTTATAATCACGATTCTGATTCAAGTGTGTGGCATTGTTCACAGAATAATGTAAAGGTATTATATAATTTTAGATATTGTTATTTGAATGATGTTGAAATAAATATATAAAAATAAAATTATTTGTATTAATTTTGTTGGCCTAGTAATTCAGTTAAATATTTCTATATAAATGTTTTAACTGAATACTTCTATCCTTAGTTTATATTTAGAGAAACAGCGATAGTTGTTATGCTAATCCCAGTTAAATACGTATGTTAGAAGTGTAATGGTTATACTGAATTATCAAATTTATTATGCCTTCCATATGGTTATAATAGCAATGATATTAATTTATTCTATTTGCGACAAACTTATCGAAAAATACTTAAAACTGACTCTTGATAATGCTAAGGTACTGATTTGATTCAGCCCGAATGATTTTCGCTTGAAATAAACCTACGGCGAGCATGTTAATACATGCACGTCCTTCGGTACTTTTAAACGTGTTTGTTCGGAATATTTGGTAAGATATGCTGGATTCTTAGTCATTGTTAAAGATAATGATATTAATAATAGTCGGTATCGTAGCATGTTTATTAGGTATTTAATTCCCTAAGTCATAGCACATCATTGAACATAGACATATCCTAACAAATCGAATCAACAACAACAACAACACAACAGGGCTGTTTTAGCTGTTTTTAAACAGGGCTGTTTTTAAACAGGGCTGTTTTTAAACAGGGTTGTTTTTAAACAGGGCTGTTTTTAAATAGAGCTGTTTTTAAACAGGGTTGTTTTTAAACAGGGCTGTTTTTAAACAGGGCTGTTTTTTTAGTGGTTTTCAGCTGTTTTTTAAAAACCGCTAGCTGTTTTTAAGCGGGGTTTTAGCTGTTTTTATCGGGGTTTTACCTGATTTTAGCTGTTTTATCTGTTATGGCTTCTTATTTAAAAGAATCTCGGTAAGGATGTTAAGCAAAGAATTATTCAGACGGGTGATACCTTACGAAAGAAATATTTAGCGCTAAAGTTGTAATTTAGTCATTTAGTCTTTAGCTTATGGCAAAGGCAGTCGATCTTAGAGTTAAACTCCAAGAACATCTGCGAAAAATACGTAGGCTGAAAAAAGATATCAAGTGTTACGAAGATCATAAATTTTTGGTTAGACAGTTGTTAAAACTTAACCTCTAATACTTATCAATGGCGGCCTCCTCTTCATCATCCTCTTGGGATGAGGTGTTTAAATCTCCTTCTCGATGTCAGCAGAATGATGGAGTACAGCACAAAATCAAACCAAGCAAAGTCTTTGAGATTGATGATTACGTCACCGTTATATTTAATACAACAGAAGAAGAACGTAAACAAGTAACTTTGGATACTATTGGATATGGGAAGATTTATTTCTCAAATAGTGCATTTGAAGAATTCTTAAGTACTTTGGATTGTTTCAACGCACATTGGATGGATATTTTTATGATTATTGGGCAATATACTCTAGTGTTTCATCGAAATGGTGAGAAGCGGAGCCTCAAGTTTGAAGACGCCATGACCGACAAATATTTGTTGCGATGGACCGATAAGCTGATACGTTCCTTTTCAAGGCATGTTATTACATTGATCAACCTTAATAATGAATACTATCAATAAATTATTGCTACCAAGTATCGTGTTTTATTTTTGGGTGAAATAAGACAATAATTAAGCAGTAAACATGTTTATTTAAAAACAAATCTGTGGTGTCGATTAATAAATACATATATGTCTTTAATGTAGAAATAATGCAATATTAATAATACCGTAAATATAACAATAATACTACTACCAATAACTAATGTAGACTACCTAATTCTCTTCCATTATACTATAATGCCCCCACGGCAGCGTATCGGGGGGATGTTTTAAATATTTTACGCTTATCATCATAAGGACTGAGGCCGATTTTGGTCTGTCGAATTGTGTGGAGATCATGATGTTTAGACCTAATTAATTTCTGTGATATAGACTTTTCTGAAAACGTTCCCAGACACGCTACATAGTCTTCAAAGGTAATTTTATTCTTAATTACAGACTTTTTAACCCCCTTGATTTTTTTAGTAACACCCAAGTTCGCTAACGCTCGCTCTATTTCTTCACGCTCCCTACTAGCGTTCTCTAATTTTAATTTCTCCTCTGCGATTTCTTCGGGCGAGTAAAGAAGTTTGGTTGCATACATTTTAGATCTTAGACCAACAAAATGTGTCATGATGTGGTCGTTATTCTCATCCTTCATCATTCCTACAACCTTTTTGTTGACTCTCGGAATGCCATAAACATTATTTTCAGGATAGTCTGATGTATCAAAAAACGCACGACAATCTTTTTTTATTATCTCGTATATATTGTGATGTTTAATCCCGTAAATCAGGGAATCCGTGTCAGTGTATAAAATTTTACAGCGATCTCCAAAAGTTTTGCGCATGTAATTGTAGTGAAAATCATAAATTGTTGTTTTTGCCAAGTCCAAAATACACATACCCGCATATATCGGCTTATTAAAAAATACCCGTGTTTTGGCCAATTCAATGATTACCATGTTTTCATTTATTATGGTGCTGCTTTTAAATTCGGGTCGTGATATGAGAGCTTCTGCACCGTATCGCCCATCTCAAATCACAGTCTCTAGGCATGTCTGCGCTGTTTGATGTATATACTTAAAGACTAAAGCAACTTAAAGATCTAGGGACACTATTAAAAAAAATGATTTTCATGAAGGGATGAACGTAATCGAACAAATTACGTTAAACATTAAACGCTATATCAGGCAAACGGGAACTGCTTAGACCCCAAAAATAAACCAGGTTTACAGGGGCAACTATTATGAGTTCATCTAAAGATGTGTCATTAAGGTTCTAATGATTCACAGAACCACACTATTGCTATTTGCTTACTCTTCAATAAATATGTATTATCAATAATAGGAAAAAATTGAAATAATTAAATTAAATTTATACTACATAAAATATCTATTCACTCTGTATATACGTAATACACATAAATGCTCGTCGCCAATGGTGGTAAATCGAAAGTCAATTTCTGATAAAATAATCTCTTATTAGTACATTGGTGGCATACATGTGTTTATAGGGCAATAATTAAGATTTGGGTAAGTGCAGAATTGATTTTTACTGTGAATAACTGTCGAATCAAGTATAGAAACACAATAGGGTCATGGTGTTAGTAAATATTTTTAGTTAAAATAATAGACATTGGGTTTTATTTAAAAAGAGGGGATCCTTATAAAAATTAATTCATGTATGAGATAAAGATAACGAGTAGTAGAAAAACTGCTTATCCTGGTTACGTTGTACATCAGATCACACTGTTTTAGGGAGTTAAAGCAAGTCTGCTGGTACTTTTATTTTATTGCTTTACCTATATTTCCACTACTGCTGCCTGTCTATATGCGACGACCTATTTATTATAATAGCTGATTTCTAGGGTGTTTTCCCTATATTAACACATTAATTATCAGTTCATACTGTGTTATACCCTTGTAGAATGCAGTAGATGCTTCGATTAGCAACACGAATTAGCAACTGGAATCAACAACAAATATGGTGCTTTTGTATGCTATTTATATATATAAAACTGCGTTTGCAATATGATAAATTATGATAATAATTATTTAGTAGCAAATAAAACACAGTTATTTTATAATATATTTATTTATAAAATTCTATTACACCTATTCTTTCAAGTTCTCTAAGAATTATCATTATTTCACCACTATAGCAATTCTTTATATTATATTCCTCTAAATTTCGAAGCCTGTCAACCAGCTGATTTACATCTTCATACTCCATTATTAGTTTTGCGGAACCATCTAACTCAGCTTTTTTACACCCATCATCTTCTTCGTCTGAACTATGGCTACCACTCTTAACACTCATGTTTTGCAGAGTAGCACTTGGTCTTTGTGCATTCTGTTTAACATGTTTTTGATGTACATAGCTTCTTTTAGGTGGAAATAATTTTGATAGTATATTTTTATATTTCCAACAGTTTAATGACAAAACGTTCTTATCTATACAGAATCCTTGCTTGTGTGCACTCGTTTCAAGTAGAATTTCTTTGTATTTACTCAGATCTTCATTTGTATACCCGACAGGATGATTTGTAGTCAATAAATTAACTAGTCCTTCGGTTAATGGAAATTCATTGGTATCAATTCTAAGCGTATTGTCCTTTACCTTAACAGACTTACTACCAATGAACATATTAGAACCCTCTTTTCGAATACCATATTTAACATTGGGCGTTTCCAGGAGAAGATACTTTATCTTGCGTGCATACATCCTATTGCAATGATGTTAAAAACTAAACTAACTTTATTAACAAATGCAATTATTTTTATAGAGCAGCAATAGAGCAGCTATAGAACAGTTATAGAGCGTTTATAGAGCAGCTATAGAGCGTTCATAGAGCGTTTATAGAACAGCTATAGAGCGTTCATAGAGCGTTTATAGAGCAGGCATAGAACACTTGTAGAGCATGCATATTAAGTGGTTCATTTAGTGGTTACGCGGTTCATTAAGTGGATCATTTAGTGGTTCCATGGTTCATTAAGTGGTTCATTTGGTGGTTCTACGGTTCATTAAGTGGTTCATTTAGTGGTTCTACGGTTTATTTAGTGGTTTATTTAGTGGTTCTACGGTTCATTAAGTGGTTCATTTAGTGGTTCCGCGATTCATTAAGTGGTTTATTTAGTGGTTCCGCGGTTCATTTAGTGGTTTATTTAGTGGTTCTACGGTTCATTAAGTGGTTCCGCGATTCATTAAGTGGTTCATTTAGTGGTTCCACGGTTCATTTTGCTGATCCGCTAAGGAATAAAGAGTGTCAGTTCTTTGCACGACTTTATCGTATTAAGCCCCTAATGGTTTAATGCATCTAGCTCTGTTATTAGTTGAGATATTTGAAAAATTCCTTTACTGTTTGATAGATCCTATATACCTCTGCCTACATTTATATTCCAACCATGACTGCGTTAAGTTCATCATATATACTCCTGGTGGCGCTGGTGCAAAATGTGTTTTACGTATACACTCCTTTTAACGTTCGGAACGTGTCAGTAATGATTGAAACCAATGGCTTTCCATCTAATAATACATGGTTAAAGATGCCTTTTGAGATGATTGATAAGAAAATTACTCGTGCCTCTTACATAACAGTCCCATCAGCAGCTAACGAACTGCTTCGCTATAAGGTTAAGCTCTTGTTCCGAGATCACACTATTGGCGAGACAGATTGGAAGACTTTAATCAGCGTATACAAGAACACCACTTACCCCCAATGTGACAACTCTACATCAACCGAGGATTTAGATGACTCACCCAGCAATTATAGTTTAATTGTATTTATAGCTGTAACCTGCTTCTTATTGCTAGCAATTAATTTATATAGAATTACTAAAACTCTGTATGTAATATGGTTAAATAAATAATTTTTTATTACTTGTGTGTTTTATTTCGCTAAATAATAGTTAATTGATTCCTGGTATGAGGCGAATATTATGCTGCTAGGAAATAAAGATGACGCAATCGTAACAGCGTGTTAGCACATGACATTGAATATTAATCACTGACCACATTCTATTGTATAATAATTACATTAAACATGTCTTAACCTTTAATATTATCCAGTCACTGGATCCGTAAACACAATAACAAGTTGTCCTTGCTATCTAATTTAGATGTATTAAATATATTTAGAAATATTTGCGGCTAAGAATGAGATAGCTAAAAGGTTTAATAATATTAATGAATATAAACGCTGTCTATATCGTATTTTCTGTTTTTCACCTAAAAATACCTTAATAGGATGTTTTTCAAATATACATTTAAAGGTGCCCTTTGGCATCCGGAGTACCGAAGGTACTTTTTTCGCTATGTGCGCATAATATTTCCTCGTATTTAACTCCGAAACACCGATTTTGGCTTCTGCGCATTTCCAAAATGTCCTTATTTTTTTATTGCGGGGTTCTATAGGTATGGTTTAATAATGTAGATATTTAATAAAATTATAAAAATCGGATGTGTCGTTTTGGTAGCTTTAGTGGTTTTGCTAATAATTTGAATACTTGGAACTATTTTGATTATGAGGTTGTATAGGTAAAGATTATTAATGCAAATACTGAAAAAATTAGAATTTTTGAATGTGCCGTTTTGGTACTTTGGTGATTTTACTGGTGATCCAGTAATATGTAAATATAATTAATATACGAGGTATATTCCTACTAAGAAATAAACATTACCAATGCTTTGCACGACTTTATCGTGTTAAGGCCCTAATGGTTTAATACATCTATCTCTGTTATTAGTTGAGATATTTGAAAAATTCTTTCACTGTTAGATAGCATATATATGACCCTACCTACAACCAGAATTTCAGCACTCCACTGATAGGCATAAGGGCACTAATCGCAAAAAACTATATCTTCCAAACCAGCTGACCGATCGACTTTGGGTTTTCTCTAAACGACTTATGACATCACCCTGAATGCGACCCGCGTGTTAGATTTCAATTTTGACATTTGACAAGTGACAGGTGGCCTTGACAGATCTTAATTGACAGGTGACAGCCGCCATCTTTTCCTAAACATAATATGATGTCATCCTTAACACGGAGCCTATAATGAATACTATTGCCCAAGTAGCTAACGCCCAAGTAGCTAATGCCAAAGTAGCTAACGCCCAAGTAGCTAATGCCCAAGTAGCTCACGCCCAAGAGTGTGACATGACAGATGACGTATGACATATGACACGCGCCTGCGCACTGACTGGGCATGCGCAGAAGGGTGTGCGTAAATTGATGGTGAACATATCATCCCCCTCTACTATCATCAGTAGAAATTTTAGGGGGACCAGAACCTGCAGTCCTAATAATAGTCCCATGTCTTGCTATTTTTTGTTTTGCCAATAGCACGGTATTCTTGCTTACTCCCAGTTCATCTGCAATATCCCTAATAGCAACACTATCTCGCAACCGACTATAAATAATTGCATTTTGCTGGGGGGTTAATTGTGGCATATTTACAAATAATATATGATTGTATGTTTGACGAGTCAATCATAAAGTGACAATCTTTATTGACATGCAAATTTTCATGACATTTTACTGGTACCAGGCTTGATGTAAAATTATTCTTAATAGTCTAGGAGAAAATAGAAAAATTTCCTGTCCCAGTTTTTTATCGGCGCGATGGTACATAGTATTGGTACACTTATTTTTTAATAAACATAATATAAAAAAAAATACAGAGATTACACTATAAAAAAAAACATTATATTCTTCGTCATCTGCTCTTGACGTCATAATTAGCGAGTCGACGGTCCGATGTTTCACGGCATATTTCATGAAACGATGTTTGTGTAAATTTCCTATAGCTAATAGTTCCTTCTTTATCAAATTATATTCAAATTCAAAACTTTTGGTGGTTAATCAGTCGATAATTTCTTGTTTTCTCCAAGATGAAGTTGAAGTCTTCTCTGTGTATCGTGAATGATAGCTTGCGTTATCCATAACGGAATAAGCTAGAAGATATCTTATCATTTCACCAAAATAATCCTCAAAAACATTCGAATTCATGGCCTCGTGGTAATCTCCCTTATTGAACGACTGAAAGGTTAGCAAACCTTCTTTTAAAAATTCCCCTTCGCCTCCAATGTGGACGATTATTAATCTCTTCGCTTGTCGAGCACTGGTTATATTTTTGTCTGTCCACAATTTTGGTACTATATAACCTTCATTAATCCAAGTCTCATCAAGATAACATATTTTTTTCTGCTATTTTGTGTACTGCTTCATACTTCGCAAGTATTTTCGTCGCCAGCAAACAATTTCATCGCTTTCCAGTAAAAGTGATTTACGCTTATGCTTTCCCAGACAAAATCCATATTTTTTCGTATTATTAACGGAATACTCTCATCCTGGCCAAGCTCCTTTCGAACCTTATATAAATATAGTATAAGAGTGAACTCTTCCTCGAACTACGCCTATGGCCGACACTGAAATTGAGCCGAACTGGACGGTATTTCCCATTTTATTACTCTACACCTTTCTCAAATAGACTATAAACCTGTAAATAGTTAAAATCTAGTATTATCACGTTCAGATTTAAAATTCTTACAGTCTAAATCTAACTATTAACTATAAGAAATAAACACGAAAATTACACTTATCACACGAAGATGCCAAGGTAAAAGTTAACTTCTGACCTAACTTGTTGGGTAGTAGCCTAGCAATATGGAAATATAATTAAACTCCTTTCTTTGAGTCAACAGGAATAAAATGACTGTTTTATTTCATTTTGAAGAAGTAGTCCATTCTTAAAGTGGAGTTAATTTATAGGAATAAATAAAAACATGAAGTCTTTCTCCACTGGTTTATTAAATAGTAAAATTAAAAGGTGGTAGATATTCTACATGTTTCGGGTGTAGTAACACCCATCATAATAAAATATGAAGAGAAAGTATTTATAAGTGAGAGGAACAGACCTAAATGCTGAATGGTAGTGAACCTCGATGGAGCTCTCATCGAGCCATGGAAGATCAAAAATAGAGAAATGGGATCATGATAAAAAAAAATTGGTATACTTAAGTCTTAACACTGACCATGGGCAACAGGTAACAGTGGTAAGAGGAGGCCTGTTTGGGCAAAGAGAAGAAAAAATATTTAAGAAATGGAAGAAAAATGGAGACTCACAGGTCAAGAACTTTTATCCCAGAAACTATGGGGAGAAAGAAAGGTTGTTTATTTAACCCTCTTTTTATATAAAAAAAACTAATTTAGAGGTAGAAAAGTTAAATGCATTGAACTGATGTGTGAATCTGTAAAGAATAAAAGAAATTGTTGATTAAAAAACATTGAAATGGTTATTTGAATAATTTATTCGAAAAAATCTCTCTTATATACAAAACAAGGGGGACTTACCTTAGTTCATAGCAAAAAAGAAAATAATTTTAATGTTTTTTACTCAACAATTTCTTTTATTCTTTACAGATTCACACATCAGTTCAATGCCTTTAACTTTTCTACCTCTAAACTAATTTTTTTATATATAAAAAAAAGGTTAAATAAACAACCTTTCTTTCTCCCCATGGTTTCCGGGATGAAAGTTCTTGACCTGTGAGTCTCCATTTTTCTTACATTTCTTAAATATTTTTTCTTCTCTCTGCCCAAACAGGCCTCCTCTTACCACTGTTACCTGTTGCCCATGGTCAGTGTGAGGACTTAAGTATACCAATTTTTTTATCATTATCCCATTTCTCTATTTTTGATCTTCCATGGCTCGATGAGAGCTCCATCGAGGTTCACTACCATTCACCATTTAGGTCTGTTCCTCCCACTTATAAATACTTTCTCTTCATATTTTATTCCTGATGATGGATGTTACTACACCCGAAACATGTAGAATATCAACCACCTTTTAATTTTACTATTTAATAAACCAGTGGAGAAAGACTTTATGTTTTTACTTATTCCTGTTTTATTTCAGTTTAAAAGTAGAACTATGTAATACGATCATTAAAAATCAAAAATTCTAATTTTCATAAAAAATAGGCGAATGTAAATTTATTTAAAATAACTTGTACTAAGATGATTTTTAAATTTTTAAAAGTATAATTTTTGTGCTACTAACCTTCATCACTGACAAGAAACTCAAGATGCACGCTATTAAACAATGAAAATTATTAAAATATTTAAATTAATGTACATAATTACTGGGAGAAATGTTTGATTTAAACAATAATTGTTTATGACAATGAGTGTAATTATTAACTTACTCGCAGTTTCTTCGTTACTTAAATTTACTTATAATTGATGGAAAGAATCAACTTCTAATAAGTCCATTCTTCAACCAGGTTAGAGTTTTTTCGGTCTCCCAAAAAGCTTCAGATATATTGGACGTAATTTGTCAAGTGGTATTATTTAATTTTCCTACGACCACCTACGAAAGTGAGAAAAAAAGCACGGTTAACTTGGCTCGAAAGCGCCGAATATCACACGCGTGTTGAAAGAAAATATTTCAACTCTAGAGTGGAAATACAAGGCACACTATTTAATTTAGGCATATGATGCCAATTTGACAGATCACACCTATTTATTAAAAAGAACAAATTTTAGAAAGCATTTTAGTTTATTTATCACGTATTTGTCGAGTGATTCAGAATTAGAGTATGAAAATACGCCATCTGAAATTATAAAAAAGTTAAAAATATACTGGAAAATTTATTACCAGTGGAAACAAGCCCCGCTGAAGAAAATGTCATATATTAAACTTAAGCAGAAAATTTGTATGGGTCGCCCTAGCCTAGAGACTATAGCCATGACCTACTAATTGAAAGATCGCAGGTTCAAATCCCATCAGGAGCAATTGACTTATTTTTATGAAAACATTAAATAATTTATAGAATTATTTTAAATTGAAATCTTCCTTGTTGGGTGAATTTTTTAAATTTATTTTTAATGCATCTTTCCTTGATTAAATAAAAAAAAATCATTCAAAAAGGAAGATTACAATTAAAAATAATTTTATAATTTATTTAATGTTTTTATAAAAAAGAAGTCAAGTACTCCTAATGGAATTTGAACCTGTGACCTTTCGATCTATTAAATTAGCATCATATGTTTAAATTAAATAGTGTGCCTTGTATTTCCACTCTAGGGTTGAAATATTTTTTTTCAGCTCTAGAGTTGAAATATTTTTTTCACAAATCAAAGGTTTTTTAAATAATTCTTTGTGGTCGTAGGAAAAATAGTGTACATTACTCGTGTGAAAGTGATTATTCTAAAACTCGGAGAATTTCCGCACTCGGCTGACGCCTCGTGCTAAATATCTCCTCGTTTGAAAAGTATCACTTTCATCACTTGTTATGTAATATACTATTTCCTACGACCACCTATGAAAATAAAAGCACGGTTAACTTGGCTCAACTTCACACGCGTGTTGAAAAAAAATATGTCAACTCTAGAGTTGAAATACAAGGCACACTATTTAATTTAAACATGGTGCCAATTTGACAAACCACACCTATTTATTAAAAAGAACTAATTTTAGAAAGTAGTAATAATTGTAAAGTGTTTAACCTATACATCATGTATTTGTCGAGTGATTTCGAATTAGAGTGTGAAAATATGCCATCTGAAATTATAAAAAATGTTAATAATATACTGGAAAATCTATTACCAGACAAAACAAACCGCGCTGAAGAAAATGTCATGTATTAAACAATAAATGTTTTTTGGGTAGCCATAGCGTAGAGACTAGAGCTCTAGCTAACAGATCGCAAGGTCACAGGTTCAAATCCCATCAGGAGTATTTGACTTTTTTTTATAAAAACACTAAATAATTTATAGAATTATTTTGAATTAAAATCTTCCTTGTTGGGTAGATTTTTTAAAATTTATGTTTAATGCATCTTTCCTTCCTTGATTAAATTTAAAAAAATTTCATTTTGGTTAATCTAGAAGTCAATTCAAAATTAGTTCTTCCTATGATATATAAAATATGAAAAAATTAAAAAATTAAACTACAAATAAAGGAAAAGCCTATTGACAAACTATGAAACCAGATATTAAGTGGAACATTATCCTAAGTATGCTTATTTCAACACTAGTGTTGATCATTTTTTTTTTGACAAATCAAAGGCTTTTTTAATAATTCTTTGTGGTCGTAGGAAAATAGTTAACATTACTCGTGTGAAAGTGATTATTCTAAAACTCGGAGAATTTCCGCACTCGGCTGACGCCTCGTGCTAAATATCTCCTCGTTTGAGAAGTATCACTTGTTATGTAATATACTATTTATATTTGTATAAAGGATGATAGAAACTTAAATATTTTATACAAAGTCCTAAGAAAATGAAATATTTTATTTAAATGGGCGGTACTCTTTGGGAGTTCTAGAGAAACATTCCATACATTTTCTTAATTGAAGTGACGCTGACCTCCATTGAGATCTAACTGGTGCAAAATTGTGAATTTAATATTAATCGGTCTCTAGGAAAAAGGTGTGGTAGACGAAAAATTAAATATGTACTTATCCAATTGATTCTAAGAGTTTTGTTTTTAAATTTTGGTATGGAACAGTGGGATGCATATCATGGCCACAGTTTATTCACAAATAAAAATTCATCAATTAAATTATAACACGAAATACTTATTTTTAAGAATAAAATAAACGAAGCATACTTAATATGTAACAAGTTGCTAGACTGTTGCAAAACATTTGCTAATATCGTAATCCTTGTCACTTCTTTTACGATATTAAATCTTGCATGTGATGCAATTATGTGCGTAAAGACATGAATACAAATTAGAAACTTAAACTTTGCCTTGTCATAATAAAATTTATGTGTGCATGCGTGAGCTTGTTGTGGATAGGTTACTGGCTTAATAAGAAACGATTATTGTCTATAAAATTAATAAATTGGTTTTTAAAGGTCTTCTCAGTCAATGTCGCAGGGCTATGAAAAGAATAAAAAAAATAAAATTTATATGGCATTCGATATAAGATTACAAAACGACTACGTGTACCGCGAAACTGGGAAGTCTGGCAGCAGTGCCGATATTATTGTTCAATTCTGCATGTCCAGAAAACCCGAATGTCGTAAGCATAGCTTTCACGATTTTAAAGAAGTACTTTTTACTAACCCGGTACCATAATAAAAATAAACTATTTTAAATTTGTTTTGGGCAATATTAAATGTCAATGAATACAACTTCTTGTTTTGCTTTTTTTTAATTTAGATATGTAAAAACAGGTACGCCTATGGTTTGAATACAAATAACTTATAACTAACGGGTCGACGGTCTGATCGATCAAGTGGTCAAGATCCCACATTTTTCCTTTTCTTTAATGACATTATGGACTGCTTTTCGCCGGTTTTCTGGTGCCACTTCCTTCATGGCTTTATCAAACAGTAGCTTAACGTCTTTCATTTTGAATGTCGTGTTGTGTCTTGCTACAAATCCCTTCACTTGCGCCCATATAAGTTCTATAGGATTTAGTTCGCATTGATATGGCGGTGTGCGCAGCACAGTTAAACTATGCTTTTCAGCTATATCTTCCACGGCATATTTCATAAAACGATGTTTGTATAAATTTGCTATAGCTAATAAACTGCTGGATATTTGCTTTCGAGCAAGAAAAATTTCGCCTAAATTTAACAGTTAATATTTTCTGAACCATATACGATATCGATCTACGGTTTTGAATAGTTGATAGATTAATCCATTGGAAAACGATTGTCAATGTTGGATTTTCTTTAACTGTCAGAAAATTTTATATACAGGGTGTTAAAGAAGACGATGATCTTTGTTCCAATTTTAATGGCGTGTAACTTTCACATTAATATTTTTAAATTTTATCACTCTACGTCAATTGAATCACTGGTTCATAGCAAAGAAAGTAATTTGTCAAATTTTTGATATCTGCAATATTTTAAGAAATACCGATTTTATTGGAAAACCTTGCTTTATTTCAACTTATTGGTAGCTAGATCTCACTGTGCGTTGTATCGTGCAAACTTTGCGAGTGATTATTATATCTTATGAAAAGCTTGATTATGTTCAGTAACAATAGTTGTAACTAAATCATGTGATGAACAGTGGCGTACTTATAAACATTTGAGTAAGTATAGTGTTAGAAAGTTAGAAATTAATAAATACATTTTTTACAAAAATTAAATTAAAAACATTATCTTTGTTAAAATTTTGTAAACACACTGTATAATATACTTGTAGTGCGATATAAAAAACTAAAAAATAAGAAAAAATTCACCTAATCTAGGGGCGAGTACTTTCCAATATAAAACAATCGTAAAAAATTGTGAGATACTCATAAACCATAGACCTATTAGGTGTTTATAAGTACGGCACTGTACATCCTAACATTAAGGTACAACTATTGTTACTGAACATAATCAAGCTTTTCATAAAGTATAATAATCACTCGCAAAATGTGCACGATACAACGCACAGTGAGATGAAGCTCCCAATAAGTTGAAATAAAGCAAGGTTTTCCAAAAACATGGGTATTTCTTGAAATATAGCAGATATCAAAAATTTTACAAATTACTTTCTTTGCTATGAACCAGTGATTCAATTGACGTAGAGCGATAAAATTTAAAAATATTATTGTGAAAGTTACACGCCACTAAAATTGGAACAAAAATCATCGTCTCCTTTAACACCCTGTATATAAAATTTAACAGTTTAAGAAAATCCAATATTCACAATTGTTTTCCAAGGGATCTATCAACCATTCAAAACCGTAGGTCGATATCATATCTGGTTCAAAAAATATTAACTGTTAAATTTAGGCGAAATTTTTCTTGCTCGACAGCAATTGTCCAGCAGTTTAGTTCCTTCTTCATCAAATTATCTTCTTTGGTGGTTAACCAGTGGATAATTTCTTGTTTTCTCCAAGATGAAGTTGAAGTCTTCTCTGTGCGTCGTGAATGATAGCTTGCATTATCCATAACTACTACTGAATCAGCTGGAAGATATTTTATCATTTCACCAAAATAGTCCTCAAAAACATTCGAATTCATGTACTCGCAGTAATCTCCCGAATTGAATTACGCAACTACTTGAAATTTCAATATTACAAACAATACTATTTTATCCTAATACCCGTTAACCTAATTCTCTAAAATTTTTGGTTAGTTATCATAAATAATTTAATGCACCAAATTTACGTACACCGAAATTGAGCCGAACTAGACCATTTTATTACTATACACCTTTCTGAAATAGACTATAGTTTTTTTAAATACATAGTGTCATTGCTAAACCATAAGCGAACTATTAAAATATTTAACGCCAATAGACTTTTTGAAATCATATATTATTTTTAAATCACCAATCGCGTAGGCCTTTATTGCTATTGAAAGGAATTATGTCAAACAAGACAAGCTACATTACTAACTTGACAAATACAAGATTGTCTTAAATAAACGATTAAATACCAGATCAATTATGCAGGTATTTAAGTTTATTTTAGTATAAATGTTCATAAATTATTACCTAGCGTCATAGTACCCACGCCCAATAAATATCGATATTATTTTTCCGAGTAATAATCCAATTATATTTTTAATACTACAAGTACTGTTTTTTATTTATAAAAATATTTCCCTTCTATATAAATACTTCCATAATCAGCATGACAATTATTATTATACTTAGTAAAATGATCACGAAGGATTTGAAAATTTAACTGCACACCTAGAAATCGAAAATTGTGAAAAAAATAGTTCTTATAGTCTATTTCAGAAAGGTGTAGAGTAATAAAAATTCATTAGGTATGCAAAGGGACTACAGAGTAACCCAACGAATATTTAAGCCACTTTCATAATTTGGCATTAATTTCATTACAGAATTCTTTATTTTCATCAAGTGTAGGTAGTACCACCCGGGTTTGGGTCAATTTATGGGTTTTGCCTATTGTTATCCATTCTCAAACACTGAAAATGGTGTGACAAAGGCGTGCATTATGTACATAGTATTAGGTACATATTTTTTATTAAGCATTATGAAAAAAATACAAAGTACAAAAAAAACATTATACAGAAATTAAATTATCATTTTTCATTCAATAAAATCATAATATTCTTGATCATCTGAGGAACTGTCATCTTCTCTTGACGTTATAATTAACGGGTCGACGGTCCTATCGATCAGGTGGTCAAGATCTCACATTTTCTCCTGTTCTTTAATGACATGATGGACTGCTTTTCGCCAGTTCTCTGGTGTCACTTCCCTTAATGGCTTCATCAAATAGTAGCTTAACTTCTTTTATTTTGAATGTCGTGTTGTGTCTTGCTACAAATCCTTTCATTTGCGCCCATATAAGTTCTATAGGATTTAGTTCGCAATGATATGTTTTTTACCTATATCTTCCACGTTATATTTCATAAAACAATGTTTGTATAAATTTGTTTCAGCTAATAGTTCCATCTTTATCCAATTATCTTCAAATTTAATATTTTGGTGGTTAACCAGCCGATAATTTCTTGTCTTCTCCAAGATGAAGTTAGAGTCTTCTCTGTGCGTCGTGAATGATAGCTTCCGTTATCCATAACTACTACTGAATCAGCTGGAAGATATAGTCCTCAAAAACATTCGAATTCATTTCCTGGTGGTAATCTTCCAAATTGAATTATGCAATTACTTGAAATTTTAATATTACAAACAATACTATTTCATCTTAATACCCGTTAACCTAATTCTCTAAAATTTTTGGTTAGTTATCATTAATAATTTAATGCACAAAATTTACGTGCGCCTATGGCTGACACCGAAATTGAGCTGATCTGGACGGAATTTCCTACTCTATTACCTTTCTGAAATACACTATAGGTATCACTTCTATTCAGCGTTTGCACGAGTGAAGTAGCCATTTAATTTACTTGAAGTAACTTGAATAGTATTAACACATATTTAAGTAACCCTCGTAAACATCGTTTCCTGGCTTGTCTGTATAAAAATTTAATACAAACATTTTATTAAGGTGCTTACAAGAACTTCTAGTTTGCGGATGATACCTTATTAATTATTTTTTTTTAAATTAAAAATAAATTTTAAAGTTTTAATTATACAGGGTGTTACAAATTCGACATACCAGCATTGGAATCTCGGAAACCATAAGAGTTAGAGAAACGGTTAAATGGGGGCAAAGTTGTGCAATTCGGTGCTGATTATAATGCCGCTTTAAAAGTTTTCAAATTCCGAATACTTCCGATTTTATTCGAAAAAAACCGAAATTTTGCAAAATCGTTTTTATTTTTTCCTGAACTCATTTGCCTAGCTATTTAAATATAAATGACACTTTGTCATTGCCACTTTTCCTCCTCTACAAAATGACGTTACTAAACTAAAGATCCGCCGTTACGTCTCTGAGCGGCCATCACCAACTTTACTTTTTTAAATACGGACCTGGATTTTTTTTAACCGATATTTAAACCGTCCTACCCTCAAAATGTAATGGCGATATTAGTTTCTCATAATGATAAATTGTCTTTGCTTATTTTTTTAAATTTATATTTTTTACACTTTTTGTCAGTATGGTCCTGGCAACGAATTGCAATATTAATTAAAAACTTTATTTTATTTAAAACATTCATACATAAGTGATATAATTTATTTTATAAGAATTTTCTAATAATTCTAAATTTACTAATTAAAATTATAAATCCTAATTTTCTAAATGTTCAAAGAGATTGCAGATTTGCACAATAAAACGATCGATTTTTCTTCCAATTTTGGCGACAGCCCTTTCAACCGATCTTCTCCTTATCCTACCAAATGCAACCTTGTAAATACAATTTTAAAAAGTATGTATTTAAAAAAAAGCAAGGACAATTTATCATTATGAGAAAGTAATATCGCCATTACATTTTGAGGGAAGAAAGGTTTAAAAATCGGTTAAAAAAATCCAGGTTCGTATTTAAAAAAGTAAAGTTGATGATGGCCGCTTAGAGACGAAACGACGGATTTTTAGTTTAGCAACGTAATTTTGTAGAGGAGAAAAAGTAACAATGACAAAGTGTCATTTATTTTTAAATAGCTAGTCAAATGAGTTCAGGAAAAAATAAAAACGATTTTGCAAAATTTCGGTTTTTTTCGAATATAATCGTAAGTATTCGGAATTGAAAAACTTTTAAAACGGCATTATAATCAGCACCAAATTGGACAACTTTGCCCCCATTTAACCGCTTCTCTAACTCCTATGGTTTCCGAGATTCCAATGCTGGTATGTAGAATTTGTAACACCCTGTAGGTATAGGTTCAAATTATATCACCCGCCATGCAGACCATAAAAATAAAAATATTACGGCTGTTCATGTTAATTTCTTATTTTCCATTAAAATTACAAACAATGATCTTTAAAATGTGCAGTGACGCCGCGCCACTTAATTCTCGTGAAATTAGTTTTTATAATATGTTGTATATAAAAAAAGATTTGAATTCAAATTTTTTTATTGCCATCGCCAGACACAGATTCAATATGCGCGATGTGATGATTCATCGACTACTGTTTGCTCTTAATGGTTTCTCTTTGTTTTAGGAAGGTTTGGTAGAGTAATACTGACAACGAAAGACGGGAATAAAAATATGTTACGAGTGGAGGTGTGGAAGGAACTGAGATATTTGGACGAACTTATTCAAAATATGACCGTTTTTCATGAATATGAGTATTTTACTTATCAAGATATATGTGCCAAGTGGCTGACAGAATGTTTTCAGAACGATATACTTAATTTGGATTATATTATGGAAGAAGTAAGTGAAACACTATTCTCATAACATCGTTTATATTACCAACTAAGTTAAAAACTGGTAATATGCCAATAGTTTTCGGGGTATAAGTGCATTAAAATTACCGATACTTTTGCATGAATGCCTGTTTTCTTAAAAACTACATGAGTTTATTTCCATAGTTTTGAAAGAGTCAGACACCAAAGGTGGAGGCCCTTTTAAAAAAATATGAAAATGAACGAATGTAGTTTTTAAATATCTATTAATAAACACTAGCCAGGATTCGGGTCAAGAAAATCCAATATTTTAAATATATATAGATACGATTTTGCATGGAGCTGATGGTAACTTTGGAGAAGAATTTAGAAATATTGTTCAGATGCCTTAAAAAATATTAATTCTCCTAGCTAATGCTTTCGGTCTGAATGTGTAAGTTGTGCCTTTTAGATATTTCCTCAAAAATTAGAAAAATACCCGCAAACATTCATTTTTGCGTACCTAGATCTGTACCCTCCCATACTCAATATACAGGGTGATTTCTAAGTTGATACTTCTTTTTTATCTGTGTATAGAAGGCATTAAAATAAACAACATTTTCAAATACCTTTTTTCAAAAAACTCAAAAATAAAGCACTTACATTCATTTATTACACTATCGATCACATACGGTCCTGCCTAATTTGCCCGTTAAATAACATTAAGAAAACTTCTGGGTATAGGATAAGCCCGCAAGGGAAAGCGTTCTGCGTATAATCTTGAAGCAGCAGCCGCACTTTGACGACACTCGTCGTAAATTAGCACCATATCTACTAGATCATTGTTTTTAACTTTTACCATTTTCACGTGTCACCAATTTAAAATTAACTTGCTTCAGAAAAACACACCGCAGCGGATAATTGAAAATGTTGTTTATTTTAATGCCTTTTATACACAGCTAGAAAAGCAGTATCAGCTTAGGAATCACCCTGTATACAAGCCGCCACTTGTAAGTACTAAACCAAGAACCAGTCCTGGTTATGCCATTGGTGCAAATAACTAAAAAAAATTTACAGGCCATAATGGTGCAGTTCAAAAGCCCTATTAGGCATGTTGACTTTTGTGACGGCCCTCTATTTATTTTATAAAAATATATTAACCGAGATATACCTACATTAAATTTTAGGTAGAGACAGGAGAAACAAATTTGACATTTCCTCTAACGTTAAACACGGTAACTTTTGACGTACATGCACTGCCAGTATTTTTTGGTGGCACAGAAGTTACAAGCGATGGATTTGTAATTAGTGTTCCTTCCGTACAATTGGTCTATTTTGGAAATGCTGACAGCAAGAAAATTGATGCCTTGTAAGTAAAACGAAATGACAAAAACGTTATTTTGAAGGGCTAATAAAAATAATATAAAAAAATTACCTTGTACAGAAGAAAAACTGGCAATGGAGAGAAGTACTAGGAGTTTCCTTAATTTGTAAATGACATTTGATTAAGCATCAAATTTCCGAGATCCCAATGGTCACCCTTGACTTTGGGGACACCCTGTACATTCATAATAATCTTGGACGATGGTGGTGCATGGTCCCCCACATCACTGGGGCAACTGTACCAACCTAACAGGTTAAAAAAAAAGTAAATTTTTTGGATCTTTGACTTAAATTAATAATTGCTGAAAAGTAGGGATCTCTAGAGAATAATGTATAGTGGTAGAGAATATGAAATTTTAGGTTTGAACGATAGGTTACCTAAAACCCTAAGTTTGTAATTTTGCAGTTTAAGTGGGTATTGACCCTACAGTAGTAGTAATTCTGTCAAATAAAAATAATAAGATTGATAAATTAAGAAGAGTAAAATTTGCATAAAAGGAAAGAATTAATAAAGAGTAATTATTGTTATAAAATTAAAGAAATGATATTAATATTGCAGCTTTATAATCAATTTATATAAATATTTGGGTTACAGCACAATAAGTGTATCGTGGGATACATTTATTTAAAGGTTTATTATAGAAATTGACTGTTTTTTAGAGGTACAGCCTGGGAGGATGCCTTTTTGGATCTAATAGAAAAAGTTCAAGACAAGGAAAACAGATTTAAACATATAAGAATAGCCAGATTTTCATCGAGAACGTTGGATCATGAGTTGGAGAAAAATACGCATTCTGTAATACCATACTTTACTTCCACCTTTGTAATTATGGCAGTATTTTCTATAGGTGAGTAGATAATTTTTACTGGTTTCAGGGTTTGGCAAATAATTTTTGCTTCATCACGGAGCAGAGGTGCAACTATGTTCATCTTCCAGGGCGATGTCGATTCGAATTTATCGCCGAACGCACTATGTTCATTAAAATACTAGCTTCTAGCAATATTTTAAGCGCCACCTATGTCCATTTTTTTCGACAATACCATAGCTGTTGAATTCAAGTCGCTTTTATGAGTGCGATAAAGATAGATATAATTTGAATCGGTAAGTTACTTGTTTAACATCTAAACCAACTTTTAAAATTGGTTTTAAATAAAAATTGTTTATGAATTGTAAACCTCTTCTGCAAAAGTTTAAGAACGAGAATAATGTTGTCCATTAATGTTTTTAATCAAATTATACTGAGGGAGGAGGAGAGAAGAGAAATTATAAAGGCCATAAACCAAGAAAGGAGAAAAGCCAATCGCAATATTATCTCATGATGGTCGGTACACAGCTAATCTAAGGTACACAGTCTATCAGTCTAATATTTACAATATACAAGAAATGTTAAAAACTAGCTCAAACGTAGTAATTAAAAAAATTTTAGCTGCTAAATTTTTAATATATTTGAGGTTATAACAAAAAAAAATGTAGTGCCACCAATATAACAAGTATAAATTCCCTACCGATGACACCCGAGTTTTTTTTATCGACACTTAAACATAGTACCAATATTCATAATTATCGATAGCGATGTCGCTAGAAATCGATCGCTTTCGTTTTTGAACATAGTTGCACCCCAGATTTGTTTATTTAGCAGCTAAATCATTGCAGTAATAGTTGTTTTTCGGATTTAGCATAAAAGGTAAGGCACAACATCGAATTTTCTTGATATACAATAGTAGTTTGTACAATAAAAGTGCATAATATGATGTCCATATCGTACGAGGAAGCAAATTCCGATCGCAATCCACTCGAGTTGTACAGTATATTTTTTCTACTTCCGAACTTCATACTAAAAATTTAAAAAAATTATTTGAATTAGTCATCATCCAATAAATAAGTTAAATTGTTGCAACCAAAAGTGTTTTTTAATAAAATGAATGAACAATTTTTAGTGACCTGTATGATGGCCGACTGGGTAAGATCAAAACCATGGTTAGGACTTTTGGGTAACGTCAGTGCGGCAATGGCTACCCTATGTGCTTTTGGATTCTGTATGTATGCTGGTATTGATTTCATTGGAATAAATCTAGCTGCACCCTTTTTGATGATTGGTAAGAGAATATGAATCAATTTTTATTGCTGATTCTTTTAGCACAACTAACTTACAAATAATTTTTTTTTGCAAAATTAGAATACATTTTATAGTATTTATTTTTTTAAAAAATTGTACAGTACCTATGTCGTTCGTATAAAAATATTGAAATTAATATTGTTTTTTAATGTACTTTCCGCTAAATCTACTACGATTTTATTTTTAAAAAGTCATTTTTGAATAAATTATCCATATCAAGTTTTGTGAAAACGTCCCTCAATAGGGCTCAGGAGTTTCCTAACTAACGTCGCGTTCTGTGGAAGGGTGGATAAGGACTTTAATTAAATTTTACTTTTTTTTTATTTTATGTTGTATTCATGCCATACTATTAATTGTTCAATTTTTTAACACAACAAATAGTTTTTGGAGGAAAAAAAATTCTTGAGCGGATTGGACGAACTTTTTATTAACAATGTATTTATAATATTTGCCAACGTTTCGGTAGTTTGGTTTCTACCTTCTTCTCTTATAAATAATATCATTACGTTTTTTATCATGATACCATTTTCGTACATTTATTTTTCAACATAACAAACAGTATCATGATACACAGTTTATTATTGAATTTTTAACACAACAAGTAGTATCATGACCCACAGATAATAATTGTTGAATTTTTCAGTATCATGGCACATCTATTTTATTATATTTCTTCAACATCACAAATAGTATAATGACACATCAATGGATTTGGAGCGATGGACCGGTTATAAATATTTGGTTTTTACCACTGAAGTAGCGACTGTGATTATCATGGCGTTCTTGATGTTTAATGAGTAGAAAAGGGATAAGTGTTTTCCTTGTCTTCTCGTTCATCGAGAAGGCCATGGTTCAAACGTTTCTTGTGCCGTGTGACGAAATAATTTAAAAAGAGCACATTCAAGGTTAACGAAGGGTATAACCGCAGTAATTACCGGTCCATCGCTTCAAATCGCTTATCATTGGTGAATATTTTGACACAACGTATATTATCATGACGTACTGTTTATTATTGATTTTTTAAATATTATAACACAGCTGTTTTATTACTGATTTGTTTAACACCACAAATAGTAATATGATCACCTGTTTATAAATTAATTTCTCAATATTAGGTATGATGCAGCTATATAATGCTGAAATTTTCAAGCCCAATCAATTTTTAATCATGATATCATTTGTTTCATGATTTTCACTCAAACCAAAGAGTATCATCATTATAACCTAACGCTTCTTTATTTCAGGAATTGGTATTGATGATACATTTGTAATGTTGGCCGCGTGGAGAAGAACCTCTATTAAAACATCTGTTCCTGAAAGAATGGCTCAGATGTTGAGCGAAGCTGCAGTTTCAATAACCATTACGTCGGTTACTGATTTTTTAAGTTTTTGGATTGGAATTATGAGTCCTTTTCCTTCTGTCACTATATTTTGCATTTACTCGGGTAAGTTAGTATATTTATCATCGGTTAAAGCATTTTTTTTTTGTCTGTTTAAAGGTTGGAGACAATGACGTTTCTTGAACGGCAGTAGAGTTTTGGACTTGCATTGTCTTTATTTGTTTAGAATCACTACGTTTCAACTGGTAAGCATCTCCAGTCGTGAATACTCTGAATACTGAGTATTCACCTGAAGACGACTGGAGATGCTTACCAGTTGAAACGTAGTGATTCTAAACAAATAAAGACAATGCAAGTCCAAAACTCTACTGCCATTTTTTTTTTGTTGTTCTATTTTATCTAGAACAAATTTCTATAACGATTTAAGCCAATAGTTGGTTCCAAATATTTAAATTGGTTGCATAAAAATCAGTGGCGGCTTGCGGTTAATATTACAAGGAGTCATATCGAAATTTAGGTATACCTACAGGCTATAGGCAACTTTGACATAAAATTCAAGTTTTAATGATATATCTGCTACGTATTTTTATATGTAAACTGGTAGAAGAACAATTATTTCTATAGAAAATATGTTTAATACTACCCCAAAGCGTAAGCATTGTTATTTGGTGATTGATATAGGTGAAATAGGGTGATTTCTAAGTTGCTACTTCTTTTTTAGCTGTGTATAGAAGGCATTAAAATAAACAACATTTTCAAATACCTTTTTTAAAGAAACTCAAAAATAAGGTACTTACATTCATTTATTACACTATAGATCAAATACGGTTCTGCCTAACTTGCCCGTTAAATAACATTACGCAAATGCCGCACTTTGAAGAGACTCACTTTAAATTAGCACCATATTTTTTAGTTCATTGTTTTAAGATTTTACCATATTTCACGTGTTACCAATTAAAAATTAACTTGCTTCAGAAAAACACACAGCAGCGAATTGCCAAAATAAATAACTGACGACCGACTAGTAAAATGCATGACTAACATACTAACAATACAAAAAAAGGACAAAAACAATATAAAGTAAAGGGTTACGTTTTGATTACCACTTAGATTTTTACTTCTTTAACTCGGTTATTTTTAAGTTTTTTTAAAAATGTATTTGAAAATGTTGTTTATTTTGCCTTCTATACACAGCTAAAAAAGAAGTATCAACTTAGGAATCACCCTGTATATGAAAATGGAATAGAAAGCCACGAACAAGGTGTCCTTGGCCTTATATCTTCTCGGGGATGCACATAAAGTAGCGTTAGATCTGGTTTGATTAACAGTATGCGTTAATACGAAAATACTAGGGATATTTTATATGAAAAAAAAACAAAGTTTGGATAGTTGGACGGAATTTTAATTTAATAAATATTGAGTAACATAAGAAGATAATTTATTCGGAGGTCCTTGAACAAATTATCTTATGAAATAGCTGTCACTGACAAAAATAATGGTTTGCTTTGTCCTTGGTACAGCTAGTTATATATATTTTTTAAAACTATAGCTAACTCTTTAACAAGCCCTGAAACATTTTATTAACATTGTTTAATTTTATTTATTATAGGTGCAGCGACAGTACTCTTATTTATCTGGCATCTCACGTTTTTTGCGGCTTGTGTAGCGATTTCAGGATACTGCGAACAGAAAAATCTCCACTCCGTGTTTTGCTTTAAAGTGCAGCCAATATCGAAATCAGGTAAGTTTTGATTTATAATATTGTTTAAAGAATTTAATACTAGTATGGCCAATGGAAATTGGGTAAATGAGGTTTATCATTGATTTTATGACAACCAACAATAAAAATAGGGTTTTTAATTTTTCCTTCTGCATGAGTGTCTCCAACTTTATACGTATAGTTTGTTATAAAATAACTTATTACTAATACTGTTAAAACAGTAGCGAACTATAAATTTCAAAAGATAAATGGTTACTTAATTATAAAAAAAAATATGTAAAAATAGTTTCCTGTAATGCGGTTTCAGTAATCAGAGCACGACGCCGTAGGTGGAGTGCTTAAACTTCCGAGTGCAATATGGACAATCCACTCGAGTTGTACAGTGAATTATTTCTACGACTGAACTTCATACTTGAAATTTAAAAAAATATTTAAATCAGGCATTATACCTTGTCACTTTAGTTCGCCGCGAACTTGAAAAAGATAATAAAAAACAATTGAAGAGAAAGTCATTTCGTTGGCAAATCCATGGACTAAATTACCCTGTAATATATTGGTGTAAATATAAAAAATTATCCAAATTACTTTGAATATCTACCTACCTATCTTTCTCAACAGACAAAACGCGATATATTTATTAATAAAAATTAATAATTTATTTGTCTCAATCTTAGCTAGTTTGATTAAATTGTTCTGCTGAAATGCACAGAAGAAAAGAGGGTTTGTTACTTTTTGCTTGCGTAAGAATTATGACTCCAAAAGTACAATAAAATAGCTGTAGAATTCGTTTTAAACAGTTAAAAATTACTTTTGTGCAATGATATGAATTTCTAACGTTCGCTATGGTAAAGTTTTTCAAAATAATCGTCAATTTACAAACCAGCAACACTGTGAACGTGAAAAGAGAAGTTGCAATACTGTAAGTAGAAATAACATAGGTAACCTTAAAACCTTGAGTAAAAAATGGAGTTTTTTTTCTAGAAATCTTATAATTTCGTCTATTTTATCTTTTTTTATGTACTCATTTTCATGTCCACCATTTAAGGAAGATTTAATAGTTATTTTTCTATATCTATTGCGTATAATAAATGTTTTAAGGCCCATTGGGGATTGGATCCCCGTTCAAAATATATCGGAAAATATCGCGGTGGACAAATATTTGCATGGCACAAACCAACCAAGGTTCGTAAAACGTTCATTTTTTAGGTATATAGTACATTTTATGCATTAAATCTTGTAGTAATTGTCTAGAACTGAGTGGAAAACTGGAGATTTTTGAAATACGAAAGTGCATCTTTGCAGAAATATTTAGTTTAATCAGAAAATTACAATAGTTTGGTAGAAATATATTTTGGTATTATACCCTCAATTTTCCCACCATTTCGTGCACCCTTTAGGAAAAAATTGGGTATATGCATGCATAGACTCTGGGCTAAATATTTTGATTTAAATTAAAAAAGAACAAATATAATTTGACAGATTTGCATATTTTTGAAGTATATTCTTAAGTATATTCTTAATCTCACTTCTACTAAGTGTTAGAAAACGCAAAATTTACACCATGTAAATTTGGTTTCTTTGTAATATACCACCGTGATTGGTCAATTTCATGGCCTAACTAGGATGGATATAAAATCATATACGTTTAGTTAACCGGAATAGCCCACTTTTCCAATCACTTTAGTTTGGCCAGGACTAAATATATAATTATATGTATAGGTATTGATAAATTATAACAAAGAATATTATCAAACGTTATAATGTCTGTATAAAAAGTAATAGTCGCTACATAATTAATTAAGAAACATGTTTTTTTTCTTCATTAAAACATTCATTTGCGGTTTCTTTAACTGCAAACAAAACATTTTAATTAAACATGTACTATCACAAGTAAATGATAATTAAAAAAATCACTTTCAGATTTCATAATATATCATTTATTAACGTCGATCTGCATCCGTCAAAGTCAGTGAACCAATAGATAGTATATAATATATAGTATATAATGTTCCTCTCTATTTAATTGCTATGTCCATGTGTTGAATTTTGCTTATAAGGCGATCGATCGTACGTATCAGTATCAGTATACAGGGTGTCCCATAACTTATGGGCCGTAGAGTAACTGGAGTTACTAGACATCAAACTAAGCCGATTAGATCATATAAGTTTTTTCGGATTGTTACTTGTTCTAGAGATACAGGGTGTTGAAAGTAAAAGTTTATTCTCGAAAATAAGCCATAATTTTAAAACGGTTTAATGAATCAAATTGAAAGTTGGCAATATTATGTTTTTATGAGCAAGAAATAAGAATTTGTAGAAATTTTTAAGTTTCAAACTAGAGGGCGCTAGTTGCATACACTGGGCTTCATAAATCTATGATTTTTTTTTACCTGTGATATTAGGTTCAACTATAGTTTCTTAAAGAAGGGCATTTTCGGAGTCAAAAAGGTGTACTTGATTGATCTTAATATCTTTAACGGTTTTCGAGATATTTCCCTTTAAACATCCCAAATCATAAAAAAACATAGTAAGTACATAATTAAATTAATAGTTTAATTATCAAAAAAACACTTATATGACATAATGTCTAGTATCTCCAGTTACTCTACGGCCCATAAGTTATGGGACACTCTGTATATCAAATGTTAATAACATTCGGTATAGTACCGGGTGTCCCATTATGGATGGCCACCGGCCGTATCTCGAAAACTACTGGGCATAGAAAATCGTAATTAATGTAGCTAAGAGAAAATTCTGGAAATATTTTTTGAGTTCCGCATTTTGCCGCAAGAGGACACAGTTGAAAATTAAATATTGAAATTCTAAATTTCTCCGAAAATTCCCGCATTAAAGTATACCTTTGGTAACATCAATAGAAAGCTTAGATAATTCTGCATCATTTTGGTTAAGGGCTCATTGGCGTACCGAGAATGGGGGAAGCTATTAAATGTGTAACCATTTAAATTGCTGTAATTTCTAAACGACTTATCCGATTTTAGTAAACGTAAGCTTGTTTAAAATGGAAAGGTAAGTACTTTTAATTGTCGTATCCATTGGTACACGATAGTTCCTAATAAAATAGCTGAAGAGCGTTATTTGTGATAGTAACAGTTTTTTTTCCGAAAACTTAAATCATACGGTATAACTAAGACATCATAATCGGAAAGTAGATTACATTTGCAAGAAAAAATATGTAGACTGTAGTTCAATATCTTCTTTCGTTTTAGAGTTATTTAAAATAATAACAGTTTTTTTGATTTTATCCCGAAAACTTAAATCATACGGTATAACTATAATAGGAAAGTATATTAAATTTACAGGTCTCGATTAGCTTAACCGCGTATTAAAAACACAAAATTTAATCAAAGGTTGGCAAGGCCAACTTCGTATTTGTGCGAAATAACCTTATTTTATCACAAGAACTGGCATGTGACAGCGGCCATCTTTTGCAAAATCTAAGGCAATTTTACACAAATACGGAGTAGGCCTTGCCAGCCTCTGATTAAATGTTGTATTTTTAATACAGGGTTAAGCTAATCGAGACCTTTTTTTCTTTATGCAACCCGTTGTTATTCTGACACCTGTCATTTTAAACCCACAACTGTCAACTTAGGAGGGTTTAAAATCTTAAGTGTGAATGCGACTGTAAGGGTGTTTTTTTAAATTTTATTAAAAACTTTAGTCGATAAAATATCTACAGTTCCCCATTTATATTTTTATATTCTCGAATGAAATTATTTCAATTTCAATTTAACGCAAGTTATTAAATTGCAAACGTTAATAGCAAGAAAAAGGAAGGTAAGAAAGTAGAACGGTGTACTCTTACATAAGAAAAAACTGGTTTCGTAGCACCTTTATTGGCCTTATATTAAAAAGTAGCTCATCAATCGCTAATAATAACGGAAGTTATTTTTATACGTCCTTGGATTAGCCTGGGGCTATTTGGGCACCCAACGGTGCGCGAATAAATGGAAAAAAAGGGGCAAAAATCATAATTTAAGTTTACTCCTTAAGCTCCTTACCCCTCTACCACCCAAATACTCCAACATATAAATACATTAACTTACCTTTTATTATATAATTAAGTCGTTTCAGTGATACGGATATTAAAAATCAATCATTTTTTTAAAACGATTAAATTGCAAACATTTAGTGTGAAATGTTTAGACCTGAAAATTAAGATTTTTCCTATTTAATATATTTTCGAAATTGTGAAGACAATTATGGACGTGAACTTCCCTGAAATTATTCCCAATGCTTATTAGCTCAAGCACGATGGGTTGGAAGAGAATAGGCTAAGCCCCTTGTCCCATGCTTAATGACACCCCTTATAAGACCCATCTAGAATCTACAAAATCCACATGATAGTCAAAATTTGAATGCTGATGAAATCGTACTTTTTTGGAAAAATTTAACAGGAGATTCTAGAAAAAATGCGAAAAGTTTAGAAAAAAATGTAACAAAATCAAGTGGATTAAAAATAACGTCAGTTTTTGTAAAAAATAGCCAGTTTTTATTTGCCACCAAAATCCGGCTAAACGATATTTTAAACGTGAATTTTTACAACTTCCAGTTTAACACGTTAAACAATTTTGTTGTTATACCAGAAGCCGGTATTTTTGGATAGAGAATAAAAAACGAAGCCAGGTGAAAACCATTTTTCTCTGAGATGCGCCGTTCCAATGCTACAGCCTGTCAAAGTCTGAAAATGGCATATTTTAAACGTCAATATCTCAAAAACAATTGAATTTAGATATATGACATTTTATACAAAACATACGTGGAATTGTATAGGGAATTAGAAAATAATACCTACTATAGGTATGGGTGTTCCATTTAAAATAACGATGTTGCTACCTGTTTCGGGTAGAAGCGGCCACGCCGCATTGCTGAAAATATAGTAAAACGATAGACCATGGTTGTTTATCTGAGCAACCAAGTTATTGAAGAAAACGTATCACCCGCTTTCCATAAACGTCTAACGTTCCATTCACGGTGAAAAACCCTGTATACAGTGTTTGTTTTAAGGTTGGAAACAATGACGTTTCTTGAACGGCAGTAGAGTTTTGGACTTGCATTGTCTTTATTTGTTTTGAATCACAACGGTTCAACTGGTATGTATATCCAGTTGTCTTCAGGTGAATACTAAATAAGTATGGTAACTGCAGCTCTATTTACACTAGGTAGGCGCAGTGATGCATAACCACACAATTCTTAAAATTTACTTAACGATACCAATAACAAGCTGTGAAACCGAAAGGTCCTTTTCGAAAATGGCATTTATAAAAAATAAATATAGGTCAACAATGACGGACGAGAGGCTAAATTGCCTTTCAATTTTGTCAATTGAGTATGACATCACGAGATCTATTTTATATGAAGAAGCAATCCGCGAATACGTCACAGTTAAGTGCAGAAGACAACAGTTTTTTAAAATTTGTTATTGCTATGTAATCACCTTTAATTTTAATTTTTAGTTTAAATAGACTATGTTTTTAATTTTTACATTAGTCGTTTTATTTGGTTTATAACAAAAAATAACTACATCATGGAAATAAAAAAAGCCTTTCGGGGGGTTGGGGGCCCCAGAAATTGAATCAGCCTAGGGCCCCAAAAAACCACGATCCGCCCCTGATCAGATAATGACATAGTTTACTGTTTGATCTGGGGTTGTAGTTAACTGTTAAATTTATTAATATTTATCAAGAAGTTTTAAAACTTTTAAATTCTCAGAAAGAGAACCAGATATACCACCTATAAAACCCAATTTAAAATTTCGTTGCAATTTTGCAGAACAAGTAGGCATTTATGTTAATTATAGGTACGCTTTATATAACAACACGTTTCAATTGTAGAGTAGGACAACAACATTTAGTCGGTCAGTGAATTATGTAATAATGTAATTAACGAGAATAAAACAAATATCCATAAAATTAATGCATTAACCAAGACTAGCGTGCGTCAAACTTTCTCTGTAACAGCAGGACGTATTTTCCACCAACAATACCATTGATCATCTTAAGAGTTAATCACCAAAGGCAATCACAGCTTTATTTTGAAGGTCTGATAAGTCTCCGATAGAAAGTGACTTAAAAAAAAAAGTCACCTCCCAAAACTTCTCTATTCAAAAGTGACTTCTGAAAAAATATTGTCGCACTAGCCACCAAATTCAATATCCAATAGTCCGTCAGGCGAATTAAGTTAGGAATTTCATTTATATGCAGTTTAATACTGTATTATAGTGTGCATTTCAGCAAAATATTTTTCACTATACATGGTAGCCCAAAAAAGTGTGATAACAAAAAATTGTGTTTTTTAAGGGGGATTTCTACTGTGATGGTTTTCAAAAAATCGAAATATTTTTCCGACGTTTTTTGACTCTCTATAGCCTCTAGAATAACCATGTGTAAACGCTTTTACCAAATCTACTCCAAAAAAAAGTTACATCCATTTTTATGATTACCGGTCAGTTCTCACCACTAGCCGCTTTTGAGTTAAGCCGCGTTCTCAGAGCTACGTTCTGTCGCCAGCGACATCATCTCGACCAATCAGGATCGTCAGGCCAGGCTCGCAAAGAGGCAGGAAGAATCAGCTCGTTTATCGTTTTTCGAGGAAGGCACGCTACGGGCCAGACGTCGCAGACTAAGTGACAGTGAGACTATTTTGTTGTGAGCCACCGTTAAAACTTTAAAGTTGTTTTTCTCGAAACCCCGTTTTTCGCGCTGGCGGAAAGTACTTCGGTATGTTCAAATTATCAGAATTTAATGATTTTAGTCTTAAAATGCTCAGAATACAAGTGGGTATAGCCCCCTCTAGAATCAAGTATTTTGCGATATTACAGAAAATGTTACGGCCCTTAAAATATAAAAAAAATAGTAAATTTTCAAAAAAAAATTAAAATCTCGCGCCATTTTAACAGTTACTCGAATTTTGACTTGATTCTAGTGGGGGCTATAACTACATGCTTACAATTAAAAAATCTGGGTCAATTTTATTTTTGTCATGAATAGAAAAATTTACTTGAATTTCGCCAGCAAGTTACGCTTTTTTTGAGGGGGTAACTTCAGCACCCTGTAGCATTCTTAAGTTTTTCATTTTTTGGGGGTTGAAAAATTTTTCTTGGTACATCTTATTTTTAATAAAAAGAATTGAAAACGGGTTTTTGCATTTGTCTTATTATCCCCAGAAAAAAATCGTAAAGAAACGATGAAAATAGGACCATCACAGTAGAAATCCCCCTTAAATGGAATACCCAGTATTTTATTACATATTTGTGTTTGTATTAGAGTCATTTATAATTTTCCAAAATTTTATTTATTTGGCTTTCTTAGTTCAAAAGTAATAAATTAAAAACTAAAAATATAAAGTTTTAAGGTCCTGGAAAAAAAACAAAAACCATATAAATTTATTTTTTAAATCATGGAATTGGGTGACCAAAGCATAATAAATAAAAATTTGGACAATTATAAATATGCAATAAAATATTGCGTGTTCTATTTTATGTGTTACATTATATATACCCTTTTTTGGGCCACCCTGTATGTGGAAAAATATTTTTATGGGAACCTTATGATACAGTATAAGTCTGCAAATGAATAAAATTCCTAACTTAATTCGTATAAGTAGGAGCTATTGAAGCCTGATGCACTATTGCAGGACTCTGTATATAGATTCCTGCAGGTAGGGGGTGGTTTGTTATGAACACAGAATATATAGTTTTTTCGTTTAAGCCGAAAAACGGAAAAAACCGGTCTTTGGGTAGCAATTACTTACGATTTTAAGTTTTATTGTAATAAGCGAATTAATAACAAGAAAAAGAAAAAATTTGTCAAATTTGCACATTTCCAGCTTTTGAACAGAAGAGTATTAGACTTGCATTGTCTTTATTTGTTTTAAATTACAACGTTTTAACTGTTAAGTATCTCCAGTCGTCTTCAGGTAAATACTTTCCAACTTTTATTGCTTTATGAATTTAAATTTAATTACTTTAAGTGTTTTTGAATAAAAGGAGAAAGTAACGAAATATGGATTAATGCTGAAAATGTAGTACCATTCCAGTCTAGTGATATAGTAAGGGAGGCAACACTTGCAAATCACTGTTAGGAATAAAATAGCTACTAAAAGCTAACAATTTATTTTGTTAGTTTAGAGATTAAAAAAAACTTGTATGTAGGCTAATTAATATTCATCAAAATTTGTAGTAGACTATTAGTTAATGTGACCCAAAAATTTTTATTTGCAGAAGATCGATGCTGGCTTTACAGAGTTTTTTGTAGTGGAGGAGTGGATCCGGATAACATGGACGATCCAAGAGATAACAAAGAACATGGAATAATGGTATTTTTTAGAGATTATTTTGCAGGTAACAAATATTTACGAGTTTTCATTAAAAAACATGTAATAATAAGTTGTATTCTAATAATTTATTCTATTATTTAAAAAAAAAAAGTCGTAGCAGCATAGGAGGCTTAAGTTCATTGATATTAAGGGAGATTAGTTGAATAATGAAATAAGTACCAAAAAATCACTCTTTTGTTTAATTGTTAGGGACAACTTTTGTAGTGCCTCTTGTATATATTCGTTTTTTTGTTTAAAATATTGCAAAAAAAAATCACGGGATCCATTGCTTTTTAAATTGCGTTTAATGTTTTTTTTTTAACATTTGAAGTTTAAAAATTAAATTTTCAAAAAAAAATATTTAATTTTTAGAATTCCTAAGCAATCCCTGCGTTAAAGTTATGGTTATACTCGTCTTTGGTCTATACCTTGTCGGGGCTGGATACGGTATTACCCAAATTGAGGAAGGATTAGAAAGAAGAAAAGTCGCCAAAAACGATTCATATGCCATTGAATTCTTTGATAGAGAAGATGATTATTATAGAGAGTTCCCTTATAGGTAAGTAATTTTAAATATCATTTTCAAAGGTATTTGAATCAAAAAATTTCAATCGATTTAAACGAAATTATTTGGATTTTGAAGATTGTTTAAAATATATATATATTGTTTTTATTTTTTTTTCTTGTGTATAAAAACTCCAACAAAAAATGCACCCTCTTCGTGAACTATTGCAGACCCTACAGGACCAATATTACTGACAGTCCTGAATGATAACAACTCCAATAATGTATGAAATTTGCACAATTTACACGATTGGTATTATTACAAAAAAATTACATTATTATTGTGATTTATCTTAACAAATGGGTTTACTTAGATCATTTTATGATTGACATCTGGTCGTGTACGGACGCCTAATTATAAAGTGGTAGATTCTTGGATCTTTATATTTTGCACAGCTATCAAATAAAGTAATGATTTCTTATATTATAATACAGTACAATCTCGGTAACGTGAACACAAAAAATTCTAAGGAGTTCATATTAACGGAACGTTTATATTAGCAAAGTTTACAAAAAATACATATCTAATAACTATTATTGTACCTAGCATACTATATATATATTTTATAGCAAGATTTTTCTGCTTGTTACCTTAATTGAGCAAACTGAAGAAAGGCAATTTGATTTTCCTTTTACATTGACCACTCTGTAGTATGAACTCATACTACAGAGTGGTCAATGTAAAAAAATATTATGTTCATATTACTGAGTCGTTCATAAGAGTGCATATTCATATTATCGCGATTGTACTGTATTTTCTACTTAATTATTAGAATAAAAATTATTTTTTTATAAAAAAATGTTATTACAGAAATTATTATACAGGGTCGCTTTTATGTATGGAAACGGTCGATTGTTTGCTAAAGTAAGATAGCTAGCGAAGAATGTTAAATACAAAACTTTTAGGGTTTTTAGGAATCTATTATACTGCACATAAACTAAGTACTATACAGGATCGGTCAAAAAGACATGGAAGAACAAACTTACTTTATTTTAAATGGAACCCAATATTTCAATTATTTAAAAGATTCTAAAAAAAAGGTTAAGCACACCACATACCCAATCTTAACAGTTTTCGAGATATCGAGTTTCGAATATCGTTTTCAAATAAATGACTACATTCATTAATTTTCTAGTCCATCAAGTTACCTTAGAAAATATTAATCTCCATGGCAATGTTGTTTTGTCATCTTGACAACAGATATGCCAAAAATACTTACATTTACAATTTTTGAACAATTTTCGCGTAAAAATGGCACGTTTAAGTGATACCGAGCGCATTGAAATTTTAATGATGATAGGGCATCGCGATAGAACACGAAGTTTTAACCAATAGGTGAATATTTTTAATGAATTGCATCCAGATCGGGAACCTATAACTAAATCAACTGTTTCCAAAACATTGCAGCGTTTTTATGAAACTGGAGGTGTGAAAGATCAACCAAAAAGTGGAAGACCGGTAAGCGTTATTAATGAAGAAAATTCTCTAAATCTCATGTTAGATGTGGTAGAAAATCCAATAAATTCGACGCAACAGCGGGCTTTAAATCATAATATATGAGTCGATATTCCATTCTAAAAATTACCAGAAGAGAAAAATTCAAACCATATTAAATTCATTTGTTACAAGAATTGAGTGAACACGATTTTAATCGCAGAATTCAGTTTTGCGATATCATTATGGATAAATTGAATCAAAATGTGAACTTTGTCAACCACATTTTATTTTCTGATAAATCAACGTTTTGTTTAAACGGGCACGGAAATCGACACAACTGTAGATATTGGTCAGACCAAAATCCACATTGGATGGAACAAGTTCATACCCAACGACCTCAAAAAACCAATGTTTGGTGTGGCAATATTGGTGGAAACGTCATAGGACCCTATTTTATACATGGAAATTTAAACTCTGAACGATATTTATTACTTTTACAAGAGAATATTGTTTCGCAGCTCAGACAATTATATTTTGTAAGAAAAAAGACACAAAGTCTCGGCCTCAAAAATTTTTTGGTCTGTTTATTTTTACTGTAACATGTTTCGCCTCAAACTGGCATCATCAGACCTAAACAAGTTAAGATTATTATAAATTGCACGGAAATTAAAATAAAAATAAAAACTAAATACCTTATAAACAGTCAAAACATTTTAAAATTGTCTTAAAACAAACATGAGTACATTACAGCACAGCAACAAAACTATACTAACCCAAACGTAGGACGAAGCCAGTTGGTTGCCTATTCTAACCTGAGAACCCAAAGTCAAAGTCCATCTTAAAGGTCAGTCAGAAAATAAAAACAAAAACAAACAGCTATTCTCCTTTAAGGTTATTAAAGATTAAATGGGGCTCGAAATTAAAAACATCATTCACGCAGGCAAGTACTGGACTTTTCTTTGCCTTAGTGATTTCCATCTTTTCAAGCAAATCAAGTTTTTTGCCTTTCGTACATTGATGTAATAATGTAACATTTTCAGGTGTGGAAAAACTGTGTCCCGATGTTAGCAAATGAGTGGCAAAAGCTGATTTAGTTTCAGTTATATCAGAATCTTTATATTTATTAAAGAGGCTGAGATGTTCACGCACTCTGGTAGATATTTTTCTCCCTGACTGGCCGACGTACACAGCGGGACAATCATCACAATACAACGAATATACTCCTGAACTAGATAACTGGTCTAACCTATCCTTTGTCTTTACTAAATGTTTTTTAACGGTATTAACAGTTTTAAATGCTATTGAAATATTTAAATTTTTAAAAAATTTTGCGAGTTGTAAAGAAATATTACCAAAAAAAGTGATACATCTAAATTGTTTGTTTTCGTTTATAGGTTTAGCGTGAATTATGTTAAAAGAAAATTTGAATTTATTTACAAATTTGAAATAAATTTTGTTGATAGTATTTATTGGAAACCCATTATTTATGCCAATTTGTTTAATTATATTTAATTCTGTATTGAAAGCATCTCTAGACAAAGGGAGTTTAAACAGTCTGTAAAAAAATGAATTAAAGGAAGCAAATTTATGACAATATGGTGAATTAGACGAAAATTAAATTATATTGTCAGTTGATGAAGGCTTTCTAAAAATTTCGAACTCTATAGAATTATTTTTTCTTATTAATAAAAGATCAAGGAAAGGAAGTTTGCCATCACTCTCCTTCTCCAATGTAAACATAATTTTATTGTGCAATGAATTGACATATTTTAAAAAGTCCGTTAAATCATGATCGCTACCGTTCCAGACAATGCAAATATCATCCACGTATCTTTTATATGCTGTTAAGAAACTTGCAAAACGACTTTTCATGATTTTCTCCTCCAAGTTATTCATAAAAACTTCACTAAGGAAAGGTGAAAGACAAGAACCCATAGCGAGACCTGCTTTTTGTTTAAAAAACCCTCCGTTAAACTGAAAAAAGTTTTGATCAAGGACAGTTTTCAGAAGCAACTTTAGATCTGATATTAACAGACTAGAGAGGCCTTTCTTCGCCAGTAAACCCCCGACTAGAGAGATGCAATCAGCAGGTGGCACGCTGGGAAATAAATTTTTTACGTCTAATGAAATTAGAATGGCATCCTGTGGAATATGAACATTCTTCAGGTAGTTAGCAAAGTCCACAGAGTTCTTCGTTGCGTATGTGCTTTGGAAATCAGTAACATTTCTAAGAACGCCATTCAACCAGGAAGAGAGATTATAACATGGTGAGCTAACAAATGATACTACTGGTCTAACGGGGATACCTTCTTTGTGAACTTTAGGTAAACCGTAAAGCAAGGGTGTCCTAGGATTCATAGGATATAATCTGTCCTTGGAAGAGTTAAAATATTCCAAGGTCAATAGTGTACGATCCAAAACGCCCTTCACTTTGGTGAAAAAAGAAGCAGTGGGGTCCTTGCCAATGACTTCAAAATCGTCGGACCCCAAAAAATCCATTACTTTGTTAATATAATCTACTCTCTTCATGATTACCAGACAAGATCCCTTATCAGCCTTTGTCACTATTAAATCATTAGTTTTTAATTTTTCTTTTAAGGAATTAAGGTGGAGTTTATTATAATTATGAGTTTTATTTTGGGTTATACCATTATTTAAGAAATTGATAATTTGTGCCCTTATAATGTTTTTATTAGCGATGTCAGTGGTTTGAATAATATTTTCTGCTTCAATTGCCAACATTTCTTTTGTGTTTAAATCAGTGTTATGTGAAAAGTTAAATTTGAGATTAGCGTTTAACAGTCGTTCCTCACCTGAAGAGAACTGTATGTCAGTCAAGTTGAGAAAACGTTTATGAAATTTAAAATTAGAATGACCCATCCTTCGTCCATATTCTGTAAAGTTATTAGATCTTAAAGATTGACTCTGGGTAATTTTAAGATTATAGATCTTTTTGTTCAGTCTTTGGAAAGTTTCAGACGCAAACAACTCGACCTCGTCTCTAAATTTGGAGTCTACAAATAAAAATTCTAAAAAACAAAAAATTGAGGTTAGAGTGAAATACAAATATTTTAGTTTAGAGTTTACGGCATTGAGATTCCTGTAATGTGTTTTAATTTCTTCTTTCATCCATATCGTTCTTGCCATATTTATTGCTGTAGTAGATGCTTTGGTTCTAGTATTACATCTGAGTGAAACGAATCTAGGTGTTAGGTGAAAAAGTAAACATTGTTGAATGAACCAAATTTTTAGCAGAAGGTTTCTCCGTGCAATTAGGTTCTTTCGATAGAGCTGGACGAGTTTAGCCTGACTAGCATTTTGAAATTCGAAGAAATCGTCCATTTTTACTCAAAGAGACCTGATAATTGATATTTTGTAAGAAAAAAGACACAAAGTCTCGGCCTCAAAAATTTTTTGGTCTGTTTATTTTTACTGTAACATGTTTCGCCTCAAACTGGCATCATCAGACCTAAACAAGTTAAGATTATTATAAATTGCACGGAAATTAAAATAAAAATAAAAACTAAATACCTTATAAACAGTCAAAACATTTTAAAATTGTCTTAAAACAAACATGAGTACATTACAGCACAGCAACAAAACTATACTAACCCAAACGTCGGACGAAGCCAGTTGGTTGCCTATTCTAACCTGAGAACCCAAAGTCAAAGTCCATCTTAAAGGTCAGTCAGAAAATAAAAACAAAAACAAACAGCTATTCTCCTTTAAGGTTATTAAAGATTAAATGGGGCTCGAAATTAAAAACATCATTCACGCAGGCAAGTACTGGACTTTTCTTTGCCTTAGTGATTTCCATCTTTTCAAGCAAATCAAGTTTTTTGCCTTTCGTACATTGATGTAATAATGTAACATTTTCAGGTGTGGAAAAACTGTGTCCCGATGTTAGCAAATGAGTGGCAAAAGCTGATTTAGTTTCAGTTATATCAGAATCTTTATATTTATTAAAGAGGCTGAGATGTTCACGCACTCTGGTAGATATTTTTCTCCCTGACTGGCCGACGTACACAGCGGGACAATCATCACAATACAACGAATATACTCCTGAACTAGATAACTGGTCTAACCTATCCTTTGTCTTTACTAAATGTTTTTTAACGGTATTAACAGTTTTAAATGCTATTGAAATATTTAAATTTTTAAAAAATTTTGCGAGTTGTAAAGAAATATTACCAAAAAAAGTGATACATCTAAATTGTTTGTTTTCGTTTATAGGTTTAGCGTGAATTATGTTAAAAGAAAATTTGAATTTATTTACAAATTTGAAATAAATTTTGTTGATAGTATTTATTGGAAACCCATTATTTATGCCAATTTGTTTAATTATATTTAATTCTGTATTGAAAGCATCTCTAGACAAAGGGAGTTTAAACAGTCTGTAAAAAAATGAATTAAAGGAAGCAAATTTATGACAATATGGTGAATTAGACGAAAATTAAATTATATTGTCAGTTGATGAAGGCTTTCTAAAAATTTCGAACTCTATAGAATTATTTTTTCTTATTAATAAAAGATCAAGGAAAGGAAGTTTGCCATCACTCTCCTTCTCCAATGTAAACATAATTTTATTGTGCAATGAATTGACATATTTTAAAAAGTCCGTTAAATCATGATCGCTACCGTTCCAGACAATGCAAATATCATCCACGTATCTTTTATATGCTGTTAAGAAACTTGCAAAACGACTTTTCATGATTTTCTCCTCCAAGTTATTCATAAAAACTTCACTAAGGAAAGGTGAAAGACAAGAACCCATAGCGAGACCTGCTTTTTGTTTAAAAAACCCTCCGTTAAACTGAAAAAAGTTTTGATCAAGGACAGTTTTCAGAAGCAACTTTAGATCTGATATTAACAGACTAGAGAGGCCTTTCTTCGCCAGTAAACCCCCGACTAGAGAGATGCAATCAGCAGGTGGCACGCTGGGAAATAAATTTTTTACGTCTAATGAAATTAGAATGGCATCCTGTGGAATATGAACATTCTTCAGGTAGTTAGCAAAGTCCACAGAGTTCTTCGTTGCGTATGTGCTTTGGAAATCAGTAACATTTCTAAGAACGCCATTCAACCAGGAAGAGAGATTATAACATGGTGAGCTAACAAATGATACTACTGGTCTAACGGGGATACCTTCTTTGTGAACTTTAGGTAAACCGTAAAGCAAGGGTGTCCTAGGATTCATAGGATATAATCTGTCCTTGGAAGAGTTAAAATATTCCAAGGTCAATAGTGTACGATCCAAAACGCCCTTCACTTTGGTGAAAAAAGAAGCAGTGGGGTCCTTGCCAATGACTTCAAAATCGTCGGACCCCAAAAAATCCATTACTTTGTTAATATAATCTACTCTCTTCATGATTACCAGACAAGATCCCTTATCAGCCTTTGTCACTATTAAATCATTAGTTTTTAATTTTTCTTTTAAGGAATTAAGGTGGAGTTTATTATAATTATGAGTTTTATTTTGGGTTATACCATTATTTAAGAAATTGATAATTTGTGCCCTTATAATGTTTTTATTAGCGATGTCAGTGGTTTGAATAATATTTTCTGCTTCAATTGCCAACATTTCTTTTGTGTTTAAATCAGTGTTATGTGAAAAGTTAAATTTGAGATTAGCGTTTAACAGTCGTTCCTCACCTGAAGAGAACTGTATGTCAGTCAAGTTGAGAAAACGTTTATGAAATTTAAAATTAGAATGACCCATCCTTCGTCCATATTCTGTAAAGTTATTAGATCTTAAAGATTGACTCTGGGTAATTTTAAGATTATAGATCTTTTTGTTCAGTCTTTGGAAAGTTTCAGACGCAAACAACTCGACCTCGTCTCTAAATTTGGAGTCTACAAATAAAAATTCTAAAAAACAAAAAATTGAGGTTAGAGTGAAATACAAATATTTTAGTTTAGAGTTTACGGCATTGAGATTCCTGTAATGTGTTTTAATTTCTTCTTTCATCCATATCGTTCTTGCCATATTTATTGCTGTAATAGATGCTTTGGTTCTAGTATTACATCTGAGTGAAACGAATCTAGGTGTTAGGTGAAAAAGTAAACATTGTTGAATGAACCAAATTTTCAGCAGAAGGTTTCTCCGTGCAATTAGGTTCTTTCGATAGAGCTGGACGAGTTTAGCCTGACTAGCATTTTGAAATTCGAAGAAATCGTCCATTTTTACTCAAAGAGACCTGATAATTGATATTTTGTAAGAAAAAAGACACAAAGTCTCGGCCTCAAAAATTTTTTGGGCTGTTTATTTTTACTGTAACATGTTTCGCCTCAAACTGGCATCATCAGACCTAAACAAGTTAAGATTATTATAAATTGCACGGAAATTAAAATAAAAATAAAAACTAAATACCTTATAAACAGTCAAAACATTTTAAAATTGTCTTAAAACAAACATGAGTACATTACAGCACAGCAACAAAACTATACTAACCCAAACGTAGGACGAGGCCAGTTGGTTGCCTATTCTAACCTGAGAACCCAAAGTCAAAGTCCATCTTAAAGGTCAGTCAGAAAATAAAAACAAAAACAAACAGCTATTCTCCTTTAAGGTTATTAAAGATTAAATGGGGCTCGAAATTAAAAACATCATTCACGCAGGCAAGTACTGGACTTTTCTTTGCCTTAGTGATTTCCATCTTTTCAAGCAAATCAAGTTTTTTGCCTTTCGTACATTGATGTAATAATGTAACATTTTCAGGTGTGGAAAAACTGTGTCCCGATGTTAGCAAATGAGTGGCAAAAGCTGATTTAGTTTCAGTTATATC